>CM050661.1:6695280-9195280 GCA_027574665.1 Rhynochetos jubatus
GCCGGTGCCTCGCTCACCCGTTCCCAGAGGCCCGGCAGCAGAGAAACGCAGCACTACCCCCTTTGCAGTCAGATGTTTGCCTGCCGCGGCGCAGAGGTTAATCCGACTTCTTTAAGCGTTCGGGGGGAAGTAGGTCGCCGGCTGCGCTTCCTGCGCCGGTTGCATAAGGAACGTGGCAGGGCTGGGCTGTGCCCGGCAGCCGATGGCTCCCGGCACCGGGCTGCCAGCAGCGTGGCATCCCCAGGCTCCCTGCGTGGCATGCCGCGGGCAGAAGCGAAGCCTCTGGGGGTCTGAAGGGTGAGCGGGAGGGACGGAGAAGGAGCTGCTCCCAGACGTGTGCCGTGCTGCGCCCGTGCCACCGGCAGCTCCGCTCTCCGTCCTCAGCAGAAGCACCCAGCCGGGTCCTGCTCAGCCTTCCCTGGCCCTGGCTGGTCTCAGGCTAACGGAGCTGCACATGGGGCTTATTTCAATGGGAGGTCTTTACTCAGAATCCAGTTTTCAGTGGATTTAAAAGGGGCACCTGCACAAAGACCTCTGCTCACCGGCTCCGAAGCCACCAGCTCCTGCGGACTGCTCCTTCTCCTCTAATTAATGCTTTTCCGTAACACCTCGCAGCAACACGGAGCAAATTAAGAGAAACGCTCGCAGTGGGTGAATACCTCAGCAAAGAGGAATAAAGGTTATTTTACAGTAAAACCCCTTCAGGAAGGCTGTACGCATGCCAGTCCCTGCGTGGAAGCACGAAAACCAGAGGGGGTGTGCAGGCAAGGACCCCCCCCGCCACCGTTATCTCACTGCTGATCGCCAGTGACGGTGCACGCTGATCCCGGCGGGAAGGATCCGTGTGAGCGAGACCACGGCAACGCAGCGATGCGCCGGGGCTGAGCCACACCTCCACTGAAGCTATTTTTAAAGCAGCTCTTTCACCACTTGCTTCAGCCTTCTGCAAACCCACAGCGCGAAGCTTCGGCCCGGCGCTGCCGTGGTTTAATTTGGGGATCCTGCTCGGCTCTTCCCTCGCGCTGACGCCAGCAGGAACCGCGTGCGCAAGCTTAAAGGGGAAAGCAGGATCCGAGCAGAGCTGCGGCTGCCAAACACAGCCGGGGGACTGCTGCTCCTTCCTTTCAGCACCCCAAACCTGCGTGGCTCCCGGCAAGGCAGAACAGGAGCAGGTTCCCAGGACAAAGGGGCCCAAGCATTAGCCCGCAAGGGAGTTCTCGTGCCCAAACAAGACTCCAGGTCCCGAGATGCTCACGCCAGCACAAATCCGGGGATGCTGGAAGCCCGTCGGCAGCTCAGTGGAGGCCCCAGGGCAGGCGCTGCTTTGCACAGAGGCACTCGGTGCTGTCGGGCTGGCTCTGCGTGCAGGCAGAACCCCCGGCCCTAGCCGAAAACCGGGAGAGGCCGGGAAGGAAAGAGAAAAGGGTGGTGATGGAAAACCTTTCAGAGATTTCTGGAACACGCGCTGTGAGATGCTGGCAGGTCGTGGGGCCGGGAGCTCCAACCCGGAGCTGCAGCTGAACAGCACAGCCCCTCGCTCCCCACGAACGCGTCGTACCTTGTAATGCAAAAAGCATCTGTTTGAACTGCTCCGACATGACAACACACGCATAGGAGGTGGTACCCTGAGGAAAAATACCATTTCCAAATAAGCAGCTCGGGCTGAAGGTCTGGGCGCTTGAGCAGAGCAACCGACTGTTGGCTCGCCGACGAGTCGGGATTTTCAACAGTTTATTTGCCGAGCAAGCGCACAAACAAAAGATCAATGAGAATAAATTAGAACGGCACAGACAGCAATAAAAACTGCGCTGCATCCCCGAGAGACCGTACAAGCCTTTGCTTTGCCCATCCACAGCCTAAGCCTGCGTAAGAGTGACTCATTCTTACTGCAGGAGTTGTAGGGCATAAAACATTTCGGAGCATGTCAGCTCAAAGCAGGGGGAAAGCAGGTTTAACCCGAGCGCGGGCAGCCCCGGGGCCCCCAGCCTGAGGATGCTCACACGCGCTCTCAGGGCATCTGCGGGCGCTGAATCGTGAGTGGGAAGGTTTTGCACCTAGCTCATGGATACACAGCAGAGCCTGCAGCACAAACGGGCGATGGGGCAGGTGGGAGAGGATGTTGGGTTAATTAGCCAAAAGAAAATGGGTGGAAAAAAGGAAACTGAGGAGGGAAATGAGGGGAAGAGCTGTAGCAGGGCCCGCTTCGGCACAACAGCGAGGAAGGTGCCCTGCACCGGTACAGCAGCGAGCTGTTTCCTAACCTGAAGGATGGAGAGGGTCCAGAGCCTCCCCCTGCACAGCTAAGGATGGTGGAGATGTCAGCTTCCACTGTCTGGAGCCAGGGAGAGGTGCCGGCGCGAGGAACAAGCCCGTTTACAGCCACGTCGGGTCACTGTGTGTGGAGCTGAGCCCACCGCCCTCACTGCTCACCCCGGCTCCCCGGGGACGAAGGATCCGCAGGCCCTGACCCCAATGGCTGCAGGATTTTTAAAAGCATATTTCAGCATAATTCATGCGTCTTCCCTTGATTTGTAGGACAGACAACACACTCGTGCAGCTATGTGTAAACGCATCTTGTCACCAGAGTGGCCACTGGCTAACAAACTGCTGCGAGAGGAACCGGGAAGCTCCTATCAGAAACAACAATCTCCATGTTAAACGTGAATAATTCCGAGAGAGACCAATTTTCAGGCCCAGACATTTCATTTCCCACGAAACAGAAAGAGCCGGAGGAGGAAGGACGGGGGAGGAAGGCTCTGCGCAGCCCTCCCCTCCCGGGAGCTGGGGGCAGGACGCTCTGCAGACAGCGCTGATAAAAGCTCTTGTATTAAGGAAAAAAGCCATCATTGATAGATTTTTTGGTTCACAGAGACACAGCACACTGCAACCTCTCACTCTGCATGTTAAGGAGGTGATGCGGGGGGAAGGAGGAGGGAGATTTATGGCAGCTCCCGTCATAAAACGACCTGCTTTTCCGCACAGCACTTCCCAGATGGCTGATGCACACGGGGAGTTTCTAAGGGTGATCGGAAGGCTGGCGTTCACCAGTCTCTCCACACTGTACCGGCATTATGGAGCCCAGCTAGGAATGGAGAAGCTCTGACATTCACTCTCTCCCTGGTTGCTAGGTGAGAGCAGTTTCTTGACTATTTTAGTAAAAAGGACTGAAATTACCCAACCGAAGAAAGACCCGATGCAGCACGGCCCTTAGAGTCCCCCCAGCTGCACACATCCGACCGGAGCCAGCCACGGCGCACAAATCACAGTTTGGAATGCAGATGTGTGGTTGGTTTGGTGTTTTTTGGTTTTTTTTTTTAGGAAGCCAGCGATTTTGCTTCTCACGGATTCCCTCGCCCAGCCTCGCGGCTTGCGAGGGACGAGCCCCTTCCCAGGCGATGTCGCTCAGAACACTCGGAGGCGCGAGGCAACCCAACCGCCGGTGGCTCCGGGAGAGGACGGGGGGGTTAGGTCATCGGCCCCATCAAGCCTTTTCTTGTAATTAGCGTCGCATAACATACTCATGGGGATTAGCATGAAGTTTTAAGCTCCTGCTGACCGTACTCACGCTAAGCCTGGTCCACCCGCACCTCCCCAGCCCGCCGCGAGCCCCCCAGGCAAGGGTCGGGGTGCACGGATCAGCTCGGAGGTTTTGCCTCTCCCCTCCTCCCCAAAAAGCAAAACCCTCCTGTGCCACGGCGGAGCCTCAGGGCGAGCGCTCGCGTGCTCTGCGGAGGGGCAGCAGCACCCACGGCACCTGCGGGGGGGCTGCTCTGGGGGTACGGCTGCTGGCTGAATGAACACATCACGGGGCCCGAATAAACTGTGGGGACTGCAACACAAAACCTCGGGAAGGGGCCTCAGGGTAGGGGCAAGGAAGCTGCCAGACATCCCCGGTCGGAGGGGAGCTGGATGGATGGACATTGCCCCAGCCCACGGCCGGGGAGGGGGGCACCAACGCCCCCTCCAAACGGCGGCAGCGTGATGGGCAGCCAGGAGGGGTGGCAAGCGAGGGCAAGGGGCTGGGGACGCAGGAGGGCTGGGGGAACGGAGTAGTTTCACCAGATTCTTACTCCCAGCTTACACCCACTTTATGGTTCAAGAATTTAAAAGCCCAGCATTGCTTTCATTTCTTTTCCCAAAGCATGAGGCAGGAGCAGCTTTAGGACTTGCACATCTCAGCTGCAGGGTCCGATGGGCTCTCAGGCCTCATTTTCCAGTTTTCCTCCCCATCCGCCGTCCAGCCACCTCTCCCCACCCCCACCGAGCTGAGATGACCACCAAATGCCACGAGACCGCAACAGACACAGATGGTGCCGTTGTTATTTCTGTCAGCACGGGAAGCTGCTGTTCTCCGTCTCCAGAACAGGAGCGTCCTCCTGCTCCGTGCCCGTGGCGGGTCTCCCACCTCCGCCGGCCCCGGCACGCAAGGCATCGGCATCGCTGCCTGCCCTGCCACGACATTTCATTCAGCTCAAACAACCAGCACAGCAACAAAAATATCAAGGGAGGCTGAGAAACCCCATGACCCAACGCCACAACGTGCTAAACCACACTTCCATCACCCCTCCCGGCCCGGCCGGGGACTGGAACAGCAATGCTGGGGTTGGAGAAGGGAAATCTCGTCTGGGGAGAACCAGGCTCCTGCTCGGGTGTGAGCCAGGATGATGGAGCAGGAGGCAGCTCGACATCACAGCCAGACCCAAGGGCTCCAGCTTTCAGGTTACCGCCCGCCGGGTTTAAACGTCACCCAACCCACCGAAGATCCCCTTCTGCGGTGCTTTTGGAAGGAAGCAACCCCCTCCTGCCCCCCCTCGGGGGGGTTGCAGGGAGAGTTCCACATTTGCAAAGCACTCGGCTCAAGAGATGCCAGAGACACTTCAAAAGGAGGATTTCTCCAGTGTTTGGGGAACTTCACGTGAGTGGGGGGTTTGGCTGTGGGTTAAAGCTGCTGAGGAGAGGGCTGGCAGCTCTCACCGACCAAGAGTAGCAGACTGCGCTCGCTCCACGTGGCCACGGAGGCGAGCAGGAGCACAGGACGGAGCAGAGCCTGGGTAATATTTAGCAGTGACAGGGTTTGGGCGTGATCAGGACAGAACTGACCTCTCTTACACGCATCCGTTCTGCCACCTAACACACACAAAACCAGTCCCTGAGGTCTCGCGCCAGCCCGAGGAGCGGCAGTGGAAGCCGAGGGGCTGGAGGCACGAAAAACACGGCGGCGACCCTGCAACGGCGAAATAAACTCCAGCGGATTCCTTGCTTCTCCCAAGGGAATCCTCAGAGGAGACAGACCCGCACCATGGGGCACACGGCGCTGCTGCGGACCCGCAGTTGTGACCGAGCCTCGCTCAGGGTCTTTCCAGCTCCCAGGGAGAGCTCTTGGAGGCCAAAATTAACTCGCAGTGCTTGGAGATGCATACCGAGCCCTGACTCTCCCTGACAATGGCTAAAGGCCTGGAAAGCACAGCTCCACCTCGAGCCAAGGGACCCAAGCGACAGCCCGAGGCCGAGCTACGGAAGCTGTCGGCAGTACGGGTGGATATAACGAATCCTGCACTCCGGACCCTGCGTTTCGCCGCTGACCATCGAGCGGCATTACCCGATCCGGCACGCAGCAGTACCAACCCGGTCCGTGCGAAGCCGCCGTGGGCTCCGCAGCCGGCGCGGGAGGCGGGCAGCCCGTGCCAGCAGCCCGGTGCCGTTGAGTCAGGCCGTGACTCAGCCGCGGCTCAGCGCCGCAGGCACCAGCTCCGGGAGGAACGCCGTGCGCCCCGCTCCGTGCCAGCCCCCGCGGCCACCTCTCCCATCACCTTCCCGCGGGACCGTCCCCTTCTCCCTGCCGTCTCCGCTCCTCTGCGTGCTTCTCAGCATTACCACTGTCCAATATTTCTATTTTTGAAACGCCTGGGCTCCTCGCGGGAGCGGCACGAAGGCTGATGAGCTGCTGAAATTGCTGGGGAAGAAGCTGGCTTTACTGGTTTGGCGGCCGCCAGGCAGCACGTAGGCTCTCGGCAAGGTCTGTGGATGTGGGGAGATGCCGCACGAGTGAAAGGAGAAGCAGAAGTCTCAGGCAGAGAGATGCTGCTCCCACAGCGCTGGATCTGTAACACGCACAGTCTGGAGGCTCCCAGCTTGATGCAATTTTTCTTCCCTAAAGAGAGTTTATTTAGTTAACTCTGAGGAACCCGAGAGCCAGAACCGTTGCTCTAGAAACCGTTCTGAAGGAGATAATTTTAAAAGCTTTAGCACTGAACCCACTGTACCCGAACCGCACGCTTCAAACCAGCGCTGGCCAGCAGCACCGCCCGCAGCCCAGGCCAAGCCTGTCTCTGTACGGGAACAATCCCAGAGCGGTGCCGGGAGTGCTCCCTCAGGATCAGGGCAGTAAGGGCACGTGGTGCTGGGGGTGAGGTGCTGCAAACGCAACCACATCAAACCCAAAATCCCTTACTTGCTCGCTCTCTGAACACACCAACACCCTGGAGCACTGCCCATTCCTAAAACAGCCAAGGGAGGTGGAGCTGCCCCACGCCAGCGGGAGCGAAGGATGGGGGCAGATCTCTGACCCCCAACACACGCCTCCCCTGGGAATGCCTGGACCATCCCGGGAGGCACCAGTGCTCAGGGAAAGCCCTCTAAGCATGCAAGAGATGCAGGTTAACGTCTGCAACCCGCCGGCAAGGGGTCGGTGCCACCCACGCACCCAGAGGGACGTGGGCTCTCGCCGGCTGTCTCACCGACCACACACGTCCTCCGGTCCCACTGCGGCTTGCCGACATGGGAAGGCTCCGACAGGCAACCAACACCTGGCCAGGGTGGGCTTTGCCGGAGGGGCAAACCCATCCCCTTTTCCTGTGCTACATACTGTGTGCGTATGTCAGAGCTGAGCCAGAGCTATTTGGGGGGAAGGGGAAGGCAACAGATGCGCTGTGCTGTGAGGAAGATGAGCCACCGCAATAAATCAGGATGAGGATCCACGTTATTATTTAAACATTTAAAGAGTGGAAAATATACCTCACTACAGGCGAAGAGGGCTCTCTTAGCTCCCGGCTCCCACATCCTGACAGCTAAATTCCACATGGCTGTGGAACTCCCTAGCAAAATCACCCTCAAACAAACACGGCAGCCCATGTGCGGCGGCCCAGGAAGCACGGACTGCGTTATATAAATCATCTAAGGTCAACTCCGCAACCCGCAGGGCCAACGCCGATGGCGCAATCCCGCTTCTCACGACAGCTGAAATCCCAAGTTTGGGAACAAACCAGGCAGCAGCCTCCCCGTCCTGCGGGGATGCGGGCAAGCAGCGTTCCTGCCCGGGCGGTGGGGAGCGGCGGGGGGTCAGGGTGGGTGTGCTGCAGCCCCTCTGCCGGCGCGTACGTTGCCAAATGAGTGTCGTTAGACGGGTGCCGCTGCTCACACGTGCACAGCCTCCCCCCAAGGAACGTGCAACTTCCGTGCACCTCCTAACGCGCCTCCACCTGCTCGACGAAAGCCGGCCTCGTGCCACGCCAACGAGCAGAAGGGCTTGACAAGCCCCACGGCCGCAACGGGGTGGTGCGAGGGGAGAGCAAGGTGACGGTAAGGCTTCTCCCACCTCTAGCATCTGATTCCTGGAGGAAAAGATCTCCGAGAAGAGAAACAGGCTCCCGCTAAACATCCGCCTGCCTCTCCCCGCACGCTGATCCGCAGCTCCCCGCTGCTATCTCCTCCCCAGCCCCTGAGTCGCTTCCCCTCTCCGGGCTCCACCAAGGAGGTTGATAGAGTCTTGCCTACGCCTTTCCAGCGTTTGTCGAGCCCAGTTTGTTTTTAAATGTGTTTTTGGGTGAAACGGCCACCTCCGGGTCTCCGTCTGTCCCGTGGGCAAGGCGAGGAGCTGGGCTGCTGCTGCTCAGCCCTGCCGCCCGCACACCCGCTTCCCCAGGAAGGACGAGCTCAGAGGGGAAGAAGACGTGTCTGAAGATCGAGTCACACGCCTGCTGGAAGCAGAGGTACCGCGGGAGCCGATGGGCAGGGGTGTCTCACGGGCTGCGCTGCTCCTCCTCCGCACCCCGCAGCGGCCGCAGCCTCTCCCCACCCTGCTGCTCTCGCTTCCTGGTTTCCTCCTGGATGCCACCAGCAGAAACACTTCGAACATCTCTGCAGCCCGAGAGAGACCAGAGCCCTGCGAGAAGCAGGTACCTGCTGCGGGCGGACACGGAAAGTGAGCTGGCGGAGCTCTGCCGTGACATTTTAGCTGTCACGGGGCCAGGCAGCCCTGAAGCGAGTCTGGGTTTAAATTCTCAACCAAGTATCGATCGTGGCAGAAACACCCGTGACAAAAACCAGCAGCTACGGTTCTGGTTAATCAGCTCTGCCTTGCCCCAACCGCCCTCCCCAGAAAGGCGACAGCCCTATACGTGTTCGAGTGAGCCACCGCGGCACCACGGCCCGTGCCAAAGCACTCCCCACCCGCCCGTTGGGAGCGAGGAAGATCGCCCGTGCCGGGATGTAACCCCACCAGCTCCCCGAGGGCCGGGGACACCCCTTCTCCCCCATCTGCAAACCCTGATTTATTCACCCTGCGATGCACTCGCCCACCCGCACGCCGTGGAGGCAAACCCGACGCTCCATCCCTGCTCCATCCCAACAACGGTATGAGCTGTTGTTCAACGACAATTCATTATGTCTGCAAACTTTCTCTCCAGACAGGGAAGTCGGCAACGGAGAAAACAACCGCTCGGCACACGGAAACCCACAGAATCATGGAATGGTTTGGGTTGGAAGGGGTCTTAAAGTCCATCCTGTTCCGCTCCCTGCCATGGGCAGGGACATCTTCCTCTAGAAACACCAGGCCCACCTCAGGGCTTGCCACCTCGCGTCCCCACCTGCCAAACAGCCCCCCAGCCCCCTCACCCAGGTGGCACTCGCCACCTTTTAAGATGCGCCTCCCAAGTTCCGAAGCAGACCCACCGACAGCTCACGCAGGCTGACGCACCGCATCGGGCCAGCTCACACGCTCACCCGAGAGGAACAGCAAAGGCAGCTTTTTTACCATTTTTAAGCACATTCCCACCTTTTGGTCCATTTTATCTCTTGGTACGATTACTGATCCTGACCTGGCCAGAACTAGTTTGCTAGAAACGTACAGACAGGACCTACACAAACCTCTGCCCATGAAGCCGTAGCCGAGCTCCTTGCCACCAAACGGCTTTGTTTTCCGCGTGTCCAAGCTGTGTGCCAGCTCTTCCCAACTGCAAATGACAACGCCAACAGCCCGTTCAGGGTCTCTGTAGCTACATGGGGGCACGAGCCACATGTGCCGGCCACTCTTCTGCCACGAGATGCCACCTGCCCCACCATGACACAGGCTGAAATACCCACAGCAGCACCAAGGCTGCCCAGAAACCACGTGTGTGTTGAGGATGCACTGCTCGGGCGTGCTGCAGCCACTGAAACAGCCTTGGTAGTCCTAACGGTGAGGGCAAACAGATCACCTTCACGTCCTTACGGTCCTGGGGATCACCGCACCAGCCCCACAGGGCTGACCGCAACACCCAAACAGGCCCAGATGGCCACATCGCTGAAGTCACACCCCCAGCCCGTCAGTACAACCTCCAGACAGTTTTACAGGGGTTGGACAACATCTGGGCACACATCAATCGGAACTAACTGTTGGGGTTTAAGACAGCCAAGTACTAGAAGTTTAAAGCCCCAGAACAACAAAGCATGGTGTGTACAGACATACATCAGGTTTACTTTAGGCAGATACCCACGAGCTCATTTTTTGGCTGTTTTAAGTATGCAGTTCGATTCTCCTACTTTTCCAAGTTCTTACTAGCCAGCCCAGTGCTGCTTCTCGGCCTGTTCAAGAACTGGACCAGTTAGGAATGGAGAACAGATCCCCAGGCAAAGGAAGGGGTACCTCCTCCCAGAGCCATCCCTTAGCCCCGTGCAATATATCACCAAGAAGCTAAGGATCTTAATCCACTCGGCCCCAGATGTGTTGGTGCATGCCACAGCCCCTGTCCTCTTGTCATCACGCCTCTTCCTTCAATTAAAACCAGACAGGACAACGCGATGGAACGCTTGCCGTATGGAGCGCTCGCGTATTGGATACGGTGTGCTCCCCATCACTCGCGTTTCCAGGGTGGAATATGTCATTACTGTACCTGTATCCGAGTCTTTTTGATCTCCATTTGTTCCAACAGTGAAAGGCAACTTGCGTTTGGTCGCTCGCTCTTTCACCTCTTTGCCGCCATCGCTCCGGTCCAACTTTGGAGTCTTGGTTAGAGAAACTTTATCTTTATCCTAAGGAAAGAAGAGACCGGATTAACAAGAGCCTTCCCCAGACTGCATCCACCTAACCCCCCCAGCATCCTGCACCAGCCTCAGGCAGCACTTGTCCTCTCCTTTCTACCTGCCCAGAGGAGCCTCCCCCAAGCTAAAACATCCCTAGAGAAGAGCGAGGCCAAACACGGCGGCTGCGTGGTGCGAAACCTGCGACCAGTTCACGTGAAAACCGGAGCAAATGCCTTGTGTGCGGCTGGGGAAGGCAGGCTGGGATGAGGGAAACCCAGGATTTCCCAACACATCTGTTCCCATCGTTTGGGAAGGGTTTCCTGATCCCGAGAAGAAGCAGGATGCAGGGGAGCACACCCTGGGGACACACAAAACCCAGCACTGAAGCCCTCGGTGGAGAGCCGAGGGCTTCTCCTCAGGGCCTGCAGTACTTCCAGCACAAGAACACAGCATCACTGTTTGAGCTTATGTGCTACCACCTTATCCTGGAGAATATTCTGGCAGCTGTAAGCCTGCTGCACCTTTACTGACCATGCACAGCATCAGCACCGCCGGCAAATGCTCTGAGCTTGCACGGTCGGCATAAAGATTTGTACCAGCAAGGCAAGCACAGCTCTGCCCATATTCCATAGGCAGCGCTCCCCATCCCAGAGCAGGCAGGCTGGGTCTGCTCCCATCAGTCAGACCTCTCCCATGCAGGTTTCTACTGGGATTTGATGAGGAGGAGCCACCTCAAGAACAAACCTGCCACCGCTGCATCCACGCACGGACAGCGATGCAGGCGCTGGCTGAGCACTTTCCCAGGGAGGCAGATCCACGCCTGCTTTGCACAGGTCTTGTATTTCGGGTTGGTTTGGATTTTCGCGTGCGGCGAGGTGAAGCGGGTGATGCTGGGGCTGCCCAGCATGAGCAGCAGGAAGAAATTTTGACGAAACATCCCAAGTGAGACAGTTACCAAGTAATGAGCCAGGCAAGAGTTTGCACACGAAGAGCAAGGGCTGGTACGTAACTCCAACTCCAGGAGTTCAGTACGCTGAGAACACAGACGGACTGAGACCATGCACGTGTGTTTTTTGTGTTGGAGACCCAGTATTATTTTAAGCAAAGGTTTGAATGCTGTGCCTCTGCTCTAAAACCAAGGCCAGAACGAGCAGCTCTGTGACAGATCTGATTTCCATACCCTGGCAAAACCTGGTCCCTAAGCTTTAGATAGAAAGTCAGATGAAATAAAAGAATCTCAATGCAGTAAATCACTCGAAAACATCACTGGAGCCTCAGACAAGCAAATCTAACCAAAATTCCCGTGTTTAGAGAAGCCCAGTCACGCTGTCTGCATCAGCCTCAGCACCCTGGCAGGTGGCTCCTGTGCCAGCAGTCACAAGACCGTGTCGTCACCGTGTACATCGCTCCTTCCTCTTTCCCAGTTTCTGTCTGGCAACGAGACTTTTCGCCCGCAGATTACAGAGAAACCGTTTACTCGCACCAGGGGGTTCTGCTCACACGTCCCCTTCGCGACGGGCAGCGCCACGGCCGCACGTGCGAAACTCGGCCCCTCTCGCCTGTGCTCCCGTGAGGACTGAAAAAATGGGCTGGGAACATCTTTTTTTTTTTTTGCTAAAACAAGCTAAACAGACCTATCTGACAGCGGTTCTTGCGGCTGGGGAGAGCCAAGGCACGTTCGGGAGCGCAGGACCTCACATTCGGAGCCCAAAGAAGGGCAGCCCTGCTTGAGAGTGGTGGCCGAGAGCCCCTCCTTGGCGCAGGAGTCAGCAGAGAGACAGCACGAAGGCAGCACAGCCAAAATAAACACTCCAGCGTTTAGTTGAAACACTCTGGATTTAAATGCCTTTGTCTTTTTTTTTTTTTTTTAATGATGTGAACAAAAATAGTTCGCAACAACAAATGATGCCACTTGTACTGCCAGCTGCTGACTGACCCGCCCAGAGGTGCAAGCGGGGCCAGGGACCAGTGAGCATCTCCCAGGGCTGCCTTGCTGGAAGCTGATCCGTCCTTTCCCTCCCCAGTTCAACACAAGCTCCAACAGCAACGCTCCAACCCCACTAACCCTGCATCAGTGCCCAGCGTCGGGGAGGCCGTGTCAACGCGGGGTAAAGCACCACCCTCCCTGGGTAAAACGACTCAGAGATGTGGCCCCCAGCGCCCCCCTCAAAAACTTCACTGGTGCTTCAGGATAACGATCAGCTCGTTGACCACCCTTAAAAATCAGGGGACAGGAGCATGAAACCAGAGACAACCATGTGGATGGCTCTTCCTGTGCAGCCAGCGGTGATGCTCCTCAGTGAGAGACTCGGAGATGGATCGCCGACACTTGGAAAATGATGCTTCCCTGCATCAGCCACTGCGCTCGCTGCCTGTACTGCAATTCCCTCGTTCCGGAGGCCGTTCCGCCCCGTATCCGAGTAGTGGGACGCTCTTTGCCTGCTCTCACAGCAGTAGGGCGGGATGCGGCTGAGCCCCCGGCACCCCGCGGTGGGATTTCCTACACTCCCAGCATTTCTTCCAGACACCCGTTTCCCATCGAGAGCTCCAACAAGAGGTCAATTGTGCTCAATGCAAAAAAAAAAAAACAACCCAACCTTTTTTTTCCACTGTATGTTACCTTGAAATAGATTTCAGCTGGAGCAAACACGTCACATCCTTTGCCGCCCGACAAGCACTGCCTGGCAGGCAACCCCGGCTGCGGGCATCGGCTGGCAGCCCCACGTAAAAACAACTGACGACCGGCAACAGCTTGTTTTAAACATTCCTTCTCTAAAATTCCCTTCCTCTTTGGATTTCACTGCCGTGGCGCAAAAGCCTGAAGCTGCAGGGGCTGCGGTGCCTGCAAGCCGGGTCAGTTGTCTGCCCTACTAATGCCACATGGGATCTCCGCACGCGCAGGGAGAAGTGCGGGACGGGTGAAAACACAACTTATTCTGCACAGTTAATGCCATCTTGTTACAAGTTCTGTGTTGGAGGAGAGACAAAGAGGAATCAGGCAAAAACCCTTCCCAGACCAGAGGGTGAGCCCAGCCTGGAAATGGGAACGGCTGCGCGAATCCCAGCGTCAGGCACGCTCGGGCAACGCTTGGTTCGCGTTCGCCCTAACGCTGGGAGCTGCTAATCCGGTCAGTTCAGCAAAATTAAACAGCCAGGAACGAAGGCAGCAGCGGCAGTCCCGGCACCGCTTTGAAGATTAGTTTGTAGAGCAGCACAACGATAACCTTTCATACGAATCAGAGCAAGGCAGCTCCAAACTCTGCTCCCCCCTGGGAAAGCAGCGGCCGGCTGAGGATGCTCCCAGCAGTGGCAGCGAAACCTCCGCAGAGAAATTCAGGCGGCTTGGCGAGTCGTATCCCTGAAAATAACATGCATTTTCCTTCGCCGATTTTAAGCTTTACTTCCCATGTTATCTCCAAGTTCATAATGAAGAATGTTATTTCCAAGAATGTAATGAAGGTGGCTCCGGGGAGATTGGACATCAGGAAGAAGTTCTTCCCGCAGAGGGTGGGGAGCACTGGGACAGGTTGCCCAGAGAAGCTGTGGATGCCCCATCCTTGGGAGTGTCCAAGGCCAGGCTGGATGAGGCTTGGAGCAACCTGGGCTAGTGGAGGGTGTCCCTGCCCATGGCAGGGGGTGGCACTGGGTGGGCTTTAGGGTCCCTTTCAACCCAAACCATTCCATGATTCTACGAATGCTGCCCTTCCCTCGAGTAAAAGCCATTTTCATTTTTAGATGATGTCTACGGTAAGCTCAGACTCATCCAAAAGGCACTAGAAGCAGGCTGCACAAAAGGAACGAATCCAAAGTTGTGGAGACACTTGTATGAATGTCTGTGTAAGAGAGGACGGGGCTCTCGAGGGCTGGGACAGCCCCTGCCAAGGGTGAGAGAGGGAGTTTGGGGAATGGGGGTACTGCGGAGAGCTCAGCCACAGAAACAAGTTCCCCTGTGTAGGTGTCGATGAAAGCTGCTTTGGCAAAGGGCAGAGCATGACTTCAGGAAAAATCCCCTACCGTCACGGTACACTATTAGTAAGATTTACTCTATGAATAACTGGGCCCACCTTGACTTAGACTCGCTAAGTTAAACGATGCATCACAAGGTGGTATCGGCCACAGGGTCCGAAGCACGAACGAGGTGCCCGACGTGAGATGCTACGACTCCATAAGCCACGCGCGCAGCGTTCGGACTGGAAGAGCTTAACCACCGCCGTGCCGACTGCGCTCTGTGACCAAGGTCTCTAAGCAGCAAGAGCCCCTGATGGCAATCTGCTCAGGTCATCGACGGCACGCTCAAAGCCGCTCTCCACGTTCCGGCAGACTCGGCTAGGGCGGCTCACTGCCCGAACGCGGGTTCTCAGAGCAAACCCAAACACGTCGTTATTTTAGATGCAAATCTCTGCAAGGTAGAGCCATGTCCAAACCCATACAAAGGCATTTCTATTCCCAGCGGAGGAGCTGAGCGTGTCTCCAGCTTGCTCTGCAGGCCGGGCTGCAGGGAGAGGGCTGCACTACGGGTAATCACACACAAACTCAACCACTGCCTCTGCCCGCCCGGCGAGAGCGGCGCCGGAGCCCTGCCTTCCCTCCAACCCCAACAAAACCTGACTCACGCCCCAGTCTCCTCTGCAAAGACTCCCATTACCCGCCGTGGAAATCCCCAAAGCCCTTTGTTCTCCAAAAGGAGCTGCAAGTGTTTCAGGTTGGGAGTGAGAAGCAGCAAGGAACAAACCCAGTGCCGGTAGCCTGGGAGAAATCCAGAAGGACCGAGGGATCCAACACCGATGCCCCACGCCAAGCTCACGCACCAAACTCCTGCCTTGGGCAAAACAACCCCAGCTGCAGGTGCTGGGAGAGTGGGGAATTCCCTGCACCGACAGGACACAGACCTGTCCAGGAGGTGAAAGGGCAGGAGAAGGGTTCGTACCCCACGTTACAGAAAGGGATGGACACAATTTTACCCAGACAGCACAGTGCATCCCCTAAATCTGGGTCCCTTGGGACCTTCCCCAGAGCAGAATACAACACGCACAGGTGGGCCAGCTTCCAAAAAGTCTGAATTTGGGTCACGATCGACACTGCAACTAAACACCATACAACCAGTGAGAAGTGAAGTCCTGCCCCAGTGTACCATGGGCCTTCGCTGCGGTTTGTAAGACATACAACCCTGCGATGGCTACGGGCTGCTCATCTCACTGCAACGGCGGCTCAAAGTCACCCTGTGCTGCTGCTCGTCTCACGCCCCAGCCGGGGGCTTTGTGCTGGATGCACATCCCAGCGCTCCTCCGCATGGAAAGCCCTCAACAGTCCTGGAGGCTTCAAGAAGAATTGAGAAATGAGGACTATGTTCCCTTTACTGAAACTGGGAGAAGGGGGAGGAGAAGAAGCAAAAAATGTATTTGAAGGGCAGGAAAAATAATGAAATAGGAGGAAAATGCACTCATACTACTAAAATGGGAAAGCTGGGGGGCACTTGTTACAAGGGTCTGTAGTGACAGGACAAGGGGTAACGGGTTTAGACTAGAAGAGGGGAGATTTAGATGGGATACCTGGAAGAAATTCCGCCTGGAGAGGGCGGTGAGGCACTGGGACAGGTTGCCCAGAGAAGCTGTGGATGCCCCATCCTTGGGAGTGTCCAAGGCCAGGCTGGATGAAGCTTGGAGCAACGTGGGCTAGTGGAGGGTGTCCCTGCCCATGGCAGGGGGTGGCACTGGGTGGGCTTTAAGGTCCCTTCCAGCCCAAACCATTCCGTGATTCTGTGATCCTATGAAATTATTATGGAGTAGTGTAGTTTTCCCCCTTCACCCCTGTGAGTTTGATCCAGTATGGATCAGCAAGGTCCCGTATCCCCCAGCAAGGCTCCCCCACTGATAAACCACCCCCCCATCACCCGAGAAGGGTGCGAAGCAGCCCTTCCAGCAGTTTTCCTAACGCCGGCTCTGCCCCGCTAACCTCTGCTGGCTCCTACAGGCAAGCCCAAACCCGAGGGTCGGGCGCCGCTCTGCTCGGCGTTCAACCACCACAGCAAACCCACAATTAGGCCTATGCAAGGAGGAGCATTTCCCCATAAACAGACAGACCCTCTGCAGCAGCCTCGGAGCACACGGCGTAACCACGCAGCGAGCGGTCCCAGGCACGCCAGGAAATGGGTTCGACAACTGATATATAACTCTCGCTGCGGTGCTCTGCTCAGCCGAAGTCATGAGTAATCTGCTGCTGGTGTGGGGATCTGTGGATCTACACCCGAAAGGAGAATTATTCATATATGGCATGCATACTTTCACAAAACCCTTCAGACTGAACTCAAGCGGGGCTGCCGAGCGCCCGCTGTGCGCAGCCATATAAGGCTGGCAGAGCCCGACCGGCCGCCTCCGTTAACCCTGGGAGAAACAGCTCCTCGCTCCCAGCAGCAAAGCAGAGGAAGCATCCAACGCTGTCGGCCACGGAGGGCAAGAGACGTGGTCTTCGAACCTTGGCACCAGCACAAGCGACACCTCACTGGGTAACACGTCCCTCCCGTGGAAGGACACGGAGCTAGGAGGAGTTCCCTCTTAGGATTAGCTCTGCAACCCAAAGGCAGCAGCTCACATCCTCTTCCACAAAGCACAAGCCCTCTGCAGAAAGAGGGGCTGGAACGTGCTCAAGCGCAGAACCCGCACGTTTCCTGCAACACTCGGCTCGCCGCGACACCGGGGCTGTGGAGCATCCTGCACCGACGCTCGCTCCCGGTGCTGGAGCTTCGGAGCCCAAACATACGAAGTTAATCTTAAAAGTCACGCTGAGAGGACAACGCTGCTAACGCTTCGCCACGCTCGCCCTGTGCACCGCTGCAGGCAGCGCGGGCGGGCACGGGACCCTCCGTCGGCAATGGGTCCCTCGGTGGGCACGGGTCCCTCCGCGCTCCCCGTGATGCCGAGCAAGGCAGCGCCAGCAAACGCAGGCCAAGTCGCAAGCTCAGGCCTTTGAAAGTGTTGACAAAGGCAAGATAAATTAAAAGCAGGGCTTGCTTGACAGGCAGGTACAACAGCATCTGGAAGGAGGAGGGCTAATGACCGAGTGCTTGTACCCTGAGTCACCGCTCCAGCTCACGCTTCAGAGCTAACCAGAAACAGGGCGATTGGCTGCCTTGTGATGTCCTTCGGTCTCCCAGCTCCCTCCCCAGAGGACAAGAGCCTGCATGGTTCTCCTCTGACCAGAATGAAACGAGCAGAAAAGCTCTTCCCCGTCCTTACTCAACACTGCTCTCGCAGGTCTGCGCCGACGCCTCTGAATGGGAAGCATAAAATTATTTGTGTCCCAGTTATTTAGCCAGCGGGAGATAACTCCGGTTCCCGGCATCCCTAGCGCCGCCCAACAAACCTGCTCTGTAAATAACACGCGGCTTTTAAGCTGCCGCGAGTGGATGAAATAAAATGGGAGCTGATTCATATTAGAACTGATCCTCTCCCTCCCAAAGCACCTGTGCCAGCATTAAGCTTCTTAAACAGCGCAGACAAAACCCCGTATTTACATATCCTGCGCTGCCGGGCTCGGCCTCATTTGCCAGGGAAAACGCTGGCATCATCCTGACGTAGCAGGGCGGCTCTTTCACCTCCGAAACCCCTGCTCCTGGGTTCTGCCCCACACGGGGCACTTTGCAGAGGCACACAGTGGCTTTTCCCAGCGGTTATCTGTCATTTTCCTCGTTCTGTCGCTCACACGACCTCGATCGCAGGAGGAGTCACCGTCCTCAACACGGCTGGGATTGCAGGGGAAGCGGCAGAGCAAGAGACTCGGCCAAGCTCAGCTCCAGCTCCCGGGGCCTGGCAGCACCTCCTGAGGGAATGCTGAGAAACTGGAGCAAGGGAGTGAAAGGAAAGCGGATGGTATTTGTTTCCATAGCAGATTACAGTAGGTGTAGCTTTTAATCTTTATTTAAAGGTAACGTGTACACAGCTTTCTGCACAACTACCTGCTGGGCACTACCGGGAAGGATGAAAACAGCTGAATGAGAGGAGGCAGAGCTCAAGTCTGGAGCAAAATGATAAATCTGGGAATGAAGGAAAGAAGCATGAGCTTATTTCTCTTTAAACTCAGTTTTCATCTCAGGAACCTCAGCTCAAGCCCAGTCAAAACCTAAACACTTCAAATAAAAGCGCAGACGCAGGAATTCCAGCAGAGCAGCTCGCACGCCGAGTCCTGCTCTGACCACACTCGGCCCAGGCTTCTGGGTGAAGCAAGACCAGCCGAGTCCGACACCGACGCGGCATTTCCAGCCGGAGGAGGAGAAACTCCTCCCCCGCACAGCACGCACTCACGTGATCACTGCATTACTTAGTCTTTCCACTGCTTAGCGTAGAAAGCCCTAAAACACGCACAGGCCTGGCAGGGGAGGATCTTCCAAAGCATCCCCCCATCGCTCGGCTGAGTCGGGGCTACGTGGCAGCACTTCCCAGGAAGTATCACGGCCACCGACAAATAAAGCGGACCCCACCACAGGGATTTGATTCCGGTGATACCAGCCCACCGTAACCTCCTGCCACGGCTTGAAGACCTCAGGCACAAGGGGCAGCATCCCTAAAGGAAGGGAAGTGAACCAAAGACCCTACCTTTTTCCCCGTTTGTTTCTCCACCATGTCGTTGCTGAGAGAGAAATCTTCTGGCTGTGGTGTTTTAGAACACCCACCCTTGGGCATCGTTCTGCCTTCCTTACTTGATCTTCATTTATGCTGCCATCGCCTCATCATCAACCGTCTGTTTAGAGAGAGGAAAAGAGAAGTTAGGCACCTCAGAAAGATTTTTCCACTGGGGCAATAAAGACAAGATGCTTCCCACAGGGATAAACCCCCTCCAAACCCTTCAACGGCAACACCGGGATGGCAGAGCACCTCCAAACGGCACACACCGCAGGCCAGAGCCGGCAAAACCGCTGCTGGCTTCGGGAAGCAAGCCGGGACCTGCAGCTCCAGACACGACTTGTTTCATGGGCAAGGGACGGCCTAGAACGGATCGTGCCCGAACAGAGAGCAGCACCCCTCCTGCGCTTCACCTGCAGCATCACTGCAAGGCTATGTAAAGCTTCGTGGAGCTACAGCTCCGTCCAGGGCACAGGGACGCAGGGATGGACCCCCCCGTATGTGTCCGGAGCAGGGACAGCCCTGCTGCCCCGGTTTGTTACACTGAATTCCCAGACACCCGCACGACCAACACGCACGTCACTAAATTACAAATAAAACGCGCTTTTGGAACGCGTCGCCGTTACGAGCCGAGACCAGAAACCGCCAAGGGGGTCCAAGAGCGTTCCCGGAGCCGTTTGGCCACGGGCTCCTCACCCCGGCACCGGCGCTGCCGCCACGCCTTGGCCTAGGTAAGGTAATTTGGAGAATAACAAAGCGCTCCCTGCTCCTGCCATGTGTTGCCTGGTTACAGGGCTGAAAAGACAACTGACATCTGAAATACGGCGAAGCATGAGCCGCGATGGGGATGAGAAATACCGGCTGAAGCCGAGGCAGGCGAGGCCCTTTTAGGTGAACAAAAATATCTCCTCTCCCGAGACCAGAGGCTAAAAAGCATCCGTGCAACAGTATATCTCCAAGAAGTGACCCACATCAATCCCCGCAGCAAAGGTCTTGCCGTACTTACGCCGAAACGGCATAAACAGGCACCATTTAAAAACTCTTTCCCCAGCTAATTGCCACCTGACAACACTACACATCACACCCATTAACTTCTTATAATAGCGGCCGGGTTTCTGCGGAGCCACAATTGCAGGAAATTGTCCAGGAACAAAGTCATGCAGCGCTCCATCACAAGATGGGAATTCTGTGGGCGGGGAGAGAGAAAGAAAACAGAGGAGAGGAGCCAAACCCTCCCGCCGGCTCCGGGCCGGAGCAGCCTGGAGCTTGAACTGCATCCCAGGCAGAGCCCAGTACCGTCCCGATGGGCGCTGGGTCCCCACACCGGCAGCGGCTGGGACAGGACAGGGGGTTAAAGGCTGGAGGAATGCTACCATCAGCCTTGTGTTTCAGAAGCTCCCTGGAAATCCCTAATTTAAATGTTTCGTCTACGCTTCAGAGGCTTTAGGGCCCTTTGGGTCGGTTTGTGGGTTTTTTTAAAAGAGAAGTGATGCAGAAGCCCCAGCCCTGCAGCAGCACAGACCAAAGCACTGGGCATGGATAGGGCTAAGACATCCCGGCGCTGGCATTTTCAGCGGAAGGCTGTGCTTTCCCAGTCGGCTAATCCTCCACCCGGGCTACAGGAGGAGAGTTACCCATTTAGGAACAGAGGTTTCGAGGACTGAGGCCTCTTCGTGTCCCCTGCTCGATGCGGGGACAAGCTGCTGGGCTGAGTTTTGGGCCCCCCAGCCCTTTCCTTTTGGATATGAGAGCAGGAAAGGATCCGAACTGGCAGAAGCACGAGCAGGCTGATCTGCAGATGGGAAGCAAAACCAGGGGGGAAAGTGCAGAAAATTCAGTATATCAACCAGCATGCCCATAAAGAGAAAAGGGAAAACGTGCTGTCAGAGAGGGGGAACGGCTGCAGAAACCTGCGTCTCCGCATTGCTGCTCTTCATCACTCAAAGGGCCTGCAGCCCGGCACAAGTGCCAAAGTTCAAGCACCACACGGGCTGACTGAAAACAGCACCTTAAAAAGGCAGCTCAGCCGTCCCCGGGCACGCTCGGCGCCGGCACGGAGAGGCTGAGGCTCACACAAAACCTAGAGCCAAGAGCGAGCGGCCCCAGTGCTCCCGCACCCCCAGCCAGGGGTTCAGACGTCACGTTCCACGGCAGCGTGGCTCTCCGGGCGCTGGCGATGCTCTGCTGAAGCATCTGCTCCGGAGCCCGAGGCGGCCCCTCGATGCTGCACATCGGCAGGGCCCAGGAGGCTGCAGTCGCTTCCTCTGGAAGCGGCTTCAGCTATTTACAGCCTCAAGAACCTCACTCTGTCAGCCATCATTAACCAGTTTGTACAGTTTAAGGGTATTTTCCCCTCGGTTTCACCTATTGGTGCTCATCAAGGTGAAGGAGAAAGGAGCAAGTGCCCGAGCCTGTGGCTGGGAGGAGCAGGAGCCGGTCAGTGCGGAGCGGACAGCTGACCACCCCAACAGACTCATTTCAATATTCCCTGCGAATCTGAGAAGCGGAAATTCAGACAACGTGCCGGGCAACAGAAATGTGTTTGCACTTTGCAAAGGATATTAAAAACAAGCAGCTTCACCGATGCTGGTCATGAGCGCAGGGGACCAGGGCGTCCTCTGCTCCTGATCACCAAAACCCCAAAAACTCAAACCCACGTCGTTTCCAGCTAAAACTGCTTCACGGCCTGCGCGCTGTTAATTTATTCTGGAAAAAAACTTCTGCCCACTCCCGACGTCTTCGTGGCTGTTGGTAGCCGGGGTAGGTACCTATTCACGTGGAGCTTCGCAAACCTGTTTAACTGAGAAAAGGCCAGACGGATGCCAGATTAATTCTGCACCCCTTCTGTTCATCTCGCTGACTCATTACGCTTGGAAAGCTGGCTGCCTCTGCGTGTAAACAGAGCACTGGCCTGTTGAACAGCTTGGAGGGAGTATTACATTTGCACAACAATTACCAACAACGCTCCCAGCCTTCCTTTCATTTTTAAGCACGTTTAATAAAGAGTCGGAGGGGAGGTACAGATTCCCGGTTTGGAAAAGCTATCCCCATCTCGCGGGAGCCACGGACGAGCGTTTCAAAGACGCAAATCGAGGGCTGCAGAATTACAATTTGGCTTCAACCCCTCCTAATCTGGGAGCTGGACAAACCACCGCCCCCCCCCCCCCCCCTTCCCACGACACCCCCCTCAACCTCACCTCCCTACCAGGAGACGATCATCACCCTTCCTATCCTGTAAACAATTAACTAAGCTCCCTGGACAAGATGATTACATGTCTGCCGCACAATGAGAAGTGGGAGACCGCGTGAGCTCAACGGAATATAATCCCTCGCACTTCTCCGGGAAAACAAAGGAGCTGTTTACCTCTGGCCGCTGGCCAGCCCCGGCTGCGCATGCCGCCTTCCCCGGGCACCCCAGCCCCTCGGCCCGGCCGGCAGCACCCCGCCGCAGCGGGCAAGGTGCAGGTCCCACGCCTCTCCCCTGGGAAAGCAGCCCTGGAGATGGGGAGCCCATCCTGGACTCGGCCAGCCTGGACACGGCAGCTCCTACTGGTTCAGGGTGGCCAGCTCCAGGGATGGGCAGGGAAGGCCACGGTGGTCCCAGTTCCCGGAGTATCGCACACACTACTTTGCCTGCTGGGAGAAAGCTGGAGAAGCGGACACGACATCAGCCCGGTGGGGAGGAGGGCAGCCCTGCAGTGACAGGTCCCCTTGGCACCCCCAGCACCCTCCCAAGGGCTGGAGAAACAAGGCTGTCGGGAGCAGGACCAGGAGCAGGGCCGCAGAGCCAGCCCAGCCCTGCACACACACCATCCTCCCCTCTCCCCTTCCTGGGGCGAGGAGCCAGTTGAAAATGTGTTGGGATTTATTCTGTGTGTCGCCCAGGGCATGCCAAGCCAAAGCCACACACTGAGACCAAACGCGGCTGCGGAGGACCTCAAAAGGCAACGGTCCCCAGAGGGACGGGATGGGGGGGTCAACTGCCCCTCCCGAGCTGCAGGAGGAGAGCGCTGCCGGCTGCGGGGTCCACGCTTGGCCCCGCTGGGCTGGCCGGGAAGCGGCGTGGGACCCCTTAGCCCGGCCCAGGCTCCCGGCGAAGGGCAATTTGGGATGGGCACGGACGAACAGTGCTGGAGCCCGCTCTCAGCCCCAGCCAGCCCACTGGAGCCAGCGCACACCGAAACCCTCCCCACCCCTCCTGCCTCCACGGCACATGCGACAAGAGAAAACGCAACCACCACCGAAGCCCTCGAACGCTCTCAGATCCACGGGGGAGCGACAGCTTTCCCCCGCTCTGCCTGCACTGCTGCCCACCCCATCCCCCAGCCCTGCCCGCAGCAACGGGACCAGCCAGGCTCCTGCCATCTCCCTCCGAAGCCCCAACAAATTAGCTCGTGGCCAAGAGCTGTGCATTGGAGCGGGCCCGTACGCTGCCAGCTTGGAGTGAAAAAGATCGCGCAGACTTCTTTAAATGCCAGACAATGAGCAGAAAGCTGGCTGAAGGCTCTTAGCCCGTACAGAAAAAACCCACTGCAAGGATGGCAATTAGAGGCGCAGACGTTATTTGCACAAATCCGACACATTTGTTGGGGCTGAAAAGGTTGGAATACGCACAAACCCCGTGGAAACATGACAGTTTGAAAACCTCGGGCTCCTTTTGAGGCCTCTGTCCCAGAAAAACAGGTGTCCTCAAACCTTTGAAAATTGCCTTAAAATGACAACTCGCATAGACCACATCCAGAATTTGATCCCCCCGCCGCTCGTAGCACTGGGAAGCGTGGGGAGAAAACCAAAAGCTGCGGCCTTCCAACACGCTGAACCGTGCCCTTCTCCATCGCCCCGCCGATACCTTCACCGTGTGTCTGACACCCCGGCGCAGAGCATCTCGGGGCAGCGCAGTGGCACCCGCTGAGGCCACGCTAAAAGCACGGCGTACGTCACTGTCGGGCTTCCCGTTCCAAACGGCCACCGTCACACCCCGAGCCCCGCGCTGTCCCTGCGCACCACGGGCAGTGCTGGTTTACCAACATGCTCCCGGCATCGTCTCCTCCGCCAGCTTTCCCTTCACTTGTCCGGCCTACACAACTCACCATCAGTCCCTAAAATTGCTGCGAGCACCGGCAGG
The DNA here is from genome assembly GCA_027574665.1 of Rhynochetos jubatus. Lineage (NCBI taxonomy): Eukaryota > Metazoa > Chordata > Aves > Eurypygiformes > Rhynochetidae > Rhynochetos > Rhynochetos jubatus. The sequence continues at coordinate 6,719,299 of CM050661.1, forward strand.
ACGTGGACTTGGGGGAACAAGGAACAATTGTTCTTTGTGCTCCAGCTCCGGAAGAGTAAAGTCCATCTTTTTCCCTGTGGACACGTAAGCCCGAGAGCAGCAGGGCAAACACAGGTGCCTTTTATCCTGCAGCCTTCCAGCGGGTAATCGCAAAGATTAGCTATTAATAAGGTACCACAGCGCGAGGTGCTAATTCTCACAGCCATTACCAAACCAAGGGAAACCCAGGGATCGTCTCCAGTCCCTGCTCTGAAGGCAGCCGGGAGGGAAGCAGGCTTGGCTGCTGTCACACCTGGGGTCCCCCCGGTTTCACAGCCCCGTCGTACCCCCACCTTCAGCTCAACATCTTCCTATCCCCTGGGGAACCTGCTGTCTCATCGCTCTTGACTCATGAAGGGGGACGTCACTCCGCATCAGGAGCTCTTACGGGTGAAACATCTTTCTTCGTCCCTTTGCACGGCTCCTTCTCCCCTGTTCTCCAAATCAGCACCCGGTCCCCACAACAACCGTCCTTTCTTCCGCCTTTCTCAAATATTTATTTCGCCTTTAACCCACAGCGCTTCCTGACCTCCTGATACGCCCGTAACTACTCGCACCGGGATGTGTTTGCACGGGGCTCCGGCAAGGCTCGACTGCTTTCTCAGACACGCGCCAGCCGAGCAGACTGAGTAACACCAATCCAAGCAGCTATCAGTATTTCTGTCCTTTGCGAGGCAGATGAAACGCCTTCCCGGCGTTCCTCGGGACCCGCAGAAACCCAACCGAGAAGCTCTGCACCACCGAGCGGGTGGTGCCCGCGGGGGCGCGCGCCCAGGACCACGCTCAGGATGATGCTCGACGTCTCGCCGGGCATCGTCAAAGTCCAACTCCCCAACGGTTCTCCGGCAATGACTCGCTGCAGGAAACCAGCCCCGCTAACGAGTTAAATGCAAACCACAAGGCCCTGCGAGTGTCATTTCCCGCCCCAGCATCTCAGACCGGGCAACAGTCTCAAATTATGACAGCAACTCTTTCGGTTTTTCTATTCCACTAAGTGCTACTACTGAACAAGAAATTTCCGCCCAACCACCCTGTGATTCAGAATATTCCAGCTGGGACCATTCTCGGGATACACGAAGGCCGAAATAAAAGCGAGCCCTGACAGCGCCCTGCAACCGCTCTGCCTGTGTGGTTTCTCCGGGAGCAGTTTTTCCCACAACCCCTTCCCTCAATTATCTGTACGCAGCTGCCTCTTGATATTGCTACATTTCTGGATGCTGCTGATTATCTGGTTTCTGGCCAAGGTTACAAAACTCTTCTTTCAGTCGGTTCTCCGAGCTGCGGTTTGGGAGAGGGATCAGCTGGGATGAGGAAACCTTTGGAAACCTTTGGAGCGGCCGGCGCGTTGCAGGAAGGCTGGAGCAGCGTGCGGCACCACCATTAGATGGAAGAGCCGATTACAATGCCGTTGCCATCGCAGTGGAATGGCAGGACGGCTCCGGATCACCGGCTCTGCCAGGGAGGGAGGACTCCGCGCTCTGCCCATCTCCCCTCTGCTTCGCAGATGGGCAGAATCCGTAAAACACCACTGAACTCCACTCGGATATTCCCAACGCTGCTGCACGTCGGGGGAAAAATATTTCCCCAATTAAGCACATCCCAAGGAGTGATTCAAAGCAATCCTGTGCCGCTACGGAGCGAGCGGGTGAGCGGCGATGCTAACTTCATGCAGACTGCAGAGAGTATTGCATGCCACATGCATTCACAAGGAAGAATTGCAGCCCAAATACCCCCCACACGGAAAACAGGAAAGAAACGCAACCCTGGTGAGCTGAGAGGTACGGGGCGTGCAAAGCCTCTACCCGCAGCTTGGCATGTGCCAACAGCTTCCAACGTGCCGACAGCCTGTCCTGGAGGTCCCACCAGCGGGGAACGACGTGGATTCCCCGGGGCTGCTCTATTCTGGTAACGCTTAACAAACACCAGAATCCTGCGTGACCCGCGCCGTCCCCGGGACGGTGTGGGGAGCCGGGCTCTGGGGGTGCCGTGCCTGGCAGGGAGCTGTGGCTGCGGCCCCTGCGGTTTGCTCTAAGAGCAGCTCAAGGGCTTCAGGAGCATCAGCAAAACCCCAAAAAACGAGCCAGGCCTGATTTTCAAGACGAAGAAACATGTTAGCGCAGACAATTCCTGACCATCGCTGTCCCTGATTTGATGCCGACTAAATCCCAGCAAATGAAAGGGCGACCGATGAAGCAGCAGCTACTGACGGTGACCTGTCACCAACCCCACTGCCCCGGCACCAGCCCGGGGACCGAGAGGCTGGCAGGGTCTGCTGGCACGCCCGCTCCATCCTCACCGGGCTGAGGCTCCTCCACGCTCCTCACCTGCGCACTTTCCATCTTCCCCTTCCTGGCACTAGTGACCAGTCCCAAGGGTAGGCTGCGGGGTGGGCACCTACAGAAGGCTCCTGCATGCCCCAAATGCCGCTGAGCTGCAGCAAGTGAAGGCTCGGGGAGGTAACAGAAAGTAGAATGCGCTTCTGCTTATTTTCAGCTGTCTAAATTAGCACAGGCACCTCCGTTAGACGGCTAAATCATCAGCAACTCTGCCTCGGTGGCCTCCAGGAATGTCATGTCTGTGCTGACGGAACCCAGCTTAGAGACCCGGTCCTGCTGAGTTTCATAGGACCATGGAATGGTTTGGAAGGGACCTTAAAGATCATCCAGTCCCACCCCCTGCCATGGGCAGGGACACCCTCCACTCGCCCAGGTTGCTCCAAGCCTCATCCAGCCTGGCCTTGGACACTGCCAGGGATGGGGCAGCCACAGCTTCTCTGGGCAACCTGTCCCAGTGCCTCCCCACCCTCTGTGGGAAGAGTTTGGGTCGTTTTAATGAGATATTCCATATTCCTAGCATGTATGTGCATATGCACACATGGACAGACAGACACACACACATGTGTATAACGTACGTACACGGTGCAGTAAAACCCCAACGGAGACTTTTCCTCCAGCGCTGTCCAACTCTCTGCGTTACACGCTTCACTGGTACAAGGCAAAGATCATCTTTCACTACAAAGAACCCTACACAAATTAAAACAAGCCCTTAAACCCGAGAGCAGACGATGGCGAGGCACATTAATGACATGAGGAATTAAGAAACCAAGACTATTTGGCGAAAGGCGCCACGGCAACAGGATCCTTCGAGCCCAGGAGACCTTCGGCTCGGAGGTCGGCTATGACCAGCCGCACCTGCACGGAAGCCCCGCTCGAGCCTCGTCGGATCTGAACGCCTTGGGATGTCCACGTTACAACTCGTGTTCAGCCCGCGATGTCGCAACAGCCCAGTAACGTCTTCTGCCAGCTGTGAGCATGAAAGACCGTGGTAATCTCAGCAAAACATTTCTCTTCCTCCCCGTTCTTGCATAATTCTTCCCGGTTTCCCCTCTCCCCGTCTCGGCATCCTCGTGCCCACTGCAAACACGCAAAGCTTCCTCCAAGCGTGGGAACCTCGGGAATACTGCGGTGAATTTAGGAGCAAGTACCAGGCGACACAACCCATCTCCCACATCACCATGTTTCAGGCAGAGGCCCTGCAGGCACCACGCTCTGGGGAAGAAGCAAACACAGAACTTTACACAACTCCAAGAGTTTTGTTTTGGCCAGCTGCCTCTTTCCCCTTCCCAACTGAGGCCAGCGGGTCCGAGACCCATGTTTTATCCATATACAAAGCACTTTGCAGCAACACGGGTGTTTGCTTGCCTTACTGCTGGCAGTTTTTAATGACAGGGCAAGAACCGAACAGAGACAGGCATCAAAAACAATGCACAGATCCAGAAAAATCCCAGAGCCTTCAAGTATCGTTCCAGGGAAAGCAGAGAAAGCTTGGATGCTCTGATGTCCCATTGCAGTGGAGTTGGAACTAGATGATCCCATGGCAGTGGGGTTGGAACTAGATGATCTTTAAGGTCCCTTCCAACCCAAACCATTCCATGATTCTATGATTTTCCAGACTAACCTGTTACAGAGGTCACGTATTCCATGTGCTGCATTAGCTTCCCAAAAACACATCCCTCAAAGTTTTATTCAGCCCCCAAACTGAGAACACACAGGCAGGGTAACACCTCCTGACGCAGCGCTGGCAAGAGCGGACACTGCCAGGGCACCACACAGGCTTCACCCGTGGGAATCCCAACACTGGAAAACCAGCCTCCTAAACCCCAAAATGGCACATCCTGAGAATATCCACAGCACCGAAGCTCTGCAGGCCTTTCCTTCTCCAGCGACAGACCCGGGGCCGTCGGCAGACAGATCCCACCTTCGGCACGCACTGTCCACCACGGGGTGCAGCAGCCAAATCCAGCACCACGACACAGCGCAGGACAAGGCTGCGACGCTGCGACCCCGCTGCGCTCCCAGCAAAACCGAACTCACGTGACACTCTCCCTCAAGACGTGGAAAAGATTGACTCATAGCTCACATTAAACTGGGAAGCCTGTAAGCATGGAAGGAACTTGAGCTTGGGAAAAAAACAGGTCTAAGCCATGCGAAGTTCTAGTTTTCTGCCGGGGCAGCACCGGGGCAGGGAAGCCTTTCCCGTGAAGGCACCACGGAGCGAGCACGGCACGAAGCCAACGCTGGGTAACAGCCGGGCTCCGGAGGGGGAAAGGCTTCTGCTGGTCTGAAAGGGAAGGGATGGGGAACGAGTGGTGCGGAAGGTCTGCCGCGCAGGTTTCTGGCTTCACGCACCGCTGCGAGCTACTAATGCTTCCTCCCAGCCTCCGCCGCTCCCCACACCCCCAGCAAAACTGTCACCACACTTTTCATGCTGCTTAAAAAGCCGCCGCCGCCGCTCCCCAAGCCCCAACGCGCTGACGAGGACAGTGGATTTCCCAGATTGTTTCAGCCCGAGCTGGAAGCAGAGCTCCGTCTGGAGCCGCGCGCCTGCTGACGGCAGAGCATCGCCACGCTGCTACCGAACAAGCTGCGCAACGGGGAACAGCTCGCCGTAGCTTCCGCGGGGCTCGGCGCGCTGCAGCCAGCCTGGAAAACCAACAAGGCGGGAGTTTCTCCCAGCAAACCCTCCACTGCCGGCTGCCAGGCGTACGGGGAGAAGCACCTTGCCTGTTACTTCCATCGCTTCTGCTCGTCTTGTTTCAGAAGCCAAATTTCCCATCCAGTTGTCCCATTCCTGGTCCAGCAAACGGTGTCTCCGCCCCTGTGGGTGCTGGCAGGGTACCTGCCCGCGGCCGTGCCCGTGCCAGGAGGCTCAGCACACTGCCAAGGACCCTGGCCATAAACACCCAAGGACCAAGCGGCCATCCTCTTGGAGGGGATGGCAGGAAAGGCTCGGGCACAACACGGTGCCGTGGCTGCTCTGCCAAGAATCAAATCAAGGTTAATTCTCCACAAATCTGCAACCCTCCTCTCTTCTTCCTCCCCCTCCATCTCTCAAATTGCAGTGCCTCTGAAGGTGATCTATCATACATAAAGATGCATTTACCAAAATGAGTGTATTCTTGTATAGGGGAAATTCAATTTTCTCTACAAAGCTACCGTTGAACGTGTCATCAGAGCGGGAGTGATGGAAAGCTGTGAGAACAGGCCTGCGTTAACGGATCGTTTCCGTAAGGACACGGGCTCCCAGCCTTCAAAAAATAACCGAGAGCCCCTCCTGACCTTGGGCCTAATTAAGTTACGTGTACACGAGGCCTCCCGTAAGACAGTGACAAAGCTTAAACACCCGCCGAACACCGAGCCAAGCGAAGAGTATCTGGAGCTGCGTTTCGGCAGCTGACCAGACACGTGCCGCCGGGAAGCATGAGGCTCTGCAGATGTCCCTGTCCCACGGCACGTCCCCACCGCCGCGTGCCCAGGAGCCCGAGCATCTTCAAAAAGGCAACGTTCAGACAAAACATATGTGTGGCAAGTTGGGGGGGCGCGAAAATTCCAGATTCTCCACCGCCTCCTTGCTTTCCTTAAAAAAGAAAGGTCTGTCTCCCAGCTGCGTGCCGGATTCGCCTGCCTCCCCCGGGCTGAGCAGCCCGGTCTGACAACATGACACTCGGTAGCAAAATTTGGAGAAGGGAGGGATCAAAGTCGGGTGTATTGACCCCAGGGGGCAAAACCAGAAGCCACTAGTGGAACGTGGTCTCCACTGGAAGGGCAGCCCAAAGCCAGTCTGCAGGTAGATCAAAATAACCCATTCAGTGCCCCGCAGAGCCAAGCCTTGGAGCGTAAATCGTTAGGATACAGGTAGGAATGGTTCAACCGGAGCGGTGCTATTTATACCTGCTCCCCCAGGTCTGCGCCAGGCTGACGTGGCTGGCACCTGACAGACAGCGCACGTGTTAGCAGGATCACAGCAGGCAAAGGCAGCATCTTCGGTCCTCCCGGTGACACCGCACCCAGCATCACACCCCCTGCGAACGACGGCCTCGAGAGGCGAGCACAACTGGCTTCTCCCTGCGGGATCCCAGGACTAAGCCGTCTTGCAAGCCGGGACACAACGCTGGGCTGCGCCGGTACCCAGCCCAGCACGCTGAGCCCGCTCCCACCCGCACCAGGAGGCAGATGCCTGTCGGGACGCCGGCACAGGGTTCGGCCCCGGGAGGCCCCGAGAGCAGGATGGGAGCGTTGGGCTTGGCGCTTGGTGCTCTTGGCTCAGTCCTGCGCGGTGAATTAGGGAGCAGAAACGGCTCAACCAGGTCTACACCTGCAAGCTGCTGTTACCCCGCAGCCAAACGAAAACACCAAGAGCCGCCGTTCCCACCCTCTGCACCCCCTGCCACCTCCCCAGCGCTCCCCGCAGACCACGCAGCCTTACCAGCAAGCTCCTAACCGAAAACAGCCCTGCAGAGCCTGGCCAGCTCCAAGGATCGCTGCCCACCGCTCCCAAAACACCGTGGTTTGCGTACCACAAACCTCCAGCGGAGGACATGGGACTCATGACTTAAAGGCAAGGGTATAACATGATGTGAATTCACCAGCAGGCTCCTGGGCTGCCCGAGCGTGGAGCTCCAGTGTCCGCAAGGAGCAACGCCGGAATTTCAGGGCTTCATTTGGCTATTTACCTGCTTAACTGATTGGCATCGGCAAAGAGTTAAACGCCCTGCGTCGGAAAGGGGGTTTTACAGCCCGCACGCTCCGTGCCGGCTTTGGAGAGAGCATTTCTCACGGCTGGCTACATCCCTCCGAGCTCTGTTTACCGGCGATAGCGGCGCGCTGCCCCGGCTGCGCAAACACCAGCCCCGGGAGCCGCCGGCACCCGCGCAGTATCGTGGCAACGTGGCTGAAACCAGCTTTGCAAACTCACAAAGTGTGCAAATTAATTTCATTATCCGCTCTTGCACATCATGAGGAGGGAAAACAAATAACCTGCTTGAATGTACATTCTAGTAATCATTAACAAACGGCGTAAGTGAACCCCAGGGGAGTGGGAGGAAAGACTGGCCGGAGAGCAGAGCCCGACGCTCGCCTGTTGGCTACAGCATAGAGCACGGCAGCGCTTCTGAAATAGAAAATCCAGCCTTAACGCTACGTCCTGTTCCCTTTTTAGCCCAAGGATTCTTCGTTCACCAGGCTGAACCTGCACATTCTCCCAAACGGTTACCGTGTAAAACTGACCGCTCACATATTTCACCAGCAAAGCTCTTCGCTTCCGTTCGCTTTGACGGCTCCCTGTCCCCTCCCCAAACGCTCTGGAGACACCCGCCCCCCCGGCAGGGCCGTCGGGACTGCACCCCAAACCTTGCTGGGCGATGACTGAAGGCCAGGTAGGCACTGAGCACACTCTGGTTGCTGTCTTACTTTGATTAACGACATCCTGCGGCTCAGCGGCCACGCTGGTCTGTACCAGCAACACCCCCTCGGAGCGCACAAACTGAGACTTCACCCCCGGCAGCACACAGCCACACGGATGCCTGCACTACACAACCCCTTCCCCACACCGACAGGCACAAACCCCGCCTCGTAGCCAAGTATGGGATGATGGAGCTGGAATTCAGGCAGTTCCTTTAGGTCTCAGAAATCTGAGTAGCTCCTACAGCACCTGTGACAAGACGGCTATAGGTGCTAACGAACCCACGGCCCTACCACAACACAAAGTGCTCCTGCACGCTGCAGCGGGAGGATCCCCTTTGCCAGGAGCCAAGGGGATCCCTTCGTGCCTGCTCCGGCTGCCTTCCTGCAACAGGGCACTTGGAAAACACCTTCCAAGGTGCCCAGTTTGGGGGAGATGTAGCTGCATCGTGGAAAAGCGAGGGGATCTCAGCTGGGAGGAGGGCACAGCAGCCCACTACGACCCTAGCGCAGGGCTGTGGCTGAGCTCCAGCACACCTTGAAGCAGTATTAGTAAGCCATTAAGAGGCACTGTCAAGGCAGATAGGCTGTAAGATCACTGCTCAAGGCAGTTGTCAGGGAGTCCAGAATGCGCTGGTTGCCGCGGCAGCTCAATTTTCGCTTTAAAAAGACTGTTGTGTGAGCACAGTTTTATCATCAGGGGCCTCGCGGTAACGTGCCGAGATGTTTTTCGAGGTAGCCAACGTGGCCACGTTTTAAAACCCTGCCTGGCATCAGCACGCACCGGGGTTCACACCGAGTTACAGCCCGGTTTGGATGCGGCTCCTGTCCAAACCTGCTCGTACAGGAGCGCCCAGCTCCCTGCAGACACAGCCCGACCCTGGGAGCGCTGATATGTGCCACAAGCCCAAGGCGGGCTCTTCTGCCCCGTCTTCAGCCGGCCTCGGTGCTGCTGCAGAGGCCGTTCACCACAGCGCGTCAGTCCATATGCTCCGGTCCTCCCTTCCCTGGTCTTATTTTTGGAAGGAAAGAGCAGGCTACCTCTCTCCAATACTTGAACTCCCCAGCGGTTCCGAAAGCGTGTCACTCGCTGTGTTTTTGAGGATACCGATGTAAGCAGATCCGCACAGCAATTCCTTCATCTTCTCCTAATGGCTACCGGGCCTGGCAAGCCGCTCTGCAAGTGATATGAGCCTCAGCAGCTCGGGAGCGCAGCGACCTTCCAGGGCTTCCCCAGCCTGCCTCCTCCTCCCGCCATGGCGCTGACCGAGGAGAAGCAGCGGCTCAACACGGGACCTGTGCGCTCCAGTCGTACCCCAGCACCGCATCTCTCCGCCCGTCGATGTAGGCAGAGGTCTCTGCTGACCGAGTCCGAAGGTATGTTCACGCCTCGCTCTGTTTCCAAGCTGTTTCTGTAGGACCCGTACACCGTCACAACGTATTTTCACTCAATTAAGCGAAAGAGCAAGGATTTGAAGTCAAGCCACCCGTTGCTTTGCCACTAGCTTTCTGGGTTTGTACCTCCTTTTCTTTTTCCCTTGAATCTCCCAAAACAGACTTCCCGCCACTGCTCCGCGTGTCCCCCCCCGCTGGACCCACAAGTGGCCACACGGTTTTACACGAACAGCTTTATCCAGCACCATTAATCCAGCTTGCTCTTTTTATTTGCCTTTTTTATATTTTTTTTTTTAATCAGCATCACGCTTCCACAGTCCGAGTGAACGTGGAATCAGAGCTCATCCACAACACCGATCCCTCTTTAGCCCAAGGATTCTTGGCTTGCTTGGCTGAACCTACACGTCCTCCCGAACGTTTACAGCGTAAAACTGACCCCTCAAATATCTTACCAGCACACGGAACTGGAACCAGATGATGTTAAGGTCCCTTCCAACCCAAACCATTCTGTGACAATAAAAGGAAAGAACCCCGGTGGGGATGTCATGCTTTCTCTACTCTCACCTCTGGTGGCTCTCTGTCAATCCATGTCCACCAAGAAGCCTTAAAAACTTAAAAACACACTCCAAAAGCAGGGTTGGGTTTCCCGATCGTGGTGAGCGGGACGTTACACAAGAGCACAGGCTGCAAACAGTGTCACGACACCCAGTAAAGGTCGTACCCACACAACTGACTCACGAGATGAGAACGCGACCCCAGCCACCTCTCACTCCTCCCCTTGGAACTGTACGGGCCTTCCCCAGCCCCGTGCTCCCCGCTCTGCGCTTCTACCGGAGCCCCTGCCCCAGAGCACGCTGCGATATCCAATTCCCACAGCGACGCTGGAAGTTTTCCATGTGCTTTCCAGCCTAACGACTTCCTCTCCTGTTTACTAACAATTATCTGATTTCCAGTGAAATAGTGGCTTACACTGGTTTTTGTGAGACATCGCTATGGCTTCTTCCTGCTTTCCATCGGCCATTCCCATGTAACCACTCACCACCAAGTAGGTCAAGGAATTTGTCCGGCTTTAAAACATTTTTGCCATTTTTTACTCCCGGTTCTGCCACCGGCCCGCTTTCCCTCTGACGTGCCCGCACACCGCAGCGCGGCCGTCCCCGTCGCAGCCGGAGCAGAAAGCACAGCCAGCATCCAGCTGCCATTCCCTGGATTAATGCTGGATCGATAGGCACGTGAGTGACCAAAATCACCGTCACCGCTGCCGCTCGTGGGCTCAGCCCCGTGCTTGCCGAGCACTGCTGTCGGCACCTTTGTGTCTCCTGCCGCTTGCCATCTCGGTCCAGCGCGTGCCATCCTTTTCGGGGCCGCGCTGAGCTGCATCACGGAGCCTGCCTGGGTTGAGAATCCGTCCGAACTGTGACAGCTCCGGGACTTGTGTTTTCTCAGCGCTGGAGAGGCAGGATGGTGCCACTCACCCACACCACCTCGACGGGACCCTCCTGCACCCTCTCGCAGTGGATGGACACCATCCCAGTGCTGATGCAGCTCACAAAGGTGGCTCAGTGCGGTGGAACTCAGGGGCCAAGGCTCCAACCCGCACTGCCCGGCTAATTTGTCACTTGACAGAGGTCAAACAAGCCTTCACAGGAAACAGCACGAGTGACGAGGCTGCTGGAGGTCAGACATCAGCTACAACCAGCTCCAATGCCCCTCGCTACCAAACCCGCCCAGGGGTACTCCACTGGGCTGCACCAGGAGTCACGGCAGACCTGCCCCTGCAGCCACTGTGCTGTTGCGTTTCAGACCCTTCCCGAGGCCATCCCGGGCAGCGGAGCCGCCTCCTGTGCCTCCCAGCACGTTGGAGCACACGGTCCAGCTATTCCAGGATGGCATCACCCCGTGACTGCCTCCCAGTGCTGATGGGGACGGGTCCCAGTCATTTCGGGTTCTGTAAACCCTTTCACCTTAGAGCCTCATGACTGAGATTGAGAGAGATTAAAAACGGCTTTTGCAACACAAAGCGTGATTATTTACTTTCAGTACCAACCAGAGGGTGTAAAGACAAACCACTTAATTCCCCATCCCGGTAGTTTTTTCCAATCAACTGTACATCCCAGTTGCCCTTAGCACCCCTCGCTTCACCCCCCCCGACCCCCTCCAGCAGGTGCTCTGCGCACCACCAGGTCATTCCCACAACCTCCATGCTTCCCTGGGCCCAGAGGTTCACTAACACCACCGGCTCCCAGCTGAACCAGGCCGTGATTATCCCCGGTGCGGATGCGAGCCAGCTCGGGGCTGCCAGCCGGGGCACGGCGCTGCACCAGCATGGCCGTGCTGCCCCAGGAACAGGAGAGCTGTCTCCACGTACTGCCCAACCTCCACCAGTACATCCCACAGGGCTGGAGCTGCAGCCCGTGGCATCCAGGCACGCCGGCAGGTCCCGCGGCACAGGGACATCGCATGGGACGCAAGTGCTGGGACGCACCGGGGCTGCGCAGGAACCGACACAGGTAAGGGGAGCGGTGCTTCGCCACAGCCCCGAGCCCGTGTGGGACCCCCAGGCTGTGCCATGTACCCAGCACGTCCCATGATACTGGGATACACAGGACACTGTTATTGCAGTTACAGCAGAACGTGGCTATGTTGGCCCTGTTAGGATGAAGGACAGTGAACTCAGGGAATCTGGTATCCTCTGGATCGCAGGCTCAGCCTTTGGACCAACAAACCAATTCCTCCCTGGGGAAGACGGTCCCTCATCAGCCTTTCTTCCCTATTTCTGCGAGGAATTACCTGAGTTTCTGTTCCCCACTTTGTGACGGATTAATTTACTCTGCACTGGATCAAAAGGTGTTATCAAAGGAACAAACGGAGAACCCTGTACTGCCTTCATACCAGATACAGGCATTTCCCCGCTCATCCGAGCTTTGTTCCAGGCTCTCGATGATGACGCTTTGCAAAGGTTGCTATAAATTCTGGGATTTCATGCTTACTGCATGCACAGCCTCTACTTACAGCTCCTCCGGTACAAGCTTCTGCAAGTTCCTGTAACGTGCGATGCTGTCCTGCTACAGCAACGCAGAAACGCCGGGCAGAACACCCCCCCAGGGGCTGGCTATCGCTGAACAGCCAGGATTTGTCACACCGGGGCGGTTGGATGTTTTACAAGGGCATGCAGTGACAGGACAAGGGTGATGGCTTTAAGCTGAAAGCGGGGAGATTTACATTGGACATCAGGAAAAACTCTTCCCCGAGAGGGCGGTGAGGCACTGGGACAGGTTGCCCAGAGAAGCTGTGGATGCCCCATCCCTGGCAGTGCCCAAGGCCAGGCTGGATGAGGCTTGGAGCACCCTGGGCTAGTGGAGGGTGTCCCTGCCCATGGCAGGGGATGGGACTGACTGGGCTTTAAGGTCCCTTCCCACCCAAACCATCCTGTGAGTCTCTGCTGAGAGCACCACGACACTCAGAAATGACAGGGAGCACAGATGAAGGATCCTGACCTTCCTGCACCCCGAGATCCCTCTGGCTAGACCTTGGGGTGATTCCCTCTCCTCAACCATCACCACCAAACAGCCGCAGATCCTCTGCCAGCCTTTCCCCTGCGCTCCATTACTTCGTTGGTTATGGACTAGGGAAGTTAGGGAACTTAATCCACACCCCTAGATCTCCACGAGTGCATTTAAAAGCCGTTCGGCACTGCCGGCTGGGACAAACCAACGCTGTCACCACTCACTGAACAAACCATCGCCTACGGTGTTTGTGATGGCCAGAAACAAGGGACAACGGGCAAAAAGAATATATGAAATGTTGCAAAAACAGCGTGCTGCGGGTCAGTGCTGACCTGCAGCTCTTAGGAGGGTGAGCTGTATGGCACAGAAGGACACTGGTACGGTGCTGTGCGGAGACGGGCTTGGCTCGGGCGGACACCAGCACTGCCCGGTCCCTCTCATCCGGCAGCCCAAGCAGATGTGGGAGACCAGGACCAACTGCTGTTTACGGTGGTTTTCAGTTCAGAAAGAACGGGCAAAAATCGCCTTGGACCTCACGCAGAGCCGGTCTCCACCTACCACGATTGCTGCAGATGCTCCGCTCTTGCTCGGATGTGAACTGGGGATTTTTTTCTCTTGCCTTCTAAACACCGACTGAGGAGCACATTTATTTCAGCACCGAGCTGTGCAGAAGGAACAACTCAGCACTTTGCAGGAGCAGTACAACGCAGCGCACAGCCAGCCCAGCCAGCCGGCCAAATGCATTGATTAGGATGGGGCTTTGCATACTAATTTACGTTATAACCGCTCCCCCTCCCATTGTATCGGGGCGTGAATGGAGGCATTGTCTCAGGGCAGAGCATTCTTCATACCAAGCCCCTGCAAACGGGAGCCCTGGTGCTACGTAATGACAAAAACAAAATCTCAGCAGAAGTCCATTAGCATCCAAAGGGCAGGAGCTTGAATGCGTCAGAAGGATCCTTTGAAAAGTAAGAGTGAAACGAATGTAATAAAACGCTACGATTAAGTAATACTCATTGTCCAAATTAAACCATCAGAAGCAAAAGACCTTGACTCTCAAAACATATTCAGCGCAAGAGCCCGGGAACAAGGCTATTAAGGATTTTAAGCCCTGGACTTGTCCCAAGTATGGATTACTTGGTTTCTTCGTGAGCACTCCATCACACGGAACTATATCTGGATTCCCAGAGTAAAAGCTCGAATCTTTAGGAGGGTGTGCACGGCTATGCACCCCACACGCACACGCAAATCCCACTTGCACCCACACCGCAGGAGCCACACGCCGGGAGCCATCCAATGCCCCAACACGGAGCAAGCTGAAGGCGACGGAGAGCCCAGCGCTTGTCAGAGCGGCCGGCTGAAAGCAAGCCAGAAGGCTTCTCTAGAAACAGCAGAACACATGCAGCTTGCTTTCCCTCTTCATGCAGCTGCCGGGAATGTGGTTGGCCCGGCGGCGCTGGTCAACGCAGACCTTGCCGGGCAGGGACCGCCCGTGCTCCCCCGGAGACCACAGGTTTCTCCACCGCGGCAGAACACGCGATGCCATTTTGGAGTTATGAGTTGGTCTGCTGGGTCGTTTAAGGTGCAATTCCCAAAGATAAAACCTCAGCGATTAATTGTTGCTTCCTTAGTTTTTCCATGGCCATAGCCGCCTACTCAGCTCCACGTCCGCAACCTACCACCCAGCTGCTGTCTGCTCTTCCCAGAGGAGTCGGTGGTTAATCCACAGGCAACGTCTCCCCGGGGGTCTTCCCCATCCACCACCCGGACTCCTGCTGCTTCAACCCTTCTTTTACCCCCAAGCTCGTCGCCGAGCCCAGGAGAGCTATGGGGACGAGGCATGACACACTCCCGCATACCCGCACTGGCAGTACCACAAGGAGCAGCAGGCAGGTCGGCTACTCGCGCTACAAGCACAAGCCTCAAAGCACCATTATTTTAAAAAACAAAAGTCTTTTCTAACATACTGAGCTTAGGCGGAGGGTGCGGATGCTCTGCCTGTCCCCCTGCATCGCTGCAGGTTTCTCAAGCGCTGTGTTAGCAGGGACTCATTGTGCAAGGAAACAAGAACATCAGAGTAACCAACTCCAAGGAGTAACTCACCGAGGGCAGCAAGGATGGCCCGACTGACCCGCCAACTGTCCTTTTGCTTTAGATGTGGACTGGATGTAAGGAAGAAGTTCTTCCCAGAAAGGGTGGGAGGCACTGGGACAGGTTGCCCAGAGAAGCTGTGGGTGCCCCATCCCTGGGAGTGTCCAAGGCCAGGCTGGATGAGGCTTGGAGCAACCTGGGCTAGTGGAGGGTGTCCCTGCCCATGGCAGGGGGTGGCACTGGGTGGGCTTTAAGGTCCCTCCCAACCCAACCCATTCTGGTTCTATGGGATAGGCTCCAGCCCCTGCAGCTCACACCAAGTTTCAGTCTATAATGTGCTTTCCCGCGGCACACCGTACACACACTGCCGCTCCTACACCACAACGAGGCAAAGGGCTCACCTCTGCATTCTACAGCATGACGTGAACGGCGGGTCACCAACAGATACTCGTCCCTTGCTCTGCCAGAAGCCGCGGGGTGTGCAGGAGGAGCCGGGAGCACCCCAACGGTGCTGTGCTGCTCCAGAGAGAGGGCAAAGCACAAGCATCTGGATTAAAAGGCACCGAGTAACGCCTGATCCTCCCGCTGATATTGTGCAAGTTAGCCAGGCCGCGGGACGGCAGCACCAGTCACCCAAACACCATTCCAAATGTTTAATGTCATTGTAGTAAAAGGAGAGCCTAGGAAAATAAAAAAATCCACTTGAAATGAACCCTAGAAAATTAGGAGGTTGGGAAAGCGTGAAACTATTATACAAACAGTGCAATTTAGGGGTAACGGCCCCCTCGAAATAGGGCTGTATTAGAAAATTGCTACAT
Organism: Rhynochetos jubatus; assembly: GCA_027574665.1. Taxonomy (NCBI): domain Eukaryota; kingdom Metazoa; phylum Chordata; class Aves; order Eurypygiformes; family Rhynochetidae; genus Rhynochetos; species Rhynochetos jubatus. Next base: position 6,734,887 of record CM050661.1, read on the forward strand.
CACGGCGGTGTTTGCCCGCACCACGCTCCAGCACGGAGTATTTCGCTTCGTTCCTTTTCCGTGTCGCTCCGTGAACCCCCACATGTGGACGTTTCAAAACAAAGCCTCCGCGGTGCCCCCCCAACACACAGGATCTGCATATCAATGTCCCCCCGGCCCCTTCAACTCCGCAGAGAAAGGCCGTAATCTGGGTTTTGTTCCCAGCCTCTCGGCCCCATGGAGCGGGAGCCGGGTTATGCAACCTCTATTCACCCTCTCCAAGCCCTGGGAATATCTTGGTAGCCCAGGATAGGAAAGCTGGGGGGGGAGGAGGAGCGGGGAAGGGGTCCGAAGGCAGTTGGGAGCCAGGCTCCGTGGAACGGCGATGTGCCGCATCAGCCTATTTGCTTTCCTTCATCGGAAACCTGCGAGGGGATGGGTACGGATCCCGCACGTGGGAATCCTCCTCAACCGTCCCCAGCCAGTTCATCCAAAACAAGGCGCTTTGGGAAGGAAAAGGCCACGCCAGATGGCACACGATCGCGTGCACTGAAGCGGGAGGGGGACGTTCAGCGGTGCTGGGCCGTGCACGGGCCAGCCCAGGCAGGCAACGGGGTACACCCTCCAGGGACGGTCCCCGTGCTGCCCCGCGCACCCACACGCTCCAGGCCCAGGAGGGGAGCGGCCGCCAGCCCGGGTGTGAGTAAGGAGGTGCCGGCGTGCAGCCACGCGGTGCATGCCATAGACCCCGGCTCACCCGGCAAACGCACCAGCGCGTTTCGGAGGATGCGAGCGCCTTCGCACAGCCCTGACCCAAGTCCTTCTCCCACAGTCAGTAATTAACACGATTTGCATTGTACGCTCAAATTAGCTACCCAGGGATGTGCTTCCCACAGCGGTGCCGGCACACTCCTTCCATCAGCCAACCTTCCTCGTTTCGGTGGGGGACAGGAGCTGTGAACGAGATTTTACTCCTGCAGACCAACACCTCTCCTCCCACTGCCCAAATCCAACCTCCGCCTGCACCCGGAGAGAGCTCCCGACGCAGGGACCAGGGAAGGGAACGAGCGAAACCATCTTTTCAGCCCTGGTCCTTGCAAAGCCAGTGCAGGCTGCGGGCAACTTCGCTGTGTGTCGGGGCTTCTCCGCCACGAATAACGGCCTTTCTTCCGCAGCGCTGAAAGCAGGAGCCCGGCAGCAACAGGACCCCAGCCCTGCCGGTAAAGGCAACTTGATACCGTTCTCTAAAAGAGGAGCGGAAGGTAAATTACTCTAATTTCTATTAGAGAGGACAGGCTCCCACGGGAGACAGGGGCACATCGCAAGCCTGAAATGGAAGATGTGGAAATTGAGGTGGCGGGCGGCCGTCTCCTCGGAGGAGGGATCTCTGTTCAGCCAAGGAGCAGGCAATGCTGGAAAGCAGCAAGACCCCTGCGTCCCAGTCGCTGTGATGGTCTGGGGACAGTTCCCAGTTTACTCTGAGCGGCTGACCACTGAACGAGAGTTTGGGCAACCCTCCGGCTGCAAAGCAACAGCACGCGGATTGCAGGCCATGCTCGTGCTTGGGCTGCTCCATGAGTCTGACCGAGCCCTGGGATGGACCTCAGACGTGTATGAGGGAGCAGTCCTGCCCCTGGATTGCCACCTTCTGCCTCCCAAGCCAGCAGGCAGAGGAAACCCTGAACGCACTAATGCTGCACAGGCTCCTGGAAATTAAGATCCGGGTAATTTTAAGCGCTTTCTCAGTGAAAAATGTCCTCAGACTTAGCTAAACATGCCAGATAAAGCCTCTGTTCCTGTAAAACCTGCTGCACGATTATCAAGTCAAGGCCAACGTATTTACCCTAAAATTGGGTAATATTGTTTTCTGGTTGTTAATAGTTCAAACCGACAATGCACCGCTCCGAACAGACGCTGCCGAGCAGTTTCTCAGCCTTTCATCAGGACTGCGTAGGCGTTGAATTCTGGAGCTAATCACCTTAGCAACGGCTCTAAACATATGTGCAGTGACATCAGCTGATTTCTGAAAGCTGTAAATAGAGGATAATAGCACGAAAAAATTCTGGATCAAAGCCAAGACCTAAAAAACATACTATTAAAGCACTGCCTGTAATTCAATGTATGCAAACTTGTTTGCATCCTCGCTCCCCAAAACCTGTGTAATTACACACCTACCAGCACAACCGGTGATCGTCCCACTGCAGGTGACTCTCGGTTTCAGAGATTTCCCAGGAACGAGGGTTTAACAGAATTCCTTCTTCAAATTCCATTTTAAAAAGCCCAGAGAAAAACCTGCCCATAACCCTACGCAGCGCCACGTACGGCTGAAGGGGACCCGCTCCAACCTACAACCCCGTGTTTAAAGACGATGAGTAACAGCCTCAACTTGGGAGAACTATTTGTAAATAAGAAAACAAACAGTGTGCTCGTGGGCTTTATCACCGACTCACGCAGGAACAGGAACCGCGGCAAACTCCGCCGCGAGGACGTGCTGCCAGGCCCGTGCCCTCGGTAAAGGGCAGTTACGGCAGCATCAGGCACGAACACGCAGGAGGAGCCCGTTTCTGGATGCAGACAGCGGGAAAGGGGCATGTTCTGAATTACCTCATGTTTGGTACCTCATTAAGGTCTTAAACTGTCCGTTTAGGGAGTCCCTCAATCAGCCATCAGCGTAAGACACGAGGACAATATACTTTTTGTTTCCCTCGGTTCGTTGTGACCCATATTTCTGAGGGCCGTTGTGCAGGATGTGACCCGGCCGGCTAAAGAAACCTTCGCAGCGCCTCCACGTTAAGCTGGCACGCTGGGAGGGAGAGAGAGGAGTGGGGAGAAACGGGCTTAATAGGATTTTCAAATGTCAAAAAATATCTTTAGCAGGCCCATTTACGCAGAGTCTTAGCACTCGCTGAACTTGAAAGCAAAATTTGCCGTGCAAAGAACACAGCTTGCATGCTAAGGACCCGAGGAACGCCGCGCCGGTGGCACAAAGCCGCCCGGCTCCTTCCCCCTCGCCTCCGGACCACAGAGAGAAACACGGAGTGCCTTCGGCATCAGGGTGAGGAAGGTGCTGGGGGGGGCTGGGGGGTGCCGGCGCTCACCGCGTGCCACCCATTGCTGCGCAGCCGGCGAGGTCCCTGGATCCCAGCTCCAAGGCGCACTGCCCGCAGCACGCTCGCCTGCAAAAGGACCGGCAACTCAAGCTTGCTTTATTTGTGAAGGGATTAAAAATAAAAAATAATAAGGCTAGGGGAAGGGAAAACGCAAACTTGACAGCTGCATCCCAAGAAGGATGCAGCACGGAGCCAGGAGCGAGAAATTCCCCCTCCTTTCTTCTGCACAGGGCTGGGTTGGGGTTTTTTTTCTCTGCCAATTAGAGTTGCAAGGAAATTCAGTGAATTGAGCTCAGCGGCGTTAATCGTTATTGCATCTGAATTTAATGAATTTATTATTTTTTAACGACAGGTAATTTACAGTGCCTCACCTAAACGTGGAAGTCAGGTAGTGCCTCCTGCTCACCAGCAAACCACCACGCCAAAGATCACCCTGCTATTTGCTTTCTGCCTTTAACTTCTGTCATCCATGGTTACCAGCCCCAGCGAGACTGCCACGGTTACTCCCCTGCTCCTTCCATCAAAAGGCCTCCGCGCGCATCTCGCCGGAGCGGCAGCACCGAGATGCTAAGAATAGCAAAGCCCCTTCGCCCAGCACGCGGTAAGGCGAGACGCACGGGAAGGATGAAGTTCCCAAGAACCGCAGGAGGACAAGGGGATGGTGCTGGGGGTCAGCCAGCGCGGGACCCGGCCGAGGGACGTCCCGCAGGGAGCTGCACCGGCATCACCCACTTGCTGCCCTACGCTTGCAAGAGCGGAGGTTTAGGGTAGTGCTCTGCCCTCAGCAGATCTCTAGGACGTCTGCTTGGCATCTTTATTGTCTATTCGGGGTTTTTTTGGAGGTCTCCCTCTGTAGCTTGTATCGCCGTTTGTGTACCTCAGCTTCTGGAGTCAAATCTTCAGAGGGATACTAAAATTCTGGGTGGCTATTTCAGCAGGAGAACCACCGTCCCCCACGTACAGCCGGCACATCAGCTCCTCTCCGGCCTTGAAATGACCCGTCCCCATCACCCAAGAGAACAACGAATTCCAACAGTCAGGCTGTTACGGAAGAGACGCCGAACAGGCCCTCGCACGGGCTGGTTTCCCATGCAAGCATCACGTCTCCGATCAGCCAGCTCTCCAAACCGGAGCGGGCCAAAGCCTTACAGCACTGTGAATGCTTTAGCTAAGCCGTACGTCTGCGAGAGTGAAGGCCACGCTGCTGAGCCGGGGGAAGGCCAGGCAGAGTTCTCGGGGTGGGAAGAAGCAAACTCAGTGTCGCTGAACAGCTGGTCCCAGGACGAGGGGTCTCACCGGCTGCCTTAGCAGGGACCGACCCACCCCAGGGCTGTGGGCAGCCACGTCGCCTCGGAGCCCAGCCATCTGGCCGGACCAACACACTGCTGACGGTATTTCACAGGTTACTGCCCTGCAAAAGCTCTCCCATGTCCAGGGCACTTGCACACCTAAGTTAACACCACCACAGACCGTCAGGGACACACACTAAGCAGCTGGAAGGAACAAGCATCACCTCACCGGGCATGCAGTGACAGGACAAGGGGTAATGGGTTTGAACTGAAAGTGGGGAGATGTAGACGGGACATCAGGAAGGAATTCTTCCCGCAGAGGGTGGGGAGGCGCTGGGACAGGTTGCCCAGAGAAGCTGTGGCTGCCCCATCCCTGGGAGTGCCCAAGGCCAGGCTGGATGAAGCTTGGAGCACCCTGGGCTAGTGGAGGGTGTCCCTGCCCATGGCAGGGGGTGGCACTGGATGGATTTTAAGGTCCCTTCCAGCCCAACCCATTCCGTGATTCCATCATCTGATAAGCACAGGGTCCTGTCAGAAGCACGTGCAATGCCAAGATGCTGATGCAGCTCAGCACCCCTGGAAACACCTTCCTTTCCTACAGCCTGGTCCCACTGCTGGGCAGCTTGTGGGTGCTGCCCTGGCTCTGTGTTGTGAAGGGGTGGACAAGAATCTGGCTGGTTCACTGTAAGAAGGGCACAAGGAGGCTGATGCCAGCATCCTCACAGGCCTTTCAGTCCGTGGCCTTGCACCGGAGGAGCCCAGGACCCCCCAGGGAAACGCAACCCACCTCCCCTCCCAGCAGGAGCTGTGGCTGCTGCCTGCCCAATTCGGTGATGCACACCTGGACTCTCCAGGAAAGGGCCACGGTTTAACTGCAGGGAAAAGCTGATGGTCCAGTAACAAACATCAGACAACTGTACAAAAAGCACATACATCCACCCTCTTTTCAGGGACCTACGACTTTAAAAGCAAACGCTCAAGCAGCCTATGGAAACTGGTGCACAGGCGCCCGGAGATAAACAACATCACGGGACAGGTAAGCTAGTTACTCACGATTTATCACACCATCTCCCCATCTAATTGCACAGCTAAACGGTCAGTCATTTTAATCCACCGTAAGCAGCTTACGCTTTCTTATGCAGCTCCGCGACACTGCTCACTTCCCGATTCGGAAATAATCATGCCTTAAAGTCCTGCTCTGGATGGTGTGGAAACATTAACCTCGCGCCGTTTTGGAGACTTGGAAGACGCACACGGAGGAGAGACGTCTCCTGGAAGAGGGTCCTAAATATCTTCATGCTCAGCGTTGAGCAAGGCAGGAGTTTTTGTGAGGGATCACGGAACAAATTTTACATCCAGATGCAAGCGCTTGGTGCCCTATAACGTCAAAATGTGGTTCTGATCCTACCCTCAGTCAAAATCTGTCCGTTATCTTCTTTCAACAAATTAAGCCATCTCCTACGATACCCTTCCAGCATTCCCAATTCTTCCCGCAGAGGGTGGGGAGCACTGGGACAGGTTGCCCGGAGAAGCTGTGGATGCCCCATCCCTGGCAGTGTCCAAGGCCAGGTTGGATGAGGCTTGGAGCAACCTGGGCTAGTGGAGGGTGTCCCTGCCCATGGCAGGGGGTGGCACTGGATGATCTTTAAGGTCCCTTCCAACACAAACCATTCTATGATTTTATTTCTCGCACAAACATGGTTGGTTGCACTCCAGTTACCGAGTCCAAGAGCCTGCCAGCACAGCTCCCAGGAGCCCGGTCCGGCCGGTGCCTCCCCTATCTGTCTTGCTGCACGACGCTCAGCGTCCCTTTGGGTTTCACCCTGCCCACTCCTGCAGCTGGATCAGCCCCCCCAGCCACGCTGGACGGGAACAGGACCCAGCCGAGCGCACCCTCCCACCGCGTGACATCGCAGCATCCTCAGCGCCCGCTCTTCATCATCTTTCACCTGCGCGTCCCGCTGCTGCCCGCACACCACAGGCCCTCGCTCCGCACTCTCCCATAATCTCACCCATTTCTTCCCTACTCACAGCTGACTGCTCTCCGATTTGGGGTCTCCATGTATTGCCCACTAACTCAACAGGAACAGGACACCACAATCTGCCCGGTTTCTGGATAGTTTTTGATGTTTGCACATTCTAGTGTAGCAGTTACATATTTTTTTTCAAAATCCTATTTTCAAAACCCTTGAATTCCACACAAATGAGCATGAAAAGCTGCAAGTATCCAGCAAAAAAGGCGCACAGAGCCCTCCCTGCCCCTCCCCATCCCCCAAGCCTGGCACAGGCAAGGCGCACTTTAGCTTTTCCAACCACATACATGGATGAGCAGAGCTTACAGAACGACTTAGGGGTAAGAAATGAGGTTTTGGGTTACACCAAGCCTTTTTCACCGCTCAACGACTCCGGCTGATGAAAGCGAAAGCTCCCGCGCCGCGGGGCCGAAGAGCTCGCGCACACCGCTCGCACGCCTTCCGCTCACGGAAACGGCCGCAGCCAAGGGGATTTTTCTGCCTTGCAACACCGGGGAACTTTACCCCCGAAACTACCAGTGAACTTAGGCCAACGACCCTGAGTCAAGCTTCAAAAATCGTTCCAGATACCGAGGCCAGATCAAAAGTCACTAGCTGGAACCACCCGCCTTTGATACCCTAAACCCGTCACCGACACCGGGCGAGACCGCGGGGGCAAAACTCCTCCCGTAAGAAATTTTCCTTAGCTCGCTACAGAATTTATTTTACCGTATGTAAAATTCATTTGTGTAGCTGCACACCCCGGTAGGTTTGAATGGGGCGAAGGAGGATTTCAACTCCCAGTGCAATTTATTATTTAAAAGCAGTAAAATTACATTGCTGATAGGAGAGCCCGGGCTGAGAGCAGCGGTGATGTAATGGGGAGCGCGGCTCGCTCGCTGTATGAACCGCGCTCTACATTAGCGTGCTGGCGAGGGTGGTTGCTCCCATCAATTATTTATAGTCTTCTGGCGCGCAGCCTGGAGAGGGTCACATCGCTGAAAGCTAACTTTATCTTCATTGTTCCCAGCCTCCTGCCCAGCTGTCGCTCTGCTCGCTCCTCTCACACACCCAGGGCAGCGTAAAAGGACGCGGGACCCCTTGGTTGGGTTTGGCCTTCCCCGGGATGGAATGGGGAGGTGGGCGCTCATGGGGATGTCAGCGAGGGGGGTCTCCATCTCTGCTACCGCGGAGGGCAGGCTGCGTTGCGTGTTTTCCGACGTATCGCAGCAAGGGCTATTCAATAATGTATGGAAATATGAGGGGGGAAGGAGAAAGCGTGCTTCAGCTCTCCAGAAAAATGAAGAAAATACAATAAGATTTTATAAAAAGGAAGGAAAAACCTCTCTCAGCGTTTTGTTTCAGCTGCAAACTAAAGTGCATGGCCACGGTCCGATCGCCCCGTATTCCCCTCCACAGCACCGGATGGGAGAGCATCCCGTTGTACCGGCACGCCGGGCAGGAAAGGGGCTGGCAGGGCTTTGTCACTGCACCCCCCCAGCACCCTAAATCCACCCTCCACCTGCAGTTACACCCGCCACGACCGCTCCTCAGACCTCCGAAACGCATGTTTGGCCCAAAGTCTTTATTAAAGCAGTTCAGTTTTAGCTTTAGCTGCTTCAGGGTCTCTGCAGGAGCTGCCTGCGCTGGGAAACGAGACCTTAGAGCACCTTCCAGTGCCTGGGGGGGCTACAAGGAAGCTGAGGGGAGCTTTCTATAAGGGCAAGGAGTGACAGGGCAAGTTTAAATTGAAAGCGGGGAGATTTAAGATCAGACATCAGGAAGAAATTCTTCCCAGAGAGGGCGGTGAGGCACTGGGACAGGTTGCCCAGAGAAGCTGTGGATGCCCCATCCCTGGCAGTGTCCAAGGCCAGGCTGGATGAGGCTTGGAGCAACCTGGTCTGGTGGAGGGTGTCCCTGCCCATGGCAGGGGGTTGGAACTAGGTGGGCTTCAAGGTCCCTTCCAACCCAAACCAGTCTGTGATTCCATGACTCAGTGCCCTAGGAAATCACCCCAGCAAAAGCCAGGTACAGCAGGGTGAGCCGCTGCTTCTGCAGCTCCTGCGCTTGGTCCCATCCCACTGACCAACGGGATTCACGTATCCCATTCGCTGCATCAAGTATCTACCCCAGACCTCAAACAACAAGGGAAAAAAGTCAATTCCAGCTTAAATACAAGCTGAAATAATAAGTGGGAAAACAAACTGTGTTTTCCTGCAATGAGGACTGACTCTTATTTCACACAACAAGACGTACCCAGCTCCAGTTCAGACCTACAAAACAATTCCGACGAGCGTGTGTGAGAAGAGCGCGCGGCGATTTCACGAAAAACACAGCATTTGCACGAAAAGGAAGTTGTTGAAAAAGAAAACAGGGGCCCAGAGGAAGCAGGTTCGTTGTTCCGCGGCACAAACAGGGCCCCGGGAGAGGCCCGTGCTGCGGCACTGCCGGGTCTGGCACAGCACCCTTGGGCAGCACCCACCCGCCGGGAGCTCAGGGAACAGTCCTCAGATTTGGCACAGAGGCTCAGGTAAGGCTAAAGCAACAGCCAAACCATTGCACATCACTGTGGTTCCGGCAAACAGGAGATAGGAAACGGTAATTAACCTTCCATCAGTGAAAACCAGCAGCAAGCTCTTTCTGCAACTTTTCTACGCTACGAAAACCAGGAGAATTCTACCCCAAAACGGGGCACCGGGGCAGTGGCACGAAGGGCATGCTGGTTCACAGGAGCAGGTTTTGCCCCGGAGCCGAGCCCGGAGCGTGCAGACCACGCGCTGCTGTCACCACACCGGCATCGTCGGCGCCTTTACATCGTCTCCGAATCCAGGATTATTTCCATGGCAACTATCTGGAGAACTTATTAAGTAAAAAAACCAAAAAAAACCAAAACCCCACCACCACAGAACAGTTTGAACACACAGAACCTACATTTGTAACGTACCAGCTGACTAAATTAGCAGCGCTAAGATTTTTAGCAATCAAAATAGATCATGTTCTAGCAACTCAATCTTCTCTTTGCCGCTGCTAAGAAGAAAGATCTGATAGTAATATTGATGCGGGGGGAAGAGGAGGAATTAGAGGTTTCTAAGACCACAGCCCTGCATCAAGCCAAGTCTGATCCCATTCAAGTGGTTTAAGAAACATTATTTTAACATCCGACAGTGCAAGCACCGTTAAGTAAGGCTGCGTTTCCAAGAGATGATAAACTTCGTCACAAGGCACCTACTACACAATCACAAGGATGACCACCACATGACACAGAGCCGTTATATAGCCCAAAAATTCACTGAATCGCCTCCAATCTGTACAAAATCCCTCATCGTTTGCCACCCTGCCCTTCCAACCTTTGTGCAGTGCTGGGCTTCACTCGCCCACCCACCGCCAGCCCATGTGTGCGGGCCAATTCAACAGACACATGGTATAGAATCATACCTGCCATGGGCAGGGACACCCTCCACTAGCCCAGGTTGCTCCAAGCCTCATCCAGCCTGGCCTTGGACACTCCCAGGGATGGGGCAGCCACAGCTTCTCTGGGCAACCTGTCCCAGTGCCCTCCACCCTCTCCGGGAAGAATTTCTTCCTGATGTCCAATCTAAATCTCCCCACTTTCAGTTTAAACCCGTTACCCCTTGTCCTGTCACTCTCTGCCCTTGTAAAAAGCCCCCCCAGCTTCCCTGTAGCCCCTTCAGGCACTGGAAGGTGCTGTAAGGTCTCCCCGGAGCCTTCTCTCCTCCAGGCTGAACACCCCCAACTCTCCCAGCCTGTCCCCATGGCCGAGGGGCTCCAGCCCTCGGAGCATCCTCATGGCCTCCTCTGGACTCATTCCAGCCAGTCTATATCCCTCATGCTGAGGGCTCCACAGCTGGACACAACACTCCAGGTGGGGTCTCACGAAAGCAAAGCAGAGGGGGAGAATCCCCTCCCTCGCCCTGCTGGCCACACTTCTGATACAGCCCAGGATAGGGTTGGTTTCTGGGCTGCCAGGTGCATGGCCAGCTCATGTTCAGCTTTTCATCCACCAGTACCCCCAGGTCCTTCTCCCCTGGGCTGCTCTCGATCCTGCCTGATCCCAACCAGAGCTGTAGTGCCAAGCAACCCGGCAGTGCCAGCCTGGAAAGCCACTGGAGCTGGCTGCGTGCTTGCACTCGTGCACAAGCTGCTCATGTTCCTCGCTCCACTCAAGCATTAGTTCAAACAGAAGAGGGAAAATCAGCGGTCCTTTATGGTATTTAGCTTGAAAGATTCCCACGTTTGGATTATTTGCTCTGAGAAAGGGTAATTTGCTTATTAAAGCTAATTTCAAATAAATCAAAAATTAGCAAAACCTGCTACTGCAACACTGAGAAGGATTTCTCGATTTGATTATTCCGTAACCAAACTCCTGTTTCACCCCAGGACCAGTCTGCAAAACAGCAGAAGAGGCAGGGCAGAGCAGAGCACCCGGGGATGGCCACAAACCAAGGAGTACGCTTGTGCCTCCAACACGGAGCACGCTCCCAGCTACACACATCGATCGGAATACGGCAAGGGGGCACGGGGACACCCCAAACATCAGGGTCACGCATCCCCACGTGAGGACGCAGGACCCGGGTGCGGGAGCAGCCTGTCCGGAAGCAGAGGATGCGAGCCGAACAGCATCCTCCACTCCCAAAGTTCAGTGCCTACCCGGGTACCGAGGCTCGGCGTTGCAGCAGTGCCTACGAGTCCAAGTAAGCGCAGGGATGAGTAAATCCCCAAAGTTTTGGCAGCACAACGCTGTCTGAGAATTTCATAACAGCAACTCAAGAGCGAGAAGTCAGTCTCAACAAGAATGACTTTGAAAGTGCTTTAAAAATCCAGAAGGCGGTTAAACGAACCGTTGGCTCGGTCACCAAGCCCAGCCAGGGAGATTATATGCATTATTGATTTACCTTAGAACAACTTGGGAACCCATTTCCAACGGTTTCTAACGGAACCTGGATTTTCCCAGTCCTAATCTGCCTCGGGAGGTCGAGCCTCCTGCAAGGAAACACAACCCCGCAGCACTGAAACAGCAGCTGTCAGACGTACAACAGCCCCGTTCATTTAACACGGACAGCGCAAGGGCGATAGGGATTCTCAAAGGCCGCTCCGCAAGGCTCCTTTGCTGTCAGAGTGGCGAGAGCACGGCGGCGAGGACGGCCTCCGGACAACGGCGAGGACAAGCCTGGGATTTACGGAAAACAAAGGCAGGTTAGGAAAAGTTTATTTTCGCCCTATCAGCTTGCGCGCACTACCCATAGTCCCCTCGGCAGCGATGCCGAGGAGCGGTTTGAGCAGAGAAGCAGCAGTTTTGGACCTCAGCTCCCACTCAGCCACGAACGTACAAAGCATTTGGGCGAGTCGTTTTTTTCGGCAGCCGCAGCTGTAAGATGCGCAGAGCAACGCTCGGGTTTCTATTCTTAGCAAAGCACGGGACGGAGACGGCACAGCATACGGCCAGTAAACAATCCTTCCGTACGACAATCAAAGCCATTTTGAAGTAGTCAATTCCCACCTGAGCAAATTAAGATCGGTAAGGGGGTGCAGGAGCGTCAGCCCCCGTTGGCGATGTGAAGAGGGAGCCGGTTTGTGGCTACCTCGGCACAGAAACAGGCCATCTCGCCAGCAACCAGGCGCCGCAGCCTTCCTCCCCATCGCGCACCCCACAGCGGGACACGGGGAACGATGGATCAGGCCGACAGATTCAGCTTCCGGAGCAGGGCGGCGCCGGGAAGGCACCCCGCTCCCCAAAACCCAGGCGCTGGGTGGTAGGGGATGGGAGACAGGGAGCTGGGGAGTCCAGGGAACGGGACCCTGACCAGGACAGCAAACCATCAACCCTTAACCTCTGCTTCAGCAGCAAAAGCTTCTCCGCTTAGGGAAAGGGTATTTCCTCAGCGTAGCAGGCTCAGCCTTCCGAAACGCCGGTCTGCTTTTTTAACAGATGAAGAGAGTATTATCCCTTTATGTACCCAAAGCTAAAAGGAAAAGAACTCTCTCAACCCTTACAGAAAAAGATTCCTTTAATGTAAACCCAAGCAGGGAATATCATAGCCCCAGAGGAGGCTTCCAGAAAGGTGCGAGCACAGCAAACAAGCTCGGAGCAGGAAGGAAATTGCAGACTCTGAATGCTCTCGCAGCTCTGCATCACCCACCACGAACAGCGAGCAAAACCCTCGGTGCCGAAGAACAAAACCCAACATTTGACCCTCAGCTCTCTTCCAAATACATCTGCAAGCGCATCCTGCCTTAAGACAAATGGAAACCAAGGCACGATGGATACGTGGCAATTAACTGCAACCGTTACTGTTGTTATCTGTAGGGTCTTGCTGGAAAACAAGCGCTGCCCTTAGCCCCGAGACATCCTGTGGAAGCAGCCGGTTGCTCGCAAAAATCACCGAGCATTATACACTGCCCCTGCTCCAGTTCAGCATCTTACCCCACAGCTTCAGAAGCTCCTGGCCTTCTCCCTCCCTTCCCATCCTCCTCCAGCTCCTGCCCCTCCAGCCTGCGCTTCCACCTCCCTCCCCTCCCGGCAGCGGTGCCGGCAGCGTGCCAGATGTCAGCCTGACCCCGCAGCCGCCGTTTCGGGTCAGTTATCGGGGTTACGGTGCAAGGGGGGCGCCGAGCTCCAGCCGTGGTTCCCACCTCACCAGGCAGAGCCGGGATGACTTCACCGCGCTTGCCACGGGGCCTGGGCGCTGCGGGGATATTCACTTCCAGGCCTTTTTTCCTGCTAACGAACCGCCGGCAGCAGAGCCGGCAGGAAGTTTGAAAGGCTCACGCACGCTGCAATGAAAGCCTTCGGCACCGCGAGCTGGGTAAGGTGACCCTTGACTACGTTCAGCATCAGTCACTCGTAGAAGGGTCACTTATTGCACGACCTGAATGTCTCCCCTAAGAGAAATTGCCTACCGAAGGCAGGTTTCTGGAGAAGGGATGCTGCTGTTGGCCGGGAGGGCGATGCCGCCGCCCTCCAAGGAGGCTGCTGCAAGGAGGTAGCCGAGACAGCCATCAGGGAACCCGATATATAGTTAAAATGAACCCAGACCTGTGTTTCTGACCAAACTATGCTCCTCGAAGGATGTGCCCCCGATGAAGGAACGGCTCCAAGGCAGCGGAATGCAGTCTGCTGGAAGGAAAGGGGAAAGCTTCAAGCCTGACATAAGCCAGGGCTCGGATTCCTCTCTCGTACCGAGGCTGCACCGCAGATAAAGCCGCGTCAACTTTTCCATTTGAGCGCTCTCCCCTGAGGTTGACAGTCAGAGCAAAAATGTTTTGGCCAGGTGGAAACTTCACTTTCGGGCTCCCAGGGCGGGGAGCTGCCTCTGTGTATAAAACATCTCAATGCCACCTGGCCAGGCTTGGTTTCCCTCGGCTGGGAAAGGGAAAATCTCATCGTCCTCCCCAAGAAATTCTCCACATTCCTCAGCAGCAGATAAGTCAGGCCGCTCAGCTACAGTCCAGAGCATCAACCCCCAAGTACTGGGACACAAAGGGGTTAAACGTTATCCTGGGAGCTAAGAGGGCACATGGCCTTGGTCACAGCTCCTGCCCAATGACACCGGCCACGGCCCAGCCTCTCCAGAGAGCAGGCAACACTGGCACCTGCCATGCCATGCTTTTGGAGAGGGAGTTTTGGGACAATAAGGGTGTTTCTCACCTACAGTGGTGAGAAACCTTCCACCTGCAGCAAGGGTGCAAGGAAATCGAGGTGGAAGCCAGCACTTGGGGAAGGGGGCAAGGAAAGCGAGGTGGAAGCCAGCACCTGGGCCTGCCATCACCACTGTCCAAAATCAGCGTGCCCAGAGGCAGGATGCTGCTCTCCCTGACGCCGCACGTGCCGCAGGCTCCTCCAGACGTGCTTTCCTGGGTTTGCGTTTCGGCAGAGCGAGAGGCAGCAAACCCAGCGAGCAGGCTGCCGCCCATTCGGCGTCTTATTTTTGTGCGTCCAACTACGAAGATGCTCCATTTCCAAGAAAAGCGCCGGAGCAGCCCGGCTCCCCCGCGGTCCCCCGGGCACCGGACCCCACGCCTGCTCCTGCTCGAGTTTCGGGGCCTGTTGACGTGCATGGGGGATGGGAGGTATTTCGGTACCAGCGAGCGGCACAGCCCTCCCCCCCCGCATGCTTCACTGCAGTTATCCCTGAAGACAGAAAAATTCGTGCTTGTTTTTCTGCCGCTGCTGAGCAGCTATGAAATGTCTCCCAGCACGGAGAGCCGGAATAAACCCCGGCTCCTGAAGCAGCATCTGCAACCAGCTTCTCTCCAATCTCCATCACCATTTCCAACCTTTAATTTACTGAGGCTCGAGTGAAAGCAAGGTTTGTGTTTGTTTACCGACCGCAGAGGAGCTCTGCGCTCCCGTGGTTTATCACATTCACCCAGCAGATACATTCCAGGCAGCTTCTCGGGCCGGCCGTGACTTATCACGGATTACCGGTCACAAACTTTTCCTCCCTGTCCCCACGAGAGCCCACAGACCAGTCCCTGTCGGCACACGGTGCTCCCAGCAGCCTTTTGGGAGCACTTGAAACGAGCTTGGCTTTCTCTGCTTCCACGTTCAAACCAGCAGGGAGGAAAACAGCCTGGTTTTGTACTTCTTCCTCTGTTAAATCTTGGAGAGCTGGACCAAGATGCGGCGGGTTTCGCCCGGGGAAGCACCCTCGCAGGCTCTGTCGAGGGCTAGAGGCCACGTGGCACCTGGAAAACCTTCCCCCGTTACCTTCGGCGAATTTATGATTCGCTGCTGTATGTCAATGAAGCAACTTTGTTCTTTCTGGAGGGAATGGACAGATTGCAGGAGAAAACTATATCCCAACTGCTGCCAAATTCCACAGATTTAGTTATTAGTAGGCAATTAGGAACCATTATTAACACTTCCTACTACGTGAAGCTCCATTTGCACCGCATCTCTGCGCCAGCCTGGACGTTTCCGACGGCGCTCCAGCTCCAACGCGCACGTTAGCATCACGTACCCCAAACCGCGTCTTCCCGCTCGCTGCCTCCCGGGCCCCTTCTCCGCAGACGTAGTGAACGCGGTCGTCTTACAAAATCAAATTGCAAGTAAAAATACAGAGATTTTACCAAAAAAAGGGGGGTGGTGGGGGGGTGTAAATAAAAGCATGGCTACAGAAAGGAAAAACAATTTTGCTCTTGTTTTTTAAGTCACAATCAACATCTGAGCTATTCAGGAAACTGGTGCACTGCCCTCCAACCAACTTCAATTAGGGAATTCAAAAGCAGTCAGACAAAAGAATGCCTGGGAGTTACTGCACCGCACGGAGATATTTTTAGCCAGAGCTGGGAGGCTGTTTGTGGGACACTGCTCTGCTCCTCACTGCGTTTCAGCTTTTGTATTTACATTTGCAGGACACTGAGATTTACTAGGTCAGAGGGAAAAAGAGAGGAGCAGAAACGTAAACGATGCGAATCATTTTGCTTTCTGATACTCTTGGAAGGCGTTTCAGCAAAAGCTGACGGAGACCAGGGTGAAACAGAACAAGATTTGCCTCCATCTGCTTGGAAAATCGTTTTTCAGCAGGAATCTCCAGTCGCTCCTGGTAAAAGGGTGATGTAAACTAGCACAGAGAGCCCCTGGGAAGGCCCCTCCGCCCCGGAGCGGCCGTGCGGAAAGCGAGCCTGCCTTGCCCGCAGCATGGCCGCAGCCGGATCCGGCCGCTGACCTCCCCCCCCACGGCCCTGGGTCACCAAGATGGATTCACACACGGCATGGCGGCCGCACCAACGCCGGGACGGTCACAAACCCACGGCCACGAACGCCCTTAGCGTCTTCGGTCCGGAGCGCGGAAGTGCACGACCGAGCCCCGACGAGCCACTTCTGTCAGTCAGAAGCCATTTCTTAAGAAGGACGGGCTGCGGCCGCCGTCCCCTCCGCCGGGAAGGTGCCTGCGGGGAGGCCAAGCCCAAAGCCCCGACCCCGGCGGCAGCGGCGTAGGGCCGGTTTCGGGGAGGCGGCGGGCGCTATAGGCATCGCGCGCTATCGGCATCGCTCCTCCGGCGCAGCCCCCTCTTCCGCTCCCTCCCACCACTGCGGCAGCGCAGATGGCAGCAGTGTGACCTCGCTGTTCCTGCCTCCTTGTTTTGATCCTGCAGTCTTGATTGTTCAGGCTAATCCCACACTCCCAGCCTTGGCTGCCAGCCAGGACTGTTATTAATGGCACAAAAGCTTCTCATTCCAGCTACTTCTACATCCGCTAATGCTGTTGTTCCCTTCTCTCGCTCCCCCTCTCGCCACATTACAAACTGGAGCTGGAATATATTTTGGGGTGGGGAGAAAACCCCCTTTCTGATCATCCATGCACGCCGAAGGCTCCACCAGAACCCTACGGGAAAGGCTCACCAGCTCCAGCAATAATTAGCGATGCCGAAGCAGTGAGACCACCCTGCTCATCCAGCGAGCGGCTCCGAAGCGATAAACACCATACGGATGCGGGGAGTTTCCAGCAATCTTCAGGAAAGCCAGGATCCCAGGGAGACGTACACACAGCTGCCCACAGGGCCCAAAGGAGAGGGCTCTGCTGCCCAGGGCTGGAGAAACACCAGTGCTGACCCGAGGGTGGGCAGGGGCACGGCATCCCGGCACGGCTCCTCGGGGGCACGGGGGCCCCCGGCTGCCTCGCCTGGGGCATCGCCTGCTTTCCTGCCCCCGCTCCATCCAACAAACACCAGGCTCTGCTAATGGCACAGCTCTCCTAGAAGCTCGCACTGAAAGGTGGCGTCGAGCTATTGGCAATTTAGCCCCTCACAGGCCAGTCTGTTCGAGCAAGCCACCCCTCCCTCTGCAAGGGGCCCCACGTCCCCTGTGTCAGGCCCCAGAGCCACATTTGGGGATGTCCCCTCTGCCTGGTGAAGGCCTGGCACAGACAGCCCATCACACCAACTGCTCAGCTTCCCTCATCCTCCCTCTGCTTCCCAACACCTTCCCCAGGGAAAGGTTGGCAGGGCTGAAGCCCCGTGGCAGGGGTAGCTGGGGGGCTGTGCGGCACAGGGGGGCTGCCTGCACAGGTCCCACGTCACCTCACCCTGCTCGGACCCAGGGCTGGTTTGGGAGAAGAAGGGATGAGGATTCTCAGGGCCTTTCCGATCCACCAGACACCACCAGCCATGCCTTCGGCGGCTGCCGGGATACAGCTCGCAGCGACCGAGGCTGCCGCTGCTCGCCCAAAACGCTGGGTCACGAGTCGGCCGAGCGGAGCAGGTCCCCAGCAGCGCGCTCATCACACCGAGGGCCACCAAGCTGAAGGGTAACGAGGTTTAGAGTTGCTTTAAACTGCAAACCCAGCAAGCTTCAAACAAGCAAGCCCACCTTCCCGTGCCGCAGAGGGGCCAGCGCCGCAGGGGCCGGGTACGTGCCGCACGGGGAGCATCACGGAGGTGCGGGGTCTGCAGAAACCTGCCCGTTTCTCAGCCCAAGCTGTCGTCCCGGTGAGATGATTCATCGTTCTGCCCTCGCTACTTGTCAAAACGCAGGAAAGGAGAAAAGCAACTACGGGAACGTTTCTTCTGATTAGGAAGGTCAGCACATTTTTAATGAAGGGCTCTTTAAAGATAATCTCATTTTAGTATTTACACGTGTTAAAGAGGTTACAGAGATCAAGACATAATGAAGTCAAGGAGAGGACGATAAAAGCGTGGCTGGGATATTACGGTGAGTGGTACCTCTAGCCGGTTGGTTTGGACCATGGGGCAGGCACAGACCCCGTACCCCGGCACGGGAGGAGGTTCAGGCACCGGGAATAACTGGCTGCTGCTCACTCACGCAAAGTCAGTCTCAGCTTTCTGAATGCAACCAGTATCCCAAGCTTCTCCTTATCCTTAAACACAGCACGTCCCCCCCGGCCGGGCACTCCAGGGGCAGGCTCGGTCTGACAGCAGGCGCAAGCCCTCGCACCCTCCCGAGAGCGAACGCTCCCAACCCCATCCGACGCAGACGGCTAAGAACGCCACAGCAGCTTGTACTATCGGCAGAGCCCGTGTTTACCAGCACGCAGGCCTAATTTAAACTCCTGAAGTCATCTCCAGCCTCTCGCTATAGCAACCCCAGCGAATCTTCCCGCTGTACTATGTGCGGAGCAGCTTTGCATCGGCTGAGGTTATATCTGACATCAGAGAAAACTTAAATATCTGCCAGCAGCTCCCGGTGTCGGCAGTGGAGTTTTATTAAAAACCCCGCTCCAAAGGCAGAGCTCCGGCGTGGCTCTTCACGCGCCACGGATTAACCCCGAGGAATTAAAAATCCTCCTGAAACGCTCAACTCCCACTCCCGCGGGTATCTGAGGAACCCTGCTCCCATTCTCCTCTTGTCCTACGTGCACGGGGTTGCTGGAACGCACGCAGCACGCCGTTTGCTTTACCACGGATTCTGTGCCGGGGTTTGGGGATGGGGGATGCGCGCCGGCTCTGCCATGGAGGTCACCGGGAAGGGACAGTTTGTGTCGAGTTTGGAATTATTCCCTGCTGTGCTAGAGTATTTTGGTGCCTGCCAGGAGTTACCGTGCTTCGGTGCAGAGGGTGCAAGAGGCTAAAAATAATCTTTATTTAAAACTACTTAACAGCCGCAAGACCAAGCAGAACAAAAGGAGAAATACATTCTCGGGGCAACGGTACTTCTAGAGCTCCAACGGCACTCCAAGGCCCCAGGCCGAGGTTGCACAGACCCAGGAGGAAGCAGGGACACCAGCACGGACAGCCAGACGACGGCAGGGCACGGACAGCCGGAACGGCAGGTATTTAGCACAGCCGCATCAGCCACCGGGGAGGTGCAGTGCCCCTGTGAAGCAACTGGGTTTTAAGAAGCCATCAGCGGGGCAGGCAAGAGCCTCGCAGATATATGTGAAGGAAGAACACCAAAGATAGGAAAATAGTTCAGATTAATAGAACTGACTGTTTTCAAAGCCACGAGGACTTGCTGCAGCCATCTCAGCAAACAGCCCAACAGAACTTCCCAGGGTTAATTCTCCTTGCATTTCCCAGATACGGACCAACTAGAGCAGATGTTTGAACCAACCGAGTACTTCAAGGAAAGCCCAATACCCTGGTATTTCAGGGATGCGCAGCCTGCTACAGTCCCAAGCTACGCTGTTCTCATCCCAGCTACCTTCCCATCAATCTGGTGCTTTATCTTTCATTTTTATTTCTCTGGTTTCTACTTCCAGCAGGCAGGGCCTGTTTCTCAGTTCTTCAAAACCACCCTGGAACAAAGCAAGCCGGAAGGGTGTCAGCAAGGTCAGCCCAAAACCCGAGGGCAGCAGATGTTCCGAAGGCGACTATACTCCCCAGCACCCTGCCCTGGCAGTCAGTAATGGGTGGGCTTCCAACCCACCAGATGCTCCCAACTTTCTCCTTGCTAAGCTAAAGAGCTTGTGTTCCCACCTCCAAGCACATGAAATGAGTCTTCTGCGTCCCATTCAACCAACCAGCCTCTTCTTTTCTCTCGTTAAGTGAATACATTGTTAATCTCATTAGCTATGCTATTGCAAAGAGCCAGTCTGCGAGCTGGTCCCACCTACAACCCAAATAATCTACGGTGGCTCCCATAACATGGGGAGCACTCTAACCCCGGGCATACCGGGAAACGGGAAATAGTACCGGTTTTAGGTTAAACCCGACCTTACAGTGCCAGGCCAACAGAAACAGCAGTGGCCCAGGGACCAGAGCATACCCTATCACATCGCAATGCTCCCGAGCATCGCCTCCAGGTGAGCAGTGCCTGTCGCTGGCTTACCCAGCCCTTGGCACTGGTCCTCGTCCTCCCTAGCTCCAGCACGCCCACACCTCAAGAATTTCCCTGCGCCACACCTACACCTACTTGCCAACGTACACCTCGGCCTCCGCCAGCCCCACGCACAAGTATCAGCCGACGGCCGCTGCTGCTGAGCTCCCGTTTCTGCAAATTACAGGGCCCGAATAACAAAACGCTGAGGGTCGCGAGCGCGCCTGGGCACCGCCTGGGAACCACCGCCTGGGCACCGCCGCCTTGACGCTGGCTTGTAACGTCACCAGTGTTTAGGACATCTCAGCGAGAACCCCGACCAGACGTGCCAACCAGCTCAGCTCTGACGGAGAACAGCAGCAACACTCGTGTTTTGTGACCTCCGACAAGTTCAGGTGGGAAAACACGGTGTTTAAAACGCCAAGCCTCACATGACGGCAACACACCTACACCAAACGCTCAGGCCTGCACCTGGGGAAATAATTTAATCACCAGTTTCTGCTTCCCTGCGGGAGCCAAGGCACTACCTGTGTCCAAAGCACCGGGTCACCTCGTCTCCAACGCTACGGACCTGGCACGTGAGGCTCTGGAGACGGAGGGATCCTGCAGCAGCTGCCCTGGAAGACGACAGCACCGTGCCAGGGACGTGGGGGTGAGGATGGGGAGGGTGGCAAAGCCCTCTCGGAGGGCAGGAACACCCATGTCTGCACACCCACAGTCTCTGCAGTGGAGGCCGCGGCACGGGACCGTCTGCAGTGGCCAGGAGGGATTGTCCCTTCCTGCACCAGTTTTCTGGTAGGTGCGAGGGGCCTCCCGGCGAAGGCCTCCTGCTTCCCGATACGCACGATCAAAGGGCACAAACACGGCGGAGGGAAAAGCTGCGTGCTGCCCTTCACGCCGAGGCAGCGGCACTGACCAGATGGGTCTTTAAATGGGATTAAGAGGAAGACGGCTCTACTACATCCAGCCCTTTCCTCCGGGGCTGGAAAATCGCCCTCCTTACAGCCAAGTCTCCACAACGGGAACCGGCCTTTTGCTTTTACCCTCTTTGTTCTTCCAAGCCACTTCCTCCCTGTGTTTACCTTACAGACCTGCCATCTCCCTCTGGCTCACAATTCCTCCTTCTTTGGAAAGTCTTTGAGATGTACATTATACAAGATACACAAAAATAAATTGTTTTTAATCCTCCAGATTCTAGTGCTCCCAAACAAGGATCTTAAAGAGCTTTACAAACAATGGATTAAGCCTTAAGACTCCCTGTGAGGTAAGAAAGTGCCTCTCGGGCGCAGAGGAAGGTGAGGGAGCTGAAGGCTGCACGATGCGACTTTATCACCGCTACAGAAGTGACCTGCTTCTCCACACACAAACGTAAGCCAGTCTATCACGGGTCCATCCTCAGCCTAGTGACACCTTTGCCATTCCACTCCAGACTCTGAAGCAGCTCCAAAACCACCACACATCTGTCAAATGCCAAACGCTTCCTTCCCCACCTCTGAGTTATCAGGAGTGCTACTCACTGATAAGTACAAGGATTTAGATTAGGTATCAGGGCAGATTTAGGTTGGACATCAGGAAGAAGTTCTTCCCGCAGAGGGTGGGGAGGCACTGGGACAGGTTGCCCAGAGAAGCTGTGGATGCCCCATCCCTGGCAGTGTCCAAGGCCAGGCTGGATGAGGCTTGGAGCAACCTGGGCTAGTGGAGGGTGTCCCTGCCCATGGCAGGGGGTGGGACTGGGTGGGCTTTAGGGTCCCTTCCAACCCAAACCATTCCATGATTCTATGATTCAAAAACACTTGGCCCAAGACAAACCATCCCAAGGACAGCAGCGCCCAAGCACCGTCCCCGAGGCGCAGGCGCAAGGCTTCTCCCCGGAGCACGACTAAGGCGTCGCGACAACCAGCTTCCTCTGGCTTTCACTAGCGGGCGCGCAGGAAGCCTTCTCGGCGTGTCTTTCGAGCGGCTCACCGGATGCAACCCCACGGAGAAAGGCACCTTCTTGGTTTGCTCCGCGGCGCCGAGATGACTTTGGGTCACATGGCCTGCAGCCCCGGGGCTGTGACCTGTATTAACGTGACGTCAGGTATTCTTCGCACAGCCCGGTCTGTAAACCCCTTGTATTTCTACCCGAATATATTTTGCATACATCTTGTAAACAAGCTTTACATCCTTTTGATCAGGGCTCTGCGCAGAGCAGGGGGAGGGGGAGGAGACTTCCTGTTCCACTCTTGCAGCCGCTCTCAGCAACGTGCTGCGCTCAGCTCTTGCCGCCCCGCGAGCAATGATGAAATCTGCTATTTTGGTGTCTTTTTTCTTCGTGTGTTCGTAGCGAGCGGGCTGTGCTCTCGTCCAGCATCGCTGCTGATCTGAACGTATTTTTTTTAAACTCATTTTAAAGCGGCAGAGCAATCTGGTGCAGCATCTCCAGGGTGGCCAACGAAGAACCCTGCTCTGGAGCCAAACCTTTTCACCCTACCTGCCTTCTCCATCTCCTTGCCCGTTGCCTGAAAACAGGCGTTTTTGCAAAAGAGCTTGTTTACAGACAAAAATAAGACACAGCAAAGCACCGTGTTTTCTTGCTACTGCTTATCTGCTGAAGATAAATCCGGTTTCTGCTTGCCCATGGGCAATCCGCCAAACGCTCCCCAGGCTGATACCTCCCCATACCTCGTGGCGACTTTATGTGCCCGAACCCTCGCTTCTCCTACGGCCGGCCGCCTCCGAACGGTACGGCCGTGCCACACCGCCAGCGTGAGCAAAACGCAAAAAATACTCTGTCCTGGCTCCGGCTGAACCTGCAGAAGGTTGATATAGTCTTCCCTTTGGAAAGAGCAAAGCCCCCCAGACTCCAGCCGCCGCCGGAAGCCTGAGCACTGCGTGAATGGTTAAAGGCTTGTGCTCTTGTGACTCCAGCTCACCACTTCCACGTCCTCCCTCTGCCAGCTCATCCGAGGAGCTTACAAAACCAGCACGCTGTAGGCAGGCTAGCTGCAACACAGGAATGTTACGCAGTCGGTTACTAATACGGCGGTTTGCATACTGCGTTTCAAACGCTACGTGCTTCGACATGTTCCGTGTCAACAAGGGGAAAAAATTGCCAGACCAAAATGAAGTCTCCCTAATGCGAGTTATTAGCTGTACAGCAGGCTACCAGGTGCACGGCGAGGAGCCCGCAGGGACAGTCCTGCAATCATTTCAGCCCTCTCCTTTTGAGAACAATCTCAGTTCCTTTTCTAATTATTCTCCTCTCGCTGAGATCAACGTGCTTCTCGGCTCACAGAGTCACAGAGTGGTAGGGGTTCGAAGGGACCTCTAGAGATCATCTAGTCCAACCCCCCTGCCAGAGCAGGGTCACCTAGAGCAGATCACACAGGAACAAGCCCAGGTGGCTTTGGAAAGTCTCCAGGGAAGGAGACTCCCCCCTCCCTGGGCAGCCTGTCCCAGGGCTCTGTCACCCTCACAGGGCAGAAGGGTTTCCTCATGTTCAGGCTGAACCTTCTGTTTGCCAGTTGATGGCCATTGCCCCTCATCCTGTCACTGGACCCCACTGAGCAGAGCCTGGCCCCATCCTCCTGACACCCCCCGTTTAGATACTGATCAGCATTGATAAGATCCCCCCTCAGCCTCCTCTTCTCCCAGCTGAACAGCCCCAGCTCCCTCAGCCTTTCCTCATACGGAAGGTGCTCCAGGCCCTTCCCCATCACAGTGTCCCTGCGCTGGGCCCTCTCCAGTAGCTCCTTGTCCTTCCTGAGCTGAGGAGCCCAGAACTGGACACAGCACTCCAGGGGAGGCCTCACCAGAGTAGAGGGGGAGAAGAACTTCCCTCGACCCGCTGGCCACGCTCTTCTTAACACACCCCAGGATGCCACTGGCCTTCTTGGCCGCGAGGGCACACTGCTGGCTCCTGGTCACCCTGTTGTCCACCAGGACTCCAAGGTCCTTTTCCCAGAGCTGCCCTCCAACAAAACATGGGCTCGGCCCACTGCAGTCCCGAGCCGGCTTCCACGCCGCCCGCACCCAGGACAGGTATCGCTCGGACGGAAATGCCGTAACGTTCATCCACGAGACACGCGGCGAGAACCTGGCAGATTCAGGATACCAAACAGGGAGGAACAATAAACGTGGCGCAGATTCTTCTGGGTTAAAGCACTTCCAAACTCAAGAGAAAGCTATTTCTTTTGACAAACAGGAGATATTACATGAAGCTGTGGGTGTGCTACTCGTACAGATGCTCGATGTGAACCAAAATTTGCTGAAATTATGACAGAAACATTCCACCATCTCCCAAAATAAGCGTTTTTGTGTATCTTTGCCTGGCTAAAATACGAAAAACCCCTGCATAGTGGGGCACAGTTTCCATTTCCTCGCGCAATCCTACCAGGGCTGTGCTTACAAGTAAACGCACCGGCCTTTCCTCAAAGAAATCAGTGTTTGCCGTTCCTTATAAATTTGCAGAATTTTGGCTCGTTTCCACTTCACCCACTTTTGAATACGACGCTCCCCACCCCCACACAACTGTTCCTTTCTGAGGGATGACAGGCTACCCAAAAAAAAAGAAAAGAAAAAATAACAGGAGCACTTGAGCAACTCTTTCCCTCCCCGGATGGCATCGCTCCATCGGCACACAAACGGAGCACCGGGAATTTCGGACCAACCTGTTGCGGGGAGCACCTCACCTCAGCTCAGCTCAGCAATTTCTCCTCTGATCACGGCATTTTTCTGGCGCTCCCCTCGCCCCAGGTTTTCTGTACAATCATTTGTGGGCCGTTCTAATTCTTTATTATTTTCCCATCAAAACCTGAGGCCTCAAACCCCTTACAGGAGGCACCGCCGTTAGGAGAAGGATCGCCCCGCAACCCTGCTCTGTTTTTCTGTCACTGCTGATGCGGTACACAAAGAATGAGATTTTTCAATTTGTTTTGTCCATGAGCCAAAAATTCCTTTTAATGGAGTGAATATGGTGCCTGTGCTAGTCTCTCACCGCTCCAGCTCAACTCTCGCTTACAACAGTCCCTGCCTACAACGCAGAGTTGGCCTCTTTTTGCAGGAAAATAAGGCCAAACCAGCTTTGAAAGCATGTTTGGAATCTGGAGATTAATTCCATGTAAACTAATGCATTCAAACCTCTTTGTACGGCTTCAGAAAGGGCTGTCTGATCCCGGCGAGAAGTAGGGCAGCGCATACCCAGGCCGTACGATGGGGAGGCCGGCCGAGCTCCCTCCATTTTGAAATTCGGCCGAGGGGGAGCCTGCCTAAAGGGCCTGCAGGGAAACAAAGAGGTGCCGGAGCCGGCAGGAGGGCAGGGCGGCGGGTCAGGAGGCGGGAGAGCTCCCACGGGAGCCTCTGCCCGGGACCCGGAGCTTTTGTTCGGCAGAAAATGCCGGGAGCAACAAAGACCCGAGGCCACGGGGCTGCCACGATGCTCCCGGGGGTGAGCCCGCTGCGGGACCCCAGCCCCCAGCCCGCCCCACAGCACTCCCAACCGCTCCCCGCTCCTCTCCGCCATCTCTCTCTCTCTGGGAGATAAATTATTCAGAATGAAACCATTTTAAACTCTGTTGGGATGCTGAGCAAAGGGAAGATGGGTGGTGCTATGGAGGGAGCCGTCAGGGCCGCAACCAGAAACCAGGTCTTCCTCACACAAGGTCCGTTACAGCCCATCCCGCCCCGCACCCAGTGCCACGAAACACTCTGAAATAAGTGAACACAGAGCTCCAAGAGCACCCCGCCACACCAACCCGAGCGCGAGGCCTAGGGACCTGCCATGCCAAGTCCCTCCATGGGAGGCTCCCACAGTGCCACCCCACCAGCCACGCTGGAGCACTAAATGACCTCATTCCCGTATTTTCTTCCTGCTGGCATGGTATAAAGCCGCAGAAATAAGGACAGCTGAGCCGAAGGCGGTTTGCACGGTGACCTTCACATGCCAGGGCAGGCTGGTGAGCAACACGGCGGCCCCGCAGCCATCACACGTCCAGACGTGCCTCATGGATGTTCCCGCAGAGCCACCTCTGCAGCTGTGCTCTCCCATGGGGACGGGAGATGAAAGCAGGGATGACACATGGAGTCTGACCGCTGCCAAATTCCTCCCGGGTGACCAGGCAACACCCAGGCTCCCAACGCTGTGGGCTGCGTCTGGGACGAGAGAGCTCCCATCAGAGAAACGCAGGCCGGAGGCCACGGAGGGGTCCCAAAGCCAACACCCTCCTACGCTGCTGGGGGGACTGGGCCACCCTGCAAAAAGAGATGGGCAGCGGAGGGCAGGAGTCCTGCAGTGGGACGGGTCCCTTGGCCACCCACCACTGAGCTGCTTCCCACAAGGACTAGGCAAGCGGGACCCCTGCCCTGGGCTGTCGGAAAGGCAGCACCCCAGAGATGGAGCATCGGTGAGGCGCCCAGCACGGGGCCCCGCCGTACAGATGTACTCAGGTCAAAAACATCAACAAAAAGGTAGTGCAGAGAAGAGGGAGGTTTTTGTGTTGTTTTGTTTTTAAACGAGAAGACAAAATAATTAAATGGCCTGGAAACTATTCTGCATTAAAAGTCAGTATAGCACCAAGAACCCAGCTCTGACAGTTACGGGTGAAGCCCTTTAAAAGTTACCATGGTAGTTGATGCAGCTATTCGCCCACTCGTTCTTCAATAATGCTGGATTATTTTTTTTAATGCGATTCAACCACAAACAAGCAAATGTTGCTGAAGGGGAAAAAAAAAAAAAAAAAAAGTACTTTCTCACAGCATAACCCTCCCCCTCCGCATCCTTTATCTCTACCACAAGCGCACAGCTAAGGAGGGAGACAGCAGGTAACAGGGAGCCAAGCCAAACACGCAACGCTGAACTTCGCTCCCGCCCTCTCCAGGGAGAGAGGAAATTTAAGAAGCAGATTCAGGATTTCAGCATCCATTTCACTATCCCTCCCCCCACCCCTCTTCCCTGAACTCTGGCTCCCTGGGCCCCAAACGGCTATTCAGATGCTATGTCAGCTGAACGCTACGCTGGCTTCCTCTCTCAAACACCAGCTCAGCAAGCCTCGCAACACGCTACACGTCAGACGAGAAAGCCAAGTAGTTTTGGAATACATCTTTCTTCCTTTTAATTAAGCGCCCAGGTAGAGAGCAGCTCACGCAGGAGCCTTCGCTCTGCAAAGCCAAGGCTGACAGAGGCAAGTCGGAGCAAGCAGAGACCCAGACAAAGGAAAGCAAACGCGGGCTGCAAGGGAGGAGCAGGATACAACCGCATTGACCTGCCCAGCCATGGTTTTCACAACCCAACCGAGCTCTAGAAACAGCCTTCACCCACCCGAGATAGCCTCGCAGCAGCCTCCCCGGGAGCACATCCCTCATCCCGTGTGCGGACGGAAAAGCCCTCCAACCCCAGCCCAGTTACTGCACACAACTGCTGGGGGCTGAGGGGTCGCCTCCCCATCTGCCAGATAAACCCCCCTCCTTCCCCAGGGATCTGGCCCCCCAGGAACACGGGTTGCCGTAGATCAGCCCCCACAAACGCTCTGAGCGGGTCAAGGCAGATGGGGAGAGGGAATAAGCAGCTTCCATCACCACTAAGCTGTGGAAGGCGAGATGGAGCCTGTGTGCCGCACGCGCCGCAGGCATCACGCCGGGCCGGGGTGCAGCCGGCCAGGGGGACCACGCTGCCGGCCAGGCCTTCTCGCCTGGTGCTAGCCCAAGTAACACACGCTGCTGGCTCTACAGAAATAATACTCCTCATTCTTAGTCCAGCCTAGATTATTTGTTACAATAAATACCTGCACTGAAAGCCCGGAGGCTTTGCTAACAAAGCCGGGGTTGCACGCGGGCTGCCAGGCTGTGAGAACCGGTTTACTCGGCTGGAGAAGCTGTAGGCGTGCTTAGGGAGCACGTCCCGGCTTCGCCACACGCAACCGAAGCGAAAAGAGCCGCTGTCGGCCGTGGCACTTCTTTCCCACCGTCCCCTCGACTCCCGACTCTCACCATCCCAAACCCAACTCCAACCGGGAAACGCTTCGCCCCGGCGAGGGGCAGCTCCTGCGCCCAAGCGCGCTTCCAGCCAGCGCCCCGGCGAGCAGCAAGCCGACAACTTTCAAGATGAATTAAGGCCAGCGCTTCCGTGGAGGTTAGGCTGGTGGAAGGCGGCTTTGTTAAACCGAAATGAAAGCTAAAAACGTGCTACGTTCCCCCCATTGTTCCTGCGCCTTTTCTAATAGCTGTTTTCTCTCCTCCATCACTCCCGGGCCTCGCACGCTCAGCTGTGACTCTTTGTGCCTCCCATTCCCTGCCTTCTGCTTCTGTTTGTCCTTTTGATCTCCGCTTCTCAGCTTGTGTTTTCTGCTGCGTCCCCATCCCCCAACGCCTGATTTCCACTTTTATTAGGGTGCGAGGCAGAACGGCTCAAAGGATGAACAATGCGTTTCAGCTGAAAAGGCTTTGAAGCCGAATCGTGTTGTTTACCGAGAGATTCCCCAATCTCCTACTGAAATAAAATAGTATTTTACCTCCACCGCAGCGCTTGCTGTTTACGTTCGGTTGGAAGCAATTAGAAAAAGCTGCTGGCACGTTAAACGCATAAAGCCAGGATCGGGAGCACAGGAGTATGATCACTTTAAAATAAAAACCCCCAACGAAGAAACCAGACAGTCGCACCTCCTAACAGCCCAGGCCCTAGGAGAAATTATTTTGGAGCCTGGTTGTAAAGCTTCCGCTGGTGCAAGGACAGGTCAAAGCTTCAACCAGCTCCGGAAAGCCCCTGTGAGCCATGGGTTCTGCCTGCTCTCCTCCAACACCGAACAGGAACGCGGACCGAAGAGCTGCTCTCCCACCAGCGTTCCTTCGGCTCCAAAGCATTACTGCAATTAGTGCTGCTCTTTCAAGTTTAAATATTGACACTCTTCAAGCTGGGCAACTCAGAGCAAGTGACAAAGTACAACCACACAGCTCCTGCCCCCTCACAGAATCACAGGATGGGTTGGAAGGGACCTTAAAGCCCACCCAGTCCCACCCCCTGCCATGGGCAGGGACACCCTCCACTAGCCCAGGTTGCTCCAAGCCTCATCCAGCCTGGCCTTGGGCACTCCCAGGGATGGGGCATCCACAGCTTCTCTGGGCAACCTGTCCCAGTGCCCCCCACCCTCTCTGGGAAGAACTTCCTCCTGATATCCAATCTTAATCTCCCCACTTTCAATTTAAACTTGTCCTGTCACTCTCTGCCCTTGTAAAAAGCCCCCCCCCAGCTTTCTTGTCAGCCCTTCAGGTACTGGAAAGCGCTCTAAGGTCTCATTTCCCAGCTCAGGCAGAGCAGGCAGGCTTCCCTGCCCACCCCGAAGGCCAGGCACCCCTCGCATCCAGCCTCAAAGCCAGACCAGCCTCCCCAGCAGCAGCATCTCCCAGAGACGTTCCCTGGGCCAGGCAACACTAGCTGTAAATTACGAAGCAGGACAGGAGATAAAAAGCAAAATACCATGAGCTGGGGAGATAAGGGTTCAGTTCTTCGGTCTGCTCAGCGCAGTGGGTCATCACCACCCATGACGGCGCGCGCGTGGCTCAGCCAGACCAGAGGCAGAGCGGGTCCTGGGAGCACCTTGAGCGCCGGCTGGGGTGCCTACTGCCCAGCACCTCTTACAGTACTGCCTGCTGTAAGGAGGCGCAGAGCTGGGAGCACATGCAAGAAGGAAAACACCCCAAAACTATCACCACTTCCAAAGCCGCCTTCGTCAGCTGGGATGCCCAATGCTACCTGGGCAGGAAAACACACTAAGCCAGCAGAAAGGAAAAGGCCAGGACAAGCCTGTAAGGTCTGCACCTCACAAAAGTCATAACCACCAGACCTGAGCAGAAATAAAATCACCAGTCTCCAGGAGAAGGGCCCACGAGTACCCTAGGAACCCAGCGACTACGAACGGGCAGCCAAGGGAGCTGGGCAACTGCCCCCAGCCAACTTCCCGGTGCTTAACAGTGAATTAAAATAAATTAAACCTCCATTCGTGCAAAGAATACAATTATTATTTTTTTCCCATCGCAGACGGGTAAATTTTCACACTGACTGACCGAACAAAGAAAGCACAGAATAGTAGAGGCTAAATTATGCCACTCCGACTACAAGCTATAAACTCTGTAATTCAAAATTCAAGATTTGCAGGCTACAGAGTAGGTCTGGGAGCTGTTAATCAATGACTGAAATGAAAGATAATGCTTTACATGATGCACAGAGCTTCCTCAGAGGGAAGGGGGATTAACTCTCTGCGGATCACAGCCCTCAACCATACAAGTTTACCTCCTTACCATCACTATACCTTAAATAATTTAAGGCAATGCTAAACCAGTAACAGACCAGTTTTAAGGAAAGAGCCTTTCTCTTTATGGAATACAAATCTCCTTTATAAAAAAAAAAAGGTAATCTACCTGCAAACACTGCAGCTGGAGACAGTGTGCAGTAAAGGACGTGGGAAATGGCATAAGGAACTGGGAAATGATGGTGCCTAGAAGCCAGAAACTGCCTAGCCCAGGCTACTTAGGCCTCACTTAGTAAAGAGACAGGGAGAAATTCAAGCAAAAATCCTGTTATTTAAGTGCTTTAAAAAAAAAATCTCAGAGCCTATCACGAAATAGCTCTGCAGATCAGGCATTTGCCAAATGTTCTCAGTTAAGAAAAAGCAGTCTGCAAGACCTGAAAAGCGCCCGTCGACACGCCGCCGGCAGCTGGTTTTCATCCAGCTCTCGTCCCCAGGAGTCCAGAGCTGAAGACCCAGGGATGAACCGACGTCAGACCGACGGCCAGTGTGGGATTTGCTCACGTAACTGCAGTGTTTGATCTAAAGAAAAGGTGGGAAGTAGTCCCGTCCCTCCTCCAACACCACACACGAGCAACGCGCAGAGAGGCATGGAAACCCTTCCTTAGCAAACGTTACCCTACGGATAGCTGAACTCCCGGCCTCACCAGCACCCAGAAATGTTAACCGCACCTCACGGGATCACGGGAGCGGTCAGGTGAAATGAAAAGCACAAAAGGATGCAATTCAAAATTCGCAGGTGGCCCGAGCGGCGCCGATTTCTTACTCCTGAGTCCTCCTGCAGCCCGTCGGCGCCTCTGAAGGCTCCACACTCACCACACAGTCCCCTATCCTCCACTAAATGAATACTTCAAACAGGGTCTTTATGGCAAAAATAGAATGACGGCACCTGAACAAGCAGATTTCAGAGCCAACAGGCCAGCATCCCTGAATTATGGCACACGAACACACACATTAAGAACACGAAAGTTCCAGCGGGGCAGTAACTACGTGAGGTGCGTTGCTAATTGGTTTGAGTTCCTGGAAAGGAAAATTACGCACTTCACACCGAGCGATTTGAAAACAAAACTGTTGATAACTTGAAAATATTTTTCCAGTTACCACAACAAAAACGCTTCGGTGTATCTGCTACTTCAAACAGGAGCGAGGAAAACTCCCGGAGTACAGCGGCGGGGTTTGCTGCCAGGTTTCAAGGTCTGCTGGCAGCCCCCTCCGAAAGCACGTGCCGGCCCAAACCACACGGACCTGCGCTCGGATGCCCGGGATGGTTTTGTTTCCCTCCTCCTTACACACGTGCAAACCTCCCCAGCCTTAATTTTGGAATCAGGGTGGGTTTGTATCACCCTCTGCCTTCCAGGAACAGTTTCAACATAGAAGCACCATCAATATTACTTGCAAAAACTCACACATCCACCAAGCCAGCGAAGTTACTGAAGCTAAAGCTTCCATCAGCTCAAACTCCAGGCGGCTGGATGCCAGAGGAGGCTGTTGAACCAAGTCTACCTAACGCACCGCGGCAGGGGATGAGCGGTGGGGCTGGGCACGGCCGGGAAGATGGGTGCGTCTGGATGCGCATGCTCGGCAGGTCTGAGGACAGCGTGCGGAGGAGCTCGCCTGGGCTCAGCAGATCCTGAAGGAAGCTCCATTTGAGATGTTTCTCAAGAGAAGGATGAGGAATTACGGGCTGCGAACGGAACCAACATGTGCTGAGGAGCAGGCAGCGATGAGGGCGCGCCAGCGGCTCGGGAAGGGGAACCTCCGCAGGCCTTCAGTGGCGCGCAGGGCAAGCTCCCATGGGTGAGCCAGCGCTGATCGCACACCGACGTCAACGTGGAAAGCATCCGCGGCATTATTTTGTGTGAACTGCTCCTCCTGGCATGTGTGAGACACCGTCTGAATCCCTGACCAGATGGCAAAGGCGGTTAGTCTGGGTTTGGGGAAGGGGGCAGCAGCATCAGCCCTGGCTGGGAACGGAGCTCCAGCTGTGGGGCTGTGCCACCCCATGAGCAGCCCTGATGAGCCTGCCTTATTTAACAGTTTGAAACACCCTGTGGAGCCCCAGTAACTTCAGTTTTTTAGGAAAGGATGTAAAACATTCAGTGCCCGCTATCAGCCTCGCAGGTGAGCAGATGCTAGCGCAACACTGAATTTTCCAGGCAATTTTGCAAAGCCACTTGGTTCTCTTTCTGTGTCTACAACGAGCCTTGCTGCCTTCATTAGGTATCTCCTTGTCTTCAGCAGCTTCAGCGCTGAAAAAAGCAAGACTAAAAAAAGAAATCACGACACTGGAAAGAGCCGTCTTCATAAAAAAACCTGTTTTTAACCACCTACTCAGTCAAAACTGCGCAAGAGGGGCAGCAAGACATGGTTCGCACGCTCGTTCGGGCGTTCACCTCTTCCCTGAACGCTCAAAAAACCCCGAACAAAACCTCCGGCTGCAGGGTGCAGCCTTCAGAGACGCCTTTGGCTTAACTCAAAACACTGCTTCCCGTCTTGTGAAGACGGGGCTACCAGAGCGGCAGCGACTCCTGCGTTAAACCCTGGTTTGCAGAACGCCACCAGCACAAAGGCGTCTCCCAAAGGCTCGGGCTGAAGCCGGCAGGGCTGTCACGACGGCGCGGCGCTGGAGGAAGGAGAAGATGGTGCAGCGGCCGTAAGGCACCATGTGTCCTCCAGCAGACCCTGTCTGGAGGCAGGGCGGGCGTGCTGGAGCGGCTCAGGGAAGCCAGATGCGAGGCCCGGCACTGACGCCAGCAGCCGAGCTATTTTTACTAACCAATGGGTTGTGGTGATGGAGCAGGGGCTGCTTCTCCTCTCCCAGCCCGGCTCACCATGATCAGCCGAGCTAGAGGGGATCCGGACGGCTCTCGGAGCCGAGCTGGGAGCCCAGCACCCGCTGCTGCCGGACCAGGGGGGAATGCATGGACCCTGGGGCTTTTCTGCCCACATGGACAAGCACCAGCTCCAGAAGTGGTTTATTTTTTATTTTGGCAGGGAGGTTTCCCCATCAGAATCCACAGAAAAACCCATTAAATCGCTTACGACAGAGCAGCCTAAGTAGGTGATCGTTTCTCTTAGCCACAATAACATCTACCTGCACCCTAAGCTGTTCCCAAGGGCAGCTCCCTCCTCCCTGGACAAGGCAGCAGCACACACCAAATCCCGTTTGAAAAAAAAAAAATACCAAACGTTGAGAGTATAAAAGTTGAACAGATTCAAATCATTCAGTGCACGTCACCAGTTTTCACCGGGCTTTCAAACGCTCTGCAGTCTCTGGAAGCTGAATGCCAGGAATACCTGCTGCAATTATCAGAGCAACGCCGGCCTTCCCAGCGCGCTCTCCATTTTCTCAGGCTTCCTTCCTGGCTTCTTTCCAGCATTCCCATCTCTTACAGAAGATCCTGTTTTCCTTCATCGTCTGGGTTGTCTCCTCCTCTTCCTTCTCCCTGCCACCCACTCGTTTTTTCATCTTTCCCAATATTGTATTTGCTCCATCCTCCCTGGCTGCAGCCCTCTCCCCCCTCCCCATGCCGCCCAGCAAAGCACCCGCAGGCGCTGCCTGCGAGCCGGGGTATGCGATGTGCTCGCACACGCCAGCGTCCCAACACCCCGCTCCGGAGCTCTTTCCGAGCCCACACCCTGACTGTCGCTGAGCACAAGGACACGTGGCTTCTCCCTCCAGCATCTCAGCGCTTGAGAAACGCCCCGATCCAATCTCGGCAGCCGGCCCCCACAGACCCACCTCTGCCCGGATGCCCAGGAAACGAAGTTTGCTGAGAAGAGCAAAACAAGCAGCGAGCTGAGCCTTTTCTTTTTCCTCCTTCCCTTCCTTTAGCCCGGACTGAGAAAGCCCCATCCAGCTGAGAGCTCCTGCCTCCTCCACTGCAGAGCAGATCCATCTCCCCCCCAGCCTGACACCATCCTCTCTAAACACGTACATGCCCTTCCGTGCCAGGCACTGCATTAAGCACAGTAATCCCAACTCTAAAAGGTACTTAATACATTACTAATAAAACAGCGATGTAGCCAGCCCCTTCCCCCAAAGAAGAGGCTGCTTGTTTCCACAGTGGGAGTGAAAAAGCCGCCGTTCCGTGTCCCGGCGTATGCTGGTGACAGCCCCACGCGAGCGGGAGCAGGTCCCGTGAAGCTCAGCCCTGCGAAGGCCTGGGCCCAGGGCAGGCTCGGGCTGTTTTCATCACCAACTACGTAGACAGTCACTTGCCAAAACACATCAAGCTTAAGCCACCGCGGTCACAGAACAGTTCCACACCCTCCATCGCTCCCGTGCAACGGAGCTGAAAACTAGCAGGGAAAACCACCTTTTTCACCTCTTTCGGAGAGACAAATTAGTTTTCTCTTTTTTTAGGCATTCAGCCTGTGGCCTCCGACACAAAACTGAGCTTGGCCTATCCTGCAGCCTCTGTGAGTGCCACTGCACGCTCGGGCGAGACACAGAGCTACGTTTAACCCTGCGCAAAGAGACGATGCCCACGACGTGGGACACCAGCGCGCCAGGACCGGCTCAGCGCCACCCTGTCATCGCCCACTCAACGCCGTGAAGGCTGAAGAGTCCCGGCAGCATCTACAACCTCCTCAGAGGGACGCCAAGCATCCGACAAGCGTTGGGTTGTTTGTCACACATCCACATCTCCACAGCATCTCTCGCTGCAGCGTCCCAGCACTTGCCCCTTGGCTGTGAGAGGAGGGCGCTGCTCCCCGCGGTGCAGCCACGGGCACAGCACACAAGTTCTGCCGAAGTTCCGATCCAGAGGAGATGCCAAAGCAGCCTGAGCAATGTACCTTTTTCAGTCTTTCCACACGAAACCCTGACCAGTTTGCGGTCAGCTATCCGTGCAAAATTTCACCCGGTACAAGTGAAAAGCAGTGCCTCACCCAGGTGCTCCCACAAACCACCTACACCCACCTTCCTTCACCCGAGATTCGCAAAGGCTGTTGATTCATCCGAGTCCTTGGGCGGAATCTGCTGACCGATGTTTTGACTAAAACCTCAAGCGCAGGCTCAAGACAGGCAAGGAGACATCTGGGCAGCAAAGCTGCGCTGAGGCTGTCAAACTTCCCTGCGAGGACCGAAGTCATACAGCGCCGGGGCGGCGCGAGGGCAGAAGCGCGAGCAGGATGCAGGAAGGAGAAGCCAGCGCGCAACGGGAAGGTGCCCGGAGGCAGGCGGGTGGGGAGGGGGCCAGGCGTACACCCAGCTGGAGCTGATGGGAAAGTGGATGTTTCCAGAGCCGGGCAGAACCAAAAGCAGTGCCTGTGCAAACGAGTGAAAATGTACCTAGCAGAGAGGGGGCTGCAGGGATGGAAAGGACTCCAAGAAGTCCGTGCAGAGCACTTGTACGTTCCTACGCCAGCCCGTCCCACCGGTGTGTGCAGACCCTTTGCTGAGTACCAGTTTGGCTGGGAGAGCACGGCCTGTTTCAGGGCCATCGCTTACTAACCAAAACCAGCGGGAAGCCTTGGCGTGGTGCTGCACGCGGGCTAAAAGCTGGCAGAACTAACTTCTACGTACTGCAAATAAAAGGCTTTACTTACATTTAAAAGTACTTATGTTTCTTCTAATAAACTAGACAGAGCTGTGAGGGGAACCAAGATTTCCTTAAAGATCCTGTATACCGAGACCATCTCTGACCTCCTTCTGCACAGCTTCTGGTGCTCAACCCGAAGCTCACAGCACCTCACGCTGAACTTTGTGCTCCACAGAACCCTCCTTTCAGTATTTCCAACGTGCGTGGCCCTGCTACTTATCACCAGGGTTTGTCATTCACAAGACACAGCAGCCGAAGGCTTCATCAGCCAGCGCAGGGCATCTGCCACCCGCCCTCCCTACGAGCCCAAGGCCCCCTCCGCACGACTGGAGCCGCAGATACAGCGGCGCTCCAGCTGCCAGCCGGGATAAGGGCACCTCCAGACCAACCGGTGGTTGCACACATGGTCGTTTACCCCAGCCCCTTTTCACACACTCTGGGTCTGGTACCGGTGCTAGCATCGACTTGGGCACGGACAACACTGTCTACTACAGCTTTTCAGGAGGACGTGGTCTGAGTTCCGGAGCCATCGCTCCATGGCACGCTGGCAGATGTGGGACAGCACAAGCAGGAGCAGGGCAAATGTTCCCTGAACAGCAGCATCTCCCAGCTCCCGCCGGCTGAACACAACAGCTTCTGCTCCACTCTCTTCACTGGAGGAATCTGCCGGTCACTGAAAAACCAACTGGACATTCAAGGACACCTGCCCTGGGGATGGCACAGCCTAAGACTCCTCGGTCACCCTCACCACTTCTCCCCATGTGCCCAGCATAGCTGTTTGTTCAGTAGAGCAATTATTTCTTAGGTAACTTACCTGGCTGAATACTCCTGTGGCCCAAATACTGGTTTTTAACCAAACAGTTTGGAACTGCACCACAGCCAACACCGTCAGAGGAGCAGAGACAGCGAGGAGGAGATGGCACTATACGGAACTGGTGTTTCCCTGGCCCTCACACCATCACACCTGCACCAAAGGTGGTTGTTTCTCTCTACTACCTAAACCCACAAACAAGGGCCCATTCGACCTGGTGCAGGACACTATTTAGACTCAGTAACAGCCTTCTCGTGGCACAGGGGACACGCAGGAGCAGGGGAAGGTAAAAGAGAGACCAAGCAATTGAGCTGCACTGCCTTTATCAGCTCCTTTTGCAGACCTGGGCCCAGCGAACACAGCAGCGGGGAGGCTCGCTGAGCACAATGGCCCTCTGTGCCGAGCAGCCACCGGCCCCGAAGCAGGAGATTTTCAGCTGAGGCTTGCTGCAAAGCAGCATGGAGCCAGTGAACTACCACACACCCCTTACAGACCACCCTGTGCGCAGCAGGACTTTGCTGAGCGCTTGGGTTTTGCCGCTGGCTGGCAGCTCGGAGCACGATGCCGGCAGCAGGTCAGCAACCGCAGAGCACCCTCCTCGGCCACAACCTACAAAAGGAGCTTTACGGCATAGCTATTATCACAGAGCTCGTTAGCAACCTTCATCGCTCCGCTTCTCTGTCTCCCAACGCTGGCAACGCTGTCTGGGACACATCACAACTCCGCTTCAGGAGCGCAACCCTGAGCTCAGCACAGAGCTGACGTGGGCAATAGCTGACAAAAACAACAACTCATGGAATCAGGACACCATCCCCTCACCCACTTTAAGCCTACAAGGAGCCTTAAAGCAAACACATGTAATGAGAAAGTAACACTTTGCTAAACACATTACCCTTGCTGGTTTGGGCTTGCAACGCCAGCATCCCTCGCAGGGCTGGAGGAGGACCAGGCTGTTGGCTCACCCTTTGGAAACTGCCTGCAGAAGCTCCTTCCCTACATCCCTGCAACCCCCCTTCACCACCCTCTGTAATTCCTCCCTTTGCTGCCCATCCTTCGCTCCGCTGGCAGCTCGACCTCCGCTGCTCCTGGCCGCAGGTGCCGGTCGGGAAGCTCGTGTCCCCTCACTCACCTCCTGCCACCACCCTGGCAGGGATGCGGGAGGTGACGGGAGAGTCCCGGCACACTGCTCCCACGCTGCGCTTCCAGGGGTTGCCAGCGACGGATGTGATCGTCTGCTGTGCTGATGCTGCACTTGCCACTAATAAAATATTATCACGCAGCCCTTAAAGCGACACCGCGTCCAGCACGCCGTACGGCTGGGAACGAACCCGCAAAGCACGCCCGGGAGAAGGGAAATACTTCCCTCTCACCTTTCCTGGCAGGGCAGCCAACCAAACTGTGCGTCCTGCTTTCCGAGGAACAGGTTATGAGAACGGCTTCTGAGAACACCGTGCTTTGCAAAGGTACGGGCCATGCAGGTGAGTCTGCACTCCACCTTTTGCTTTACCTCCGCTCCCTCCAATTCCCACGTTTATTTCAAACCCCGCACTGTGTTTCTAGTTAACTGGCAGAAGAAGAAAGCTACTGCCGTACTGCTGGGTCTTCTTCAAGATGCACCTACTCAGCATGGAAAAAACTCTGGATTCTCCTACAGTCAAGCATTTTCCAGGCACACACACAACACAAAGCTATTCCGCAAAGCCCAGTCACATGCGAGGTTTCACGGTATTTACAAGCCTCAGAGGTCCTTGGGAGAAGAACGTTACACACAGAGTTTCCCCAGGAAAGAAACCTTGAACGAGAACCAAGTTATTTCTGCAAATGCGACCGGACCGTCCCTCGGCACTCGCAGAGGTCTTTCCGCGTCCGCCGCGCCGGACCTGCTCCAGGCCCGTTTGTAAGCACCATCAGAACCGGCAGCCGGTCTCCCGGAGGAAGCACGCCAAGGGGGCCGCAGGAGCTCCCTCAAAGCTCTTTACTTCACCCGAGTTTCCTCCACCCACATCTCTACCCTTTTATACGTGGCCTAGACGAGGGGAGCGCGGGTGCCAGGCCGCTCGCGCAGGATCGCTGCTCCTGACTGTGTGAAACGAGGGTCTGGAAGCAATTTGTTTTCCCATCTCGTTTGACGTGGGAAGCCCATCCGCTGGCGGGGCCGTGTCCCCGCAGCCTGTCCCTCCCTGCTGAGAGCCCGGCACACAAGAGGACATTGTCCCGGCTGAATGACAAACAGTTTGGTGACGCCGAGGCTGTAAAGTGCATCAGACAGGTGCAAGGAAGCTTACCAAATTGGTGCGCGCGCGGCTCCGGGAACGAGCTAATTCCTGGGGAGAATACACACGAAATGCCAACAATAGTCTGCGAGGAGGAAACGGGCGGTTGGGGGAGGCTGGGGGTGTGCTGTGCTCAGCCCCTTCGGCACTCCCACCACACACGACCCTGCTCTGGCTCCATCGGGACCAGATCGCTTCTCCCAGCAAACCTGGGTTTCCTGAGCTGTGACTCCACCTCGGCTTGTCTGAGGAAGAGAAAAATGCAGGCACACCTTCGGAACTCGAAATTCATCCTACGGGGGCTTTTTACAAGGGCCTGTAGTGACAGGACAAGGCGTAACGGGTTTAAATTGAATGCAGGGAGATTTAGACTGGACATCAGAAAGAAATTCTTCCCAGAGAGGGTGGGGAGCACCCTCTGGACAGGTTGCCCAGAGAAGCTGTGGCTGCCCCATCCCTGGCAGTGTCCAAGGCCAGGCTGGATGAGGCTTGGAGCAACCTGGGCTAGTGGGGGGTGTCCCTGCCCACGGCAGGGGGTGGGACTGGGTGGGCTTCAAGGTCCCTTCCAACCCGAACCAGTCTGGGATTCTATGATCCCGAGAAAGAAACGCCATCGTCCAAATAACAGAATCTGAAAGTATTTATAGGGAAAGGGGAAAAAACCCCTTTAAACTGTATGCAGGGATGTCTCATGCTTGCCAGCAAGTTCACAGCAAAACCGTTTGTTATTTCTGTCGCTGCATCTCCAGCAGCTCAGACTCAAGTTGATTCATTTTCTCTACAAGGTATTGTTAAGTAGAGAAGAAAAAGCCCATCTAATTGCCAGAGCGCGTCCCTGCAGAGCGTACAGCAGCAGCCACACTTGCATAAACCATTACGCAGCTGGCAAGCCGACGGGCGCATCGGCCAGCCACTGAGCCAGTTCCGGACAGGTTACCCCACCCGAGGCACGACAAGAACCAGGACAACCAGGTACATCCGGCGCCTTCACACGCACCGATTCAGTCGAGTATCTTACAGTTTTTAGCTTTGTTTTTACATATGCACTAAGTGGATCCTTCAAGAGAAAGGCAAGAAATCACTGCATCGTCTCTGAAGACCCCTTTTAACCAACTTTACCTCCCCGTCACAGGGTGCCAGCGTGCCCCAGCACACCCCAGCTTTGCTCCGAAGCACCACCGTGCCAAATTATTCCGCTCTCTTCACCGACCTGCCACGCTCGCCAGTCAGATCCAAGGACTAATTCAGCTGGAAACACACACAGCTGGACCAAAAAAGTTCCTTTTTTTAAAAAATACAACTAAAATTTGCCATCTCTGATCCAGTTCTGACGAGCCCGTAAGCGGCTGCGCTCACACAACTGGTGGGAAGTATTTAAACCCGCAGAGAAAGAGCCCACGTGGAATATAACATTTAATAGGTTACTAAGACGAGTAACAGGAATTACAACATGCGGAAAGGTCTTTATTTCCTCCATCCCAACAAATATATTTCTATACATCCAGCTGGATGAAAAACCAGATTAAACAGAGGCATTTTTCAGGAAAGCCACAGG
Source organism: Rhynochetos jubatus (assembly GCA_027574665.1). Taxonomy (NCBI): domain Eukaryota; kingdom Metazoa; phylum Chordata; class Aves; order Eurypygiformes; family Rhynochetidae; genus Rhynochetos; species Rhynochetos jubatus. The sequence continues at coordinate 6,775,477 of CM050661.1, forward strand.
GCCACACGGTCGCGCGAGCCCCAGACCGCGCCGCTGCCCAGCACCAGGGACCTGTCGAAGCGGACGCGCTGCCTCCCGACACAGAGACACGCACGGGGAAAAGGGAAAAGCCGCCCCGACTGCCGTGCGAGTAGGGAAGGAGCGCGATCCGCCCTGCGCCGACAGCCAGGCCCCCGGCACGTCACGCAAGCCTACGGTGGGCACAACCGAGTCGGTTCAAGCTCCTCTTGACTGAGTCACTGAAGAGCTGTTCTGCCTTTAAAAAAAAATATGTAAAAATGCATGGCTGTTGCCAGATGTGAAAAATTCCTCCGGTCTGGTTTCCTGGAGGGAGCAGGAAGGGAGGCTGTGACCACCTCGCCTGGGTCAGCCCTGCTAAGCAGGCGAGACAGGCTTCAGCTCCAACACTGACTCTCCCCAGGAAAGCCCTCTCCCGAGCCCCGGCCAGGACAGCCGAGGTGCATCCAAGGCGTGAAGCAGGACTGCATCCGTGATTCAGGAACCCCCAAGCACTCCTGCACCCCGAGGAGCGGCTCTCGCCGTGCCCGGCTGCGCTGACGTGCTCCGGTGCGGAGCAGAGGGCGAGCTGGCAGCCTGCCCCGCTCATGTGCCTTTCTGGAGCCTCTTCCAGCTCCTCCTCAAGGGAGCCTGCCGGGACCATGCCTTCCAGCCAGGAGAGGCTGCGGAGAGCGAAGGCAGCCGCCTCCTCCCCAGCGCTTTCCGCAGTCCAGCAGCCTGCACAGAGACCAGCCCCTGGTCTGGGGGTTTAAGCCCCTGACGGCCCCCCTGTAGCGAGGGGTAGCAGTGCCGCAAAGGTGCTTCCAGCCACGACCACGAGCAGCAGTTCGCGTGGCAGTGCGAAGTTGACTCCACACGTCCACAGCACGCTGCGTGGAGGACCGGACCCTGCAGAAGCCGTGTGAAAGGCAGAACTGCCCCACTGTGTTTTGGCACTCTGAACCTGCAGATACACGACTGTGCTTCCCAAGAGTAACCAATTCCCAGTTTTTCTACAATACACGATGATATTCCCCAAGCAGGTCTTCCAAAATCCGTAACTGCATTCCCAAGCAGTTTCCTACGGTACCTCTGCAACGTCTGGTGACCGTTCTGGATTTCTACACAACCATAAGGATCCAACATCTACAGACAGCTCTTCAGAAGGTTATCTCTTAAAGCTGTTGCCTCGCGAGCAGCCGGTTCCTTGTCCCTCCAGCAGCCTCGTACTCCCCAGGCAGCCCGAGAAACCAAGTGGTTTGGGGAAGTTCCTTTAATAGCTCCTAAGTTTGCACCCAGTTACTGGAAGTTAAGGCAGCACGGAGCCACAGCAAACAGGATGCACACCCGGTCCAGCCTCTGCAAACAAGTGAACAGCCCTCGGTGTCAGGAGATGCCCCACATCAAGGCTAGGGAACGCCACCGTTCTTTAAAACACGCAGAACCAAAAGCCACGCGCCCGATTGGTGCCTTTTCAACTGCAACGCTGAAACGAAGCTGTACACGAGGGGTTTTTTAACAACGCCCGCCCCTTCAAACGGAGCAGAGGGTGGGCGCACGGGAGTTCTTATCCGCACGGGTCCAAGACGGCACCCCGCTCCCTGCTCCCACACAGCCGGGATCCGGCTGCCTCCTCCCGGGGCTGCGGTGACGCAGAGCCCTTCAGCCAGCACGGAGGCGACTCCTCACGCTCCAATCCCTGACCCTTCAGGCGTTCCCCGTGGGGTTTAACATGCTTTGGGAGCAAACTGAAGGGTCTCCGCTGAAGACAAGTTTTAGAGTTCAAATGCAGAAAACTAACTGTGCTATCACCCTTTTTTGCAACGTCCATCCCCTCTTTTCTCTCATTAGCCTTAATTTACACCCCCCCAGCTGCCCGTGGAGCATAAAACGGACCAGCCTGGAACCCACCAGCTTTTAGGTGTCAGAGCTCTCCCCTTTAGGACCGAGCAGCTGTCTCTCAGAATAAAGGCACTTGCTATTGATCTGCAAGCACACAAGGCTCCTCATCCGCAAGAAAACGTACGGTGGGGTTTTTTCTGGTATTCCTCCCAAAGACCAGATAATCCAGAAACAAGCTGCCCAAAAAGTTAACTCTTGAGGAAACAGTGGGTTTGTGAACAATTCCCTGCACAGTGTGGAAGCTGCCGTCTCGATGCGCTGAGAGTGTATTTTGGATAAAAAAAGTAAGCTTTCATGTGTAAAAGGATAACCACATTTACACCTTAAATACCGGACTTAAAAGCATCTAGACCAACAAGCTCCTTAGCAATTCCTCCCAGGGAGGTGGGACAACTGAACTGGTTGGTCTGGTTACTATATAAAGTCTCAAGTATGCTGTTTTCTACATTTTCATTAAAGATTAAGTCAGCTAAGTTCTGCTGAGGCTTAGGAAAAATACTGAAAGTCCCCAACCCCTAATGACTACTCAGCCTGTCAGTAGGAACGGAGTGTTTTTCCTAGTGTGGGACTAACGCACACAGAAATTCCCAGTCCGACAACTGTTCCCGTGGGACATAGTATGGGAGGCATTTTGCACAGAGAACACACCTCCAGAGCTGGGTGCTTCAACAGCGGCGCCGGGACGCGCGGGCAGGATCTTTGCCAAGTGCCAAACGGCGCCTCCGAAGGCTCTTGCCCACCAGTTGGGCAGAATTCAACACCGAGGGTAGGTGCAAGCTTCAGCTGCCGTGGTACGGGTCAGCCTGGCGGGTTATCCAAAACCTCTGATCCCCCACGGATAGATGTTTGTAAATGCCACATCAGCAAGAGGCCTGGAGAGCGCAGAGCGGGAAAGGCTTGAGTTTAGAGCAAGGCTCAAAGCGCGTGGGTAGCACCACATCCCCTAACGCGGCGGCAGTACCTGTTCCTCCAAGGGACAGGAATGATCTCTGCGTTTTTCTTAAGGAATTATATTTTTAAAAAATAAAGCCGAGCTTCCACACATTTTTCTGTGCTTGTCGTGTTATGACCCCATGTAGCACTGTCTGGCTTCACTGCAAAGCATCATCAAAGGAGTCTGCAAATTACCCTCTTAATTGCAAGACATTTATTGTAACGTGTAGAAGAAAGCTCTCTAAAAACAAAGGACACAACTCTGGTGATGCTTGAGCAGCCTGGAGGTGGACACAGGGAGGGGAAGGGAAGGCAGCAGGGAACAGTCTCCCAACAGCACCAGGAATGGGCACTTCTCTGCGGCAACGGCACCAAGGTGACACCGGTGCCCCCGTACCAGCAGGTCCAGTTAGACGGATGGGCCCTACAGCCAGCGGCGCTTCGCCCCGTCCATTATTTCTGGGGAATTTTTGAAGTCTCACTTGCAAAATGCCACAAAAGAGTGTCTCCACAAAGGCTCTGAAGTTGTTCCTGGCGATGAACAGAAGCACCGACACATGCTTCCACGGCTGTGGGCACTTTCAGGAGACCAATAAATTCTGGCAGTGCCCCCCTCAAATACCTGAGCTGCTCTTTTGTTTGTTTGTCAAGTCCAACACGCCAACTTTGTTTCTGTTCAATAAAGCCCCAGAGGGAAAAAACGGTCAGGTCTGCAGTTAGGGCTACAAACCAGATTAAATTAACATTCTTCTCCCTCCCTAACACAAAGTCGGCAGAGCAGCTTTGAAGACAAGCGCCGGTCTAACAAGACTGGCCTCTTCTTCAGCAGAACCTGATGAGGATGGCAAAAATATTTTACATTTGCTTGCTGAATGGACTGAACATCGTGTCTGTTTCTCATGTCTATCGCACCAACCAGTAAGGAAACTGGCACTTACAGACAATACTACTGATTTAGCACTGAATCCAACCCGTTCAGAGAGCAGGGATACAGGACATCTGCATTTCAACGGCCTGACACTCTGCCCACGCCATGCACTAGAAAGCTGAGGGGGGGCATTTAAAAGTGTACTTGCTCCCCATTTTCTCATGGAGAGTGGACATAGTTGAAAACGTTGAGTTACCGGCTGAATAAATGGTGATGGATTTGAAGTACTGAACGCCACGCCACGCCGGACTGCTCCAAGCGCTGCCTGCCAACGCCTACCGAGGTCTGTACCGGCGCCTTGCACGCATCCGTCCGGCGCTGGGTTTGCTCCACACCTCTGTACCGAGAGGACGGGTCCCGCACCCACGGCTGCCTTCCAGGGCTCCTCTTCACACCCCCCGACTACCTCCCCTCCTACACGACTTCGCTCCGAGACGGGCAGAAGGAAAAGCTTTCTCGCTTTTCCACTCCCGCGACGGATCGGTGCAACAAGCGGAACGGTCCCACGCACCTACGGGCTAGGCTGGAAGGGGGCTTAAGGCAAGCTTAGTCCGTGCTGGAACAGCGACGTTTGGAAGAGTTTAAATACCAACATCTACTCCTCTGTAAAAACTGACTCTAATACACACAAGACAGTGCATAGCACTGGCATTTCTACAGCTTGAGGCAATCTCCCGTTGGGAGGCACTCTCCTCCAATCCCTCTGCAATTTAAAAACGTGCACCTAACTCAAAAAAAATAGGAGAAGCGCCCATCGCTTCAACACCTGAGGTGCATGTTTACATTCCGTGCCGAGAGCTTGTCTGTCTGCCTTTTCAAATAACGCTAAGCTTAAATACACCTTTAAAATCATTTTCTATCATTTAAAATATACATTAAGGATACCATTTGTAGGTATCAATAATAATAGTTTTATTTCCTGTACAAAAATACAACAGCACTTAACTCACAAACTAATTCCAGCATCAAAGGTTCTTGGTTCAGACGAGGAGTCAAAGACCCCAAAGCACCATCCCCTACATGCTGCCCAGTTCTTCCACAGACTTGAAATCTCACAATTTTTCCAATTCTGGTTTAGGATATATACCACAGTAAATATTTTAAAAACAAAACACAGGATTATTACAGCAGCAAAGTCAAACATTTGCTTTTGAAAGGAACATCCGTGAGTACAATCGCCACGCTACACGCTTAGAGTTCCACTATGCTGCTGCCTCGCCTTCCTAATACGCATCTGATAAGGAAGAAACACCCTGGTTCTGATTACTAAAGCCTTTTTTTTTTTTTAGATGATTTTTCAAGTTAAATATTTAATTTATTTGAAAATAAATATTTCTAGAGGTGCCTCAAGTAAAAAAAATTGTTTAACATGTGTTTTACAGCCTTTCCAAACTCGTTTTATGGTCCTGGAGCCCGTCCATATTTGTGGAAAAAATGCAATGTTTCAGCTTCAATTTGTCTATTATTTCAGCGTGATGCTTTAAAGCTCTTCAGGAGAGGAGAACACATCCATATTTCAAGTCATTTTTTCAATTAATGTTTGAAAGAAACCAATCAATTCTTTCAAATGGGAACTTTTTTTAACAGCCACGGAAGTCAACTTTCTTCACGCCAGTCCCTCGACCGAGATCGGTTTCCACTGACACTGTCTCTTTTCGCACCTTTACGTGACCCCTGCTTAGGTTTCCAGTCACGGCGCTGCAGACCCACGGCACAGGAGGCGCTTCTTCCCGCAGCAGTACTGCCCCAAAGCGACGCAGGACGAGGGCTGTGCCCCCTTGAAGACCCCCTACTGCTTGACTGCACGCCACTACTCATACACCTGAAGACTTGGACCCTTCCCCTGGTCAGGTTACGCTAAGTAACCAGGAGAGACAGAATAAAGTACTACGATAAAAACTTTGCCAGATGGGCTCCTGTCTCTCCCCACACACGGAGCCCCCAGCATCCCACCCGTAGGCGTCCACACAGAGCCACCACGGCACTTCTGCCCAGCCCAGGGACACCACGGCAGCACGCCAGGAACCCAAGGCCTGCACAGCCCAATTCTATCAAAACGGACTATTTTAAGAATTTAAGTGCATGTAGATGGGACTGCCAGAGAGCAGACAGACTCGAAACCCTTTATTTCATTCTGAGCATCCACAGGCACCAGAGCAGCGCACCAGGGACGATATTCCCGTGAGGATGCTCTGCACCCTCCTCCTCCTGGCATTCACCCTCCATGGGCGGAGCAGGGCTGGACCTTCTCACGCTCCCAAACTGCCAGCGAGGTGAACTGCTCTAAGTGCAAGTCAGAGCACACCTAACCCCGTGTGCCGCCTGGTTTCCAAGGAAAGGAGAGGAGAACACCGAACGCCGTGCCCACGCGCGCAGGCAGAGCGTGGCAGAGCCCAACGGCACCCCAGCCGTCCACGGCCACTTTGCGATGCTCAGACCAAAGATGCTCAAACCACTGTCAGCAAGCCATGGGGAAAGCGCATCATTTTCCTTAGAAGATAAGCTCTTTATGGCCTTTCTGACTCCAACTGCAGCTTTATTTTCCCCACAGAAAGCTCCCGCTGATTTAGATGTTCTCCTGTCATCAAAAAGGAAACTAAAATTTGGAGTAAGGACTTGGAGGGGGGTTGTTTTTAAGAGATGGGACTTGTGAAGGGTACCTTTACGGCAAAAGGAATGTAGAGAATGAGAAGCAGCCAGTGAACGCCTGTTTAGCACAAGCCTTCGGGGATGTACATAACCCAGGGACAAGCTGAACAGAGGCTGCTCAGGGCCGGCGATGTGCAACGTTTCCCGTGTATTTTTAGCCTGGTTTCCTGAGGAAACGCAGCCCGCAGCTGCAGCGTGCCCACCTCTCCCTAACACCCAGCCCGGGCTGACGCAGGAGAGGGGGGCTCAGGAGCTGAGCACGAGACGCTCACCCCTACGGGAAGGCGAGAACCCAGCCACCGCCCGTCCCTCCCGGCCAGCCGCCGGCACACCGCACATCCTCATCAGCCAGCGCAGGCACTGCATCGTGTCCTGCCAAAGCAAGAGGCTTTTGGGAAGAGGGAAGGAGAAGCACGGCGAAGGGGACCTGATTTTATAGAACAAGCGCTGCGTCTGCCCTGAACCCAAGCTACCCAAATCACTGTGCGCTAAGTAGTCGGAAGTGCCAGACCAGATGCACACTCCCTGCGGTGAGACCCTTTCTCCAGCTCCTTCTCTCCCCCTTCCAGAAGCCTCCGCGTACTCACAACCTGCGGACACCTGTACGGGCTCTGGGTGACGAGACACCCGCCCTGAGACCACGCGTACTTGGCACAGTGTCTCCAAGATGTGTAGAGGTGGGTGGCTGCGGGCAGCCGGCCGTGAGCGCCCGGGCGCACCGGGCTCTTCCGCGTAAGTCCCATCGACCGCACCGCGACCGTCGTACCCTGGGACACTGCAGACTGTAACAAGTAATTTACCATCACTCTAAAGCTTACTGCATCGCAAACCAGTAAGCCAGGTCTAAAACGTGATAAATTGACGTTTTATTTTTAATAACAGCACATCACTTCCTTGGGGAACTGTAAAAACTGAAGTGCTCTCTACGAGAAACCCTAAAAGCAAGAAATCACAACACACAGCAAGGTCTCGAATAACTCGACACTCCCTGGCCTTAAAGAGTGATGGGAGAAAGTGGGAAAAGTCAAGAATCAGAAACGGACAGAGGAACGGATCAGCGCCGATCCGAGCCAGCGACCTTGCTCTGCGCGCACAGAAAGGGTTTCCTTCCCCGGAGCACCAACACGTCATTGGAGATGAAACGTTTTATAATGTGGTTATGCTCAAAAGCAGCGAAACGCTATTTAAAAACAGTAAAACACAGACCAGGACGAAAACGTAAGCCGAGGCTGGACATGGGAAACACAGCGGGTTGTCCTGCCGTCCCCGGCAGGGTGTGCAGGCAGGAGGGATGAGAGCACCCACCGCCCAGCTCCCCTCCGCACCTGCAACTAGCTGAAGGAACAACAGTAGAAATTATTCTGCCACACCTGGAAATCAGTCCTTCTGAAGAGGTTTCTTACTGCTGGATTCACTTAATGTACTACAGTGGCTGCATGAAACGAGCAGACGTGTTCAGGAAGGGAACGTGCTGCAGGAGCCTGTGACACCCCGGGCGCATGCTGGTTCCTGGAGCCATCTCATCTACCCCTTCAGAGGAAAAACCTCAGTGTCAAGACTCTTTACTTTGAAAATTACCTATAAACAGGTATTTTAAAAAGCAGAGAAACAGCCCTGCGTTTCCAGCTCTGGTTGCCTGGGTTTTTCACATAAACTTCTCAAACTGACTGTTAAGAGTGAAATTTTCCATCTTCCTCCTTCATCTTTCTCCTCTGCCGTCCCCTTCCGTGCCCAAACCCCCACATGTGCCATCTCCCAAGTTTCTGAGCGCGACCAGAGCTTGTTTATAACCCCTGCTTCTTGCCCAAATTGACACACGAACAGGACTTTGGCCACAACCTGTGTTTCTCCTGCAGCCCTGCTCACGGGGAACTTCAACAGGGACAAAAGAACAGGGAATTTGTTCTAAACGCCAAATCAGCTGCAAAATTAATTGGACAAAGCCACCACGAACAGAAACCAACCCACTAACATAGAAAACAGTATCAATATGGTATTTCAAACAATTCCAGAGCCTTCTGTGGGAAGGAGGAATTGCCATAGGAGTCCAGAGAGAGATGAGAAAGCCCAGCTTGGGAGGGGCAGGGGGGCCAGATCTGAACGCCACCCCAGCGAGCGCTCCTGCTTAGGAACCGATAGAGACTTGGCCTTTGCAGTAAGAAATTCAGTTAGCCAGGAAGAGGGATGGGCCGGTGAGCCCGTCTCGATATCCGTGTTCAAATAAACCCACGCTTTCGTTACCCCAACCCCTCAGTCATCTCACGAAGGGGCACGCAAGCGCAGCTATCTGTCCTGCCAGTGCCCAACCGACGGGGCAGAGCTCGAACGTGCTCCCCAAAAGGGGGGTGGAGAAGGAGGATTTCTTTTTTTCTTTTAACAGCCCTGAAAAATACTTGGAAAGCAAATCCAAAATATAAGGCAGGGCACACATCCTGCTTTTCTGAAGCTATACAGTTTCTCAAGTGTTATAAAAACGATGTGCCAGCAAGCCAGCCAAATGTATTGGAAAGATGCAGGCAGCGCCCAGGCTGGAAAGAAGGTGTTTTTAGCACGCTCGGGCCAATTAAGATTTCGAAGGTTTCCAAGCACACCACTCCTCTTAACCCAACAGAAGGAAACTGAGTTTAGCAACTTATTTAGGGTTTCATTTGCTAATTTGCAAAAACAAGGAGAAATCTTCCTCTGCTCTCCAGCATCTTGTTGGGAAAGCTCTTGCCAACACATGGGTGTCGCTGCCAACAGCTCAACCCGGCGTGACCCAAAGTTCTCCCTCCCGGTGCCGGCACGCTACTGCGGCACCGCGGCGAGGGAGCGAGACGCGCTCCGCATTCGCACAGGGAGGGCTGCGACTGGCTTTATTATAACCCCGGCATCACGTTTTCTGTTAAACTGAACCCAGTCTAAAGGCACGCTGGACCAAGCGGTAACGAAGCTTAAACCAGCCTAGGCTCAGGTAACGGAAAAGTTACCCTGTGCTTCAAGCCCGAAAGGGAAAAGTTGCACGTGTGCTGCAAAACTCCAGCAGGTTAAACGCTGAGCAGCAGCCTGTCTTCCTCCTTCTCCGCAACACAACTAAAAATGCTACTTTAAGATGACTGTTCTCAGTTTTAGCAGGGATGATAGCTAGGTCAGAAGCCGGCCCTGGAAAGTTTTACTCAGCAGCAGCTTTAGAAACCATAAATTATCTTTAGACTAAGTTTACACACTCCCCCCTCTGTGGCGTGTGACTGCCAGCTCCCTTTCTCAAGGCTCCTCTTTCGGCACCACACATTCCCCAAAGCCGGGCAGAATCCTCACCTAGGCCTGGCAGGGCCGAGGCAGACAATTTCAGGATTGCTAAGACAAGCAGCACACTATGTCTGAGCTCAAGACTGAGGTTTAGTACTTCGGACGCGAGGCAGAGCTCAAGGCCAGGTAGGCAGGGCCGATGCAACGAAGCCTGCAAGGCAGCACCGAGCCCCTGAACTGCATCGCCGGTAGCTTCGCTTCCACCTCAGTGGAAGAAGACATCAAGCACAACTCCAGCAAAGACGGGTCTCTTCGTAGGCTAAGCCTGGAAAGTTTAAAAGGAAGATGACTGCTTTAGAAAACCTTGTTTTGAACTGTTTGCACAAATCTAACCCCCCAAAAAAGGTAATAAAAAAATGTTTTATTAGCTAAAGAGTCTCTCCCCACCCCTTGTGTCCAGAGCAGAGACTCGGCAGCAACTTCGGTTCCTGAGAATTTAAGTAAGAAAACCTGAGAATAAAACCAGCAGACTCGTTCCCCCCGACCGAGTGAGCCCACCCCAGGGTGCATTTGCAGTACACAGAGCCTTAAGCCAGGCCTACGGCTCCACATCCTTGTAGTCGCAGAACGGACTCATCTGTTGGTCCAAGAGCTAAGCAATAGTAGAAATGCTACATTTTAAAAGGTTAAAATTCGGGATTTTTCCTTTTCGCCCTCAATATCTTCGTGCGCTTACAGGAGGGAAATGCATCACTACTTTGAGACAATCCCCACTGACCATGACAACAGCAAGTTTGCCGTGAGCACAGGGTCACGTCTACCAAGCCCATCTCCGGAGTGGACGGTCACAGCACTGCCGGTTCAGGTCTGAGGTATCCACATGGGTCGGCTGCGATGTCCTCGCCCGACACCGTTCAGATGCTGGAGGCGAGCGGAGGAAGGAGTTGTGCTGCGCCAACCTCGCTCCTCCCTGGATGCGGCCGTCCCTCCGTGACCGGCTGCCGCCGTTCCCAACAGCACACCAAACACGGGCTTATCTGGCTCCAGCAAGTTTTAGACAGGCTTTCAAGCATGGCAGGACGTGGGGACGATTCCAGCAGAAAGGCAGATGTTTGATTCAGTACCTGTCACTCATAGGCTGAAGTGAGAACATCTGCCGCTTCCCTCCCGAAGCGAGCTACTCGCGTTAAGGAAACCCTGCCTCAAACAGAATTTCTCCATTTCTCCAGGGCCACGGAGGACTAACACTGATACACAGCTTTGGGGACAGCTGGAAGAGGTGAGCACCCGCGGGCGCTGCGGGCACACTCACGGGTGTTTAACCCGTCCCCGTGTTCTAACCCAAACCCGGACAGCAGGGCTGGGAACCGGAGCGAGCGCCAAACTGTGACAAGATTAATACTTTCAGAAGCATTACCACCAGAAAACACGTGAAGAAAGCACGTTTGCCTAGAATTTTTCCTTCGGAGCGAGGGGCAGTTCTCCGCCACGTGCACGCGGAGGCAGACGCGCCTGCCCTGAACAGCGGGGAGCGGCGCCCGGGTATTTTCAATCCACGTTCCAGCAAACGGCAGCAGACCTCGACTTCTCCTATGCCATGTATCACTGCCAGGCAAAAATTAAGATAATCCAAGAGATCATTTTATGGGCATTTTTCACAAGAACTCAATAAATGGAAGAAAGTAATTTCCCGAGTGTTCCAGAAGTTTCTCTACCTGCTCTTCTCCTTACACCGATAATGCCTTTAATGTAACGGAGGTACTGCTCAATTCACAAGCTCCAACCAAATCCCCTTCAGACAGGGGTTTCCAACACTAAGTAGGGTCCGTAAATTTTATTAGCAAAGGAAAATGTCTGGAAAAAAAACACCCCAAACCTTAAAACATTCTTTTTGCCCCTTGTCAGAAAATTCAAGCCTTTGGCCACATTTCATTTTCTTGCACGCTCTTTCCTATCTGGTTTTGGCACTGCCCCTAAGAGGGCTCTGACTCGGGATCTGTCCACACGTTCCAGCAATAAATGACACCAACTGGAGTCATTCTTTAAAATATCTGTCAAATATAATTCTTTCACTGTTTCGATTCTCACCGACTTGCCCCCACAGTGCTGGGATGAAGTCATAAATTATATGTTCTGCCACTCAATTTTCTCTGATGGTTTGGTAGAACCTCTGTACTAATAACCAGTGATCAGCAACCACCTCGTGGCTTAAGTGGTTTCCAGTCATGAAAGATTTATCCACTGTGACTTCCAGTCAATCACGGAGACACTGAAATGGCTATCAGGCACTCTCATCTCGAGACCACAGGATGAGCAGACAGACTCCAGAGACGAGGGAAAGCAGATCAGAGCACTGACTCCAGACACCCAAAAATCGGAGGAACGCTGCAGCAGCTGCATGTAACACAAAAACACCGTATTTATCTTTGTACGGAAGTCAGAAACCCAGGACCAAGCAGCTCCAAAGCAGCTCACCTGGGTCACAGCACATGTATGGACCGCGCCAGATCATCAGGAACGTACAAGGAAGAACTGTGTGCTGTGCTGATACGCAGAGAAGCACATCCCCTACCTAAGGCAAGACAGCACATCCATAAGCCAAGGCAGTGCCCCACAGCAGCCTTCAAATTCCCTGCTGGAGAACTATCCTGCACGTTAAATGCCAGCCACCGCTCCAAGTCAACGGGACTCTTGGCCACCAGGGAAGAGAAGTGGAGCTGTCTTCCACGGGCCATCACGTTCCTCTCAAAGATCAGGCCACTGAAAGACAGGCTCTCAAGGAACCGTGTTTATCCATCCTTCAAGGGAAGGGAAGGATCTAACCCGTACAGCTGGCACTGCATGAAAAACAAAGTTGGGAGGGAGGTAACCGGTGCTATCTACCAGGGTACTCACATCCAGGCTGCACATACACCCACGAGCATGAGTTAAAACCAGCCGTAACTCATTGGGCTCTTTCCTCCCCAAATCCAGTTGAAGGTACCAAGAGCGCGACACGGAAACCTGCATGCCCAAAGTCTCACGCCCGCAGCCTCCAGAAGTAAACTTGGAGCATCCCTACTGTTCACTGGCACCCTGGAATGGATGTGTTCATCCGGGAAAACACCGACACTGAAAAAGCCATTTTTAAGAGAGAACTGATGTTTGCCTGCCTCTTGCTCACGTATATTAAACAGATTAAAGTTCACTAAAACCAAGCAGCTACTACTGAAAGTGTAAACGGACAGCGTAGGATGGAAGGGACTGCAGGCACCAGGTACCGACGGCAGCCAGGGTTCACAGGAGGAGACCCCGATGCCAACCGGGCAGGTCAGGGCAGTGCCGTTACACAACCCCTTGGTGCGGCGATTGAAAAGCAGCGTAACATGTCAGCTTCACGGAGACAACAAGCGGTGCCTGACTCACGGGAGAGAGCTACGGGGAATTAATTGCTCCAGAACAAAAACTAGAAGAGTAAGCACAATTTATTTTGCCACATTCTTAACATGAAATAAGAAAACATTTAAACACTACAGCTTATTTAGATAATACACACTGGAAGACATCTTTTACTGCTGGCAGGTTGAAAGAAAAGAACATAATTACAATTCCAAGCATGAAATGAGCTCTCTTCCACACATGCCTGAACCAAGTCTAACTGTTTCACCAGCTGTAGTGAATCAAAGCAAGCAGAATTAAACAGAAAGGACCTAGAAGCAGCAGCTCTCTGTGCCTTTAACCAAGTAATTGCATGGCACCTGGATCCGGAAGGACTGCGGAGGATTTAGCAGTTGCAGATGTGCAGCTGATGTGGTGCACCGAGCATTTGATCTCCCTGGAATGCAGGACCCCAAACAATGCATCTGTGTGCTGGCCCACCACGCAGCCGGGTGTGGGCCCGGGGGACGTATAAAAGCTAACATTATACTGCAATTGAAAAGAAAAAAGCCACAGCATGAGCTTGACTGTTGTTGAACTAAGAGAAAAACAATAGCAGCTCTGGTTTAAGTATCTGCCAGAATGACCACTGGCCACTTCCAGATACATTCTTTGTTCAAGCACTTCAAGACTACGTTGCTCCGTCGGCCACCTAAACTCACCAAGGCACAAAGGGAGCCACTAAACGTAAACCCATGGCGACATCTGCGTCTCCAAGGAGCTCCAAACCCGAGTCATCAGCGCTACGCCCCTACGGTGAAATCAAGCTGTGAGTTTTCCCAGTTTTTAACTTTAAGCACCACACGCAAGCCCGCCTGTCTGGCGCTCACACCGGTTTTACATCCGCTTTCTCCCAAGGGTGCAAGCCCTCACCATGTCCCATTGAATCCAGCAGAACCAAGCCGAGCTTCGCACACGGACCCTGGGACAGCCACCGGACTCAGTGGCCGTGCCTCCCACCCCGCAGTCCGGAGGAGCCGGGCTCCAGCTCGGCTGCTTCCCGGGAGCAGGGACAAGCCGGACACGCTGGCTCGGCCACAAGCATCATACGTACGTGGTGACACAGCCAGCCCTCCAGCCAGAGCAGTTACATCACCCGCATGGCAGAGCAGCGCTGAATAAAAGAGTAAAAATAAACTGCCTCGGCCTTAACATGGTCAGACTAAGGGTAACTCAAAGCCCGAGCCGGCATCTGAGTAGAGATTTCCACAGGAGCTTAATTCTTTTGAGATGAGTAGCTGGAAAAGCTGCTGTCCGTGTTTCTGCTGGAGGAAGGGGAAAGCCAACCTTGAATGGTTTATGGATTTATTCTGGCCTCCAGTATCGCCAAGGCAATAATCTGGGCAGTACAAAAGCATCAGCGCTGCTGCTGTTGGAGAAGCGTCCAGGAGAAAGGGAAGATGACAACACTCCCAGCTGACCGACGCAGGCATTTCCCCTTTCAGTCTGTACATACACGTATAGATGTTTCCGTAGCTTGCTTGGTTTTGCATCGAAAGCAGAAGTCCCAGCACAGTCACCCAGAGCAATGCCACAGAACATCTTGTGTCGCTGCACGACGCTATTCGTTCTTTCACAGCCCTTCTCAGGCTGGCACTGAGACCCCCAGCGCGCTCGCCAGACTTCAACCGCCCCGAGCCCAGCCCGCACTGGCAGGTACCACGGCTGTAAGCCAGGCAGGATGAGCATCACTCTGCGCCGGGCTGTTATATCCCATAACCACTGTGAAGCTGAGGGATGCACTCGCGCCCCAGGACCCATGAGCTGACAACAGTTCGGAGCCCAGACACACGAACCCCAACAGGATCCCGTGTTTGGGCAGAGCTGCTCCCCGCCACCCACGCAGGACGCAGCCGGGTCAGCCAGGGCTGCCTGCACCCTCTCCTCCTCCTCTCATCGGTATTTCCACAGCAGGGACTTCACCTGAGAACAGCCCGGCACACGGATTGCTGGCTTAAGGCTCTGACCCGAGAGAGGGCACCGGCAGCTGGAGAGGAACAGCAGAAGGCAAAAGCAAAGTGGTTCATCTTCAAAAAAAGACAGTTTAAGGTCACTTTGGTATCATGTTAGCTGAATTCAAACGTAGCATTTAGGCTGCAGTGATTTCAATTACTGCAATTTTAGTCAGTGCACTAAATTTCATATAAGCAATTTTAAAACAGGACTGCCTACAATAAATATAAAACAGCAAATCTGACAAAAACAAAAATCAGGAATGTTCTATACAAAGATCACACAAACCTGAGTGTACGTTGGGATTTTATATATGTGTGTGTGCATATTGACCCACTCTGCTTTAAATCATCTCTGCTACAGCAATCTTTCCTTCCCCATTTTTCAACCCCAAAAGAATTACCATTTCTTTCCAGACAAGAACTTCTGCCAACATTCTGGAGGGCTGAAGTCCAAACCACACATAGTTCAACAACAGCAGAGTTGAACAAAAAGGAAAACTATAGCTTTTTTTTTTAATTATACCTTGTGAAAATATGGCTGAGCAGGGGAAAAAAGCAGTCAAAGCCATTGATTAATTCCAGAGTAATGAGGAAGGTTTATAGCACACTGGGATATACATTCTAAGTTTATCAGATTTATCGCCATCCTTTACTGTCCAAACTCAAGGTGGCTCTACAGAAAAGCATACACCACTCTGCGATTCTAATACTAAAATGGCTTAGAATCCACAAATTAATACTTTTACAGGCAAGGGTTTCATAACTAGGTCAAAGCAGGGGGGTGAAGTTTTAAATTCCTACTCACCCAGCAGAAAAAAGCCAGGATCAACCTCCTTTCCCAGGGATCCCCAAGGTTTTAAACAGGGGAAAACAGAAACTCCAACTTTGCAAAACTGCAAGATACAGCCCTCTTTCAGCACCGCTTCACTGAAGCCTCTCCTGGACCATGCCCTGAATTATGACCAAACTTTCTCCTAAGCTACAGAGCACAGCTCCGTCATCCTCAGAAACACAAGGGTTTCGGTAGTAAGTAAATAAAAATATCTATAATCTCCATTAAGAGGCAAAGCTACAAAGAGACAGAGCAGAAAAGGAAAGGTCCAAGGGGTAACCGCAAGTGCTCCACGGTATCTGCCGGACTTCACCGGACTTACCTTCAAATGCAAAAGCCGTGAACACTTCTGGTTTCAAGAAAAAAATGTCTCACTACTCTGCCCAGTACACTCTGTCCTCCTTGTTTATATCCGAGAGTTGTTCCAAAGAAATTTAATAAGGACTATACAAAATAAGAGCCCGGTACTTTCTTCGTTCCTCTGAGCTACCGTAAATTTAATATGAACATCGAAACTATTTCTGTGAGCAGAGGAAAGCTCCGCGTGAAGAATATTTGATTTTTAACTGAACTTTCACTGAAAAAAAAGTAAATAAAGTGACATCTAACCTTAAAGCCCCCACTTTCTCTGGGGCAGGAGTGTTCGGAAAGAGCTAGAGTCCCCAGGCGAAAGCAGACAATTTGTATGGTAACTACAGAAAATCCCCAATCTAATTTGGTTTGGGGTTTTTTTTCCCTTAATTTAGCGTTACCAACCAGCAACTCTAAGTCTACAGCGGCATCTTGGAGGTATCCAACTTGCAGGCTGTCAGCCTGATGCGAGAGGAAGACACCACCAATAGGTGATCAAACCAGCAGTTAAACTGCTTCGCTGACAACTATTTCGGTGTGTGCAAAACCATCAAAGTTGAGCTTTTTTTTTTTGTTGTTGTTGTTCACATAATTTGCTTACTAAATTCTGCTACAGTGCCCAGAGGCGTTTGGGCACGCAACGCTGAGAAATAATTACGCTTCAGCCAAGGCATGCGTGTTGCAGAGCGCTCTGCAAACACGTCACCGGAATTCCAAGCTACTATTATGCACAATTCATTGCTCTGGTTATCTGTCTTGAAGATCTAATTAATCCTCTTGCTCATCACCGCCTGAGCTTACACGGGAGCGTCTCAAAGCTTGGTGTCATTTCGCAAGTATGAAAAATATAGATGAAGCAGCTCTGCTGTGGGAAGAGAGAGTGTCAACCCACATTCTTCTCCCCCGGGCAGGTCCCAGGCCCCACGCGGGGCTCGGATGACCACCTCTCCTTTGGTGCCCGTCCCACGCTCCTTTCGGACCACGGGAATTAGCACCAATAACAGTCATCTTGCTACAGCAAACCTAATCTGCACTTTGCCTATGACCTTGAGACAGGGACACTTAATACCTGTGCGTACCTACAGCCAGTTCTACCTGTACTTTACAAGCCTTCCTACCGTCCGCAAGGCCGAGGCCAGGGCAAAGTGTCTGTAACTGTAACCGAGCCCCCGAGTGCATGACTCCTACCGAGGTACCCCCCGCGGTAAAGCACCGAATAACCAAGAAAGCGCAGGGAGACCCGCAGGAGAATTGAGCTGTGCGATACCTCGCTGGCTGCAAAGCCCAGCGGGACGGCGGCATCCCCGCTACCCGCCCGTTTACAGAGATCGCCTTTTAGACTGTTGTAAAAGCATCATTAGAAACTAGAGAAAAAGAATCCAGGGCTGGACAGCTGCTAGATCCAGATGCAGCCCTGACTGCTGACGGGAAAGGAGTACGGGATTTTGGTTTTTCCCATCATTTGTTTTCATGTTTTTATTTTGTCAAACGATTTGCTACCTGTCGTCATTTGATTCTGACTCTAACTTTTGTACAGCATTAAATCTGTGCCGTTACGGTAATTAACAGCATTTCCAATACAGTAACAGACGTACTATCAGCCTGAGGTTAGTTGCTCAAGAGAATCCTGGAGCAGCAGAGTCGGTTTATTCCTTTATTATTACCCAAGAGCAAAGAAAGCTTTCATTAAACCTCTCACAAGTTAAAAGTTCCAAAGCAAGGCTTTCCAATGATTGTTTTTCCACTAACTTAAAATAAATTTCTGTGAATATTTATTTCCTACATTATCTTCAACCAAAATGTGCATTTCTATTACAACAGTTAATTCCAATTAAGAAAACGTTGAAAGGCTTCCTGCAAAAAACAAATACAGGATATTGGCAAGACTACAAGAATGAGGTAAAAACTACTGAAGACAACAAAATAATTCTCTTCTGACTGTGTAACATAAAAAGGAAGTATATTTCTCATATGACACCAGCAGTAAGTCTAGGCCCAGCAGAGAATAACCAGAGCTATTCAACGCTGACCTTTGAATCCTCATACCGGTACTTTAAACGGCTGGAAATTATATAAGAGGACAAAAAATGACCAAAATTGAAGAACTCCCCTTCCATACCTACCCATATCCATCAACCTGGCTATGTCCTCCCAAGTATTCTCCCCCCGTTTCAGTTTGCTGTCGGCATCCGGCCGACTACCTGAGCTCAGCTACGCCGGAGTGAGTCGGCCGCGGGGAGCAGCTCGGGGTGCCCAAGCGCACGTAAACATCCAGTCCTCACGGTGCCACCCTGCCTCTCGCCAAACTTGGAAACAAACTGAGCGTCAAGACTTCCAGGAAACGCGGAATTCAGGTAAAACGTTACCATCTGAAGCCAAGGGAAGTCGCAGATACGTGCCCCTGAACACCCGAGCTCTGCCCCACAGCCCAAGCCTCCCTGCCAGCTGCACGATGACTTTTAGGCCAATGACTTCCTAAAAACCTCTGAAGTCTGGAAATATTAACATTTTCTACGGGTACACAAGGAATCGATCATGGTGGCAGGTCCTTCTTTACAACAGCTACGGCTGCACCATTCTGGGCTCAGTGGTCAACCTTAGGGACCGCTCCTATGGGGCAAATCCTGCAAACCATTAATTACAGCCAGGGCTAAGTCATCCAAGCGCTTCCCCATTTCTTCATCCTAGCAGTGCTGTTGTCCCGCCTTGACAGCGAGGCACTGCACCCACTCTAACCCAAGTGCTGCTCCCAGCCTTCCCCAGCCATGTTTTTCCAACAAAGCCCACAGAGATACAAAAGGCAGGAGCACACGCCTGAGCAGAGAACGGAGAGAGTCAGGTCCCTGATAACAACATATTCTGACACTGTTGTACCATAGGATAAGTTCAGACACACACATCACACAAACTCCATCAAAACCCAACTGTTGTTTCTTCTAGTTCAGACAAAACCCAACTTCGGAGGGCGGTGTCGAGCGTGCGGATGGCATGAGGCTGGGAAAGCTGGGCACGGCCTCAGTCTGCAGTTCAGATAACCACCAAACCCAGCGTTTGGAAAACCGAACTCCAGTGACACAGTGGGGAAGAGAATAAAGACCCCGAAGAACACCCGGCCTCAGGCTGCGTTAAAAACGCGTCATCGCCACCCGCCACGTGACAGCGCTGGAGACAGCCCCAGGAACCGGGATCTTGCATCCCGAAACGCCGTCATCATTCTTTGATGTCAACCCATGTCGATTCTGCAGTTCCAACCCAGGAGTGGGACCCCAGCCCAGATAACCCCGGGTACAACAGTCAGCGGTCAGTCTGCCCGTCCTACCCAGACCCCTTCGCGCCGCGACCCTACCGCCGCCGCGCGCCAGAACCACCAAAGCCGGCCCGCTTGGAGTATTAATTCACTGGGGGTGGGTGGAAATAAATAAGAACCCCTGACAAGTTTGAATTGCAAAAGCCAACACACAGCATCCATTTACAGGGGCGATTTCCCAAAATAAACTGTACACATGCCTACCAGCTCCTTCCCTCTTAGGAGCGGTTAACCCAGAAAGGTGAAGTTACACAAGCAACATTCCTGTTTGATAAGGGAGACCCACGCACTGACTTCACCAGAAATAGCTATTGTGCTCCAGAGTAACCTCTAATATCGGTAACTGTTTGAATTTCAAATTTCAAATAAAGGTAGATGACAGATGAAAGCAAGAATGTTGTTCTGCCTTTCCAGCGCTGTGGAGATGCTTGTCTTTTATAAAGGAGCCCATAAAAATAACAAGGGAGGAGATTTACACCCAAGCTCCTCAAAAAAATAAAAATAAAGAATGAATTACTGATTTTTGCAGCTACTTAGTGGTAGGAACAGATGGTTACAGGCAATAGTATTGACAACTTAACAAGCTACCACCCCCAAAGGTGAGCTCCTAAGTCTGTTCCAAATTCAGGAGTTAAAAACATGAGAGCCGAGACCGCCGCTCTCAGGGAAGCGGAGTTTCAGCCAGTCCCACGGCGCTTCAGAAATCTGCTTTACCCACTGCTGCGGTCTGCCACAGCCCTCACCGAAGGGCCGTGCCTTCCCAAAAATCCTCCAACGCGGCTGCCTGCGGCCATCTGCCCGCACCCGGGACGAGCACGGGCCGTGGCGACGGCAGGCAACACCGACTCAACAGTCCTGAGGAAAAGCAGAGCTTCCAGTATTTGTCCACCGAACCAAAGCCGGTTCGGCAGGGCAGAAAGGACAGGCATGCCAGCTTCCCGAAATGCCCAGGCACAGAGAGAGGTTCCGGGAGCCCCTCGGAGCCTTTGCCTCCGTCACCGTGAGCACAGACGCTCGCTGGAACGTCCACAGCAAGACGCGAGTTCCTGCCAAACGCCCAAGAACTCCCTTCTCCTGTACATCTCCGGCAGTTGGAAACAATTAGTCTGTCCAAGATCAAAATACTAATTAAAGCGTTAACTTGTTAACTACACTTTAATGAAGTTAGCCTTGAATTTCTGCCGGAGAAGCCCAGCAAACTACTACAAAACAGGAATAACATGCAGCGCTGCAAAAACTGTCAGAATACCTGAGTTCTCCAGCATCTAATTAAGCCAGTAATGAATTACACTGAGCCTGCAAATCTCAGCCCTTGTTGTCTTGTTCTTCTAAAATTAAAGCTCTGCCAAGAATTTAACCAAGGGAACAGAAATAACGATACCGCCGTCTCCAGCTCCACACTCGACACTGAAGGCCTACTTTCCAGAAGCATTTCCTGGTGTTATCCGAAGTCCCCTTCCAAGGGACATCAATAAAGCACATCCATCAATTCTGCATTTCCTTACAATAACAAATTCCCCTTCACATGCACACATTAAAGAATCAGCCGCCCCCGCCTGTTCCAGTGTCAGGCACTTTGGTGCTTCAGCTCAACCATCTTCCACGCGAGGCTCCGTAAGTTTCCCTGCCGGTTTACAGCACCCAGCAGCGATTCCCACCTCGGGAGGTGCTGGGCAGCTGGCTCGTACCACTCGGACCCGCAGCTCCACCGACGATGCCCAAGTCACCGATGGGTCTCCTCGGTATCATGCAAAGGGAACGCAAGACCAACACTTCCTCCCTTAAGGAATCCAGGGATTTGAGTGTGAAAATCACCAGGCTCGTAATTATCTACGCTATTATTTAAGAGAAAAAGAACAAGATCCTCCTAAACCACTATTCATTCAAGAAATACAAGTGAGTCTGGTCTTATCAGCAGGCCTTTGGTCTGTGAGCTCCTCAGGGTAGGAACAGATTGCACACCTCTTGCTGCCAACTGCATCATCTGCACTTAATCACGGCATGATGGATATCTTCGGAAAACAAGCCGTTTCAGCCATATTTTGTGTAATCCTGCCATTCCACTCCAAAGCCTGGCATCTCCCATCCAGTGTCGCTTCCCCAGGGTGGACACCGAGACTTCATTCCCTTTCAAGGCGACGTGTTGGTGCTACGCAGAACACTCGCAAGGAAACAAAGCCACCCCTCGGAATACTGCTGCCGCGGGGAGCGTTCCCGCCTGCAGAACCCTCCTGGGATGTGACGCACCGGAACCCGCCCGAGAGCACTTTTGCTTTCTGAAGAGGCCATACCCAGAACGGCGGCAGCAACGGAACCGGTAACTGGCAGGATGCACCCCGAACAGCCCGCTGCTCGCCGCCCCGAAATCGCGCCTCCGTGTGTCGCCCGGGCTGCGTGTCTCATGGGAATCCTTCCCGGTGAGATAACAGGCTCTGCAGCTACTGGAAACGATGATCCTGTGCCCCGTCTGTGCTACGGGCTTGTTTTAATGAACTCGTTCCTATACGCAACTGTGACTTTGAGGCGTAGAGCGAATCAGCTGATGGAAACATACACAATCCTAACTCAAAAGTACACTTTTTTTTTTTTAAATGAGGATTTCTGTGGTTATAACATAGCCCCTTCAGAGAATAAAATTATTCCAAAATAAGTGGTGGGGGGAGGAAACCCATTTTTCTTCCCTTTAGGTAATTCTTGCCACGGCTTCGTCTAGTCGAGAGGAAGGAGAAGGGTTATGTATGGCTGTGGATCGCTCTTACCGAGAGCTCCCTTTTGTGTCACAGCGAACGCACGGACCTGAATTACACCCAAGGAACGAGCCAAGCAAGCCACTTCTCAGAGACGTTTCTGCTCAGCTCAGATCTGCTCGCTAAAGGTGCTGTATTGTGCAGATGGGCCAGGTCAGCTTATTAGCAGTGGGAAGGTCAGCGAAAGTGAATTAATGTAAGTGCTCCGCTACCTGACACGCGAGAAAGGAGCCTCCCTACCTACACTTCTCCTAAAAGGTACATTCAAATTGAGGGCATGTAGGTGGCATCTGCCAAAAGTGGCATGTGAATAGCATTGGCAATTTAACAAATTCTGATAAAATAGAGAGAGCTGTAAAAGCAGCAATTCAAACACTCAAATCAAATGCTTACGCCGAGATTACATCTGAGAATCCAGCTTTTTCACAGGGACAGGGGGAAGGGTTTTAAAGCTCTTTTCTTAAGGCCTCAGCAGTGTTTTGTGTCCAAGAACCCAAGTTCGGTTTGACCCGCAAAGAAAACTAGGCTCACCATAGAGCTTAACCTCTGCTTACAGTGAAGACAGAGCTTTAAAAATTAAATTTAGATTATATAACTTCTGCTCACCCATTCCGTGCTGACGGACAGCACTGACGTTTACCACTCCCGAGGGCCATGGAAACCCAGCTCACATGCCCACAGGCACGGCAGCCGGAGGAGCACCGGGTAGGCAATGGTCCCCATCAACCCACTGCCCATCCACCCCGGCTGCAGCCTCTCCCAGGCCGACCCACACACCAGCACAAACCAAACTGCCTCTTTGGAAACCCTGCAAGCAAACCTGTCCCTGAAGCTCTCCAAAATCTGAACTTCTCTGAGAGAAAAGGCTCCACCACTTCAGGGGTGGGGTGAGGACCGCAGCAGAAGTCAGTCAAACCCACAAGCCACACGCAGCTCCACTTCTTCAATGTTACCTGAGACTATTAATTCCACTTGCACATGGCTTCCCCTCTCCAGTCCCTGCTTCCCACCCCGAAAGCCAACGCTCCCGCATCGTACCCCAGAACCACACGGAAAGCCTCACTGCTCGGCTGTGACCGACAAACGGACCCCACGCTTCACTATCTTCCAACCCCCCTAACTGGGAAGGAAAACGAACTGAAACACATGGAAAAAAGCCAGAAAGCTCAGAAGAGCACTTCCATGCAAAGACGTGTTCTCCCTCGTGGAATACTGAAGCTCCATTTCCCCCAAAGCAGTAAAAATTGAAAACTGTATATGAACACACCGAAGAGCATTAACAGAAAACCACCAGGCAGTTAAGTAAAGTCACGTTCCACCTAAACAACGCTACCATTATTGCGGCATCTGACTTTCAGAGGACAATTCAATCCTGGAAGCGTGTATTGTAATTGCTTTTCCACTACAGGCCTGAGCTCTACAATCGTACCCTTCTCGGGAGGTCAGAACAAGGCACGGCTGCAGCTCTGAAAAGCAATTCTGCTGAGCAGCGCTACCTTATTCATTCTTTTAATCTTCCACCTACATATTCATTATGAACTCCATGAAATACCACCGCCAAAACCACCAGCAAAAGCCGCTGCAATCTCCCCACTGCTCGCAGAGAGCCTTGACCCCTCTCGCTTCCCTTATGAAGATGTCGGGAAAGCGGGAATCGCGCCGGCTGCGGGCGCTGGGGACCGAGGCGGCAAACCCACCGAGAGTCACCCAACCCCCAGCGCCAGCCCGGCGCGACGCAGCCGTTCCCGGCTGTCGACGAGAGGAGCCACCGTGACGGCTTGTTTTGAGCAAACCCTCCAAAACAGTTCAGCGAGAAGGTACCTGTCCTGCCCGCCGCGGCCGCTCGGGCTACGCGACGCCGGCGTCTCACGCAGTCGACTGAACACCCTTTTCCCCCACCCATCTGGTAGGAACTTTGCTGTTATTACTACGGAAAGCTAGGGTAAAAAACACCCGCCCAAACCAACAAAACACAAAAACACGAGCCTGTTTTAGAGAACCGAGGGTAGCGATGTTTGCAGCAACTCCCGCGTTTCGCAATAAAGGGGCCATCCACCAAAATGAAGAAATGGGACTTTCATAACACTTCCTGCAGCGAGCGGGCCCTCTGCTCCCTCCCAGCGTGCCGCAGCCGTTCGGGTCCTCCGGCTGCCCCGACATCACGCCACGAACAATCCACATAAACCTCTATTTCGATTTTATTTAAATGTCGCATGCCTTGGTGATCGGGTTAACAACGCAGCATCGCAGGCGGGGGTCCTGGCACACGTCATGGGAACAAGCCGCCTCCCAGGGACACAAACACCCCGCATCCGGGCTGCGGCCGAAGGGGACAGCACAGTGGATGCCCTCCCAGTCCCTCCCCAGCGCCGTAGTTTGAAGGCCATTAGCCAAGCTGTTCTGATGGAACGTCATCAGCACAGAGCCCGCGCAGCAGGGTCTTACTGCAAAGGAAAGCCTGGTCCTCAAGATCAGGCTCCTCAGGCTCTTCCAACGGGGAATCCGGGCAGCATCCTTCACAGCAAGTTACACACTGGCATGCACAAGTGGTTCGAGGGGGGAGAAAAATCCCAAACCAGCCCATTTTATGCCCCAGTGCATTTTCAGTCAACAGTTTACAGCAAAGTCAACCTCATTCTCCTGGTCACGAAGGGGGAAGTGACAGAAGCCGAGCACCTTCACCATACACCCTCACCTCAGCCAAGACAGAAGGTGGCATGTCCCCACTCTGCCAGTCTGGCACACGAGCACCAAGGCACCCCCGAGTCTTACCCACATGCAGCACAAGGAGGTAAAGACAACGGGGACCTGTTTTGCCCAGAGAAGCTGTGGGTGCCCCATCCCTGGGAGTGTCCAAGGCCAGGCTGGATGAGGCTTGGAGCAACCTGAGCTAGTGGAGGGTGTCCCTGCCCACGGCAGGGGGTGGGACTGGGTGGGCTTTGGGGTCCCTTCCAACCCAAACCGTTCTGTGAGTCTGACTTCAGAATGGCTAACCTTCTCGAATGAAAGGCTTTGAGCCAAGCTTGGGCCAGACATTAATTCTGTTCAACCCTTGGGCTACCCTGAGGATGGCACAAACTGGGCATCGTCGCACTGGCGGACACCTGCATGACACACCGCGGTGGCCGCCTATGCCGCAGCCTCCCCACCCGTGCTACCGTATGAATTCCCCTCCACAGGGTCCCAGAACATGCCAGATTTCGGTAATTTGTTTCAGCCAACACTGGAGGACTCTGCTCATCTCCCCTAGTTCCCACGTCCCCATCCTGCAGTGGCCCAGGAATGGAGCTGTTAGATGCCAAACCAACATGCATTTTAAGTAACGCAACAGTCTGTCTTTGCAGCGGGTAAAAACATATTTTACTGGAAAAGGTCACTTAACTATTGTCTCCCAGGGTTCACAAAACCCACAAAGCCAAATCACACTTTTTTTGTTTCAGAAGACAGAGAAACATCTGACTTTGTAGTAATTATTTCTTTCTACACCGTGTGAATATTTTGTCACATCATACATCCTCAACCTTCATCTGTCAAGTTTTTCCATCCGGTTTCACCTAGACCCATAACCATCACAGCGTGGCCTTATACATAAACGCGGTACAAAACACCCAGAGAAAAGGGCTGAAGACAGAGAAAGGCATATGTGCCCAGCTCCTCCGAAGGGCAGCTACCGTAGCGACGGAGGGCTAATCCTAAAATGTCGGTGGCCAAAAGGTGACGTAGACAAAGAGCCTCGGAGAGGTGGTGCAGTCTGCCACAACGCTCCACGATCTGTCAGGAAGCAAGTGGTTTGGCCCAGGGGGCAAGTATACTACGCAAATAGGTCTGAACGGTGAGTAGGTTTACACTGAAGCGAAAGGTGCTGCGATTAACACCGCCCTGGTTTTAAAAGTACCGTTTGCATTCAAAAACAGCAAAACACCATTTATTCCAAAACTCGGAATGAAAATCCTTCGTACCCAACCAGGAAATATAATAGGTAGTAAACAACCTGGTTTATAATTGATGTTAGGATTCAGCTCAGTTTTTCCGGGGACTGCAGAGCACCCATTAAGGAAAGAGTTACTGCATACTACAGCGAAAGGTCTCACACCTGATACACTTTAATTACTTAGCTGCAGCAGGGGAGAGTTACTGATGCCTAGGCTGTTTTGTTTCACCGTGAAAGGCTTCCACTGCTATTAATATTCACCAAGGGAAACTGAAATAACCTCTTGTCTCTGTCTGAATACCTTGGAATTATTATGGACAAACTAAATAGTGATATTTTTCCCCCTCCGTCAAAATCCAGGACAAAAGAAACCTACCAGCTCGCAAAGCCACCTGATAAAGCAGACCTGCACTTCTACAGTCTCCCTCATTAGCGGTGTTTATCGTAACAATTTCAACGCAACCCCACTGCAGCACAAACCAAGGGGTCAGCCAAGCGCCCAAAGTCCCACGGCGGAAGCAGCACACCGTAGTTATCCACCGAGAGCCTCCTCCGCAGCGTTCCTGGGCACGCTGAGGATGACCTTCAAACTCTGCACCGCCGCGCTGCCCCCCGAAACACACTGCGAAGCCGAGCCCACCGAGAGCATCCAACAACAGCTTTTCTTCAGCCTGCAACACAGACTGCCCGCGCTGCACAAGCAGCAGGAGCAAACTCCTTCCTACCAGCCACATCTCCATCCCTTTGCTTTCCAGGGGACAGCACCACCGTCTTTCATCCTCTCTCAAATCACCCAGGCAAAAAGCTTTTTCCCCCCCAAATTCCGCTCTAAGATAGCCTATTATTTCTACATCTGCTAATGGCACCCAGAAGTTGAATCCTGACGCCGAATCAAACTGTAGTCTCAGCATATTGGGAGGTTTCTCTGCCCAAAATGAAGCATAGGTGCCATCTGTTTCAATTACACTAATCACAAGGAGACATAACATAGTCAAACTGCCACTTCTTAATGGACTTTTCTTTTTTTAACAGACATCTTGAAAGTGAAAAGAAAGAGGACCATGACATACTAGAGGTAGGAGGCTATTTCATACTCAACAGCTCCAACAAGCTAGGCAGCCCGCTGGACAAACCAGTGCTGGAACTGCCCCCACAGGAAAGTTCACTTTTGCTTTCACTGAAGTCAGGGAAAAACTTGCTACCTTTGAAATGACGTGAAACTGAAAGGGCATCTTGCAACTACAGACATTTCCTAAGATACTACAGCGAGTACCTTTCAGTTAACCCAATAACTTGAAGTTATTGCAACAGACCTTTGTAATTTTTACCTTCACATTTCAAAACAATGGAAGAAAAAACTGTTTTACAAGCCCAAACACACACACTGACACGGACACAAGCACACATTAGGTAATACAAGAGGCAAGTTGGACAGAAGGTAAATATTTACCGATTCCATAGTTGAAAGCTGTTGTTAGCAGGACATAAATTAAAATCCAACAGAGGTGTGTCCCAAAAACGCTGTGTAATCTGAAAAACAAAAGGAATTGGTTCATTAGGAAATTAAAGTAGACAATTTTGGTTTATTTACAACAAGCACGCTGTGTTTTGAGTATATGCAGGGTACTAAATACAAATCCCTGCCTAAGCCAAAAATAAACTTTCTGATAAAGAGTCTGCCTAAACAGAAGAAATGAAATCACGGAAAACCTAGCAGAGCATCAACCAAGATCCACAACTTTCTGATCATAGATTTAAAAAAAAAAAAAAAGAAACCACCAACCTACTCCTCTCAAGGTTTCTGTAACCACCTGTGTGGTTTTACAGTCGCTTTATTCATGGAAAAAGGTATGCCACCCCTCCAACCGTGAGCAGCCCGTGGACCGACAGACCAGGCAGGGAAAGAGCGAACTGCCCGCAGCGAGCGACCAGGTGCCCCGTGCCGGGAATCCACGTCCCTGAGCAGCTTATGTGGCACTACCCGTGACACAAGCACTTTCTTTTCAAGCATACCTTGGATCCTGGCTCCGAATAGCTGTTCATCTGTTACAAACCTCTAACGTTGTCTTTCCTTTTTTAAAACAACTCTTCCTGTACCTCTCAAGGATATTTTTCCAGCTACAAAATCCCAAAGCGAAATTTCCAATGCTGGGCAGGAACGAGCAAGGAGCTCTCGGCACCCAAGGCAAAGGGGAATTACATTCATTAACTGGGTGACTGAACTGGTACATGAAAGGGTTGGCAGAGGATTCCGAGTCCAGCACCGCTTCTCACGACCGAGGAGCGCTCCGCTGCGCCGTGCAGAAACCCGACTTGCCCGACAAGCGTCGGGGCTGGAGCCAAACCCAGCCCATCTCCCGAGTCCCCGCACGCCTGGCGAGCGCCTTCGCTCAGGAATAAGCTCCTCTCCCAGCCAGAGCAAACCAGCCTGTTCCAGACGGGATCTCCACAAAAGGCACTATGGTTCTCCAGGGGATCTGGCTGCTCCCCGACGGCAGAGGGGACAAGTTTCGGACAGCTCAGCAGCCTGCACAAGGCATACGAGCAAGGGCATGCCTGAACTCCAAATACGCATGTTGGAGGGTTTGCAACGTGGAAGACCAGAGAGCTTGGGCAAAGCCACACGTAAAACACCATCTATCCCAGATTTTTTACGTCCACAACGAACCACACCAGCTCCAGGTATCTGCTCAGCATCAGCAGGTTCTAACTCCGCGCTGCGAGGGACCCGTTAACTATGGAAGGAGCCAACGTGTGCTCTAAGCAAACACGCAGAACTTCCCGCGTTAGATGTGCAACAGCAATACCCAAGCTCCTGCTACGCTCCCAGAGAACGGCTCAGTAGAGGAACTTTATAAAATAAACAGGCTGATGACGTGCTGCAGGCTGCACGGGGCAAGGCTGGGCTGCGCCAGGCAAGCAGCGGGAACCCGAAACGCAGGCACGGGGCCGTTCCCAGCCCGGCTGAAGGTATCCTGGTCTGCACAAAGGGGACAAAGGGTTAACTCCACAGGCTGCTCGCTGCCAAACGCCCCACTCAAAATCCCACGTGATCTCCTGACTCTCAGCCACACCAAGGGACACACTGACCGACCCCTGCTCCAGCTGACTGTGGAAAATTTGGATTGCTTCCAAATTACCTTTTCTTCTAAAAGCAGGATTTCTAAAGTAACAATTTTATATGTAAACAGAAAAAGATCAGATATATAAAGTTACAAGTGGGGAACGACACAGTATCTTCTTTTCAACAAAATTAACTACTGCCTGTACCCACTTGCTCCATTTTCAGTTGCCCTTAATGAAGTGCCACGGATTCCTCAACTCACACATCACCTTGACCCCCCCGGATCTCCCCGTACTAGTCCTCCTCCTCCTCCTCCTCATTACGCTCTGCTTCTTGTGTTCTTTTTCCAAAACTTCTCCCACTGATGCCCCCACTGAGGGGCTCCTTTGGGGCACCCAACCAATACTCTCTAAACCTCATTTTAATCTATTAGTCTTCTCCTGAATTCCACAACTCCAAGGCCCAGCTCTCCTGTACCAAGCTCCAGAGCGCAACGCTGCTTTAAACAGCAACAGATTGAGTTTCCCGTAATCTTCTCACAACTTAGCAGTCAACAGGACTTGTCTCTGCAGAGCTCGTGACCTCCAGTTCAAAACACTTACTGCTGCCCGCCACCCTACCGACCGCTTCTCCGACGCGGCTGGATTTGGACACCGGCCTGCCAGTGGGATGGCCTTTAAAAACCCACCCAGGAGAGACCCCGGGGCTAACCAGGACAGATATACGGTGGAGGAGACTGGGAACCCTCGGAAAGCCTCGTGTGTTGTGCGCAGCTTTCACTCCCCGATGAAAAGCCGAAGGGAGGATGCCCAGACGAGCACCACGGCTGCATCCTGGGTAGAGCTGCTGCCAACTAAACTGAGCAAAGTCTGAGGGGCAGACCCAAATAAAACCAAAAATCCCAAAGGGACACGTAACGGCACACAATCACAACTCAAAGGAAGGAAATCCTGCGGCAGGTAAACTTTTCCAGACAAGCAAAAGGGAAACAAATGAAAGTTTTCTGCCATTCTTTTCTTTCAAAAGAGGAAAAGAGATGGACATACCGCTACCTCGTGGATTTTCCAAGGCACACGAGCCCCGCGGCACTGATGGATCCCCCAATGCAGAACTGCAGTCCCAGGGAGTGTAATACCTGCACAGCACCTTTTCCAGCATGGTTCCCCTACTCCTTTTATACTCTTCTCCATAGTAATACAAGTCACAACTCCAATTAGAGCTATCAACTTAAACTGGGTGGGAAAAGCTGAACTTCCAAACTCCTTATCCGGAAAATCAGTATCGCCTCTTGCTGACAGCAGTGACTACCATCAACTGTGAACACAGTTATCACAAAAGCCTACAGAAATCCTGTCCTGTGACACACCAATACACACCTCTGAAGGTGTATTTACATCTGCTTCCTGGCCTACATAGAGCAATTTTATTAATTAGCCAGCTGACGTGTAACACGTACGTGAAGTATTGTAACGCTGGAACAGTGACCACACACGAGCCAAGTAACTTTCGCAATGAACAAAGTACCATTTTTTACGAAACGGTTATCAAATTACTTATGAAGCACAGCAACTCCTTCAGGGGAAGATGCCCAACACACAGGCCACGGGCAAAACCCAACTGGCTCCAGGTATTCGGGGCGCCCGCACAACGCTCCTGTTGTGCTGAATCCAACCCTCCGATTTAAACCCAACCTCCCTTCCCAAAGCTTAAATTGTCACTAAGAATGATGATGCTAGACACATTTATCCATCCAATTTGCTTAGCTTTAGTCTGATGAAAACGTATCCCTCCACAAACCAACATCAGGCCCTTGCTTTCCCCCGTGAACTCCCGCCGCTGACTGCTGGACAACGCCGACTGCGGCTGCCCAGAAGCCGTTCCGCAACGCGCAACGGCCGGCACTCATTTTTCCTCTGCCATGAACTGGTAGTATATAGAAATACCAAATAATTAAGTGTTCAAGGTGACCAGATTCTGGTTTAAAACAGGCTCAGCCTTTCAAGACCTGCGACGCTTTACTTCATATTAACATGAAGTAATTTGGAAACTCTGGGTAAGCAGACAGTTCCATTAAAAAAAAAAAAAAACCTAAGAGTTTCAACCTCAAAGTTCTCCCACTAACTTCTCTTTAACACGTAGTCCTCAGCAGTTCCCCGCTGATTAGTTATTGATTCTTCTTGCTGCGCTCCCAGACAGATCAGTAAACTTCAGATTTAGAGCACGAGGTGCAACTTTTCCGAGCTCCCACTGAAAAAAAATTGGGAATTAACTAATTCAAAACTTCTTTAATAAAAGGGTATCTCATAACTTTACAGAAATCAGTATCTGAAGGTGGAAAATGGTTTACAATCACAAGATGTGGCCTGGAAAAAAACGTGCCCTTGCATTAACTACAGGCTATTTACACCAAAGCAGTTGGGGCAGGCAGTTGAGATCCGGCAGGGAACACTGGCTGGTTCCAGCAGCGAGGCAGGAGGTGGCTTCACAGACTGATGTCAGCCACAAAAGCACGAAACCAGACCGGTTCTGTACAGACAGAGTCACTCAGAAGGGTATCTATGAAAAACGTGCAAAATTCAAGATCTTTATACATCTAGATACTTCTACACTTGATCGACTGGATGCAAGAAGGGTCCTGCTTAACGTTTCCATTTTACAGGGAGTGGGAAAGACGCCGCCTGCTGAAGCCTCATTTCGGGCAATCAAGAGGCCAACCTCCCCACAGGTACATTTTCCTCAACAGTGCTGCTTTGGAGCCAAAAGTGACAAGTTCTGTTTTGGTTTCAAGGCAGACCTGCATCGCACATGCAGTGATCCAGCACTAAGGAGGGTAACAGGGCACCAGGATGAGCTGTAGATTCTGGTTCAGACCAACTTCTGAATGGAAAAAGTCTCCAGGGAGTAGGATAGCCTTTTTCCACAGCACTCATCTGCTTCCCTCAAAATAATTTCGGGAAGAGACAGAACGTCAATGACGTATCTCTCCGAGGGCTTCAGAAAACAACAAACACCGGGGAACGCACAAGGCCCCGATGAGCTCACGCTTTCGGGTGAGCTCCGTTACCTCAGATACAGAACTCGGGGTGGGGGGGGATACGAGCACAACAAATGTGGAGGGAGGGGGAATCTAGAAGTGCTTCCAACACAGCTCAAAGCCATGCTCCGAGCAACTCGGACCGCCCGCCCAGCTTTACACAGCGCCCCGTGTAGGAGACGGATCTTTCACCCTGCTGAAGCGATGGGAAAGATGGAAAACACTTATTCTCACATTGTAAAATCACATTGCAATTCAAGAATCTGAGAAAATGTAAGCAGGAGGGAGAATCCACAAACAAAAATCTGAGAAAATGTAAGCAGGAGGGAGAATCCACAAACAAAAATCTGAGAAAATGTAAGCAGGAGGGAGAATCCACAAACAAACAGCCCTACAAACCCCATGTGCTTCTTGCCAACTAATGGTTTTCCAGGAGTATTTGCAGGTACCTTCCGCAGCGCCAGGGATGACGTTCCTGCCTGGTTAGGGCGCCCAAGGCTGTTTAGAATCCAAACGCCACGTGCTCGTGTAGGGGGAAGAAATCAAGGTGCCGCGCGTACAGCAGGAGCGCAGGAATTACGGCCTCCGCTCCTTTCCACAGGTGTTTCGCAGTCCCCTCGAGCCAAGAGGAGTCCTGCCCACCGCAGCCGTGACAGCTCTCCCCTCGAGGGGACGTACGGCTAATAAAGATCATCGGATTTGTGGCCACAGAAGAAGCACACCCAGACCGCTCCACACAGACTATGTAGGAAGAGGAGGGGAAAAAAAAAAGACCCTATTGCACTGGAGATCTGAAGAGGGGGAGAAAGAGTTGTTTTCCAAGAAACACGCAGAAATTGAGAGATAAATAACACGCCCTTAACCGAAATGCCCTGCATCCTATCAGCAGCTTACAGCCCAACCATCTCCAGACACACGCACGCTGAGCAAACTGGTCCGTTCGCTGGGACCAGTCG
Source organism: Rhynochetos jubatus (assembly GCA_027574665.1). Classification (NCBI taxonomy): domain Eukaryota; kingdom Metazoa; phylum Chordata; class Aves; order Eurypygiformes; family Rhynochetidae; genus Rhynochetos; species Rhynochetos jubatus. The sequence continues at coordinate 6,808,708 of CM050661.1, forward strand.
CACCGGCTCGCGCGTGCAGCGGCTCCGAGAAGACACCTCCAGCCGCGGTGGGAGCTACGGGAAGCGCCTTTCGCTGGAATCTGTAGAGCAGCAAATATTTCTGCAGCGATCACGATAGCCGGCCATGCTTATACAGCACCAATTACCAAAGTGCAGAGGGAACGTCACCGGTGCTTAAAAAGCAAGAAAAATCCCTTTCAGTATGTTTGATTGTGACAGAATTATAGCATCAGGTAAAATTTAATTTGAGAGCTTCCAGAAACTAAGTAGGTAATAGATTCTTGGCCTCAAAGTTCCTTTATTTTGCCCTGCAGGTACCATGCATGCCGAGATCTCCGTCTTTTAAAGCTCCTGTCATCTTTGCCACTTGATAAAAATACGAAATACGCTGATACTGTCCTCAGAAACGCAGATCGAGATACCTGTATGTGGGCTGAAGAGCCCGAGGCTCGATTTATCCCACCGAAACAAGGAGGAAGGGATAGACGCGATTCCTGCGGAACTCAACCATCTTTTCAGTGTTTCAACCCAACGTCTGACGTGGCCAACGCAGTCCACAAGAAACTGGGGGTTGACAGTCTAAATTCAGGAACAATTACACTGCTGAGAGACCTCCAGCGAGAAGAATCCAGGATCCGTGTTGTCAAACAACTGGTTTAAACGGGTTTGGGGAATTCCTCGAGATCTGTGCGTTTTTCAGTCCATGAAACGGCACCAGTCACAGGATTTACACACCGACACAACAACCGGACCCAGCTTCCACCGCCCATGTTCTCAGCTGACCCCGAGGAGTTACTGTTCACCGCTGCCGTCTGCTTTATAAATACTCCCAACAGCACGCTCGCGAGGAGAAGGGGAAGCGATGCTCGCGTACGGTACGTCTCCACGTCTCCTTTTATAGAAATGGGACTTAAGGAGTTCAAATGAAAATTCTGCAGCTCCTTCCAGTAGGTCAGAAGACAGCATAAACGCGTTTAAACTACTTTTACGTTTGAATTGCATTAAACTGGGTAACTAATTGTCAGCAGAAGCCTGATGTTTCACCGAGTTTAACCCTTGCAAACACACGGCAGGCAGCTGAGCGATGAACTCTGAAAATTCTGGGCATTTTACATCTATTATTGGTTATCTGGTTTCTTCCTACCAGACACTGAAAGTTCTCTACCCTGAAGAATATCTCCAAATTGCTAACCTCTACAATTACATCTCATTTCTCCCAGAAAGATGCGTGGAAGCAGCCCAAGAGGTACTTGGCAGGGTAAAAAACTGGGGCTGTCGGAAGAGTCCCGGCTCCCAGCACAACCTGAAAGCTCAAATCACTGAAGTAACTCGCTCCTTCTTGGCGTGATGTGGCAGAAGAGCAAAGCAAGCCTGAACAGTTTCCACTGAACCAGATTTTTCAATTCCGTGCACACAATTAAGAGCTCTGGAAACACACGAGCATGTTCCCTCATCTCTCCCCCCTCACCCTTACCACCCTTCTGTGGCTTCTCTGATGAGTGGAAAGTATTAAGTCAAAATACAGTTTCTGCAGTTTCCTTAACCAACCTTGGACCGAAGCTCAAGGCTACAGCCTGCCCTTCTGTACTCGCAAGCAGAGACAAGACTCGGTCTGCCGGGCTAGAGGACACGCTGTTTTCCACGCTATGATTTAGTCTACGTAAGTTAAAAAAAACCTCCCCTAGACTGAAAAAAAATACATTAAATACCTTAAAGATTATGCACTTCTATCAGCAAATGGATAAAGAAGTCTTAACTACCCTAGCAACGTCTGCCTTATACCAGAACCAACTTACATCAAGTGGCCATCGCTGTCACGGATGGCAATAAAAACGAGTTCGGCACCCAAAAATGGTTATCCACTGCCTCTTCGGCCGCCTAGGAACATACAGCCATCTCACTTGTCAGCCCCAGTGCTTCCAAACAATCCCACAAAAGAAAAATGGTAAGGGTTTGGAGCGCTCCACTGTGAAAAGTAACTACCTGAGACTGCTGGGTCTTTCCAGCCCGCTTGTGTGTCTCCCAAAAAGATCCGTCGCTACGCTCACATCTTTATTAAATGATCCGCACGTGCACAGCGAGGATGCGGTGCCTCGCTCTGGAAGAACGCGGCGGCGTTACTGGCGCCCAGCAAACACGAACATACACGTTAAGCAGGCGAGAAGGGGTTTCCGAGAAACCCCTTCGCACAGAACAGCAGCGTCGGATCTACCGTCCAAGAACGGAACCGGTTAGCTACCCAGCCACAAAATCCGACATCGAAACGTACGGAACCGTCAAGCTGTGCGTTTCAGCGTACGGCAGTCATGCACAGGATGCACAGCGGTGTGGGTATTCAAGGCAGAACTGTTCCATGATTATTTTTAGTTCAGGTGAAAATAAGGAGCAACTGTAACCTCCATACCCTAAACACGTGCTGAGCCCCACTGGAAAAACAATTATTCTGCAGTCAGATAATACAAAGACAGTATAAACAGCACTTTTTTTAAAGCTTACGTACAGCACTGTACACGTAAACGTGTAAAACCAAAGGCGTAACATAGCTGAAAATCCAACATTTTAGAAAGCATTATCCAGGAAAAGACCTCCAGGTCAACACGGGAACACACACACAGTAAGTTCAAGTAACAGGCAGGAGGCAAAGACAAGAAATGCTCTTCTTGGGCATACAAGCAAGAAGTAATGAAGGAAAACGAGCACTACTGGAGCCAACAGCATGAACAGTAATACTCCCAGATGTTGACAATTAGGAAGGTTTATGGGAGAACTAAAAGAAATCAATCAAGTACCGGAAAACTTGGCATATATTCAAAAGCTGCAGAATGTAAGTTTTTAACCAAAATAAACCCAACCAGAGGATGACTCAAATTCCTGTACACACGTACCTGTAAGAATTGCAACAGATTCACCTGGCAAGCAAACCGAGCTGCCACTTTCTCTGGCTTAGGTTTGTCACGGCCACACTAGAATCTTACTACCCGCACTTAAACACAAAACCAACCCCCGGTGACCTAGGGAATGCCTACCATTTCAGATCTAGAAGGTGCAGGCTAAAGAATATGCTGATACGCCACCACAACGGATACTTAAAGGCGAATTCTGAAGATGGAGAAAGTACTGCCCATCTTTGAGAGCTCAAAAATCCCCACCACACTGAACAGAACGAAACCAAGCTAAAAAACAACATCTTGAAGCTTCAGCTTGTCCTAATTAAGCTCCCAAGACATCGTGCTTCAACAACCCAGTGAAGGCAAGAAGTATGTTCCCTGGAATTAAACCAGTAATTTAAAGTTAGATCACAGCTGCTGTCATATTTCAGGTACCTTCTCCTTTTCATTCCTCCTAAATACAAGTCTGAAGTGGGACAAAGACATACTTCCCATCATTAGGCTGAATACCTTCCCTGTAGCTTCACTGAGCGCCCTTTACTCATCTCTTCCACTCAAATTCCCTTTGTTAGGTTCTTCTGAGGGAAGGAAGGAGGGTTAACGATGCTACTAGGCTAGGAAGAGCACCACTTTATTTAAAAATATGAGCCTGCAATTTCTTACCCCGTGCTCAATTTTAACACATTGAGCAAACACAGACCATTCTTTGGAAGAAAAAAGAAGAGTGACAGACACATTTGTCACCTTTACAGTCTCAGATATTTGCAACCGTGCAATTCAGTGGCAAATTGGATATAGGTTACTATTAATAACTGCACTATTTCCTTCCCTTTCTGAAAGCTGATTTGTGAAAAGGATGCAGGCATCCCATTTTAAAACACACTAATTAGCCAAGGAGGAGTCAAGGAAGTAACTGTTCAGCCTTCAAGAACACGCATGCAGTCTCTCTCAAAGAGGAAAAAACCCCGAGCAAACTTCTCCAAGGAACGCACCATCATCTGCAGGATACCATCCCCTCAGCCAGGAGAGATCCGTGTAGTCACACAACATTACAGCCAGACACTTCAGCCACTCAGAGGCTTCTTTCCTTAGGAACATGCAGGTCCCGCTCAAAGGCTCACAACCCGACGCGTACAGCCAACCGCGAGGACCGGACGCTGCCGGTACCTGCCGTAGCGGCAGACCCGGCTTGATGACCCAGGAGGTCCCCAGAAAGCAACGTGGAAAATGCAGTTGCTAAAACGTGCTCAAGTCTTTGGTTCCCAGAGCTATGACGAGTGCCTTGTGAACACCTCAAATTACACGGCAAGGAGAAACCAGAGAGGAAGCACCTCCTTGATTTACACCTGGCATCTCTCCCGTGTTGTCTACATCCTGGCAAGTTAAGGTCAGGATTAAAAGATTCTTTAAACATACCGCATATATTGGAAGCACCTACAGCTTCCACTGATTATTCCTCCCCCCTTCTATCGTAAGCCCTGTACAGGTTTAAGTAGCAGTTGCCATCATTAAAGAAGTTCCTCCCCTCCCATTTCCCATTCTCCTGAAAAATGAACACCTCGGCAGCACCAGGAACACTCAGCTGCAGACAGCAGGGCTGGCAAACGGTCAGGAGGACGGCAGAGACCTCCTCAGCCACACACTCACCAGAGAGCATTACTAAATAGGAGAATAAGGGAGCCAAACGTCTGTCCGTGTGTGTCAGTGGTACCCCAGCTCCTCAGGAGGGGCTGGGGGGCTGCGGGTGAAGTTACCGGTTCCACCCCGGGTCAGACCCCCTCCTCCCTCCAGCCACTCCTGGAGCTTGTCCGTAAATCAGCTTAACCGGCCAGCCCAGCAGAAAACCTACGCGTCTTCCTCTGCTGGTCTCCCACCTCCGGAGGGGCCGAAGCGGCTCCTGCGCCCCGGGAAGAGGCAGCGCTGAACCGGCCCCGGCCGTGCCGCAGAGCCGCACCCCGAGAACATCTACAAACACCTCGTGAAAGGGCATAGCCCTTCCTTCAAACACATCGCCGTCCAAACAAACAGCACAGAGGGTGGCAAGGAAAACGCTCAGAGGACAAAAGGACAGAGTTAGGATTAAACCCAGTCCCTTGATCCCCGGCCAAATGGCCTACCCATAAGCCCACGCAACTTCCAGAGCCAATTTAAAATCCTGAGCGTGCTATACTTTAGGTTATAAAATCATATTTAGACACACATTTAAAGTGTTCTTTGCTCTGCTGGTGGCTAAAAACAATTCCTTTGTCATCAGATCTTGCTTCGGCAAGCTGACATGACGTTTTTAACTCAGGAAATAAGATAATTATGGTTCAAGGTAAACAACTACAACTGTGCATCATAAACAGTTTCTAATTTTAAGCCTGAGTCCCTCTAATGCCATCCATGTTGGAAGAAAGCTTCCTCACAAACGGTTTAGGCTGGCTAAGTGGCTGGTGACCGTCCCTACTGCCGACGGGCATGGGGAGCAGGGCTGGGGAAACAGGGCCAGAGGCAGCAGGTACACCTCTAGCAGAGGCAGGTGAGCTCCCATATCGACGCGAGCCAAGGTAAAGCCAAACATGAAAGGAGGAAAACACACCCTGAACCTTCAATAGCCGGAGAGGCAAAACCTGCGTCTCTTAGGAACAGAGAAAAAACAGTGAGCGCTGAGACCAGAGCTACACGTACTTAAGCAACGTGTGCTGCAAGTGATGTTATACCCCAGACCTCAGACGCCCCGCTCCAGCTTCCCCGGTGGCACAAACAACAAGAATTCAAGTTACAACTCGCTGGAAGAGTATCAGCTACCTCGTTGTTCAACACACGGCAGCGAACTCCCCCACCGCTACCGGCGCTGTGTCTAAACCAGCCCCGTGCTGCTGCCACCACGCAGTGCTCCCCAAAGTTACCTAGAAACAAAGCCTTACAATAAACAGAAGCATCACTGCCAGGACTTCGTAAGCCAGAAACGCTGAAGCACAACATCTGAATGTGTCTGGAACTACAATGAGGTATTGAGGGCAGCAAGCTGTCTGCCTCGGCGATGAATCATTACACGCAGAGGTAACAATAACCCCGAGTACTGCTCACGGGTGTTACAGGCTCTCCGTCTTCCTCGTCTGAAGAACTAAATTACAACCAAACGAACGCAGCTGAAGGAGAGAATGTAGTAGAGCAAGCAAGATCGGATCCAGGCAATGCATTCGTCAGCAGCCGTGCTCAGAAGAGACACAAGCGGTCACGACTACCCAGAGCCAGATGCAAGAAGGCTGAACAGTGACGAGGAATCACGTGGCGAAGCCCGTGCAGCTTGGGAGAGCTCGCTCCTCCAAAACTTTTCATCATTAAACATTCTCAAACCACCCCACCCCGTTTCTGCTATTGTTGTCGGAGAGGGAATTCCGACCAGAACACAATTATTTCCACCACGTTTTTCTGTTGGAAGAAGAAAAATGGTAACGCTGCCCAGCAGAAATACAACGTATGCAGTAGTTCACCTAGTAACACAAGCCTCCTTCCCAAAGAAAAAAGGATTAGCATGCCTGGAGCCCGTCGTGCAGCTGCACAAAGGTATTTTTAGACACAAACACTTGAAGGCAGCAATATGGTGGAAGTCTCCCAGGTTGAAGTTAGCCATGGGAGGTTAATCTCTCTACACCCTGGAGAGGGCAGTTCGTTAAGAGGCTGTTCAGAGCAGGAGACAATTCACCCGCTCCCTGAAGAAATCCCTCTTCCCACAACTGCAAGCGAGGCAGCTCCTCTGAACTCCCCACCGTCCCGCATCCCAGCCCGATTTTGCACCATTTGCTTGGTAAGAGCACCATGTCTGGCACGCTCCCCTTCCAGATCTGCAGCACAATTAACAGAGCCAAAACCGACATTACCTTCGAGGCACGGCACGGGATGCAACGTGGTCCCAGGTTAATCCAAGAAAAGGAGGCAGCAGAACGACAGTTTGGCTTTATAAAGCTTTATCTGCAATTAACACTTTGTCACGACTCGTGATAAGGTAACGTATTAGCTGTCACACCAAGCCCAAGCGCAAATAAGTGAACCTTGAACTACTCCCAAAGCGAAGCTTCAGAGTCAAATACTCTCCCTGCCAAAGCCACTCCGCTCTTCTCATCCTGAGAAATGAATGTTTAGCCCAATTACCAGGTAAAGGAGTCTGTTCCCTCAGTCCTCAGAAGGTAACTGAGTCACCACACGCGTTAGTTTATACCTACAGCTGTGCTCACATCCCAATTTATCAGGCAACCCTTCAGGATCGCACCTTTAGGAAAAAAACACCTCCAAGGTTTGCCAAGATGCTGCCCCAGACCTGGGAAGGAGTCAAAAATCATAAGATGCCTCCAAGTGAGACACTGTGGGCACCCACTCACACCGGGGCTACAGGGTCACGTTTAAAACGGGCAAACAAACCCCACAGGCAGAGCAGAATGCCCAGCTATCCTCCCTCTGTGAGGCCATCTCCCGGCCTGAACCGCAGGCTAAACGGCCACCATACACCTCGATCCTGACCCATACGAGGCTATTCCTATGATACTGGAAATACCAACTCAACACCCGCTCAAAAAACCTGCTTCCTAGTATTTCCTTGTGCTATTACATATTTTAACATTCAAGTCTCAAATAAACTGCTTCCAAATTACGAAGCAGTTGGCACGGAACGCTTGATTTTTCAGGTAGCTGAAGTTAAGCAAAAAAGGAATAAAAAAGCAGATAACACCACAAATTACAGAGTGTAAGTGTGCATTATTTCATAAACTGCCACCAAGCCTGGCCCACCCACAGCTTAGAGCCGCTGGCGTTGGCAGGATGCATCGCCTACCCCCTCTGAAGGGCTGCCTTTGGGTGTCCCAAGCACGTCACTGAAGAGCACAAATGAATGGTCAGTTCTGAGCGATTTTGTGACAACAGGTAGGAAAAAAGAGGAAAAATGCGAAAAGTCTACGTGAGAACCAAAATTCCCACCTACAGCCAAGCCATTTTTCAGATTTTTATTAAAATCAGACTGGCCTTTGCCTACGATTCGCATCTGGCTCTTGTAAAAAGCAAAAGGGCACCAACCTCACACAGTGAAAAACAAACACGCCAAGGGGAACAGAGGTGAGTAACAGGGGTGAGTAACAGCTATTAGCAAGGCTACTCCATACCTGCGGCACACCGTGCTCACACACCTCAAAAACCAGTTCGTTTTTCCAATAGCCCTCAGCTTTTACGGAGGGCAAGCAAAATCGTACCGAAATATGGTGTGTAGGTACAAGAAAAATAAAGCTTGATTCAGCCCTGCCTCCCCTCCTTAGCCCGACCTCCTCCAAACGCTTTAAATAGGATGTTATCACTACTTGTTTATAAGCCACTGCAGAAAAAAAGGGCTCGGTTTCTTAATACCGCGTTACAGAACAAAATGTTACTCAATTCTTTCGGTAAAGCACCAAGAAAATAAACTGCGAGCCCATATGCATCTGAAAGCATCCGCGTGCTGGAGTAATCCGGGCTTACGTAACCGGCAATCGGGGTCTAACCACCAAGCGCAGGAAAGGAAGGGCCAGCGTACACATTCAAGACCTAAAACCAAACTAAAAATTCCTTTTCAGGAGCCTGATTCCGGAGACAAGTGAAATCCAGGGCTCCAATTCACGATTTAGGGGTTTCTGCCGTGAAAGTACATAAGAAACACATACAGACAAAAAGAGAATCCCGTGTGGCTGATTTTCTCTCCTTTAGCTCATCCCATTAAGCAAAAATGAATCATTTGCTAATTGACAGCTCAGCCTGAACCGACGCCACCGCCATTCTTATCTCGGTAGCTGGAAGGCAAGTCCTTCCAAGGCTTCAACACGCCACGGACAAAGGCAGAGCTCAGCATCCTTCTATGTTCTCCGTGCATCCGAGCACAGATACTCCTGGAGACCGCGATGTACAGTCACGGTGAAGGAAGCACCCACTCCTCCACGCACACAGGATCCCCCAGCCCCGTCCAGACAAGGGCAAAGCCCACCGCCACGCTACAGCGTGCGGCATAACGCAGGCGCGGGATGTAAAGCCCTAAGTCACCTCTGCCTAGGGATGGCCCCGCTACCCGCAGAGGCTTCCCTGCTGCCCTGGACGTATCCTGCTCACACCTGCACTGTCCGAGCCCGGGGGGGTCGCGAGTGGCAGTACATCAAAGGGAAACGTGGGCCCAGTTCAGAAGAACGGCAGCCGTGGCATGAGAAGGCGGCCAAAAACAAGAGGTGCGATACAGACCCAAAATCCACGGGCAGGCAAAAATATGACTAAAATCCACCTTTAACCCCTTTCCAGCCACTCTTAGCCAAAAGGAAGTATTTTTTTCTCTTATAAGCACGATTAAGTGCTGTGGTATCCCTGTTAGACTAAGCCCACTGTTCTCCGATACTGGGATGGGGCGGGGGCAGGGGAGGCCTCTGCCCAGCTGCAACCACCACCCTAAAGACAGACGGGTTATTATGAAAAGCAGGTCAACTTTTTGCACACAGATAAGGCTAAGAAACGTTCCACCGCTGTGTTTCAAACGGCTAAGAGCCGAAGCTGAACCACAGCAAAGCACGCTACTAGTTAGGCCATTACAGCAAATGAAATGAGAACCGAAAATGAAGTCTAACTGACATTAAATTTAAGTAAATATACATCAATTCCACAATCATCGCAATGCACAGACAGTTCTTAGGACAAAACTTCCGCAGAACAGAAAAGCACCCTCGATAACTCGGAATATTACGCTGAGGTACCACAGGCATCTTACGGTTTCTATAAATCTATAAAAATTTATATAAAGTGCCTCCCGCAAATAATCACGGTTCCTTCAGCGAGAACTGCAGCATGATTAACAGAGGTCCATTATAAAGGCAATGCATAACCTCGCTCCTGTGAGTAGTCACTGCCACATCGGACTGCGTTTCTATGGCAACCGGCGAGGAAAATATAAAGCAAATTACAGTTAAATGAAAATTATTCTCCATGACAATATATGTTAATGCAAGAACATTCGCAAGGCCATTCTGGATAAAATGTTTACATTCACACATGTGTTTACAAAAATAAATAAGAGCCAGGCTCTAACAGCTAACGGATCGACCAAAGATAAGGATCACAGTCTGGTTTTTTCAAGTTTTAATGTATTCAGAATAAAATTCTTCAAGCTAACAGAATAGAAAAACCAAGGCACCTTAACAAAGGTATTTGCGCATTTAGGTACCGCATACATTCCGTAAGAAACTGTTTCCATGTACCTTTCTGAATGTTGTGATCCTTTAATTTTCCTGGCTGCAAACAAAGAGCACATTTATACCTCCCTCATCCCAGGAGAAAGTGTTCTAAAGGAGAGGCTAAGTCACTCGGAATATTTATAGAGATCTGACTGCAGCTGGAATAGGGACTCATTTTAATCAGCTATAACTTAGGTATTGACATCTGAAGTGTTTTATACCTCAGGATTCGTGGCGTTGGCTCTACAGCCGGCAGCGCCGGTCAACGCAAACCCGTTGTCAGATACTTTTAGAAAAGCCCCATGGTTAAGGCTTTAGAAGGTTTATCCTACTCTCTCACCATGATCACTTAGCCTAAACAGTCCCATTTTCAGGGAATATACCTCAGTTTTTAAATATCTCCTGAAGCAGGAGTGAAGCTAATTGGAACGAGGTTCGCTCAAGAGGCAGCCGCTCTTTTTTAACTCGCTTGGCTCGTACCCCAAAGAAAAGCCCAAAGAAAGAAAGTAGGTTATAAACTGACTTACAGTCTCTTTTCCACTCTGAAGCGCCACGTTTTAAGAACGGTTTAAAATACTGCATTGGAAAAAAAGCACCCCTCTCAGCCGCGTTTCACGGTTCCCCCTGCCAAGTTCCTTTCCCATGGAAATGGCCTGCCTGTTCCGCGAGTAACACAGGTGCAGGTTTCTTAGGAAGACCCAGAAAGAGCACAAGGCACTTTTTGAACCCGTTTCAGTGAGCTGGGAACACAGAAGACGGCATTCACTCCGCTGGCACATCTGAAGTTACTCCACACACGCTCCCACTGACCTCTGCATCTGTCTCCTGCCTCCACCTACAGAACAATACTTGAATCATGAGGATCATAACTTTTTATGACAGTGGGAAAACTGCAGTATTCTCCACAAGTTCACTCCACCCTGCACATAAAACTGCTCATAGGTTCAACCATAAAGCAAACTCCCTCCTTTGAAGTTCGACATAGAGCCCCGTACGCGCGTTATAAAGCCGACGCGAAAAAAGGCGGCGCGTTAACGTTTTACATAACCACGCTCACAGAGAGCATCATTCCTTAATCATGTGGTGCGACTGTTGACAAAAGCAAGTTAGGTCAGACTGTATCTGGGTAACAAAACTCCTTACAGGTGAGCTCAGGTTACCCACAAACACCAGATTCCCGTACCACCAAATATATTCCAGTCGTGCTCCACTTTCCCTGAGGATCGCTCGCTGCAGAGCCCACGGCAGCGTCACCATTATCATTTCAACTAATCTAGTCGCTCATCCTCCACCTCTCTCTCTACAGCGACGTGCAGACTATCTCCACACAACGCAAACGGCCACAAACCTTGGACCAAAAAAGAAATAAATAAATACATGACAATCTGCAAGTCGAATTACAGCAGCAGTTGCTAGGTTCCTTTTAAAACTAATTGCTAGGATTGGGTTTCAACGGAAGCTCCTTGCTGCAGCGGCGGAGGGGTTGAACGTTGTTTTCAACAAAAGAACTTCTGAAACCACAAGGCTGCACGTCTGCAACAGCCAGTACCGACGCGCTGCGCACAAATCAGATTACGTGCGCGCACGCCGCCCTCCCTAGTCTCCAAGCAGATGAGTTCCACCAGGACGAGCTACCTTTCCGGATGCCAGAGCTACCGGGTCAGGCACCCTTGCTTTCTGCTGACGGGCACTGCATCCTTGTTGCAGAGAACTGGCTCGACGCGTCAACACGCATCGGCGTTCAAGCAGGCCTTGCCTCTGTAACGTAAGCAAACGTGTGCTAAGGTGAAGTAAAATGCTGGAGAAGAGCGATGCAGCTCGCAGCTTCCCTGCCCCAGCAAGCGGCAGGAGGTTGAGGGAAAGCCAGGCTGCTAGGCAATACTGAGCACGCAACACTGCCAGCAGACCTCCCGCGCACCCTTCTCCACTGCAAGCTCCATCAAGTGAATTAGCACCAGATGGACAAGATAACAGCTCTGGAGAGCCCATCAGAAGGATTCTCGGGGATTTCAATTACCTGCACCGCTCTGTAAGAGTAAATTCTGCCTACAACTGTTAACGTCACAGAGGAGAGCCCCATCGTCCACAGACAGGACGGATCCTTCAGACGCAGATTCACAGAGCTGGTCTAACCAGAGACGCGCGGTGGTGACGGGGGTGCAGAAGAGGTGACGAGCCATCGGTGGCAAGCGCAACGGTCCCACAACGGCAGACCCAAGCTGCCAGCATCCCAAACTCTCCCGCCTGGCAGAGGACTCCACACCCTCAGATCCTTCACCTCCCAATGCTATTTTCAAGCGCTTTCCTCCCGCCGCGCAAAAACAAGGCCCAGATCTCGAGGGAGATGAAGGTGCAGGCTGAGCTCAGGGAAAGGCAGGAACAGAGGAGGGAACATCAAAAGGCAGACAGGCTAATTTTAGAGACAAGTAGCCTGGGTGAGGAGGCCCAGGGCGAGAGCAGAACCTCCCTCAGTTGAGGCTCCCAGGAAGAGGGAGGGACGGACAGAAGGGGGAAGGAAGATTACGGTGGGTGAAGCCGGGGAAGCTAGCAGACAGAACTGAGTGCAAATGTAAATTCAGCATTTTAAGACTACAGCCTGTAGCTTTCTGACTCAGGAGCACTACCCAGCACACCAGGAAAAAGCCACAGGGCTGACTTCTCTGGTCTCTTCTCCCCTGGACAAGGGCTCACTCAAAGGCAATTCAGCACTCACCACAGAACGAGTTTAACACCCCGGTACCAGTGCTGATCACAGGGGAAGGCGATTTAATTCGCCACCATCACCCACAACAGCAGCTCTGAGTAACACAAGGGCACCTCAGATGCCGGTCAGAAAGCCAGAAGCCTTCGGGGGTGCTGGCAATCGAGAGCATCAGATCAGAGACCAGGGCGGCCGTCCCCCCAAGACAGGCCACAGCAAGGATGGAAACTAGAGATACAGCAGGTACCTGCCACCCCAACCTTCAAAACTCCCGTATTCTCACACATCCTTCCTGAGCTGGTAGGACAAGAAACCGCACGAGATGGAATAAAAAGGTCAGCGTGCAAGGAGAAGAGGCTTTCATCCGCAAACCCAGCCAGCGCACTCAACTCTCACACTGCTCCCAGGTTTTACACCGCAAAATACCCAGGCTCACCCATCACAGACCCACCATCTAGTTGGGATAAATGCATCTGCCTGTGCCTAGCTGCAAGATGAAACCAAGGAGACAGCAGGCTATGGGAAGCTGCCAAACTCTGTAACAAGAGCACCAGCTCACCCAGTGGTATTTAAACCACCACAGCACAGCCCTGAGCAGGATGTTTGTTTCCCCACACACACACCCCTTCCCCGCATCTACCTCTATCTCTTCCCAGCATCGGCACGGCTAATCTCACCCATCTATCTAAAGATATAACTATAGCAGTACTTTATAAATAGGCTTACACCTTCAGTCCACCCAAGGCCTGACGCAACGGCAGCACGACAGTCGGCGCAGCGAGCAGCACGCGTCGTTACGACAACGCTGACATTTCACAATCTGCAACAGCCATTGGCGTGCAAAACACCAGACCGAAAGTGTAAAGTCTACCCAAAAGATTTTTCACAGGAGACGGTCACTGCCACAGTCAGCAGGATATCACATCTGGTACCTCCTCCCTGTAGAAGGCTGCTATCAGGAGACCATTCCCGACGGAGAACTTCTTGGAACTTTATCTTGGCTCCTCCTGGACCTAACCGGCCTGTAGAAAACCCAGCTACTTGCTAGTAATTTGGAGCTCCTGGTACAACTTGTTTACACAGAGCAGGTCATAGGATAGGCTGGAAGGTGTAAGCAGGATATAGTTTTTATGGCTCTGAACTCCTGCCCAGATAAGCTGATAACACCGTGCGCAGGGGGAGGGGAGCACTTTCATGAAGGCTTTATTTAAAATAAAGATGCACCATGAGCCAACGTTAAGCATTTTACACTCACTAACGAAGCTTCCATTCACCTCACTTCCCTTTGAAACCGTTTAATGTATTTTTCAGGAGTTCCTAAGTACACATACTTCCATTTCGCATCGAGATACTCGAAGCCACGCTGTATTTTCAAGCCCCAGCCCTTCAGCCTCTTGCAGCACAGGCTGTCAGCCTTCAGGGACAGGCTGCCTCTGGATCGCGGTGAATTTTTTACAGGGTAACATCTCCCTTCCTTGCCAGGCCTGTGATACGATTTTAGCAGCCTTATGCTGCTCTAACAGTAAATTATTTTAGACCTTTTCTACACTGCAAACCTGTCAGTCTCCCCGCAATCACAGAGCCAGCGTCTGCTTCTACTCCTTCCCTGCCCTGGTGACCCACAGACGCTTAACCGCTCCACCGTGACACGCCCCCCTGATGTCCCTGCCGAGGACCCAAAGCCTGACCCTCAAACAAGGGCCACCGTAAGGTTTTCCCCAGGGCAAATCCAATACCACGCGAGAGGGAAGGGGACGCTTTCCCGCTGCTCCTAGGTGAGAGCCCTCGGTATGCAGCCGAGACCAAGCTGTTCCAACACGTACTGAAAGTTTCCTACCCCTTCCATTTCCAAAGGCGGTAGATGCTGCTAAAGCAGCAGCAGACACGCATTTTACTCACACAGGAACCCAGGGCCAGCAGGAACGCTCTGGCACCTAACAGCAGAACTAACGCTGCAGTGTCTCCACAAGGTATCAAACGTTTGTAACCTCTGGTTTCCTAACACGAACACCGCCATCAATAGTTTGCTCCTGCCACTGCGACGGTATGCAGAGGAAGATTTCTTTTAAAAATACGAATCGGTTAAGTTTGGTTTTCTTAAGAGAGAGGGGAAGAAAGGCTGCCTACAGATTTTTAGAGGATAAATAATTCAATGCATGAATGCCAAGGGCAACGCTGCACACATCCATATGGCAGGGACAATGCAGACAGTAATATATGCTTCACATCACCACCCTGACAGTGCCTTCAACCCTGACCTAGAAAAAAACATCACTTTCTTCTGGCTACAACAGCTAATCCCCGCTCCGCTGCTGCTATCCCACAGCACCCAGGGCTCCCGCTTACTCTGGGGTAGCGCCTCCCAACTCCTCCGCCTTCACAGGCCGCAATTCCAGCCTCTGTTCCCAACAGCCACAAGCAACACGACTCATCCACAGATGAACTTCAGCATATGAAAAGTTCACCAGAAGAATCACAGGGATCAGGAGCTTTTTCCCTACCAAAACCGAAAGGGGCAGGAAAACCCCCGGTAGTTTCTCATCGGTGATGTCCAGCAGACCCTGGGGGTGCCAGAAGAGAGCAGGGGCGGAGGGGAGGCCATCCCGCTGGCACCCCGCGCCCATCGCCTGCCCGAGCTGCCGCACGGGTGCTGCAGGGCTCCGGCTCCACGGGCAAGGGACCACCTACGTCGTGCTGAAGGCTGCGACGGTGCAGAAGAGGGAAGAGGCTGCTCGCCGGGGAAGCCTCCCTTCCTCCTCTCCCCGACCCTGGCGGCCAGCAAAGCCTGAATCATTTCACACTTCCAGAATTAACCGTGCAGACACCACCCTGCCCCACTGTCCTGTTTCCGTGGAGACTTGACAGATTTCTCTTACATCCTGCAGTTTGGGGAAAACATTAAAGAATCAAGAGGAAGAATTTTGGAGCCCAAAATACCTGATATAATTAACTGCACCTTTTAAGAAGATTATTTCCTTTTCTGACCCCAATTACTCCTTCAGTTTATTAAAGAGAACTCATACACGCAGAAATGTTAACACCCTAAAGAGTCACATAAACAGAAAAAAAAAAGTCCGAGGGCACCACTATAAACAGAGTTAATGGAACTCAGTGATTGGAAATGGATCTTGAAAGCTGTCAGATCAAAGCAAGATCTTTCTCATGTAAGGACTGCATTACCCTCGGAGCCACAGAGCTAATACCATCTATAAAAATATTTGCCTCCAATAAGTTAAGAACAGCAGCATTTCGTCTGTCAAAAGGTGCGAGGCTTTTATGGGATTAGCCATTCCACATACAGCATAAAAATTAGAACAGATCTTTAAAAGCCCTCGGCTCAGCCGACGGAGCCTACGCGGCCCGACGCGTGCGCCCGCTTTCTTCACACACGCTACGCGCTGAACGGATTTTTCACTACGATATATATATAAAAAGAAGCTTAGATGCCAATAGCAAAGGATTACAAATTGGCATCACCTCTAACTAGCCCCAGGTGAAGCTAGCACCACCACCCAGACTCAAATTAAGATATTTTTAAATACCCAACAGCTGCATGAGAAAACACCCCAGAAAACACCAGTTCCCACACGGGAAAGCTTGAAAACGCCAGGTACAGCTGAATACGCCCAAACCCAGCCTGCAGACCTGCTGACAGCTTCCCACACACCCCCACCCACACAGAAGGACCCCAACCACCGCGTTTTGCCCAAGAGCAGTGCTGAGGCTCCAGCTGCACGAGCCCGTACTGCTTGGGACGCGTGCGATTTCAAATCACTGACTGCACAAGCTTTCCTTGAACCTTCACGCGAGCGCGGTTGGTTTTTTTTACGACCACGCATCAGTGGCACACAAATTACATAACACTTGGCCGCGAATCCCAGCGCTCGGCACCCTCAGAACAAGCGGCTCCGTGCCTCCGATTCCTCTCGCGGGGGGGGGAGAAATATTTAAAAGCTGCATACAAATCATGCCTGTAAAGCGCGGTGCAGACTGGTTTAAATTAGATGGGATGAAAGCACAGGCGAGTTTATCACGAAACACTAAAACCTTCGCTACGGAGACACTGGTTTCTCTCCCCAGCCTTTTACAACCGGAATACGTCCAGCTCTCCCTCGCCACGGGGGTAGCAGACAAACCACCTTTACTACGGCCTCGTCAAGGCAGTACGATTAGAATAACAACCGCCATGTAAATATTTCCAAGCATTACTGCTGGACCCAAAAGCAGTAGTACCTGCCACTACTTGCTGCGTCTCTACCACCATTAAATCTTAATGCCAAGGAAGGATTTCAATCCATAAGGCAGACTGTCAAGCCTGAAATTCAGGTCCTCGGCACGGAGGGAGAGAGGGAGGGAGAGGGGCTAACCTCCTAAGAAAGCCGTCACTCCGTAATTTTACAAAATGTAATTAACCAGCTCCGGTCCCGAGCACTTCCTTCCCTCGGAGAAAGATTTCTTCACTGAGTAATTAGACCGTCCCAGTTAAGACTCAAGTCACCCCAGAACGTAATTCTCCCCAAAACAAAGCCACACGCACGCTGATAGAAGATTCAAGCACTGCTTAAAAAAAATAATACTGCCTTTTCCTCACGGAAACTTTCCTACTTTTTGCCTCGACTGAGGATCTAAACCCAACTGAAACCAAACCACCACCGTGGGAGCCCCCAGAATCCTGGGTTTATTCCCTTGAGACACTTCATTACAGAGCGTTGCCTTCCTTTAACGTATGGAAAGGCAGGAGGTTAAAAAAAAAATCTTAGTACTTCAAACACATGTCCAAAAGCCACAACATAAAGACAAAGAGTCCAGATTAAACGCCGTAAAGACAGACTTGTCAGGAGCCTGCCTTTGAAGTATCTGCAGGAAACACCGTCACGGCGCAGCCATGTTACAATTACACAGTTAAAATAATCACCACCAGTTGTAAGTAGTCCATCTGGTTTGCTGAAAAGGGAACGCTGCCGGTACAGTATTGATTAACACGACTAGTCTTCGCTGACCCTAGAGAAATACATTTGTCTGCTCTGCTGAGCAGCGGAAGGACGCCACACGGCGCCGATACGCTCCGTTTTGTTTGGAAGCGTTTTCTGGGGGGGGCCTCAGTCGATTAAAACCTAAGCAGAAAATAAAATCATCCGAATAGGTTGCCTACCGCACCGTGAAGGGAGAAATGAAGCCCAGCACTGCGCTGTAAGGTTTTTTTGGGGGGAGGGGGGGTTGAGTTTTCTTCCCCCATCCAAAACCAACATTCGTATTGGACAATCTGTACGTTTAAGTCTGAGAAAACGCTATTACGACATCACAAAAACAAAAAGCAGCACTTTAAAAAAAAAATCGATGCACCACGAGCCACGTTTTTATGAAATGGAGATGCGGACACGAGTTCGTTTTGAAAAGCAGAAGCAGAACTGCACAGTCAAACCAATTGTGAAAGACCCGACCTCTCCAGTTCCCAGCCGCTACCGCCGACAGGCCTCCGACAATCACCATTCACAACAGAAACAGGCCGACAGCCAGGCACCGGTCAAGTCGGAGGGCAGAAATCGAGGGGCTCATGCGCGTCCCCAACGCGTTGTTTGTCACGCGGGCAGCTCGGCCTGCTGCGAATTTCACAAACCGAGCCCTCACCGCTTACTCAGACAAGTCTGGAGGTGGTGCAAGTCCCAGCTAGCCCCATCACACAGGTTCACAGCAAACCCCACTGAAGCCCAGACACCCCTTTCCCAGGGAGGGCACGGACAAGATGTGCCCTGGCAAGTTTTATTCTACCTTCCTGCGCGCCCTCCTTTAGGACCGACAAGTTCTCCGAGAACCAGAGGCCCGGAGCATCCCAGCAGTAAGAAAACCTGAGCCCCACAAAGCCCAGACACACCAGAGCAGGCGCCAGGACAGACACGGCAGCACGGGCTTAGCCACGCTTCGGGGACACGCGTGAAGGGCGCGAGGGTAACGCGACCAGAGCCCCGAGCGTGCGGACACGGGGCGCCCCTCGGAGCGAGACCTCCCACGGACGGAGCCTTTCCCACGGGCACAACACGGCGCTCGCGTAACGGAACGCGGCGCCCGGGAGTCTCCGGGCCGAGAGGGAGAAGCCGGGGTCTGGCTCCAGGGAGCACTTCGAACCCGTGTGCCGCACGCTGCCTCCGAGCGCTCCAACACGCACCTCTCATCTGCCGGGAAACCCGCTCCGTGCCGACGCCAACTTTCTCTCTTTTCAAGTTAATCAAGTCAAATATTTAGTTCCTGGTAGAGCGCACACAAAAGAACGCAGCGATGCCACGCGAGAGTTAATCTCCTTTTCCCTCTCCGACACTCCACGGAGCGGGGTTTTTTTCACTCCTCCAGACCGAGGAAATCATCGAAGTGATTACATAAAAACGTCCTGGTTTATGAACCGGAAAAAATACATTTAACTCCAAGTTCCAAGTGTACAAATTTCAACATTCGGAGAAGCTCACAGCCACCACGACGCATCACATCCACACCTCCTCAGCTAAACATCTCTCCCTGCGCCGGGGGGAGCAAAAAAAAAAAATAATACTGGTTTCTACCCAATTTCAGAAGCCACCTCAGGAGGGAATTTTGCTCCAAGAGCTGCCTGGAATTTGTTCCCTGCCCACAGGGCCGTGTCCCCAGCGGTGAGCGAGTACTTTGTGTACAAAGCCAGGAGGGGGAAGGAACCCTTTTCCTGCAACTGGATATCAAAACAGATCTCCCAGCTTGGAGTAGAAGCCAACCCGTAAACACACCGACTCCTGTGCCTCAATGAACAGGCTGATTTTCCACCCGCACCCTTCCCCCCCCCCACCCCAGGACAGCTGCTCCCTCTGGGAAAGGGCAGAGGGCATCCAGGGCTCAGCTCATCCCGGCTCCTTTGGAAGCGAGGGGGGTGGGGAGCGGCGATTTGCCTTTCTAAACACGCAATCAATCTACCGGGCTGGGGGAGGTTAATTCTGGACTGGAGAAGTGCAGCTGTTTTGGGTTGGGGGTGGGTTTTGTGTGGGTTTTCTTTTTTTTTTTTTATTTTCCAACACCCCGCAGCTTTGCAAAGGGGCAAAGGTGTCGAGCAGCCCCTCCCCGGCACACAAAGGCTTCTCCGAGGAGGAAAATACCGAGCAATTTAAAGATTAAACTAGAGAAATAAATAAATAACCGCGGCTCAGCCAGGCTGGCTGGCAGCAGCTCGGTTCGGCTCCATCCCTGCGCAGGGCTAACGCCTACCCGGGGATGATGAAATGGGAAACGGAAATTACCATTTCAGACAACTTTTGGTATTGTTCCTCCCAGCTCAGCGCTCACCCCAAAATGCGCGCTCCCCTCTGCCCCCACCCCCACCCCCCCCCGGCTACACGCTGTCGCGTCCCCCCAAAAAGCACAGTGTGGGGGGGATGGACACCCACGCTGCGGCCACGACCCCGTGTTCCCCCCACCACATCGAGCGCCCCACAAGCCTCCGCACCCCTCAATATTTACCAGCCCTCGAGCTCTTCCCTGCAGCCCCCCCCCCCGCACGGCCCCTCAACCCTTCTCACCCCAGCAGCCCCCTCCCACCCCCTGCAGCCCCTTCCCACCCCCTGCCCCCCACCTGACCCCCAACAGCCCCCTCTCGCTCCAAACAACCCTGATCTCCCTCGCCAGCCCCCAACCCCAACCCGCACATCCTCTTCTCCCCCTCGCTAAGCCGCTTTCTCCCCTCGCCTCACACCCCACCGTCCGCCCCCCTTCGCGCCCCCTCCCCGCCGTTCCCGGTGCCCGCTCTCTCTGCCCCTCTGCTTTCACCCCTCCTCCCCGGTCCCCCGGTGCCCCCCCGGCGCCCCCCCCCAGACGCCGCCTAGGCCCCTCTCCTCCCCCACCAGGCCGCGGCAAAACCCTATCCCACCCCGCTTAGCCCCCGTTCCGCGGGCGCACCTCCCCCCCTCCCCGCCCCGCCGTCCCTTACCGGCGCTCCGGGCTCAGCGGGCCGAGGGCAGCCTCGCGGGTGAGCGAGGCCTGCGGCTCCGCCGGCCCCGCCGCATAGAGGAGGCGGCGGCGGCGGGGAGAGGAAGGGGCTGCTGCAGCGACAGCGGCGGTGCTGGAAGCGCGGCGGCGGCGGCGCGGGACTAGCGGAGGGGGCGCGGGCAGTGGCGGCGGCGCCTCCCGGCCGCGCGCTCCATGGCCCCGCCGCGCTCGGCCTCGGCCTCGGCTCGCAGCGCTGCCGCCCGCCCGATCGGCCGCGGCTGAGACGACGCCGTTCATTGGCCCGCCGCGTCGGCGTGCCCCATTGGCGGAACGCAGCCAGCGCTGCCCTAACGTCAGCACGCCGGCGGGGGCGGGGGGGGGGAAGCAGGGGGAGGTGAAACGCGGCGCCGCAGCGCCCTCCCTCTCGGCCGCGCGCGAGGGCTGACGGGAGTGGGGAGGTGGGGCCAAAGAGGAGCGGCCACCATTGGTCGACGTGTCACGGTGCCGCGGCAGCCCATTGGTGGGCTCTTCAGAGGTCACGAGCGTGACCACGCTTCCGGGGCGGGGCCACGGATGTGCGACGCCGAGCACCGGGGCGGGGTCCCGCCGCCGCCCCCTCCTCCCTTTTCTCCCCGCGGCCTCGCTCCTCTCGGTTCTCGGAGGTACGTGCCAGCTGCTCCGCCGCTGGCAGTGGACGGGGCTGTCCACCGATGTGTCGCCCACTGGGGCGGCCTGGGCTTGCGCCCGCCCCGGCCTGCTGTGTGGCCGCGGGGCCGGGCGGAGGCTCCTGGCAGGACGGTGGCGGTGGGGAGTCAGTCCCGTGTCCGTTATCCCCTTCCCGAAAGGGCGGGCGAGGCTCCCACGGTAGTGAGTTCTGAGGGTGGGCGCAGGGAGCCGGTGAGTTACACGTTACCGTGCTGCTCGTCGGGAGGCGCCGGGCATTAGACTGGACATCAGGAAACGCTCTTCCCGGAGAGGGTGGGGGGCACTGGGACAGGCTGCCCAGAGAAGCTGTGGATGCCCCATCCCTGGGAGTGTCCAAGGCCAGGCTGGATGAGGCTTGGAGCAACCTGGGCTAGTGGAGGGTGTCCCTGCCCATGGCAGGGGGTGGGACTGGGTGGGTTTTGAGGTCCCTTCCAACCCCAACCATTCCACGATTAACTCAGCGTTTTCATCCCACCATCTCCTGCCCTGTCAGCTCTGCACAGCCACAGCGTTTGAACAGATGCTGCGTTACACACTGTGTTGTGGTTCAGGGTTGAACTCCTTAACGGCGTTCTCGTTAAGTTCTTGACGGCAAATGGTTGCCTTCACCTTCAGAAGAGGCCATGAGTGAGGAACTCTTCCTAGAAGCTACTGACATAAGCCGTAGTCTCTGCTGCCACAATAGGACAGAGACTGCGAAGTCCCAGTCGGGCCCCACGAGTGCCCTGGCTGGAGCAGAGGGTGCTGAGGATGGGCTGCAGCTCTCACGCAGTCCCTGGGTGAAGGCTGCCAGACGTGGTTTCTCCACCAGGCCTGGGTGATCTCTTCTGTGCAGTGAAGGCACACCAAAATGGGCTGTGCTCCTGCTTGGCTCTGGGATGATCACTTGCTCCTGACTAAGCTGCACTGGTTGCACCTGTTGGTTTTTTTCTCTGATCCTCTCAAGTGCTGATTGCATAACACCAAGGGGCTTTTGTGCTCTTTTTACTTACAGGGTCCTTTCTAAACAACCAAACCCTTTGCTCTCCAAATGAGGATGATTGTTCTTGCTGGATAAGCCTCCTGCCTTTGTCCCACTGGGCTTGTGGAAGCAGCAGACGTAAGTGCAGGCGTGTTTGACCACGCCATGTAGACCGGCAGCCACTCAGTTCCTGTACTCGAGACGGAGGAGGACTGACGGTGCCTGTCCTCCTCTGTGGCGGTGCTTCGAGCCCTGGCGAGGCTGTCGTATCTCCTCCTGACAGTCACTGTGTTTGTGCTGGCCATGTTTGTGCTCTTGAGCACTAAGGTAACTCCAAAAGTACTGGTAGATCCTGTTGTTCCAACACAGCTTGGCTGTGCCTGAGCTCAGCCCAACCCTCCTGCAGAATAGGAACGTTTGTTGTACACCTGTATTTCGTACCACTGTCTAGTGCCAGAGCCCCTTCACCTCATCACGGTACACCAAACACCGCGGTAACCCCCAGGGAGGAATCCTGTTTAGGGAGTAGATCTTCACGAGTACCAAATGGGGACACGTGCGCAGCTCCCCACCCAGACCGGGTGGCCAAGGTGCCCTGGTGTGGGTGGCAGCTGCCTGCATGGCTGCGTCACTGTGTTTTGGTTTGGTTGCTTTGGAGGGGGAACCCCCGAGGCAGCAGCTCTCTACCAGTGACCTCATCAGTAAGTGTTCTGGTTTTTTTAACCCCCCTCTTCCAGGAGCGTGGCCCATAACTGCTTTTTTGGCTTTTGCAATTCCCCTTTGAGTCACATATTTGGCAGCCTTAAGGGTTGTTCTCATGTCCTGAGGATGCCAATAGTCCCCCAGGAAGAAAAATCTCTTTGCAGGGCTCAGTAGTGATGAAGGAGTGGCTCGGGAGCACGTGGCCGACTTCGCTGTTAAATAACAGCACGAGGGAGATTTATTCTGAGCCTGTTAAGCTGGTCCTGTGTTCTACTTAGGCTTAGTCTTTTTATCTCTCCCCACCTTCCTCCTCCCTTACTAAACCAGCCAAAAGAAAGGTTGTTGGGGGCGTGTTGTCCTCCCTTCCACTAAGCTTCTTGTCATACCTCCCTGAAAACACTGCAAAGTGTTTGCCTCGCTGCTGCCTCTGAGTGAGTAGATGAGAGGGGAATATATTTCTTCATATCCTACATGCAGCTGGCTGTAACTGCTTCCTTGACAGCCTTGAATGTCCTCCAGGTCAAAGATCCAGCGCCGGGGAGGAAGTCAAATCCTTTCTGTGTCATCCTGACCTTTTTCTGTTTGAACACAACAGCGTGGGCTATCAGCCTATTTCAGGGAGGGACGTTATAAATACTTGGTGAAAGAGAGCTACGGCGGGAGCGGGGCGGTGGGTGATTTGAGGTTGGGGGGGTGTTCTTTTGTTTTTCTAGGTGAGACTTTCTGTGATGAGGATGTTTAGCTGCCTTGGTTTTGTTACTCCAGGATGGCTTTTGCTCCTTGCAACGTAATTGCAATAAAAACACCTTTATAGTTAATTGCTGAGCACCTTTATCCTTCACTAAAGGTCATGAGCTCTCATCCTAAAATAAAACAAATACTCTGGTGCTGAGGAGGAAAGAGAACATCGCATGAGGGCAGAGAAATTGGGCCACTTGGGGAATGTGCTTTCAGGCCTATTTCTGGCTGTCACAGCAAACTAGAAGGACACTAACTTTGGGGAAGGAGCTCTGTGACCCTTTGCTCCTCTCTCTGTTACTAACTCCGGAGGTGGCGCCTGCGTCAGCCGCTCACCTGCTTTTGCAGCCTATGGGTGACTGTGGTATTCATCTCTCTACTTCAGCTGAGCTCTCTTGAGGCTCGATAGCAACAGTTTCCTGATGGAAGGAGCCATTACGGCAACCGTAAGGGCGAAAATACCTGCTCTGTGTTGAGGTGGGTGCCGTTCCTGATTCGGCTCCTATCGGGATGTAAGGATGGGAATCTATTTTTAATAGATTAGACAGTGTGTGATTGATGACTGCTGCGGTCACACAGGAGGGCAAATCCTGTGCGACCAGTCAGTTGCCAACATCGAGAGAATAAAACTTCAGCAGAACTTTGATTAGAAGAATACGTACTTCAGTTTGGCTCGTGTTTTGATTAACATCATCTATTAACACTTTGAGGAGAGATGGGTTTGGCAGACAAAGCAGGCATTTAGAAAGGCAGCCGTTTGGAAAGCCGGCAAGGAGGAGAGCTGATGCTCATGGTACTGCAGCAGAACCTCTGAGGCTCTGCACACAACCTCGGTTTTCTTTAATACAACTACTTGCAAGCCATCCTTGTGGTTTCGTTAAAGGGCAGCTCCAATTTAAAACGAGCCCTTCTGCCTGTGATACCATTAAAAGACCGGGCTTTCCCCTGTTTCATAATGAGGTGGTTGCTCACAGCTCGTGGAGATGGGATTAAATAATAAGGCTAAACTAATGCAACAGCTCACTCGTACTAAAATCAGCATTCTGAGGGTTCAGCTCCTGGATGCAGTCCACTGCGGTGCAGCATCAGCCCAGTGAAGCACCAGGACCGCAGGCTGGGGGCCCAGGACAGGCAGAGCCAGCAAACCTGGAGCTGATCTAGCTCCCAGGCTACATGGTGCCCATGGCCCTGCACAGGTGGTGGTAGTTCTGGACCCCTCAAAGCTTCAAACTGTGGATAGTAAATCTATTTACGTGGTTGCCTGCAGGACCTTACGCCTATGTGAATAGTAAGTCTGTGGAGCTTCAGGCCTCCAGCATCCCTAGAGGAGGATCCTTTCCGAGGGTAGTGTCCCCTGCTGCTGGGTAAATGCCTCGTATTGATGTTCTAGGCGTGAACTCGTGACAGTCCTGCTCTAATTACTGTTTTTACGATTTCTAATGACAGGCTTTAGGTTTCTAGCCTGCTTATGGATTTCAGGGGTGTGGAGTGACAGTTGCTCGCTCAGAGCTTACTGACCTCCTCCAGTCTGCAGGGTTTGGAGATGACTTCAGCCACCTCCCGCACACAGATGGATTCCTGGGCTTTTCCTGCGCTCTGCACGCTTCAGCAGCTCTCCAGGGAGTGCGCTCCCGTGGAGCAATCTGCTTGTTCATGGCCTTTGAGTCACAAACAAGCTATTTCCCTCCTCCCGCTCTCCCCCTGCAAGCTAAGCTGAGAGGTACCCGTGTCACTGTCACAGCCTTGCTCCTTCTTGCCTGCGTTTGCTTTTCTAGCGATTCGTGAGCCATCACTGGCAGAGGGTTCCGTTACTGCTGCTGTGTGGCTGATTCCCTGTGATCCCCTGCCTATAGCCATCTGTCACCTACCTGTCTTAAACCCTCTGGTCTCCGAAGGTGACTCAGAGATACAAGTTTGTACCCCAGCACTGTGCCCCAGTTACGCATTAAGGCTGGGGGGCTGGGGTGCCCCCCTTGTCCCCGGGGAGGAGCAGCGGACGTGCCACACTGTCCTGTGTGTGAGGAGCAGGTCGGGAAGTGGGTCTGGCAACGGCAGCAGGAAGCACTGGAACTTGCAGCGATCCCAAGCTGTTCCTGGAGGAATAGGCGTGATGGTTTTGGGCTGGCTCGTATGACAAGGCTATCTACCTCCTCAACAGATCTTGCCCTGCTGAGGAGTTTCGCTGTGTTTGAGGGACAGGCGTGTGGTCTGTTAAGCGTGTCCTTTGTTCCTGAGCCTGAGGCTTTCCTGGGTACGTGGCCTTGCCGTGCTGAAGGGGAGGATCTATCCCTTGACCTTGACTTGTCATCTGCAAAGAAGTCGTCTAAAAAAAACCCATCTGGTATGTGACAGAGACGCACGGTGCCGAAGGGTGCCGGGACGCTCCCCGGCCTCCTGGCTAGCGCCAAGCTGTGCCTTTTTGTCCTGCCGCAGAGGAGTCCTGGCTGACACTGCCAGGTGGCTAACAGAGCAATTTTCTAGCAGCTTCAGCTCTACGTTTAATCCTTTGATTCATTATTGATGTGAAGTCTGTGGATGGCGTGGTGGTCACCTGATTGCAGGTATCCGTCCTCTCGCTTTGCAAAGTGCTGTGTCGAAATGAGTCTGAGCTAAGCTGGGGGGAGGGGATGGCATCCCACAAGGAGCTTCCTGGGAGTTGGGGGCAAGAGCAAGGGCGGTGAGACTGTCTTTCAGAGAGCATGGAAGTAGGAGATGGGAGTTCTCAGATGTAGCAGGGCTGTGTTGGCTGTGGAAACGGATTTCTCTTGGCCTGGAAAATACAAAGATGGGGCTGCTAATGCTGCTTCCTGTTCCTAACCTGCTCAGGAGATAAACCAGGGATTTTGGACTCCAATCCCAGCACCTTTCCCCAGTAGTAAATACACGTGGCATTACTGAGTGATATCATGGCTGGAGCACATCCCAGCGAGGCCAAGCCTGGATCAGGTTATATCTGTCTTCTCAGAATATTGGCTTACTCCCAGAGGAGCATATTGCCTGTCCGAGGGCAGCGACTGAAGCCACCTTTCCCAAGGTCACCTCTCGCGCACGCAGAGAGAACGGCGCTCGCTTCCGCGTACGCAGCCCGAGCCGCCCACGCTGAAGTCACAGAGCGGCCGTAGCAGTTGCTGGCTGCACGTAGGGCAAAACCTCTTGACTCTCTGGCATCGCTTTGTGTTGGCACCGGCAAGGACCCCCAGCTTCCCGGTGCTTCATCATCTGGCTGCCTTTGAGGCACAGTGTGAAAGGAGGAATAGGAATCACGTCAATTCCAGCTCCGTGGTGCGTCTGTACATAACCAGCCCTCATGGTTCGGTATGGTTTTGTCGCACCCAGGCTTGCATCCTCTGGCTGGGAGCGTCACAGAGGGAACCCAAGTGCCCTGCAGACCCAAAACGCTGCTTGTAGCAGTCTGAGCCCACCCAGTCTCAGCGGGGTGGTCGCCTGTGCTGGAGTTTGGGCCCGTTCAGCATTCATTGCCCTCCATCGTTACGTGGGTGCAAGTTTGTCTTGGCTGAGGCTGGAGCAGAGCTGTGCGGCAGGCACAGTGAAACCCGTCTGGCTCTCTCTCGGGTCAGCCTGCCGGAAGTCCGTCAAGTCTTGTCTAAGCAAACGGCATCGCTTCGCTTCTAATCGGGCTGTAATTCTATTTCAATGATGCAACTATTTCAAAATAGATCAGGCCTAATTAGCAGCTGGTCTAATCACAGAATCGATGGAAGAGAGGTGTGACATGCCTTGAGTGAAGCGGAGGCAGGGGTGTGCATGGCCCTGGGACCCTGCAGTGCCCGGGAGCGCCGGGGGGCCCCTTGGTTCCTGACGCACTTTGCGGTATCCCGTGTTCCCCACTGGAAATCCCGCACCTCCCTGTTCTGTGCCTGTGCTGGAGGGAGCATCCTCCAGCAGTCAGCATTTCCAAACCATCCCTTTCCTCTTCCAAACACAGCTGGAGTGTAAATAACCCCCCCTGCCACGGATCCCTGTGCAGGGTGGGACACCCTCCTCTGAGGCAGTCACCCGGCCAAGCAGGCGTCGGGCACGGGGCGGCGTGCAACAGAGGCCTTGTGCTCTGCCCATGTGGGTGCTGAGCTGGAGCTTCTGCTGTCGCTCCCCAGCACAACTCTGCAGCACCCGCTGCACCTCCAGCTCTGTGCCCGAATCACACCTGGGCTCCCCGCAGCCTCGAAGGGGCCAGCCTCGCGGGAGAGGTTCCTCCCCAGGCAGAGCGGGCGTGGATGAGCCTCTCTTTACAGCCAGAGCGTGCCACAAGAGCCCAAGTGGCCAGCATCTCCCTGGGCAGCTCGGCCTGTCCAGCCATGCCGGGTGGGATCTGTGGGGTGGAGGAGCCACTGGTGTCTCCACAGCCAGCTGTCACATCCCACTGCGATGCTGCAAGCTATGACCAGCCAATACGGATTAATTGCAACCAGTTTAATTTTGTGTCTGTAAATTAAGCTGTTTGACGATTAAGCCAGTGATACAAAGAGACTTCCAGGAGTGAGGAGGACATTAACATGCTAATAGACCTTGCTGGTAGAAGGTTTACTTAGACACATCCCAGGGGGCAGATGACAATTAACATCCTAAGAGACTCTTCTAGAAAGAAGATGCTAATTCAGACCTGCTGGGAAGGGAGATAATTATTTATTATTATTTTATGTAGTCCTGCAACCTCCCGTTGAAAAAATGCCTCAGATACTTTGGGATAGGTAAGTTAGGAGAACTAACAACAGCGATGACACCTGAAAGTTCTCCTGGAGCCACCTGAGGGAAGAAACCTGGACAGAAGGGAGGGAGAAGAAGCTGCAGAAGCCATCCTGGTCAGCAGGACGGGAGAGGAGAAAGAAACATGAGTTCTTGAAGGCACATCAGAGGAAGTGGGCAGGAGAGGGTTTGCCCGCAGGCCTGGCGAACAGATACTCGTTTCAGTAGAGGAAGAAGGGTGTAACTGTGGTAGGAGGAAGGTGGTGGTTGCTCTGCAGTGCCTTCCTGCCCCAGAGAAACACTCAGCAGAGGACACTGAGCTCACCCGCTCTGCTGTGCACGACTAGTGCAAAATAGGAAGCGATTACACAAGATTTAGGATCAGGGACTTAAAATACAATGACCTGTGTGATATCTGTACATAGGGAACTAAACACCACTCGTACCCTTGACGTGCTCTGGTGTAACGCTTGGGGGGGGGGGGGGGGGGGGGGCGCGGTTTCCACTGCTGTTAGAAGCACGCACGTGTGCCAGCGGAACCATTTTAAATGCAGACTGTTTGTCACCTTGTAGCTTGGCTACTGTGAGTTGTCAAACACGTTGTAATGGCTTTTCCACAGAGGACGGATGACAGGAGCCAGCTAACCTGCCTGACAAAGAGCAAACACATAAATGTACATGTATTTGCTCACTCGTTTCACTTCTGAGCATACCTGTTAATCCATCACACTCAGCTGCAGAAAATGCTGGTTTCTATCAGGGCTAATTCATACCTTGAGCTCTCAGGAGGGGAGTAATTCCTCAGCAACAGCTGCAAAGGGAGGGAGCTGGTCTCTCTCCTCTGTTCAGTCTCATTGCAGAGGTTGTTTCTTCTTTTCCCAGCCGTTACAGTTATGTGGGACGTGACATTAAGAGTGCAAAAGCACGGCTCCTTGTGTACTCACACCACCAGGCTCCGCACCGGCTGCTTCCCCAGCGCCGGCTGTCCCTGCCAGCCGTGCCTTCACGGTGAAGGTGGGTTCACAGCCTCTCTGTGTCTGCAGGAACCTCCTCGCTCCTCCCAGGTGCTTTCCTCCTGCCTCAGTGTGTTGGGGTGGTCTGGCCACAGCTGGGCTGAGCGACCTGCCTGCACTGCAGGGCCTGGGCAAGGCCTGGTTGTGGGAGCCGCCTGCTCCAGGGGACTTGGCCAGGCAGACCTTGGCCTGGGGCTGGCCTGCAGAAGGCAGCCTGCCCTGTGGGGCCGGCGCGACTGGGCCGGGCCGAGCTGAGCTGAGAATCCCGGCCAAGGCAGAGCCGAGGGACGTGCCTGGCCGAGGCCGGGCTGCCGGGCTGCGGGGCCCCTGGCAGGGGCTGGGGCTTGGCCGTGACTCGGCGGCGGGGCCGGGCCTCAGGACAGGCACCGGCGGCCGCCCAGCGCCGGGATTCCCCGTTGCTGCGGTAACCGCGCGAGCCAGCCCAGCAGCCCCCGCGCGGCCGCAGCCGGGGGGCGGAGCCGACGGGCGCGCTCGGCCCCGCCCTGCCGCCGACGGTTGCGCCCGCCATCTTGAGGCATGGCAGTCCTGCCGTTACCAGCCCCTTTCCAAGATGGCTGCCCGCTCTTCACCGAGCGCTTCCGTCCCCGCTGAGGCCTCCGGCTCCCGGCGCGGCGGCGAGCGTAGCGGCCCTCCCCTCAGCTCTCGCTAGCTGCCGCCGCCCCCCGGAGGCCTCCAGGCGGTGATGGCGCTGCTGCGGCTGCTGCTCCTCCAGGGGCGCTGCGGCTGCTGGCGGCGGCCTGCCCCGCCGCCCGCCCCGGCCTGGGCCCGGGCTCGCCCGCGGCCCGCCGGCAGTGCCCTCGGCGCGGGACGCGGCCCGCAGGTAACGGGGTGGTGGCGGCGGGCGCCGCGGAGCGGGGTGGGCCGGCTTCGGGCCTCGGGGCGGGGCCTCGCCTCCCCCGGGCGCGCCGGGGAGTGCAGCGTCGAGCACCGGGGAGGGAGGCTGCCGGTCCCGCCGCGCGGGGAGGCCCAGCCGTGCTGCAGCACCCTGCTGCCGCCGCCTCAGGAAGCCACTCGGTGACCATCCGGAGCCGCCCCGGGCGCTGAGCGGCGCCGCTGCTCCCCGGGGAGATCCCGGCCCGCCGCCGTGCCTTGCCTGCGGGCCCGGGAGCACCGGAGGAGGCGAACGGGGGAGGCAGCTGGGCCGGGCCGCGCGGCGCTGTGTCGCAATGGGCTCTGGCTTCGAGGCACGCCTTACCCTAGAAGGCTTCTCGGGTCAGAGCGTCCCCAGGGCCCATCATTCAGTGCTGTATAGCAGCAGCTTGCGGGAAACACCGTGGGAAGAGAACACCCAGGCTGTCAAAAGCAAGAAAACGTTGATAATCTCCCCCCACCCCCCGCATTTTATTCGTGCTGGCTCTGTGCATCTCTCACGATACAAGCACTCGCCATCCTGCGTGCCACGGGGGTGTTCTCCCCACCCCGCTGGCACTGCAGGGCTCTCCAACACAGCCCTCGACGCAGGAGGCGAGGTTCTCGTTTCAAGCGATCGAAGGCTGTGGCGTGTTTTGCTTCGGTGGGGTCAGCGCACCGTGAAACAGCGCTGGCCGCCCAGGTAGGCAGTAGAGGAAGAACAGCGGTGGGACCGCTCTGTGAGTGGTGCCAGGTTTTTCTGCGAGCGGTTTCAACTGGTCTAAGCTGTTCTGTTCTAGAAAATATCAATCCCGGGAGGTTGCCGTCTCGGGCCGGCATGAGCTGTTCTGTTGGTGCCCAGCAACCCAGGAGAAAAGGGTGAGGGATTTCAGCCTAGTCACTGCCCCTGTCTGCGCAGAAATTTGTGCCTGTGCAGCAGAGAGGTGAGACGGATTGCACGTCGCAGAAGGGGCAGGACTTGCGTTTGCTGAGAGTGAACGTTAAATGTTTCCTTTAAATCTGGGTATCAACTGTAGGGTTACTGCTGAATTACCATGGGGAAATAGCGGTGCTGTCCCTCCTGCTGTGCAGCAGGGCTGCAACTTACGGTTTCCTGTTGTGAGAGGGTATCTTTATGTTTTAACAACTGACTTTCAACATGTCTTTTGAGCGCAGAAGCAAGATACAGGGTGGAAAAAGACAAAATGCTTGAAAATTTCATGTATGTGTTTCTATTTAAAATTGTCTTTAAACTGAGTTATAAACAACTTCAAAGTCACATGGCAAGGTCACAACCAGGAAATAATATTCACATCTCCCAGCTGATGGTCCTTCAACTTACCCACAATGTTTTGTGGGTCAGGGGACAGCAGGGCGAGGGAGGGTATTCTCCCCCTCTACTCTGCCCTTGTGAGACCCCCCTGGAGTGCTGTGTCCAGCTGTGGAGCCCTCAGCAGAAGAGGGATATTGACCGGTTGGAGCGAGTCCAGAGGAGGCCATGGAGATGCTCCGAGGGCTGGAGCCCCTCAGCCATGGGGACAGGCTGGGAGAGTTGGGCTTTTCAGCCTGGAGAAGAGAAGGCTCCGGGGAGACCTTACAGCACCTTCCAGTACCTGAAGGGGCTACAGGGAAGCTGGGGGGGGGGCTTTTTACAAGGGCAGGGAGTGACAGGACAAGGGGTAATGGGCTTAAACTGAAAGCAGGGAGATTTAGACAAGATGTAAGGAAGAAATTCTTCCCGGAGAGGGTGGGGAGGCCCTGGGACAGGTTGCCCAGAGAAGCTGTGGCTGCCCCATCCCTGGCAGTGTCCAAGGCCAGGCTGGGTGAGGCTTGTGGAGGGTGTCCCTGCCTGTGGCAGGGGGGTTGGAACTAGATGATCTTTAAGGTCCCTTCCAACCCAAACCGTCCTGTGATTCTATGATTTTAACGGTTAGAAATCTCAGTCTCATGGCAAACAGAAACGGTAAGCAGCCACAGTTCTTTTCCAACAGTTGTCTTTTCCTTTCTCTTCCTCCTCAGAGCCTGTGGTCACAAACGCTTTCCCCCACATGTCAAGGTCTCAGTGGTGTCCTGGTGAAACAACACTTAATTCGAGATCCAGTCAGGCTTTGGAATCTCTTAGGTGAGTCCCAAATAGCAACTGTATGGGTGGAGGAGGGGAAAAGTTCTTACTGAGCAAGAGTGTTGACCCTTTTCTTCACTGCCTGTGCTCCTGAAACTGAAACAAAGCTGGTTTGTTCTTGGCTTTGGGAGCTGCATGCCTTTTACGGGGGTTCTAAATTTTTGTTTGGTGACAGGGATGAACAATGGCACCTTTCCGCGAGGAGCTCGGTGTGATTAAGTAAGCACTTGAGTCATTAGGCCTAAAAGCTAATTTAAAAACTGCAGACTTGAAAGTAGAGACTCTTTCTGTGCCTCATTAGCAAAGCCTAAGAAGAAAACGTCCTTCACCTTTGTCAGAAATCACATCGTGTGACCTTGCTGAAAGCCTTGGAACAAGTTAAAGGTGCATGTTGGAAGTTGTTACCTGGATTCGCAGAGCAAAAGCACAGACATGAAAAACAAAGGCAATTATTCCTGCTACCCTCTTCAGATGGGGAAGGCAAATCTGCTGATGCCTCTGAGACTTGAACAAAACCGGTCACGGCTGGGTTTTTTAAAGTTAAAATAAAAACATACGTATAATCCTTCAGATACCGTGAATCCTCCAGTAGAACCAGCAGGGGACAAGCGCTCCGGTTCCTGTGCTTACTCCTCTTTCCCAGGCCTTTGGAAACACCATGGGAAATGGCAGCTGCTGTCCTCAGGACAGTTTTCCTTCTGAACTTTTTGTGTTTTCCTGTGGAAAAAAGGTCTTCACTTACTGTTTAGTAGCAGCAACCGTGAGTCTTAGTGTTTGTAGCCTTACTTTCTCAGCTCTTACTGGAGTATCCTAGCTGTTTACTGAGAAGCCTGCAGTTAACTCCAGCACGTACGTTCCCTTCTGTAAGCCCTTGCGCTTCCCAGTGTGGGGCCCGTACCAGCCCTAATATGGGTTTGTGCTTTGGGAAACGTGTACGCATTTCAGCGCTGAAGACGTTTCTCCAAATTATTTTCTTTGCCACCTTAAAATAATGTATTTATTGTCAAAAAAATACGCATTACATAGGGAAACTGAAGGAGGCTGTCCCTCCCGTTGCTCCCTCTGCGAGGCCATCCCGTTTCCTTGGCACACGAACGAAGCTGCGTGCTTGGGTGGATGTGGAGCTTGGCTTTCTCTGCATCTAAAGTTCACCTGTACTTCTGCCATCCTCAGTCCCCCGCTCTTACTGTCTCCTGAGCTCTTCTGGTAGTAACTGCTGAACTCCGCTTGCCTGCAGGTAGCACTTGCTATTTTACTACTTCGAGCGCTCAGGAGAGTAACCAGAGGAATGGAGGATTCAAGAAGAAACCTTCGCAGGAGGACGAGGGTATGTATGTGCCAAAATGATATTTAATAAAACGAACCGTGCGTGTGAGGGGGAAGGGTGGGCAGCAGGTGAGATCCACCCAGCTTCTATCGCTGCGTACTGTAAACCTGTGCCCGTAACTTACCACCTCGACAAGCCTGTGGCAAAGAACAAGCTTGGAAAGGAATATTTTGGCTTAGAGGGGGGAATGCTAAAGCTTGAGGCGGATCATGAAACTGGTTCTGGGCTGCTTTGCGTCCTGTGTAGATGATTTCATTGAAGTTTGCCTTAGTTTTGACGCTTTACGAGGTGGAACTGTAACATCTACGGAGTTTTGATTTGGAGGTTTTGCTGTATAGAGCATTTTGACTTAATAACTGAATTTATTTATGCGAGTTTGAGCTGGATTGGGATTTTTTTCTTACTTCGTTTACCTTCACTGTGGATGTGTGTCTACTTTTAGTGATTTACAGAGCTCCAAGTTAAAAACAGGTTCCTTGACGAGTTCTTTGCTGTGTTACTTCCAGCACTTGCTCAGAATATTTCTTCTTTTTTAAACAGATTTCTTAGCTACTGTTTTTTTGCATGCCTTATACTGCCTAAGCCCCAGGATTCCCGCTGTGCAGGACTGCTGGGGAATGAGTTTCATCTCCCTAAATGTGTTCTGGAATGCAGGGATCTGCGTGGTGTGCCAGATTATGTTGAGAAGTAGAGGAGTGCCCTCTCCGTACCTTAAGGGGGCGAGAAGTTTACTGGCATTAGCGTGGGGTGGGCACGCAGGGGGATCACTTTAGTGTACCAGCCAAAAACCGTGTGTAACTTGTGACAGGGAGTGTCCTGATCCCTGTAGTAGGCGCTGCTACCGGTAGGTTTTCACCAAACACTTTCCAAAGACGAGCAGACTTGTGGGTGTCCCTTCAAGTCTTGGTATGGTTGTCAACTCGCTGCTGTTCGTAGATTGGCAGCAGCTGCATCCCATTTCGGAATTTGGCTCTTCCACTTCTCTTGAGGTCCCGCAGCTGGTGGCGTGGCCTGTACCCATGGGCCTGGTGGGGCAGCTGAAGAAAGGTGCCGGAAGCGGCCCAGGCGAATGAAGGTCTCCTTCTGTCTTGTCAGTAACGCTTGCAGAAGCAGAACAAAGATCTCATCACTTTATTTTATGATATTAGTTGATGCTTGTGGAGGCTGGTGACATCTTAAGAGAGTTTATGTGTCTGTTGTGCTGTTTGTTTCCTGGATGCTCAGGTGAGGGACAAACCTGGCGTAGATGGCCGGCTCCAGACCTTTGTGCTGTGAGTTGGGCGGCACTTGGCATCGTAAGTCACGCAGATTGTAATATAGCTGTAGAAATTACACAATAAACTTGAACCTGGGTTCATCAGGTGGTGTAATAGCTGGCCTTTCTCTTCGTTGTGCCTAAACACAGTGGTTCACTCCTTGGAGTAGCTCACGTTTGAAGTCAAAGCAGTCAGCTGCTGCTGACTTGCAGCCTGACCTGTGTCACGGCATGCGATCTCTTTAAGGCAGGAGGAGTGGCTCTTTTAACTGGGGTCCATTCAGCTGGGCTGGAATCCTCCCTGGCGTCCTCCTTAGCGGCTGGGGCCCTGAGCGTTAGCAGGACCACACAGGGTGACTGTGAGCACCTTGAAGTATCGTAGCTGTTGAAATTAGTAAACAGTAACATGCCGTGTTCGGTGGCCTCTTTTCTCCTGTGATTAATGGATAGCTTGACTTTGGGAGGTGGAATGCTGCCCCGTGTCTCCAGGGAAATACTTGTCTCTGCAGTAATTATTAAAAAGAACTCTTCAAACTGTCACTGCAGCCCTTGCAAGATTTTAATCGGAGAGTTCAGATTTGGGGTTAATGGCAAATCATTGCTTCATGGAAGCTTTTTGAGACTAAAAAGCTGGAAGTATTCCCACAGCTGTTGTTTCCAAGTGCCACATCCAGTTGCTGGTTCTCATTTACGGAATATTGTGGGGTGGCTTGTGGCGCAATGTGAATGTTGCACTGTAAAGGTAGCCGTACTTTACGTAAGCCTAGAAATGGATTGGGTGTATTCTTACTTAAATGCAGAGTGCACAAGGTTCTGTGTTGTCTTCTGGCTTTCTAGAAATAGTGGTTTTTCCTGAAATTATTCAGCTGTAGGTTAAAGGTCCTAGAGAAGCCTAATTCCTCCCAACTGGAGTTTGTGTCAGGGTATCTAATGGCCAGCTCTTACCCTGTGGTGATCTTTTTGTGAGAATACCCTCAGTTACATCTGCTTCAGAACGTATTACATGCCTCTTGACTTTGAAA
Source organism: Rhynochetos jubatus (assembly GCA_027574665.1). Taxonomy (NCBI): domain Eukaryota; kingdom Metazoa; phylum Chordata; class Aves; order Eurypygiformes; family Rhynochetidae; genus Rhynochetos; species Rhynochetos jubatus. The sequence goes on from CM050661.1 coordinate 6,844,868, forward strand.
TTCAGCACAGAAAAATGCGTTAGCAGGGCTTGGTTCTGACATCTCCAAGGAACTTGCATAGCAATAGACGGGCCGACTTCCAGTACTCGCTTTTCTATAGAGTAATTTTATTGAGAACTTGCTCAGCTTTTCCGGATATTGCCCAGACTAAGGCCTCTATCGTACTACATTTTAATTTTCTTTATTAAGACTATAGTGGATGTCATCCTGCAGCTTTGTGATGAATTGCTTTGTTTTAATAAAGCTGGATCTAGCAGATAACACAGAAGTGAGGAGATGGCATTGAAGAACAAAGTGGATGGGCTGGACGCAGCTTGTCTTTTGAAATTATGACCTTATCTGAAAAGCGGCATTGTTTCTATTTAGGAACAAGCCTTTCCTGTTAGATGTAGAGCAGAGCTAGGAAACGAGTGAAAAATGATGCTGCGGATCTGAAGGACAGAGCACTTTTTTTAGCAGCTGACTGGGTCATATGTTTGTCCCTTGGTTTTGTTGCAGCCTGTGTAGGGTCTAATTGGTGGCCAGTGATAAATGCTGGTGTCAGAACATTTGTTATGCATTTGCAAATAAATCTAATCTGGGCTGCAGCAGGCAGATGCACTAGCAGTCCAGTGGCGAAGAATTAATTTATTTCTGGGGGTAGAAGAGTATTTATGTATGCCATGTTGCTGTTGACGTTAAATTGTATATCGAGTGCTAAATTATATACCGAGAACATCCACATATGACTGGGAAGAGGAGGAGAAACTTGTCACACTCTCCACTCCAGCGCTAGCTGGCAGTTGACATTGAGAATGCTGTGGTAGTCCTTTGAGACCACAGAATTTTAAATTTGCCGATGTAGTGCAAAAAAAACCCCGTTTGGAGTCTGGAAAAAAAGGTTTGGTGGCACATACGTGAAGTAAACCATCCCTTTCGCTCATATCATCGCTTCAGTATGTCGCTGCTACGGTAAAGGTGGGGGAAAGCACATCTAGCGTGGGAATCCCTTTGATACAGGCCCTTAATGAGGACAAGTTATCAAACCCTTTTAAACATGAGGTTAGTTGTATAGCGTGGGAGAAAGATCTGTGCAATTTTAAGACAGTGAGATGGATTTGCAGCGTATCTGTACGCATAGGTAAGCTGCGTACCCTGTCTCCTGTGCTGTTTGCTGCAAATGCAGGTACTTTCTTAGGTAGCAGAACCGTTGCTGGTCTCGTGGTAGAGGATGCCAGCAGATCAGGAGCTCCCCGGGAAGCAATTACCTCTTCTAATGCTGTGCTCTGTGATTTACCAGTGACCCAGACTCCTGATGTTTTCTGGTGGATGTGCTGGCAGCAGCCTGGGGACTAGGCAGTGTAGAAGCGTGCTGTATGGAAGCAGGCTGTAGTCATTCCAGAGTTCAATTTTTAGCAGCTAGGGTTTGATGGCTTTGTTTGTCCAGGCAAGCGAGAGTCTAGTCTTAGAATGCCATGTGGTGGGATTGTCATGGGTCTAGTGGACTACGACCATCTGAAGTCTCCTGGACCAGCATTAGGCAGCCCTAAAACAGGCAGTGCTGATCAGTGCTCTTCACATCTGAGATTGCTTTGTACACAGCCAGTAACTTCTGGAAGTGAGGGCTTGCTTTGGCTCATTGATGCTTCATTTCTTCCACTTACTGAAGCAAAAATTAAAGCGGAAGACACGATCTCCATCATCATCTCTAATCTGTGCACACAGTGCCTCACTGTGTGGCTTTTGGGGCATTTGGGAACAGCTGAACATAGCTGCGGCAGTGTGATGCAAGCTGATATTTTTTTTTGCTGGCTAGCAGGATGCAAAATGTGCCTCCTTCCAGGCAGCCGTTAAGTTTACATCTGGGTGCTTGTGCTTTCATAACCAGGCTCTTGACCTGGTGCTGTTTCACGTATACAGCTGAGGCCCTGTGGTCTGACAGTCTAGAAGGCAGAAGGGTCTGGGAATGCCGTGCAATCCAAAAAAACTGACTCACTTGTGTAACCTTGGGCAAGTCGCACAACCTCCTTGGTGAGCCAAGCCAAAAACTGCCTGTGTGATGCAAGTTGGGTAGTGCTGCTGAGTCTAGTCCTGCAGGAGAAAGCAATCGTTCAACAAAAAGTGCCCAAAAGGCACTGTTGTGTTAATCTTTGTCACTTCCTTGTCCCTTCTGTGGGTCAGAAAGCTGTGCAACTATACATGCTCAGGTCTTTTTTGTTTTTCCTGATGCCTTTTTTTCTAAAGAGGAAGAGAAGCGCAGGAAAAGAGAAAATCAGATGCACCTTGAACGCTTACGGGCGCTCCTCATCGTCACTGTCATACTGCTGATGTTTCGATTCACGGTCAGCGAGAACAGAGAAGGGACCAGCATTTCCTGGAACTACTTTGTGAACGAGATGCTGGCAAAGGGGGAGGTCCAGAGAATCGAAGTGGTGCCAGAGAGCGACATTGTGGAAATTTATCTGCACCCAGGAGGAACTCCGCATGGACAAGTTGTGAGTGACTTTCCACAGCTGGAATGAATGGTCTTGGATTGCACTGTTGAAAAGAATTAGATTAATGAGTATATATGTTTGGTAAAACTCTAGCTGGTAAACTTGCTCTTTGTTAATCTTTCTTTCTTGTATTTGAATTTCAGGGGAATTCTGTTACTCGCATCAAGCTGGAAACTAAGACTTTTAAATTGTAAAAATAGTTAACGGTGACCTGGAAGAAAATCGTACGTGTGTCTAAAGCTGGGACAATTCAATAGTTTTTTCTCACCAGCTCAGTCTGATATGTGAGAAGGTGTCTAGAGGACTGTAAACTCTTACTATTAGACCTTGTTTCAAAAAGTTTTTCCTGTCTGGAGTTTGGGTTCCGACGTTCTGTTGAACTCCATCAGACTTCCTCGCTAAATCTTCCAAAATGGAAACCAAGTCGAGTTTGGTCACGTGCTTACTTCCAGGAGTTGCCGCTGAGAATCATTGCAAACTGGCTTGAGAGATTAAAATACTGTTCTGGGACACATCCCGTTTTGTTCAGTGACTTATGACCCATTTGCAAACTCCTGGATGCAATTCCTTTCTGACAAAGGCACAGAAACGTGATCCAGGAAGCCCGAGGGGAGCACGACACCTCCTTCCCAATGGTGTCGTTTCCCGTATATAGTACAAAATGCTCTCTGAGCCCACGGTGTCAGCATAACTGGGTTTCTAATACTAACTCCATCCTTCAGCTTGCCTACAGAGTTGTTGCACCTCCTTGTTTCTAGGCACCTGAGGCTTAATTCCAGACTTCTGTGCTTTCATAAGGGGCTGAAAAGCCTAGAGGTGTTCCCAAGTTCATCTGGAGCCCTAGTGTCAGTTGTTTGCGCCCGAGTTCCTCGATGACGTGTCAAAGGACGTAGCATAAAGCTTTTAACCTGACTTCTCCGTGTCGTGCTCTGCTTGTGTTGGTTGCTGTGTCCTTACCCAGCGCTCACGTGCTGCTTTTGATTGTGTCTCCCCAGAACGTTACCCTGTTGTACACGATGCGGGTGGCAAACATTGACAAATTTGAAGAGAAGCTGAGAGCTGTGGAGGATGAGCTGAATATTGATGAGAAGGAGAGAATCCCTGTTTCCTACAAACATCCTGGCTTCTATGGAAAGTATGATATAAATTTGTGCTTGCTGTTGATCTTGCAGTGGTCACAACATCCCTCCCTTAGCGAGGAAAGTCCCTTTCGACTAAATGTTGTTAATAGAAACACAGAACTAAAAGCAGTCTCGGGTCTGGAGCACTTACCCACCTTACAGACACAGGTATGGTCTAGATGTACCTTAACATTTCCGAAGCGAGGGTCCCAGGGAGGGGTGTCTGGAACTGCAGCATGCAGCAGACTGAAGCGTTAGCGAGCCGGAGGAAAGTCTTTGCCAGTCTCTGTGCGTTCGTGCACAGCTGAGCACTTTTTGTCCTTTTTAATCAATTATTCAAGTGCAGAGCGTGATTAGAAATCCTGACTCAACAAGTAATGTTACACCCTGGTCTGTGGAGACTGCTGGTAGTGCAGCCAGCCTTCCCTCCGCCTTAAAATGCTTTGAGGAAGGCCTGCGGCGGTGGTTCGGTCTGTAAAAATAAACACCTAGTTTGGGCCTGCTTCTCCAACAGCTGTAGATCAGAAGGCGGCCTGCGCGGGCGCGCGCTCCAGCTGCGAGCCGCATGCTGAGCAAAGCAACTTTGATGCTGGGATGCAAAATCACAGCGAGAGGAGTACTTCTGTTAAACTTACAGCCCTTCTCTGTTACCTGAAACCAAGATCCTTTTCAGCATTGTATTTTAAGCAAGCTTTGAATTCTGAAATACGGTAGAATGAGCAAGAAGGGGAAAGATCTGTCAAAAGACTCCAGAGCACTGGCCAGGTTTTATTCTATGCTTTCGTCCATGTACTCGTCTTTGTAGTCATTTGCTGCTGCTGCGGCCTACTTGCCCTTGTGCGAACCCAGCGGCTCATTTCTGCAGAACAAGATTATCGGGGTCCAGACTACAGCACCGCCCTGCGGGGCTCGCTCGGTGGCTTGTTGAGCAGCCCCCCTCCGTCACCGATGGCCGTTACGCTGACGTAGAAAGGCCCTTTCCAAAAGGGTGGGGAGAGACACCCGAGCTAATTGCTTATTCTGTAGTACTAACAGAGAGATGCAGTGCAGAAATCCTGTCAGGGAAGTAAAGAAATCCCGATTCCTGACAACTGGTTGCATCACGCCGCTGCAGTTACGTGCCGAGGTGGCCTGGTCACCTACTTGTGCACCACGCAGAGGGCATCATCTGCTCTTAGTAGGGTTTGGAGCGCAGTGGTTTTCCCGCTGGAGGTGGGGATGGCCAGTGTGAGTATATCTTCCCCCCCAGACACCTGACCAAAACGTGAAACAAATGTCCTGTTTGTACATGAATGGGCACCTGGGCTGGATTTTGTCTCGTTGCTTGTCCTCTGAACAACACTTGCACATCCTTAATACGTGGTTTAGATGAAGATAAACGTTAATTTATCATGCAGTATGAAGACCTTTAGTTGAAATTCAGAACTTGGCAGTTTTTTCACACTTGTGCATAACAGGAAGAGTAGACTGAGCGGTTAGTCAGCCACCGACACAAGCTGCTTAAGAGATTATTTTTTTAAGAGATATTATAGGGTCTGAAGTCTCTCAGGAGGCTTGATGAATGCCTGGAGAACGCAGACTCTCAATCTGGAGTTTGAACCTGTGAGGTGCAGAGCACTTTCAGCTTGGATTTGGTTTTCTCTGAGATGTGGGCACTTGATGTGTTTCAGAATTAATCCTGTTCGCTTAGCTGACAAATTGAAGGTGAATTTTGGTTTCCAGCGGTGCCTAGGGTCTCTTACTGAGAAGAAACCAATGCAGCAGCGTGTAGCACATGGTGGTCCCCTTGCTTCAGTAAATCTTCCCTGTGAGAGAGATGGAACACGCAATCCTCCTGTAAAGATAGGAGTCAGAAGTGTGGTGGCATCAGATGGTTTCAGACGTGAAGCAGATCAGCGTCCCACAAATCTCACCCTGTCATCTGACATATGACCCCTTTTCCTTTTATTGAAAGCATCCTTGGTTTAGAGCTCACGCGATATTTGTCCTCAGCGTGCTTGTCTTATGACTGTATTAGACCTGCAGTGTCATCTCTGCTCCTCATCTCCCTCCCGATGCAACTGGTGTTGCGAAGGATCCAGAAAACAGACAGTGTTGGTTGCTGCAGCACTTTCTTCTAACATAAGGGACATCCAAGAGACTTGACCAGGGTGGGCCAAGCAGATGAGGTGGAGTAGTGGGAGACCCGCACTGGGATTTCTGCCAGGATTAGGGGTGCTCTGGGTGTGACTGGGCTGCCTGAAGGTCCTATTTGTTTTATAAGTAGAAACGCCTCTGAAGGGGATGGTGAGGTCGCATTTCTTCCACAGCTGTAAGCAATATTTGCCAGTGTCCTCTAACTCTTTTAGATTACGTAATTGTTTGGGTCTTTGGGGTTATATATATATATATAAATATTTATATACACATATAAAAATCCTGTAAAGGTTCCATTCTCTTAGTCGTGTCTGCTCACGGCCGCCCTTGCAGCCTAAATGTCAGGACCTTTCACGTAGTGAAGACAGCAATGTTGAGTAATATTTACCAAGTTGTGGACAAACGCTTCAACTTGTCCCTGTCTTGTTTTTGTCCTTTCAGCGATATCATTTCCCTGATAGTGACTCTTGTGGCCGTGTCCATGTTGTGGAGCATCTTCCGCCTTATTAGGGTGGCAGGCCGGGTGGGAGGATTCAACGCCTTTGTAAGTAGCCTGGATCTTGATGTTGTTTTGCAGCCTGTGAGTAGTCTTGTGTTGTGCTGGCCAACCTCCTCCCCTTTCCCCAGCAAAGTCAATGTGGAATACAAATAACTGGTGCCAAGGACTCTCTGGTCTTGACACACCTTGCATCTTTCCTGTCCCGATCATCTGAGTAGACTGGGCTCAGCTGAGGCCGTTCCTTTCCCCAGCAGCGGGAAGGGCTGAGCTGGGTGTTGCAGTCCAGTTTGCTCTGCTATTTTCAAAGCTTGTTAACGCGTTGCAGCTGCAGATGGTGTTTTTCCCTGGCTCCTGCCAATATGCCTCCCATACAGCCAGAAGTAGGAATTGCTGCTTTCTGCAAAATGAGTTCTCAATTTATAAAATATGTTCAGGTTCTGGATTTCATTATGTGTTGGCCTGTTCCGCTCATGCCACATGCCTCGCTTGCAACAGCAGTCAAATCTCCTCCTCCTCTCTCCCACCCTCGCCTGGATCAGCTGGTGAAACTGCAGAAATCAGCCCGGCGTGCACTACTGTTGACCGCGGGGATCTGGGGAGGAGGACGATACGGTGAACTCAGTCCCCTGTTAGGTTTCCCACTCGGTGTCCTTCGCAGCTCTTCTAGCTTTGGGATTCCCTTCACACAAAGGCATGCAGCTGCTCAGAGCAGAAGAATATTTTCAAGTGTTGAGTAATGAGGGCCTTGAGCGCTCGCTTCTGTCCTTGCACAAGTGGGGACAGCGAGTCCCTGCGTGTTTAACTCTTCTTTTGGATAAGCTGATGGCTGAGGCCTGAGAAGCCATAAACTTTCTTCTCAAAGAAAAAAAAAATTCTGAGTAGCTGGTTTTGATAGGACATAACGAGCAGCCACAAGTAGGGCGTTCAACTAAATTCTTGTTTTGACTGTCGCTGTGGCTTCGTGCACACCAGGAGACTGAAATGCGGTGTCTGCTAAATTTGAGAACCTATAGTTCTGCCCTGGGCTGTGATGCTGTAGAAACCAGTGGCAGCATTGGGCAGTGGTGCAAAGTGTCTGTTTATATGCATTTACAAGACTGTATTGGTAATTATTTACCACTGGCAATTGTTTTGAGGAATATGTATTGATGGTAAAGACCTATTCCGTGTGTGTTAAGGATCAGAGTGTTTAAAAATCAGGGAGAAGTCTCCCTGTGCCGTCTCCCAAAATATAGCAAACAGCCTTTCCAGACTGTTGCCTCGTCCAAAGTGAGAACATGTCTTCAGTATTGTGCTGCCTTCCACAGAACCAGTTGAAAATGGCTCGCTTCACCATTGTGGATGGGAAATCTGGAAAAGGGATTGGCTTCAAGGACGTAGCAGGAATGCATGAGGCGAAAATGGAAGTCAAGGAATTTGTGGACTATTTAAAGGTACATAAAAGTAGAACACAATAAGTGCTTGCTACCTGTCTTCTGGGCTAGATGGCTGACCTGGGGAAGAGGGGATGTTCTTCCCTTCATCCTTCATGACACTGAGTGGTTTTTTTATGCTGTGATCAGCATGACTCAAGCCCTGTATTTCCAATTCCGTAACAGGAATGCAGATGCAGCTCACACTGGCAGCTCAGAGCTGCGCAGGCTGAAAACAGTTATCGGGCAGCTCTGGGAGTCCACGTTCTTGTACAGATGCTCCGTGTGAGCTGTGAATCTGACAGAGTTGTGTTGTTCTTGCAGAATCCCGATCGATACCTCCAGCTCGGGGCTAAAGTGCCCAAGGGGGCCTTGTTGCTTGGACCGCCAGGCTGTGGGAAGACGCTGCTGGCGAAGGCAGTGGCTACAGAAGCACAAGTGCCGTTTTTGGCCATGGCGGGCTCTGAGTTTGTGGAGGTGATAGGAGGTAAGCTGCCTGGGAGGCAGGTGTGGAGATTACTTGCTCTGTTGTGGAGTTGGAGGGTGTTGGCTGGGCCTCTTGCGAAGGGCAGTTTTAGCCTGTCTTTGTGTGGGAAGGATGGGTTGGATACTTCTACTGAAAACACGAAAGGGTTTCAGTGATAGAGAGTACTTAATTATGTACTATCTAAAAGTCACACCCTCTGAAGTGCTACTTGCTGCTTTCTGACAGTGTGCAGCCGTGCTTCCTCACCTGAAAGCATTGTCTCTGATTTCCCTGTACCTATTATTAAAGCCACTGACTGAGGCTTCCTTCCTTGCGTGAGAGTGTTGATGGATTTTCTGCTGCTCCCTGCTGATGGGGAAAGGATGGCCTCTTTGTGCCTTGGGATTTCCGTCTTTCTCCTTTTCTTCCTTCCTTCTAGATCTCTTGAGACCCAACAAGAGTCAGTGTACAAAAAAATGCTGGATATTTCTGTTTCTGACCTGTGGAAGGAGTTCATGTTAGGAGCTGGGAGCAGAGCTCCTCTTACAGCAGCTGTAGGAGTCCCGGCAGTTTTGGGAGCTCAGTTAAAAGCCAGCATACTCCAGGAGGAACTGTGCCTAAGGACTAAATATGAGTTCTCTGGCTATTCCTTTGTGCCCCAAGTGTCGAGAGAGGGATGGTCATATACTGAGGGTTTGCCCGGTGACAGATGTGTCACTGGGGGCCAGTAATGCTGCTCTCCAGCTTTGCTAACAATTAACTACAAGGCTTATTTCTCCTTCCCTTCCCCTGTAGGTCTTGGAGCTGCCAGAGTTCGGAGCCTCTTCAGAGAAGCCCAGGCTCGCGCACCCTGCATCGTGTACATCGATGAAATTGATGCTGTGGGCAAGAAGCGCTCAACCAACATATCTGGTTTTGCCAATGCTGAGGAGGAGCAGACCTTAAACCAGTTGCTGGTGGAAATGGATGGTGAGTATTTCCCACTGCCTCTCGGCAGTTGGGCCCTTACCACCTTTGAGATCCAAGCTGTTGGCCTGTGCATCTTTTCCCAGCTTGAGCTTGCCATGCCTTTTAGCATTATCTTCTTGCTGAAATAATTACCATTGCCTCGGCACAGATCTCGTTCCCTTCTGCCCTGGAACAAGGCTAGCTTGAGCTTCGAGGCCTGTTGAGGACTAAGTCCAGAACTACGGCTTGGTCATGTCCTTGTCTGTGTGCCAAGTGATAGCTGTGTTTTGGACTGCTGCTTGGTGAAGGGACAGTGGCCCTGAAAGTCAGGGATTTGGGTTTTTTGCCCGTGTGGACACCAGTGTGGCCTTGGCTGGCCTTGCTCTGGTTTTGGAGGTTGTCGTATCACTCACTTGAAGTGAGTGCTTTCTCTGTTCTTTCTCCCTCTCACTGCTGCACTGAGCACAGAGGAAAAGCAGCTGCTGCTGTTCAGCACAGGGTTTATGGGAGTTGCGTGCCCAGTACTGGCTTCACACTGACCCATAACCCTTAGGAATCACCTCAAGCACCATGTACCCCTTCGTTAGTCCCTGTTTCTTAAAAGCACTGTCACATATCTCACTTCATCTGGCCCTGGAGAGTTTGGCAGGACTGCTCCGTGGTGCCTAAAGAAGTGATTGGGCTTAGGACAGATCTCCGAGTACGTGCTGTGACTGAGTTGTGGAGGTAAACCTCTTAAAAGCCTATATATGTGTGTAGATTTCAAGGGGTTGGGGCTAAATCTAGTAAATTTTAAAACCCTGGGCCCAACGGGTTTTGTGACTGCACTGAAGACCCTGAGTCAGAAGAGCGCGTTGTGTCCCATCCAGAGTGAATTTGCAGCGACAGCCACGGCAGCATCCACCTGCTAATGACATCAACACACAGTGTGCGTTAGAGATCGTGGCTGGCAGAGGGCAGCACCCCCAAAGACTCTTCCTGTAGTAAATGGTTTCATTTCGGGAGTTTGTTTTCCCACTGGCAGTTAGAGAAGAATTTACAGCACTGGGGAGCCAACAGAAAACGAGTTGGCAGCGAGGGCACTGCTGTCTGTAGAGGGTAACGTTGAGGTCCAGCTGGCCATTAAGTGTCGTTGGATACTCACTATACTCCATCTGAGACAGGTAATGGATTAAAGCCTGTTAAGGTTTAAGGTTTAGTTGTCCCAGAAGGATGTAAACAATGTAATATATTAATTCCCACCTCCTTTGATTTATTCTCACGTCGTCTGCCTGACTACAGGATCCCTATCTAAGTTGAGAGAGAAGCTCTCAACACAACCCTGGTTTGATGCTATGCTTCTGGATGGTTTCTGCCCGTACCACAGCAGGAATCGGCCCTTTTCTCAGACACACACACGTGCCAAAAAGAATGGTTCTTTGGCTATTCTTTCTCATAACTCTATCCGAGCGTGGGGCGCCGACCCAACTTGTGACCTTTCTGTTGTTAAATCAACAGAAATTATTGCAAAGCAGGGTAAGAAGTAACGAACTACCTGCCTGTCAGGGAGTGTCCCTATCAGTCTGCTGTTTGGTGGGACAGAGCTGTCCTTTCCCTTGACTGTAACTGTTCTCTCATCCCGCTCTTCCTGTGAAAAATTAAAAGCTGTCCTGCAGTAAAAGCATGTTCCTTCATGCTGCACGTGAGATGAGCTGTAATTCTGGATCTCTGCCCTTGCTGCAGAAGAAGTTGTAAGCCAGGAGCACAGTGTGATACAGACAGGGTGGAGTGGTCCCGCTTGTACAGAGACCCTGCACGCCTCTGCTTCAGCACAGGTGCCGTGAGGTTTTTGAAGGAGAAGAATGAGCTTTAAGTAGGTCCCAAACAACCAGGCAGAAGTAGAGGAGCGCCCCTGAAGGGCACAAGGCTGCGTAGATACCGGAAATCACCTTAAATGCGTGCGTGCAGTTCCCTGGGACTTGGCACGTGTGCTGATGTAGGAAACGGCTCAGCACGTAAATATCCTTGCAGGGACTAGAACTGTTTACAGCTGTATCTCTGTAGTAGAGGGTCTCAGCAGCCAAGGCCAGCAGTAACGCACAGCAGTCCTGGCTTGGTTGGGTGAGCTGCAGCACTGAATTCAGTGGAGACCTGTCTGTTCAGGAATATGTAGTCAGTACACTCCGCATCTCTCTACCGAAAATGGACAGGTCTGATTTCCTCCCATCTGTAGAAATCAGGCATGGCTTCTGGAGTGTGTTCTTGGTGAGTCTCAGTTCAGAAATTAGGGTACAACTCTACTGGAAAGTGAGTTTAGAAGGTAAATATTATCCTCAGTGTGCACTTTGAGAATCCCTTGTTTGCCATGTGCTGCCTACGTTATTTTTAAGTTTATATTATCTTATTATTTATTCATGTCTCATGCAGATCATGTATTAAGTCCCTCCTTTTGCTGAGTGCTTTATCAAACACACAGTAAAAAACCAGCCCAAGGAGTTTGCAGTGTCAGATGGGAGACAGCTGGCAAGGACTGTCAGGCTAGTACGAGAAACGTGGACTTACTGCTGGCTTGCACTCGTAAGCGGTGATCTTGGCATGTGCTACTGAAATGTTATCTAACTGAGCACGTTACCTCAGCGAACACCGAGGTGCCCTGCACATCATGGCAGAATAGCTCTCAGGATGGTAGTGAACAAGGTTTTTTCGGAGGTTAGCAGCTCTACCCAAGCACAGGCGGAGGAGTGGGGTGTGTTTGTAATGAGGAAGCCTTGAAATGGAAGGTTGAGAGCTCTGTTTTAGCTGTCTTTAGCTGAAATTGATGGTTGAAGTTCTGCACAGCAACACAGACCGAGTTAGCTATTCATTTGAAAAGAAAATCGTGCACGAAAGTAGCTATGTGAGTCATCAGCGGTGATTGTTGAATTTGTCTGTTCGAATGAGATTACTCAGAGGTAAGGTAGAGGAAGAAAAGGAGGGTCAGAGCTATGTGGAACCTGCTGCGCAGGCTGGAGGAAGGATGAGGACACCAAGAAAAAAGCCATTATGCTAAGCTGTACGGGATGAATGTGCAGTTTGATACTGGGTAATTCTGGTCTGCAGATTTTAGTGTAATTGTAGTGCTCTTCCTACAAGCGACCTTGGTTTCCTTCACTCTGACAGCTTTCTTCGTGTTCTGGAAGCGCCAGGAATCTGGTGGGAGAAGGGGAGGGACTGGAGGGAGCCTGTATGTACAAAAGCTGTTTTTAAAACCGGAGTGACACATGTACTCCAGGCTTTGTCAAAACAGGTGCCTGGTTTGAATAGTGAATCTTCCCTCACAAACCACAAACAAGCGGAAGGGGAATGTGACCCAAATATCTCCTCTTCTCTGAATGCGTTTGAGAGGAGCTCAACAGTCCCGAGCTGATCTGTGTTTTGTGAATGAAAATGCAGGACGTGTTTTGGTGGCAGCCCTTCACCCCAAGTCCTCAGGCGAGCCCTCTCCCCTGGTCTGTGCTGCACGCAGGATTCTGACCCCGAGGCGTCCCTCGCGAAGGTGGCCCTGTTCCAGGGATGCTGCTCAGATGATACCCGAACGGCTGCAGAATTACACAGTGGGATAATGCAGAGGAGATGCCCATCACAGTAAATTGCTCTGTGGCGGGGAGCAGAGCGCTTCCCAGTTCAAGTGGACGCTTTTCTTCCTTCCTTTTTGAAGCGGCTTCATTTGTAAACAGCGTAGGTAGAGAGGCTCTTTCTAGGCCGAATTTCCAGGGCAGTTTCTCATTTGCTGCTGTGACTGGAGTGGTGTTTTTGTAGGCTGTTCCTTTGGCTGTGGAAGTCGAAGCCTGTGACATGCCAGGTGACGTTACGTTGGGATCAGTAATATGAGCCAGAGGCTGCGGCTGTAGATTGCTTGGAGCGGTGTTTTGCATTGCTGGGATACAGGCTTGAGAGCAAGTGGGGCAGAAGCTGTTGTGATGAGGACGCTCTCAGCGGTTCCGGGTTGGGTGTTTTTATATTTGTTCTAATAGTCAGACCTATTTTAAGAGAGTCGTCCCAGCTGCAAAGCAGATAATGTACTGTACCATCTAATCCTGCCATGTGAATGAAGCTTGCTATCCCCCAAGCGCCTGCCAGTCTCTGCTTATTTATCACGCTCCAGAGTGCAGTGTAATACATGCCTGAAGAAGGGCCGGCTTCATCCTCTCCAGGAGCTTATTTAGACAGCATCCTGCAGGGAGGAAGCACTGAGGTTTGCTGTAGCACAAGCTGACAGAGCCAGTTCTCCGACTTACCTGTAACCTTAATCTCTCTGCTGAGCTCTTGTGCGCTGACACATTTGGCAGCTCTTCTGCTGGAGCTGGAGAGAGCTGAAACTCGCCCAGCTTACGTGCACGAAGCTGCCTCTGCAGCGTGTGACTTGGCAGCGGAGGAAGCGCATGGGACGAACGCGTCCTTACCCTGGGAAGGCTGCTGTATGCCAGGGCTGCTGAATCTGCTGTAGGCAGGTGACTCAGACCCAGGTGCCTGTGGGCACCCGGTGGAATGGAATAAATAAGCAGTGTGGTTCAGTGATTCAACATGATCTGTGGCTCCCCACCCCAGCAGCGCAACCGCCTGCCCCTTTCTGCCCTCTTCCAGCTGCTAGAGCTCTGGCTTCCCACGAAGCCTCCATGCTGCTCTCATGAAGCCTGTAAATCCTGATGTTCCCTTCATCTTTAAGACCTGGAGTCAAAATCTCTGACTGTGGCTTGAGCTGGTGTACACTAAGCATCGCTGCAAAGCTGCTTGGTTGCGTTTGCTGTCTGCCTACGTGTCTGTGGTGTGAGTCGTGCGGGGTTGGTCTTTGCACTGGTGTGCAGTATGCCTGCATGCCTTCTGAGTGGTAAAAGATGAGTGAGCGAAGATCAAATCCTGCTGGAACATGCCCCTTGCTGGGTGGCAGGGCTGTGTCCTCTTTCTGCATTAACTTGGGCTGGGTAGAAGAAAGCCTGTCCCTTCCCTGGTCATCCTGGTGGCCTGTGTGACTGAAGGCTAAAAGCAAATGAAAGCTGAAAGAGCTTTACACAGAAATACTGGGAAGAGAAAGGCCGGTTTGGCTGGCAAACATTGTTTGCACAACCTGGAGCTAAAGGAGCAGGAATTGACTTAAGCCTGGGGGTAAACAGGCATCTCCTAACTCATCAGACCAGAGAGATTCTGTTCTAGTTTCTGGTTGGAGCAATTTCCAAATGTGTCAGAAGGAAGGGGGGGAGTGGGAATCTTAAGCCAAGTCTTACGAAGCAAATGAAAAGGGAGTTTTGGCGTATCTGTGCTGACGGGAGACTGGCCTGGGAAGCTCCTTCTTGCATTGTGCTCCTGGCTGAAGAGGGCACTCTCAGCCTCAGCTGCTGCAGAGGATGCTGCAAACACCCTTTGGCTTTGTGATCAAGCTGCCTAAGACACTCTGCATCCTGCATGTCCCCTCCCTTTGTGTGCTTGGGATGCAGTGTCTGTGGTGGTGAAAACCTTCACCTTTTTGACCTGTTTTTCTACAGGAATGGGGACCACGGATCATGTCATAGTGCTGGCTTCCACTAACCGTGCGGATGTCTTGGATAACGCTTTGATGAGACCTGGGAGGCTTGACAGGCACATCTTTATTGATCTTCCAACACTCCAGGTACATTCCACCTCCTGCCCTGTCCTTACCATAGTGCTGATGACTAAGGTGTCCCTGTCCTTGCTGGTGACTCACTGGCCTGGCAAAGGTTGAGCTTGGAGAAGATGGAGATGGTCAGCTTCTGTTTGCCTTTATTCTCATTTATGTGCTCTAAATCGAGGATTTGACATGCTAAAGCCTTGTTTCTGAAGTGGCAACTCACTGTTTTTAAGTGTCTCTGCTCTGGTATGAGTTTTGGCAGTGAATTCTCCTGTGAGGTTCTTTGCCATGCAGATGCAGAACTATGTGTCTTCTCTCCAGGAAACTGGGAACCACCTAATTGGCAAGTTGGCTTGTGTGAGAGCTTTAATTGTGATGTGCCTTGAGCACCATTTGTTCTTTAGGTTTATTGTCCTCACTGTCCTTGTAAGGCTCCTTATTTGCCTTTAGGCAGCCTGTTAAGTGACTTTCTCCTTCTGAATGCTTTTAAAATCCATTTACTAGGAGCTTCCACGTCCGCTGTGTTGACATTTTGTAGCAGAGTTTTGGGAGTAGGCTCAGCTGCAGTAAAGATCTGTCTGCTCTGCCAGCACGGGCTCTTCTTCTCCCATCTGTGCTTTACTGTCCTACTCAGAGCTTTCGGTTAAAATACCTCAAATGCCTGATACAATCTGGCAGCGGAAGCATGAGCTGTGCAGCTGCCCTGAAGGAGGAAGGGGAAAAACCCTGGCAACTGAGCCCATTGTTTTAATCAGGATCTCCTGGACCAGCTGAATGAGTCACTGCGTGGCTTCTTGCCAGCCTGTCGTCTCACCCCCACCTTGGTTTGGGAAAGGGTCGCAGCCAAAGTAGTTAGTAGATGGGTTTTTCGTTTGTGGTGTGTGAGGGAGCAGGTTGAGGCCGTCGGAGCTCCTTCCTGCGAGTGCTTTTATGGTAAGAGAAAAGTTAAGACAGATCAGAGTGAAAGTTAGGAGGGGAGAGTGGCCCTGAGAGAGAAAGCAGTGACTCACGGTAAGCCTCCGTACATCTGTTCTGAATTTGAGAGCTGGGTGTTTATCAGGGCTCCTGCAGCACTGAAATGCTGTAAGGCCAGCCCTGCCCTCTGCTGGCAGTGTCACCCTGCCTGCTCCCCCCCCTGCTCCCCCCCCTGCTCGTGTTGCCAAGGCTCGTGGGCTCAGGTGTTTTGTCTTCTTCACAGGAGAGGAGAGAGATCTTTGAGCAGCACCTGAAGGGTCTCAAACTCATCCAAGATGCCAGCTTCTACTCACAGCACCTTGCTGAGCTGACTCCGGGCTTCAGCGGTACGACATGCTGCATCCCTGTGGGGCTGCTCGGCCCGCTTCTGCGCTAGTTCTGCGGCTCAACCTGCGGCTTCTGTGCTGCTTAGATTTAACAGGGTATTTTGAGCTAAAGGGATGGAGATTTTTTCCTTTGAGCCTTCTCCATCCCTGTGGAAACAGTGGGAAATTAACCAGTTCCCTGGTGAAAGGAGCTGTGATGAGCAATTGTTCATGGCTGTTTTCAATCTTCTCAAACTTTTGTGGTGTGGGGGTAGGGAAAACACACTTTTATAATGCCCGAGTTGTTAATTCCTAAGGGGAGGAACCACTGCTCGTGCTCCTGTCCAAGCTGTTGTTGAGGATGAGATGTTGCACTTTGGGATAAAGACTCTTAAATTGATAGATGTTACCAGGAAAGCAATAGGAGGAATGAATAGCAATTACCTTGTCAGTCAGGGTAGAAATTGGACAAGCCTGCCTGGCTCCTGCATCGAGCCTGTTTCCAGGGTAGGTCCCTGGGAGTTTGAAACAGTGCTGAGCAAGGGGCTCCGGAGTTCCTGTTTATGTGGAGTTCCTGGAATATCCTTTCTGGGTTTCCCCTGTAACAGGCCCCAGCACACTGCCTCTTCGTGACTTCTTTCAGCAGCCCCCCGCCACCATCACCCCACACACACAAACTCGGAACAGATGTTCTTTCTCTTCGGCGCAGAGGTGGTGCGGTTGCTGTACGAGCAGCGCGGCAGTCCATGCCAATCCAGACTGTCCGGGCCGCTCCCTGTTGCCGAGAGCCAGCCTTGGCTTTAGCCTGTTAATTGATTGCTGAACTCTGTCCTCGCTGTGGCAACACGGCGTTCCTTGCCAAGGCAGTTGTATTGTTCCAATCCAATATAAACACCGTGGACTAAGTTTGCTCTCTGTTCCCAAGGAACAAAATAGTGCGGGCTATTTGACTCCCTTAGGTCCTTCTCCAAATTTTTCTTGCCTCTTCTGTCCTCTGTAACCTGTCACGTGACACATCCAGTGTAATTCTTGTCTACAGGAGCTGACATAGCGAATATATGTAATGAAGCTGCTCTTCATGCTGCTAGAGAAGGTCACAAATCCATTGATACTTTCAACTTCGAGTATGCAGTGGAACGAGTCCTTGCAGGTAAGTGACCCAGCTGTTTCTGTTGTCTTACTGGTCTGTATCATGCGTGAGAGAAGGGTTGAAGAAAGGCTGAGAGAGCTGGGGTCGTTCAGCCTGGAGAAGAGAAGGCTCCGGGGAGACCTTATAGCACCTTCCAGTACCTGAAGGGATACAAGGAAGCTGGGGGGTGGGGGGGTGGGGGGGAGCTTTTTACAGGGGCCTGTAGTGGCAGGAAAAGGGGTAACGGGTTTAAACTGAAAGCAGGGAGATTTAGATTGAACATCAGGAAGGAATTCTTCCCGGAGAGGGTGGGGGGCCCTGGGACAGGTTGCCCAGAGAAGCTGTGGCTGCCCCATCCCTGGCAGTGTCCAAGGCCAGGCTGGATGAGGCTTGGAGCAACCTGGGCTAGTGGAGGGTGTCCCTGCCCATGGCAGGGGGATTGGAACTGGATGGTCTTTGAGGTCCTTTCTAACCCAGACCATTCCGTGATTCTATGAAGGCTCAAGTGCATGGGCTGCATTTGAGGAGGAGAGAGCTAGAGCTCTCCTGAAGATCTCAGATGCCGTAGTCACAGCAGGTTCTCTGAACAAGACCTCAGATGGATCTGTCATACTGAATCTGCAGGCAGCCATGGCCAGTAGCAAAACAGGACAGAGGGCAATTCAAATCCGGATCACTTGGGTTTGGGGTTTTGTTTCAAAAAAAAAAAAGAAAAGTGGAAGTATCTCTGGGTTTTTCTCGCCGCTCTGGACACCTGCTACTTAAACATGAATAGGAAATAGGCTGCGTATCCCCAACAGCAAGAAACTAGAGATTCTGGCCTCAAAGCCTAGCTTTGATGAATTAGCGGAATGAGCTGAAAGACAGTAGAGTACTGTTCTCCCTCTGAGAACATCCTGTCGGCTTTTCCCTGCCGCTTGTGCGATTGCCAGCAGAGGACTCTGGAGATTACCCTGTAGCCATGTATTGTAGGGAGGGGAAAATGAGTTCCCTGAACTCTTGACTTCACCTGAGGGGTTTGAAGCTGTTGGGTTTCCGTCTGCACCGCCCTGTAGCTGAGCCTTAGTTTTCCCAATCGGACACTTGACTGCTTTGCGGGGGGTGAGCCTGGGCAAACAGGCTGGCGTGCCGTGCTCTTAGTGGAGTGTGGGGGACAGGATGTTTGTGCTGGGTCAGCTATTTCCTGATCCTGGAATTACAGTGTTTGCTTTATCAGAAAATGCCTGAACAATTCCTCATGTAAGAGGTGTTTTGAGAAAATTCCTGACAGTTTCATCTGCCTCTTAAAAACCAAATCCTTGGCGTGGTTTGGCTGACTGTGGCCATGCTTGGACAAAGCCTGGGCTGTACTCAGCAGGTCCAGGGGTGGACAGCGAGGTGACTGCAGTTGGAATGCAGGAGTCCTCATCAGTAGGAGCAAACGTCCTTTCCTACCTGCAGGAGAGAAAGCACCAAACCTGTAGGGATTCATCTGGCTGCTCTTTCTGAATTCCACCCTTGCCTGAGTTTCCCAGACTCGGAAGATAAGGCAAAAAGCAAGTAAGGCCACGGGGATGGGTAGCAGAAGGAATATCTGGGATTGCGATGGGGCACTGCAGGGCATGGGCTTCAGCAGTTTCGCTGCTTCACTAAGGCTCTGTGGGTGTAGGAGGCCATAAAGTCTTTGTGTTGCTTAATTGGATTCTTTCGTATTAGCAAGACTGGGCTTTGTTTTTGTAGACCGAGGCTAAAAGACCCCAAACAACCCTCCAGGCCCATATATTAAGCGTACCCTTGCCGTGCAGTGGGAACGCTCCTGCGTTTCGCAATCCAGAGGGCATTTCAGTTGCTGTAAAAGCTTTTCTTGAACGAAAGAAGATATTACTGTGGTTTCCATTATAAGCTTCTGGTTTCAATAAGAGTGGTGTGGAATCAAAAGAGAACCCTGCAAGTCCAGAGGCCCTGTCAGCCTTAAAGCTTTGTGTTGCTGCAAGGGAGGAGTAAGAACTTCTCTCTGTGGTAGTCCCCATTGTGTTTTCAGTTTGGGAACAGAAAGCAATCACTAAGTCAGGTCTCCTGGGAGCGAGGGAGGAAGCCTGCTGAGCGCACAGAGGCTTGTAGGGGTTGTCTTTACAAGATGTAGCGGAGCCTGTTTTCTTGGTGGGGTTTGCCTACGCTGTGTAGGGCCAGCAAAGATGCACCGGCATCGTTTCCTGGGTGGTTTGTCTCATAAATGTACTAAGGACAGGCCTTCAGAGAACTTTCCTGCCTGGAGATTACTTGGTGTAGGAAAAGAAACAATCTTTGTGGGCGCACTGTGTGCTATTGTGAAAAGTACAGTCCCTCCCTCCTTGGTGGGCTGACAGAGGAATGCTTCCAGAATTTGTGTGTCTATATATACATATATATATATAGTGTGTATATATACATCTTTTCATGGAAAGAGGCATCCAGGCACGTGTGTGCGCAGTGCTGACAGCAGGGTAAAGCCCTGGTTGATGAAAATCAAGGCTGTTAGAATCAACCTGCTATTCCATCGCCATCACGCCTTGCAGGGCACGGTGGTTTCCAGAGTCCCCGAGCAGTAATTTTACAAGATCTTCCACGCTAATTTTGCTGTTTCCTTCTTTAATAAAGCTCTTGACTTTGTTTAAAAATTCATGTTAATAGAATGTTGTTTTCCGAGATGTGGAGCAAGCTTGGTGTAACGCCTGCTCCACCCCCTACGGCTCCTGGCACCGTGCGGAGACATCGGCTTTAGAGCACCGGTACCTTTGCGCGTTCGGCACGTGGAGCTCTGAGTGCTCGATACGCAGCGTGCTCTGTAGTTAACGTACGTTCTACGTGCTACAAGTTTGACTTCCATTCAGCTTCCTTGGGTTTTTTTTAAATCCTAATTGGACTTACGCTGCGTTACGGACTATTGGGTTGGAAAATAGACACTTTCAGAAATCACCTTTTCGGAGGAAGTATTAAGTGTGAGTTATGGCTTAATTTGCTAGTTCTTAGGAGCCTGGGAATAAGCTCGTACGGAGAATGCCGTGTGTAATCAGAGGCGTTTCCGGGGTCTGGAGAAAGGTTTTTGTGTGTACTCCTGGTCTTTTGCTGATTGGAACGCTCCTAACGCACGAGAATCTCAGCTGGGACCTCTCTTATATATAATGTAACATCTTGCTTCTCTCATGTTCTGCCCCAGGGGCTGAAAGACCATACAGCAAGATCAGTGTGATACTCTAGTCTCTCTTTTGGGTTTTGTTGGTGGCTTTTTTTCCCTTTTTTTAACAAATGGGAGACAGATTTGTTGCAGATCTGTCCCTGGGCAGAGATATAGTGTAACATGCCTTTGGCAGAGCTGGGAACGGAACAGAGCTTTGCGTTCTAGAGCTGTGATCTAATCACATGGTAAATTATTTGTCTAATGATTTAAGTATTGTAAGGAGAAGGGGGGCCGGGGGGAGGTTTCTGTCAGTGTTTTCAATCAAGAGGTAGATCCACAGTATGTAAGCGAAGGGCTCTTTGCTGCCTCTCCGCAGACGGAGTGCCGGGTGAAGCGTGCTGGCTCTCCAGCCGCAGACCGTGCGGCTCGTGCACTTCGCTGTACCAGATTATGCCCTGCTGGTTGCCACCTATTGCCGGCTATCTGATCGAATCCTTGTCCGTGTTCCTGTAGGCACTGCCAAGAGAAATAAGATCTTGTCACCAGAAGAGAGGAAGGTTGTGGCGTTCCACGAATCGGGTCACGCGTTGGTTGGGTGGCTGCTGGAGCACACCGAGGCTGTCATGAAGGTAACTCCACTACCAGCTCTGGTGTCATGAAGCCTGTCAGTGGGTGGGAACAGAATCCGTTGGGGTTCCCCTGTCCAAGATGTGATTGTTTTGCAGCGCTCAAGTTAAATTCTGCTGCGTTACCCTGGCCTCCGTGAGCTTGGAGCCGTGACTGCTGAAATAAAGAAATGGCCAATTGGCTGTGGAGAAGTCTGTTATTAGGCTCCGTTGATGATAGTGACCGTGCAAAGCTGATTAACCAGCTACAGGAGAAGCCTTGCCGTTAAAAGCTGACTGTAAAGCTGTTGGGAGCAGCTGAGTCTTTTGATGCTGCTGCTCCAAACAGGCGCAAAGCACTGCTCCGTGTGTGCGTGCATGATCTCCTTCCCTGCCGTGGCTTGCCAGCACGTTGCAGCCAGCGATGCTACCATCACGTGAGCTGCTCTGACACTGATGGAGAGATGTGTTTTTCAGATTGGCAGGCTTGGGAGTTTGCCTGAAGCTTCTCTGTAGGCAGAGGCCTCTCTTTGGCACCCTGGGGTGTGTTCTCTCCCATCCACATCTCCTCCCTGAAAAGCCTTGATGCTGGGGGTAGGTGGGGAGTAGAAATGACAGGGGTGACAGCTCTTTGGCTTGCCACCAGCAGCAAATTCACTCTGAATGACCTGTTGTGTAAGCTGAACTGTTGTTAGTTACTCTCATTTAAGGAGTGGGGGAAATGGCTCTTATTTTTCTGAAGACATCCTATGATATCCTGTCTTTCTCTAGGTAGTCTCGGTGATTCTGGAACACAGTAAAGTGAACTCTGTTTGGCTTATACCCTCCAAAGCAACTCCTAAATGTCAAAATTTCACTGGCTTGCTAAGGACAATTTGCTTTTTGCCTCTTGAGTTAGAGTGTGGCTGTAGCTGTGAAGGCAGAGCCTTGAGCACAGGTACGGCAACATACCGCAGTCCTTGGCTGTGTCTCTGTAGGTCAGCCTGCCCCATAGCTTCTGACCAACTTCACTGGGAACACAGGCCTCTTCCTGTTCTCCCTCTGCTGCGTTACTTGGACACTCTTTTGCTCTCTGAACTGAGGGAGCTGCTCTGTGTTGCAGGTTTCCATAGCCCCTCGAACAAACGCAGCTCTTGGATTTGCTCAGATCCTTCCAAGAGACCAGTACCTCTTCACCAAGGAACAGCTGCTGGAGAGGATGTGTATGGCGTTGGGGGGGAGAGTGTCCGAGGCCATCACCTTCAACAAAGTCACTACAGGTGAGGAGCCAGACCCTGGCACGGGCGGGTGGAGACTGCCAAGAGAGCCTGATCCTCTGCGCTTGCTCTGCCCAGGGGTGATCAGGGCAACGGGCAGGCTTCTCACACTGAGAAGAAATGTCAAATTGCCTGATTTGATCTTGGGCCTGGGTTTGTGAGCATGGGGAGAGGTCTCCTTGGTTGCCACTTTGTTGTCTTAGATTTGTCCCAAAGGCTAAGGCCACAGATGCAATTACCCAGTGAGACTCTTGGCTTAGGGAGGGCCTAGAGCTTGCTGTGCTATGTTTTCAACTAGTTATATCCAGATGGGATAACAACAGGCAGTGGCAGGCAGGCGCTCCATGTGAGCTAGCTACCAGCACGTTCACATGCTGCGTGGATCCTGCGGTACCTGTAGAAAGGTCTGTCAGCAGGTGGAGTGTTCCCCTCCACGGGCTCCTGTGGCTCCTCTGGTTCTCAACTGGTGGAATTGCGTGTTTGTGCAGGATGTGCTCCTCCTGCACTTATCTCGGAGCTGGGAAACATTGTGTGTCTCTCCCCTGCCCAGGAGCACAGGATGACCTGAAGAAGGTGACCAAGATAGCCTACTCCATGGTGAAGCAGTATGGGATGGTGCCCAGCATTGGGCAGATCTCCTTCCCGGACCGGGAGAGTGCAGCTGGAATCGGTCGGCGCCCTTTCAGCCAGGGACTTCAGCAAATGATGGATCATGTAAGCCCACCCTTGGTTACAGGTTCCTGTTTGTTCTTCCCTTCCTGCAGTTCAGTGAAAAAATCCAAAGTAACTTGCACCCAGACAATTTGCATTTTCCTGTTTGCCTTTACGTAGTTAATTTGAATTGAGCGTGTACCTACTCGATTACAGGGTACTCAGCCTGTGCAGTGAGGCGTTAAGAACAGGCAGAATCGCACACAGCGCTGAGTTCAGCCCCATAGCACTGTGCTGCCTGAAGCTGCAGCAAGTGACTCTGGAATATGAAGTTCTTCCCGCAGAGGGTGGGGAGGCTCTGGGACAGGTTGCCCAGAGAAGCTGTGGCTGCCCCATCCCTGGGAGTGCCCAAGGCCAGGCTGGATGAGGCTTGGAGCAACCTGGGCTAGTGGAGGGTGTCCCTGCCCATGGCAGGGGGTGGAACTGGGTGGTCTTTAAGGTCCCTCCCAACCCAAACGGTTCTGTGATTCTTTGCTGCAGTGTATAAAACCGACTGTGATAGCTGGCGTCCTGGCTCCAGCACGGACAAGACCCTGCTGGGAGACAGGAGGTGCAATTGTGGTGTTCGGAGAGAGGAAGAAATGCTTTGTGGGAGAAGAAGGAATAATCTGGGGGGTGGTTGTGGCACTGTGGACAAATACCCAACTAGGGAAAGAGACTTGCGGAAGCCCCTCCAGGACCTCCGGAGTCCCATGTATGTCTAAGCATGGCTGTGTGGTGCTTACATCACAAGTGTCTGTGTCTAAAGTCTCAGTTGCACAATTTAAATGTCTTCCTAGACCAGAGAGGCCATCTAACCAAAACGACGCCTCCGACTGTTTTGACAGGGAATCAGGCTTCATCGCTGAAAAGTCAAATAGCTGGAAACAAAAAAATTCTGGTTTGGAAGCACTATGGTTTTGCTTCCCTGGGATTTGTGCTGAGCTACGTCTCTTGCTCCCAGACAGCTTCCTTAAGTAGGCTGCATTTCCCATCAGGTGGGGCTCCACTGAAGAGCTCCTGCAAGCGTTTACTGTTGCTTATCACGAGTACCCCTTTGACTGTTTCAAACCATTTCTCTGTTGATGGGAACCACTTTCTGCCTGGCTCAGTTTGCAGATTCCGTCCCTTGGTGCTCTCCTTGTTTATTCACACGTGTTTGTTGCCACCTGTGCTCCAAATCTCTCTGTTTCTGTCTTCTAGGAAGCAAAAGTCCTGGTGGCTCAGGCATATAGGCGCACGGAAAAACTCTTACTGGAGAACCAGGACAAGCTGCGGACAGTAAGTTGGAGTTGTGGAGGGGTTGTTTTTTTGTTTGTTTGTTGTTTTGGGGGTGGTTGTTTTTTACTGGTGTTTTTTGCCTTTCCTTGAAAGTCTTGTAGTGGGAGTGCTGGGGCTCGTGTTGTGAACAAGTGACTGTTTACTGCATATCCCCCAGATTAGGAGCAGGCAGAGGGAGGAATGTGTGCCTTTTCCAGCAGTGAGCAGTCTGCCTCCTGACACCAGCTGGTATTTGTAGGGTAGTGGAGAGTAGGAGTGCTCAAAGCTACAATTGGTCTCCCTCACCTGCACCTCTCTGCTAGCCTCTTGGCAGTGTAATTTCCTGGGAAGCAGACATTTTTGTGAAGCCTGCAAAGGCAGGAGCAGCTCATCCTTCCAGGCCCTATCCAGGAATGGGGTGGACAGTTTCTGGCTTTGGCAAAAGACTGTGGGACCTCTCTCCTTGCCTGATTGGTGCTGGTCGATGCTTTCTGGTGACTCCAAGCAGTTTTCACCCGACAGATCCTTGATACCTGATACACCAAGGAATCCTTGTTGCAGAGCTAGAGCTTTGCCTCCTCCCTTTTGTGTCCTGATGGTCCCCTAGCCAGTCACCCTGGCACGTCCCCACCTCCCTGCCAGGAGTTCTGCACCCATTGCTCTGGGCCCAGCCACGCTTGGGTTGTAGCACCCTGGGTATCTACTCAATCCTCCCTTCAGAGCTCCAGTCCGTAACACCCAACATGACTAGGAGTCAACTTAGTGTCGCATGTTTTGCGAATAAAACAATCCTTTTCCTTAAATCTTCTTTTTAAACAAACAAGAATTGCAACAATAACAAAAACCCCTTCGGCTGTGCAACTCCAGGCCTCTTGTGCGTGGTAAGGTAGCCGGAGCTGGCTTGCCCGGACACCCTGCTGTTGGCCATATCACTGCCCTGTCCCCAGGACAGAGCCCTGGGAGTGCTCTGAAGGCAGGCGTCGTTAGGGGGTCTCCTCTCTGCAGGCCGCCTCTGTTTCATTTAACAGCGATCAGATGTTTGCTGGAGGCTCATCACAGAAAAACTTTTTAAGTTAAGCCAAAGCATCTATGGAGTAAACGTTCCAGTTGCCAGGGCCGTGTGTCGCATCTTGTCAGCGGGATTGAGCTGCTCCGTGTTTGACAGCCACCTGCTGCTCCAGTGTGCTCCGGCTGCTGGCGGGGTGCGGAGAACTCAGCTTCTCTGGAGAGGAACTTCTGACAACACTCAGCCCGCGCCTGCAGGCACAGCCAGCTCTGTGTAATTGCTGTGTGCACAGGGGGAGGGCTGGGGGTCTGACCGTCGTCTCATCTGCTCCCCTCTGGCATCTTGGGGCCACAGGTGCAGTGACAAAAAGGCCACTTCTCTAGTTGTTCCTGGAGTTCTGACTCACCGAACCATTCCCTAGAGATTGCTTTATTGCCCCCAGTCATTCTACGTATTCCTGGCCAAAAAGGCCCTTTGTGAAAGGTGCCAGCAGCCTGGAGAACTTTGTACCGGCTCCGGCAGGCGCTCGGGTCACCCCGTCCGTGCTGCGGGAGCCAGGGGACCGCTCCCCATGCGCTGCCACACGTGCTGCCTGCGGACGTTGAGATCTGGGCTGGCAGGGAGAGTTCACCGCAGTTCAGGGAGGCTGTTTTCAAACCCCTGCGCCTCATTATGCCTTATTTACTCTTCCTAGCTGTCTAATGCCCTCCTGGAGAAAGAAGTGATAAATTATGATGACATTGAAGCTTTGATTGGGCCTCCGCCCCATGGGCCAAAGAAAATGATAGCTCCTCAGAGCTGGCTTCAAGCGGAGAGGGACAAGCAAGACACAAGAGATGAAGAAATGCCCCAGCAGCCACCAAACCACGAGGAGGAGGAGGAACCACGCCTGAGACCAGTATGAAGCCCACTCCTGATGTGGAACGGGAGGACTTTAAAGGCTTCTTTTGGACACAGCCTTTCCCTTTTCAGCTCCAGAATCAAGGATACTGAGCAGGGAGTTGTGTGCTGCCGTTACCCAAAAATTAAGGGATGGCTGTGTTGGCCCTATTAACCAGCTTTTCCCTGCAGGAGGGAGAACTCCTTAGGATTTTGAAATTGATTCTCAGCAGGGTAGTGGTGATGAGGAGTTGGGTAAGTCTAACCTGCTGAAAGATTTCTGGTGTGCTGGAGTGTGTACATGTTCTTAAGGGTGAAAGATCCTGGGGAGTCCTTGCAAGCCACCTCTCGCTGGGGTGTGTGACACGTCAGGAGCGCGGGGCTCTTCCTTTCAGTGCCAGCAT
Organism: Rhynochetos jubatus; assembly: GCA_027574665.1. Taxonomy (NCBI): domain Eukaryota; kingdom Metazoa; phylum Chordata; class Aves; order Eurypygiformes; family Rhynochetidae; genus Rhynochetos; species Rhynochetos jubatus. Next base: position 6,871,171 of record CM050661.1, read on the forward strand.
GGTCAGGGCAGTGAAACCCCTGCGAGACTCCCGGTGCTGTAGTTCTTGTGCGACACCGCTGTAAGCTCTGACCGTCCCTGCTGCCGAACACGGCAGAGACTGAAAACCAGACTCCGCTAGAATAAAGTGTCACCGATGTGCTGCTGTGTTTGTGGAGTATCTCAAGGCATGGATAAGTGTTTTGGCACATAGGAAGCTTATTAGAGCTGTGGAATTACACAGGACAAGGGCTTTCTTTCCCCTGGACATCAGCTTAGGTTGAGTTTTTCCAGTGAGGGTCTCGCAGGCAGAGCTGGAGGGAAGCGTGTGTGCAGAACCCAGCGTAACCTGCAGTGGGATGTCGGGAGCTAGTGCTGCGGAGTGGTTCCCATTGACACGCTGGAACACTGTTCAGCGAGCTGCTGGTCCGGAGCTCTTGGGAGGAGCTCTAGAGCAGGCGTGTCAGTTGGGAAGCCTCGGTAAAAAGCTGGCAGCTCCTCTGGCTCCATCCAAAAAGCTGGCAGCCCCTCTGGCTCCATCCTCGTGCCTCTCAGGATGAGCTGTGATGGTGTGGTTGTCTGCCCCTCGTCAGGGAAAGCATTAAAATGATCGTTGGTGCCTGGCGTGTTCTGGCTGGGTTAATCTTTTAGGCAGGATTAGGCTTGACTATTCCGTGAGGATTGTCCGTGAGCTGACAGACCCCGGCCCAAGCTTGCTGGCAGCTTTCAGCTCCCAGCCCTCGGCAGTAGCCCCCAGCCTCCTCTTCAGGCTGGAGCAGAGCTGCTTGTTTCCCCTGGTGACGGGAGGCTGGATGTGGGGGTGACGGCTGTAGCGGTGCTACCCTGGGACACTTGTGGGGACAGCGCAGGGTCCTTGGTGGCGGCAGGGGTGGCCGTGCCGTGGCACACCGTCACTGCCAGGCCGGGGCTGCGGCTCGCAGCGCGGCAGGATCTGGGCTCTGTCAAGGTGGGTGGTGGTCCCCCGGCCCCCCTCCTGCTATAGGGGGGATGCCGGTGCTGCCCACCCGCAACTGGGGAAGGTGGCAGAGCCCTGCCGTGGGGCGTGCGCGTGGAGGGGGACGCAGTCCTGCGGGAGGACCCGGGGGTAGGGTCACCCCTCTGTCCTGTCCTGTTGGCTGTGTCGCCCCCGGGTGGCCCGGGCTGGAGGTGCGCTGGGCGCAGCTGTAGCTGCATCTGCTCACCAGGCCAGCCCTGGCAGCGGGTCGAGCCTGCGTGCGGGCCGGGAGCACCGTCCCCGCCTCGCCAGCTCAGTGCGCGCGGGCCCTTTAAGTTGGCGCCATCTTTACTACGGGCGCCGTGAAGCTGCCGCCGTGCGCTTCCGGTGCCTTCTCCTCATTGGCCCGTTCCTGCGGCGCTGCCCATTGGCCGCTGCCCCTGTGCTTCCGGCGTGCCCGGTGCCGCCGCTTCCTTTTCCGGTCGGCCATTTGCCGTGGCGGGAGGTGAGTTGGGGCGCTGCTGCGGCCGGGGGGCTCGATCCGCCGCCATCCGCCCACCGGAGGCTGCTCCCCGGGACGGGCTGTGCCCCGGGGCCGCCCGCAGGCTGCGCGGGGGCTGTGGGCTGCGCGGAGGGCCAGCGCCGGGCCCGGAGGTGGCGCTGACAGGGTGCCGGCCTGGGCATGGGCCGGGCCGGGGATAGCGGGCTCGGCCGCGTTCTGGCCCTGCCCCGGGTGGCGCAGGGACGGGGAGGGGGCCCTGCCGAGGTGGCTGGGGAGGCCCTGCAGCCCCGCTGTCCCGGTGGGGCCGGCGGCCGCCTTTAGCCCTGCCCGTGTCCGCAGGCCGCAGCAGCCATGGCGCCCAGCCGCAATGGCATGATCCTGAAGCCCCACTTCCACAAGGACTGGCAGCGACGAGTGGCCACATGGTTCAACCAGCCCGCCCGCAAGATCCGCAGGTGGGTGTCCGGCCGCGCCTGCTGTAGCTCCTGCCGCTGGGGGAGCCGTCTCTTGTCTCGGGCGGCTTAGGAAGCTCAGGTCCTGCCTGTGTAAGCTGTTGCCCCGCTCGTCCTCGTTAAAGGCTCTGGGGTTGCAGCAGGGCGCGCCTTGGCGCGGGGTCTCGGGTCAGGGTCAGGCTCCGGCGCGTGCCCCTCCAGCTGCAGCCAAGTGATGAGAAGTCTCCGGAATCGCTGCACCGCGTTGATGATTCCCTTGAACCCTTGTGTGTCTGATGGCTGCGGCTGTTCCGTGGAAGCCCGCGTCCACCTGTCCGAGCTCTAGGCCAGCGTTGTGTTCGTTCCTGGGCGATCCCTGGGTGACAGAGGCCTGGCAAGGGAGGTCGGCTGGCCGTTGGGGAGCGGTGTGTCTGGCAGAGATGCGGCGTTCCTGATCACTGTCCCCTTGGACGTTCCAGGAGGAAGGCCCGCCAGGCGAAGGCTCGCCGCATCGCTCCCCGTCCTGTGGCTGGGCCTATCCGGCCTATAGTGAGGTGCCCTACGATCAGATATCACAAAAAAGTTCGTGCTGGAAGAGGCTTCAGCCTAGAAGAGCTTAAAGTAAGTACGGAGCGCTGATCCCAACCCCGTAAAGCTACCTCCGAATCCGAGCTGGGCCGGCTTGCGTTCCGCCCGTGGATAAGGCGCAGGTGACTTGCCGAGGGGTCGGTATCGGCTGACTGGCTCTGCCGGGGGAGGGGAGAAAACACTGGTCTGGTCTTCTCCGTACCTGGGGTGGGCATGCAGTAGCGTGCCTCAGAGCGAAAGGTTGCTTTGGAAAGTACACGTCTGTCCGAGCGGCAGCCTGCCCAGACAGAATTCCGCTAGAGCTGGGTTCTGGTAGCGCGTTAACTGAGTCTCCTGAATGCCCTTAAGGGAAAAGGAAAGACTGCTGGCTGCTTCGTTAAATTCTTGCGTTTCTGCTAAGCCTGAGGACTTTAGCCAGCGTGAGCCTGTCCGTGTTGTGGAGCAGGTGAACCGCGCTCAACTTACCCCTGCCGGAAGCAGGGAATGACGTGCTGGAAGGGAACTTCTGCCAGGCCTCGCGGAGGTGCTGCGGCTGTTTCTCATGGAATAGCTACGAGCTGGTTTTGGAGCACTGGGAGTCTGTGGGAAGTACTCAGTGCCCTCCGTTGCTGCAGGAGACCGTTCTCTGTCACCTTCCCAGGTCGCAGAGCTGAGCTAAAAGCTGGGGGAGGGGGTCTGCAGGAACCCCCACCCCCGTATCCACGCAGGGGGCAGGAATAAACATCAGCGCTTGCTGGCAGCCGGCATCCACCGCTGCCTCTTGTGCGTGGTTTAGTATCTAATTAAAACATTTATAACGGTGAAATTAGTGCATTGAAGCAGCAAAATTGTTTTTCTGGACGCCAAATGGTTCATTACTTTATTTTTCTTCAATTTCTGGGTAACGGTGGAATACAGAGCAGGGCACAGATGTTTGTAGACTGAAAATGAGGCTATTTCTTGTTTAAGATGTTAAAAAAAAATTAATGTCTTTAATGGAGCTCCCAGCGTGCCGTGAACCAGCGGTTATCCGCGGCCTGACTCCATGAGTTTGTCTCATGTGTATCAGAGTTTAAACATCCCCCGTAATTACCCGGGGGCTGCGCGTCGCTCTCCCGAGGAAATCCATCTGCGGAATGTTTCCAGCATTAAAGCCCAGGCGCCAGGGCACCCTTCGTGGCACGGCGGGTCCCTCTTGCCAGGCCCTGGCGCTGCCGACACACCGGTCGCTGAGCCTTTCTCCAGACTCAGTGGCTTTGATGGATGCGCTCAAACCCTGCTCTGGCTGGTGCCTGGAGCGGCTCGGGACAGCGGCCCGGTGGCGTCGGGAGCTGTTGGATGCTGTCACTGACACCGCGTGCTCTCTCTTCAGCTCGCTGGCATCAACAAGAGGTTTGCCCGGACTATTGGAATCTCGGTGGATCCCCGGCGACGTAACAAGTCTACCGAGTCACTGCAAGCCAACGTGCAGAGGCTGAAGGAGTACCGCTCCAAGCTTATCCTCTTCCCAAGAAAGCCGGCTATGCCCAAGAAGGGAGACAGCTCTGTAAGTACTCAGCTGCTAGGAACACTTCACCGGGTCCGTTTCTGGGAACGGTTTCGGAGGTTTGGTGATCAGTCCGTCCTGGTGCCGTGGCGCGCAGCCAGGCAGCGCTCTTGAGCGCTTTTCCTAACCCCTGGGGGGGAGCGGCCCTTCTCCCGGGGTCATCGCGGTGCCTGTGCACGTACGTGGGGAACGGCTGAGCCCAGCGCGAGCCAGGCCTGGTGGAGTTGACCCTTGGGTGCTCCCTGGGGTTACAGTACGGCTTTGGGCAGACTTGGCCTGGGGCCCGCTGTGCTGCTGGGGAGGTGCAGCTGGGACTGGGGGCCGAGCTCCCGGGTCTGTTCGCTGGAGCGTTGATTGTTGCCCAGCCAGCTGAATGTGGTTTGTGAAGCTGAATTGGCAGAACGGCTGGACAGGCCGTCTGGCGTCTGTCCCATGGTGGTGACGGCTGTCTGGGAAGGGCGAGGACAAACTCTTCCTGTACAGAGTTCAGCGAAAGCCCTGCGAGGCAGGCTTAAGCAGGTTGTTGATGTAGAAAAACACTAAAATCTCGGTGAGATCCCGAGTGCCGTTTGCTTTCCTTGGCTCTGCCTGTGGTCAGTCTGAGCTTCCCGCCTGGCGGCGCGAGTCGTGAGCCAAGGTGCAGTGCTCAGGCTGTCCTCGGTCTTCCGGAGCGTGTCGGCTCTGGGCTGCTTCACCGCAGTGCAGTGAGCCCACCCCGCTCCGGCTTCTGAACAGGGCAGGAAGCATCTCGAGCTTCCCTATCCAGTACTTGCCTCTGGAATACTGTTTCAGGATGTCTGAAATAAAACTAATCTCTTTTGTGCGGTGCTGCGCTGTCACAAGAAGCTGGAATTAGCCCTGGAAGGAATTGCTGAGGAGTGCACTGGGTATCAAACTAAAAATGGCACAGTAGGTGTCAACGTTTTTCCGGCTGGTGGCACTCCCAGAAGCCCGCTGCTCCTTCTGGCCGGGTCCGGGCTGACGGATAGCCCGGCAAAACGCCGGCGTTGCTGTGGCTGAAACGCTGGGTTCCTTACCGGTCGGTCTGAAATCTCCAGCTCGGGGTGTTTACACGTGTGGGGGGTGCTTTTAACCCAGCTGCTGGCCTGGGATGTCTTAAATACTGGGATTTTCACTATTCCATCCTCTCGTCCTGCAGGCTGAGGAACTGAAGATGGCAACTCAGCTGACTGGGCCCGTTATGCCGATCAAGAACGTAAGTGGAACTGGTCACCTCTCTGACGTGACAGACTTGGCAGAGAGGGTTCTCTCCTTGCCGGTCTGCCCCAGAGGGTCGCTGTCTCCAGACCCTTCCCACCCTGGGTCAGAGAAGACCAGGAACAGATCAAGCTCGTCCTGGTCTCTTGCCAAGAGAACCTTGATCTGTTGGGTCCCTGGGCGTTGCAAAGGGCTCGTCACTTGGAGCTCCGCTAACCGCCAAGCAGCTGGGGAAGTCCCTGCAGCGCAAGCTGTGTTTCTGGGTCCGGAGGGGAGCTCCAGGCACCCGTGTTGGGAATAATAATCCATACTCTGCTTCCACCCTGAGCGGGGCGCTGGGGAAGCGCATGTACGCTCTCCGGCGAACGCTGCCGGGGAACCTGGACTATAACCCCCCGAAACACAATTCCATGGAGCTTAAAGCACCCTGAGGCATCCCTGTGCTCAGCGTAGCCTCCTCCGGGTGCGCTCCAGGGCCATTTCCCTGCTTGGGGGGGTGGTACCCCCATGAAATTAGGGGCGCTTGGGCTGAGTGCTGCCTGCTGGCAGCCGGCTGCGGTCACCGTTTGGCCGGAAAGCCTCGCTCCTGGTAGCTGACTCACGTTTTGCCCCGGTACGTTCCGGTGTCGCGCTGACGCGCGCTGGCAAATTGGGAACGGGATGAAAGGAGGCGCCTGGTGGAGCGATGATAAGGGCAGGGCCCGCCGATTAGCGCAGACGCGCTCCGTCACGGCATCCTGCAGCTGGCGGTACAGACGGAGCGGGATGAATTGCGTTAAGCCTTAGTGGCCCTTTCCGGGGGCCTCTGATGTCCCGCTCTCCGGGCTCTTCCCACCAGGTTTTCAAGCGGGAGAAGGCCCGCGTTATCTCGGAAGAGGAGAAGAACTTCAAGGCCTTCGCCAGCCTGCGCATGGCCCGGGCCAACGCCCGTCTCTTTGGGATTCGCGCGAAACGCGCCAAAGAAGCCGCAGAGCAGGATGTGGAGAAGAAAAAATGAGCCCTTCTCCCTGGAACTGTCAATAAAAAAAATACAGGAATGTGGGTGTGCTGTGTTCCTAGGGCAGCGTGCCGGAAGGAGCCGGCCTGCGCCCCTGTGGCTCGCGGAAGGACGCGCCGTCGGCACGTGGGAAACTGTTTTCTGCGGGGCGGCAGCCCTGTTTCCCACCGACCCCTCTTCCCGCCGCTCTTCCAGCTGGAATGACTTCCACGCCTCTGCCCGTGGGTCTGTGTGAGGCTGGGGGTGGGTGGGTGGGTGCCCCCCGTGGGTGCCGCTGCCTGGGCTGCACCCAGCCTGGGCTCGCTCCCTGCTTTTGCTGGGGTACCGGGGGAGCAAGGCCGGTGCCCGGCACCTGGTGTCCTGCCCAGAGCCGCCCCCCCGCCCGGCTGCGGCTCACCCCGGTGCTGTTCACCACCCCCAGCCCTGCAGAAGGGACTGGGGGTTCTGGCCCATCCTCCTGACCCGGGGGGTTCCTGGGCTCTGCCTCCCACAGGGCAGGGGGCCGGTGAGGGGCTGGGGGCGGTGGGTGACGAGGTGGGTTGTGTCCCACTCTGGGGAGCGCTGAAGCAAGCCCCTTTGCTGGCTCAGCGGTCTGGGGGCCGTTCCGCAGCCTGGCTGCGCTGCGCATCGCCGCTGCCCGGAGAACGGGAGTCGCTCGGGTCCGTTAGGTGGGTGACAGGCGCTCGGGGATGGGGTGTAACGGGGTACTCGGGGCTGGCACCCATGGAGCCCTGACCCAGCGGGTGTGCCCGTGTTCGCTCAAACTGGTGTGCGAGCTGCCCCGGGGGGGGTGCTCAGGGTCCCTCCTGAGCCTGGGGTTGCATCCTGCACCCTGCCATGGGTCGGCTGCATCCAGCCCCGCTGTGGGGCTGCGGGGGGAGCGGGGAAGGAGGGTGGCCTATTTCTGCCACCCAGGCTGGGGATTAGCTCCCGCAGCCCAGGGCCCTGCGGTGCCCTCGCCTTTATTAGCTCCATCTGCATATTAATCCCTCCAAATAAAGCCTAATTACATCATTTTCATCGAGCCGAGCTGACAGCAGCGCTGGGGTGATGCACGTGGGTGAGGGGTGCCGGGGCAGCCCCCCGCCGGGACCTCCTGGCTCCGTGTGCAGGTCTGGGTGCTCTGGCGCATGGGGAGGGCACCCGGCGGTGTTGGGGCACCCCGTCCTTGCGCTGGGGTGTTGGCTGGGGGGGGGGCCCTGAGCAGGACAGGCCTCGTGCACCCCATGGCGGGTGGCTGGGGAGGACGAAGGGTGCTGGGAGCGAGGGCTGTGCCTCACGAGGCTCACCTGGAGCGGGAGCCCCTGCCCGGGCACAGCCGGCGGTACCGGGGACCCCGCTCGGCTCCGGCGCCCGCCGGCGGGCTCGGCTCCGGCGCCGGCAGCGAGGCAGTTAACGGAGCTTGTCGTCTCCCTCTTAGGGCTCCGCTCCCGAACTGCAGCTTGAGTCAGTTGTGTGGAGGTGGCAGCGGCGGCAGCTCCGGCTGGCACACCGGCTCCGGCTGGCACACCAGCTCCGGTTGGCACACCGGCTCCGGAGACCCCAGGCCTCAGGGTGCCGCGCCCAGCCTGCCAGTACCCAGGTGAGAGGGGTGGCTGGGTGGGGTGGGGGCTCGTGTTCCCTCCGCCGGGGGATGCCCGCCATCCCGGGGAGCGGGGCGATGCCCGCCGGAGCCATGTGCCGGGCAGGGCCCGTGCCCTGCGTGACTTCGACGGGAAACTTTGGGCGGGCGGCGGTGGGGGCTCCTGGCCGGGCTGGGCACGCCGGGGCATCGGGGTGCTGCTCTGCCCCCACCTGAGCCGGGCAGCCCCCGGGGGCCGCAGCTATGGGGTCCAGCCCTGTGCTGGGGCTGGCAGAGCCCCTTGACGACCCATCGCTGCAGCATTGCCTGGCTGAGTGGCACCAGCCTCTGGGGGGGGGATGGCCCCTGTCACCCCAGGGCACCACCGGCCCTGCCAGGGGCAGCAGGACGTGGCCGGCACTGCCAGCATCGCCTGGTGGCACAGACGATGACCTGGTGTCCCTCCTGCCCGGGCCGGGGTGTGCTGCCTGCAGGGACGGGAGGGACACCCCAGCGTGGGGACCCAGGGCTGCTGCCCAGTCCCTGCTCCTGCACAGCCCCACTCGGGTGCCCCATCCCCATGGGACACATCCTGCCCTTGGGCTGGGGCAGAGCTGGGCACAGCCCCACGGGATGCTCTGCGGGGCGGATGGGGGCACGCGTTGCCCGTGGGGCTGGCTGGTGCTTGGGGATGCATGGGGAACATCACAAGGGGTGGCCCGGATTGGGCTCACCCCACTCTGCTCTGGCACCCTGCAGGGCTCCACAGAGCCATCGGGACCGGAACTGGCCGCTCCGCCTCAGAGAGGGTCTCCAGGGTCCCCTTCACCCACCGGAGCATCCCACCAACACCCGCTGCCACCGGGGACCTGCCTGACCCCACGCACCGGGGCTCCATCCCCACGCCTGGCATCGCGGGGCGACGTGCCCCGGGCATGACGGGCACCTGCCCGGCTCCCTGACGGCAACGAAGGCAGCGGCTGCCCGTGCCGCCCAGCTCGCCCCACATGCCCTTCGCCCACGGGGCCGCCTGTCCCCCGGCACGCCCGGGCACCCACCGCACCGCTGCCACCATGGGCGAGGCGCCCGAGCTGTCCCCCCAGGCCCCGCTGGCCGTCCTCTCCAAGGTGGAGCTGCGGGTGAGCTGCAAACACCTCCTGGACCGCGACACGCTCAACAAGTCGGACCCCTGCGTCCTCCTGCTGATGCAGTCCCAGGGCCAGTGGATGGAGGTAGGAAGGTGGGGGGCACCGCCAGCACCCACCGCAGCCGGGCAGGGCTGAGCGCAGGGGTTGCGTCTCTGGGATGGGGACGGGAGCAGAGACAGCCCCAGGGTGGCTGTGATGCCCATGGGGCTGGAGACAGGGCAGGAGCCGTTGTGCGGGGGGCAGGGTTGCAGAGCAGGGGGCAGGGTGCACGAGATGATACAGAGCAGGATGCGGGGGACGGGTCGACGTAGGGCACATGGTGCAAGAGACAGTTTGCAGCAGGGTGCAGGGCACAGAAGATGGTTTGGAGCACGGTGCAAGGTGCAGGAGATGGTTTGGAGCAGGGTACAGGGTGTAGGGTGGGGTGCAAGGTGTGGGAGATGGTTTGGAGCAGGGTACAGGGTGGAGGAGATGGTTTGGAGCGGGGTACAGGGTGGAGGGTGGGGTGCAGGCTGCGGGAGACGATGCCGAGCAGGGTGCAGGATGGTTCAGAGCAGGGTGCACGCAGAGGACGCAGAGCTCGCGGTGCAGGGTGTGCACAGAGGATGCTGGACGCAAGGTGCAGAGCTCACAGTGCAGGGTGTGCACCGGGTGCAAGGTGCAGGGCACAGAGCACGTGGGGCAGGGCAGGGCAGGGCTGCGGGATACTCGGCAGCGCATGGGGACGGTGCAGACGCCTCGGTTGGAACAAGCCCCACGGGGCTCTGTGGCCCTGAGCGGGGTCCCCACGGCACGTGGCTCCAGCACCTGCTGCCCCAGGCCAGGGCCAAGGGACACCTTGGCCACCCCTGGGGTGGATCAGGGCTTGTGGGCTGGGACAACTGGGTGACATCACCCACCCCTCCACACGCAGCGGGGCAGCTCACAGGGTCTGGGGCTGGCACTGGGGCTGGCGCGGCTCCTTCCCATCGCTCCCTCACAGCTTAGCTCTGGGCTGGCGCCGGCAGCTCCGCGCTGGCAGCTCCGCACTGGCTAATCGCTGCCGCTCAGCCGGCAGATTTAACGCTAAATCCCTCTGCGTGTAATCGACTCCACGAACCGGAGCCGGGGTGGATGGCGAGGGCCCCATGCCAGCTGCGGGCTGTGGCTGTGCCCTCACTGTGCCATGGTGGGCTGTGCCACGCTCCCCTTGCCATGCCGTGCCATGCCATGCCATGCAAGGGCCGGATCCAAGAGGCAAGAAGGTCCCTCCTCGACCACCTTTTGGAGGGTCTCTGTCAACTGTTCCCTGCCTGTCCCTGCCAGGTGTCCCCCAGCCCAGCCAGGACAGTGTCTGGAGCCGGCTCAGATGCTGCCCGCTGGGTCCGAGAGCCAAAACAGCCCCAGCGCGCTGGCAGGGCTGGCACCGAGGGGCCAAGGTGACTGGGACCCAGAGCAGGATGTCCAGAGAGGTGGCCTCGCCGGCGCCGTGGCGGTGTGGGCTCGGCAGATGCTGCCGGACCAGGCAGGTGGTGGGCAGGGGCCGGCCGGCTGGCAGGGTGCCCTGGCCAGGATGCGTCCTGTTGAGTCAACGCTGGCAAGGACAGGGTGCGGGGGAGGCTCCTGGAAGCTGCTCAGCACCCACCGGGAGATGCTGAGCACCCATCCGCCTGCCAGGAGCACGGGGGCCAGTGGCCCCCACCCTTGGCCAGCCCGGGGTGGGAGCGCAGGGGCTCATCCTGGGCACCAGGCTGCCATGGCAAACTGTGCTCCAGGGGCAGAGCATCCCATTGAACTGACCATGGGGTGTGCCCCACACCCCAGCAGGTGCCCGTGGGGGCTGGCACCCTGGGGGCACACCTCCCTGTCCATGCCAGTGGCGGGGGCTTGGAGCTGCCTCCAAATGCCGCTCACCTGGGAACCAGCACGGCCAGGTGAATGCTTGTACGGGGCTGGTCCCTCCCCATCCCTGCATCCCTACATCCCCTGCGTTCCGGCATTCCTGTGCCCGGCTCTGGGTGAGCTCTGGCATCCCAAGGTCCTGGATAGCTCCGGATCCATCCCCGAGCTGGGCTCTGGTCCCGCTGCCCCCCCAGATGAGCTCCTGCCGTGCAGGTGGACCGCAGCGAGGTCATCAAGAGCAACCTCAACCCCGTCTTCGCCAAGATCTTCATGGTGGATTACTACTTCGAGGAGGTGCAGAAGCTGCGGTTCGAGGTGTATGACAGCCACGGGCACGCCAGCGTGGGCACGCACGACGATGACTTCCTGGGGGGCATGGAGTGCACCGTGGGGCAGGTGAGCCTGCGGCCCTCGCCCCGGGGACACCCGCCGCCGGCGGCGTCCCCTCCCCAACCCCTCAGCTTTTGCAGATCGTGGCTCAGAAGCGGGTGACGAAGCCACTGTTCCTCAAGTACGGGAAGTTCGCGGGCAAGTCCACCATCACGGTGAGTGGCCAAAACTGGGCTGGCAGCGGCACCGGGCAGGGACCCTGGGGTGGCACTGAGCAGGGACCCTGAGGTGGCACCACACTGGGACCCTGGGATGGCAACGAGCCAGGACACTGGGGTGGCACTGAGCAGGAACCCTGGGGTGGCACCATGCTGGGACACATGGGTGGCACTGGACTGGGGTGCTGGGACGGCATCAAGCTGCGACATATGGGTGGCACTGAGCTGGGTCCCCAATGACCCTCCTCCTGTCCTAGCTGTCATCCAACCCTGCAGCCCCCCAGGCTCTTGTGGGTGGGGAGGACTTGGTGTCCCCACTGACATCTCCTGGCCACCCTGGGGGGGTTCCCACCATGCCAGGGTGTCACCCTGTCCCCTCGCCATGCAGGCAGGGAGGGCAGGGGGACAAAGCTGTGCCCTGAGCACCCTGCGGCCACCTGTCCTCGCAGGTCATCTCAGAGGAGATCTCGGGGAACAACGGCTATGTGGAGCTCGCCTTCCGCGCCAAGAAGCTGGACGACAAGGTGAGCCGGGTCCCGCGGGCAGGGGAGACAGGCAGGGCGGGCAGCGCGGGCTGGGCGGGCAGGGTGGAGGGTGCTCTGCACATCCTCCCTCCTCCAGGACCTCTTCAGCAAGTCGGATCCCTTCCTGGAGATCTACCGCGTTGATGACGACCGCAGCGAGCAGCTGGTGTACCGCACCGAGGTGAGGCCCCGGGCAGGAGGCGGCCCCCGGCTGCCCCCAGCTGCCCCCAGCTGCCCCCAGCCCTGCTGAGCCCCTCGCCCCGCAGGTGGTGAAGAACAACCTGAGCCCCATCTGGGAGCCCTTCAAGGTCTCCCTCAACTCGCTCTGCAGCTGCGAGGAGAAGAGGAAGCTGAGGGTGAGGAAGGGCGACGGGGACCGTCACCCCTGGCTGCCCCACAGCCCCGCGTGGGCGACGTGCCGGGATCCCCAAGCCGGTGGGACGGTGCCGGGGCTGGGTGTGGCTTGGGGGGCGCGGGTGTGCGGCCCCCCCGAGCTGGGTGCTGCCCAGCCGGGGCTGAGCCGTGCCGTGCCGCAGTGCGTGGTGTGGGACTACGACTCGCGGGGCAAACACGACTTCATCGGGGAGTTCTTCACCACCTTCGAGGAGATGCAGAAGGCGATGGGGGAGAACAAGGTGGGTGCAGGGACACGGGGGCAAGGGGACAGCCTTTGGGCTCATTCCTGACAGCAGATCCCGTTCCAGGAGGCACCTCCCAGCTCCTCCTCTGGTTTTGGGGCTGCTGCCCCCTCTTTGGGGAATGGATGGGGGGCCTGGGCTTCTCTGGGGGAATTGGCCCCAACCAGGCTGGCTGGAGCCCATGGGCTGGCCAGGGGAGGGGGAAGGGGCTGCATCCTGGGGCTGTGGGGCTGCAGGGTCGTGAGGCAATGGGGCTGCAGGGTTATGGGGCTGTGGGGCTGCAGGGTTATGGGGCTGAGGGGCTGTGGAGTTATGGGGCTGTGGGGCTTTGGAACTGCAGGGTTATAGGGCTGAGGGGCTGCAGGGTTATGGGGCTGTGGGGTTAGGGGGTCGCAGTGCTGCAGTGCCATGGGACCAGGGGGCTGCAGGGTACTGGTGGGGGGTGCTGGCACATGGGTCTGTGTCCCCGGGGCTGGGGGGCCGCCGGCAGCGGGGGTGCCACGTGCCGCAGGTGCAGTGGGACTGCATGAACCCCAAGTACAAAATCAAGAAGCGCAACTACAAGAATTCAGGGGTCGTGGTGCTGCTGGACCTGAAGGTGAGTGCCTGCGTGCCATGCTATGCCAAGCCCGTGCCATGCCATGCCATGCCAAGCCTTGCCCAGCTGCCATGGGGCGGTGTGGGGCAGGACCAGCTGACGCAGGTCCCTCTGGAAGATCCACAGGGTCTACTCCTTCCTGGACTACATCATGGGCGGCTGCCAGATCCACTTCACGGTGAGCCACGTCCCCCAACTCGACCCACCGGGGGCCAGGCGGGGGCTCTGGGCCATGTGCCCCCATCCCCAGAGCAGGGGGCCGTGGGTGGTACATCCTGGCTCCCCCAACCCACGGCTGTGCCACAGTGCCAGCAAGTGAGGCTGGCACCGAACACGCTGATGGCCCCGCTCGCCCTGGGGGTCCCTCACCACCACCCCCCTCGCCAGGTGGCCATCGACTTCACGGCCTCCAACGGGGACCCCCGGAACAGCTGCTCCCTGCACTACATCAACCCCTACCAGCCCAACGAGTACCTCAAGGCGCTGGTCGCGGTGGGCGAGATCTGTCAGGACTACGACAGGTCCGTTGCTCCGGCAGGTCCCCCGGGGCCAGGACACCCGGGTGATGGCCACCCCGGGGCCAGGACACCCTGGTGATGGCCACCCTGGTGCTGGCACTGCTGAGGCTCCTCACGCTTCTTCCCTCGCAGTGACAAGAAGTTCTCAGCTCTGGGCTTTGGTGCGAGGATCCCCCCCAAGTATGAGGTAAGGGGGTGGTCAGGGCTCCGTGGGACCCCAGGGATGTGCTTGTCCCTCAGGACACCCTTGGCCATGGCTCCTGTGGGGCTCGGCAAGTGCCAGGGGCTGCGGTACCGGCTGCCCCTTACCCTCTCGCCCTCCAGGTCTCCCACGACTTCGCCATCAACTTCAACCCCGACAACGATGAGTGTGAGGGTGAGTCCATCTCCAGTGGGGCTGGGGAGGCTGATCCCATGGTCCCCCCTGTGCCAGACCCCGGTGCTGCCTTCCCCCCCCTCACCCCTCACATCCTCCTCCACAGGCATCCAGGGTGTCGTGGAGTCCTACCAGAGCTGCCTGCCCAAAATCCAGCTCTACGGCCCCACCAACGTGGCCCCCATCATCTCCAAGGTGGCTCGCGTGGCAGCCGACGAGGAGCGGACGAAGGAGGCTTCGGTACGTACCTGCGGCCCCGGGCTGGTGGGCTCCGGGCTGGGCTGAGACCCAGCACGCTCATGCCACTTGTGGCTGCTCCCACGTCTCGGAGCCAAACCCTTGTCTGGTTTCCCCGGCATGGGGCTGGCAGCGGGTCTGGGCAGCCCCCCCAGAGCATCCCTCCTGCCCCCAGCAATACTTCATCCTGCTGATCCTGACGGACGGAGTGGTGACGGACATGGCGGACACGCGGGAGGCCATCGTCCGCGCCTCCTACCTGCCCATGTCCATCATCATCGTGGGGGTGGGCAACGCCGACTTCACCGACATGCAGATCCTGGACGGAGACGACGGCGTCCTGCGCTCCCCCAAGGGCGAGCCCGTCCTCCGCGACATCGTCCAGTTCGTCCCCTTCCGGGAGTTCAAGAACGTGAGTGGGGCACTGGTGGTCCTCCTGTCACCCCCCCCATCCCCTCCCGTCACCCCCCATCCCTTCCTTCCATCCCCTCCTGTCCCCACGGCAGGACCGAGCATCGCGGCACAGTGTGCCAGTGCCCCACGGGTGCTGCTCAACACACTGGGGGGGTGGGTGCCACGGTGCCCCCGGCTCATCCATGTGCCCCCCCGGTGTCCCCGTCCCGCAGGCATCCCCGACGGCCCTGGCGAAGTGCGTCCTGGCGGAGGTGCCCAAGCAGGTGGTGGAGTACTACAGCTACAAGGCCTTCCCGCCCCGCTGCCCCCAGCCCAAGACCCCCGACTCCGACCTCAGCTCGCCCCAGTGAGGGCCCCCCGCTCGCCCCAGTATGGCACAGGGATGAATGGGGTCCCTGCTGGGTCCCAGCCCTGCTGCAGACCCCTCCTCACCGGGCAGGGGGGGCACTGGGAGCCAGCAGCGTGCCCCCGCTGGCACCTGGCCACGGGGATGGTGCCGGTGCACGACACCCCCTGTGCTGCCCGGAGGCCGGGGGTGTCCCCAGCAGGCATTGCCCAGTCCTGGTGGTCCATGCCCCGTGGGTTCATTCTTCCGTCTCCATCCCCGCTGTCCCCGTGGTCCCCTCGGTCCCTGCTTGTCTGTCGCTGTGACATCGTTTGGAGGCTGCATGACCAACCCCCCCCCAGCGCGTGGGGTCCCCCCAATAAAGCAACCAGTCCTGTGCCCGTGCCGCGTGCTCTCTGGGTGCCGACACCAAACCGTGCCAGGTGCTCAGCGGGGTGCGGGCAGAGGGACAGGCAGCTCCCGGGGGGGGCAGGCAGCTCCCAGGGTGCTGCCCCCCCACCCCTTATGCCCCTCACCCCGCACGAGTGCTGCTACCCCTGTCTTTAGGGGGCTTCGTGGCCGGCAGCGTGCAGGGGAGCGCCGGTGCTCTGGAGCTGCCGTACTTCTGAGCAGCCTCCGCTTTCAAGTTGTGCTGGAGCGGCCGCCCGTCCCGCTGTGCTGCTGACGCGGGCCCGAAATCCAGGCCAGCAGCCACCTCCTGCCCCTGCCCAGCACACTGCCTCTGCCGTGGGCCACGTGCCACCTTGCCGTGTGCCGTACGCTGCGTGCCACGCACTGTGCCACGGCCCTGTGCCGTGCGCCGTGTCGTGCACCGCGCGCCACGTGCCGCCTGATGTGTTCTTCATGGTGTGTGCTCCGTGTTGCGCCATGCGCCGCCCCGTGTGCCGTGCCCTGTGCTGCGTCGTGTGCCACGTGCTGTGTTCTGTGTGACATGTGCCAAGTGCCGTGTGTTTTATGCCGTGTGCCATGTTCTGGGTCATGGGCTGCATGCCCTGTGCCATGCGCCGTGTGCTGCGTGCCGTGTGCTACATGCCATGTGCCATGTGCCATGCTGTGCCATGTGCCATATGCTATGTGCTGTGTCATGCCATGTTGTGCCATGTGCCATGTGCTACGTGCCGTGTGCCATGTGCCATGCACTGTGTGCTGCGTGCCACATGCCATGCGCTACATGCCATGTGCCGTGTGCCACGTGCCATGCACTGTGCTGCGTGCCATGTGCTACATGCTGTGTGCCACGTGCTGTGTGCCGTGTGCCATGCTGTGCTGTGTGCTATATGCTATGTGCTGTGTCCTGCAAGCCATGTGCCATGCTGTGCCATGTGCCATGTGCTGTGTGCCGCGTGCCGTGTGCCATGTGCCATGCTGTGCCATGTGCCATGTGCTGTGTGCCGCGTGCCGTGTGCCATGTGCCATGCTGTGCCATGTGCCACATGCGGTGTGCCGTGTGCCATGCTGTGCCGTGTGCCATATGCTATGTGCTGTGTCCTGCAAGCCATGTGCCATGCTGTGCCATGTGCCGTGTGCCATGTGCCGTGTGCCATGTGCCGCGTGCCATGTGCCATGCTGTGCCATGTGCCATGCTGTGCCATGTGCCACATGCTATGTGCTGTGTCCTGCAAGCCACGTGCCATTGCTGTGCCATGTGCCACGCGCTGTGTGCTGTGTCCTGCAAGCCACGTGCCATGCTGTGCCATGTTCCATGTGCTGTGTGCTGTGTCCTGCAAGCCACATGCCATGCTGTGCCATGTGCCGTGTGCCACATGCCATGTGCCGTGTGCCATGCTGTGCCGTGTGCCGTGTACCGTTCCGGGTGCTGTGCCATGTGCAGCACTGTCAGTGCCGTGTGCCACTGGCTGTGCCAAAAGCCGGGTGTGTTCAGTGTGCCAGCTGCCTCCTGCCACGTGCTGCGTGGCGCTGCGCCACGTGCCACGTGTCATCCACCCTCTCCCGGGTGCCATGTGCCCTTCACCCTGTGTCATGCGCCCTGTGTCACCATCCCGGTGCTGGCAGACACTCCTGGGGAGGTGACGCCCGTTGGGGTGGCATGTGGCCCAAGGCCACCATGTGGCCCGGTGCCACTGGCACAGGGCAGGGGTCACCTGAGAGCCTGCCACATGGGTGCCACCGAGCTGGACTCTGTCACCATCACCCTGGGTGCCGGCACAGGGGTGCCAGCCTGTCCCAGCTTGTCTGCCGCTGCCGGCCCTCCCGCACGCCGGCAGCGTGCGCTGCCCGCACGGCCCGCATCAACCCGCGTATTTATAGCTCCTGATTCATCTCCCTATAAAGCAGGATAATAGACGTTGCCATAGAAACCCGGCGCCTGACGAACCCGTGGCGGCAGCCGGCCCTCAGCGCGGGCAGTGGTCCTCCTGGCACCCCAATCGGCGGGGTCACCGTGTGTGGGGGACCCCGTGGGGCTGGGTGGGGGGAGGGCAAGCATCACCCAGCTGGGCTGCACCCACTGGTGGGGGCTGCTGGGCTGGGGGGCGCTGGCAGGGCTGGTGCAGGGCAGGCAGGGTGCTGGTGCCAGTTAATTAAGCCAAGGGTTAATTATTGACAGTGCCTGCACTTCCCAAGCAGCTTGGCATGGCCATTCCTTGGAGCACGGCAGGACCGGGGCTGTGGGCTCAGGGGTACTGCCTGCCTGGGGCACCCCAGGGGGCAGGAGGGGCTGGGCACAAGCCCCTGTGTGGGGAGATGGGCGGGGGGGGCTTCCAGCCAGCCTGGTAAGGGCACTGCACCCCCTCAAAGCATCATGAGGGTGGGGATATTTGGGTACAGGAGGTATTGGGGGGGTGCACTGGGGTAGGGTGGGGGGCAGTGGGGAGCAGGGGGTATTGGGGGGGTGCACTGGGGTAGGGTGGGGGGCAGTGGGGAGCAGGGGGCATTGGGAGGGCATGCACTGGGGAAGGATGGGGGTATATTGGGGTACAGAGAGAATTGGGGGGTGCACTAGGGCAGGATGGGGGGCATTGGGGTGCAGGAGAATTGGGGGGGTGCGGTGGGGCAGGGGGTATCTGGAGGGGATTGCAGGGGTCCCTGGGAAGACACGTGGGGCCTGGCAGCGCCGGGTGCTCCTGAAGGAACCGTCTCCGTGCCGCGGGCTCTGCTGGCAAACACCCGCTGTGGCCCCCTGCGCTGCCCGCCCACCCATCGCCCCCCACCGCAGATAAGGTCTCTGGGGATGGGTCCCCACCCCAATGGGGGGCCCCCTGATAACACTGGCACGTCGCTTCCCACCCCGCGCCCGTGGGAACGTGCTGCTGGGCTGGAAACGGCAATAAATATGTATTTCCGCAGGATGGGCTGGGAGGAAAGGGGGGTCACGGCCACGCGACCCTGCCCCAGGGCAAAGGAAGGGCCACGGGGATGGCCGGAAAAGTCCCCCATCCCCAGGCGGTGTCATGCAGGCAGTCATCCCCCCCACTGAACCCCCAGCCCCAGGGCGATGCGTGGGGGTGTATAAGTTATGGGGGGCGCTGGGGGCCCCCCCCGGGCCCCTCAGGCCATGGGCCAGCGGGTGGGCAGCTCCGAGTCGCCCATCTTCTCCTGGTAGAGGCAGTTGAAGAGGGCGTTTTGTTGGGGGGAGAAGTGGTCGCGCCAGTCACCCACCACGCCTGCGGGACGGAGGGGACAGGAGGTTGCAGCCGGGGCCAGCGCCCCCACCCTCCGTGTCCCCCCCGCCCCCGTGTACCCCCTCACCTTTCCTCATGAAGCGTCCCTGGCTGTGGTCCATGATCTCGGAGGGGATGAGGGAGTAGTTGACCATGGCGTTGTCCCGCATGGTGACGAAGCTGCAGTGCTGCTCCAGGGCTCCCAGCGTCTCCGGCCCCAGCGGGCAGCCCAGGAAGGTGCTGAGCCGCTGTGCCGTGCCACGCAGGTCCTGCGGCCCAGGGGACGCTCAGCGCGGGGCAGGGGATGGGGAGGGGGACGGGGACGTGCCGGGGCTCACCTGGTGCATCTCCTCGTAGGTGATGTAGAAGATGTCCAGGAGCTGCCGCTGGCCCAGCCAGCCCTTGACGTGGTCAAACCAGGAGCCGTAGTGCACTGAGGGGGGAGGCGGGGGGTGATGGGGGACCCATGGGTGAGCCCCAGCACCCTGGGGAGCCCCAGTTCTTACCTGTGCCCTCGAGGAATTGTGTGAGGAAGGCGTCGAAGGAGCCAGGGTCAGGCAGGAATTTGGCCAGGCGGTGGAAGTGGTAATAGGAGACGACGACGTCCTTGGGGTTCCTGGCCACGTAGATCACCTGGGGAGGGACGGTGTCAGCCCCATGGCCGGGGGACTTTCCGCTCCGCCCTGCTCAGAAAGTCCCTGGCAATCACCGTGCCTGCAGGAAGCCCCGTGGGCACGGGATACCCCGGCGGGGACCCCCTGGGCCGTCCCAGCCCCCCTCACCTTGGCCTTGCTCCGCTGCAGCGCAGGGGCCAGGACACGGGCGGGGAGGTGGGTGGTGATGAGCCGGTGGGCAGCCGTGTCCTGCAGCACATCCCTGAAGTAGGTCTGCTCCAGCCAGGGCGCCCGCTCCCAGTTGGGGATGGTTTTGGCTGGCAGGATGTCCCCGTGGCTGTACAGCAGCGTCAGGATCTCCTGCATCCAGGTGGTGCCTGGGGAGACAGGCATTAGGGCATGGCACGGCACGGCACAGAATGGCACAGCAGGGCAGAGCGTGGCATGGCGTGGTACAGCACAGCTCAGGGTGGCACGGCGTGGCGTGGCACAGCATGGCACGGTACAGACTGGCATAGCATGGCATGGTGTGGCACAGCATGGCATGGCACGGCATGGCATAGCACGGTGTGGCGTGGCACAGCATGGCGTGGCATGGCACAGCACGGCACAGCCTGCCACGGCACAGACTGGCATAGCATGGCATGGTGTGGCACAGCATGGCATGGCATAGCACGGTGTGGCGTGGCACAGCATGGCATGGCACGGCACGGCACGGCATGGCACAACATGGCAGAGTGTGGCATGGCGTGGTACAGCACAGCGCAGGGTGGCACGGCATGGCTTGGCACAGCATGGCAC
This sequence comes from Rhynochetos jubatus, assembly GCA_027574665.1. Lineage (NCBI taxonomy): Eukaryota > Metazoa > Chordata > Aves > Eurypygiformes > Rhynochetidae > Rhynochetos > Rhynochetos jubatus. Next base: position 6,891,189 of record CM050661.1, read on the forward strand.
AGCCTGACACGGCACAGCAGGGCACGGCACAGGCTGGCATAGCATGGCAGGGCACGGCATGGCATGGCACAGCAGGGCAGGGCATGGCTTGGCACGGCACAGGGCAGCAACTGGGCTGGCAGTGCCATGTAGGACCCCTGCCCCAGAGCTCCCACCAGTCAGGGCTTGGGGGCAGGATGGCACTGGGGAGGGTGTGGGGACGGCTGCCCCTCACCCACAACGCAGGGGGTTTTGGGGAGGGGGGTGGGAGCTGGGCCCAGGGATCCCCGGCACTATGCCCAGAGGGGCCAGTGGCCGCCAGGCCGTGGGGACCGGGGGGTCCCTGCCCACGGAAGAGCTGGCCCCCTGCCCAGCCACCTCCCAGCCACGCTGGCAGCACCCACTCCTGCCAGCGGAGCCTTCCCGTGCCCCCCCTCCCCAGCCGGGCTGTCCCCAACCCTTCCCCAACGACTGCGCCCACCCACCTGGGTCCCCCCCCCAGCGCCCATCCCTGCCGGGTCCCTCCCCCCGCCCAGCCCCCCGCTGGCCCTCACCCGATTTGGGGTAGGTGGCGATGACCACGTCAGTGGGACGAAAGGGGAAGGTGGCAGCGAAGGCGAGGGACTCCTGGGTGTGGAGGTGGCCCGGCAGGGAGATGCCGGCGAAGGTCTCCGTCACCTCCATGCGATCCATGGCCCCGGCCACTGCCTTGGACGTGCCAGGAACCGGCCTTAAATAGCTGCAAAAGAGGAAGCCGTCCCGGTTGGCGAGAGGCCAGGCTCCCCCAGCACATTCCTGCCGGGGGACGTGGGATCCGGCCACGCTGGGCTGGGGCCGTCACCGGGGAGCGCTGCCAGGGGGGCTGTGGGACAGCCCTACGCTGGGACACCCTGGGATCGAGGGTCCGGCACGGTCAGACCCACCACCGCAGCTGGGGGGGGCGGGGCTGGGGCGCCCCACCAGTGGTGTGAAGAGTGTTTGGGGAGCCCGCCGTGACGGGTGCCAGCCCCACAGCGTGCCCCACAGCCAGGGTCTCCACGGCTGGCACTGCGCCAGAGGGTTTCTATCCCGGCACACCCAGGGTGAGGAGTGGGCACGGCCATCTCCATGTGGCTCCGTGACGTTCCCGGCAGCTCCGCTGGTGCCTCTCGCCACGCACGACACCGCAGCCCCCGCCGGCCCCAGGAGCCAGCCGGCGTGTCCCCAGCGCGGGCGCTGGGCCGCAGCACCGACGGGTGCCTCAGTTTCCCCCTCCCACGACGCTGCAGAGGGATGGCGGGGCCGGGGGTGGGGCCCAGCACCCATGGGGCACCATCAGCAGCCCCACGCCAGAGCCATGTCCCCCCTCCCCGGCCCCTCCACGGTGGGACAGCCTCACCACGACGCCGCGGGCTGTGCTGGCACTCAGCCGCTCCCCAGCGCCCGACGCCATGTCGGGGGGTGGCTCTGGGGTGGCCGGAGCCCATCCCAGCCCCGGCGCCGGCACGCAAGCCGGAAAGCATATTTCACAGCCGTCGCAGGCAGCAGCCGCCCGATCGTCCCAGGGCTGGGGTGAGCGAGGGACAAGGGGTGCCGGGCACTGCCCGACGGCAAGGGGGGTGCCGGTGGGTGCCAGCGCTGGGCTGGGGATGCCGGGGCGGCCAAGGCGGGGATGGGACAGGCGTTTTCCCAGCGATAAAACAAAATCTGGGTTGCATTAGAGGGGCTGGGAGCGTCATCGCAGCTACGGGGCCGGGCTGGGGGAGGCCATCGCCGTGCCGCCCCCCGTGCCTGCCGTGCCCGGGCGCTGCCAGGGCTGGGCATGCAGGGTGAGGTTATGATTGCAGCTCCTGGTTATTAATTGACAGTGGGAGGGGACGGCGACAGCCGGCGCGGTGCGTGCGCCCAGCGGGCTCCTGGCAGCGGCGACGGGGCGCCCCGGCTCATCCCTCACCGGCACCGAGAGGGTGAAGATGGTGGGCAGGAGCGTGGTGGTGCTGGCGCTGGGCCTGCTCCTGCCCTGCGCCAGGCAGCAGTACCTGGAGGAGGCCAAGCGCATCATGACGACCACGCCAGTCATCGACGGGTGAGCAAAGGTTGCCTGGCCCCGCGGCGTGCCCGGCCGTCCTGGCAGGGCTCCAGCTCTTGGCACCCTCAGAAACCCCCGCCCCGGGCCAGAAAACCCCCACCGGGGACAGGCCTGCCGGGGGATCCCTGTGAGGGGCATCCCGGGGCCATGCGGGCGAGGGGATCCCCCGGGGGTGCAGCCCAGCCCGGAGTGGGCAGGTTGCTGGGAAGCCTGGGGTCAGGCTGCTCCAGGGGAAGTCCCCGCTCGAGTCCCATGGGGTCATGTCCCAAGGGATGTCCCTGGTCTCCTAGTGGGACCCCCAGGAGGCTCTGGGGCTCTGTAGGGATCCCCGAGCTGGGGCAGCCCAGCGCAGCAGGGTCCCTGGAAGTGGCCACGGGGAGCCGGAGGATGTGGGGACCGTGACGCAGGAGGGGAGAAGTGGGAGCCGGCCCCCAGCACTTCCCCAGCAATACTGGTTGCGGGATGCTGTGTGGTGGTGACGTCCCCACCGCGATGACGGTGACATCCCTGTATGGGAGATGCTGGGCTGCGTGTGAGGGGTGAGAAGGGATGGTGGGTGGAGGGGTGCACGGAAGGGTCTCCAAACTCCCCCGGCTCCCTGCTGGACGGCAAAGGGGGTCCCACATGAGGGCTGTCCCCTGGGAGTGAGGGGTGGCCACAGGGGCCACAGATGGGTGGGTGGATGGATGGATGGATGGATGGATGGATGGATGGATGGATGGATGGATGGATGGATGGATGGATGGATGGAGAATGGGTGAGCAGACAGACAGGACGACAGGCAGCCAGGGGGCTGGATGGACAGATGGACAGGCAGACAGACAGCGCCTCACCCCTGCTCTCCCCTGCCCAGGCACAACGACCTGCCCTGGCAGCTCCTCAAGAAGTTCAACAACCAGCTGGGGCTGCCGGAGGCCAACCTCACGCAGCTGAACAGCACCCACACCAACATCCCCAAACTGCGCAGCGGGCACGTCGGCGGGCAGGTGGGACGGCCAGGCGGGCGGGAGCACCGGGGTGGGTACCGGGGCAGTGGGGGCACCGGAGCAGGGAGGGGGCACGGGGCCGGTGTGCCGGTGCTCACCGTGTGCCACCGGGGCAGTTCTGGGCGGCGTACGTGCCCTGCGACACGCAGAACAAGGACGCGGTGAAGCGCACGCTGGAGCAGATCGACGTGGTGCACCGCATGTGCGAGCTCTACCCCGAGACCTTCGCCTGCGTCGTCGACAGCTCTGGTGAGCGGCCGCGGGGCCGGGGCGCCCCAGGGGGTGCGGGTGCCCTGGTGCCCGCCCTGGCTGATGCCCACGCCATCTCTGGCAGGCATCCAGCAGGCTTTCCAGAACAACAAGGTGGCCAGCCTCATCGGCGTGGAGGGCGGCCACTCCATCGACAGCAGCCTGGGCGTCCTGCGCACCTTCTACCGCCTGGGCGTCCGCTACCTGACCCTCACCCACAGCTGCAACACCCCCTGGTAGCAGCCCCCGGGGAGGGGACAGGGGTGACAGGGCCAGCATGGGGGGATGGCAGGGGCATGTTGCTAGGGGGGTTGCCCTGATGCTCTCCCTGCTCCGCAGGGCTGACAACTGGCTGGTGGACACTGATAACGAGGTGGTCCAGCACCACGGCCTCTCGCCCTTTGGGAAGGTGAGTGGCACCTGGGAGCAATGGCCAGCGGGGAGGGACACGGTACCGGCACCCACCAGCCCCATGCCGGGGTTTTAAGCCAAGCAGTGGGTGCACGGTGACCCCCTTCACGGCCCCTTGCGCACCCCCCTCGCCCCGTCCCCATCCCCCAGACTGTGGTGGCGGAGATGAACCGCCTGGGCATGATCGTGGACCTGGCCCATGTCTCGGTGGAGACCATGGAGGTGGTGCTGAACATCTCCAAAGCCCCCGTCATCTTCAGCCACTCGTCCGCCTACACCCTCTGCCAGCACCGCCGCAACGTGCCCGACAACGTGCTGAGGATGGTGGTGAGAGCCGGGGCAGGGACACTGATGGGGGGGGGGGGGGCTGGCAGGGGTGGGACACAGGGCTCAAGGCCACCTCTCCCCCAGGCCTCCACAGGCAGCCTGGTGATGGTCAACTTCTACAGCGGGTACGTGACGTGCGGGACCCCAGCCACACTGGCCGATGTCGCAGGTGAGGAGGGCGCTCGGGCAGGTGAGGGGGGTGGCATTGTCCCCCCACTCCATCCCTGCACACCCCATCCCCTCCGTGCCTGCAGACCACATGGACCATGTGAAGAAGGTGGCCAGCGTCCAGTCCGTCGGCTTCGGTGGGGACTACGACGGGGTCACAGGGTAAAGCGGGGTGACGGGCACAGGACAGGGCAGGGCGTCTCTGTCCTCGGGACCTGCTGTGGGGAAGGATGGGTCTCCCCTGTGCCCCACGTGGGCAGCTGGGGGGGTGTGCGGGAGGTGGGTGCCGCTGGGCTCGGCTGCCCCCGGCGCAGCTGCGATCTGCGGGGTGGCACAGGCTCCCCACCGGCCTGGAGGACGTCTCCACGTACCCCGCACTGGTGGCCGAGCTGCTGAGGAGGAATTGGACGGAGGCAGAGGTGAAGGCGGCCCTGGCCGACAACCTGCTCCGCGTCTTCACGAAGGTGGAGGAGGTGAGCGGGGCACGGGGAGCAGCGGGATGGGCAGGGGGACACGTGGGACAGCACAGGCAGGTGGGACACACGGCACTCGGGGATGTATGGGGACACAGGCTGGCACAGGGCAGGGCACGAGTGAGGTCACTGGGACGTGCAGGGCTTGGGATGACAAGGGGCGGCACGGGGATGTGGCGGGGGGCTGTGCGGGGCACGGGGGCTGCTCCTCCCTGCGGGAGCCCACCCTGCCCCCCGCCGCAGGTGAAGACAAGCCTGCAAGGCACGGCTGCCCACGAGACGCCCATCGCCTTCGAGGAGCTGGAGGGGACATGCAGGACCCGCTATGGCTACGGCAACGGTGCCGGCACAGCCCGGCTCCCGCTGGCAGCCCCGGTGCTGGCGCTGGCCCTGCTCTGCTCCCTGCTCCTCTAGCACCTGGCACCGGCTCCCGCCGCAGCCCCAGCACCCTGCCCGGCAGGATGCCAGCGGCTGCTCCGGTGGCTGCCAGGCTGGACCCACTCCTGCCGCCCATTCCCACCCACGAGGAAAATAAAGCCGTGCTCCGAGCACCGCCGGCGGCGTGTGTCCATGCTGGGACAGCCAGCCCCGGCAGGTCGCCGGCCAACCCGGCATGTCACTGGCCGCGTCGCCGGCCACCCCGGCATTGTCACCGGCCACCCCGGCTGCACGGCCCCGGCAGAGGCAGAGGGGCCCGGTGGGCACCCAGCCCGGGGGAAGCTGTCACCGTACCGGGAGTGACACATCGCTGCAACACACGGCCGGGGCGGCTGTAGGGCTGCCTCCGCAGGATGCTTACATTAATCATTAGCTAATTAATTGGCTACTCAATTATCTTCTTCGCTACTTCCTCTCACATTTGGGAACAGCCTGTCTTCGGAGCGGAGGCGGCTTTGGGCACTGGGAAAACAGGCGGGAGAAGGAAAGCCACCTTCCTGTGGCACTGACAGATGGGCTGCGGCACAGAGCCCCGGCTGCCAGCGGGACGGGGAGGGACGGGCACGGGGAGGGACGGGGAGGATGGGCACGGGGAAGGGACGGGCACGGGAAGGGACAGGGACGGGGAGGACAGGCATGGGGAAGGGACGGGCACGGGAAGGGATGGGCATGGGGAAGGGACGGGCACGGGAAGGGACGGGGAGGATGGGCATGGGGAAGGGACGGGGAGGACAGGCATGGGGAAGGGACGGGCACGGGAAGGGACGGGCACGGGGAAGGGACGCGCCTGGTCCCCGCCGGGACGGTGACCTCAGTGGGCCGCAGCCACCGTCCCCGGCGGTGAAGCTGCCGTCCGTGGGTGCTGATGGCAGGACCGGGGTGGGAAGCGCTGGGGGGCCCAGCCCACTCCCCACAAGGCCAAGGAACAGTGCAGGCAGTCCAAAATCCACGCCAGGGAAAAGGAGCTCGACTCGAGCCGGTGTTGGCTGCACCGGGGCCGTGGCAGCTCCCGCTCACCCCGGTTCCCCCCGGTTCGGCTACACAGAGGGACCAGTCCCTGCCGGAGAGGCACAGGGGACGTGTTGGGGCCCCTTCCCCTCCAGCACCCCCAAAGGCAGTGATCCCGGCCCCTTCCTCCTCCCCTTGGCAGCCCCCTGGCACCAGGTCCCCGTGCCACGGGCAGAGGGACCGCAGACCCCCCCCCTTTCACATCTGCCCCCCCAGACGGCGCATGACATGTTCAGGGACTGTTTATTTAGAACAGTGGAGTCGAAGGGGGTTGGAGAAGAAAAAGGCAAATGAGAGAAGCTTTAAAAAAACCCAAACACACAGGGAAGCACAGAGAAAGGTCACACCGAACAAAGGGGCACTTCCCGGGGGCTCCCTGGGCACGTTGTGGCCCCCAGCCCCACGGGGGGCACCCGTGCAGGGCCAGGCTGGCCAGCCCCGCTCCGCAGCGCAGGCACAAGTGCCCGGGGGGCTCCCGCTTTCTGCCCATCCCACGGGGAGGGGGCACAAGATCCAGCCCTCCACTATGCCCAAGGGACGCTGTAGCCCAAGGCCACCCCCTCCTCCGCCCCACGCCGCGGGAAGAAGGCTCCGTCAGACACTAGATGCACTGCCAAGGCCACTGAACTCTGAAGAAATAAGGAAAACAGGGAAAAGTGTGTTGCCAGTGCTGGGGGGATGGCCCCGGGGCCCACAGCGAGTCCTGCCCCACATCTGCACCCCCTGGGACACCAGCCAGCACGGGGAGTGGGGAGCTGCCTCCCCCTCGCGCTTCCCTTCCCTCCTCTCCGCACAGCCCTGTGCCTGCCCCAGAATTCCCGCTACGCGACGAGCAGAGCTGCCCACCCCGGCTGCCCAGGGCACAGCTCGGCGCTGCCGGACCCAGAGCTGCCTGCGGCGAGAAGGCTAAAGTCCCTCCTCATGTGCCAAAGGAAACTTCATTTCCTTCCCGGCGAGATTCCCCTCTCCAGCCTCGCTGGTGCCTGGGACTCACGGAGAAGGGGCACAGAAAGCTTCAGCCCCAGGGGAAGGCTCCGAGGGACAAGCAGGCACCGTTCCCTGCCGGCAGCAGGAGGAGAAGGGGACGCTGCCCTGGAAGCAGCCCCCACTCAGCCAGCTCGGCTACACACTCCGCAGGCAGCGGCAGGGAGCTGGGGGGGGGGCCAGCAGAGCGGGAACGGCAGCAGCTACCCAGGGACCGAGCCCCAGCCAGCGCAGACGGACACGCTCTCGGGCTGGCTCAGCATCTACTGTCACACCCATCCGGCCGGGGGACATCTGGGGACGAGGCTGCGGCCACCACAGCTGTGAGCTGGGGGTTGGGAGCTGCTGCAATCCACTCCCAGCTGCTGGATGTGGGGCAGGGGTTGATCCATACGGGAGGGCAGGGCCCGGACAAGCATTTCCAGACGGCAGCAGCTGGATTTATACGCACGCAGGGGCTCGCGCAGGGCGGGACAAGCGTCTCAAAGGTCACTTTGTGGTGCAGAGTTCCAGGGAGGTTTGGCCCGGCAGGACGAGGAGCGAGCGACGGGGAAGGTCTGCCAACAGGGCACCCACCTACAGCTACGGGCAGGGCAGCCGGGGTTTGGCAAGGTCACCGCGAGGGAAGAGATGCCACGGCGTAACCTCCCCTTCCTGCATGGCACTAACCTTCCCAGAAACACCCCAGCCGCGGAAAACAACCCACTTCCCAAAGCGCTGCGAGGGGAAGGCAGTCCCGTGGGGAACTCCCTGCTCCTTGCTGTGAGCCCCGAGGAAAACGCAGCCCGCGGCTCGGAGACCCGGTCGAAAACAGGTAAGCGTGCCCCGCACGGGGAGTCAGGCGAGCGGCACCCCAGACGGCACCGCAACCCGCCTGCAGAAGGACGCCTTTAGTGCCGGCTCAGGAGCGGGATGCTGCACGGTGGGACGCCGCCGGAAACCAGCGGCACCCCTCAAATGAAAAACACCCTGAAATCCCACACCGGCAAAGCGTTCCTCGGGCCCGGAGAGGGGCCGTCTCCGCCCAGAACACCCCCTGCTCTGGGAAAGCCGTCACCATCGCGCCCCGAAAGCGGAGCCCGAACGCAGGCAGGGCCAGGGTGATGCTGCAGAGGGGACGGACGCCGCCGCCCGGCCGGTGGGTCGGAGCAAGGATGTAGCAGGAGTGGGGAAGGAGTCCCAGGTCCCTCCACCCCACACGCCATACCCAGTGCGGGGCGACAGTCCACAGGGGCGACAGGAGACCTTAATTCCGCAAGGCAGCCAACCTGGAAGGGACAGCGGGAGAGGGAAGAGACGTGAGAGCGGCAGCAAACGGCCACGACTCAGGAGAGCCCTTCAGGATCGCGTGCAGGGAACGCTCTGCCCAGGAACCTCCTTCCTGGGGTGGCGGTGCAAGAAATCCTGCCCCGGAGCCGCAGCCACCATCAGCACAAGCGAGGTACTGTGGAAAAGGGGTTCCTGGCTCCTCCCCTGGGTGCCTGGCCACTGCAACCCACCCCATCCCTCTCCCAGGAGTGTCCCCAGCCCACCGCAGCCTGGGTGCTGTCCCCAGACGGACCCCAGCAGCGGCTGCGTGGGGAGAGGAAGCTCCTCAGTTTTCTCCTGGGGCAGTTCCAGGGAGACAGCCTGTTCCCAGAGCTGTTTGACGGTCAGTGCCAAGCGTTCCCCGAGCGGCAGCAGCTGCATGAGGGTGAGCACAGAGCAGGGGGAGACTGTTCTGCACCTCGTTGACGAGAGCTCGCTGCCGAGTGCCAAAAGCAACCCCCTCCCCCACGTCCTACACGGCCACCTCGCAGGGACTGCCAGGCTCCGGCTTGCCCGAGCGTGAGGGGGGGGGCTTAGCACCCACCCCGCCTGCCACGATGGGCTCATTCCCTCCATACCGGTGCGGGAACCCCAGGAAGGGTTCAAACGGCCTCGACACAAGGCAAAAGACTCGGGAGGGAACAAACCTTCGCGACAGCTGGTCTTCCTGGGTGCGGACCGAGCTCTCTCCCACCGCCGAAGCCCCCTCGGGGAGCTGGTTGAGCTGGTCCATGATCTCCAGGCCGTTCTCCTCGGCGATCTGGACGATGAGGCTGTCCACCTGCTCCTGCGGCGTGGTCAGCGTGGTAGCGGAGCTCATGGAGTCCTCCATGACCTGGGAGAGAGACAGCCTGGCACCCTGCCCCACCGGCAAAGCCGCCCAGCCCCACTGCGTGCCCCAAAGCACCGGCTATGGGTCCCACATCGCCACCAGCCCCCTCAGCCGAACAGCATCAAGCCTGACACCCAGGCTGCAGCCAGGGGGGCGGGCGCGGGGTCCGGTTCTGCCACAGACCTTCGCCGAGCAACAGCCAGCTACGACCCCAGGACAGCCACCCTCCCTCTTCTCCCCATCTGCTGCGCTCGCCTCTTCACACAGCCAACTCCTGTGTCTTCCCCGACATCTCTCCGCAGCTCCCAGCCCCCTCAGATGTCACCGGCACTTACCGACGTATGAACATCCAAATTCTGAACCTGCTGCTCAAATTTATCCATCACCGCAGACACCTTCTGCAGGTCCATGGAGCTGAGAGCCTTGTCCAAGGCCTTGGTCACCTGGGCCATGTTTTTCGTCACCTGCAAGAGGAGGTTGCTTCACAGATGCTCCCAAAAGCAAGGGACAGCACCGCTGAGAGTAAAACCCAAGCCAGCGAGAGAGAAGCCGGCATTCCTGATGCTCGCACCAGCACCGTGAGGCAGGACCGGGATGCTGGAGCTGCAGGTTTCTCCAGCCACGTGCAGTCACCCGAGACCTCGGAGCAGCGCTCCTGGCAGAACGGATCCCAGCTCACCCCCCTCATACACACCCCGAGGCAAGAGGCTCCAGGCACGAGCCTCTCCCTCTGTGCAGCCATGGGTTAAGGATTTAATCCGAGGCCTTCCCAGGTGGGCTCTCCACCGGCTGCAGCAGAGCGAGGGGGTCTGAGCTAACTATGAGGACGGTCCCTTCTGGGAACAGGGAAGTGTGAGGCAGCCAGGGGAAGAGCCGACTCCGTGCACAGGCCGCTCTCAAAAGCCCCACGCGGAGGCTCTTACCCCCTTCATTGTCACGGCTGTCTGGACCTTGGAGGCCACCGCATCCACCCGGGAAGACATGCGGAGCCAGTTAAGCCCCTCGTTCTTCTTGCGGATGGCATTCTCCGCGTAAACACGAGCGCACTCCACATTCTTCTGCTGAAGGGCCTGGAAGAGCAAAGGGCAACCGCTTGCACAGAGAACCCACCGCACGTTTATAAACCAGCATGTTCTGTTTCTGCTTGGCAGGTTTCCAGCAGGAAACAGCTTTCCCGTGACCCTCCAAACGCTGAGCACGCCCTTAAGGGGAATTACATCCCTCGCCACAGGGATCCTCGCTGGGATGCGCCACATACCAAGAGCTGTGACTCAAAACACTTGGAGGCGGAGCTGGCGCCCGAACCAAGGCCTGGGGAGGGGATCCTGCCCCCTTCCCTGGTCCCTTGGGAGAACAGGGCACAGTGCGAGGGCTGACGGTGCCGGCCCAGCAGCTCCACGTGCAGGACGAGCTCCCACCCACCTTTTTGACTTTGGCTTGCTCGGCCTTGGAGTCTTTCTCCGCTTTTTTGGCGAGCTTCTCCAGCTGCTTCGCCGTGAACTGCGGAGACAGCAAGGGGTTAGAGCCAGGATAGGGCAGCGCGGGGCCGGGGCCCCGAGGTGAGCGCAGCCCCGGCCGCCTCCCGTGCCCAGCCACGCCAGCCACGCCGGCCACAGCCGCTCGGACACTCTGGCCGCGGGGTTAGTGGGCCGGGGAGATAGACTTCCCCCGAGGACCGGCTTCCCCGAGCAGCCGGCAAACCGGACAGTCCATCTCCCGAGAAGGGGAAGACCGGGAACAGCAGCCCCGGAGGACAAACCCGGCTAAAGGGCTCCCTCTTCCCGCAGCCGCCGGCATCGGCGGGGCTCCCGCGGCACCCCCGCGCCCCCAGGAGGGCGGATCTCTGCGAGCCGGGGCCTCCCGTTACAGGGCCGCAGCAGGAGAAGCCCCAACGGGGTGCGAGTCAGCGGGCGGCACGGTCGCCGGGCCCCTCCCAGAGAGGTGGACGACGAGGCCGGCCCCCCGGGAGCGGCGATCCGTGACGGAGAGCAAGGCGGAGCGCGCGCCGCCGCCCTCACCTTCAGCTGGAAGAGCGTGTCTGGAAGGGAGAGAGAGCGCAGCCTCAGGGGCGCGCACCGGGGGCAGGGCCGGGGTCGGCGCTAGGCCCCGGCGTGCCCCCAGCCCTCCGCGCGCCCCCGGCCCTGCCCCTCGCGACAAAGCCCGCCCCCCCCCCGCGAGGCGGAGCCCCCTCTTGCCGTTCACCGGCCCGCCCTTACCGTCCATCCTGCCCCGCCGCCGCTTCCGGGTTCCGTCGCCGCCGCTTCCGGGCGGCGCGCATCGATTCTCGCGAGAGCGCCGCCCGGTGGGGTGGGTGCGAGGGGGCGGGGTCACACGGCGCTGGGCGGAGCCACAACGGGGGCGTGGCCACGCCCGGGCGGAGCTATGGAAGGGGTGGGCGGTGCGCTTTGCGCACGGCGCATGTGCGGCACCGGCATGGCGGAGGGCGGCTCTGCCGAGGGGGAGCTGGAGCCGCTGCGTCTGCGGCGGCTGCGGGGCGACGGCTACTTCGAGGTGCCGGCGGCCGACCGGGTGAGGGGCTGCGGCGTCCTGTGAGAGCCGAGCGTGCGCGCGGGGCTTCCGGGGGTGTCTGGGGCGTCGGGGAAGAGGGTCACAGGGTCCCCGCGTTGTGCGCGGGCCCAGGGCCTGCCGGGGAGCGGGCCTGGGCCGGTGCCCCCCGAGTTAACCCCTTGCCGGGGCGGGCTGGGAGCGGGGAGGCAGCTGGGCGGCGTGCGGTGCGTGCAGACCCGGTCTCCGGCTGGGAGCAGCTTGTGCTGGGGGCAGGGAGGCACCTCGGGGCGGTAGCGGGGGTCGGGGGGGCAGGAGGCGCCAGAGGAGCCGCCCGTGTCCCAGCCGCTGCTGAGCCGCTGTGCCCGCCGCGGTTTGGAAACACCGGTTTGTCCCACGAACACCGGCGCAGCGCCGAAGGCCGCCCGGTGGGAGGGAGGGCTGTCACTTGAGGCGTTGGGCTACTGCCGTCGCGTGTCCCCGGTGGGAAACCTCCGAGGGCTGCCCCAGAGGCAGCGCTCGCCCGTGACATGGCTCTTCGGTTCCAGCTGGGACGATGCCGGAGCGTGAAAGAGTTTGAGAAGCTGAATCGGATCGGAGAGGGCACCTACGGCATAGTGTGTAAGTGTGGCGCCGGCTGCTCTCTCCGCGCCTGGAGAGCCGGTTCCTGGGTGAAAGGAGGGGCTGCCGCCCGTCTGCACACATCCTGGGCTGGGGGGTGCCATGGGGGGACCGGGCCTGGGAGCAGGCTCATCAGCAGAGGCCTCCTGCCGGCACACGCTAAACCCGGTGTTTGTCTGCTGGTGCTGAGCGTGTGGCCTGTGCTGTTCTTCCAGACCGGGCCCGGGACACCCTGACGGACGAGACTGTGGCACTGAAGAAGGTGCGGATGGACAATGAGAAAGACGGTAACGGAGGAGCGGGGGAGCTGCGGCGGGGCTGGCTCCTGTGGCAGGCAGGAGCGTCCCTGGGCCCTGCTCGAGGCAGTCGTGTAGCGCAGCTCTTGCTCTCGGCAGGAATGCCCATCAGCAGCCTGCGGGAGATCACCCTGCTCCTGGAGCTTCGGCACCCCAACATCGTGGAGCTGAAGGAGGTGGTTGTAGGGAACCATCTGGAGAGGTGAGAGTCCCCCCTGCCCTGCCTTTCAGACCTTTCTTGGTCCCCTGAGCTGTCTCTCACAGCACAGACCGGTGCTGGGATGCCCGAGAGGTGTCCCGGGCGAGGCTCTTGAGTACATTTTGTCTGTCACAGTATTTTCCTGGTGATGGGCTACTGCGAGCAGGACCTGGCTAGCCTTCTCGAGAACATGCAGACACCTTTTTCAGAGGCTCAGGTAAAAGTCAGGTTAAGCTTTGGGTACAGCGCCCCTGAGAGGGTGCTGCTACTTCAGCCAAAACGCGCTGGCCACCAGCATGGACTCCCCAGGATCCCCAGTGATCCCTGGACCTTGCGTTGGGCTTCAGCAGGGCTGGGGAGTGCCGGCTGAGCTGGGATCCCTGGGCCATGTGGACAGCCTGGGCTTGGCTGGCTCACCCAGAACATTCCGGCGGCTTTCCAGGGCTGGGTTTTGGGCTGGAGCAGAGTGGCAGAGAAACAGAGCTGGGAGAAAACGTGCACCCGACAGCCTCTGGGAGGCTGCAGAGCAGTGACAGACGTGGCAGATCGCAGAGGACATGGCCCTGCGGTAGCCGTAGGGCATCTGGCTGGGTTTAGTCTCCAGGGGTTTGCCAGGCTGGTGCCGCTCTCACAGCGGTTGGTGCTCCTGTTCTGTGTCCCCAGGTGAAGTGCATCATCCTGCAAGTCCTCAAGGGCCTGCAGTACCTTCACGAGAACTACATCATCCACAGGTGGGAGCAGCAGGATGAACACGGTGGGAAGGGGCCGATGGGAGGGACCCTGCTGAGCCCTCGGACTGCAGGGTTGTTCTTCACCTCCCACACCCGTGTCCTGGGAGTGAGCAATGCTGTGTGGACTGGCTCTGGGTGGGGGTTTGGTGCGGGTCAGTGGCTCCATGTGGGACCACTGGCGGGACGGGGGGGGGGGCCACTGAATGATGAGCTTGGCTTCTCCTCGTGATCGCTCAGCCCCGGGGCTCCACAGCTGCCTGCGAGCCCTGGGGAAGAGCCATGCCTGAAGGATGGTGCTGACCAGCTGCTCTGTTCCCTGGCAGAGATCTGAAGGTGTCCAACCTGCTCATGACTGACAAAGGCTGTGTGAAGATAGGTGAGCCCCCAGCAGCTGCCAATCCGGCTCCTGCCGTGGATGTGCCCTCTGTGACTGTCAGAGCAAGGCGCTTGCCTCTCCCCTGATCTGGAGTCTCTGTTGCAGCCGATTTTGGACTGGCACGCACCTATGGGATGCCGCCGAAGCCGATGACCCCCAAAGTCGTCACGCTCTGGTCAGTGTTGGGGGCTGCCCTGGCTTGGGATGACATGGCAAGTCCTTGCTGTGCAGCAGGGCTGTCCTTAGCGCTGGCCCCAGCGCAGTCTCCTTGAGACTGAGCTGTCCCCTGCGCAGGTACCGAGCACCCGAGCTGCTGCTGGGGATGACGACCCAGACCACTAGCATCGACATGTGGTAAGAGGAGGGCAGGAGGGGGCTGAGGCTGACCAGGCGCAGCCTTGGGGGGTGCTGCACGCCCACAAGGCAGTCGATGGAGGAGCTTCTGCCCCACACTGACCCTTGCACATTCTCTGCCCCACAGGGCCGTGGGCTGCATCCTTGCTGAGCTGCTGGCCCACAAGCCACTGCTGCCAGGCACCTCAGAGATCCACCAGATCGACCTCATCGTGCAGCTCTTGGGGACGCCCAACGAAAACATCTGGCCGGTGAGAGCAGTCCCGTTTGCTGCCCGCCCTGCCTGCTGTCCCTGCCTCCGCCTCACGCTCCGTCCCTCCTAGGGTTTCTCCAAGCTGCCCCTGGTGAGTCAGTACACGCTGCGGAAGCAGCCCTACAACAACCTCAAGCACAAGTTCCCCTGGCTGTCGGAGGCCGGGCTGCGGCTGCTCAACTTCCTCTTCATGTACGATCCCAAGAAGCGGTAAGAGCCGTTGGCAGGAAGGGAAGGAAACCTGCCCATGGACAGGGCTGCCCCCAGCACGCTGCCCTCACAACACGGCTGTCCCCAAGGCTGGGGGCAGGTCAGCGCTTTGCGGGGGGGTGGGTGTCTGCCACATCCCCTCGTCCCTGCAGGGCAACAGCGAAAGACTGCCTGGAGAGCTCCTACTTCAAGGAGAAGCCCCTGCGTAAGTAAACCCTGCGCTGGGGCAGGGCTGGGGTGCTCTGGGCCCCGCTGATCCCCCTCTCTGCCCCCCAGCCTGTGAGCCAGAGCTCATGCCCACCTTCCCCCACCACCGCAACAAGCGGGCGGCCGCCGCTGCCACCACCAGCACGGGGACGGAGAGCCAGGCGAAGCGGGTCAAGCCCTGAGCCTGTGGGAGGAGGCATGGCGCAGCCAGCTGGGATGGCTTTCCTTGGGGGGACAGCACCAGTGCCGCAGGCTCCATCCCCTCCCAGCACAGCTCCCAGATTCGATTCGCCTCCCCGCACCGTCACAGAGATGGCCCTGCTGCAGTGGGGGAGTGCTGCGTCCCACTCCCCTGTACCCATGGGTGCACCGGAGCTGGGCAGGCTCCCGTCCGGGGCTGGGCAAATGCAGCATGGGGGGGCAGGAGAGATGGGGGTCCCCCAGGGAGAGGATGGGGTGCTGGCAGGGCCAGCCCTGCCCTATGGGGCCCTGGGCCGGTGTGGGATGCCTGGGGTAACCCTGATTTCGCTGCAAATAAAAGCACGTGGCGGCAGCAGCAGTGGGGAGCGAATCGATTCATCCTTTGGATCCAGCTGGGCTGGGAGAAGCCTCGGCCCTGCTCTGTGGGAGGGGAGTGCCCAGCCCCACTCTCCTGGGAGGAGAGGGCTGCTCCCGCAGGGTGGTGGCATCAGATGGCACCGCAGGCCATGTCCCTTCCCTGGGAGGGGGCAGCCTTGGGGCAGGGCAGGAGAAGACCACCAAGCTGCGAGGCAGCTGCACTTTACTGAGATGCAGAGAGCCATTTACAGGGGAAGCGCTGGCGCTGGAGCAGGGACCTGTCCTCCCGGAGCCGGACACAGGCCTTGTCACCTCCCAGCAGGGCCAGTTCACTGTCTCTGGGGCCGAGCGGTGGCTGTCTTTCTCCCCTTCCAGCAGTGGGAGCACAGGCAGCATACCAGGGGTGCTAGGACCAGGGGCCGGAGCTGTCGGCCAGCAGCATGTCCACCTCAGTCCGCTGTAGCCAGAGCCGCTGCTGCCGCTCCCCACGCAGCTCCTGCCCGCGGTGCCGGGTGCGGCAGGCCTGCCCGGCCGCGCAGGCACCGGCATGGAGCTGCTGGCAGGTGGTGCAGCAGTAGGAGGGCAGCACGCCCCGGCGCAGGCAGGAGTGCAGCTGGTAGCAGGGCAGCTCTGGGGCTTCCTGGGGGATGGCAGGAGGCAAAGCCTGAGGGTCCCCTGGCACCTGGGAGCTTCTCCCCGCAGCCACGGCAGAGAGCCGGCCGCCGGCCCCAAGCTCCTGCTGGAGGAAGAGGCGAGAGGTGTCCGGGTCAGGGTTACCCGCGGGGGGCACCGGCTCCTGCCCCTGCTCACTGTCTCCGTGGCGGTCCCAGCCCCTCTCAGGCACATCCCAAGCACCCAGTGGGCTGCCAGGGTCCCTCCACAGTGCTGAGGGGGCTGCATCCTCTCCCCCTGAGTCCTCGAGGCTGGCTGGCTTCTCCCGGTAGAGATCCACGCTGTCACCGCAGTCGGCCTCACGCTGCGTCCCCCGCTGCTGCAGCATCTCCACACAGGCCTCCACGTCCCCAGCCAACCGGCGCGCTTCCAGCAGCTCCTCAGCGCGCAACCGCCGCGGCCGCAGCCTCAGCACCACCTCCACCAGGATCTCGCACTCCAGACGACAGGCGAAGAAACCGCAGGCGGCTGCAACCAGCTCAGGCCCGGGGGGCAGCCGGGAGATGGCCAAGCGGTGCTGGTCCCGCGGTTCGTAGCCCAGTCGGCCGAAGCTCCGCGCCAGGTCGGCTTCGGGGAGCGCCGGGCGCAGCGAGTGCACGTAGGCGCCGGAGAAGGTCTGCAGTGAGAGTGGGGGGCACGGCTGGAGACGCCCGGGGCCGCCCCCACCGAGTGTCCCCATCCGTGTCGCGTGTCCCCCCGCCGCGGGTCCTCACCTGGACGGTACCGAACTCCTTGCGCCAGGGGAAGAGGTAGAGGTTGAGGGCCGCCAGCTCCAGCAGCCGGAAGGCGCTGGCCAGGCCCCGCAGTGCCGGTTCCGGGTCGGGGCGGCCCCGCAGCCCTCGGGCCAGCATGTCGGGGGCGTCCTCCTGCAGGGCCCCCAGCAGCGCCGGCTCCAGCTGCAGCCGCCGCCGTAGCCTCTCCCCGAAGGAGGGGTCGGAGCAGGCCCCGGCGCGGCCTCGACGGAACTCCCGGTCCAGGCAGCGCCGGTACTCCTCCCGGTACGCCTCCCGGTGCTCCTGCCGCAGCGCCGAGCCCGCGCACATCCTGGGGATGCAGCAGCGTGAGCCCCCGGCCCCCCCCGCCCCGCACTCGGACCCCATCCCCTACCCGAGGCCCCGACCCCCCGCTACCTGCCGGCCCAGCCCCGTGCTCCGCTTCCGCTTCCCGCGCCCCGCCCACCGCGCCCGGTGACGTCGACGAGGGGGCGGTGCCTACTCCGGGAGTACAGCGCCCCCCGGAGGACGGGAGGAGCAGCGGGGCCCGTGGGAGGTTGGGGCTGGGGGCTCGGCCGGTCCCCTCGCCCCGCGAGGACCCCTCCCCCGGGGTGAGGAGCAGCACCTGCCCGTGAGTGGCGGGGAGAGGGTCCCCCGGTGGCGCCTCCTCACTGCAGGGACTCCACGTAGGACAGGGCGCTCTGCAGGGACGTCAGGCAGTACCCCTCCTCCCCGATCAGGTACCTGCATCGAACACCACCGCAGCCACCGCGCTGTCACGGATGGGGCAGTGCCACGGCCACTGCACCATCACGCCCAGGACACCACCACAACCAGGACACCACCGTGGCCACCGCACCATCACGGCCAGGACAACGCCATGGCCAAGACGCCACCACGGCCAGGACACCACCGCTGCCACCACACCATCATGACTGGGACACCGCCATGGCCATTGCATTATCACAGCCAGGATACCACCACAGTCACCTCACCATCATGGCCAGGACACCGCCACAACTGGGACACCACCGCCGCCACCACATCATCATAGCCGGGACACTGCCACGGTCAGGACACCGCCATGGCCAGGACACTGCCATGGCCAGGACACCGCCACGGCCACCTCACCATCACGGCCAGGACACCACCACGGCCACTGCATCATCACAGCCAGGACACCGCCACGGCCACCACACCGTCACAGCCGGGATACCACCACCACAGCCAACACACCACAGCCCCGTGCCCACAGGAGCCGCGGTCCCACCCAGCTCCCCTCCTCACACCTCCGGTCCCGGCAACCCTGTCCCTGGAGAGGGACCAGTGCCCCCAGCCCGTGGGTGCCCACGTGGCCCTGCATCCCCAGGCACTTACCCCTCGTGGATGAACTCCTCCATGGCAGCACACTCGGAGAGCAGCTGGGGCAGCCCTGTCTGCAGCACCACGTAGGACAGGATGGGCAGCAGGTCGTCCGCCCCACTGCCGCCAACGGGAACCGTCAGCCCCGCCGGTAACGGCGACCACCGGCGCCTCCACCGGCAGCGGGAGCCATCAGGCCCACATCTGCACCCTGGCCATGGGGCTGGCTGCCCCCACGTACTCACATGGCAGCCGAGGCGGGGGTCCGGCCGTCCCGGGCGCCGCAGTACTCCTCGGCGCACTCGCAGATGCCGCGCAGGGCTCGCACTGCGGCACAGAGCGAGTGCTGAGGGTCCCCCTGCCACCTCCCCAGCCCCCTCCGCCAGCCTGGATACCCCCAGCCCTCTCACCGATGCACTCCAGCTTCCTGCGGGGACACGTCTCCAGCGGGATGAGGCGCAGGTCCTCGACGGCGGAGCCATACGCGGGGCAGCCGGGGGCCGGGGGGAAAAGCCGTGAGGACAGCCCCATGTCGGCGGGGCTGGCGTGCCGGTGCCGCTCCATGCTCTGGGCCAGGGCTGCCTCGCGGGGCCTGTGCACGCTCCTGTGGGCAGAGAGGTGAGGGGCTGCTGGGGAGGGGGCCAGGGGAGCCACGGGGGGGCCCAGCCTGGCCCCAAGGCCATGGTACCTGTAGAGGGCCAGCAGCGGGGCCCAGAGCGGGGGGAAGAAGGCCTCCTCTAGGCAGGCCAGGCACTGGTCCTTGCCAGCGGCGGTGTTCAGCCCCTCGAAGGCCAGCAGCGTCAGGGACAGCAGCCTGTCTGGGAAGAGCCGAGTTACGCAGCACCCTCGGTGGGTGCCCACAAGACCCGCTATCCACCCCACCCTGCACCCTGAGCCTGCCCCTGTTAAAACAAAGGGCTGCAGGGAGCCCCCTCCTCCTCCAGAGGCCCAACAGCTGGGGAGAGCCCCTGTGGGCCCCCCGATCCCAGCGGCTGTCCCTCACCAATGGCATTGTGGATGTCCCGCACGACGCCCTTCAGCTGCTCCGGCAGCGTCACCTCCTGTCCAGGGCCAGCCGGGGTCTCCCCGGGGGCCCAGGTGTCGGGTGATGCCAGGAACCGCTCCAGGTCCTCAAAGGAGCTCTCCCGGGGGGTCTGGGGGCCTGCTGCTGGTCCTGGCCAGCTTCCCTCCACCCTTGGGTTGCCAGGGCCACCATCAGCAAGGGGTGTGCTGGACAGGCTGTGCCGCAGTCCGGCCGGGCCATGCTCGGGCACGGAGAACATGCAGTGGAGGCTGCGGGAGGCTCGGAGCCGGCGACCCCCCGGTTCGGCAGGCAGTGAGGTCCCAGAGTCCAGGGAGAGGAAGGAGAGGCCAGTGGGGGAGGCGGGAGTGGCGTCCACGGGGCTCTGGCTGATGGCTGGGTAGAGGCGGGCGTACACCGCACACTGCAGCTGCCGCAGGAGCTGGGCGATGGGGTGCTCGGGGAAGCTGGAAGCAGAGGGAAGGGGTGGGCAGGGGGTATTGGCAAGCAGCCACAACCCCCTCGCTCCAAGCAGGGCCCTTCCCCACCCTGGCACTACCTGAGGAGGCAGGAGAAGATCCCTGATACCAGGGAGAGGTCTGCCGGGCTCCGCTTCAGCCTGGACTTCCACTGCCTCGGCCAGTCCTGGGGAGCATCCGCAGCTGGTCAGTGGGATGGCATGGCACCCTGCCCCATGGGACAGCACCCTGGCCCCATGGTGCCTGGGGACAGCACAGCACCCTGCCCCAGCAGCACCCAGGGGTGTCAAGGCCTCCTGCCCCCAAGGACAGCACACAGCCTGCACCCACGGCACGGTCCTGTCCCCACGGCATCCGTGGCAGCAGCATGTACTCACATGGTCCTGCTCGTACTCGAGGATGGCGGCGTAGAGGGCTCTCTGCTCCTGCTCCTCGGGGGTGAGGGCCACACTGCTGGAGAACCTCCTAGGGGTACAACGGCCTTGGGTGAAGGCACCTGCCAGGGTGATCTCCAAGCCGCTGGGGTCCCCAACGCGACGCCCCAGCCCCCTCACCTGTTGGCAGCCTCTTGCAGCCGCAGCCGCCGCTCCTCCATCTTCCGCTGCAGCTGGGCCACGGCAGAGTTAAGGCTCCGGAGCCCCCGCACCACCACGGCACCCAATCAGCACCACTCGCCCACCTCCCCTGCACAACCCGCTGCCCCAGCACAGCCATGGCAGCCCAGGAACCAGGATCAGACCTTCTCCCACCTCCATCCCCCCGACCAGCCGGCAGCAGGACAGGACTGAAGCCCCAAAAGCCTGTGTGGGACCAGCGCAGCCCAGGGACGAGGCACAGGCACCTGGGCAGCACGGGGGGCTCTGCCGGAGCCTGGTACAGCCTGCGGGGCCAGCGCTTAGAGCTCTTCCTGCTGGGAAGGATACAGTCTCCTCCCGGGCCTTGGCGATCACCAGGTTCTCCATCATCTGCCGCTGCAGGGACAGCGTCTGTGAAGGAGGCGGCATGTTGGGGATGCCTGCCCAAAGCCCGCAGCCACCAGTGTGGCAGGCAGGGAGTAGGGGATCCCCTGGACACTGCAGGGAGCCCCTCCTGTCCCAGCCCGCTGGCAGCAGCCCTCCCGCCCCCGTCTCCCACCCAACAAGGGCTCCCCACTTGCCAGGGAGGTCTTCTGCAGGGCCTGGCTGGGGTTCAGCCGTGCCACCCGTGCCTCATAGGCAGCCTTCAGCTTCTGGTTCTGCAGAGACGCCTCCTCCAGCGGCGTCAGCTCCCTGCTGGGAACCAGCCCTCAGAACCGGCTGCAGGGCACGAGCCCCTGTCCTGCCATGCTGTGCCCCCCACCCCCGGGACCCGGGCAGAGCAGGGCTGATGCCAGCCCCGTGTCTGAGCCCACGTACTTCCGTGCGCTCTGTGCCTCAGTGATCTGCAGCTTCTGGAAGATCTCTGGTGGCAGGAAGGGGGAGAGCTTCCCCCCCTCGTCCGAGAAGACCCGGCGGTGCCTGGGGAGGGGAGCAGGGCCCCCACTCCGCTCCTGTGTGGCCGGTTTTGTCTGGGTTTTCCCTGGGGAGGGAAGGACAGGTTAGCTGCCCCCACCCCTGCCACCAGCCTGACCCCCAGCGTGACGGCCCAGCTCCCCACAGCGGGACCCCACAACCCCTCGCTCACCCAGCGCTGCTGCGATGGACTTGACCCTCTCCAGGCACTGCTCCGCCAGCTTCAGCATCTTCGGGGTGTCGGGGGTGAGCCCCTCGCTCCTGTCTGCGGGGAGAGGCAGCGTGTCAGGATCACCCGCAGGGCACCCACTCCCGTGCCCACCGGCCCCAGCTCCATCTGCCGTGGATCTGCCGTCCCCGCAGTGCTGTGGCAGAGAACCCGGAGCGGCCGTGGGGGGGCGGGGGGCTGCCGAGGGCACGGCCGAGGGTCCTGCCCTACCTGCCCCCACCGCCTCCTCCTGCAGGGCCTGGGCGATGAAGGTGATGCTCTTCAGGTACTCCACGTAGGCCTCCTGCCAGAGAAGGGGGGCTGAGGGGCGGCCCCCCCCCGCGACTCCCGGCCTCGCCAGATGTCCGGGGAGGGCCGCAGCCCCGGTGAGCCCCCCCGTCATCCGCTGGACCCTGCCGGAGGGCGGCCACGCTAGGCCGGGGGGGCAGGAGCGGGCCCTTCCCCCAGGGGTGCGGGGGCTCCGGGCGGACCCCCGCGACCCTCAGACCCCGCAGCCTGCTCGGGGAGACACACCCCACGGCGTCGGTGCGACCCCGGTCCTCCCGGTGGCCCCCCGGGGCCAGGGGGACCCAGACGGGAGAAACGGCCCCGGCGGTGAAGCCCGGGGGGTCCCCCTCCGCGCTCACCCGCGGCCGCCCGGCGCTGTCCATCTCCAGGGCACCGCTCGCCGCCCTCATAGCGGTTTGCAGGGCCCGGCTCGCCCCCGCCCCGCCGGGCCCGTCGCCGCCCGCCGCGGCCATGGCGGCCGCCGCCCGGAACGGCGCGATCGGGCCGCGGCGCCGGGGGAGCGCGGCGGGAGCGGACCGGCAGTTGGGGTCCTCCGGCCGGCAGGGGGCGCTGCGCGGGGCGGGGCGGGCCGGCCCGGGCCCGCGGCGGCGGCGATGAAGCGCGATCGGCGCGGCCGGTTCCTGGCGGCCGCGGGTGGCCCCGGCGCGGCGCCTCCCGAGCCCCGGCGGCGCCCCGGCACGGCAGCCCGCGGGACCGAGGCGGCGGCGGCGCCGTGCGAGCCCCCCACGGGGTGGGCCCCGCCGGCGGCCGCCTGGGCACGGCCCCCCGCCCTCGGCGGGGCCCCGGAGGCAGGTGAGGCCCGGGCGGGGCTGGGCGGGCGGGAGACCGGGACGGGGGCGCAGCCCCCGCGAGGGAGACGGGCTGGGCTGGCCCGGCCCTATGCCGAGCCGCCGGTCCCGTTGCCGCCCGCGGGAAGCCCCGAGGTGGGAGCGGGGTCGCGGCTCGCAGCCTCACCGGCCCGGGGCAGGGGTCCGGCGGCCCTGGGGAGCGGCGTCCCGGAGCCGCTGGCGGCCGTTCCCGCGGCTGGGACGTTCCTCCCGGGAAGGGGGGGTTGGCCACCCACCGGGACAGGCTGCGGGTGGGTGCGTGGGTCCCTGCGGGCAGGAAGCCTCGCGCGGCCGACTCACGGTGGAGGGTGGGGACCGGACGGGATCGCCGCTCCCGGGACTCCGTGCCACCCTCCGTGCCACCCTCCGTGCCACACCGTGTCCATCCCCCTGCTCTCACCGCCCCCCCGAAACGCTCACCCCCGTGCGGGCTGTCCCGCCGTCCCCTCCCCGGGGGCTCTGCAGGCTGTGCCCACCGGGCCCCGCGCTGCAGCGGGACCCCGGATCGCCCCGAAGGCTGTTTGCGTGGTCCCTGTGATGGGTGGGGGGCTGCCGGCTGGACCCTGCTCCCTCCCCATCCCTGGGCAGCCGGGCCCGAGGGTGAAGAGCTGAGCTGCCTGGGATCAGGGCCGGGAAGAGTCTTCCCCCGCGATCAGGGTGCAGCAGAGGGCTGGAGCCGCGCTCGGCAGAGCAGGGGTGCGGTGGGATGGGGAGGGAGGCAGCGGGGCAGGAGATAAGCTTTGCCCCGGCTCGGCCTCGGAGCTGCATCCCCGTCTCCCTGCCCCGCTCCAGGCGATCCTCAGCAGAGGCTGCAGAGCTGGGGCAGCTCAGGCTCGCAGAGGCTGAGGGATGCGACTAGAAATACTGGGGAGATAAACACTGGGGAGGGACAAGAGCTATTTAAGCCGAGGGATGGCATTGGAAAGAGCACAAACGTGCGTGAGCGAGCCCTGCGAACGCTGCAGCCGGGACGAGGATCCTCTGCTGGGGCAATCGGGCCAGGAAGGCTGATTTAAGGGTTGGCTGGTTGTGGTGCTGTGCCCTGATCTGCAGGGAGGGATCCCAGGGAAGGGTCTTTCTTCCTGCCCGGCTTTTCTAGGCTTGTGTTGAAGCGAGGGCTTCCCTGGATCGAGGGCTTCCCTGGATCAAGGGATGGGGAACATCTTCCAGCACGCTGGTGCCCTCAGGCCGTAGCCGCCTGCCGTACGCTTGCAGCAGGCACCTGGCAGCCGTGTTCAATCCTTCTCTGGCAGGAATCGGCAGAGCCCTGAGCACTGGGTATTGTCGCCTCTGCCACGGGAAGTTCTCCTCCAGGAGCCTGCGCAATGCTTTCGGGAAGGTACCTGTGATGGGGGAGAATTCGGAGAAGCAGCGCCGCGTGGATCAGGTCTTCTTCACCGACTTCCAGCGGCTGGTCGGCGTGGCGGTGCGGCAGGACCCCGCGCTCCCCCAGTTCGTCTGCAAGAAATGCCATGCCCAGTTCTACAAATGCCGCAGCGTCCTCAGGACGTTCATCCAGAGGGTGAACGCGTCTCCCACGGGCCACGTAAAGTCGAAAGGAAAGTACGTTGCCTTTCTTTCTTCCTGGGAGCGGTAAATCGCCGCGTGTTGATGCGTGGTCCCTCCGTAACACACACACACACCCCGCCCCCCCCCGAGATCCCACTGTGCTGTTGTGGTTTTTGCAGGAGCGACGCGGCCCAGGCCCAGCCGGGCGCGGAAGGAGGTGCCTCCTGTCTGGGTGAGTGCCTGCGCTCGGAGCGGTTTTCCTGTTGTGGTACCCTCAAGGAAGGGCTGGGATTTGTGGGTGTTGGGGAACGCAGACGTGTGCTGGCCTGGCTGGGTGGGATTCCGCCTCCTTTGGCTTCCCGGGAGGCTCCTGGCTGGCACCAGCCTCTCTGACCAGGCACAGGCTCATGTCAGGGGTACGAAGAGCAGGTGGAGCGGGTCTGGGTGGCAGTGCCAGGCCTGTGCCAGCTGCCGTTGGACACCGGGATAATCGGGAACATGCTTTTTGCTGTAAAAATACACTCTCAGCTGCAAAATTAATGGCGTTGGCAGTTGATGGGACTGCCCCCGCCCCAACCCAGCACTGTTAGGGTGTCTCCCATGTGATGCAGAAGTCCAGCGCAGCCCTGGGGGGAGTGGGTCTGCAGCCCTGTCCCCTCCCCGTCCCTCCCTGCGGCTGGCTGTGCCCTTGGCTGGCCCGAGGGACTGACGGCGTGCCGTCTCTCCCCTCCAACAGTCGACCTGATCACCTCCAGCCCCCAGTGCCTGCACAGCCTGGTGAAGTGGACGCACACACACGCCGGGAGCTGCTCGTCGGTGCCCAGCCTGCAGAGCGTGCTCTCCTCCGAGTACTGCGGCATCATCCACGCCGTCTGGGGCTGCGGGGACGGGCATGACTACGTCATGGATACGGATTCGGACTGTAGCACGGTGCTTGTCGACAACGCCTTGTCTGTCAAACGGGAGTGGAACAAGAGCACGGCGCAGCGCTTGACTGACAACGGGGCAGGGGCAGACAATGCTGAGGCTGTTCCCTCTCCCAAACCCCAGCATGCTCCAGCAAGGACAACCCCTTGCCAGCAGCCCGCAAACAAAGGGACCACGTCGGTGCCAGTGAACGTGGAGAACGAGCTGCCGCAGAGCAGGGATTCATCTCACTCGCAACTGGACAGCACGGCCTCCTTACAGGAGAAAGCCCTTGCGCAGCCCGTGTCGCCACTGAGCGATGCTACAGGTAAGGGATTTGCCTTCTGAGCTCCCTCCAGGCCTCAGGAGAAGGGCAAGGAGCTGGAGAGCTGGCCCAGAGAGCGATGGTGGGGCCGGGCCCCCTCCTCAGAGACTGCTGCTCCTCAGGGAGGGCGCAGACCCCAGCTGGGGAGTGCAGGTTGCCCGGAGAATCACCTCTGGTCAGGGAGGCTGAGCCTTGCAGAAGGGAAGGGGGGAACGTGGGTTCAGCCGAATGCATCACACAAAATAGCCGGCCTCCTCACCCTGTGCGGTTCCCTCCTCTGATGGAGGGGCGAGATGCGGTGGTTCCTGAGCCCGGCTGGCGTGACGCTGCTGCCCTGCTCTTGCCAGGGAATGTGCGCCCATCAGGCATCGCAGAACGGCCACGTTTGCCTGATGTTTATTTCTCCTCAATCCAAACCCCGTCCATATTCCGGCAAGGAGGAGTTTCCCCCTCCCTCCTGCAGCTACAGGCGATGCCGAACAGCAGGAACTCCTGTCTGCGAAGGAAAGGGGCCGGGTGGGCCTGCTTGAGGGCCGAGTTAACGTGGCTTTACTGCTCACCTCTCCTCTCCGCTGGAAGGGGTGTTTGGGGATTAACACCCATTTTTGAGTTACAGAAGTCGGGCTGCGTTTAGCCCCGGAGATATCCGCTGCTGGAAAGAGGAACGGCAGCTGGGACTCGCCCAGGGCCGAATCTGTTGGTTACAGGGAGGGTGTCACGGGGGAAAACCAAAAGATGCTCGTGGGAACTGCATGGTTCTCCCACACCTGGGGTGAGGGAGAAGAATCTCCGAGCACGTGAGACGCGGAGTTTGGTTTAAATAATCCCAACTTGTCGCAGAGTGTGTGTTGAGCCACGATGAGTGACCCCGGAGCGGTTGGTTCCCTCTCAGCAGCTGTCTCCACTGGCTTGTTTTCGCTGCTTTTCCTTCTAACGCACCGTGTTCTCCTTCATTCCCTAGGACAGTTGAGTGGGAAGCAGGTTCTGTCAGCAACGTCGGATGAGCGGGTAAAAGACGAGTTCAGTGACCTTTCTGAGGGGTGAGAGAAGAGTGGGTTTAAAATAGTCTAAATGTCTTTGCGAGTGTGAAATGACCCGCCTCGGAGAGCTCTTTCTCCATGAGGGACCCGGTCCTTGAGGCCCCTCGGAAGCGGCGTCCGAGGCGCAGGGTGGTGGCTCTGCAGCGGCCGTGACGAAGCTCACGCCGCGGATGTGCTGAACTCCCCTCCTCGCCCCCTCTGCTGCGGGGTGTGGGGGGGGGCTGCGCAACAGCGTGTGAGGGCTTGCTGGCTGCTTCCAGCAAACCTGGTCCTGTTTTGCGTCCCCCCGCCTCTGCTCTGGGGAAGGAACCGTGCAGGGGGTGGCGGCGGAGCTGCTGCAGCCCCTCGCCGGGGCAGGCTGCTCAGAGCTCCTGCCTCGCACGGCAGCGGTTCTCCTTCCCTGGAGCTGCGGCTGCGGAAGAGCAGTCTGTGCGGGAATGCAGGCACTTGGAGAAATCGCCCCACTTGCTCTCGGGGAGAGTGATTAAAAGGGAAGCGGGAGGGATCCTGGCAGCTTAGCAGTTTGCATGATCAAAGATCTGGCTCAGTCCTTCAGACATAGGTATTTAAAGTGAGGCCTGTAAGTAACCAGTAATTGAGTCCAGTCATTCTGAGTCCCAAGTGCCAAACGGCCAAGTGCAGATGTATTTCCCTGTGTCAGCTAAATCTGTCAGCTGTCACCTTGAAAGTGCCACAACAATTTATTGCCTGTTGCCTGGCTTCAGAATTAATTGCTCCTTGGATGGCTTAGGACTTAAAAGGAGAAAAAATCCCCAAACCTTCTGTATGAGGAAACGCAGAATGACCTGCAGCTTAATTAACCAGACAATTACGTTACGTTCCTGCTCTGCAAAATTACTGTTCCCATTGTAGAAAGCAGTGGCAACATCCCTCAGCAACGAACAGGTCTTAGTAACAGCTGGGTTTTGTTCTCCGGACAGTGGTTCGATTACTCTCACAGAGATCTAGTCCTAAAAGGACCCAGGTTTGCTGTGTTCGCCGTGGCCGCGCTTGCTGCGGGAGGGGAACGCGCGGAGCCCCGGGTTGCCGTGCTGCGGGGGAGCTGGATGCGCTGGGAACGAAGCAGGCTGCTGCAGACGCTGGTGCTGCGGTGCCGCGTCACTAAAGGGCATCTTCTCTCCCTCAGGGACTTTTTGAGCGACGATGAAAACGAGAAGAGAAACGTGCAATCTTCAGATGACTCCTTCGAGCCTTACCCTGAAAAGAAGTAAGGGGCTTACTGCGTGGTTAGCAGAGCTCTCTGCGGCTGAGCGGGAGGGCTGGGGGCCACCTCCGGCCTGGACTCAGCTGGGCCAACACTGCTGCTGTCCTTCGTGGCCTGAGTTCCCTCCACATCCCTGCCTGGAGGTCACAGCAGTGCCACGGCACCCGTGTTCCCTGAGCTCCCCATCGGGTTGAAGCTGGGCTGTGGTTCTCTTCCCCAGGCCCGGCACTGGTTACCGCAGCTCAGCTCACGTGCTCCTGCTTTGCCAGGCCAAGCCGAGCCGGCTGGCCAGGAGTAACACCGCGTTAACCCACTGTTCCTTGTTCCTTCTTGGAGGGTTTCTAGCAAGAAAAGCGACAGCAAAGAAGGCAAAAAGGCAGAGGAACCCAAAATAAGGAAGAAGCCGGGGCCTAAGCCAGGCTGGAAAAAAAAAATCAAATGTGAAAGGTAATGCGGGGCCAGGGGCGGGCGGGCAGCCCCCCCTGCTCAGCGCGCGGGCTGACGGCAGGCCTCTGCTTTGCAGGGAGGAGCTGCCTACCATTTACAAGTGTCCTTACCAGGGATGCACGGCTGTCTACAGGGGGGCGGATGGCATGAAGGTGAGTTCAGGGCTTGCTCCTGTATCAAACCTGAGCTTTGAGAGCAGTTTCTGCATGAGAAGATCCCTGATGGATTGAATTCACCTCCAGGCTCCACAGGAGGTGGCGAGCCACTAAAAGCAGGCTGCTGAGAGTCCGAGGCCTTTTCCTGGGCTCCCTTTGGGAGCTCTGCCTGCTCCTTCTGCTCCAGAAGGCTGCAGCTGGCTTGGCAGCAGCCCCTGGAATGAGCTCCGCCGTGTCCTGTTAAAGCCCCTGCTGCCAGGGATAGATTTGGGTGCGAGTCCGGTTTTCACAGTAAGCAGCGCTGACGCACGAGCCTGCCAGGACGGGGAGGGGGTGGTCTTGTTTATTGGGGACCCAGGTTTTTCACTGGGGAAAATGCAGCCCAGTGGCGAGCTCTGTCCTTTCTTTACAGAAACACATCAAAGAGCATCACGAAGAGGTTCGGGAGAGGCCCTGTCCTCATCCTGGCTGCAACAAGGTGTTCATGATTGACCGGTACCTGCAGCGTCACGTGAAGCTCATTCACACAGGTGCGTCCCGGCCGGCTCCGCTCGGAGCAGGAAACGGGCGGGCGTTATAAACACCCTGCGACTCGTCGCACAAGGCTCGTGCGAGACTGCGCAGGGTGTAGAAGGGTCTGCCTTGCCTGTGACGAGCCGTCACGCGGGGGGCGGGAGGCAGGGGGAGGAATTGAGGCCCCACCAGTCAGCGTGGGCAGCTGCGTGCGTGCGTTTCATGTACTACGGAATCAGCAGAATTGCTGACTCTCCCTTTTTCCTGTTGCAGAGGTACGTAATTATATCTGTGATGAGTGTGGGCAGACCTTTAAGCAACGCAAACACCTCTCAGTCCATCAGATGCGGCACTCGGGAGCAAAGCCCCTCCAGTAAGTGCACACCAACCATCTGTTGGTAGCTAAGGAAAGGGACGGAAGGGGTGGTGAGGCGAAGGCAGCGACTCCCACAGTCACCGCACAGAGCAGTTCTGTGATACGAACCCTGCTTGTAGCTGGGACCGCTGTACTGTCCGTCTACAATGTGTGTTTCTTGTTGCTGATCAAGTCTGATGCCTCCTCCTCTTCTGTTGCCCCTCAGAGTTCGGCCACCAGCGACAAGCTGCAGGGCTGGTGCGTGGTCAGGGTGGTTGTAGTCGCTGTGAGCAAGCGCAGGCTGTGGTCATCTTCTCATGGGCTTTTTCAGCGTGACAGGGAGCTCGGTGCTTTGCCTTGCAGGTGTGAAATCTGTGGTTTCCAGTGCAGACAGCGAGCATCGCTCAAGTACCACATGACCAAACACAAAGCCGAGACGGAGCTGGAGTTCGCCTGCGACCAGTGTGGGAAACGCTTCGAGAAGGCCCACAACCTTAATGTCCACATGTCCATGGTGCACCCTCTGACCCAGGCTCAGGACAAAGCCAAGCCACTGGAGCCAGAGCCCATTCTCCTCCTAAATACTTCAGGGACTTCAGAGAGCCAAGCGGTAAAACCAGAAGTGACTGTGCAGCAGGAGCCCACCTGAGGGGGACAGGGACGCTTTCCCAGTCCAGCCCTGTAGGAACCGTACGGCAGAGTGGAGATTTTTTTAATCTACGTTTTAGTCTCCCAAAGAACTCGGTGGAATTAGCTTCAGCTTGCTCAGAAAAAGCTTGTTATCATGCTGTGATTCTCCATGCTCACGTCTGATTCAGCAGTGTTGTACTAAGAGTCTGTCTAATCCAAGGGGAAACGGATGTTCGGCAGCACCCCTTCGTGGTTCCCCCTTCTCCCCACGCACACAGTTGTAGAAACAGAGTTGGCCCCAACCGTTCACGCTCCTGCCTGCACGGAAGCACCCGTGGGTACCTATAAGGGTACACAGGACAGGGGAGCGACTGTAAGCAGACGTTCTGGTTGGGGAAAAAAAAAAAAAGAAAATTACGATTCCCAAAGCGAGTCTAAACTGAAGTTTGTAACCTACTTTTTATTGTAACACGAGCTTCATGGTTATGCTTGTAATAAATTATTTACAGAGGAATTGGGAAGAAGTAGCGCTAGTGAGAGAGGCCGGGCCGGGCCCTGCAGCCACGGGGAGGCTGCTCTCAGCGCGGTGTGCCCACCGCTCAGAACAGCTCCAGCTCTTCATCCAGCTCCATGGCCGCGGCAGGCCTGGAGACGTGCAGGAGGGTGGCTCCCAGCTCCGGGTCGAGTTCTTCACACGCGGCCAGTAGCTGGGGAGGGGGAAAGTAGGCACTGTTAGGCCTGCTCGCGCTTCCTCAGGGCGAGTTTCAGCCGCGCTAGCCCGCTGAGCTGCCTCCCGGCCAAGCACAGGTAGAGGAGAGGGATGCAGCAGCCAACGCGCACAGAAATAATGCCATCTCTGGGCTGACAACGGAGTGCTTGGGGCAAACATCAGCACCTGCCGCTGAGCTGTGCTTGGCATTACCCCCACCACCAAGCATTGCATGAGGGCAGCGTTTCACGTCACTGAGAAAGACCTGCAGCCCAGGAGGATGTGGCTATAGCTTGGGCTGATGGGCAGGTGTCCTCCACCGCTCCCAAATGCGGTGTGGAACTTGTCCTCCAGCTCCCAAAGGGGTTATGGAAGCATGCAGGGGTTAAGCAGGCGGAACCAGTACAGGATCAGTGCCCAACAAAGGCTGCATGGCAGAAGCAGCTCTCACACGCCGGGAGAAGAGGATAAATCTCAATGTACCGATTGTATGTTTCCAAAGCTTTGGGCAGGGCATCGCGGGATCACGCCAAGCAGGAACCGCCGGGCCGTGGAGATCACCTCCAAGGGATCGCCCTGCAGAACACGGAAAAGAGACACAGCCGATGAAGGTCAGGCGCAGTGCCCGTTGCAGCTCTCCGTCCCTGCCTCCAAAAGTGAAATGGGAACCTCTGCGATTGTAGGGGCGATCCGCAGGCTAAGCAGATCACTGGATCAGGGTCTGCATTCACCCTGAGGTCCTGCACAGGACAGCAGCACCTGCAGCTTCTCCCAGCCCCGAGGTGCGAGCGAGCCGCCTGCCGTGGCAGCCGCACAAGCTACTCGGCTTTGTACAGGAAGGCGGGAATGCGAGGGATGCTGCAGGTGGCAGGGAAAGGGGTAAAGAATAGGATTCACGGTTGCAAGAGGAAAAAAAAGAGATTCTGAGCTTCACTCACGTGCTCTGTGGGGTCTGAGCTTTGATCAAAGTGCAGCAGGTCTTTCCCTTCCACAAAGAGCCGAAGCAGCTGTGTGTACAGATCGAGGGCGATGTAGAGGAAGGTCTGCTCTCGTGTGAGCAGCTCTTGGTGGAAGCAGGGGGTGAGGCTAGAGGAGGGCACAGCGTGCCTGGTTAGCGCCGGTTCCAGGGGAGACTCAAACACAAAGACACAAGGCAAAGGCAGCTGCTAGTGTTGCTGCTGTCCGTTTTACAACTCCCACTGTGCAAGGCTGCCCCGCTGCCAGGAGCGGGAAGGCAGCCAGGGACACTCCTGTGTGGAGCACAAAGCTGAAGGGTAACTTCTAGCACAAGATACAGGGCTCCTTAAAAAGCAACCCTGCTGCCATTGAGCATTCTCTCTGCACAGCAAAGGGCTCAGCTCACCTACGGGCCGGCAGCACAGTTACCTCCACGCCAGCTGCTCTACGTGCAAACCCTCAGCCACATCCTCCCGCGCGACACCTCCCTTCTGAGCCCAGCAGGACCCAGTTACCTGTAGAACGCAAGAGGCAAGAGCCGGATGTGAAGGTCCGAGGCTGCGCTGCGCAGGATGCAGTATTTTCTAGGGTCTGCAAGAGCCAGAGAGAAGGTAAAGTATCAGAAAGAAGCAGTTTACCCGTCCTCACGCCACTTTGCACACTTGTACAGCAGCAGAGGGGCTGCAGAGCTGCCTTCCAGCCCATGACAAACAGTGGTGCTGGGGTGTGGGACCCCTGAGAGAAGAACATTGTCCCCCCTGAGGCTCTCTGCTCAGTTTGGGCTGTTCCTATGATCACCAGGGTCACTGTACTGCAGGGTGGAAGAAGGATGTTCTCATCTTTTACTCAAGCCAGTATTTTTCACGCTGCTTACACAGGCCAAACGGTTCTGGCTTAGGTACACTCGCACCAAACCGTGCCTTTCCACCCCTTGGAGGCAGGACTCACTCACCTTTCTCTGCTGAATGGAAGAGAAGTGGCCAGGACATCTCCCTCTCTTCCAGGCACTCTAAGATTTCCTGGGACCATTCTAGAGACGTCTGAAAATCCACTCCTTCCTGGGTGTCAGAAAGGACAGGTCTGGTTTGTCTCAGGCTTTAGTTGCATCAGAGCAGAAAGGAACCCCCCCCAAGAGACCCTGTACACAAGTGCTCTGTTAACGGACCTTTATGGATTTAGCCTGTCTTCCCCCTCGCCCGCCAGCCTGGATTCCCCCGGGCAATCCAGCCCTGGACACTGCAGCACCTTTAACACCACACCAGGCCGTGACAGGGCTCAGCTGAGAACGACTTGCGAGAGCCGGGAAGTGGTATCGATGACCAACCGGCGCGTCACCAGCGCCCTTCCCAGCCGTGCTCAGCAGAGCCACTACACGCCCTGCACTCCCCAGAGAAGGTTTTTTTCCCCCCTAACCTTCCTAATGACACCATATCTTGGGTGTGTTTGGATGTTTTATTTCGCATTACTCATTTTACTTGGAATAACCCCTCAGATCTATTGCTCAAGACGTTTCTTTCCTCCATGGCTCTTCCTCCAGAGGCAGACTAGGAGACCAAATCATTATTTTTAACTTGAATCTGCTCCCCGACCCGATCTATTAGGTGACTACACAAATGGTTGCACTGCAAATCCGAGAGGACAGCGAAGGGGCAGGAACAAGCATTCCTAGGCAGGAGGATGCTTAGAGCAGACAGCCGCTGGAAGAAACTTGTCATCTTTGCTCCTTCATTTAATTAAATCATTTGGAAACGATGTTCCTCCTTGCTGGGGACCCCTTCTCCTGCGAAATACCGTGTGCGTTTCCAGCCTGAGGAAAAATGGCATCCAACAAGCGTGAAACGCTACCCAAAAGCTGAGAGAGAAACGCAAGGTTCCTGCACTACCTGGGGGTGTAAAGTCCCCTGGGTGAACAGGGGACGGGAAATAGTGTCATTCATAAGGAGAAATAAAAGCTACCGTAGTGGAAGGGGAGATGACGTCAGTTAGAGGAAAATACAGGTTTAATCTGATAAGAATTTCAGCAGGTTGTGTCTGGGATGTTGCTGATCCCTTCCTGCTGGCAGAACAGCCTTCACAGTACCGGTACAAAGTACTTTCAGGCAGCAAACCAAGCTGGTCAGACACGGTGTCATGAGAATTCCCTCGGAGCTGAATTTACCTTTGGTGCTATTTTTGCCGAGATGAGATCCATGAGTGAGAAGAAGAGCAGAGAAACAAGAAGCTGCAAGGAAAAGAGACTGTCTGTTAGTTGTATCTGAGAGTTTTCCAGAGTCACGGACTGCTGCATGTGGAGGAATCAAACAAAAAGGAGTGAGGCAACTGGGTTCCCTGAATGTAACTACAGTGGCTTATTCCCAAAGGTGGCTAATCCTACACCACTTCCCCTTCTGACAGAGATATGCCCTCTAATACTGTGTCACCTGGAGGGATTCGGCGCCTGCCCTCACACCGATCCTGTGTGTGGGACCAAGTCCCCACCACAGAACAGCTGTGCAATCCCACCGCTGCTGAGCGGCAGTTGAGGGTCTGAGCTGAGCGTAAACACCAGTCAGGGCTGGGACCCCAGTTACACTCCCGCCCTTCCCACTCTTCCTGGCACCCTCCTCCTATCTCAGGGCAGGTCTTTGAGGTGAAAGCCGCTGTTATTCCACAGGTACTAAATGCTCATCTCACCTCAGTGACACCAGGCACTGACTAGCAGCTTTTGGCTCTAGACCAGTATAAACAGCGGAGGAGTCAACTCCACGGCAAGAGGAGCTGCTACCCTAACTGCTGCCCGGAGCAGTACAACTAAAGAGTAAGGCACAGGTGCCGCTTCAACACCATTTGCCTGTGGATGTCCCAGTACAGGGACACTCCCCGTACGGAGCTCTGGTCCCTGCTGTCCCCTGGAAGGTTAACAGACAGACCTGCCACCCAGCTTCCTCCCCAGCAGAGCACTTTGGAGAATTCCTGTGCACTCAGGGCACTGTGCATGGCAAAATCAATGAGGCATTTCCCGGGACAGACTTGGGAAAACCCTCAGGAGGTCTGGGATTCCCAGTATGTCTTCCCACAGCCCTTAAAATGCCCACACTCCTGTTTCACAAGCATCTCCTTAACTTCCAAGCCAAGTGGCCTGAGCTAAAATCCTCAAGGACTGCTCCTTGGTCAGAGGGAGAGGTGATCCTGGCATGCCAAGGATTGAGCTCTCAATCTCTGAAGCACTCTCACCAGCTTCAGTTTTTAAAGCAGCTGTTTAGCTGTTGTCCCAGACTTCACAGAGGAGCCTGTATCTGAGTTAAAAGTTTAAGTTTGGAACAACTTTACCTCTAGGATAAGTATTTAGCAACTGGTAATTTACAGCTACATTTTATCAACTGGCCACCAGCAAGATTTCCCAACAGGGTTTCCCAAGGATACAGCTGCATTGCAGGATGACCATTTCTCAGTTATAGACACTCCTAGTTTTTTAGGGTAGGGAACAGCAGACATTTAAAATGCATCCTCTTGCCTGCTCTGTGTCGGTCCCCAGCCTCTTCAGCGCGTTTCTGCCTTGCCCACACGGTGACTGTTGAACTGTACAATGAAGGAAGGCAGCCGAAATCCAAGGAGGGCCAGAGGGAGGGAAAAACGCTCCAGAAGAAAGCAAGCTAGGAAACAAAAGCAGCGTGTCATGGTTTTAGAGGAATAAAATAAAATATAAAACATCCCGGCTGTGAATGGAGAGGAATTCAGGACCTTGGGCAAAGAGTGTAAGTTGTGATTGGGACCAGAAGTTACATCTCTCCTCATTCTTTTTTCCTGCAGTTGGATGAGACATGGAGACAGTTTATAAAAGGAAAAGTCTAGAAAGCAGCATTCCCAAATGTCTCTCATCAGAGGTTGGACAGGTAGTTAACTGTATACACCGCTACGGCTAACGTGGGAATTAGGTTCGATAACCTGCAGGGAGATGCCTATGCTAAATTCCCAGCTTCTGGAGAAAAGCTGCAGGATGTCCAACAGACGGCACAACGAGAGGTAAAGAAGGAAGCACGCAGCAGAGGAGCAGGCAGCAAAGGGTGCGGCAGCTTAAGCTAATGACTCAATGCTGTGCTGAAGGCTATTTCCAGTGTTTGCCGAACAAGGACTCTGCCTTCCAGTCTCCTCTACAAAGATTCTTTTCCTTACGGTGAGGCACTCTGACCCATATTTCACACAAGGCCAGACTAAATAATTACAATGACCCATTTTGAGTTTAAATCCTGCAAAGGAATCTGTATATAGCTGTCCTACAAGCATCAGTCCACATCAGCATCTCCTACTGCCTGCTGAAATGCAGCCAGCCCTGGAGAGCAGGCGTCCCGGGCGCTGATCCCTCAGAGAGCAGGTTCTCCTGCCTGCAAATCCACGCTCCGTTCCTCAGACCCACCTGGTAGCTGAGGACTGCCATTCCTTCAGCCTTTCCAGTTCTTCTGCAAGCGGGGACCCAAAGAGTCTCTTCCACTGAGAGCAAAGCACTGGCTCCAGCCTCTGCCACCAAAGCTAGGAAGAGAGGTGGAAACGGGCAGCATCAGTGGTGGTGCACAGCTGTCTGCAGGCAGGTGCACGCTATCTCAGCCAGGTACTCAGAGAAACGGTTCCCCCCACCTTTGAACGAAGTTCAAGTTCATAGAATCACAGGATGGTTTGGGTTGGAAGGGACCTTAAAACCCACCCAGTCCCACCCCCTGCCATGGGCAGGGACACCCTCCACTAGCCCAGGTTGCTCCAAGCCTCATCCAGCCTGGCCTTGGACACTCCCAGGGATGGGGCACCCACAGCTTCTCCAGGCAACCTGTCCCAGTGCCTCCCCACCGTCTCCATGAAGAATTTCTTCCTGATGTCCAATCTAAGTCTCCCCGCTTTCAGTTTAAACCTGTTACGCCTTGTCCTATTACATACACACATAATAAACAGAAGTTGGTTCCATAGCAGAGCAATGGAGCTGGGGAAGGGTCTGGAGCACAATTCCTGTGAGGAGCGGCTGAGGGAGCTGGGAGGGTTCAGCCTGGAGAAGAGGAGGCTCAGGGGAGACCTGATTGCTCTCTACAGCTCCCTGAAAGGAGGGTGCAGAGAGCGGGGTGTTGGTCTCTTCTCCCAGGTGACAAGTGATGGGACAAGAGGAAACAGCCTCAAGTTGTGCCAGGGGAGGTTTACATTGGATATTAGGGAAAATGTCTTCATGGAAAGGGCTGTCAGGCATTGGACGGGGCTGCCCAGGGAGGTGGGGGAGTCGCCATCCCTGGAGGGATTTAAGACGTGTGGATGAGGTGCTTGGGGACATGGTTTGGTGGTGGTATTTGCAGTGTTGGGTTAACGATCGGACTTGATGATCTTAAGGGTCTTTTCCAACCTAAACGATTCCATGATTCTATGTTTCACATCCTGGAAATATGAAGAGGGTCATTTGTGGCATGTTTATACCACAGCGGCCTGAAACTCCTCTAGCAGGACCTAAAGAAACTGTTCTGTGAAGGGGATGTACATGCTTACCACATGCAACAAACACGTATCCACGTGTAAACGGTGCATGAAGAGTTAAGACACAGGAGAGGAAAGAAAATATCTCTGCTTTATGGACTTCTTGGTTGCTTGGCATGTAAAAACCAGTCCCCTTAGAGTGCATCTGAAACCAAGAGAAGTCTCCCAAGCTTCTCACCCTCAAGCAGCCTCTGCTCCCTTCTACAGTGATGCTCCAAAAACAAGGCTGCATGCCCAGAGCTGGGATCGGGCCCTAAAACACTACGATTTTCCAATGGCATGAACAATTACTACCCCCACGCTTCAGTTTACAGTAAAAGAAGTTTAAACCAAATGCTCTGAACCGATACCGAGTTTTCATCTAGCACTCTGAAGATGAAGTAGGAACACTTACCGCTGCAGAGAAAAGCACAACGGGACATGCGGTTTGACATGCTCTTAGAACGTCATTGACCGCTTCTGCTGATTCCTCACAGTCCAAGCTGGCATTAAGCAGGCCCTGGAAGAGGAGAAATTACAAGATGACTACACACACGTCTCTGCTGCTTTGAAGTACCTCACCAAGCGGTGTGTAAGCTAGTCAAAGGGAACTGTAGGGGTCAGCATGGCCCAGCAAAAGAAACGCGCGTGCCCAACAGCTCCTCCTTCCCCCACCAGCTTTGCTGTGTTGTATTAAAATTAGCATCTACCACTACTTCCTCCTGCTACTTCTCTTCATTTTCCTGGATTACTGCTCTTCTTTTTGGGGTTTACACCAACAATTCTCAAAACAAGGGTACAAACAGCATGTCTTATCGCTAAGAATAGCACGTAGTCAGGTATCCTGGTAAGGGAACGCCTTCAGTTACCCTGAAGAAGTGAGCGGTGATGTCGTAGGAGAGCGCATACCCTCTGGAACAGACGTGCTTCTGCAGGAAGACAAAGAGAGGAGGGAAAAAGAAAAAAATCATTCCTTCCCTTTTGAATTATTATTTTCTTTAAGTATTTCGGGTGTCTGGCCCAACAGGACTCGGGTAGCACAAAATCACCCTGTGAGATCCCAAGTATCAGTTCGGGATGCAGATAAAGCAACACCACCGGTTAGGGAGCGTGTTATAGAGTCCCAGCTCTGGAAAGCAAACCGGACGGCCCTGCGTACGACATGCTGCGGGTGGCAGGGGCAGTTTGATCAACAGTCTTGGAAGGAACGGGGGTTTCTGGCTGTGCCTAATATGACAGAGCAGGAGGGGCTTGAAAAGGACGAACAAAAGTGATAGCTACCCTCAGAGCACACCACAGTGCTCCGAGGGACCTGCACGTCAACAGATCTGCCCCCAGGAAGCTGCAGGGATGTTTCTGAATGTTTCTTTAGCGTACACAGAACAGGAGGATGAGCAGAACCTCACCCTACACACAGCAAATCAGTCTAACACCCTAGTGTGACTGCGAAACTGGAGGTCATGCTCAGTCCCCTTCCTTCTAGGCCTCCACAGGAACATTGCAGTTTCTCTCTAACCCACTGCCAACAAGTGAAGAGCAGGTGGCACAGAAGGACGCAAGAGAGCATCCCCAAGGCTGCTGCAGATGCACACACACACACACCAGAGACATACGTTGTCACGAACAATGCAACTGGAAACAACGCTCCTACCGCTCAGGAACTGGCCCAGCCACTACCAGGCTACTCTGTGGTCACCCCTGGACTGTGCACACCCAGCTCCAGCCACTGACATGCCGGCTGGTTCCACCCTGGTGTCGCCTATGCTGTTTCCCAAGGACTGTCTCTCGTAAAATGCCACCGTAATTCCAAATGAGCCAACCTAAAAGTCATCCTACAGCAGACAGTGCCGAGCCTGCAGTGCCTGCAGAGCTAGGGGCTGCAAAGTCTTGAGCATAAAGAGTTGATCCTCCCTACACTCCGATATAAGTTAAGTTTGTCTCAGGTTTGGCTGCATTTTAACTCCTGTCCTAAACTTGAGTTTAAGTTCTTTATCTAGAGCATTTACCAACGGGCAGTTTTCATTTGGATAACGACACATACCAGCTCCGAGTTCACAAACTGAAAAAAGTCTTCACAGTCCAACATGGTTTTCTTTCCTTTTGGAAAAGTCATGATCAGAGCGGATGCAGGGAGCCCAACAAGAATCCTTAGGCAGGGAAGAATAAAAACAAGATCGAGGTCACCATCAAGAAGAGAATCGAACTCCACACTCCCAGGACACGTGCCTTTGATATTCAGGGAGCTTGAGACTATGTCAGATCTGAGGGATCTCAAACATGTTGACAGAAACTGTACAAGGAACTTTTCCAGCTGCCTGGAAAAGAACCTGCATTTCTAGGAGATACACACACTACTTCCAAAGATACCGTCAGTGGCTCCAAAATGGAAATGCACATCTGGATGCCAGCAGCAAAAAGTAATTTGACAATGGTTAACACAAATGGTGGCGTTGAGAGTGTCGCTGGCTGTAAACAGAGACCACAAAGATGCGTCATCTTTGAAATCCAGTCTAGTGCTAAGTCATGTGGGTACCAGGGAATAAACAACTCTTGCACAATTGTTACAGTGACATTGCGTCATTGTCACTTGCAGTGGAACCACAGGGGAGGCTACCCAACTGTGCGGGTACACACCGTAATTGCTCTGAACAGCAGTTTTGTTCGAGCTATTCCCAGCTGTCCAGATCTGCACTCACCTTCTGTGCAGCAGCAGCTCCTGCTGCCTCCACAGCTGCTCACCCAAAGCACAGACGGGTTTTCTGTCTCTCAGTCTTCCCTGGAGAATGTTAAACAGGAAGTGTCTCTGGGCATCCAAGCAGCCAGAAAGCTTTCGCCTACACCCCAGCTCCAGCACTATCTCCTAAACAAGGAGGTGGAAGAAAACCAGTGTGTGTCAGGGGTATGCACAAGCTTGCATTCAAACCCTCTCTGTTTCATTAAGTAATACAGAGAGATCAGTAAGAAAAATCTCTCTCAATCTTAACTGCTCACATCTGAGAGCCAGTGTCAGCCTTACATACACTGAGGTGTTAGGCAAAATACTTTGACAGGTCAAACTCAAGGACTGAACATCCAGATAACACATCCAAGTCTGAAATCACCTGCAGCTTGCAGAGAATATCAGGATTGACTGACATCTTCGATTGGCCACCGCTAGCCAGGTCCAACCTGAAATGAAGAGACACACCAGATATTCCCCCAGGCTTACGGGGTTAGTTACAACTCAGAGTCAAATGGCTTCAGATGAACATAAAGCCCTGACATAAAATAAGTTCCTTAAATAAGCTGTAGGTCAGACAGCAACCTCCAACCCTCCCTCCTTATTTTACAGCTTCAGCCACTTCCTCGGGGGCATCGATGCTTGTCTGGCCAAACAAATCTGAATACAAATTCAACTTTAAAAAGGCAGACAGACTGGGGACTCTCTGTGACTTCAACCCCAGACCTCTGTCACCTAAAGCAAGATTCTTAGGCAAAGACTGGTGAGTCATGCAGAGCCACCTCCCAGATTTCACTTCCAGCCAGACCTGTGAGAAGTGAATCACTTCCACAGCCCGTCAGTGTACGGCACAAGCTCACAACTCCTGGCCTTGCCAGGTCATTAGCAGAACCATCGCTCCCACAGGAA
This sequence comes from Rhynochetos jubatus, assembly GCA_027574665.1. Lineage (NCBI taxonomy): Eukaryota > Metazoa > Chordata > Aves > Eurypygiformes > Rhynochetidae > Rhynochetos > Rhynochetos jubatus. Next base: position 6,931,673 of record CM050661.1, read on the forward strand.
TGCAAGTCGTGATGCCGAATACCTCTGTGAGGAATCCAGAATGGTATCGATGACAACACCACATGCCTTCTCCAGGTCTCCATCGCAGCCACCAGAAGCAGAAGGTGCTGGAAGGTACCGCTGATAGATGGCCCAGTAATGGAAATCCTGTCTGCAATATCAGAAAGGAGAAGATAGGAAATCTATCACGGAGCTTTGATGGTGCTCTTCCCTTAACGGAAAAGGAAGCTCGTGCACCAAGCGAAGCAGAACGACAGATACAAGCACCCACGTAAGTGCCGATTGGAGAAGAGCCATGCACCAGCTACCACGCGTCCTGATGTCACCTTGGAAACGGGGAGGTTTTGGGAAGGACTGCACCTGCAGGCCAGGGGTTATCTTGGCAAACTTCCTCAACTTAAAACACAAGCCTCATTCTAGCATTGCCTGAACTCTGGACAAACTGTAGCAGTCAACAGGCGCTGGTGTCCTGCCACGGCTTGTTTATTTACGTTTGTTGTGAACTTCCTGATCGTCAATGCTTCACCCTAATTTGGGTGGGAAAGCCTCTTGAACTATTTTCCCTTTTCAGCAGGGCCCCTCTGCACTTACCTTTCCGAAGCAGAGAGAATATCCTTGTCAGGGCACACTTCCAGCTCCAACAGCAGCCACTCTCTGAAAGACAACTGGGAAAAGCAATGATTTAGGTAAGAGGCAGCAAGGCAAGTATCTTGTGCAGAACAGCCACCTTCTTCCCAACACAAAACCCACCTTCACCCACACCCAGACACAATCCCCTGCAGATTAAGAGATATGAAACAGTAGACAGCAACCCAGGGAACTTCCTGTACTGTTTCCCTTGCAAGAAATCTAAACCAAAACCCCCCTGTCATTGAAAAATCTCCTGAAAGCAAGACTATAAAGCAGCCCTCACACACCTCCCACATGGACACCCACCCCTTTACCAAACACAATCATCTTCTGAAAGTCTGGATACCAGAATGAACGTATGTTATTAGAAACAAATGCTAAAGTGCACAAAGCACCATAGCCAGACAGGCTGATATAAGCATCAAAGAAAGGTCATAATGCCAAGGTATTTTAGCCTCGTACATCAAGCTAGCCGAGCACAAGGAGTCATTCTAGTAACACGGCAAACTCCTCTGCGTGAAGACAAACTGGTTTTATGAGAACTAGGTTAAAAAAAGAAATCCTGTCACATCAGACACACTGCAAGGATGGTATAAAGAGAATAGCTGAGATGCTAACCTGCTTCAGAGCAAGGCAGAGCCAAACAATTGAAGATACCCAGGTGGTTGAGGAGAAGATTCACATTTAGACAAAGCTCCAAAAAAAGCAAGTATTTTCAGTTATTTGATTCACCATCTCTTCACAGACAGGACACAGTGGGAAGCTAAGGTTATGGACAGGCCTTTTCTCTACAGTTGCTGATCATTTTCTTACCGATACAGCATATCTTGCCGAGCTTTCTGCTTTTGCAATAAATAGGACACAAAAGCTTTGCTTCTAGCTTTCTATTTCTACCTTGTCATCACCGTCGAAATCTCCCAGTAACACCGAGCCCATAACCTAGCGCGCACCACACCTTCTAACGGTCAGCCCAACTTTTCAGGCATTACGTTATTACAAGAAGATTTTTAATCACCAATAAGGAAATTGCAAAGGGCAGATCTGAAAAGTAAGAATTATGTGTGAACTCAAGTCGTGGAGAAGATTTATACCTGGAATGCTTTTTCCTTCAGGAGCTCTTGAAAGCGTGCTTGTTTCCATAAACAGAGGCTGGCTCTCTTGTAGTTCAGAGGGAGGCATGACAGGGAACTCCAGATCAGGTCAGTTTTACCATCCTTGCACAGGATTCCCCGAGCTTCCAAGCACAGCCGTGGCACGATGTACTGCAGCTAAAACAAAGGCATAACAAGCCTGTACGTTTCCACCATTAAAAAAAAAAAAAGCCCAGTGCAACCTCTGGTTGTGTGAAGCTGCCAAACAAGCAAATACACAATATGGTAAGATGGGAGGGTCAAAGATGCATTTTTATATTGTTTTCTTTGTACAAATTACAGTTGCACAGGAGTCTGCAGCAGGAAACTGAACTGAGACTGATCTTTCTCATAAATAATAGCAAAACTTTTATCCTTTTACCTTTTTAACAAGGCTAGGAGGAAGGAAGGCACACAGATCTTCATGAGAGTAAGACGAAAACTTGCACATAAGATAAGATGCTGCTGCAGTGCAAAACCTGACCGAGAAAAAGAAAGAATTCCATTAGCCAGTTGGTTCAATTGTATCTTTTCCCACTCAAGAAAGCCCAAAGTCAAAACAAAGACTGAATGTTAAAAATGCTTTTAGCCAACATGTCCCAAACCTGTTTGCTTTTGGGACCACTCCTATTTCTGTGCTCCCAACTCCAAGCACATTAATGGCACAGATTTCAGAACCAGAGACTAAACTAAAACCTTTCATAGAATCACGGAATGGTTTGGGTTGGAAGGGACCTTAAAGCCCACCCAGTTCCAACCCCCCTGCCATGGGCAGGGACAGCCTCCACTAGCCCAGGTTGCTCCAAGCCTCATTCAGCCTGGCCTTGGACACTCCCAGGGATGGGGCATCCACAGCTTCTCTGGGCAACCTGTTCTATGACAGCATCCGGTCAGTCCTTTCTCCAGCAATCACCAGGATGCTCTTTCACCAGGAGCACCATCAGCCTGTTTCTCCATGTAGCACCTCTGTGCAGCAGGAACACCTACAGATGCTCTCCTGTGTTCCTGCGGAGGATTTCCAGCTTTTCCAGCACCCCTCCTGTGGCAAACCTAAACCCATTGCCTGGGGAAGCAAGGATGTGGTGGATGCATGATCTCACCTCGTGCAGAAGGCAAACGACTCTTCCGTCCTGTACACTAGCAAGGAGTTCCAGTACTCGGAAACAGAAAGAACCTTTTCAGGAACAGAAATCCCAAAACTGGCTTCCACTTCAGGAATGAAAGCTCTGGATTCACTTAAGTGGATTACAAAAGCTGCTAGTCCTAAAACATGAGCATCATCCAGGGAAGGACCCTGCAAGCCAAACATAAGTAAAGAACCGAGAAGAGAGATTTTATTTGTAATAAAACAACCTTTCTCAGAAAAACATCAGAATTAATAAGCTAGTAGAACATTGCTTTGGCCCACTGACTAATTAGTGCGGCGATATCAATTTAGCGGACGAGACACCGGTCAAACATGGTTTTCCTTCCTTGAAATCGTGCAGTTATCTTTGGCCAACCTGCAGCAACATTTCTGTCTGTAACACAGCAACCCGAAGCAACAGGCTGTATGTTCAGCCTGGCAGAATCTGAGACTCTCTAGGCTTTTTGGCTTCTGCGACAGCTAATCGAGTCCATCTGCCTTTCAGTTTCATGCCTGCAACATCATGGGGTAAAGGAAATAAAACCAACTGTTTTTTAAAGGAAAACCATGCACTGCTGCACCCCAGATTTGGGAGTCTCTTATTTTTAAAAGGGGTGTATGACTGAAATACTCAACGTGGAAGCTTGGGAATTAAGCATTCTACTGTTTTCTTTTGGCTCTGTCCATAAACCTGCTTATTTCAGCTTATGTTAAGATATATCTTGGAATGCCTTAACCTGATACAGTAGCAGTGCTGGAGGAAGATACTCAGCTCATGTTCCTGAGAGCAAACCCATAATACTTGTCCAAAATCAGAGGGTTTTTTGGGTGGGGTGGGCTAAGAGCTAGTCAAGTCCCTCCACAGTCCAATCCAGACAGGGACAAGCCCCACAGCTCAGGAAACAGAGCTAGGATAGCCTTTAGCACACTATAACCATATGATTTGAGGTTGGAAAACTAACCTGGTGATAAATAAGCTGGCAGAGCCTGCCCAGAAGGGCAGGTAAGAGCTTCCTGTGTCCACACATCATCTTCACAAACAAGGAGAGACATGGTCCCTGCCTGCAGAAGGGTAAAAAACCAGCATGCTCATTTTACTGCTTCTTTTCATCCCCAGTACAGGAAGAGGTATTTAAAAATGCTTAAACACAGTGAACCCGAGCCATGCTTGTCTGTAAATACAGGACAATTATCGTTCCATCTACGGGCTCAGAGGAAGCATCATTTTCGGAGTGTCTGAACAGAGGACCCCTACAAAGACATGGACCCCACCAGTGCCCTGCCTCACATACTTGATAATATATAGTCAGCGAGGTGCACGCAGATGACAACAAGGAGAGGAGGAAGCTGCCTGGGGCACAGGCAGCTTGTTTGCAGAGAGAGAGCACAAGGTAAACAGAGGCAGAACAATAAACGGAGTCAAGAAACAAAGCAAGAGCAAACAGGAATATGACAAGGTCCTGTTGCAAACAGGAAGGGAGGGAAAGAGGGACTTTCCCACCCAGCAGACAGAAAAAAACATCCTCAGAGGAGATCGGGTGGGGAGTTGGGTTTAGAAACACTTTCCTGGGACGCTCTTGTTTATCACAGCTACTTTTCAGCAGAGGTTTTCAGTAAGTATTCATCTGCTCCAGGGCAAACCAGTGTAAAAGAGAGGGAAAGAGGCACTGGTTGCCAATGCATGCTTCACTCCAGAGAGGCAGCCACCTAGATCCACCGTCACCACCAGGATCACAGGCAGCTCGTCAGTACATTGGGGTTTTCCAACAAAGCAATTTTCCACTGAAACGTTGACCATAATGTTTACAGACTTCTGTTAAATCATCGAGGAGATGGCATTAAGACAGTCCTTCCAGTTGTGGCGGAGTGCTACCTCTCCCTCCTCATAGAGGCCAGAATCAAACAAAGTCACTTCCAGGAGGACGAGAGGGTGAGAGGGAGAGAAAAGGTGTATCATGCTGCTCTTCCCATGCCTGCAGCGTCTTTATACCTCACTCATTTCACATCAGATACGGCATTAGGGATCAAGGCTGAACGTGCCGAAAGCACTGAATGTGCCAAAAAGTTACCCCCAAGACACATCAGCGCTCACCGTCAAGCATCTCCTACCCTGATCTCTAGCGTCAGCCAGCAAGTCATTCCTGGACAAAAAGAATCTGCTTCGGTGCCCATGCCCCCCCCCGCCCTGCCGAAAACGCCAACCTGAGCACGTAGTACGTGTGGGAAGTTGTTACAGGTTGTCACATAGCGCAAAGCTGAGCCAAATGCCACCTTGTTCTGATGGGATCAGCCATGACACAGGAGAAACACGTTTTATTTACACGTACACATCACAGCACGTTAGTTCTTAGATTACAGAAACTTGGGATAAAGCAGCCTGCACAGTGGGTACGAGCAGCCAGAATTCGCCCCCAGACAAGTGTTGGAACCTACGCTCTTACTTGCATCTTACCTGTTGGGAGGGTTAAAATAGGAAGCAGCTATTAGGTTTTGGCAGAATGATGTCAGCAGAAGATCCACAACCTGGAATGAGAGAGACACTGCTAATTCCTACTTGTCAGGCTGGATACCTAGATCTAGTTTTGTGCTGCGCATATATTAACGTCTCCCAACATTAAAACAAAGAGACAAATTGGTTAATGACATTTACAAGTCGTACAGGTCCACCGGCACTGAGAAGGAAAGTTAAGCCCGTAACAGCGCAGGGATGATCCCAGCACACACCAAATATCTAGACATGTCTGGTGAAGAAAGCCTAACTCATCACAGGATTGCTCTGACAGAATACATCTCCAGATCCGGCCACCAGACAGACAACAACTTTCAGGAGGTTAAAATGTATGAATAGTCTGTGCAAAGCATGGTAGACAAAAAGAGAATGTATTTCCTGTTCTCCACAGACAAAGCAGCTTACTATCCAGACGCATTTTTACCTACCCAACCCCACTGGTTTCTTCCCCCAAGCCAGATGGTACTCACGCTCTGATGGTTGGGTTCCAGCCTGGGGGCACAGATGTCCACGTGGATTGGAGAATTCAATGTACCAGCTACATTCTCATCACCGCTGTGACCCAAGACGCTTGCGAGTCTGTCAGAAATCACTGCGATCTGTGCTGGCACATCTGCAGGAGGGTAACGGGAGGAGAACCAGGACAGAAGGCACGAAACATTTACAGCTCCACATAGCAGGAAGAACAAATGAAATACATACTCTGAGCTTTAATGAGCAAAAAATGTCATCTGGAACACAGTCATCATCATCTTCATTTTACTTTTTCCCCAGTACTATTATGAACACACACCAAGAGTAGTTTTTCACAGCAGAAAGGAAACAGCCTTCCAAAGGGGGCCCACGTCACCAGGCGAGCCCCAGGAACGGGGCTGCCCACCTTGGCAGAGATCGGTGCGATACCAAGTGAGCATCGCAAAGAGGGACACCTGAAGTTCTAAACTCAAGTATGGGAAATAATCAGACATTAAAATATGCATATATATTCATAGCTGGAAGGATTATACAGATCCGATGAAGATTACTGTCTTCAGGTACCACTGCCGAGTAACTACTGCTGCTGCTCTGGCTAGCATCAGCCACGTTTTGTCAACACAGCTTTTGTAAGAGCCAATTATGGATAGTTAGGACTTGCCTTCCTACATACCTTCGTATTTAGCCTGGTCCACAATCAGCACCCTTAGCTCAGCCAGTTCAGCCTTCAGCTGCTCAACAGGCTCTTTGGAATGGCTGGTCTCTGCTTTGGATTCATCTGAAGAAGTCAGAGAAATGTGACACATTGTCCTTCCCTTTGTGCATCACATCACAAAGCATTCAGCAATCTGCCTAGGTTTTCTGTAAAAGCAGTTATTTACTTTCCTATAAGCTATAACAGATCCCCAAACTGTCAATCTGCCACATGTGCAGCTTTGTTTTTACATTCAAAATGTGCCATTTGATTAATCATTTATGAGTTTATGCCTAGTCACAGAAAGGAATTCAGCTTTTACAGACAAGAGGCAAAAAGGGTTCTCGTCAGAGCCGCCTTCCTACTTGCTTTAGCTCTCTGCCCCTCACACCAACATGTACTGTCCTCAAAAGACTGGAGCCAGTCTCAAAACAGACATTACACCGCAAAAACGTCATCAGCTTCTCCTCAAGCCCAACACTGTGCAACAGCTCCAGATGCTGCGTGTTCCTCTATTCCGGTTTTAGTTTAAAAGAAGAAATCAAAGGAAATTCCTTTCGCCACTAGAAAGAGAGTGCCACCAGCAACGAGCTGCCACAGCACAGCCCCAAAAACCACCCGTGCAGTTTGTGAGGTGGGAACAGCGTCTCGTACACAGGCCAGAAATAACTCAACCATGAACAAGAGAAGTAAATAACAAGGTTAAAATTGAGACTTGTTATAAACACACTGCAAAGAGGTGTTGGGAGAGTGCCAAGTCACCTTTATGTGCAAGAGTGAGCAGGGCAGGCTTAGAGCCCGCCAGACCTCAGTCCTGCCCCAAATCCTGTCTCCATGCAAGAGCCCCATGGGATGGATCAGGGCGCGGGAGACGGGGTCAGGGTGCAGGGGACAGCTCGGGCTATGCCATCAGAGATCACTGGCAATGCAGGGTCTTCTGCAGAGCTCTGGTTGTCCCTTGGGATCTCGCATCCTTCATCCCTGCCGGTTGCCAAGACAACCTTGGCAGCCAGACTGCTGCACATCTGCGGTTCCCAGACTGCTTTGTCATGCCTCTCCAGCTACAGCATCTCCCGAAAGCTTCACACACCCCGAGCGCCCTGAGTGGGAGTCAATTACCGATCCGTCTGGGTACACGGACGCCGCTTATCCTCACCACACTTTCGGAATGATCTCTGCTCGCTACCCTGACCTTTTCATTTTGGATAAACCCATGGTGAGGACACTGCCCATCTTAAGATGCGTTTGAAACGCCCACTCGCTGAAAGCGATAAGAGAGCTCATTAAATATCTATCCCACTGACACACTCTGCCCCAGCAACGTGGCTACAGCGACAGGATCCAAAATTAGTGGGGCCCTCCCACCCAGACGCAGGTAAACTACGCACTGCAATCCCTTCACTGCTGGCTCCATCCCTCGCCCCTCCTGTTCCCCCAGATCTCAGTCACGCAAGGTAATCCATTCCTAAGAGGGGACGAGGGTGAGTTCAGACAGCACAAGCGCCATTACACAAGGGATCGGCACAGCAGGTTTGCACGCCAGGCCAGCCGGAGCCGAGGACTGTTCCAGCTGATTCACGGAGATGTGTCCGAGCTAGATTTAAATTGGCTAGCTCAGGCATCATTTGCAGCCTCAGCACAGCACAGAGCTCGGCACAAAATCCCAGCCAAGCAGGACAGGCACAGAGCATCATTACGAGGGTCACTGTTTAATAGCTCAGTAAGACATAAAGAACATACACATATTTACATATAAAGACCCGATCAGCTGTAACTTCTGGAAAATGTTCAATTCAGGAGGGGATCGATGGAAATATTAACTTTTCTTCAAGCTGATCCGTAAGTAAATGTTAGATTTTTTACCTTGTAACATTTTCTCTTTCACAGCACGACAGGATTCCATGTACGTGGAGTACAAGTTTGAGGGTATTTTATCAGCTCTGTAATAATTAAAACCCCCCCATTATTATACCCCATAACCACATTCAAACTTCAGCTTTATTAAGCATAAACAACAGCTATGCTACGAAACGTAATTACAGAGGCTCCAAAGCGCACAGAGCATCTGAAGCATTTTTTAATCATCATCTGACGTGAGGGCCAGAAATTCATATCCAAGGTTCTCGCAGCAAGTATTACACACATGTACCACTACCCAAAACCAACACACACTGCAAGGTGTTAATACACGTGTATAATATATGTTTCCTATATAGTACAGGCCTAAGATCCCACAAGCGTGCAAGTTATGCGATGTGCAGTATTCGCACCAATGCGATGGAGATCAAAGCTTGACCTCCGGCGCTTGCCGGGCAGGAGCTCCGTACTAAACACGTATTACACGAGGCTCCTGGAACTCAGCTGCTTCTCTTACAACTTGCATTTTAAAAATGATCCACTCATTTTTTAAGAGTCAGACTGGAATGACAAGGCAGGACTGAACGCCTCGTTTGTAGGCAGGGCAGTGAACATTTCTTTCTTTATGATAGGACACAGAGGAATTACTGGATTTACAATAAAGCTGTTTCTGCAGTGTAGAAAAGCACTTTTAAACACGCATACAGGACAAGCTGGAATTTTGAGAGGAGCTGTGTTCTCCTGGGACATTATCCTGGTGTCCCTTGAGAGCTGCTCATAAAGCACAAACACCCATTGAAGTTTCACCTTCCCCTTCTCCCACACCCTCTCCCAAACAGAGGAGAGCTTTTCACAGGGGGCTCAGCTTCCCGGTGAAATTTTATATTCAGCAATATCCTCCAATGTTAGCATAACAATACATCTGGCCTGCAGTCAGAGGGCTGCAGGGGACTCCTCCTAGATGATGGTTTTAGAGTGGCTAGAGGGCTAATTACAGTTAGCCTCTACTGATAAGCTACCCCAAGCCACAGGCCTGGCCACCAAGCCCTGCCAAGAGGGTTAACCAATGCTCAGGTTTGTAAACAAGGTGTCAAAGCCTCCACTAACCGGATGTAAAGTCAAATGTTCTTAAGACAAAGCCCAGAAGCAGAGAAAATAACACTGGGAAGTCACAATACCTCTTTAAAGAATCTATAAGAGCCATGCGCACATCTGGGGCTTTAGGGAGCTGCAATAGAAACACAGGCAGGTTAGGCACAAATCACCTGTCTACAAGCACACATCTAAAAAGGAAGGATCAAAACCAAAAAGCCAAAAACCAATACTAACCACGCGTGGCTTGAGCAAAGCAGGAAGAAACCAGGAAGTATAATACGGTCGCCTGAAAATACTGAGACAGAAAAGAAATACAGCAAAATATTAACGATGCCAAAGCTGCCAAGTGCCATTTCATTACCTCAAGAATTAATTTGGCTCCTGCAAATGAGAAATAGTCATGGGAACGTGAATAGCCACAGTCAAACCAAGCTCAGATTAGCCAATAATCATTTATTTCTTTAATTTGGGGTTTTATTTATTGTTACAACTGGGGACTTCTCTTGCAGGCCTCCATACGCCTTTTTACCCTCTGCCCAAATAGCCTCTACTTATATGACTTCTGAGGACGTGGATAATGTGGGAAGAACTTCCCCAAACCTCCTTTGCTCACATTCTCAATTTTTCTTGTTATTTAAATTTGAATTTGGCTGTTGTTACAGCTAAAACCAAAAGGAGTTGAGAAGCACACATTACCTGGCTTCTATCACAGATGTTGGGATCTTCCTCGTGTTTTCAAATATCTGAAGGGCCTTTTCGACGTCCCGAAGCGCCTGACCCTGGGGCTGGTTCACACAAGCAACAAGGAGAGAAAGATGTCGTGAGAAATCAAGGATAATGATAATCTTCGCTGCTTGTTCTTCCCAGGTTCGTAATAGCTGCCTGTGCTGTGAAGGGAAGCGACTAAACAAGTGCAACTGAATAACAAGAACTACCTGATACGCAGAGTAAAACCGTAGGATGGAGAAACCGGGCCTGAAAAAGCCCCCAGCCTCACTAAGGCTGTTGTAAGTAACAGCTCCTCCTGGCCGAAAGGTGCACAGAGTTCTGTACACACCACCTACAGCAGCCGCAGCAGATTGTCCTGCTTAGCATCACCACGCTGCTTATTCAGCTGTCCCCCATGGAGACAAGGTATTTTCTGTTCCAAGTTTGTTTTATTGTTACTCTGTTTTACTTCATACCCTTGGAATTAAGGCCCATAACCTTTTTGCTTCCCACCCATGCTACTACACTCCAGACACAGGGACTGCCGCCCTAAGCTTCCCTTGTTTGAGCCATAAGACAACTTAAGACTGCAACAACCTGGGCCAGTTTCCCACTGGCAAACAGGTCAGACTTGGAAGAAATTAAATTTTCAGTTAGGACCCTCACTGCATCGCAGGACTAGATTTCATTGCAGCACATTCAACCACCCTGTGGATGTCCTACCAGTGGGTAGACTTAGATTGGATATCAGGAAGAAATTCTTCACGGAGAGAGCGGTGAGGCGCTGGGACAGGTTGCCCAGAGAAGCTGTGGATGCCCCATCCCTGGAAGTGTCCAAGGCCAGGCTGGATGAGGCTTGGAGCAACCTGGGCTAGTGGAGGGTGTCCCTGCCCATGGCAGGGAGTGGGCTTTCAGATCCCTTCCAATCCAAACCATTCTGTGATTCTATGATTTGGCATCACGTTCAAACATGGTAGGAATGGCAGAGGTCAATAGCCTAAGCTCTTTTCCACAGGGAAAGGGGCACTACCGATGAGAAAACATAAACAGACCAGCAGTACCTGCACAGATTCATCGGTGGAAGACAAGTCTTCATAGAGCCCCATATCTTCTATAGCAACCTGCATGAGGTCAGAGGGGTACACGGTCACAACACAGCCAGTACTTTGGCAAATCCAGGAAGAATGCTCTTCAAAAGAGACAAATTTTTCTAACCTTTAGGTCAGCCAGTCTGGTTTTAGCCAGAGTGATGTACTCGAAGAGAATAGAGCGATGTTTTGTTGGCACAAAAGGCGGGTACATTATATGGACCTGAAATGTGAAATTCAAGAAAAGATTTGCTGGTTTTACAGGAAAGGACTGTAAAATTCTGTAAAATGTTTACACTAGTTTACCCCAAATATTCCACAAAGCCGATTCTTTTTTTTTTTTTAATAAAAGCCATTTTCACGGTAACCAACATGCAATTTTTCCCAAACAAACAAAAATCACTGAAGTAGTTAAATTTAACTCCATGACAGGAATTCGCCTTTTCGTCAAGGAAATAAAAAAATCTTGTACTTGTTTATTGCATGGAGAAAAGGTCTTGAGTAATGTACCCTATGTAATTACCGTGACATCATTAATAAAATGCTGAGCCCCGCCAAAGACACGAGTGTGTTCCCTTTGGAGCAGTTCTGTGTCACCCTTCAGAAAACCATCTCTATTAACGTCACCTCACCTTCAAGTAGGGCGCTGCTTCGAAGGGCACTAGCTCTGACAAGAACTCAAAGAGGAAGACCAGAGCTTTCTTACTGCTCCCGTGGTGACCACCAGCGTTCCCAAAGGAAGCCTGGAACGGGGAAGATGACAACACGGCCTTTCAGCGTGGAGCAAAACCCCAGCCCAGCCCTGTGCTACACTCGGTGCATGAATCCCAGACATCCATCACAGATAGCTGCTTTCTGCTGGATCTTTCTGGAGAAAAGACTCCAGGAAAAGTCTATAATAAAGTCTCTGCACAAGTTTCCTTTGAGTTTCTTTGTCCAGCTTCCAGAAAGCCGGCTCAAAGTTCATTCTGACATGCTACTATGAGAAGACTCAGGGGAGTTAAACAAGGCAGCACCAAAATGCACCAAAGGATTGAGATTCATGAGGGAAGCACAAAATCTGCCCATTCCTACACAGCTTTATGTGGGCATTATGAGGAAAAGAAGCCAGTTGGAGGCGATATAGAACACTAGTTTAATTTTTGATACACACTATCACAGCAAAGGCTGAGCTTAGATTTGCAAACTCATACAAAGGAATTTACAGGTTTAAATTATGTGGAGATTTGCATACCTAAAATACCTACATGTTTACAGCTAAAAGCTAACAAGCAATTATCTGTAAGGTCAAACACAGCAATTAGAGCTGCATGCAAACATCCAGGAAATAGGAATGCTTCATCCGCAATAACCTAAAACTGATGCAATGACAACAGTGTTGGTTATCAAGGTCCTGACATACATCCAAGATTATGATTACAACAGGAATTACATGTCTGCATTCCTGACAAATAGCTAGAGAAGGAAAGATGGTCTTAAAAGATGAAAGGGAAGACCAGAGAAAGCCAAATAAATATATTCTTTGCAGACACAAAGGCAATAATAAATATTAAATCATCCCTAATACCATTATAAGCACTTGTTACTCTTTGGGGTTGGGTTTTTTTCCCCTCTCTCCCCAGTTCCTGGCTATCTTGTCTGAAACAGGCTTGTGCTGTGCGGCAGAACACTCCTTCTGCACAGGCTTCTCACATGCTTAAAAGAAAGATTTCCAGTTGGGCTTCATTTAGTCTTACCTTAAACCATTCCGAGTAAGGCATGAACACAGCAGGGCCCTCCAGAGCCGCCTGACGAGCTATCAGGAATGCAGTGATCATATTTTCCATATCATAATTCTCAAAGGCCTTTATCAGGAGGTGGCTCAGTAGATCTAGAAACATAAAACAATAACCTCAGACTTTGCTCTTCACAACTGTGCTGTAGTTTTCTCCAGTAAACGAAGACAAATATCTGTGACAAAGCATCTGCTGCAAGAAGAAGGATGTGTATGGCAGCTTGGGGAACCTTTGGGACACCCTTACATTTTTCCACGCACTTTCAACGGTCAAACACTCGATTTCAAGCTGCAAGAATTGCAGGGAGTGCAGCAGGGAGATAACCGTTAAGAAACTCTAACAAACAAGGTCTGCTAGCAAAGGTGAGGTAGAACAAGGCTTCAGTAATCACTACTCCAATTAATAACAAAGGTGATTATCAAATAACCACTTTTAGCTGTATGCTAAGTTTGAGAAGCATCAGGCACAAGGCCCAGCATTCACATCACCGTTGACGTGGAATGTCTGGACAGAAAAGCAGATTTTCTGCTGCTCTTTTCCACGCAGGAATCCCAAAACAGCTACCATGACTGACTGTGCTGCTACACTAGTCGGCACGGTTTCGTTCTGAAGGGCACCGAGCGCACATCAGCTCGCAGGCTTGCCAGAACCTCCTTACCTTTGAAGAGCTGCTCGGCCTCAGCCTGACAGACCACCAGCGTGGAAACACAGGACAGGACATGCTGCCAGTTCACTTCGTGAGTCTCCAGGACTTGCTGCAGCTGGCAGATCGACTCCTTTGCACTGAATGCCACAAACAGCTGGAAGAGCGATGGCAATTCGTTTTAGCCATGACATACAGCCACCGTAAGAGCAAAATACACTGTCAAGATGAACGTGCAGGTGCCTTTTGCACGCCTTTTGAAAAAGCTATCCTGCGTGCATGGTTTGCACCAGCTTTCCAGGGCCAGATATCATTCTGGTTTGGAACTGGCGTTGGCTAAAATAAACAGTAATATCCCGGTTCTTTCAGAAGCCAGGTCAGTCTGTAACAGTAAAAACCCACACCTTCAATTATCATCTTTGTTCTCGTTAGCAGCTTTGCACAAAAATCCCTGCAGTACTTTTTCTTCATGCTTCATCCTGCCTACAATTCCTAGCAGCCAGTTTACATTCTGTGACCGGAATGCACTATTTTTAACTAATCTCATTTCAGATATTCCCATGAATATAACCCCAACATAGTAAAAGTTCTCTTTGAGAAACCTGGAAGACATACTTGGCGATACAAGGTAGTGAGCAGCGAACAAGTTCTCGTAAAGCTCCACTCTTTCTGCATACAGATGGCATCAGACACTGCACCCAAAAAAGGAAAATACTCTTCAGCAATAGATTTTAAAATACACCCAAAACAAGTAACTTAACCAAAGATTTCCCTTTGGCTTTGACAGCCAGATACATTAAAAACTGCCTGCTTAAACCCTCTCTCCCCCATTCATCTCTGGAACACAGGCTGTGGCACAAGGACCATGCCATTTCACTACAGCACCGTCATCTCAAAGCTGTTCTCAAGATGACACGTTCGTAGGCCAACATAATGCATGCAGAGAACCAGCAAGGAATCATCTTTTTCCTCAATTATCTCTTTTAACTGGAAGCCAGCAATGACACAGCTCTCCCACGCAACAGGTAAGTGGATCTAGATCACAGCCCAGAGTGGTTTTACCAGATGTTTTGTAGCCCAAACACATTTCTTCCTAAAAACATCAAGCTTCACTGTTACCAGTCAGGGATTAGAAGCCTTCCTGCCTTTATGCCTTATCTACAGCAGAGAAAGGCCATGCCTGGTGCTTAAACCCAAGCACACACGGGGGCAGACCATTTCAGCCCCAAGCACTCTCTGCTGCCCCACCTCTCCCACCCAGTTTCTCCTTTGGCCATAACTGCTGCCAGGGGCCAGAGCTCCCCACATCCGCTCCGTGAAGGCATTAGATGTTACTCCAAATATCTGTTTCACAAGCCATTGGCTCTGTTTGAAGGCACTGATTTTCCACCTAAATTTTTCTCCTGAACTACAGCCCTCTAAAACCCAGATGCCTTTTTTTTTTTTGTCTGATCTAGCATCCTGCTTATATAGTCTCAGGAAAAGGGCTGGGGAGTCAGGCAGCTTCTCTGGCTCCGGATCCTCCAGGCTGGACTCCATTCACGAGGCCTGGGTGGGATGAAGCTCCCGACACACCACAACACACCCTGGAGACACTGGCTCCTCCCCGCCCCTTCCTACCTTTCAACAATGGGTTGTAGGTAAGAACCTCGGTCAGGGTGTGTCTAAAAAACTGCTGCAAGGAATCCGGATGAACCGCACTTTTATAAACTGAGAGGGTGAACACATTCAGCCTACGAATGACAAGGATGTATTCAGAGACAGCGCACAGGAAGTATGATCACCCAGGTACGGATGAGCAAACGACTCATTTTTTCTGCTACATCTATCTTAACAAGTTGCCAGAAATATATTTTTTGTATTGTATGTGTTTAAAAAAAAAAATGTATCAGTTACTCAAAATTACACAGCGATCAGATTTACAAACCTGAGTCAAATGTATACCCCTGCACGGGACAGGACTGGCTGGACATGTGCAAAGTTGTTAGACAAAATGGGTTTGGAAGCAGAATCGGAGACAACAGCACCTTCCGGTTTCTGCTCAGAAGCAGAGTGAGAAAACTTGACTGGGGACACTCATTACATGCCAAGAAGGTGCTCCAAGATTGGTTCCAACCCCTTCCCACCTGACGCTTATCTTTTCACATGCATTTTTACTTGCACAGATATTATTAGAGAGAACACCAAACATGAGTCGCACGGGGTGGGGAACATTCCCCCTGTTTCAGTAACAAGTGGAAGAGTGGATTCAGGGGAACAGTGCTTCTTACCAGAACCTCATAGCTTGCAACGTGGAAACATCTTCCTGCTTCGCTTTACCAACGGCATCGAGCACCCCTGTACCCCAAAGCAGAGAGACAAAAACACGGTGAGAGAAATGGAAGGAACTCTGACACTAAACGACACAGAAACTAATTGGAACAAGTGATTTGTACGCCTTTAAGAAGGTGACCCCATTAGGGAAACATGTAGAAGCCATTCAGCAGCATTAAATTCTTATTTTTTTTCCAAAAGTTACAGAGAGACTCCAAAACTATTAACACTAACCTTGAACCAATTTAAAAGCATTCCCAAGAACGTGCTAATAACGAAGCCATCTAAAAACGCACAGGAATTAGCATTTAATTTTCAAACCCCATCCTAATTGCGCAGCACATCCGGCAAGTGTGAGCACTGCAAAGCTGCAGTCTTGTCTGGAGGCAGGGATTTGCACAAGCAGGCTTTGAATTAACAACCCTTGCGAACAATGGTCTCAAGCGCCCTCACCGAACAAAGAGCTGCCTTTATAACGGCGTGGGATTGCACGCTTACATTGGCTTAGCAGAAATTCCTTGGAAAGCTAGATCTGCCCCAAAACGACTGGTAGAGGTCAAATGGGTTGACAGCTTGCACAGCACGTTGTCCTGACCATCAGCCTACACCGCTCCAAGCTCACATACTGCGAGACCCTTTGCTTTACAGCCCGCTGCAGCAGCAGTTTTTCCCCTTTCTTGCTCTATCATACTTTCAAAAGCTCCTCTTCTAACAGTTAATACAGAACAGGGGCAGCAAAACAGGCGTCTCTCACGTGCCTTTCGTAAGGCAGCGTTAGTACCTAATACTCTCCTCTCCTGCTGAGGAATGCTTTAAGGTTAAGTAGGGGAGAGGAGAGAAAAGGAGATAAACTCCTTATCCTCGGGTACAGGAGTTCAATACAGCAAGATCATTACTAGGAAGCACATTGCTCCCATGCTACACTCAGCCTGTCCTTCTCCCGTGAAGGTCTTCATTAATAGTGAATTATTTCACATAAAGAATCCTAATGTTCTTCAAAGCAGCCGATTAGTGAAGTGAAAACCCTCAAAGGTGACCCAGAAGTATATGCTAACAAAAACACCTTATATAAAACTCGTTTAATCCATTTTCAGACACACAGACTGCAAGTCAGTCAGTGGCTGCACAGACATGAAGGTCAAAGGAAGAGCAGGTTAGCACAGACTCCAGCCCGACCACCAGCAGCCTGCTTCTTTTCCCCCAGAATCCGCCCCAGCCCTGTGTTTATTTTTCAAGCACCAACACTGTTAAAGGGCCACCTGAGACAGGACTCATACATATTAAATAATAAGGCACTTCTCTTACAGCTTTCCCTTTTTAACCACTCCTAAAGGTCTGTAAGCATCTCCCTCTGCAGACAATGCTCCCTGCCAGACACAGGGGGCTGGCGGTGCCCACTGGGAGAGAGGCTGAAGGGAGGGAGCTCTCCTGCTGTTGTGTCCTGGTTTTCAGACACCTTACAGCAGAGGCAAAGCACCAACCTCTGCAGGACTGAGCGCGTTGCTGAATCGAGCCAGCAAGAGAAGTGCTGTCGCTAAGGAGACAGGAAAGTAGCAGCAGCCGCAGTCAGATTATATTAATACGCTGGGGTAGGGCACGTGAGGAGGTGTAAGCGAACGTGAGGAGGTGTAAACGAACGCCGCTTCTGCTGTACAGCGGATAGAGCGACTTACCGTGAAGATCATCTGCCACACAAGACAAAAATAACCCTCGTGTGTGTTCAGCCCTTCTGCATCGGGATTTGCAATGCAAATCGGGCACTACTAGGCTTGAGCTCCCAGCAGCAGCACTGCCCAGGCCACAACAGGCACGTTGTCCGTGGGACATTTGTCGAAGATTGGCCGTTTAAGACTACACGCCTACATTAGATGTGCTCAGCATAAAAAAAAAGGGTTCACGAAATATTAGTCTGCAAATCCAAACCAGTAAATAGCTTACTTGCACATAATTTTGTGAATTCAAAGTTTAATTTGCTAAACAGAAAAAAAAAATCTCCTAGCTCAGCCTCTGTGCTACAGACTGGATTGCTTCCAATCAGAGCTGTTAGAAATCAGCTCAGGTATCACCCTGACGTTGCAGCTGGGAGCCTCAAAATGAACCAGCATAAAAGGGAAGAAGTTATCTGCAGCGCTAGAAGATGCTCACTTTACAAGAGCAAAAGGGAAACCAGAGGCACATAAAACCAGTGACAAATATTACGCACAACAGAGGAAAAACATCCCAGGTAAGTGATTTCTCCTTAGAGATTTAGCGGTGTCTGTAGAGATGTATCTGTAGAGATGTTAGCGATGCACGAGGAAAAGACTGCACAAAGCTAGGAATCACACACACTTACATGTCAGCATCCTTCGTAAGACATTGTGACAGATCTGTTCAAAATAGACACATTAAGACCATTTAGAGTTTAAAAGAACTACAGTTATATGCAGAAAAAGTAAATTGGCTTGAAGAAAGAGTTTTGTTCCTCTTAATTTAAAGCTTAACTTTTACCTCAGGCCTTATGGCAGAACAGATGCAGAAGACAGAGGGCAAGCATTGCCCGTGCTAACCAGCCTTTCATGCCTCGCATTCAAATGGAAAAAAGGGGCAATCAAGGTGCCAAGGAAGCTTACAAAACCCTTGACACCTCACCTTGGAGAAATTCCCTATTAAAATAGTCTGTGTTCTGGTTTCACCATTTCATCCTCCCTCACCCCAGCCCCTGGACCACCACTCTTTCTTTGTGGCTCTAAGCCCAGGTTTATTTACACTCAGCAAGGCACAGAGGTATATAATGGAAGTGCTTTTTTAAACAACCGTTTGTAAGTAGGTTCATTTTGTCCTTACACAGGAGACCTTCTTGAATTCCAACTTCCTTCCCAGCTCCGAAGTTTGCTGAAAGCCATTCTGAAGAAACACGATCGCAAAGTCTGCAAATCAAGAATTAATTAGCGTTTCAGCATCCCCTTTCAATAGCCAGCGCTAGGTCTTTTGCTCCCCCATCTCCCCCAATAGGACTAGTGTCTGAAAAGCCTCATTCACTACACAGAAGTCAGCAGGCATCATTCATTTTCTTGGAATAAAATTACTCCCAGACAAAAGGACCTAAAAAAATGGATGGCAAGGAGCACAGAAGCTTAAAGGATTATAAAGACCAAAGTGTTTATAGGTCTCATGCTCTGTTACCACTGCAGAACTCCTACGGGTTGTACCTGACCAACTGCACTGGTCCAAAGGTCTGACTACAGCTTACCAGTCAAATTGTGTAGTGATTTCGTTTCTAAACAAAACCCACAAAATAAACAATAGAAAATAACAAGGGGAACAATGGAACTGTTAAATATTTCTGGCCCAAAATATCTCATAGTTTGCAAGCGTGTCACACTCTCAGTATATCACCCCTGGCCCTGTACACCTTGCAATTACGCCTTCTTGTGACACTATAACTCAAAGGGATGCAAAAATTCGAACCAATTGTCTTTTATGGGGGAAAAAATAAGCTAAACTTGCCAAATATAAAACTAATATTCCTCTCACTGCAACGAGGTAAGAAAACGTAAAGGGAGGCCTCTGTTCTTACACCTCCCGGCCTTTGACTCGGGCTGCAGGCTGTGTGGAGCAGCAGGCTGTCCCCGCTCCAGCAGCGCCCAGTTGAGTGCCTTGCCTGAGAGAATGCGCCCAGCAAGCTCCGCATCCGGGGAGGACTCCACCTGCTCACCAAGGCGACAAAGGCTGCTGCACAGCCACTCCACCGCAGCAGGGTCGGCCGGGCTGCTGAGAACAAACAAAAGCACAGTTCAGTTCCATCCCTCCTACTTGCAATGCTTGGGTTTTCGCTTCCCCATCCTCTTGGATTCAGGAATGATCCATCTGTGCCGGACCCTGCCCTGTATGCGGCACTTTATTTCTTTAATTTGGACCAGCTAGAGCTTTATTTGCCTTATAAAAAGATTCCACAATAAACATAGCCAAAGGAAAAAATACACATGAAGTTGTGTGTTCAAGCATGTCCTTGTTTCTGACATTAAGGTATTTCCATTTAAAGAGTTCTGCTAGAAGAAACACTTTAGTTATGACTTCTAAGATACTTGGGTAAAAAAGCTGTAAAAAAATAAAAGTCAAGCTCTTAATCTATCCCTCTGATTTCCTTAAATTTGAAGTACAGTGGGCACTGAAGGCTTTTTTCCTATCCCATGAACAGACAAGCCAACCAGCGTCAAAAGCTGGGAAAGTCGCTGTAACATTCCTTTGACACCGTAAGAAAACAACCTGAACTTCACAAAGGATAACTGGTTTTAGGTGTTGGCTCTGTAATGGGGAATAAAATAAAATAAATTCTGAGAATAACTATACTCTGGAGATTAACTTTGCCAAACCTTACTGAAACGTCTTTGTGAAGACAGAGGCACCCAGCTCCTGCAAAGCGTGGCTTCTGGTCAAGCCCAGCACTGATGTTTACAGGCTAAAGCAGAGCAGGAGGCACCGGGATAGAGTCCTTTCCCGCGCTGCATGCTAACTACCCACACCCACTGTGCCAGCGAAACAAAGCACTAGGTAAAGCATCACCTAGGCTGGTCTGCAGTGACGGAATCACTTCCCTTCACAAGTTCCGGCAGCCATCAACCAGCCACCGCACCTTGAACCGCGCTGGCTAACCCAGAGTAACCTCCCAAACCCAGGAACTTCTTAAACCCAGCTAATCTGATCACTTGCCAGCACCTGACTGTATTCTTAGTCCAGAATACCCATGACTAATCTCCGATTACATTTCAATGGGGTTTGAGAGATTAAATACATCTGCAAATCTATAAACCTCTGCTCACCTCTCCAGCAGCTCTGCCAGTCCAACGATGTCACCTCTGTGCAGGTGCCACACAGCTTCCAGCACTGGAGGGTCCTAACGAGATGTCAGGATTAGGTCATAGTCTGGGCAGTTATTGCTAACATTTGGCTAGTGTGATCTAGATATAAAAAATAAAGCTAAAATCTGTTTTTTCAAACTATCCAGAACTTATTAACATTTTAAAATGACAACACAGGAAATACCAGACGTGGAACGATTGTATTTGATTTTTCCTTCCTACAAATTTTGAGTGGTTTAGGGTTGCAGATGCATCATCATTTTAAATTTTCATGGCCAAATAATAAATCTATCCATGTTTGTCCCCCTGGAATCATGCTGGTGCTGCATATTCAAAGGAGCAGCGGTTATCCCAGTAAACAGGTAATAACCACGAAGTTTCAAGTCTTGTCAATTCAGATTCAAAATCAGATATGAGAATTATTGCTTAGCCTATTAACTGTTCATTAGTCTCCGTGATGCAAGTTTGCAGTTCTCAAATCCATTTCCCAGTAGGAGACAACAGAAAGAGAAAAACCAACGCCGCTCAGGCCATCCTGCTCCTAAACATCAGGCTTGTGGCCGGCAAAATCAGCGCTAGGCATCGCTTCCGTGAGGATGAAACTGCCACTTCGTGCCTCCCTGCAGCATCCCTTCCAGCTCCCGCCTGGAACGGCGTGTCCTGTGCCAGCAGAACAGGACGCCAGGCTGCACCCGGTAGGGAAAGAGGCGCAGCAGCAACTCCTGCTCATTCCAGCCACCGTACATAAGCTCTCCAAGCCAGAAACAAAATCGTCATGCCTTGTGAGGGAAGAGGTACTGGGGAGTCTTGGGCACACAAGCCATTCAGAAGAAAAGCCCCACGAGCTTTCTGCAGCAACCAGCAGCTGCCTTAGCATGACCCTAGACTCACCTACCTACTTTGTCTTGGGCAACCTAATTCTTTACTGTAACAATCTCAATTACACAGCAGCACTTGATCTCCATGTCCACCTAAGAACGAGGAGATCTTTATCAGCCCACAAAACACACAGGACTGTTCTCAGCCCAGGATCAGATACCTGAGACTAGAGCAGGCCTCTCCCTCCTGGCAGATCACCCTCTTCCTTCTTTCCCACCAGAGCAGTGAGCAACCAAAACTGTCCCACTCACAAAAAGTCCTTAACGCCACTTAGAGTGTCACTTACCGTAAGAAAACAAACCGCCCAAATGGAATCAGGACGACACATTCGTGAAGCAGTATCTGCTATCGTATTTCTCTCCAGCCATTCTCTGCGTGAACTCGCCTAGGCTTATCACCATTCCCAGATAAACAGAGAACCAGAATGCCAAAGGTGTGCTGAATGTCGCTGGCAAAGCACATGAAGGACTCCCGGGACCGTGCCAACCCACAGCCAGCCGGGAGCTTCAGCACCGACTGGTTAATGGATCTGGATGGCTTAGCCCTGAGAGCAAACCCGCGTGCCAGCTGATGGAGAGTCATTACTTCATCGGGAACAGCAAGGCAGTGAAGGTAAATAGGAGAGAAAACACTACCCCCAAAGCCTCTACTGACTGCGGTGTTGCCCCAGATGAGTTTAACCCCATTACCCACGCTGTAACTCCAGGCACTGTGTTGCCATGCCCTGCCTACCTGGTTCCCAGTGAGGACCAGCCGTGCTGGGTGCAAACAGAACCAATTAAACACCTCCTTCGGAGAGGCAAGAGCACTTCTTGGCTAGCTCCCCAAAAACCAACGCTTCATCACCAAGATGCCACCACCTCTGTGGCCATTTCTGAGAAGCAGCCACACAATTCACCTACTCCCACCTCTACTAAGCCCTCTTCAATAAAGCAAATCCCGTTAAAGCGCGATGAAGCTCCCAGTGAACCTGTTTTAAAATAAACAAACCAAACGACCGCCCCCTCCACCACCATTTATAATTCAGTTCATGTTTTTGAAAGGAAAAGAGGATCACAGCCGCAGTCCATCAGAGCAGGGATGCGCAGCAGCAAGACTGCTCCAGGTCACAAAAGAACCACCGAGGGAAACAACGGGAATCTCAGCTCCACTAACAGTTATCCCTGGCCTTCGCTGGAGAGGAGGGCTGAAAACACACGGCCAGATCCCACAGACAAAGTCTAAACAGTCCGTCACGTGGCAACATTCCTCCGCAGGTTCTTACCTTCATTTTCCACATTTCTTGACAGAAGAGCGAGCGACAGAACACATTGATGGACAGCAAATCCTTGACCGTTCGAAGCAAGCAAGACAACCTCTCCTGGAATCACCCCCAAAATGAAGCAGAAATAATTTCCTATGTAAATAATACGTTCCTAGAAAACAATGTGTTGCTTTTCCCTGTTTACTGCTTTTTAAGGGCTTGAATGGTGGAGAGAATTCCTGGGAAAGGCCCAAACGTTTCACCTTAAGGCTGAACTAAAGGCAGCCGGGCTGACACCTGACAGCTCCTCGGCAGTGACCTGAGCCAGCAGCCATGGCACAGCTTCAGTACTGCTGGCCGTCACCGAGAATATCGATAAAGATGAGTAAGAGAGACCAACCCACACCAGGGAAGGCTGGGGTACACCAGGGGTGTTAAGTAGATCCTCTGTTAGGGACCTGTGTAACGCTGCACGTGAGCGACAGCTCACGTCCAAGCTGTCAGAAACCAGCCGCTTTCCGGTATAGGAGAGGAATGCCGTACTTCCATGAGCACAGGGGACACAGAAATGAATTACCAGCCGCTCAGGTCCTATGTGTTTGGGTGACTTTATCGGAACAGATAAAGTGGGTTTAAAGCCAAAGCTAACAGTACTGCTTCCTTGATGGATGAAATGTAAACCTTCTCCCTTACTCTCTGCTCCAAGTTCAGCAGCGGTACTTGAGAGGGGCTTGCAGAAGCCTGGCAGATCCGCTCTATGTTGGTAACAGCACTTTTGGCTGCCAAGATTGCTGCAGGTACACCCAATCTTGAGGCCTGTTCCTGCAGAACAGAGACTGAAAAAAAAAAATAACCACAAGCTGGCACTGTGGAAGAAAAAAAGGTTTGAACACCTGACTATGGACACTTCCCTCCCTGGAAGTGCTCAAGGCCAGGCTGGGTGAGGCTTGGAGCAACCTGGGCTAGTGGAGGGTGTCCCTGCCCACGGCAGGGGGTGGAACTAGATGATCTTTAGGGTCCCTCCAACCCAAACCGTTCTAAGATACCATCAATCCCAGGCCTTACACCCCTTCCAGCACAGACGTCACTTCTTGCACTGGGCAAACCATTTTCATTTCTGCGTATCAATCCTTTGCTGTACATAAAACAGGGGCACAGCAGCCACAGAGACAGAATGCCCTTGCTAAGCAGGTTTTTCTATTTTAGTTTCTTGGGGCTCACAGTAACACTTTCAAATAATCAAACTATCTAACAATCAGACCTTGCCAGGGATGTCATCACCAGACAAGTAAGAAACAAGAAGCCAGATGGGAGTCCAGAACGATGAAAAGAACTTAAAACTGGGATTGCATTGCACAGGCAGAAATTCATAGAGATAAGTTCTTTCCCACGTCTGTCTTCAACAGATGCTCTTTCACTCACCTACAAATGATTCTGACGATACTTCCTGGTGCTCTGCACCACCCAGTTCAGCTGGCTTGACTGAATCTTCCACCTGGAAGCCGAACAAAAACATTAACGGTTCTTAGATGTCTATTACACACACTTACACACCTATTTCCTCTGAAGCACACTGAGCAGCCCCTGCGTTGTCAGCGGCTGGAGCAACTGAAGTGAAATTAATGCCAAGCTCCCACATGGTTGTGGTAAACCAAGATTTCAGGGCACTCTGACAAGAGAAGTATGTATAGTTATCATCGTTTCATGCAGAGAAAAAGAGATCAATGTCAGAGTTACTTGTCCACAGACACTCAACAGATCAGCAGCAGCATCAGGAGCAGAATTTCTGTCATTCAAGTCCCTCCTGTGAAGCCATGCTGCCATAAATATTCGATGAAACATGTCAAAAGGGTGGATCCTTTTCTAGTTAAATTCCATTCTACTTTCTACAAAGACAAATACTCCGTAGAGAAAGAAACATCCTTCTGGCTGAACTGTGGGAAGTATTTGAATTGTCTATTCACGTTACTGAAATCAAAAGCTCTTCTCATTGTGTGAGGAGAAGGTAACACGTGGCCAAGTTGGAATGTTGGCTCAAGTGTCTATACAGGCAAATTAAACCAGTTCTCATAGAGACAGTCACATCAGTCAGAAGCAGTTAGGAATTCAGAGAAAACACGTTAGACTGTCTTGATTTCTTTTTCCTATATTCACAAGCAGATAGTTTTGACCCCAAGAACAGGGCCCTGGATTTCACTTTGTCCCAAATCCAAACAATGCTTAACTATTTTTAGTCTGTAACAACATCTGTAGAGGAATCAAAGAAAAATCTAATTTCTGCAACACAGACTACTAAACCCCTGCTTACTTCCACCCTGCTGTTTTTGCCTTGCATGTATCATGAAAACCGTGTCCCCAGGATATTAATTTTACAGATGTATCAGGAAGGACCCTGGTGGAACCCAGCTCCAGCTAGGATGTCCCGCAATCCCCAGCCTGACAACTACATCCCAAACCACGCGCTCCTACCTCCAGGAGGAGGTCATTCAGGTTCTGATGGCGATCCAGAAGGCGCAGAGCCGCTTCCTGGAGCTCTGCTCCGCTCCCAAAGGTGCTTTTTCGTTTCCTGGCTCTCCCTGCTGAGAAATTGGGATTTCTTTTATAACCATAGCTCGCTCCAGCAGTCCCCAGGGACACCTCCCTCTCTCTGCTGCTACAGTGCGCATCCCTGGCAGGGCGGAGGTGGCCCTGGTCAGACCCTCATTAGCCAGCAGCATGGCAGGAGCAGTGCAGGAGGCTTCTGCCCGGTTTGCTCTGGGCAGCTCTGCCGACAAACCCCCACGGCCTTCAGCACGAGCAGCCCAGCACAGCCAAAGCCCTGTCAGGCACCGCCAGCCATCAGCCCTTGGCCCAAAGCAACCGAAGTGCTGTCCTGACACCCCCACCCCAGGACAGGAGTCACGGCAGGGCCGCAGAAAGGCCACCAGCCCCTGGGAGGGGGTTCCCGGGGGGAGCAGGGGCAACGGGGCTGAGGCTGCCAGGATCCCAGAGCACGCCGCAGGCTGCAGAAGGGGGCTGTACGAAGGCAGGGAGGGGACTCCGCTGTCCCTGCAGTAAGCACCAGGCCAAGAGCTCACTCCGAGGAGTCCCAGCGCCCCCTCAGCCCGGACCTACCCAGCAGATCCCGCCACGTCCTCCCGCCCGGACCCGCCATCACGGCGGCCCCCACCGCGCTTTCCGCCAAACAAACCCGCCCGCCCTGCGCCGCCATTGGCTGCCCGCCGGGGGTGGTGTCCTTCGCCCATTGGCTGAAAGAGGAGGCGTGGTCCCGCCCATCCTTCCGCCATCTTTGTAGTGGCGGAGGCGGGGGCTGCCATGTTGGGGAGGGCGGGTGGTGTCCACGGGGGCTGGGAAGCCGGCACCCTCCGCACGGGGCGATGGGGTGAGGTGGGAGCGCAGCTGGGACACGCAGGCATGGAAGGAGGGGGACACACGCTTCCACAGCAGTGTGTGTGGGACAGGGGTGGGTGGCCCAGGGTAGCCATGGTGTGGCTGCTCAGAGATGGGCTTCCCCCGAGCAGCCCTGGGGAAAACCACCCACCCGGGGCTTGGCTGGTGGGGGGCTCAGCTGGCGGGGGGCTCACCATAGCTGGGCCAGACACCCGCACAGACCAGCCGGTCCCCCGCCCCGGGACAGCCGCCATCTCTCTCGGGAAGAGGTGTCCCTTCCCAGCACAGCATCCCTGGGACCAGCCGGGTGCTGCTGGGCCCAGTAAAGGTGTCACAGGGAGCGGTGTGAAATTCCCACTGGGATTTTCCCCAGTTCTCATCCTTCCCGGGGATGAACTGCTGCAGTTAGCTGCCGTTAGCGTGCCCCACTGCGGGTTCAGGGCATCCTCTTCATGAGGATGGCAGCGTGCGGGCAGGCTGGCTTCTGCACGCAGACATGGAAAATGCTGTGCTGGAATTGGCCCTGGGATGTTTTTATTGCAGTGCTGGTCCCGGGAGCGTGTCAGTCAGCAGATCTCGCTGCCCCAAGCCGCAGAAAAGCCTTCCCAGCAGCACCGGCGGGAGGCGAGGCCCTGGGTCCGGCATGGCGGCGCGATGGGCTCCTGCGGCCAGCCTGCCAGCGGGATGGGGAGGCTGCGGAAAGTCGCCACGGCACCGAATCTCGGCTTGGAGACAGCGAGTGAAACCCTTTCCATAATCTGAATGGCTCGAAAGCCGCACTGGCTGGGGAGCTGGGGGAGCTCCGAGCCGGCCAACCAAGCAATGGCCGCGGGGGGGCTCGTTCTGCAGATGGTGGGGGGACTACGCAGGGGAACAGAGGACACGGGGACAGCTGAGGGAGTGGGGACATGGCTGAGAGCAGGTCTGTGGGACGTGGCATCTCAGTGTTGGCCCTGGGAAGGCACAGCCGGGAAGAACAGGCTCAGAGGGGAGCAGGAGTACTAAACCAGACTGGGTGTACTGGGGGAATTGAGGGGGCCAACCCAGGTTAGAGCCAGCAATTAATATGATTAAGAAGCAGAAGGACTCATCTGCAATAGAATTAAATATTTGCATCACTAAGGGAAGAGAAGGGAAGGACTTGCCTCCAAATATCTCAGAACAGTAATTATTTAACAAGGTACAGAGCTACAGAGGAGAGGTGGGATGGGGCAGGGAGGGTGATTTTGGCTGAGACCTCTCTGTGAGCTCTGAGATCCACACTGCGCAGCCCGGGGGGCTGAGCTGAGCTCCAGCCACCCAGACATGTCCCAGGAACATGGGGGCTCGAGGCCACCAGCAGGACCCCCATCCTGTCCTCCCCAAGCATCTCTGGCTCCCCATGTTCCGTGTCTGTCTGGTCCCACGCTGTGGGCCAGGAGAGCCATCTCCCACGGGTGGAAATGGAACAGCAAACGTCTCTGCTATCAGTACTGCCGGCAGGTCTCTGCGGCCGCGCTGGGTTAGTGGCCCGCAGAGCCACGCTCGCTATATTTAATCCTCCCATGCATCATCTGTGACATGTGCCGAGTTAATGTGTCTGTGCAGGTATTTGATTTTAATTAAAATATTAATGAAGAAGACTCTGGAAAGGAAATGGAGCTTTAACAAACACTCTGTGATTCAGTCCCTGGCTCTCCAGCCCCTGAGCCTTTGCAGTGCCTAGCTCTCCACTGCAATAAAGCTGATTCCACAAGGCAGATGGCTTTGCAGAATCCGTCCTGATCTGTTCGAGCATCACTCCCGTGAGCCACGCTTGCCTGGCAGGAACAGGCTCGTCCGTGTCCTGGGTCCTCCCCAGTTGAGGCTGAGGACAGGGCTGGCCACCACGCTCCCAAATTCTACTGCTTTCGTTAGGAGCATGGATCAGGATGCTCGTGCTCCTGCAAAGTGATCACCCGACGTGGCTGGCCCCGGCAGGCCATCTGACCTGCAGCTTGCGTTTCTGGGGTGCTCCAGGAGTTTATTCATGCAGAGAGGAGACTGAGGAGTTCTTACAGTATCTGCACCCCTGGGGCCTCCATTGCACGACAGACAGCAATGCCACAGACCCGCTTCTGCCCCAGACCAGGGTGTAGGGCAGCAGTGGTGAATGCAGCAGGACAGGACTCAGTGTCCTGCCCAGGGAGACCGAAGTGCCAGTCTCAGGGAAGGGGCCAGCTGAGGCATTCCAGGAAATCAGAAAGTCTGGGAGCAGCAGGTGGCCCGTTACACTGGAGGAAACCGTCACCGCAATGGCCGAACTGAAGAGAAACCCTCCGAAGGGGCCTGGGGAGGTACAGCTGAGAGCTCAGCATCATTGCCCAAAGCCAGGGGCCACATTCCAGGCAGCAACATCGCGAAGCTCCTCAAACTCCAGCTACATCTGAGGCCAGCACACAACAGGAGCGAGCTACCTTGTAAAATGCTCTCTCTTCTCGTGGCCCGTGATTTATTATAGCATTAAGGAAAGTGGGGGAGGTGCATCTCACCCCACGGCTGCTCTGTGTGCTCATGTCAGGTTTCTGTGGCTTTTTAAGGAATTTTTTTGCCTGTGACAGATGAAACCCATGGGAATGTATTAATTACCCACACACAAACACTGAGCATGGCACGCAGCCCTGCTGCGGGCTGTTGGGGAAGGGCTCTGCCCTCCATTGCAGCACCGTGGCCGTCTCGCTGGGGCACATCCTGCTTCGATGCCGAGGATGCCAGGGAGCCAGGAAACCTAACACTCCCGCAGTGCTCTGCAACCATTTCCCAACCTGTTCATTCTTTTTTTCCCTATTTCTTTAATTTTTTATTATATTTCCTCGCTGCACATACACACTTGACTTTTGTTTGATTTTTTCCAAGACGGTAGCTTTTAATTACATCTTGATTTCATATTAATTACAGTTTTACCCAAAGCAAAGAGCTTTGTGCTTTATAATTCAAATGTATTCCCATTAATTCTACAGGTTGGGTTATCACCGCCTTCAAACGCCGTGCGTCCTTCCCGCTCCTATCCCCGACGGTGCCGCCCTGGCTGTGTCCGGAGGCACTGGCAGGTGTGTGCGGCGCAGGAAAGCCAGCAGCCGGCTCGGACCGGCGCAGACCCACTGTGGCGGGCAGCACGCAGCTTTCCTCTTTCTAAAACTTGCTTCACAAGCAGGCTCCAAAGCTGGCTGATTACAGGGTAAATGTCACATTCAAATCTCACTTGTTCGTGCAGAAAGCCAGATCCAGGCATCTGCATCGCAGCCAAGAGCTGCTCCAGTCTTGCAAGTCTCCTGCGACGTGTGGATCCGGCTGGGGCTGGGGCTGAGGCTGGTACTGTGCTCCTGCCCCAGCAATGGTGCATTTGAGGAATCATAGAGATGCACAGACACTTTGGATCAACTGCATCCATCCTCACCCTTCCCAAACCCAAGGGCACTGCACAGGGCTGCATTCCCAGCCCTCCAACTCTGTTCTCTCATTTCCTACCCCTAAGATGGAGCTGACACTGCTCAGGTTCTCTGGGACAGGCATTGGAGGGCATTTCTTTCCCAAGGCACTGCAGGCACCATCCCAGATCCTTTGCCAGAGGTCTCCAGCCCTGGAGCTGCTCTTTGGCTGTGTGGGATGGACGAGCTCCTGAATGCCAGCTCCATCCCTCTCCCAGCCCTGCCAGCGTGGCTCCAGGATCAGCCCCAGTTTATGCTCATGGGTTAATGGAGTGGAGATGGGGTTTTATGCTCCTTCCATCATGGAAATGGGAAGCTCGTCATGACAAGAGCTTTAATTTGCTCTAGCTGACCTTTCACAGTGGGCCGGCTGTCCTTTCCCCTCTGCCAGAATCATCCTGCAGACCCCACGGGTTTGGAGAGATCTGCTGGTGCCTGGCCATGAGCCTGCTGTCATCACCGTGCCACGCCAGCCTTTCTTGGCATCTGCAGGACGTTATCACCCCATGCCATGTTCCCACAGGACATCATCTCCCTGGAGACTCCTCGCAGCACAGCTCCTCATCCCAGTACCTTCAGCTGGCTTCTGCTGCTCCTGACTGTGCCCAAACAACCAGAGCTCTTCCCCCTCCCTCCTGGGGAGTTTTATTGTCCCGGCCTGGCCCCTTCTCTCCGTCCGTTCCCCAGACCAGCCAAGCCGAGCTCCCCAGGGCTCCTTTCACCACCACCCTGCAGCCTGTTGCCAGTAGAATCACTGTGGGTACCGGCACTGCATGCTGCACTTCAGATCCTTCCCTACGTTGGGCTGGGCTGTTGATTCAGCCCACATCCTCCTGCTAGCTGGCAAGGTTCCAGCTCTGTCACTGCAGGTGGCCAGGGACGTGTGGGCCACATGCTGCGTCACAGAGCCAAGGGGATGGATGCCTCATTGCAGGCATTCCCAAGCTGGCAGGGAAGGGCCTCTGCTGTCACAGGCAGCTAGGAGCTCATGGCCATGTGTCCCCCTATGTCCCACTGGCTCTACAGCTGTTGCCAGTCCCTACACCTGCCTGCCCCCCGCGTGACACACTGGTCCCTTGGGACAGTCCCCCAGGAGCCAGGCACTCCATGCCTCTGGGCTGGGGCTGAGCCATGTGCCATGGCCATCCCGGACCTCTCAGGGGGCAGGAGCCATAACCGTGTCCCTTGCCGGGAGGTGTCCCTCAGCAGTCCCTGCACCCATCCCTCATTCAGCACTGCATCCTGCACCCCACACCCTGTGGGCACCCACGCCCTGCAGCAACTCACATGCCCTGTGTCCATCAGCCTGCACGCACTTGTGCACCCTGAGCCCCGCTGAGTGCCCTGCACCGTGAACCCTGCACCTTGCACCCTGCACCTTGCACCCCACAGCCAGTTACACACACTGCACCCAGTCCTGTGCCCGGATCCTGCATCCTGCCAGCCTGCGCGGTGCCGTACCGAGCTGTGCGGTGCCGTACCAAGCTGTGCCAGGCTGTACCGGGCTGTGCCAGACTGTACGGAGGTGTGTGGTGCTGTACCAAGCTGTGTGGTGCCGTACCGAGCTGTGTGGTGCCATACCAAGCTGTGTGATGCCGTACCAAGCTGTGTGATGCCGTACTAAGCTGTGCCGGGCTGTACCGAGCTGTGCCGGGCTGTAAGGAGCTGTGCAGTGCCGTACCAAGCTGTGTGGTGCCGTACTAAGCTGTGCCGGGCAGTACCGAGCTGTGCCGGGCTGTACGGAGCTGTGCAGTGCCGTACCAAGCTGTGTGGTGCCGTACTAAGCTGTGCCGGGCAGTACCGAGCTGTGCCGGGCTGTACGGAGCTGTGCAGTGCCATACCGAGCTGTGTGGTGCCGTACTAAGCTGTGCTGGGCTGTACCGAGCTGTGCCAGGCTGTATGGAGCTATGCAGTGCCGTACCGAGCTGTGCGGTGCCGTACTGAGCTGTGCGGTGCCGTACTGAGCTGTGCCGGGCCGTACGGAGCTATGCGGTGCCGTACCGAGCTGTGCAAGGCCGTACCGAGCTGTGCGGTGCCGTACGGAGCTGTGCGGTGCCGTACCGAGCTGTGCAAGGCCGTACCGAGCTGTGCGGTGCCGTACGAGCTGTGCGGTGCCGTACCGAGCTGTGCTGTGCCGTGCCGTACCATACTGTGCTCTACAGAGCCGAACCGTGCCAAGCCGAGCCGTGCCCTACGGAGCCGTACCTTACCGTACCAAGCCGTGCCATATCATACCGTGCCGTACTGAGCCGTACCCTACCGTAAGGTACCGTAGTGCACCGTACCGCCTCATACCGTAGGGAGCCGTGCCGTACCGAGCCGTACCGAGCCGCGCCGTGCCCCTCGGCGCCGCTGCGTCCCGCCGCGACACCTCCCGGTGGGCGCCGGCGGCGGCGGCGGCGCAGGCGGAGCCAAGCGGCGAGGGCGAGGGGCGGTCCCATCCGCCGCCAGCCGCTCGGCTCCGCCGCTGCTCCTTCCGCCCCTCCCGGGGCTCCGCCCGCCCGTGCGGCGGCGGCGGTGGCGGCGGCGGCGGCGGCGCGCGGGGATGGGGCGATGGCGCGGGCGGGCGGCGGGGCCCCGCGGGAGCTGTCCCTGGAGGAGGTGCTGAAGTGCTACGAGCAGCCGCTGAACGAGGAGCAGGCCTGGGCGCTCTGCTTCCAGAGCTGCCGCGCCGCCGCCGCCGCCGCCCCCGCCGCTCCCGCCGCGCCGCTCCGCACCGCCGACATCCGCCTCCGCGGCGACGGCAGCGTCGTCCTTCCCGCACCGCCGCCCGGTAAGCGACCGCCGCAACGCGGGGTGGAGTCAGCAACGGGCAGCGCCCGCGCGGGGGTGGGCCGGCACCGGGACTTACCGGCACCGGGACTTACCGGCGCCGGCAGGGGGTGCTGCACCGCGCTGCCCGCCCGGGGAGGCCGGCGTCGGGGGCGCGGAGGGAACGGGGATACCGGCAGGGGGGAGCAGGACCCGCGGCTGTCCTGGCGGCCAGCATACAGGCAGGGGAAGCGGCACCGGCAAGAGGGGGTGCACTGGCGTCGCTGGCACCGGCAGCAGGGGACCGGTGCGGCATTGAGGGCAGCAGCTGCGGGGGTGCGGCACCAGAGGGACGGTGAGGATGGGCAGGAGGGCCGGCACTGGCACCGGCAGGGATGGGACTGAAGCCCAAGCTCCGGCTGCAGCAGGAGAGACCGGCACCGGCAGGGTCCAGCCGGGTGACCCGGTGAGGCTGGATGCAGGGTGTGTGGGGGATGCCTGTGGTTGCGGGGCTCATTGGGCCGGGACCCATCGTGGGGCTGCAGAACACCGAGCCCATCAAGGAAGGCAGGACACATGGCAAGGACAGACAGACAGACACGGGACACGCACCTGCACACGCACGGCATATACACGGGTGCGCCCGCTGCACACGCCTCAGCACACAGGGGACCCTGTCTCCAGCCTGGTGTGTCCCCGCGGGGCCCTGGCCGAGCCCGAGAGCAATGTTTTGGGCAGTACCATCCTTGACCTTCGGACTGATGGCCATGCCCTCGCTGTGCTGCTGGGCTGGGCTGTGGCGGTTACCAGCTGTGATTAGGTTCGGCCGGCTGCCAGCAGCAATGCCGGGTGGCTCAGTGCAGCAAGGAGCTCCCTGCGCCTAATGACAGAGCGTGGCAAACCGCTTCACCCACCTCGCCCCGTGGGGAGGCCAAGCACGCCCAGGGACGGCACCTGCTCCTCGGTGCTGTCGGGGGCTGCGGGGCCTCCCTGGGGCTCATGGCTGGGCAGGGATGCTGTGGTGTCACTGCATGTCCTCGCTGCCGGTGGCTGGGCAGGGCCTGCTCCCAGTGGCAGTGGGGCGAGTGCAGAGCTGGGCCGGGAGAGATGGGAAATGAGGTTCAGGGCACATGGCAGGCCCTGGGGACCGGGGCGTACAGGGCAGCTCAGAGCCAGCAGCAGTTCATGGGTTGTCTGTGGCCGGCACCATGCCCAGGGCAGGGCCACGCACAGGCACGGCACGTGCCCATGACTGCAGGGAATGGTGTGGTCACACC
Source organism: Rhynochetos jubatus (assembly GCA_027574665.1). Lineage (NCBI taxonomy): Eukaryota > Metazoa > Chordata > Aves > Eurypygiformes > Rhynochetidae > Rhynochetos > Rhynochetos jubatus. The sequence goes on from CM050661.1 coordinate 6,965,542, forward strand.
AGCTCTGCCAGTCACACATGGGAATGGCCCCACGCCCTTCCCTGAACCACCCCGGATGCTGTTCCGGAGCCGGTGCCACCGTGCTGCCTCCTGCTCCGAAGTCCCTCCCATGCCTGAGCCATCTCCTCAGTGACGAACCTGGGCCCTTCACTGTGAACCCCAAAGTGGCACCGGCCTGGCACACAGCTTGGCAACTCCACCTGGGCTGGATCCAGGCTGGGTGAGCCGGCAGCACCCGCCTGAGCCACTCCAGTTTACCATCCCATGGGAGCTCCCTCCTCAGTCGGTCCCCAGCAACTGGAGTGAGCTGCTGGGACCAGCCAGCCTCAGGCTGCCAGCCTGGTCCCCAATTGGTCGGCACGGTCGGCACATGGCCGGCACATCCCCACGGCTGCTGGTTGCTGCCGCATCGATCAGTTAAATGGAGAGCTTATGGCCAGTGCTCCCCTGAGCTGGGGAAGTGGCTCTGCAGCCACTCAGGAAAGTGGAGCCGGGCATCCCAGGGCACTGCCCTCGGGGATGCTGCAAAAAACACCTCTGCTCCTCACCCCATGGCCTTCCGGCTGCTGGGGGGGTTTGAGCTGCCCTCAAGCGTGTCCTGGGCATGTGTGTGTGTGCGCAATGCTTCAGCTGTCCTGGCTCTGCAGTGGAAAGCAGCATAATTTGCTGGGCTCAAGCTGTCACCACAGCCCACACTGGACACCTTGGGCCGTGTCCTGTGGGTGATCTGCCTGTCCTCACCCTGGCTGCTGGTGCCCACGCTGCCTGTGCCCACGCTGCTGGCATCCACACTGCCACTACCCATGCTGCAGGTGCCCAGGCAGCCAGTGCCTACAGCCCAGAGGGGTGCAGGGGACATTTTCTTGCAGGTGCAGAGGTCTCAGCTCCCTCCTGCCTCAGTAGTGAGGGGTAAAGGGGGGATGCTGCCATCCCTGATCTATCTCCTGGCTCTGGCCAGAGGCAGTGGGGCCAAGCAGCTGGTACCTCTTTGGGCTTGTTGTCCAGGAAGGCCTGCCATGCTCAGCTAGGAAGGGAGGGCAACAGAGGCTGCACCATCATCTCACAGCTGGCAGTGCCCAGTGCCGAGGCTCAACACGCCGGTCCAGTCCCTGTTGTCCCACGGAGCTGTGTTCTGGGACCAGCTCAGGAGGGGACCTGCTGGGGACAGGGGTCCTGGCTCAGGGTAGGAGTTGCTGGGGATGGGACTTGCTCAGGGCAGTCCCTCCAGGTGCCCCATTACTGGAGGTGGGTGGGCACAGCATCCCCGGGGTGCGGGACAGGAGGTGACACTGAGGGGGATGCTGAGTGTGGTCCTGTGGGCACCAGTGGTGACTCTGCCCTTCTTCCCCCAGAGCTGCCACTGCTGCTGACACCCTCCGCTGAAGCCCAGGTATGTCAGGGTCAGAAACCCACCCAGCCACACTGCAGCTGGCTAGTGACATGGCCCATCTGCCATTGCACCCCGGTGCGGGGTCCCTGGGTGGGCATGGCCGCCTGCCGCCCTCGCCCTGCAGTGATGGGGTCCTGGTGCACAGTGGGGGGGTGAGACCCAGCTCTGAGGGCTGGGGGGGGGATGCAGGGGGGCAGCTGGTGCTGGCCATGTGTGCTGAGGGGCTCCCCCTGGCACAGCCAGTGCCAGAGTCTGGCTGGGGCCCAGTGGGTGCCATCTCCTCGCAGATGGTGCAGTCATTGGGCTTTGCCATCTACCGGGCGCTGGACTGGGGGCTGGACGAGAACGAGGAGCGGGAGCTGAGCCCAAGGCTGGAGCAGCTCATTGACCTGATGACCAACAGTGATTCAGAGGACAGCGGCTGCGGCACAGCCGACGAGGGCTATGGAGGGCAGGAGGAGGAGGAGGATGGGGGCGAGGGGCCGCCACGCGCTGTGCGCACCTTCGGGCAGGCCATGCGGTGCTGCGCCGCCCGCCTGGCCGACCCCACCGAGGCCCAGGCTCACTACCAGGCTGTCTGCCGGGCACTGTTTGCTGAGACCGTGGAGCTGAAAGCCTTCCTCGCCAAGATCCGTGATGCCAAGGAGGTGAGCGTGGGCACCGCTGCCCAGCTGGGGAAACCACCCATGGGCCCAGAATTCTGGGGTGAGCACAATGGTCCCATCTGCCTGCCCCAGCCAGGGATTCTGGCACCGGCATTCGGCCGTACACCCTCTCCTGGGGCGCTGCGCTGGATTCCACCTGGTTGGTGACATTGGGGACAGCTCGTAGCAGGGATGGGGGTGCTTTGGGGGTGCATGTCAGTGCTGTGGCCCCACGGTGGAGTCCCAGCCAGACCTTCGGGGCCACCGGGTGCCATGGTGGGGTGACGGTGTCTCGTGCCACGGCAGATGCTGCAGAAGCTGAAGGAGGATGAGGAGGCAGAGGAGCGGCCGGCAGCAGAGCTGGGCAGCCTGCGCAACACTGACTGGGTATGGTGGTGTGGCCGGGCACGGGGGCCGTGCCAGGGACAGGCAGGGGCTGACACCATGTCCGTCTCCCCCACAGGCCCGGCTGTGGGTGCAGCTGATGCGGGAGCTGCGGCATGGTGTGAAGCTGAAGAAGGTGCAGGAGAAGCAGTTCAACCCCCTGCCCACTGAGTACCAGCTCACCCCCTTCGAGATGCTCATGCAGGACATCCGCGCCCGCAACTACAAACTCCGCAAGGTCATGGTGAGCGTGGCTGGGCTCTCCCCACACGGACCCTGCCGTGGTGCCAAGCTGCCGACCAGCCCTGGTACTGACACTGCCAACGGCCCCTCTGCCCCTTCCCAGGTGGATGGAGACATCCCGCCCCGGGTGAAAAAGGATGCCCATGAGCTCATCCTTGACTTCATCCGCTCCCGGCCCCCACTGAAGCAGGTGAGTGGCAGTGGCAGTGACCGGCCTGGGCTTGAGGGGTCCCCTGGGTTCTGTCACCACCTGGCTGGGTGGCCTGAGAGCGGTTGGCCCCCAGCTACGGCCACTGCTTGAGGTCCCGTCCATGTGTTCCGCAGGCGTCAGAGCGGCGGCTGCGGCCCCTGCCCCAGAAGCAGAGGACTCTCCACGAGAAGATCCTGGAGGAGATCAGGCAGGAGAGGAAGCTTCGGCCCGTGGAGATGCAGTACCGTGGCCAGAAAGGTACCAGCATCCCCTCCCTGCTGCGCCCGGCGATGTGCCCAGCAGCATGGCAGGTCCCCATCATGCCAGGACTGAGCCCCATGCCCATCTGCAGGCTACAGCTCCCTGCCTTGCATCCCCCATGCCTGCTCCGGCCGCCTGGCCTCCAGCTCCTGCCTCGAGCTCTCCCGGCCCCCAGCGAGCGCCGTACCAGCACGTCCACGGCCCCGCATCTTGCTCAAGGCACCCACCCTGGCCGAGATGGAGGAGATGAACATCTCCGAGGCAAGAGAGGGGACCCGCTGGGGCGGGAGGGTGGAGGTCAGGGGGACACGGGAGGCGATGGGAGAATGAGGGAGTCCCCGGGGTGACATGGTGACCATGACCTTGCAGGAGGAGGACTCTCCGGGCACAGAGGTGTCACTGAAGCGGGACCGCTCCTTCTCTGAGCAGGACCTGGCGCAGCTGCAGAGCCAGGCTGTGCCCCAGGAGCCAGAGTCGCTGCAGCCCGAGCCCCGGCCCCGCTCAGGTACCCGCTGGACGTCCCCAGCCCCGTGCCACCCCTGTTCCCCTGTCCCCAGGGTGGCTGTGCCATGCCCTGCAGCAGGGGTGGCACTGGGCAGTGTGGCCTTGCCATGGCCGGCCCATCCCTCCCCACAGGCTCCGTCCCTGCCAGTTGCCACCCGCTGCCGGACAGCTCAGCACCACCCCGGGCTGCCCTTGGTGCCGTGGAGGAAAGGCCAGAGGATGGATCCAGCACTGCCCCCAGCACCAGCTCCAAGCACCTCTGGCTGGTGAGGGCTGGTGGCAGTGCCACGCTGTGTTGGGGACACTGGGACTGGGGACACCGTGCCAGCACAGCCATGGGCATGTGGCAGCCTGGAACAAGGGCACAAGGCGGCCAGGGGGTTCCCCATGGCTTCCTCACTCCCTCTGCATGGATGGGGGGCTTGAGGCACACCATGCTGTGCACCCTGTGCCCCACATGGCTCTGCCCGTGCTGGAGATGCTCTGCCCATGCTGGGAGGTTCTGCCTGTGCCACGGATGCTCTGCCCACACTGGGATGCTGTGTCTGAGCTGGGAGGCTCTGCCAGTGGCACAGGGATGCTCCGGGTCATGCCCTGTGCTGCAGCCCTGTGGCAGAATGGGCTGACATTTCCTCTCACTGGCAGGAGTTCAGCCACCCTGTGGAAAGCCTGGCTCTCACCGTGGAGGAGATGATCAACGTGCGCAGGGTGCTGGTCAAGGCGGAGATGGAGAAGTTCCTGCAGAGCAAGGAGCTGTACAGCAGCCTGCGGAAGGGGAAGGTGGGAGCTGGGGCCGGGGGGGCTGAGTGCCTCCTGCCCAGCCCCCGGCTCTCACCCCGCTCTGCCCCGCAGGTCTGCTGCTGCTGCAGGGCCAAGTTCCCCCTCTTCTCCTGGCCCTCGGCATGCCTCTTCTGCAAGCGGTGAGCGCCGTGCCATCTCGTGCCATGCCATGGGGCTGGGAGGGTGGCGGGAGGGTGCCTGCGGTGGCTCTGCTCACCGGCCTCTCTGTGTCCCCAGGTCTGTCTGCACCTCCTGCAGCCTAAAGGTAAAGGACTGGCTCCGGCCGGTGCCGCTGTGTCCCCATCCCTGCCCCTCTCCCTGTCCCCATCCCCATCCTGCCCTGATGCCTGCACTCCCGGCAGATGAAGATGCCTTCCAAGAAGCTGGCTCACATCCCCGTCTACGCACTGGGCTTCGAGAGCCTCCCAGGCTCGCTGCTGGCCAAAGCCCTGCCACTGCGCAGGAGAGAGACCTTCCAGTGAGTCCCATGCTCCTGAGCCTTCCTCCCCTGCCAACCCTTCTCCTCCTCCTCAGTCCGGGGCTGACAGGGTGCCCTGTGCTGCAGCTCGCTCTCGGGCACGTGCTGGCGCCGGGTGGAAGAGGAGTTCCCCCACATCTACGCCCAGGGCTCTGTCCTGCGCGACGTCTGCAGCGACTGCGCCGGCTTCGTCACTGACGTCATCTGCTCCAGCCGCCGCAGCGTGGCTGTCCTCAACGCCGCGCCGCGCCGCACCAAGGCTCGCTCCCTCTACGGCGACTCCTGGCACAAGTGAGGGGTCCGGTGCAGACCCCGCAAGCGGACGCTCCGGATGTACATATATACATAGGATGTATACATACAGCCTCTATATTTATATACCTGACGGACCAGGGGGAGGGGAGGACGGGGGCACAGCGGGCTGCCTGCTGTCCCCGTCCCCAGTGGGTGGCTGGCACGGCCCCGTGGGGGGACGGATCCTGCCGTGGGGTGACCGCACTGCCTGCCTTCGCCACCCCCTGGCCCCGCTTCTGCGCCAGGCCCTGGCTGTGCCAGGCAGTCATCTGCCACGTCAGCGTGCCCAGCACCGCGGGCTGCCACGGCCGCGCTGTACACCCCCCCCCGGCTAATAAACCCGCTGGTCTGCCCCTGGGGCCGCGTGGCTGTTCCTGAGGGGGCAGTTGAGTGGGAGTGCTGGGGCAGAGGGTGCTGGTGGGCAGGAGCGGCCCCTTGGGTGGGGGATATGTGTCCCACCACCCCCGTCACTCCATCGTGGCACCCCCCCCGGCCACCCTCCCTGCCTCCTCCCGGCTGTGCCCCACCCGTGACCCCGCACGGGGCCCGTGGGACCCCCCCTCCTGCCCTCCCTGTGCCCATGTCCCCCCCTAGCCGCTTCCCTGCCCTGCGTGTGTCCCCAACACCGGGCCCACCCCAGGCTGTTCCCCTGGGTTGCCCCCCGGCCTGTCCCCGTGCTCGCGGGCTGTGTCTCGCTGTGACCCCGCACAGGGACCGTGGGAAAGTCCACATTCACACGCTCCCCCCCTCGAGACATATTTCACGCTCTGCCAGGAGCGCGAAGCACGTCCCGGGGCACCGCGCATGCGCAATGCCGGGGGGCGGGGTGTGCGTGGCGCTGACAGGTCTGCAGCCAACCGGGCGCGGAGCGGGAAAGGGGAGGGGCTAGGCCGGCGGAGGCGGAAATGCGCAGGCGTGTCAGAGGCCCGGGCACAGGCGCAGTGGGGCGGGGCGGACCGGCGCAGGCGCAGTGCGTCGCAGGGCTCCATGTCGCGGCGGGCCCTGCGGCGGCTCCGGGGCGAGCAACGGGGCCAGGAGGAGCCGGGCCTGGGCGAGCTGGGCCTGGATGCGGGCCCCGAGCGCGGCCAGGACGGGCCGCCGCCGCCGCCGCCGCCAGCCACCGCTGGGAGGCGACGCCGCGGGCCGGCCCGCACCGGCGTCAGCAACCGCTTCGAGCTGGTATGGGTGACAGTGCCCGGGGAGAGGTTGGGGCCTGAGGGGTGGCGGGGAGCGGGGGGGAGGGGACAGCCGGGGTGGCAGTCTTCGGCAGGGTGGGTGGTTAAAGGGTCACTGAGGGGGTGACTCGTGGGGCAGTGACTTGGGGGGGGGACACTCCAGAGGGGTGACAGTGACCCGGTGGGGGGTGGCCGGGTGGCAGTGACCGAGGTGACATCTGTGGGAGGAAGTAATTTGGGGTCAGTGACCAGGGTGGGACTGAGGGCTTTGGGATGGTGGGAGGGCCCGAGGGGGCAGCAGCTGGGCCTGAACAGGGATGGAAGCAGGGGGTGGTCTGGGTGGGGTGGTCAAGCAGGGGGTGGTCTGGGGGGGGTGGTCAAACAGGGGGTGAAATCAGTTTTAGGAACATTTCTGCTGCTTTCCCAGCCCTGTGAGATCTCAGTGCTGGAGGTCGAAGGTCAGGGAGGCCCTGATGGCGCAGATGGGCCCTTGGGGTGACAGAGCCTGGTCCTTCTTCTCTGGGCACCTTGCCCAGTCTCAGCGTTCCCTCTCCTCCCCAGAGGCTTGGCTGTGTGAGTGCAGGCAAGGCTGGTTTTGGAGGCTCTTCCCAAGGAAGAGGCAAGTCCAGATAGGGCCATACCTTTTCCTGCTGGCCATGCTGTGCAGTGGACACGTCATCATGGCCCTGTGCTCCCCTCTGGTGAGCTGGTGTCTGTGGGGCCAAGGCACCTGCTGGGTGACATGCGTGAAATGAGGGGTCATCCCTGTCCCGGAGAAGCCGGTTGGGCAGCTGAGCCCTGTGCTGCTCCTGCACCATTTTTCTTTTCTTTTTGGTGTAGAACAGATCAGATCCCTGGGGAATTCTGTTCCTCAGGTGCAGGAGAAGGCAGAGTGCAGCCCCCAGCCGTCTGTCTCTGCAGCTTGTCTGTCTGTGCAGATCACCAATGAGGAGTCGGAGGATGAGCCGCTGTCCAGAGAGCAGCGCGTGGATGCCCGTCTCAGCGAGCGGGACGCAGCAGGAGGGAACAGCGAAGGGGCTGTAACTGAAGAGGCTGAAGGTGACGGGCGGAGAGATGGGGAGGAGGCAGAGCAGCCGGACCAAACGGTAACTAAACCACTGGTATCTAGTGATAATGGCCATCGCTGTGTGAAGTTTCTTATCTCCCTTTCTCTGTGTGCACTGAGAAGCTTTGTGGGTGCCAGGCAAGTGTGTTTTTTTCCCTTACGTGTGGGTTTTGTCAGAGGCCAAGGATGTGAGCCTCAGGGGAGGGATGCACGCAGGGAACTTAAACCCCGATGCTCAGAGCTCCAGATCCAGAGGAGAGTGAGCAGTTTGATGCTGAGGGTTGGGTTTGTGCCTGGGATCCCGGGCTATTTTACAGCTGCAGAGGAGAGGTTCCTGGAGGAAGACGTTGCGCTGTGTCCTCATGAGCGCTGAGGTCAGGCAGAGCGTGTGGGAGGGAAAACACCCTGTGATTCTGAAGCAGAGATCCCTTCCCTGCACGATTAATTGAGCTCTGAGCTGCACATGGGCTGGGCTGGTGGGTAGATGCTCAGTGAAGCGTTTGGTTTGGAGTGGATGAAGACTTCCAGCAACGTAAACTGAACACTGAACAGCTTCTTTCCCGACGCGTTTTGTTGTCGTTTTGCGTTAACGTTCCCACCTGTGGTCTCTGTCAGCTCCGAAGTGTCTCCTCGCAGAAGCAGGTAAGGAAAAGGGCGCTGTAGTTAATTTGACCTTGCGACTCTCACCTGTGTCTCGTTGGAGATGAGGGTGGGGAGGTGTGAAGGGGATTGGCCCCCTGGCCTCACCCCTTAGGACTCAGTGTTTGGGGTGTGTGCCCGTGGGTTTTGGGGTCTGGGCAGTGTGGCCAGAGGAGCCCAGACCACTGTCTGTGTGCAGACCAGCCCTGTTGGTGGCCTGAGCCAGTGCAGGGGCTTGGGGATGTTCTGGATGTGCAGCGTGGGCTCTGCTCGGTTGGTCCCCACGGGAGCGGTGGCTCCTGCGGGCCTTGACCCAGTGCATTTTCTGTGTATGCGCTGCAGGGTGCACCTGCTCCTTCTCTCACACCTTCCCGGGTAGAAACACGGGAGCCCTCGGCCGGCGTCTCCCTGCCGTTGGGTAGAGCCAGATCAGAGCTGGACATTCCCCTGGTTCTGAGATCAGCTCAGGAGCTGTGAGGTTGTTTGGGTAACGCTGTTACTCACTGTATGACCTGCATGTAGGTCCTGGAAATGTGTTTTTTATCTCTATGCCCTGGGGAAGAGCCAGCGTGGACAGCAGTGTTGCCTGTTGGGTTAAGGAATGTCATGCAGCATCGTGAGCTGAAGCAGCTGCGTCGGCAGCTAGAGGAGCCAGTATCCCACGGTGCTTTCGTGCAGGTGTTGGTTTCTGTGGAAGTCGGAGTGACTGATGAACCTGTCACGCTCACTAGAAAGACAGAAATAAAGTTTATTCCGGAGAGTAAAGAAGGGCTGGAATGTTTCTTCCACACCTGGCCTACCTAAACAGTTTCTTGCCTGATTTTGTAGTCTTGGACTTTGAGCTGAGATTTAACCCTTACATTTGTAAACCTGTGGTGCTTTCCTTCGTTTTCTCCTTGTGTCTTAATTCCCACTCGCTGACAAACTTGAAAGGATGAATTTCATTTAAGTTTCATTTAAGGACCCTCCTGGCCTGCTGATCCCGGTGGGAAATGCTCTTCTGGCCCATGGAGCTTTCATCCCTGCAGTCCGTGGGCGTGCTCTGACAGCTGTTCTGTTTCTCTTTACAGCCTGTGTTGAGTAACAAACCACGAAAGAAAAAAAAGAAGAGGAAAACCAAGAAAACTTTGGTAGGGGAGGCTCTGGTATGTCTGTGTTCGCTCTTGAGTTAGTGACTGTGCTAATTTCTGCATTGGGGTTGACAAAGTGGCAACTCTGAGGTGGCTGCAGAAAAGATTTTTGAAGGAAAAATGCTCCTTTTTGCATTATACTCATTTAAAATCATGAAATGGCAACAACAGCTTTTGACTGCGGCCCTTCAGGCAGCCGGGACTGGCACAGCGCTGCTGCGGATGCTTAGAGCTGAAAACCTCAGAGCGGCATCTTCTTTCATCTCTGCTTCAAGGCTTTGCACAGGAGGGGGTGACTGTGTGAGGGATTTCACATTTCCATTATATTTTCCTTGCCCTACTTAGGTAGCTTTCCTAGCACTGCGGAGCCATCCGGAGCTCTCGCTGCCAGCTGCCGTTCACGTTCCCTTCTCTGTAGTTTGACAGCTGAATGCTGGCAGGAGTGTCTGCTCGTGGGTTATCAGCAAGTGCACTGCCAAGCGCTATTCCCATGGGACCTGCTCCATCCCTTACTGATGACGGGAGCAAGGGGACAGGGAATGTAAGCAGTCTGCCCTAAGGGAGTGTGCTTGGAGCGAGAACTTCCATGGAATGGTTTGGGTTGGAAGGGACCTTAAAACCCACCCAGTCCCACCCCCTGCCATGGGCAGGGACACCCTCCACTAGCCCAGGTTGCTCCAAGCCTCATCCAGCCTGGCCTTGGACACTCCCAGGGATGGGGCATCCACAGCTTCTCTGGGCAACCTGTCCCAGTGCCTCCCCACCCTCTGCGGGAAGAATTTCTTCCTGATGTCCAATCTAAATCTCCCCTCTTTCAGTTTGTAGTTACGGGACAAAGGGTGATGACTTCCTGCCCTTGTAAAAAGCGCCCCCCCCAGCTTTCTTGTAGCCTGTTCAGGTGCTCGAAGGTGCTATAAGGTCTCCCCAGAGCCTTCTCTTCTCCAGGCTGAACAAGCCCAACTGCCCCAGCCTGTACCCGTGGCAGAGGTGCTCCAGTCCTCAGTACATCTCCATGGCCTCCTCTGATCTCACTCCAACAGGTCAATCTCCTCCTTTTGTTGAGGGCTCCAGAGCTGCACACAGAACTTTCTGTGTTTGTGGTAGATGAAACTGTAAGAGATGGGTGTGCTTGAATATACTTTATCTACTCGAGTTAGGCCAGGAGGCTAAATGGGTGAGTCATTGGTCTTTTAAATTCAGCAGAAATAACATTCAAGTGGGAGGTAGTTTTCTGCTAAGGTTTAAAAGTCTTTAACTATTCATTCAGGGGAGGTCCTTGGCTAAACCTCCTGAGCCACAGTATGCTGAAGTGCTGACCCCTGCCTGGCACCAACTGAGGGACCCAACTGGCACCCTCCTCCCCGGGTATTCAACTGGGCGAGCTCAGGGGCAGTTACCAAGGCAGAGGACCCAGCTAAAGAGCCCGTTTCCTCTCTCAATCCAAGAATAAGGAGCAATGGAGCGACATCTGCCAGCTGTAAGCTCTGGGGAGACTTACTGCCCAGAACCAGGCTGTTTGTTGTGCTAACTTGAGACAATACCACCTTTGTTCGAGCACTTAAATGCAAAGCACATTATAAACTTCCCATGTATCCACTCCACGCGGAGTGGCTATATTTAGCTGGAAAATGCAAGCTCGCAGCGCTATTTGGGTGCCATGAATGGAATTCCGTGTTCCACCCACGTACATCATGAGGAGGATGTGACACGTTTCTTCTGCAGCCCTTTCACTTGCTGGGTTTTGGGAAAAATAGAGGCAAATCGGGATAAAAGTGTTACACAACTGTTGAACGTGCGCTGCTGGATGTATCCTTTGGGATACTTCCTTTTAACCGCTTTGGGTGGTTAAAAGATGGGGATGGTGAGTGCAGTAGGGCTGGGTTAAAATCATGCGGGTGTTTGATATCTTATTACAAGGGTCACAGCAGTAACTGGGTGTTTTCATGGAAAGTAGATGGTAAAGGCTGATTATTTAAACATTTGTGATTAAAATCACCGCCCCAGCATAAGCCAGACAAAGCACAGTGAAGGCTGGGTGAGAGGGGGCAGACCAGAGACCCCACAGCCTGCCAGCTCTTGCCCGTGCTGGCACATTCTGACGCGTGATGGTGTGAAGAGCAACAGCCCTGTGATGCCTTGAGCAAGCGGAGAACAGCAGCCAACCCTTTTGGGGGCAGTTGGACAGGGAAGGCAGGCTCTAGGTGCAATTCCTAAGGGAATAAAGGGTGCAGAACAGAAGGCCTCAATATGAGAGGGTGTGAGGTGAGGTTGCAGCGGGGTGAGCGGTTGGGGCTGCAGCAGTGTCGCATGGAGATCAGGCGAGCCGAGGGACCCAGAGGCAGTTGGGTGTGATCTCTGCTGGGTGACCTGCGTGTCACGGTGACTCATTCTGTAATAACTGCCTTGTCTTTGCATGTGCCTACTTTAAGGAAGACAACGACCTGGAAGACATCGACAGCCTGCTGGAGAAGATTGAGGATACCAATGGGCTATCACAGCAGACCCAGGGCGGGATAATTGCTGACAGCAGGCCTCTGCTCTACGTAGAGCACAGGTAGTGCTTGCTTCCGTCCTGATTTTGGCCTTGGGTGTGACAGGGATATCTGTTCCCCCAAGGAAGGGAGTTGGGAGCCTCCTGGTGTAATCAGGACCTTGCTTGACAGGGGCTGTGCTAATGGTTGTGCACAGCCCCGTTTCTAACTATTGTTTTTAGAGCTGCATCCAGTTTTGAGCAGTGACTGGTATTCTCTGCTGTCAAGCCTGACTGGACCCAATTAGCTTCCAGAGGTGCCTTCCAGCCTAAACCATCCTGTGACTCTGTAGGAAAATCTCTGCAGAGCTGCTGAGAGCCCTGGCACATAAAGCTTTGCGAACAAACACCCCTGGCTGCGTTCAGACTGGGCATTGTGAGCAGCAGGCCCCATCACAGCGTGTGCTGTCCGAGGAGGAGGGGGGCTGAGCAGCGCCAGGAGCTAATGTCACCGGGAAGGCTGGTTAGACTTGTCTAACCTTTCCCGTACGTCACCATCAACTAAGCACCACGCACATCCAAGAACTGAAGAGGCCTCAAACTAGAGACCCTGGACCTGTATCGCAGTTAGAAATGTTGGGAAATGGACTGGCTGGTGTGTCCGCTGTGTTTCAGAGCCCAGGGTCAGTGCAGATGCTGGCAGCTCTTCCTGTTTCTGGAGGAAACATTTAAACTTGTAGCTGGGACAACTTACCAGTCCAAGTTTTGAAACCTCCAGTCACGCTGCATCAAAACTCTGTCTAGACTGGTGGGCACTGGGTGCTAGCACAGCCTGCTAGGGACGTTTCGGTAATGACAGGAAGGTTTGTTTATCTAGAGGTGGCTTTAAACCTCAGTGACATCTCTGGTCAAGTAAACGTTATTTGGAAACCTCCAAGAGCTGCCCACTCCCCCTCTTCAAGCCTTACTCACGGGGTGGCAGAGAGAAACCCCTCTCTTACACACCAAATATCAGATCAAGAAAACTGTGGGTGTTGTCATGCTTTGATACAAGGTCTTTGTATTAAAAAAATGTGTTTTAATCCTTGCTGGCTTCCAGGCAGTGACGATAGTGCTTGCCCCAAATTGCAGTCTGCCACTGCTAGACTCGACAGCAGGTATCTCGTGTTTTCCTGGCACACGGACCCAGAGTGTGCAGCGTGCTCCTGACCAGTGCCTGCCCGGGAGTAACCCGGACTAAGGCCCGGCTGTCCTGGAGAGGGCAGCAGCAGTATTCCCAGCTCAGCGCCGTTCAGGAGCAGGGCACAAAGGAAGCATGGGTCTGACTGAACAGGACTTTCGATGCCTCCTGTTGCCACCATTGACTTCTAGTCTCCTTTTGGCGTGTTGTGTCAGACCAGAGGGGCGTGTGCCAGTTGAGGGCCTTGGCCAGAGACAGTTCAGGTACGGAACGTTGACGGAGAAGACTTGAGCGTCAGACTCCTGGCCGTGTTTGACTGATGGTTGCTTTTCTTTCTTCTTTCAACTTTCTCAGAAACTTGAATCCAGAGAACGAGTTGAAGAGATACTTCGGTGCTCGTGCTGTCCTCGGCGATCAGAGGTGCGTACGTGATTTGATATTAAAGCCTTTCAGAGGGCGGGTCGCTGGGTCTGTCCATCCCTCGGTACAGCTTACGGAGCCCCTGGTGCTGCACCTGGCCAGGGAGGAAACCCAGGGCACCCCACTGTGTTCGGGGTGTCTTACTTGTTTAGTAGTCGCTTGTTGGGATGGGAGAATATTTTTTTGTGATATGTGAGAGGGGCAGAGTAAGGTTTCTCCAGGCTTTTGGCAGCATTTGCTTTTTCTTCCGCTGATTTCCCCTCTCATTTACTCTGATACCCTTCTAAAGTCCTTTCACTCAAATTCAGACTTTTAGAGGGTTTTTTCTTCAGCGTTTGTCTCTCGTTGCTCTTCCAAAGCCTCTGAGATCTTACAGAGTAGACCCTGAATATTTTCTAGAGGGTCACGTGGCTTGCTTTCAGGGGCCCAGGGAACCTACTGCTCCATGCGGTTATCTGTTGCACTGTGGTCGGTGTTACCTGGAAAATCCCCGCTTTAATGCGCCGGTTGACAAATGTACACGTAAGAAGGGTGTAAGCTCAGAGCAGTGATGGTGGAAGCGGAAACCTTCTCGGAGATAGTCTGTGGAAGAATATTTAGCGCTTGAGGAAGACAGCAGTCCCTTACTGAGGAGACTTGACTTTCTTAGTGTGGCCTTGATTTCTGAATTCCTCCTGCCCTGAACCAATAAATTGGTTGCATTTGTGAGTGTGGCTTGAACTGAATCCGTCTACATTTGAAGGCACTGCTGGGAAGAGGGATGAGTCAGAGGGATGTGGGGCTCTCTTAATTGGACCCGGGGAGCTGTTTGAAGCAGTCGAGAACTTGGCAGGAATAAAAACAGGGAAGCGACGCTCTTGAAGTGGAAATGCTGGAGGCAGTGGCTGGCCTAAAGAGGGATGGTTAAAGTAAGGCAGAGCCTGAGCGAAGGTATGTTGTGTCTTCAAGGCAAAACATGTTAAAGTTCTGGGCCAAAGCTCTGTGTGGCAGGGCTGCAGCTGAGGAATAAGTTGTGTCTTTTTTTCCCCAGATCATCCTTTTTCTGGTGGGGTTTAGCCCTCCTCATTCTGTTTGTACAGAGGAACTGTGACCTGTCATGTTTATCTCCTCAGGCCACGGCAAAGGCAGCGCCAGTACGTCTGCAGCACGTGGCTGACGGCTCCCAAGGACACCTGGCCGCGCTACAGCAAAACAGGTGAGGCTTTCAGTGCCACCTCCTGAATCACCACGCTAGTCCCGTGCCTGTGTTGGCATGGGTGGCTGCTCCTGCCAGCCTGGCTTTCCTGGACCCTCCATGCACGGAAACCGGTGCTGCTTTCATCAGCTGCCAGGCCCAGACTTCACGCTGGTTGATGCAGAAACGGAACTGCTCGTCAGCTGATGGAAATACCTCCTTTCTCAGTGGGGAGAATTCTGTTGTACTGTATCTTAGCGTTTGAGGGGGTTTTTACCCCCTGTTGTTGGAGGTAGAAGATGATGTGCACTTCCCATCTTACAACAGTCTTGTTGGATAATGGGAAATATCCATGGGGAGAGCAAGCTGCTTGGTTTTAGAATCGTGGAATCATAGAATCATTTAAGGGCCTTTTTTAACCCGAGATCAGAGAGTCCGGCTTAAATGTAACGCTGTCAACTCCACCACTAAACGGTGTCCCTAAATGCCACGTTGACACATCCAGGGATGGTGACCTGATGGGTTTCTCAGGTGGGTTTTTGACTTTGATTCATGGGAGGAGAGAAAGGAGTGAAATTCTCTGAGGGTCTCTGAAAGCACATCTGGCTTCGGGTGTGAGCGAGCCATCCATGTGATAACAAAGCAGAAGAGCTGCTCATGCCCACAGGCTGGCAGCGGTGGTACCCACGTCTCCCGTCCACCCTCCAGGTATCTCCATGCAGCTGCTGGACACCAGGAGGGGAGTGCAGTCCTTCACGTTTGAGCACCATCGCGACTACCAGCAAGTGCAGTTCAAGTTCCTGGAGGCTGTAGAGTCCATGGATCCCAACAATATTGCGGTATGTTCTGAAATTGGATTGCCGGTGCTGTTCCCTCAGCCCCTTTCCCTGGCAGGGGAGGTGGGCTGATGCATCCCGGTGCTTATTTTTCGCCAGTCTGAGCGGTAAGAGCCCCATGCCTTCTGTGTGGGGCGAGGCAGTGTTGCTTGCTGAGCTCTGCTTTCACCTTAATTGTAAGATAAGCAACTGCTGTGGTGCAAACGAGGTCCAGTCGCTGGTGGCTGAGCCTCGGAGGTGCTGCCGAGAGCATGCCAGGTAGCCATCTGGAAAAGGAGCCCGCAGGAACTAACTGACTGGCTGGAAGGGTAGGAATAAAGCTGCCTTGTCTCGGCTCTTCAGCTGGGAAAGGAAAAATGTTATAAACGGATCTTTAAATGGGAATCTAAACTAACAGCCGTTCTATTTATAAACGCTTGCTTGGATGAAAAATGTGTCTTTTATTGGTATCTCAGCAAAACAGTCTTTGTGTTGAAAGATCTTCATGTGTGTCCAAGCTCATTAAATTGTATGGTAACATTTATAGTTTGTAGCGATAAGCAACAGTAAAATTGCTCTGCATCCGACTGAGCCGTAATTGAGATATTTTTGCTCTGAAAACCCTGGCCACATGAGCTCGGATACACGCCCTGGAGAAGTTTCTTAAAGAGGCCATTGTCTACTGAATAAAGTTTACTTCCTCCTGCTTTCCCACCCTCTGCTCATGGCCACTGCTCTCTCCAGCTCACCACTTCTGCCTGCTGACCGGGCCGAGGGACTCGTATCGAAGGATGCGAGGTAATTGCTGCGCGGCAGCGATCAGCCCGAGGGCCAGCGTCCTAAGGACGGCTCGGACACGGTCTCACGTAGCTGTACAGAGCGGGACAGGTTTTTCGTGGTACGTGTTAGTCTTTAGGCTCTGTCCCTGTTAAGTGGGTCTGGCTGCGTTCAAAGATATTCCTGCAGCTTTAGTCTCTCAATTTTATGTTCAGGGTAAAATCTAACAGACAGGGATTCACCTGTGCCGGAACTACTTCAACCCCCCAACCAGTTTAAGCGTGGCAGCCACAGGTTCACGTAGCTGGAACCCAGATCTGCCTCGCTGCTGGGGTTTCAGCATGCAAAACGTCATTTGTTGGGAGTCCTGCTCAGTGAGTGTTTCTTTGCCCTTGCCAGTGGGTTACAAGTTTGCTGGTGAAGTTTGAAGTGCACTCTTTTCCGTCACGGTGACCCTGGCTGCTCCATGTTTTCCAAAAAGGAGGACTAGAAAGGAACTTGAGAGCAAGCAAGGAAGGGGTTAAACGTCCGGCAAGTGGCACCAAGGCAAAGGCGCTGGGCTTGGACAGGCTGGAACGTAGGGGCTTTGTACTGTAGGTGGTCACGCTGGCCACCGCCCCCCAGATGTACGACTTCGGGAGCTTTTGAAGCCGTATTTCTCAGTTCGGGGCCGGGGGGGGGGAAATCCCAAAGCTGGACTGTGAGGAGATTTGAAAAAGCTTCAGTGGTTTCATACTGCAACTGAGATTTAGGTACTGGGAAAAAGTAGTCTGTTTGTCATACACTGCGGAGGTTTTTGAGGTGTGGTTAATGCTGCTCTGAAGCCTGGGAAAAAGTACTTTTAATCCATTACTATTCAGGAGCTGGATCCTGGAATCGTAATAGATGTGTCAAGATGTGCCCTCAGTAGCCGGAGGGAGCAAAAGCCTGATTGAGCGCTCAGAGTCGTTAAGGGATAGCGAACAAACCAAAAATGTAATGATCCTGCTGCCTGCATCCTGAATATCGTGTGCAGTGCTGGGCCCTCGCCCTCAAAAGGAGACACTGGAGCTGGGAGAGGCTCGGAGGAGGACAGCAGCGATGATCAAAGGCCCGGCACTGCCTCTGCCCTGGAAATGTTGGGTCAGCTGGGAGGGAGGTGCCTGTGGGCAGCTGCCATCGAGGCTCAGATCCTGTGTGAGGTGGGAAGAGATTCTGCTGTCCCTTCCAGCACAGGGAGGGCGCTGGCAGGTTGGAATTAAAGGGATTTCATCGCACTGTGTGCTTAAATGGTGGCTGTCTGTATCTCAGAGCTGGGTGCTGGAGAAGTACCTGGGTCAGTGAACGAA
The DNA here is from genome assembly GCA_027574665.1 of Rhynochetos jubatus. NCBI lineage: Eukaryota > Metazoa > Chordata > Aves > Eurypygiformes > Rhynochetidae > Rhynochetos > Rhynochetos jubatus. The sequence continues at coordinate 6,982,884 of CM050661.1, forward strand.
CACATTAACGGGAGGAGACACCGTTAGTGTAAATGGCATCTGTGTCAGTGGGGATCCCTGAATCCCAGCAGCTCTGAGTGTGCTCGGAGCCATCGTGTTTGCCCAGCTTCGCGCCCTCTTTGCCAGGTACCTGCTTTTGGAGATGGGGCAAGATGGTCCTCTGCTCTGACCCAGCCTGTCCTTAGGTTCTGTGCATCCATGGTTTTAGTGTTTGCCGTGACGTGCATCCCCAGCCTTGCGCTGCGATCTGGGCATTGACTCTCCGATGGCGTGGGACGGGATTTCACCGCCTTCAGACCCAGGGACGAGAGCAGCCCTTCTCCTGGCCATGGTTTCAGGGTGTTTGCCTGCCTGCCACGCTTGCAGAGTGAGTGAGAACCCCCTGATTTCTGCTGTCGTGTAATCAGGCTCATGCTCTTCTGTAGCTGCTGCTCGAGGTGTACCCGTACCACGTGGACTGCCTTCTGCAGCTCAGCGACGTGTGCCGGATGCAGGAGGATCAGGAGATGGCCCGTGACCTCGTAGGTAAGAGCTGAAGGAAGGAGCAGATGTCCTGGTGTGAATTAGCAGCTGAGGGGGCTTTTGGTTCAGTTTGGGGTTGGTTTCAGCAGAGAAGCAGCAAACTGGAGAGGTTGGTTTGACTCCGTGGCTATGACTCGGCCAGGAGCGCTCGGCCTCGGGTGATCCTGCAGGCCAGCAGCTTTGGCTGGAGGCTTTTAAGTGGAGCCAGACGTGCTTGTCTGGGGCAGAGCACACCAGCATCCACCTTCAAAACGAACAGAAGGGTCGTCTGGACGTGGGAGGGTCTCATCTGTAGGATGTCCCGTGCAGGAGGAGGGTCTGATTAGTACCTGCCAGGCCCTGCAGTGTGAGGGGCTGCTCCGGGAAGCCTGTGCCCACTGCGTGGGGGCAGGAGGCATCCTGGAGGATGGCTGCCCCTCAGACTGCTGCACCGTGACTGAAATGTGCTGTTTGGTAACCGGGGCATGTCCTCTCCGGCAGGACAGGAGAGGGCAGAGGTGAAGCGAGGACAGGATCTTTGGCTTCACCACGTGAGGATAGCTGTGGCAGAGACAGCTCCAGTCCCAGACATCCGGAAAAGTTGCTTTTCATGGCATGATCTAATGTCCTCAGGAGGGAACGGGGCTCGCTTGCCTGAGTATCTGCTGTGCTGGTGTAGCATCGTGCCTCGTTGGGCTGTGAACAAGCTTGTTTCATGGGGGCCAGAGCTCTCAGTTACCAGGGTTTTCTGGGTTTAACTGCTGTTGTGTGAGCGGTGGGGCCACATAGCGGGCCGGGGCTGTGGCGTGCCCTGACGCTGTCCTTGTGTTTTGCAGAGCGGGCACTCTACAGCCTGGAGTGCACCTTTCACCCCATCTTCAGCCTCACCAGTGGGACGTGCCGGCTGGACTACCGGCGGCTGGAGAACAGGTAGGCAGCATGCCTGTCCCCCCCACGTCTGCCAGAGGGCCGTCGTGGTGTGCCCTGCCCTACTTTGGACATAGAGACCCAGATTCTCGACATCTGCCGCGTCATCTGCACTGGCAAGGGGGACCTTGAATGTCCCTTTCTGTCGGAACAGGCTCTGCCACTCAGCAGTTGGTGGCAGTGCCCCTCAGCAAGGCAGCATCGGGGCTCCTGGGGTGGGTGATGGAGTACCAGCAGCTTTTGCACTGAGGTTTCTTTGCACAGTGTCCTCTTCCCCGAGGGATTTCTTACTGGAGCAGTAACTGCTTCTCCCCGACACATCCTTCTCATGCAATTAGTACCCCTTGGCCCAAAATAGCACTTATTTCTGTCACAGAATCTCTCACTGTGTGTTCTTGGTCGCTTGTGTGCTGCCTGCCCAGCCTTCGTCCCCAGCACTCGCGCTGCTCCCAGCCTGTCTCTTTATGTAACGACAGCTCTGCAGCTGCTGGGAAAGGTGGCTGTTCTGGGAATTTTCCAGTCAGCTGACCTAAGTCATCCCTCCCAAACTGCTGTACCTGGAGATTGCTCGGGTTTCCAGTACCCGCGCGCTGGCTGGCTTGGTGCCCTCTGACCTGAAAGCTGTCTGTGTTTCGCCCAATTTGGATGTTGATCCTCGCCCTGTGCGTGTTCTGCACACTTTTTGTCACCATCCCTGCACAGCTGGGTGGGCTGGGATGAGGCAGGGCGCGGATTTTGGGGATTGCCTTGTTTCTCTTGCCCCGAGCTGTCGGCAAGGCTGCAGGGCCCTGGTGAGCGGGGACAGAGCAGGCCGCAGGTTTGCTGCCGCTGTGCTTGCACAAAGAAATTCTTAAAAACCCCAGAGATGGGTTCAGGGAGGGCCTGTGACAGCCTGTACTGTGCAGGCTGGGTTCCCCGGACCCCCTGGCTGCACTGCAGCACTGATGCTGGGGTGGCAAGGAGCTGGACCTGATGTGAGTCCCTGTTCTTCAGTGCCACGAGGTACTACTCTCCAAGTCTGACGTCTAAAACCTGTTGCTGTTCCCCACGCAGGGCTTTTTTCCTGGCTCTCTTCAAACACCTGATGTTCCTGGAGAAGAGAGGCTGTCCCCGGACAGCCCTGGAGTTCTGCAAGCTGATTTTGAGGTAGGTGCCCCTGCCAAGGGTTGTGCCCTGTTCCGTTCAGGATGGGGCAGGGTGTCAGGCTTGGGGGAACACGCTCGAACCGAGCCTAACCCGGGTGGGACAAAAGTAAGCAGAGGTGTATAGCTGCTGCAAGGCTCAGTGAGGGCTTGTTTCCACTCCTTACAGGTGCAGTGTTGCAGGGTAGTGTTGAGCACAGGCTCTTAACCTGTGCTGATGCTTTGGGGAGAGGCAGTTGTCGAGGAAGCTCAAACAGATGGGACCTAGGTGGCCTTTGCTCTTGACAGCTGAGCTGTGGGCCTGGCTGGTGGCTGTAGCAGAGCTCAGGGTATCTGTGGAGCAGGTGTGCAACAATGGATTCAGCCTGCTCCTTTTGCAGCCATTGATCCTCTTCCCGGGTGGTGACGGGAGGACTTTCACCCCTCTTCAGGGCATTGCACTGTCATCCTGGCCACGAGTTCCCGTTATCTCTGCTTGCTGAGTCATGGAAGCCCTCTGGATTCGAGTGGGAAAGTCTCATTTGACTTAGAAACCAGGACAGCTACTTCAGCTTTTGTGACGCTGATTTTGTTTCCTCCTCTTGCGCTCGCCTCCCCCTGAAGCCTTGATCCGGAGAACGACCCGCTGTGTATGCTGCTGCTGATCGATTTTCTGTCCCTACGAGCCAGAGAATACACCTTCCTGACACGCATGTTCCAGGAGTGGGAGGTGAGTTGCCGACAGCCTGCCATGGCTAGAGCGGAGAGAACTGGTTCCTGGCGCTCTCCCTGGCTGGGCTGGGCTGGAGCAGGCAGCTGTGCCACCAAGCATGAGGTTTTCCAAACAGCTTAACTCTCTGAGGGCTGTCTCAGGGCCAGGCTGGCATCCCAAAACCATTGAAACGGCCCACAGTGGCTGTGGTGGTTGTTCTTGTCATCCTGGTACCCTGCAAACAATTGTCCCAGCTCAAAATCGCTTACTCAGCTGAGGGGGCACCAAGCCAGTGCCTGGGAAGTAACTGCAACCCAGCAAGCCAGAAACCCCACCCTGTGTGCAGCCCAGCCACATCGAGATCGTTCTGCATAGCGTCACTTCTCGGTAATTCTGTCCCTCTCATCCTGCAGAGTCACCGGAATTTGTCCCAGCTCCCCAATTTTGCCTTCTCGGTGCCGCTGGCCTATTTCTTCCTGAGCCAGCAGGAGGAGCGCCCGGAGTTGGAGCTAAGCCAAGCCCGGGAGAGAGCCGCCCGGCTCATCCAGCTCGCGTTGATCATGTTCCCAAGCGGTAAGTCTGTCCCCACCGGTAAATCCATCCCCACAGGCGTTGTCACTGTCCTCGTCTGTGAGAGCGAAGGCTGGGTTCCACAGCCAAACGCCGAGGCAAGCGCTTTGCCGGCGGGTTGCAAACGGCTTTCGCCCCTGTCCGTGGGAGATGGGAGCCCTGACTCAGAGGCTGACGCAGCTCGGACAGACCGGCAGTGGCGGGTACGAGTCCAAGCGTCCGCCGTGGTGGGATCCGGCCTTCCCGCCCCACACCATGGCAGGACTGGCAAGAGGATGGTGGAGCCGGGTAGGCCCCCGCAGCCGTGAGCCCTCTACGTGTTGGGAATAGATCAGTGACTGTTTTCCCCGCTGTGTCCCTCCTCGGAGCAGCTGATGCCCCTTCATTAGAGGTGCTCACAGGCGTGCAGAGAGGGGGATGGTGAGAACCAGAGTCTTGGAGCAGAAAGTGTTTCACCCCAGGGTTGCCCAGACCAGAGACAGCAAGTCTCTCTCGGCTTTCCCTCCGAGGCACTGCTCTGCTTTAGATGTGCTCTCTATGGGCGCCCATCACTCTTGCTTTCATCCCGTTGGTGCTGCTGTCCATGAAAGGAGATACACAGCCTTTCCGGGCCCGGAGGGGACACGGCGTGCCAGGGAGGGCCTGCCTTTATGGGCAGGAATAACCAGCTCTCAGAGGTTTAGTTTGTGTTGGCCGAAGCCATTTTTATTTTTTTGCTGCTTGTCGTGGTGACTGAAATAAACCCCTTGTTCGAGTTCAAAGACCAGCAGCGTGAAGTGCAGAAAATTACACCTTATTTCACTGGGGAATGAGAGGAAAGAAAGTTTGCTCTTCTTTTTTGTTTACTCTGGATCTGTTTCCATCACCCCCACGGAGATCAAAACACACCATAACCCTTCAGCAGCAGCATCCTTGCGTGGGTCCTCGTTTGGCACCCCAGTGGGGGGCTGGGACCCCCTTGGGGTGGGGTGCTGGGCGCCCCCTGGTATGGGGGTGTCTCTCTGCAGCCCTGGCAGCAGTGACTGGCCGCTCCAGAGTGGTGAAAGCGAGCTGTCTGCCTTTCTCCTGCAGTTCTGATGCCGTTGTTGGATCACTGCAGCGTGCAGCCCGATGCCAGGGTTGCTTCCCATTCCTTTTTTGGGCTGAATGCTCAGATAAGGTAAGCTCTGGGGATGTTCTCTGTAAAGAGAAGGAATCGATTTAGCTGGTAGTGGGGGTTTTTGCTTACTCAGGCAGCTAATGGAGTTACAGAGCTGCAGAGGAGAGGATTTGCTTTTCCTGAGTGGGCTGTTAGACGCTTTGGTAATGGGTTCCCATAATGGCCACTGGATAATGCTGACAGAGTTGCCTCACCTCAATGTTGATGGGTCACAAGTTCACACCGGAGCTTGTCGGTACGTGTAGTAGGAGAAGAGCATGTGCGTGCTCTGGGGGCAGGCTGTCTCCTACCAGTCTGGATTCCCCTGACAACATTGTCCTAAACACGCGGTCTTCCCCCTCGGGTCAAGGCAGCGTTAACTTTCATCTCGTGGCTGTGCTTATCCCAAAATAGACGGAGGCAGACAAACTGGTGAAGGTAGATGGAAATAGCGAAGCAGGGAGCCTGCGATTCCTCTCTTTGTGTTCTCACGCCGAAGCACAGCACGGAGACGAGCCCTTGCCAGCCAGCACAGGGACCCGCAGGTGGGAAGGAGGAGAGTGCCCTGAATAACAGCTGTCTCCCGTAGCCAGCCTCCCGCCTTGAACCAGCTGACGTCCCTCTACGTGGGAAGGACTCACTCCCTCTGGAAGGACCCAGCCGTCATGGCGTGGCTGGAGACCAACGTCCACGCGGTGCTGCGCATGGTGGATGCCCGGGACCCGCTGGTGGAGGAGTCTGAGCTCAAGTGAGTGCGGCAGGCGGAGGTGAGCGGCTCTCGTACTGGGCATGGGTGTTGAAAACGGGGACCGAGCGGGCCAGGAGGCTCTGCAGATAAGAGGAGCCTTGTCCAGGGCAGCAGCGGTGCTGGGGCTTGCTCAGAGCCCCACAGCTGCTGATGTGGTGGTGGCTGCTGATGCCAGGGTTACACCATGGGGCCAGGAAGGTGGAGGCTCCTCTGCCATGCTTTCCACAGCATGAATTAAGAGCTGTCGCGTGTGCTCGCTGGGGAGCGTGAGTGGTGCTGGCTTTCCCCTGGCCTCGGCCATCGCCTGGGCCCTGGAAGTTGCCCGGGGGGGCGGAGGGGTTGCTGTTGGGTGGGAGTGGCGCAGGGATGACTGCACGGCTCGCAGGCACAGTGCAGGGGAGTGCTCTAGGAACACCTTCCAGCCCTGAGAAGCAGGGGAGAGGTGTTAGCTGTTGTCCCAGACCAAATGTAGTTTGCTCTGCAGAGGAACAGGGCCAGTGAGAGAGCGCTGTGCCGTGTCCCTGAGCTGGTCAGCTCTTTATCCAAGGTCAGCAGCTGCCAAGCGACTCTGGCTTTGCCATAGGCCAGCTCTGTCTGATACGGCGCATCCCCGCGGGGCCAGGGCTGAAGCTGACGATGCGCCTGGAGAGGCAGAAAGGGCAAGCTGGCTATGCTGAGGTGTGCTCTGTGCGATCCTCTCTTCCCCCTCCCCGCTGCAGGAGGAAGATGCGGTACCAGAGTGCGCCCAGGAATATCTACCGGCACGTCATCCTCTCGGAGATGAAGGAGGCCATGGCAGCTCTGCCTCTGGTGAGGGGCCCTGACTGGGCACAGGCCTTCCCGCTGTGTGCGACACAATGGCACTTGCATCCCCACCATGTGTGCGGATGCTGGGCACATCTTAAACCCCAGCCACCGGCAAGAAACACCGCCCTGATCTCTTTGTATATTCCTGGTGGGGTGTGTGGGCAGGCTGGGCTGCAGCTGGTGCCCAGCTCTGTTGTGCTGCCCGAGACGAAGGGCTGTCCAGCTGGTCTGACTGCCTCCGTGCCTCGGTGTTGGCTGCTGCTGGCGACGCAGCCTTCACCCCTTCCTCCTCCTTCTGCCCGCAGGAGGTCACCTCTCAGCCTGTGATGGGGTTCGACCCTTTGCCTCCGTTGGACTCCATCGTTTCCTACACCAGACCGGAAAGGTATCTTCTCCACCGGTGCGTTCCCGGTGTTCACGCCCTCAGCCCCGGGCCTGGCTGCACGTGGGCGCTGGCAGCTGACGTCCTCCTCCGCCTGGGAGGAAGAGCAGCCTGGCTTGTGGCGCTGGCCGAGAGGCAGAGCGTACAGGCAGGACTGGTCCTGCCGCGTTTCCACGGTGGCCACAGCCATTAAGGCAAAGGCTGTTGAAAACTTTGGGCTGTTTCTCACCCGAGGTGGTTTGGGGTAACTGCAGGCTGAAGCGCAGCCGGCCGCGGTGTGCGCAGACTGTTCGAGTGAAGCCTGTACCTGTCTTAGGCGCTGACCCAGCTCGGAGCAAACCTGGCAGTGCTTTTAACAACTGCTCTGCCCACAGGCTGGCCAGCTGCTGCCTGCCTGGGGTGAGAAATCCCCGAGAATCCTCCCCTGGCTGCTTTGGGGCTGGCTCGGGGGGGCTGCGTTGGTCCGGACAGCGTGGTTCTTGGTGTCTCTCAGCCCCAGCAAGAGGTGGGTCACGAAGCCGCTCCCCCCTAACTGTGCTGTGACTTGTGTCTTTCAGAACGAATCACCCATCCAACGAAAGCACTTTATCTCTCTTCTTCCGATCGCTGTTGCCAAATTTTAACCTGCAGGTAAGCGCGGTTGGCCGCTGCGGGCAGGGCGGAGCGCGCCGCTCCTACCGGAGCGCGGGAGCTTGCGCCGCACGAGGCGTTTCTGCAAAGGGAGTGGCTCTTGGCAGATGCAGTGTGTAAACGTCAGGTTGCAGAGCAGCCTGATGCTTTTTGGCAAGCGTTGTCGTCTCTCTCCCTGCCTCCTGCGGACAGGCAGGCGGCTCCCTGCCCTCCCGCTCCAGCTTGGCTCTCTTGCAGGGGGACATCAGGCGTGACAGGGACGAAGAGGCTGGAGCAGGGCAGGACCTGAACCAGGGGGTGAACAGGCTCATGGTGGCCATGCGGGACATGCTGGCGAACATCCAGTTCCAGGAACCCCCCCGAGATGACAATCCTGAAGGCGACGGGGACTGGGATTGAGCCCAAAACGCGTGTCTCCGCCTCCTCCCGTCACCCCAAACCCTCTGTAATCACCCCCCCCGTCCCTCCCATGACTTAACGTCGCGCTCAAATAAAGTCACACAAACCAGAGCCGCCCGCTCTCGCTGCTGTCCACAGCCTCCGGCCGGGGCACGACGCTGCCATCGCAGGCACCTTCTGCGTCCCTCGGCCTGGGGGCAGAGGACATAACGTGGCAGGGCTAATCTACAGCAGCTGTCCCTCCCCTCCCGAGTCAGCTTAGTCCCCTTCTGGCACATTTGCCATCCCCCCTCCCCTTCCTGCTCCTGTGTATAATGACCAGAGGCTTTTTTTTTTTTTACCCCCTCCTGAGGCCATGCAGCCCTTCCCCCAGCCTGAAACCTCTTTCCCACAGGGAAACACTCCCATCCCCAACAGTGCTGGGATCAAAAAGGATCCCCTCCTTTTGTTTTCCACGAGGGGCAGAGCCAGGAATGAGGTCACCTACGCCCTTTTTTTCCCCTTTTTCTGCTGTGTAACGGTGTTTATGTGGCTCTAACGCTGAGCCAGGCAGCGCTGCCTGGAATAAATCCTTCCCCCTCCTCCTCCTGCAGCGTCTGCTGCATCCCTTTTCCCGGGGAGCAGCCTGGATTGCCGGGGCAGGATGGCCTGAGCCCCGGGGTCTGCGCTGTAGCGCAGACCCCGGGGCTCGGGCCATCCTGTCCCGGCTCATCCGCTTCCCTCGTGTCTTGTTATCGCGTCGCTTTGGATTTGCAGACTCGGCATTTTCCAGCCTCTGTTGATCAAACTAAAAATTCCCGGCACGTACCGACCGTGCGACAGCCGGGAAGGGGCCGTGCGCACACGGGCTTCCCGCTCCATGCGCGGCCGCGCGTTAAACCGTAGCTCCTTGTCGTGCCGTGGCGGGTTGCATCCTAGTTCCCAGAGTTGCTTTCATCCACGTCGGAGCCGTAGGCTCCCGGCACCCCGCGGGAAAGAGCGGAAGCGGCCGGTGGGAACGATTACGGGATGGGTCTTTTCATGCAGCCGTGAATGGCTCTTTGGCAGCTGAGCGGCTTCAGGCATCAACACCAACCAGAGGCACATGATAGTCAGATGGGTCCCGTGTCCCCCAGCCTACCCGGGCTCCCTCCGGCGCCGGGTTTTGCCCGGGTGGGGGCACGGCATCGAGTTTAATCATGCCTTTCACCAGCCCTATCGCACCCATCGACCGCCCCGTGGCAAAGCACCTTCCCCGGGGGCTGGGCCAGGCGAGGCCAGTGGTGCCTGTGGGGTTGGTTGTGGGGGGTACGGGGGTCCCAGCTATACACACAGGGGCTGGAGGGGCAGCTTGGCTTCTGCAGTGGGGAGGGTCCCACTGAGGTCCCTGGACACTCTAGGGCATGTAGGACCCCAGGATGTATGGCCCCTCCAGGGCACATGGGACCCCCCCAAGACCCACAGTTCCCTGGTGTGTGGGGACCCCCCCAGCACTCAAAGGACCCCAGGACACATGGGGACTCCAAGGTGCAGAGACCCCCACGGGCAGAGGACCCCTATGGCACACAGCTCCCCAAGTTGCACAGCCCTGGGGGTGCATGGACCCACCCCAGGGTATGTGGGACCCCCCAGGCACACTGTGACCCCAAGGAGTCAGCCTCCCCAGGGCTGAGCCAAGGGTCCGGCAGCCCCGGCCTCCAGAGTGGCTGTCCTGGCTGCCGGGGTGCCGCCGTCATGCGGGTGCCCACCCTCCTCGAGAGGAGGAGCTGCTGGAGCCGGCTTTGAAGTGGGGCAGAGAAAGGGCCCTTTCTTCCCCATCACCCCTGGCTGGCAGGCGTGCGGCTGTGGGGACGCCGGGCAGGGCTGGTGAGGAGGCCGGCCGTGACGCCGGCGGTCCCAGCAGGCTCGCGGCATCCCCGGCACATCCCCGGGCGGCGGGACCCCCTGTCCCCAGTTCCTCTGCGTCCCTTCAGCCTTGCCGCTGGTGGGGCAGGCCGGTGGGCTTGGGGGGCGTACGAGCGCTGCGGGAGCCCCCAGGGGCTCAGCCCCCAGCCCAGGGGGGAGCCCTGGGGGCCGAGGCGGGGACCATGTCGACGCTGGCCCCCTTGCGCCTGCTGCGTGAGCCCTGGAACGCCAGCGAGGGCAACCAGAGCAACGCCACGTCCGGAGCCGGCGGCGCTTGGTGCCAGGGGGTGGACATCCCCAACGAGCTGTTCTTCACGCTGGGGCTGGTGAGCCTGGTGGAGAACCTGCTGGTGGTGGCTGCCATCCTAAAGAACAGGAACCTGCACTCCCCCATGTACTACTTCATCTGCTGCCTGGCCGTCTCGGACATGCTGGTGAGCGTCAGCAACCTGGTGGAGACGCTCTTCATGCTGCTGATGGAGCACGGCGTGCTGGTGATCCGCGCCAGCATCGTCCGCCACATGAACAACGTCATCGACATGCTCATCTGCTCTTCCATCGTGTCCTCCCTCTCCTTCTTGGGGGTCATCGCGGTGGACCGCTACATCACCATCTTCTACGCCCTGCGTTACCACAGCATCATGACGCTGCAACGGGCCGTGGTGACCATGGCCAGTGTCTGGCTGGCCAGCACCGTCTCCAGCACCGTCTTTATCACCTACTACCGCAACAATGCCATCCTCCTCTGCCTCATCGGCTTCTTCCTCTTCATGCTGGTCCTCATGCTAGTGCTCTACATCCACATGTTCGCCCTGGCCCGCTACCACCTCCGCAGCACCTCCAGCCAGCAGAAGCAGCCCACCGTCTACCGCAGCAGCAGCCTGAAGGGAGCCGTCACGCTCACCATCCTCCTGGGTGTCTTCTTCATCTGCTGGGGGCCCTTCTTCTTCCACCTCATCCTCATTGTCACCTGCCCCACCAACCCCTTCTGCACCTGCTTCTTCAGCTACTTCAACCTCTTCCTCATCCTCATCATCTGCAATTCGGTCGTTGACCCCCTCATCTACGCCTTCCGGAGCCAGGAGCTCTGGCGGACGCTGCGGGAGGTGGTGCTCTGCTCCTGGTAGGCAGCGGCATGCCAGTAACGGCACGGCCGGTAACGGCACGGCCGGTCACCCTTGCGGTGGGACGGACGGATGGACGGATGGACAGGACACGCCACGGGGCACCCCTCTCGGGCACCCCGATCCGGGCTCGCGGTACACAATAAAGGCTCTTTGCAGTGATGCTGTGGCTGGCACCGCCATGCAGCCCCGGGAGGGGGGTCGCCCGGCCAGGGGTCGGCCCTTCCCGGCCCCACTGTTTATTCCAAGCTCCATTGCTCCCGGTTGCCGCTGTCAGGCCGCCGCCGCCTGCACCGGCCCCTGGGCTGGAGAGGCGGGACCGGGAGGGACCGGCGGAACGTCGGAGCAGCCCCGGGCGCGGGGCGGCGGGAGGCCGGTACCCGCGGTGGGAGGCGGGGGGCGGCCGGACAAAGGGCCCCCTCGCCGCTGTCTTTGTTCTCGGGCCGCGCCCGCCACCGCCCGCCCCGGCCCCGCGGGGCGTCCTGGCTCCCGGGACCCCCCCCAGGGAAGCCCCTCGTGCCCTGTCCCTGCCCCCCCTCCCCGTGACGGGACGCGGGTGGGGATCTACCCCCCCCCACCCCGGCCGCCGCCTCCCCGGGATGCTCCCGCCGCTCCCGGATGGTCCCTGAACTCCCCCCGCCAACCCGACACCGCGGGTACCGGGGTCCCCCGGCATGCTGGGGCGGCCGCATCCCGTCCCCTCCCCCCGCCGGGTGCTGGGGGGCCCGGTCCCGCCGCCCGTGCCCCCCGCGGGTGCCGGGGGTCCCCGGGCCGGCGGGGCGGGGCGGGGCGGTGCCGGTGCCGCAGGGCTGTTGCAGCGTTGCGGCGGCGGACGCTGATTGGCTGCGGGGCGGCGGTGACGTCAGCGGCCGGCCCGGTGCGGCGCGAGGCGCCTATAAAGGAGGCGGCAGCGGCGGGGCCGTTCCCCCCGCGCTCCCGGTGCCGCTCCTGCTCCTGCTCCCGTTCCCGTTCCGGCCCCGGCAGCACCATGAGGGAGATCGTCCACATCCAGGCGGGGCAATGCGGCAACCAGATCGGAGCCAAGGTAACGGCGGCCCCGCCCCGCCGCTGCGGAGCCCAGCGGCGGACAAAGACCCCCCCTCCCCCTCCTCCCGCCGCCACCCCCCCCGCCGCACCGGGCGGACAAAGGACCCCGCCCCGCCCCCCCCCCCCATATCCTTCCGCGCCTTTGTCCGCCCGCCGCCGCCCTTCAGCACCGCGGACAGCGCCCGCCCTGCCCCGCGCCCCGCCCCGCCGCCAGGGGGCGCCCGCCCCGCCCTGCCCCGCCCTGCCCTGCCCTTGGGGGATGGGGGGGTCCCGATGCGCCCCCCCCCCCTCCCCCGCTGAACCCTGTGCCCCCAGTTCTGGGAGGTGATCAGCGACGAGCACGGCATCGACCCCAGCGGCAACTACGTGGGCGACTCCGACCTGCAGCTGGAGCGCATCAGCGTCTACTACAATGAGGCCTCCTGTAAGCGACCCCCCCAGACCCCCCCCCGGGAAGGGCAGCCCAGCACCCCCACCTTGGGCCTGGGGGGGACCCCCTGTTCCTCCCCCCGGCTGCAGGCAGCTGCTCCTGCGTCTGCTCCCACTCTGACGGGGTGTGGGGACAGACGTGCACCCACCCCACGGGGCCGGGGGGGGGAGGGGGGGGCTGACATATACCCACCCCACGACACCCTGTGGTTTGGGGGGAGGGAAACGTGTGCCCAGCCCCACGGGGACCCTGCGCTCTGGGGGAGGGGACGCATGACACGTGGGCCCAGCTGTGAAACCCTGCTGGGGTGGGGTGGGGACAGACACACACGTGCACCCAACCCCATGGGACCCTGGGTGCTGGGGTGGGGGGGGTGGTGGACACACACGTGCACCCAGCCCCATGGGACCCTGAGCTCTGCGGGGGGCCACAACCCCACCCCCAGCTCTACGGGACCCTGCAGAGCGGGAGGGGCACCCCTGTGCACCCAACCCCACGGCGACCCTGTGGTTGGGGGAGATGGACACGCCCAGCCTCGTGGGACCCCGCAGGGTGGGGGGTATCCCTATGGGGGGTGGGGAGGGAGTGGCAGGTGTCCTCCCGGCACGGGGTCTCTCGCAGCTCACAAGTACGTGCCTCGCGCCATCCTGGTGGACCTGGAGCCGGGGACGATGGACAGCGTGCGCTCGGGAGCCTTTGGCCACCTCTTCCGCCCTGACAACTTCATCTTTGGTAGGTCCCCGGGGAAGGGACCCCAGACCCCTCCCAGGCCGTCTCCATCCCCCGGGCGCTCCGCGGGCGTGTCCCCTCCCGCGCCGCGGGGCCCGGCACAGCCGGCACGCCGCCAAACCTTTGCGGTTCCCGCTTCCCACCCCGCCCTGGCTTCAGATCTCGCTGGTGCCGGCGGCGACACCCCGTCCCCTCCCCAGCGTGGGCGCGGGGGTGCCGGCGGCCATCAAGAGCCTCTTCCCCTTTCCCCTTGGCAGGCCAGAGCGGGGCTGGGAACAACTGGGCCAAGGGCCACTACACGGAGGGGGCTGAGCTGGTGGACTCGGTGCTGGACGTGGTACGGAAGGAATGCGAGAACTGCGACTGCCTGCAAGGCTTCCAGCTGACCCACTCGCTGGGCGGCGGCACCGGCTCCGGCATGGGCACCCTCCTCATCAGCAAGGTGCGGGAGGAGTATCCCGACCGCATCATGAACACTTTCAGCGTGGTGCCGTCGCCCAAGGTGTCGGACACGGTGGTGGAGCCCTACAACGCCACGCTCTCCATCCACCAGCTGGTGGAGAACACGGATGAGACCTACTGCATCGATAACGAAGCTCTCTACGACATCTGCTTCCGCACCCTCAAGCTGGCCACCCCCACCTACGGCGACCTCAACCACCTTGTCTCGGCCACCATGAGCGGCGTCACCACCTCCCTCCGCTTCCCCGGCCAACTCAATGCCGACCTCCGCAAGTTGGCCGTCAACATGGTGCCCTTCCCGCGTCTCCACTTCTTCATGCCGGGCTTCGCCCCGCTGACGGCCCGCGGCAGCCAGCAGTACCGCGCCCTCACCGTCCCCGAGCTCACCCAGCAGATGTTTGATGCCAAGAACATGATGGCCGCCTGCGACCCCCGCCACGGCCGCTACCTCACCGTGGCCACTGTCTTCCGGGGCCGCATGTCCATGAAGGAGGTGGATGAGCAGATGTTGGCCATCCAGAGCAAGAACAGCTCCTACTTCGTGGAGTGGATCCCCAACAACGTCAAGGTGGCCGTCTGCGACATCCCTCCCCGGGGGCTGAAGATGTCCTCCACCTTCATCGGCAACAGCACGGCCATCCAGGAGCTCTTCAAGCGTATCTCGGAGCAGTTCACGGCCATGTTCCGCCGCAAGGCCTTCCTCCACTGGTACACGGGCGAGGGGATGGACGAGATGGAGTTCACCGAGGCCGAGAGCAACATGAACGACCTGGTCTCCGAGTACCAGCAGTACCAGGACGCCACGGCTGAGGAGGAGGGAGAGATGTATGAGGACGACGAGGAGGAGTCGGAGGCGCAGGGCGCCAAGTGATGCCCCCATCGCCCCCTCGCTGCCTGCAGCCCCCTCGGCTTCACGCTGCCGCCCCCTGGCCGGGCTCCCCCTGTGCGTCCCCTCAGTGTCTCCTGACCCTCTCCCACCCTGAGCCGGCTCGGCCCCCTGCCCCCCCCCCCCCCCCCCCCCCGCCTCCTCCCTTTTCGTTTTTTTTTACTGGTTCGTGTCTATTATTTTGTTTTGAATACTTAATAAATTTATTGCTGTCCAAGTACCACCTGTCTGCGGCTCCTGGGGGGGAGGGGGGACACACAGACACTACAGGACCCTCTGCTGGGGGCAGCTCAGGGGCTTGCCCCCCCCCCCCCCCCAGCCATTCCCACCAATGGGGGGGGTGGTTGGGGACCCCACGTGTCCAAGCCATGACAATGCCCTGTTCCCCCATGTCACTGCCTGAGCCCTCCACAGGGCGTGCAGCCCCCCTTCCCCTTCTGCCCCCCAAGGGCCAGCCCCCTGGGGGTGCAGGTGCCACTGTCCCCACTGACAGCCCACTGGGTCGTAGCGGGTTGGTTGTCCCCTCCCTGTGCCAGGACAGTGTTGGCCCCTTGTCCCCCTGGCTGAGGGAGGGGCATGGACCCCAGTGTGCTCCCCCAGTGTGGGGCATGTGCCTGTCTTTGGGGGTCCCAGGGCACCCCAAACATCCCTGAACCCCCAGGGCTGGAGACCCCCAGCTCTGGCCTGGATGCTGGGCTTCCCTCAGGGTGGGGGACCACTGCTCCCCCCTGAAGTCCCTGTGTGGAGAGGGAGGGGCTATGCTGGAGGAGGAAGAGAAGGGGCTATGGGGATGGGGAGCCATGGGGCTGGGGGGTCCAGGAGCGAGGAGCTATGGGGTGGGGTCTCCAGGAGTGAGGATCTACGGGGTGGGGTCTCTGGGGCTGGGAGCTCTGGGGCTGGGAGCTGTGCATACAAGGGATTAGGGGTCTGGGGGCTCGGTGGCTGAGGCCATGGGGCACGGTTAAAGGGATGGGGGTGGGTGGGCTGTGGGGCCCGTGGGTCGGGCCGCCGCATGCCCCCCATGCGGCCCCGCCCTGGCGCGGTGCGGTCCGCCGGCCGGCAGGGGGCGGCAGTGCAGCGGGGCGGGGCGGGGCGGTGGCGCAGCCGCCGGGGGTAGGGGGGGGGGCGGCGCTGCGGTGAGCGGGGCGGGGGCGCTGCCCCCTGGCGGGCGGGCGGGTACCGGCGGCTCGATACCGGGGCCCGGGCGGAGCGATGCGGGGCGCGGGAGGGCCGGGCGCGTGCACGGGAGGCGGCGCCGTGGTGCCGGTGCGTGGCTGAGGCGGCGGCCCGTGGGGCGGGCGGCCATGGCGTACGACGAGCGCTTGGCCCGGTTCCGCCAGGCCCACCTCAACCCCTTCGACAAGGCCCCCGAGCAGCCCGACGGGGACGCCCCGGCCCCAGGTGGGTGCTGACCCCCACCCCGGGCCTGCCCCGGACTGGGCGGGGGGGGGCGGGTGGTCCCATCTCCCCCCGCCCCACACATGGCGCCCACCCCTTTGCAGCCCGGCGGCCCGACCCATCCCCGGGGGATCCCGAGGGCGGCCTGGACCTGGGCCTGGCCGAGGACCACTTCTCCCGGCCCGTGGTGAGTGGGGCCGGGGGGGTGGGGGGGTGGGGCGGGGGTGGGGGCTGCCGGCTCAGCCTCCCCTTCCTCCGCAGGGCCTGATCCTGGCGTCAGACGTGCAGCAGCTGCGCCAGGCCATCGAGGAGTGCAAGCGGGCCATCCTGGCGCTGCCCGAGCACTCGGAGCGGCAGAAGGACGCGGTGGTGCGGCTCATCCACCTCCGCCTCAAGCTGCAGGAGCTGAAGGTGGGGCCGGGGATGGGGTCGGGGGGGGCGTCTCCGTGGCCTCAGTGCTGATGCCCTCCACCTTCCGCAGGACCCTGGCGAGGATGAGCCCAACATCCGGGTGGTCCTGGAGCATCGGTTCTACAAGGAGAAGAGTAAGAGCGTGAAGCAGATGTGTGACAAGTGCAGCACCATCATCTGGGGCCTCATCCAGACCTGGTACACCTGCACAGGTACGGCCAGGACAGCCCCTCCTGTGTCCCCTGTCCCCGCCACCCCTCTCCCCATCCTGACATCTGCCCGTCCCGGCCCCCCCAGGCTGCTACTACCGGTGCCACAGCAAGTGCCTGCCGCTGGTGAGCAAGGCCTGCGTGCGCGCCAAGGTCAGTCACCAGGCCGAGTACCAGCTCAGCATTTGCCCCGAGAGCGGGCTGGACAGCCAGGACTACCGCTGCGCCGAGTGCCGCGCCCCCGTCTCCCTCCGTGAGGCTGCGCCACCGCGGCGTGGGGCTGGGGGGGTGCGGGGCTGGGGGAAGCTGGGAGTATCTGTGGGCTCCCTGAGGGGCTGTGTGGGACTGGGAACTGGGGCGTGTGTGGGGCTGGGGGAGCTGGGTGCTCTGTGAGGTGGGGGGATTTGGGGGCTCTGTGGGGTGTGTGTGGGGCTGGGCTTTCTTGAGGGCTCTGTGGGACTGGGAACTGGGGGATATGTGGGGCTGGGGGGAGCTGGGGTCCAGGGATGCCTGGGGTGGGCTCCCTTGGGGGCTGCGTGGGGGGCTGGGGGCTGGGGCTCTGGGAGCTGTGTGGTATGGGGAGCTGGGGGTGAGGGCTGGGGGGGGGCTGGAGGGGGGCAGTGCCTGGGAAGATGACGCTGGGGCCCCGCTGTGTCCCTGGGTGCTGCCACACGTGCCAGGGTGGGCACATGGCATGGGGCGAGCAGGGCGTGGCGCGGTGCCGGTGCCAATGCGTGTGCCGGCACGTGTGCCGCCGCAGGGGGTGTGCCCAGCGAGGCCCGACAGTGCGACTACACTGGCCTCTACTACTGCAGCAGCTGCCACTGGAACGACCTGGCCGTTGTGCCCGCCCGCGCCATCCACAACTGGGACTTTGAGCCCCGCAAGGTGCCCCTGGCATGGGATGGGGGCTCGGGGGGTGCCCAGCGTCCTGGGGGGTCACTTGGGCAGCTGTGTCCCTGGGTGGAAGTGACTTGGGGGGCTGTGTCCCTGGGCATGAGGGTCCCTGGAGGCCGTGTCTCCAGGTAGAGGTCACTTGGGGGTTCCATGTCCGTGGGCAGGGGTCCCTAAGGGCTGTGTTTGTGGGTAGAGGTCACTTAGGGGGCTCTGTCCCCGGGCATGAAGGTCATTGGAGGCTGTGTCCCTGGTTAAGAAGGTACTTGGGGGGGCTGTGTCCGTGGGCATGAGGGTCCCTGGAGTCTGTATCCCTGGGTGGAGTTCACTTGGGGGGGTCTGTGACCCTGGGCAGGGGTCCCTAGGGGCTGCATCCCTGGGTAGATCTCAGTTTGGGGGGGGTCCTTGTCCCCAGGGCTGTCCCCCTAGCAATGGGGTCCCTAGGCAGTGGTGCTGAGGGTCCCCAGGAGCCGTGGCAGTGGGGACGGCCCAGTGCCCACGGGGTGACAGTGGCCCAGGGCACGGGCTGACGGCGATGGGCGGGCAGGTGTCACGCTGCAGCATGCGGTACCTGGCGCTGATGGTGTCGCGGCCTGTGCTGAAGCTGAGGGAGATCAACCCGCTGCTCTTCAACTACGTGGAGGAGCTGGTGGAGATCAGGGTGAGTGGGGTGGCGTGCTGCGTGGGGGGAGACCCCCACCCGGCTCGGCAGGCAGCCGAGGACAGCGTGGGGCGAGTGGAGGGAGACTGAGACGCTGGCAGCACCCGCCGGGTCCCACAAACGGGGAGCAGGGTGGTGCTGGGGCGCAGGGTGCCCAAACCACTGCAGGGCTGGACTTGACCCAGCCTGACCTGGTCCCTGTCACATCCCTGTCTCCATCCCCATTCCCGCAGAAGCTGCGCCAGGACATCCTGCTCATGAAGCCCTACTTCATCACCTGCAAGGAGGCGATGGAGGCGCGGCTGCTGCTGCAGGTCAGGCCTCGCGTGGGCGGCCGAGCCGGGGGGACCCCGGGACCGCGGTTGTGACGGGCTCGGTGGTGACGGATGCTCTGCCTGCAGCTGCAGGACCGGCAGCACTTTGTGGAGAACGACGAGATGTACTCGCTGCAGGACCTGATCGACATCGAGGCCGGGCGCCTGAGCTGCTCCCTGACGGAGATCCACACCCTCTTCGCCAAACACATCAAGCTGGACTGCGAGGTGAGCTGGCGCTGCTGGGGCAGCCTCAGCTGTGGCCCCCGCTGTGGCTCCCGTGGGGGCCAGTGCTGCGCAAAGGGGGTGCAGGGGGTCCCCGCGGGGCGCCGTTGGGACCCTCTGCCTGCTCCCACCCCAGCGCTGCCAGGCGAAAGGCTTTGTCTGCGAGCTCTGCAAGGAGGGCGATGTGCTCTTCCCCTTCGACAGCCACACCTCCGTCTGCACCGACTGCTCCGCCGTCTTCCATAGGTACGGCACGTTCCGGGGCCGGCCGCCTCCGGGATGGGGAAGGGGACGCACGGGTGGTGGCAGGACTGGGACGGGGGGTGACCCATCACTGTCCCCTCCCCACAGGGACTGCTACTACGACAACTCCACCACCTGCCCCAAGTGCGCCCGACTGAGCCTGCGCAAGCAGTCACTCTTCCAGGACTCCGGCACCGAGGCAGAGCCCTAAGGAGGAGCCCGGCCCCACAGCCACCCCACGGCCACCCCATGGCCGTGTCAGGGCTGCGAAGCGGCTGGGACCCTCTGTCCGCAGGGGCGGCAGCTCCAGCTGTCCCTGCGCTGACCCTGCCTGCAGCAGCCGCGCCTGGACTCGAGGTCTCGGGGCCGGGGGTGCAGGCAGGGGTGAGGTGCGGGCAGGGGGCCGGCGCTCCCCTACCTGCAGCCCCGCGGGGAGCACGAGCGCACCGGGACTCTGAGCCTGCGGGCAGGGAGCAGGGGAGCAGGAGCCGGGGGTCCCGCCACCCCCCACAGATACACGCCGTTGGGGTAACGCCGCTGGTGCGGGGACACACACCGGGTCCCGGGGCAGAGCCCCCGGGGTTCCTGTAGCATTAACGAGGCCTCTTTGCGCAACCAGCACTCGTGTCCCTGCTTGGCTCGGGGGGCGCCGGGGTCTCCCGTCGCGCTCGCCCTGTGTGTCTCAGCTGGGCCGAACCGGGCTGTGCCGAACCGGGCTGTGCCGCACATTTGCGCTTGGGGGTTGGGTCCCCGCCCACGGTTCCCCTGGTGCGTGCTGGGCCCGAGGGGACCCCCGTGTCCCGCCCGGGGGGGCGCCCCCCCCAACCCCCCACCCTCCTTCCTCCCCCCCTGTGGCGACGGAGAGGGCAGAGCCGCCTTGGTGGTGGGTCGATCGGTTTTACCGGGACACGGTGCTGCTACATGGGGACCGGCACCGCGCTCCGCCGGGCTGGGCGGCGCGTCCCACCCGGGACACCGCTCCCGGCAGCCGGGACGGTGCCAGCCCCGGGCCACTGGCTTCAGCCGGCCCCGTGCATCACTCCGCGGGGCTGGGGGCCACCTCTGACCGGGGCCGCCTCCCGCAGCCCCGGGGCCACTCCTCCGCGGTGCCCCCTCGGCCCGGCCGCCCCCGCCGCGGCACCAGCCCTGCGCCCCGGCAGCCCCTGCCTCGCCCCCGGGCAGGACGGCAGGGACGGGCTCCAACGCTGCCGGGGAGGAAAGAAGTGGCCGGTACCATATCCCTGCCGCTGGCCCCCGGGGCCGGGGCAGCCTCTAGGGCTCCCGGGGCCGCTCGGCGGGCAGGAAGGCGTCTGGGGGTCCCGGTGGCAGCTCCGGGTCGCTGAGATGCTTCTTCTCCCGGCCCTGCTCCCGCGCTCGGGTCCAGGATGGTGAGCGCAGGTACCCGGCCCGCGGCATCCCCTGCGGCTGCAGCCCTGTGGGGACACACGGCTCAGGGCCTGCTCCTGGACGGATGGACAGGCCGAAGCCGGCCCCGCTGGCTCACCGCTGGGCGACTCTCCAGCCGCGGTCTCCTCGTCCGAGTCAGCGAACACCTCGGCCAGCTCTTGGTCTGACATGTCGGTCAGCTCTGTCAGGTCCAGCAGGTCGAAGTGCACCTCCAGCGAGGAGACACTGCTCAGGGGCTCTGCGGGCAGCCGGCCGCGATCGGGGACCTGGCCGCTGCCTGACCTGAGGCCCTGGGGTTGGGCTGGGGGTAGCGGGGTGGGTGCTCGGGGAGCCGGGGAGGGCGGTGAGGGGCTTGTCAAGGGCAACAGCCAGTTGGGGTTTGGCAGGGGCAGGCAGGGACCGTGGGGGTGAGCAGGGGACCCCGTAGGCAGGCAGGGACCCCAGGGACAGGACGGGGATGCTATGGACAAGCGGGGACCGTGGGAACTGGCAGGGGATGCCAGGGGACCTGGGGACAGGCAGGGAATGCTATGGACAAGCAGACACCGGGAGACAGACAGGGAACAGCAGCTGGGAGGGGACCCCAGGGACAGCCAGGGGATGCTATGGACAAGCAGGGATGGCAGAAGCTGGCAGGGGATGGCAGGTACCCTGGGGACAGGCAAGGGATGCTATGGACAAGCGGGGACGGCAGAAGCTGGCAGGGGATGGCAGGGGACCCTGGGGACAGACAGGGCTGCCCACACAGGGCCACACTCACGTCTGCGCTCGGCGACCTGCAGCAGGCCGGCGCTGGGAATGGGGATGCCACCCTGCTCCTCCTGAGGGGCTCCGGGGGTCTCCTGGGCCGGCCCGTGGGTGGGGGTCCCCACTGGATGCTCCGGGGCTGGCACCTCCTTGCTGAGCTCTGTGATACCAGCACCTACCATGTTGGTGATGGCAGCTCCCTCCCGGGGACCCGCACCCCTCTCCTTGTCCCCCTGAGGCTTCCCAGCTGAGTGGGGTGCAGGCAGTGGGACCCCCAGGAGGGTCTGGGAGGATGAGCAACTGTGCCTAGACCCCCGGCCCCCCCTGTGCTGGCAGGCCTGCGCCCCCCGCCCTGCGCAGCCCCTTTGTGTCGGCGAGACAAAAGCGCAGCCTGTGCCGGAGCCCAGACAAGGGGCGGTTTGTCTCCCGGTGCGAGCCGCTGGGACCAGGCGGCCGCAGTCGTGGCATGGCCCGTGGTTGTGGCACCTCTCCGGAACCGAGCGGACACCAAGGGTGGGCAGGAGACCCTGTGTGCTGGGCAGCACTGGGGAACACAGCACCCAGTGCCCCGGCACCATGTGTCACCGGGCCCTGTCATTGCCACGGGTGAGACAGCACGGGGACAGGCGTCTCCTCCTTCCCCCCAGGATGGTGACAGCAGGGACAGAAATCCCCCTGACCCAAAGGGGCTGGGACAGGGAAAGGGACATCACGGGGGTGTTCAGTTCCTGGAAACAGAACTGCAGGATGCCCTGACACTGGCTCTGGCACATCCTGACCCTACAATGTGGGACTGGGCACCCCGCACTGCCGGCATCCCCCCTCTAGCTGGGCAACGGGGTCCCCACCCCGCTCCAGGGACATGGGAACTGCTGGCTCCTGTCTGCTCCTACCTCCAGCCCACTCACACCATCCCACCCCATGTGCCCACCACCTGGAGCATGTCCTCCCCTGCCACCGGCCCCACTCTCCCCGCAAAACCCCCACCCACCGGGGTGCTGGTCCCTGCCGCAGAATTCCCCTCTGGCCTCCGCCTGCATGGTCACGCCACGCTACCAGCCACGCCACCGGCCACACCACCGGCCACGCCGCCCCACTCCGGCCTGGGCTCACCGGCTGCCTGGTGGGGAGCGGGGCCAGTATCAGGGCTCCCTCCCCGCACACCGCTCTGCTGACTCACGTCAAACCGCAGAGCCCGGCAGCCACCGGCTCCGGCCACCCTGCCAGCATCAGCCCCGCTCCTGGCCGGTGCCCACCCCAGTGGCACTGTCCCCTGCCCCCAGCTCCAAAGGGTCCAGTGCCCCGGGAGGGCACGGCCGGGGATGTCACCGTGACTGGGGCCATGGCACAGCCGTGTGCGGGGCACATGCAGGCAGGAACTCCCGGCACCACTTGTGTCATCAACCAGGACCCCCCTGAAGCCCCCCTGTAATAGCTGTCCCCTCCCGGCTCCACCAGTGTCCACCACGCCATCCCCAAGTGCCCCAGCCCTCTGCCCTCCACTAGCACCTGCATGGGGGGGTCTGCCCTGGCACCCTCCCCCCCAGACCTCAGTCTACCCCAGGCACCCCATACCAGCACCCCACTGCACCCCCATGCCCCGTGAGGCCCACCAGACCCCCCTCCCAGAATGTCCCTACACACACTTGCCTGCACAGCCACCCCTGTCTGCGCTGTACCCCCCCAACCCTGGTACCCAGCCCCCCCATCCCACAGCCCCCCAACCCTGCGGCCGGGCACTCCCAGCACGGGCACACACACTCACCCCCCCCACTCACCCTCCTTGCACACGCACCCCCAGGCACAGCCCCCGGCATCCCGCACACACCCCCCGGCACGCCCCTTGCACGCACACCCCTTGCACCCCCCCCCCCCCATGCACACCCCCCCCCTTGCACCCCCCGCCCTACATGTCCTTCTGCGCTCCCTGCAACTCCCCCGACCCTCCGCGCCCGGCGGGGTCCGACCCGGTTCCGCCCGACCCGTGGCCGCGGTGATGGGCGCGCCCGTCCGTTCTCCGCCCCCACCCCTCCTCCCCATCCCCGCCCTCACCTGCGGTGCCGGCCGCTCCCGGAGCCTCCATGGGCCGGACCGGGGCCGGTGCCGGGGCCGGTGCTGGGCGGGGCGGGCCCGGTGCCAGCCCGCAGCCCGCACTCTCCTGCCCGCCGCGGCGGGGGCGGTTCTGGGGGCGGTGCGGGGGCGGGGGCCGGGGGATGATGGGTGTATGGGGGGGGAGACCGGGACCAGCCCCGCCTGCCCCGGGGGACCGGGGACACCGGGGGGTGCGGAGAAGGACCCGGGACCGCGGGTCCGGGGGGGCGGGAGACTCGGCGGGGGCCTGTGAGGGCGCGGGGCTGCGGAGGGGAGCGGGGGGGGGTGCAGATCCAGGATGCAGAGGAGACCCGGGCGGGGGGCACAGCACACGGGAGCCGGGGGTGCGGTGGGGACCCCGGGCGTGCGGCGGGGCCTCGGGTGGCGGCACCGGGGCAGCGGGGGTCGCCAGCTGCGGGGGCCGGGGAAGCCGGGGCAGCCGGGGGCACGGGGGACCGGGGCGCAGCGGTGAGCCCCGGTGGTGCGGAGGGGCCCCGGGCGCAGAGGGGACCCCGCCCCGCTCCCGGCCGGGCTCCGCCCCGGTCTGGGAGGAGGCCCCGCCTCCGTTTCCAGGGCGGGGCCATGCGTTGCTAGGGGGAGCGTTAGCCAGCCGCGCTCCTCTCGCGAGATCTGCCCGTCAGTTGCCCGGAGACGGCGGCGCTAGCGGCAGCCGCAATGGTGAGAGCGGGCCCCGGCCTGGGCCGGGCCCTGAGCAGAGCGGGCCCGGGGCTCGGGAGGGGGGCCAGAGAGAGCCTCGGGGGGATGAAGGGTCCCCTGGAGCCGAGGAGAAGGGCGGCGGGGTTCGGCCCGGCCGTTTCCGGGAGAGGGGTCCCCGAGGGCTGCCGGGGCCCGGCCCGCGGGGACACTGGTAGGTGTTCCGGTACGTGCATGTTGTGCCTGGGGGCTTTGCTGCAGAGCTGAGGCGGCGGCAGCGGCTGGGCATGAGCCGTGGGTGTCCTGGAGGGTCTGTCCCCACGGGGAGCCTGGCTCCATCAGCCCTGTCACCCTCCTGCTCCCTCTGTCCCTGCCGTGGCCTGGGCCGGTGCTGGTGCTCTCCCAGCACCCGAGCCACACGTGCATCTCGTCCGTTGTGCTCTCTTTCCCTAGGCACCCAAAAAGAAAGTGGTAAAGAAAGCGAAAGAGAGCAAAGCTCCAGCAGTGGTGGATGCCTTGTCCCCGAAGGAGATGAGCAAGGAGCAGGTGAGGGATCTCCCGTCTCCCAGCCCACCCCCCGGGTAGGAGGAATTGTAGTACAGCACTGGGGACCCCTGCTCGACGCCTGGCTCCAGGGATGACAGGTGGCAGAGGGTGACAGAGACAAGCAGCCGGGGTTCTTTTCACTGCCTGATGCCTGTATGGGCTGTGTGTGGGGTTCTGACTGTTCCTGGAGGGAGCAGCCCACTCATCCCCCCCTCCCTTCCACTGGTCTGGGGCACTCTACTCTTCAGCCCTGTACCCTCACTGTCTTCTCCCCGATTCCGTAACCCTGACATCCTTCTCAGCCGGGTGATGGCTCAGCCTGGAGCTCTGTGACTGCAGCCAGCTGCGCTCTCAGTCACGCTGCCAGGGACAGAGGTTCTGTAGGCGTGGGGAGGGCAGGTAGAGGTGGAAGGTGCAGCTGCTGCCCCTTGGTTACTCCAAGTCCCACTTGTTTTGCTGGGTGTCCTACAGACAGAGGAGGAGATGGCTCTGGCCTGGGTGCTTGCTGTGTGCACAGGTGGCCAAGAAGGCTAACGGCATCCTGGCCTGCATCAGGAACAGCGTGGCCAGCAGGAGCAGAGCAGGGATTGTCCCCCTGTACTGGGAACTGGTGAGGCCAAACCTCGAATCCTGGGGTCAGTTTTGGGTCCCTCACTGCAAGAAAGACACTGAGGGGCTGGAGCGTGTCCGGAGGAGGGAACGGAGCTGGGGAAGGGTCTGGAGCGCAGTTCCTGTGAGGAGCGGCTGAGGGAGCTGGGGGGGGTTCAGCCTGGAGAAGAGGAGGCTCAGGGGAGACCTGATGGCTCCCTACAGCTCCCTGAAAGGAGGGTGCAGAGAGGGGGGGGTTGGTCTCTTCTCCCAGGTGACAAGTGATGGGACAAGAGGAAACAGCCTCAAGTTGTGCCAGGGCAGGTTTAGATTGGATATGAGGGAAAATTTCTTCCTGGAAAGGGCTGTCAGGCGTTGGAACGGGCTGCCCAGGGAGGTGGGGGAGTCGCCATCCCTGGAGGGATTTAAGACGTGTGGATGAGGTGCTTGGGGACGTGGTTTGGTGGTGGTATTTGCAGTGTTGGGTTAACAATCGGACTTGATGATCTTAAAGGTCTTTTCCAGCCTAAACGATTCTGTGTTTCAGTAGTATTTAGACACCTGAGAATGGTGTTACCAGACAGCCTGGGCTGCTCACAGTGGGATAAGGTTTTGTTACTCCTTTTCCAGAGGCTGGTGGGTTCTGTCAGTCCTGGGCCATGTCTGTGGGTCAGGGCTGCTCCCCTTCTCTCCTGCGCTCCTCTGTCCCGGTAACAGCCACTGTGCCCTGGCAGGTTTGCAGCGCAGGGTGTCTTGTAGACGCGTCTGTCCGAGGCCTCCTCTTCCCTCCACCTGGCTCTTCCCCTTGACTTTGCAGCTGGAGGAGCACGTTGCGCGTCTCCGGGAGGAGCTGGACCGGACACGGGAAGAGCGCAACTATTTCCAGCTGGAGCGTGACAAGATTCACAACTTCTGGGAGGTCACCCGCTGGCAGCTGGAGGAGAAGAGAGCAGAGCTGCGGAACAAGGACCTGGAGATGGAGAAGGTGGAGGAGCGGCATCAAGTGGAGATCAAGGTGGGAGGTGGTGCGAGTGCCCCAAGCTCCGGGTGAGCCTCGGGCATCTCTGAGGAGGAGAGGGGAAGGGGGAGGAGGAGAAGCTGGGCAGGATGCAAGCCAGGAGCATCTCGACCAGTATCCCAGCCCCGGGTGTCTCCCGCTGAAGCCCCTCACGCCCTGTGGCTTGTCTTTAGGTTTACAAGCAGAAGGTGAAGCACTTGTTGCACGAGCACCAGGAAAACCTCACTGAGGTGAAGGTGGAGGGCGCCCTGTCCATGAAGCGGGCCCAGAATGATCACTGGGCCCAGGAGATGGAGCTGCGTAAAGACATGCGCTCCCTGAAAGTGGAGCTGAAGGAGCAGGAGCTGGCCAACGAGGTGGTGGTGAAAAGCGTGCGCCTGGTACGTCCCCAGCTGGGCCGGAGCTGTGTGCGAGGTGCCTCTGAGGTAGAGGGAGGTGGTGGAGCTGCCAGCTGAACCCTCCCAGCCTCGGCATGTGAGCAGGAGCCTGCCTCCCTGGCTTTCTCCATGGGGCGGGATGGGGTTTCCCGCAGGCACCGGTAACAGATGCACTTGGAGGTACTAGAAAGTCAGGGCAGGAACAGGGAGAAGGGCTTCCTGGGGCAGGTGCTGTGAAACCCCCTCCCACAGCAGGGAGCTGAGAGCAGCTGGAGAACCTACCAGCCGCCGTTTGCATGGGTAATGCGCGAGTGGTGCCACGGTGGGAGCCTTTCCCAGGGAGCTGGAGGCATTCCCTCGAGATGCGGCTGACTCAGGATTTGGTTGTCTGCCTCTGACGCGTAGCTTCTCCCTTGCAGAAACAAGAGGAGAAGATCATCCAGCTGCGCAACGACTTTGAGAGACAACTGAAAGGTCAGAACATGCGTGTGCTCCCTTTGTCAGTGTGATGGGGAAGGCTCCTCCGAGCTCTGCTGCCGTGTCCGGCTCCTTAGCAGAGCCTTGAGCAAAGGGGACCCGTTTTTCGCCCAGTTCTGGCTCCTCTGCGCTCTCGGGCTGCCGGACTCCCAGCATAGTGCGAGCGGCACGAGGCCAGGCGCCTGCAGTGCGAGCAGAGGGGTGCAGGCAGGGTGCCTGTCGCTGCTGCCAGGCTGTACGGCTGCGCACAGCTGCCTGGCAGCACTTCTCCAGGCTGTGGGGTGGAGTGGCTGGAGGAGCCCTTGCAGAGTCCTCGCTCCAGCGTCCTCCTCGGGGGACGTTTCGGGTTCTCACAGGCTGACTTGGAGTGTTTCCATGCCCTCTTTCCAAGGATACTATTTCTGGGCTCTGCTCTCTGTGGTCCCAGCATAACTGCTCCGCACGCTGGTGGCAGCTGCGGTGACGCTGCTAACGAGCATCTCGTCCTCGAGTAATGCCGTGGCGGCATGCGCCGGGCTGGTGCTGACTCACGGAGCCAGGGTGTGTCGCGCGGGGTCCCCAGGGGGCCATCACTCAGCCCCCTGTGCCCTCCCCCAGAGATGGAAGCCAAGTATACCAAGAAGATGAAAGCGCTGCGGGACAAGCTGGACTTGCAGCGGAAGACTGAGATTCATGAGGTGGAAGAGAGGAAGAACAACCAGATCAACGAGCTGATGAGGGACCACGAGAAGGCCTTTGCTGACATGAAGAACTACTACAACGATATCACCCTCAAAAACATGTCGCTCATCAGCTTGCTGAAGGTACTGCCTGCCCCCTGCCGCAGCCTGCCCAGCCCGCAGTGTCACCCTGCCACCAAGGGACTGGTCCTGGGGGGGTTTCACCCAGATCTGGCCAGTTACCAGGTGGCAGTGGGGGTGCTGCTGGTCTCCTGAGGGCTGTGCGCCGTTACCCGAGCAAAGCTCTTGAGCAGAGGGAGGTGGGCCAGCAGCGGGAGGCGTGTCCTGGGCAGCCCCCAGGAGTTGGCATTTGTGTTCCCAAGAACAGGAGCAGATGGAGGAGATGAAGAAGAAGGAGAATGACTTGGAAAAGGAGAATGAGGATGTGCTGCATCAGAACAAGCAGCTGGAGGAGTCCCTGCAGCAGACCCAGGAGCAGGTGTCTGAGCTGCAGAAGAAGTTGGCCCACTATGGCAAGGACAAGGAGGTTCTGACGGTGAGTGGCCTGCCCCGTCCCTTCCCGAGTCACCCCAGCTGTCTGGGGGAGTCGCTCACCCCTTGGCTTGGCTAGGTCGCTGAGTAAAGTCCTTGAAGTCCCTTTTCCGCTTAGCTGGATGTTTGTAAGGACTGGGATGAGACTCGGGTGGCGAGAAACCAGAGCAGCCCCCGCTGCAGAGAGGGAAGGGATTCGGTGTGGGTGCTGCCTGGTTTTTCTCGCCCATATCCCTTCACTGGTTGTGAAGAACCAGAACGCGTGCCCTACACCTCCCAGGGAAACCCATCCTCTTTAACTGTCCCTTGCTGCCTGCAGAACACAAAAGCCTGTCTGAAAGTCACCCAGAAGAAACTGAAGGATCTTGAGTGGGAACATGAAGTGCTGGAGCAGAGGTTCAGCAAGGTGAGAGCTCCAGGCGGGTCTGGGCATCCCGCTTCCCTCTCCAAACCCTGTCCCCTCTGCAGAGGGCTGGGCATGGAGGCTTGGCAGAGGCTGCCTGGGCTGTGCTTAGCCAAGGGCGTTGTGAAGCTCTAATCCAGAGCCGTGTGATAACGGCTGCTTCCAACAAAGCTCACAGCTTTGCTGTCTCCCACGGTCAGCAGACAGGCCTGGCCTTGTGCTCTGCTAAGCAATCATGCACGCTCCAGCGGGTCCCCTCCCGGCCTGCGAGGGACTGGCCACTCCAGTGGCACACGGCCAGAGCTGTGGGGAGAGCCAGGACAGTCCGGGGAGAGGTTGTCACGGGCCACCACTCCCAGACAGAGTTTGTTGCCTGCATCTGCTGGTGTTTGGGGGTGACTCTGCTGGCGTGCCGTGCTGGGGCGGCTTGGGATGAGTCCTGTCAGCTGAGTTCTCCCAGACTGAGCCTCTCCCCGCTCCCAGCTAACCCAGATAAATCTACTGAGGCAGAAGCGAGCTCATTTGCAATTCGTAGAAATCCCCAGGAATATGAACGTTGATCTGAGGCCTCGTTAACAATCCATCATTAAGGCAGCAACATATTCAGCATGTTCAGAAATAGGCTTTGGAGGAGAGAGTGCTTCCTAATTAGGACACTTATTAACTAGCTGTGAGCCAGGCGCTCCTGCCAGCTGCAAGGAGGAGAGGGGAGACCCCCGGTGCTGTGGGGCCCTCCCTGCAGTCCAAAACGGCTGCAGCGAGCCCGTTCTGCGGTGTCCCGTGCCCGGAGGGGAGGGAAGCAGAAGTGTGGGTGCTGAGGAGATGCCCCGCTGCGCTCCAGCACCTGCCTCCCCCGCTGGCTGCGGGTGCCGTGGGGGATGGCTGGGCTCTCGCCGAGGCAGACAGGGCCCTGTTTGCCGACGGCCCGGGGGTCCCACGGGCGGTGTGAAGGTGTTGCTGTCTTTGGGAGCAGGTGCAGGCGGAGCGGGATGAGATCTATCAGAAGTTCACCAAAGCCATTAACGAGGTGCAGCAGAAGACGGGTTTCAAGAACCTGCTCCTGGAACGCAAGCTGAAAGGACTCCTCCGTGTCCTGGAGAAAAAGGAGGTGGAGCTCAGTGAGGTCTTCGCAGCCTCCAACCTCGACCCGAGTACAGTCTCCTTCGTCTCGCAGAAGCTGGAGGTATCGTGTGCCACCGTGGGGTGCTGCCAAGGCTGGCCATGGGGGGCAGAGGCGGCTCTGGGGTGAATGCAGGCCTCGGAAAGTGTGAGTCTCCATCCTACGTGGCTGTAGCTGCCACATGGCTTGTTCCCAGCACTCCCAGTGCCAGGTGTGGTGCTGCAGGGCTCTCCCTCGAGAGCAGAGCGTGTGGGTGTCAGGGTTTGGCACTGATGCCTCCTGTTTCGAGGATGGTCGCCCCAGGCTGAGTGGCGCTTCCCAGCGCTCTGCTGCCGAGCAGCTGGCTGTGTATGGGGTCCGTCTGCGACCCGGGGTGCTCTGAGTTGCAGCTGGTGAACCTCCCTGGCCTCCTGGGCTGCAGAGACAGGTTCCCAGGGGCTCCGCAGCGTCTGCCCTGCTAAAAATACACATGCAGAAAGCCTCAGTGCGGAGGCTGCGGGACCCACGTTCCTGCAGCCGGCCACTGCCGTAACCGGAGAAGCAGCACTTGCTTTGGGTTAGGTTGAGACACTGGGGACGCGGGTTCCACGCTCGGCTCAGCCACCGGTGCTCTCCCACTCATCCGGCGCCAGCCTGTCCCCTTCCAGGTCCCTCTGTGGTGGGTGGCAGTGAGGCGCGTGGACGCACAGCCGAGGCGCCGGGGCAGTGGATGTGTCACCTATGAGCAGGTGCCACAGCAGGAGGAAGGAAAACACATTCCTGGGAAGGCGTCATGGCGTCAAGCTCCCTGCAGCTGCTGGAGTCCTGGGATTCCTTTAATCAGCTGCTCCAGCGTCTTCCCAGGGAGACTTCTCTCCTTGTAATTCCCCCGGTGCCACGATGGCAGGGCGGTGCTGCCAGAGCAGCTGCTGC
The DNA here is from genome assembly GCA_027574665.1 of Rhynochetos jubatus. Taxonomy (NCBI): domain Eukaryota; kingdom Metazoa; phylum Chordata; class Aves; order Eurypygiformes; family Rhynochetidae; genus Rhynochetos; species Rhynochetos jubatus. The sequence goes on from CM050661.1 coordinate 7,013,287, forward strand.
TGCCGCCGCCATACCCTCTTGACGATGCTGGCAGGGCTGTCCTGGCACTTGTGGTGTTGGTCCGGGATGTCCCTGTCCCTCAGCTCCGCCTGGGCTGGCTGTCCCTGGCAGTGCCGGCTGGAAGCAGGCAGGACGGTGGCTGCCTGCCAGGCCCCGGTGCCAGCTCGGCCGCTGTGACGCAGCTCCTCCGTGCGCTCTGCCACGGCCACTGTGCCGCCTGTGGCATGGCCACCGTGCCACTGGGGCCGGGCAGCCACTTCCTAACGTGCCACATCTCCCTTTGCAGGATGTCCTCAACTCCAAGAACGCCACCATCGAGGACCTGCAGCTCCAGCTGGCCCGTGTCTGCAAGGTGCCGGAAGGGGCTGGGGCTCCCCTGTGACCCCCGGGTCAGGGTGGGGGGTCGTTGGGTGGTGGCTGTGGCCTGGGGATGTTGGAATTGAGATGTTTTCCCCTGTTCACCCTGCAAAGGAAGGTGCCCCCTGTCATGCCGAGGGGGGTGCAGAGGAGACTCTGCCCAGGGCTGGGCTGGAGCTGGGTTTTGGACTGACCACGAGATGTTTCTCTGGCAGGCACACGACGACATGCTGCGGACCTTGGAGGCGAAGCTGACGGCTTTTGGCATCCCCCTGGACAACCTGGGCTTCAAGCCCCTGGCGACAACTGTGCTGGGCCGGGAGGTGGGGCAGGGCCCCGCCGGGCTCGTTGCTGTGCCCACCTGACGCCAGCCGGCACTGAGGGACGTGCCGGGCTGTGCCCCCTTTGTGCTCTGTGCCCCCTTCGTGCTCTCTGCCATTAAACAGACCTCAGTGAGCCTTTCTGAACACCTGGAGGACCTGCCCCGCGGGTGAGGTTTCCTCTGGAGCAGCCCCCCCACTTCTGCCATGGGGGGTTGCCAGCAACAGGCAGCTCACCTGTGACCGAGGGTCCAGCCCAGCTCCGCAGCACAGCCACAGCGCTCTCGCCATCCCACCTGCCGCACCAGGCTGGAGCGGGGGGTCTGCCTGGGACCACGCCCAGGCCCCCTTTGCCTCCTGAGCTGGCCCCGCGCTACCCCATGGCTCCCCTCCTTCCCCCATCCCAAAGCCATCTGTGCGCTGCCCCCCGGGAAGGTGACTTTTGGTGAGACGGAATGGTGCTGTTTGAAGCCTTTAATGGTATCAGTGGCTTAATTTCACGCCCCCGAACCTGCTTCCTTGGGGGGGGCCCCATACCTTTCCCCTAACTGCCCCGGTAAGTTGTGTAGGAGTAGGGGCTGATGAGCAGTGGGACGTGCACCTTCTGCGCTGGGTCAGTGACGGTGAAGACGACCTGGGGGAGAACAGGGAGGCCGGGGCTGGCATCTGGGGCTGCTCAGAGCAGAGCCGATGGAGCGGGCAGTTCCGGCAAGCCTGGCCATGGCACCCAGACCTCTGCTCCGGCTCCCCTGTGGCTCCCGTGATTCCGCGTCCCCTGCTCCCCGTGCTCTGTACCTCCACGAAGGGGAAGAAGCTGGTGTGCCCCAGGCCCTGCCAATAGGCGGCCGTCTCAAAGCGCAGCTTGTAGGTGCCGGCCCTGGCCTGCAGCGCCAGGAGCAGGCAGCGCCCGTCCTCGTCCGTCCACCTGAAACGGGAAGAAGTGGGCCCTGCCATGGGGGCTGCCCCCAGCGAAGCCGGGCAGCACCCTGGCTCGGGGCAGGGGGACAGGCACTGGTGTCCCCTGCCCATTCTGCCGCTGCCGCCCGCTCTCCTACCTCTGCACCAGCTCTGTCCACTGCGCCCCTGGCTCCTGCAGCTGGGCCAGGCGGATGGCGAGGCCAACTGCCGGCAGCCCCGTGACTGTGTTCAGCACGTGGGTGGTCAGGGAGCCGTTCCTCGCCTCAGACGTGCCTTCGGCCTGCGGCGGAGGAGAGAGCAGCGTTGGGATGTGTCCCAGTGCCCCAAGCTCCACTCTGGAGGGGCCCTTGGCCAGCCTGTGTGCCCCCTCCCCCGCAGCCCCACGGCCGGGATGTGGGCTCCCACGTCCTTCCCATGCCGTGGGGCTCAGCTCTGCCAGCCCCGGGGCCCTGCCCACAGTGGAGCGCTGCCTTCCGTGGCATGAGTGCTCCCCGCTCACCATGCCGGGCTCTCCTGGGGCCGTGGCACTGCGACAACGGCTGGCCTGGACCCAGGGAGGAAGCAGCCCTGTCCCGGCAGCGCAGCGTCACGTGTGGATGGACGTTAACCCCTGCCTGGGGTGTGCAGCCAGTGCAGGATCAAAGGCAGCACGAGTGACCAGGTCCCTTCCCCTCCAGGAGCCCCCGAGTCATGCTTGGCACAACCCGTGCGCTGCATTCCGCTGCTCCGGGGCTGCTGCCAGCCTGGAGTGGGACCAGCTCTCGCTGCCATCCCGGCACTGGCTCCGGGTCTTGGCTGCTGGCTGAAGCAGGGATGCCGGGGAGGCGCGATGGCGAGCGAGGGCTCCTGGCTGCTTACCTGGCTCTCCTCCATCCTGCTGGGCCAGAGACCCGTGGCCGGTGACACTGCATAAAATGCCATCCCCTGCACCGGCTGCCCGTCCTGGTGCTGTGCCCTCTCCCCACCGAGCCTGCGAGGCCGGACGCTGCTATCCTGGCAGAACCGGGCGCTCCTCCCCGACTGGGCCGAGCCAGCGCAGGTGGCTTCCCCCTGGTAGGTGCGCCCGGGGGCCGAGCCGGCACCCACGCTCCAGCAGCACCGCAGCCTGGGGCTGGTGGACCTGAGCCCGGCGGGACATCAGGGCGCTGAGCCAGGAGGAGTTGCCATCCCAGACTCACCCCCACCACCCCGGAAAGCACCTGGAGCGCATTGGCACTGTGTCGGCTGGGCATGCGGGAACTGCTGGGCTTCACCGCACCTGAACCTCGCCTGTCCGCGCGGGGTGGGCTCGGTGCCTCACCTGCACTTCGATGAGGACGGTGGTGGTGGCCTGCAGCCCATAACCTTCCAAGTCAGCCGCCTGGATCTCCAGGGTGTATTCGGTGACCACCTGTGGTGAGGGGCTGTGTCACCCCCGAACAGGGGGCGAGAGCCAAGCTGAGGGGCGGCGAAGGAGGACACAGGATCTGCCAGGACCTCACCTGCGCCATCAGCCCCGGTGTGGCCACGGAGATCACTCCAGTGCTTCTGTCAACGGCGAACATGTGGGGCTGGGGCTGGTTGGGCGTCTGGCGCAGGATGGAGTAGACCACAACTCCGTTGTTGTTCACCGTGTCATCTGCATCCGTGGCCAGCACCCGCAGCACTGGGGTGCCTGGGAGCAGGCGGTTAGCGGTGACATCTCCCTCGTCCCCCCAGCACTGCCTCCTGCTCGGCGGCATCTCGGGGGGGAGTGTGTGTCTCACCTGGCTCAGCCCCCTCCAGCACTGTGCTGCGGTAAACCGGCTCAGTGAAGATGGGCCGGTTGTCGTTCTGGTCCATCACGGTGATGATGATCTCCATGGGGTCCTCCACCGGCTGCCCGTTGGCTGACACAGCGTGGGAGAAGAGCTGCGAAGGCACTGTCAGCCCCCACACGGTCCCGGGCACCGTCCCCTCCCCATCCCAGCCCCCCACTCACGATGTATTTATCCATGTCCTCCCGGTCCAGCGGCTTCGTCACCTCCAGCCACCCCGTCTCCCGCTCGATGGTGAAAACACCCACAGGGGGGGTGTCCACCCCCTGCCCCGTGATGCTGTAGAAGACCTTGGTCTCCTTGTCCTTGTCGGATCTGATCTGGTGGCAAGGCGGGGGGCTGGGATTAGAGGGGTCCCGGTACCCCAGGGACCCCCCTGTCCCGCACCCCGTCCCCGTGAGGCCACGTACCTGCACCAGCTTCTTGGGGAAGGGCCCCCGCTCGTTCTCGGGGCAGTTGATGGGGGGGATGACCCAGTCCCTCTTCTGCCGCCGGAGGCCATGGCTGGGCTCCGGGAAGGTCAGCACGTCCTGTGGGATGGAGAGTGGGGCTGAGGGGCTGCAGGAGGCTCAATCTCTGCCTCGGGGCTGTGCAGGGGCTGTGGCCCCCAGCCCCATCGGGAGGGTCCTACCGGCAGAAGGAGGAGGAGGATAAAGGTGCAGGGTGACATGGCTCTGGCCGCACTGGCTGCTGCTCCGGGCGCCAGCTGGGGACCTTCCCGATGGCCGGCCGTGACCTTGACTGAGTCCTGCCGGGAATGCCAAGTGCCAGCCCACGGCTGTGAGCACGAGCAGACGGGGACCCCAACTCCCACCCGGGGACCCCAACTCCCACCCGGGGAAACCCAGGCTTGGCGGGGGGGGGGGGGGGGGGGGGGGGGGCACATGGAGCCCAGGACCCCGGGGATCCCACCGAGGGCCACAGGACACCCCAACCCTGGGTCCCGTTTCACTCCGGGGGCCACGTGCACCCAAAGGTGCCCCTGGGGGGCTGCCGCGGGGGCAGCGGGGAGGTACCGGGAAGCCCGGGCGATGCCTACGGAGCCGCGCAGAAGTACCCGGAGAACGGAGACACCGGGGGGGAGGGGGGCGGGGGGCACAGCCTCACAGAGGAACCGGGCGGTACCGAACTGTGCCTGGGGGCCGCTTTCCGGGGCTGCTTTCCGGGGCGGGGCGGTACCTGCGCGGTCACCGCCTCACCTGGAGCGGCGCGTTGCAGCGGGCGGGGCGGGGCGGGGCGCGGCGATCGGAGCGGCGGCGGCAGACGGGCCATGCGGGGGCCGCGCTCCGGGCTCTGCCCGCTCTTCTTCATCCTCCTCCCGCTCCTGACGGCAGCCGCCGCGCTCGCCGTCCCCCCAGCGCGGACGTGCATCCCCCCGGGGCTGCGCCGCGGGCCGCTCCCGGCACCAGGTAACCGGCGCCGTCGGGGAGTTGCTGCACCCGGGATCCCGCGGGGTGCGCGGCGGAGGGGCACCGGCCGTGCGGGGCCGGAATCAGGATCGGGGCCGGGGCTCCGGTTGGGCCGGCCGTGCCCCCGAGGGGGTGGTGGGGCCCCATCTCGCTGCCGTACGCGGCGCCGCTTTGCCTCCCGGCTGGTGGGGCCGGCTGGGGTACTTTTTGGGGGGAGATGGCGCTGCCCGGGGTGTGGGGTCACCCGGGATGAGGGGCGAGGCTTTCCCTGGGTGTGGGACTGGCTGGCCTCCTGCGCTATAGGGCTGTGCCCCCCTCCCTCCCCAGCGGTGGGGCTGGCCATGGGTCTGGCGGTGCCCTGCCTGCCCGTCTGGCCCCGCCGGGGCAGGGCTGGGTGCCCGCAGGGTGGGTGCCCGGCGCCGGGCTGGCGATGGGGCTGAGTGCCCCGGGGCTACCCTTCTCCGGCCATGGGTCGCCGAGTCCGGCCGGCCCGGCCCAAGGCTGGGCAGGGTGTCGTTGCCGCCGGCTCTTGGTCAGGTGTGGCCGGGGGCCACGTTCGCTCGGTGGCTTTCCCTGGGGCGGGGGGTGGGGAAGGAAGCGGGGCTGCTCGGGAAACAGGGCCGGAGCCAGCGCTCGCCTAATGGCCACGGAGCACTAAAAGTACCCCGGCGGCGGGACGTGCTTTCCCGAGCCAGGGGGGGTCCCTGGCCTCTGCCCACCTCGGACACTGCATCCTTCGGCCGGGCAACTCCTGCCAGGCGGCCGGGAGCGGAGCTGGGCACTGCCGAGCCCTTCGGTGGGCAGCAGGGCTGGGGGCTTCTCCGGGGCTCCTAGTGCCCCGGCCCCACTTGTGGGGGATGGCTCAGGCCCCCCTCTGCCCCACTCATCTCCCTTATTGTCGCCATCATGGCTGGGAGGGGCCCTCGGCGCTGCCCTCCCGCATGACTGCTGCGCTCGGCATGGGGCGAGGGGCTCTGCGTCACCCTCTGCCCCGCTGTGGGGCAGCGGTGGGGCGCAGCTCTCCCTGCCCCACTCCACGCCTCCCGCAGCCCCCACAGCCCTGGCGGCCTCTCGCTGCTGCTGGAGCTGGTTTAGCTCCACTAATCCCCTAATCCAGCCGCCTGGCCGGGGGTACAGGGGCCTGGGCTGTATCCAGCGCAGGGGGGGGTGCAGCATGGTCCTGGGGGGGGAAGTGGTCCCTGCGCTGTGCCCCATGTGCTGGCCATGGAGGTCTGGGAGCCCCGAGGGGGGTGACACAGCGGGTGGGAGGTTGGGACAGGGCTCTGCCTGCCCAGGAATTTCCCTTCATCTACGAAACAAAGCCCAAACCTCTGCACTGCTCCCGGCATCCCCTGCCTGATCTGCCACCCCCCCATTTCCCCCCTCCCCCCCTCCCGATTTGCCACTCCCCTTGCTTGATTTACCACAACCCCCCCGCCCACCTGATCTGCCCCAGGGGGATGCAGGGTCCTGGGTGATGCAGGGTCCTGGGGCTGCTGACATGGGGGGGGGGGTCAGGGACAGCTGTCCCCCCCGCCGCCATGACCCCCTGCCCTCTCACAGCGAGCTCCGAAGGCTGCGCAGAGCCCTATGAGACTGAGGAGACCGACGTCGGGGAGCAGGAGGACGGGGGTCCTGTGCGGCTGCCAGGGGTGGGCAGGGTGCTCGACATCCCTCCTCGGGATGCTGCTGGCCGAGTGGCCCCTGTCCCGCTCCCCGTGCGGAGCAGGCGTTCCCCACAGGTAATGCTGCCTGGCTGCACCCCCCTTCCATGCCCTGACCCCCCCCAAGAGCCGGCTGCGCCCTCACCCACCCCCTGTCCTGCAGGAACTCCCCCAGGCTCACGCCGCTCCCAGGAGATGGAAGAGGGACTGGGTGATCCCCCCCATCAAGGTTCCTGAAAATGAGAGGGGCCCCTTCCCCAAAAAACTGGTTCAGGTATGGTGGGGAGGGCGGGGTCTGTGGGGAGGGGCTGGGTGTCCAGTTGTGGATGCGGGTGCTCCATTAGTGCATGGTGTGATGCTGGTGGTGGGGGGGACGCAGGCGGTACTGAGTCCTGCGTGTCTCCTTCCAGATCAAATCCAACCGGGACAGAGACACCAAGATCTTCTACAGCATCACGGGGCAGGGGGCGGATGCCCCCCCTGAGGGCGTTTTCACCATCGAGAAGGAGTCGGGCTGGATGAAGGTGACGGAGCCGCTGGATCGGGAGCACATCGACAAGTACCACGTAGGTCCCTGCTGAGGGGTGCCACAGTGCGTGGGTGTGCTGTGCCAGGCCCCCCGCTCACCCCTCCGCCTCGCAGCTCTTCTCCCACGCTGTGTCCGAGAATGGCAAACCGGTGGAGGAGCCGATGGAGATCATAATCACGGTGACGGACCAGAATGACAACAAGCCCCAGTTCACACAGGAGGTCTTCAGGGGCTCTGTGCTGGAAGGCGCTTTGCCAGGTAGGACCCCATCCGTGGGGAAGCTCCCACCAGCCACGTCCCTTGGGGAGACCCCTGGGACTATCCCCATCGGGGATGTGGGTGCCCTGTTCCCCCCCCCCGCTCACCGGGACGCCCCGTCCCCAGGCACCTCCGTGATGCAGGTGACCGCCACGGACGCAGACGACGCAATAGAGACCTACAATGGTGTCATTGCCTACTCCATCCTTAGCCAGGAGCCGCGGGAGCCCCATCCCCACATGTTCACCGTCAACAGGGTCACCGGCACCCTCGGCGTCATCGCCAGCGGCCTCGACCGGGAGGTGAGCGCCGTGGCACTGTGGGGCGGGTGGCCCCAGCCCCAGGCGGGTAGCTGATGCGCTGTCTGTCTTTCTGCCTGCTGCAGCGCGTGCGGGAGTACACGTTGACCGTGCAAGCGGCCGACCTGGACGGCGAGGGGCTGACCACGACGGCTCTGGCGGTGATTGAGATTGCAGACATCAACGACAACGCCCCCGAGTTTGACCCCAAAACGGTAACGTGGGGCAGCCCCCTGCCCCCGGCTGGGACCCTTTCCCAGTGAGCTGGGGCTGGGCTGCAGCGCTGATGGTGCCCCACATCCACAGTATGAGGTGGCCGTGCCAGAGAACGAAGCTGTGCGGGAGGTGGCCCGACTGATCGTCACCGACCTGGATGAGCCGAGCACGCCGGCGTGGCGAGCCATCTACTCCATCCTGCGCGGCAACGAGGGGGGCACCTTCGCCATCACCACTGACCCTGCCAGCAATGAGGGTGTCCTCCACACTGCCAAGGTGTGTGTGTGTGTCTCACCCCATGCCCCCCTCCTCACTGGCCGCAGTGGGGTGCTACCCGTCCCCTCCCCTCTCCTAGGGTCTAGACTACGAGGCCAAGAAGCAGTTCGTGCTCCATGTGGCCGTGGCCAATGAGGCCCCCTTGGCTGTGAAGCTGCCGACGGCCACCGCCACGGTCACAATCAGCGTGGAAGATGTCAACGAGGCCCCCGTCTTCAACCCACCAGTGCAGCTCGCCCAGGTGCCAGAGGACGTGCCACCAGGGCAGACCCTCACCTCCTGTACAGCCCAGGACCCCGACAAGGCCCAGGGGCAGAGGATCAAGTGAGCGGGATTGAGGGCTGGGGAAGGGGATGTCTCTGCTACTCCCTGTGCTGCGTCACCAGCTCCCTTCTGCCCCCCAGGTACATGGTGGGGCACGACCCGGCAGGCTGGCTGGCTGTGCACCCTGAGAATGGCCTTGTGATGGCACGGGACCACCTGGACCGCGAGTCCCCCTTCGCCAAGAACAGCACTTACACTGCTGTGCTGCTGGCTGTGGATGATGGTGAGGGCCATGAAAGGGGCCCTTGTTCCCCTTCTCCCGCGTGACGAGCACATGCTGCTGGCACTGGGAACCACATCCCGGCTCGGGCATGGAGGAGTGCTGGGGATTGCCTGTCCCCGTCCCTGCTTAGAGCATCCCTGTCCCCATGAAGGTCCTGGTTTTGGGGATCCCCCACTCCAGCATCGCTCCTTCCCGCAGGCTCACCGCCCGCCACAGGCACCGGCACCCTGCTCCTCACGCTGCTCGATGTGAATGACCATGGGCCCGAGGCTGAGCCCCGGGACATAACCGTCTGCAACCACAGCCCCCAGCCCCAGGTCCTCACCATCACCGACAGGGACCTACCCCCCAACACCGGCCCCTTCCGCGCTGAGCTCAGCCACAGCTCGGGGGACAGCTGGGCTGTGGAGGTCGGGAACAAAGGTAACAGTGGGAGGGGGATGCTCGGCACAGGGCAGGCTGTGCCGCGGCGGTGTTACCGGTGCATTCCCACATGAACCACCCGTCTCATGCAGGTGACACCGTCACCCTGAGGCTGGTGGCACTGCTGGAGCCGGACCTATACAGCATCTACCTGCGGCTTCTCGACCAGCCGGGCAAAGCCCAGCTCACTGTCATCACTGCACGGGTCTGTGACTGCGAGGGGCCGGTGCAGAGCTGTCCCCAGAGACCCCAGCCCGCCACCGGCCTGCCCTTTGTACTTGCCGCCCTGGGCGCCCTCCTGACACTGCTGCGTGAGTGAGGGGTCCTGCGGGTCTTGGCACTGTGGGGCTGCACCCTGCCATGGGGCAAGGAGGGAGTGTGTCCCCACTGATGCTGCTGCTCCCCCCACAGTCATCCTGCTGCTGCTTCTGCTCTTTGTGAGGAGGAGGAAGGTGACGAAGGAGCCACTGCTGCTGCCCGAGGATGACACACGAGACAATGTGTTTTACTATGGGGAGGAGGGCGGCGGGGAGGAGGACCAGGTGGGTGACCCGGGGGGTGGGGGGAAGTGGGCAGCGTGGGTGGCCTGCCCCTGCCCCTTTCCATCGTCTGTGTGTCCCCCTCCTCAGGACTATGACCTGCAGCAGCTGCACTGCGGCCTGGACGCCCGCCCCGAGTTGGTGCTCCGCAACGACGTGGCCCCCACCCTCCTGCCAGCCCCCCAGTACCGGCCCCGACCTGCCAACCCCGACGACATTGGCACCTTCATCGATGAGGTGAGCACCGTACCCCCGTCCCTGCAGGCACCAGCGGGTCCCCAGCCCGGAGGGGATGAGTGCTGACCCCTCTGCCCCCCTCCCCAGAACCTGAAGGCAGCCGACACGGACCCCACAGCCCCCCCCTACGACTCCCTGCTGGTGTTCGACTACGAGGGCAGTGGCTCGGAGGCCACCTCACTCAGCTCCCTCAACTCCTCTGCCTCCGACCAGGACCAGGACTACGACTACCTCAACGACTGGGGCAGCCGCTTCAAGAAGCTGGCGGACCTCTACGGCGGGGGGGAGGAGGACGACTAGGAGCCCCGCTCCCAGGGCCCACTGCCCCCATGCCTCACCGCTACTGTGCCTTGGGGCTGCCCCCTCCTGCCGTGCCCTCCGCCGCAGTGGCAGCCCCCTCACCTCCCTCTCCTGTATTTTTCTTGGTTGTTATGAATTTTTTTTTTTTTAATGTATGAAATAAAGGTAGAGTGATGCTATGGGTGGGGGCAACGGGTGCTGGTGTATGTTTTAATAAAGGATGTGGGTATTTTTTAGGTCCTCCAGTCTCTGCATGGCTCTGCACCCCTGGAGCAGTCCCCGGGCCACGCTGTCTACACTAGGTAGGTTGCTGCTTACCACAACCCCACTGTGAGGCCACCACCCTGTGCCCCGTGGAAGTGGCACCAGTGCTACTGGGTGTTCATGGTGCCGAATCCATTGAGGTGACCCATCCGGAGCCCTTCCTGGTGGCAGCACCCCCAGGTTGCCAACACATTCACCCATGGAGACTGTCCCTCCAAACGTAGCTGTGGTGCCACAGCAGCCCCGTTACACCCAGTACATGAGCAGGGGTCTGGCAGAGGCTGCTCGATCCCCTCGGGCGGGGGGCTCAGCCATGGGATAGCCCCCAATACCAGGTGCTTCCCCAGGGCTCAGTGTGCAACACGGGCCCCCGCTGTTCTGGCTAGGAAAGCTGGGGAGGGAGCCATGTCGGTGCAGTGTCGTGCCCCTCTTGGCAGGCCTTTGCAACCCCAATTATCGCTGGAGCTGTGGGCTTTCTGGTTCTCCAGACCCTAACCCTAACCCTAACCCTAGAAGTTGCCGACCGCGGTTTCCGGCCATGGCCCCCCCTGGGTTCTGGCTAGGGAAGCTGGGGAGGGAGCCATGTCGGTGCAGTGTTGTGCTCCTCTTGGCAGGCCTTTGCAACCCCAATTATCCCTGGAGCTGTGGACTTTCTGGTTCTCCAGACCCTAACCCTAACCCTAGAAGTTGCCGACCGCGGTTTCCGTCCACGGCCCCCCCTGGGTTCTGGCTAGGAAAGCTGGGGAGGGAGCCATGTCTGTGCAGTGTCGTGCTCCTCTTGGCAGGCCTTTGCAATCCCAATTATCCCTGGAGCTGTGGGCTTCCTCGTTCTCCAGACCCTAACCCTAACCCTAACCCTAGAAGTTGCCGACCGCGATTTACGGCCACGGCCCCCCGGGTTCTGTCTAGGAAAGCTGGGGAAGGAGCCATGTCGGTGCAGTGTCGTGCTCCTCTTGGCAGGCCTTTGCAATCCAAATTATCCCTGGAGCTGTGGGCTTTCTGGTTCTCCAGACCCTAACCCTAACCCTAACCCTAGAAGTTACCGTCCGCGGTTTACGGCCACGGTCCCCCCGGGTTCTGTCTAGGAAAGCTGGGGAGGGAGCCATGTCGGTGCAGTGTCGTGCCCCTCTTGGCAGGCCTTTGCAACCCCAATTATTGCTGGAGCTGTGGGCTTCCTCGTTCTCCAGACCCTAACCCTAACCCTAGAAGTTGCCGACCGTGGTTTCCGTCCACGGCCCCCCCTGGGTTCTGGCTAGGAAAGCTGGGGAGGGAGCCATGTCGGTGCAGTGTCGTGCTCCTCTTGGCAGGCCTTTGCAACCCCAATTATCCCTGGAGCTGTGGGCTTTCTGGTTCTCCAGACCCTAACCCTAACCCTAACCCTGGAAGTTGCCAACCGCGGTTTCCGGCCACGGCCCACCCTGGGTTCTGGCTAGGAAAGCAGGGGAAGGATCCATGTCTGTGCAGTGTCGTGCTCCTCTTGGCAGGCCTTTGCAATCCCAATTATCCCTGGAGCTGTGGGCTTTCTGGTTCTCCGGACCCTAACCCTAACCCTAACCCTAGAAGTTGCCAACCGTGGTTTCCGGCCACGGCCCCCCCCGGGTTCTGGCTAGGAAAGCAGGGGAAGGAGCCATGTCTGTGCAGTGTCGTGCTCCTCTTGGCAGGCCTTTGCAATCCCAATTATCCCTGGAGCTGTGGGCTTTCTGGTTCTCCGGACCCTAACCCTAACCCTAACCCTAGAAGTTGCCGACCGTGGTTTCCGTCCACGGCCCCCCCTGGGTTCTGGCTAGGAAAGCAGGGGAAGGAGCCATGTCTGTGCAGTGTCGTGCTCCTCTTGGCAGGCCTTTGCAATCCCAATTATCCCTGGAGCTGTGGGCTTTCTGGTTCTCCGGACCCTAACCCTAACCCTAACCCTAGAAGTTGCCGACCGCGGTTTCCGTCCACGGCCCCCCCTGGGTTCTGGCTAGGAAAGCAGGGGAAGGAGCCATGTCGGTGCACTGTCGTGCTCCTCTTGGCAGGCCTTTGCAATCCCAATTATCCCTGGAGCTGTGGGCTTTCTGGTTCTCCGGACCCTAACCCTAACCCTAACCCTAGAAGTTGCCGACCGCGGTTTCCGGCCACGGCCCCCCCTAGGTTCTGGCTAGGAAAGCAGGGGAAGGAGCCATGTCTGTGCAGTGTCGTGCTCCTCTTGGCAGGCCTTTGCAATCCCAATTATCCCTGGAGCTGTGGGCTTTCTGGTTCTCTGGACCCTAACCCTAACCCTAACCCTAGAAGTTGCCGACCGCGGTTTCTGGGCATGGCCCCCCCTGGGTTCTGGCTAGGAAAGCTGGGGAAGGAGCCATGTCTGTGCAGTGTCGTGCTCCTCTTGGCAGGCCTTTGCAATCCCAATTATCCCTGGAGCTGTGGGCTTTCTGGTTCTCCGGACCCTAACCCTAACCCTAACCCTAGAAGTTGCCGACCGCGGTTTCCGTCCACGGCCCCCCCTGGGTTCTGGCTAGGAAAGCTGGGGAAGGAGCCATGTCGGTGCAGTGTCGTGCTCCTCTTGGCAGGCCTTTGCAATCCCAATTATCCCTGGAGCTGTGGGCTTTCTGGTTCTCCAGACCCTAACCCTAACCCTAACCCTAGAAGTTGCCGACCGCGGTTTCCGGCCACGGCCCCCCCCTGGGTTCTAGCTAGGAAAGCAGGGGAAGGAGCCATGTCGGTGCAGTGTCGTGCTCCTCTTGGCAGGCCTTTGCAATCCAAATTATCCCTGGAGCTGTGGGCTTTCTGGTTCTCCAGACCCTAACCCTAACCCTAACCCTAGAAGTTACCGTCCGCGGTTTACGGCCACGGTCCCCCCGGGTTCTGTCTAGGAAAGCTGGGGAGGGAGCCATGTCGGTGCAGTGTCGTGCCCCTCTTGGCAGGCCTTTGCAATCCCAATTATTGCTGGAGCTGTGGGCTTCCTCGTTCTCCAGACCCTAACCCTAACCCTAACCCTAGAAGTTGCCGACCGCGGTTTCCGTCCACGGCCCCCCCTGGGTTCTGGCTAGGAAAGCTGGGGAGGGAGCCATGTCGGTGCAGTGTCGTGCTCCTCTTGGCAGGCCTTTGCAACCCCAATTATCCCTGGAGCTGTGGGCTTTCTGGTTCTCCAGACCCTAACCCTAACCCTAACCCTAGAAGTTGCCAACCGCGGTTTCCGGCCACGGCCCACCCTGGGTTCTGGCTAGGAAAGCAGGGGAAGGAGCCATGTCTGTGCAGTGTCGTGCTCCTCTTGGCAGGCCTTTGCAATCCCAATTATCCCTGGAGCTGTGGGCTTTCTGGTTCTCCGGACCCTAACCCTAACCCTAACCCTAGAAGTTGCCGACCGCGGTTTCCGGCCACGGCACCCCCTGGGTTCTGGCTAGGAAAGCAGGGGAAGGAGCCATGTCTGTGCAGTGTCGTGCTCCTCTTGGCAGGCCTTTGCAATCCCAATTATCCCTGGAGCTGTGGGCTTTCTGGTTCTCCGGACCCTAACCCTAAACCTAGAAGGTGCCGACCGCGGTTTCCGGCCACGGCCCCCCCTGGGTTCTGGCTAGGAAAGCAGGGGAAGGAGCCATGTCTGTGCAGTGTCGTGCTCCACTTGGTAGGCCTTTGCAATCCCAATTATCCCTGGAGCTGTGGGCTTTCTGGTTCTCCGGACCCTAACCCTAACCCTAACCCTAGAAGTTGCCGACCGCGGTTTCCGTCCACGGCCCCCCCTGGGTTCTGGCTAGGAAAGCAGTGGAAGGAGCCATGTCTGTGCAGTGTCGTGCTCCTCTTGGCAGGCCTTTGCAATCACAATTATCCCTGGAGCTGTGGGCTTTCTGGTTCTCCGGACCCTAACCCTAACCCTAACCCTAGAAGTTGCCGACCGCGGTTTCCGGCCACGGCCCCCCCTAGGTTCTGGCTAGGAAAGCTGGGGAGGGAGCCATGTCGGTGCAGTGTCGTGCCCCTCTTGGCAGGCCTTTGCAACCCCAATTATTGCTGGAGCTGTGGGCTTCCTCGTTCTCCAGACCCTAACCCTAACCCTAACCCTAGAAGTTGCCGACCGCGGTTTCCGTCCACGGCCCCCCCTGGGTTCTGGCTAGGAAAGCTGGGGAGGGAGCCATGTCGGTGCAGTGTCGTGCTCCTCTTGGCAGGCCTTTGCAACCCCAATTATCCCTGGAGCTGTGGGCTTTCTGGTTCTCCAGACCCTAACCCTAACCCTAACCCTAGAAGTTGCCAACCGCGGTTTCCGGCCACGGCCCACCCTGGGTTCTGGCTAGGAAAGCAGGGGAAGGAGCCATGTCTGTGCAGTGTCGTGCTCCTCTTGGCAGGCCTTTGCAATCCCAATTATCCCTGGAGCTGTGGGCTTTCTGGTTCTCCGGACCCTAACCCTAACCCTAACCCTAGAAGTTGCCGACCGCGGTTTCCGGCCACGGCACCCCCTGGGTTCTGGCTAGGAAAGCAGGGGAAGGAGCCATGTCTGTGCAGTGTCGTGCTCCTCTTGGCAGGCCTTTGCAATCCCAATTATCCCTGGAGCTGTGGGCTTTCTGGTTCTCCGGACCCTAACCCTAACCCTAACCCTAGAAGTTGCCGACCGCGGTTTCCGGCCACGGCCCCCCCTGGGTTCTGGCTAGGAAAGCAGGGGAAGGAGCCATGTCTGTGCAGTGTCGTGCTCCTCTTGGCAGGCCTTTGCAATCCCAATTATCCCTGGAGCTGTGGGCTTTCTGGTTCTCCGGACCCTAACCCTAACCCTAACCCTAGAAGTTGCTGACTGCGGTTTCCGGCCACGGCCCCCCCTGGGTTCTGGCTAGGAAAGCTGGGGAAGGAGCCATGTCGGTGCAGTGTCGTGCTCCTCTTGGCAGGCCTTTGCAATCCCAATTATCCCTGGAGCTGTGGGCTTTCTGGTTCTCCGGACCCTAACCCTAACCCTAGAAGTTGCCGACCGCGGTTTTCGGCCACGGCCCCCCCTGGGTTCTGGCTAGGAAAGCAGGGGAAGGATCCATGTCTGTGCAGTGTCGTGCTCCTCTTGGCAGGCCTTTGCAATCCCAATTATCCCTGGAGCTGTGGGCTTTCTGGTTCTCCGGACCCTAACCCTAACCCTAGAAGTTGCCGACCGCGGTTTTCGGCCACGGCCCCCCCTGGGTTCTGGCTAGGAAAGCAGGGGAA
Source organism: Rhynochetos jubatus (assembly GCA_027574665.1). NCBI lineage: Eukaryota > Metazoa > Chordata > Aves > Eurypygiformes > Rhynochetidae > Rhynochetos > Rhynochetos jubatus. The sequence goes on from CM050661.1 coordinate 7,028,784, forward strand.
GGAGCCATGTCTGTGCAGTGTCGTGCTCCTCTTGGCAGGCCTTTGCAATCCCAATTATCCCTGGAGCTGTGGGCTTTCTGGTTCTCCGGACCCTAACCCTAACCCTAACCCTAGAAGTTGCCGACTGCGGTTTCCGGCCACGGCCCCCCCTGGGTTCTGGCTAGGAAAGCTGGGGAAGGAGCCATGTCTGTGCAGTGTCGTGCTCCTCTGGGCAGGCCTTTGCAATCCCAATTATCCCTGGAGCTGTGGGCTTTCTGGTTCTCCGGACCCTAACCCTAACCCTAACCCTAGAAGTTGCCGACTGCGGTTTCCGGCCACGGCCCCCCCTGGGTTCTGGCTAGGAAAGCAGGGGAAGGAGCCATGTCGGTGCAGTGTCGTGCTCCTCTTGGCAGGCCTTTGCAATCCCAATTATCCCTGGAGCTGTGGGCTTTCTGGTTCTCCGGACCCTAACCCTAACCCTAACCCTAGAAGTTGCCGACCGTGGTTTCCGTCCACGGCCCCCCCCGGGTTCTGGCTAGGAAAGCAGGGGAAGGATCCATGTCTGTGCAGTGTCGTGCTCCTCTTGGCAGGCCTTTGCAATCCCAATTATCCCTGGAGCTGTGGGCTTTCTGGTTCTCCAGACCCTAACCCTAACCCTAACCCTAGAAGTTGCCGACCGCGGTTTCCGGCCACGGCCCCCCCCGGGTTCTAGCTAGGAAAGCAGGGGAAGGAGCCATGTTGGTGCAGTGTCGTGCTCCTCTTGGCAGGCCTTTGCAATCGAAATTATCCCTGGAGCTGTGGGCTTTCTGGTTCTCCAGACCCTAACCCTAACCCTAACCCTAGAAGTTACCGTCCGCGGTTTACGGCCACGGCCCCCCCGGGTTCTGTCTAGGAAAGCTGGGGAGGGAGCCATGTCGGTGCAGTGTCGTGCCCCTCTTGGCAGGCCTTTGCAACCCCAATTATTGCTGGAGCTGTGGGCTTTCTGGTTCTCCGGACCCTAACCCTAACCCTAGAAGTTGCCGACCGCGGTTTTCGGCCACGGCCCCCCCTGGGTTCTGGCTAGGAAAGCAGGGGAAGGAGCCATGTCTGTGCAGTGTCGTGCTCCTCTTGGCAGGCCTTTGCAATCCCAATTATCCCTGGAGCTGTGGGCTTTCTGGTTCTCCGGACCCTAACCCTAACCCTAACCCTAGAAGTTGCCGACCGTGGTTTCCGGCCACGGCCCCCCCCGGGTTCTGGCTAGGAAAGCAGGGGAAGGAGCCATGTCTGTGCAGTGTCGTGCTCCTCTTGGCAGGCCTTTGCAATCCCAATTATCCCTGGAGCTGTGGGCTTTCTGGTTCTCCGGACCCTAACCCTAACCCTAACCCTAACCCTAGAAGTTGCCGACCGTGGTTTCCGTCCACGGCCCCCCCCGGGTTCTGGCTAGGAAAGCAGGGGAAGGAGCCATGTCTGTGCAGTGTCGTGCTCCTCTTGGCAGGCCTTTGCAATCCCAATTATCCCTGGAGCTGTGGGCTTTCTGGTTCTCTGGACCCTAACCCTAACCCTAACCCTAGAATTTGCCGACCGCGGTTTCTGGGCATGGCCCCCCCTGGGTTCTGGCTAGGAAAGCTGGGGAAGGAGCCATGTCGGTGCAGTGTCGTGCTCCTCTTGGCAGGCCTTTGCAATCCCAATTATCCCTGGAGCTGTGGGCTTTCTGGTTCTCCGGACCCTAACCCTAACCCTAACCCTAGAAGTTGCCGACCGCGGTTTCCGTGCACGGCCCCCCCTGGGTTCTGGCTAGGAAAGCTGGGGAAGGAGCCATGTCGGTGCAGTGTCGTGCTCCTCTTGGCAGGCCTTTGCAATCCCAATTATCCCTGGAGCTGTGGGCTTTCTGGTTCTCCGGACCCTAACCCTAACCCTAACCCTAGAAGTTGCCGACCGTGGTTTCCGTCCACGGCCCCCCCTGGGTTCTGGCTAGGAAAGCTGGGGAAGGAGCCATGTCGGTGCAGTGTCGTGCTCCTCTTGGCAGGCCTTTGCAATCCCAATTATCCCTGGAGCTGTGGGCTTTCTGGTTCTCCAGACCCTAACCCTAACCCTAACCCTAGAAGTTGCCGACCGCGGTTTCCGGCCACGGCCCCCCCCGGGTTCTAGCTAGGAAAGCAGGGGAAGGAGCCATGTCTGTGCAGTGTCGTGCTCCTCTTGGCAGGCCTTTGCAATCCCAGTTATCCCTGGAGCTGTGGGCTTTCTGGTTCTCCGGACCCTAACCCTAACCCTAACCCTAGAAGTTGCCGACCGCGGTTTCCGGCCACGGCCCCCCCTGGGTTCTGGCTAGGAAAGCAGGGGAAGGAGCCATGTCTGTGCAGTGTCGTGCTCCTCTTGGCAGGCCTTTGCAATCCCAATTATCCCTGGAGCTGTGGGCTTTCTGGTTCTCCGTACCCTAACCCTAACCCTAACCCTAGAAGTTGCCGACCGCGGTTTCCGGCCACGGCCCTCCCTGCGTTCTGGCTAGGAAAGCAGTGGAAGGAGCCATGTCTGTGCAGTGTCGTGCTCCTCTTGGCAGGCCTTTGCAATCACAATTATCCCTGGAGCTGTGGGCTTTCTGGTTCTCCGGACCCTAACCCTAACCCTAACCCTAGAAGTTGCCGACCGCGGTTTCCGGCCACGGCCCCCCCTAGGTTCTGGCTAGGAAAGCAGGGGAAGGAGCCATGTCTGTGCAGTGTCGTGCTCCTCTTGGCAGGCCTTTGCAATCCCAATTATCCCTGGAGCTGTGGGCTTTCTGGTTCTCCGGACCCTAACCCTAACCCTAACCCTAGAAGTTGCCGACCTCGGTTTCCGGCCACGGCCCCCCCTGGGTTCTGGCTAGGAAAGCTGGGGAAGGAGCCATGTCTGTGCAGTGTCGTGCTCCTCTTGGCAGGCCTTTGCAATCCCAATTATCCCTGGAGCTGTGGGCTTTCTGGTTCTCCGGACCCTAACCCTAACCCTAACCCTAGAAGTTGCCGACTGCGGTTTCCGGCCACGGCCCCCCCTGGGTTCTGGCTAGGAAAGCAGGGGAAGGAGCCATGTCGGTGCAGTGTCGTGCTCCTCTTGGCAGGCCTTTGCAATCCCAATTATCCCTGGAGCTGTGGGCTTTCTGGTTCTCCGGACCCTAACCCTAACCCTAACCCTAGAAGTTGCCGACCGTGGTTTCCGTCCACGGCCCCCCCCGGGTTCTGGCTAGGAAAGCAGGGGAAGGATCCATGTCTGTGCAGTGTCGTGCTCCTCTTGGCAGGCCTTTGCAATCCCAATTATCCCTGGAGCTGTGGGCTTTCTGGTTCTCCGGACCCTAACCCTAACCCTAACCCTAGAAGTTGCCGACCGCGGTTTCCGTCCACGGCCCCCCCTGGGTTCTGGCTAGGAAAGCAGTGGAAGGAGCCATGTCTGTGCAGTGTCGTGGTCCTCTTGGCAGGCCTTTGCAATCCCAATTATCCCTGGAGCTGTGGGCTTTCTGGTTCTCCGGACCCTAACCCTAACCCTAACCCTAGAAGTTGCCGACCGCGGTTTCCGGCCACGGCCCCCCCTGGGTTCTGGCTAGGAAAGCAGGGTAAGGAGCCATGTCTGTGCAGTGTCGTGCTCCTCTTGGCAGGCCTTTGCAATCCCAATTATCCCTGGAGCTGTGGGCTTTCTGGTTCTCCGGACCCTAACCCCAACCCTAACCCTAGAAGTTGCCGACCGCGGTTTCCGTCCACGGCCCCCCCCGGGTTCTGGCTAGGAAAGCTGGGGAAGGAGCCATGTCGGTGCAGTGTCGTGCTCCTCTTGGCAGGCCTTTGCAATCCCAATTATCCCTGGAGCTGTGGGCTTTCTGGTTCTCCGGACCCTAACCCTAACCCTAACCCTAGAAGTTGCCGACCGCGGTTTCCGGCCACGGCCCCCCCTGGGTTCTGGCTAGGAAAGCTGGGGAAGGAGCCATGTCTGTGCAGTGTCATGCTCCTCTTGGCAGGCCTTTGCAATCCCAATTATCCCTGGAGCTGTGGGCTTTCTGGTTCTCCGGACCCTAAACCTAACCCTAACCCTAGAAGTTGCCGACCGCGGTTTCCGGCCACGGCCCCCCCTGGGTTCTGGCTAGGAAAGCTGGGGAAGGAGCCATGTCGGTGCAGTGTCGTGCTCCTCTTGGCAGGCCTTTGCAATCCCAATTATCCCTGGAGCTGTGGGCTTTCTGGTTCTCCGGACCCTAACCCTAACCCTAACCCTAGAAGTTGCCGACCGCGGTTTCCGGCCACGGCCCCCCCTGGGTTCTGGCTAGGAAAGCAGGGGAAGGAGCCATGTCTGTGCAGTGTCGTGCTCCTCTTGGCAGGCCTTTGCAATCCCAATTATCCCTGGAGCTGTGGGCTTTCTGGTTCTCCGGACCCTAACCCTAACCCTAACCCTAGAAGTTGCCGACCGCGGTTTCCGGCCACGGCCCCCCCTGGGTTCTGGCTAGGAAAGCAGTGGAAGGAGCCATGTCTGTGCAGTGTCGTGCTCCTCTTGGCAGGCCTTTGCAATCACAATTATCCCTGGAGCTGTGGGCTTTCTGGTTCTCCGGACCCTAACCCTAACCCTAGAAGTTGCCGACCGCGGTTTCCGGCCACGGCCCCCCCTAGGTTCTGGCTAGGAAAGCAGGGGAAGGAGCCATGTCGGTGCAGTGTCGTGCTCCTCTTGGCAGGCCTTTGCAATCCCAATTATCCCTGGAGCTGTGGGCTTTCTGGTTCTCCGGACCCTAACCCTAACCCTAACCCTAGAAGTTGCCGACCGCGGTTTCCGTCCACGGCCCCCCCTGGGTTCTGGCTAGGAAAGCTGGGGAAGGAGCCATGTCGGTGCAGTGTCGTGCTCCTCTTGGCAGGCCTTTGCAATCCCAATTATCCCTGGAGCTGTGGGCTTTCTGGTTCTCCGGACCCTAACCCTAACCCTAACCCTAGAAGTTGCCGACCGCGGTTTCCGGCCACGGCCCCCCCTGGGTTCTGGCTAGGAAAGCAGGGGAAGGAGCCATGTCTGTGCAGTGTCGTGCTCCTCTTGGCAGGCCTTTGCAATCCCAATTATCCCTGGAGCTGTGGGCTTTCTGGTTCTCCGGACCCTAACCCTAACCCTAACCCTAGAAGTTGCCGACCGCGGTTTCCGGCCACGGCCCCCCCTGCGTTCTGGCTAGGAAAGCAGTGGAAGGAGCCATGTCTGTGCAGTGTCGTGCTCCTCTTGGCAGGCCTTTGCAATCACAATTATCCCTGGAGCTGTGGGCTTTCTGGTTCTCCGGACCCTAACCCTAACCCTAGAAGTTGCCGACCGCGGTTTCCGGCCACGGCCCCCCCTAGGTTCTGGCTAGGAAAGCAGGGGAAGGAGCCATGTCTGTGCAGTGTCGTGCTCCTCTTGGCAGGCCTTTGCAATCCCAATTATCCCTGGAGCTGTGGGCTTTCTGGTTCTCCGGACCCTAACCCTAACCCTAACCCTAGAAGTTGCCGACTGCGGTTTCCGGCCACGGCCCCCCCTGGGTTCTGGCTAGGAAAGCTGGGGAAGGAGCCATGTCTGTGCAGTGTCGTGCTCCTCTTGGCAGGCCTTTGCAATCCCAATTATCCCTGGAGCTGTGGGCTTTCTGGTTCTCCGGACCCTAACCCTAACCCTAACCCTAGAAGTTGCCGACTGCGGTTTCCGGCCACGGCCCCCCCTGGGTTCTGGCTAGGAAAGCAGGGGAAGGAGCCATGTCGGTGCAGTGTCGTGCTCCTCTTGGCAGGCCTTTGCAATCCCAATTATCCCTGGAGCTGTGGGCTTTCTGGTTCTCCGGACCCTAACCCTAACCCTAACCCTAGAAGTTGCCGACCGCGGTTTCCGGCCACGGCCCCCCCCGGGTTCTAGCTAGGAAAGCAGGGGAAGGAGCCATGTCTGTGCAGTGTCGTGCTCCTCTTGGCAGGCCTTTGCAATCCCAATTATCCCTGGAGCTGTGGGCTTTCTGGTTCTCCGGACCCTAACCCTAACCCTAGAAGTTGCCGACTGCGGTTTCCGGCCACGGCCCCCCCTGGGTTCTGGCTAGGAAAGCAGGGGAAGGAGCCATGTCTGTGCAGTGTCGTGCTCCTCTTGGCAGGCCTTTGCAATCCCAATTATCCCTGGAGCTGTGGGCTTTCTGGTTCTCCGGACCCTAACCCTAACCCTAACCCTAGAAGTTGCCGACCGCGGTTTCCGGCCACGGCCCCCCCTGGGTTCTGGCTAGGAAAGCAGTGGAAGGAGCCATGTCTGTGCAGTGTCGTGCTCCTCTTGGCAGGCCTTTGCAATCCCAATTATCCCTGGAGCTGTGGGCTTTCTGGTTCTCCGGACCATAACACTAACCCTAACCCTAGAAGTTGCCGACCGCGGTTTCCGGCCACGGCCCCCCCTAGGTTCTGGCTAGGAAAGCAGGGGAAGGAGCCATGTCTGTGCAGTGTCGTGCTCCTCTTGGCAGGCCTTTGCAATCCCAATTATCCCTGGAGCTGTGGGCTTTCTGGTTCTCCGGACCCTAACCCTAACCCTAACCCTAGAAGTTGCCGACTGCGGTTTCCGGCCACGGCCCCCCCTGGGTTCTGGCTAGGAAAGCTGGGGAAGGAGCCATGTCGGTGCAGTGTCGTGCTCCTCTTGGCAGGCCTTTGCAATCCCAATTATCCCTGGAGCTGTGGGCTTTCTGGTTCTCCGGACCCTAACCCTAACCCTAACCCTAGAAGTTGCCGACTGCGGTTTCCGGCCACGGCCCCCCCTGGGTTCTGGCTAGGAAAGCAGGGGAAGGAGCCATGTCTGTGCAGTGTCGTGCTCCTCTTGGCAGGCCTTTGCAATCCCAATTATCCCTGGAGCTGTGGGCTTTCTGGTTCTCCGGACCCTAACCCTAACCCTAACCCTAGAAGTTGCCGACCGTGGTTTCCGTCCACGGCCCCCCCCGGGTTCTGGCTAGGAAAGCAGGGGAAGGATCCATGTCTGTGCAGTGTCGTGCTCCTCTTGGCAGGCCTTTGCAATCCCAATTATCCCTGGAGCTGTGGGCTTTCTGGTTCTCCGTACCCTAACCCTAACCCTAACCCTAGAAGTTGCCGACCGCGGTTTCCGGCCACGGCCCTCCCTGCGTTCTGGCTAGGAAAGCAGTGGAAGGAGCCATGTCTGTGCAGTGTCGTGCTCCTCTTGGCAGGCCTTTGCAATCCCAATTATCCCTGGAGCTGTGGGCTTTCTGGTTCTCCGGACCCTAACCCCAACCCTAACCCTAGAAGTTGCCGACTGCGGTTTCCGGCCACGGCCCCCCCTGGGTTCTGGCTAGGAAAGCTGGGGAAGGAGCCATGTCGGTGCAGTGTCGTGCTCCTCTTGGCAGGCCTTTGCAATCCCAATTATCCCTGGAGCTGTGGGCTTTCTGGTTCTCCGGACCCTAACCCTAACCCTAACCCTAGAAGTTGCCGACCGCGGTTTCCGGCCACGGCCCCCCCTGGGTTCTGGCTAGGAAAGCTGGGGAAGGAGCCATGTCTGTGCAGTGTCGTGCTCCTCTTGGCAGGCCTTTGCAATCCCAATTATCCCTGGAGCTGTGGGCTTTCTGGTTCTCCGGACCCTAACCCTAACCCTAACCCTAGAAGTTGCCGACCGCGGTTTCCGGCCACGGCCCCCCCTGGGTTCTGGCTAGGAAAGCTGGGGAAGGAGCCATGTCGGTGCAGTGTCGTGCTCCTCTTGGCAGGCCTTTGCAATCCCAATTATCCCTGGAGCTGTGGGCTTTCTGGTTCTCCGGACCCTAACCCTAACCCTAACCCTAGAAGTTGCTGACCTCGGTTTCCGGCCACGGCCCCCCCTGGGTTCTGGCTAGGAAAGCTGGGGAAGGAGCCATGTCGGTGCAGTGTCGTGCTCCTCTTGGCAGGCCTGTGCAATCCCAATTATCCCTGGAGCTGTGGGCTTTCTGGTTCTCCGGACCCTAACCCTAACCCTAACCCTAGAAGTTGCCGACCGCGGTTTCCGGCCACGGCCCCCCCTGGGTTCTGGCTAGGAAAGCTGGGGAGGGAGCCATGTCGGTGCAGTGTCGTGCTCCTCTTGGCAGGCCTTTGCAATCCCAATTATCCCTGGAGCTGTGGGCTTTCTGGTTCTCCGGACCCTAACCCTAACCCTAACCCTAGAAGTTGCCGACCGCGGTTTCCGGCCACGGCCCCCCCTGGGTTCTGGCTAGGAAAGCAGGGGAAGGAGCCATGTCGGTGCAGTGTCGTGCTCCTCTTGGCAGGCCTTTGCAATCCCAATTATCCCTGGAGCTGTGGGCTTTCTGGTTCTCTGGACCCTAACCCTAACCCTAACCCTAGAAGTTGCCGACCGAGGTTTCCGGCCACGGCCCCCCCTGGGTTCTGGCTAGGAAAGCAAGGGAAGGAGCCATGTCTGTGCAGTGTCGTGCTCCTCTTGGCAGGCCTTTGCAATCCCAATTATCCCTGGAGCTGTGGGCTTTCTGGTTCTCCGGACCCTAACCCTAACCCTAACCCTAGAAGTTGCCGACCGCGGTTTCCGGCCACGGTCCCCCCTGGGTTCTGGCTAGGAAAGCTGGGGAGGGAGCCATGTCGGTGCAGTGTCGTGCTCCTCTTGGCAGGCCTTTGCAATCCCAATTATCCCTGGAGCTGTGGGCTTTCTGGTTCTCCGGACCCTAACCCTAACCCTAACCCTAGAAGTTGCCGACCGCGGTTTCCGGCCACGGCCCCCCCTGGGTTCTGGCTAGGAAAGCTGGGGAAGGAGCCATGTCGGTGCAGTGTCGTGCTCCTCTTGGCAGGCCTTTGCAATCCCAATTATCCCTGGAGCTGTGGGCTTTCTGGTTCTCCGGACCCTAACCCTAACCCTAGAAGTTGCCGACCGCGGTTTCCGGCCACGGCCCCCCCTGGGTTCTGGCTAGGAAAGCAGTGGAAGGAGCCATGTCTGTGCAGTGTCGTGCTCCTCTTGGCAGGCCTTTGCAATCCCAATTATCCCTGGAGCTGTGGGCTTTCTGGTTCTCCGGACCATAACACTAACCCTAACCCTAGAAGTTGCCGACCGCGGTTTCCGGCCACGGCCCCCCCTAGGTTCTGGCTAGGAAAGCAGGGGAAGGAGCCATGTCTGTGCAGTGTCGTGCTCCTCTTGGCAGGCCTTTGCAATCCCAATTATCCCTGGAGCTGTGGGCTTTCTGGTTCTCCGGACCCTAACCCTAACCCTAACCCTAGAAGTTGCCGACTGCGGTTTCCGGCCACGGCCCCCCCTGGGTTCTGGCTAGGAAAGCTGGGGAAGGAGCCATGTCGGTGCAGTGTCGTGCTCCTCTTGGCAGGCCTTTGCAATCCCAATTATCCCTGGAGCTGTGGGCTTTCTGGTTCTCCGGACCCTAACCCTAACCCTAACCCTAGAAGTTGCCGACTGCGGTTTCCGGCCACGGCCCCCCCTGGGTTCTGGCTAGGAAAGCAGGGGAAGGAGCCATGTCTGTGCAGTGTCGTGCTCCTCTTGGCAGGCCTTTGCAATCCCAATTATCCCTGGAGCTGTGGGCTTTCTGGTTCTCCGGACCCTAACCCTAACCCTAACCCTAGAAGTTGCCGACCGTGGTTTCCGTCCACGGCCCCCCCCGGGTTCTGGCTAGGAAAGCAGGGGAAGGATCCATGTCTGTGCAGTGTCGTGCTCCTCTTGGCAGGCCTTTGCAATCCCAATTATCCCTGGAGCTGTGGGCTTTCTGGTTCTCCGGACCCTAACCCTAACCCTAACCCTAGAAGTTGCCGACCGCGGTTTCCGGCCACGGCCCCCCCTGGGTTCTGGCTAGGAAAGCTGGGGAAGGAGCCATGTCTGTGCAGTGTCGTGCTCCTCTTGGCAGGCCTTTGCAATCCCAATTATCCCTGGAGCTGTGGGCTTTCTGGTTCTCCGGACCCTAACCCTAACCCTAACCCTAGAAGTTGCCGACCGCGGTTTCCGGCCACGGCCCCCCCTGGGTTCTGGCTAGGAAAGCTGGGGAAGGAGCCATGTCGGTGCAGTGTCGTGCTCCTCTTGGCAGGCCTTTGCAATCCCAATTATCCCTGGAGCTGTGGGCTTTCTGGTTCTCCGGACCCTAACCCTAACCCTAACCCTAGAAGTTGCTGACCTCGGTTTCCGGCCACGGCCCCCCCTGGGTTCTGGCTAGGAAAGCTGGGGAAGGAGCCATGTCGGTGCAGTGTCGTGCTCCTCTTGGCAGGCCTTTGCAATCCCAATTATCCCTGGAGCTGTGGGCTTTCTGGTTCTCCGGACCCTAACCCTAACCCTAACCCTAGAAGTTGCCGACCGCGGTTTCCGGCCACGGCCCCCCCTGGGTTCTGGCTAGGAAAGCTGGGGAGGGAGCCATGTCGGTGCAGTGTCGTGCTCCTCTTGGCAGGCCTTTGCAATCCCAATTATCCCTGGAGCTGTGGGCTTTCTGGTTCTCCGGACCCTAACCCTAACCCTAACCCTAGAAGTTGCCGACCGCGGTTTCCGGCCACGGCCCCCCCTGGGTTCTGGCTAGGAAAGCAGGGGAAGGAGCCATGTCGGTGCAGTGTCGTGCTCCTCTTGGCAGGCCTTTGCAATCCCAATTATCCCTGGAGCTGTGGGCTTTCTGGTTCTCTGGACCCTAACCCTAACCCTAACCCTAGAAGTTGCCGACCGAGGTTTCCGGCCACGGCCCCCCCTGGGTTCTGGCTAGGAAAGCAAGGGAAGGAGCCATGTCTGTGCAGTGTCGTGCTCCTCTTGGCAGGCCTTTGCAATCCCAATTATCCCTGGAGCTGTGGGCTTTCTGGTTCTCCGGACCCTAACCCTAACCCTAGAAGTTGCCGACCGCGGTTTCCGGCCACGGCCCCCCCTGGGTTCTGGCTAGGAAAGCAGTGGAAGGAGCCATGTCTGTGCAGTGTCGTGCTCCTCTTGGCAGGCCTTTGCAATCCCAATTATCCCTGGAGCTGTGGGCTTTCTGGTTCTCCGGACCATAACACTAACCCTAACCCTAGAAGTTGCCGACCGCGGTTTCCGGCCACGGCCCCCCCTAGGTTCTGGCTAGGAAAGCAGGGGAAGGAGCCATGTCTGTGCAGTGTCGTGCTCCTCTTGGCAGGCCTTTGCAATCCCAATTATCCCTGGAGCTGTGGGCTTTCTGGTTCTCCGGACCCTAACCCTAACCCTAACCCTAGAAGTTGCCGACTGCGGTTTCCGGCCACGGCCCCCCCTGGGTTCTGGCTAGGAAAGCTGGGGAAGGAGCCATGTCGGTGCAGTGTCGTGCTCCTCTTGGCAGGCCTTTGCAATCCCAATTATCCCTGGAGCTGTGGGCTTTCTGGTTCTCCGGACCCTAACCCTAACCCTAACCCTAGAAGTTGCCGACTGCGGTTTCCGGCCACGGCCCCCCCTGGGTTCTGGCTAGGAAAGCAGGGGAAGGAGCCATGTCTGTGCAGTGTCGTGCTCCTCTTGGCAGGCCTTTGCAATCCCAATTATCCCTGGAGCTGTGGGCTTTCTGGTTCTCCGGACCCTAACCCTAACCCTAACCCTAGAAGTTGCCGACCGTGGTTTCCGTCCACGGCCCCCCCCGGGTTCTGGCTAGGAAAGCAGGGGAAGGATCCATGTCTGTGCAGTGTCGTGCTCCTCTTGGCAGGCCTTTGCAATCCCAATTATCCCTGGAGCTGTGGGCTTTCTGGTTCTCCGTACCCTAACCCTAACCCTAACCCTAGAAGTTGCCGACCGCGGTTTCCGGCCACGGCCCTCCCTGCGTTCTGGCTAGGAAAGCAGTGGAAGGAGCCATGTCTGTGCAGTGTCGTGCTCCTCTTGGCAGGCCTTTGCAATCCCAATTATCCCTGGAGCTGTGGGCTTTCTGGTTCTCCGGACCCTAACCCCAACCCTAACCCTAGAAGTTGCCGACTGCGGTTTCCGGCCACGGCCCCCCCTGGGTTCTGGCTAGGAAAGCTGGGGAAGGAGCCATGTCGGTGCAGTGTCGTGCTCCTCTTGGCAGGCCTTTGCAATCCCAATTATCCCTGGAGCTGTGGGCTTTCTGGTTCTCCGGACCCTAACCCTAACCCTAACCCTAGAAGTTGCCGACCGCGGTTTCCGGCCACGGCCCCCCCTGGGTTCTGGCTAGGAAAGCCGGGGAAGGAGCCATGTCTGTGCAGTGTCGTGCTCCTCTTGGCAGGCCTTTGCAATCCCAATTATCCCTGGAGCTGTGGGCTTTCTGGTTCTCCGGACCCTAACCCTAACCCTAACCCTAGAAGTTGCCGACCGCGGTTTCCGGCCACGGCCCCCCCTGGGTTCTGGCTAGGAAAGCTGGGGAAGGAGCCATGTCGGTGCAGTGTCGTGCTCCTCTTGGCAGGCCTTTGCAATCCCAATTATCCCTGGAGCTGTGGGCTTTCTGGTTCTCCGGACCCTAACCCTAACCCTAACCCTAGAAGTTGCTGACCTCGGTTTCCGGCCACGGCCCCCTCTGGGTTCTGGCTAGGAAAGCTGGGGAAGGAGCCATGTCGGTGCAGTGTCGTGCTCCTCTTGGCAGGCCTTTGCAATCCCAATTATCCCTGGAGCTGTGGGCTTTCTGGTTCTCCGGACCCTAACCCTAACCCTAACCCTAGAAGTTGCCGACCGCGGTTTCCGGCCACGGCCCCCCCTGGGTTCTGGCTAGGAAAGCTGGGGAGGGAGCCATGTCGGTGCAGTGTCGTGCTCCTCTTGGCAGGCCTTTGCAATCCCAATTATCCCTGGAGCTGTGGGCTTTCTGGTTCTCCGGACCCTAACCCTAACCCTAACCCTAGAAGTTGCCGACCGCGGTTTCCGGCCACGGCCCCCCCTGGGTTCTGGCTAGGAAAGCAGGGGAAGGAGCCATGTCGGTGCAGTGTCGTGCTCCTCTTGGCAGGCCTTTGCAATCCCAATTATCCCTGGAGCTGTGGGCTTTCTGGTTCTCTGGACCCTAACCCTAACCCTAACCCTAGAAGTTGCCGACCGAGGTTTCCGGCCACGGCCCCCCCTGGGTTCTGGCTAGGAAAGCAAGGGAAGGAGCCATGTCTGTGCAGTGTCGTGCTCCTCTTGGCAGGCCTTTGCAATCCCAATTATCCCTGGAGCTGTGGGCTTTCTGGTTCTCCGGACCCTAACCCTAACCCTAACCCTAGAAGTTGCCGACCGCGGTTTCCGGCCACGGTCCCCCCTGGGTTCTGGCTAGGAAAGCTGGGGAGGGAGCCATGTCGGTGCAGTGTCGTGCTCCTCTTGGCAGGCCTTTGCAATCCCAATTATCCCTGGAGCTGTGGGCTTTCTGGTTCTCCGGACCCTAACCCTAACCCTAGAAGTTGCCGACCGCGGTTTCCGGCCACGGCCCCCCCTGGGTTCTGGCTAGGAAAGCTGGGGAAGGAGCCATGTCGGTGCAGTGTCGTGCTCCTCTTGGCAGGCCTTTGCAATCCCAATTATCCCTGGAGCTGTGGGCTTTCTGGTTCTCCGGACCCTAACCCTAACCCTAGAAGTTGCCGACCGCGGTTTCCGGCCACGGCCCCCCCTGGGTTCTGGCTAGGAAAGCAGGGGAAGGAGCCATGTCTGTGCAGTGTCGTGCTCCTCTTGGCAGGCTTTTGCAATCCCAATTATCCCTGGAGCTGTGGGCTTTCTGGTTCTCCGGACCCTAACCCTAACCCTAGAAGTTGCCGACCGCGGTTTCCGGCCACGGCCCCCCCTGGGTTCTGGCTAGGAAAGCAGGGGAAGGAGCCATGTCGGTGCAGTGTCGTGCTCCTCTTGGCAGGCCTTTTCAATCCCAATTATCCCTGGAGCTGTGGGCTTTCTGGTTCTCTGGACCCTAACCCTAACCCTAACCCTAGAAGTTGCCGACCGCGGTTTCCGGCCACGGCCCCCCCTGGGTTCTGGCTAGGAAAGCAGGGGAAGGAGCCATGTCTGTGCAGTGTCGTGCTCCTCTTGGCAGGCCTTTGCAATCCCAATTATCCCTGGAGCTGTGGGCTTTCTGGTTCTCCGGACCCTAACCCTAACCCTAACCCTAGAAGTTGCCGACCGCGGTTTCCGGCCACGGCCCCCCCTGGGTTCTGGCTAGGAAAGCTGGGGAGGGAGCCATGTCGGTGCAGTGTCGTGCTCCTCTTGGCAGGCCTTTGCAATCCCAATTATCCCTGGAGCTGTGGGCTTTCTGGTTCTCCGGACCCTAACCCTAACCCTAACCCTAGAAGTTGCCGACCGCGGTTTCCGGCCACGGCCCCCCCTGGGTTCTGGCTAGGAAAGCAGGGGAAGGAGCCATGTCTGTGCAGTGTCGTGCTCCTCTTGGCAGGCCTTTGCAATCCCAATTATCCCTGGAGCTGTGGGCTTTCTGGTTCTCCGGACCCTAACCCTAACCCTAACCCTAGAAGTTGCCGACCGCGGTTTCCGGCCACGGCCCCCCCTGGGTTCTGGCTAGGAAAGCAGGGGAAGGAGCCATGTCTGTGCAGTGTCGTGCTCCTCTTGGCAGGCCTTTGCAATCCCAATTATCCCTGGAGCTGTGGGCTTTCTGGTTCTCCGGACCCTAACCCTAACCCTAACCCTAGAAGTTGCCGACCGTGGTTTCCGGCCACGGCCCCCCCCGGGTTCTGGCTAGGAAAGCAGGGGAAGGAGCCATGTCTGTGCAGTGTCGTGCTCCTCTTGGCAGGCCTTTGCAATCCCAATTATCCCTGGAGCTGTGGGCTTTCTGGTTCTCCGGACCCTAACCCTAACCCTAACCCTAGAAGTTGCCGACCGCGGTTTCCGTCCGCGGCCCCCCCTGGGTTCTGGCTAGGAAAGCTGGGGAAGGAGCCATGTCGGTGCAGTGTCGTGCTCCTCTTGGCAGGCCTTTGCAATCCCAATTATCCCTGGAGCTGTGGGCTTTCTGGTTCTCCGGACCCTAACCCTAACCCTAACCCTAGAAGTTGCCGACCGCGGTTTCCGGCCACGGCCCCCCCTAGGTTCTGGCTAGGAAAGCAGGGGAAGGAGCCATGTCTGTGCAGTGTCGTGCTCCTCTTGGCAGGCCTTTGCAATCCCAATTATCCCTGGAGCTGTGGGCTTTCTGGTTCTCCGGACCCTAACCCTAACCCTAACCCTAGAAGTTGCCGACCGCGGTTTCTGGGCATGGCCCCCCCTGGGTTCTGGCTAGGAAAGCTGGGGAAGGAGCCATGTCGGTGCAGTGTCGTGCTCCTCTTGGCAGGCCTTTGCAATCCCAATTATCCCTGGAGCTGTGGGCTTTCTGGTTCTCCGGACCCTAACCCTAACCCTAACCCTAGAAGTTGCCGACCGCGGTTTCCGGCCACGGCCCCCACCGGGTTCTAACTAGGAAAGCAGGGGAAGGAGCCATGTCTGTGCAGTGTCGTGCTCCTCTTGGCAGGCCTTTGCAATCCCAGTTATCCCTGGAGCTGTGGGCTTTCTGGTTCTCCGGACCCTAACCCTAACCCTAACCCTAGAAGTTGCCGAGCGCGGTTTCCGGCCACGGCCCCCCCTGGGTTCTGGCTAGGAAAGCAGGGGAAGGAGCCATGTCTGTGCAGTGTCGTGCTCCTCTTGGCAGGCCTTTGCAATCCCAATTATCCCTGGAGCTGTGGGCTTTCTGGTTCTCCGGACCCTAACCCTAACCCTAACCCTAGAAGTTGCCGACTGCGGTTTCCGGCCACGGCCCCCCCTGGGTTCTGGCTAGGAAAGCAGGGGAAGGAGCCATGTCGGTGCAGTGTCGTGCTCCTCTTGGCAGGCCTTTGCAATCCCAATTATCCCTGGAGCTGTGGGCTTTCTGGTTCTCCGGACCCTAACCCTAACCCTAACCCTAGAAGTTGCCGACCGTGGTTTCCGGCCACGGCCCCCCCCGGGTTCTGGCTAGGAAAGCAGGGGAAGGATCCATGTCTGTGCAGTGTCGTGCTCCTCTTGGCAGGCCTTTGCAATCCCAATTATCCCTGGAGCTGTGGGCTTTCTGGTTCTCCGGACCCTAACCCTAACCCTAACCCTAGAAGTTGCCGACCGCGGTTTCCGGCCACGGCCCCCCCTGGGTTCTGGCTAGGAAAGCAGGGGAAGGAGCCATGTCTGTGCAGTGTCGTGCTTCTCTTGGCAGGCCTTTGCAATCCCAATTATCCCTGGAGCTGTGGGCTTTCTGGTTCTCCGGACCCTAACCCTAACCCTAACCCTAGAAGTTGCCGACCGCGGTTTCCGGCCACGGCCCCCCCGGGTTCTAACTAGGAAAGCAGGGGAAGGAGCCATGTCTGTGCAGTGTCGTGCTCCTCTTGGCAGGCCTTTGCAATCCCAGTTATCCCTGGAGCTGTGGGCTTTCTGGTTCTCCGGACCCTAACCCTAACCCTAACCCTAGAAGTTGCCGACCGCGGTTTCCGGCCACGGCCCCCCCTGGGTTCTGGCTAGGAAAGCTGGGGAAGGAGCCATGTCTGTGCAGTGTCGTGCTCCTCTTGGCAGGCCTTTGCAATCCCAATTATCCCTGGAGCTGTGGGCTTTCTGGTTCTCCGGACCCTAACCCTAACCCTAGAAGTTGCCGACCGCGGTTTCCGGCCACGGCCCCCCCTGGGTTCTGGCTAGGAAAGCAGGGGAAGGAGCCATGTCTGTGCAGTGTCGTGCTCCTCTTGGCAGGCCTTTGCAATCCCAATTATCCCTGGAGCTGTGGGCTTTCTGGTTCTCCGGACCCTAACCCTAACCCTAACCCTAGAAGTTGCCGACCGCGGTTTCCGGCCACGGCCCCCCCTAGGTTCTGGCTAGGAAAGCAGGGGAAGGAGCCATGTCTGTGCAGTGTCGTGCTCCTCTTGGCAGGCCTTTGCAATCCCAATTATCCCTGGAGCTGTGGGCTTTCTGGTTCTCCGGACCCTAACCCTAACCCTAACCCTAGAAGTTGCCGACCGCGGTTTCCGGCCACGGCCCCCACCGGGTTCTAGCTAGGAAAGCAGGGGAAGGAGCCATGTCTGTGCAGTGTCGTGCTCCTCTTGGCAGGCCTTTGCAATCCCAGTTATCCCTGGAGCTGTGGGCTTTCTGGTTCTCCGGACCCTAACCCTAACCCTAACCCTAGAAGTTGCCGACCGCGGTTTCCGGCCACGGCCCCCCCTGAGTTCTGGCTAGGAAAGCAGGGGAAGGAGCCATGTCTGTGCAGTGTCGTGCTCCTCTTGGCAGGCCTTTGCAATCCCAATTATCCCTGGAGCTGTGGGCTTTCTGGTTCTCCGGACCCTAACCCTAACCCTAACCCTAGAAGTTGCCGACTGCGGTTTCCGGCCACGGCCCCCCCTGGGTTCTGGCTAGGAAAGCAGGGGAAGGAGCCATGTCGGTGCAGTGTCGTGCTCCTCTTGGCAGGCCTTTGCAATCCCAATTATCCCTGGAGCTGTGGGCTTTCTGGTTCTCCGGACCCTAACCCTAACCCTAACCCTAGAAGTTGCCGACCGCGGTTTCCGGCCACGGTCCCCCCTGGGTTCTGGCTAGGAAAGCAGGGGAAGGAGCCATGTCTGTGCAGTGTCGTGCTCCTCTTGGCAGGCCTTTGCAATCCCAATTATCCCTGGAGCTGTGGGCTTTCTGGTTCTCCGGACCCTAACCCTAACCCTAACCCTAGAAGTTGCCGAGCGCGGTTTCCGGCCACGGCCCCCCCTGGGTTCTGGCTAGGAAAGCAGGGGAAGGAGCCATGTCTGTGCAGTGTCGTGCTTCTCTTGGCAGGCCTTTGCAATCCCAATTATCCCTGGAGCTGTGGGCTTTCTGGTTCTCCGGACCCTAACCCTAACCCTAACCCTAGAAGTTGCCGACCGCGGTTTCCGGCCACGGCCCCCCCGGGTTCTAACTAGGAAAGCAGGGGAAGGAGCCATGTCTGTGCAGTGTCGTGCTCCTCTTGGCAGGCCTTTGCAATCCCAGTTATCCCTGGAGCTGTGGGCTTTCTGGTTCTCCGGACCCTAACCCTAACCCTAACCCTAGAAGTTGCCGACCGCGGTTTCCGGCCACGGCCCCCCCTGGGTTCTGGCTAGGAAAGCAGGGGAAGGAGCCATGTCTGTGCAGTGTCGTGCTCCTCTTGGCAGGCCTTTGCAATCCCAATTATCCCTGGAGCTGTGGGCTTTCTGGTTCTCCGGACCCTAACCCTAACCCTAGAAGTTGCCGACCGCGGTTTCCGGCCATGGCCCCCCCTGGGTTCTGGCTAGGAAAGCAGGGGAAGGAGCCATGTCTGTGCAGTGTCGTGCTCCTCTTGGCAGGCCTTTGCAATCCCAATTATCCCTGGAGCTGTGGGCTTTCTGGTTCTCCGGACCCTAACCCTAACCCTAACCCTAGAAGTTGCCGACCGCGGTTTCCGGCCACGGCCCCCACCG
This sequence comes from Rhynochetos jubatus, assembly GCA_027574665.1. Taxonomy (NCBI): domain Eukaryota; kingdom Metazoa; phylum Chordata; class Aves; order Eurypygiformes; family Rhynochetidae; genus Rhynochetos; species Rhynochetos jubatus. Next base: position 7,046,927 of record CM050661.1, read on the forward strand.
GGTTCTAGCTAGGAAAGCAGGGGAAGGAGCCATGTCTGTGCAGTGTCGTGCTCCTCTTGGCAGGCCTTTGCAATCCCAGTTATCCCTGGAGCTGTGGGCTTTCTGGTTCTCCGGACCCTAACCCTAACCCTAACCCTAGAAGTTGCCGACCGCGGTTTCCGGCCACGGCCCCCCCTGAGTTCTGGCTAGGAAAGCAGGGGAAGGAGCCATGTCTGTGCAGTGTCGTGCTCCTCTTGGCAGGCCTTTGCAATCCCAATTATCCCTGGAGCTGTGGGCTTTCTGGTTCTCCGGACCCTAACCCTAACCCTAACCCTAGAAGTTGCCGACTGCGGTTTCCGGCCACGGCCCCCCCTGGGTTCTGGCTAGGAAAGCAGGGGAAGGAGCCATGTCGGTGCAGTGTCGTGCTCCTCTTGGCAGGCCTTTGCAATCCCAATTATCCCTGGAGCTGTGGGCTTTCTGGTTCTCCGGACCCTAACCCTAACCCTAACCCTAGAAGTTGCCGACCGTGGTTTCCGGCCACGGCCCCCCCTGGGTTCTGGCTAGGAAAGCAGGGGAAGGAGCCATGTCTGTGCAGTGTCGTGCTTCTCTTGGCAGGCCTTTGCAATCCCAATTATCCCTGGAGCTGTGGGCTTTCTGGTTCTCCGGACCCTAACCCTAACCCTAACCCTAGAAGTTGCCGACCGCGGTTTCCGGCCACGGCCCCCCCGGGTTCTAACTAGGAAAGCAGGGGAAGGAGCCATGTCTGTGCAGTGTCGTGCTCCTCTTGGCAGGCCTTTGCAATCCCAGTTATCCCTGGAGCTGTGGGCTTTCTGGTTCTCCGGACCCTAACCCTAACCCTAACCCTAGAAGTTGCCGACCGCGGTTTCCGGCCACGGCCCCCCCTGGGTTCTGGCTAGGAAAGCAGGGGAAGGAGCCATGTCTGTGCAGTGTCGTGCTCCTCTTGGCAGGCCTTTGCAATCCCAATTATCCCTGGAGCTGTGGGCTTTCTGGTTCTCCGGACCCTAACCCTAACCCTAGAAGTTGCCGACCGCGGTTTCCGGCCATGGCCCCCCCTGGGTTCTGGCTAGGAAAGCAGGGGAAGGAGCCATGTCTGTGCAGTGTCGTGCTCCTCTTGGCAGGCCTTTGCAATCCCAATTATCCCTGGAGCTGTGGGCTTTCTGGTTCTCCGGACCCTAACCCTAACCCTAACCCTAGAAGTTGCCGACCGCGGTTTCCGGCCACGGCCCCCACCGGGTTCTAGCTAGGAAAGCAGGGGAAGGAGCCATGTCTGTGCAGTGTCGTGCTCCTCTTGGCAGGCCTTTGCAATCCCAGTTATCCCTGGAGCTGTGGGCTTTCTGGTTCTCCGGACCCTAACCCTAACCCTAACCCTAGAAGTTGCCGACCGCGGTTTCCGGCCACGGCCCCCCCTGAGTTCTGGCTAGGAAAGCAGGGGAAGGAGCCATGTCTGTGCAGTGTCGTGCTCCTCTTGGCAGGCCTTTGCAATCCCAATTATCCCTGGAGCTGTGGGCTTTCTGGTTCTCCGGACCCTAACCCTAACCCTAACCCTAGAAGTTGCCGACTGCGGTTTCCGGCCACGGCCCCCCCTGGGTTCTGGCTAGGAAAGCAGGGGAAGGAGCCATGTCGGTGCAGTGTCGTGCTCCTCTTGGCAGGCCTTTGCAATCCCAATTATCCCTGGAGCTGTGGGCTTTCTGGTTCTCCGGACCCTAACCCTAACCCTAACCCTAGAAGTTGCCGACCGTGGTTTCCGGCCACGGCCCCCCCCGGGTTCTGGCTAGGAAAGCAGGGGAAGGATCCATGTCTGTGCAGTGTCGTGCTCCTCTTGGCAGGCCTTTGCAATCCCAATTATCCCTGGAGCTGTGGGCTTTCTGGTTCTCCGGACCCTAACCCTAACCCTAACCCTAGAAGTTGCCGACCGCGGTTTCCGGCCACGGCCCCCCCTGGGTTCTGGCTAGGAAAGCTGGGGAAGGAGGCATGTCGGTGCAGTGTCATGCTCCTCTTGGCAGGCCTTTGCAATCCCAATTATCCCTGGAGCTGTGGGCTTTCTGGTTCTCCGGACCCTAACCCTAACCCTAACCCTAGAAGTTGCCGACCGCGGTTTCCGGCCACGGTCCCCCCTGGGTTCTGGCTAGGAAAGCAGGGGAAGGAGCCATGTCTGTGCAGTGTCGTGCTCCTCTTGGCAGGCCTTTGCAATCCCAATTATCCCTGGAGCTGTGGGCTTTCTGGTTCTCCGGACCCTAACCCTAACCCTAACCCTAGAAGTTGCCGACCGCGGTTTCTGGCCACGGCCCCCCCTGGGTTCTGGCTAGGAAAGCAGGGGAAGGAGCCATGTCTGTGCAGTGTCGTGCTTCTCTTGGCAGGCCTTTGCAATCCCAATTATCCCTGGAGCTGTGGGCTTTCTGGTTCTCCGGACCCTAACCCTAACCCTAACCCTAGAAGTTGCCGACCGCGGTTTCCGGCCACGGCCCCCCCGGGTTCTAACTAGGAAAGCAGGGGAAGGAGCCATGTCTGTGCAGTGTCGTGCTCCTCTTGGCAGGCCTTTGCAATCCCAGTTATCCCTGGAGCTGTGGGCTTTCTGGTTCTCCGGACCCTAACCCTAACCCTAACCCTAGAAGTTGCCGACCGCGGTTTCCGGCCACGGCCCCCCCTGGGTTCTGGCTAGGAAAGCAGGGGAAGGAGCCATGTCTGTGCAGTGTCGTGCTCCTCTTGGCAGGCCTTTGCAATCCCAATTATCCCTGGAGCTGTGGGCTTTCTGGTTCTCCGGACCCTAACCCTAACCCTAGAAGTTGCCGACCGCGGTTTCCGGCCACGGCCCCCCCTGGGTTCTGGCTAGGAAAGCAGGGGAAGGAGCCATGTCTGTGCAGTGTCGTGCTCCTCTTGGCAGGCCTTTGCAATCCCAATTATCCCTGGAGCTGTGGGCTTTCTGGTTCTCCGGACCCTAACCCTAACCCTAGAAGTTGCCGACCGCGGTTTCCGGCCACGGCCCCCCCTAGGTTCTGGCTAGGAAAGCAGGGGAAGGAGCCATGTCTGTGCAGTGTCGTGCTCCTCTTGGCAGGCCTTTGCAATCCCAATTATCCCTGGAGCTGTGGGCTTTCTGGTTCTCCGGACCCTAACCCTAACCCTAACCCTAGAAGTTGCCGACCGCGGTTTCCGGCCACGGCCCCCCCTGGGTTCTGGCTAGGAAAGCAGGGGAAGGAGCCATGTCTGTGCAGTGTCGTGCTCCTCTTGGCAGGCCTTTGCAATCCCAATTATCCCTGGAGCTGTGGGCTTTCTGGTTCTCCGGACCCTAACCCTAACCCTAACCCTAGAAGTTGCCGACTGCGGTTTCCGGCCACGGCCCCCCCTGGGTTCTGGCTAAGAAAGCAGGGGAAGGAGCCATGTCGGTGCAGTGTCGTGCTCCTCTTGGCAGGCCTTTGCAATCCCAATTATCCCTGGAGCTGTGGGCTTTCTGGTTCTCCGGACCCTAACCCTAACCCTAACCCTAGAAGTTGCCGACCGCGGTTTCCGGCCACGGCCCCCCCTGGGTTCTGGCTAGGAAAGCAGGGGAAGGAGCCATGTCGGTGCAGTGTCGTGCTCCTCTTGGCAGGCCTTTGCAATCCCAATTATCCCTGGAGCTGTGGGCTTTCTGGTTCTCCGGACCCTAACCCTAACCCTAACCCTAGAAGTTGCCGACCGCGGTTTCCGGCCACGGCCCCCCCTGGGTTCTGGCTAGGAAAGCTGGGGAAGGAGGCATGTCGGTGCAGTGTCATGCTCCTCTTGGCAGGCCTTTGCAATCCCAATTATCCCTGGAGCTGTGGGCTTTCTGGTTCTCCGGACCCTAACCCTAACCCTAACCCTAGAAGTTGCCGACCGCGGTTTCCGGCCACGGCCCCCCCTGGGTTCTGGCTAGGAAAGCTGGGGAAGGAGCCATGTCGGTGCAGTGTCGTGCTCCTCTTGGCAGGCCTTTGCAATCCCAATTATCGCTGGAGCTGTGGGCTTTCTGGTTCTCCGGACCCTAACCCTAACCCTAGAAGTTGCCGACCGCGGTTTCCGGCCACGGCCCCCCCTGGGTTCTGGCTAGGAAAGCAGGGGAAGGAGCCATGTCGGTGCAGTGTCGTGCTCCTCTTGGCAGGCCTTTGCAATCCCAATTATCCCTGGAGCTGTGGGCTTTCTGGTTCTCTGGACCCTAACCCTAACCCTAACCCTAGAAGTTGCCGACCGAGGTTTCCGGCCACGGCCCCCCCTGGGTTCTGGCTAGGAAAGCAGGGGAAGGAGCCATGTCTGTGCAGTGTCGTGCTCCTCTTGGCAGGCCTTTGCAATCCCAATTATCCCTGGAGCTGTGGGCTTTCTGGTTCTCCGGACCCTAACCCTAACCCTAACCCTAGAAGTTGCCGACCTTGGTTTCCGGCCACGGCCCCCCCTGGGTTCTGGCTAGGAAAGCTGGGGAAGGAGCCATGTCGGTGCAGTGTCGTGCTCCTCTTGGCAGGCCTTTGCAATCCCAATTATCCCTGGAGCTGTGGGCTTTCTGGTTCTCCGGACCCTAACCCTAACCCTAACCCTAGAAGTTGCCGACCGCGGTTTCTGGCCACGGCCCCCCCTGGGTTCTGGCTAGGAAAGCAGGGGAAGGAGCCATGTCTGTGCAGTGTCGTGCTCCTCTTGGCAGGCCTTTGCAATCCCAATTATCCCTGGAGCTGTGGGCTTTCTGGTTCTCCGGACCCTAACCCTAACCCTAACCCTAGAAGTTGCCGACCGCGGTTTCTGGCCACGGCCCCCCCTGGGTTCTGGCTAGGAAAGCAGGGGAAGGAGCCATGTCTGTGCAGTGTCGTGCTCCTCTTGGCAGGCCTTTGCAATCCCAATTATCCCTGGAGCTGTGGGCTTTCTGGTTCTCCGGACCCTAACCCTAACCCTAACCCTAGAAGTTGCCGACCGCGGTTTCCGGCCACGGCCCCCCCTGGGTTCTGGCTAGGAAAGCTGGGGAAGGAGCCATGTCGGTGCAGTGTCGTGCTCCTCTTGGCAGGCCTTTGCAATCCCAATTATCCCTGGAGCTGTGGGCTTTCTGGTTCTCCGGACCCTAACCCTAACCCTAACCCTAGAAGTTGCCGACCGCGGTTTCCGGCCACGGCCCCCCCTGGGTTCTGGCTAGGAAAGCAGGGGAAGGAGCCATGTCGGTGCAGTGTCGTGCTCCTCTTGGCAGGCCTTTGCAATCCCAATTATCCCTGGAGCTGTGGGCTTTCTGGTTCTCCGGACCCTAACCCTAACCCTAACCCTAGAAGTTGCCGAGCGCGGTTTCCGGCCACGGCCCCCCCTGGGTTCTGGCTAGGAAAGCAGGGTAAGGAGCCATGTCTGTGCAGTGTCGTGCTCCTCTTGGCAGGCCTTTGCAATCCCAATTATCCCTGGAGCTGTGGGCTTTCTGGTTCTCCGGACCCTAACCCCAACCCTAACCCTAGAAGTTGCCGACCGCGGTTTCCGTCCACGGCCCCCCCCGGGTTCTGGCTAGGAAAGCAGGGGAAGGAGCCATGTCTGTGCAGTGTCGTGCTCCTCTTGGCAGGCCTTTGCAATCCCAATTATCCCTGGAGCTGTGGGCTTTCTGGTTCTCCGGACCCTAACCCTAACCCTAACCCTAGAAGTTGCCGACCGCAGTTTCCGGCCACGGCCCCCCCGGGTTCTGGCTAGGAAAGCTGGGGAAGGAGCCATGTCGGTGCAGTGTCGTGCTCCTCTTGGCAGGCCTTTGCAATCCCAATTATCGCTGGAGCTGTGGGCTTTCTGGTTCTCCGGACCCTAACCCTAACCCTAACCCTAGAAGTTGCCGACCGCGGTTTCCGGCCACGGCCCCCCCTGCGTTCTGGCTAGGAAAGCTGGGGAAGGAGCCATGTCTGTGCAGTGTCGTGCTCCTCTTGGCAGGCCTTTGCAATCCCAATTATCCCTGGAGCTGTGGGCTTTCTGGTTCTCCGGACCCTAACCCTAACCCTAACCCTAGAAGTTGCCGACTGCGGTTTCCGGCCACGGCCCCCTCTGGGTTCTGGCTAGGAAAGCAGGGGAAGGAGCCATGTCTGTGCAGTGTCGTGCTCCTCTTGGCAGGCCTTTGCAATCCCAATTATCCCTGGAGCTGTGGGCTTTCTGGTTCTCCGGACCCTAACCCTAACCCTAACCCTAGAAGTTGCCGACCGCGGTTTCCGGCCACGGCCCCCCCTGGGTTCTGGCTAGGAAAGCAGTGGAAGGAGCCATGTCTGTGCAGTGTCGTGCTCCTCTTGGCAGGCCTTTGCAATCCCAATTATCCCTGGAGCTGTGGGCTTTCTGGTTCTCCGGACCCTAACCCCAACCCTAACCCTAGAAGTTGCCGACCGCGGTTTCCAGCCACGGCCCCCCCTGGGTTCTGGCTAGGAAAGCTGGGGAAGGAGCCATGTCTGTGCAGTGTCGTGCTCCTCTTGGCAGGCCTTTGCAATCCCAATTATCCCTGGAGCTGTGGGCTTTCTGGTTCTCCGGACCCTAACCCTAACCCTAACCCTAGAAGTTGCCGACCGCGGTTTCCGGCCACGGCCCCCCCTGGGTTCTGGCTAGGAAAGCTGGGGAAGGAGCCATGTCTGTGCAGTGTCGTGCTCCTCTTGGCAGGCCTTTGCAATCCCAATTATCCCTGGAGCTGTGGGCTTTCTGGTTCTCCGGACCCTAACCCTAACCCTAACCCTAGAAGTTGCCGACCGCGGTTTCCGGCCACGGCCCCCCCTGGGTTCTGGCTAGGAAAGCAGGGGAAGGAGCCATGTCGGTGCAGTGTCGTGCTCCTCTTGGCAGGCCTTTGCAATCCCAATTATCCCTGGAGCTGTGGGCTTTCTGGTTCTCCGGACCCTAACCCTAACCCTAACCCTAGAAGTTGCCGACCGCGGTTTCCGTCCACGGCCCCCCCTGGGTTCTGGCTAGGAAAGCAGGGGAAGGAGCCACGTCTGTGCAGTGTTGTGCTCCTCTTGGCAGGCCTTTGCAATCCCAATTATCCCTGGAGCTGTGGGCTTTCTGGTTCTCCGGACCCTAACCCCAACCCTAACCCTAGAAGTTGCCGACCGCGGTTTCCAGCCACGGCCCCCCCTGGGTTCTGGCTAGGAAAGCTGGGGAAGGAGCCATGTCTGTGCAGTGTCGTGCTCCTCTTGGCAGGCCTTTGCAATCCCAATTATCCCTGGAGCTGTGGGCTTTCTGGTTCTCCGGACCCTAACCCTAACCCTAACCCTAGAAGTTGCCGACCGCGGTTTCCGTCCACGGCCCCCCCTGGGTTCTGGCTAGGAAATCTGGGGAAGGAGCCATGTCGGTGCAGTGTCGTGCTCCTCTTGGCAGGCCTTTGCAATCCCAATTATCCCTGGAGCTGTGGGCTTTCTGGTTCTCCGGACCCTAACCCTAACCCTAACCCTAGAAGTTGCCGACCGCGGTTTCTGGCCACGGCCCCCCCTGGGTTCTGGCTAGGAAAGCTGGGGAAGGAGCCATGTCTGTGCAGTGTCGTGCTCCTCTTGGCAGGCCTTTGCAATCCCAATTATCCCTGGAGCTGTGGGCTTTCTGGTTCTCCGGACCCTAACCCTAACCCTAACCCTAGAAGTTGCCGACCGCAGTTTCCGGCCACGGCCCCCCCTGCGTTCTGGCTAGGAAAGCTGGGGAAGGAGCCATGTCGGTGCAGTGTCGTGCTCCTCTTGGCAGGCCTTTGCAATCCCAATTATCCCTGGAGCTGTGGGCTTTCTGGTTCTCCGGACCCTAACCCCAACCCTAACCCTAGAAGTTGCCGACCGCGGTTTCCGGCCACGGCCCCCCCTGGGTTCTGGCTAGGAAAGCAGGGGAAGGAGCCATGTCTGTGCAGTGTCGTGCTCCTCTTGGCAGGCCTTTGCAATCCCAATTATCCCTGGAGCTGTGGGCTTTCTGGTTCTCCGGACCCTAACCCTAACCCTAACCCTAGAAGTTGCCGACCGCGGTTTCCGGCCACGGCCCCCCCTGGGTTCTGGCTAGGAAAGCTGGGGAAGGAGCCATGTCGGTGCAGTGTCGTGCTCCTCTTGGCAGGCCTTTGCAATCCCAATTATCCCTGGAGCTGTGGGCTTTCTGGTTCTCTGGACCCTAACCCTAACCCTAACCCTAGAAGTTGCCGACCGCGGTTTCCGGCCAGGGCCCCCCCCGGGTTCTGGCTAGGAAAGCAGGGGAAGGAGCCATGTCTGTGCAGTGTCGTGCTCCTCTTGGCAGGCCTTTGCAATCCCAATTATCCCTGGAGCTGTGGGCTTTCTGGTTCTCCGGACCCTAACCCTAACCCTAACCCTAGAAGTTGCCGACCGCGGTTTCTGGCCACGGCCCCCCCTGGGTTCTGGCTAGGAAAGCAGGGGAAGGAGCCATGTCTGTGCAGTGTCGTGCTCCTCTTGGCAGGCCTTTGCAATCCCAATTATCCCTGGAGCTGTGGGCTTTCTGGTTCTCCGGACCCTAACCCTAACCCTAACCCTAGAAGTTGCCGACCGCGGTTTCCGGCCACGGCCCCCCCTGCGTTCTGGCTAGGAAATCTGGGGAAGGAGCCATGTCGGTGCAGTGTCGTGCTCCTCTTGGCAGGCCTTTGCAATCCCAATTATCCCTGGAGCTGTGGGCTTTCTGGTTCTCCGGACCCTAACCCTAACCCTAACCCTAGAAGTTGCCGACCGAGGTTTCCGACCACGGCCCCCCCTGGGTTCTGGCTAGGAAAGCTGGGGAAGGAGCCACGTCTGTGCAGTGTTGTGCTCCTCTTGGCAGGCCTTTGCAATCCCAATTATCCCTGGAGCTGTGGGCTTTCTGGTTCTCCGGACCCTAACCCTAACCCTAACTCTACAAGTTGCCGACCGCGGTTTCCGGCCACGGCCCCCCCTGGGTTCTGGCTAGGAAAGCTGGGGAAGGAGCCATGTCGGTGCAGTGTCGTGCTCCTCTTGGCAGGCCTTTGCAATCCCAATTATCCCTGGAGCTGTGGGCTTTCTGGTTCTCCGGACCCTAACCCTAACCCTAACCCTAGAAGTTGCCGACCGCGGTTTCCGGCCACGGCCCCCCCTGGGTTCTGGCTAGGAAAGCAGGGGAAGGAGCCATGTCTGTGCAGTGTCGTGCTCCTCTTGGCAGGCCTTTGCAATCCCAATTATCCCTGGAGCTGTGGGCTTTCTGGTTCTCCGGACCCTAACCCTAACCCTAACCCTAGAAGTTGCCGACCGCGGTTTCCGGCCACGGCCCCCCCTGGGTTCTGGCTAGGAAAGCAGGGGAAGGAGCCATGTCTGTGCAGTGTCGTGCTCCTCTTGGCAGGCCTTTGCAAACCCAATTATCCCTGGAGCTGTGGGCTTTCTGGTTCTCCGGACCCTAACCCTAACCCTAACCCTAGAAGTTGCCGACCGCGGTTTCCGGCCACGGCCCCCCCTGGGTTCTGGCTAGGAAAGCAGGGGAAGGAGCCATGTCTGTGCAGTGTCGTGCTCCTCTTGGCAGGCCTTTGCAATCCCAATTATCCCTGGAGCTGTGGGCTTTCTGGTTCTCCGGACCCTAACCCTAACCCTAACCCTAGAAGTTGCCGACCGCGGTTTCCGGCCACGGCCCCCCCCGGGTTCTAGCTAGGAAAGCAGGGGAAGGAGCCATGTCTGTGCAGTGTCGTGCTCCTCTTGGCAGGCCTTTGCAATCCCAATTATCCCTGGAGCTGTGGGCTTTCTGGTTCTCCGGACCCTAACCCTAACCCTAACCCTAGAAGTTGCCGACCGCGGTTTCTGGCCACGGCCCCCCCTGGGTTCTGGCTAGGAAAGCAGGGGAAGGAGCCATGTCTGTGCAGTGTCGTGCTCCTCTTGGCAGGCCTTTGCAATCCCAATTATCCCTGGAGCTGTGGGCTTTCTGGTTCTCCGGACCCTAACCCTAACCCTAACCCTAGAAGTTGCCGACCGCGGTTTCCGGCCACGGCCCCCCCTGGGTTCTGGCTAGGAAATCTGGGGAAGGAGCCATGTCGGTGCAGTGTCGTGCTCCTCTTGGCAGGCCTTTGCAATCCCAATTATCCCTGGAGCTGTGGGCTTTCTGGTTCTCCGGACCCTAACCCTAACCCTAACCCTAGAAGTTGCCGACTGCAGTTTCCGGCCACGGCCCCCCCCGGGTTCTTGCTAGGAAAGCTGGGGAAGGAGCCATGTCGGTGCAGTGTCATGCTCCTCTTGGCAGGCCTTTGCAATCCCAATTATCCCTGGAGCTGTGGGCTTTCTGGTTCTCCGGACCCTAACCCTAACCCTAACCCGAGAAGTTGCCGACCGCGGTTTCCGGCCACGGCCCCCCCCGGGTTCTGGCTAGGAAAGCAGGGGAAGGAGCCATGTCTGTGCAGTGTCGTGCTCCTCTTGGCAGGCCTTTGCAATCCCAATTATCCCTGGAGCTGTGGGCTTTCTGGTTCTCCGGACCCTAACCCTAACCCTAACCCTAGAAGTTGCCGACCGCGGTTTCCGGCCACGGCCCCCCCTGGGTTCTGGCTAGGAAAGCTGGGGAAGGAGCCACGTCTGTGCAGTGTCGTGCTCCTCTTGGCAGGCCTTTGCAATCCCAATTATCCCTGGAGCTGTGGGCTTTCTGGTTCTCCGGACCCTAACCCTAACCCTAACCCTAGAAGTTGCCGACCGCGGTTTCCGGCCACGGCCCCCCCTGGGTTCTGGCTAGGAAAGCAGGGGAAGGAGCCATGTCTGTGCAGTGTCGTGCTCCTCTTGGCAGGCCTTTGCAATCCCAATTATCCCTGGAGCTGTGGGCTTTCTGGTTCTCCGGACCCTAACCCTAACCCTAACCCTAGAAGTTGCCGACCGTGGTTTCCGGCCACGGCCCCCCCTGGATTCTGGCTAGGAAAGCAGGGGAAGGAGCCATGTCTGTGCAGTGTCGTGCTCCTCTTGGCAGGCCTTTGCAATCCCAATTATCGCTGGAGCTGTGGGCTTTCTGGTTCTCCGGACCCTAACCCTAACCCTAACCCTAGAAGTTGCCGACCGCGGTTTCCAGCCACGGCCCCCCCTGGGTTCTGGCTAGGAAAGCAGGGGAAGGAGCCATGTCTGTGCAGTGTCGTGCTCCTCTTGGCAGGCCTTTGCAATCCCAATTATCCCTGGAGCTGTGGGCTTTCTGGTTCTCCGGACCCTAACCCTAACCCTAACCCTAGAAGTTGCTGACCGCGGTTTCCGGCCACGGCCCCCCCTGGGTTCTGGCTAGGAAAGCAGGTGAAGGAGCCATGTCGGTGCAGTGTCGTGCTCCTCTTGGCAGGCCTTTGCAATCCCAATTATCCCTGGAGCTGTGGGCTTTCTGGTTCTCCGGACCCTAACCCTAACCCTAACCCTAGAAGTTGCCGACCGCGGTTTCCGGCCACGGCCCCCCCTGGGTTCTGGCTAGGAAAGCAGGGGAAGGAGCCATGTCGGTGCAGTGTCGTGCTCCTCTTGGCAGGCCTTTGCAATCCCAATTATCCCTGGAGCTGTGGGCTTTCTGGTTCTCCGGACCCTAACCCTAACCCTAACCCTAGAAGTTGCCGACCGCGGTTTCCGGCCACGGCCCCCCCTGGGTTCTGGCTAGGAAAGCTGGGGAAGGAGCCATGTCTGTGCAGTGTCGTGCTCCTCTTGGCAGGCCTTTGCAATCCCAATTATCCCTGGAGCTGTGGGCTTTCTGGTTCTCCGGACCCTAACCCTAACCCTAACCCTAGAAGTTGCCGAGCGCGGTTTCCGGCCACGGCCCCCCCTGCGTTCTGGCTAGGAAAGCAGTGGAAGGAGCCATGTCTGTGCAATGTCGTGCTCCTCTTGGCAGGCCTTTGCAATCCCAATTATCCCTGGAGCTGTGGGCTTTCTGGTTCTCCGGACCCTAACCCTAACCCTAACCCTAGAAGTTGCCGACCGTGGTTTCCGGCCACGGCCCCCCCCGGGTTCTGGCTAGGAAAGCAGGGGAAGGAGCCATGTCTGTGCAGTGTCGTGCTCCTCTTGGCAGGCCTTTGCAATCCCAATTATCCCTGGAGCTGTGGGCTTTCTGGTTCTCCGGACCCTAACCCCAACCCTAACCCTAGAAGTTGCCGACCGCGGTTTCCGGCCATGGCCCCCCCTGGGTTCTGGCTAGGAAAGCAGGTGAAGGAGCCATGTCTGTGCAGTGTCGTGCTCCTCTTGGCAGGCCTTTGCAATCCCAATTATCCCTGGAGCTGTGGGCTTTCTGGTTCTCTGGACCCTAACCCTAACCCTAACCCTAGAAGTTGCTGACCGCGGTTTCCGGCCACGGCCCCCCCCGGGTTCTGGCTAGGAAAGCAGGGGAAGGAGCCATGTCTGTGCAGTGTCGTGCTCCTCTTGGCAGGCCTTTGCAATCCCAATTATCCCTGGAGCTGTGGGCTTTCTGGTTCTCCGGACCCTAACCCTAACCCTAACCCTAGAAGTTGCCGACCGCGGTTTCCGGCCACGGCCCCCCCTGGGTTCTGGCTAGGAAAGCAGGGGAAGGAGCCATGTCTGTGCAGTGTCGTGCTCCTCTTGGCAGGCCTTTGCAATCCCAATTATCCCTGGAGCTGTGGGCTTTCTGGTTCTCCGGACCCTAACCCTAACCCTAACCCTAGAAGTTGCCGACCTCGGTTTCCGGCCACGGCCCCCCCCGGGTTCTGGCTAGGAAAGCAGGGGAAGGAGCCATGTCTGTGCAGTGTCGTGCTCCTCTTGGCAGGCCTTTGCAATCCCAATTATCCCTGGAGCTGTGGGCTTTCTGGTTCTCCGGACCCTAACCCCAACCCTAACCCTAGAAGTTGCCGACCGCGGTTTCCGGCCACGGCCCCCCCTGGGTTCTGGCTAGGAAAGCAGGGGAAGGAGCCATGTCTGTGCAGTGTCGTGCTCCTCTTGGCAGGCCTTTGCAATCCCAATTATCCCTGGAGCTGTGGGCTTTCTGGTTCTCCGGACCCTAACCCTAACCCTAACCCTAGAAGTTGCCGACCGCGGTTTCCGGCCACGGCCCCCCCTGGGTTCTGGCTAGGAAAGCAGGGGAAGGAGCCATGTCTGTGCAGTGTCGTGCTCCTCTTGGCAGGCCTTTGCAATCCCAATTATCCCTGGAGCTGTGGGCTTTCTGGTTCTCCGGACCCTAACCCTAACCCTAACCCTAGAAGTTGCCAACTGCGGTTTCCGGCCACGGCCCCCCCTGGGTTCTGGCTAGGAAAGCAGGGGAAGGAGCCATGTCGGTGCAGTGTCGTGCTCCTCTTGGCAGGCCTTTGCAATCCCAATTATCCCTGGAGCTGTGGGCTTTCTGGTTCTCCGGACCCTAACCCTAACCCTAACCCTAGAAGTTGCCAACTGCGGTTTCCGGCCACGGCCCCCCCTGGGTTCTGGCTAGGAAAGCAGGGGAAGGAGCCATGTCGGTGCAGTGTCGTGCTCCTCTTGGCAGGCCTTTGCAATCCCAATTATCCCTGGAGCTGTGGGCTTTCTGGTTCTCCGGACCCTAACCCTAACCCTAACCCTAGAAGTTGCCGACCGCGGTTTCCGGCCACGGCCCCCCCTGGGTTCTGGCTAGGAAAGCTGGGGAAGGAGCCATGTCTGTGCAGTGTCGTGCTCCTCTTGGCAGGCCTTTGCAATCCCAATTATCCCTGGAGCTGTGGGCTTTCTGGTTCTCCGGACCCTAACCCTAACCCTAACCCTAGAAGTTGCCGAGCGCGGTTTCCGGCCACGGCCCCCCCTGCGTTCTGGCTAGGAAAGCAGTGGAAGGAGCCATGTCTGTGCAATGTCGTGCTCCTCTTGGCAGGCCTTTGCAATCCCAATTATCCCTGGAGCTGTGGGCTTTCTGGTTCTCCGGACCCTAACCCTAACCCTAACCCTAGAAGTTGCCGACCGTGGTTTCCGGCCACGGCCCCCCCCGGGTTCTGGCTAGGAAAGCAGGGGAAGGAGCCATGTCTGTGCAGTGTCGTGCTCCTCTTGGCAGGCCTTTGCAATCCCAATTATCCCTGGAGCTGTGGGCTTTCTGGTTCTCCGGACCCTAACCCCAACCCTAACCCTAGAAGTTGCCGACCGCGGTTTCCGGCCATGGCCCCCCCTGGGTTCTGGCTAGGAAAGCAGGGGAAGGAGCCATGTCTGTGCAGTGTCGTGCTCCTCTTGGCAGGCCTTTGCAATCCCAATTATCCCTGGAGCTGTGGGCTTTCTGGTTCTCTGGACCCTAACCCTAACCCTAACCCTAGAAGTTGCTGACCGCGGTTTCCGGCCACGGCCCCCCCCGGGTTCTGGCTAGGAAAGCTGTGGAAGGAGCCATGTCTGTGCAGTGTCGTGCTCCTCTTGGCAGGCCTTTGCAATCCCAATTATCCCTGGAGCTGTGGGCTTTCTGGTTCTCCGGACCCTAACCCTAACCCTAACCCTAGAAGTTGCCGACCGCGGTTTCCGGCCACGGCCCCCCCTGGGTTCTGGCTAGGAAAGCAGGGGAAGGAGCCATGTCTGTGCAGTGTCGTGCTCCTCTTGGCAGGCCTTTGCAATCCCAATTATCCCTGGAGCTGTGGGCTTTCTGGTTCTCCGGACCCTAACCCTAACCCTAACCCTAGAAGTTGCCGACCTCGGTTTCCGGCCACGGCCCCCCCCGGGTTCTGGCTAGGAAAGCAGGGGAAGGAGCCATGTCTGTGCAGTGTCGTGCTCCTCTTGGCAGGCCTTTGCAATCCCAATTATCCCTGGAGCTGTGGGCTTTCTGGTTCTCCGGACCCTAACCCCAACCCTAACCCTAGAAGTTGCCGACCGCGGTTTCCGGCCACGGCCCCCCCTGGGTTCTGGCTAGGAAAGCAGGGGAAGGAGCCATGTCTGTGCAGTGTCGTGCTCCTCTTGGCAGGCCTTTGCAATCCCAATTATCCCTGGAGCTGTGGGCTTTCTGGTTCTCCGGACCCTAACCCTAACCCTAACCCTAGAAGTTGCCGACCGCGGTTTCCGGCCACGGCCCCCCCTGGGTTCTGGCTAGGAAAGCAGGGGAAGGAGCCATGTCTGTGCAGTGTCGTGCTCCTCTTGGCAGGCCTTTGCAATCCCAATTATCCCTGGAGCTGTGGGCTTTCTGGTTCTCCGGACCCTAACCCTAACCCTAACCCTAGAAGTTGCCAACTGCGGTTTCCGGCCACGGCCCCCCCCTGGGTTCTGGCTAGGAAAGCAGGGGAAGGAGCCATGTCTGTGCAGTGTCGTGCTCCTCTTGGCAGGCCTTTGCAATCCCAATTATCCCTGGAGCTGTGGGCTTTCTGGTTCTCCGGACCCTAACCCTAACCCTAACCCTAGAAGGTGCCGACCGCGTTTTCCGGCCACGGCCCCCCCTGGGTTCTGGCTAGGAAATCAGGGGAAGGAGCCATGTCTGTGCAGTGTCGTGCTCCTCTTGGCAGGCCTTTGCAATCCCAATTATCCCTGGAGCTGTGGGCTTTCTGGTTCTCCGGACCCTAACCCTAACCCTAACCCTAGAAGTTGCCGACCGCGGTTTCCGGCCACGGCCCCCCCAGGGTTCTGGCTAGGAAAGCAGGGGAAGGAGCCATGTCTGTGCAGTGTCGTGCTCCTCTTGGCAGGCCTTTGCAATCCCAATTATCCCTGGAGCTGTGGGCTTTCTGGTTCTCCGGACCCTAACCCTAACCCTAACCCTAGAAGTTGCCGACCGCGGTTTCCGGCCACGGCCCCCCCTGGGTTCTGGCTAGGAAAGCTGGGGAAGGAGCCATGTCTGTGCAGTGTCGTGCTCCTCTTGGCAGGCCTTTGCAATCCCAATTATCCCTGGAGCTGTGGGCTTTCTGGTTCTCCGGACCCTAACCCTAACCCTAACCCTAGAAGTTGCCGACCTTGGTTTCCGGCCACGGCCCCCCCTGGGTTCTGGCTAGGAAAGCAGGGGAAGGAGCCATGTCGGTGCAGTGTCGTGCTCCTCTTGGCAGGCCTTTGCAATCCCAATTATCCCTGGAGCTGTGGGCTTTCTGGTTCTCCGGACCCTAACCCTAACCCTAACCCTAGAAGTTGCCGACCTTGGTTTCCGGCCACGGCCCCCCCTGGGTTCTGGCTAGGAAAGCAGGGGAAGGAGCCATGTCGGTGCAGTGTCGTGCTCCTCTTGGCAGGCCTTTGCAATCCCAATTATCCCTGGAGCTGTGGGCTTTCTGGTTCTCCGGACCCTAACCCTAACCCTAACCCTAGAAGTTGCCGACCGCGGTTTCCGTGCACGGCCCCCCCTGGGTTCTGGCTAGGAAAGCAGGGGAAGGAGCCATGTCTGTGCAGTGTCTTGCTCCTCTTGGCAGGCCTTTGCAATCCCAATTATCCCTGGAGCTGTGGGCTTTCTGGTTCTCCGGACCCTAACCCTAACCCTAACCCTAGAAGTTGCCGACCGCGGTTTCCGGCCACGGCCCCCCCTGGGTTCTGGCTAGGAAAGCAGGGGAAGGAGCCATGTCTGTGCAGTGTCGTGCTCCTCTTGGCAGGCCTTTGCAATCCCAATTATCCCTGGAGCTGTGGGCTTTCTGGTTCTCCGGACCCTAACCCTAACCCTAACCCTAGAAGTTGCCGACCGTGGTTTCCGGCCACGGCCCCCCCTGGGTTCTGGCTAGGAAAGCAGGGGAAGGAGCCATGTCGGTGCAGTGTCGTGCTCCTCTTGGCAGGCCTTTGCAATCCCAATTATCCCTGGAGCTGTGGGCTTTCTGGTTCTCCGGACCCTAACCCTAACCCTAACCCTAGAAGTTGCCGACCGCGGTTTCCGGCCACGGCCCCCCCCTGGTTCTGGCTAGGAAAGCAGGGGAAGGAGCCATGTCTGTGCAGTGTCGTGCTCCTCTTGGCAGGCCTTTGCAATCCCAATTATCCCTGGAGCTGTGGGCTTTCTGGTTCTCCGGACCCTAACCCTAACCCTAACCCTAGAAGTTGCCGACCGCGGTTTCCGGCCACGGCCCCCCCTGGGTTCTGGCTAGGAAAGCTGGGGAAGGAGCCATGTCTGTGCAGTGTCGTGCTCCTCTTGGCAGGCCTTTGCAATCCCAATTATCCCTGGAGCTGTGGGCTTTCTGGTTCTCCGGACCCTAACACCAACCCTAACCCTAGAAGTTGCCGACCGCGGTTTCCGGCCACGGCCCCCCCTGGGTTCTGGCTAGGAAAGCAGGGGAAGGAGCCATGTCTGTGCAGTGTCGTGCTCCTCTTGGCAGGCCTTTGCAATCCCAATTATCCCTGGAGCTGTGGGCTTTCTGGTTCTCCGGACCCTAACCCTAACCCTAACCCTAGAAGTTGCCGACCGCGGTTTCCGGCCATGGCCCCCCCTGGGTTCTGGCTAGGAAAGCTAGGGAAGGAGCCATGTCGGTGCAGTGTCGTGCTCCTCTTGGCAGGCCTTTGCAATCCCAATTATCCCTGGAGCTGTGGGCTTTCTGGTTCTCCAGACCCTAACCCTAACCCTAACCCTAGAAGTTGCCGACCGCGGTTTCCGGCCACGGCCCCCCCTGGGTTCTGGCTAGGAAAGCAGGGGAAGGAGCCATGTCTGTGCAGTGTCGTGCTTCTCTTGGCAGGCCTTTGCAATCCCAATTATCCCTGGAGCTGTGGGCTTTCTGGTTCTCCGGACCCTAACCCTAATCCTAACCCTAGAAGTTGCCGACCGCGGTTTCCGGCCACGGCCCCCCCTGGGTTCTGGCTAGGAAAGCAGGGTAAGGAGCCATGTCGGTGCAGTGTCGTGCTCCTCTTGGCAGGCCTTTGCATTCCCAATTATCCCTGGAGCTGTGGGCTTTCTGGTTCTCCGGACCCTAACCCTAACCCTAACCCTAGAAGTTGCCGACCGCGGTTTCCGGCCACGGCCCCCCCTGGGTTCTGGCTAGGAAAGCTGGGGAACGAGCCATGTCTGTGCAGTGTCGTGCTCCTCTTGGCAGGCCTTTGCAATCCCAATTATCCCTGGAGCTGTGGGCTTTCTGGTTCTCCGGACCCTAACCCTAACCCTAACCCTAGAAGTTGCTGACCGCGGTTTCCGGCCACGGCCCCCCCCGGGTTCTGGCTAGGAAAGCTGTGGAAGGAGCCATGTCTGTGCAGTGTCGTGCTCCTCTTGGCAGGCCTTTGCAATCCCAATTATCCCTGGAGCTGTGGGCTTTCTGGTTCTCCGGACCCTAACCCTAACCCTAACCCTAGAAGTTGCCGACCGCGGTTTCCGGCCACGGCCCCCCCTGGGTTCTGGCTAGGAAAGCAGGGGAAGGAGCCATGTCTGTGCAGTGTCGTGCTCCTCTTGGCAGGCCTTTGCAATCCCAATTATCCCTGGAGCTGTGGGCTTTCTGGTTCTCCGGACCCTAACCCTAACCCTAACCCTAGAAGTTGCCGACCTCGGTTTCCGGCCACGGCCCCCCCCGGGTTCTGGCTAGGAAAGCAGGGGAAGGAGCCATGTCTGTGCAGTGTCGTGCTCCTCTTGGCAGGCCTTTGCAATCCCAATTATCCCTGGAGCTGTGGGCTTTCTGGTTCTCCGGACCCTAACCCCAACCCTAACCCTAGAAGTTGCCGACCGCGGTTTCCGGCCACGGCCCCCCCTGGGTTCTGGCTAGGAAAGCAGGGGAAGGAGCCATGTCTGTGCAGTGTCGTGCTCCTCTTGGCAGGCCTTTGCAATCCCAATTATCCCTGGAGCTGTGGGCTTTCTGGTTCTCCGGACCCTAACCCTAACCCTAACCCTAGAAGTTGCCGACCGCGGTTTCCGGCCACGGCCCCCCCTGGGTTCTGGCTAGGAAAGCAGGGGAAGGAGCCATGTCTGTGCAGTGTCGTGCTCCTCTTGGCAGGCCTTTGCAATCCCAATTATCCCTGGAGCTGTGGGCTTTCTGGTTCTCCGGACCCTAACCCTAACCCTAACCCTAGAAGTTGCCAACTGCGGTTTCCGGCCACGGCCCCCCCCTGGGTTCTGGCTAGGAAAGCAGGGGAAGGAGCCATGTCTGTGCAGTGTCGTGCTCCTCTTGGCAGGCCTTTGCAATCCCAATTATCCCTGGAGCTGTGGGCTTTCTGGTTCTCCGGACCCTAACCCTAACCCTAACCCTAGAAGGTGCCGACCGCGTTTTCCGGCCACGGCCCCCCCTGGGTTCTGGCTAGGAAATCAGGGGAAGGAGCCATGTCTGTGCAGTGTCGTGCTCCTCTTGGCAGGCCTTTGCAATCCCAATTATCCCTGGAGCTGTGGGCTTTCTGGTTCTCCGGACCCTAACCCTAACCCTAACCCTAGAAGTTGCCGACCGCGGTTTCCGGCCACGGCCCCCCCAGGGTTCTGTCTAGGAAAGCAGGGGAAGGAGCCATGTCTGTGCAGTGTCGTGCTCCTCTTGGCAGGCCTTTGCAATCCCAATTATCCCTGGAGCTGTGGGCTTTCTGGTTCTCCGGACCCTAACCCTAACCCTAACCCTAGAAGTTGCCGACCGCGGTTTCCGGCCACGGCCCCCCCTGGGTTCTGGCTAGGAAAGCTGGGGAAGGAGCCATGTCTGTGCAGTGTCGTGCTCCTCTTGGCAGGCCTTTGCAATCCCAATTATCCCTGGAGCTGTGGGCTTTCTGGTTCTCCGGACCCTAACCCTAACCCTAACCCTAGAAGTTGCCGACCTTGGTTTCCGGCCACGGCCCCCCCTGGGTTCTGGCTAGGAAAGCAGGGGAAGGAGCCATGTCGGTGCAGTGTCGTGCTCCTCTTGGCAGGCCTTTGCAATCCCAATTATCCCTGGAGCTGTGGGCTTTCTGGTTCTCCGGACCCTAACCCTAACCCTAACCCTAGAAGTTGCCGACCTTGGTTTCCGGCCACGGCCCCCCCTGGGTTCTGGCTAGGAAAGCAGGGGAAGGAGCCATGTCGGTGCAGTGTCGTGCTCCTCTTGGCAGGCCTTTGCAATCCCAATTATCCCTGGAGCTGTGGGCTTTCTGGTTCTCCGGACCCTAACCCTAACCCTAACCCTAGAAGTTGCCGACCGCGGTTTCCGTGCACGGCCCCCCCTGGGTTCTGGCTAGGAAAGCAGGGGAAGGAGCCATGTCTGTGCAGTGTCTTGCTCCTCTTGGCAGGCCTTTGCAATCCCAATTATCCCTGGAGCTGTGGGCTTTCTGGTTCTCCGGACCCTAACCCTAACCCTAACCCTAGAAGTTGCCGACCGCGGTTTCCGGCCACGGCCCCCCCTGGGTTCTGGCTAGGAAAGCAGGGGAAGGAGCCATGTCTGTGCAGTGTCGTGCTCCTCTTGGCAGGCCTTTGCAATCCCAATTATCCCTGGAGCTGTGGGCTTTCTGGTTCTCCGGACCCTAACCCTAACCCTAACCCTAGAAGTTGCCGACCGTGGTTTCCGGCCACGGCCCCCCCTGGGTTCTGGCTAGGAAAGCTGGGGAAGGAGCCATGTCGGTGCAGTGTCGTGCTCCTCTTGGCAGGCCTTTGCAATCCCAATTATCCCTGGAGCTGTGGGCTTTCTGGTTCTCCGGACCCTAACCCTAACCCTAACCCTAGAAGTTGCCGACCGCGGTTTCCGGCCACGGCCCCCCCCTGGTTCTGGCTAGGAAAGCAGGGGAAGGAGCCATGTCTGTGCAGTGTCGTGCTCCTCTTGGCAGGCCTTTGCAATCCCAATTATCCCTGGAGCTGTGGGCTTTCTGGTTCTCCGGACCCTAACCCTAACCCTAACCCTAGAAGTTGCCGACCGCGGTTTCCGGCCACGGCCCCCCCTGGGTTCTGGCTAGGAAAGCTGGGGAAGGAGCCATGTCTGTGCAGTGTCGTGCTCCTCTTGGCAGGCCTTTGCAATCCCAATTATCCCTGGAGCTGTGGGCTTTCTGGTTCTCCGGACCCTAACACCAACCCTAACCCTAGAAGTTGCCGACCGCGGTTTCCGGCCACGGCCCCCCCTGGGTTCTGGCTAGGAAAGCAGGGGAAGGAGCCATGTCTGTGCAGTGTCGTGCTCCTCTTGGCAGGCCTTTGCAATCCCAATTATCCCTGGAGCTGTGGGCTTTCTGGTTCTCCGGACCCTAACCCTAACCCTAACCCTAGAAGTTGCCGACCGCGGTTTCCGGCCATGGCCCCCCCTGGGTTCTGGCTAGGAAAGCTAGGGAAGGAGCCATGTCGGTGCAGTGTCGTGCTCCTCTTGGCAGGCCTTTGCAATCCCAATTATCCCTGGAGCTGTGGGCTTTCTGGTTCTCCAGACCCTAACCCTAACCCTAACCCTAGAAGTTGCCGACCGCGGTTTCCGGCCACGGCCCCCACTGGGTTCTGGCTAGGAAAGCAGGGGAAGGAGCCATGTCTGTGCAGTGTCGTGCTTCTCTTGGCAGGCCTTTGCAATCCCAATTATCCCTGGAGCTGTGGGCTTTCTGGTTCTCCGGACCCTAACCCTAATCCTAACCCTAGAAGTTGCCGACCGCGGTTTCCGGCCACGGCCCCCCCTGGGTTCTGGCTAGGAAAGCAGGGTAAGGAGCCATGTCGGTGCAGTGTCGTGCTCCTCTTGGCAGGCCTTTGCATTCCCAATTATCCCTGGAGCTGTGGGCT
The DNA here is from genome assembly GCA_027574665.1 of Rhynochetos jubatus. Taxonomy (NCBI): domain Eukaryota; kingdom Metazoa; phylum Chordata; class Aves; order Eurypygiformes; family Rhynochetidae; genus Rhynochetos; species Rhynochetos jubatus. Next base: position 7,068,242 of record CM050661.1, read on the forward strand.
TTCTGGTTCTCCGGACCCTAACCCTAACCCTAACCCTAGAAGTTGCCGACCGCGGTTTCCGGCCACGGCCCCCCCTGGGTTCTGGCTAGGAAAGCTGGGGAACGAGCCATGTCTGTGCAGTGTCGTGCTCCTCTTGGCAGGCCTTTGCAATCCCAATTATCCCTGGAGCTGTGGGCTTTCTGGTTCTCCGGACCCTAACCCTAACCCTAACCCTAGAAGTTGCCGACCGCGGTTTCCGGCCACGGCCCCCCCTGGGTTCTGGCTAGGAAAGCAGGGGAAGGAGCCATGTCTGTGCAGTGTCGTGCTCCTCTTGGCAGGCCTTTGCAATCCCAATTATCCCTGGAGCTGTGGGCTTTCTGGTTCTCCGGACCCTAACCCTAACCCTAACCCTAGAAGTTGCCGACCGCGGTTTCCGGCCACGGCCCCCCCTGGGTTCTGGCTAGGAAAGCAGGGGAAGGAGCCATGTCTGTGCAGTGTTGTGCTCCTCTTGGCAGGCCTTTGCAATCCCAATTATCCCTGGAGCTGTGGGCTTTCTGGTTCTCCGGACCCTAACCCTAACCCTAACCCTAGAAGTTGCCGACCGCGGTTTCCGGCCACGGCCCCCCCTGGGTTCTGGCTAGGAAAGCAGGGGAAGGAGCCATGTCTGTGCAGTGTCGTGCTCCTCTTGGCAGGCCTTTGCAATCCCAATTATCCCTGGAGCTGTGGGCTTTCTGGTTCTCCGGACCCTAACCCTAACCCTAACCCTAGAAGTTGCCGACCGTGGTTTCCAGCCACGGCCCCCCCCGGGTTCTGGCTAGGAAAGCAGGGGAAGGAGCCATGTCTGTGCAGTGTCGTGCTCCTCTTGGCAGGCCTTTGCAATCCCAATTATCCCTGGAGCTGTGGGCTTTCTGGTTCTCCGGACCCTAACACCAACCCTAACCCTAGAAGTTGCCGACCGCGGTTTCCGGCCACGGCCCCCCCTGGGTTCTGGCTAGGAAAGCTGGGGAAGGAGCCATGTCTGTGCAGTGTCGTGCTCCTCTTGGCAGGCCTTTGCAATCCCAATTATCGCTGGAGCTGTGGGCTTTCTGGTTCTCCGGACCCTAACCCTAACCCTAACCCTAGAAGTTGCCGACCGCGGTTTCTGGCCATGGCCCCCCCTGGGTTCTGGCTAGGAAAGCAGGGGAAGGAGCCATGTCTGTGCAGTGTCGTGCTCCTCTTGGCAGGCCTTTGCAATCCCAATTATCCCTGGAGCTGTGGGCTTTCTGGTTCTCCGGACCCTAACACCAACCCTAACCCTAGAAGTTGCCGACCGCGGTTTCCGGCCACGGCCCCCCCTGGGTTCTGGCTAGGAAAGCAGGGGAAGGAGCCATGTCTGTGCAGTGTCGTGCTCCTCTTGGCAGGCCTTTGCAATCCCAATTATCCCTGGAGCTGTGGGCTTTCTGGTTCTCCGGACCCTAACCCTAACCCTAACCCTAGAAGTTGCCGACCGCGGTTTCCGGCCACGGCCCCCCCTGGGTTCTGGCTAGGAAAGCAGGGGAAGGAGCCATGTCTGTGCAGTGTCGTGCTTCTCTTGGCAGGCCTTTGCAATCCCAATTATCCCTGGAGCTGTGGGCTTTCTGGTTCTCCGGACCCTAACCCTAATCCTAACCCTAGAAGTTGCCGACCGCGGTTTCCGGCCACGGCCCCCCCTGGGTTCTGGCTAGGAAAGCAGGGGAAGGAGCCATGTCGGTGCAGTGTCGTGCTCCTCTTGGCAGGCCTTTGCATTCCCAATTATCCCTGGAGCTGTGGGATTTCTGGTTCTCCGGACCCTAACCCTAACCCTAACCCTAGAAGTTGCCGACCGCGGTTTCCGGCCACGGCCCCCCCTGGGTTCTGGCTAGGAAAGCAGGGGAAGGAGCCATGTCTGTGCAGTGTCGTGCTCCTCTTGGCAGGCCTTTGCAATCCCAATTATCCCTGGAGCTGTGGGCTTTCTGGTTCTCCGGACCCTAACCCTAACCCTAACCCTAGAAGTTGCCGACCGCGGTTTCCGGCCACGGCCCCCCCTGGGTTCTGGCTAGGAAAGCTGGGGAAGGAGCCATGTCGGTGCAGTGTCGTGCTCCTCTTGGCAGGCCTTTGCAATCCCAATTATCCCTGGAGCTGTGGGCTTTCTGGTTCTCCGGACCCTAACCCTAACCCTAACCCTAGAAGTTGCCGACTGCAGTTTCCGACCACGGCCCCCCCTGGGTTCTGGCTAGGAAAGCAGGGGAAGGAGCCATGTCGGTGCAGTGTCGTGCTCCTCTTGGCAGGCCTTTGCAATCCCAATTATCCCTGGAACTGTGGGCTTTCTGGTTCTCCGGACCCTAACCCTAACCCTAACCCTAGAAGTTGCCGACCGCGGTTTCCGGCCACGGCCCCCCCTGGGTTCTGGCTAGGAAAGCAGGGGAAGGAGCCATGTCTGTGCAGTGTCGTGCTTCTCTTGGCAGGCCTTTGCAATCCCAATTATCCCTGGAGCTGTGGGCTTTCTGGTTCTCCGGACCCTAACCCTAATCCTAACCCTAGAAGTTGCCGACCGCGGTTTCCGGCGACGGCCCCCCCTGGGTTCTGGCTAGGAAAGCAGGGGAAGGAGCCATGTCGGTGCAGTGTCGTGCTCCTCTTGGCAGGCCTTTGCATTCCCAATTATCCCTGGAGCTGTGGGCTTTCTGGTTCTCCGGACCCTAACCCTAACCCTAACCCTAGAAGTTGCCGACCGCGGTTTCCGGCCACGGCCCCCCCTGGGTTCTGGCTAGGAAAGCTGGGGAACGAGCCATGTCTGTGCAGTGTCGTGCTCCTCTTGGCAGGCCTTTGCAATCCCAATTATCCCTGGAGCTGTGGGCTTTCTGGTTCTCCGGACCCTAACCCTAACCCTAACCCTAGAAGTTGCCGACCGCGGTTTCCGGCCACGGCCCCCCCTGGGTTCTGGCTAGGAAAGCAGGGGAAGGAGCCATGTCTGTGCAGTGGCTTGCTCCTCTTGGCAGGCCTTTGCAATCCCAATTATCCCTGGAGCTGTGGGATTTCTGGTTCTCCGGACCCTAACCCTAACCCTAACCCTAGAAGTTGCCGACCGCGGTTTCCGGCCACGGCCCCCCCTGGGTTCTGGCTAGGAAAGCAGGGGAAGGAGCCATGTCTGTGCAGTGTCGTGCTCCTCTTGGCAGGCCTTTGCAATCCCAATTATCCCTGGAGCTGTGGGCTTTCTGGTTCTCCGGACCCTAACCCTAACCCTAACCCTAGAAGTTGCCGACCGCGGTTTCCGGCCACGGCCCCCCCTGGGTTCTGGCTAGGAAAGCTGGGGAAGGAGCCATGTCGGTGCAGTGTCGTGCTCCTCTTGGCAGGCCTTTGCAATCCCAATTATCCCTGGAGCTGTGGGCTTTCTGGTTCTCCGGACCCTAACCCTAACCCTAACCCTAGAAGTTGCCGACTGCAGTTTCCGACCACGGCCCCCCCTGGGTTCTGGCTAGGAAAGCAGGGGAAGGAGCCATGTCTGTGCAGTGTCGTGCTCCTCTTGGCAGGCCTTTGCAATCCCAATTATCCCTGGAGCTGTGGGCTTTCTGGTTCTCCGGACCCTAACCCTAACCCTAACCCTAGAAGTTGCCGACCGCGGTTTCCGGCCACGGCCCCCCCTGGGTTCTGGCTAGGAAAGCTGGGGAAGGAGCCATGTCTGTGCAGTGTCGTGCTCCTCTTGGCAGGCCTTTGCAATCCCAATTATCCCTGGAGCTGTGGGCTTTCTGGTTCTCCGGACCCTAACCCTAACCCTAACCCTAGAAGTTGCCGACCGTGGTTTCCAGCCACGGCCCCCCCCGGGTTCTGGCTAGGAAAGCTGGGGAAGGAGCCATGTCTGTGCAGTGTCGTGCTCCTCTTGGCAGGCCTTTGCAATCCCAATTATCGCTGGAGCTGTGGGCTTTCTGGTTCTCCGGACCCTAACCCTAACCCTAACCCTAGAAGTTGCCGAGCGCGGTTTCTGGCCATGGCCCCCCCTGGGTTCTGGCTAGGAAAGCAGGGGAAGGAGCCATGTCTGTGCAGTGTCGTGCTCCTCTTGGCAGGCCTTTGCAATCCCAATTATCCCTGGAGCTGTGGGCTTTCTGGTTCTCCGGACCCTAACCCTAACCCTAACCCTAGAAGTTGCTGACCGCGGTTTCCGGCCACGGCCCCCCCTGGGTTCTGGCTAGGAAAGCAGGGGAAGGTGCCATGTCTGTGCAGTGTCGTGCTCCTCTTGGCAGGCCTTTGCAATCCCAATTATCCCTGGAGCTGTGGGCTTTCTGGTTCTCCGGACCCTAACCCTAACCCTAACCCTAGAAGTTGCCGACCGCGGTTTCCGGCCACGGCCCCCCCTGGGTTCTGGCTAGGAAAGCAGGGGAAGGAGCCATGTCGGTGCAGTGTCGTGCTCCTCTTGGCAGGCCTTTGCATTCCCAATTATCCCTGGAGCTGTGGGCTTTCTGGTTCTCCGGACCCTAACCCTAACCCTAACCCTAGAAGTTGCCGACCGCGGTTTCCGGCCACGGCCCCCCCTGGGTTCTGGCTAGGAAAGCAGGGGAAGGAGCCATGTCTGTGCAGTGTCGTGCTCCTCTTGGCAGGCCTTTGCAATCCCAATTATCCCTGGAGCTGTGGGCTTTCTGGTTCTCCGGACCCTAACCCTAACCCTAACCCTAGAAGTTGCCGACCGCGGTTTCCGGCCACGGCCCCCCCTGGGTTCTGGCTAGGAAAGCAGGGGAAGGAGCCATGTCTGTGCAGTGTCTTGCTCGTCTTGGCAGGCCTTTGCAATCCCAATTATCCCTGGAGCTGTGGGCTTTCTGGTTCTCCGGACCCTAACCCTAACCCTAACCCTAGAAGTTGCCGACCGCGGTTTCCGGCCACGGCCCCCCCTGCGTTCTGGCTAGGAAAGCAGGGGAAGGAGCCATCTCTGTGCAGTGTCGTGCTCCTCTTGGCAGGCCTTTGCAATCCCAATTATCCCTGGAGCTGTGGGCTTTCTGGTTCTCCGGACCCTAACCCTAACCCTAACCCTAGAAGTTGCCGACCGTGGTTTCCGGCCACGGCCCCCCCTGGGTTCTGGCTAGGAAAGCTGGGGAAGGAGCCATGTCGGTGCAGTGTCGTGCTCCTCTTGGCAGGCCTTTGCAATCCCAATTATCCCTGGAGCTGTGGGCTTTCTGGTTCTCCAGACCCTAACCCTAACCCTAACGCTAGAAGTTGCCGACCGCAGTTTCCGACCACGGCCCCCCCTGGGTTCTGGCTAGGAAAGCAGGGGAAGGAGCCATGTCTGTGCAGTGTCGTGCTCCTCTTGGCAGGCCTTTGCAATCCCAATTATCCCTGGAGCTGTGGGCTTTCTGGTTCTCCGGACCCTAACCCTAACCCTAACCCTAGAAGTTGCCGACCGCGGTTTCCGGCCACGGCCCCCCCCTGGTTCTGGCTAGGAAAGCAGGGGAAGGAGCCATGTCTGTGCAGTGTCGTGCTCCTCTTGGCAGGCCTTTGCAATCCCAATTATCCCTGGAGCTGTGGGCTTTCTGGTTCTCCGGACCCTAACCCTAACCCTAACCCTAGAAGTTGCCGACCGCGGTTTCCGGCCACGGCCCCCCCTGGGTTCTGGCTAGGAAAGCTGGGGAAGGAGCCATGTCTGTGCAGTGTCGTGCTCCTCTTGGCAGGCCTTTGCAATCCCAATTATCCCTGGAGCTGTGGGCTTTCTGGTTCTCCGGACCCTAACACCAACCCTAACCCTAGAAGTTGCCGACCGCGGTTTCCGGCCACGGCCCCCCCTGGGTTCTGGCTAGGAAAGCTGGGGAAGGAGCCATGTCTGTGCAGTGTCGTGCTCCTCTTGGCAGGCCTTTGCAATCCCAATTATCCCTGGAGCTGTGGGCTTTCTGGTTCTCCGGACCCTAACCCTAACCCTAACCCTAGAAGTTGCCGACCGCGGTTTCCGGCCATGGCCCCCCCTGGGTTCTGGCTAGGAAAGCTAGGGAAGGAGCCATGTCTGTGCAGTGTCGTGCTCCTCTTGGCAGGCCTTTGCAATCCCAATTATCCCTGGAGCTGTGGGCTTTCTGGTTCTCCGGACCCTAACCCTAACCCTAACCCTAGAAGTTGCCGACCGCGGTTTCCGGCCACGGCCCCCCCTGGGTTCTGGCTAGGAAAGCAGGGGAAGGAGCCATGTCTGTGCAGTGTCGTGCTTCTCTTGGCAGGCCTTTGCAATCCCAATTATCCCTGGAGCTGTGGGCTTTCTGGTTCTCCGGACCCTAACCCTAATCCTAACCCTAGAAGTTGCCGACCGCGGTTTCCGGCCACGGCCCCCCCTGGGTTCTGGCTAGGAAAGCAGGGGAAGGAGCCATGTCGGTGCAGTGTCGTGCTCCTCTTGGCAGGCCTTTGCATTCCCAATTATCCCTGGAGCTGTGGGCTTTCTGGTTCTCCGGACCCTAACCCTAACCCTAACCCTAGAAGTTGCCGACCGCGGTTTCCGGCCACGGCCCCCCCTGGGTTCTGGCTAGGAAAGCTGGGGAACGAGCCATGTCTGTGCAGTGTCGTGCTCCTCTTGGCAGGCCTTTGCAATCCCAATTATCCCTGGAGCTGTGGGCTTTCTGGTTCTCCGGACCCTAACCCTAACCCTAACCCTAGAAGTTGCCGACCGCGGTTTCCGGCCACGGCCCCCCCTGGGTTCTGGCTAGGAAAGCAGGGGAAGGAGCCATGTCTGTGCAGTGGCTTGCTCCTCTTGGCAGGCCTTTGCAATCCCAATTATCCCTGGAGCTGTGGGCTTTCTGGTTCTCCGGACCCTAACCCTAACCCTAACCCTAGAAGTTGCCGACCGCGGTTTCCGGCCACGGCCCCCCCTGGGTTCTGGCTAGGAAAGCAGGGGAAGGAGCCATGTCTGTGCAGTGTCGTGCTTCTCTTGGCAGGCCTTTGCAATCCCAATTATCCCTGGAGCTGTGGGCTTTCTGGTTCTCCGGACCCTAACCCTAACCCTAACCCTAGAAGTTGCCGACCGCGGTTTCCGGCCACGGCCCCCCCTGGGTTCTGGCTAGGAAAGCTGGGGAAGGAGCCATGTCGGTGCAGTGTCGTGCTCCTCTTGGCAGGCCTTTGCAATCCCAATTATCCCTGGAGCTGTGGGCTTTCTGGTTCTCCGGACCCTAACCCTAACCCTAACCCTAGAAGTTGCCGACCGCGGTTTCCGGCCATGGCCCCCCCTGGGTTCTGGCTAGGAAAGCAGGGGAAGGAGCCATGTCTGTGCAGTGTCGTGCTCCTCTTGGCAGGCCTTTGCAATCCCAATTATCCCTGGAGCTGTGGGCTTTCTGGTTCTCCGGACCCTAACCCTAACCCTAACCCTAGAAGTTGCCGACCGCGGTTTCCGGCCACGGCCCCCCCTGGGTTCTGGCTAGGAAAGCAGGGGAAGGAGCCATGTCTGTGCAGTGTCTTGCTCGTCTTGGCAGGCCTTTGCAATCCCAATTATCCCTGGAGCTGTGGGCTTTCTGGTTCTCCGGACCCTAACCCTAACCCTAACCCTAGAAGTTGCCGACCGCGGTTTCCGGCCACGGCCCCCCCTGGGTTCTGGCTAGGAAAGCAGGGGAAGGAGCCATGTCTGTGCAGTGTCGTGCTCCTCTTGGCAGGCCTTTGCAATCCCAATTATCCCTGGAGCTGTGGGCTTTCTGGTTCTCCGGACCCTAACCCTAACCCTAACCCTAGAAGTTGCCGACCGTGGTTTCCGGCCACGGCCCCCCCTGGGTTCTGGCTAGGAAAGCTGGGGAAGGAGCCATGTCGGTGCAGTGTCGTGCTCCTCTTGGCAGGCCTTTGCAATCCCAATTATCCCTGGAGCTGTGGGCTTTCTGGTTCTCCGGACCCTAACCCTAACCCTAACGCTAGAAGTTGCCGACCGCAGTTTCCGACCACGGCCCCCCCTGGGTTCTGGCTAGGAAAGCAGGGGAAGGAGCCATGTCTGTGCAGTGTCGTGCTCCTCTTGGCAGGCCTTTGCAATCCCAATTATCCCTGGAGCTGTGGGCTTTCTGGTTCTCCGGACCCTAACCCTAACCCTAACCCTAGAAGTTGCCGACCGCGGTTTCCGGCCACGGCCCCCCCCTGGTTCTGGCTAGGAAAGCAGGGGAAGGAGCCATGTCTGTGCAGTGTCGTGCTCCTCTTGGCAGGCCTTTGCAATCCCAATTATCCCTGGAGCTGTGGGCTTTCTGGTTCTCCGGACCCTAACCCTAACCCTAACCCTAGAAGTTGCCGACCGCGGTTTCCGGCCACGGCCCCCCCTGGGTTCTGGCTAGGAAAGCAGGGGAAGGAGCCATGTCTGTGCAGTGTCGTGCTCCTCTTGGCAGGCCTTTGCAATCCCAATTATCCCTGGAGCTGTGGGCTTTCTGGTTCTCCGGACCCTAACACCAACCCTAACCCTAGAAGTTGCCGACCGCGGTTTCCGGCCACGGCCCCCCCTGGGTTCTGGCTAGGAAAGCAGGGGAAGGAGCCATGTCTGTGCAGTGTCGTGCTCCTCTTGGCAGGCCTTTGCAATCCCAATTATCCCTGGAGCTGTGGGCTTTCTGGTTCTCCGGACCCTAACCCTAACCCTAACCCTAGAAGTTGCCGACCGCGGTTTCCGGCCATGGCCCCCCCTGGGTTCTGGCTAGGAAAGCTAGGGAAGGAGCCATGTCTGTGCAGTGTCGTGCTCCTCTTGGCAGGCCTTTGCAATCCCAATTATCCCTGGAGCTGTGGGCTTTCTGGTTCTCCGGACCCTAACCCTAACCCTAACCCTAGAAGTTGCCGACCGCGGTTTCCGGCCACGGCCCCCCCTGGGTTCTGGCTAGGAAAGCTGGGGAACGAGCCATGTCTGTGCAGTGTCGTGCTCCTCTTGGCAGGCCTTTGCAATCCCAATTATCCCTGGAGCTGTGGGCTTTCTGGTTCTCCGGACCCTAACCCTAACCCTAACCCTAGAAGTTGCCGACCGCGGTTTCCGGCCACGGCCCCCCCTGGGTTCTGGCTAGGAAAGCAGGGGAAGGAGCCATGTCGGTGCAGTGTCGTGCTCCTCTTGGCAGGCCTTTGCATTCCCAATTATCCCTGGAGCTGTGGGCTTTCTGGTTCTCCGGACCCTAACCCTAACCCTAACCCTAGAAGTTGCCGACCGCGGTTTCCGGCCACGGCCCCCCCTGGGTTCTGGCTAGGAAAGCTGGGGAAGGAGCCATGTCTGTGCAGTGTCGTGCTCCTCTTGGCAGGCCTTTGCAATCCCAATTATCCCTGGAGCTGTGGGCTTTCTGGTTCTCCGGACCCTAACCCTAACCCTAACCCTAGAAGTTGCCGACCGCGGTTTCCGGCCACGGCCCCCCCTGGGTTCTGGCTAGGAAAGCAGGGGAAGGAGCCATGTCTGTGCAGTGTCTTGCTCCTCTTGGCAGGCCTTTGCAATCCCAATTATCCCTGGAGCTGTGGGCTTTCTGGTTCTCCGGACCCTAACCCTAACCCTAACCCTAGAAGTTGCCGACCGCGGTTTCCGGCCACGGCCCCCCCTGGGTTCTGGCTAGGAAAGCAGGGGAAGGAGCCATGTCTGTGCAGTGTCGTGCTCCTCTTGGCAGGCCTTTGCAATCCCAATTATCCCTGGAGCTGTGGGCTTTCTGGTTCTCCGGACCCTAACCCTAACCCTAACCCTAGAAGTTGCCGACCGTGGTTTCCAGCCACGGCCCCCCCCGGGTTCTGGCTAGGAAAGCAGGGGAAGGAGCCATGTCTGTGCAGTGTCGTGCTCCTCTTGGCAGGCCTTTGCAATCCCAATTATCCCTGGAGCTGTGGGCTTTCTGGTTCTCCGGACCCTAACACCAACCCTAACCCTAGAAGTTGCCGACCGCGGTTTCCGGCCACGGCCCCCCCTGGGTTCTGGCTAGGAAAGCTGGGGAAGGAGCCATGTCTGTGCAGTGTCGTGCTCCTCTTGGCAGGCCTTTGCAATCCCAATTATCGCTGGAGCTGTGGGCTTTCTGGTTCTCCGGACCCTAACCCTAACCCTAACCCTAGAAGTTGCCGACCGCGGTTTCTGGCCATGGCCCCCCCTGGGTTCTGGCTAGGAAAGCAGGGGAAGGAGCCATGTCTGTGCAGTGTCGTGCTCCTCTTGGCAGGCCTTTGCAATCCCAATTATCCCTGGAGCTGTGGGCTTTCTGGTTCTCCGGACCCTAACACCAACCCTAACCCTAGAAGTTGCCGACCGCGGTTTCCGGCCACGGCCCCCCCTGGGTTCTGGCTAGGAAAGCAGGGGAAGGAGCCATGTCTGTGCAGTGTCGTGCTCCTCTTGGCAGGCCTTTGCAATCCCAATTATCCCTGGAGCTGTGGGCTTTCTGGTTCTCCGGACCCTAACCCTAACCCTAACCCTAGAAGTTGCCGACCGCGGTTTCCGGCCACGGCCCCCCCTGGGTTCTGGCTAGGAAAGCTAGGGAAGGAGCCATGTCTGTGCAGTGTCGTGCTCCTCTTGGCAGGCCTTTGCAATCCCAATTATCCCTGGAGCTGTGGGCTTTCTGGTTCTCCGGACCCTAACCCTAACCCTAACCCTAGAAGTTGCCGACCGCGGTTTCCGGCCACGGCCCCCCCTGGGTTCTGGCTAGGAAAGCAGGGGAAGGAGCCATGTCTGTGCAGTGTCGTGCTTCTCTTGGCAGGCCTTTGCAATCCCAATTATCCCTGGAGCTGTGGGCTTTCTGGTTCTCCGGACCCTAACCCTAATCCTAACCCTAGAAGTTGCCGACCGCGGTTTCCGGCCACGGCCCCCCCTGGGTTCTGGCTAGGAAAGCAGGGGAAGGAGCCATGTCGGTGCAGTGTCGTGCTCCTCTTGGCAGGCCTTTGCATTCCCAATTATCCCTGGAGCTGTGGGATTTCTGGTTCTCCGGACCCTAACCCTAACCCTAACCCTAGAAGTTGCCGACCGCGGTTTCCGGCCACGGCCCCCCCTGGGTTCTGGCTAGGAAAGCAGGGGAAGGAGCCATGTCTGTGCAGTGTCGTGCTCCTCTTGGCAGGCCTTTGCAATCCCAATTATCCCTGGAGCTGTGGGCTTTCTGGTTCTCCGGACCCTAACCCTAACCCTAACCCTAGAAGTTGCCGACCGCGGTTTCCGGCCACGGCCCCCCCTGGGTTCTGGCTAGGAAAGCTGGGGAAGGAGCCATGTCGGTGCAGTGTCGTGCTCCTCTTGGCAGGCCTTTGCAATCCCAATTATCCCTGGAGCTGTGGGCTTTCTGGTTCTCCGGACCCTAACCCTAACCCTAACCCTAGAAGTTGCCGACTGCAGTTTCCGACCACGGCCCCCCCTGGGTTCTGGCTAGGAAAGCAGGGGAAGGAGCCATGTCTGTGCAGTGTCGTGCTCCTCTTGGCAGGCCTTTGCAATCCCAATTATCCCTGGAGCTGTGGGCTTTCTGGTTCTCCGGACCCTAACCCTAACCCTAACCCTAGAAGTTGCCGACCGCGGTTTCCGGCCACGGCCCCCCCTGGGTTCTGGCTAGGAAAGCAGGGGAAGGAGCCATGTCTGTGCAGTGTCGTGCTTCTCTTGGCAGGCCTTTGCAATCCCAATTATCCCTGGAGCTGTGGGCTTTCTGGTTCTCCGGACCCTAACCCTAATCCTAACCCTAGAAGTTGCCGACCGCGGTTTCCGGCGACGGCCCCCCCTGGGTTCTGGCTAGGAAAGCAGGGGAAGGAGCCATGTCGGTGCAGTGTCGTGCTCCTCTTGGCAGGCCTTTGCATTCCCAATTATCCCTGGAGCTGTGGGCTTTCTGGTTCTCCGGACCCTAACCCTAACCCTAACCCTAGAAGTTGCCGACCGCGGTTTCCGGCCACGGCCCCCCCTGGGTTCTGGCTAGGAAAGCTGGGGAACGAGCCATGTCTGTGCAGTGTCGTGCTCCTCTTGGCAGGCCTTTGCAATCCCAATTATCCCTGGAGCTGTGGGCTTTCTGGTTCTCCGGACCCTAACCCTAACCCTAACCCTAGAAGTTGCCGACCGCGGTTTCCGGCCACGGCCCCCCCTGGGTTCTGGCTAGGAAAGCAGGGGAAGGAGCCATGTCTGTGCAGTGTCGTGCTCCTCTTGGCAGGCCTTTGCAATCCCAATTATCCCTGGAGCTGTGGGCTTTCTGGTTCTCCGGACCCTAACCCTAACCCTAACCCTAGAAGTTGCCGACCGCGGTTTCCGGCCACGGCCCCCCCTGGGTTCTGGCTAGGAAAGCTGGGGAAGGAGCCATGTCTGTGCAGTGTCGTGCTCCTCTTGGCAGGCCTTTGCAATCCCAATTATCCCTGGAGCTGTGGGCTTTCTGGTTCTCCGGACCCTAACCCTAACCCTAACCCTAGAAGTTGCCGACCGTGGTTTCCAGCCACGGCCCCCCCCGGGTTCTGGCTAGGAAAGCTGGGGAAGGAGCCATGTCTGTGCAGTGTCGTGCTCCTCTTGGCAGGCCTTTGCAATCCCAATTATCGCTGGAGCTGTGGGCTTTCTGGTTCTCCGGACCCTAACCCTAACCCTAACCCTAGAAGTTGCCGAGCGCGGTTTCTGGCCATGGCCCCCCCTGGGTTCTGGCTAGGAAAGCAGGGGAAGGAGCCATGTCTGTGCAGTGTCGTGCTCCTCTTGGCAGGCCTTTGCAATCCCAATTATCCCTGGAGCTGTGGGCTTTCTGGTTCTCCGGACCCTAACCCTAACCCTAACCCTAGAAGTTGCTGACCGCGGTTTCCGGCCACGGCCCCCCCTGGGTTCTGGCTAGGAAAGCAGGGGAAGGTGCCATGTCTGTGCAGTGTCGTGCTCCTCTTGGCAGGCCTTTGCAATCCCAATTATCCCTGGAGCTGTGGGCTTTCTGGTTCTCCGGACCCTAACCCTAACCCTAACCCTAGAAGTTGCCGACCGCGGTTTCCGGCCACGGCCCCCCCTGGGTTCTGGCTAGGAAAGCAGGGGAAGGAGCCATGTCGGTGCAGTGTCGTGCTCCTCTTGGCAGGCCTTTGCATTCCCAATTATCCCTGGAGCTGTGGGCTTTCTGGTTCTCCGGACCCTAACCCTAACCCTAACCCTAGAAGTTGCCGACCGCGGTTTCCGGCCACGGCCCCCCCTGGGTTCTGGCTAGGAAAGCAGGGGAAGGAGCCATGTCTGTGCAGTGTAGTGCTCCTCTTGGCAGGCCTTTGCAATCCCAATTATCCCTGGAGCTGTGGGCTTTCTGGTTCTCCGGACCCTAACCCTAACCCTAACCCTAGAAGTTGCCGACCGCGGTTTCCGGCCACGGCCCCCCCTGGGTTCTGGCTAGGAAAGCAGGGGAAGGAGCCATGTCTGTGCAGTGTCTTGCTCGTCTTGGCAGGCCTTTGCAATCCCAATTATCCCTGGAGCTGTGGGCTTTCTGGTTCTCCGGACCCTAACCCTAACCCTAACCCTAGAAGTTGCCGACCGCGGTTTCCGGCCACGGCCCCCCCTGCGTTCTGGCTAGGAAAGCAGGGGAAGGAGCCATCTCTGTGCAGTGTCGTGCTCCTCTTGGCAGGCCTTTGCAATCCCAATTATCCCTGGAGCTGTGGGCTTTCTGGTTCTCCGGACCCTAACCCTAACCCTAACCCTAGAAGTTGCCGACCGTGGTTTCCGGCCACGGCCCCCCCTGGGTTCTGGCTAGGAAAGCTGGGGAAGGAGCCATGTCGGTGCAGTGTCGTGCTCCTCTTGGCAGGCCTTTGCAATCCCAATTATCCCTGGAGCTGTGGGCTTTCTGGTTCTCCGGACCCTAACCCTAACCCTAACGCTAGAAGTTGCCGACCGCAGTTTCCGACCACGGCCCCCCCTGGGTTCTGGCTAGGAAAGCAGGGGAAGGAGCCATGTCTGTGCAGTGTCGTGCTCCTCTTGGCAGGCCTTTGCAATCCCAATTATCCCTGGAGCTGTGGGCTTTCTGGTTCTCCGGACCCTAACCCTAACCCTAACCCTAGAAGTTGCCGACCGCGGTTTCCGGCCACGGCCCCCCCCTGGTTCTGGCTAGGAAAGCAGGGGAAGGAGCCATGTCTGTGCAGTGTCGTGCTCCTCTTGGCAGGCCTTTGCAATCCCAATTATCCCTGGAGCTGTGGGCTTTCTGGTTCTCCGGACCCTAACCCTAACCCTAACCCTAGAAGTTGCCGACCGCGGTTTCCGGCCACGGCCCCCCCTGGGTTCTGGCTAGGAAAGCTGGGGAAGGAGCCATGTCTGTGCAGTGTCGTGCTCCTCTTGGCAGGCCTTTGCAATCCCAATTATCCCTGGAGCTGTGGGCTTTCTGGTTCTCCGGACCCTAACACCAACCCTAACCCTAGAAGTTGCCGACCGCGGTTTCCGGCCACGGCCCCCCCTGGGTTCTGGCTAGGAAAGCTGGGGAACGAGCCATGTCTGTGCAGTGTCGTGCTCCTCTTGGCAGGCCTTTGCAATCCCAATTATCCCTGGAGCTGTGGGCTTTCTGGTTCTCCGGACCCTAACCCTAACCCTAACCCTAGAAGTTGCCGACCGCGGTTTCCGGCCATGGCCCCCCCTGGGTTCTGGCTAGGAAAGCTAGGGAAGGAGCCATGTCTGTGCAGTGTCGTGCTCCTCTTGGCAGGCCTTTGCAATCCCAATTATCCCTGGAGCTGTGGGCTTTCTGGTTCTCCGGACCCTAACCCTAACCCTAACCCTAGAAGTTGCCGACCGCGGTTTCCGGCCACGGCCCCCCCTGGGTTCTGGCTAGGAAAGCAGGGGAAGGAGCCATGTCTGTGCAGTGTCGTGCTTCTCTTGGCAGGCCTTTGCAATCCCAATTATCCCTGGAGCTGTGGGCTTTCTGGTTCTCCGGACCCTAACCCTAATCCTAACCCTAGAAGTTGCCGACCGCGGTTTCCGGCCACGGCCCCCCCTGGGTTCTGGCTAGGAAAGCAGGGGAAGGAGCCATGTCGGTGCAGTGTCGTGCTCCTCTTGGCAGGCCTTTGCATTCCCAATTATCCCTGGAGCTGTGGGCTTTCTGGTTCTCCGGACCCTAACCCTAACCCTAACCCTAGAAGTTGCCGACCGCGGTTTCCGGCCACGGCCCCCCCTGGGTTCTGGCTAGGAAAGCTGGGGAACGAGCCATGTCTGTGCAGTGTCGTGCTCCTCTTGGCAGGCCTTTGCAATCCCAATTATCCCTGGAGCTGTGGGCTTTCTGGTTCTCCGGACCCTAACCCTAACCCTAACCCTAGAAGTTGCTGACCGCGGTTTCCGGCCACGGCCCCCCCTGGGTTCTGGCTAGGAAAGCAGGGGAAGGAGCCATGTCGGTGCAGTGTCGTGCTCCTCTTGGCAGGCCTTTGCATTCCCAATTATCCCTGGAGCTGTGGGCTTTCTGGTTCTCCGGACCCTAACCCTAACCCTAACCCTAGAAGTTGCCGACCGCGGTTTCCGGCCATGGCCCCCCCTGGGTTCTGGCTAGGAAAGCAGGGGAAGGAGCCATGTCTGTGCAGTGTCGTGCTCCTCTTGGCAGGCCTTTGCAATCCCAATTATCCCTGGAGCTGTGGGCTTTCTGGTTCTCCGGACCCTAACCCTAACCCTAACCCTAGAAGTTGCCGACCGCGGTTTCCGGCCACGGCCCCCCCTGGGTTCTGGCTAGGAAAGCAGGGGAAGGAGCCATGTCTGTGCAGTGTCTTGCTCGTCTTGGCAGGCCTTTGCAATCCCAATTATCCCTGGAGCTGTGGGCTTTCTGGTTCTCCGGACCCTAACCCTAACCCTAACCCTAGAAGTTGCCGACCGCGGTTTCCGGCCACGGCCCCCCCTGGGTTCTGGCTAGGAAAGCAGGGGAAGGAGCCATGTCTGTGCAGTGTCGTGCTCCTCTTGGCAGGCCTTTGCAATCCCAATTATCCCTGGAGCTGTGGGCTTTCTGGTTCTCCGGACCCTAACCCTAACCCTAACCCTAGAAGTTGCCGACCGTGGTTTCCGGCCACGGCCCCCCCTGGGTTCTGGCTAGGAAAGCTGGGGAAGGAGCCATGTCGGTGCAGTGTCGTGCTCCTCTTGGCAGGCCTTTGCAATCCCAATTATCCCTGGAGCTGTGGGCTTTCTGGTTCTCCGGACCCTAACCCTAACCCTAACGCTAGAAGTTGCCGACCGCAGTTTCCGACCACGGCCCCCCCTGGGTTCTGGCTAGGAAAGCAGGGGAAGGAGCCATGTCTGTGCAGTGTCGTGCTCCTCTTGGCAGGCCTTTGCAATCCCAATTATCCCTGGAGCTGTGGGCTTTCTGGTTCTCCGGACCCTAACCCTAACCCTAACCCTAGAAGTTGCCGACCGCGGTTTCCGGCCACGGCCCCCCCCTGGTTCTGGCTAGGAAAGCAGGGGAAGGAGCCATGTCTGTGCAGTGTCGTGCTCCTCTTGGCAGGCCTTTGCAATCCCAATTATCCCTGGAGCTGTGGGCTTTCTGGTTCTCCGGACCCTAACCCTAACCCTAACCCTAGAAGTTGCCGACCGCGGTTTCCGGCCACGGCCCCCCCTGGGTTCTGGCTAGGAAAGCAGGGGAAGGAGCCATGTCTGTGCAGTGTCGTGCTCCTCTTGGCAGGCCTTTGCAATCCCAATTATCCCTGGAGCTGTGGGCTTTCTGGTTCTCCGGACCCTAACACCAACCCTAACCCTAGAAGTTGCCGACCGCGGTTTCCGGCCACGGCCCCCCCTGGGTTCTGGCTAGGAAAGCAGGGGAAGGAGCCATGTCTGTGCAGTGTCGTGCTCCTCTTGGCAGGCCTTTGCAATCCCAATTATCCCTGGAGCTGTGGGCTTTCTGGTTCTCCGGACCCTAACCCTAACCCTAACCCTAGAAGTTGCCGACCGCGGTTTCCGGCCATGGCCCCCCCTGGGTTCTGGCTAGGAAAGCTAGGGAAGGAGCCATGTCTGTGCAGTGTCGTGCTCCTCTTGGCAGGCCTTTGCAATCCCAATTATCCCTGGAGCTGTGGGCTTTCTGGTTCTCCGGACCCTAACCCTAACCCTAACCCTAGAAGTTGCCGACCGCGGTTTCCGGCCACGGCCCCCCCTGGGTTCTGGCTAGGAAAGCTGGGGAACGAGCCATGTCTGTGCAGTGTCGTGCTCCTCTTGGCAGGCCTTTGCAATCCCAATTATCCCTGGAGCTGTGGGCTTTCTGGTTCTCCGGACCCTAACCCTAACCCTAACCCTAGAAGTTGCCGACCGCGGTTTCCGGCCACGGCCCCCCCTGGGTTCTGGCTAGGAAAGCAGGGGAAGGAGCCATGTCGGTGCAGTGTCGTGCTCCTCTTGGCAGGCCTTTGCATTCCCAATTATCCCTGGAGCTGTGGGCTTTCTGGTTCTCCGGACCCTAACCCTAACCCTAACCCTAGAAGTTGCCGACCGCGGTTTCCGGCCACGGCCCCCCCTGGGTTCTGGCTAGGAAAGCTGGGGAAGGAGCCATGTCTGTGCAGTGTCGTGCTCCTCTTGGCAGGCCTTTGCAATCCCAATTATCCCTGGAGCTGTGGGCTTTCTGGTTCTCCGGACCCTAACCCTAACCCTAACCCTAGAAGTTGCCGACCGCGGTTTCCGGCCACGGCCCCCCCTGGGTTCTGGCTAGGAAAGCAGGGGAAGGAGCCATGTCTGTGCAGTGTCTTGCTCCTCTTGGCAGGCCTTTGCAATCCCAATTATCCCTGGAGCTGTGGGCTTTCTGGTTCTCCGGACCCTAACCCTAACCCTAACCCTAGAAGTTGCCGACCGCGGTTTCCGGCCACGGCCCCCCCTGGGTTCTGGCTAGGAAAGCAGGGGAAGGAGCCATGTCTGTGCAGTGTCGTGCTCCTCTTGGCAGGCCTTTGCAATCCCAATTATCCCTGGAGCTGTGGGCTTTCTGGTTCTCCAGACCCTAACCCTAACCCTAACCCTAGAAGTTGCCGACCGCGGTTTCCGGCCACGGCCCCCCCTGGGTTCTGGCTAGGAAAGCTGGGGAAGGAGCCATGTCTGTGCAGTGTCGTGCTCCTCTTGGCAGGCCTTTGCAATCCCAATTATCCCTGGAGCTGTGGGCTTTCTGGTTCTCCGGACCCTAACCCTAACCCTAACCCTAGAAGTTGCCGACCGTGGTTTCCGGCCACGGCCCCCCCCGGGTTCTGGCTAGGAAAGCTGGGGAAGGAGCCATGTCTGTGCAGTGTCGTGCTCCTCTTGGCAGGCCTTTGCAATCCCAATTATCCCTGGAGCTGTGGGCTTTCTGGTTCTCCGGACCCTAACCCTAACCCTAACCCTAGAAGTTGCCGACTGCGGTTTCCGGCCACGGCCCCCCCTGGGTTCTGGCTAGGAAAGCAGGGGAAGGAGCCATGTCTGTGCAGTGTCGTGCTCCTCTTGGCAGGCCTTTGCAATCCCAATTATCCCTGGAGCTGTGGGCTTTCTGGTTCTCCGGACCCTAACCCTAACCCTAACCCTAGAAGTTGCCGACCGCGGTTTCCGGCCACGGCCCCCCCTGGGTTCTGGCTAGGAAAGCAGGGGAAGGTGCCATGTCTGTGCAGTGTCGTGCTCCTCTTGGCAGGCCTTTGCAATCCCAATTATCCCTGGAGCTGTGGGCTTTCTGGTTCTCCGGACCCTAACCCTAACCCTAACCCTAGAAGTTGCCGACCGCGGTTTCCGGCCACGGCCCCCCCTGGGTTCTGGCTAGGAAAGCAGGGGAAGGAGCCATGTCGGTGCAGTGTCGTGCTCCTCTTGGCAGGCCTTTGCATTCCCAATTATCCCTGGAGCTGTGGGCTTTCTGGTTCTCCGGACCCTAACCCTAACCCTAACCCTAGAAGTTGCCGACCGCGGTTTCCGGCCACGGCCCCCCCTGGGTTCTGGCTAGGAAAGCTGGGGAAGGAGCCATGTCTGTGCAGTGTCGTGCTCCTCTTGGCAGGCCTTTGCAATCCCAATTATCCCTGGAGCTGTGGGCTTTCTGGTTCTCCGGACCCTAACCCTAACCCTAACTCTAGAAGTTGCCGACCGCGGTTTCCGGCCACGGCCCCCCCCGGGTTCTGGCTAGGAAAGCTGGGGAAGGAGCCATGTCTGTGCAGTGTCGTGCTCCTCTTGGCAGGCCTTTGCAATCCCAATTATCCCTGGAGCTGTGGGCTTTCTGGTTCTCCGGACCCTAACCCTAACCCTAGAAGTTGCCGACTGCGGTTTCCGGCCACGGTCCCCCCTGGGTTCTGGCTAGGAAAGCAGGGGAAGGAGCCATGTCTGTGCAGTGTCGTGCTCCTCTTGGCAGGCCTTTGCAATCCCAATTATCCCTGGAGCTGTGGGCTTTCTGGTTCTCCGGACCCTAACCCTAACCCTAACCCTAGAAGTTGCCGACCGCGGTTTCCGGCCACGGCCCCCCCTGGGTTCTGGCTAGGAAAGCTGGGGAAGGAGCCATGTCGGTGCAGTGTCGTGCTCCTCTTGGCAGGCCTTTGCAATCCCAATTATCCCTGGAGCTGTGGGCTTTCTGGTTCTCCGGACCCTAACCCTAACCCTAACCCTAGAAGTTGCCGACCGCGGTTTCTGGCCACGGCCCCCCCTGGGTTCTGGCTAGGAAAGCAGGGGAAGGAGCCATGTCTGTGCAGTGTCGTGCTCCTCTTGGCAGGCCTTTGCAATCCCAATTATCCCTGGAGCTGTGGGCTTTCTGGTTCTCCGGACCCTAACCCTAACCCTAACTCTAGAAGTTGCCGACCGCGGTTTCCGGCCACGGCCCCCCCCGGGTTCTGGCTAGGAAAGCTGGGGAAGGAGCCATGTCTGTGCAGTGTCGTGCTCCTCTTGGCAGGCCTTTGCAATCCCAATTATCCCTGGAGCTGTGGGCTTTCTGGTTCTCCGGACCCTAACCCTAACCCTAGAAGTTGCCGACTGCGGTTTCCGGCCACGGTCCCCCCTGGGTTCTGGCTAGGAAAGCAGGGGAAGGAGCCATGTCTGTGCAGTGTCGTGCTCCTCTTGGCAGGCCTTTGCAATCCCAATTATCCCTGGAGCTGTGGGCTTTCTGGTTCTCCGGACCCTAACCCTAACCCTAACCCTAGAAGTTGCCGACCGCGGTTTCCGGCCACGGCCCCCCCTGGGTTCTGGCTAGGAAAGCTGGGGAAGGAGCCATGTCGGTGCAGTGTCGTGCTCCTCTTGGCAGGCCTTTGCAATCCCAATTATCCCTGGAGCTGTGGGCTTTCTGGTTCTCCGGACCCTAACCCTAACCCTAACCCTAGAAGTTGCCGACCGCGGTTTCTGGCCACGGCCCCCCCTGGGTTCTGGCTAGGAAAGCAGGGGAAGGAGCCATGTCTGTGCAGTGTCGTGCTCCTCTTGGCAGGCCTTTGCAATCCCAATTATCCCTGGAGCTGTGGGCTTTCTGGTTCTCCGGACCCTAACCCTAACCCTAGAAGTTGCCGACCGCGGTTTCCGGCCACGGCCCCCCCTGGGTTCTGGCTAGGAAAGCAGGGGAGGGAGCCATGTCTGTGCAGTGTCGTGCTCCTCTTGGCAGGCCTTTGCAATCCCAATTATCCCTGGAGCTGTGGGCTTTCTGGTTCTCCGGACCCTAACCCTAACCCTAGAAGTTGCCGACCGCGGTTTCCGGCCACGGCCCCCCCTGGGTTCTGGCTAGGAAAGCAGGGGAAGGAGCCATGTCTGTCCAGTGTCGTGCTCCTCTTGGCAGGCCTTTGCAATCCCAATTATCCCTGGAGCTGTGGGCTTTCTGGTTCTCCGGACCCTAACCCTAACCCTAACCCTAGAAGTTGCCGACCGCGGTTTCCGGCCATGGCCCCCCCTGGGTTCTGGCTAGGAAAGCTGGGGAAGGAGCCATGTCGGTGCAGTGTCGTGCTCCTCTTGGCAGGCCTTTGCAATCCCAATTATCCCTGGAGCTGTGGGCTTTCTGGTTCTCCGGACCCTAACCCTAACCCTAGAAGTTGCCGACCGCGGTTTCCGGCCACGGCCCCCCCTGGGTTCTGGCTAGGAAAGCAGGGGAAGGAGCCATGTCTGTCCAGTGTCGTGCTCCTCTTGGCAGGCCTTTGCAATCCCAATTATCCCTGGAGCTGTGGGCTTTCTGGTTCTCCGGACCCTAACCCTAACCCTAACCCTAGAAGTTGCCGACCGCGGTTTCCGGCCACGGCCCCCCCTGGGTTCTGGCTAGGAAAGCAGGGGAAGGAGCCATGTCTGTGCAGTGTCGTGCTCCTCTTGGCAGGCCTTTGCAATCCCAATTATCCCTGGAGCTGTGGGCTTTCTGGTTCTCCGGACCCTAACCCTAACCCTAACCCTAGAAGTTGCCGACTGCGGTTTCCGGCCACGGCCCCCCCTGGGTTCTGGCTAGGAAAGCTGGGGAAGGAGCCATGTCGGTGCAGTGTCGTGCTCCTCTTGGCAGGCCTTTGCAATCCCAATTATCCCTGGAGCTGTGGGCTTTCTGGTTCTCCGGACCCTAACCCTAACCCTAACCCTAGAAGTTGCCGACCGCGGTTTCCAGCCACGGCCCCCCCTGGGTTCTGGCTAGGAAAGCTGGGGAAGGAGCCATGTCGGTGCAGTGTCGTGCTCCTCTTGGCAGGCCTTTGCAATCCCAATTATCCCTGGAGCTGTGGCCTTTCTGGTTCTCCGGACCCTAACCCTAACCCTAGAAGTTGCCGACTGCGGTTTCCGGCCACGGTCCCCCCTGGGTTCTGGCTAGGAAAGCAGGGGAAGGAGCCATGTCTGTGCAGTGTCGTGCTCCTCTTGGCAGGCCTTTGCAATCCCAATTATCCCTGGAGCTGTGGGCTTTCTGGTTCTCCGGACCCTAACCCTAACCCTAACCCTAGAAGTTGCCGACCGCGGTTTCCGGCCACGGCCCCCCCTGGGTTCTGGCTAGGAAAGCTGGGGAAGGAGCCATGTCTGTCCAGTGTCGTGCTCCTCTTGGCAGGCCTTTGCAATCCCAATTATCCCTGGAGCTGTGGGCTTTCTGGTTCTCCGGACCCTAACCCTAACCCTAACCCTAGAAGTTGCCGACCGCGGTTTCCGGCCACGGCCCCCCCTGGGTTCTGGCTAGGAAAGCTGGGGAAGGAGCCATGTCTGTGCAGTGTCGTGCTCCTCTTGGCAGGCCTTTGCAATCCCAATTATCCCTGGAGCTGTGGGCTTTCTGGTTCTCCGGACCCTAACCCTAACCCTAACCCTAGAAGTTGCCGACCGCGGTTTCCGTCCACGGCCCCCCCTGGGTTCTGGCTAGGAAAGCAGGGGAAGGAGCCATGTCTGTGCAGTGTCGTGCTCCTCTTGGCAGGCCTTTGCAATCCCAATTATCCCTGGAGCTGTGGGCTTTCTGGTTCTCCGGACCCTAACCCTAACCCTAGAAGTTGCCGACCGCGGTTTCCGGCCACGGCCCCCCCTGGGTTCTGGCTAGGAAAGCAGGGGAAGGAGCCATGTCTGTGCAGTGTCGTGCTCCTCTTGGCAGGCCTTTGCAATCCCAATTATCCCTGGAGCTGTGGGCTTTCTGGTTCTCCGGACCCTAACCCTAACCCTAACCCTAGAAGTTGCCGACCGCGGTTTCCGGCCACGGCCCCCCCTGGGTTCTGGCTAGGAAAGCAGGGGAAGGAGCCATGTCGGTGCAGTGTCGTGCTCCTCTTGGCAGGCCTTTGCAATCCCAATTATCCCTGGAGCTGTGGGCTTTCTGGTTCTCCGGACCCTAACCCTAACCCTAACCCTAGAAGTTGCCGACTGCGGTTTCCGGCCACGGCCCCCCCTGGGTTCTGGCTAGGAAAGCAGGGGAAGGAGCCATGTCTGTGCAGTGTCGTGCTCCTCTTGGCAGGCCTTTGCAATCCCAATTATCCCTGGAGCTGTGGGCTTTCTGGTTCTCCGGACCCTAACCCTAACCCTAGAAGTTGCCGACCGCGGTTTCCGGCCACGGCCCCCCCTGGGTTCTGGCTAGGAAAGCAGGGGAAGGAGCCATGTCTGTCCAGTGTCGTGCTCCTCTTGGCAGGCCTTTGCAATCCCAATTATCCCTGGAGCTGTGGGCTTTCTGGTTCTCCGGACCCTAACCCTAACCCTAACCCTAGAAGTTGCCGACCGCGGTTTCCGGCCACGGCCCCCCCTGGGTTCTGGCTAGGAAAGCAGGGGAAGGAGCCATGTCTGTGCAGTGTCATGCTCCTCTTGGCAGGCCTTTGCAATCCCAATTATCCCTGGAGCTGTGGGCTTTCTGGTTCTCCGGACCCTAACCCTAACCCTAACCCTAGAAGTTGCCGACCGCGGTTTCCGGCCACGGCCCCCCCTGGGTTCTGGCTAGGAAAGCAGGGGAAGGAGCCATGTCGGTGCAGTGTCGTGCTCCTCTTGGCAGGCCTTTGCAATCCCAATTATCCCTGGAGCTGTGGGCTTTCTGGTTCTCCGGACCCTAACCCTAACCCTAACCCTAGAAGTTGCCGACCGCGGTTTCCGGCCACGGCCCCCCCTGGGTTCTGGCTAGGAAAGCAGGGGAAGGAGCCATGTCTGTGCAGTGTCGTGCTCCTCTTGGCAGGCCTTTGCAATCCCAATTATCCCTGGAGCTGTGGGCTTTCTGGTTCTCCGGACCCTAACCCTAACCCTAGAAGTTGCCGACCGCGGTTTCCGGCCACGGCCCCCCCCTGGGTTCTGGCTAGGAAAGCAGGGGAAGGAGCCATGTCTGTGCAGTGTCGTGCTCCTCTTGGCAGGCCTTTGCAATCCCAATTATCCCTGGAGCTGTGGGCTTTCTGGTTCTCCGGACCCTAACCCTAACCCTAACCCTAGAAGTTGCCGACCGCGGTTTCCGGCCACGGCCCCCCCTGGGTTCTGGCTAGGAAAGCAGGGGAAGGAGCCATGTCTGTGCAGTGTCGTGCTCCTCTTGGCAGGCCTTTGCAATCCCAATTATCCCTGGAGCTGTGGGCTTTCTGGTTCTCCGGACCCTAACCCTAACCCTAACCCTAGAAGTTGCCGACTGCGGTTTCCGGCCACGGCCCCCCCTGGGTTCTGGCTAGGAAAGCAGGGGAAGGAGCCATGTCTGTGCAGTGTCGTGCTCCTCTTGGCAGGCCTTTGCAATCCCAATTATCCCTGGAGCTGTGGGCTTTCTGGTTCTCCGGACCCTAACCCTAACCCTAGAAGTTGCCGACCGCGGTTTCCGGCCACGGCCCCCCCTGGGTTCTGGCTAGGAAAGCAGGGGAAGGAGCCATGTCTGTCCAGTGTCGTGCTCCTCTTGGCAGGCCTTTGCAATCCCAATTATCCCTGGAGCTGTGGGCTTTCTGGTTCTCCGGACCCTAACCCTAACCCTAACCCTAGAAGTTGCCGACCGCGGTTTCCGGCCACGGCCCCCCCTGGGTTCTGGCTAGGAAAGCAGTGGAAGGAGCCATGTCTGTGCAGTGTCATGCTCCTCTTGGCAGGCCTTTGCAATCCCAATTATCCCTGGAGCTGTGGGCTTTCTGGTTCTCCGGACCCTAACCCTAACCCTAACCCTAGAAGTTGCCGACCGCGGTTTCCGGCCACGGCCCCCCCTGGGTTCTGGCTAGGAAAGCAGGGGAAGGAGCCATGTCGGTGCAGTGTCGTGCTCCTCTTGGCAGGCCTTTGCAATCCCAATTATCCCTGGAGCTGTGGGCTTTCTGGTTCTCCGGACCCTAACCCTAACCCTAACCCTAGAAGTTGCCGACCGCGGTTTCCGGCCACGGCCCCCCCTGGGTTCTGGCTAGGAAAGCAGGGGAAGGAGCCATGTCTGTGCAGTGTCGTGCTCCTCTTGGCAGGCCTTTGCAATCCCAATTATCCCTGGAGCTGTGGGCTTTCTGGTTCTCCGGACCCTAACCCTAACCCTAGAAGTTGCCGACCGCGGTTTCCGGCCACGGCCCCCCCCTGGGTTCTGGCTAGGAAAGCAGGGGAAGGAGCCATGTCTGTGCAGTGTCGTGCTCCTCTTGGCAGGCCTTTGCAATCCCAATTATCCCTGGAGCTGTGGGCTTTCTGGTTCTCCGGACCCTAACCCTAACCCTAACCCTAGAAGTTGCCGACCGCGGTTTCCGGCCACGGCCCCCCCTGGGTTCTGGCTAGGAAAGCAGGGGAAGGAGCCATGTCTGTGCAGTGTCGTGCTCCTCTTGGCAGGCCTTTGCAATCCCAATTATCCCTGGAGCTGTGGGCTTTCTGGTTCTCCGGACCCTAACCCTAACCCTAACCCTAGAAGTTGCCGACTGCGGTTTCCGGCCACGGCCCCCCCTGGGTTCTGGCTAGGAAAGCTGGGGAAGGAGCCATGTCTGTGCAGTGTCGTGCTCCTCTTGGCAGGCCTTTGCAATCCCAATTATCCCTGGAGCTGTGGGCTTTCTGGTTCTCCGGACCCTAACCCTAACCCTAGAAGTTGCCGACTGCGGTTTCCGGCCACGGTCCCCCCTGGGTTCTGGCTAGGAAAGCAGGGGAAGGAGCCATGTCTGTGCAGTGTCGTGCTCCTCTTGGCAGGCCTTTGCAATCCCAATTATCCCTGGAGCTGTGGGCTTTCTGGTTCTCCGGACCCTAACCCTAACCCTAACCCTAGAAGTTGCCGACCGGGGTTTCCGGCCACGGCCCCCCCTGGGTTCTGGCTAGGAAAGCTGGGGAAGGAGCCATGTCTGTGCAGTGTCGTGCTCCTCTTGGCAGGCCTTTGCAATCCCAATTATCCCTGGAGCTGTGGGCTTTCTGGTTCTCCGGACCCTAACTCTAACCCTAACCCTAGAAGTTGCCAACTGCGGTTTCCGGCCACGGCCCCCCCTGGGTTCTGGCTAGGAAAGCTAGGGAAGGAGCCATGTCTGTGCAGTGTCGTGCTCCTCTTGGCAGGCCTTTGCAATCCCAATTATCCCTGGAGCTGTGGGCTTTCTGGTTCTCCGGACCCTAACCCTAACCCTAACCCTAGAAGTTGCCGACCGCGGTTTCCGGCCACGGCCC
Source organism: Rhynochetos jubatus (assembly GCA_027574665.1). Lineage (NCBI taxonomy): Eukaryota > Metazoa > Chordata > Aves > Eurypygiformes > Rhynochetidae > Rhynochetos > Rhynochetos jubatus. The sequence goes on from CM050661.1 coordinate 7,093,908, forward strand.
CCCCTGGGTTCTGGCTAGGAAAGCAGGGGAAGGAGCCATGTCTGTGCAGTGTCGTGCTCCTCTTGGCAGGCCTTTGCAATCCCAATTATCCCTGGAGCTGTGGGCTTTCTGGTTCTCCGGACCCTAACCCTAACCCTAACCCTAGAAGTTGCCGACCGCGGTTTCCGGCCACGGCCCCCCCTGGGTTCTGGCTAGGAAAGCAGGGGAAGGAGCCATGTCTGTGCAGTGTCGTGCTCCTCTTGGCAGGCCTTTGCAATCCCAATTATCCCTGGAGCTGTGGGCTTTCTGGTTCTCCGGACCCTAACCCTAACCCTAACCCTAGAAGTTGCCAACTGCGGTTTCCGGCCACGGCCCCCCCTGGGTTCTGGCTAGGAAAGCTGGGGAAGGAGCCATGTCTGTGCAGTGTCGTGCTCCTCTTGGCAGGCCTTTGCAATCCCAATTATCCCTGGAGCTGTGGGCTTTCTGGTTCTCCGGACCCTAACCCTAACCCTAACCCTAGAAGTTGCCGACCGCGGTTTCCGGCCACGGCCCCCCCTGGGTTCTGGCTAGGAAAGCAGGGGAAGGAGCCATGTCTGTGCAGTGTCGTGCTCCTCTTGGCAGGCCTTTGCAATCCCAATTATCCCTGGAGCTGTGGGCTTTCTGGTTCTCCGGACCCTAACCCTAACCCTAGAAGTTGCCGACCGCGGTTTCCGGCCACGGCCCCCCCTGGGTTCTGGCTAGGAAAGCAGGGGAAGGAGCCATGTCTGTGCAGTGTCGTGCTCCTCTTGGCAGGCCTTTGCAATCCCAATTATCCCTGGAGCTGTGGGCTTTCTGGTTCTCCGGACCCTAACCCTAACCCTAACCCTAGAAGTTGCCGACCGCGGTTTCCGGCCACGGCCCCCCCTGGGTTCTGGCTAGGAAAGCTGGGGAAGGAGGCATGTCGGTGCAGTGTCGTGCTCCTCTTGGCAGGCCTTTGCAATCCCAATTATCCCTGGAGCTGTGGGCTTTCTGGTTCTCCGGACCCTAACCCTAACCCTAACCCTAGAAGTTGCCGACCGCGGTTTCCGGCCACGGCCCCCCCTGGGTTCTGGCTAGGAAAGCAGGGGAAGGAGCCATGTCTGTGCAGTGTCGTGCTCCTCTTGGCAGGCCTTTGCAATCCCAATTATCCCTGGAGCTGTGGGCTTTCTGGTTCTCCGGACCCTAACCCTAACCCTAACCCTAGAAGTTGCCGACCGCGGTTTCCGGCCACGGCCCCCCCTGGGTTCTGGCTAGGAAAGCAGGGGAAGGAGCCATGTCTGTGCAGTGTCGTGCTCCTCTTGGCAGGCCTTTGCAATCCCAATTATCCCTGGAGCTGTGGGCTTTCTGGTTCTCCGGACCCTAACCCTAACCCTAACCCTAGAAGTTGCCGACTGCGGTTTCCGGCCACGGCCCCCCCTGGGTTCTGGCTAGGAAAGCTGGGGAAGGAGCCATGTCTGTGCAGTGTCGTGCTCCTCTTGGCAGGCCTTTGCAATCCCAATTATCCCTGGAGCTGTGGGCTTTCTGGTTCTCCGGACCCTAACCCTAACCCTAGAAGTTGCCGACTGCGGTTTCCGGCCACGGCCCCCCCTGGGTTCTGGCTAGGAAAGCTGGGGAAGGAGGCATGTCGGTGCAGTGTCGTGCTCCTCTTGGCAGGCCTTTGCAATCCCAATTATCCCTGGAGCTGTGGGCTTTCTGGTTCTCCGGACCCTAACCCTAACCCTAACCCTAGAAGTTGCCGACCGCGGTTTCCGGCCACGGCCCCCCCTGGGTTCTGGCTAGGAAAGCAGGGGAAGGAGCCATGTCTGTGCAGTGTCGTGCTCCTCTTGGCAGGCCTTTGCAATCCCAATTATCCCTGGAGCTGTGGGCTTTCTGGTTCTCCGGACCCTAACCCTAACCCTAGAAGTTGCCGACCGCGGTTTCCGGCCACGGCCCCCCCTGGGTTCTGGCTAGGAAAGCAGGGGAAGGAGCCATGTCTGTCCAGTGTCGTGCTCCTCTTGGCAGGCCTTTGCAATCCCAATTATCCCTGGAGCTGTGGGCTTTCTGGTTCTCCGGACCCTAACCCTAACCCTAACCCTAGAAGTTGCCGACCGCGGTTTCCGGCCACGGCCCCCCCTGGGTTCTGGCTAGGAAAGCTGGGGAAGGAGCCATGTCTGTGCAGTGTCGTGCTCCTCTTGGCAGGCCTTTGCAATCCCAATTATCCCTGGAGCTGTGGGCTTTCTGGTTCTCCGGACCCTAACCCTAACCCTAACCCTAGAAGTTGCCGACTGCGGTTTCCGGCCACGGCCCCCCCTGGGTTCTGGCTAGGAAAGCAGGGGAAGGAGCCATGTCTGTGCAGTGTCGTGCTCCTCTTGGCAGGCCTTTGCAATCCCAATTATCCCTGGAGCTGTGGGCTTTCTGGTTCTCCGGACCCTAACCCTAACCCTAACCCTAGAAGTTGCCGACCGCGGTTTCCGGCCACGGCCCCCCCTGGGTTCTGGCTAGGAAAGCTGGGGAAGGAGCCATGTCTGTGCAGTGTCGTGCTCCTCTTGGCAGGCCTTTGCAATCCCAATTATCCCTGGAGCTGTGGGCTTTCTGGTTCTCCGGACCCTAACCCTAACCCTAACCCTAGAAGTTGCCGACTGCGGTTTCCGTCCACGGCCCCCCCTGGGTTCTGGCTAGGAAAGCTGGGGAAGGAGCCATGTCTGTGCAGTGTCGTGCTCCTCTTGGCAGGCCTTTGCAATCCCAATTATCCCTGGAGCTGTGGGCTTTCTGGTTCTCCGGACCCTAACCCTAACCCTAACCCTAGAAGTTGCCGACCTCGGTTTCCGGCCACGGCCCCCCCTGGGTTCTGGCTAGGAAAGCAGGGGAAGGAGCCATGTCTGTGCAGTGTCGTGCTCCTCTTGGCAGGCCTTTGCAATCCCAATTATCCCTGGAGCTGTGGGCTTTCTGGTTCTCCGGACCCTAACCCTAACCCTAACCCTAGAAGTTGCCGACCGCGGTTTCCGGCCACGGCCCCCCCTGGGTTCTGGCTAGGAAAGCAGGGGAAGGAGCCATGTCGGTGCAGTGTCGTGCTCCTCTTGGCAGGCCTTTGCAATCCCAATTATCCCTGGAGCTGTGGGCTTTCTGGTTCTCCGGACCCTAACCCTAACCCTAACCCTAGAAGTTGCCGACCGCGGTTTCCGGCCACGGCCCCCCCTGGGTTCTGGCTAGGAAAGCTGGGGAAGGAGCCATGTCGGTGCAGTGTCGTGCTCCTCTTGGCAGGCCTTTGCAATCCCAATTATCCCTGGAGCTGTGGGCTTTCTGGTTCTCCGGACCCTAACCCTAACCCTAACCCTAGAAGTTGCCGACCGCGGTTTCCGGCCACGGCCCCCCCTGGGTTCTGGCTAGGAAAGCAGGGGAAGGAGCCATGTCTGTGCAGTGTCGTGCTCCTCTTGGCAGGCCTTTGCAATCCCAATTATCCCTGGAGCTGTGGGCTTTCTGGTTCTCCGGACCCTAACCCTAACCCTAACCCTAGAAGTTGCCGACCGTGGTTTCCGGCCACGGCCCCCCCTGGGTTCTGGCTAGGAAAGCAGGGGAAGGAGCCATGTCTGTGCAGTGTCGTGCTCCTCTTGGCAGGCCTTTGCAATCCCAATTATCCCTGGAGCTGTGGGCTTTCTGGTTCTCCGGACCCTAACCCTAACCCTAACCCTAGAAGTTGCCGACCGCGGTTTCCGGCCACGGCCCCCCCTGGGTTCTGGCTAGGAAAGCTGGGGAAGGAGCCATGTCTGTGCAGTGTCGTGCTCCTCTTGGCAGGCCTTTGCAATCCCAATTATCCCTGGAGCTGTGGGCTTTCTGGTTCTCCGGACCCTAACCCTAACCCTAGAAGTTGCCGACTGCGGTTTCCGGCCACGGCCCCCCCTGGGTTCTGGCTAGGAAAGCAGGGGAAGGAGCCATGTCGGTGCAGTGTCGTGCTCCTCTTGGCAGGCCTTTGCAATCCCAATTATCCCTGGAGCTGTGGGCTTTCTGGTTCTCCGGACCCTAACCCTAACCCTAACCCTAGAAGTTGCCGACCGCGGTTTCCGGCCACGGCCCCCCCTGGGTTCTGGCTAGGAAAGCTGGGGAAGGAGCCATGTCTGTGCAGTGTCGTGCTCCTCTTGGCAGGCCTTTGCAATCCCAATTATCCCTGGAGCTGTGGGCTTTCTGGTTCTCCGGACCCTAACCCTAACCCTAGAAGTTGCCGACCGCGGTTTCCGGCCACGGCCCCCCCTGGGTTCTGGCTAGGAAAGCAGGGGAGGGAGCCATGTCTGTGCAGTGTCGTGCTCCTCTTGGCAGGCCTTTGCAATCCCAATTATCCCTGGAGCTGTGGGCTTTCTGGTTCTCCGGACCCTAACCCTAACCCTAACCCTAGAAGTTGCCGACCGCGGTTTCCGGCCACGGCCCCCCCTGGGTTCTGGCTAGGAAAGCAGGGGAAGGAGCCATGTCTGTGCAGTGTCGTGCTCCTCTTGGCAGGCCTTTGCAATCCCAATTATCCCTGGAGCTGTGGGCTTTCTGGTTCTCCGGACCCTAACCCTAACCCTAACCCTAGAAGTTGCCGACCGCGGTTTCCGGCCACGGCCCCCCCTGGGTTCTGGCTAGGAAAGCAGGGGAAGGAGCCATGTCGGTGCAGTGTCGTGCTCCTCTTGGCAGGCCTTTGCAATCCCAATTATCCCTGGAGCTGTGGGCTTTCTGGTTCTCCGGACCCTAACCCTAACCCTAACCCTAGAAGTTGCCGACTGCGGTTTCTGGCCACGGCCCCCCCTGGGTTCTGGCTAGGAAAGCAGGGGAAGGAGCCATGTCTGTGCAGTGTCGTGCTCCTCTTGGCAGGCCTTTGCAATCCCAATTATCCCTGGAGCTGTGGGCTTTCTGGTTCTCCGGACCCTAACCCTAACCCTAACCCTAGAAGTTGCCGACCGCGGTTTCCGGCCACGGCCCCCCCTGGGTTCTGGCTAGGAAAGCAGGGGAAGGAGCCATGTCTGTGCAGTGTCGTGCTCCTCTTGGCAGGCCTTTGCAATCCCAATTATCCCTGGAGCTGTGGGCTTTCTGGTTCTCCGGACCCTAACCCTAACCCTAACCCTAGAAGTTGCCGACCGCGGTTTCCGGCCACGGCCCCCCCTGGGTTCTGGCTAGGAAAGCTGGGGAAGGAGCCATGTCTGTGCAGTGTCGTGCTCCTCTTGGCAGGCCTTTGCAATCCCAATTATCCCTGGAGCTGTGGGCTTTCTGGTTCTCCGGACCCTAACCCTAACCCTAACCCTAGAAGTTGCCGACTGCGGTTTCCGGCCACGGCCCCCCCTGGGTTCTGGCTAGGAAAGCTGGGGAAGGAGCCATGTCGGTGCAGTGTCGTGCTCCTCTTGGCAGGCCTTTGCAATCCCAATTATCCCTGGAGCTGTGGGCTTTCTGGTTCTCCGGACCCTAACCCTAACCCTAACCCTAGAAGTTGCCGACCGCGGTTTCCGGCCACGGCCCCCCCTGGGTTCTGGCTAGGAAAGCAGGGGAAGGAGCCATGTCTGTGCAGTGTCGTGCTCCTCTTGGCAGGCCTTTGCAATCCCAATTATCCCTGGAGCTGTGGGCTTTCTGGTTCTCCGGACCCTAACCCTAACCCTAGAAGTTGCCGACCGCGGTTTCCGGCCACGGCCCCCCCTGGGTTCTGGCTAGGAAAGCAGGGGAAGGAGCCATGTCTGTCCAGTGTCGTGCTCCTCTTGGCAGGCCTTTGCAATCCCAATTATCCCTGGAGCTGTGGGCTTTCTGGTTCTCCGGACCCTAACCCTAACCCTAACCCTAGAAGTTGCCGACCGCGGTTTCCGGCCACGGCCCCCCCTGGGTTCTGGCTAGGAAAGCAGGGGAAGGAGCCATGTCTGTGCAGTGTCGTGCTCCTCTTGGCAGGCCTTTGCAATCCCAATTATCCCTGGAGCTGTGGGCTTTCTGGTTCTCCGGACCCTAACCCTAACCCTAACCCTAGAAGTTGCCGACCGCGGTTTCCGGCCACGGCCCCCCCTGGGTTCTGGCTAGGAAAGCAGGGGAAGGAGCCATGTCGGTGCAGTGTCGTGCTCCTCTTGGCAGGCCTTTGCAATCCCAATTATCCCTGGAGCTGTGGGCTTTCTGGTTCTCCGGACCCTAACCCTAACCCTAACCCTAGAAGTTGCCGACCGCGGTTTCCGGCCACGGCCCCCCCTGGGTTCTGGCTAGGAAAGCAGGGGAAGGAGCCATGTCTGTGCAGTGTCGTGCTCCTCTTGGCAGGCCTTTGCAATCCCAATTATCCCTGGAGCTGTGGGCTTTCTGGTTCTCCGGACCCTAACCCTAACCCTAACCCTAGAAGTTGCCGACCGCGGTTTCCGGCCACGGCCCCCCCTGGGTTCTGGCTAGGAAAGCAGGGGAAGGAGCCATGTCGGTGCAGTGTCGTGCTCCTCTTGGCAGGCCTTTGCAATCCCAATTATCCCTGGAGCTGTGGGCTTTCTGGTTCTCCGGACCCTAACCCTAACCCTAACCCTAGAATTTGCCGACTGCGGTTTCTGGCCACGGCCCCCCCTGGGTTCTGGCTAGGAAAGCAGGGGAAGGAGCCATGTCTGTGCAGTGTCGTGCTCCTCTTGGCAGGCCTTTGCAATCCCAATTATCCCTGGAGCTGTGGGCTTTCTGGTTCTCCGGACCCTAACCCTAACCCTAACCCTAGAAGTTGCCGACCGCGGTTTCCGGCCACGGCCCCCCCTGGGTTCTGGCTAGGAAAGCAGGGGAAGGAGCCATGTCTGTGCAGTGTCGTGCTCCTCTTGGCAGGCCTTTGCAATCCCAATTATCCCTGGAGCTGTGGGCTTTCTGGTTCTCCGGACCCTAACCCTAACCCTAACCCTAGAAGTTGCCGACTGCGGTTTCCGTCCACGGCCCCCCCTGGGTTCTGGCTAGGAAAGCTGGGGAAGGAGCCGTGTCTGTGCAGTGTCGTGCTCCTCTTGGCAGGCCTTTGCAATCCCAATTATCCCTGGAGCTGTGGGCTTTCTGGTTCTCCGGACCCTAACCCTAACCCTAGAAGTTGCCGACTGCGGTTTCCGGCCACGGTCCCCCCTGGGTTCTGGCTAGGAAAGCTGGGGAAGGAGCCATGTCTGTGCAGTGTCGTGCTCCTCTTGGCAGGCCTTTGCAATCCCAATTATCCCTGGAGCTGTGGGCTTTCTGGTTCTCCGGACCCTAACCCTAACCCTAGAAGTTGCCGACCGCGGTTTCCGGCCACGGCCCCCCCTGGGTTCTGGCTAGGAAAGCAGGGGAAGGAGCCATGTCTGTGCAGTGTCGTGCTCCTCTTGGCAGGCCTTTGCAATCCCAATTATCCCTGGAGCTGTGGGCTTTCTGGTTCTCCGGACCCTAACCCTAACCCTAACCCTAGAAGTTGCCGACTGCGGTTTCCGGCCACGGCCCCCCCTGGGTTCTGGCTAGGAAAGCTGGGGAAGGAGCCATGTCTGTGCAGTGTCGTGCTCCTCTTGGCAGGCCTTTGCAATCCCAATTATCCCTGGAGCTGTGGGCTTTCTGGTTCTCCGGACCCTAACCCTAACCCTAACCCTAGAAGTTGCCGACTGTGGTTTCCGGCCACGGCCCCCCCTGGGTTCTGGCTAGGAAAGCAGGGGAAGGAGCCATGTCGGTGCAGTGTCGTGCTCCTCTTGGCAGGCCTTTGCAATCCCAATTATCCCTGGAGCTGTGGGCTTTCTGGTTCTCCGGACCCTAACCCTAACCCTAACCCTAGAAGTTGCCGACCGCGGTTTCCGGCCACGGCCCCCCCTGGGTTCTGGCTAGGAAAGCAGGGGAAGGAGCCATGTCTGTGCAGTGTCGTGCTCCTCTTGGCAGGCCTTTGCAATCCCAATTATCCCTGGAGCTGTGGGCTTTCTGGTTCTCCGGACCCTAACCCTAACCCTAACCCTAGAAGTTGCCGACCGCGGTTTCCGGCCACGGCCCCCCCTGGGTTCTGGCTAGGAAAGCTGGGGAAGGAGCCATGTCGGTGCAGTGTCGTGCTCCTCTTGGCAGGCCTTTGCAATCCCAATTATCCCTGGAGCTGTGGGCTTTCTGGTTCTCCGGACCCTAACCCTAACCCTAACCCTAGAAGTTGCCGACCGCGGTTTCCGGCCACGGCCCCCCCTGGGTTCTGGCTAGGAAAGCAGGGGAAGGAGCCATGTCTGTGCAGTGTCGTGCTCCTCTTGGCAGGCCTTTGCAATCCCAATTATCCCTGGAGCTGTGGGCTTTCTGGTTCTCCGGACCCTAACCCTAACCCTAACCCTAGAAGTTGCCGACCGCGGTTTCTGGCCACGGCCCCCCCTGGGTTCTGGCTAGGAAAGCAGGGGAAGGAGCCATGTCTGTGCAGTGTCGTGCTCGTCTTGGCAGGCCTTTGCAATCCCAATTATCCCTGGAGCTGTGGGCTTTCTGGTTCTCCGGACCCTAACCCTAACCCTAACCCTAGAAGTTGCCGACCGCGGTTTCCGGCCACGGCCCCCCCTGGGTTCTGGCTAGGAAAGCTGGGGAAGGAGCCATGTCTGTGCAGTGTTGTGCTCCTCTTGGCAGGCCTTTGCAATCCCAATTATCCCTGGAGCTGTGGGCTTTCTCGTTCTCCGGACCCTAACCCTAACCTTAGAAGTTGCCGACTGCGGTTTCCGGCCACGGCCCCCCCTGGGTTCTGGCTAGGAAAGCAGGGGAAGGAGCCATGTCTGTGCAGTGTCGTGCTCCTCTTGGCAGGCCTTTGCAATCCCAATTATCCCTGGAGCTGTGGGCTTTCTGGTTCTCCGGACCCTAACCCTAACCCTAACCCTAGAAGTTGCCGACCGCGGTTTCCGGCCACGGCCCCCACTGGGTTCTGGCTAGGAAAGCTGGGGAAGGAGCCATGTCGGTGCAGTGTCGTGCTCCTCTTGGCAGGCCTTTGCAATCCCAATTATCCCTGGAGCTGTCTGCTTTCTGGTTCTCCAGACCCTAACCCTAACCCTAACCCTAGAAGTTGCCGACCGCGGTTTCCGGCCACGGCCCCCCCTGGGTTCTGGCTAGGAAAGCAGGGGAAGGAGCCATGTCTGTGCAGTGTCGTGCTCCTCTTGGCAGGCCTTTGCAATCCCAATTATCCCTGGAGCTGTGGGCTTTCTGGTTCTCCGGACCCTAACCCTAACCCTAACCCTAGAAGTTGCCGACTGCGGTTTCTGGGCATGGCCCCCCCTGGGTTCTGGCTAGGAAAGCAGGGGAAGGAGCCATGTCGGTGCAGTGTCGTGCTCCTCTTGGCAGGCCTTTGCAATCCCAATTATCCCTGGAGCTGTGGGCTTTCTGGTTCTCCGGACCCTAACCCTAACCCTAACCCTAGAAGTTGCCAACTGCGGTTTCCGGCCACGGCCCCCCCTGGGTTCTGGCTAGGAAAGCAGGGGAAGGAGCCATGTCTGTGCAGTGTCGTGCTCCTCTTGGCAGGCCTTTGCAATCCCAATTATCCCTGGAGCTGTGGGCTTTCTGGTTCTCCGGACCCTAACCCTAACCCTAGAAGTTGCCGACCTCGGTTTCCGGCCACGGCCCCCCCTGGGTTCTGGCTAGGAAAGCAGGGGAAGGAGCCATGTCTGTGCAGTGTCGTGCTCCTCTTGGCAGGCCTTTGCAATCCCAATTATCCCTGGAGCTGTGGGCTTTCTGGTTCTCCGGACCCTAACCCTAACCCTAACCCTAGAAGTTGCCGACCGCGGTTTCCGGCCACGGCCCCCCCTGGGTTCTGGCTAGGAAAGCAGGGGAAGGAGCCATGTCGGTGCAGTGTCGTGCTCCTCTTGGCAGGCCTTTGCAATCCCAATTATCCCTGGAGCTGTGGGCTTTCTGGTTCTCCGGACCCTAACCCTAACCCTAACCCTAGAAGTTGCCAACTGCGGTTTCCGGCCACGGCCCCCCCTGGGTTCTGGCTAGGAAAGCAGGGGAAGGAGCCATGTCTGTGCAGTGTCGTGCTCCTCTTGGCAGGCCTTTGCAATCCCAATTATCCCTGGAGCTGTGGGCTTTCTGGTTCTCCGGACCCTAACCCTAACCCTAACCCTAGAAGTTGCCGACTGCGGTTTCCGGCCACGGCCCCCCCTGGGTTCTGGCTAGGAAAGCTGGGGAAGGAGCCATGTCGGTGCAGTGTCGTGCTCCTCTTGGCAGGCCTTTGCAATCCCAATTATCCCTGGAGCTGTGGGCTTTCTGGTTCTCCGGACCCTAACCCTAACCCTAACCCTAGAAGTTGCCGACCGCGGTTTCCGGCCACGGCCCCCCCTGGGTTCTGGCTAGGAAAGCTGGGGAAGGAGCCATGTCTGTGCAGTGTCGTGCTCCTCTTGGCAGGCCTTTGCAATCCCAATTATCCCTGGAGCTGTGGGCTTTCTGGTTCTCCGGACCCTAACCCTAACCCTAGAAGTTGCCGACCGCGGTTTCCGGCCACGGCCCCCCCTGGGTTCTGGCTAGGAAAGCAGGGGAGGGAGCCATGTCTGTGCAGTGTCGTGCTCCTCTTGGCAGGCCTTTGCAATCCCAATTATCCCTGGAGCTGTGGGCTTTCTGGTTCTCCGGACCCTAACCCTAACCCTAGAAGTTGCCGACCGCGGTTTCCGGCCACGGCCCCCCCTGGGTTCTGGCTAGGAAAGCAGGGGAAGGAGCCATGTCTGTGCAGTGTCGTGCTCCTCTTGGCAGGCCTTTGCAATCCCAATTATCCCTGGAGCTGTGGGCTTTCTGGTTCTCCGGACCCTAACCCTAACCCTAGAAGTTGCCGACTGCGGTTTCCGGCCACGGCCCCCCCTGGGTTCTGGCTAGGAAAGCAGGGGAGGGAGCCATGTCTGTGCAGTGTCGTGCTCCTCTTGGCAGGCCTTTGCAATCCCAATTATCGCTGGAGCTGTGGGCTTTCTGGTTCTCCGGACCCTAACCCTAACCCTAACCCTAGAAGTTGCCGACCGCGGTTTCCGGCCACGGCCCCCCCTGGGTTCTGGCTAGGAAAGCAGGGGAAGGAGCCATGTCTGTGCAGTGTCGTGCTCCTCTTGGCAGGCCTTTGCAATCCCAATTATCCCTGGAGCTGTGGGCTTTCTGGTTCTCCGGACCCTAACCCTAACCCTAACCCTAGAAGTTGCCGACCGCGGTTTCCGGCCACGGCCCCCCCTGGGTTCTGGCTAGGAAAGCAGGGGAAGGAGCCATGTCTGTCCAGTGTCGTGCTCCTCTTGGCAGGCCTTTGCAATCCCAATTATCCCTGGAGCTGTGGGCTTTCTGGTTCTCCGGACCCTAACCCTAACCCTAACCCTAGAAGTTGCCGACCGCGGTTTCCGGCCACGGCCCCCCCTGGGTTCTGGCTAGGAAAGCAGGGGAGGGAGCCATGTCTGTGCAGTGTCGTGCTCCTCTTGGCAGGCCTTTGCAATCCCAATTATCCCTGGAGCTGTGGGCTTTCTGGTTCTCCGGACCCTAACCCTAACCCTAGAAGTTGCCGACCGCGGTTTCCGGCCACGGCCCCCCCTGGGTTCTGGCTAGGAAAGCAGGGGAAGGAGCCATGTCTGTGCAGTGTCGTGCTCCTCTTGGCAGGCCTTTGCAATCCCAATTATCCCTGGAGCTGTGGGCTTTCTGGTTCTCCGGACCCTAACCCTAACCCTAGAAGTTGCCGACTGCGGTTTCCGGCCACGGCCCCCCCTGGGTTCTGGCTAGGAAAGCAGGGGAGGGAGCCATGTCTGTGCAGTGTCGTGCTCCTCTTGGCAGGCCTTTGCAATCCCAATTATCGCTGGAGCTGTGGGCTTTCTGGTTCTCCGGACCCTAACCCTAACCCTAACCCTAGAAGTTGCCGACCGCGGTTTCCGGCCACGGCCCCCCCTGGGTTCTGGCTAGGAAAGCAGGGGAAGGAGCCATGTCTGTGCAGTGTCGTGCTCCTCTTGGCAGGCCTTTGCAATCCCAATTATCCCTGGAGCTGTGGGCTTTCTGGTTCTCCGGACCCTAACCCTAACCCTAACCCTAGAAGTTGCCGACCGCGGTTTCCGGCCACGGCCCCCCCTGGGTTCTGGCTAGGAAAGCAGGGGAAGGAGCCATGTCTGTCCAGTGTCGTGCTCCTCTTGGCAGGCCTTTGCAATCCCAATTATCCCTGGAGCTGTGGGCTTTCTGGTTCTCCGGACCCTAACCCTAACCCTAACCCTAGAAGTTGCCGACCGCGGTTTCCGGCCACGGCCCCCACTGGGTTCTGGCTAGGAAAGCTGGGGAAGGAGCCATGTCGGTGCAGTGTCGTGCTCCTCTTGGCAGGCCTTTGCAATCCCAATTATCCCTGGAGCTGTGGGCTTTCTGGTTCTCCGGACCCTAACCCTAACCCTAACCCTAGAAGTTGCCGACCGCGGTTTCCGGCCACGGCCCCCCCTGGGTTCTGGCTAGGAAAGCAGGGGAAGGAGCCATGTCTGTGCAGTGTCGTGCTCCTCTTGGCAGGCCTTTGCAATCCCAATTATCCCTGGAGCTGTGGGCTTTCTGGTTCTCCGGACCCTAACCCTAACCCTAACCCTAGAAGTTGCCGACCGCGGTTTCCGGCCACGGCCCCCCCTGGGTTCTGGCTAGGAAAGCTGGGGAAGGAGCCATGTCGGTGCAGTGTCGTGCTCCTCTTGGCAGGCCTTTGCAATCCCAATTATCCCTGGAGCTGTGGGCTTTCTGGTTCTCCGGACCCTAACCCTAACCCTAACCCTAGAAGTTGCCGACTGCGGTTTCCGGCCACGGCCCCCCCTGGGTTCTGGCTAGGAAAGCAGGGGAAGGAGCCATGTCTGTGCAGTGTCGTGCTCCTCTTGGCAGGCCTTTGCAATCCCAATTATCCCTGGAGCTGTGGGCTTTCTGGTTCTCCGGACCCTAACCCTAACCCTAGAAGTTGCCGACCGCGGTTTCCGGCCACGGCCCCCCCTGGGTTCTGGCTAGGAAAGCAGGGGAAGGAGCCATGTCTGTCCAGTGTCGTGCTCCTCTTGGCAGGCCTTTGCAATCCCAATTATCCCTGGAGCTGTGGGCTTTCTGGTTCTCCGGACCCTAACCCTAACCCTAACCCTAGAAGTTGCCGACCGCGGTTTCCGGCCACGGCCCCCCCTGGGTTCTGGCTAGGAAAGCAGGGGAAGGAGCCATGTCTGTGCAGTGTCGTGCTCCTCTTGGCAGGCCTTTGCAATCCCAATTATCCCTGGAGCTGTGGGCTTTCTGGTTCTCCGGACCCTAACCCTAACCCTAACCCTAGAAGTTGCCGACTGCGGTTTCCGGCCACGGCCCCCCCTGGGTTCTGGCTAGGAAAGCTGGGGAAGGAGCCATGTCGGTGCAGTGTCGTGCTCCTCTTGGCAGGCCTTTGCAATCCCAATTATCCCTGGAGCTGTGGGCTTTCTGGTTCTCCGGACCCTAACCCTAACCCTAACCCTAGAAGTTGCCGACCGCGGTTTCCGGCCACGGCCCCCCCTGGGTTCTGGCTAGGAAAGCTGGGGAAGGAGCCATGTCTGTGCAGTGTCGTGCTCCTCTTGGCAGGCCTTTGCAATCCCAATTATCCCTGGAGCTGTGGGCTTTCTGGTTCTCCGGACCCTAACCCTAACCCTAGAAGTTGCCGACCGCGGTTTCCGGCCACGGCCCCCCCTGGGTTCTGGCTAGGAAAGCAGGGGAGGGAGCCATGTCTGTGCAGTGTCGTGCTCCTCTTGGCAGGCCTTTGCAATCCCAATTATCCCTGGAGCTGTGGGCTTTCTGGTTCTCCGGACCCTAACCCTAACCCTAGAAGTTGCCGACCGCGGTTTCCGGCCACGGCCCCCCCTGGGTTCTGGCTAGGAAAGCAGGGGAAGGAGCCATGTCTGTGCAGTGTTGTGCTCCTCTTGGCAGGCCTTTGCAATCCCAATTATCCCTGGAGCTGTGGGCTTTCTCGTTCTCCGGACCCTAACCCTAACCTTAGAAGTTGCCGACTGCGGTTTCCGGCCACGGCCCCCCCTGGGTTCTGGCTAGGAAAGCAGGGGAAGGAGCCATGTCTGTGCAGTGTCGTGCTCCTCTTGGCAGGCCTTTGCAATCCCAATTATCCCTGGAGCTGTGGGCTTTCTGGTTCTCCGGACCCTAACCCTAACCCTAGAAGTTGCCGACTGCGGTTTCCGGCCACGGCCCCCCCTGGGTTCTGGCTAGGAAAGCTGGGGAAGGAGCCATGTCTGTGCAGTGTCGTGCTCCTCTTGGCAGGCCTTTGCAATCCCAATTATCCCTGGAGCTGTGGGCTTTCTGGTTCTCCGGACCCTAACCCTAACCCTAACCCTAGAAGTTGCCGACCGCGGTTTCTGGCCACGGCCCCCCCTGGGTTCTGGCTAGGAAAGCAGGGGAAGGAGCCATGTCTGTGCAGTGTCGTGCTCGTCTTGGCAGGCCTTTGCAATCCCAATTATCCCTGGAGCTGTGGGCTTTCTGGTTCTCCGGACCCTAACCCTAACCCTAACCCTAGAAGTTGCCGACCGCGGTTTCCGGCCACGGCCCCCCCTGGGTTCTGGCTAGGAAAGCTGGGGAAGGAGCCATGTCGGTGCAGTGTCGTGCTCCTCTTGGCAGGCCTTTGCAATCCCAATTATCCCTGGAGCTGTGGGCTTTCTGGTTCTCCAGACCCTAACCCTAACCCTAACCCTAGAAGTTGCCGACCGCGGTTTCCGGCCACGGCCCCCCCTGGGTTCTGGCTAGGAAAGCAGGGGAAGGAGCCATGTCTGTGCAGTGTCGTGCTCCTCTTGGCAGGCCTTTGCAATCCCAATTATCCCTGGAGCTGTGGGCTTTCTGGTTCTCCGGACCCTAACCCTAACCCTAACCCTAGAAGTTGCCGACTGCGGTTTCTGGGCATGGCCCCCCCTGGGTTCTGGCTAGGAAAGCAGGGGAAGGAGCCATGTCTGTGCAGTGTCGTGCTCCTCTTGGCAGGCCTTTGCAATCCCAATTATCCCTGGAGCTGTGGGCTTTCTGGTTCTCCGGACCCTAACCCTAACCCTAGAAGTTGCCGACCTCGGTTTCCGGCCACGGCCCCCCCTGGGTTCTGGCTAGGAAAGCAGGGGAAGGAGCCATGTCTGTGCAGTGTCGTGCTCCTCTTGGCAGGCCTTTGCAATCCCAATTATCCCTGGAGCTGTGGGCTTTCTGGTTCTCCGGACCCTAACCCTAACCCTAACCCTAGAAGTTGCCGACCGCGGTTTCCGGCCACGGCCCCCCCTGGGTTCTGGCTAGGAAAGCAGGGGAAGGAGCCATGTCGGTGCAGTGTCGTGCTCCTCTTGGCAGGCCTTTGCAATCCCAATTATCCCTGGAGCTGTGGGCTTTCTGGTTCTCCGGACCCTAACCCTAACCCTAACCCTAGAAGTTGCCAACTGCGGTTTCCGGCCACGGCCCCCCCTGGGTTCTGGCTAGGAAAGCAGGGGAAGGAGCCATGTCTGTGCAGTGTCGTGCTCCTCTTGGCAGGCCTTTGCAATCCCAATTATCCCTGGAGCTGTGGGCTTTCTGGTTCTCCGGACCCTAACCCTAACCCTAACCCTAGAAGTTGCCGACTGCGGTTTCCGGCCACGGCCCCCCCTGGGTTCTGGCTAGGAAAGCTGGGGAAGGAGCCATGTCGGTGCAGTGTCGTGCTCCTCTTGGCAGGCCTTTGCAATCCCAATTATCCCTGGAGCTGTGGGCTTTCTGGTTCTCCGGACCCTAACCCTAACCCTAACCCTAGAAGTTGCCGACCGCGGTTTCCGGCCACGGCCCCCCCTGGGTTCTGGCTAGGAAAGCTGGGGAAGGAGCCATGTCTGTGCAGTGTCGTGCTCCTCTTGGCAGGCCTTTGCAATCCCAATTATCCCTGGAGCTGTGGGCTTTCTGGTTCTCCGGACCCTAACCCTAACCCTAGAAGTTGCCGACCGCGGTTTCCGGCCACGGCCCCCCCTGGGTTCTGGCTAGGAAAGCAGGGGAGGGAGCCATGTCTGTGCAGTGTCGTGCTCCTCTTGGCAGGCCTTTGCAATCCCAATTATCCCTGGAGCTGTGGGCTTTCTGGTTCTCCGGACCCTAACCCTAACCCTAGAAGTTGCCGACCGCGGTTTCCGGCCACGGCCCCCCCTGGGTTCTGGCTAGGAAAGCAGGGGAAGGAGCCATGTCTGTGCAGTGTCGTGCTCCTCTTGGCAGGCCTTTGCAATCCCAATTATCCCTGGAGCTGTGGGCTTTCTGGTTCTCCGGACCCTAACCCTAACCCTAGAAGTTGCCGACTGCGGTTTCCGGCCACGGCCCCCCCTGGGTTCTGGCTAGGAAAGCAGGGGAGGGAGCCATGTCTGTGCAGTGTCGTGCTCCTCTTGGCAGGCCTTTGCAATCCCAATTATCGCTGGAGCTGTGGGCTTTCTGGTTCTCCGGACCCTAACCCTAACCCTAACCCTAGAAGTTGCCGACCGCGGTTTCCGGCCACGGCCCCCCCTGGGTTCTGGCTAGGAAAGCAGGGGAAGGAGCCATGTCTGTGCAGTGTCGTGCTCCTCTTGGCAGGCCTTTGCAATCCCAATTATCCCTGGAGCTGTGGGCTTTCTGGTTCTCCGGACCCTAACCCTAACCCTAACCCTAGAAGTTGCCGACCGCGGTTTCCGGCCACGGCCCCCCCTGGGTTCTGGCTAGGAAAGCAGGGGAAGGAGCCATGTCTGTGCAGTGTCGTGCTCCTCTTGGCAGGCCTTTGCAATCCCAATTATCCCTGGAGCTGTGGGCTTTCTGGTTCTCCGGACCCTAACCCTAACCCTAGAAGTTGCCGACCGCGGTTTCCGGCCACGGCCCCCCCTGTGTTCTGGCTAGGAAAGCAGGGGAAGGAGCCATGTCTGTGCAGTGTCGTGCTCCTCTTGGCAGGCCTTTGCAATCCCAATTATCCCTGGAGCTGTGGGCTTTCTGGTTCTCCGGACCCTAACCCTAACCCTAACCCTAGAAGTTGCCGACCGCGGTTTCCGGCCACGGCCCCCCCTGGGTTCTGGCTAGGAAAGCTGGGGAAGGAGCCATGTCGGTGCAGTGTCGTGCTCCTCTTGGCAGGCCTTTGCAATCCCAATTATCCCTGGAGCTGTGGGCTTTCTGGTTCTCCGGACCCTAACCCTAACCCTAACCCTAGAAGTTGCCGACTGCGGTTTCCGGCCACGGCCCCCCCTGGGTTCTGGCTAGGAAAGCAGGGGAAGGAGCCATGTCTGTGCAGTGTCGTGCTCCTCTTGGCAGGCCTTTGCAATCCCAATTATCCCTGGAGCTGTGGGCTTTCTGGTTCTCCGGACCCTAACCCTAACCCTAGAAGTTGCCGACCGCGGTTTCCGGCCACGGCCCCCCCTGGGTTCTGGCTAGGAAAGCAGGGGAAGGAGCCATGTCTGTCCAGTGTCGTGCTCCTCTTGGCAGGCCTTTGCAATCCCAATTATCCCTGGAGCTGTGGGCTTTCTGGTTCTCCGGACCCTAACCCTAACCCTAACCCTAGAAGTTGCCGACCGCGGTTTCCGGCCACGGCCCCCACTGGGTTCTGGCTAGGAAAGCAGTGGAAGGAGCCATGTCGGTGCAGTGTCGTGCTCCTCTTGGCAGGCCTTTGCAATCCCAATTATCCCTGGAGCTGTGGGCTTTCTGGTTCTCCGGACCCTAACCCTAACCCTAACCCTAGAAGTTGCCGACTGCGGTTTCCGGCCACGGCCCCCCCTGGGTTCTGGCTAGGAAAGCAGGGGAAGGAGCCATGTCGGTGCAGTGTCGTGCTCCTCTTGGCAGGCCTTTGCAATCCCAATTATCCCTGGAGCTGTGGGCTTTCTGGTTCTCCGGACCCTAACCCTAACCCTAACCCTAGAAGTTGCCGACCGCGGTTTCCGGCCACGGCCCCCCCTGGGTTCTGGCTAGGAAAGCAGGGGAAGGAGCCATGTCTGTGCAGTGTCGTGCTCCTCTTGGCAGGCCTTTGCAATCCCAATTATCCCTGGAGCTGTGGGCTTTCTGGTTCTCCGGACCCTAACCCTAACCCTAACCCTAGAAGTTGCCGACTGCGGTTTCCGGCCACGGCCCCCCCTGGGTTCTGGCTAGGAAAGCTGGGGAAGGAGCCATGTCGGTGCAGTGTCGTGCTCCTCTTGGCAGGCCTTTGCAATCCCAATTATCCCTGGAGCTGTGGGCTTTCTGGTTCTCCGGACCCTAACCCTAACCCTAACCCTAGAAGTTGCCGACCGCGGTTTCCGGCCACGGCCCCCCCTGGGTTCTGGCTAGGAAAGCTGGGGAAGGAGCCATGTCTGTGCAGTGTCGTGCTCCTCTTGGCAGGCCTTTGCAATCCCAATTATCCCTGGAGCTGTGGGCTTTCTGGTTCTCCGGACCCTAACCCTAACCCTAGAAGTTGCCGACCGCGGTTTCCGGCCACGGCCCCCCCTGGGTTCTGGCTAGGAAAGCAGGGGAAGGAGCCATGTCTGTGCAGTGTCGTGCTCCTCTTGGCAGGCCTTTGCAATCCCAATTATCCCTGGAGCTGTGGGCTTTCTGGTTCTCCGGACCCTAACCCTAACCCTAGAAGTTGCCGACCGCGGTTTCCGGCCACGGCCCCCCCTGGGTTCTGGCTAGGAAAGCAGGGGAAGGAGCCATGTCTGTGCAGTGTCGTGCTCCTCTTGGCAGGCCTTTGCAATCCCAATTATCCCTGGAGCTGTGGGCTTTCTGGTTCTCCGGACCCTAACCCTAACCCTAGAAGTTGCCGACTGCGGTTTCCGGCCACGGCCCCCCCTGGGTTCTGGCTAGGAAAGCAGGGGAGGGAGCCATGTCTGTGCAGTGTCGTGCTCCTCTTGGCAGGCCTTTGCAATCCCAATTATCGCTGGAGCTGTGGGCTTTCTGGTTCTCCGGACCCTAACCCTAACCCTAACCCTAGAAGTTGCCGACCGCGGTTTCCGGCCACGGCCCCCCCTGGGTTCTGGCTAGGAAAGCAGGGGAAGGAGCCATGTCTGTGCAGTGTCGTGCTCCTCTTGGCAGGCCTTTGCAATCCCAATTATCCCTGGAGCTGTGGGCTTTCTGGTTCTCCGGACCCTAACCCTAACCCTAACCCTAGAAGTTGCCGACCGCGGTTTCCGGCCACGGCCCCCCCTGGGTTCTGGCTAGGAAAGCAGGGGAAGGAGCCATGTCTGTCCAGTGTCGTGCTCCTCTTGGCAGGCCTTTGCAATCCCAATTATCCCTGGAGCTGTGGGCTTTCTGGTTCTCCGGACCCTAACCCTAACCCTAACCCTAGAAGTTGCCGACCGCGGTTTCCGGCCACGGCCCCCACTGGGTTCTGGCTAGGAAAGCTGGGGAAGGAGCCATGTCTGTGCAGTGTCGTGCTCCTCTTGGCAGGCCTTTGCAATCCCAATTATCCCTGGAGCTGTGGGCTTTCTGGTTCTCCGGACCCTAACCCTAACCCTAACCCTAGAAGTTGCCGACCGCGGTTTCCGGCCACGGCCCCCCCTGGGTTCTGGCTAGGAAAGCAGGGTAAGGAGCCATGTCTGTGCAGTGTCGTGCTCCTCTTGGCAGGCCTTTGCAATCCCAATTATCCCTGGAGCTGTGGGCTTTCTGGTTCTCCGGACCCTAACCCTAACCCTAGAAGTTGCCGACCGCGGTTTCCGGCCACGGCCCCCCCTGGGTTCTGGCTAGGAAAGCAGGGGAAGGAGCCATGTCTGTGCAGTGTCGTGCTCCTCTTGGCAGGCCTTTGCAATCCCAATTATCCCTGGAGCTGTGGGCTTTCTGGTTCTCCGGACCCTAACCCTAACCCTAACCCTAGAAGTTGCCGACCGCGGTTTCCGGCCACGGCCCCCCCTGGGTTCTGGCTAGGAAAGCTGGGGAAGGAGCCATGTCGGTGCAGTGTCGTGCTCCTCTTGGCAGGCCTTTGCAATCCCAATTATCCCTGGAGCTGTGGGCTTTCTGGTTCTCCGGACCCTAACCCTAACCCTAACCCTAGAAGTTGCCGACTGCGGTTTCCGGCCACGGCCCCCCCTGGGTTCTGGCTAGGAAAACAGGGGAAGGAGCCATGTCTGTGCAGTGTCGTGCTCCTCTTGGCAGGCCTTTGCAATCCCAATTATCCCTGGAGCTGTGGGCTTTCTGGTTCTCCGGACCCTAACCCTAACCCTAGAAGTTGCCGACCGCGGTTTCCGGCCACGGCCCCCCCTGGGTTCTGGCTAGGAAAGCAGGGGAAGGAGCCATGTCGGTGCAGTGTCGTGCTCCTCTTGGCAGGCCTTTGCAATCCCAATTATCCCTGGAGCTGTGGGCTTTCTGGTTCTCCGGACCCTAACCCTAACCCTAACCCTAGAAGTTGCCGACCGCGGTTTCCGGCCACGGCCCCCCCTGGGTTCTGGCTAGGAAAGCTGGGGAAGGAGCCATGTCTGTGCAGTGTCGTGCTCCTCTTGGCAGGCCTTTGCAATCCCAATTATCCCTGGAGCTGTGGGCTTTCTGGTTCTCCGGACCCTAACCCTAACCCTAACCCTAGAAGTTGCCGACTGCGGTTTCCGGCCACGGCCCCCCCTGGGTTCTGGCTAGGAAAGCAGGGGAAGGAGCCATGTCTGTGCAGTGTCGTGCTCCTCTTGGCAGGCCTTTGCAATCCCAATTATCCCTGGAGCTGTGGGCTTTCTGGTTCTCCGGACCCTAACCCTAACCCTAACCCTAGAAGTTGCCGACCGCGGTTTCCGGCCACGGCCCCCCCTGGGTTCTGGCTAGGAAAGCAGGGGAAGGAGCCATGTCTGTGCAGTGTCGTGCTCCTCTTGGCAGGCCTTTGCAATCCCAATTATCCCTGGAGCTGTGGGCTTTCTGGTTCTCCGGACCCTAACCCTAACCCTAGAAGTTGCCGACCGCGGTTTCCGGCCACGGCCCCCCCTGGGTTCTGGCTAGGAAAGCAGGGGAAGGAGCCATGTCTGTGCAGTGTCATGCTCCTCTTGGCAGGCCTTTGCAATCCCAATTATCCCTGGAGCTGTGGGCTTTCTGGTTCTCCGGACCCTAACCCTAACCCTAGAAGTTGCCGACCGCGGTTTCCGGCCACGGCCCCCCCTGGGTTCTGGCTAGGAAAGCAGGGGAAGGAGCCATGTCTGTGCAGTGTCGTGCTCCTCTTGGCAGGCCTTTGCAATCCCAATTATCCCTGGAGCTGTGGGCTTTCTGGTTCTCCGGACCCTAACCCTAACCCTAACCCTAGAAGTTGCCGACTGCGGTTTCCGGCCACGGCCCCCCCTGGGTTCTGGCTAGGAAAGCAGGGGAAGGAGCCATGTCTGTGCAGTGTCGTGCTCCTCTTGGCAGGCCTTTGCAATCCCAATTATCCCTGGAGCTGTGGGCTTTCTGGTTCTCCGGACCCTAACCCTAACCCTAGAAGTTGCCGACTGCGGTTTCCGGCCACGGCCCCCCCTGGGTTCTGGCTAGGAAAGCAGGGGAGGGAGCCATGTCTGTGCAGTGTCGTGCTCCTCTTGGCAGGCCTTTGCAATCCCAATTATCGCTGGAGCTGTGGGCTTTCTGGTTCTCCGGACCCTAACCCTAACCCTAACCCTAGAAGTTGCCGACCGCGGTTTCCGGCCACGGCCCCCCCTGGGTTCTGGCTAGGAAAGCAGGGGAAGGAGCCATGTCTGTCCAGTGTCGTGCTCCTCTTGGCAGGCCTTTGCAATCCCAATTATCCCTGGAGCTGTGGGCTTTCTGGTTCTCCGGACCCTAACCCTAACCCTAACCCTAGAAGTTGCCGACCGCGGTTTCCGGCCACGGCCCCCACTGGGTTCTGGCTAGGAAAGCTGGGGAAGGAGCCATGTCTGTGCAGTGTCGTGCTCCTCTTGGCAGGCCTTTGCAATCCCAATTATCCCTGGAGCTGTGGGCTTTCTGGTTCTCCGGACCCTAACCCTAACCCTAACCCTAGAAGTTGCCGACCGCGGTTTCCGGCCACGGCCCCCCCTGGGTTCTGGCTAGGAAAGCAGGGTAAGGAGCCATGTCTGTGCAGTGTCGTGCTCCTCTTGGCAGGCCTTTGCAATCCCAATTATCCCTGGAGCTGTGGGCTTTCTGGTTCTCCGGACCCTAACCCTAACCCTAGAAGTTGCCGACCGCGGTTTCCGGCCACGGCCCCCCCTGGGTTCTGGCTAGGAAAGCAGGGGAAGGAGCCATGTCTGTGCAGTGTCGTGCTCCTCTTGGCAGGCCTTTGCAATCCCAATTATCCCTGGAGCTGTGGGCTTTCTGGTTCTCCGGACCCTAACCCTAACCCTAACCCTAGAAGTTGCCGACCGCGGTTTCCGGCCACGGCCCCCCCTGGGTTCTGGCTAGGAAAGCTGGGGAAGGAGCCATGTCGGTGCAGTGTCGTGCTCCTCTTGGCAGGCCTTTGCAATCCCAATTATCCCTGGAGCTGTGGGCTTTCTGGTTCTCCGGACCCTAACCCTAACCCTAACCCTAGAAGTTGCCGACTGCGGTTTCCGGCCACGGCCCCCCCTGGGTTCTGGCTAGGAAAGCAGGGGAAGGAGCCATGTCTGTGCAGTGTCGTGCTCCTCTTGGCAGGCCTTTGCAATCCCAATTATCCCTGGAGCTGTGGGCTTTCTGGTTCTCCGGACCCTAACCCTAACCCTAGAAGTTGCCGACCGCGGTTTCCGGCCACGGCCCCCCCTGGGTTCTGGCTAGGAAAGCAGGGGAAGGAGCCATGTCTGTCCAGTGTCGTGCTCCTCTTGGCAGGCCTTTGCAATCCCAATTATCCCTGGAGCTGTGGGCTTTCTGGTTCTCCGGACCCTAACCCTAACCCTAACCCTAGAAGTTGCCGACCGCGGTTTCCGGCCACGGCCCCCACTGGGTTCTGGCTAGGAAAGCAGTGGAAGGAGCCATGTCTGTGCAGTGTCGTGCTCCTCTTGGCAGGCCTTTGCAATCCCAATTATCCCTGGAGCTGTGGGCTTTCTGGTTCTCCGGACCCTAACCCTAACCCTAACCCTAGAAGTTGCCGACTGCGGTTTCCGGCCACGGCCCCCCCTGGGTTCTGGCTAGGAAAGCAGGGGAAGGAGCCATGTCGGTGCAGTGTCGTGCTCCTCTTGGCAGGCCTTTGCAATCCCAATTATCCCTGGAGCTGTGGGCTTTCTGGTTCTCCGGACCCTAACCCTAACCCTAACCCTAGAAGTTGCCGACCGCGGTTTCCGGCCACGGCCCCCCCTGGGTTCTGGCTAGGAAAGCAGGGGAAGGAGCCATGTCTGTGCAGTGTCGTGCTCCTCTTGGCAGGCCTTTGCAATCCCAATTATCCCTGGAGCTGTGGGCTTTCTGGTTCTCCGGACCCTAACCCTAACCCTAACCCTAGAAGTTGCCGACTGCGGTTTCCGGCCACGGCCCCCCCTGGGTTCTGGCTAGGAAAGCAGGGGAAGGAGCCATGTCTGTGCAGTGTCGTGCTCCTCTTGGCAGGCCTTTGCAATCCCAATTATCCCTGGAGCTGTGGGCTTTCTGGTTCTCCGGACCCTAACCCTAACCCTAGAAGTTGCCGACTGCGGTTTCCGGCCACGGCCCCCCCTGGGTTCTGGCTAGGAAAGCAGGGGAGGGAGCCATGTCTGTGCAGTGTCGTGCTCCTCTTGGCAGGCCTTTGCAATCCCAATTATCGCTGGAGCTGTGGGCTTTCTGGTTCTCCGGACCCTAACCCTAACCCTAACCCTAGAAGTTGCCGACCGCGGTTTCCGGCCACGGCCCCCCCTGGGTTCTGGCTAGGAAAGCAGGGGAAGGAGCCATGTCTGTGCAGTGTCGTGCTCCTCTTGGCAGGCCTTTGCAATCCCAATTATCCCTGGAGCTGTGGGCTTTCTGGTTCTCCGGACCCTAACCCTAACCCTAACCCTAGAAGTTGCCGACCGCGGTTTCCGGCCACGGCCCCCCCTGGGTTCTGGCTAGGAAAGCAGGGGAAGGAGCCATGTCTGTCCAGTGTCGTGCTCCTCTTGGCAGGCCTTTGCAATCCCAATTATCCCTGGAGCTGTGGGCTTTCTGGTTCTCCGGACCCTAACCCTAACCCTAACCCTAGAAGTTGCCGACCGCGGTTTCCGGCCACGGCCCCCACTGGGTTCTGGCTAGGAAAGCTGGGGAAGGAGCCATGTCTGTGCAGTGTCGTGCTCCTCTTGGCAGGCCTTTGCAATCCCAATTATCCCTGGAGCTGTGGGCTTTCTGGTTCTCCGGACCCTAACCCTAACCCTAACCCTAGAAGTTGCCGACCGCGGTTTCCGGCCACTGCCCCCCCTGGGTTCTGGCTAGGAAAGCAGGGGAAGGAGCCATGTCTGTGCAGTGTCGTGCTCCTCTTGGCAGGCCTTTGCAATCCCAATTATCCCTGGAGCTGTGGGCTTTCTGGTTCTCCGGACCCTAACCCTAACCCTAGAAGTTGCCGACCGCGGTTTCCGGCCACGGCCCCCCCTGAGTTCTGGCTAGGAAAGCAGGGGAAGGAGCCATGTCTGTGCAGTGTCGTGCTCCTCTTGGCAGGCCTTTGCAATCCCAATTATCCCTGGAGCTGTGGGCTTTCTGGTTCTCCGGACCCTAACCCTAACCCTAACCCTAGAAGTTGCCGACCGCGGTTTCCGGCCACGGCCCCCCCTGGGTTCTGGCTAGGAAAGCTGGGGAAGGAGCCATGTCGGTGCAGTGTCGTGCTCCTCTTGGCAGGCCTTTGCAATCCCAATTATCCCTGGAGCTGTGGGCTTTCTGGTTCTCCGGACCCTAACCCTAACCCTAACCCTAGAAGTTGCCGACTGCGGTTTCCGGCCACGGCCCCCCCTGGGTTCTGGCTAGGAAAGCAGGGGAAGGAGCCATGTCTGTGCAGTGTCGTGCTCCTCTTGGCAGGCCTTTGCAATCCCAATTATCCCTGGAGCTGTGGGCTTTCTGGTTCTCCGGACCCTAACCCTAACCCTAGAAGTTGCCGACCGCGGTTTCCGGCCACGGCCCCCCCTGGGTTCTGGCTAGGAAAGCAGGGGAAGGAGCCATGTCTGTCCAGTGTCGTGCTCCTCTTGGCAGGCCTTTGCAATCCCAATTATCCCTGGAGCTGTGGGCTTTCTGGTTCTCCGGACCCTAACCCTAACCCTAACCCTAGAAGTTGCCGACCGCGGTTTCCGGCCACGGCCCCCACTGGGTTCTGGCTAGGAAAGCAGTGGAAGGAGCCATGTCTGTGCAGTGTCGTGCTCCTCTTGGCAGGCCTTTGCAATCCCAATTATCCCTGGAGCTGTGGGCTTTCTGGTTCTCCGGACCCTAACCCTAACCCTAACCCTAGAAGTTGCCGACCGCGGTTTCCGGCCACGGCCCCCCCTGGGTTCTGGCTAGGAAAGCAGGGGAAGGAGCCATGTCGGTGCAGTGTCGTGCTCCTCTTGGCAGGCCTTTGCAATCCCAATTATCCCTGGAGCTGTGGGCTTTCTGGTTCTCCGGACCCTAACCCTAACCCTAACCCTAGAAGTTGCCGACTGCGGTTTCCGGCCACGGCCCCCCCTGGGTTCTGGCTAGGAAAGCTGGGGAAGGAGCCATGTCGGTGCAGTGTCGTGCTCCTCTTGGCAGGCCTTTGCAATCCCAATTATCCCTGGAGCTGTGGGCTTTCTGGTTCTCCGGACCCTAACCCTAACCCTAACCCTAGAAGTTGCCGACCGCGGTTTCCGGCCACGGCCCCCCCTGGGTTCTGGCTAGGAAAGCTGGGGAAGGAGCCATGTCTGTGCAGTGTCGTGCTCCTCTTGGCAGGCCTTTGCAATCCCAATTATCCCTGGAGCTGTGGGCTTTCTGGTTCTCCGGACCCTAACCCTAACCCTAGAAGTTGCCGACCGCGGTTTCCGGCCACGGCCCCCCCTGGGTTCTGGCTAGGAAAGCAGGGGAGGGAGCCATGTCTGTGCAGTGTCGTGCTCCTCTTGGCAGGCCTTTGCAATCCCAATTATCCCTGGAGCTGTGGGCTTTCTGGTTCTCCAGACCCTAACCCTAACCCTAGAAGTTGCCGACCGCGGTTTCCGGCCACGGCCCCCCCTGGGTTCTGGCTAGGAAAGCAGGGGAAGGAGCCATGTCTGTGCAGTGTCGTGCTCCTCTTGGCAGGCCTTTGCAATCCCAATTATCCCTGGAGCTGTGGGCTTTCTGGTTCTCCGGACCCTAACCCTAACCCTAGAAGTTGCCGACTGCGGTTTCCGGCCACGGCCCCCCCTGGGTTCTGGCTAGGAAAGCAGGGGAGGGAGCCATGTCTGTGCAGTGTCGTGCTCCTCTTGGCAGGCCTTTGCAATCCCAATTATCGCTGGAGCTGTGGGCTTTCTGGTTCTCCGGACCCTAACCCTAACCCTAACCCTAGAAGTTGCCGACCGCGGTTTCCGGCCACGGCCCCCCCTGGGTTCTGGCTAGGAAAGCAGGGGAAGGAGCCATGTCTGTGCAGTGTCGTGCTCCTCTTGGCAGGCCTTTGCAATCCCAATTATCCCTGGAGCTGTGGGCTTTCTGGTTCTCCGGACCCTAACCCTAACCCTAACCCTAGAAGTTGCCGACCGCGGTTTCCGGCCACGGCCCCCACTGGGTTCTGGCTAGGAAAGCTGGGGAAGGAGCCATGTCTGTGCAGTGTCGTGCTCCTCTTGGCAGGCCTTTGCAATCCCAATTATCCCTGGAGCTGTGGGCTTTCTGGTTCTCCGGACCCTAACCCTAACCCTAACCCTAGAAGTTGCCGACCGCGGTTTCCGTCCACGGCCCCCCCTGGGTTCTGGCTAGGAAAGCAGGGGAAGGAGCCATGTCGGTGCACTGTCGTGCTCCTCTTGGCAGGCCTTTGCAATCCCAATTATCCCTGGAGCTGTGGGCTTTCTGGTTCTCCGGACCCTAACCCTAACCCTAGAAGTTGCCGACCGCGGTTTCCGGCCACGGCCCCCCCTGGGTTCTGGCTAGGAAAGCAGGGGAAGGAGCCATGTCTGTGCAGTGTCGTGCTCCTCTTGGCAGGCCTTTGCAATCCCAATTATCCCTGGAGCTGTGGGCTTTCTGGTTCTCCGGACCCTAACCCTAACCCTAACCCTAGAAGTTGCCGACCGCGGTTTCCGGCCACGGCCCCCCCTGGGTTCTGGCTAGGAAAGCTGGGGAAGGAGCCATGTCGGTGCAGTGTCGTGCTCCTCTTGGCAGGCCTTTGCAATCCCAATTATCCCTGGAGCTGTGGGCTTTCTGGTTCTCCGGACCCTAACCCTAACCCTAACCCTAGAAGTTGCCGACTGCGGTTTCCGGCCACGGCCCCCCCTGGGTTCTGGCTAGGAAAGCAGGGGAAGGAGCCATGTCTGTGCAGTGTCGTGCTCCTCTTGGCAGGCCTTTGCAATCCCAATTATCCCTGGAGCTGTGGGCTTTCTGGTTCTCCGGACCCTAACCCTAACCCTAGAAGTTGCCGACCGCGGTTTCCGGCCACGGCCCCCCCTGGGTTCTGGCTAGGAAAGCAGGGGAAGGAGCCATGTCTGTCCAGTGTCGTGCTCCTCTTGGCAGGCCTTTGCAATCCCAATTATCCCTGGAGCTGTGGGCTTTCTGGTTCTCCGGACCCTAACCCTAACCCTAACCCTAGAAGTTGCCGACCGCGGTTTCCGGCCACGGCCCCCACTGGGTTCTGGCTAGGAAAGCAGTGGAAGGAGCCATGTCTGTGCAGTGTCGTGCTCCTCTTGGCAGGCCTTTGCAATCCCAATTATCCCTGGAGCTGTGGGCTTTCTGGTTCTCCGGACCCTAACCCTAACCCTAACCCTAGAAGTTGCCGACTGCGGTTTCCGGCCACGGCCCCCCCTGGGTTCTGGCTAGGAAAGCAGGGGAAGGAGCCATGTCGGTGCAGTGTCGTGCTCCTCTTGGCAGGCCTTTGCAATCCCAATTATCCCTGGAGCTGTGGGCTTTCTGGTTCTCCGGACCCTAACCCTAACCCTAACCCTAGAAGTTGCCGACCGCGGTTTCCGGCCACGGCCCCTCCTGGGTTCTGGCTAGGAAAGCAGGGGAAGGAGCCATGTCTGTGCAGTGTTGTGCTCCTCTTGGCAGGCCTTTGCAATCCCAATTATCCCTGGAGCTGTGGGCTTTCTGGTTCTCCGGACCCTAACCCTAACCCTAGAAGTTGCCGACCGCGGTTTCCGGCCACGGCCCCCCCTGGGTTCTGGCTAGGAAAGCAGGGGAAGGAGCCATGTCTGTGCAGTGTCGTGCTCCTCTTGGCAGGCCTTTGCAATCCCAATTATCCCTGGAGCTGTGGGCTTTCTGGTTCTCCGGACCCTAACCCTAACCCTAGAAGTTGCCGACCGCGGTTTCCGGCCACGGCCCCCCCTGGGTTCTGGCTAGGAAAGCAGGGGAAGGAGCCATGTCTGTGCAGTGTCGTGCTCCTCTTGGCAGGCCTTTGCAATCCCAATTATCCCTGGAGCTGTGGGCTTTCTGGTTCTCCGGACCCTAACCCTAACCCTAACCCTAGAAGTTGCCGACTGCGGTTTCCGGCCACGGCCCCCCCTGGGTTCTGGCTAGGAAAGCTGGGGAAGGAGCCATGTCTGTGCAGTGTCGTGCTCCTCTTGGCAGGCCTTTGCAATCCCAATTATCCCTGGAGCTGTGGGCTTTCTGGTTCTCCGGACCCTAACCCTAACCCTAGAAGTTGCCGACTGCGGTTTCCGGCCACGGTCCCCCCTGGGTTCTGGCTAGGAAAGCAGGGGAAGGAGCCATGTCTGTGCAGTGTCGTGCTCCTCTTGGCAGGCCTTTGCAATCCCAATTATCCCTGGAGCTGTGGGCTTTCTGGTTCTCCGGACCCTAACCCTAACCCTAACCCTAGAAGTTGCCGACCGCGGTTTCCGGCCACGGCCCCCCCTGGGTTCTGGCTAGGAAAGCTGGGGAAGGAGCCATGTCTGTGCAGTGTCGTGCTCCTCTTGGCAGGCCTTTGCAATCCCAATTATCCCTGGAGCTGTGGGCTTTCTGGTTCTCCGGACCCTAACCCTAACCCTAACCCTAGAAGTTGCCAACTGCGGTTTCCGGCCACGGCCCCCCCTGGGTTCTGGCTAGGAAAGCTAGGGAAGGAGCCATGTCTGTGCAGTGTCGTGCTCCTCTTGGCAGGCCTTTGCAATCCCAATTATCCCTGGAGCTGTGGGCTTTCTGGTTCTCCGGACCCTAACCCTAACCCTAACCCTAGAAGTTGCCGACCGCGGTTTCCGGCCACGGCCCCCCCTGGGTTCTGGCTAGGAAAGCAGGGGAAGGAGCCATGTCTGTGCAGTGTCGTGCTCCTCTTGGCAGGCCTTTGCAATCCCAATTATCCCTGGAGCTGTGGGCTTTCTGGTTCTCCGGACCCTAACCCTAACCCTAACCCTAGAAGTTGCCGACCGCGGTTTCCGGCCACGGCCCCCCCTGGGTTCTGGCTAGGAAAGCAGGGGAAGGAGCCATGTCTGTGCAGTGTCGTGCTCCTCTTGGCAGGCCTTTGCAATCCCAATTATCCCTGGAGCTGTGGGCTTTCTGGTTCTCCGGACCCTAACCCTAACCCTAACCCTAGAAGTTGCCAACTGCGGTTTCCGGCCACGGCCCCCCCTGGGTTCTGGCTAGGAAAGCTGGGGAAGGAGCCATGTCTGTGCAGTGTCGTGCTCCTCTTGGCAGGCCTTTGCAATCCCAATTATCCCTGGAGCTGTGGGCTTTCTGGTTCTCCGGACCCTAACCCTAACCCTAACCCTAGAAGTTGCCGACCTCGGTTTCCGGCCACGGCCCCCCCTGGGTTCTGGCTAGGAAAGCAGGGGAAGGAGCCATGTCTGTGCAGTGTCGTGCTCCTCTTGGCAGGCCTTTGCAATCCCAATTATCCCTGGAGCTGTGGGCTTTCTGGTTCTCCGGACCCTAACCCTAACCCTAGAAGTTGCCGACCGCGGTTTCCGGCCACGGCCCCCCCTGGGTTCTGGCTAGGAAAGCAGGGGAAGGAGCCATGTCTGTGCAGTGTCGTGCTCCTCTTGGCAGGCCTTTGCAATCCCAATTATCCCTGGAGCTGTGGGCTTTCTGGTTCTCCGGACCCTAACCCTAACCCTAACCCTAGAAGTTGCCGACCGCGGTTTCCGGCCACGGCCCCCCCTGGGTTCTGGCTAGGAAAGCTGGGGAAGGAGCCATGTCGGTGCAGTGTCGTGCTCCTCTTGGCAGGCCTTTGCAATCCCAATTATCCCTGGAGCTGTGGGCTTTCTGGTTCTCCGGACCCTAACCCTAACCCTAACCCTAGAAGTTGCCGACCGCGGTTTCCGGCCACGGCCCCCCCTGGGTTCTGGCTAGGAAAGCAGGGGAAGGAGCCATGTCTGTGCAGTGTCGTGCTCCTCTTGGCAGGCCTTTGCAATCCCAATTATCCCTGGAGCTGTGGGCTTTCTGGTTCTCCGGACCCTAACCCTAACCCTAACCCTAGAAGTTGCCGACCGCGGTTTCCGGCCACGGCCCCCCCTGAGTTCTGGCTAGGAAAGCAGGGGAAGGAGCCATTTCTGTGCAGTGTCGTGCTCCTCTTGGCAGGCCTTTGCAATCCCAATTATCCCTGGAGCTGTGGGCTTTCTGGTTCTCCGGACCCTAACCCTAACCCTAACCCTAGAAGTTGCCGACTGCGGTTTCCGGCCACGGCCCCCCCTGGGTTCTGGCTAGGAAAGCTGGGGAAGGAGCCATGTCTGTGCAGTGTCGTGCTCCTCTTGGCAGGCCTTTGCAATCCCAATTATCCCTGGAGCTGTGGGCTTTCTGGTTCTCCGGACCCTAACCCTAACCCTAGAAGTTGCCGACTGCGGTTTCCGGCCACGGCCCCCCCTGGGTTCTGGCTAGGAAAGCTGGGGAAGGAGCCATGTCGGTGCAGTGTCGTGCTCCTCTTGGCAGGCCTTTGCAATCCCAATTATCCCTGGAGCTGTGGGCTTTCTGGTTCTCCGGACCCTAACCCTAACCCTAACCCTAGAAGTTGCCGACCGCGGTTTCCGGCCACGGCCCCCCCTGGGTTCTGGCTAGGAAAGCAGGGGAAGGAGCCATGTCTGTGCAGTGTCGTGCTCCTCTTGGCAGGCCTTTGCAATCCCAATTATCCCTGGAGCTGTGGGCTTTCTGGTTCTCCGGACCCTAACCCTAACCCTAACCCTAGAAGTTGCCGACTGCGGTTTCCGGCCACGGCCCCCCCTGGGTTCTGGCTAGGAAAGCAGGGGAAGGAGCCATGTCTGTGCAGTGTCGTGCTCCTCTTGGCAGGCCTTTGCAATCCCAATTATCCCTGGAGCTGTGGGCTTTCTGGTTCTCCGGACCCTAACCCTAACCCTAACCCTAGAAGTTGCCAACTGCGGTTTCCGGCCACGGCCCCCCCTGGGTTCTGGCTAGGAAAGCTGGGGAAGGAGCCATGTCTGTGCAGTGTCGTGCTCCTCTTGGCAGGCCTTTGCAATCCCAATTATCCCTGGAGCTGTGGGCTTTCTGGTTCTCCGGACCCTAACCCTAACCCTAACCCTAGAAGTTGCCGACCTCGGTTTCCGGCCACGGCCCCCCCTGGGTTCTGGCTAGGAAAGCAGGAAAAGGAGCCATGTCGGTGCAGTGTCGTGCTCGTCTTGGCAGGCCTTTGCAATCCCAATTATCCCTGGAGCTGTGGGCTTTCTGGTTCTCCGGACCGTAACCCTAACCCTAGAAGTTGCCGACCGCGGTTTCCGGCCACGGCCCCCCCTGGGTTCTGGCTAGGAAAGCAGGGGAAGGAGCCATGTCTGTGCAGTGTCGTGCTCCTCTTGGCAGGCCTTTGCAATCCCAATTATCCCTGGAGCTGTGGGCTTTCTGGTTCTCCGGACCCTAACCCTAACCCTAACCCTAGAAGTTGCCGACCGCGGTTTCCGGCCACGGCCCCCCCTGGGTTCTGGCTAGGAAAGCTGGGGAAGGAGCCATGTCGGTGCAGTGTCGTGCTCCTCTTGGCAGGCCTTTGCAATCCCAATTATCCCTGGAGCTGTGGGCTTTCTGGTTCTCCGGACCCTAACCCTAACCCTAACCCTAGAAGTTGCCGACCGCGGTTTCCGGCCACGGCCCCCCCTGGGTTCTGGCTAGGAAAGCAGGGGAAGGAGCCATGTCTGTGCAGTGTCGTGCTCCTCTTGGCAGGCCTTTGCAATCCCAATTATCCCTGGAGCTGTGGGCTTTCTGGTTCTCCGGACCCTAACCCTAACCCTAGAAGTTGCCGACCGCGGTTTCCGGCCACGGCCCCCCCTGGGTTCTGGCTAGGAAAGCAGGGGAAGGAGCCATGTCGGTGCAGTGTCGTGCTCCTCTTGGCAGGCCTTTGCAATCCCAATTATCCCTGGAGCTGTGGGCTTTCTGGTTCTCCGGACCCTAACCCTAACCCTAACCCTAGAAGTTGCCGACTGCGGTTTCTGGCCACGGCCCCCCCTGGGTTCTGGCTAGGAAAGCAGGGGAAGGAGCCATGTCTGTGCAGTGTCGTGCTCCTCTTGGCAGGCCTTTGCAATCCCAATTATCCCTGGAGCTGTGGGCTTTCTGGTTCTCCGGACCCTAACCCTAACCCTAACCCTAGAAGTTGCCGACCGCGGTTTCCGGCCACGGCCCCCCCTGGGTTCTGGCTAGGAAAGCAGGGGAAGGAGCCATGTCTGTGCAGTGTCGTGCTCCTCTTGGCAGGCCTTTGCAATCCCAATTATCCCTGGAGCTGTGGGCTTTCTGGTTCTCCGGACCCTAACCCTAACCCTAACCCTAGAAGTTGCCGACTGCGGTTTCCGTCCACGGCCCCCCCTGGGTTCTGGCTAGGAAAGCTGGGGAAGGAGCCGTGTCTGTGCAGTGTCGTGCTCCTCTTGGCAGGCCTTTGCAATCCCAATTATCCCTGGAGCTGTGGGCTTTCTGGTTCTCCGGACCCTAACCCTAACCCTAGAAGTTGCCGACTGCGGTTTCCGGCCACGGTCCCCCCTGGGTTCTGGCTAGGAAAGCAGGGGAAGGAGCCATGTCTGTGCAGTGTCGTGCTCCTCTTGGCAGGCCTTTGCAATCCCAATTATCCCTGGAGCTGTGGGCTTTCTGGTTCTCCGGACCCTAACCCTAACCCTAACCCTAGAAGTTGCCGACCGCGGTTTCCGGCCACGGCCCCCCCTGGGTTCTGGCTAGGAAAGCAGGGGAAGGAGCCATGTCTGTGCAGTGTCGTGCTCCTCTTGGCAGGCCTTTGCAATCCCAATTATCCCTGGAGCTGTGGGCTTTCTGGTTCTCCGGACCCTAACCCTAACCCTAACCCTAGAAGTTGCCGAGCGCGGTTTCCGGCCACGGCCCCCCCTGGGTTCTGGCTAGGAAAGCAGGGGAAGGAGCCATGTCTGTGCAGTGTCGTGCTCCTCTTGGCAGGCCTTTGCAATCCCAATTATCCCTGGAGCTGTGGGCTTTCTGGTTCTCCGGACCCTAACCCTAACCCTAGAAGTTGCCGACCGCGGTTTCCGGCCACGGCCCCCCCTGGGTTCTGGCTAGGAAAGCAGGGGAAGGAGCCATGTCTGTGCAGTGTCGTGCTCCTCTTGGCAGGCCTTTGCAATCCCAATTATCCCTGGAGCTGTGGGCTTTCTGGTTCTCCGGACCCTAACCCTAACCCTAACCCTAGAAGTTGCCGACCGCGGTTTCCGGCCACGGCCCCCACTGGGTTCTGGCTAGGAAAGCAGTGGAAGGAGCCATGTCTGTGCAGTGTCGTGCTCCTCTTGGCAGGCCTTTGCAATCCCAATTATCCCTGGAGCTGTGGGCTTTCTGGTTCTCCGGACCCTAACCCTAACCCTAACCCTAGAAGTTGCCGACCGCGGTTTCCGGCCACGGCCCCCCCTGGGTTCTGGCTAGGAAAGCAGGGGAAGGAGCCATGTCTGTGCAGTGTCGTGCTCCTCTTGGCAGGCCTTTGCAATCCCAATTATCCCTGGAGCTGTGGGCTTTCTGGTTCTCCGGACCCTAACCCTAACCCTAACCCTAGAAGTTGCCGACTGCGGTTTCCGGCCACGGCCCCCCCTGGGTTCTGGCTAGGAAAGCTGGGGAAGGAGCCATGTCGGTGCAGTGTCGTGCTCCTCTTGGCAGGCCTTTGCAATCCCAATTATCCCTGGAGCTGTGGGCTTTCTGGTTCTCCGGACCCTAACCCTAACCCTAACCCTAGAAGTTGCCGACCGCGGTTTCCGGCCACGGCCCCCACTGGGTTCTGGCTAGGAAAGCAGTGGAAGGAGCCATGTCTGTGCAGTGTCGTGCTCCTCTTGGCAGGCCTTTGCAATCCCAATTATCCCTGGAGCTGTGGGCTTTCTGGTTCTCCGGACCCTAACCCTAACCCTAACCCTAGAAGTTGCCGACCGCGGTTTCCGGCCACGGCCCCCCCTGGGTTCTGGCTAGGAAAGCAGGGGAAGGAGCCATGTCTGTGCAGTGTCGTGCTCCTCTTGGCAGGCCTTTGCAATCCCAATTATCCCTGGAGCTGTGGGCTTTCTGGTTCTCCGGACCCTAACCCTAACCCTAACCCTAGAAGTTGCCGACTGCGGTTTCCGGCCACGGCCCCCCCTGGGTTCTGGCTAGGAAAGCTGGGGAAGGAGCCATGTCGGTGCAGTGTCGTGCTCCTCTTGGCAGGCCTTTGCAATCCCAATTATCCCTGGAGCTGTGGGCTTTCTGGTTCTCCGGACCCTAACCCTAACCCTAACCCTAGAAGTTGCCGACCGCGGTTTCCGGCCACGGCCCCCCCTGGGTTCTGGCTAGGAAAGCTGGGGAAGGAGCCATGTCTGTGCAGTGTCGTGCTCCTCTTGGCAGGCCTTTGCAATCCCAATTATCCCTGGAGCTGTGGGCTTTCTGGTTCTCCGGACCCTAACCCTAACCCTAACCCTAGAAGTTGCCGACCGCGGTTTCCGGCCACGGCCCCCCCTGGGTTCTGGCTAGGAAAGCAGGGGAAGGAGCCATGTCGGTGCAGTGTCGTGCTCCTCTTGGCAGGCCTTTGCAATCCCAATTATCCCTGGAGCTGTGGGCTTTCTGGTTCTCCGGACCCTAACCCTAACCCTAACCCTAGAAGTTGCCGACCGCGGTTTCCGGCCACGGCCCCCCCTGGGTTCTGGCTAGGAAAGCTGGGGAAGGAGCCATGTCTGTGCAGTGTCGTGCTCCTCTTGGCAGGCCTTTGCAATCCCAATTATCCCTGGAGCTGTGGGCTTTCTGGTTCTCCGGACCCTAACCCTAACCCTAACCCTAGAAGTTGCCGACCGCGGTTTCTGGCCACGGCCCCCCCTGGGTTCTGGCTAGGAAAGCAGGGGAAGGAGCCATGTCTGTGCAGTGTCGTGCTCGTCTTGGCAGGCCTTTGCAATCCCAATTATCCCTGGAGCTGTGGGCTTTCTGGTTCTCCGGACCCTAACCCTAACCCTAACCCTAGAAGTTGCCGACCGCGGTTTCCGGCCACGGCCCCCCCTGCGTTCTGGCTAGGAAAGCTGGGGAAGGAGCCATGTCTGTGCAGTGTCGTGCTCCTCTTGGCAGGCCTTTGCAATCCCAATTATCCCTGGAGCTGTGGGCTTTCTCGTTCTCCGGACCCTAACCCTAACCTTAGAAGTTGCCGACTGCGGTTTCCGGCCACGGCCCCCCCTGGGTTCTGGCTAGGAAAGCAGGGGAAGGAGCCATGTCTGTGCAGTGTCGTGCTCCTCTTGGCAGGCCTTTGCAATCCCAATTATCCCTGGAGCTGTGGGCTTTCTGGTTCTCCGGACCCTAACCCTAACCCTAACCCTAGAAGTTGCCGACCGCGGTTTCCGGCCACGGCCCCCCCTGGGTTCTGGCTAGGAAAGCAGGGGAAGGAGCCATGTCTGTGCAGTGTCGTGCTCCTCTTGGCAGGCCTTTGCAATCCCAATTATCCCTGGAGCTGTGGGCTTTCTGGTTCTCCGGACCCTAACCCTAACCCTAACCCTAGAAGTTGCCGACTGCGGTTTCTGGGCATGGCCCCCCCTGGGTTCTGGCTAGGAAAGCAGGGGAAGGAGCCATGTCGGTGCAGTGTCGTGCTCCTCTTGGCAGGCCTTTGCAATCCCAATTATCCCTGGAGCTGTGGGCTTTCTGGTTCTCCGGACCCTAACCCTAACCCTAACCCTAGAAGTTGCCAACTGCGGTTTCCGGCCACGGCCCCCCCTGGGTTCTGGCTAGGAAAGCAGGGGAAGGAGCCATGTCTGTGCAGTGTCGTGCTCCTCTTGGCAGGCCTTTGCAATCCCAATTATCCCTGGAGCTGTGGGCTTTCTGGTTCTCCGGACCCTAACCCTAACCCTAGAAGTTGCCGACCTCGGTTTCCGGCCACGGCCCCCCCTGGGTTCTGGCTAGGAAAGCAGGGGAAGGAGCCATGTCTGTGCAGTGTCGTGCTCCTCTTGGCAGGCCTTTGCAATCCCAATTATCCCTGGAGCTGTGGGCTTTCTGGTTCTCCGGACCCTAACCCTAACCCTAACCCTAGAAGTTGCCGAGCGCGGTTTCCGGCCACGGCCCCCCCTGGGTTCTGGCTAGGAAAGCAGGGGAAGGAGCCATGTCGGTGCAGTGTCGTGCTCCTCTTGGCAGGCCTTTGCAATCCCAATTATCCCTGGAGCTGTGGGCTTTCTGGTTCTCCGGACCCTAACCCTAACCCTAACCCTAGAAGTTGCCAACTGCGGTTTCCGGCCACGGCCCCCCCTGGGTTCTGGCTAGGAAAGCAGGGGAAGGAGCCATGTCTGTGCAGTGTCGTGCTCCTCTTGGCAGGCCTTTGCAATCCCAATTATCCCTGGAGCTGTGGGCTTTCTGGTTCTCCGGACCCTAACCCTAACCCTAACCCTAGAAGTTGCCGACTGCGGTTTCCGGCCACGGCCCCCCCTGCGTTCTGGCTAGGAAAGCTGGGGAAGGAGCCATGTCGGTGCAGTGTCGTGCTCCTCTTGGCAGGCCTTTGCAATCCCAATTATCCCTGGAGCTGTGGGCTTTCTGGTTCTCCGGACCCTAACCCTAACCCTAACCCTAGAAGTTGCCAACTGCGGTTTCCGGCCACGGCCCCCCCTGGGTTCTGGCTAGGAAAGCAGGGGAAGGAGCCATGTCTGTGCAGTGTCGTGCTCCTCTTGGCAGGCCTTTGCAATCCCAATTATCCCTGGAGCTGTGGGCTTTCTGGTTCTCCGGACCCTAACCCTAACCCTAGAAGTTGCCGACCTCGGTTTCCGGCCACGGCCCCCCCTGGGTTCTGGCTAGGAAAGCAGGGGAAGGAGCCATGTCTGTGCAGTGTCGTGCTCCTCTTGGCAGGCCTTTGCAATCCCAATTATCCCTGGAGCTGTGGGCTTTCTGGTTCTCCGGACCCTAACCCTAACCCTAACCCTAGAAGTTGCCGACCGCGGTTTCCGGCCACGGCCCCCCCTGGGTTCTGGCTAGGAAAGCAGGGGAAGGAGCCATGTCGGTGCAGTGTCGTGCTCCTCTTGGCAGGCCTTTGCAATCCCAATTATCCCTGGAGCTGTGGGCTTTCTGGTTCTCCGGACCCTAACCCTAACCCTAACCCTAGAAGTTGCCAACTGCGGTTTCCGGCCACGGCCCCCCCTGGGTTCTGGCTAGGAAAGCAGGGGAAGTAGCCATGTCTGTGCAGTGTCGTGCTCCTCTTGGCAGGCCTTTGCAATCCCAATTATCCCTGGAGCTGTGGGCTTTCTGGTTCTCCGGACCCTAACCCTAACCCTAACCCTAGAAGTTGCCGACTGCGGTTTCCGGCCACGGCCCCCCCTGCGTTCTGGCTAGGAAAGCTGGGGAAAGAGCCATGTCGGTGCAGTGTCGTGCTCCTCTTGGCAGGCCTTTGCAATCCCAATTATCCCTGGAGCTGTGGGCTTTCTGGTTCTCCGGACCCTAACCCTAACCCTAACCCTAGAAGTTGCCGACCGCGGTTTCCGGCCACGGCCCCCCCTGGGTTCTGGCTAGGAAAGCTGGGGAAGGAGCCATGTCTGTGCAGTGTCATGCTCCTCTTGGCAGGCCTTTGCAATCCCAATTATCCCTGGAGCTGTGGGCTTTCTGGTTCTCCGGACCCTAACCCTAACCCTAGAAGTTGCCGACCGCGGTTTCCGGCCACGGCCCCCCCTGGGTTCTGGCTAGGAAAGCAGGGGAGGGAGCCATGTCTGTGCAGTGTCGTGCTCCTCTTGGCAGGCCTTTGCAATCCCAATTATCCCTGGAGCTGTGGGCTTTCTGGTTCTCCGGACCCTAACCCTAACCCTAACCCTAGAAGTTGCCGACCGCGGTTTCTGGGCATGGCCCCCCCTGGGTTCTGGCTAGGAAAGCAGGGGAAGGAGCCATGTCGGTGCAGTGTCGTGCTCCTCTTGGCAGGCCTTTGCAATCCCAATTATCCCTGGAGCTGTGCGCTTTCTGGTTCTCCGGACCCCAACCCTAACCCTAACCCTAGAAGTTGCCGACCGCGGTTTCCGGCCACGGCCCCCCCTGGGTTCTGGCTAGGAAAGCAGGGGAAGGAGCCATGTCTGTGCAGTGTCGTGCTCCTCTTGGCAGGCCTTTGCAATCCCAATTATCCCTGGAGCTGTGGGCTTTCTGGTTCTCCGGACCCTAACCCTAACCCTAGAAGTTGCCGACTGCGGTTTCCGGCCACGGCCCCCCCTGGGTTCTGGCTAGGAAAGCAGGGGAAGGAGCCATGTCTGTGCAGTGTCGTGCTCCTCTTGGCAGGCCTTTGCAATCCCAATTATCCCTGGAGCTGTGGGCTTTCTGGTTCTCCGGACCCTAACCCTAACCCTAACCCTAGAAGTTGCCGACTGCGGTTTCCGGCCACGGCCCCCCCTGGGTTCTGGCTAGGAAAGCAGGGGAAGGAGCCATGTCTGTGCAGTGTCGTGCTCCTCTTGGCAGGCCTTTGCAATCCCAATTATCCCTGGAGCTGTGGGCTTTCTGGTTCTCCGGACCCTAACCCTAACCCTAGAAGTTGCCGACTGCGGTTTCCGGCCACGGCCCCCCCTGGGTTCTGGCTAGGAAAGCAGGGGAAGGAGCCATGTCTGTGCAGTGTCGTGCTCCTCTTGGCAGGCCTTTGCAATCCCAATTATCCCTGGAGCTGTGGGCTTTCTGGTTCTCCGGACCCTAACCCTAACCCTAACCCTAGAAGTTGCCGACCGCGGTTTCCGGCCACGGCCCCCCCTGGGTTCTGGCTAGGAAAGCTGGGGAAGGAGCCATGTCGGTGCAGTGTCGTGCTCCTCTTGGCAGGCCTTTGCAATCCCAATTATCCCTGGAGCTGTGGGCTTTCTGGTTCTCCGGACCCTAACCCTAACCCTAGAAGTTGCCGACCGCGGTTTCCGGCCACGGCCCCCACTGGGTTCTGGCTAGGAAAGCTGGGGAAGGAGCCATGTCGGTGCAGTGTCGTGCTCCTCTTGGCAGGCCTTTGCAATCCCAATTATCCCTGGAGCTGTGGGCTTTCTGGTTCTCCGGACCCTAACCCTAACCCTAACCCTAGAAGTTGCCGACCGCGGTTTCCGGCCACGGCCCCCCCTGGGTTCTGGCTAGGAAAGCTGGGGAAGGAGCCATGTCTGTGCAGTGTCGTGCTCCTCTTGGCAGGCCTTTGCAATCCCAATTATCCCTGGAGCTGTGGGCTTTCTGGTTCTCCGGACCCTAACCCTAACCCTAACCCTAGAAGTTGCCGACCGCGGTTTCCGGCCACGGCCCCCCCTGGGTTCTGGCTAGGAAAGCTGGGGAAGGAGCCATGTCTGTGCAGTGTCGTGCTCCTCTTGGCAGGCCTTTGCAATCCCAATTATCCCTGGAGCTGTGGGCTTTCTGGTTCTCCGGACCCTAACCCTAACCCTAACCCTAGAAGTTGCCGACCGCGGTTTCCGGCCACGGCCCCCCCTGGGTTCTGGCTAGGAAAGCTGGGGAAGGAGCCATGTCTGTGCAGTGTCGTGCTCCTCTTGGCAGGCCTTTGCAATCCCAATTATCCCTGGAGCTGTGGGCTTTCTGGTTCTCCGGACCCTAACCCTAACCCTAACCCTAGAAGTTGCCGACCGCGGTTTCTTTCCACGGCCCCCCCTGGGTTCTGGCTAGGAAAGCTGGGGAAGGAGCCATGTCTGTGCAGTGTCGTGCTCCTCTTGGCAGGCCTTTGCAATCCCAATTATCCCTGGAGCTGTGGGCTTTCTGGTTCTCCGGACCCTAACCCTAACCCTAACCCTAGAAGTT
Organism: Rhynochetos jubatus; assembly: GCA_027574665.1. Lineage (NCBI taxonomy): Eukaryota > Metazoa > Chordata > Aves > Eurypygiformes > Rhynochetidae > Rhynochetos > Rhynochetos jubatus. Next base: position 7,133,700 of record CM050661.1, read on the forward strand.
GCCGACTGCGGTTTCCGGCCACGGCCCCCCCTGGGTTCTGGCTAGGAAAGCTGGGGAAGGAGCCATGTCGGTGCAGTGTCGTGCTCGTCTTGGCAGGCCTTTGCAATCCCAATTATCCCTGGAGCTGTGGGCTTTCTGGTTCTCCGGACCCTAACCCTAACCCTAACCCTAGAAGTTGCCGACCGCGGTTTCCGGCCACGGCCCCCCCTGGGTTCTGGCTAGGAAAGCAGGGGAAGGAGCCATGTCTGTGCAGTGTCGTGCTCCTCTTGGCAGGCCTTTGCAATCCCAATTATCCCTGGAGCTGTGGGCTTTCTGGTTCTCCGGACCCTAACCCTAACCCTAACCCTAGAAGTTGCCGACTGCGGTTTCCGGCCACGGCCCCCCCTGGGTTCTGGCTAGGAAAGCAGGGGAAGGAGCCATGTCTGTGCAGTGTCGTGCTCCTCTTGGCAGGCCTTTGCAATCCCAATTATCCCTGGAGCTGTGGGCTTTCTGGTTCTCCGGACCCTAACCCTAACCCTAGAAGTTGCCGACCGCGGTTTCCGGCCACGGTCCCCCCTGGGTTCTGGCTAGGAAAGCTGGGGAAGGAGCCATGTCTGTGCAGTGTCGTGCTCCTCTTGGCAGGCCTTTGCAATCCCAATTATCCCTGGAGCTGTGGGCTTTCTGGTTCTCCGGACCCTAACCCTAACCCTAACCCTAGAAGTTGCCGACTGCGGTTTCCGGCCACGGCCCCCCCTGGGTTCTGGCTAGGAAAGCAGGGGAAGGAGCCATGTCTGTGCAGTGTCGTGCTCCTCTTGGCAGGCCTTTGCAATCCCAATTATCCCTGGAGCTGTGGGCTTTCTGGTTCTCCGGACCCTAACCCTAACCCTAACCCTAGAAGTTGCCGACCGCGGTTTCTGGCCACGGCCCCCCCTGGGTTCTGGCTAGGAAAGCAGGGGAAGGAGCCATGTCTGTGCAGTGTCGTGCTCCTCTTGGCAGGCCTTTGCAATCCCAATTATCCCTGGAGCTGTGGGCTTTCTGGTTCTCCGGACCCTAACCCTAACCCTAGAAGTTGCTGACCGCGGTTTCCGGCTACGGCCCCCCCTGGGTTCTGGCTAGGAAAGCAGGGGAGGGAGCCATGTCTGTGCAGTGTCGTGCTCCTCTTGGCAGGCCTTTGCAAACCCAATTATCCCTGGAGCTGTGGGCTTTCTGGTTCTCCGGACCCTAACCCTAACCCTAACCCTAGAAGTTGCCGACCGCGGTTTCCGGCCACGGCCCCCCCTGGGTTCTGGCTAGGAAAGCTGGGGAAGGAGCCATGTCGGTGCAGTGTCGTGCTCCTCTTGGCAGGCCTTTGCAATCCCAATTATCCCTGGAGCTGTGGGCTTTCTGGTTCTCCGGACCCTAACCCTAACCCTAACCCTAGAAGTTGCCGACCGCGGTTTCCGGCCACGGCCCCCCCTGGGTTCTGGCTAGGAAAGCTGGGGAAGGAGCCATGTCGGTGCAGTGTCGTGCTCCTCTTGGCAGGCCTTTGCAATCCCAATTATCCCTGGAGCTGTGGGCTTTCTGGTTCTCCGGACCCTAACCCTAACCCTAACCCTAGAAGTTGCCGACCGCGGTTTCCGGCCACGGCGCTCCCTGGGTTCTGGCTAGGAAAGCAGGGGAAGGAGCCATGTCTGTGCAGTGTCGTGCTCCTCTTGGCAGGCCTTTGCAATCCCAATTATCCCTGGAGCTGTGGGCTTTCTGGTTCTCCGGACCCTAACCCTAACCCTAACCCTAGAAGTTGCCGACCGCGGTTTCCGGCCACGGCCCCCCCTGGGTTCTGGCTAGGAAAGCAGGGGAAGGAGCCATGTCGGTGCAGTGTCGTGCTCCTCTTGGCAGGCCTTTGCAATCCCAATTATCCCTGGAGCTGTGGGCTTTCTGGTTCTCCGGACCCTAACCCTAACCCTAACCCTACAAGTTGCCGACCGCGGTTTCCGGCCATGGCCCCCCCTGGGTTCTGGCTAGGAAAGCAGGGGAAGGAGCCATGTCGGTGCAGTGTCGTGCTCCTCTTGGCAGGCCTTTGCAATCCCAATTATCCCTGGAGCTGTGGGCTTTCTGGTTCTCCGGACCCTAACCCTAACCCTAACCCTAGAAGTTGCCGACCGCGGTTTCCGGCCACGGCCCCCCCTGGGTTCTGGCTAGGAAAGCTGGGGAAGGAGCCATGTCTGTGCAGTGTCGTGCTCCTCTTGGCAGGCCTTTGCAATCCCAATTATCCCTGGAGCTGTGGGCTTTCTGGTTCTCCGGACCCTAACCCTAACCCTAGAAGTTGCCGACCGCGGTTTCCGGCCACGGCCCCCCCTGGGTTCTGGCTAGGAAAGCAGGGGAAGGAGCCATGTCTGTGCAGTGTCGTGCTCCTCTTGGCAGGCCTTTGCAATCCCAATTATCCCTGGAGCTGTGGCCTTTCTGGTTCTCCGGACCCTAACCCTAACCCTAACCCTAGAAGTTGCCGACCGCGGTTTCCGGCCACGGCCCCCCCTGGGTTCTGGCTAGGAAAGCAGGGGAAGGAGCCATGTCTGTGCAGTGTCGTGCTCCTCTTGGCAGGCCTTTGCAATCCCAATTATCCCTGGAGCTGTGGGCTTTCTGGTTCTCCGGACCCTAACCCTAACCCTAACCCTAGAAGTTGCCGACCGCGGTTTCCGGCCACGGCCCCCCCTGGGTTCTGGCTAGGAAAGCTGGGGAAGGAGCCATGTCGGTGCAGTGTCGTGCTCCTCTTGGCAGGCCTTTGCAATCCCAATTATCCCTGGAGCTGTGGGCTTTCTGGTTCTCCGGACCCTAACCCTAACCCTAACCCTAGAAGTTGCCGACCGCGGTTTCCGGCCACGGCCCCCCCTGGGTTCTGGCTAGGAAAGCTGGGGAAGGAGCCATGTCGGTGCAGTGTCGTGCTCCTCTTGGCAGGCCTTTGCAATCCCAATTATCCCTGGAGCTGTGGGCTTTCTGGTTCTCCGGACCCTAACCCTAACCCTAACCCTAGAAGTTGCCGACCGCGGTTTCCGGCCACGGCCCCCCCTGGGTTCTGGCTAGGAAAGCTGGGGAAGGAGCCATGTCTGTGCAGTGTCGTGCTCCTCTTGGCAGGCCTTTGCAATCCCAATTATCCCTGGAGCTGTGGGCTTTCTGGTTCTCCGGACCCTAACCCTAACCCTAACCCTAGAAGTTGCCGACCGCGGCTTCCGGCCACGGCCCCCCTGGGTTCTGGCTAGGAAAGCAGGGGAAGGAGCCATGTCTCTGCAGTGTCGTGCTCCTCTTGGCAGGCCTTTGCAATCCCAATTATCCCTGGAGCTGTGGGCTTTCTGGTTCTCCGGACCCTAACCCTAACCCTAACCCTAGAAGTTGCCGACCGCGGTTCCCGGCCACGGCCCTCCCTGGGTTCTGGCTAGGAAAGCAGGGGAAGGAGCCATGTCGGTGCAGTGTCGTGCTCCTCTTGGCAGGCCTTTGCAATCCCAATTATCCCTGGAGCTGTGGGCTTTCTGGTTCTCCGGACCCTAACCCTAACCCTAACCCTAGAAGTTGCCGACTGCGGTTTCCGGCCACGGCCCCCCTGGGTTCTGGCTAGGAAAGCTGGGGAAGGAGCCATGTCTGTGCAGTGTCGTGCTCCTCTTGGCAGGCCTTTGCAATCCCAATTATCCCTGGAGCTGTGGGCTTTCTGGTTCTCCGGACCCTAACCCTAACCCTAACCCTAGAAGTTGCCGACCGCGGTTCCCGGCCACGGCCCTCCCTGGGTTCTGGCTAGGAAAGCAGGGGAAGGAGCCATGTCTGTGCAGTGTCGTGCTCCTCTTGGCAGGCCTTTGCAATCCCAATTATCCCTGGAGCTGTGGGCTTTCTGGTTCTCCGGACCCTAACCCTAACCCTAACCCTAGAAGCTGCCGACCGCGGTTTCTGGCCACGGCCCCCCCTGTGTTCTGGCTAGGAAAGCAGGGGAAGGAGCCATGTCTGTGCAGTGTCGTGCTCCTCTTGGCAGGCCTTTGCAATCCCAATTATCCCTGGAGCTGTGGGCTTTCTGGTTCTCCGGACCCTAACCCTAACCCTAACCCTAGAAGTTGCCGACCGCGGTTTCCGGCCTCGGCCCCCCCCGGGTTCTGGCTAGGAAAGCAGGGGAAGGAGCCATGTCTGTGCAGTGTCGTGCTCCTCTTGGCAGGCCTTTGCAATCCCAATTATCCCTGGAGCTGTGGGCTTTCTGGTTCTCCGGACCCTAACCCTAACCCTAACCCTAACCCTAGAAGTTGCCGACCGCGGTTTCCGGCCACGGCCCCCCCTGGGTTCTGGCTAGGAAAGCTGGGGAAGGAGCCATGTCTGTGCAGTGTCGTGCTCCTCTTGGCAGGCCTTTGCAATCCCAATTATCCCTGGAGCTGTGGGCTTTCTGGTTCTCCGGACCCTAACCCTAACCCTAACCCTAGAAGTTGCCGACCGCGGTTTCCGGCCACGGCCCCCCCTGGGTTCTGGCTAGGAAAGCTGGGGAAGGAGCCATGTCTGTGCAGTGTCGTGCTCCTCTTGGCAGGCCTTTGCAATCCCAATTATCCCTGGAGCTGTGGGCTTTCTGGTTCTCCGGACCCTAACCCTAACCCTAACCCTAGAAGTTGCCGACCGCGGCTTCCGGCCACGGCCCCCCTGGGTTCTGGCTAGGAAAGCAGGGGAAGGAGCCATGTCTCTGCAGTGTCGTGCTCCTCTTGGCAGGCCTTTGCAATCCCAATTATCCCTGGAGCTGTGGGCTTTCTGGTTCTCCGGACCCTAACCCTAACCCTAACCCTAGAAGTTGCCGACCGCGGTTCCCGGCCACGGCCCTCCCTGGGTTCTGGCTAGGAAAGCAGGGGAAGGAGCCATGTCGGTGCAGTGTCGTGCTCCTCTTGGCAGGCCTTTGCAATCCCAATTATCCCTGGAGCTGTGGGCTTTCTGGTTCTCCGGACCCTAACCCTAACCCTAACCCTAGAAGTTGCCGACTGCGGTTTCCGGCCACGGCCCCCCTGGGTTCTGGCTAGGAAAGCAGGGGAAGGAGCCATGTCTGTGCAGTGTCGTGCTCCTCTTGGCAGGCCTTTGCAATCCCAATTATCCCTGGAGCTGTGGGCTTTCTGGTTCTCCGGACCCTAACCCTAACCCTAACCCTAGAAGTTGCCGACCGCGGTTCCCGGCCACGGCCCTCCCTGGGTTCTGGCTAGGAAAGCAGGGGAAGGAGCCATGTCTGTGCAGTGTCGTGCTCCTCTTGGCAGGCCTTTGCAATCCCAATTATCCCTGGAGCTGTGGGCTTTCTGGTTCTCCGGACCCTAACCCTAACCCTAACCCTAGAAGCTGCCGACCGCGGTTTCTGGCCACGGCCCCCCCTGTGTTCTGGCTAGGAAAGCTGGGGAAGGAGCCATGTCTGTGCAGTGTCGTGCTCCTCTTGGCAGGCCTTTGCAATCCCAATTATCCCTGGAGCTGTGGGCTTTCTGGTTCTCCGGACCCTAACCCTAACCCTAACCCTAGAAGTTGCCGACCGCGGTTTCCGGCCTCGGCCCCCCCCGGGTTCTGGCTAGGAAAGCAGGGGAAGGAGCCATGTCTGTGCAGTGTCGTGCTCTTCTTGGCAGGCCTTTGCAATCCCAATTATCCCTGGAGCTGTGGGCTTTCTGGTTCTCCGGACCCTAACCCTAACCCTAACCCTAACCCTAGAAGTTGCCGACCGCGGTTTCCGGCCACGGCCCCCCCTGGGTTCTGGCTAGGAAAGCTGGGGAAGGAGCCATGTCTGTGTAGTGTCGTGCTCCTCTTGGCAGGCCTTTGCAATCCCAATTATCCCTGGAGCTGTGGGCTTTCTGGTTCTCCGGACCCTAACCCTAACCCTAACCCTAGAAGTTGCCGACCGCGGTTTCCGGCCACGGCCCCCCCTGGGTTCTGGCTAGGAAAGCAGGGGAAGGAGCCATGTCTGTGCAGTGTCGTGCTCCTCTTGGCAGGCCTTTGCAATCCCAATTATCCCTGGAGCTGTGGGCTTTCTGGTTCTCCGGACCCTAACCCTAACCCTAACCCTAGAAGTTGCCGACCGCGGTTTCTGGGCATGGCCCCCCCTGGGTTCTGGCTAGGAAAGCTGGGGAAGGAGCCATGTCGGTGCAGTGTCGTGCTCCTCTTGGCAGGCCTTTGCAATCCCAATTATCCCTGGAGCTGTGGGCTTTCTGGTTCTCCGGACCCTAACCCTAACCCTAACCCTAGAAGTTGCCGACCGCGGTTTCCGGCCATGGCCCCCCCTGGGTTCTGGATAGGAAAGCTGGGGAAGGAGCCATGTCTGTGCAGTGTCGTGCTCCTCTTGGCAGGCCTTTGCAATCCCAATTATCCCTGGAGCTGTGGGCTTTCTGGTTCTCCAGACCCTAACCCTAACCCTAACCCTAGTAGTTGCCGACCGCGGTTTCCGGCCACGGCCCCCCCCGGGTTCTGGCTAGGAAAGCAGGGGAAGGAGCCATGTCTGTGCAGTGTCGTGCTCCTCTTGGCAGGCCTTTGCAATCCCAATTATCCCTGGAGCTGTGGGCTTTCTGGTTCTCCGGACCCTAACCCTAACCCTAACCCTAGAAGTTGCCGACTGCGGTTTCCGGCCACGGCCCCCCCTGGGTTCTGGCTAGGAAAGCTGGGGAAGGAGCCATGTCTGTGCAGTGTCGTGCTCCTCTTGGCAGGCCTTTGCAATCCCAATTATCCCTGGAGCTGTGGGCTTTCTGGTTCTCCGGACCCTAACCCTAACCCTAAACCTAGAAGTTGCCGACCGTGGTTTCCGGCCACGGCCCCCCCCGGGTTCTGGCTAGGAAAGCAGGGGAAGGTGCCATGTCTGTGCAGTGTCGTGCTCCTCTTGGCAGGCCTTTGCAATCCCAATTATCCCTGGAGCTGTGGGTTATCTGGTTCTCCGGACCCTAACCCTAACCCTAACCCTAACCCTAGAAGTTGCCGACCGCGGTTTCTGGGCATGGCCCCCCCTGAGTTCTGGCTAGGAAAGCTGGGGAAGGAGCCATGTCTGTGCAGTGTCGTGCTCCTCTTGGCAGGCCTTTGCAATCCCAATTATCCCTGGAGCTGTGGGCTTTCTGGTTCTCCAGACCCTAACCCTAACCCTAACCCTAGAAGTTGCCAACCGCGGTTTCCGGCCACGCCCCACCCTGGGTTCTGGCTAGGAAAGCAGGGGAAGGAGCCATGTCGGTGCAGTGTCGTGCTCCTCTTGGCAGGCCTTTGCAATCCCAATTATCCCTGGAGCTGTGGGCTTTCTGGTTCTCCGGACCCTAACCCTAACCCTAACCCTAGAAGTTGCCGACCGCGGTTTCCGGCCACGGCCCCCCCTGGGTTCTGGCTAGGAAAGCAGGGGAAGGAGCCATGTCTGTGCAGTGTCGTGCTCCTCTTGGCAGGCCTTTGCAATCCCAATTATCCCTGGAGCTGTGGGCTTTCTGGTTCTCCGGACCCTAACCCTAACCCTAACCCTAGAAGTTGCCGACCGCGGTTTCTGGGCATGGCCCCCCCTGGGTTCTGGCTAGGAAAGCAGGGGAAGGAGCCATGTCTGTGCAGTGTCGTGCTCCTCTTGGCAGGCCTTTGCAATCCCAATTATCCCTGGAGCTGTGGGCTTTCTGGTTCTCCGGACCCTAACCCTAACCCTAACCCTAGAAGTTGCCGACCGCGGTTTCTGGGCATGGCCCCCCCTGGGTTCTGGCTAGGAAAGCAGGGGAAGGAGCCATGTCTGTGCAGTGTCGTGCTCCTCTTGGCAGGCCTTTGCAATCCCAATTATCCCTGGAGCTGTGGGCTTTCTGGTTCTCCGGACCCTAACCCTAACCCTAACCCTAGAAGTTGCCGACCGCGGTTTCCGGCCACGGCCCCCCCCGGGTTCTGGCTAGGAAAGCAGGGGAAGGAGCCATGTCTGTGCAGTGTCGTGCTCCTCTTGGCAGGCCTTTGCAATCCCAATTATCCCTGGAGCTGTGGGCTTTCTGGTTCTCCGGACCCTAACCCTAACCCTAACCCTAGAAGTTGCCGACCGCGGTTTCCGGCCACGGCCCCCCCTGGGTTCTGGCTAGGAAAGCTGGGGAAGGAGCCATGTCTGTGCAGTGTCGTGCTCCTCTTGGCAGGCCTTTGCAATCCCAATTATCCCTGGAGCTGTGGGCTTTCTGGTTCTCCGGACCCTAACCCTAACCCTAACCCTAGAAGTTGCCGACCGTGGTTTCCGGCCACGGCCCCCCCCGGGTTCTGGCTAGGAAAGCAGGGGAAGGTGCCATGTCTGTGCAGTGTCGTGCTCCTCTTGGCAGGCCTTTGCAATCCCAATTATCCCTGGAGCTGTGGGTTATCTGGTTCTCCGGACCCTAACCCTAACCCTAACCCTAACCCTAGAAGTTGCCGACCGCGGTTTCTGGGCATGGCCCCCCCTGAGTTCTGGCTAGGAAAGCTGGGGAAGGAGCCATGTCTGTGCAGTGTCGTGCTCCTCTTGGCAGGCCTTTGCAATCCCAATTATCCCTGGAGCTGTGGGCTTTCTGGTTCTCCGGACCCTAACCCTAACCCTAACCCTAGAAGTTGCCGACCGCGGTTTCCGGCCACGGCCCCCCCTGGGTTCTGGCTAGGAAAGCTGGGGAAGGAGCCATGTCGGTGCAGTGTCGTGCTCCTCTTGGCAGGCCTTTGCAATCCCAATTATCCCTGGAGCTGTGGGCTTTCTGGTTCTCCGGACCCTAACCCCAACCCTAACCCTAGAAGTTGCCGACCGTGGTTTCCGGCCACGGCCCCCCCCGGGTTCTGGCTAGGAAAGCAGGGGAAGGTGCCATGTCTGTGCAGTGTCGTGCTCCTCTTGGCAGGCCTTTGCAATCCCAATTATCCCTGGAGCTGTGGGTTATCTGGTTCTCCGGACCCTAACCCTAACCCTAACCCTAACCCTAGAAGTTGCCGACCGCGGTTTCTGGGCATGGCCCCCCCTGAGTTCTGGCTAGGAAAGCTGGGGAAGGAGCCATGTCTGTGCAGTGTCGTGCTCCTCTTGGCAGGCCTTTGCAATCCCAATTATCCCTGGAGCTGTGGGCTTTCTGGTTCTCCGGACCCTAACCCTAACCCTAACCCTAGAAGTTGCCGACCGCGGTTTCCGGCCACGGCCCCCCCTGGGTTCTGGCTAGGAAAGCAGGGGAAGGAGCCATGTCTGTGCAGTGTCGTGCTCCTCTTGGCAGGCCTTTGCAATCCCAATTATCCCTGGAGCTGTGGGCTTTCTGGTTCTCCGGACCCTAACCCTAACCCTAACCCTAGAAGTTGCCGACCGCGGTTTCCGGCCATGGCCCCCCCGGGTTCTGGCTAGGAAAGCTGGGGAAGGAGCCATGTCGGTGCAGTGTCGTGCTCCTCTTGGCAGGCCTTTGCAATCCCAATTATCCCTGGAGCTGTGGGCTTTCTGGTTCTCCGGACCCTAACCCTAACCCTAACCCTAGAAGTTGCCGACCGCGGTTTCCGGCCACGGCCCCCCCTGGGTTCTGGCTAGGAAAGCAGGGGAAGGAGCCATGTCTGTGCAGTGTCGTGCTCCTCTTGGCAGGCTTTTGCAATCCCAATTATCCCTGGAGCTGTGGGCTTTCTGGTTCTCCGGACCCTAACCCTAACCCTAACCCTAGAAGTTGCCGACTGCGGTTTCCGGCCACGGCCCCCCCCTGGGTTCTGGCTAGGAAAGCAGGGGAGGGAGCCATGTCTGTGCAGTGTCGTGCTCCTCTTGGCAGGCCTTTGCAATCCCAATTATCCCTGGAGCTGTGGGCTTTCTGGTTCTCCGGACCCTAACCCTAACCCTAACCCTAGAAGTTGCCGTCTGCGGTTTCCGGCCACGGCCCCCCCTGGGTTCTGGCTAGGAAAGCAGGGGAAGGAGCCATGTCTGTCCAGCGTCGTGCTCCTCTTGGCAGGCCTTTGCAATCCCAATTATCCCTGGAGCTGTGGGCTTTCTGGTTCTCCGGACCCTAACCCTAACCCTAACCCTAGAAGTTGCCGACCGCGGTTTCCGGCCACGGCCCCCCCTGGGTTCTGGCTAGGAAAGCTGGGGAAGGAGCCATGTCTGTGCAGTGTCGTGCTCCTCTTGGCAGGCCTTTGCAATCCCAATTATCCCTGGAGCTGTGGGCTTTCTGGTTCTCCGGACCCTAACCCTAACCCTAACCCTAGAAGTTGCCGACTGCGGTTTCCGGCCACGGCCCCCCCTGGGTTCTGGCTAGGAAAGCTGGGGAAGGAGCCATGTCGGTGCAGTGTCGTGCTCGTCTTGGCAGGCCTTTGCAATCCCAATTATCCCTGGAGCTGTGGGCTTTCTGGTTCTCCGGACCCTAACCCTAACCCTAACCCTAGAAGTTGCCGACCGCGGTTTCCGGCCACGGCCCCCCCTGGGTTCTGGCTAGGAAAGCAGGGGAAGGAGCCATGTCTGTGCAGTGTCGTGCTCCTCTTGGCAGGCCTTTGCAATCCCAATTATCCCTGGAGCTGTGGGCTTTCTGGTTCTCCGGACCCTAACCCTAACCCTAACCCTAGAAGTTGCCAACTGCGGTTTCCGGCCACGGCCCCCCCTGGGTTCTGGCTAGGAAAGCTGGGGAAGGAGCCATGTCTGTGCAGTGTCGTGCTCCTCTTGGCAGGCCTTTGCAATCCCAATTATCCCTGGAGCTGTGGGCTTTCTGGTTCTCCGGACCCTAACCCTAACCCTAGAAGTTGCCGACTGCGGTTTCCGGCCACGGTCCCCCCTGGGTTCTGGCTAGGAAAGCAGGGGAAGGAGCCATGTCTGTGCAGTGTCGTGCTCCTCTTGGCAGGCCTTTGCAATCCCAATTATCCCTGGAGCTGTGGGCTTTCTGGTTCTCCGGACCCTAACCCTAACCCTAACCCTAGAAGTTGCCGACTGCGGTTTCCGGCCACGGCCCCCCCTGGGTTCTGGCTAGGAAAGCTGGGGAAGGAGCCATGTCTGTGCAGTGTCGTGCTCCTCTTGGCAGGCCTTTGCAATCCCAATTATCCCTGGAGCTGTGGGCTTTCTGGTTCTCCGGACCCTAACCCTAACCCTAACCCTAGAAGTTGCCGACCGCGGTTTCTGGCCACGGCCCCCCCTGGGTTCTGGCTAGGAAAGCAGGGGAAGGAGCCATGTCTGTGCAGTGTCGTGCTCCTCTTGGCAGGCCTTTGCAATCCCAATTATCCCTGGAGCTGTGGGCTTTCTGGTTCTCCGGACCCTAACCCTAACCCTAGAAGTTGCCGACTGCGGTTTCCGGCCACGGCCCCCCCTGGGTTCTGGCTAGGAAAGCAGGGGAGGGAGCCATATCTGTGCAGTGTCGTGCTCCTCTTGGCAGGCCTTTGCAATCCCAATTATCCCTGGAGCTGTGGGCTTTCTGGTTCTCCGGACCCTAACCCTAACCCTAGAAGTTGCCGACCGCGGTTTCCGGCCACGGCCCCCCCTGGGTTCTGGCTAGGAAAGCAGGGGAAGGAGCCATGTCTGTCCAGTGTCGTGCTCCTCTTGGCAGGCCTTTGCAATCCCAATTATCCCTGGAGCTGTGGGCTTTCTGGTTCTCCGGACCCTAACCCTAACCCTAACCCTAGAAGTTGCCGACCGCGGTTTCCGTCCACGGCCCCCACTGGGTTCTGGCTAGGAAAGCTGGGGAAGGAGCCATGTCTGTGCAGTGTCGTGCTCCTCTTGGCAGGCCTTTGCAATCCCAATTATCCCTGGAGCTGTGGGCTTTCTGGTTCTCCGGACCCTAACCCTAACCCTAACCCTAGAAGTTGCCGACCGCGGTTTCCGGCCACGGCCCCCCCTGGGTTCTGGCTAGGAAAGCAGGGGAGGGAGCCATGTCTGTGCAGTGTCGTGCTCCTCTTGGCAGGCCTTTGCAATCCCAATTATCCCTGGAGCTGTGGGCTTTCTGGTTCTCCGGACCCTAACCCTAACCCTAGAAGTTGCCGACCGCGGTTTCCGGCCACGGCCCCCCCTGGGTTCTGGCTAGGAAAGCAGGGGAAGGAGCCATGTCTGTCCAGTGTCGTGCTCCTCTTGGCAGGCCTTTGCAATCCCAATTATCCCTGGAGCTGTGGGCTTTCTGGTTCTCCGGACCCTAACCCTAACCCTAACCCTAGAAGTTGCCGACCGCGGTTTCCGGCCACGGCCCCCCCTGGGTTCTGGCTAGGAAAGCAGGGGAAGGAGCCATGTCTGTGCAGTGTCGTGCTCCTCTTGGCAGGCCTTTGCAATCCCAATTATCCCTGGAGCTGTGGGCTTTCTGGTTCTCCGGACCCTAACCCTAACCCTAACCCTAGAAGTTGCCGACTGCGGTTTCCGGCCACGGCCCCCCCTGGGTTCTGGCTAGGAAAGCTGGGGAAGGAGCCATGTCGGTGCAGTGTCATGCTCCTCTTGGCAGGCCTTTGCAATCCCAATTATCCCTGGAGCTGTGGGCTTTCTGGTTCTCCGGACCCTAACCCTAACCCTAACCCTAGAAGTTGCCGACCGCGGTTTCCGGCCACGGCCCCCCCTGGGTTCTGGCTAGGAAAGCAGGGGAAGGAGCCATGTCTGTGCAGTGTCGTGCTCCTCTTGGCAGGCCTTTGCAATCCCAATTATCCCTGGAGCTGTGGGCTTTCTGGTTCTCCGGACCCTAACCCTAACCCTAACCCTAGAAGTTGCCGACCGCGGTTTCCGGCCACGGCCCCCCCCGGGTTCTGGCTAGGAAAGCTGGGGAAGGAGCCATGTCGGTGCAGTGTCATGCTCCTCTTGGCAGGCCTTTGCAATCCCAATTATCCCTGGAGCTGTGGGCTTTATGGTTCTCCGGACCCTAACCCTAACCCTAACCCTAGAAGTTGCCGACCGCGGTTTCCGGCCACGGCCCCCCCTGGGTTCTGGCTAGGAAAGCAGGGGAAGGAGCCATGTCTGTGCAGTGTCGTGCTCCTCTTGGCAGGCCTTTGCAATCCCAATTATCCCTGGAGCTGTGGGCTTTCTGGTTCTCCGGACCCTAACCCTAACCCTAACCCTAGAAGTTGCCGACCGCGGTTTCCGGCCACGGCCCCCCCTGGGTTCTGGCTAGGAAAGCAGGGGAAGGAGCCATGTCTGTGCAGTGTCGTGCTCCTCTTGGCAGGCCTTTGCAATCCCAATTATCCCTGGAGCTGTGGGCTTTATGGTTCTCCGGACCCTAACCCTAACCCTAACCCTAGAAGTTGCTGACCGCGGTTTCCGGCCACGGCCCCCCCTGGGTTCTGGCTAGGAAAGCAGGGGAAGGTGCCATGTCTGTGCAGTGTCGTGCTCCTCTTGGCAGGCCTTTGCAATCCCAATTATCCCTGGAGCTGTGGGCTTTCTGGTTCTCCGGACCCTAACCCTAACCCTAACCCTAGAAGTTGCCGACTGCGGTTTCCGGCCACGGCCCCCCCTGGGTTCTGGCTAGGAAAGCTGGGGAAGGAGCCATGTCTGTGCAGTGTCGTGCTCCTCTTGGCAGGCCTTTGCAATCCCAATTATCCCTGGAGCTGTGGGCTTTCTGGTTCTCCGGACCCTAACCCTAACCCTAGAAGTTGCCGACTGCGGTTTCCGGCCACGGTCCCCCCTGGGTTCTGGCTAGGAAAGCAGGGGAAGGAGCCATGTCTGTGCAGTGTCGTGCTCCTCTTGGCAGGCCTTTGCAATCCCAATTATCCCTGGAGCTGTGGGCTTTCTGGTTCTCCGGACCCTAACCCTAACCCTAGAAGTTGCCGACCGCGGTTTCCGGCCACGGCCCCCCCTGGTTTCTGGCTAGGAAAGCAGGGGAGGGAGCCATGTCTGTGCAGTGTCGTGCTCCTCTTGGCAGGCCTTTGCAATCCCAATTATCCCTGGAGCTGTGGGCTTTCTGGTTCTCCGGACCCTAACCCTAACCCTAGAAGTTGCCGACCGCGGTTTCCGGCCACGGCCCCCCCTGGGTTCTGGCTAGGAAAGCAGGGGAAGGAGCCATGTCTGTGCAGTGTCGTGCTCCTCTTGGCAGGCCTTTGCAATCCCAATTATCCCTGGAGCTGTGGGCTTTCTGGTTCTCCGGACCCTAACCCTAACCCTAACCCTAGAAGTTGCCGACCGCGGTTTCCGGCCACGGCCCCCCCTGGGTTCTGGCTAGGAAAGCTGGGGAAGGAGCCATGTCTGTGCAGTGTCGTGCTCCTCTTGGCAGGCCTTTGCAATCCCAATTATCCCTGGAGCTGTGGGCTTTCTGGTTCTCCGGACCCTAACCCTAACCCTAACCCTAGAAGTTGCCGACTGCGGTTTCCGGCCACGGCCCCCCCTGGGTTCTGGCTAGGAAAGCAGGGGAAGGAGCCATGTCGGTGCAGTGTCGTGCTCCTCTTGGCAGGCCTTTGCAATCCCAATTATCCCTGGAGCTGTGGGCTTTCTGGTTCTCCGGACCCTAACCCTAACCCTAACCCTAGAAGTTGCCGACCGCGGTTTCCGGCCACGGCCCCCCCTGGGTTCTGGCTAGGAAAGCAGGGGAAGGAGCCATGTCTGTGCAGTGTCGTGCTCCTCTTGGCAGGCCTTTGCAATCCCAATTATCCCTGGAGCTGTGGGCTTTCTGGTTCTCCGGACCCTAACCCTAACCCTAACCCTAGAAGTTGCCGACCGCGGTTTCCGGCCACGGCCCCCCCTGGGTTCTGGCTAGGAAAGCTGGGGAAGGAGCCATGTCGGTGCAGTGTCGTGCTCCTCTTGGCAGGCCTTTGCAATCCCAATTATCCCTGGAGCTGTGGGCTTTCTGGTTCTCCAGACCCTAACCCTAACCCTAACCCTAGAAGTTGCCGACCGCGGTTTCCGGCCACGGCCCCCCCTGGGTTCTGGCTAGGAAAGCAGGGGAAGGAGCCATGTCTGTGCAGTGTCGTGCTCCTCTTGGCAGGCCTTTGCAATCCCAATTATCCCTGGAGCTGTGGGCTTTCTGGTTCTCCGGACCCTAACCCTAACCCTAACCCTAGAAGTTGCCGACCGCGGTTTCCGGCCACGGCCCCCCCTGGGTTCTGGCTAGGAAAGCAGGGGAAGGAGCCATGTCTGTGCAGTGTCGTGCTCCTCTTGGCAGGCCTTTGCAATCCCAATTATCCCTGGAGCTGTGGGCTTTCTGGTTCTCCGGACCCTAACCCTAACCCTAACCCTAGAAGTTGCCGACCGCGGTTTCCGGCCACGGCCCCCCCTGGGTTCTGGCTAGGAAAGCTGGGGAAGGAGCCATGTCGGTGCAGTGTCGTGCTCCTCTTGGCAGGCCTTTGCAATCCCAATTATCCCTGGAGCTGTGGGCTTTCTGGTTCTCCGGACCCTAACCCTAACCCTAACCCTAGAAGTTGCCGACCGCGGTTTCCGGCCACGGCCCCCCCTGGGTTCTGGCTAGGAAAGCAGGGGAAGGAGCCATGTCTGTGCAGTGTCGTGCTCCTCTTGGCAGGCCTTTGCAATCCCAATTATCCCTGGAGCTGTGGGCTTTCTGGTTCTCCGGACCCTAACCCTAACCCTAACCCTAGAAGTTGCCGACCGTGGTTTCCGGCCACGGCCCCCCCTGGGTTCTGTCTAGGAAAGCAGGGGAAGGAGCCATGTCTGTGCAGTGTCGTGCTCCTCTTGGCAGGCCTTTGCAATCCCAATTATCCCTGGAGCTGTGGGCTTTCTGGTTCTCCGGACCCTAACCCTAACCCTAACCCTAGAAGTTGCCGACCGCGGTTTCCGGCCACGGCCCCCCCTGGGTTCTGGCTAGGAAAGCTGGGGAAGGAGCCATGTCTGTGCAGTGTCGTGCTCCTCTTGGCAGGCCTTTGCAATCCCAATTATCCCTGGAGCTGTGGGCTTTCTGGTTCTCCGGACCCTAACCCTAACCCTAGAAGTTGCCGACCGCGGTTTCCGGCCACGGCCCCCCCTGGGTTCTGGCTAGGAAAGCAGGGGAAGGAGCCATGTCTGTGCAGTGTCGTGCTCCTCTTGGCAGGCCTTTGCAATCCCAATTATCCCTGGAGCTGTGGGCTTTCTGGTTCTCCGGACCCTAACCCTAACCCTAACCCTAGAAGTTGCCGACCGCGGTTTCCGGCCACGGCCCCCCCTGGGTTCTGGCTAGGAAAGCAGGGGAAGGAGCCATGTCTGTGCAGTGTCGTGCTCCTCTTGGCAGGCCTTTGCAATCCCAATTATCCCTGGAGCTGTGGGCTTTCTGGTTCTCCGGACCCTAACCCTAACCCTAACCCTAGAAGTTGCCGACTGCGGTTTCCGGCCACGGCCCCCCCTGGGTTCTGGCTAGGAAAGCTGGGGAAGGAGCCATGTCTGTGCAGTGTCGTGCTCCTCTTGGCAGGCCTTTGCAATCCCAATTATCCCTGGAGCTGTGGGCTTTCTGGTTCTCCGGACCCTAACCCTAACCCTAGAAGTTGCCGACTGCGGTTTCCGGCCACGGTCCCCCCTGGGTTCTGGCTAGGAAAGCAGGGGAAGGAGCCATGTCTGTGCAGTGTCGTGCTCCTCTTGGCAGGCCTTTGCAATCCCAATTATCCCTGGAGCTGTGGGCTTTCTGGTTCTCCGGACCCTAACCCTAACCCTAACCCTAGAAGTTGCCGACCGCGGTTTCCGGCCACGGCCCCCCCTGGGTTCTGGCTAGGAAAGCTGGGGAAGGAGCCATGTCTGTGCAGTGTCGTGCTCCTCTTGGCAGGCCTTTGCAATCCCAATTATCCCTGGAGCTGTGGGCTTTCTGGTTCTCCGGACCCTAACCCTAACCCTAACCCTAGAAGTTGCCGACCGCGGTTTCTGGCCACGGCCCCCCCTGGGTTCTGGCTAGGAAAGCAGGGGAAGGAGCCATGTCTGTGCAGTGTCGTGCTCCTCTTGGCAGGCCTTTGCAATCCCAATTATCCCTGGAGCTGTGGGCTTTCTGGTTCTCCGGACCCTAACCCTAACCCTAGAAGTTGCCGACCGCGGTTTCCGGCCACGGCCCCCCCTGGGTTCTGGCTAGGAAAGCAGGGGAGGGAGCCATGTCTGTGCAGTGTCGTGCTCCTCTTGGCAGGCCTTTGCAATCCCAATTATCCCTGGAGCTGTGGGCTTTCTGGTTCTCCGGACCCTAACCCTAACCCTAACCCTAGAAGTTGCCGACTGCGGTTTCCGGCCACGGCCCCCCCTGGGTTCTGGCTAGGAAAGCAGGGGAAGGAGCCATGTCGGTGCAGTGTCGTGCTCCTCTTGGCAGGCCTTTGCAATCCCAATTATCCCTGGAGCTGTGGGCTTTCTGGTTCTCCGGACCCTAACCCTAACCCTAACCCTAGAAGTTGCCGACCGCGGTTTCCGGCCACGGCCCCCCCTGGGTTCTGGCTAGGAAAGCAGGGGAAGGAGCCATGTCTGTGCAGTGTCGTGCTCCTCTTGGCAGGCCTTTGCAATCCCAATTATCCCTGGAGCTGTGGGCTTTCTGGTTCTCCGGACCCTAACCCTAACCCTAACCCTAGAAGTTGCCGACCGCGGTTTCCGGCCACGGCCCCCCCTGGGTTCTGGCTAGGAAAGCTGGGGAAGGAGCCATGTCGGTGCAGTGTCGTGCTCCTCTTGGCAGGCCTTTGCAATCCCAATTATCCCTGGAGCTGTGGGCTTTCTGGTTCTCCAGACCCTAACCCTAACCCTAACCCTAGAAGTTGCCGACCGCGGTTTCCGGCCACGGCCCCCCCTGGGTTCTGGCTAGGAAAGCAGGGGAAGGAGCCATGTCTGTGCAGTGTCGTGCTCCTCTTGGCAGGCCTTTGCAATCCCAATTATCCCTGGAGCTGTGGGCTTTCTGGTTCTCCGGACCCTAACCCTAACCCTAACCCTAGAAGTTGCCGACCGCGGTTTCCGGCCACGGCCCCCCCTGGGTTCTGGCTAGGAAAGCAGGGGAAGGAGCCATGTCTGTGCAGTGTCGTGCTCCTCTTGGCAGGCCTTTGCAATCCCAATTATCCCTGGAGCTGTGGGCTTTCTGGTTCTCCGGACCCTAACCCTAACCCTAACCCTAGAAGTTGCCGACCGCGGTTTCCGGCCACGGCCCCCCCTGGGTTCTGGCTAGGAAAGCTGGGGAAGGAGCCATGTCTGTGCAGTGTCGTGCTCCTCTTGGCAGGCCTTTGCAATCCCAATTATCCCTGGAGCTGTGGGCTTTCTGGTTCTCCGGACCCTAACCCTAACCCTAACCCTAGAAGTTGCCGAGCGCGGTTTCCGGCCACGGCCCCCCCTGGGTTCTGGCTAGGAAAGCAGGGGAAGGAGCCATGTCTGTGCAGTGTCGTGCTCCTCTTGGCAGGCCTTTGCAATCCCAATTATCCCTGGAGCTGTGGGCTTTCTGGTTCTCCGGACCCTAACCCTAACCCTAGAAGTTGCCGACTGCGGTTTCCGGCCACGGTCCCCCCTGGGTTCTGGCTAGGAAAGCAGGGGAAGGAGCCATGTCTGTGCAGTGTCGTGCTCCTCTTGGCAGGCCTTTGCAATCCCAATTATCCCTGGAGCTGTGGGCTTTCTGGTTCTCCGGACCCTAACCCTAACCCTAACCCTAGAAGTTGCCGACCGCGGTTTCCGGCCACGGCCCCCCCTGGGTTCTGGCTAGGAAAGCTGGGGAAGGAGCCATGTCTGTGCAGTGTCGTGCTCCTCTTGGCAGGCCTTTGCAATCCCAATTATCCCTGGAGCTGTGGGCTTTCTGGTTCTCCGGACCCTAACCCTAACCCTAACCCTAGAAGTTGCCGACCGCGGTTTCTGGCCACGGCCCCCCCTGGGTTCTGGCTAGGAAAGCAGGGGAAGGAGCCATGTCTGTGCAGTGTCGTGCTCCTCTTGGCAGGCCTTTGCAATCCCAATTATCCCTGGAGCTGTGGGCTTTCTGGTTCTCCGGACCCTAACCCTAACCCTAGAAGTTGCCGACCGCGGTTTCCGGCCACGGCCCCCCCTGGGTTCTGGCTAGGAAAGCAGGGGAGGGAGCCATGTCTGTGCAGTGTCGTGCTCCTCTTGGCAGGCCTTTGCAATCCCAATTATCCCTGGAGCTGTGGGCTTTCTGGTTCTCCGGACCCTAACCCTAACCCTAACCCTAGAAGTTGCCGACTGCGGTTTCCGGCCACGGCCCCCCCTGGGTTCTGGCTAGGAAAGCAGGGGAAGGAGCCATGTCGGTGCAGTGTCGTGCTCCTCTTGGCAGGCCTTTGCAATCCCAATTATCCCTGGAGCTGTGGGCTTTCTGGTTCTCCGGACCCTAACCCTAACCCTAACCCTAGAAGTTGCCGACCGCGGTTTCCGGCCACGGCCCCCCCTGGGTTCTGGCTAGGAAAGCAGGGGAAGGAGCCATGTCTGTGCAGTGTCGTGCTCCTCTTGGCAGGCCTTTGCAATCCCAATTATCCCTGGAGCTGTGGGCTTTCTGGTTCTCCGGACCCTAACCCTAACCCTAACCCTAGAAGTTGCCGACCGCGGTTTCCGGCCACGGCCCCCCCTGGGTTCTGGCTAGGAAAGCTGGGGAAGGAGCCATGTCTGTGCAGTGTCGTGCTCCTCTTGGCAGGCCTTTGCAATCCCAATTATCCCTGGAGCTGTGGGCTTTCTGGTTCTCCGGACCCTAACCCTAACCCTAACCCTAGAAGTTGCCGACCGCGGTTTCCGGCCACGGCCCCCCCTGGGTTCTGGCTAGGAAAGCAGGGGAAGGAGCCATGTCTGTGCAGTGTCGTGCTCCTCTTGGCAGGCCTTTGCAATCCCAATTATCCCTGGAGCTGTGGGCTTTCTGGTTCTCCGGACCCTAACCCTAACCCTAACCCTAGAAGTTGCCGACCGCGGTTTCCGGCCACGGCCCCCCCTGGGTTCTGGCTAGGAAAGCTGGGGAAGGAGCCATGTCGGTGCAGTGTCGTGCTCCTCTTGGCAGGCCTTTGCAATCCCAATTATCCCTGGAGCTGTGGGCTTTCTGGTTCTCCGGACCCTAACCCTAACCCTAACCCTAGAAGTTGCCGACCGCGGTTTCCGGCCACGGCCCCCCCTGGGTTCTGGCTAGGAAAGCAGGGGAAGGAGCCATGTCTGTGCAGTGTCGTGCTCCTCTTGGCAGGCCTTTGCAATCCCAATTATCCCTGGAGCTGTGGGCTTTCTGGTTCTCCGGACCCTAACCCTAACCCTAGAAGTTGCCGACCGCGGTTTCCGGCCACGGCCCCCCCTGGGTTCTGGCTAGGAAAGCAGGGGAAGGAGCCATGTCTGTGCAGTGTCGTGCTCCTCTTGGCAGGCCTTTGCAATCCCAATTATCCCTGGAGCTGTGGGCTTTCTGGTTCTCCGGACCCTAACCCTAACCCTAGAAGTTGCCGACCGCGGTTTCCGGCCACGGCCCCCCCTGGGTTCTGGCTAGGAAAGCAGGGGAAGGAGCCATGTCTGTGCAGTGTCGTGCTCCTCTTGGCAGGCCTTTGCAATCCCAATTATCCCTGGAGCTGTGGGCTTTCTGGTTCTCCGGACCCTAACCCTAACCCTAACCCAAGAAGTTGCCGACTGCGGTTTCCGGCCACGGCCCCCCCTGGGTTCTGGCTAGGAAAGCTGGGGAAGGAGCCATGTCTGTGCAGTGTCGTGCTCCTCTTGGCAGGCCTTTGCAATCCCAATTATCCCTGGAGCTGTGGGCTTTCTGGTTCTCCGGACCCTAACCCTAACCCTAGAAGTTGCCGACTGCGGTTTCCGGCCACGGTCCCCCCTGGGTTCTGGCTAGGAAAGCAGGGGAAGGAGCCATGTCTGTGCAGTGTCGTGCTCCTCTTGGCAGGCCTTTGCAATCCCAATTATCCCTGGAGCTGTGGGCTTTCTGGTTCTCCGGACCCTAACCCTAACCCTAACCCTAGAAGTTGCCGACCGCGGTTTCCGGCCACGGCCCCCCCTGGGTTCTGGCTAGGAAAGCTGGGGAAGGAGCCATGTCTGTGCAGTGTCGTGCTCCTCTTGGCAGGCCTTTGCAATCCCAATTATCCCTGGAGCTGTGGGCTTTCTGGTTCTCCGGACCCTAACCCTAACCCTAACCCTAGAAGTTGCCGACCGCGGTTTCTGGCCACGGCCCCCCCTGGGTTCTGGCTAGGAAAGCAGGGGAAGGAGCCATGTCTGTGCAGTGTCGTGCTCCTCTTGGCAGGCCTTTGCAATCCCAATTATCCCTGGAGCTGTGGGCTTTCTGGTTCTCCGGACCCTAACCCTAACCCTAGAAGTTGCCGACCGCGGTTTCCGGCCACGGCCCCCCCTGGGTTCTGGCTAGGAAAGCAGGGGAGGGAGCCATGTCTGTGCAGTGTCGTGCTCCTCTTGGCAGGCCTTTGCAATCCCAATTATCCCTGGAGCTGTGGGCTTTCTGGTTCTCCGGACCCTAACCCTAACCCTAACCCTAGAAGTTGCCGACTGCGGTTTCCGGCCACGGCCCCCACTGGGTTCTGGCTAGGAAAGCTGGGGAAGGAGCCATGTCTGTGCAGTGTCGTGCTCCTCTTGGCAGGCCTTTGCAATCCCAATTATCCCTGGAGCTGTGGGCTTTCTGGTTCTCCGGACCCTAACCCTAACCCTAACCCTAGAAGTTGCCGACTGCGGTTTCCGGCCACGGCCCCCCCTGGGTTCTGGCTAGGAAAGCAGGGGAAGGAGCCATGTCTGTGCAGTGTCGTGCTCCTCTTGGCAGGCCTTTGCAATCCCAATTATCCCTGGAGCTGTGGGCTTTCTGGTTCTCCGGACCCTAACCCTAACCCTAACCCTAGAAGTTGCCGACCGCGGTTTCCGGCCACGGCCCCCCCTGGGTTCTGGCTAGGAAAGCAGGGGAAGGAGCCATGTCTGTGCAGTGTCGTGCTCCTCTTGGCAGGCCTTTGCAATCCCAATTATCCCTGGAGCTGTGGGCTTTCTGGTTCTCCGGACCCTAACCCTAACCCTAACCCTAGAAGTTGCCGACCGCGGTTTCCGGCCACGGCCCCCCCTGGGTTCTGGCTAGGAAAGCTGGGGAAGGACCCATGTCGGTGCAGTGTCGTGCTCCTCTTGGCAGGCCTTTGCAATCCCAATTATCCCTGGAGCTGTGGGCTTTCTGGTTCTCCAGACCCTAACCCTAACCCTAACCCTAGAAGTTGCCGACCGCGGTTTCCGGCCACGGCCCCCCCTGGGTTCTGGCTAGGAAAGCAGGGGAAGGAGCCATGTCTGTGCAGTGTCGTGCTCCTCTTGGCAGGCCTTTGCAATCCCAATTATCCCTGGAGCTGTGGGCTTTCTGGTTCTCCGGACCCTAACCCTAACCCTAACCCTAGAAGTTGCCGACCGCGGTTTCCGGCCACGGCCCCCCCTGGGTTCTGGCTAGGAAAGCAGGGGAAGGAGCCATGTCTGTGCAGTGTCGTGCTCCTCTTGGCAGGCCTTTGCAATCCCAATTATCCCTGGAGCTGTGGGCTTTCTGGTTCTCCGGACCCTAACCCTAACCCTAACCCTAGAAGTTGCCAACTGCGGTTTCCGGCCACGGCCCCCCCTGGGTTCTGGCTAGGAAAGCAGGGGAAGGAGCCATGTCTGTGCAGTGTCGTGCTCCTCTTGGCAGGCCTTTGCAATCCCAATTATCCCTGGAGCTGTGGGCTTTCTGGTTCTCCGGACCCTAACCCTAACCCTAACCCTAGAAGTTGCCGACCGCGGTTTCCGGCCACGGCCCCCACTGGGTTCTGGCTAGGAAAGCAGGGGAAGGAGCCATGTCTGTGCAGTGTCGTGCTCCTCTTGGCAGGCCTTTGCAATCCCAATTATCCCTGGAGCTGTGGGCTTTCTGGTTCTCCGGACCCTAACCCTAACCCTAACCCTAGAAGTTGCCGAGCGCGGTTTCCGGCCACGGCCCCCGCTGGGTTCTGGCTAGGAAAGCAGGGGAAGGAGCCATGTCTGTGCAGTGTCGTGCTCCTCTTGGCAGGCCTTTGCAATCCCAATTATCCCTGGAGCTGTGGGCTTTCTGGTTCTCCGGACCCTAACCCTAACCCTAACCCTAGAAGTTGCCGACCGCGGTTTCCGGCCACGGCCCCCCCTGGGTTCTGGCTAGGAAAGCAGGGGAAGGAGCCATGTCTGTGCAGTGTCGTGCTCCTCTTGGCAGGCCTTTGCAATCCCAATTATCCCTGGAGCTGTGGGCTTTCTGGTTCTCTGGACCCTAACCCTAACCCTAACCCTAGAAGTTGCCGACCGCGGTTCCCGGCCACGGCCCTCCCTGGGTTCTGGCTAGGAAAGCAGGGGAAGGAGCAATGTCTGTGCAGTGTCGTGCTCCTCTTGGCAGGCCTTTGCAATCCCAATTATCCCTGGAGCTGTGGGCTTTCTGGTTCTCCGGACCCTAACCCTAACCCTAACCCTAGAAGTTGCCAACCGCGGTTTCCGGCCACGGCCCCCCCTGGGTTCTGGCTAGGAAAGCTGGGGAAGGAGCCATGTCTGTGCAGTGTCGTGCTCCTCTTGGCAGGCCTTTGCAATCCCAATTATCCCTGGAGCTGTGGGCTTTCTGGTTCTCCGGACCCTAACCCTAACCCTAACCCTAGAAGTTGCCGACCGCGGTTTCTGGGCATGGCTCCCCCTGGGTTCTGGCTAGGAAAGCTGGGGAAGGAGCCATGTCGGTGCAGTGTCGTGCTCCTCTTGGTAGGCCTTTGCAATCCCAATTATCCCTGGAGCTGTGGGCTTTCTGGTTCTCCGGACCCTAACCCTAACCCTAACCCTAGAAGTTGCCGACCGCGGTTTCCGGCCACGGCCCCCCCTGGTTTCTGGCTAGGAAAGCAGGGGAAGGAGCCATGTCTGTGCAGTGTCGTGCTCCTCTTGGCAGGCCTTTGCAATCCCAATTATCCCTGGAGCTGTGGGCTTTCTGGTTCTCCGGACCCTAACCCTAACCCTAGAAGTTGCCGACCGCGGTTTCCGGCCACGGCCCCCCCTGGGTTCTGGCTAGGAAAGCAGGGGAAGGAGCCATGTCTGTGCAGTGTCGTGCTCCTCTTGGCAGGCCTTTGCAATCCCAATTATCCCTGGAGCTGTGGGCTTTCTGGTTCTCCGGACCCTAACCCTAACCCTAACCCTAGAAGTTGCCGACCGCGGTTTCCGGCCACGGCCCCCCCTGGGTTCTGGCTAGGAAAGCAGGGGAAGGAGCCATGTCTGTGCAGTGTCGTGCTCCTCTTGGCAGGCCTTTGCAATCCCAATTATCCCTGGAGCTGTGGGCTTTCTGGTTCTCCGGACCCTAACCCTAACCCTAACCCTAGAAGTTGCCGACCGCGGTTTCCGGCCACGGCCCCCCCTGGGTTCTGGCTAGGAAAGCAGGGGAAGGAGCCATGTCTGTGCAGTGTCGTGCTCCTCTTGGCAGGCCTTTGCAATCCCAATTATCCCTGGAGCTGTGGGCTTTCTGGTTCTCCGGACCCTAACCCTAACCCTAACCCTAGAAGTTGCCGACCGCGGTTTCCGGCCACGGCCCCCCCTGGGTTCTGGCTAGGAAAGCTGGGGAAGGAGCCATGTCGGTGCAGTGTCGTGCTCCTCTTGGCAGGCCTTTGCAATCCCAATTATCCCTGGAGCTGTGGGCTTTCTGGTTCTCCGGACCCTAACCCTAACCCTAACCCTAGAAGTTGCCGACCGCGGTTTCCGGCCACGGCCCCCCCTGGGTTCTGGCTAGGAAAGCAGGGGAAGGAGCCATGTCTGTGCAGTGTCGTGCTCCTCTTGGCAGGCCTTTGCAATCCCAATTATCCCTGGAGCTGTGGGCTTTCTGGTTCTTCGGACCCTAACCCTAACCCTAACCCTAGAAGTTGCCGACCGCGGTTTCCAGCCACGGCCCCCCCTGGGTTCTGGCTAGGAAAGCAGGGGAAGGAGCCATGTCGGTGCAGTGTCGTGCTCCTCTTGGCAGGCCTTTGCAATCCCAATTATCCCTGGAGCTGTGGGCTTTCTGGTTCTCCGGACCCTAACCCTAACCCTAACCCTAGAAGTTGCCGACCGCGGTTTCTGGGCATGGCCCCACCTGAGTTCTGGCTAGGAAAGCTGGGGAAGGAGCCATGTCGGTGCAGTGTCGTGCTCCTCTTGGCAGGCCTTTGCAATCCCAATT
Organism: Rhynochetos jubatus; assembly: GCA_027574665.1. Classification (NCBI taxonomy): domain Eukaryota; kingdom Metazoa; phylum Chordata; class Aves; order Eurypygiformes; family Rhynochetidae; genus Rhynochetos; species Rhynochetos jubatus. The sequence goes on from CM050661.1 coordinate 7,158,500, forward strand.
ATCCCTGGAGCTGTGGGCTTTCTGGTTCTCCGGACCCTAACCCTAACCCTAACCCTAGAAGTTGCCGACCGCGGTTTCCGGCCACGGCCCCCCCTGGGTTCTGGCTAGGAAAGCAGGGGAAGGAGCCATGTCTGTGCAGTGTCGTGCTCCTCTTGGCAGGCCTTTGCAATCCCAATTATCCCTGGAGCTGTGGGCTTTCTGGTTCTCCGGACCCTAACCCTAACCCTAACCCTAGAAGTTGCCGACCGCGGTTTCCGGCCACGGCCCCCCCTGGGTTCTGGCTAGCAAAGCAGGGGAAGGAGCCATGTCTGTGCAGTGTCGTGCTCCTCTTGGCAGGCCTTTGCAATCCCAATTATCCCTGGAGCTGTGGGCTTTCTGGTTCTCCGGACCCTAACCCTAACCCTAGAAGTTGCCGACCGCGGTTTCCGGCCACGGCCCCCCCTGGGTTCTGGCTAGGAAAGCAGGGGAAGGAGCCATGTCTGTGCAGTGTCGTGCTCCTCTTGGCAGGCCTTTGCAATCCCAATTATCCCTGGAGCTGTGGGCTTTCTGGTTCTCCGGACCCTAACCCTAACCCTAACCCTAGAAGTTGCCGACCGCGGTTTCCGGCCACGGCCCCCCCTGGGTTCTGGCTAGGAAAGCAGGGGAAGGAGCCATGTCTGTGCAGTGTCGTGCTCCTCTTGGCAGGCCTTTGCAATCCCAATTATCCCTGGAGCTGTGGGCTTTCTGGTTCTCTGGACCCTAACCCTAACCCTAGAAGTTGCCGACCGCGGTTTCCGGCCACGGCCCCCCCTGGGTTCTGGCTAGGAAAGCAGGGGAAGGAGCCATGTCTGTGCAGTGTCGTGCTCCTCTTGGCAGGCCTTTGCAATCCCAATTATCCCTGGAGCTGTGGGCTTTCTGGTTCTCCGGACCCTAACCCTAACCCTAACCCTAGAAGTTGCCGACCGCGGTTCCCGGCCACGGCCCTCCCTGGGTTCTGGCTAGGAAAGCAGGGGAAGGAGCCATGTCTGTGCAGTGTCGTGCTCCTCTTGGCAGGCCTTTGCAATCCCAATTATCCCTGGAGCTGTGGGCTTTCTGGTTCTCCGGACCCTAACCCTAACCCTAACCCTAGAAGTTGCCGACCGCGGTTTCTGGCCACGGCCCCCCCTGGGTTCTGGCTAGGAAAGCAGGGGAAGGAGCCATGTCTGTGCAGTGTCGTGCTCCTCTTGGCAGGCCTTTGCAATCCCAATTATCCCTGGAGCTGTGGGCTTTCTGGTTCTCCGGACCCTAACCCTAACCCTAGAAGTTGCCGACCGCGGTTTCCGGCCACGGCCCCCCCTGGGTTCTGGCTAGGAAAGCAGGGGAGGGAGACATGTCTGTGCAGTGTCGTGCTCCTCTTGGCAGGCCTTTGCAATCCCAATTATCCCTGGAGCTGTGGGCTTTCTGGTTCTCCGGACCCTAACCCTAACCCTAGAAGTTGCCGACCGCGGTTTCCGGCCACGGCCCCCCCTGGGTTCTGGCTAGGAAAGCAGGGGAAGGAGCCATGTCTGTGCAGTGTCGTGCTCCTCTTGGCAGGCCTTTGCAATCCCAATTATCCCTGGAGCTGTGGGCTTTCTGGTTCTCCGGACCCTAACCCTAACCCTAACCCTAGAAGTTGCCGACCGCGGTTTCCGGCCACGGCCCCCCCTGGGTTCTGGCTAGGAAAGCAGGGGAAGGAGCCATGTCTGTGCAGTGTCGTGCTCCTCTTGGCAGGCCTTTGCAATCCCAATTATCCCTGGAGCTGTGGGCTTTCTGGTTCTCCGGACCCTAACCCTAACCCTAACCCTAGAAGTTGCCGACCGCGGTTTCCGGCCAAGGCCCCCCCTGGGTTCTGGCTAGGAAAGCAGGGGAAGGAGCCATGTCTGTGCAGTGTCGTGCTCCTCTTGGCAGGCCTTTGCAATCCCAATTATCCCTGGAGCTGTGGGCTTTCTGGTTCTCCGGACCCTAACCCTAACCCTAACCCTAGAAGTTGCCGACCGTGGTTTCCGGCCACGGCCCCCCCTGGGTTCTGGCTAGGAAAGCTGGGGAAGGACCCATGTCGGTGCAGTGTCGTGCTCCTCTTGGCAGGCCTTTGCAATCCCAATTATCCCTGGAGCTGTGGGCTTTCTGGTTCTCCGGACCCTAACCCTAACCCTAACCCTAGAAGTTGCCGACCGCGGTTTCCGGCCACGGCCCACCCTGGGTTCTGGCTAGGAAAGCAGGGGAAGGAGCCATGTCTGTGCAGTGTCGTGCTCCTCTTGGCAGGCCTTTGCAATCCCAATTATCCCTGGAGCTGTGGGCTTTCTGGTTCTCCGGACCCTAACCCTAACCCTAACCCTAGAAGTTGCCGACCGCGGTTTCCGGCCACGGCCCCCCCTGGGTTCTGGCTAGGAAAGCAGGGGAAGGAGCCATGTCTGTGCAGTGTCGTGCTCCTCTTGGCAGGCCTTTGCAATCCCAATTATCCCTGGAGCTGTGGGCTTTCTGGTTCTCCGGACCCTAACCCTAACCCTAACCCTAGAAGTTGCCGACCGCGGTTCCCGGCCACGGCCCTCCCTGGGTTCTGGCTAGGAAAGCAGGGGAAGGAGCCATGTCTGTGCAGTGTCGTGCTCCTCTTGGCAGGCCTTTGCAATCCCAATTATCCCTGGAGCTGTGGGCTTTCTGGTTCTCCGGACCCTAACCCTAACCCTAACCCTAGAAGTTGCCGACCGCGGTTTCCGGCCACGGCCCCCCCTGGGTTCTGGCTAGGAAAGCTGGGGAAGGAGCCATGTCTGTGCAGTGTCGTGCTCCTCTTGGCAGGCCTTTGCAATCCCAATTATCCCTGGAGCTGTGGGCTTTCTGGTTCTCCGGACCCTAACCCTAACCCTAACCCTAGAAGTTGCCAACCGCGGTTTCCGGCCACGGCCCCCCCTGGGTTCTGGCTAGGAAAGCAGGGGAAGGAGCCATGTCTGTGCAGTGTCGTGCTCCTCTTGGCAGGCCTTTGCAATCCCAATTATCGCTGGAGCTGTGGGCTTTCTGGTTCTCCAGACCCTAACCCTAACCCTAACCCTAGAAGTTGCCGACCGCGGTTTCTGGGCATGGCCCCCCCTGGGTTCTGGCTAGGAAAGCTGGGGAAGGAGCCATGTCGGTGCAGTGTCGTGCTCCTCTTGGTAGGCCTTTGCAATCCCAATTATCCCTGGAGCTGTGGGCTTTCTGGTTCTCCGGACCCTAACCCTAACCCTAACCCTAGAAGTTGCCGACCGCGGTTTCCGGCCACGGCCCCCCCTGGGTTCTGGCTAGGAAAGCAGGGGAAGGAGCCATGTCTGTGCAGTGTCGTGCTCCTCTTGGCAGGCCTTTGCAATCCCAATTATCCCTGGAGCTGTGGGCTTTCTGGTTCTCCGGACCCTAACCCTAACCCTAGAAGTTGCCGACCGCGGTTTCCGGCCACGGCCCCCCCTGGGTTCTGGCTAGGAAAGCAGGGGAAGGAGCCATGTCTGTGCAGTGTCGTGCTCCTCTTGGCAGGCCTTTGCAATCCCAATTATCCCTGGAGCTGTGGGCTTTCTGGTTCTCCGGACCCTAACCCTAACCCTAGAAGTTGCCGACCGCGGTTTCCGGCCACGGCCCCCCCTGGGTTCTGGCTAGGAAAGCAGGGGAAGGAGCCATGTCTGTGCAGTGTCGTGCTCCTCTTGGCAGGCCTTTGCAATCCCAATTATCCCTGGAGCTGTGGGCTTTCTGGTTCTCCGGACCCTAACCCTAACCCTAACCCTAGAAGTTGCCGACCGCGGTTTCCGGCCACGGCCCCCCCTGGGTTCTGGCTAGGAAAGCAGGGGAAGGAGCCATGTCTGTGCAGTGTCGTGCTCCTCTTGGCAGGCCTTTGCAATCCCAATTATCCCTGGAGCTGTGGGCTTTCTGGTTCTCCGGACCCTAACCCTAACCCTAACCCTAGAAGTTGCCGACCGCGGTTTCCGGCCACGGCCCCCCCTGGGTTCTGGCTAGGAAAGCAGGGGAAGGAGCCATGTCTGTGCAGTGTCGTGCTCCTCTTGGCAGGCCTTTGCAATCCCAATTATCCCTGGAGCTGTGGGCTTTCTGGTTCTCCGGACCCTAACCCTAACCCTAACCCTAGAAGTTGCCGACCGCGGTTTCCGGCCACGGCCCCCCCTGGGTTCTGGCTAGGAAAGCAGGGGAAGGAGCCATGTCTGTGCAGTGTCGTGCTCCTCTTGGCAGGCCTTTGCAATCCCAATTATCCCTGGAGCTGTGGGCTTTCTGGTTCTCCGGACCCTAACCCTAACCCTAACCCTAGAAGTTGCCGACCGCGGTTTCCGGCCACGGCCCCCCCTGGGTTCTGGCTAGGAAAGCAGGGGAAGGAGCCATGTCTGTGCAGTGTCGTGCTCCTCTTGGCAGGCCTTTGCAATCCCAATTATCCCTGGAGCTGTGGGCTTTCTGGTTCTCCGGACCCTAACCCTAACCCTAACCCTAGAAGTTGCCAACCGCGGTTTCCGGCCACGGCCCCCCCTGGGTTCTGGCTAGGAAAGCTGGGGAAGGAGCCATGTCTGTGCAGTGTCGTGCTCCTCTTGGCAGGCCTTTGCAATCCCAATTATCCCTGGAGCTGTGGGCTTTCTGGTTCTCCGGACCCTAACCCTAACCCTAGAAGTTGCCGACCGCGGTTTCCGGCCACGGCCCCCCCTGGGTTCTGGCTAGGAAAGCTGGGGAAGGAGCCATGTCTGTGCAGTGTCGTGCTCCTCTTGGCAGGCCTTTGCAATCCCAATTATCCCTGGAGCTGTGGGCTTTCTGGTTCTCCGGACCCTAACCCTAACCCTAACCCTAGAAGTTGCCGACTGCGGTTTCCGGCCACGGCCCCCCCTGGGTTCTGGCTAGGAAAGCAGGCTAAGGAGCCATGTCGGTGCAGTGTCGTGCTCCTCTTGGCAGGCCTTTGCAATCCCAATTATCCCTGGAGCTGTGGGCTTTCTGGTTCTCCGGACCCTAACCCTAACCCTAACCCTAGAAGTTGCCGACCGCGGTTTCCGGCCACGGCCCCCCCTGGGTTCTGGCTAGGAAAGCAGGGGAAGGAGCCATGTCTGTGCAGTGTCGTGCTCCTCTTGGCAGGCCTTTGCAATCCCAATTATCCCTGGAGCTGTGGGCTTTCTGGTTCTCCGGACCCTAACCCTAACCCTAACCCTAGAAGTTGCCGACCGCGGTTTCCGGCCACGGCCCCCCCTGGGTTCTGGCTAGGAAAGCTGGGGAAGGACCCATGTCGGTGCAGTGTCGTGCTCCTCTTGGCAGGCCTTTGCAATCCCAATTATCCCTGGAGCTGTGGGCTTTCTGGTTCTCCAGACCCTAACCCTAACCCTAACCCTAGAAGTTGCCAACCGCGGTTTCCGGCCACGCCCCACCCTGGGTTCTGGCTAGGAAAGCAGGGGAAGGAGCCATGTCGGTGCAGTGTCGTGCTCCTCTTGGCAGGCCTTTGCAATCCCAATTATCCCTGGAGCTGTGGGCTTTCTGGTTCTCCGGACCCTAACCCTAACCCTAACCCTAGAAGTTGCCGACCGCGGTTTCCGGCCACGGCCCCCCCTGGGTTCTGGCTAGGAAAGCAGGGGAAGGAGCCATGTCTGTGCAGTGTCGTGCTCCTCTTGGCAGGCCTTTGCAATCCCAATTATCCCTGGAGCTGTGGGCTTTCTGGTTCTCCGGACCCTAACCCTAACCCTAACCCTAGAAGTTGCCAACTGCGGTTTCCGGCCACGGCCCCCCCTGGGTTCTGGCTAGGAAAGCAGGGGAAGGAGCCATGTCTGTGCAGTGTCGTGCTCCTCTTGGCAGGCCTTTGCAATCCCAATTATCCCTGGAGCTGTGGGCTTTCTGGTTCTCCGGACCCTAACCCTAACCCTAACCCTAGAAGTTGCCGACCGCGGTTTCCGGCCACGGCCCCCCCTGGGTTCTGGCTAGGAAAGCAGGGGAAGGAGCCATGTCTGTGCAGTGTCGTGCTCCTCTTGGCAGGCCTTTGCAATCCCAATTATCCCTGGAGCTGTGGGCTTTCTGGTTCTCCGGACCCTAACCCTAACCCTAACCCTAGAAGTTGCCGACTGCGGTTTCCGGCCACGGCCCCCCCTGGGTTCTGGCTAGGAAAGCAGGGGAAGGAGCCATGTCTGTGCAGTGTCGTGCTCCTCTTGGCAGGCCTTTGCAATCCCAATTATCCCTGGAGCTGTGGGCTTTCTGGTTCTCCGGACCCTAACCCTAACCCTAACCCTAGAAGTTGCCGACCGCGGTTTCCGGCCACGGCCCCCCCTGGGTTCTGGCTAGGAAAGCAGGGGAAGGAGCCATGTCTGTGCAGTGTCGTGCTCCTCTTGGCAGGCCTTTGCAATCCCAATTATCCCTGGAGCTGTGGGCTTTCTGGTTCTCCGGACCCTAACCCTAACCCTAACCCTAGAAGTTGCCGACCGCGGTTTCCGGCCACGGCCCCCCCTGGGTTCTGGCTAGGAAAGCAGGGGAAGGAGCCATGTCTGTGCAGTGTCGTGCTCCTCTTGGCAGGCCTTTGCAATCCCAATTATCCCTGGAGCTGTGGGCTTTCTGGTTCTCCGGACCCTAACCCTAACCCTAACCCTAGAAGTTGCCAACCGCGGTTTCCGGCCACGGCCCCCCCTGGGTTCTGGCTAGGAAAGCTGGGGAAGGAGCCATGTCTGTGCAGTGTCGTGCTCCTCTTGGCAGGCCTTTGCAATCCCAATTATCCCTGGAGCTGTGGGCTTTCTGGTTCTCCGGACCCTAACCCTAACCCTAGAAGTTGCCGACCGCGGTTTCCGGCCACGGCCCCCCCTGGGTTCTGGCTAGGAAAGCTGGGGAAGGAGCCATGTCTGTGCAGTGTCGTGCTCCTCTTGGCAGGCCTTTGCAATCCCAATTATCCCTGGAGCTGTGGGCTTTCTGGTTCTCCGGACCCTAACCCTAACCCTAACCCTAGAAGTTGCCGACTGCGGTTTCCGGCCACGGCCCCCCCTGGGTTCTGGCTAGGAAAGCAGGGTAAGGAGCCATGTCGGTGCAGTGTCGTGCTCCTCTTGGCAGGCCTTTGCAATCCCAATTATCCCTGGAGCTGTGGGCTTTCTGGTTCTCCGGACCCTAACCCTAACCCTAACCCTAGAAGTTGCCGACCGCGGTTTCCGGCCACGGCCCCCCCTGGGTTCTGGCTAGGAAAGCAGGGGAAGGAGCCATGTCTGTGCAGTGTCGTGCTCCTCTTGGCAGGCCTTTGCAATCCCAATTATCCCTGGAGCTGTGGGCTTTCTGGTTCTCCGGACCCTAACCCTAACCCTAACCCTAGAAGTTGCCGACCGCGGTTTCCGGCCACGGCCCCCCCTGGGTTCTGGCTAGGAAAGCTGGGGAAGGACCCATGTCGGTGCAGTGTCGTGCTCCTCTTGGCAGGCCTTTGCAATCCCAATTATCCCTGGAGCTGTGGGCTTTCTGGTTCTCCAGACCCTAACCCTAACCCTAACCCTAGAAGTTGCCAACCGCGGTTTCCGGCCACGCCCCACCCTGGGTTCTGGCTAGGAAAGCAGGGGAAGGAGCCATGTCTGTGCAGTGTCGTGCTCCTCTTGGCAGGCCTTTGCAATCCCAATTATCCCTGGAGCTGTGGGCTTTCTGGTTCTCCGGACCCTAACCCTAACCCTAACCCTAGAAGTTGCCGACCGCGGTTTCCGGCCACGGCCCCCCCTGGGTTCTGGCTAGGAAAGCTGGGGAAGGACCCATGTCGGTGCAGTGTCGTGCTCCTCTTGGCAGGCCTTTGCAATCCCAATTATCCCTGGAGCTGTGGGCTTTCTGGTTCTCCAGACCCTAACCCTAACCCTAACCCTAGAAGTTGCCAACCGCGGTTTCCGGCCACGCCCCACCCTGGGTTCTGGCTAGGAAAGCAGGGGAAGGAGCCATGTCGGTGCAGTGTCGTGCTCCTCTTGGCAGGCCTTTGCAATCCCAATTATCCCTGGAGCTGTGGGCTTTCTGGTTCTCCGGACCCTAACCCTAACCCTAACCCTAGAAGTTGCCGACCGCGGTTTCCGGCCACGGCCCCCCCTGGGTTCTGGCTAGGAAAGCAGGGGAAGGAGCCATGTCTGTGCAGTGTCGTGCTCCTCTTGGCAGGCCTTTGCAATCCCAATTATCCCTGGAGCTGTGGGCTTTCTGGTTCTCCGGACCCTAACCCTAACCCTAACCCTAGAAGTTGCCAACTGCGGTTTCCGGCCACGGCCCCCCCTGGGTTCTGGCTAGGAAAGCAGGGGAAGGAGCCATGTCTGTGCAGTGTCGTGCTCCTCTTGGCAGGCCTTTGCAATCCCAATTATCCCTGGAGCTGTGGGCTTTCTGGTTCTCCGGACCCTAACCCTAACCCTAACCCTAGAAGTTGCCGACCGCGGTTTCCGGCCACGGCCCCCCCTGGGTTCTGGCTAGGAAAGCAGGGGAAGGAGCCATGTCTGTGCAGTGTCGTGCTCCTCTTGGCAGGCCTTTGCAATCCCAATTATCCCTGGAGCTGTGGGCTTTCTGGTTCTCCGGACCCTAACCCTAACCCTAACCCTAGAAGTTGCCGACTGCGGTTTCCGGCCACGGCCCCCCCTGGGTTCTGGCTAGGAAAGCTGGGGAAGGAGCCATGTCTGTGCAGTGTCGTGCTCCTCTTGGCAGGCCTTTGCAATCCCAATTATCCCTGGAGCTGTGGGCTTTCTGGTTCTCCGGACCCTAACCCTAACCCTAGAAGTTGCCGACCGCGGTTTCCGGCCACGGCCCCCCCTGGGTTCTGGCTAGGAAAGCAGGGGAAGGAGCCATGTCTGTGCAGTGTCGTGCTCCTCTTGGCAGGCCTTTGCAATCCCAATTATCCCTGGAGCTGTGGGCTTTCTGGTTCTCCGGACCCTAACCCTAACCCTAACCCTAGAAGTTGCCGACCGCGGTTTCCGGCCACGGCCCCCCCTGGGTTCTGGCTAGGAAAGCTGGGGAAGGAGCCATGTCTGTGCAGTGTCGTGCTCCTCTTGGCAGGCCTTTGCAATCCCAATTATCCCTGGAGCTGTGGGCTTTCTGGTTCTCCGGACCCTAACCCTAACCCTAACCCTAGAAGTTGCCGACTGCGGTTTCCGGCCACGGCCCCCCCTGGGTTCTGGCTAGGAAAGCAGGGTAAGGAGCCATGTCGGTGCAGTGTCGTGCTCCTCTTGGCAGGCCTTTGCAATCCCAATTATCCCTGGAGCTGTGGGCTTTCTGGTTCTCCGGACCCTAACCCTAACCCTAACCCTAGAAGTTGCCGACCGCGGTTTCCGGCCACGGCCCCCCCTGGGTTCTGGCTAGGAAAGCAGGGGAAGGAGCCATGTCTGTGCAGTGTCGTGCTCCTCTTGGCAGGCCTTTGCAATCCCAATTATCCCTGGAGCTGTGGGCTTTCTGGTTCTCCGGACCCTAACCCTAACCCTAACCCTAGAAGTTGCCGACCGCGGTTTCCGGCCACGGCCCCCCCTGGGTTCTGGCTAGGAAAGCTGGGGAAGGACCCATGTCGGTGCAGTGTCGTGCTCCTCTTGGCAGGCCTTTGCAATCCCAATTATCCCTGGAGCTGTGGGCTTTCTGGTTCTCCGGACCCTAACCCTAACCCTAACCCTAGAAGTTGCCAACCGCGGTTTCCGGCCACGCCCCACCCTGGGTTCTGGCTAGGAAAGCAGGGGAAGGAGCCATGTCTGTGCAGTGTCGTGCTCCTCTTGGCAGGCCTTTGCAATCCCAATTATCCCTGGAGCTGTGGGCTTTCTGGTTCTCCGGACCCTAACCCTAACCCTAACCCTAGAAGTTGCCGACTGCGGTTTCCGGCCACGGCCCCCCCTGGGTTCTGGCTAGGAAAGCAGGGGAAGGAGCCATGTCTGTGCAGTGTCGTGCTCCTCTTGGCAGGCCTTTGCAATCCCAATTATCCCTGGAGCTGTGGGCTTTCTGGTTCTCCGGACCCTAACCCTAACCCTAACCCTAGAAGTTGCCGACCGCGGTTTCCGGCCACGGCCCCCCCTGGGTTCTGGCTAGGAAAGCAGGGGAAGGAGCCATGTCTGTGCAGTGTCGTGCTCCTCTTGGCAGGCCTTTGCAATCCCAATTATCCCTGGAGCTGTGGGCTTTCTGGTTCTCTGGACCCTAACCCTAACCCTAACCCTAGAAGTTGCCGACCGCGGTTCCCGGCCACGGCCCTCCCTGGGTTCTGGCTAGGAAAGCAGGGGAAGGAGCCATGTCTGTGCAGTGTCGTGCTCCTCTTGGCAGGCCTTTGCAATCCCAATTATCCCTGGAGCTGTGGGCTTTCTGGTTCTCCGGACCCTAACCCTAACCCTAACCCTAGAAGTTGCCGAGCGCGGTTTCCGGCCACGGCCCCCCCTGGGTTCTGGCTAGGAAAGCTGGGGAAGGGGCCATGTCTGTGCAGTGTCGTGCTCCTCTTGGCAGGCCTTTGCAATCCCAATTATCCCTGGAGCTGTGGGCTTTCTGGTTCTCCGGACCCTAACCCTAACCCTAACCCTAGAAGTTGCCAACCGCGGTTTCCGGCCACGGCCCCCCCTGGGTTCTGGCTAGGAAAGCAGGGGAAGGAGCCATGTCTGTGCAGTGTCGTGCTCCTCTTGGCAGGCCTTTGCAATCCCAATTATCGCTGGAGCTGTGGGCTTTCTGGTTCTCCAGACCCTAACCCTAACCCTAACCCTAGAAGTTGCCGACCGCGGTTTCCGGCCACGGCCCCCCCTGGGTTCTGGCTAGGAAAGCAGGGGAAGGAGCCATGTCTGTGCAGTGTCGTGCTCCTCTTGGCAGGCCTTTGCAATCCCAATTATCCCTGGAGCTGTGGGCTTTCTGGTTCTCCGGACCCTAACCCTAACCCTAGAAGTTGCCGACCGCGGTTTCCGGCCACGGCCCCCCCTGGGTTCTGGCTAGGAAAGCAGGGGAAGGAGCCATGTCTGTGCAGTGTCGTGCTCCTCTTGGCAGGCCTTTGCAATCCCAATTATCCCTGGAGCTGTGGGCTTTCTGGTTCTCCGGACCCTAACCCTAACCCTAACCCTAGAAGTTGCCGACCGCGGTTTCCGGCCACGGCCCCCCCTGTGTTCTGGCTAGGAAAGCAGGGGAAGGAGCCATGTCGGTGCAGTGTCGTGCTCCTCTTGGCAGGCCTTTGCAATCCCAATTATCCCTGGAGCTGTGGGCTTTCTGGTTCTCCGGACCCTAACCCTAACCCTAACCCTAGAAGTTGCCGACCGCGGTTTCCAGCCACGGCCCCCCCTGGGTTCTGGCTAGGAAAGCTGGGGAAGGAGCCATGTCTGTGCAGTGTCGTGCTCCTCTTGGCAGGCCTTTGCAATCCCAATTATCCCTGGAGCTGTGGGCTTTCTGGTTCTCCGGACCCTAACCCTAACCCTAACCCTAGAAGTTGCCGACCGCGGTTCCTGGCCACGGCCCTCCCTGGGTTCTGGCTAGGAAAGCAGGGGAAGGAGCCATGTCTGTGCAGTGTCGTGCTCCTCTTGGCAGGCCTTTGCAATCCCAATTATCCCTGGAGCTGTGGGCTTTCTGGTTCTCCGGACCCTAACCCTAACCCTAACCCTAGAAGTTGCCGACCGCGGTTTCCGGCCACGGCCCCCCCTGGGTTCTGGCTAGGAAAGCAGGGGAAGGAGCCATGTCTGTGCAGTGTCGTGCTCCTCTTGGCAGGCCTTTGCAATCCCAATTATCGCTGGAGCTGTGGGCTTTCTGGTTCTCCAGACCCTAACCCTAACCCTAACCCTAGAAGTTGCCGACCGCGGTTTCTGGGCATGGCCCCCCCTGAGTTCTGGCTAGGAAAGCTGGGGAAGGAGCCATGTCGGTGCAGTGTCGTGCTCCTCTTGGCAGGCCTTTGCAATCCCAATTATCCCTGGAGCTGTGGGCTTTCTGGTTCTCCGGACCCTAACCCTAACCCTAACCCTAGAAGTTGCCGACCGCGGTTTCTGGGCATGGCCCCCCCTGAGTTCTGGCTAGGAAAGCTGGGGAAGGAGCCATGTCGGTGCAGTGTCGTGCTCCTCTTGGCAGGCCTTTGCAATCCCAATTATCCCTGGAGCTGTGGGCTTTCTGGTTCTCCGGACCCTAACCCTAACCCTAACCCTAGAAGTTGCCGACCGCGGTTTCCGGCCACGGCCCCCCCTGGGTTCTGGCTAGGAAAGCAGGGGAAGGAGCCATGTCTGTGCAGTGTCGTGCTCCTCTTGGCAGGCCTTTGCAATCCCAATTATCCCTGGAGCTGTGGGCTTTCTGGTTCTCCGGACCCTAACCCTAACCCTAACCCTAGAAGTTGCCGACCGCGGTTTCCGGCCACGGCCCCCCCTGGGTTCTGGCTAGGAAAGCAGGGGAAGGAGCCATGTCTGTGCAGTGTCGTGCTCCTCTTGGCAGGCCTTTGCAATCCCAATTATCCCTGGAGCTGTGGGCTTTCTGGTTCTCCGGACCCTAACCCTAACCCTAACCCTAGAAGTTGCCGACCGCGGTTTCCGGCCACGGCCCCCCCTGGGTTCTGGCTAGGAAAGCAGGGGAAGGAGCCATGTCTGTGCAGTGTCGTGCTCCTCTTGGCAGGCCTTTGCAATCCCAATTATCCCTGGAGCTGTGGGCTTTCTGGTTCTCCGGACCCTAACCCTAACCCTAACCCTAGAAGTTGCCGACCGCGGTTTCCGGCCACGGCCCCCCCTGGGTTCTGGCTAGGAAAGCAGGGGAAGGAGCCATGTCTGTGCAGTGTCGTGCTCCTCTTGGCAGGCCTTTGCAATCCCAATTATCCCTGGAGCTGTGGGCTTTCTGGTTCTCCGGACCCTAACCCTAACCCTAACCCTAGAAGTTGCCAACCGCGGTTTCCGGCCACGGCCCCCCCTGGGTTCTGGCTAGGAAAGCTGGGGAAGGAGCCATGTCTGTGCAGTGTCGTGCTCCTCTTGGCAGGCCTTTGCAATCCCAATTATCCCTGGAGCTGTGGGCTTTCTGGTTCTCCGGACCCTAACCCTAACCCTAACCCTAGAAGTTGCCGACCGCGGTTTCCGGCCACGGCCCCCCCTGGGTTCTGGCTAGGAAAGCTGGGGAAGGAGCCATGTCTGTGCAGTGTCGTGCTCCTCTTGGCAGGCCTTTGCAATCCCAATTATCCCTGGAGCTGTGGGCTTTCTGGTTCTCCGGACCCTAACCCTAACCCTAACCCTAGAAGTTGCCGACCGCGGTTTCCGGCCACGGCCCCCCCTGGGTTCTGGCTAGGAAAGCAGGGGAAGGAGCCATGTCTGTGCAGTGTCGTGCTCCTCTTGGCAGGCCTTTGCAATCCCAATTATCCCTGGAGCTGTGGGCTTTCTGGTTCTCCGGACCCTAACCCTAACCCTAACCCTAGAAGTTGCCGACCGCGGTTTCCGGCCACGGCCCCCCCTGGGTTCTGGCTAGGAAAGCAGGGGAAGGAGCCATGTCTGTGCAGTGTCGTGCTCCTCTTGGCAGGCCTTTGCAATCCCAATTATCCCTGGAGCTGTGGGCTTTCTGGTTCTCCGGACCCTAACCCTAACCCTAACCCTAGAAGTTGCCGACCGCGGTTTCCGGCCACGGCCCCCCCTGGGTTCTGGCTAGGAAAGCAGGGGAAGGAGCCATGTCTGTGCAGTGTCGTGCTCCTCTTGGCAGGCCTTTGCAATCCCAATTATCCCTGGAGCTGTGGGCTTTCTGGTTCTCCGGACCCTAACCCTAACCCTAACCCTAGAAGTTGCCGACCGCGGTTTCCGGCCACGGCCCCCCCTGGGTTCTGGCTAGGAAAGCTGGGGAAGGAGCCATGTCTGTGCAGTGTCGTGCTCCTCTTGGCAGGCCTTTGCAATCCCAATTATCCCTGGAGCTGTGGGCTTTCTGGTTCTCCGGACCCTAACCCTAACCCTAGAAGTTGCCGACCGCGGTTTCCGGCCATGGCCCCCCCTGGGTTCTGGCTAGGAAAGCTGGGGAAGGAGCCATGTCTGTGCAGTGTCGTGCTCCTCTTGGCAGGCCTTTGCAATCCCAATTATCCCTGGAGCTGTGGGCTTTCTGGTTCTCCGGACCCTAACCCTAACCCTAACCCTAGAAGTTGCCGACCGCGGTTCCTGGCCACGGCCCCCCCTGGGTTCTGGCTAGGAAAGCAGGGTAAGGAGCCATGTCGGTGCAGTGTCGTGCTCCTCTTGGCAGGCCTTTGCAATCCCAATTATCCCTGGAGCTGTGGGCTTTCTGGTTCTCCGGACCCTAACCCTAACCCTAACCCTAGAAGTTGCCAACCGCGGTTTCCGGCCACGCCCCACCCTGGGTTCTGGCTAGGAAAGCAGGGGAAGGAGCCATGTCTGTGCAGTGTCGTGCTCCTCTTGGCAGGCCTTTGCAATCCCAATTATCCCTGGAGCTGTGGGCTTTCTGGTTCTCCGGACCCTAACCCTAACCCTAACCCTAGAAGTTGCCGACCGTGGTTTCCGGCCACGGCCCCCCCTGGGTTCTGGCTACGAAAGCAGGGGAAGGAGCCATGTCTGTGCAGTGTCGTGCTCCTCTTGGCAGGCCTTTGCAATCCCAATTATCCCTGGAGCTGTGGGCTTTCTGGTTCTCCGGACCCTAACCCTAACCCTAACCCTAGAAGTTGCCGACCGCGGTTTCCGGCCACGGCCCCCCCTGGGTTCTGGCTAGGAAAGCAGGGGAAGGAGCCATGTCTGTGCAGTGTCGTGCTCCTCTTGGCAGGCCTTTGCAATCCCAATTATCCCTGGAGCTGTGGGCTTTCTGGTTCTCCGGACCCTAACCCTAACCCTAACCCTAGAAGTTGCCGACCGCGGTTTCCAGCCACGGCCCCCCCTGGGTTCTGGCTAGGAAAGCAGGGGAAGGAGCCATGTCTGTGCAGTGTCGTGCTCCTCTTGGCAGGCCTTTGCAATCCCAATTATCCCTGGAGCTGTGGGCTTTCTGGTTCTCCGGACCCTAACCCTAACCCTAACCCTAGAAGTTGCCGACCGCGGTTCCTGGCCACGGCCCTCCCTGGGTTCTGGCTAGGAAAGCAGGGGAAGGAGCCATGTCTGTGCAGTGTCGTGCTCCTCTTGGCAGGCCTTTGCAATCCCAATTATCCCTGGAGCTGTGGGCTTTCTGGTTCTCCGGACCCTAACCCTAACCCTAACCCTAGAAGTTGCCGACCGCGGTTTCCAGCCACGGCCCCCCCTGGGTTCTGGCTAGGAAAGCAGGGGAAGGAGCCATGTCGGTGCAGTGTCGTGCTCCTCTTGGCAGGCCTTTGCAATCCCAATTATCCCTGGAGCTGTGGGCTTTCTGGTTCTCCGGACCCTAACCCTAACCCTAACCCTAGAAGTTGCCGACCGCGGTTTCTGGGCATGGCCCCCCCTGAGTTTTGGCTAGGAAAGCTGGGGAAGGAGCCATGTCGGTGCAGTGTCGTGCTCCTCTTGGCAGGCCTTTGCAATCCCAATTATCCCTGGAGCTGTGGGCTTTCTGGTTCTCCGGACCCTAACCCTAACCCTAACCCTAGAAGTTGCCGACCGCGGTTTCCGACCACGGCCCCCCCTGGGTTCTGGCTAGGAAAGCAGGGGAAGGAGCCATGTCTGTGCAGTGTCGTGCTCCTCTTGGCAGGCCTTTGCAATCCCAATTATCCCTGGAGCTGTGGGCTTTCTGGTTCTCCGGACCCTAACCCTAACCCTAACCCTAGAAGTTGCCGACCGCGGTTTCCGGCCACGGCCCCCCCTGGGTTCTGGCTAGGAAAGCAGGGGAAGGAGCCATGTCTGTGCAGTGTCGTGCTCCTCTTGGCAGGCCTTTGCAATCCCAATTATCCCTGGAGCTGTGGGCTTTCTGGTTATCCGGACCCTAACCCTAACCCTAACCCTAGAAGTTGCCGACCGCGGTTTCCGGCCACGGCCCCCCCTGGGTTCTGGCTAGGAAAGCAGGGGAAGGAGCCATGTCTGTGCAGTGTCGTGCTCCTCTTGGCAGGCCTTTGCAATCCCAATTATCCCTGGAGCTGTGGGCTTTCTGGTTCTCCGGACCCTAACCCTAACCCTAACCCTAGAAGTTGCCGACCGCGGTTTCCGGCCACGGCCCCCCCTGGGTTCTGGCTAGGAAAGCAGGGGAAGGAGCCATGTCTGTGCAGTGTCGTGCTCCTCTTGGCAGGCCTTTGCAATCCCAATTATCCCTGGAGCTGTGGGCTTTCTGGTTCTCCGGACCCTAACCCTAACCCTAACCCTAGAAGTTGCCGACCGCGGTTTCCGGCCACGGCCCCCCCTGGGTTCTGGCTAGGAAAGCAGGGGAAGGAGCCATGTCTGTGCAGTGTCGTGCTCCTCTTGGCAGGCCTTTGCAATCCCAATTATTCCTGGAGCTGTGGGCTTTCTGGTTCTCCGGACCCTAACCCTAACCCTAACCCTAGAAGTTGCCAACCGCGGTTTCCGGCCACGGCCCCCCCTGGGTTCTGGCTAGGAAAGCAGGGGAAGGAGCCATGTCTGTGCAGTGTCGTGCTCCTCTTGGCAGGCCTTTGCAATCCCAATTATCGCTGGAGCTGTGGGCTTTCTGGTTCTCCAGACCCTAACCCTAACCCTAACCCTAGAAGTTGCCGACCGCGGTTTCTGGGCATGGCCCCCCTGAGTTCTGGCTAGGAAAGCTGGGGAAGGAGCCATGTCGGTGCAGTGTCGTGCTCCTCTTGGCAGGCCTTTGCAATCCCAATTATCCCTGGAGCTGTGGGCTTTCTGGTTCTCCGGACCCTAACCCTAACCCTAACCCTAGAAGTTGCCGACCGCGGTTTCTGGGCATGGCCCCCCTGAGTTCTGGCTAGGAAAGCTGGGGAAGGAGCCATGTCGGTGCAGTGTCGTGCTCCTCTTGGCAGGCCTTTGCAATCCCAATTATCCCTGGAGCTGTGGGCTTTCTGGTTCTCCGGACCCTAACCCTAACCCTAACCCTAGAAGTTGCCGACCGCGGTTTCCGGCCACGGCCCCCCCTGGGTTCTGGCTAGGAAAGCAGGGGAAGGAGCCATGTCTGTGCAGTGTCGTGCTCCTCTTGGCAGGCCTTTGCAATCCCAATTATCCCTGGAGCTGTGGGCTTTCTGGTTCTCCGGACCCTAACCCTAACCCTAACCCTAGAAGTTGCCGACCGCGGTTCCCGGCCACGGCCCTCCCTGGGTTCTGGCTAGGAAAGCAGGGGAAGGAGCCATGTCTGTGCAGTGTCGTGCTCCTCTTGGCAGGCCTTTGCAATCCCAATTATCCCTGGAGCTGTGGGCTTTCTGGTTCTCCGGACCCTAACCCTAACCCTAACCCTAACCCTAGAAGTTGCCGACCGCGGTTTCCGGCCACGGCCCCCCCTGGGTTCTGGCTAGGAAAGCAGGGGAAGGAGCCATGTCTGTGCAGTGTCGTGCTCCTCTTGGCAGGCCTTTGCAATCCCAATTATCCCTGGAGCTGTGGGCTTTCTGGTTCTCCGGACCCTAACCCTAACCCTAACCCTAGAAGTTGCCGACCGCGGTTTCTGGGCATGGCCCCCCCTGAGTTCTGGCTAGGAAAGCTGGGGAAGGAGCCATGTCTGTGCAGTGTCGTGCTCCTCTTGGCAGGCCTTTGCAATCCCAATTATCCCTGGAGCTGTGGGCTTTCTGGTTCTCCGGACCCTAACCCTAACCCTAACCCTAGAAGTTGCCGACCGCGGTTTCCGGCCACGGCCCCCCCTGGGTTCTGGCTAGGAAAGCAGGGGAAGGAGCCATGTCTGTGCAGTGTCGTGCTCCTCTTGGCAGGCCTTTGCAATCCCAATTATCCCTGGAGCTGTGGGCTTTCTGGTTCTCCGGACCCTAACCCTAACCCTAACCCTAGAAGTTGCCGACTGCGGTTTCCGGCCACGGCCCCCCCTGTGTTCTGGCTAGGAAAGCAGGGGAAGGAGCCATGTCTGTGCAGTGTCGTGCTCCTCTTGGCAGGCCTTTGCAATCCCAATTATCCCTGGAGCTGTGGGCTTTCTGGTTCTCCGGACCCTAACCCTAACCCTAGAAGTTGCCGACCGCGGTTTCCGGCCACGGCCCCCCCTGGGTTCTGGCTAGGAAAGCAGGGGAAGGAGCCATGTCTGTGCAGTGTCGTGCTCCTCTTGGCAGGCCTTTGCAATCCCAATTATCCCTGGAGCTGTGGGCTTTCTGGTTCTCCGGACCCTAACCCTAACCCTAACCCTAGAAGTTGCCGACCGCGGTTTCCGGCCACGGCCCCCCCTGGGTTCTGGCTAGGAAAGCAGGGGAAGGAGCCATGTCTGTGCAGTGTCGTGCTCCTCTTGGCAGGCCTTTGCAATCCCAATTATCCCTGGAGCTGTGGGCTTTCTGGTTCTCCGGACCCTAACCCTAACCCTAACCCTAGAAGTTGCCGACCGCGGTTTCCGGCCACGGCCCCCCCTGGGTTCTGGCTAGGAAAGCAGGGGAAGGAGCCATGTCTGTGCAGTGTCGTGCTCCTCTTGGCAGGCCTTTGCAATCCCAATTATCCCTGGAGCTGTGGGCTTTCTGGTTCTCCGGACCCTAACCCTAACCCTAACCCTAGAAGTTGCCGACTGCGGTTCCCGGCTACGGCCCTCCCTGGGTTCTGGCTAGGAAAGCAGGGGAAGGAGCCATGTCTGTGCAGTGTCGTGCTCCTCTTGGCAGGCCTTTGCAATCCCAATTATCCCTGGAGCTGTGGGCTTTCTGGTTCTCCGGACCCTAACCCTAACCCTAACCCTAGAAGTTGCCGACCGCGGTTCCCGGCCACGGCCCTCCCTGGGTTCTGGCTAGGAAAGCAGGGGAAGGAGCCATGTCTGTGCAGTGTCGTGCTCCTCTTGGCAGGCCTTTGCAATCCCAATTATCCCTGGAGCTGTGGGCTTTCTGGTTCTCCGGACCCTAACCCTAACCCTAACCCTAACCCTAGAAGTTGCCGACCGCGGTTTCCGGCCACGGCCCCCCCTGGGTTCTGGCTAGGAAAGCAGGGGAAGGAGCCATGTCGGTGCAGTGTCGTGCTCCTCTTGGCAGGCCTTTGCAATCCCAATTATCCCTGGAGCTGTGGGCTTTCTGGTTCTCCGGACCCTAACCCTAACCCTAACCCTAGAAGTTGCCGACCGCGGTTTCTGGGCATGGCCCCCCCTGAGTTCTGGCTAGGAAAGCTGGGGAAGGAGCCATGTCTGTGCAGTGTCGTGCTCCTCTTGGCAGGCCTTTGCAATCCCAATTATCCCTGGAGCTGTGGGCTTTCTGGTTCTCCGGACCCTAACCCTAACCCTAACCCTAGAAGTTGCCGACTGCGGTTTCCGGCCACGGCCCCCCCTGTGTTCTGGCTAGGAAAGCAGGGGAAGGAGCCATGTCTGTGCAGTGTCGTGCTCCTCTTGGCAGGCCTTTGCAATCCCAATTATCCCTGGAGCTGTGGGCTTTCTGGTTCTCCGGACCCTAACCCTAACCCTAGAAGTTGCCGACCGCGGTTTCCGGCCACGGCCCCCCCTGGGTTCTGGCTAGGAAAGCAGGGGAAGGAGCCATGTCTGTGCAGTGTCGTGCTCCTCTTGGCAGGCCTTTGCAATCCCAATTATCCCTGGAGCTGTGGGCTTTCTGGTTCTCCGGACCCTAACCCTAACCCTAACCCTAGAAGTTGCCGACCGCGGTTTCCGGCCACGGCCCCCCCTGGGTTCTGGCTAGGAAAGCAGGGGAAGGAGCCATGTCTGTGCAGTGTCGTGCTCCTCTTGGCAGGCCTTTGCAATCCCAATTATCCCTGGAGCTGTGGGCTTTCTGGTTCTCCGGACCCTAACCCTAACCCTAACCCTAGAAGTTGCCGACCGCGGTTTCCGGCCACGGCCCCCCCTGGGTTCTGGCTAGGAAAGCTGGGGAAGGAGCCATGTCGGTGCAGTGTCGTGCTCCTCTTGGCAGGCCTTTGCAATCCCAATTATCCCTGGAGCTGTGGGCTTTCTGGTTCTCCGGACCCTAACCCTAACCCTAACCCTAGAAGTTGCCGACCGCGGTTTCCGGCCACGGCCCCCCCTGGGTTCTGGCTAGGAAAGCTGGGGAAGGAGCCATGTCGGTGCAGTGTCGTGCTCCTCTTGGCAGGCCTTTGCAATCCCAATTATCCCTGGAGCTGTGGGCTTTCTGGTTCTCCGGACCCTAACCCTAACCCTAGAAGTTGCCGACCGCGGTTTCCGGCCACGGCCCCCCCTGGGTTCTGGCTAGGAAAGCAGGGGAAGGAGCCATGTCTGTGCGGTGTCGTGCTCCTCTTGGCAGGCCTTTGCAATCCCAATTATCCCTGGAGCTGTGGGCTTTCTGGTTCTCCGGACCCTAACCCTAACCCTAACCCTAGAAGTGGCCGACCGCGGTTTCCGGCCACGGCCCCCCCTGGGTTCTGGCTAGGAAAGCAGGGGAAGGAGCCATGTCTGTCCAGTGTCGTGCTCCTCTTGGCAGGCCTTTGCAATCCCAATTATCCCTGGAGCTGTGGGCTTTCTGGTTCTCCGGACCCTAACCCTAACCCTAACCCTAGAAGTTGCCGACCGCGGTTTCCGGCCACGGCCCCCCCCGGGTTCTGGCTAGGAAAGCAGGGGAAGGAGCCATGTCTGTGCAGTGTCGTGCTCCTCTTGGCAGGCCTTTGCAATCCCAATTATCCCTGGAGCTGTGGGCTTTCTGGTTCTCCGGACCCTAACCCTAACCCTAACCCTAGAAGTTGCCGACCGGGGTTTCCGGCCACGGCCCCCCCTGGGTTCTGGCTAGGAAAGCTGGGGAAGGAGCCATGTCTGTGCAGTGTCGTGCTCCTCTTGGCAGGCCTTTGCAATCCCAATTATCCCTGGAGCTGTGGGCTTTCTGGTTCTCCGGACCCTAACCCTAACCCTAACCCTAGAAGTTGCCGACCGCGGTTTCCGGCCACGGCCCCCCCTGGGTTCTGGCTAGGAAAGCAGGGGAAGGAGCCATGTCTGTGCAGTGTCGTGCTCCTCTTGGCAGGCCTTTGCAATCCCAATTATCCCTGGAGCTGTGGGCTTTCTGGTTCTCCAGACCCTAACCCTAACCCTAACCCTAGAAGTTGCCGACCGCGGTTTCCGGCCACGGCCCCCCCTGGGTTCTGGCTAGGAAAGCTGGGGAAGGAGCCATGTCTGTGCAGTGTCGTGCTCCTCTTGGCAGGCCTTTGCAATCCCAATTATCCCTGGTGCTGTGGGCTTTCTGGTTCTCCAGACCCTAACCCTAACCCTAACCCTAGAAGTTGCCGACCGCGGTTTCCGGCCACGGCCCCCCCTGGGTTCTGGCTAGGAAAGCAGGGGAAGGAGCCATGTCTGTGCAGTGTCGTGCTCCTCTTGGCAGGCTTTTGCAATCCCAATTATCCCTGGAGCTGTGGGCTTTCTGGTTCTCCGGACCCTAACCCTAACCCTAACCCTAGAAGTTGCCGACCGCGGTTTCCGGCCACGGCCCCCCCTGGGTTCTGGCTAGGAAAGCTGGGGAAGGAGCCATGTCGGTGCAGTGTCGTGCTCCTCTTGGCAGGCCTTTGCAATCCCAATTATCCCTGGAGCTGTGGGCTTTCTGGTTCTCCGGACCCTAACCCTAACCCTAACCCTAGAAGTTGCCGAGCGCGGTTTCCGGCCACGGCCCCCCCCGGGTTCTGGCTAGGAAAGCAGGGGAAGGAGCCATGTCTGTGCAGTGTCGTGCTCCTCTTGGCAGGCCTTTGCAATCCCAATTATCCCTGGAGCTGTGGGCTTTCTGGTTCTCCGGACCCTAACCCTAACCCTAACCCTAGAAGTTGCCGACCGCGGTTTCCGGCCACGGCCCCCCCTGGGTTCTGGCTAGGAAAGCTGGGGAAGGAGCCATGTCTGTGCAGTGTCGTGCTCCTCTTGGCAGGCCTTTGCAATCCCAATTATCCCTGGAGCTGTGGGCTTTCTGGTTCTCCGGACCCTAACCCTAACCCTAACCCTAGAAGTTGCCGACCGCGGTTTCCGGCCACGGCCCCCCCTGTGTTCTGGCTAGGAAAGCAGGGGAAGGAGCCATGTCTGTGCAGTGTCGTGCTCCTCTTGGCAGGCCTTTGCAATCCCAATTATCCCTGGAGCTGTGGGCTTTCTGGTTCTCCGGACCCTAACCCTAACCCTAGAAGTTGCCGACCGCGGTTTCCGGCCACGGCCCCCCCTGGGTTCTGGCTAGGAAAGCAGGGGAAGGAGCCATGTCTGTGCAGTGTCGTGCTCCTCTTGGCAGGCCTTTGCAATCCCAATTATCCCTGGAGCTGTGGGCTTTCTGGTTCTCCGGACCCTAACCCTAACCCTAGAAGTTGCCGACCGCGGTTTCCGGCCACGGCCCCCCCTGGGTTCTGGCTAGGAAAGCAGGGGAAGGAGCCATGTCTGTGCAGTGTCGTGCTCCTCTTGGCAGGCCTTTGCAATCCCAATTATCCCTGGAGCTGTGGGCTTTCTGGTTCTCCGGACCCTAACCCTAACCCTAACCCTAGAAGTTGCCGACCGCGGTTTCCGGCCACGGCCCCCCCTGTGTTCTGGCTAGGAAAGCAGGGGAAGGAGCCATGTCTGTGCAGTGTCGTGCTCCTCTTGGCAGGCCTTTGCAATCCCAATTATCCCTGGAGCTGTGGGCTTTCTGGTTCTCCGGACCCTAACCCTAACCCTAACCCTAGAAGTTGCCGAGCGCGGTTTCCGGCCACGGCCCCCCCTGGGTTCTGGCTAGGAAAGCAGGGGAAGGAGCCATGTCTGTGCAGTGTCGTGCTCCTCTTGGCAGGCCTTTGCAATCCCAATTATCCCTGGAGCTGTGGGCTTTCTGGTTCTCCGGACCCTAACCCTAACCCTAACCCTAGAAGTTGCTGACCGCGGTTCCTGGCCACGGCCCTCCCTGGGTTCTGGCTAGGAAAGCAGGGGAAGGAGCCATGTCTGTGCAGTGTCGTGCTCCTCTTGGCAGGCCTTTGCAATCCCAATTATCCCTGGAGCTGTGGGCTTTCTGGTTCTCCGGACCCTAACCCTAACCCTAACCCTAGAAGTTGCCGACCGCGGTTTCCAGCCACGGCCCCCCCTGGGTTCTGGCTAGGAAAGCAGGGGAAGGAGCCATGTCGGTGCAGTGTCGTGCTCCTCTTGGCAGGCCTTTGCAATCCCAATTATCCCTGGAGCTGTGGGCTTTCTGGTTCTCCGGACCCTAACCCTAACCCTAACCCTAGAAGTTGCCGACCGCGGTTTCTGGGCATGGCCCCCCCTGAGTTCTGGCTAGGAAAGCTGGGGAAGGAGCCATGTCGGTGCAGTGTCGTGCTCCTCTTGGCAGGCCTTTGCAATCCCAATTATCCCTGGAGCTGTGGGCTTTCTGGTTCTCCGGACCCTAACCCTAACCCTAACCCTAGAAGTTGCCGACCGCGGTTTCCGGCCACGGCCCCCCCTGGGTTCTGGCTAGGAAAGCAGGGGAAGGAGCCATGTCTGTGCAGTGTCGTGCTCCTCTTGGCAGGCCTTTGCAATCCCAATTATCCCTGGAGCTGTGGGCTTTCTGGTTCTCCGGACCCTAACCCTAACCCTAACCCTAGAAGTTGCCGACCGCGGTTTCCGGCCACGGCCCCCCCTGGGTTCTGGCTAGGAAAGCAGGGGAAGGAGCCATGTCTGTGCAGTGTCGTGCTCCTCTTGGCAGGCCTTTGCAATCCCAATTATCCCTGGAGCTGTGGGCTTTCTGGTTCTCCGGACCCTAACCCTAACCCTAGAAGTTGCCGACCGCGGTTTCCGGCCACGGCCCCCCCTGGGTTCTGGCTAGGAAAGCAGGGGAAGGAGCCATGTCTGTGCAGTGTCGTGCTCCTCTTGGCAGGCCTTTGCAATCCCAATTATCCCTGGAGCTGTGGGCTTTCTGGTTCTCCGGACCCTAACCCTAACCCTAACCCTAGAAGTTGCCAACCGCGGTTTCCGGCCACGGCCCCCCCTGGGTTCTGGCTAGGAAAGCAGGGGAAGGAGCCATGTCTGTGCAGTGTCGTGCTCCTCTTGGCAGGCCTTTGCAATCCCAATTATCGCTGGAGCTGTGGGCTTTCTGGTTCTCCAGACCCTAACCCTAACCCTAACCCTAGAAGTTGCCGACCGCGGTTTCTGGGCATGGCCCCCCCTGGGTTCTGGCTAGGAAAGCTGGGGAAGGAGCCATGTCGGTGCAGTGTCGTGCTCGTCTTGGCAGGCCTTTGCAATCCCAATTATCCCTGGAGCTGTGGGCTTTCTGGTTCTCCGGACCCTAACCCTAACCCTAACCCTAGAAGTTGCCGACCGCGGTTTCCGGCCACGGCCCCCCCTGGGTTCTGGCTAGGAAAGCAGGGGAAGGAGCCATGTCTGTGCAGTGTCGTGCTCCTCTTGGCAGGCCTTTGCAATCCCAATTATCCCTGGAGCTGTGGGCTTTCTGGTTCTCCGGACCCTAACCCTAACCCTAACCCTAGAAGTTGCCGACCGCGGTTTCCGGCCACGGCCCCCCCTGGGTTCTGGCTAGGAAAGCAGGGGAAGGAGCCATGTCTGTGCAGTGTCGTGCTCCTCTTGGCAGGCCTTTGCAATCCCAATTATCCCTGGAGCTGTGGGCTTTCTGGTTCTCCGGACCCTAACCCTAACCCTAACCCTAGAAGTTGCCGACCGCGGTTTCCGGCCACGGCCCCCCCTGGGTTCTGGCTAGGAAAGCAGGGGAAGGAGCCATGTCGGTGCAGTGTCGTGCTCCTCTTGGCAGGCCTTTGCAATCCCAATTATCCCTGGAGCTGTGGGCTTTCTGGTTCTCCGGACCCTAACCCTAACCCTAACCCTAGAAGTTGCCGACCGCGGTTTCTGGGCATGGCCCCCCCTGAGTTCTGGCTAGGAAAGCTGGGGAAGGAGCCATGTCTGTGCAGTGTCGTGCTCCTCTTGGCAGGCCTTTGCAATCCCAATTATCCCTGGAGCTGTGGGCTTTCTGGTTCTCCGGACCCTAACCCTAACCCTAACCCTAGAAGTTGCCGACCGCGGTTTCCGGCCACGGCCCGCCCTGGGTTCTGGCTAGGAAAGCAGGGGAAGGATCCATGTCTGTGCAGTGTCGTGCTCCTCTTGGCAGGCCTTTGCAATCCCAATTATCCCTGGAGCTGTGGGCTTTCTGGTTCTCCGGACCCTAACCCTAACCCTAACCCTAGAAGTTGCCGACCGCGGTTTCCGGCCACGGCCCCCCCTGGGTTCTGGCTAGGAAAGCAGGGGAAGGAGCCATGTCTGTGCAGTGTCGTGCTCCTCTTGGCAGGCCTTTGCAATCCCAATTATCCCTGGAGCTGTGGGCTTTCTGGTTCTCCGGACCCTAACCCTAACCCTAGAAGTTGCCGACCGCGGTTTCCGGCCACGGCCCCCCCTGGGTTCTGGCTAGGAAAGCTGGGGAAGGACCCATGTCTGTGCAGTGTCGTGCTCCTCTTGGCAGTCCTTTGCAATCCCAATTATCCCTGGAGCTGTGGGCTTTCTGGTTCTCCAGACCCTAACCCTAACCCTAACCCTAGAAGTTGCCGACCGCGGTTTCTGGGCATGGCCCCCCCTGAGTTCTGGCTAGGAAAGCTGGGGAAGGAGCCATGTCGGTGCAGTGTCGTGCTCCTCTTGGCAGGCCTTTGCAATCCCAATTATCCCTGGAGCTGTGGGCTTTCTGGTTCTCCGGACCCTAACCCTAACCCTAACCCTAGAAGTTGCCGACCGCGGTTTCCGGCCACGGCCCCCCCCGGGTTCTGGCTAGGAAAGCAGGGGAAGGAGCAATGTCTGTGCAGTGTCGTGCTCCTCTTGGCAGGCCTTTGCAATCCCAATTATCCCTGGAGCTGTGGGCTTTCTGGTTCTCCGGACCCTAACCCTAACCCTAACCCTAGAAGTTGCCGACCGCGGTTTCCGGCCACGGCCCCCCCCGGGTTCTGGCTAGGAAAGCACGGGAAGGAGCCATGTCTGTGCATTATCGTGCTCCTCTTGGCAGGCCTTTGCAATCCCAATTATCCCTGGAGCTGTGGGCTTTCTGGTTCTCCGGACCCTAACCCTAACCCTAGAAGTTGCCGACCGCGGTTTCCGGCCACGGCCCGCCCTGGGTTCTGGCTAGGAAAGCAGGGGAAGGATCCATGTCTGTGCAGTGTCGTGCTCCTCTTGGCAGGCCTTTGCAATCCCAATTATCCCTGGAGCTGTGGGCTTTCTGGTTCTCCGGACCCTAACCCTAACCCTAACCCTAGAAGTTGCCGACCGCGGTTTCCGGCCACGGCCCCCCCTGGGTTCTGGCTAGGAAAGCAGGGGAAGGAGCCATGTCTGTGCAGTGTCGTGCTCCTCTTGGCAGGCCTTTGCAATCCCAATTATCCCTGGAGCTGTGGGCTTTCTGGTTCTCCGGACCCTAACCCTAACCCTAGAAGTTGCCGACCGCGGTTTCCGGCCACGGCCCCCCCTGGGTTCTGGCTAGGAAAGCAGGGGAAGGAGCCATGTCTGTGCAGTGTCGTGCTCCTCTTGGCAGGCCTTTGCAATCCCAATTATCCCTGGAGCTGTGGGCTTTCTGGTTCTCCAGACCCTAACCCTAACCCTAACCCTAGAAGTTGCCGACCGCGGTTTCTGGGCATGGCCCCCCCTGAGTTCTGGCTAGGAAAGCTGGGGAAGGAGCCATGTCGGTGCAGTGTCGTGCTCCTCTTGGCAGGCCTTTGCAATCCCAATTATCCCTGGAGCTGTGGGCTTTCTGGTTCTCCGGACCCTAACCCTAACCCTAACCCTAGAAGTTGCCGACCGCGGTTTCCGGCCACGGCCCCCCCCGGGTTCTGGCTAGGAAAGCAGGGGAAGGAGCAATGTCTGTGCAGTGTCGTGCTCCTCTTGGCAGGCCTTTGCAATCCCAATTATCCCTGGAGCTGTGGGCTTTCTGGTTCTCCGGACCCTAACCCTAACCCTAACCCTAGAAGTTGCCGACCGCGGTTTCCGGCCACGGCCCCCCCCGGGTTCTGGCTAGGAAAGCACGGGAAGGAGCCATGTCTGTGCATTATCGTGCTCCTCTTGGCAGGCCTTTGCAATCCCAATTATCCCTGGAGCTGTGGGCTTTCTGGTTCTCCGGACCCTAACCCTAACCCTAGAAGTTGCCGACCGCGGTTTCCGGCCACGGCCCCCCCTGGGTTCTGGCTAGGAAAGCAGGGGAAGGAGCCATGTCTGTGCAGTGTCGTGCTCCTCTTGGCAGGCCTTTGCAATCCCAATTATCCCTGGAGCTGTGGGCTTTCTGGTTCTCCGGACCCTAACCCTAACCCTAACCCTAGAAGTTGCCGACCGCGGTTTCCGGCCACGGCCCCCCCTGGGTTCTGGCTAGGAAAGCTGGGGAAGGAGCCATGTCGGTGCAGTGTCGTGCTCCTCTTGGCAGGCCTTTGCAATCCCAATTATCCCTGGAGCTGTGGGCTTTCTGGTTCTCCGGACCCTAACCCTAACCCTAACCCTAGAAGTTGCCGACCGCGGTTTCCGGCCACGGCCCCCCCTGGGTTCTGGCTAGGAAAGCAGGGGAAGGAGCCATGTCTGTGCAGTGTCGTGCTCCTCTTGGCAGGCCTTTGCAATCCCAATTATCCCTGGAGCTGTGGGCTTTCTGGTTCTCCGGACCCTAACCCTAACCCTAACCCTAGAAGTTGCCGACCGCGGTTTCCGGCCACGGCCCCCCCCGGGTTCTGGCTAGGAAAGCAGGGGAAGGAGCCATGTCTGTGCAGTGTCGTGCTCCTCTTGGCAGGCCTTTGCAATCCCAATTATCCCTGGAGCTGTGGGCTTTCTGGTTCTCCGGACCCTAACCCTAACCCTAACCCTAGAAGTTGCCGACCGCGGTTTCCGGCCACGGCCCCCCCTGGGTTCTGGCTAGGAAAGCAGGGGAAGGAGCCATGTCTGTGCAGTGTCGTGCTCCTCTTGGCAGGCCTTTGCAATCCCAATTATCCCTGGAGCTGTGGGCTTTCTGGTTCTCCGGACCCTAACCCTAACCCTAACCCTAGAAGTTGCCGACCGCGGTTTCTGGGCATGGCCCCCCCTGAGTTCTGGCTAGGAAAGCTGGGGAAGGAGCCATGTCTGTGCAGTGTCGTGCTCCTCTTGGCAGGCCTTTGCAATCCCAATTATCCCTGGAGCTGTGGGCTTTCTGGTTCTCCGGACCCTAACCCTAACCCTAACCCTAGAAGTTGCCGACCGCGGTTTCCGGCCACGGCCCGCCCTGGGTTCTGGCTAGGAAAGCAGGGGAAGGATCCATGTCTGTGCAGTGTCGTGCTCCTCTTGGCAGGCCTTTGCAATCCCAATTATCCCTGGAGCTGTGGGCTTTCTGGTTCTCCGGACCCTAACCCTAACCCTAACCCTAGAAGTTGCCGACCGCGGTTTCCGGCCACGGCCCCCCCTGGGTTCTGGCTAGGAAAGCAGGGGAAGGAGCCATGTCTGTGCAGTGTCGTGCTCCTCTTGGCAGGCCTTTGCAATCCCAATTATCCCTGGAGCTGTGGGCTTTCTGGTTCTCCGGACCCTAACCCTAACCCTAGAAGTTGCCGACCGCGGTTTCCGGCCACGGCCCCCCCTGGGTTCTGGCTAGGAAAGCAGGGGAAGGAGCCATGTCTGTGCAGTGTCGTGCTCCTCTTGGCAGTCCTTTGCAATCCCAATTATCCCTGGAGCTGTGGGCTTTCTGGTTCTCCAGACCCTAACCCTAACCCTAACCCTAGAAGTTGCCGACCGCGGTTTCTGGGCATGGCCCCCCCTGAGTTCTGGCTAGGAAAGCTGGGGAAGGAGCCATGTCGGTGCAGTGTCGTGCTCCTCTTGGCAGGCCTTTGCAATCCCAATTATCCCTGGAGCTGTGGGCTTTCTGGTTCTCCGGACCCTAACCCTAACCCTAACCCTAGAAGTTGCCGACCGCGGTTTCCGGCCACGGCCCCCCCCGGGTTCTGGCTAGGAAAGCAGGGGAAGGAGCAATGTCTGTGCAGTGTCGTGCTCCTCTTGGCAGGCCTTTGCAATCCCAATTATCCCTGGAGCTGTGGGCTTTCTGGTTCTCCGGACCCTAACCCTAACCCTAACCCTAGAAGTTGCCGACCGCGGTTTCCGGCCACGGCCCCCCCCGGGTTCTGGCTAGGAAAGCACGGGAAGGAGCCATGTCTGTGCATTATCGTGCTCCTCTTGGCAGGCCTTTGCAATCCCAATTATCCCTGGAGCTGTGGGCTTTCTGGTTCTCCGGACCCTAACCCTAACCCTAGAAGTTGCCGACCGCGGTTTCCGGCCACGGCCCGCCCTGGGTTCTGGCTAGGAAAGCAGGGGAAGGATCCATGTCTGTGCAGTGTCGTGCTCCTCTTGGCAGGCCTTTGCAATCCCAATTATCCCTGGAGCTGTGGGCTTTCTGGTTCTCCGGACCCTAACCCTAACCCTAACCCTAGAAGTTGCCGACCGCGGTTTCCGGCCACGGCCCCCCCTGGGTTCTGGCTAGGAAAGCAGGGGAAGGAGCCATGTCTGTGCAGTGTCGTGCTCCTCTTGGCAGGCCTTTGCAATCCCAATTATCCCTGGAGCTGTGGGCTTTCTGGTTCTCCGGACCCTAACCCTAACCCTAGAAGTTGCCGACCGCGGTTTCCGGCCACGGCCCCCCCTGGGTTCTGGCTAGGAAAGCAGGGGAAGGAGCCATGTCTGTGCAGTGTCGTGCTCCTCTTGGCAGGCCTTTGCAATCCCAATTATCCCTGGAGCTGTGGGCTTTCTGGTTCTCCAGACCCTAACCCTAACCCTAACCCTAGAAGTTGCCGACCGCGGTTTCTGGGCATGGCCCCCCCTGAGTTCTGGCTAGGAAAGCTGGGGAAGGAGCCATGTCGGTGCAGTGTCGTGCTCCTCTTGGCAGGCCTTTGCAATCCCAATTATCCCTGGAGCTGTGGGCTTTCTGGTTCTCCGGACCCTAACCCTAACCCTAACCCTAGAAGTTGCCGACCGCGGTTTCCGGCCACGGCCCCCCCCGGGTTCTGGCTAGGAAAGCAGGGGAAGGAGCAATGTCTGTGCAGTGTCGTGCTCCTCTTGGCAGGCCTTTGCAATCCCAATTATCCCTGGAGCTGTGGGCTTTCTGGTTCTCCGGACCCTAACCCTAACCCTAACCCTAGAAGTTGCCGACCGCGGTTTCCGGCCACGGCCCCCCCCGGGTTCTGGCTAGGAAAGCACGGGAAGGAGCCATGTCTGTGCATTATCGTGCTCCTCTTGGCAGGCCTTTGCAATCCCAATTATCCCTGGAGCTGTGGGCTTTCTGGTTCTCCGGACCCTAACCCTAACCCTAGAAGTTGCCGACCGCGGTTTCCGGCCACGGCCCCCCCTGGGTTCTGGCTAGGAAAGCAGGGGAAGGAGCCATGTCTGTGCAGTGTCGTGCTCCTCTTGGCAGGCCTTTGCAATCCCAATTATCCCTGGAGCTGTGGGCTTTCTGGTTCTCCGGACCCTAACCCTAACCCTAACCCTAGAAGTTGCCGACCGCGGTTTCCGGCCACGGCCCCCCCTGGGTTCTGGCTAGGAAAGCTGGGGAAGGAGCCATGTCGGTGCAGTGTCGTGCTCCTCTTGGCAGGCCTTTGCAATCCCAATTATCCCTGGAGCTGTGGGCTTTCTGGTTCTCCGGACCCTAACCCTAACCCTAACCCTAGAAGTTGCCGACCGCGGTTTCCGGCCACGGCCCCCCCTGGGTTCTGGCTAGGAAAGCAGGGGAAGGAGCCATGTCTGTGCAGTGTCGTGCTCCTCTTGGCAGGCCTTTGCAATCCCAATTATCCCTGGAGCTGTGGGCTTTCTGGTTCTCCGGACCCTAACCCTAACCCTAACCCTAGAAGTTGCCGACCGCGGTTTCCGGCCACGGCCCCCCCCGGGTTCTGGCTAGGAAAGCAGGGGAAGGAGCCATGTCTGTGCAGTGTCGTGCTCCTCTTGGCAGGCCTTTGCAATCCCAATTATCCCTGGAGCTGTGGGCTTTCTGGTTCTCCGGACCCTAACCCTAACCCTAACCCTAGAAGTTGCCGACCGCGGTTTCCGGCCACGGCCCCCCCTGGGTTCTGGCTAGGAAAGCTGGGGAAGGAGCCATGTCTGTGCAGTGTCGTGCTCCTCTTGGCAGGCCTTTGCAATCCCAATTATCCCTGGAGCTGTGGGCTTTCTGGTTCTCCGGACCCTAACCCTAACCCTAACCCTAGAAGTTGCCGACCGCGATTTCCGGCCACGGCCCCCCCTGGGTTCTGGCTAGGAAAGCAGGGGAAGGAGCCATGTCTGTGCAGTGTCGTGCTCCTCTTGGCAGGCCTTTGCAATCCCAATTATCCCTGGAGCTGTGGGCTTTCTGGTTCTCCGGACCCTAACCCTAACCCTAACCCTAGAAGTTGCCGACCGCGGTTCCCGGCCACGGCCCTCCCTGGGTTCTGGCTAGGAAAGCAGGGGAAGGAGCCATGTCTGTGCAGTGTCGTGCTCCTCTTGGCAGGCCTTTGCAATCCCAATTATCCCTGGAGCTGTGGGCTTTCTGGTTCTCCGGACCCTAACCCTAACCCTAACCCTAGAAGTTGCCAACCGCGGTTTCCGGCCACGGCCCCCCCTGGGTTCTGGCTAGGAAAGCAGGGGAAGGAGCCATGTCTGTGCAGTGTCGTGCTCCTCTTGGCAGGCCTTTGCAATCCCAATTATCCCTGGAGCTGTGGGCTTTCTGGTTCTCCGGACCCTAACCCTAACCCTAACCCTAGAAGTTGCCGACCGCGGTTTCTGGGCATGGCCCCCCCTGAGTTCTGGCTAGGAAAGCTGGGGAAGGAGCCATGTCGGTGCAGTGTCGTGCTCCTCTTGGCAGGCCTTTGCAATCCCAATTATCCCTGGAGCTGTGGGCTTTCTGGTTCTCCGGACCCTAACCCTAACCCTAACCCTAGAAGTTGCCGACCGCGGTTTCTGGGCATGGCCCCCCCTGAGTTCTGGCTAGGAAAGCTGGGGA
The DNA here is from genome assembly GCA_027574665.1 of Rhynochetos jubatus. NCBI lineage: Eukaryota > Metazoa > Chordata > Aves > Eurypygiformes > Rhynochetidae > Rhynochetos > Rhynochetos jubatus. Next base: position 7,190,163 of record CM050661.1, read on the forward strand.
AGGAGCCATGTCGGTGCAGTGTCGTGCTCCTCTTGGCAGGCCTTTGCAATCCCAATTATCCCTGGAGCTGTGGGCTTTCTGGTTCTCCGGACCCTAACCCTAACCCTAACCCTAGAAGTTGCCGACCGCGGTTTCCGGCCACGGCCCCCCCTGGGTTCTGGCTAGGAAAGCAGGGGAAGGAGCCATGTCTGTGCAGTGTCGTGCTCCTCTTGGCAGGCCTTTGCAATCCCAATTATCCCTGGAGCTGTGGGCTTTCTGGTTCTCCAGACCCTAACCCTAACCCTAACCCTAGAAGTTGCCGACCGCGGTTTCCGGCCACGGCCCCCCCTGGGTTCTGGCTAGGAAAGCAGGGGAAGGAGCCATGTCTGTGCAGTGTCGTGCTCCTCTTGGCAGGCCTTTGCAATCCCAATTATCCCTGGAGCTGTGGGCTTTCTGGTTCTCCAGACCCTAACCCTAACCCTAACCCTAGAAGTTGCCGACCGCGGTTTCCGGCCACGGCCCCCCCTGGGTTCTGGCTAGGAAAGCAGGGGAAGGAGCCATGTCTGTGCAGTGTCGTGCTCCTCTTGGCAGGCTTTTGCAATCCCAATTATCCCTGGAGCTGTGGGCTTTCTGGTTCTCCGGACCCTAACCCTAACCCTAACCCTAGAAGTTGCCGACCGCGGTTTCCGGCCACGGCCCCCCCTGGGTTCTGGCTAGGAAAGCTGGGGAAGGAGCCATGTCGGTGCAGTGTCGTGCTCCTCTTGGCAGGCCTTTGCAATCCCAATTATCCCTGGAGCTGTGGGCTTTCTGGTTCTCCGGACCCTAACCCTAACCCTAACCCTAGAAGTTGCCGACCGCGGTTTCCGGCCACGGCCCCCCCCGGGTTCTGGCTAGGAAAGCAGGGGAAGGAGCCATGTCTGTGCAGTGTCGTGCTCCTCTTGGCAGGCCTTTGCAATCCCAATTATCCCTGGAGCTGTGGGCTTTCTGGTTCTCCGGACCCTAACCCTAACCCTAACCCTAGAAGTTGCCGACCGCGGTTTCCGGCCACGGCCCCCCCTGGGTTCTGGCTAGGAAAGCAGGGGAAGGAGCCATGTCTGTGCAGTGTCGTGCTCCTCTTGGCAGGCCTTTGCAATCCCAATTATCCCTGGAGCTGTGGGCTTTCTGGTTCTCCGGACCCTAACCCTAACCCTAACCCTAGAAGTTGCCGACCGCGGTTTCCGGCCACGGCCCCCCCTGGGTTCTGGCTAGGAAAGCAGGGGAAGGAGCCATGTCTGTGCAGTGTCGTGCTCCTCTTGGCAGGCCTTTGCAATCCCAATTATCCCTGGAGCTGTGGGCTTTCTGGTTCTCCGGACCCTAACCCTAACCCTAGAAGTTGCCGACCGCGGTTTCCGGCCACGGCCCCCCCTGTGTTCTGGCTAGGAAAGCAGGGGAAGGAGCCATGTCTGTGCAGTGTCGTGCTCCTCTTGGCAGGCCTTTGCAATCCCAATTATCCCTGGAGCTGTGGGCTTTCTGGTTCTCCGGACCCTAACCCTAACCCTAACCCTAGAAGTTGCCGACCGCGGTTTCTGGCCACGGCCCCCCCTGGGTTCTGGCTAGGAAAGCAGGGGAAGGAGCCATGTCTGTGCAGTGTCGTGCTCCTCTTGGCAGGCCTTTGCAATCCCAATTATCCCTGGAGCTGTGGGCTTTCTGGTTCTCCGGACCCTAACCCTAACCCTAACCCTAGAAGTTGCCGACCGCGGTTCCTGGCCACGGCCCTCCCTGGGTTCTGGCTAGGAAAGCAGGGGAAGGAGCCATGTCTGTGCAGTGTCGTGCTCCTCTTGGCAGGCCTTTGCAATCCCAATTATCCCTGGAGCTGTGGGCTTTCTGGTTCTCCGGACCCTAACCCTAACCCTAACCCTAGAAGTTGCCGACCGCGGTTTCCAGCCACGGCCCCCCCTGGGTTCTGGCTAGGAAAGCAGGGGAAGGAGCCATGTCGGTGCAGTGTCGTGCTCCTCTTGGCAGGCCTTTGCAATCCCAATTATCCCTGGAGCTGTGGGCTTTCTGGTTCTCCGGACCCTAACCCTAACCCTAACCCTAGAAGTTGCCGACCGCGGTTTCTGGGCATGGCCCCCCCTGAGTTCTGGCTAGGAAAGCTGGGGAAGGAGCCATGTCGGTGCAGTGTCGTGCTCCTCTTGGCAGGCCTTTGCAATCCCAATTATCCCTGGAGCTGTGGGCTTTCTGGTTCTCCGGACCCTAACCCTAACCCTAACCCTAGAAGTTGCCGACCGCGGTTTCCGGCCACGGCCCCCCCTGGGTTCTGGCTAGGAAAGCAGGGGAAGGAGCCATGTCTGTGCAGTGTCGTGCTCCTCTTGGCAGGCCTTTGCAATCCCAATTATCCCTGGAGCTGTGGGCTTTCTGGTTCTCCGGACCCTAACCCTAACCCTAACCCTAGAAGTTGCCGACCGCGGTTTCCGGCCACGGCCCCCCCTGGGTTCTGGCTAGGAAAGCAGGGGAAGGAGGCATGTCGGTGCAGTGTCGTGCTCCTCTTGGCAGGCCTTTGCAATCCCAATTATCCCTGGAGCTGTGGGCTTTCTGGTTCTCCGGACCCTAACCCTAACCCTAGAAGTTGCCGACCGCGGTTTCCGGCCACGGCCCCCCCTGGGTTCTGGCTAGGAAAGCAGGGGAAGGAGCCATGTCTGTGCAGTGTCGTGCTCCTCTTGGCAGGCCTTTGCAATCCCAATTATCCCTGGAGCTGTGGGCTTTCTGGTTCTCCGGACCCTAACCCTAACCCTAACCCTAGAAGTTGCCAACCGCGGTTTCCGGCCACGGCCCCCCCTGGGTTCTGGCTAGGAAAGCAGGGGAAGGAGCCATGTCTGTGCAGTGTCGTGCTCCTCTTGGCAGGCCTTTGCAATCCCAATTATCGCTGGAGCTGTGGGCTTTCTGGTTCTCCAGACCCTAACCCTAACCCTAACCCTAGAAGTTGCCGACCGCGGTTTCTGGGCATGGCCCCCCCTGGGTTCTGGCTAGGAAAGCAGGGGAAGGAGCCATGTCGGTGCAGTGTCGTGCTCCTCTTGGCAGGCCTTTGCAATCCCAATTATCCCTGGAGCTGTGGGCTTTCTGGTTCTCCGGACCCTAACCCTAACCCTAACCCTAGAAGTTGCCGACCGCGGTTTCCGGCCACGGCCCCCCCTGGGTTCTGGCTAGGAAAGCAGTGGAAGGAGCCATGTCTGTGCAGTGTCGTGCTCCTCTTGGCAGGCCTTTGCAATCCCAATTATCCCTGGAGCTGTGGGCTTTCTGGTTCTCCGGACCCTAACCCTAACCCTAACCCTAGAAGTTGCCGACCGCGGTTTCCGGCCACGGCCCCCCCTGGGTTCTGGCTAGGAAAGCAGGGGAAGGAGCCATGTCTGTGCAGTGTCGTGCTCCTCTTGGCAGGCCTTTGCAATCCCAATTATCCCTGGAGCTGTGGGCTTTCTGGTTCTCCGGACCCTAACCCTAACCCTAACCCTAGAAGTTGCCGACCGCGGTTTCCGGCCACGGCCCTCCCTGGGTTCTGGCTAGGAAAGCAGGGGAAGGAGCCATGTCTGTGCAGTGTCGTGCTCCTCTTGGCAGGCCTTTGCAATCCCAATTATCCCTGGAGCTGTGGGCTTTCTGGTTCTCCGGACCCTAACCCTAACCCTAACCCTAGAAGTTGCCGACCGCGGTTTCCGGCCACGGCCCCCCCTGGGTTCTGGCTAGGAAAGCAGGGGAAGGAGCCATGTCGGTGCAGTGTCGTGCTCCTCTTGGCAGGCCTTTGCAATCCCAATTATCCCTGGAGCTGTGGGCTTTCTGGTTCTCCGGACCCTAACCCTAACCCTAACCCTAGAAGTTGCCGACCGCGGTTTCCGGCCACGGCCCGCCCTGGGTTCTGGCTAGGAAAGCAGGGGAAGGATCCATGTCTGTGCAGTGTCGTGCTCCTCTTGGCAGGCCTTTGCAATCCCAATTATCCCTGGAGCTGTGGGCTTTCTGGTTCTCCGGACCCTAACCCTAACCCTAACCCTAGAAGTTGCCGACCGCGGTTTCCGGCCACGGCCCCCCCTGGGTTCTGGCTAGGAAAGCTGGGGAAGGAGCCATGTCTGTGCAGTGTCGTGCTCCTCTTGGCAGGCCTTTGCAATCCCAATTATCCCTGGAGCTGTGGGCTTTCTGGTTCTCCGGACCCTAACCCTAACCCTAGAAGTTGCCGACCGCGGTTTCCGGCCACGGCCCCCCCTGGGTTCTGGCTAGGAAAGCAGGGGAAGGAGCCATGTTTGTGCAGTGTCGTGCTCCTCTTGGCAGGCCTTTGCAATCCCAATTATCCCTGGAGCTGTGGGCTTTCTGGTTCTCCGGACCCTAACCCTAACCCTAACCCTAGAAGTTGCCGACCGCGGTTCCCGGCCACGGCCCTCCCTGGGTTCTGGCTAGGAAAGCAGGGGAAGGAGCCATGTCTGTGCAGTGTCGTGCTCCTCTTGGCAGGCCTTTGCAATCCCAATTATCCCTGGAGCTGTGGGCTTTCTGGTTCTCCGGACCCTAACCCTAACCCTAACCCTAGAAGTTGCCGACCGCGGTTTCCGGCCACGGCCCCCCCTGGGTTCTGGCTAGGAAAGCAGGGGAAGGAGCCATGTCTGTGCAGTGTCGTGCTCCTCTTGGCAGGCCTTTGCAATCCCAATTATCCCTGGAGCTGTGGGCTTTCTGGTTCTCCGGACCCTAACCCTAACCCTAACCCTAGAAGTTGCCAACCGCGGTTTCCGGCCACGGCCCCCCCTGGGTTCTGGCTAGGAAAGCAGGGGAAGGAGCCATGTCTGTGCAGTGTCGTGCTCCTCTTGGCAGGCCTTTGCAATCCCAATTATCCCTGGAGCTGTGGGCTTTCTGGTTCTCCAGACCCTAACCCTAACCCTAACCCTAGAAGTTGCCGACCGCGGTTTCTGGGCATGGCCCCCCCTGAGTTCTGGCTAGGAAAGCTGGGGAAGGAGCCATGTCGGTGCAGTGTCGTGCTCCTCTTGGCAGGCCTTTGCAATCCCAATTATCCCTGGAGCTGTGGGCTTTCTGGTTCTCCGGACCCTAACCCTAACCCTAACCCTAGAAGTTGCCGACCGCGGTTTCCGGCCACGGCCCCCCCTGGGTTCTGGCTAGGAAAGCAGGGGAAGGAGCCATGTCTGTGCAGTGTCGTGCTCCTCTTGGCAGGCCTTTGCAATCCCAATTATCCCTGGAGCTGTGGGCTTTCTGGTTCTCCGGACCCTAACCCTAACCCTAACCCTAGAAGTTGCCGACCGCGATTTCCGGCCACGGCCCCCCCCGGGTTCTGGCTAGGAAAGCAGGGGAAGGAGCCATGTCTGTGCAGTGTCGTGCTCCTCTTGGCAGGCCTTTGCAATCCCAATTATCCCTGGAGCTGTGGGCTTTCTGGTTCTCCGGACCCTAACCCTAACCCTAACCCTAGAAGTTGCCGACCGCGGTTTCCGGCCACGGCCCCCCCCGGGTTCTGGCTAGGAAAGCACGGGAAGGAGCCATGTCTGTGCATTATCGTGCTCCTCTTGGCAGGCCTTTGCAATCCCAATTATCCCTGGAGCTGTGGGCTTTCTGGTTCTCCGGACCCTAACCCTAACCCTAACCCTAACCCTAGAAGTTGCCGACCGCGGTTTCTGGGCATGGCCCCCCCTGAGTTCTGGCTAGGAAAGCTGGGGAAGGAGCCATGTCGGTGCAGTGTCGTGCTCCTCTTGGCAGGCCTTTGCAATCCCAATTATCCCTGGAGCTGTGGGCTTTCTGGTTCTCCGGACCCTAACCCTAACCCTAACCCTAGAAGTTGCCGACCGCGGTTTCCGGCCACGGCCCCCCCTGGGTTCTGGCTAGGAAAGCAGGGGAAGGAGCCATGTCTGTGCAGTGTCGTGCTCCTCTTGGCAGGCCTTTGCAATCCCAATTATCCCTGGAGCTGTGGGCTTTCTGGTTCTCCGGACCCTAACCCTAACCCTAACCCTAGAAGTTGCCGACCGCGATTTCCGGCCACGGCCCCCCCCGGGTTCTGGCTAGGAAAGCAGGGGAAGGAGCCATGTCTGTGCAGTGTCGTGCTCCTCTTGGCAGGCCTTTGCAATCCCAATTATCCCTGGAGCTGTGGGCTTTCTGGTTCTCCGGACCCTAACCCTAACCCTAACCCTAGAAGTTGCCGACCGCGGTTTCCGGCCACGGCCCCCCCCGGGTTCTGGCTAGGAAAGCACGGGAAGGAGCCATGTCTGTGCATTATCGTGCTCCTCTTGGCAGGCCTTTGCAATCCCAATTATCCCTGGAGCTGTGGGCTTTCTGGTTCTCCGGACCCTAACCCTAACCCTAACCCTAACCCTAGAAGTTGCCGACCGCGGTTTCCGGCCACGGCCCCCCCTGGGTTCTGGCTAGGAAAGCAGGGGAAGGAGCCATGTCTGTGCAGTGTCGTGCTCCTCTTGGCAGGCCTTTGCAATCCCAATTATCCCTGGAGCTGTGGGCTTTCTGGTTCTCCGGACCCTAACCCTAACCCTAACCCTAGAAGTTGCCGACCGCGGTTTCCGGCCACGGCCCTCCCTGGGTTCTGGCTAGGAAAGCAGGGGAAGGAGCCATGTCTGTGCAGTGTCGTGCTCCTCTTGGCAGGCCTTTGCAATCCCAATTATCCCTGGAGCTGTGGGCTTTCTGGTTCTCCGGACCCTAACCCTAACCCTAACCCTAGAAGTTGCCGACCGCGGTTTCCGGCCACGGCCCCCCCTGGGTTCTGGCTAGGAAAGCAGGGGAAGGAGCCATGTCGGTGCAGTGTCGTGCTCCTCTTGGCAGGCCTTTGCAATCCCAATTATCCCTGGAGCTGTGGGCTTTCTGGTTCTCCGGACCCTAACCCTAACCCTAACCCTAGAAGTTGCCGACCGCGGTTTCTGGGCATGGCCCCCCCTGAGTTCTGGCTAGGAAAGCTGGGGAAGGAGCCATGTCGGTGCAGTGTCGTGCTCCTCTTGGCAGGCCTTTGCAATCCCAATTATCCCTGGAGCTGTGGGCTTTCTGGTTCTCCGGACCCTAACCCTAACCCTAACCCTAGAAGTTGCCGACCGCGGTTTCCGGCCACGGCCCGCCCTGGGTTCTGGCTAGGAAAGCAGGGGAAGGATCCATGTCTGTGCAGTGTCGTGCTCCTCTTGGCAGGCCTTTGCAATCCCAATTATCCCTGGAGCTGTGGGCTTTCTGGTTCTCCGGACCCTAACCCTAACCCTAACCCTAGAAGTTGCCGACCGCGGTTTCCGGCCACGGCCCCCCCTGGGTTCTGGCTAGGAAAGCTGGGGAAGGAGCCATGTCTGTGCAGTGTCGTGCTCCTCTTGGCAGGCCTTTGCAATCCCAATTATCCCTGGAGCTGTGGGCTTTCTGGTTCTCCGGACCCTAACCCTAACCCTAGAAGTTGCCGACCGCGGTTTCCGGCCACGGCCCCCCCTGGGTTCTGGCTAGGAAAGCAGGGGAAGGAGCCATGTTTGTGCAGTGTCGTGCTCCTCTTGGCAGGCCTTTGCAATCCCAATTATCCCTGGAGCTGTGGGCTTTCTGGTTCTCCGGACCCTAACCCTAACCCTAACCCTAGAAGTTGCCGACCGCGGTTCCCGGCCACGGCCCTCCCTGGGTTCTGGCTAGGAAAGCAGGGGAAGGAGCCATGTCTGTGCAGTGTCGTGCTCCTCTTGGCAGGCCTTTGCAATCCCAATTATCCCTGGAGCTGTGGGCTTTCTGGTTCTCCGGACCCTAACCCTAACCCTAACCCTAGAAGTTGCCGACCGCGGTTTCCGGCCACGGCCCCCCCTGGGTTCTGGCTAGGAAAGCAGGGGAAGGAGCCATGTCTGTGCAGTGTCGTGCTCCTCTTGGCAGGCCTTTGCAATCCCAATTATCCCTGGAGCTGTGGGCTTTCTGGTTCTCCGGACCCTAACCCTAACCCTAACCCTAGAAGTTGCCAACCGCGGTTTCCGGCCACGGCCCCCCCTGGGTTCTGGCTAGGAAAGCAGGGGAAGGAGCCATGTCTGTGCAGTGTCGTGCTCCTCTTGGCAGGCCTTTGCAATCCCAATTATCCCTGGAGCTGTGGGCTTTCTGGTTCTCCAGACCCTAACCCTAACCCTAACCCTAGAAGTTGCCGACCGCGGTTTCTGGGCATGGCCCCCCCTGAGTTCTGGCTAGGAAAGCTGGGGAAGGAGCCATGTCGGTGCAGTGTCGTGCTCCTCTTGGCAGGCCTTTGCAATCCCAATTATCCCTGGAGCTGTGGGCTTTCTGGTTCTCCGGACCCTAACCCTAACCCTAACCCTAGAAGTTGCCGACCGCGGTTTCCGGCCACGGCCCCCCCTGGGTTCTGGCTAGGAAAGCAGGGGAAGGAGCCATGTCTGTGCAGTGTCGTGCTCCTCTTGGCAGGCCTTTGCAATCCCAATTATCCCTGGAGCTGTGGGCTTTCTGGTTCTCCGGACCCTAACCCTAACCCTAACCCTAGAAGTTGCCGACCGCGATTTCCGGCCACGGCCCCCCCCGGGTTCTGGCTAGGAAAGCAGGGGAAGGAGCCATGTCTGTGCAGTGTCGTGCTCCTCTTGGCAGGCCTTTGCAATCCCAATTATCCCTGGAGCTGTGGGCTTTCTGGTTCTCCGGACCCTAACCCTAACCCTAACCCTAGAAGTTGCCGACCGCGGTTTCCGGCCACGGCCCCCCCCGGGTTCTGGCTAGGAAAGCACGGGAAGGAGCCATGTCTGTGCATTATCGTGCTCCTCTTGGCAGGCCTTTGCAATCCCAATTATCCCTGGAGCTGTGGGCTTTCTGGTTCTCCGGACCCTAACCCTAACCCTAACCCTAGAAGTTGCCGACCGCGGTTTCCGGCCACGGCCCCCCCTGGGTTCTGGCTAGGAAAGCAGGGGAAGGAGCCATGTCTGTGCAGTGTCGTGCTCCTCTTGGCAGGCCTTTGCAATCCCAATTATCCCTGGAGCTGTGGGCTTTCTGGTTCTCCGGACCCTAACCCTAACCCTAACCCTAGAAGTTGCCGACCGCGGTTTCCGGCCACGGCCCCCCCTGGGTTCTGGCTAGGAAAGCTGGGGAAGGAGCCATGTCGGTGCAGTGTCGTGCTCCTCTTGGCAGGCCTTTGCAATCCCAATTATCCCTGGAGCTGTGGGCTTTCTGGTTCTCCGGACCCTAACCCTAACCCTAACCCAAGAAGTTGCCGACCGCGGTTTCCGGCCACGGCCCCCCCTGGGTTCTGGCTAGGAAAGCAGGGGAAGGAGCCATGTCTGTGCAGTGTCGTGCTCCTCTTGGCAGGCCTTTGCAATCCCAATTATCCCTGGAGCTGTGGGCTTTCTGGTTCTCCGGACCCTAACCCTAACCCTAACCCTAGAAGTTGCCGACCGCGGTTTCCGGCCACGGCCCCCCCCGGGTTCTGGCTAGGAAAGCAGGGGAAGGAGCCATGTCTGTCCAGTGTCGTGCTCCTCTTGGCAGGCCTTTGCAATCCCAATTATCCCTGGAGCTGTGGGCTTTCTGGTTCTCCGGACCCTAACCCTAACCCTAACCCTAGAAGTTGCCGACCGCGGTTTCCGGCCAAGGCCCCCCCTGGGTTCTGGCTAGGAAAGCTGGGGAAGGAGCCATGTCGGTGCAGTGTCGTGCTCCTCTTGGCAGGCCTTTGCAATCCCAATTATCCCTGGAGCTGTGGGCTTTCTGGTTCTCCGGACCCTAACCCTAACCCTAACCCTAGAAGTTGCCGACCGCGATTTCCGGCCACGGCCCCCCCCGGGTTCTGGCTAGGAAAGCAGGGGAAGGAGCCATGTCGGTGCAGTGTCGTGCTCCTCTTGGCAGGCCTTTGCAATCCCAATTATCCCTGGAGCTGTGGGCTTTCTGGTTCTCCGGACCCTAACCCTAACCCTAACCCTAGAAGTTGCCGACCGCGGTTTCCGGCCACGGCCCCCCCTGGGTTCTGGCTAGGAAAGCAGGGGAAGGAGCCATGTCTGTGCAGTGTCGTGCTCCTCTTGGCAGGCCTTTGCAATCCCAATTATCCCTGGAGCTGTGGGCTTTCTGGTTCTCCGGACCCTAACCCTAACCCTAACCCTAGAAGTTGCCGACCGCGGTTCCCGGCCACGGCCCTCCCTGGGTTCTGGCTAGGAAAGCAGGGGAAGGAGCCATGTCTGTGCAGTGTCGTGCTCCTCTTGGCAGGCCTTTGCAATCCCAATTATCCCTGGAGCTGTGGGCTTTCTGGTTCTCCGGACCCTAACCCTAACCCTAACCCTAGAAGTTGCCGACCGCGGTTTCCGGCCACGGCCACCCCTGGGTTCTGGCTAGGAAAGCAGGGGAAGGAGCCATGTCTGTGCAGTGTCGTGCTCCTCTTGGCAGGCCTTTGCAATCCCAATTATCCCTGGAGCTGTGGGCTTTCTGGTTCTCCGGACCCTAACCCTAACCCTAACCCTAGAAGTTGCCAACCGCGGTTTCCGGCCACGGCCCCCCCTGGGTTCTGGCTAGGAAAGCAGGGGAAGGAGCCATGTCTGTGCAGTGTCGTGCTCCTCTTGGCAGGCCTTTGCAATCCCAATTATCCCTGGAGCTGTGGGCTTTCTGGTTCTCCGGACCCTAACCCTAACCCTAACCCTAGAAGTTGCCGACCGCGGTTTCTGGGCATGGCCCCCCCTGAGTTCTGGCTAGGAAAGATGGGGAAGGAGCCATGTCGGTGCAGTGTCGTGCTCCTCTTGGCAGGCCTTTGCAATCCCAATTATCCCTGGAGCTGTGGGCTTTCTGGTTCTCCGGACCCTAACCCTAACCCTAACCCTAGAAGTTGCCGACCGCGGTTTCCGGCCACGGCCCCCCCTGGGTTCTGGCTAGGAAAGCAGGGGAAGGAGCCATGTCTGTGCAGTGTCGTGCTCCTCTTGGCAGGCCTTTGCAATCCCAATTATCCCTGGAGCTGTGGGCTTTCTGGTTCTCCGGACCCTAACCCTAACCCTAACCCTAGAAGTTGCCGACCGCGGTTTCCGGCCACGGCCCCCCCTGGGTTCTGGCTAGGAAAGCAGGGGAAGGAGCCATGTCTGTGCAGTGTCGTGCTCCTCTTGGCAGGCCTTTGCAATCCCAATTATCCCTGGAGCTGTGGGCTTTCTGGTTCTCCGGACCCTAACCCTAACCCTAGAAGTTGCCGACCGCGGTTTCCGGCCACGGCCCCCCCTGTGTTCTGGCTAGGAAAGCAGGGGAAGGAGCCATGTCTGTGCAGTGTCGTGCTCCTCTTGGCAGGCCTTTGCAATCCCAATTATCCCTGGAGCTGTGGGCTTTCTGGTTCTCCGGACCCTAACCCTAACCCTAACCCTAGAAGTTGCCGACCGCTGTTTCTGGCCACGGCCCCCCCTGGGTTCTGGCTAGGAAAGCAGGGGAAGGAGCCATGTCTGTGCAGTGTCGTGCTCCTCTTGGCAGGCCTTTGCAATCCCAATTATCCCTGGAGCTGTGGGCTTTCTGGTTCTCCGGACCCTAACCCTAACCCTAACCCTAGAAGTTGCCGACCGCGGTTTCCGGCCACGGCCCCCCCTGGGTTCTGGCTAGGAAAGCAGGGGAAGGAGCCATGTCGGTGCAGTGTCGTGCTCCTCTTGGCAGGCCTTTGCAATCCCAATTATCCCTGGAGCTGTGGGCTTTCTGGTTCTCCGGACCCTAACCCTAACCCTAACCCTAGAAGTTGCCGACCGCGGTTTCCGGCCACGGCCCCCCCTGGGTTCTGGCTAGGAAAGCAGGGGAAGGAGCCATGTCTGTGCAGTGTCGTGCTCCTCTTGGCAGGCCTTTGCAATCCCAATTATCCCTGGAGCTGTGGGCTTTCTGGTTCTCCGGACCCTAACCCTAACCCTAGAAGTTGCCGACCGCGGTTTCCGGCCACGGCCCCCCCTGTGTTCTGGCTAGGAAAGCAGGGGAAGGAGCCATGTCTGTGCAGTGTCGTGCTCCTCTTGGCAGGCCTTTGCAATCCCAATTATCCCTGGAGCTGTGGGCTTTCTGGTTCTCCGGACCCTAACCCTAACCCTAACCCTAGAAGTTGCCGACCGCTGTTTCTGGCCACGGCCCCCCCTGGGTTCTGGCTAGGAAAGCAGGGGAAGGAGCCATGTCTGTGCAGTGTCGTGCTCCTCTTGGCAGGCCTTTGCAATCCCAATTATCCCTGGAGCTGTGGGCTTTCTGGTTCTCCGGACCCTAACCCTAACCCTAACCCTAGAAGTTGCCGACCGCGGTTTCCGGCCACGGCCCCCCCTGGGTTCTGGCTAGGAAAGCAGGGGAAGGAGCCATGTCTGTGCAGTGTCGTGCTCCTCTTGGCAGGCCTTTGCAATCCCAATTATCCCTGGAGCTGTGGGCTTTCTGGTTCTCCGGACCCTAACCCTAACCCTAACCCTAGAAGTTGCCGACCGCGGTTTCCGTCCACGGCCCCCCCTGGGTTCTGGCTAGGAAAGCAGGGGAAGGAGCCATGTCGGTGCAGTGTCGTGCTCCTCTTGGCAGGCCTTTGCAATCCCAATTATCCCTGGAGCTGTGGGCTTTCTGGTTCTCCGGACCCTAACCCTAACCCTAACCCTAGAAGTTGCCGACCGCGGTTTCTGGGCATGGCCCCCCCTGAGTTCTGGCTAGGAAAGCTGGGGAAGGAGCCATGTCTGTGCAGTGTCGTGCTCCTCTTGGCAGGCCTTTGCAATCCCAATTATCCCTGGAGCTGTGGGCTTTCTGGTTCTCCGGACCCTAACCCTAACCCTAACCCTAGAAGTTGCCGACCGCGGTTTCCGGCCACGGCCCCCCCTGGGTTCTGGCTAGGAAAGCAGGGGAAGGATCCATGTCTTTGCAGTGTCGTGCTCCTCTTGGCAGGCCTTTGCAATCCCAATTATCCCTGGAGCTGTGGGCTTTCTGGTTCTCCGGACCCTAACCCTAACCCTAACCCTAGAAGTTGCCGACCGCGGTTTCCGGCCACGGCCCCCCCTGGGTTCTGGCTAGGAAAGCAGGGGAAGGAGCCATGTCTGTGCAGTGTCGTGCTCCTCTTGGCAGGCCTTTGCAATCCCAATTATCCCTGGAGCTGTGGGCTTTCTGGTTCTCCGGACCCTAACCCTAACCCTAGAAGTTGCCGACCGCGGTTTCCGGCCACGGCCCCCCCTGGGTTCTGGCTAGGAAAGCAGGGGAAGGAGCCATGTCTGTGCAGTGTCGTGCTCCTCTTGGCAGGCCTTTGCAATCCCAATTATCCCTGGAGCTGTGGGCTTTCTGGTTCTCCGGACCCTAACCCTAACCCTAACCCTAGAAGTTGCCGACCGCGGTTCCCGGCCACGGCCCTCCCTGGGTTCTGGCTAGGAAAGCAGGGGAAGGAGCCATGTCTGTGCAGTGTCGTGCTCCTCTTGGCAGGCCTTTGCAATCCCAATTATCCCTGGAGCTGTGGGCTTTCTGGTTCTCCGGACCCTAACCCTAACCCTAACCCTAGAAGTTGCCGACCGCGGTTTCCGGCCACGGCCCCCCCTGGGTTCTGGCTAGGAAAGCAGGGGAAGGAGCCATGTCTGTGCAGTGTCGTGCTCCTCTTGGCAGGCCTTTGCAATCCCAATTATCCCTGGAGCTGTGGGCTTTCTGGTTCTCCAGACCCTAACCCTAACCCTAACCCTAGAAGTTGCCGACCGCGGTTTCTGGGCATGGCCCCCCCTGAGTTCTGGCTAGGAAAGCTGGGGAAGGAGCCATGTCGGTGCAGTGTCGTGCTCCTCTTGGCAGGCCTTTGCAATCCCAATTATCCCTGGAGCTGTGGGCTTTCTGGTTCTCCGGACCCTAACCCTAACCCTAACCCTAGAAGTTGCCGACCGCGGTTTCCGGCCACGGCCCCCCCTGGGTTCTGGCTAGGAAAGCAGGGGAAGGAGCCATGTCTGTGCAGTGTCGTGCTCCTCTTGGCAGGCCTTTGCAATCCCAATTATCCCTGGAGCTGTGGGCTTTCTGGTTCTCCAGACCCTAACCCTAACCCTAACCCTAGAAGTTGCCGACCGCGGTTTCTGGGCATGGCCCCCCCTGGGTTCTGGCTAGGAAAGCTGGGGAAGGAGCCATGTCTGTGCAGTGTCGTGCTCCTCTTGGCAGGCCTTTGCAATCCCAATTATCCCTGGAGCTGTGGGCTTTCTGGTTCTCCAGACCCTAACCCTAACCCTAACCCTAGAAGTTGCCGACCGCGGTTTCCGGCCACGGCCCCCCCTGGGTTCTGGCTAGGAAAGCAGGGGAAGGAGCCATGTCTGTGCAGTGTCGTGCTCCTCTTGGCAGGCTTTTGCAATCCCAATTATCCCTGGAGCTGTGGGCTTTCTGGTTCTCCGGACCCTAACCCTAACCCTAACCCTAGAAGTTGCCGACCGCGGTTTCCGGCCACGGCCCCCCCTGGGTTCTGGCTAGGAAAGCAGGGGAAGGAGCCATGTCGGTGCAGTGTCGTGCTCCTCTTGGCAGGCCTTTGCAATCCCAATTATCCCTGGAGCTGTGGGCTTTCTGGTTCTCCGGACCCTAACCCTAACCCTAACCCTAGAAGTTGCCGACCGCGGTTCCCGGCCACGGCCCCCCCTAGGTTCTGGCTAGGAAAGCAGGGGAAGGAGCCATGTCTGTGCAGTGTCGTGCTCCTCTTGGCAGGCCTTTGCAATCCCAATTATCCCTGGAGCTGTGGGCTTTCTGGTTCTCCGGACCCTAACCCTAACCCTAACCCTAGAAGTTGCCGACCGCGGTTTCCGGCCACGGCCCCCCCTGGGTTCTGGCTAGGAAAGCAGGGGAAGGAGCCATGTCTGTGCAGTGTCGTGCTCCTCTTGGCAGGCCTTTGCAATCCCAATTATCCCTGGAGCTGTGGGCTTTCTGGTTCTCCGGACCCTAACCCTAACCCTAACCCTAGAAGTTGCCGACCGCGGTTTCCGGCCACGGCCCCCCCTGGGTTCTGGCTAGGAAAGCAGGGGAAGGAGCCATGTCTGTGCAGTGTCGTGCTCCTCTTGGCAGGCCTTTGCAATCCCAATTATCCCTGGAGCTGTGGGCTTTCTGGTTCTCCGGACCCTAACCCTAACCCTAGAAGTTGCCGACCGCGGTTTCCGGCCACGGCCCCCCCTGTGTTCTGGCTAGGAAAGCAGGGGAAGGAGCCATGTCTGTGCAGTGTCGTGCTCCTCTTGGCAGGCCTTTGCAATCCCAATTATCCCTGGAGCTGTGGGCTTTCTGGTTCTCCGGACCCTAACCCTAACCCTAACCCTAGAAGTTGCCGACCGCTGTTTCTGGCCACGGCCCCCCCTGGGTTCTGGCTAGGAAAGCAGGGGAAGGAGCCATGTCTGTGCAGTGTCGTGCTCCTCTTGGCAGGCCTTTGCAATCCCAATTATCCCTGGAGCTGTGGGCTTTCTGGTTCTCCGGACCCTAACCCTAACCCTAACCCTAGAAGTTGCCGACCGCGGTTCCTGGCCACGGCCCTCCCTGGGTTCTGGCTAGGAAAGCAGGGGAAGGAGCCATGTCTGTGCAGTGTCGTGCTCCTCTTGGCAGGCCTTTGCAATCCCAATTATCCCTGGAGCTGTGGGCTTTCTGGTTCTCCGGACCCTAACCCTAACCCTAACCCTAGAAGTTGCCGACCGCGGTTTCCAGCCACGGCCCCCCCTGGGTTCTGGCTAGGAAAGCAGGGGAAGGAGCCATGTCGGTGCAGTGTCGTGCTCCTCTTGGCAGGCCTTTGCAATCCCAATTATCCCTGGAGCTGTGGGCTTTCTGGTTCTCCGGACCCTAACCCTAACCCTAACCCTAGAAGTTGCCGACCGCGGTTTCCGGCCACGGCCCCCCCTGAGTTCTGGCTAGGAAAGCTGGGGAAGGAGCCATGTCGGTGCAGTGTCGTGCTCCTCTTGGCAGGCCTTTGCAATCCCAATTATCCCTGGAGCTGTGGGCTTTCTGGTTCTCCGGACCCTAACCCTAACCCTAACCCTAGAAGTTGCCGACCGCGGTTTCCGGCCACGGCCCCCCCTGGGTTCTGGCTAGGAAAGCAGGGGAAGGAGCCATGTCTGTGCAGTGTCGTGCTCCTCTTGGCAGGCCTTTGCAATCCCAATTATCCCTGGAGCTGTGGGCTTTCTGGTTCTCCGGACCCTAACCCTAACCCTAGAAGTTGCCGACCGCGGTTTCCGGCCACGGCCCCCCCTAGGTTCTGGCTAGGAAAGCAGGGGAAGGAGCCATGTCTGTGCAGTGTCGTGCTCCTCTTGGCAGGCCTTTGCAATCCCAATTATCCCTGGAGCTGTGGGCTTTCTGGTTCTCCGGACCCTAACCCTAACCCTAACCCTAGAAGTTGCCAACCGCGGTTTCCGGCCACGGCCCCCCCTGGGTTCTGGCTAGGAAAGCAGGGGAAGGAGCCATGTCTGTGCAGTGTCGTGCTCCTCTTGGCAGGCCTTTGCAATCCCAATTATCGCTGGAGCTGTGGGCTTTCTGGTTCTCCAGACCCTAACCCTAACCCTAACCCTAGAAGTTGCCGACCGCGGTTTCTGGGCATGGCCCCCCCTGGGTTCTGGCTAGGAAAGCTGGGGAAGGAGCCATGTCGGTGCAGTGTCGTGCTCCTCTTGGCAGGCCTTTGCAATCCCAATTATCCCTGGAGCTGTGGGCTTTCTGGTTCTCCGGACCCTAACCCTAACCCTAACCCTAGAAGTTGCCGACCGCGGTTTCCGGCCACGGCCCCCCCTGGGTTCTGGCTAGGAAAGCAGGGGAAGGAGCCATGTCTGTGCAGTGTCGTGCTCCTCTTGGCAGGCCTTTGCAATCCCAATTATCCCTGGAGCTGTGGGCTTTCTGGTTCTCCGGACCCTAACCCTAACCCTAGAAGTTGCCGACCGCGGTTTCCGGCCACGGCCCCCCCTGGGTTCTGGCTAGGAAAGCAGGGGAAGGAGCCATGTCTGTGCAGTGTCGTGCTCCTCTTGGCAGGCCTTTGCAATCCCAATTATCCCTGGAGCTGTGGGCTTTCTGGTTCTCCGGACCCTAACCCTAACCCTAACCCTAGAAGTTGCCGACCGCGGTTTCCGGCCACGGCCCCCCCTGGGTTCTGGCTAGGAAAGCAGGGGAAGGAGCCATGTCTGTGCAGTGTCGTGCTCCTCTTGGCAGGCCTTTGCAATCCCAATTATCCCTGGAGCTGTGGGCTTTCTGGTTCTCCGGACCCTAACCCTAACCCTAACCCTAGAAGTTGCCGACCGCGGTTTCCGGCCACGGCCCCCCCTGGGTTCTGGCTAGGAAAGCAGGGGAAGGAGCCATGTCTGTGCAGTGTCGTGCTCCTCTTGGCAGGCCTTTGCAATCCCAATTATCCCTGGAGCTGTGGGCTTTCTGGTTCTCCGGACCCTAACCCTAACCCTAACCCTAGAAGTTGCCGACCGCGGTTCCCGGCCACGGCCCTCCCTGGGTTCTGGCTAGGAAAGCAGGGGAAGGAGCCATGTCTGTGCAGTGTCGTGCTCCTCTTGGCAGGCCTTTGCAATCCCAATTATCCCTGGAGCTGTGGGCTTTCTGGTTCTCCGGACCCTAACCCTAACCCTAACCCTAGAAGTTGCCGACCGCGGTTTCCGGCCACGGCCCCCCCTGGGTTCTGGCTAGGAAAGCAGGGGAAGGAGCCATGTCTGTGCAGTGTCGTGCTCCTCTTGGCAGGCCTTTGCAATCCCAATTATCCCTGGAGCTGTGGGCTTTCTGGTTCTCCGGACCCTAACCCTAACCCTAGAAGTTGCCGACCGCGGTTTCCGGCCACGGCCCCCCCTGGGTTCTGGCTAGGAAAGCAGGGGAAGGAGCCATGTCTGTGCAGTGTCGTGCTCCTCTTGGCAGGCCTTTGCAATCCCAATTATCCCTGGAGCTGTGGGCTTTCTGGTTCTCCGGACCCTAACCCTAACCCTAACCCTAGAAGTTGCCAACCGCGGTTTCCGGCCACGGCCCCCCCTGGGTTCTGGCTAGGAAAGCAGGGGAAGGAGCCATGTCTGTGCAGTGTCGTGCTCCTCTTGGCAGGCCTTTGCAATCCCAATTATCCCTGGAGCTGTGGGCTTTCTGGTTCTCCAGACCCTAACCCTAACCCTAACCCTAGAAGTTGCCGACCGCGGTTTCTGGGCATGGCCCCCCCTGAGTTCTGGCTAGGAAAGCTGGGGAAGGAGCCATGTCGGTGCAGTGTCGTGCTCCTCTTGGCAGGCCTTTGCAATCCCAATTATCCCTGGAGCTGTGGGCTTTCTGGTTCTCCGGACCCTAACCCTAACCCTAACCCTAGAAGTTGCCGACCGCGGTTTCCGGCCACGGCCCCCCCTGGGTTCTGGCTAGGAAAGCAGGGGAAGGAGCCATGTCTGTGCAGTGTCGTGCTCCTCTTGGCAGGCCTTTGCAATCCCAATTATCCCTGGAGCTGTGGGCTTTCTGGTTCTCCGGACCCTAACCCTAACCCTAGAAGTTGCCGACCGCGGTTTCCGGCCACGGCCCCCCCTGGGTTCTGGCTAGGAAAGCAGGGGAAGGAGCCATGTCTGTGCAGTGTCGTGCTCCTCTTGGCAGGCCTTTGCAATCCCAATTATCCCTGGAGCTGTGGGCTTTCTGGTTCTCCGGACCCTAACCCTAACCCTAACCCTAGAAGTTGCCGAGCGCGGTTTCCGGCCACGGCCCCCCCTGGGTTCTGGCTAGGAAAGCAGGGGAAGGAGCCATGTCTGTGCAGTGTCGTGCTCCTCTTGGCAGGCCTTTGCAATCCCAATTATCCCTGGAGCTGTGGGCTTTCTGGTTCTCCGGACCCTAACCCTAACCCTAACCCTAGAAGTTGCCGAGCGCGGTTTCCGGCCACGGCCCCCCCTGGGTTCTGGCTAGGAAAGCAGGGGAAGGAGCCATGTCTGTGCAGTGTCGTGCTCCTCTTGGCAGGCCTTTGCAATCCCAATTATCCCTGGAGCTGTGGGCTTTCTGGTTCTCCGGACCCTAACCCTAACCCTAACCCTAGAAGTTGCCGACCGCGGTTTCCGGCCACGGCCCCCCCTGGGTTCTGGCTAGGAAAGCAGGGGAAGGAGCCATGTCTGTGCAGTGTCGTGCTCCTCTTGGCAGGCCTTTGCAATCCCAATTATCCCTGGAGCTGTGGGCTTTCTGGTTCTCCGGACCCTAACCCTAACCCTAGAAGTTGCCGACCGCGGTTTCCGGCCACGGCCCCCCCTGGGTTCTGGCTAGGAAAGCAGGGGAAGGAGCCATGTCTGTGCAGTGTCGTGCTCCTCTTGGCAGGCCTTTGCAATCCCAATTATCCCTGGAGCTGTGGGCTTTCTGGTTCTCCGGACCCTAACCCTAACCCTAACCCTAGAAGTTGCCGAGCGCGGTTTCCGGCCACGGCCCCCCCTGGGTTCTGGCTAGGAAAGCAGGGGAAGGAGCCATGTCTGTGCAGTGTCGTCCTCCTCTTGGCAGGCCTTTGCAATCCCAATTATCCCTGGAGCTGTGGGCTTTCTGGTTCTCCGGACCCTAACCCTAACCCTAACCCTAGAAGTTGCCGACCGCGGTTTCTGGCCACGGCCCCCCCTGGGTTCTGGCTAGGAAAGCAGGGGAAGGAGCCATGTCTGTGCAGTGTCGTGCTCCTCTTGGCAGGCCTTTGCAATCCCAATTATCCCTGGAGCTGTGGGCTTTCTGGTTCTCCGGACCCTAACCCTAACCCTAACCCTAGAAGTTGCCGACCGCGGTTTCCGGCCACGGCCCCCCCTGGGTTCTGGCTAGGAAAGCAGGGGAAGGAGCCATGTCGGTGCAGTGTCGTGCTCCTCTTGGCAGGCCTTTGCAATCCCAATTATCCCTGGAGCTGTGGGCTTTCTGGTTCTCCGGACCCTAACCCTAACCCTAACCCTAGAAGTTGCCGACCGCGGTTTCTGGGCATGGCCCCCCCTGAGTTCTGGCTAGGAAAGCTGGGGAAGGAGCCATGTCGGTGCAGTGTCGTGCTCCTCTTGGCAGGCCTTTGCAATCCCAATTATCCCTGGAGCTGTGGGCTTTCTGGTTCTCCGGACCCTAACCCTAACCCTAGAAGTTGCCGACCGCGGTTTCCGGCCACGGCCCCCCCTGGGTTCTGGCTAGGAAAGCAGGGGAAGGAGCCATGTCTGTGCAGTGTCGTCCTCCTCTTGGCAGGCCTTTGCAATCCCAATTATCCCTGGAGCTGTGGGCTTTCTGGTTCTCCGGACCCTAACCCTAACCCTAACCCTAGAAGTTGCCGACCGCGGTTTCCGGCCACGGCCCCCCCTGGGTTCTGGCTAGGAAAGCAGGGGAAGGAGCCATGTCTGTGCAGTGTCGTGCTCCTCTTGGCAGGCCTTTGCAATCCCAATTATCCCTGGAGCTGTGGGCTTTCTGGTTCTCCGGACTCTAACCCTAACCCTAACCCTAGAAGTTGCCGACCGCGGTTCCCGGCCACGGCCCTCCCTGGGTTCTGGCTAGGAAAGCAGGGGAAGGAGCCATGTCTGTGCAGTGTCGTGCTCCTCTTGGCAGGCCTTTGCAATCCCAATTATCCCTGGAGCTGTGGGCTTTCTGGTTCTCCGGACCCTAACCCTAACCCTAACCCTAGAAGTTGCCGACCGCGGTTTCCGGCCACGGCCCCCCCTGGGTTCTGGCTAGGAAAGCTGGGGAAGGAGCCATGTCTGTGCAGTGTCGTGCTCCTCTTGGCAGGCCTTTGCAATCCCAATTATCCCTGGAGCTGTGGGCTTTTTGGTTCTCCAGACCCTAATCCTAACCCTAACCCTAGAAGTTGCCGACCGCGGTTTCTGGGCATGGCCCCCCCTGGGTTCTGGCTAGGAAAGCTGGGGAAGGAGCCATGTCGGTGCAGTGTCGTGCTCCTCTTGGCAGGCCTTTGCAATCCCAATTATCCCTGGAGCTGTGGGCTTTCTGGTTCTCCGGACCCTAACCCTAACCCTAACCCTAGAAGTTGCCGACCGCGGTTTCCGGCCACGGCCCCCCCGGGTTCTGGCTAGGAAAGCAGGGGAAGGAGCCATGTCTGTGCAGTGTCGTGCTCCTCTTGGCAGGCCTTTGCAATCCCAATTATCCCTGGAGCTGTGGGCTTTCTGGTTCTCCGGACCCTAACCCTAACCCTAGAAGTTGCCGACCGCGGTTTCCGGCCACGGCCCCCCCTGGGTTCTGGCTAGGAAAGCAGGGGAAGGAGCCATGTCTGTGCAGTGTCGTGCTCCTCTTGGCAGGCCTTTGCAATCCCAATTATCCCTGGAGCTGTGGGCTTTCTGGTTCTCCAGACCCTAACCCTAACCCTAACCCTAGAAGTTGCCGACCGCGGTTTCTGGGCATGGCCCCCCCTGAGTTCTGGCTAGGAAAGCTGGGGAAGGAGCCATGTCGGTGCAGTGTCGTGCTCCTCTTGGCAGGCCTTTGCAATCCCAATTATCCCTGGAGCTGTGGGCTTTCTGGTTCTCCGGACCCTAACCCTAACCCTAACCCTAGAAGTTGCCGACCGCGTTTTCCGGCCACGGCCCCCCCTGGGTTCTGGCTAGGAAAGCAGGGGAAGGAGCCATGTCTGTGCAGTGTCGTGCTCCTCTTGGCAGGCCTTTGCAATCCCAATTATCCCTGGAGCTGTGGGCTTTCTGGTTCTCCGGACCCTAACCCTAACCCTAGAAGTTGCCGACCGCGGTTTCCGGCCACGGCCCCCCCTGGGTTCTGGCTAGGAAAGCAGGGGAAGGAGCCATGTCTGTGCAGTGTCGTGCTCCTCTTGGCAGGCCTTTGCAATCCCAATTATCCCTGGAGCTGTGGGCTTTCTGGTTCTCCGGACCCTAACCCTAACCCTAACCCTAGAAGTTGCCGACCGCGGTTTCCGGCCACGGCCCCCCCTGGGTTCTGGCTAGCAAAGCAGGGGAAGGAGCCATGTCTGTGCAGTGTCGTGCTCCTCTTGGCAGGCCTTTGCAATCCCAATTATCCCTGGAGCTGTGGGCTTTCTGGTTCTCCGGACCCTAACCCTAACCCTAACCCTAGAAGTTGCCGACCGCGGTTTCCGGCCACGGCCCCCCCTGGGTTCTGGCTAGGAAAGCAGGGGAAGGAGCCATGTCTGTGCAGTGTCGTGCTCCTCTTGGCAGGCCTTTGCAATCCCAATTATCCCTGGAGCTGTGGGCTTTCTGGTTCTCCGGACCCTAACCCTAACCCTAACCCTAGAAGTTGCCGACCGCGGTTTCCGGCCACGGCCCCCCCTGGGTTCTGGCTAGGAAAGCAGGGGAAGGAGCCATGTCGGTGCAGTGTCGTGCTCCTCTTGGCAGGCCTTTGCAATCCCAATTATCCCTGGAGCTGTGGGCTTTCTGGTTCTCCGGACCCTAACCCTAACCCTAACCCTAGAAGTTGCCGACTGCGGTTTCTGGACATGGCCCCCCCTGAGTTCTGGCTAGGAAAGCTGGGGAAGGAGCCATGTCGGTGCAGTGTCGTGCTCCTCTTGGCAGGCCTTTGCAATCCCAATTATCCCTGGAGCTGTGGGCTTTCTGGTTCTCCGGACCCTAACCCTAACCCTAACCCTAGAAGTTGCCGACCGCGGTTTCCGGCCACGGCCCCCCCTGGGTTCTGGCTAGGAAAGCTGGGGAAGGAGCCATGTCGGTGCAGTGTCGTGCTCCTCTTGGCAGGCCTTTGCAATCCCAATTATCCCTGGAGCTGTGGGCTTTCTGGTTCTCCAGACCCTAACCCTAACCCTAACCCTAGAAGTTGCCGACCGCGGTTTCTGGGCATGGCCCCCCCTGAGTTCTGGCTAGGAAAGCTGGGGAAGGAGCCATGTCTGTGCAGTGTCGTGCTCCTCTTGGCAGGCCTTTGCAATCCCAATTATCCCTGGAGCTGTGGGCTTTCTGGTTCTCCGGACCCTAACCCTAACCCTAACCCTAGAAGTTGCCGACCGCGGTTTCTGGCCACGGCCCCCCCTGGGTTCTGGCTAGGAAAGCAGGGGAAGGAGCCATGTCTGTGCAGTGTCGTGCTCCTCTTGGCAGGCCTTTGCAATCCCAATTATCCCTGGAGCTGTGGGCTTTCTGGTTCTCCGGACCCTAACCCTAACCCTAGAAGTTGCCGACCGCGGTTTCCGGCCACGGCCCCCCCTGGGTTCTGGCTAGGAAAGCAGGGGAAGGAGCCATGTCTGTGCAGTGTCGTGCTCCTCTTGGCAGGCCTTTGCAATCCCAATTATCCCTGGAGCTGTGGGCTTTCTGGTTCTCCGGACCCTAACCCTAACCCTAGAAGTTGCCGACCGCGGTTTCCGGCCACGGCCCCCCCTGGGTTCTGGCTAGGAAAGCAGGGGAAGGAGCCATGTCTGTGCAGTGTCGTGCTCCTCTTGGCAGGCCTTTGCAATCCCAATTATCCCTGGAGCTGTGGGCTTTCTGGTTCTCCGGACCCTAACCCTAACCCTAGAAGTTGCCGACCGCGGTTTCCGGCCACGGCCCCCCCTGGGTTCTGGCTAGGAAAGCAGGGGAAGGAGCCATGTCTGTGCAGTGTCGTGCTCCTCTTGGCAGGCCTTTGCAATCCCAATTATCCCTGGAGCTGTGGGCTTTCTGGTTCTCCGGACCCTAACCCTAACCCTAACCCTAGAAGTTGCCGAACGCGGTTTCCGGCCACGGCCCCCCCTGGGTTCTGGCTAGGAAAGCAGGGGAAGGAGCCATGTCTGTGCAGTGTCGTGCTCCTCTTGGCAGGCCTTTGCAATCCCAATTATCCCTGGAGCTGTGGGCTTTCTGGTTCTCCGGACCCTAACCCTAACCCTAACCCTAGAAGTTGCCAACCGCGGTTTCCGGCCACGGCCCCCCCTGGGTTCTGGCTAGGAAAGCTGGGGAAGGAGCCATGTCTGTGCAGTGTCGTGCTCCTCTTGGCAGGCCTTTGCAATCCCAATTATCCCTGGAGCTGTGGGCTTTCTGGTTCTCCAGACCCTAACCCTAACCCTAACCCTAGAAGTTGCCGACCGCGGTTTCTGGGCATGGCCCCCCCTGAGTTCTGGCTAGGAAAGCAGGGGAAGGAGCCATGTCGGTGCAGTGTCGTGCTCCTCTTGGCAGGCCTTTGCAATCCCAATTATCCCTGGAGCTGTGGGCTTTCTGGTTCTCCGGACCCTAACCCTAACCCTAGAAGTTGCCGACCGCGGTTTCCGGCCACGGCCCCCCCTGGGTTCTGGCTAGGAAAGCAGGGGAAGGAGCCATGTCTGTGCAGTGTCGTGCTCCTCTTGGCAGGCCTTTGCAATCCCAATTATCCCTGGAGCTGTGGGCTTTCTGGTTCTCCGGACCCTAACCCTAACCCTAACCCTAGAAGTTGCCGACCGCGGTTTCCGGCCACGGCCCCCCCTGAGTTCTGGCTAGGAAAGCAGGGGAAGGAGCCATGTCTGTGCCGTGTCGTGCTCCTCTTGGCAGGCCTTTGCAATCCCAATTATCCCTGGCGCTGTGGGCTTTCTGGTTCTCCGGACCCTAACCCTAACCCTAACCCTAGAAGTTGCCGACCGCGGTTTCTGGGCATGGCCCCCCCTGAGTTCTGGCTAGGAAAGCTGGGGAAGGAGCCATGTCGGTGCAGTGTCGTGCTCCTCTTGGCAGGCCTTTGCAATCCCAATTATCCCTGGAGCTGTGGGCTTTCTGGTTCTCCGGACCCTAACCCTAACCCTAGAAGTTGCCGACCGCGGTTTCCGGCCACGGCCCCCCCTGGGTTCTGGCTAGGAAAGCAGGGGAAGGAGCCATGTCTGTGCAGTGTCGTGCTCCTCTTGGCAGGCCTTTGCAATCCCAATTATCCCTGGAGCTGTGGGCTTTCTGGTTCTCCGGACCCTAACCCTAACCCTAACCCTAGAAGTTGCCGACCGCGGTTTCCGGCCAAGGCCCCCCCTGGGTTCTGGCTAGGAAAGCAGGGGAAGGAGCCATGTCTGTGCAGTGTCGTGCTCCTCTTGGCAGGCCTTTGCAATCCCAATTATCCCTGGAGCTGTGGGCTTTCTGGTTCTCCGGACCCTAACCCTAACCCTAACCCTAGAAGTTGCCGACCGCGGTTCCCGGCCACGGCCCCCCCTGGGTTCTGGCTAGGAAAGCAGGGGAAGGAGCCATGTCTGTGCAGTGTCGTGCTCCTCTTGGCAGGCCTTTGCAATCCCAATTATCCCTGGAGCTGTGGGCTTTCTGGTTCTCCGGACCCTAACCCTAACCCTAGAAGTTGCCGACCGCGGTTTCCGGCCACGGCCCCCCCTGGGTTCTGGCTAGGAAAGCAGGGGAAGGAGCCATGTCTGTGCAGTGTCGTGCTCCTCTTGGCAGGCCTTTGCAATCCCAATTATCCCTGGAGCTGTGGGCTTTCTGGTTCTCCGGACCCTAACCCTAACCCTAACCCTAGAAGTTGCCGACCGCGGTTTCCGGCCACGGCCCCCCCTGGGTTCTGGCTAGGAAAGCAGGGGAAGGAGCCATGTCTGTGCAGTGTCGTGCTCCTCTTGGCAGGCCTTTGCAATCCCAATTATCCCTGGAGCTGTGGGCTTTCTGGTTCTCCGGACCCTAACCCTAACCCTAACCCTAGAAGTTGCCGACCGCGGTTCCCGGCCACGGCCCCCCCTGGGTTCTGGCTAGGAAAGCAGGGGAAGGAGCCATGTCTGTGCAGTGTCGTGCTCCTCTTGGCAGGCCTTTGCAATCCCAATTATCCCTGGAGCTGTGGGCTTTCTGGTTCTCCGGACCCTAACCCTAACCCTAGAAGTTGCCGACCGCGGTTTCCGGCCACGGCCCCCCCTGGGTTCTGGCTAGGAAAGCTGGGGAAGGAGCCATGTCTGTGCAGTGTCGTGCTCCTCTTGGCAGGCCTTTGCAATCCCAATTATCCCTGGAGCTCTGGGCTTTCTGGTTCTCCAGACCCTAACCCTAACCCTAACCCTAACCCTAGAATTTGCCGACCGCGGTTTCCGGCCACGGCCCCCCCTGGGTTCTGGCTAGGAAAGCTGGGGAAGGAGCCATGTCTGTGCAGTGTCGTGCTCCTCTTGGCAGGCCTTTGCAATCCCAATTATCCCTGGAGCTGTGGGCTTTCTGGTTCTCCGGACCCTAACCCTAACCCTAGAATTTGCCGAGCGCGGTTTCCGGCCACGGCCCCCCCTGGGTTCTGGCTAGGAAAGCAGGGGAAGGAGCCATGTCTGTGCAGTGTCGTGCTCCTCTTGGCAGGCCTTTGCAATCCCAATTATCCCTGGAGCTGTGGGCTTTCTGGTTCTCCGGACCCTAACCCTAACCCTAACCCTAGAAGTTGCCGACCGCGGTTTCCGGCCACGGCCCCCCCTGGGTTCTGGCTAGGAAAGCAGGGGAAGGAGCCATGTCTGTGCAGTGTCGTGCTCCTCTTGGCAGGCCTTTGCAATCCCAATTATCCCTGGAGCTGTGGGCTTTCTGGTTCTCCGGACCCTAACCCTAACCCTAACCCTAGAAGTTGCCGACTGCGGTTTCCGGCCACGGCCCCCCCTGGGTTCTGGCTAGGAAAGCAGGGGAAGGAGCCATGTCTGTGCAGTGTCGTGCTCCTCTTGGCAGGCCTTTGCAATCCCAATTATCCCTGGAGCTGTGGGCTTTCTGGTTCTCCGGACCCTAACCCTAACCCTAACCCTAGAAGTTGCCGACCGCGGTTCCCGGCCACGGCCCCCCCTGGGTTCTGGCTAGGAAAGCAGGGGAAGGAGCCATGTCTGTGCAGTGTCGTGCTCCTCTTGGCAGGCCTTTGCAATCCCAATTATCCCTGGAGCTGTGGGCTTTCTGGTTCTCCGGACCCTAACCCTAACCCTAGAAGTTGCCGACCGCGGTTTCCGGCCACGGCCCCCCCTGGGTTCTGGCTAGGAAAGCAGGGGAAGGAGCCATGTCTGTGCAGTGTCGTGCTCCTCTTGGCAGGCCTTTGCAATCCCAATTATCCCTGGAGCTGTGGGCTTTCTGGTTCTCCAGACCCTAACCCTAACCCTAACCCTAGAAGTTGCCGACCGCGGTTTCCGGCTACGGCCCCCCCCGGGTTCTGGCTAGGAAAGCTGGGGAAGGAGCCATGTCTGTGCAGTGTCGTGCTCCTCTTGGCAGGCCTTTGCAATCCCAATTATCCCTGGAGCTCTGGGCTTTCTGGTTCTCCGGACCCTAACCCTAACCCTAACCCTAGAAGTTGCCGAGCGCGGTTTCCGGCCACGGCCCCCCCTGGGTTCTGGCTAGGAAAGCAGGGGAAGGAGCCATGTCTGTGCAGTGTCGTGCTCCTCTTGGCAGGCCTTTGCAATCCCAATTATCCCTGGAGCTGTGGGCTTTCTGGTTCTCCGGACCCTAACCCTAACCCTAGAAGTTGCCGACCGCGGTTTCCGGCCACGGCCCCCCCTGGGTTCTGGCTAGGAAAGCAGGGGAAGGAGCCATGTCTGTGCAGTGTCGTGCTCCTCTTGGCAGGCCTTTGCAATCCCAATTATCCCTGGAGCTGTGGGCTTTCTGGTTCTCCGGACCCTAACCCTAACCCTAACCCTAGAAGTTGCCGACCGCGGTTTCCGGCCACGGCCCCCCCTGGGTTCTGGCTAGGAAAGCAGGGGAAGGAGCCATGTCTGTGCAGTGTCGTGCTCCTCTTGGCAGGCCTTTGCAATCCCAATTATCCCTGGAGCTGTGGGCTTTCTGGTTCTCCGGACCCTAACCCTAACCCTAACCCTAGAAGTTGCCGACCGCGGTTTCCGGCCACGGCCCCCCCTGGGTTCTGGCTAGGAAAGCAGGGGAAGGAGCCATGTCTGTGCAGTGTCGTGCTCCTCTTGGCAGGCCTTTGCAATCCCAATTATCCCTGGAGCTGTGGGCTTTCTGGTTCTCCGGACCCTAACCCTAACCCTAGAAGTTGCCGACCGCGGTTTCCGGCCACGGCCCCCCCTGGGTTCTGGCTAGGAAAGCAGGGGAAGGAGCCATGTCTGTGCAGTGTCGTGCTCCTCTTGGCAGGCCTTTGCAATCCCAATTATCCCTGGAGCTGTGGGCTTTCTGGTTCTCCAGACCCTAACCCTAACCCTAACCCTAGAAGTTGCCGACCGCGGTTTCCGGCTACGGCCCCCCCCGGGTTCTGGCTAGGAAAGCAGGGGAAGGAGCCATGTCTGTGCAGTGTCGTGCTCCTCTTGGCAGGCCTTTGCAATCCCAATTATCCCTGGAGCTCTGGGCTTTCTGGTTCTCCAGACCCTAACCCTAACCCTAACCCTAACCCTAGAAGTTGCCGACCGCGGTTTCCGGCCACGGCCCCCCCTGGGTTCTGGCTAGGAAAGCAGGGGAAGGAGCCATGTCTGTGCAGTGTCGTGCTCCTCTTGGCAGGTCTTCGCAATCCCAATTATCCCTGGAGCTGTGGGCTTTCTGGTTCTCCGGACCCTAACCCTAACCCTAACCCTAGAAGTTGCCGACCGCGGTTTCCGGCCACGGCCCCCCCTGGGTTCTGGCTAGGAAAACAGGGGAAGGAGCCATGTCTGTGCAGTGTCGTGCTCCTCTTGGCAGGCCTTTGCAATCCCAATTATCCCTGGAGCTGTGGGCTTTCTGGTTCTCCGGACCCTAACCCTAACCCTAACCCTAGAAGTTGCCGAGCGCGGTTTCCGGCCACGGCCCCCCCTGGGTTCTGGCTAGGAAAGCTGGGGAAGGAGCCATGTCGGTGCAGTGTCGTGCTCCTCTTGGCAGGCCTTTGCAATCCCAATTATCCCCGGAGCTGTGGGCTTTCTGGTTCTCCGGACCCTAACCCTAACCCTAACCCTAGAAGTTGCCGACCGCGGTTTCTGGCCACGGCCCCCCCTGGGTTCTGGCTAGGAAAGCTGGGGAAGGAGCCATGTCTGTGCAGTGTCGTGCTCCTCTTGGCAGGCCTTTGCAATCCCAATTATCCCTGGAGCTGTGGGCTTTCTGGTTCTCCGGACCCTAACCCTAACCCTAGAAGTTGCCGACCGCGGTTTCCGGCCACGGCCCCCCCTGGGTTCTGGCTAGGGAAGCAGGGGAAGGAGCCATGTCTGTGCAGTGTCGTGCTCCTCTTGGCAGGCCTTTGCAATCCCAATTATCCCTGGAGCTGTGGGCTTTCTGGTTCTCCGGACCCTAACCCTAACCCTAACCCTAGAAGTTGCCGAGTGCGGTTTCCGGCCACGGCCCCCCCTGGGTTCTGGCTAGGAAAGCAGGGGAAGGAGCCATGTCTGTGCAGTGTCGTGCTCCTCTTGGCAGGCCTTTGCAATCCCAATTATCCCTGGAGCTGTGGGCTTTCTGGTTCTCCGGACCCTAACCCTAACCCTAACCCTAGAAGTTGCCGACCGCGGTTTCCGGCCACGGCCCCCCCCGGGTTCTGGATAGGAAAGCTGGGGAAGGAGCCATGTCTGTGCAGTGTCGTGCTCCTCTTGGCAGGCCTTTGCAATCCCAATTATCCCTGGAGCTGTGGGCTTTCTGGTTCTCCGGACCCTAACCCTAACCCTAGAAGTTGCCGACCGCGGTTTCCGGCCACGGCCCCCCCTGGGTTCTGGCTAGGAAAGCTGGGGAAGGAGCCATGTCTGTGCAGTGTCGTGCTCCTCTTGGCAGGCCTTTGCAATCCCAATTATCCCTGGAGCTGTGGGCTTTCTGGTTCTCCGGACCCTAACCCTAACCCTAACCCTAGAAGTTGCCAACTGCGGTTTCCGGCCACGGCCCCCCCTGGGTTCTGGCTAGGAAAGCAGGGGAAGGAGCCATGTCTGTGCAGTGTCGTGCTCCTCTTGGCAGGCCTTTGCAATCCCAATTATCCCTGGAGCTGTGGGCTTTCTGGTTCTCCGGACCCTAACCCTAACCCTAACCCTAGAAGTTGCCGACCGCGGTTTCCGGCCACGGCCCCCCCTGGGTTCTGGCTAGGAAAGCAGGGGAAGGAGCCATGTCTGTGCAGTGTCGTGCTCCTCTTGGCAGGCCTTTGCAATCCCAATTATCCCTGGAGCTGTGGGCTTTCTGGTTCTCCGGACCCTAACCCTAACCCTAACCCTAGAAGTTGCCGACCGCGGTTTCCGGCCACGGCCCCCCTGGGTTCTGGCTAGGAAAGCAGGGGAAGGAGCCATGTCTGTGCAGTGTCGTGCTCCTCTTGGCAGGCCTTTGCAATCCCAATTATCCCTGGAGCTGTGGGCTTTCTGGTTCTCCGGACCCTAACCCTAACCCTAACCCTAGAATTTGCCGAGCGCGGTTTCCGGCCACGGCCCCCCCTGGGTTCTGGCTAGGAAAGCAGGGGAAGGAGCCATGTCTGTGCAGTGTCGTGCTCCTCTTGGCAGGCCTTTGCAATCCCAATTATCCCTGGAGCTGTGGGCTTTCTGGTTCTCCGGACCCTAACCCTAACCCTAACCCTAGAAGTTGCCGACCGCGGTTTCCGGCCACGGCCCCCCCTGGGTTCTGGCTAGGAAAGCAGGGGAAGGAGCCATGTCTGTGCAGTGTCGTGCTCCTCTTGGCAGGCCTTTGCAATCCCAATTATCCCTGGAGCTGTGGGCTTTCTGGTTCTCCGGACCCTAACCCTAACCCTAGAAGTTGCCGACCGCGGTTTCCGGCCACGGCCCCCCCTGGGTTCTGGCTAGGAAAGCAGGGGAAGGAGCCATGTCTGTGCAGTGTCGTGCTCCTCTTGGCAGGCCTTTGCAATCCCAATTATCCCTGGAGCTGTGGGCTTTCTGGTTCTCCGGACCCTAACCCTAACCCTAACCCTAGAAGTTGCCGACCGCGGTTTCCGGCCACGGCCCCCCCTGGGTTCTGGCTAGGAAAGCAGGGGAAGGAGCCATGTCTGTGCAGTGTCGTGCTCCTCTTGGCAGGCCTTTGCAATCCCAATTATCCCTGGAGCTGTGGGCTTTCTGGTTCTCTGGACCCTAACCCTAACCCTAACCCTAGAAGTTGCCGACCGCGGTTTCCGGCCACGGCCCCCCCCGGGTTCTGGATAGGAAAGCTGGGTAAGGAGCCATGTCTGTGCAGTGTCGTGCTCCTCTTGGCAGGCCTTTGCAATCCCAATTATCCCTGGAGCTGTGGGCTTTCTGGTTCTCCGGACCCTAACCCTAACCCTAACCCTAGAAGTTGCCGACCGCGGTTTCCGGCCACGGCCCCCCCTGGGTTCTGGCTAGGAAAGCTGGGGAAGGAGCCATGTCTGTGCAGTGTCGTGCTCCTCTTGGCAGGCCTTTGCAATCCCAATTATCCCTGGAGCTGTGGGCTTTCTGGTTCTCCGGACCCTAACCCTAACCCTAACCCTAGAAGTTGCCGACCGCGGTTTCCGGCCACGGCCCCCCTGGGTTCTGGCTAGGAAAGCAGGGGAAGGAGCCATGTCTGTGCAGTGTCGTGCTCCTCTTGGCAGGCCTTTGCAATCCCAATTATCCCTGGAGCTGTGGGCTTTCTGGTTCTCCGGACCCTAACCCTAACCCTAACCCTAGAAGTTGCCGAGCGCGGTTTCCGGCCACGGCCCCCCCTGGGTTCTGGATAGGAAAGCAGGGGAAGGAGCCATGTCTGTGCAGTGTCGTGCTCCTCTTGGCAGGCCTTTGCAATCCCAATTATCCCTGGAGCTGTGGGCTTTCTGGTTCTCCGGACCCTAACCCTAACCCTAGAAGTTGCCGACCGCGGTTTCCGGCCACGGGCCCCCCTGGGTTCTGGCTAGGAAAGCAGGGGAAGGAGCCATGTCTGTGCAGTGTCGTGCTCCTCTTGGCAGGCCTTTGCAATCCCAATTATCCCTGGAGCTGTGGGCTTTCTGGTTCTCCGGACCCTAACCCTAACCCTAACCCTAGAAGTTGCCGACCGCGGTTTCCGGCCACGGCCCCCCTGGGTTCTGGCTAGGAAAGCAGGGGAAGGAGCCATGTCTGTGCAGTGTCGTGCTCCTCTTGGCAGGCCTTTGCAATCCCAATTATCCCTGGAGCTGTGGGCTTTCTGGTTCTCCGGACCCTAACCCTAACCCTAACCCTAGAATTTGCCGAGCGCGGTTTCCGGCCACGGCCCCCCCTGGGTTCTGGCTAGGAAAGCAGGGGAAGGAGCCATGTCTGTGCAGTGTCGTGCTCCTCTTGGCAGGCCTTTGCAATCCCAATTATCCCTGGAGCTGTGGGCTTTCTGGTTCTCCGGACCCTAACCCTAACCCTAACCCTAGAAGTTGCCGACCGCGGTTTCCGGCCACGGCCCCCCCTGGGTTCTGGCTAGGAAAGCAGGGGAAGGAGCCATGTCTGTGCAGTGTCGTGCTCCTCTTGGCAGGCCTTTGCAATCCCAATTATCCCTGGAGCTGTGGGCTTTCTGGTTCTCCGGACCCTAACCCTAACCCTAGAAGTTGCCGACCGCGGTTTCCGGCCACGGCCCCCCCTGGGTTCTGGCTAGGAAAGCAGGGGAAGGAGCCATGTCTGTGCAGTGTCGTGCTCCTCTTGGCAGGCCTTTGCAATCCCAATTATCCCTGGAGCTGTGGGCTTTCTGGTTCTCCGGACCCTAACCCTAACCCTAACCCTAGAAGTTGCCGAGCGCGGTTTCCGGCCACGGCCCCCCCTGGGTTCTGGCTAGGAAAGCAGGGGAAGGAGCCATGTCTGTGCAGTGTCGTGCTCCTCTTGGCAGGCCTTTGCAATCCCAATTATCCCTGGAGCTGTGGGCTTTCTGGTTCTCCGGACCCTAACCCTAACCCTAACCCTAGAAGTTGCCGACCGCGGTTCCCGGCCACGGCCCCCCCTGGGTTCTGGCTAGGAAAGCAGGGGAAGGAGCCATGTCTGTGCAGTGTCGTGCTCCTCTTGGCAGGCCTTTGCAATCCCAATTATCCCTGGAGCTGTGGGCTTTCTGGTTCTCCGGACCCTAACCCTAACCCTAGAAGTTGCCGACCGCGGTTCCCGGCTACGGCCCCCCCCGGGTTCTGGCTAGGAAAGCTGGGGAAGGAGCCATGTCTGTGCAGTGTCGTGCTCCTCTTGGCAGGCCTTTGCAATCCCAATTATCCCTGGAGCTCTGGGCTTTCTGGTTCTCCAGACCCTAACCCTAACCCTAACCCTAACCCTAGAATTTGCCGAGCGCGGTTTCCGGCCACGGCCCCCCCTGGGTTCTGGCTAGGAAAGCAGGGGAAGGAGCCATGTCTGTGCAGTGTCGTGCTCCTCTTGGCAGGCCTTTGCAATCCCAATTATCCCTGGAGCTGTGGGCTTTCTGGTTCTCCGGACCCTAACCCTAACCCTAACCCTAGAAGTTGCCGACCGCGGTTCCCGGCCACGGCCCCCCCTGGGTTCTGGCTAGGAAAGCAGGGGAAGGAGCCACGTCTGTGCAGTGTCGTGCTCCTCTTGGCAGGCCTTTGCAATCCCAATTATCCCTGGAGCTGTGGGCTTTCTGGTTCTCCGGACCCTAACCCTAACCCTAGAAGTTGCCGACCGCGGTTTCCGGCCACGGCCCCCCCTGGGTTCTGGCTAGGAAAGCAGGGGAAGGAGCCATGTCTGTGCAGTGTCGTGCTCCTCTTGGCAGGCCTTTGCAATCCCAATTATCCCTGGAGCTGTGGGCTTTCTGGTTCTCCAGACCCTAACCCTAACCCTAACCCTAGAAGTTGCCGACCGCGGTTTCCGGCTACGGCCCCCCCCGGGTTCTGGCTAGGAAAGCTGGGGAAGGAGCCATGTCTGTGCAGTGTCGTGCTCCTCTTGGCAGGCCTTTGCAATCCCAATTATCCCTGGAGCTCTGGGCTTTCTGGTTCTCCGGACCCTAACCCTAACCCTAACCCTAGAAGTTGCCGAGCGCGGTTTCCGGCCACGGCCCCCCCTGGGTTCTGGCTAGGAAAGCAGGGGAAGGAGCCATGTCTGTGCAGTGTCGTGCTCCTCTTGGCAGGCCTTTGCAATCCCAATTATCCCTGGAGCTGTGGGCTTTCTGGTTCTCCGGACCCTAACCCTAACCCTAACCCTAGAAGTTGCCGACCGCGGTTTCCGGCCACGGCCCCCCCTGGGTTCTGGCTAGGAAAGCAGGGGAAGGAGCCATGTCTGTGCAGTGTCGTGCTCCTCTTGGCAGGCCTTTGCAATCCCAATTATCCCTGGAGCTGTGGGCTTTCTGGTTCTCCGGACCCTAACCCTAACCCTAACCCTAGAAGTTGCCGACCGCGGTTTCCGGCCACGGCCCCCCCTGTGTTCTGGCTAGGAAAGCAGGGGAAGGAGCCATGTCTGTGCAGTGTCGTGCTCCTCTTGGCAGGCCTTTGCAATCCCAATTATCCCTGGAGCTGTGGGCTTTCTGGTTCTCCGGACCCTAACCCTAACCCTAACCCTAGAAGTTGCCGACCGCGGTTCCCGGCCACGGCCCCCCCTGGGTTCTGGCTAGGAAAGCAGGGGAAGGAGCCATGTCTGTGCAGTGTCGTGCTCCTCTTGGCAGGCCTTTGCAATCCCAATTATCCCTGGAGCTGTGGGCTTTCTGGTTCTCCGGACCCTAACCCTAACCCTAACCCTAGAAGTTGCCGAGCGCGGTTTCCGGCCACGGCCCCCCCTGGGTTCTGGCTAGGAAAGCAGGGGAAGGAGCCATGTCTGTGCAGTGTCGTGCTCCTCTTGGCAGGCCTTTGCAATCCCAATTATCCCTGGAGCTGTGGGCTTTCTGGTTCTCCGGACCCTAACCCTAACCCTAACCCTAGAAGTTGCCGACCGCGGTTTCCGGCCACGGCCCCCCCCGGGTTCTGGATAGGAAAGCTGGGGAAGGAGCCATGTCTGTGCAGTGTCGTGCTCCTCTTGGCAGGCCTTTGCAATCCCAATTATCCCTGGAGCTGTGGGCTTTCTGGTTCTCCGGACCCTAACCCTAACCCTAGAAGTTGCCGACCGCGGTTTCCGGCCACGGCCCCCCCTGGGTTCTGGCTAGGAAAGCTGGGGAAGGAGCCATGTCTGTGCAGTGTCGTGCTCCTCTTGGCAGGCCTTTGCAATCCCAATTATCCCTGGAGCTGTGGGCTTTCTGGTTCTCCGGACCCTAACCCTAACCCTAACCCTAGAAGTTGCCAACTGCGGTTTCCGGCCACGGCCCCCCCTGGGTTCTGGCTAGGAAAGCAGGGGAAGGAGCCATGTCTGTGCAGTGTCGTGCTCCTCTTGGCAGGCCTTTGCAATCCCAATTATCCCTGGAGCTGTGGGCTTTCTGGTTCTCCGGACCCTAACCCTAACCCTAACCCTAGAAGTTGCCGACCGCGGTTTCCGGCCACGGCCCCCCCTGGGTTCTGGCTAGGAAAGCAGGGGAAGGAGCCATGTCTGTGCAGTGTCGTGCTCCTCTTGGCAGGCCTTTGCAATCCCAATTATCCCTGGAGCTGTGGGCTTTCTGGTTCTCCGGACCCTAACCCTAACCCTAACCCTAGAAGTTGCCGACCGCGGTTTCCGGCCACGGCCCCCCCTGGGTTCTGGCTAGGAAAGCTGGGGAAGGACCCATGTCTGTGCAGTGTCGTGCTCCTCTTGGCAGGCCTTTGCAATCCCAATTATCCCTGGAGCTGTGGGCTTTCTGGTTCTCCGGACCCTAACCGTAACCCTAGAAGTTGCCGACCGCGGTTTCCGGCCACGGGCCCCCCTGGGTTCTGGCTAGGAAAGCAGGGGAAGGAGCCATGTCTGTGCAGTGTCGTGCTCCTCTTGGCAGGCCTTTGCAATCCCAATTATCCCTGGAGCTGTGGGCTTTCTGGTTCTCCGGACCCTAACCCTAACCCTAACCCTAGAAGTTGCCGACCGCGGTTTCCGGCCACGGCCCCCCTGGGTTCTGGCTAGGAAAGCAGGGGAAGGAGCCATGTCTGTGCAGTGTCGTGCTCCTCTTGGCAGGCCTTTGCAATCCCAATTATCCCTGGAGCTGTGGGCTTTCTGGTTCTCCGGACCCTAACCCTAACCCTAACCCTAGAATTTGCCGAGCGCGGTTTCCGGCCACGGCCCCCCCTGGGTTCTGGCTAGGAAAGCAGGGGAAGGAGCCATGTCTGTGCAGTGTCGTGCTCCTCTTGGCAGGCCTTTGCAATCCCAATTATCCCTGGAGCTGTGGGCTTTCTGGTTCTCCGGACCCTAACCCTAACCCTAACCCTAGAAGTTGCCGACCGCGGTTTCCGGCCACGGCCCCCCCTGGGTTCTGGCTAGGAAAGCAGGGGAAGGAGCCATGTCTGTGCAGTGTCGTGCTCCTCTTGGCAGGCCTTTGCAATCCCAATTATCCCTGGAGCTGTGGGCTTTCTGGTTCTCCGGACCCTAACCCTAACCCTAGAAGTTGCCGACCGCGGTTTCCGGCCACGGCCCCCCCTGGGTTCTGGCTAGGAAAGCAGGGGAAGGAGCCATGTCTGTGCAGTGTCGTGCTCCTCTTGGCAGGCCTTTGCAATCCCAATTATCCCTGGAGCTGTGGGCTTTCTGGTTCTCCGGACCCTAACCCTAACCCTAACCCTAGAAGTTGCCGACCGCGGTTTCCGGCCACGGCCCCCCTGGGTTCTGGCTAGGAAAGCAGGGGAAGGAGCCATGTCTGTGCAGTGTCGTGCTCCTCTTGGCAGGCCTTTGCAATCCCAATTATCCCTGGAGCTGTGGGCTTTCTGGTTCTCCGGACCCTAACCCTAACCCTAACCCTAGAATTTGCCGAGCGCGGTTTCCGGCCACGGCCCCCCCTGGGTTCTGGCTAGGAAAGCAGGGGAAGGAGCCATGTCTGTGCAGTGTCGTGCTCCTCTTGGCAGGCCTTTGCAATCCCAATTATCCCTGGAGCTGTGGGCTTTCTGGTTCTCCGGACCCTAACCCTAACCCTAGAAGTTGCCGACCGCGGTTTCCGGCCACGGGCCCCCCTGGGTTCTGGCTAGGAAAGCAGGGGAAGGAGCCATGTCTGTGCAGTGTCGTGCTCCTCTTGGCAGGCCTTTGCAATCCCAATTATCCCTGGAGCTGTGGGCTTTCTGGTTCTCCGGACCCTAACCCTAACCCTAACCCTAGAAGTTGCCGACCGCGGTTTCCGGCCACGGCCCCCCTGGGTTCTGGCTAGGAAAGCAGGGGAAGGAGCCATGTCTGTGCAGTGTCGTGCTCCTCTTGGCAGGCCTTTGCAATCCCAATTATCCCTGGAGCTGTGGGCTTTCTGGTTCTCCGGACCCTAACCCTAACCCTAACCCTAGAATTTGCCGAGCGCGGTTTCCGGCCACGGCCCCCCCTGGGTTCTGGCTAGGAAAGCAGGGGAAGGAGCCATGTCTGTGCAGTGTCGTGCTCCTCTTGGCAGGCCTTTGCAATCCCAATTATCCCTGGAGCTGTGGGCTTTCTGGTTCTCCGGACCCTAACCCTAACCCTAACCCTAGAAGTTGCCGACCGCGGTTTCCGGCCACGGCCCCCCCTGGGTTCTGGCTAGGAAAGCAGGGGAAGGAGCCATGTCTGTGCAGTGTCGTGCTCCTCTTGGCAGGCCTTTGCAATCCCAATTATCCCTGGAGCTGTGGGCTTTCTGGTTCTCCGGACCCTAACCCTAACCCTAGAAGTTGCCGACCGCGGTTTCCGGCCACGGGCCCCCCTGGGTTCTGGCTAGGAAAGCAGGGGAAGGAGCCATGTCTGTGCAGTGTCGTGCTCCTCTTGGCAGGCCTTTGCAATCCCAATTATCCCTGGAGCTGTGGGCTTTCTGGTTCTCCGGACCCTAACCCTAACCCTAACCCTAGAAGTTGCCGACCGCGGTTTCCGGCCACGGCCCCCCTGGGTTCTGGCTAGGAAAGCAGGGGAAGGAGCCATGTCTGTGCAGTGTCGTGCTCCTCTTGGCAGGCCTTTGCAATCCCAATTATCCCTGGAGCTGTGGGCTTTCTGGTTCTCCGGACCCTAACCCTAACCCTAACCCTAGAATTTGCCGAGCGCGGTTTCCGGCCACGGCCCCCCCTGGGTTCTGGCTAGGAAAGCAGGGGAAGGAGCCATGTCTGTGCAGTGTCGTGCTCCTCTTGGCAGGCCTTTGCAATCCCAATTATCCCTGGAGCTGTGGGCTTTCTGGTTCTCCGGACCCTAACCCTAACCCTAACCCTAGAAGTTGCCGACCGCGGTTTCCGGCCACGGCCCCCCCTGGGTTCTGGCTAGGAAAGCAGGGGAAGGAGCCATGTCTGTGCAGTGTCGTGCTCCTCTTGGCAGGCCTTTGCAATCCCAATTATCCCTGGAGCTGTGGGCTTTCTGGTTCTCCGGACCCTAACCCTAACCCTAGAAGTTGCCGACCGCGGTTTCCGGCCACGGCCCCCCCTGGGTTCTGGCTAGGAAAGCAGGGGAAGGAGCCATGTCTGTGCAGTGTCGTGCTCCTCTTGGCAGGCCTTTGCAATCCCAATTATCCCTGGAGCTGTGGGCTTTCTGGTTCTCCGGACCCTAACCCTAACCCTAACCCTAGAAGTTGCCGAGCGCGGTTTCCGGCCACGGCCCCCCCTGGGTTCTGGCTAGGAAAGCAGGGGAAGGAGCCATGTCTGTGCAGTGTCGTGCTCCTCTTGGCAGGCCTTTGCAATCCCAATTATCCCTGGAGCTGTGGGCTTTCTGGTTCTCCGGACCCTAACCCTAACCCTAACCCTAGAAGTTGCCGACCGCGGTTCCCGGCCACGGCCCCCCCTGGGTTCTGGCTAGGAAAGCAGGGGAAGGAGCCATGTCTGTGCAGTGTCGTGCTCCTCTTGGCAGGCCTTTGCAATCCCAATTATCCCTGGAGCTGTGGGCTTTCTGGTTCTCCGGACCCTAACCCTAACCCTAGAAGTTGCCGACCGCGGTTCCCGGCTACGGCCCCCCCCGGGTTCTGGCTAGGAAAGCTGGGGAAGGAGCCATGTCTGTGCAGTGTCGTGCTCCTCTTGGCAGGCCTTTGCAATCCCAATTATCCCTGGAGCTCTGGGCTTTCTGGTTCTCCAGACCCTAACCCTAACCCTAACCCTAACCCTAGAATTTGCCGAGCGCGGTTTCCGGCCACGGCCCCCCCTGGGTTCTGGCTAGGAAAGCAGGGGAAGGAGCCATGTCTGTGCAGTGTCGTGCTCCTCTTGGCAGGCCTTTGCAATCCCAATTATCCCTGGAGCTGTGGGCTTTCTGGTTCTCCGGACCCTAACCCTAACCCTAACCCTAGAAGTTGCCGACCGCGGTTCCCGGCCACGGCCCCCCCTGGGTTCTGGCTAGGAAAGCAGGGGAAGGAGCCACGTCTGTGCAGTGTCGTGCTCCTCTTGGCAGGCCTTTGCAATCCCAATTATCCCTGGAGCTGTGGGCTTTCTGGTTCTCCGGACCCTAACCCTAACCCTAGAAGTTGCCGACCGCGGTTTCCGGCCACGGCCCCCCCTGGGTTCTGGCTAGGAAAGCAGGGGAAGGAGCCATGTCTGTGCAGTGTCGTGCTCCTCTTGGCAGGCCTTTGCAATCCCAATTATCCCTGGAGCTGTGGGCTTTCTGGTTCTCCAGACCCTAACCCTAACCCTAACCCTAGAAGTTGCCGACCGCGGTTTCCGGCTACGGCCCCCCCCGGGTTCTGGCTAGGAAAGCTGGGGAAGGAGCCATGTCTGTGCAGTGTCGTGCTCCTCTTGGCAGGCCTTTGCAATCCCAATTATCCCTGGAGCTCTGGGCTTTCTGGTTCTCCGGACCCTAACCCTAACCCTAACCCTAGAAGTTGCCGAGCGCGGTTTCCGGCCACGGCCCCCCCTGGGTTCTGGCTAGGAAAGCAGGGGAAGGAGCCATGTCTGTGCAGTGTCGTGCTCCTCTTGGCAGGCCTTTGCAATCCCAATTATCCCTGGAGCTGTGGGCTTTCTGGTTCTCCGGACCCTAACCCTAACCCTAACCCTAGAAGTTGCCGACCGCGGTTTCCGGCCACGGCCCCCCCTGGGTTCTGGCTAGGAAAGCAGGGGAAGGAGCCATGTCTGTGCAGTGTCGTGCTCCTCTTGGCAGGCCTTTGCAATCCCAATTATCCCTGGAGCTGTGGGCTTTCTGGTTCTCCGGACCCTAACCCTAACCCTAACCCTAGAAGTTGCCGACCGCGGTTTCCGGCCATGGCCCCCCCTGTGTTCTGGCTAGGAAAGCAGGGGAAGGAGCCATGTCTGTGCAGTGTCGTGCTCCTCTTGGCAGGCCTTTGCAATCCCAATTATCCCTGGAGCTGTGGGCTTTCTGGTTCTCCGGACCCTAACCCTAACCCTAACCCTAGAAGTTGCCGACCGCGGTTCCCGGCCACGGCCCCCCCTGGGTTCTGGCTAGGAAAGCAGGGGAAGGAGCCATGTCTGTGCAGTGTCGTGCTCCTCTTGGCAGGCCTTTGCAATCCCAATTATCCCTGGAGCTGTGGGCTTTCTGGTTCTCCGGACCCTAACCCTAACCCTAACCCTAGAAGTTGCCGAGCGCGGTTTCCGGCCACGGCCCCCCCTGGGTTCTGGCTAGGAAAGCAGGGGAAGGAGCCATGTCTGTGCAGTGTCGTGCTCCTCTTGGCAGGCCTTTGCAATCCCAATTATCCCTGGAGCTGTGGGCTTTCTGGTTCTCCGGACCCTAACCCTAACCCTAACCCTAGAAGTTGCCGACCGCGGTTTCCGGCCACGGCCCCCCCCGGGTTCTGGATAGGAAAGCTGGGGAAGGAGCCATGTCTGTGCAGTGTCGTGCTCCTCTTGGCAGGCCTTTGCAATCCCAATTATCCCTGGAGCTGTGGGCTTTCTGGTTCTCCGGACCCTAACCCTAACCCTAGAAGTTGCCGACCGCGGTTTCCGGCCACGGCCCCCCCTGGGTTCTGGCTAGGAAAGCTGGGGAAGGAGCCATGTCTGTGCAGTGTCGTGCTCCTCTTGGCAGGCCTTTGCAATCCCAATTATCCCTGGAGCTGTGGGCTTTCTGGTTCTCCGGACCCTAACCCTAACCCTAACCCTAGAAGTTGCCAACTGCGGTTTCCGGCCACGGCCCCCCCTGGGTTCTGGCTAGGAAAGCAGGGGAAGGAGCCATGTCTGTGCAGTGTCGTGCTCCTCTTGGCAGGCCTTTGCAATCCCAATTATCCCTGGAGCTGTGGGCTTTCTGGTTCTCCGGACCCTAACCCTAACCCTAACCCTAGAAGTTGCCGACCGCGGTTTCCGGCCACGGCCCCCCCTGGGTTCTGGCTAGGAAAGCAGGGGAAGGAGCCATGTCTGTGCAGTGTCGTGCTCCTCTTGGCAGGCCTTTGCAATCCCAATTATCCCTGGAGCTGTGGGCTTTCTGGTTCTCCGGACCCTAACCCTAACCCTAACCCTAGAAGTTGCCGACCGCGGTTTCCGGCCACGGCCCCCCCTGGGTTCTGGCTAGGAAAGCTGGGGAAGGACCCATGTCTGTGCAGTGTCGTGCTCCTCTTGGCAGGCCTTTGCAATCCCAATTATCCCTGGAGCTGTGGGCTTTCTGGTTCTCCGGACCCTAACCGTAACCCTAGAAGTTGCCGACCGCGGTTTCCGGCCACGGGCCCCCCTGGGTTCTGGCTAGGAAAGCAGGGGAAGGAGCCATGTCTGTGCAGTGTCGTGCTCCTCTTGGCAGGCCTTTGCAATCCCAATTATCCCTGGAGCTGTGGGCTTTCTGGTTCTCCGGACCCTAACCCTAACCCTAACCCTAGAAGTTGCCGACCGCGGTTTCCGGCCACGGCCCCCCTGGGTTCTGGCTAGGAAAGCAGGGGAAGGAGCCATGTCTGTGCAGTGTCGTGCTCCTCTTGGCAGGCCTTTGCAATCCCAATTATCCCTGGAGCTGTGGGCTTTCTGGTTCTCCGGACCCTAACCCTAACCCTAACCCTAGAATTTGCCGAGCGCGGTTTCCGGCCACGGCCCCCCCTGGGTTCTGGCTAGGAAAGCAGGGGAAGGAGCCATGTCTGTGCAGTGTCGTGCTCCTCTTGGCAGGCCTTTGCAATCCCAATTATCCCTGGAGCTGTGGGCTTTCTGGTTCTCCGGACCCTAACCCTAACCCTAACCCTAGAAGTTGCCGACCGCGGTTTCCGGCCACGGCCCCCCCTGGGTTCTGGCTAGGAAAGCAGGGGAAGGAGCCATGTCTGTGCAGTGTCGTGCTCCTCTTGGCAGGCCTTTGCAATCCCAATTATCCCTGGAGCTGTGGGCTTTCTGGTTCTCCGGACCCTAACCCTAACCCTAGAAGTTGCCGACCGCGGTTTCCGGCCACGGCCCCCCCTGGGTTCTGGCTAGGAAAGCAGGGGAAGGAGCCATGTCTGTGCAGTGTCGTGCTCCTCTTGGCAGGCCTTTGCAATCCCAATTATCCCTGGAGCTGTGGGCTTTCTGGTTCTCCGGACCCTAACCCTAACCCTAACCCTAGAAGTTGCCGACCGCGGTTTCCGGCCACGGCCCCCCTGGGTTCTGGCTAGGAAAGCAGGGGAAGGAGCCATGTCTGTGCAGTGTCGTGCTCCTCTTGGCAGGCCTTTGCAATCCCAATTATCCCTGGAGCTGTGGGCTTTCTGGTTCTCCGGACCCTAACCCTAACCCTAACCCTAGAATTTGCCGAGCGCGGTTTCCGGCCACGGCCCCCCCTGGGTTCTGGCTAGGAAAGCAGGGGAAGGAGCCATGTCTGTGCAGTGTCGTGCTCCTCTTGGCAGGCCTTTGCAATCCCAATTATCCCTGGAGCTGTGGGCTTTCTGGTTCTCCGGACCCTAACCCTAACCCTAGAAGTTGCCGACCGCGGTTTCCGGCCACGGGCCCCCCTGGGTTCTGGCTAGGAAAGCAGGGGAAGGAGCCATGTCTGTGCAGTGTCGTGCTCCTCTTGGCAGGCCTTTGCAATCCCAATTATCCCTGGAGCTGTGGGCTTTCTGGTTCTCCGGACCCTAACCCTAACCCTAACCCTAGAAGTTGCCGACCGCGGTTTCCGGCCACGGCCCCCCTGGGTTCTGGCTAGGAAAGCAGGGGAAGGAGCCATGTCTGTGCAGTGTCGTGCTCCTCTTGGCAGGCCTTTGCAATCCCAATTATCCCTGGAGCTGTGGGCTTTCTGGTTCTCCGGACCCTAACCCTAACCCTAACCCTAGAATTTGCCGAGCGCGGTTTCCGGCCACGGCCCCCCCTGGGTTCTGGCTAGGAAAGCAGGGGAAGGAGCCATGTCTGTGCAGTGTCGTGCTCCTCTTGGCAGGCCTTTGCAATCCCAATTATCCCTGGAGCTGTGGGCTTTCTGGTTCTCCGGACCCTAACCCTAACCCTAACCCTAGAAGTTGCCGACCGCGGTTTCCGGCCACGGCCCCCCCTGGGTTCTGGCTAGGAAAGCAGGGGAAGGAGCCATGTCTGTGCAGTGTCGTGCTCCTCTTGGCAGGCCTTTGCAATCCCAATTATCCCTGGAGCTGTGGGCTTTCTGGTTCTCCGGACCCTAACCCTAACCCTAGAAGTTGCCGACCGCGGTTTCCGGCCACGGCCCCCCCTGGGTTCTGGCTAGGAAAGCAGGGGAAGGAGCCATGTCTGTGCAGTGTCGTGCTCCTCTTGGCAGGCCTTTGCAATCCCAATTATCCCTGGAGCTGTGGGCTTTCTGGTTCTCCGGACCCTAACCCTAACCCTAACCCTAGAAGTTGCCGACCGCGGTTTCCGGCCACGGCCCCCCTGGGTTCTGGCTAGGAAAGCAGGGGAAGGAGCCATGTCTGTGCAGTGTCGTGCTCCTCTTGGCAGGCCTTTGCAATCCCAATTATCCCTGGAGCTGTGGGCTTTCTGGTTCTCCGGACCCTAACCCTAACCCTAACCCTAGAATTTGCCGAGCGCGGTTTCCGGCCACGGCCCCCCCTGGGTTCTGGCTAGGAAAGCAGGGGAAGGAGCCATGTCTGTGCAGTGTCGTGCTCCTCTTGGCAGGCCTTTGCAATCCCAATTATCCCTGGAGCTGTGGGCTTTCTGGTTCTCCGGACCCTAACCCTAACCCTAGAAGTTGCCGACCGCGGTTTCCGGCCACGGGCCCCCCTGGGTTCTGGCTAGGAAAGCAGGGGAAGGAGCCATGTCTGTGCAGTGTCGTGCTCCTCTTGGCAGGCCTTTGCAATCCCAATTATCCCTGGAGCTGTGGGCTTTCTGGTTCTCCGGACCCTAACCCTAACCCTAACCCTAGAAGTTGCCGACCGCGGTTTCCGGCCACGGCCCCCCTGGGTTCTGGCTAGGAAAGCAGGGGAAGGAGCCATGTCTGTGCAGTGTCGTGCTCCTCTTGGCAGGCCTTTGCAATCCCAATTATCCCTGGAGCTGTGGGCTTTCTGGTTCTCCGGACCCTAACCCTAACCCTAACCCTAGAATTTGCCGAGCGCGGTTTCCGGCCACGGCCCCCCCTGGGTTCTGGCTAGGAAAGCAGGGGAAGGAGCCATGTCTGTGCAGTGTCGTGCTCCTCTTGGCAGGCCTTTGCAATCCCAATTATCCCTGGAGCTGTGGGCTTTCTGGTTCTCCGGACCCTAACCCTAACCCTAACCCTAGAAGTTGCCGACCGCGGTTTCCGGCCACGGCCCCCCCTGGGTTCTGGCTAGGAAAGCAGGGGAAGGAGCCATGTCTGTGCAGTGTCGTGCTCCTCTTGGCAGGCCTTTGCAATCCCAATTATCCCTGGAGCTGTGGGCTTTCTGGTTCTCCGGACCCTAACCCTAACCCTAGAAGTTGCCGACCGCGGTTTCCGGCCACGGCCCCCCCTGGGTTCTGGCTAGGAAAGCAGGGGAAGGAGCCATGTCTGTGCAGTGTCGTGCTCCTCTTGGCAGGCCTTTGCAATCCCAATTATCCCTGGAGCTGTGGGCTTTCTGGTTCTCCGGACCCTAACCCTAACCCTAACCCTAGAAGTTGCCGACCGCGGTTTCCGGCCACGGCCCCCCCTGGGTTCTGGCTAGGAAAGCAGGGGAAGGAGCCATGTCTGTGCAGTGTCGTGCTCCTCTTGGCAGGCCTTTGCAATCCCAATTATCCCTGGAGCTGTGGGCTTTCTGGTTCTCTGGACCCTAACCCTAACCCTAACCCTAGAAGTTGCCGACCGCGGTTCCCGGCCACGGCCCTCCCTGGGTTCTGGCTAGGAAAGCAGGGGAAGGAGCCATGTCT
This sequence comes from Rhynochetos jubatus, assembly GCA_027574665.1. Classification (NCBI taxonomy): domain Eukaryota; kingdom Metazoa; phylum Chordata; class Aves; order Eurypygiformes; family Rhynochetidae; genus Rhynochetos; species Rhynochetos jubatus. Next base: position 7,234,686 of record CM050661.1, read on the forward strand.
GTGCAGTGTCGTGCTCCTCTTGGCAGGCCTTTGCAATCCCAATTATCGCTGGAGCTGTGGGCTTTCTGGTTCTCCAGACCCTAACCCTAACCCTAACCCTAGAAGTTGCCGACCGCGGTTTCTGGGCATGGCCCCCCCTGAGTTCTGGCTAGGAAAGCTGGGGAAGGAGCCATGTCGGTGCAGTGTCGTGCTCCTCTTGGCAGGCCTTTGCAATCCCAATTATCCCTGGAGCTGTGGGCTTTCTGGTTCTCCGGACCCTAACCCTAACCCTAACCCTAGAAGTTGCCGACCGCGGTTTCCGGCCACGGCCCCCCCTGGGTTCTGGCTAGGAAAGCAGGGGAAGGAGCCATGTCTGTGCAGTGTCGTGCTCCTCTTGGCAGGCCTTTGCAATCCCAATTATCCCTGGAGCTGTGGGCTTTCTGGTTCTCCGGACCCTAACCCTAACCCTAGAAGTTGCCGACCGCGGTTTCCGGCCACGGCCCCCCCTGGGTTCTGGCTAGGAAAGCAGGGGAAGGAGCCATGTCTGTGCAGTGTCGTGCTCCTCTTGGCAGGCCTTTGCAATCCCAATTATCCCTGGAGCTGTGGGCTTTCTGGTTCTCCGGACCCTAACCCTAACCCTAGAAGTTGCCGACCGCGGTTTCCGGCCACGGCCCCCCCTGGGTTCTGGCTAGGAAAGCAGGGGAAGGAGCCATGTCTGTGCAGTGTCGTGCTCCTCTTGGCAGGCCTTTGCAATCCCAATTATCCCTGGAGCTGTGGGCTTTCTGGTTCTCCGGACCCTAACCCTAACCCTAACCCTAGAAGTTGCCGACCGCGGTTTCCGGCCACGGCCCCCCCTGGGTTCTGGCTAGGAAAGCAGGGGAAGGAGCCATGTCTGTGCAGTGTCGTGCTCCTCTTGGCAGGCCTTTGCAATCCCAATTATCCCTGGAGCTGTGGGCTTTCTGGTTCTCCGGACCCTAACCCTAACCCTAGAAGTTGCCGACTGCGGTTTCCGGCCACGGCCCCCCCTGGGTTCTGGCTAGGAAAGCAGGGGAAGGAGCCATGTCTGTGCAGTGTCGTGCTCCTCTTGGCAGGCCTTTGCAATCCCAATTATCCCTGGAGCTGTGGGCTTTCTGGTTCTCCGGACCCTAACCCTAACCCTAACCCTAGAAGTTGCCGACCGCGGTTTCCGGCCACGGCCCCCCCTGGTTTCTGGCTAGGAAAGCAGGGGAAGGAGCCACGTCTGTGCAGTGTCGTGCTCCTCTTGGCAGGCCTTTGCAATCCCAATTATCCCTGGAGCTGTGGGCTTTCTGGTTCTCCGGACCCTAACCCTAACCCTAGAAGTTGCCGACCGCGGTTTCCGGCCACGGCCCCCCCTGGGTTCTGGCTAGGAAAGCAGGGGAAGGAGCCATGTCTGTGCAGTGTCGTGCTCCTCTTGGCAGGCCTTTGCAATCCCAATTATCCCTGGAGCTGTGGGCTTTCTGGTTCTCCAGACCCTAACCCTAACCCTAACCCTAGAAGTTGCCGACCGCGGTTTCCGGCTACGGCCCCCCCCGGGTTCTGGCTAGGAAAGCTGGGGAAGGAGCCATGTCTGTGCAGTGTCGTGCTCCTCTTGGCAGGCCTTTGCAATCCCAATTATCCCTGGAGCTCTGGGCTTTCTGGTTCTCCGGACCCTAACCCTAACCCTAACCCTAGAAGTTGCCGAGCGCGGTTTCCGGCCACGGCCCCCCCTGGGTTCTGGCTAGGAAAGCAGGGGAAGGAGCCATGTCTGTGCAGTGTCGTGCTCCTCTTGGCAGGCCTTTGCAATCCCAATTATCCCTGGAGCTGTGGGCTTTCTGGTTCTCCGGACCCTAACCCTAACCCTAGAAGTTGCCGACCGCGGTTTCCGGCCACGGCCCCCCCTGGGTTCTGGCTAGGAAAGCAGGGGAAGGAGCCATGTCTGTGCAGTGTCGTGCTCCTCTTGGCAGGCCTTTGCAATCCCAATTATCCCTGGAGCTGTGGGCTTTCTGGTTCTCCGGACCCTAACCCTAACCCTAACCCTAGAAGTTGCCGACCGCGGTTTCCGGCCATGGCCCCCCCTGTGTTCTGGCTAGGAAAGCAGGGGAAGGAGCCATGTCTGTGCAGTGTCGTGCTCCTCTTGGCAGGCCTTTGCAATCCCAATTATCCCTGGAGCTGTGGGCTTTCTGGTTCTCCGGACCCTAACCCTAACCCTAACCCTAGAAGTTGCCGACCGCGGTTCCCGGCCACGGCCCCCCCTGGGTTCTGGCTAGGAAAGCAGGGGAAGGAGCCATGTCTGTGCAGTGTCGTGCTCCTCTTGGCAGGCCTTTGCAATCCCAATTATCCCTGGAGCTGTGGGCTTTCTGGTTCTCCGGACCCTAACCCTAACCCTAACCCTAGAAGTTGCCGAGCGCGGTTTCCGGCCACGGCCCCCCCTGGGTTCTGGCTAGGAAAGCAGGGGAAGGAGCCATGTCTGTGCAGTGTCGTGCTCCTCTTGGCAGGCCTTTGCAATCCCAATTATCCCTGGAGCTGTGGGCTTTCTGGTTCTCCGGACCCTAACCCTAACCCTAACCCTAGAAGTTGCCGACCGCGGTTTCCGGCCACGGCCCCCCCCGGGTTCTGGATAGGAAAGCTGGGGAAGGAGCCATGTCTGTGCAGTGTCGTGCTCCTCTTGGCAGGCCTTTGCAATCCCAATTATCCCTGGAGCTGTGGGCTTTCTGGTTCTCCGGACCCTAACCCTAACCCTAGAAGTTGCCGACCGCGGTTTCCGGCCACGGCCCCCCCTGGGTTCTGGCTAGGAAAGCTGGGGAAGGAGCCATGTCTGTGCAGTGTCGTGCTCCTCTTGGCAGGCCTTTGCAATCCCAATTATCCCTGGAGCTGTGGGCTTTCTGGTTCTCCGGACCCTAACCCTAACCCTAACCCTAGAAGTTGCCAACTGCGGTTTCCGGCCACGGCCCCCCCTGGGTTCTGGCTAGGAAAGCAGGGGAAGGAGCCATGTCTGTGCAGTGTCGTGCTCCTCTTGGCAGGCCTTTGCAATCCCAATTATCCCTGGAGCTGTGGGCTTTCTGGTTCTCCGGACCCTAACCCTAACCCTAACCCTAGAAGTTGCCGACCGCGGTTTCCGGCCACGGCCCCCCCTGGGTTCTGGCTAGGAAAGCAGGGGAAGGAGCCATGTCTGTGCAGTGTCGTGCTCCTCTTGGCAGGCCTTTGCAATCCCAATTATCCCTGGAGCTGTGGGCTTTCTGGTTCTCCGGACCCTAACCCTAACCCTAGAAGTTGCCGACCGCGGTTTCCGGCCACGGGCCCCCCTGGGTTCTGGCTAGGAAAGCAGGGGAAGGAGCCATGTCTGTGCAGTGTCGTGCTCCTCTTGGCAGGCCTTTGCAATCCCAATTATCCCTGGAGCTGTGGGCTTTCTGGTTCTCCGGACCCTAACCCTAACCCTAACCCTAGAAGTTGCCGACCGCGGTTTCCGGCCACGGCCCCCCTGGGTTCTGGCTAGGAAAGCAGGGGAAGGAGCCATGTCTGTGCAGTGTCGTGCTCCTCTTGGCAGGCCTTTGCAATCCCAATTATCCCTGGAGCTGTGGGCTTTCTGGTTCTCCGGACCCTAACCCTAACCCTAACCCTAGAATTTGCCGAGCGCGGTTTCCGGCCACGGCCCCCCCTGGGTTCTGGCTAGGAAAGCAGGGGAAGGAGCCATGTCTGTGCAGTGTCGTGCTCCTCTTGGCAGGCCTTTGCAATCCCAATTATCCCTGGAGCTGTGGGCTTTCTGGTTCTCCGGACCCTAACCCTAACCCTAACCCTAGAAGTTGCCGACCGCGGTTTCCGGCCACGGCCCCCCCTGGGTTCTGGCTAGGAAAGCAGGGGAAGGAGCCATGTCTGTGCAGTGTCGTGCTCCTCTTGGCAGGCCTTTGCAATCCCAATTATCCCTGGAGCTGTGGGCTTTCTGGTTCTCCGGACCCTAACCCTAACCCTAGAAGTTGCCGACCGCGGTTTCCGGCCACGGCCCCCCCTGGGTTCTGGCTAGGAAAGCAGGGGAAGGAGCCATGTCTGTGCAGTGTCGTGCTCCTCTTGGCAGGCCTTTGCAATCCCAATTATCCCTGGAGCTGTGGGCTTTCTGGTTCTCCGGACCCTAACCCTAACCCTAACCCTAGAAGTTGCCGACCGCGGTTTCCGGCCACGGCCCCCCCTGGGTTCTGGCTAGGAAAGCAGGGGAAGGAGCCATGTCTGTGCAGTGTCGTGCTCCTCTTGGCAGGCCTTTGCAATCCCAATTATCCCTGGAGCTGTGGGCTTTCTGGTTCTCTGGACCCTAACCCTAACCCTAACCCTAGAAGTTGCCGACCGCGGTTCCCGGCCACGGCCCTCCCTGGGTTCTGGCTAGGAAAGCAGGGGAAGGAGCCATGTCTGTGCAGTGTCGTGCTCCTCTTGGCAGGCCTTTGCAATCCCAATTATCGCTGGAGCTGTGGGCTTTCTGGTTCTCCAGACCCTAACCCTAACCCTAACCCTAGAAGTTGCCGACCGCGGTTTCTGGGCATGGCCCCCCCTGAGTTCTGGCTAGGAAAGCTGGGGAAGGAGCCATGTCGGTGCAGTGTCGTGCTCCTCTTGGCAGGCCTTTGCAATCCCAATTATCCCTGGAGCTGTGGGCTTTCTGGTTCTCCGGACCCTAACCCTAACCCTAACCCTAGAAGTTGCCGACCGCGGTTTCCGGCCACGGCCCCCCCTGGGTTCTGGCTAGGAAAGCAGGGGAAGGAGCCATGTCTGTGCAGTGTCGTGCTCCTCTTGGCAGGCCTTTGCAATCCCAATTATCCCTGGAGCTGTGGGCTTTCTGGTTCTCCGGACCCTAACCCTAACCCTAGAAGTTGCCGACCGCGGTTTCCGGCCACGGCCCCCCCTGGGTTCTGGCTAGGAAAGCAGGGGAAGGAGCCATGTCTGTGCAGTGTCGTGCTCCTCTTGGCAGGCCTTTGCAATCCCAATTATCCCTGGAGCTGTGGGCTTTCTGGTTCTCCGGACCCTAACCCTAACCCTAGAAGTTGCCGACCGCGGTTTCCGGCCACGGCCCCCCCTGGGTTCTGGCTAGGAAAGCAGGGGAAGGAGCCATGTCTGTGCAGTGTCGTGCTCCTCTTGGCAGGCCTTTGCAATCCCAATTATCCCTGGAGCTGTGGGCTTTCTGGTTCTCCGGACCCTAACCCTAACCCTAACCCTAGAAGTTGCCGACCGCGGTTTCCGGCCACGGCCCCCCCTGGGTTCTGGCTAGGAAAGCAGGGGAAGGAGCCATGTCTGTGCAGTGTCGTGCTCCTCTTGGCAGGCCTTTGCAATCCCAATTATCCCTGGAGCTGTGGGCTTTCTGGTTCTCCGGACCCTAACCCTAACCCTAGAAGTTGCCGACTGCGGTTTCCGGCCACGGCCCCCCCTGGGTTCTGGCTAGGAAAGCAGGGGAAGGAGCCATGTCTGTGCAGTGTCGTGCTCCTCTTGGCAGGCCTTTGCAATCCCAATTATCCCTGGAGCTGTGGGCTTTCTGGTTCTCCGGACCCTAACCCTAACCCTAACCCTAGAAGTTGCCGACCGCGGTTTCCGGCCACGGCCCCCCCTGGGTTCTGGCTAGGAAAGCAGGGGAAGGAGCCACGTCTGTGCAGTGTCGTGCTCCTCTTGGCAGGCCTTTGCAATCCCAATTATCCCTGGAGCTGTGGGCTTTCTGGTTCTCCGGACCCTAACCCTAACCCTAGAAGTTGCCGACCGCGGTTTCCGGCCACGGCCCCCCCTGGGTTCTGGCTAGGAAAGCAGGGGAAGGAGCCATGTCTGTGCAGTGTCGTGCTCCTCTTGGCAGGCCTTTGCAATCCCAATTATCCCTGGAGCTGTGGGCTTTCTGGTTCTCCAGACCCTAACCCTAACCCTAACCCTAGAAGTTGCCGACCGCGGTTTCCGGCTACGGCCCCCCCCGGGTTCTGGCTAGGAAAGCTGGGGAAGGAGCCATGTCTGTGCAGTGTCGTGCTCCTCTTGGCAGGCCTTTGCAATCCCAATTATCCCTGGAGCTGTGGGCTTTCTGGTTCTCCGGACCCTAACCCTAACCCTAACCCTAGAAGTTGCCGAGCGCGGTTTCCGGCCACGGCCCCCCCTGGGTTCTGGCTAGGAAAGCAGGGGAAGGAGCCATGTCTGTGCAGTGTCGTGCTCCTCTTGGCAGGCCTTTGCAATCCCAATTATCCCTGGAGCTGTGGGCTTTCTGGTTCTCCGGACCCTAACCCTAACCCTAGAAGTTGCCGACCGCGGTTTCCGGCCACGGCCCCCCCTGGGTTCTGGCTAGGAAAGCAGGGGAAGGAGCCATGTCTGTGCAGTGTCGTGCTCCTCTTGGCAGGCCTTTGCAATCCCAATTATCCCTGGAGCTGTGGGCTTTCTGGTTCTCCGGACCCTAACCCTAACCCTAACCCTAGAAGTTGCCGACCGCGGTTTCCGGCCATGGCCCCCCCTGTGTTCTGGCTAGGAAAGCAGGGGAAGGAGCCATGTCTGTGCAGTGTCGTGCTCCTCTTGGCAGGCCTTTGCAATCCCAATTATCCCTGGAGCTGTGGGCTTTCTGGTTCTCCGGACCCTAACCCTAACCCTAACCCTAGAAGTTGCCGACCGCGGTTCCCGGCCACGGCCCCCCCTGGGTTCTGGCTAGGAAAGCAGGGGAAGGAGCCATGTCTGTGCAGTGTCGTGCTCCTCTTGGCAGGCCTTTGCAATCCCAATTATCCCTGGAGCTGTGGGCTTTCTGGTTCTCCGGACCCTAACCCTAACCCTAACCCTAGAAGTTGCCGAGCGCGGTTTCCGGCCACGGCCCCCCCTGGGTTCTGGCTAGGAAAGCAGGGGAAGGAGCCATGTCTGTGCAGTGTCGTGCTCCTCTTGGCAGGCCTTTGCAATCCCAATTATCCCTGGAGCTGTGGGCTTTCTGGTTCTCCGGACCCTAACCCTAACCCTAACCCTAGAAGTTGCCGACCGCGGTTTCCGGCCACGGCCCCCCCCGGGTTCTGGATAGGAAAGCTGGGGAAGGAGCCATGTCTGTGCAGTGTCGTGCTCCTCTTGGCAGGCCTTTGCAATCCCAATTATCCCTGGAGCTGTGGGCTTTCTGGTTCTCCGGACCCTAACCCTAACCCTAGAAGTTGCCGACCGCGGTTTCCGGCCACGGCCCCCCCTGGGTTCTGGCTAGGAAAGCTGGGGAAGGAGCCATGTCTGTGCAGTGTCGTGCTCCTCTTGGCAGGCCTTTGCAATCCCAATTATCCCTGGAGCTGTGGGCTTTCTGGTTCTCCGGACCCTAACCCTAACCCTAACCCTAGAAGTTGCCAACTGCGGTTTCCGGCCACGGCCCCCCCTGGGTTCTGGCTAGGAAAGCAGGGGAAGGAGCCATGTCTGTGCAGTGTCGTGCTCCTCTTGGCAGGCCTTTGCAATCCCAATTATCCCTGGAGCTGTGGGCTTTCTGGTTCTCCGGACCCTAACCCTAACCCTAACCCTAGAAGTTGCCGACCGCGGTTTCCGGCCACGGCCCCCCCTGGGTTCTGGCTAGGAAAGCAGGGGAAGGAGCCATGTCTGTGCAGTGTCGTGCTCCTCTTGGCAGGCCTTTGCAATCCCAATTATCCCTGGAGCTGTGGGCTTTCTGGTTCTCCGGACCCTAACCCTAACCCTAACCCTAGAAGTTGCCGACCGCGGTTTCCGGCCACGGCCCCCCCTGGGTTCTGGCTAGGAAAGCTGGGGAAGGACCCATGTCTGTGCAGTGTCGTGCTCCTCTTGGCAGGCCTTTGCAATCCCAATTATCCCTGGAGCTGTGGGCTTTCTGGTTCTCCGGACCCTAACCGTAACCCTAGAAGTTGCCGACCGCGGTTTCCGGCCACGGGCCCCCCTGGGTTCTGGCTAGGAAAGCAGGGGAAGGAGCCATGTCTGTGCAGTGTCGTGCTCCTCTTGGCAGGCCTTTGCAATCCCAATTATCCCTGGAGCTGTGGGCTTTCTGGTTCTCCGGACCCTAACCCTAACCCTAACCCTAGAAGTTGCCAACTGCGGTTTCCGGCCACGGCCCCCCCTGGGTTCTGGCTAGGAAAGCAGGGGAAGGAGCCATGTCTGTGCAGTGTCGTGCTCCTCTTGGCAGGCCTTTGCAATCCCAATTATCCCTGGAGCTGTGGGCTTTCTGGTTCTCCGGACCCTAACCCTAACCCTAACCCTAGAAGTTGCCAACTGCGGTTTCCGGCCACGGCCCCCCCTGGGTTCTGGCTAGGAAAGCAGGGGAAGGAGCCATGTCTGTGCAGTGTCGTGCTCCTCTTGGCAGGCCTTTGCAATCCCAATTATCCCTGGAGCTGTGGGCTTTCTGGTTCTCCGGACCCTAACCCTAACCCTAACCCTAGAAGTTGCCGACCGCGGTTTCCGGCCACGGCCCCCCCTGGGTTCTGGCTAGGAAAGCTGGGGAAGGAGCCATGTCTGTGCAGTGTCGTGCTCCTCTTGGCAGGCCTTTGCAATCCCAATTATCCCTGGAGCTGTGGGCTTTCTGGTTCTCCGGACCCTAACCCTAACCCTAACCCTAGAAGTTGCCGACCGCGGTTTCCGGCCACGGCCCCCCCTGGGTTCTGGCTAGGAAAGCTGGGGAAGGACCCATGTCTGTGCAGTGTCGTGCTCCTCTTGGCAGGCCTTTGCAATCCCAATTATCCCTGGAGCTGTGGGCTTTCTGGTTCTCCGGACCCTAACCGTAACCCTAGAAGTTGCCGACCGCGGTTTCCGGCCACGGGCCCCCCTGGGTTCTGGCTAGGAAAGCAGGGGAAGGAGCCATGTCTGTGCAGTGTCGTGCTCCTCTTGGCAGGCCTTTGCAATCCCAATTATCCCTGGAGCTGTGGGCTTTCTGGTTCTCCGGACCCTAACCCTAACCCTAACCCTAGAAGTTGCCGACCGCGGTTTCCGGCCACGGCCCCCCTGGGTTCTGGCTAGGAAAGCAGGGGAAGGAGCCATGTCTGTGCAGTGTCGTGCTCCTCTTGGCAGGCCTTTGCAATCCCAATTATCCCTGGAGCTGTGGGCTTTCTGGTTCTCCGGACCCTAACCCTAACCCTAACCCTAGAAGTTGCCGACCGCGGTTTCCGGCCACGGCCCCCCCTGGGTTCTGGCTAGGAAAGCAGGGGAAGGAGCCATGTCTGTGCAGTGTCGTGCTCCTCTTGGCAGGCCTTTGCAATCCCAATTATCCCTGGAGCTGTGGGCTTTCTGGTTCTCCGGACCCTAACCCTAACCCTAGAAGTTGCCGACCGCGGTTTCCGGCCACGGCCCCCCCTGGGTTCTGGCTAGGAAAGCAGGGGAAGGAGCCATGTCTGTGCAGTGTCGTGCTCCTCTTGGCAGGCCTTTGCAATCCCAATTATCCCTGGAGCTGTGGGCTTTCTGGTTCTCCGGACCCTAACCCTAACCCTAACCCTAGAAGTTGCCGACCGCGGTTTCCGGCCACGGCCCCCCCTGGGTTCTGGCTAGGAAAGCAGGGGAAGGAGCCATGTCTGTGCAGTGTCGTGCTCCTCTTGGCAGGCCTTTGCAATCCCAATTATCCCTGGAGCTGTGGGCTTTCTGGTTCTCTGGACCCTAACCCTAACCCTAACCCTAGAAGTTGCCGACCGCGGTTCCCGGCCACGGCCCCCCCTGGGTTCTGGCTAGGAAAGCTGGGGAAGGAGCCATGTCTGTGCAGTGTCGTGCTCCTCTTGGCAGGCCTTTGCAATCCCAATTATCCCTGGAGCTGTGGGCTTTCTGGTTCTCTGGACCCTAACCCTAACCCTAACCCTAGAAGTTGCCAACCGCGGTTTCCGGCCACGGCCCCCCCTGGGTTCTGGCTAGGAAAGCAGGGGAAGGAGCCATGTCTGTGCAGTGTCGTGCTCCTCTTGGCAGGCCTTTGCAATCCCAATTATCGCTGGAGCTGTGGGCTTTCTGGTTCTCCAGACCCTAACCCTAACCCTAACCCTAGAAGTTGCCGACCGCGGTTTCTGGGCATGGCCCCCCCTGAGTTCTGGCTAGGAAAGCTGGGGAAGGAGCCATGTCGGTGCAGTGTCGTGCTCCTCTTGGCAGGCCTTTGCAATCCCAATTATCCCTGGAGCTGTGGGCTTTCTGGTTCTCCGGACCCTAACCCTAACCCTAACCCTAGAAGTTGCCGACCGCGGTTTCCGGCCACGGCCCCCCCTGGGTTCTGGCTAGGAAAGCAGGGGAAGGAGCCATGTCTGTGCAGTGTCGTGCTCCTCTTGGCAGGCCTTTGCAATCCCAATTATCCCTGGAGCTGTGGGCTTTCTGGTTCTCCGGACCCTAACCCTAACCCTAACCCTAGAAGTTGCCGACCGCGGTTTCCGGCCACGGCCCCCCCTGGGTTCTGGCTAGGAAAGCAGGGGAAGGAGCCATGTCTGTGCAGTGTCGTGCTCCTCTTGGCAGGCCTTTGCAATCCCAATTATCCCTGGAGCTGTGGGCTTTCTGGTTCTCCGGACCCTAACCCTAACCCTAACCCTAGAAGTTGCCGACCGCGGTTTCCGGCCACGGCCCCCCCTGGGTTCTGGCTAGGAAAGCAGGGGAAGGAGCCATGTCTGTGCAGTGTCGTGCTCCTCTTGGCAGGCCTTTGCAATCCCAATTATCCCTGGAGCTGTGGGCTTTCTGGTTCTCCGGACCCTAAACCTAACCCTAACCCTAGAAGTTGCCGACCGCGGTTCCCGGCCACGGCCCTCCCTGGGTTCTGGCTAGGAAAGCAGGGGAAGGAGCCATGTCTGTGCAGTGTCGTGCTCCTCTTGGCAGGCCTTTGCAATCCCAATTATCCCTGGAGCTGTGGGCTTTCTGGTTCTTCGGACCCTAACCCTAACCCTAACCCTAGAAGTTGCCGACCTCGGTTTCCGGCCACGGCCCCCCCTGGGTTCTGGCTAGGAAAGCTGGGGAAGGAGCCATGTCTGTGCAGTGTCGTGCTCCTCTTGGCAGGCCTTTGCAATCCCAATTATCCCTGGAGCTGTGGGCTTTCTGGTTCTCCGGACCCTAACCCTAACCCTAACCCTAGAAGTTGCCGACCGCGGTTTCCGGCCACGGCCCCCCCTGGGTTCTGGCTAGGAAAGCAGGGGAAGGAGCCATGTCTGTGCAGTGTCGTGCTCCTCTTGGCAGGCCTTTGCAATCCCAATTATCCCTGGAGCTGTGGGCTTTCTGGTTCTCCGGACCCTAACCCTAACCCTAGAAGTTGCCGACCGCGGTTTCCGGCCACGGCCCCCCCTGGGTTCTGGCTAGGAAAGCAGGGGAAGGAGCCATGTCTGTGCAGTGTCGTGCTCCTCTTGGCAGGCCTTTGCAATCCCAATTATCCCTGGAGCTGTGGGCTTTCTGGTTCTCCGGACCCTAACCCTAACCCTAACCCTAGAAGTTGCCGAGCGCGGTTTCCGGCCACGGCCCCCCCTGGGTTCTGGCTAGGAAAGCAGGGGAAGGAGCCATGTCTGTGCAGTGTCGTGCTCCTCTTGGCAGGCCTTTGCAATCCCAATTATCCCTGGAGCTGTGGGCTTTCTGGTTCTCTGGACCCTAACCCTAACCCTAACCCTAGAAGTTGCCGACCGCGGTTCCCGGCCACGGCCCTCCCTGGGTTCTGGCTAGGAAAGCAGGGGAAGGAGCCATGTCTGTGCAGTGTCGTGCTCCTCTTGGCAGGCCTTTGCAATCCCAATTATCCCTGGAGCTGTGGGCTTTCTGGTTCTCTGGACCCTAACCCTAACCCTAACCCTAGAAGTTGCCAACCGCGGTTTCCGGCCACGGCCCCCCCTGGGTTCTGGCTAGGAAAGCAGGGGAAGGAGCCATGTCTGTGCAGTGTCGTGCTCCTCTTGGCAGGCCTTTGCAATCCCAATTATCGCTGGAGCTGTGGGCTTTCTGGTTCTCCAGACCCTAACCCTAACCCTAACCCTAGAAGTTGCCGACCGCGGTTTCTGGGCATGGCCCCCCCTGAGTTCTGGCTAGGAAAGCTGGGGAAGGAGCCATGTCGGTGCAGTGTCGTGCTCCTCTTGGCAGGCCTTTGCAATCCCAATTATCCCTGGAGCTGTGGGCTTTCTGGTTCTCCGGACCCTAACCCTAACCCTAACCCTAGAAGTTGCCGACCGTGGTTTCCGGCCACGGCCCCCCCTGGGTTCTGGCTAGGAAAGCAGGGGAAGGAGCCATGTCTGTGCAGTGTCGTGCTCCTCTTGGCAGGCCTTTGCAATCCCAATTATCCCTGGAGCTGTGGGCTTTCTGGTTCTCCGGACCCTAACCCTAACCCTAACCCTAGAAGTTGCCGACCGCGGTTTCCGGCCACGGCCCCCCCTGGGTTCTGGCTAGGAAAGCAGGGGAAGGAGCCATGTCTGTGCAGTGTCGTGCTCCTCTTGGCAGGCCTTTGCAATCCCAATTATCGCTGGAGCTGTGGGCTTTCTGGTTCTCCAGATCCTAACCCTAACCCTAACCCTAGAAGTTGCCGACCGCGGTTTCTGGGCATGGCCCCCCCTGAGTTCTGGCTAGGAAAGCTGGGGAAGGAGCCATGTCGGTGCAGTGTCGTGCTCCTCTTGGCAGGCCTTTGCAATCCCAATTATCCCTGGAGCTGTGGGCTTTCTGGTTCTCCGGACCCTAACCCTAACCCTAACCCTAGAAGTTGCCGACCGTGGTTTCCGGCCACGGCCCCCCCTGGGTTCTGGCTAGGAAAGCAGGGGAAGGAGCCATGTCTGTGCAGTGTCGTGCTCCTCTTGGCAGGCCTTTGCAATCCCAATTATCCCTGGAGCTGTGGGCTTTCTGGTTCTCCGGACCCTAACCCTAACCCTAACCCTAGAAGTTGCCGACCGCGGTTTCCGGCCACGGCCCCCCCTGGGTTCTGGCTAGGAAAGCAGGGGAAGGAGCCATGTCTGTGCAGTGTCGTGCTCCTCTTGGCAGGCCTTTGCAATCCCAATTATCCCTGGAGCTGTGGGCTTTCTGGTTCTCCGGACCCTAACCCTAACCCTAACCCTAGAAGTTGCCGACCGCGGTTTCCGGCCACGGCCCCCCCTGGGTTCTGGCTAGGAAAGCAGGGGAAGGAGCCATGTCTGTGCAGTGTCGTGCTCCTCTTGGCAGGCCTTTGCAATCCCAATTATCCCTGGAGCTGTGGGCTTTCTGGTTCTCCGGACCCTAAACCTAACCCTAACCCTAGAAGTTGCCGACCGCGGTTCCCGGCCACGGCCCTCCCTGGGTTCTGGCTAGGAAAGCAGGGGAAGGAGCCATGTCTGTGCAGTGTCGTGCTCCTCTTGGCAGGCCTTTGCAATCCCAATTATCCCTGGAGCTGTGGGCTTTCTGGTTCTCCGGACCCTAACCCTAACCCTAACCCTAGAAGTTGCCGACCTCGGTTTCCGGCCACGGACCCCCTGGGTTCTGGCTAGGAAAGCTGGGGAAGGAGCCATGTCTGTGCAGTGTCGTGCTCCTCTTGGCAGGCCTTTGCAATCCCAATTATCCCTGGAGCTGTGGGCTTTCTGGTTCTCCGGACCCTAACCCTAACCCTAGAAGTTGCCGACCGCGGTTTCCGGCCACGGCCCCCCCTGGGTTCTGGCTAGGAAAGCAGGGGAAGGAGCCATGTCTGTGCAGTGTCGTGCTCCTCTTGGCAGGCCTTTGCAATCCCAATTATCCCTGGAGCTGTGGGCTTTCTGGTTCTCCGGACCCTAACCCTAACCCTAACCCTAGAAGTTGCCGACCGCGGTTTCTGGCCACGGCCCCCCCTGGGTTCTGGCTAGGAAAGCAGGGGAAGGAGCCATGTCTGTGCAGTGTCGTGCTCCTCTTGGCAGGCCTTTGCAATCCCAATTATCGCTGGAGCTGTGGGCTTTCTGGTTCTCCAGACCCTAACCCTAACCCTAACCCTAGAAGTTGCCGACCGCGGTTTCTGGGCATGGCCCCCCCTGAGTTCTGGCTAGGAAAGCTGGGGAAGGAGCCATGTCGGTGCAGTGTCGTGCTCCTCTTGGCAGGCCTTTGCAATCCCAATTATCCCTGGAGCTGTGGGCTTTCTGGTTCTCCGGACCCTAACCCTAACCCTAACCCTAGAAGTTGCCGACCGCGGTTTCCGGCCACGGCCCCCCCTGGGTTCTGGCTAGGAAAGCAGGGGAAGGAGCCATGTCTGTGCAGTGTCGTGCTCCTCTTGGCAGGCCTTTGCAATCCCAATTATCCCTGGAGCTGTGGGCTTTCTGGTTCTCCGGACCCTAACCCTAACCCTAACCCTAGAAGTTGCCGACCGCGGTTTCCGGCCACGGCCCCCCCTGGGTTCTGGCTAGGAAAGCAGGGGAAGGAGCCATGTCTGTGCAGTGTCGTGCTCCTCTTGGCAGGCCTTTGCAATCCCAATTATCCCTGGAGCTGTGGGCTTTCTGGTTCTCCGGACCCTAAACCTAACCCTAACCCTAGAAGTTGCCGACCGCGGTTCCCGGCCACGGCCCTCCCTGGGTTCTGGCTAGGAAAGCAGGGGAAGGAGCCATGTCTGTGCAGTGTCGTGCTCCTCTTGGCAGGCCTTTGCAATCCCAATTATCCCTGGAGCTGTGGGCTTTCTGGTTCTCCGGACCCTAACCCTAACCCTAACCCTAGAAGTTGCCGACCTCGGTTTCCGGCCACGGCCCCCCCTGGGTTCTGGCTAGGAAAGCTGGGGAAGGAGCCATGTCTGTGCAGTGTCGTGCTCCTCTTGGCAGGCCTTTGCAATCCCAATTATCCCTGGAGCTGTGGGCTTTCTGGTTCTCCGGACCCTAACCCTAACCCTAGAAGTTGCCGACCGCGGTTTCCGGCCACGGCCCCCCCTGGGTTCTGGCTAGGAAAGCAGGGGAAGGAGCCATGTCTGTGCAGTGTCGTGCTCCTCTTGGCAGGCCTTTGCAATCCCAATTATCCCTGGAGCTGTGGGCTTTCTGGTTCTCCGGACCCTAACCCTAACCCTAACCCTAGAAGTTGCCGACCGCGGTTTCTGGCCACGGCCCCCCCTGGGTTCTGGCTAGGAAAGCTGGGGAAGGAGCCATGTCTGTGCAGTGTCGTGCTCCTCTTGGCAGGCCTTTGCAATCCCAATTATCCCTGGAGCTGTGGGCTTTCTGGTTCTCCGGACCCTAACCCTAACCCTAACCCTAGAAGTTGCCAACCGCGGTTTCCGGCCACGGCCCCCCCTGGGTTCTGGCTAGGAAAGCAGGGGAAGGAGCCATGTCTGTGCAGTGTCGTGCTCCTCTTGGCAGGCCTTTGCAATCCCAATTATCGCTGGAGCTGTGGGCTTTCTGGTTCTCCAGACCCTAACCCTAACCCTAACCCTAGAAGTTGCCGACCGCGGTTTCTGGGCATGGCCCCCCCTGAGTTCTGGCTAGGAAAGCTGGGGAAGGAGCCATGTCGGTGCAGTGTCGTGCTCCTCTTGGCAGGCCTTTGCAATCCCAATTATCCCTGGAGCTGTGGGCTTTCTGGTTCTCCGGACCCTAACCCTAACCCTAACCCTAGAAGTTGCCGACCGCGGTTTCCGGCCACGGCCCCCCCTGGGTTCTGGCTAGGAAAGCAGGGGAAGGAGCCATGTCTGTGCAGTGTCGTGCTCCACTTGGCAGGCCTTTGCAATCCCAATTATCCCTGGAGCTGTGGGCTTTCTGGTTCTCCGGACCCTAACCCTAACCCTAGAAGTTGCCGAGCGCGGTTTCCGTCCACGGCCCACCCTGGGTTCTGGCTAGGAAAGCAGGGGAAGGAGCCATGTCTGTGCAGTGTCGTGCTCCTCTTGGCAGGCCTTTGCAATCCCAATTATCCCTGGAGCTGTGGGCTTTCTGGTTCTCCGGACCCTAACCCTAACCCTAACCCTAGAAGTTGCCGACCGCGGTTTCCGGCCACGGCCCCCCCTGGGTTCTGGCTAGGAAAGCAGGGGAAGGAGCCATGTCTGTGCAGTGTCGTGCTCCTCTTGGCAGGCCTTTGCAATCCCAATTATCCCTGGAGCTGTGGGCTTTCTGGTTCTCCGGACCCTAACCCTAACCCTAGAAGTTGCCGACCGCGGTTTCCGGCCACGGCCCCCCCTGGGTTCTGGCTAGGAAAGCAGGGGAAGGAGCCATGTCTGTGCAGTGTCGTGCTCCTCTTGGCAGGCCTTTGCAATCCCAATTATCCCTGGAGCTGTGGGCTTTCTGGTTCTCCCGACCCTAACCCTAACCCTAGAAGTTGCCGACCGCGGTTTCCGGCCACGGCCCCCCCTGGGTTCTGGCTAGGAAAGCAGGGGAAGGAGCCATGTCTGTGCAGTGTCGTGCTCCTCTTGGCAGGCCTTTGCAATCCCAATTATCCCTGGAGCTGTGGGCTTTCTGGTTCTCCGGACCCTAACCCTAACCCTAACCCTAGAAGTTGCCGACCGCGGTTTCCGGCCACGGCCCCCCCTGGGTTCTGGCTAGGAAAGCAGGGGAAGGAGCCATGTCGGTGCAGTGTCGTGCTCCTCTTGGCAGGCCTTTGCAATCCCAATTATCCCTGGAGCTGTGGGCTTTCTGGTTCTCCGGACCCTAACCCTAACCCTAACCCTAGAAGTTGCCGACCGCGGTTTCCGGCCACGGCCCCCCCTGGGTTCTGGCTAGGAAAGTAGGGGAAGGAGCCATGTCTGTGCAGTGTCGTGCTCCTCTTGGCAGGCCTTTGCAATCCCAATTATCCCTGGAGCTGTGGGCTTTCTGGTTCTCCGGACCCTAACCCTAACCCTAGAAGTTGCCGACCGCGGTTTCCGGCCACGGCCCCCCCTGGGTTCTGGCTAGGAAAGCAGGGGAAGGAGCCATGTCTGTGCAGTGTCGTGCTCCTCTTGGCAGGCCTTTGCAATCCCAATTATCCCTGGAGCTGTGGGCTTTCTGGTTCTCCGGACCCTAACCCTAACCCTAACCCTAGAAGTTGCCGACCGCGGTTTCCGGCCACGGCCCCCCCTGGGTTCTGGCTAGGAAAGCAGGGGAAGGAGCCATGTCGGTGCAGTGTCGTGCTCCTCTTGGCAGGCCTTTGCAATCCCAATTATCCCTGGAGCTGTGGGCTTTCTGGTTCTCCGGACCCTAACCCTAACCCTAACCCTAGAAGTTGCCGACCGCGGTTTCCGGCCACGGCCCCCCCTGGGTTCTGGCTAGGAAAGTAGGGGAAGGAGCCATGTCTGTGCAGTGTCGTGCTCCTCTTGGCAGGCCTTTGCAATCCCAATTATCCCTGGAGCTGTGGGCTTTCTGGTTCTCCGGACCCTAACCCTAACCCTAACCCTAGAAGTTGCCGACCGCGGTTTCCGGCCACGGCCCCCCCTGGGTTCTGGCTAGGAAAGCAGGGGAAGGAGCCATGTCGGTGCAGTGTCGTGCTCCTCTTGGCAGGCCTTTGCAATCCCAATTATCCCTGGAGCTGTGGGCTTTCTGGTTCTCCGGACCCTAACCCTAACCCTAACCCTAGAAGTTGCCGACTGCGGTTTCTGGGCATGGCCCCCCCTGAGTTCTGGCTAGGAAAGCTGGGGATGGAGCCATGTCGGTGCAGTGTCGTGCTCCTCTTGGCAGGCCTTTGCAATCCCAATTATCCCTGGAGCTGTGGGCTTTCTGGTTCTCCGGACCCTAACCCTAACCCTAACCCTAGAAGTTGCCGACCGCGGTTTCCGGCCACGGCCCCCCCTGGGTTCTGGCTAGGAAAGCAGGGGAAGAAGCCATGTCTGTGCAGTGTCGTGCTCCTCTTGGCAGGCCTTTGCAATCCCAATTATCCCTGGAGCTGTGGGCTTTCTGGTTCTCCGGACCCTAACCCTAACCCTAACCCTAGAAGTTGCCGACCGCGGTTTCCGGCCACGGCCCCCCCTGGGTTCTGGCTAGGAAAGCAGGGGAAGGAGCCATGTCTGTGCAGTGTCGTGCTCCTCTTGGCAGGCCTTTGCAATCCCAATTATCCCTGGAGCTGTGGGCTTTCTGGTTCTCCGGACCCTAACCCTAACCCTAACCCTAGAAGTTGCCGACCGCGGTTTCCGGCCACGGCCCCCCCTGGGTTCTGGCTAGGAAAGCTGGGGAAGGAGCCATGTCTGTGCAGTGTCGTGCTCCTCTTGGCAGGCCTTTGCAATCCCAATTATCCCTGGAGCTGTGGGCTTCCTGGTTCTCCGGACCCTAACCCTAACCCTAACCCTAGAAGTTGCCGACCGCGGTTTCCGGCCACGGCCCCCCCTGGGTTCTGGCTAGGAAAGCAGGGGAAGGAGCCATGTCTGTGCAGTGTCGTGCTCCTCTTGGCAGGCCTTTGCAATCCCAATTATCCCTGGAGCTGTGGGCTTTCTGGTTCTCCGGACCCTAACCCTAACCCTAGAAGTTGCCGACTGCGGTTTCCGGCCACGGCCCCCCCTGGGTTCTGGCTAGGAAAGCAGGGGAAGGAGCCATGTCTGTGCAGTGTCGTGCTCCTCTTGGCAGGCCTTTGCAATCCCAATTATCCCTGGAGCTGTGGGCTTTCTGGTTCTCCAGACCCTAACCCTAACCCTAACCCTAGAAGTTGCCGACCGCGGTTTCCGGCTACGGCCCCCCCCGGGTTCTGGCTAGGAAAGCTGGGGAAGGAGCCATGTCTGTGCAGTGTCGTGCTCCTCTTGGCAGGCCTTTGCAATCCCAATTATCCCTGGAGCTGTGGGCTTTCTGGTTCTCCGGACCCTAACCCTAACCCTAACCCTAACCCTAGAAGTTGCCGACCGCGGTTTCCGGCCACGGCCCCCCCTGGGTTCTGGCTAGGAAAGCAGGGGAAGGAGCCATGTCTGTGCAGTGTCGTGCTCCTCTTGGCAGGTCTTTGCAATCCCAATTATCCCTGGAGCTGTGGGCTTTCTGGTTCTCCGGACCCTAACCCTAACCCTAACCCTAGAAGTTGCCGACCGCGGTTTCCGGCCACGGCCCCCCCTGGGTTCTGGCTAGGAAAACAGGGGAAGGAGCCATGTCTGTGCAGTGTCGTGCTCCTCTTGGCAGGCCTTTGCAATCCCAATTATCCCTGGAGCTGTGGGCTTTCTGGTTCTCCGGACCCTAACCCTAACCCTAGAAGTTGCCGACCGCGGTTTCCGGCCACGGCCCCCCCTGGGTTCTGGCTAGCAAAGCAGGGGAAGGAGCCATGTCGGTGCAGTGTCGTGCTCCTCTTGGCAGGCCTTTGCAATCCCAATTATCCCTGGAGCTGTGGGCTTTCTGGTTCTCCGGACCCTAACCCTAACCCTAACCCTAGAAGTTGCCGACCGCGGTTTCTGGCCACGGCCCCCCCTGGGTTCTGGCTAGGAAAGCAGGGGAAGGAGCCATGTCTGTGCAGTGTCGTGCTCCTCTTGGCAGGCCTTTGCAATCCCAATTATCCCTGGAGCTGTGGGCTTTCTGGTTCTCCGGACCCTAACCCTAACCCTAGAAGTTGCCGACCGCGGTTTCCGGCCACGGCCCCCCCTGGGTTCTGGCTAGGGAAGCAGGGGAAGGAGCCATGTCTGTGCAGTGTCGTGCTCCTCTTGGCAGGCCTTTGCAATCCCAATTATCCCTGGAGCTGTGGGCTTTCTGGTTCTCCGGACCCTAACCCTAACCCTAACCCTAGAAGTTGCCAACCGCGGTTTCCGGCCACGGCCCCCCCTGGGTTCTGGCTAGGAAAGCAGGGGAAGGAGCCATGTCTGTGCAGTGTCGTGCTCCTCTTGGCAGGCCTTTGCAATCCCAATTATCCCTGGAGCTGTGGGCTTTCTGGTTCTCCGGACCCTAACCCTAACCCTAACCCTAGAAGTTGCCGACCGCGGTTTCCGGCCACGGCCCCCCCTGGGTTCTGGCTAGGAAAGCAGGGGAAGGAGCCATGTCTGTGCAGTGTCGTGCTCCTCTTGGCAGGTCTTTGCAATCCCAATTATCCCTGGAGCTGTGGGCTTTCTGGTTCTCCGGACCCTAACCCTAACCCTAACCCTAGAAGTTGCCGACCGCGGTTTCCGGCCACGGCCCCCCCTGGGTTCTGGCTAGGAAAGCTGGGGAAGGAGCCATGTCGGTGCAGTGTCGTGCTCCTCTTGGCAGGCCTTTGCAATCCCAATTATCCCTGGAGCTGTGGGCTTTCTGGTTCTCCGGACCCTAACCCTAACCCTAACCTTAGAAGTTGCCGACCGCGGTTTCCGGCCACGGCCCCCCCTGGGTTCTGGCTAGGAAAACAGGGGAAGGAGCCATGTCTGTGCAGTGTCGTGCTCCTCTTGGCAGGCCTTTGCAATCCCAATTATCCCTGGAGCTGTGGGCTTTCTGGTTCTCCGGACCCTAACCCTAACCCTAGAAGTTGCCGACCGCGGTTTCCGTCCACGGCCCCCCCTGGGTTCTGGCTAGGAAAGCAGGGGAAGGAGCCATGTCTGTGCAGTGTCGTGCTCCTCTTGGCAGGCCTTTGCAATCCCAATTATCCCTGGAGCTGTGGGCTTTCTGGTTCTCCGGACCCTAACCCTAACCCTAACCCTAGAAGTTGCCGACCGCGGTTTCCGGCCATGGCCCCCCTGGGTTCTGGCTAGGAAAACAGGGGAAGGAGCCATGTCTGTGCAGTGTCGTGCTCCTCTTGGCAGGCCTTTGCAATCCCAATTATCCCTGGAGCTGTGGGCTTTCTGGTTCTCCGGACCCTAACCCTAACCCTAACCCTAGAAGTTGCCGACCGCGGTTTCCGGCCACGGCCCCCCCTGGGTTCTGGCTAGGAAAGCAGGGGAAGGAGCCATGTCTGTGCAGTGTCGTGCTCCTCTTGGCAGGCCTTTGCAATCCCAATTATCCCTGGAGCTGTGGGCTTTCTGGTTCTCCGGACCCTAACCCTAACCCTAGAAGTTGCCGACCGCGGTTTCCGTCCACGGCCCCCCCTGGGTTCTGGCTAGGAAAGCAGGGGAAGGAGCCATGTCTGTGCAGTGTCGTGCTCCTCTTGGCAGGCCTTTGCAATCCCAATTATCCCTGGAGCTGTGGGCTTTCTGGTTCTCCGGACCCTAACCCTAACCCTAACCCTAGAAGTTGCCGACCGCGGTTTCCGGCCACGGCCCCCCCTGGGTTCTGGCTAGGAAAGCAGGGGAAGGAGCCATGTCTGTGCAGTGTCGTGCTCCTCTTGGCAGGCCTTTGCAATCCCAATTATCCCTGGAGCTGTGGGCTTTCTGGTTCTCCGGACCCTAACCCTAACCCTAACCCTAGAAGTTGCCGACCGCGGTTTCCGGCCACGGCCCCCCCTGGGTTCTGGCTAGGAAAGCTGGGGAAGGAGCCATGTCGGTGCAGTGTCGTGCTCCTCTTGGCAGGCCTTTGCAATCCCAATTATCCCTGGAGCTGTGGGCTTTCTGGTTCTCCGGACCCTAACCCTAACCCTAACCCTAGAAGTTGCCGACCGCGGTTTCTGGCCACGGCCCCCCCTGGGTTCTGGCTAGGAAAGCTGGGGAAGGAGCCATGTCGGTGCAGTGTCGTGCTCCTCTTGGCAGGCCTTTGCAATCCCAATTATCCCTGGAGCTGTGGGCTTTCTGGTTCTCCGGACCCTAACCCTAACCCTAACCCTAGAAGTTGCCGACCGCGGTTTCCGGCCACGGCCCGCCCTGGGTTCTGGCTAGGAAACAGGGGAAGGAGCCATGTCGGTGCAGTGTCGTGCTCCTCTTGGCAGGCCTTTGCAATCCCAATTATCCCTGGAGCTGTGGGCTTTCTGGTTCTCCGGACCCTAACCCTAACCCTAACCCTAGAAGTTGCCGACCGCGGTTTCCGTCCACGGCCCCCCCTGGGTTCTGGCTAGGAAATCAGGGGAAGGAGCCATGTCTGTGCATTGTCGTGCTCCTCTTGGCAGGCCTTTGCAATCCCAATTATCCCTGGAGCTGTGGGCTTTCTGGTTCTCCGGACCCTAACCCTAACCCTAACCCTAGAAGTTGCCGACCGCGGTTTCCGGCCATGGCCCCCCTGGGTTCTGGCTAGGAAAACAGGGGAAGGAGCCATGTCTGTGCAGTGTCGTGCTCCTCTTGGCAGGCCTTTGCAATCCCAATTATCCCTGGAGCTGTGGGCTTTCTGGTTCTCCGGACCCTAACCCTAACCCTAACCCTAGAATTTGCCGAGCGCGGTTTCCGGCCACGGCCCCCCCTGGGTTCTGGCTAGGAAAGCAGGGGAAGGAGCCATGTCTGTGCAGTGTCGTGCTCCTCTTGGCAGGCCTTTGCAATCCCAATTATCCCTGGAGCTGTGGGCTTTCTGGTTCTCCGGACCCTAACCCTAACCCTAACCCTAGAAGTTGCCGACTGCGGTTTCCGGCCACGGCCCCCCCTGGGTTCTGGCTAGGAAAGCAGGGGAAGGAGCCATGTCTGTGCAGTGTCGTGCTCCTCTTGGCAGGCCTTTGCAATCCCAATTATCCCTGGAGCTGTGGGCTTTCTGGTTCTCCGGACCCTAACCCTAACCCTAGAAGTTGCCGACCTCGGTTTCCGGCCACGGCCCCCCCTGGGTTCTGGCTAGGAAAGCAGGGGAAGGAGCCATGTCGGTGCAGTGTCGTGCTCCTCTTGGCAGGCCTTTGCAATCCCAATTATCCCTGGAGCTGTGGGCTTTCTGGTTCTCCGGACCCTAACCCTAACCCTAACCCTAGAAGTTGCCGACCGCGGTTTCTGGCCACGGCCCCCCCTGGGTTCTGGCTAGGAAAGCTGGGGAAAGAGCCATGTCTCTGCAGTGTCGTGCTCCTCTTGGCAGGCCTTTGCAATCCCAATTATCCCTGGAGCTGTGGGCTTTCTGGTTCTCCGGACCCTAACCCTAACCCTAACCCTAGAAGTTGCCGACCGCGGTTTCCGGCCACGGCCCCCCCTGGGTTCTGGCTAGGAAAGCAGGGGAAGGAGCCATGTCTGTGCAGTGTCGTGCTCCTCTTGGCAGGCCTTTGCAATCCCAATTATCCCTGGAGCTGTGGGCTTTCTGGTTCTCCGGACCCTAACCCTAACCCTAACCCTAGAAGTTGCCGACCGCGGTTTCCGGCCACGGCCCCCCCTGGGTTCTGGCTAGGAAAGCAGGGGAAGGAGCCATGTCTGTGCAGTGTCGTGCTCCTCTTGGCAGGCCTTTGCAATCCCAATTATCCCTGGAGCTGTGGGCTTTCTGGTTCTCCGGACCCTAACCCTAACCCTAACCCTAGAAGTTGCCGACCGCGGTTTCCGGCCACGGCCCCCCCTGGGTTCTGGCTAGGAAAGCTGGGGAAGGAGCCATGTCTGTGCAGTGTCGTGCTCCTCTTGGCAGGCCTTTGCAATCCCAATTATCCCTGGAGCTGTGGGCTTTCTGGTTCTCCGGACCCTAACCCTAACCCTAGAAGTTGCCGACCACGGTTTCCGGCCACGGCCCCCCCTGGGTTCTGGCTAGGAAAGCAGGGGAAGGAGCCATGTCGGTGCAGTGTCGTGCTCCTCTTGGCAGGCCTTTGCAATCCCAATTATCCCTGGAGCTGTGGGCTTTCTGGTTCTCCGGACCCTAACCCTAACCCTAACCCTAGAAGTTGCCGACCGCGGTTTCCGGCCACGGCACCCCCTGGGTTCTGGCTAGGAAAGCAGTGGAAGGAGCCATGTCTGTGCAGTGTCGTGCTCCTCTTGGCAGGCCTTTGCAATCCCAATTATCCCTGGAGCTGTGGGCTTTCTGGTTCTCCGGACCCTAACCCTAACCCTAACCCTAGAAGTTGCCGACCGCGGTTTCCGGCCATGGCCCCCCCTGGGTTCTGGCTAGGAAAGCTGGGGAAGGAGCCATGTCTGTGCAGTGTCGTGCTCCTCTTGGCAGGCCTTTGCAATCCCAATTATCCCTGGAGCTGTGGGCTTTCTGGTTCTCCGGACCCTAACCCTAACCCTAACCCTAGAAGTTGCCGACCGCGGTTTCCGGCCACGGCCCCCCCTGGGTTCTGGCTAGGAAAGCAGGGGAAGGAGCCATGTCGGTGCAGTGTCGTGCTCCTCTTGGCAGGCCTTTGCAATCCCAATTATCCCTGGAGCTGTGGGCTTTCTGGTTCTCCGGACCCTAACCCTAACCCTAACCCTAGAAGTTGCCGACCGCGGTTTCCGGCCACGGCACCCCCTGGGTTCTGGCTAGGAAAGCAGGGGAAGGAGCCATGTCTGTGCAGTGTCGTGCTCCTCTTGGCAGGCCTTTGCAATCCCAATTATCCCTGGAGCTGTGGGCTTTCTGGTTCTCCGGACCCTAACCCTAACCCTAACCCTAGAAGTTGCCGACCGCGGTTTCAGGCCACGGCCCCCCCTGGGTTCTGGCTAGGAAAGCAGGGGAAGGAGCCATGTCTGTGCAGTGTCGTGCTCCTCTTGGCAGGCCTTTGCAATCCCAATTATCCCTGGAGCTGTGGGCTTTCTGGTTCTCCGGACCCTAACCCTAACCCTAACCCTAGAAGTTGCCGACCGCGGTTTCCGGCCACGGCCCCCCCTGGGTTCTGGCTAGGAAAGCAGGGGAAGGAGCCATGTCGGTGCAGTGTCGTGCTCGTCTTGGCAGGCCTTTGCAATCCCAATTATCCCTGGAGCTGTGGGCTTTCTGGTTCTCCGGACCCTAACCCTAACCCTAACCCTAGAAGTTGCCGACCGCGGTTTCCGGCCACGGCCCCCCCTGGGTTCTGGCTAGGAAAGCTGGGGAAGAAGCCATGTCGGTGCAGTGTCGTGCTCCTCTTGGCAGGCCTTTGCAATCCCAATTATCCCTGGAGCTGTGGGCTTTCTGGTTCTCCGGACCCTAACCCTAACCCTAACCCTAGAAGTTGCCGACCGCGGTTTCCGGCCACGGCCCCCCCTGGGTTCTGGCTAGGAAAGCAGGGGAAGGAGCCATGTCGGTGCAGTGTCGTGCTCCTCTTGGCAGGCCTTTGCAATCCCAATTATCCCTGGAGCTGTGGGCTTTCTGGTTCTCCGGACCCTAACCCTAACCCTAACCCTAGAAGTTGCCGACCGCGGTTTCCGGCCACGGCCCCCCCTGGGTTCTGGCTAGGAAAGCAGGGGACGGAGCCATGTCTGTGCAGTGTCGTGCTCCTCTTGGCAGGCCTTTGCAATCCCAATTATCCCTGGAGCTGTGGGCTTTCTGGTTCTCCGGACCCTAACCCTAACCCTAACCCTAGAAGTTGCCGACCGCGGTTTCCGGCCACGGCCCCCCCTGGGTTCTGGCTAGGAAAGCAGGGGAAGGAGCCATGTCGGTGCAGTGTCGTGCTCCTCTTGGCAGGCCTTTGCAATCCCAATTATCCCTGGAGCTGTGGGCTTTCTGGTTCTCCGGACCCTAACCCTAACCCTAACCCTAGAAGTTGCCGACCGCGGTTTCCGGCCACGGCCCCCCCTGGGTTCTGGCTAGGAAAGCAGGGGAAGGAGCCATGTCTGTGCAGTGTCGTGCTCCTCTTGGCAGGCCTTTGCAATCCCAATTATCCCTGGAGCTGTGGGCTTTCTGGTTCTCCGGACCCTAACCCTAACCCTAACCCTAGAAGCTGCCGACCGCGGTTTCAGGCCACGGCCCCCCCTGGGTTCTGGCTAGGAAAGCAGGGGAAGGAGCCATGTCTGTGCAGTGTCGTGCTCCTCTTGGCAGGCCTTTGCAATCCCAATTATCCCTGGAGCTGTGGGCTTTCTGGTTCTCCGGACCCTAACCCTAACCCTAACCCTAGAAGTTGCCGACCGCGGTTTCCGGCCACGGCCCCCCCTGGGTTCTGGCTAGGAAAGCTGGGGAAGGAGCCATGTCGGTGCAGTGTCGTGCTCCTCTTGGCAGGCCTTTGCAATCCCAATTATCCCTGGAGCTGTGGGCTTTCTGGTTCTCCGGACCCTAACCCTAACCCTAACCCTAGAAGTTGCCGACCGCGGTTTCCGGCCACGGCCCCCCCTGGGTTCTGGCTAGGAAAGCTGGGGAAGAAGCCATGTCTGTGCAGTGTCGTGCTCCTCTTGGCAGGCCTTTGCAATCCCAATTATCCCTGGAGCTGTGGGCTTTCTGGTTCTCCGGACCCTAACCCTAACCCTAACCCTAGAAGTTGCCGACCGCTGTTTCTGGCCACGGCCCCCCCTGGGTTCTGGCTAGGAAAGCAGGGGAAGGAGCCATGTCTGTGCAGTGTCGTGCTCCTCTTGGCAGGCCTTTGCAATCCCAATTATCCCTGGAGCTGTGGGCTTTCTGGTTCTCCGGACCCTAACCCTAACCCTAACCCTAGAAGTTGCCGACCGCGGTTTCCGGCCACGGCCCCCCCTGGGTTCTGGCTAGGAAAGCTGGGGAAGGAGCCATGTCTGTGCAGTGTCGTGCTCCTCTTGGCAGGCCTTTGCAATCCCAATTATCCCTGGAGCTGTGGGCTTTCTGGTTCTCCGGACCCTAACCCTAACCCTAACCCTAGAAGTTGCCGACCGCGGTTTCCGGCCACGGTCCCCCCCTGGGTTCTGGCTAATAAAGCTGGGGAAGGAGCCATGTCTGTGCAGTGTCGTGCTCCTCTTGGCAGGCCTTTGCAATCCCAATTATCCCTGGAGCTGTGGGCTTTCTGGTTCTCCGGACCCTAACCCTAACCCTAACCCTAGAAGTTGCCGACCGCGGTTCCCGGCCACGGCCCTCCCTGGGTTCTGGCTAGGAAAGCAGGGGAAGGAGCCATGTCTGTGCAGTGTCGTGCTCCTCTTGGCAGGCCTTTGCAATCCCAATTATCCCTGGAGCTGTGGGCTTTCTGGTTCTCCGGACCCTAACCCTAACCCTAACCCTAGAAGTTGCCGACCGCGGTTTCCGGCCACGGCCCCCCCTGGGTTCTGGCTAGGAAAGCAGGGGAAGGAGCCATGTCTGTGCAGTGTCGTGCTCCTCTTGGCAGGCCTTTGCAATCCCAATTATCCCTGGAGCTGTGGGCTTTCTGGTTCTCCAGACCCTAACCCTAACCCTAACCCTAGAAGTTGCCGACCGCGGTTTCCGGCCACGGCCCCCCCTGGGTTCTGGCTAGGAAAGCTGGGGAAGAAGCCATGTCGGTGCAGTGTCGTGCTCCTCTTGGCAGGCCTTTGCAATCCCAATTATCCCTGGAGCTGTGGGCTTTCTGGTTCTCCGGACCCTAACCCTAACCCTAACCCTAGAAGTTGCCGACCGCTGTTTCTGGCCACGGCCCCCCCTGGGTTCTGGCTAGGAAAGCAGGGGAAGGAGCCATGTCTGTGCAGTGTCGTGCTCCTCTTGGCAGGCCTTTGCAATCCCAATTATCCCTGGAGCTGTGGGCTTTCTGGTTCTCCGGACCCTAACCCTAACCCTAACCCTAGAAGTTGCCGACCGCGGTTTCCGGCCACGGCCCCCCCTGGGTTCTGGCTAGGAAAGCAGGGGAAGGAGCCATGTCGGTGCAGTGTCGTGCTCCTCTTGGCAGGCCTTTGCAATCCCAATTATCCCTGGAGCTGTGGGCTTTCTGGTTCTCCGGACCCTAACCCTAACCCTAACCCTAGAAGCTGCCGACCGCGGTTTCAGGCCACGGCCCCCCCTGGGTTCTGGCTAGGAAAGCAGGGGAAGGAGCCATGTCTGTGCAGTGTCGTGCTCCTCTTGGCAGGCCTTTGCAATCCCAATTATCCCTGGAGCTGTGGGCTTTCTGGTTCTCCGGACCCTAACCCTAACCCTAACCCTAGAAGTTGCCGACCGCGGTTTCCGGCCACGGCCCCCCCTGGGTTCTGGCTAGGAAAGCAGGGGAAGGAGCCATGTCGGTGCAGTGTCGTGCTCGTCTTGGCAGGCCTTTGCAATCCCAATTATCCCTGGAGCTGTGGGCTTTCTGGTTCTCCGGACCCTAACCCTAACCCTAACCCTAGAAGTTGCCGACCGCGGTTTCCGGCCACGGCCCCCCCTGGGTTCTGGCTAGGAAAGCTGGGGAAGAAGCCATGTCGGTGCAGTGTCGTGCTCCTCTTGGCAGGCCTTTGCAATCCCAATTATCCCTGGAGCTGTGGGCTTTCTGGTTCTCCGGACCCTAACCCTAACCCTAACCCTAGAAGTTGCCGACCGCTGTTTCTGGCCACGGCCCCCCCTGGGTTCTGGCTAGGAAAGCAGGGGAAGGAGCCATGTCTGTGCAGTGTCGTGCTCCTCTTGGCAGGCCTTTGCAATCCCAATTATCCCTGGAGCTGTGGGCTTTCTGGTTCTCCGGACCCTAACCCTAACCCTAACCCTAGAAGTTGCCGACCGCGGTTTCCGGCCACGGCCCCCCCTGGGTTCTGGCTAGGAAAGCTGGGGAAGGAGCCATGTCGGTGCAGTGTCGTGCTCCTCTTGGCAGGCCTTTGCAATCCCAATTATCCCTGGAGCTGTGGGCTTTCTGGTTCTCCGGACCCTAACCCTAACCCTAACCCTAGAAGTTGCCGACCGCGGTTTCCGGCCACGGCCCCCCCTGGGTTCTGGCTAGGAAAGCATGGGAAGGAGCCATGTCGGTGCAGTGTCGTGCTCCTCTTGGCAGGCCTTTGCAATCCCAATTATCCCTGGAGCTGTGGGCTTTCTGGTTCTCCGGACCCTAACCCTAACCCTAACCCTAGAAGTTGCCGACCGCTGTTTCTGGCCACGGCCCCCCCTGGGTTCTGGCTAGGAAAGCAGGGGAAGGAGCCATGTCTGTGCAGTGTCGTGCTCCTCTTGGCAGGCCTTTGCAATCCCAATTATCCCTGGAGCTGTGGGCTTTCTGGTTCTCCGGACCCTAACCCTAACCCTAACCCTAGAAGTTGCCGACCGCGGTTTCCGGCCACGGCCCCCCCTGGGTTCTGGCTAGGAAAGCTGGGGAAGGAGCCATGTCTGTGCAGTGTCGTGCTCCTCTTGGCAGGCCTTTGCAATCCCAATTATCCCTGGAGCTGTGGGCTTTCTGGTTCTCCGGACCCTAACCCTAACCCTAACCCTAGAAGTTGCCGACCGCGGTTTCCGGCCACGGCCCCCCCTGGGTTCTGGCTAGGAAAGCAGGGGAAGGAGCCATGTCTGTGCAGTGTCGTGCTCCTCTTGGCAGGCCTTTGCAATCCCAATTATCCCTGGAGCTGTGGGCTTTCTGGTTCTCCGGACCCTAACCCTAACCCTAACCCTAGAAGTTGCCGACCGCGGTTTCCGGCCACGGCCCCCCCTAGGTTCTGGCTAGGAAAGCAGGGGAAGGAGCCATGTCTGTGCAGTGTCGTGCTCCTCTTGGCAGGCCTTTGCAATCCCAACTATCCCTGGAGCTGTGGGCTTTCTGGTTCTCCGGACCCTAACCCTAACCCTAACCCTAGAAGTTGCCGACCGCGGTTTCCGGCCACGGCCCCCCCTGGGTTCTGGCTAGGAAAGCTGGGGAAGGAGCCATGTCGGTGCAGTGTCGTGCTCCTCTTGGCAGGCCTTTGCAATCCCAATTATCCCTGGAGCTGTGGGCTTTCTGGTTCTCCGGACCCTAACCCTAACCCTAACCCTAGAAGTTGCCGACCGCGGTTTCCGGCCACGGCCCCCCCCGGGTTCTGGCTAGGAAAGCAGGGGAAGGAGCCATGTCGGTGCAGTGTCGTGCTCCTCTTGGCAGGCCTTTGCAATCCCAATTATCCCTGGAGCTGTGGGCTTTCTGGTTCTCCGGACCCTAACCCTAACCCTAACCCTAGAAGTTGCCGACCGCGGTTTCCGGCCACGGCCCCCCCTGGGTTCTGGCTAGGAAAGCTGGGGAAGGAGCCATGTCGGTGCAGTGTCGTGCTCCTCTTGGCAGGCCTTTGCAATCCCAATTATCCCTGGAGCTGTGGGCTTTCTGGTTCTCCGGACCCTAACCCTAACCCTAACCCTAGAAGTTGCCGACCGCGGTTTCCGGCCACGGCCCCCCCTGGGTTCTGGCTAGGAAAGCATGGGAAGGAGCCATGTCGATGCAGTGTCGTGCTCCTCTTGGCAGGCCTTTGCAATCCCAATTATCCCTGGAGCTGTGGGCTTTCTGGTTCTCCGGACCCTAACCCTAACCCTAACCCTAGAAGTTGCCGACCGCGGTTTCCGGCCACGGCCCCCCCTGGGTTCTGGCTAGGAAAGCAGGGGAAGGAGCCATGTCTGTGCAGTGTCGTGCTCCTCTTGGCAGGCCTTTGCAATCCCAATTATCCCTGGAGCTGTGGGCTTTCTGGTTCTCCGGACCCTAACCCTAACCCTAACCCTAGAAGTTGCCGACCGCGGTTCCCGGCCACGGCCCTCCCTGGGTTCTGGCTAGGAAAGCAGGGGAAGGAGCCATGTCTGTGCAGTGTCGTGCTCCTCTTGGCAGGCCTTTGCAATCCCAACTATCCCTGGAGCTGTGGGCTTTCTGGTTCTCCGGACCCTAACCCTAACCCTAACCCTAGAAGTTGCCGACCGCGGTTTCCGGCCACGGCCCCCCCTGGGTTCTGGCTAGGAAAGCAGGGGAAGGAGCCATGTCGGTGCAGTGTCGTGCTCCTCTTGGCAGGCCTTTGCAATCCCAATTATCCCTGGAGCTGTGGGCTTTCTGGTTCTCCGGACCCTAACCCTAACCCTAACCCTAGAAGTTGCCGACCGCGGTTTCCGGCCACGGCCCCCCCTGGGTTCTGGCTAGGAAAGCAGGGGAAGGAGCCATGTCGGTGCAGTGTCGTGCTCCTCTTGGCAGGCCTTTGCAATCCCAATTATCCCTGGAGCTGTGGGCTTTCTGGTTCTCCGGACCCTAACCCTAACCCTAACCCTAGAAGTTGCCGACCGCGGTTTCCGGCCACGGCACCCCCCGGGTTCTGGCTAGGAAAGCAGGGGAAGGAGCCATGTCTGTGCAGTGTCGTGCTCCTCTTGGCAGGCCTTTGCAATCCCAATTATCCCTGGAGCTGTGGGCTTTCTGGTTCTCCGGACCCTAACCCTAACCCTAACCCTAGAAGTTGCCGACCGCGGTTTCCGGCCACGGCCCCCCCTGGGTTCTGGCTAGGAAAGCTGGGGAAGGAGCCATGTCGGTGCAGTGTCGTGCTCGTCTTGGCAGGCCTTTGCAATCCCAATTATCCCTGGAGCTGTGGGCTTTCTGGTTCTCCGGACCCTAACCCTAACCCTAACCCTAGAAGTTGCCGACCGCGGTTTCCGGCCACGGCCCCCCCTGGGTTCTGGCTAGGAAAGCTGGGGAAGAAGCCATGTCGGTGCAGTGTCGTGCTCCTCTTGGCAGGCCTTTGCAATCCCAATTATCCCTGGAGCTGTGGGCTTTCTGGTTCTCCGGACCCTAACCCTAACCCTAACCCTAGAAGTTGCCGACCGCTGTTTCTGGCCACGGCCCCCCCTGGGTTCTGGCTAGGAAAGCAGGGGAAGGAGCCATGTCTGTGCAGTGTCGTGCTCCTCTTGGCAGGCCTTTGCAATCCCAATTATCCCTGGAGCTGTGGGCTTTCTGGTTCTCCGGACCCTAACCCTAACCCTAACCCTAGAAGTTGCCGACCGCGGTTTCCGGCCACGGCCCCCCCTGGGTTCTGGCTAGGAAAGCTGGGGAAGGAGCCATGTCTGTGCAGTGTCGTGCTCCTCTTGGCAGGCCTTTGCAATCCCAATTATCCCTGGAGCTGTGGGCTTTCTGGTTCTCCGGACCCTAACCCTAACCCTAACCCTAGAAGTTGCCGACCGCGGTTTCCGGCCACGGTCCCCCCCGGGTTCTGGCTAATAAAGCTGGGGAAGGAGCCATGTCTGTGCAGTGTCGTGCTCCTCTTGGCAGGCCTTTGCAATCCCAATTATCCCTGGAGCTGTGGGCTTTCTGGTTCTCCGGACCCTAACCCTAACCCTAACCCTAGAAGTTGCCGACCGCGGTTTCCGGCCACGGCCCCCCCCGGGTTCTGGCTAGGAAAGCAGGGGAAGGAGCCATGTCTGTGCAGTGTCGTGCTCCTCTTGGCAGGCCTTTGCAATCCCAACTATCCCTGGAGCTGTGGGCTTTCTGGTTCTCCGGACCCTAACCCTAACCCTAACCCTAGAAGTTGCCGACCGCGGTTTCCGGCCACGGCCCCCCCTGGGTTCTGGCTAGGAAAGCTGGGGAAGGAGCCATGTCGGTGCAGTGTCGTGCTCCTCTTGGCAGGCCTTTGCAATCCCAATTATCCCTGGAGCTGTGGGCTTTCTGGTTCTCCGGACCCTAACCCTAACCCTAACCCTAGAAGTTGCCGACCGCGGTTTCCGGCCACGGCCCCCCCCGGGTTCTGGCTAGGAAAGCAGGGGAAGGAGCCATGTCGGTGCAGTGTCGTGCTCCTCTTGGCAGGCCTTTGCAATCCCAATTATCCCTGGAGCTGTGGGCTTTCTGGTTCTCCGGACCCTAACCCTAACCCTAACCCTAGAAGTTGCCGACCGCGGTTTCCGGCCACGGCCCCCCCTAGGTTCTGGCTAGGAAAGCAGGGGAAGGAGCCATGTCTGTGCAGTGTCGTGCTCCTCTTGGCAGGCCTTTGCAATCCCAATTATCCCTGGAGCTGTGGGCTTTCTGGTTCTCCGGACCCTAACCCTAACCCTAACCCTAGAAGTTGCCGACCGCGGTTTCCGGCCACGGCCCCCCCTGGGTTCTGGCTAGGAAAGCAGGGGAAGGAGCCATGTCGGCGCAGTGTCGTGCTCCTCTTGGCAGGCCTTTGCAATCCCAATTATCCCTGGAGCTGTGGGCTTTCTGGTTCTCCGGACCCTAACCCTAACCCTAACCCTAGAAGTTGCCGACCGCGGTTTCCGGCCACGGCCCCCCCTGGGTTCTGGCTAGGAAAGCAGGGGAAGGAGCCATGTCGGTGCAGTGTCGTGCTCCTCTTGGCAGGCCTTTGCAATCCCAATTATCCCTGGAGCTGTGGGCTTTCTGGTTCTCCGGACCCTAACCCTAACCCTAACCCTAGAAGTTGCCGACCGCGGTTTCCGGCCACGGCCCCCCCTGGGTTCTGGCTAGGAAAGCAGGGGAAGGAGCCATGTCTGTGCAGTGTCGTGCTCCTCTTGGCAGGCCTTTGCAATCCCAATTATCCCTGGAGCTGTGGGCTTTCTGGTTCTCCGGACCCTAACCCTAACCCTAACCCTAGAAGTTGCCGACCGCGGTTTCCGGCCACGGCCCCCCCTGGGTTCTGGCTAGGAAAGCAGGGGAAGGAGCCATGTCGGCGCAGTGTCGTGCTCCTCTTGGCAGGCCTTTGCAATCCCAATTATCCCTGGAGCTGTGGGCTTTCTGGTTCTCCGGACCCTAACCCTAACCCTAACCCTAGAAGTTGCCGACCGCGGTTTCCGGCCACGGCCCCCCCTGGGTTCTGGCTAGGAAAG
Organism: Rhynochetos jubatus; assembly: GCA_027574665.1. NCBI lineage: Eukaryota > Metazoa > Chordata > Aves > Eurypygiformes > Rhynochetidae > Rhynochetos > Rhynochetos jubatus. Next base: position 7,267,580 of record CM050661.1, read on the forward strand.
CAGGGGAAGGAGCCATGTCGGTGCAGTGTCGTGCTCCTCTTGGCAGGCCTTTGCAATCCCAATTATCCCTGGAGCTGTGGGCTTTCTGGTTCTCCGGACCCTAACCCTAACCCTAACCCTAGAAGTTGCCGACCGCGGTTTCCGGCCACGGCCCCCCCTGGGTTCTGGCTAGGAAAGCAGGGGAAGGAGCCATGTCTGTGCAGTGTCGTGCTCCTCTTGGCAGGCCTTTGCAATCCCAATTATCCCTGGAGCTGTGGGCTTTCTGGTTCTCCGGACCCTAACCCTAACCCTAACCCTAGAAGTTGCCGACCGCGGTTCCCGGCCACGGCCCTCCCTGGGTTCTGGCTAGGAAAGCAGGGGAAGGAGCCATGTCTGTGCAGTGTCGTGCTCCTCTTGGCAGGCCTTTGCAATCCCAATTATCCCTGGAGCTGTGGGCTTTCTGGTTCTCCGGACCCTAACCCTAACCCTAACCCTAGAAGTTGCCGACCGCGGTTCCCGGCCACGGCCCTCCCTGGGTTCTGGCTAGGAAAGCAGGGGAAGGAGCCATGTCTGTGCAGTGTCGTGCTCCTCTTGGCAGGCCTTTGCAATCCCAATTATCCCTGGAGCTGTGGGCTTTCTGGTTCTCCGGACCCTAACCCTAACCCTAACCCTAGAAGTTGCCGACCGCGGTTTCCGGCCACGGCCCCCCCTGGGTTCTGGCTAGGAAAGCATGGGAAGGAGCCATGTTTGTGCAGTGTCGTGCTCCTCTTGGCAGGCCTTTGCAATCCCAATTATCCCTGGAGCTGTGGGCTTTCTGGTTCTCCGGACCCTAACCCTAACCCTAACCCTAGAAGTTGCCGACCGCGGTTTCCGGCCACGGCCCCCCCTGGGTTCTGGCTAGGAAAGCATGGGAAGGAGCCATGTTTGTGCAGTGTCGTGCTCCTCTTGGCAGGCCTTTGCAATCCCAATTATCCCTGGAGCTGTGGGCTTTCTGGTTCTCCGGACCCTAACCCTAACCCTAACCCTAGAAGTTGCCGACCGCGGTTTCCGGCCACGGCCCCCCCTGGGTTCTGGCTAGGAAAGCAGGGGAAGGAGCCATGTCTGTGCAGTGTCGTGCTCCTCTTGGCAGGCCTTTGCAATCCCAATTATCCCTGGAGCTGTGGGCTTTCTGGTTCTCCGGACCCTAACCCTAACCCTAACCCTAGAAGTTGCCAACCGCGGTTTCCGGCCACGGCCCCCCCTGGGTTCTGGCTAGGAAAGCTGGGGAAGGAGCCATGTCGGTGCAGTGTCGTGCTCCTCTTGGCAGGCCTTTGCAATCCCAATTATCCCTGGAGCTGTGGGCTTTCTGGTTCTCCGGACCCTAACCCTAACCCTAACCCTAGAAGTTGCCGACCGCGGTTTCCGGCCACGGCCCCCCCCGGGTTCTGGCTAGGAAAGCAGGGGAAGGAGCCATGTCTGTGCAGTGTCGTGCTCCTCTTGGCAGGCCTTTGCAATCCCAATTATCCCTGGAGCTGTGGGCTTTCTGGTTCTCCGGACCCTAACCCTAACCCTAACCCTAGAAGTTGCCGACCGCGGTTTCCGGCCACGGCCCCCCCTGGGTTCTGGCTAGGAAACAGGGGAAGGAGCCATGTCGGTGCAGTGTCGTGCTCCTCTTGGCAGGCCTTTGCAATCCCAATTATCCCTGGAGCTGTGGGCTTTCTGGTTCTCCGGACCCTAACCCTAACCCTAACCCTAGAAGTTGCCGACCGCGGTTTCCGGCCACGGCCCCCCCTGGGTTCTGGCTAGGAAAGCTGGGGAAGGAGCCATGTCGGTGCAGTGTCGTGCTCCTCTTGGCAGGCCTTTGCAATCCCAATTATCCCTGGAGCTGTGGGCTTTCTGGTTCTCCGGACCCTAACCCTAACCCTAACCCTAGAAGTTGCCGACCGCGGTTTCCGGCCACGGCCCCCCCTGGGTTCTGGCTAGGAAAGCATGGGAAGGAGCCATGTCGGTGCAGTGTCGTGCTCCTCTTGGCAGGCCTTTGCAATCCCAATTATCCCTGGAGCTGTGGGCTTTCTGGTTCTCCGGACCCTAACCCTAACCCTAACCCTAGAAGTTGCCGACCGCGGTTTCTGGCCACGGCCCCCCCTGGGTTCTGGCTAGGAAAGCAGGGGAAGGAGCCATGTCTGTGCAGTGTCGTGCTCCTCTTGGCAGGCCTTTGCAATCCCAATTATCCCTGGAGCTGTGGGCTTTCTGGTTCTCCGGACCCTAACCCTAACCCTAACCCTAGAAGTTGCCGACCGCGGTTCCCGGCCACGGCCCTCCCTGGGTTCTGGCTAGGAAAGCAGGGGAAGGAGCCATGTCTGTGCAGTGTCGTGCTCCTCTTGGCAGGCCTTTGCAATCCCAACTATCCCTGGAGCTGTGGGCTTTCTGGTTCTCCGGACCCTAACCCTAACCCTAACCCTAGAAGTTGCCGACCGCGGTTTCCGGCCACGGCCCCCCCTGGGTTCTGGCTAGGAAAGCAGGGGAAGGAGCCATGTCTGTGCAGTGTCGTGCTCCTCTTGGCAGGCCTTTGCAATCCCAATTATCCCTGGAGCTGTGGGCTTTCTGGTTCTCCGGACCCTAACCCTAACCCTAACCCTAGAAGTTGCCGACCGCGGTTTCCGGCCACGGCCCCCCCTGGTTTCTGGCTAGGAAAGCTGGGGAAGGAGCCATGTCGGTGCAGTGTCGTGCTCCTCTTGGCAGGCCTTTGCAATCCCAATTATCCCTGGAGCTGTGGGCTTTCTGGTTCTCCGGACCCTAACCCTAACCCTAACCCTAGAAGTTGCCGACCGCGGTTTCCGGCCACGGCCCCCCCTGGGTTCTGGCTAGGAAAGCAGGGGAAGGAGCCATGTCGGTGCAGTGTCGTGCTCCTCTTGGCAGGCCTTTGCAATCCCAATTATCCCTGGAGCTGTGGGCTTTCTGGTTCTCCGGACCCTAACCCTAACCCTAACCCTAGAAGTTGCCGACCGCGGTTTCCGGCCACGGCCCCCCCTGGGTTCTGGCTAGGAAAGCAGGGGAAGGAGCCATGTCTGTGCAGTGTCGTGCTCCTCTTGGCAGGCCTTTGCAATCCCAATTATCCCTGGAGCTGTGGGCTTTCTGGTTCTCCGGACCCTAACCCTAACCCTAACCCTAGAAGTTGCCGACCGCGGTTTCCGGCCACGGCACCCCCTGGGTTCTGGCTAGGAAAGCAGGGGAAGGAGCCATGTCTGTGCAGTGTCGTGCTCCTCTTGGCAGGCCTTTGCAATCCCAATTATCCCTGGAGCTGTGGGCTTTCTGGTTCTCCGGACCCTAACCCTAACCCTAACCCTAGAAGTTGCCGACCGCGGTTTCCGGCCACGGCCCCCCCTGGGTTCTGGCTAGGAAAGCAGGGGAAGGAGCCATGTCTGTGCAGTGTCGTGCTCCACTTGGCAGGCCTTTGCAATCCCAATTATCCCTGGAGCTGTGGGCTTTCTGGTTCTCCGGACCCTAACCCTAACCCTAACCCTAGAAGTTGCCGACCGCGGTTTCCGGCCACGGCCCCCCCTGGGTTCTGGCTAGGAAAGCTGGGGAAGGAGCCATGTCGGTGCAGTGTCGTGCTCGTCTTGGCAGGCCTTTGCAATCCCAATTATCCCTGGAGCTGTGGGCTTTCTGGTTCTCCGGACCCTAACCCTAACCCTAACCCTAGAAGTTGCCGACCGCGGTTTCCGGCCACGGCCCCCCCTGGGTTCTGGCTAGGAAAGCTGGGGAAGAAGCCATGTCGGTGCAGTGTCGTGCTCCTCTTGGCAGGCCTTTGCAATCCCAACTATCCCTGGAGCTGTGGGCTTTCTGGTTCTCCGGACCCTAACCCTAACCCTAACCCTAGAAGTTGCCGACCGCGGTTTCCGGCCACGGCCCCCCCTGGGTTCTGGCTAGGAAAGCTGGGGAAGGAGCCATGTCGGTGCAGTGTCGTGCTCCTCTTGGCAGGCCTTTGCAATCCCAATTATCCCTGGAGCTGTGGGCTTTCTGGTTCTCCGGACCCTAACCCTAACCCTAACCCTAGAAGTTGCCGACTGCGGTTTCCGGCCACGGCCCCCCCTGGGTTCTGGCTAGGAAAGCTGGGGAAGGAGCCATGTCGGTGCAGTGTCGTGCTCCTCTTGGCAGGCCTTTGCAATCCCAATTATCCCTGGAGCTGTGGGCTTTCTGGTTCTCCGGACCCTAACCCTAACCCTAACCCTAGAAGTTGCCGACCGCGGTTTCCGGCCACGGCCCCCCCTGGGTTCTGGCTAGGAAAGCAGGGGAAGGAGCCATGTCGGTGCAGTGTCGTGCTCCTCTTGGCAGGCCTTTGCAATCCCAATTATCCCTGGAGCTGTGGGCTTTCTGGTTCTCCGGACCCTAACCCTAACCCTAACCCTAGAAGTTGCCGACCGCGGTTCCCGGCCACGGCCCTCCCTGGGTTCTGGCTAGGAAAGCAGGGGAAGGAGCCATGTCGGTGCAGTGTCGTGCTCCTCTTGGCAGGCCTTTGCAATCCCAACTATCCCTGGAGCTGTGGGCTTTCTGGTTCTCCGGACCCTAACCCTAACCCTAACCCTAGAAGTTGCCGACCGCGGTTTCCGGCCACGGCACCCCCTGGGTTCTGGCTAGGAAAGCAGGGGAAGGAGCCATGTCTGTGCAGTGTCGTGCTCCTCTTGGCAGGCCTTTGCAATCCCAATTATCCCTGGAGCTGTGGGCTTTCTGGTTCTCCGGACCCTAACCCTAACCCTAACCCTAGAAGTTGCCGACCGCGGTTTCCGGCCACGGCCCCCCCTGGGTTCTGGCTAGGAAAGCAGGGGAAGGAGCCATGTCGGTGCAGTGTCGTGCTCCTCTTGGCAGGCCTTTGCAATCCCAATTATCCCTGGAGCTGTGGGCTTTCTGGTTCTCCGGACCCTAACCCTAACCCTAACCCTAGAAGTTGCCGACCGCGGTTTCCGGCCACGGCCCCCCCTAGGTTCTGGCTAGGAAAGCAGGGGAAGGAGCCATGTCTGTGCAGTGTCGTGCTCCTCTTGGCAGGCCTTTGCAATCCCAACTATCCCTGGAGCTGTGGGCTTTCTGGTTCTCCGGACCCTAACCCTAACCCTAACCCTAGAAGTTGCCGACCGCGGTTTCCGGCCACGGCCCCCCCTGGGTTCTGGCTAGGAAAGCAGGGGAAGGAGCCATGTCTGTGCAGTGTCGTGCTCCTCTTGGCAGGCCTTTGCAATCCCAATTATCCCTGGAGCTGTGGGCTTTCTGGTTCTCCGGACCCTAACCCTAACCCTAACCCTAGAAGTTGCCGACCGCGGTTTCCGGCCACGGCCCCCCCTGGGTTCTGGCTAGGAAAGCTGGGGAAGGAGCCATGTCTGTGCAGTGTCGTGCTCCTCTTGGCAGGCCTTTGCAATCCCAATTATCCCTGGAGCTGTGGGCTTTCTGGTTCTCCGGACCCTAACCCTAACCCTAACCCTAGAAGTTGCCGACCGCGGTTTCCGGCCACGGTCCCCCCCGGGTTCTGGCTAATAAAGCTGGGGAAGGAGCCATGTCTGTGCAGTGTCGTGCTCCTCTTGGCAGGCCTTTGCAATCCCAATTATCCCTGGAGCTGTGGGCTTTCTGGTTCTCCGGACCCTAACCCTAACCCTAACCCTAGAAGTTGCCGACCGCGGTTTCCGGCCACGGCCCCCCCTAGGTTCTGGCTAGGAAAGCAGGGGAAGGAGCCATGTCTGTGCAGTGTCGTGCTCCTCTTGGCAGGCCTTTGCAATCCCAACTATCCCTGGAGCTGTGGGCTTTCTGGTTCTCCGGACCCTAACCCTAACCCTAACCCTAGAAGTTGCCGACCGCGGTTTCCGTCCACGGCCCCCCCTGGGTTCTGGCTAGGAAAGCTGGGGAAGGAGCCATGTCGGTGCAGTGTCGTGCTCCTCTTGGCAGGCCTTTGCAATCCCAATTATCCCTGGAGCTGTGGGCTTTCTGGTTCTCCGGACCCTAACCCTAATCCTAACCCTAGAAGTTGCCGAGCGCGGTTTCCGGCCACGGCCCCCCCCGGGTTCTGGCTAGGAAAGCAGGGGAAGGAGCCATGTCGGTGCAGTGTCGTGCTCCTCTTGGCAGGCCTTTGCAATCCCAATTATCCCTGGAGCTGTGGGCTTTCTGGTTCTCCGGACCCTAACCCTAACCCTAACCCTAGAAGTTGCCGACCGCGGTTTCCGGCCACGGCCCCCCATGGGTTCTGGCTAGGAAAGCAGGGGAAGGAGCCATGTCTGTGCAGTGTCGTGCTCCTCTTGGCAGGCCTTTGCAATCCCAATTATCCCTGGAGCTGTGGGCTTTCTGGTTCTCCGGACCCTAACCCTAACCCTAACCCTAGAAGTTGCCGACCGCGGTTTCCGGCCACGGCCCCCCCTGGGTTCTGGCTAGGAAAGCTGGGGAAGGAGCCATGTCGGTGCAGTGTCGTGCTCCTCTTGGCAGGCCTTTGCAATCCCAATTATCCCTGGAGCTGTGGGCTTTCTGGTTCTCCGGACCCTAACCCTAACCCTAACCCTAGAAGTTGCCGACCGCGGTTTCCGGCCACGGCCCCCCCTGGGTTCTGGCTAGGAAAGCAGGGGAAGGAGCCATGTCGGTGCAGTGTCGTGCTCCTCTTGGCAGGCCTTTGCAATCCCAATTATCCCTGGAGCTGTGGGCTTTCTGGTTCTCCGGACCCTAACCCTAACCCTAACCCTAGAAGTTGCCGACCGCGGTTTCCGGCCACGGCCCCCCCTGGGTTCTGGCTAGGAAAGCAGGGGAAGGAGCCATGTCTGTGCAGTGTCGTGCTCCTCTTGGCAGGCCTTTGCAATCCCAATTATCCCTGGAGCTGTGGGCTTTCTGGTTCTCCGGACCCTAACCCTAACCCTAACCCTAGAAGTTGCCGACTGCGGTTTCCGGCCACGGCCCCCCCTGGGTTCTGGCTAGGAAAGCAGGGGAAGGAGCCATGTCTGTGCAGTGTCGTGCTCCTCTTGGCAGGCCTTTGCAATCCCAATTATCCCTGGAGCTGTGGGCTTTCTGGTTCTCCGGACCCTAACCCTAACCCTAACCCTAGAAGTTGCCGACCGCGGTTTCCGGCCACGGCCCCCCTGGGTTCTGGCTAGGAAAGCTGGGGAAGGAGCCATGTCTGTGCAGTGTCGTGCTCCTCTTGGCAGGCCTTTGCAATCCCAATTATCCCTGGAGCTGTGGGCTTTCTGGTTCTCCGGACCCTAACCCTAACCCTAACCCTAGAAGTTGCCGACCGCGGTTTCCGGCCACGGTCCCCCCCGGGTTCTGGCTAATAAAGCTGGGGAAGGAGCCATGTCTGTGCAGTGTCGTGCTCCTCTTGGCAGGCCTTTGCAATCCCAATTATCCCTGGAGCTGTGGGCTTTCTGGTTCTCCGGACCCTAACCCTAACCCTAACCCTAGAAGTTGCCGACCGCGGTTTCCGGCCACGGCCCCCCCTAGGTTCTGGCTAGGAAAGCAGGGGAAGGAGCCATGTCTGTGCAGTGTCGTGCTCCTCTTGGCAGGCCTTTGCAATCCCAACTATCCCTGGAGCTGTGGGCTTTCTGGTTCTCCGGACCCTAACCCTAACCCTAACCCTAGAAGTTGCCGACCGCGGTTTCCGGCCACGGCCCCCCCTGGGTTCTGGCTAGGAAAGCTGGGGAAGGAGCCATGTCGGTGCAGTGTCGTGCTCCTCTTGGCAGGCCTTTGCAATCCCAATTATCCCTGGAGCTGTGGGCTTTCTGGTTCTCCGGACCCTAACCCTAACCCTAACCCTAGAAGTTGCCGACCGCGGTTTCCGGCCACGGCCCCCCCCGGGTTCTGGCTAGGAAAGCAGGGGAAGGAGCCATGTCGGTGCAGTGTCGTGCTCCTCTTGGCAGGCCTTTGCAATCCCAATTATCCCTGGAGCTGTGGGCTTTCTGGTTCTCCGGACCCTAACCCTAACCCTAACCCTAGAAGTTGCCGACCGCGGTTTCCGGCCACGGCCCCCCCTGGGTTCTGGCTAGGAAAGCAGGGGAAGGAGCCATGTCTGTGCAGTGTCGTGCTCCTCTTGGCAGGCCTTTGCAATCCCAATTATCCCTGGAGCTGTGGGCTTTCTGGTTCTCCGGACCCTAACCCTAACCCTAACCCTAGAAGTTGCCGACCGCGGTTTCCGGCCACGGCCCCCCCTGGGTTCTGGCTAGGAAAGCTGGGGAAGGAGCCATGTCGGTGCAGTGTCGTGCTCCTCTTGGCAGGCCTTTGCAATCCCAATTATCCCTGGAGCTGTGGGCTTTCTGGTTCTCCGGACCCTAACCCTAACCCTAACCCTAGAAGTTGCCGACCGCGGTTTCCGGCCACGGCCCCCCCTGGGTTCTGGCTAGGAAAGCTGGGGAAGGAGCCATGTCGGTGCAGTGTCGTGCTCCTCTTGGCAGGCCTTTGCAATCCCAATTATCCCTGGAGCTGTGGGCTTTCTGGTTCTCCGGACCCTAACCCTAACCCTAACCCTAGAAGTTGCCGACCGCGGTTTCCGGCCACGGCCCCCCCTGGGTTCTGGCTAGGAAAGCAGGGGAAGGAGCCATGTCTGTGCAGTGTCGTGCTCCTCTTGGCAGGCCTTTGCAATCCCAACTATCCCTGGAGCTGTGGGCTTTCTGGTTCTCCGGACCCTAACCCTAACCCTAACCCTAGAAGTTGCCGACCGCGGTTTCCGGCCACGGCCCCCCCTGGGTTCTGGCTAGGAAAGCTGGGGAAGGAGCCATGTCGGTGCAGTGTCGTGCTCCTCTTGGCAGGCCTTTGCAATCCCAATTATCCCTGGAGCTGTGGGCTTTCTGGTTCTCCGGACCCTAACCCTAACCCTAACCCTAGAAGTTGCCGACCGCGGTTTCCGGCCACGGCCCCCCCCGGGTTCTGGCTAGGAAAGCAGGGGAAGGAGCCATGTCGGTGCAGTGTCGTGCTCCTCTTGGCAGGCCTTTGCAATCCCAATTATCCCTGGAGCTGTGGGCTTTCTGGTTCTCCGGACCCTAACCCTAACCCTAACCCTAGAAGTTGCCGACCGCGGTTTCCGGCCACGGCCCCCCCTGGGTTCTGGCTAGGAAAGCAGGGGAAGGAGCCATGTCTGTGCAGTGTCGTGCTCCTCTTGGCAGGCCTTTGCAATCCCAATTATCCCTGGAGCTGTGGGCTTTCTGGTTCTCCGGACCCTAACCCTAACCCTAACCCTAGAAGTTGCCGACCGCGGTTTCCGGCCACGGCCCCCCCTGGGTTCTGGCTAGGAAAGCAGGGGAAGGAGCCATGTCGGTGCAGTGTCGTGCTCCTCTTGGCAGGCCTTTGCAATCCCAATTATCCCTGGAGCTGTGGGCTTTCTGGTTCTCCGGACCCTAACCCTAACCCTAACCCTAGAAGTTGCCGACCGCGGTTTCCGGCCACGGCCCCCCCTGGGTTCTGGCTAGGAAAGCAGGGGAAGGAGCCATGTCTGTGCAGTGTCGTGCTCCTCTTGGCAGGCCTTTGCAATCCCAATTATCCCTGGAGCTGTGGGCTTTCTGGTTCTCCGGACCCTAACCCTAACCCTAACCCTAGAAGTTGCCGACCGCGGTTTCCGGCCACGGCCCTCCCTGGGTTCTGGCTAGGAAAGCAGGGGAAGGAGCCATGTCTGTGCAGTGTCGTGCTCCTCTTGGCAGGCCTTTGCAATCCCAACTATCCCTGGAGCTGTGGGCTTTCTGGTTCTCCGGACCCTAACCCTAACCCTAACCCTAGAAGTTGCCGACCGCGGTTTCCGGCCACGGCCCCCCCTGGGTTCTGGCTAGGAAAGCTGGGGAAGGAGCCATGTCGGTGCAGTGTCGTGCTCCTCTTGGCAGGCCTTTGCAATCCCAATTATCCCTGGAGCTGTGGGCTTTCTGGTTCTCCGGACCCTAACCCTAACCCTAACCCTAGAAGTTGCCGACCGCGGTTTCCGGCCACGGCCCCCCCCGGGTTCTGGCTAGGAAAGCAGGGGAAGGAGCCATGTCGGTGCAGTGTCGTGCTCCTCTTGGCAGGCCTTTGCAATCCCAATTATCCCTGGAGCTGTGGGCTTTCTGGTTCTCCGGACCCTAACCCTAACCCTAACCCTAGAAGTTGCCGACCGCGGTTTCCGGCCACGGCCCCCCCTGGGTTCTGGCTAGGAAAGCAGGGGAAGGAGCCATGTCTGTGCAGTGTCGTGCTCCTCTTGGCAGGCCTTTGCAATCCCAATTATCCCTGGAGCTGTGGGCTTTCTGGTTCTCCGGACCCTAACCCTAACCCTAACCCTAGAAGTTGCCGACCGCGGTTTCCGGCCACGGCCCCCCCTGGGTTCTGGCTAGGAAAGCTGGGGAAGGAGCCATGTCGGTGCAGTGTCGTGCTCCTCTTGGCAGGCCTTTGCAATCCCAATTATCCCTGGAGCTGTGGGCTTTCTGGTTCTCCGGACCCTAACCCTAACCCTAACCCTAGAAGTTGCCGACCGCGGTTTCCGGCCACGGCCCCCCCCGGGTTCTGGCTAGGAAAGCAGGGGAAGGAGCCATGTCGGTGCAGTGTCGTGCTCCTCTTGGCAGGCCTTTGCAATCCCAATTATCCCTGGAGCTGTGGGCTTTCTGGTTCTCCGGACCCTAACCCTAACCCTAACCCTAGAAGTTGCCGACCGCGGTTTCCGGCCACGGCCCCCCCTGGGTTCTGGCTAGGAAAGCAGGGGAAGGAGCCATGTCTGTGCAGTGTCGTGCTCCTCTTGGCAGGCCTTTGCAATCCCAATTATCCCTGGAGCTGTGGGCTTTCTGGTTCTCCGGACCCTAACCCTAACCCTAACCCTAGAAGTTGCCGACCGCGGTTCCCGGCCACGGCCCTCCCTGGGTTCTGGCTAGGAAAGCAGGGGAAGGAGCCATGTCTGTGCAGTGTCGTGCTCCTCTTGGCAGGCCTTTGCAATCCCAACTATCCCTGGAGCTGTGGGCTTTCTGGTTCTCCGGACCCTAACCCTAACCCTAACCCTAGAAGTTGCCGACCGCGGTTTCCGGCCACGGCCCCCCCTGGGTTCTGGCTAGGAAAGCAGGGGAAGGAGCCATGTCGGTGCAGTGTCGTGCTCCTCTTGGCAGGCCTTTGCAATCCCAATTATCCCTGGAGCTGTGGGCTTTCTGGTTCTCCGGACCCTAACCCTAACCCTAACCCTAGAAGTTGCCGACCGCGGTTTCCGGCCACGGCCCCCCCTGGGTTCTGGCTAGGAAAGCAGGGGAAGGAGCCATGTCTGTGCAGTGTCGTGCTCCTCTTGGCAGGCCTTTGCAATCCCAATTATCCCTGGAGCTGTGGGCTTTCTGGTTCTCCGGACCCTAACCCTAACCCTAACCCTAGAAGTTGCCGACCGCGGTTTCCGGCCACGGCCCCCCCTGGTTTCTGGCTAGGAAAGCTGGGGAAGGAGCCATGTCGGTGCAGTGTCGTGCTCCTCTTGGCAGGCCTTTGCAATCCCAATTATCCCTGGAGCTGTGGGCTTTCTGGTTCTCCGGACCCTAACCCTAACCCTAACCCTAGAAGTTGCCGACCGCGGTTTCCGGCCACGGCCCCCCCTGGGTTCTGGCTAGGAAAGCAGGGGAAGGAGCCATGTCGGTGCAGTGTCGTGCTCCTCTTGGCAGGCCTTTGCAATCCCAATTATCCCTGGAGCTGTGGGCTTTCTGGTTCTCCGGACCCTAACCCTAACCCTAACCCTAGAAGTTGCCGACCGCGGTTTCCGGCCACGGCCCCCCCTGGGTTCTGGCTAGGAAAGCAGGGGAAGGAGCCATGTCTGTGCAGTGTCGTGCTCCTCTTGGCAGGCCTTTGCAATCCCAATTATCCCTGGAGCTGTGGGCTTTCTGGTTCTCCGGACCCTAACCCTAACCCTAACCCTAGAAGTTGCCGACCGCGGTTTCCGGCCACGGCCCTCCCTGGGTTCTGGCTAGGAAAGCAGGGGAAGGAGCCATGTCTGTGCAGTGTCGTGCTCCTCTTGGCAGGCCTTTGCAATCCCAATTATCCCTGGAGCTGTGGGCTTTCTGGTTCTCCGGACCCTAACCCTAACCCTAACCCTAGAAGTTGCCGACCGCGGTTTCCGGCCACGGCCCCCCCTGGGTTCTGGCTAGGAAAGCAGGGGAAGGAGCCATGTCTGTGCAGTGTCGTGCTCCTCTTGGCAGGCCTTTGCAATCCCAATTATCCCTGGAGCTGTGGGCTTTCTGGTTCTCCGGACCCTAACCCTAACCCTAACCCTAGAAGTTGCCGACTGCGGTTTCCGGCCACGGCCCCCCCTGGGTTCTGGCTAGGAAAGCAGGGGAAGGAGCCATGTCTGTGCAGTGTCGTGCTCCTCTTGGCAGGCCTTTGCAATCCCAATTATCCCTGGAGCTGTGGGCTTTCTGGTTCTCCGGACCCTAACCCTAACCCTAACCCTAGAAGTTGCCGACCGCGGTTTCCGGCCACGGCCCCCCCTGGGTTCTGGCTAGGAAAGCAGGGGAAGGAGCCATGTCTGTGCAGTGTCGTGCTCCTCTTGGCAGGCCTTTGCAATCCCAATTATCCCTGGAGCTGTGGGCTTTCTGGTTCTCCGGACCCTAACCCTAACCCTAACCCTAGAAGTTGCCGACCGCGGTTTCCGGCCATGGCCCCCCCTGGGTTCTGGCTAGGAAAGCAGGGGAAGGAGCCATGTCTGTGCAGTGTCGTGCTCCTCTTGGCAGGCCTTTGCAATCCCAATTATCCCTGGAGCTGTGGGCTTTCTGGTTCTCCGGACCCTAACCCTAACCCTAACCCTAGAAGTTGCCGACCGCGGTTTCCGTCCACGGCCCCCCCTGGGTTCTGGCTAGGAAAGCAGGGGAAGGAGCCATGTCTGTGCAGTGTCGTGCTCCTCTTGGCAGGCCTTTGCAATCCCAATTATCCCTGGAGCTGTGGGCTTTCTGGTTCTCCGGACCCTAACCCTAACCCTAACCCTAGAAGTTGCCGACCGCTGTTTCTGGGCATGGCCCCCCCTGAGTTCTGGCTAGGAAAGCAGGGGAAGGAGCCATGTCGGTGCAGTGTCGTGCTCCTCTTGGCAGGCCTTTGCAACCCCAATTATCCCTGGAGCTGTGGGCTTTCTGGTTCTCCGGACCCTAACCCTAACCCTAACCCTAGAAGTTGCCGACCGCGGTTTCCGGCCACGGCCCCCCCTGGGTTCTGGCTAGGAAAGCAGGGGAAGGAGCCATGTCTGTGCAGTGTCGTGCTCCTCTTGGCAGGCCTTTGCAATCCCAATTATCCCTGGAGCTGTGGGCTTTCTGGTTCTCCGGACCCTAACCCCAACCCTAACCCTAGAAGTTGCCGACCGCGGTTTCCGGCCACGGCCCCCCCTGGGTTCTGGCTAGGAAAGCTGGGGAAGGAGCCATGTCGGTGCAGTGTCGTGCTCCTCTTGGCAGGCCTTTGCAATCCCAATTATCCCTGGAGCTGTGGGCTTTCTGGTTCTCCGGACCCTAACCCTAACCCTAACCCTAGAAGTGGCCGACCGCGGTTTACGGCCACGGCCCCCCCCGGGTTCTGGCTAGGAAAGCAGGGGAAGGAGCCATGTCGATGCAGTGTCGTGCTCCTCTTGGCAGGCCTTTGCAATCCCAATTATCCCTGGAGCTGTGGGCTTTCTGGTTCTCCGGACCCTAACCCTAACCCTAACCCTAGAAGTTGCCGACCGTGGTTTCCGGCCACGGCCCCCCCTGGGTTCTGGCTAGGAAAGCAGGGGAAGGAGCCATGTCTGTGCAGTGTCGTGCTCCTCTTGGCAGGCCTTTGCAATCCCAATTATCCCTGGAGCTGTGGGCTTTCTGGTTCTCCAGACCCTAACCCTAACCCTAACCCTAGAAGTTGCCGACCGCGGTTTCTGGCCACGGCCCCCCCTGGGTTCTGGCTAGGAAAGCAGGGGAAGGAGCCATGTCTGTGCAGTGTCGTGCTCCTCTTGGCAGGCCTTTGCAATCCCAATTATCCCTGGAGCTGTGGGCTTTCTGGTTCTCCGGACCCTAACCCTAACCCTAACCCTAGAAGTTGCCGACCGCGGTTTCCGGCCACGGCCCCCCCTGGGTTCTGGCTAGGAAAGCAGGGGAAGGAGCCATGTCTGTGCAGTGTCGTGCTCCTCTTGGCAGGCCTTTGCAATCCCAATTATCCCTGGAGCTGTGGGCTTTCTGGTTCTCCGGACCCTAACCCTAACCCTAACCCTAGAAGTTGCCGACCGCGGTTTCCGGCCACGGCACCCCCCGGGTTCTGGCTAGGAAAGCTGGGGAAGGAGCCATGTCTGTGCAGTGTCGTGCTCCTCTTGGCAGGCCTTTGCAATCCCAATTATCCCTGGAGCTGTGGGCTTTCTGGTTCTCCGGACCCTAACCCTAACCCTAACCCTAGAAGTTGCCGACCGTGGTTTCCGGCCACGGCCCCCCCTGGGTTCTGGCTAGGAAAGCAGGGGAAGGAGCCATGTCTGTGCAGTGTCGTGCTCCTCTTGGCAGGCCTTTGCAATCCCAATTATCCCTGGAGCTGTGGGCTTTCTGGTTCTCCGGACCCTAACCCTAACCCTAACCCTAGAAGTTGCCGACCGCGGTTTCCGGCCACGGCCCCCCCCGGGTTCTGGCTAGGAAAGCTGGGGAAGGAGCCATGTCTGTGCAGTGTCGTGCTCCTCTTGGCAGGCCTTTGCAATCCCAATTATCCCTGGAGCTGTGGGCTTTCTGGTTCTCCGGACCCTAACCCTAACCCTAACCCTAACCCTAGAAGTTGCCGACCGTGGTTTCCGGCCACGGCCCCCCCTGGGTTCTGGCTAGGAAAGCAGGGGAAGGAGCCATGTCTGTGCAGTGTCGTGCTCGTCTTGGCAGGCCTTTGCAATCCCAATTATCCCTGGAGCTGTGGGCTTTCTGGTTCTCCGGACCCTAACCCTAACCCTAACCCTAACCCTAGAAGTTGCCGACCGCGGTTTCTGGGCATGGCCCCCCCTGGGTTCTGGCTAGGAAAGCAGGGGAAGGAGCCATGTCGGTGCAGTGTCGTGCTCCTCTTGGCAGGCCTTTGCAATCCCAATTATCCCTGGAGCTGTGGGCTTTCTGGTTCTCCGGACCCTAACCCTAACCCTAACCCTAGAAGTTGCCGACCGCGGTTTCTGGCCACGGCCCCCCCTGGGTTCTGGCTAGGAAAGCAGGGGAAGGAGCCATGTCTGTGCAGTGTCGTGCTCCTCTTGGCAGGCCTTTGCAATCCCAATTATCCCTGGAGCTGTGGGCTTTCTGGTTCTCCGGACCCTAACCCTAACCCTAACCCTAGAAGTTGCCGACCGCGGTTTCCGGCCACGGCCCCCCCCGGGTTCTGGCTAGGAAAGCTGGGGAAGGAGCCATGTCGGTGCAGTGTCGTGCTCCTCTTGGCAGGCCTTTGCAATCCCAATTATCCCTGGAGCTGTGGGCTTTCTGGTTCTCCGGACCCTAACCCTAACCCTAGAAGTTGCCGACCGCGGTTTCCGGCCACGGCCCCCCCTGGGTTCTGGCTAGGAAAGCAGGGGAAGGAGCCATGTCTGTGCAGTGTCGTGCTCCTCTTGGCAGGCCTTTGCAATCCCAATTATCCCTGGAGCTGTGGGCTTTCTGGTTCTCCGGACCCTAACCCTAACCCTAACCCTAGAAGTTGCCGACCGCGGTTTCCGGCCACGGCCCCCCCTGGGTTCTGGCTAGGAAAGCTGGGGAAGGACCTATGTCTGTGCAGTGTCGTGCTCCTCTTGGCAGGCCTTTGCAATCCCAATTATCCCTGGAGCTGTGGGCTTTCTGGTTCTCCGGACCCTAACCCTAACCCTAGAAGTTGCCGACCGCGGTTTCCGGCCACGGCCCCCCCTGGGTTCTGGCTAGGAAAGCAGGGGAAGGAGCCATGTCTGTGCAGTGTCGTGCTCCTCTTGGCAGGCCTTTGCAATCCCAATTATCCCTGGAGCTGTGGGCTTTCTGGTTCTCCGGACCCTAACCCTAACCCTAACCCTAGAAGTTGCCGACCGCGGTTTCCGGCCACGGCCCCCCCTGGGTTCTGGCTAGGAAAGCAGGGGAAGGAGCCATGTCGGTGCAGTGTCGTGCTCCTCTTGGCAGGCCTTTGCAATCCCAATTATCCCTGGAGCTGTGGGCTTTCTGGTTCTCCGGACCCTAACCCTAACCCTAGAAGTTGCCGACCGCGGTTTCCGGCCACGGCCCCCCCTGGGTTCTGGCTAGGAAAGCAGGGGAAGGAGCCATGTCTGTGCAGTGTCGTGCTCCTCTTGGCAGGCCTTTGCAATCCCAATTATCCCTGGAGCTGTGGGCTTTCTGGTTCTCCAGACCCTAACCCTAACCCTAACCCTAGAAGTTGCCGACCGCGGTTTCTGGGCATGGCCCCCCCTGGGTTCTGGCTAGGAAAGCTGGGGAAGGAGCCATGTCTGTGCAGTGTCGTGCTCCTCTTGGCAGGCCTTTGCAAACCCAATTATCCCTGGAGCTGTGGGCTTTCTGGTTCTCCGGACCCTAACCCTAACCCTAACCCTAGAAGTTGCCGACCGCGGTTTCCGGCCACGGCCCTCCCTGGGTTCTGGCTAGGAAAGCTGGGGAAGGAGCCATGTCGGTGCAGTGTCGTGCTCCTCTTGGCAGGCCTTTGCAATCCCAATTATCCCTGGAGCTGTGGGCTTTCTGGTTCTCCGGACCCTAACCCTAACCCTAACCCTAGAAGTTGCCGACCGCGGTTTCCGGCCACGGCCCCCCCTGGGTTCTGGCTAGGAAAGCTGGGGAAGGACCCATGTCGGTGCAGTGTCGTGCTTCTCTTGGCAGGCCTTTGCAATCCCAATTATCCCTGGAGCTGTGGGCTTTCTGGTTCTCCGGACCCTAACCCTAACCCTAACCCTAGAAGTTGCCGACCGCGGTTTCCGGCCACGGCCCCCCCTGGGTTCTGGCTAGGAAAGCAGGGGAAGGAGCCATGTCGGTGCAGTGTCGTGCTCCTCTTGGCAGGCCTTTGCAATCCCAATTATCCCTGGAGCTGTGGGCTTTCTGGTTCTCCGGACCCTAACCCTAACCCTAACCCTAGAAGTTGCCGACCGCGGTTTCCGGCCACGGCCCCCCCTGGGTTCTGGCTAGGAAAGCAGGGGAAGGAGCCATGTCTGTGCAGTGTCGTGCTCCTCTTGGCAGGCCTTTGCAATCCCAATTATCCCTGGAGCTGTGGGCTTTCTGGTTCTCCGGACCCTAACCCTAACCCTAACCCTAGAAGTTGCCGACCGCGGTTTCCGGCCACGGCCCCCCCTGGGTTCTGGCTAGGAAAGCTGGGGAAGGAGCCATGTCGGTGCAGTGTCGTGCTCCTCTTGGCAGGCCTTTGCAATCCCAATTATCCCTGGAGCTGTGGGCTTTCTGGTTCTCCGGACCCTAACCCTAACCCTAACCCTAGAAGTTGCCGACCGCGGTTTCCGGCCACGGCCCCCCCTGGGTTCTGGCTAGGAAAGCTGGGGAAGGAGCCATGTCTGTGCAGTGTCGTGCTCCTCTTGGCAGGCCTTTGCAATCCCAATTATCCCTGGAGCTGTGGGCTTTCTGGTTCTCCGGACCCTAACCCTAACCCTAACCCTAGAAGTTGCCGACCGCGGTTTCCGGCCACGGCCCCCCCGGGTTCTGGCTAGGAAAGCTGGGGAAGGAGCCGTGTCTGTGCAGTGTCGTGCTCCTCTTGGCAGGCCTTTGCAATCCCAATTATCCCTGGAGCTGTGGGCTTTCTGGTTCTCCGGACCCTAACCCTAACCCTAACCCTAGAAGTTGCCGACCGCGGTTTCCGGCCACGGCCCCCCCTGGGTTCTGGCTAGGAAAGCAGGGGAAGGAGCCATGTCTGTGCAGTGTCGTGCTCCTCTTGGCAGGCCTTTGCAATCCCAATTATCCCTGGAGCTGTGGGCTTTCTGGTTCTCCGGACCCTAACCCTAACCCTAACCCTAGAAGTTGCCGACTGCGGTTTCCGGCCACGGCCCCCCCTGGGTTCTGGCTAGGAAAGCAGGGGAAGGAGCCATGTCTGTGCAGTGTCGTGCTCCTCTTGGCAGGCCTTTGCAATCCCAATTATCCCTGGAGCTGTGGGCTTTCTGGTTCTCCGGACCCTAACCCTAACCCTAACCCTAGAAGTTGCCGACCGCGGTTTCCGGCCACGGCCCCCCCTGGGTTCTGGCTAGGAAAGCAGGGGAAGGAGCCATGTCGGTGCAGTGTCGTGCTCCTCTTGGCAGGCCTTTGCAATCCCAATTATCCCTGGAGCTGTGGGCTTTCTGGTTCTCCGGACCCTAACCCTAACCCTAACCCTAGAAGTTGCCGAGCGCGGTTTCCGTCCACGGCCCCCCCTGGGTTCTGGCTAGCAAAGCAGGGGAAGGAGCCATGTCTGTGCAGTGTCGTGCTCCTCTTGGCAGGCCTTTGCAATCCCAATTATCCCTGGAGCTGTGGGCTTTAGGGTTCTCCGGACCCTAACCCTAACCCTAACCCTAGAAGTTGCCGACCGCTGTTTCTGGGCATGGCCCCCCCTGAGTTCTGGCTAGGAAAGCTGGGGAAGGAGCCATGTCGGTGCAGTGTCGTGCTCCTCTTGGCAGGCCTTTGCAATCCCAATTATCCCTGGAGCTGTGGGCTTTCTGGTTCTCCGGACCCTAACCCTAACCCTAACCCTAGAAGTTGCCGACCGTGGTTTCCGGCCACGGCCCCCCCGGGTTCTGGCTAGGAAAGCAGGGGAAGGAGCCATGTCTGTGCAGTGTCGTGCTCCTCTTGGCAGGCCTTTGCAATCCCAATTATCCCTGGAGCTGTGGGCTTTCTGGTTCTCCGGACCCTAACCCTAACCCTAACCCTAGAAGTTGCCGACCGCGGTTTCTGGCCACGGCCCCCCCTGGGTTCTGTCTAGGAAAGCAGGGGAAGGAGCCATGTCTGTGCAGTGTCGTGCTCCTCTTGGCAGGCCTTTGCAATCCCAATTATCCCTGGAGCTGTGGGCTTTCTGGTTCTCCGGACCCTAACCCTAACCCTAACCCTAGAAGTTGCCGACCGCGGTTTCCGGCCACGGCCCCCCCTGTGTTCTGGCTAGGAAAGCAGGGGAAGGAGCCATGTCTGTGCAGTGTCGTGCTCCTCTTGGCAGGCCTTTGCAATCCCAATTATCCCTGGAGCTGTGGGCTTTCTGGTTCTCCGGACCCTAACCCTAACCCTAACCCTAGAAGTTGCCGACCGCGGTTTCCGGCCACGGCCCCCCCTGGGTTCTGGCTAGGAAAGCTGGGGAAGAAGCCATGTCGGTGCAGTGTCGTGCTCCTCTTGGCAGGCCTTTGCAATCCCAATTATCCCTGGAGCTGTGGGCTTTCTGGTTCTCCGGACCCTAACCCTAACCCTAACCCTAGAAGTTGCCGACCGCGGTTTCCGGCCACGGCCCCCCCCGGGTTCTGGCTAGGATAGCAGGGGAAGGAGCCATGTCGATGCAGTGTCGTGCTCCTCTTGGCAGGCCTTTGCAATCCCAATTATCCCTGGAGCTGTGGGCTTTCTGGTTCTCCGGACCCTAACCCTAACCCTAACCCTAGAAGTTGCCGACCGCGGTTTCCGGCCACGGCCCCCCCCGGGTTCTGGCTAGGAAAGCTGGGGAAGGAGCCATGTCTGTGCAGTGTCGTGCTCCTCTTGGCAGGCCTTTGCAATCCCAATTATCCCTGGAGCTGTGGGCTTTCTGGTTCTCCGGACCCTAACCCTAACCCTAACCCTAGAAGTTGCCGACCGTGGTTTCCGGCCACGGCCCCCCCTGGGTTCTGGCTACGAAAGCAGGGGAAGGAGCCATGTCTGTGCAGTGTCGTGCTCCTCTTGGCAGGCCTTTGCAATCCCAATTATCCCTGGAGCTGTGGGCTTTCTGGTTCTCCGGACCCTAACCCTAACCCTAACCCTAGAAGTTGCCGACCGCGGTTTCTGGCCACGGCCCCCCCTGGGTTCTGTCTAGGAAAGCTGGGGAAGGAGCCATGTCTGTGCAGTGTCGTGCTCCTCTTGGCAGGCCTTTGCAATCCCAATTATCCCTGGAGCTGTGGGCTTTCTGGTTCTCCGGACCCTAACACTAACCCTAACCCTAGAAGTTGCCGAGCGCGGTTTCCGGCCACGGCCCCCCCTGGGTTCTGGCTAGGAAAGCAGGGGAAGGAGCCATGTCGGTGCAGTGTCGTGCTCCTCTTGGCAGGCCTTTGCAATCCCAATTATCCCTGGAGCTGTGGGCTTTCTGGTTCTCCGGACCCTAACCCTAACCCTAACCCTAGAAGTTGCCGACCGCGGTTTCCGGCCACGGCCCCCCCTGGGTTCTGGCTAGGAAAGCAGGGGAAGGAGCCATGTCTGTGCAGTGTCGTGCTCCTCTTGGCAGGCCTTTGCAATCCCAATTATCCCTGGAGCTGTGGGCTTTCTGGTTCTCCGGACCCTAACCCTAACCCTAACCCTAGAAGTTGCCGACCGCGGTTTCCGGCCACGGCCCCCCCTGGGTTCTGGTTAGGAAAGCAGGGGAAGGAGCCATGTCTGTGCAGTGTCGTGCTCCTCTTGGCAGGCCTTTGCAATCCCAATTATCCCTGGAGCTGTGGGCTTTCTGGTTCTCCGGACCCTAACCCTAACCCTAACCCTAGAAGTTGCCGACCGCGGTTTCCGGCCACGGCCTCCCCTGGGTTCTGGCTAGGAAAGCAGGGGAAGGAGCCATGTCGGTGCAGTGTCGTGCTCCTCTTGGCAGGCCTTTGCAATCCCAATTATCCCTGGAGCTGTGGGCTTTCTGGTTCTCCGGACCCTAACCCTAACCCTAACCCTAGAATTTGCCGACCGCTGTTTCTGGGCATGGCCCCCCCTGGGTTCTGGCTAGGAAAGCAGGGGAAGGAGCCATGTCTGTGCAGTGTCGTGCTCCTCTTGGCAGGCCTTTGCAATCCCAATTATCCATGGAGCTGTGGGCTTTCTGGTTCTCCGGACCCTAACCCTAACCCTAACCCTAGAAGTTGCCGACCACGGTTTCCGGCCACGGCCCCCCCCGGGTTCTGGCTAGGAAAGCTGGGGAAGGAGCCATGTCTGTGCAGTGTCGTGCTCCTCTTGGCAGGCCTTTGCAATCCCAATTATCCCTGGAGCTGTGGGCTTTCTGGTTCTCCGGACCCTAACCCTAACCCTAACCCTAGAAGTTGCCGACCGCGGTTTCCGGCCACGGCCCCCCCTGGGTTCTGGCTAGGAAAGCTGGGGAAGGAGCCATGTCGGTGCAGTGTCGTGCTCCTCTTGGCAGGCCTTTGCAATCCCAATTATCCCTGGAGCTGTGGGCTTTCTGGTTCTCCGGACCCTAACCCTAACCCTAACCCTAGAAGTTGCCGACCGCGGTTTCCGGCCACGGCCCCCCCTGGGTTCTGGCTAGGAAAGCTGGGGAAGGAGCCATGTCGGTGCAGTGTCGTGCTCCTCTTGGCAGGCCTTTGCAATCCCAATTATCCCTGGAGCTGTGGGCTTTCTGGTTCTCCGGACCCTAACCCCAACCCTAACCCTAGAAGTTGCCGACCGCGGCTTCCGGCCACGGCCCCCCCTGGGTTCTGGCTAGGAAAGCAGGGGAAGGAGCCATGTCTGTGCAGTGTCGTGCTCCTCTTGGCAGGCCTTTGCAATCCCAATTATCCCTGGAGCTGTGGGCTTTCTGGTTCTCCGGACCCTAACCCTAACCCTAACCCTAACCCTAGAAGTTGCCGACCGTGGTTTCCGGCCACGGCCCCCCCTGGGTTCTGGCTAGGAAAGCAGGGGAAGGAGCCATGTCTGTGCAGTGTCGTGCTCCTCTTGGCAGGCCTTTGCAATCCCAATTATCCCTGGAGCTGTGGGCTTTCTGGTTCTCCGGACCCTAACCCTAACCCTAACCCTAGAAGTTGCCGACCGCGGTTTCCGGCCACGGCCCCCCCTGGGTTCTGGCTAGGAAAGCAGGGGAAGGAGCCATGTCTGTGCAGTGTCGTGCTCCTCTTGGCAGGCCTTTGCAATCCCAATTATCCCTGGAGCTGTGGGCTTTCTGGTTCTCCGGACCCTAACCCTAACCCTAACCCTAGAAGTTGCCGACCGCGGTTTCCGGCCACGGCCCCCCCTGGGTTCTGGCTAGGAAAGCAGGGGAAGGAGCCATGTCTGTGCAGTGTCGTGCTCCTCTTGGCAGGCCTTTGCAATCCCAATTATCCCTGGAGCTGTGGGCTTTCTGGTTCTCCGGACCCTAACCCTAACCCTAACCCTAGAAGTTGCCGACCGTGGTTTCCGGCCACGGCCCCCCCTGGGTTCTGGCTAGGAAAGCAGGGGAAGGAGCCATGTCGGTGCAGTGTCGTGCTCCTCTTGGCAGGCCTTTGCAATCCCAATTATCCCTGGAGCTGTGGGCTTTCTGATTCTCCGGACCCTAACCCTAACCCTAGAAGTTGCCGACCGCGGTTTCCGGCCACGGCCCCCCCCGGGTTCTGGCTAGGAAAGCTGGGGAAGGAGCCATGTCGGTGCAGTGTCGTGCTCCTCTTGGCAGGCCTTTGCAATCCCAATTATCCCTGGAGCTGTGGGCTTTCTGGTTCTCCGGACCCTAACCCCAACCCTAACCCTAGAAGTTGCCGACCGCGGCTTCCGGCCACGGCCCCCCCTGGGTTCTGGCTAGGAAAGCAGGGGAAGGAGCCATATCTGTGCAGTGTCGTGCTCCTCTTGGCAGGCCTTTGCAATCCCAATTATCCCTGGAGCTGTGGGCTATCTGGTTCTCCGGACCCTAACCCTAACCCTAACCCTAACCCTAGAAGTTGCCGACCGCGGTTTCCGGCCACGGCCCCCCCTGGGTTCTGGCTAGGAAAGCAGGGGAAGGAGCCATGTCTGTGCAGTGTCGTGCTCCTCTTGGCAGGCCTTTGCAATCCCAATTATCCCTGGAGCTGTGGGCTTTCTGGTTCTCCGGACCCTAACCCTAACCCTAACCCTAGAAGTTGCCGACCGCGGTTTCCGGCCACGGCCCCCCCTGGGTTCTGGCTAGGAAAGCAGGGGAAGGAGCCATGTCTGTGCAGTGTCGTGCTCCTCTTGGCAGGCCTTTGCAATCCCAATTATCCCTGGAGCTGTGGGCTTTCTGGTTCTCCGGACCCTAACCCTAACCCTAACCCTAGAAGTTGCCGACCGCGGTTTCCGGCCACGGCCCCCCCTGGGTTCTGGCTAGGAAAGCAGGGGAAGGAGCCATGTCTGTGCAGTGTCGTGCTCCTCTTGGCAGGCCTTTGCAATCCCAATTATCCCTGGAGCTGTGGGCTTTCTGGTTCTCCGGACCCTAACCCTAACCCTAACCCTAGAAGTTGCCGACCGCGGTTTCCGGCCACGGCCCCCCCTGGGTTCTGGCTAGGAAAGCAGGGGAAGGAGCCATGTCTGTGCAGTGTCGTGCTCCTCTTGGCAGGCCTTTGCAATCCCAATTATCCCTGGAGCTGTGGGCTTTCTGGTTCTCCGGACCCTAACCCTAACCCTAACCCTAGAAGTTGCCGACCGCGGTTTCCGGCCACGGCCCCCCCTGGGTTCTGGCTAGGAAAGCAGGGGAAGGAGCCATGTCTGTGCAGTGTCGTGCTCCTCTTGGCAGGCCTTTGCAATCCCAATTATCCCTGGAGCTGTGGGCTTTCTGGTTCTCCGGACCCTAACCCTAACCCTAACCCTAGAAGTTGCCGACCGTGGTTTCCGGCCACGGCCCCCCCTGGGTTCTGGCTAGGAAAGCAGGGGAAGGAGCCATGTCGGTGCAGTGTCGTGCTCCTCTTGGCAGGCCTTTGCAATCCCAATTATCCCTGGAGCTGTGGGCTTTCTGATTCTCCGGACCCTAACCCTAACCCTAGAAGTTGCCGACCGCGGTTTCCGGCCACGGCCCCCCCCGGGTTCTGGCTAGGAAAGCTGGGGAAGGAGCCATGTCGGTGCAGTGTCGTGCTCCTCTTGGCAGGCCTTTGCAATCCCAATTATCCCTGGAGCTGTGGGCTTTCTGGTTCTCCGGACCCTAACCCCAACCCTAACCCTAGAAGTTGCCGACCGCGGCTTCCGGCCACGGCCCCCCCTGGGTTCTGGCTAGGAAAGCAGGGGAAGGAGCCATATCTGTGCAGTGTCGTGCTCCTCTTGGCAGGCCTTTGCAATCCCAATTATCCCTGGAGCTGTGGGCTTTCTGGTTCTCCGGACCCTAACCCTAACCCTAACCCTAACCCTAGAAGTTGCCGACCGCGGTTTCCGGCCACGGCCCCCCCTGGGTTCTGGCTAGGAAAGCAGGGGAAGGAGCCATGTCTGTGCAGTGTCGTGCTCCTCTTGGCAGGCCTTTGCAATCCCAATTATCCCTGGAGCTGTGGGCTTTCTGGTTCTCCGGACCCTAACCCTAACCCTAACCCTAGAAGTTGCCGACCGCGGTTTCCGGCCACGGCCCCCCCTGGGTTCTGGCTAGGAAAGCAGGGGAAGGAGCCATGTCTGTGCAGTGTCGTGCTCCTCTTGGCAGGCCTTTGCAATCCCAATTATCCCTGGAGCTGTGGGCTTTCTGGTTCTCCGGACCCTAACCCTAACCCTAACCCTAGAAGTTGCCGACCGCGGTTTCCGGCCACGGCCCCCCCTGGGTTCTGGCTAGGAAAGCAGGGGAAGGAGCCATGTCTGTGCAGTGTCGTGCTCCTCTTGGCAGGCCTTTGCAATCCCAATTATCCCTGGAGCTGTGGGCTTTCTGGTTCTCCGGACCCTAACCCTAACCCTAACCCTAGAAGTTGCCGACCGTGGTTTCCGGCCACGGCCCCCCCTGGGTTCTGGCTAGGAAAGCAGGGGAAGGAGCCATGTCGGTGCAGTGTCGTGCTCCTCTTGGCAGGCCTTTGCAATCCCAATTATCCCTGGAGCTGTGGGCTTTCTGATTCTCCGGACCCTAACCCTAACCCTAACCCTAGAAGTTGCCGACCGCGGTTTCCGGCCACGGCCCCCCCTGGGTTCTGGCTAGGAAAGCTGGGGAAGGAGCCATGTCGGTGCAGTGTTGTGCTCCTCTTGGCAGGCCTTTGCAATCCCAATTATCCCTGGAGCTGTGGGCTTTCTGGTTCTCCGGACCCTAACCCTAACCCTAACCCTAACCCTAGAAGTTGCCGACCGCGGTTTCCGGCCACGGCCCCCCCCGGGATGTGGCTAGGAAAGCAGGGGAAGGAGCCATGTCGGTGCAGTGTCGTGCTCCTCTTGGCAGGCCTTTGCAATCCCAATTATCCCTGGAGCTGTGGGCTTTCTGGTTCTCCGGACCCTAACCCTAACCCTAACCCTAGAAGTTGCCGACCGCGGTTTCCGGCCACGGCCCCCCCTGGGTTCTGGCTAGGAAAGCTGGGGAAGGAGCCATGTCGGTGCAGTGTCGTGCTCCTCTTGGCAGGCCTTTGCAATCCCAATTATCCCTGGAGCTGTGGGCTTTCTGGTTCTCCGGACCCTAACCCTAACCCTAGAAGTTGCCGACCGCGGTTTCCGGCCACCGCCCCCCCCGGGTTCTGGCTAGGAAAGCTGGGGAAGGAGCCATGTCGGTGCAGTGTCGTGCTCCTCTTGGCAGGCCTTTGCAATCCCAATTATCCCTGGAGCTGTGGGCTTTCTGGTTCTCCGGACCCTAACCCTAACCCTAACCCTAGAAGTTGCCGACCGCGGTTTCCGGCCACGGCCCCCCCCCGGGTTCTGGCTAGGAAAGCTGGGGAAGGAGCCATGTCGGTGCAGTGTCGTGCTCCTCTTGGCAGGCCTTTGCAATCCCAATTATCCCTGGAGCTGTGGGCTTTCTGGTTCTCCGGACCCTAACCCTAACCCTAACCCTAGAAGTTGCTGACCGCGGTTTCCGGCCACGGCCCCCCCTGGGTTCTGGCTAGGAAAGCAGGGGAAGGAGCCATGTCTGTGCAGTGTCGTGCTCCTCTTGGCAGGCCTTTGCAATCCCAATTATCCATGGAGCTGTGGGCCTTCTGGTTCTCCGGACCCTAACCCTAACCCTAACCCTAGAAGTTGCCGACCGCGGTTTCCGGCCACGGCCCCCCCCGGGTTCTGGCTAGGAAAGCAGGGGAAGGAGCCATGTCGGTGCAGTGTCGTGCTCCTCTTGGCAGGCCTTTGCAATCCCAATTATCCCTGGAGCTGTGGGCTTTCTGGTTCTCCGGACCCTAACCCTAACCCTAACCCTAGAAGTTGCCGACCGCGGTTTCCGGCCACGGCCCCCCCTGGGTTCTGGCTAGGAAAGCATGGGAAGGAGCCATGTCGGTGCAGTGTCGTGCTCCTCTTGGCAGGCCTTTGCAATCCCAATTATCCCTGGAGCTGTGGGCTTTCTGGTTCTCCGGACCCTAACCCTAACCCTAACCCTAACCCTAGAAGTTGCCGACCGCAGTTTCCGGCCACGGCCCCCCCCGGGATCTGGCTAGGAAAGCAGGGGAAGGAGCCATGTCGGCGTAGTGTCGTGGTCCTCTTGGCAGGCCTTTGCAATCCCAATTATCCCTGGAGCTGTGGGCTTTCTGGTTCTCCGGACCCTAACCCTAACCCTAGAAGTTGCCGACCGCGGTTTCCGGCCACGGCCCCCCCCGGGTTCTGGCTAGGAAAGCTGGGGAAGGAGCCATGTCGGTGCAGTGTCGTGCTCCTCTTGGCAGGCCTTTGCAATCCCAATTATCCCTGGAGCTGTGGGCTTTCTGGTTCTCTGGACCCTAACCCTAACCCTAACCCTAGAAGTTGCCGACCGCGGTTTCCGGCCACGGCCCCCCCCCGGGTTCTGGCTAGGAAAGCTGGGGAAGGAGCCATGTCGGTGCAGTGTCGTGCTCCTCTTGGCAGGCCTTTGCAATCCCAATTATCCCTGGAGCTGTGGGCTTTCTGGTTCTCCGGACCCTAACCCTAACCCTAACCCTAGAAGTTGCCGACCGCGGTTTCCGGCCACGGCCCCCCCTGGGTTCTGGCTAGGAAAGCTGGGGAAGGAGCCATGTCGGTGCAGTGTCGTGCTCCTCTTGGCAGGCCTTTGCAATCCCAATTATCCATGGAGCTGTGGGCCTTCTGGTTCTCCGGACCCTAACCCTAACCCTAACACTAGAAGTTGCTGACCGCGGTTTCCGGCCACGGCCCCCCCCGGGTTCTGGCTAGGAAAGCAGGGGAAGGAGCCATGTCTGTGCAGTGTCGTGCTCCTCTTGGCAGGTCTTTGCAATCCCAATTATCCCTGGAGCTGTGGGCTTTCTGGTTCTCCGGACCCTAACCCTAACCCTAACCCTAGAAGTTGCCGACCGCGGTTTCCGGCCACGGCCCCCCCTGGGTTCTGGCTAGGAAAGCTGGGGAAGGAGCCATGTCTGTGCAGTGTCGTGCTCCTCTTGGCAGGCCTTTGCAATCCCAATTATCCCTGGAGCTGTGGGCTTTCTGGTTCTCCGGACCCTAACCCTAACCCTACAAGTTGCCGACCGCGGTTTCCGGCCACGGCCCCCCCCGGGTTCTGGCTAGGAAAGCAGGGGAAGGAGCCATGTCGGTGCAGTGTCGTGCTCCTCTTGGCAGGCCTTTGCAATCCCAATTATCCCTGGAGCTGTGGGCTTTCTGGTTCTCCGGACACTAACCCTAACCCTAACCCTAGAAGTTGCCGACCGTGGTTTCCCGCCACGGCCCCCCCCGGGTTCTGGCTAGGAAAGCTGGGGAAGGAGCCATGTCTGTGCAGTGTCCTGCTCCTCTTGGCAGGCCTTTGCAATCCCAATTATCCCTGGAGCTGTGGGCTTTCTGGTTCTCCGGACCCTAACCCTAACCCTAACCCTAGAAGTTGCCGACCGCGGTTT
This sequence comes from Rhynochetos jubatus, assembly GCA_027574665.1. Classification (NCBI taxonomy): domain Eukaryota; kingdom Metazoa; phylum Chordata; class Aves; order Eurypygiformes; family Rhynochetidae; genus Rhynochetos; species Rhynochetos jubatus. The sequence continues at coordinate 7,295,148 of CM050661.1, forward strand.
TCGGCCACGGCCCCCCCTGGGTTCTGGCTAGGAAAGCAGGGTAAGGAGCCATGTCTGTGCAGTGTCGTGCTCCTCTTGGCAGGCCTTTGCAATCCCAATCATCCCTGGAGCTGTGGGCTTTCTGGTTCTCCGGACCCTAACCCTAACCCTAACCCTAGAAGTTGCCGACCGCGGTTTCCGGCCACGGCCCCCCCTGGGTTCTGGCTAGGAAAGCAGGGGAAGGAGCCATGTCTGTGCAGTGTCGTGCTCCTCTTGGCAGGCCTTTGCAATCCCAATTATCCCTGGAGCTGTGGGCTTTCTGGTTCTCCGGACCCTAACCCTAACCCTAACCCTAGAAGTTGCCGACCGCGGTTTCCGGCCACGGCCCCCCCTGGGTTCTGGCTAGGAAAGCAGGGGAAGGAGCCATGTCTGTGCAGTGTCGTGCTTCTCTTGGCAGGCCTTTGCAATCCCAATTATCCCTGGAGCTGTGGGCTTTCTGGTTCTCCGGACCCTAACCCTAACCCTAACCCTAACCCTAACCCTAGAAGTTGCCGACCGCGGTTTCCGGCCACGGCCCCCCCCGGGATCTGGCTAGGAAAGCTGGGGAAGGAGCCATGTCTGTGCAGTGTCGTGCTCCTCTTGGCAGGCCTTTGCAATCCCAATTATCCCTGGAGCTGTGGGCTTTCTGGTTCTCCGGACCCTAACCCCAACCCTAACCCTAGAAGTTGCCGACCGCGGTTTCCGACCACGGCCCCCCCTGGGTTCTGGCTAGGAAAGCAGGGGAATGAGCCATGTCTGTGCAGTGTCGTGCTCCTCTTGGCAGGCCTTTGCAATCCCAATTATCCCTGGAGCTGTGGGCTTTCTGGTTCTCCGGACCCTAACCCTAACCCTAACCCTAGAAGTTGCCGACCGCGGTTTCCGGCCACGGCCCCCCCTGGGTTCTGGCTAGGAAAGCAGGGGAAGGAGCCATGTCTGTGCAGTGTCGTGCTCCTCTTGGCAGGCCTTTGCAATCCCAATTATCCCTGGAGCTGTGGGCTTTCTGGTTCTCCGGACCCTAACCCTAACCCTAACCCTAGAAGTTGCCGACCGCGGTTTCCGGCCACGGCCCCCCCTGGTTTCTGGCTAGGAAAGCAGGGGAAGGAGCCATGTCTGTGCAGTGTCGTGCTCCTCTTGGCAGGCCTTTGCAATCCCAATTATCCCTGGAGCTGTGGGCTTTCTGGTTCTCCGGACCCTAACCCTAACCCTAACCCTAGAAGTTGCCGACCGCGGTTTCCGGCCACGGCCCCCCCTGGGTTCTGGCTAGGAAAGCAGGGGAAGGAGCCATGTCTGTGCAGTGTCGTGCTCCACTTGGCAGGCCTTTGCAATCCCAATTATCCCTGGAGCTGTGGGCTTTCTGGTTCTCCGGACCCTAACCCTAACCCTAACCCTAGAAGTTGCCGACCGCGGTTTCCGGCCACGGCCCCCCCCGGGTTCTGGCTAGGAAAGCTGGGGAAGGAGCCATGTCTGTGCAGTGTCGTGCTCCTCTTGGCAGGCCTTTGCAATCCCAATTATCCCTGGAGCTGTGGGCTTTCTGGTTCTCCGGACCCTAACCCTAACCCTAACCCTAGAAGTTGCCGACCGCAGTTTCCGGCCACGGCCCCCCCGGGGTTCTGGCTAGGAAAGCAGGGGAAGGAGCCATGTCTGTGCAGTGTCGTGCTCCTCTTGGCAGGCCTTTGCAATCCCAATTATCCCTGGAGCTGTGGGCTTTCTGGTTCTCCGGACCCTAACCCTAACCCTAACCCTAACCCTAGAAGTTGCCGACCGCGGTTTCCGGCCACGGCCCCCCCCGGGATCTGGCTAGGAAAGCAGGGGAAGGAGCCATGTCTGTGCAGTGTCGTGCTCCTCTTGGCAGGCCTTTGCAATCCCAATTATCCCTGGAGCTGTGGGCTTTCTGGTTCTCCGGACCCTAACCCCAACCCTAACCCTAGAAGTTGCCGACCGCGGTTTCCGGCCACGGCCCCCCCTGGGTTCTGGCTAGGAAAGCAGGGGAAGGAGCCATGTCTGTGCAGTGTTGTGCTCCTCTTGGCAGGCCTTTGCAATCCCAATTATCCCTGGAGCTGTGGGCTTTCTGGTTCTCCGGACCCTAACCCTAACCCTAACCCTAGAAGTTGCCGACCGCGGTTTCCGGCCACGGCCCCCCCTGGGTTCTGGCTAGGAAAGCAGGGGAAGGAGCCATGTCTGTGCAGTGTCGTGCTCCTCTTGGCAGGCCTTTGCAATCCCAATTATCCCTGGAGCTGTGGGCTTTCTGGTTCTCCGGAACCTAACCCTAACCCTAACCCTAGAAGTTGCCGACCGCGGTTTCCGGCCACGGCCCCCCCTGGGTTCTGGCTAGGAAAGCTGGGGAAGGAGCCATGTCGGTGCAGTGTCGTGCTCCTCTTGGCAGGCCTTTGCAATCCCAATTATCCCTGGAGCTGTGGGCTTTCTGGTTCTCCGGACCCTAACCCTAACCCTAACCCTAGAAGTTGCCGACCGCGGTTTCCGGCCACGGCCCCCCCTGGGTTCTGGCTAGGAAAGCAGGGGAAGGAGCCATGTCTGTGCAGTGTCGTGCTCCTCTTGGCAGGCCTTTGCAATCCCAATTATCCCTGGAGCTGTGGGCTTTCTGGTTCTCCGGACCCTAACCCTAACCCTAACCCTAGAAGTTGCCGACCGCGGTTTCTGGGCATGGCCCCCCCTGGGTTCTGGCTAGGAAAGCTGGGGAAGGAGCCATGTCGGTGCAGTGTCGTGCTCCTCTTGGCAGGCCTTTGCAATCCCAATTATCCCTGGAGCTGTGGGCTTTCTGGTTCTCCGGACCCTAACCCTAACCCTAACCCTAGAAGTTGCCGACCGCGGTTTCCGGCCACGGCCCCCCCTGGGTTCTGGCTAGGAAAGCAGGGGAAGGAGCCATGTCTGTGCAGTGTCGTGCTCCTCTTGGCAGGCCTTTGCAATCCCAATTATCCCTGGAGCTGTGGGCTTTCTGGTTCTCCGGACCCTAACCCTAACCCTAACCCTAGAAGTTGCCGACCGCGGTTTCCGGCCACGGCCCCCCCTGGGTTCTGGCTAGGAAAGATGGGGAAGGAGCCATGTCTGTGCAGTGTTGTGCTCCTCTTGGCAGGCCTTTGCAATCCCAATTATCCCTGGAGCTGTGGGCTTTCTGGTTCTCCGGACCCTAACCCTAACCCTAACCCTAGAAGTTGCCGACCGCGGTTTCTGGCCACGGCCCCCCCTGGGTTCTGGCTAGGAAAGCTGGGGAAGGAGCCATGTCGGTGCAGTGTCGTGCTCCTCTTGGCAGGCCTTTGCAATCCCAATTATCCCTGGAGCTGTGGGCTTTCTGGTTCTCCAGACCCTAACCCTAACCCTAACCCTAGAAGTTGCCGACCACGGTTTCCGGCCACGGCCCCCCCTGGGTTCTGGCTAGGAAAGCTGGGGAAGGAGCCATGTCTGTGCAGTGTCGTGCTCCTCTTGGCAGGCCTTTGCAATCCCAATTATCCCTGGAGCTGTGGGCTTTCTGGTTCTCCGGACCCTAACCCTAACCCTAACCCTAACCCTAACCCTAGAAGTTGCCGACCGCGGTTTCCGGCCACGGCCCCCCACGGGATCTGGCTAGGAAAGCTGGGGAAGGAGCCATGTCTGTGCAGTGTCGTGCTCCTCTTGGCAGGCCTTTGCAATCCCAATTATCCCTGGAGCTGTGGGCTTTCTGGTTCTCCGGACCCTAACCCCAACCCTAACCCTAGAAGTTGCCGACCGCGGTTTCCGGCCACGGCCCCCCCTGGGTTCTGGCTAGGAAAGCAGGGGAAGGAGCCATGTCTGTGCAGTGTCGTGCTCCTCTTGGCAGGCCTTTGCAATCCCAATTATCCCTGGAGCTGTGGGCTTTCTGGTTCTCCGGACCCTAACCCTAACCCTAACCCTAGAAGTTGCCGACCGCGGTTTCCGGCCACGGCCCCCCCTGGGTTCTGGCTAGGAAAGCAGGGGAAGGAGCCATGTCTGTGCAGTGTCGTGCTCCTCTTGGCAGGCCTTTGCAATCCCAATTATCCCTGGAGCTGTGGGCTTTCTGGTTCTCCGGACCCTAACCCTAACCCTAACCCTAGAAGTTGCCGACCGCGGTTTCCGGCCACGGCCCCCCCTGGGTTCTGGCTAGGAAAGCAGGGGAAGGAGCCATGTCTGTGCAGTGTCGTGCTCCACTTGGCAGGCCTTTGCAATCCCAATTATCCCTGGAGCTGTGGGCTTTCTGGTTCTCCGGACCCTAACCCTAACCCTAACCCTAGAAGTTGCCGACCGCAGTTTCCGGCCACGGCCCCCCCTTGGTTCTGGCTAGGAAAGCAGGGGAAGGAGCCATGTCTGTGCAGTGTCGTGCTCCTCTTGGCAGGCCTTTGCAATCCCAATTATCCCTGGAGCTGTGGGCTTTCTGGTTCTCCGGACCCTAACCCTAACCCTAACCCTAGAAGTTGCCGACCGCGGTTTCCGGCCACGGCCCCCCCTGGGTTCTGGCTAGGAAAGCAGGGGAAGGAGCCATGTCTGTGCAGTGTCGTGCTCCTCTTGGCAGGCCTTTGCAATCCCAATTATCCCTGGAGCTGTGGGCTTTCTGGTTCTCCGGACCCTAACCCTAACCCTAACCCTAGAAGTTGCCGACCGCAGTTTCCGGCCACGGCCCCCCCTGGGTTCTGGCTAGGAAAGCAGGGGAAGGAGCCATGTCTGTGCAGTGTCGTGCTCCTCTTGGCAGGCCTTTGCAATCCCAATTATCCCTGGAGCTGTGGGCTTTCTGGTTCTCCGGACCCTAACCCTAACCCTAACCCTAGAAGTTGCCGACCGCGGTTTCCGGCCACGGCCCCCCCTGGGTTATGGCTAGGAAAGCAGGGGAAGGAGCCATGTCGGTGCAGTGTCGTGCTCCTCTTGGCAGGCCTTTGCAATCCCAATTATCCCTGGAGCTGTGGGCTTTCTGGTTCTCCGGACCCTAACCCTAACCCTAACCCTAGAAGTTGCCGACCGCGGTTTCCGGCCACGGCCCCCCCTGGGTTCTGGCTAGGAAAGCAGGGGAAGGAGCCATGTCTGTGCAGTGTCGTGCTCCTCTTGGCAGGCCTTTGCAATCCCAATTATCCCTGGAGCTGTGGGCTTTCTGGTTCTCCGGACCCTAACCCTAACCCTAACCCTAGAAGTTGCCGACCGCGGTTTCCGGCCACGGCCCCCCCTGGGTTATGGCTAGGAAAGCAGGGGAAGGAGCCATGTCGGTGCAGTGTCGTGCTCCTCTTGGCAGGCCTTTGCAATCCCAATTATCCCTGGAGCTGTGGGCTTTCTGGTTCTCCGGACCCTAACCCTAACCCTAACCCTAGAAGTTGCCGACCGCGGTTTCCGGCCACGGCCCCCCCTGGGTTCTGGCTAGGAAAGCTGGGGAAGGAGCCATGTCTGTGCAGTGTCGTGCTCCTCTTGGCAGGCCTTTGCAATCCCAATTATCCCTGGAGCTGTGGGCTTTCTGGTTCTCCGGACCCTAACCCTAACCCTAACCCTAGAAGTTGCCGACCGCGGTTTCTGGGCATGGCCCCCCCTGGGTTCTGGCTAGGAAAGCTGGGGAAGGAGCCATGTCGGTGCAGTGTCGTGCTCCTCTTGGCAGGCCTTTGCAATCCCAATTATCCCTGGAGCTGTGGGCTTTCTGGTTCTCCGGACCCTAACCCTAACCCTAACCCTAGAAGTTGCCGACCGCGGTTTCCGGCCACGGCCCCCCCTGGGTTCTGGCTAGGAAAGCAGGGGAAGGAGCCATGTCTGTGCAGTGTCGTGCTCCTCTTGGCAGGCCTTTGCAATCCCAATTATCCCTGGAGCTGTGGGCTTTCTGGTTCTCCGGACCCTAACCCTAACCCTAACCCTAACCCTAACCCTAGAAGTTGCCGACCGCGGTTTCCGGCCACGGCCCCCCACGGGATCTGGCTAGGAAAGCTGGGGAAGGAGCCATGTCTGTGCAGTGTCGTGCTCCTCTTGGCAGGCCTTTGCAATCCCAATTATCCCTGGAGCTGTGGGCTTTCTGGTTCTCCGGACCCTAACCCCAACCCTAACCCTAGAAGTTGCCGACCGCGGTTTCCGGCCACGGCCCCCCCTGGGTTCTGGCTAGGAAAGCAGGGGAAGGAGCCATGTCTGTGCAGTGTCGTGCTCCTCTTGGCAGGCCTTTGCAATCCCAATTATCCCTGGAGCTGTGGGCTTTCTGGTTCTCCGGACCCTAACCCTAACCCTAACCCTAGAAGTTGCCGACCGCGGTTTCCGGCCACGGCCCCCCCTGGGTTCTGGCTAGGAAAGCAGGGGAAGGAGCCATGTCTGTGCAGTGTCGTGCTCCTCTTGGCAGGCCTTTGCAATCCCAATTATCCCTGGAGCTGTGGGCTTTCTGGTTCTCCGGACCCTAACCCTAACCCTAACCCTAGAAGTTGCCGACCGCGGTTTCCGGCCACGGCCCCCCCTGGGTTCTGGCTAGGAAAGCAGGGGAAGGAGCCATGTCTGTGCAGTGTCGTGCTCCTCTTGGCAGGCCTTTGCAATCCCAATTATCCCTGGAGCTGTGGGCTTTCTGGTTCTCCGGACCCTAACCCTAACCCTAACCCTAGAAGTTGCCGACCGCGGTTTCCGGCCACGGCCCCCCCTGGGTTCTGGCTAGGAAAGCAGGGGAAGGAGCCATGTCTGTGCAGTGTCGTGCTCCACTTGGCAGGCCTTTGCAATCCCAATTATCCCTGGAGCTGTGGGCTTTCTGGTTCTCCGGACCCTAACCCTAACCCTAACCCTAGAAGTTGCCGACCGCAGTTTCCGGCCACGGCCCCCCCTTGGTTCTGGCTAGGAAAGCAGGGGAAGGAGCCATGTCTGTGCAGTGTCGTGCTCCTCTTGGCAGGCCTTTGCAATCCCAATTATCCCTGGAGCTGTGGGCTTTCTGGTTCTCCGGACCCTAACCCTAACCCTAACCCTAGAAGTTGCCGACCGCGGTTTCCGGCCACGGCCCCCCCTGGGTTCTGGCTAGGAAAGCAGGGGAAGGAGCCATGTCTGTGCAGTGTCGTGCTCCTCTTGGCAGGCCTTTGCAATCCCAATTATCCCTGGAGCTGTGGGCTTTCTGGTTCTCCGGACCCTAACCCTAACCCTAACCCTAGAAGTTGCCGACCGCAGTTTCCGGCCACGGCCCCCCCTGGGTTCTGGCTAGGAAAGCAGGGGAAGGAGCCATGTCTGTGCAGTGTCGTGCTCCTCTTGGCAGGCCTTTGCAATCCCAATTATCCCTGGAGCTGTGGGCTTTCTGGTTCTCCGGACCCTAACCCTAACCCTAACCCTAGAAGTTGCCGACCGCGGTTTCCGGCCACGGCCCCCCCTGGGTTATGGCTAGGAAAGCAGGGGAAGGAGCCATGTCGGTGCAGTGTCGTGCTCCTCTTGGCAGGCCTTTGCAATCCCAATTATCCCTGGAGCTGTGGGCTTTCTGGTTCTCCGGACCCTAACCCTAACCCTAACCCTAGAAGTTGCCGACCGCGGTTTCCGGCCACGGCCCCCCCTGGGTTATGGCTAGGAAAGCAGGGGAAGGAGCCATGTCGGTGCAGTGTCGTGCTCCTCTTGGCAGGCCTTTGCAATCCCAATTATCCCTGGAGCTGTGGGCTTTCTGGTTCTCCGGACCCTAACCCTAACCCTAACCCTAGAAGTTGCCGACCGCGGTTTCCGGCCACGGCCCCCCACGGGATCTGGCTAGGAAAGCTGGGGAAGGAGCCATGTCTGTGCAGTGTCGTGCTCCTCTTGGCAGGCCTTTGCAATCCCAATTATCCCTGGAGCTGTGGGCTTTCTGGTTCTCCGGACCCTAACCCCAACCCTAACCCTAGAAGTTGCCGACCGCGGTTTCCGGCCACGGCCCCCCCTGGGTTCTGGCTAGGAAAGCAGGGGAAGGAGCCATGTCTGTGCAGTGTCGTGCTCCTCTTGGCAGGCCTTTGCAATCCCAATTATCCCTGGAGCTGTGGGCTTTCTGGTTCTCCGGACCCTAACCCTAACCCTAACCCTAGAAGTTGCCGACCGCGGTTTCCGGCCACGGCCCCCCCTGGGTTCTGGCTAGGAAAGCTGGGGAAGGAGCCATGTCTGTGCAGTGTCGTGCTCCACTTGGCAGGCCTTTGCAATCCCAATTATCCCTGGAGCTGTGGGCTTTCTGGTTCTCCGGACCCTAACCCTAACCCTAACCCTAGAAGTTGCCGACCGCAGTTTCCGGCCACGGCCCCCCCTGGGTTCTGGCTAGGAAAGCAGGGGAAGGAGCCATGTCGGTGCAGTGTCGTGCTCCTCTTGGCAGGCCTTTGCAATCCCAATTATCCCTGGAGCTGTGGGCTTTCTGGTTCTCCGGACCCTAACCCTAACCCTAAACCTAGAAGTTGCCGACCGCGGTTTCCGGCCACGGCCCCCCCTGGGTTCTGGCTAGGAAAGATGGGGAAGGAGCCATGTCTTTGCAGTGTTGTGCTCCTCTTGGCAGGCCTTTGCAATCCCAATTATCCCTGGAGCTGTGGGCTTTCTGGTTCTCCGGACCCTAACCCTAACCCTAACCCTAGAAGTTGCCGACCGCGGTTTCTGGCCACGGCCCCCCCTGGGTTCTGGCTAGGAAAGCTGGGGAAGGAGCCATGTCGGTGCAGTGTCGTGCTCCTCTTGGCAGGCCTTTGCAATCCCAATTATCCCTGGAGCTGTGGGCTTTCTGGTTCTCCGGACCCTAACCCTAACCCTAACCCTAGAAGTTGCCGACCACGGTTTCCGGCCACGGCCCCCCCTGGGTTCTGGCTAGGAAAGCTGGGGAAGGAGCCATGTCTGTGCAGTGTCGTGCTCCTCTTGGCAGGCCTTTGCAATCCCAATTATCCCTGGAGCTGTGGGCTTTCTGGTTCTCCGGACCCTAACCCTAACCCTAACCCTAGAAGTTGCCGACCGCGGTTTCCGGCCACGGCCCCCCCTGGGTTCTGGCTAGGAAAGCTGGGGAAGGAGCCATGTCTGTGCAGTGTCGTGCTCCTCTTGGCAGGCCTTTGCAATCCCAATTATCCCTGGAGCTGTGGGCTTTCTGGTTCTCCGGACCCTAACCCTAACCCTAACCCTAGAAGTTGCCGACCGCGGTTTCCGGCCACGGCCCCCCCTGGGTTCTGGCTAGGAAAGCTGGGGAAGGACCCATGTCTGTGCAGTGTCGTGCTCCTCTTGGCAGGCCTTTGCAATCCCAATTATCCCTGGAGCTGTGGGCTTTCTGGTTCTCCGGACCCTAACCCTAACCCTAACCCTAGAAGTTGCCGACCGCGGTTTCCGGCCACGGCCCCGCCTGGATTCTGGCTAGGAAAGCAGGGGAAGGAGCCATGTCTGTGCAGTGTCGTGCTACTCTTGGCAGGCCTTTGCAATCCCAATTATCCCTGGAGCTGTGGGCTTTCTGGTTCTCCGGACCCTAACCCTAACCCTAACCCTAGAAGTTGCCGACCGCGGTTTCTGGGCATGGCCCCCCCTGGGTTCTGGCTAGGAAAGCTGGGGAAGGAGCCATGTCGGTGCAGTGTCGTGCTCCTCTTGGCAGGCCTTTGCAATCCCAATTATCCCTGGAGCTGTGGGCTTTCTGGTTCTCCGGACCCTAACCCTAACCCTAACCCTAGAAGTTGCCGACCACGGTTTCCGGCCACGGCCCCCCCTGGGTTCTGGCTAGGAAAGCAGGGGAAGGAGCCATGTCTGTGCAGTGTCGTGCTCCTCTTGGCAGGCCTTTGCAATCCCAATTATCCCTGGAGCTGTGGGCTTTCTGGTTCTCCGGACCCTAACCCTAACCCTAACCCTAGAAGTTGCCGACCGCGGTTTCCGGCCACGGCCCCCCCTGGGTTCTGGCTAGGAAAGATGGGGAAGGAGCCATGTCTGTGCAGTGTCGTGCTCCTCTTGGCAGGCCTTTGCAATCCCAATTATCCCTGGAGCTGTGGGCTTTCTGGTTCTCCGGACCCTAACCCTAACCCTAACCCTAGAAGTTGCCGACCGAGGTTTCTGGCCACGGCCCCCCCTGGGTTCTGGCTAGGAAAGCTGGGGAAGGAGCCATGTCGGTGCAGTGTCGTGCTCCTCTTGGCAGGCCTTTGCAATCCCAATTATCCCTGGAGCTGTGGGCTTTCTGGTTCTCCGGACCCTAACCCTAACCCTAACCCTAGAAGTTGCCGACCACGGTTTCCGGCCACGGCCCCCCCTGGGTTCTGGCTAGGAAAGCTGGGGAAGGAGCCATGTCTGTGCAGTGTCGTGCTCCTCTTGGCAGGCCTTTGCAATCCCAATTATCCCTGGAGCTGTGGGCTTTCTGGTTCTCCGGACCCTAACCCTAACCCTAACCCTAACCCTAACCCTAGAAGTTGCCGACCGCGGTTTCCGGCCACGGCCCCCCACGGGATCTGGCTAGGAAAGCTGGGGAAGGAGCCATGTCTGTGCAGTGTCGTGCTCCTCTTGGCAGGCCTTTGCAATCCCAATTATCCCTGGAGCTGTGGGCTTTCTGGTTCTCCGGACCCTAACCCCAACCCTAACCCTAGAAGTTGCCGACCGCGGTTTCCGGCCACGGCCCCCCCTGGGTTCTGGCTAGGAAAGCAGGGGAAGGAGCCATGTCTGTGCAGTGTCGTGCTCCTCTTGGCAGGCCTTTGCAATCCCAATTATCCCTGGAGCTGTGGGCTTTCTGGTTCTCCGGACCCTAACCCTAACCCTAACCCTAGAAGTTGCCGACCGCGGTTTCTGGCCACGGCCCCCCCTGGGTTCTGGCTAGGAAAGCTGGGGAAGGAGCCATGTCGGTGCAGTGTCGTGCTCCTCTTGGCAGGCCTTTGCAATCCCAATTATCCCTGGAGCTGTGGGCTTTCTGGTTCTCCGGACCCTAACCCTAACCCTAACCCTAGAAGTTGCCGACCACGGTTTCCGGCCACGGCCCCCCCTGGGTTCTGGCTAGGAAAGCTGGGGAAGGAGCCATGTCTGTGCAGTGTCGTGCTCCTCTTGGCAGGCCTTTGCAATCCCAATTATCCCTGGAGCTGTGGGCTTTCTGGTTCTCCGGACCCTAACCCTAACCCTAACCCTAGAAGTTGCCGACCGCGGTTTCCGGCCACGGCCCCCCCTGGGTTCTGGCTAGGAAAGCTGGGGAAGGAGCCATGTCTGTGCAGTGTCGTGCTCCTCTTGGCAGGCCTTTGCAATCCCAATTATCCCTGGAGCTGTGGGCTTTCTGGTTCTCCGGACCCTAACCCTAACCCTAACCCTAGAAGTTGCCGACCGCGGTTTCCGGCCACGGCCCCCCCTGGGTTCTGGCTAGGAAAGCTGGGGAAGGACCCATGTCTGTGCAGTGTCGTGCTCCTCTTGGCAGGCCTTTGCAATCCCAATTATCCCTGGAGCTGTGGGCTTTCTGGTTCTCCGGACCCTAACCCTAACCCTAACCCTAGAAGTTGCCGACCGCGGTTTCCGGCCACGGCCCCGCCTGGGTTCTGGCTAGGAAAGCAGGGGAAGGAGCCATGTCTGTGCAGTGTCGTGCTCCTCTTGGCAGGCCTTTGCAATCCCAATTATCCCTGGAGCTGTGGGCTTTCTGGTTCTCCGGACCCTAACCCTAACCCTAACCCTAGAAGTTGCCGACCGCGGTTTCTGGGCATGGCCCCCCCTGGGTTCTGGCTAGGAAAGCTGGGGAAGGAGCCATGTCGGTGCAGTGTCGTGCTCCTCTTGGCAGGCCTTTGCAATCCCAATTATCCCTGGAGCTGTGGGCTTTCTGGTTCTCCGGACCCTAACCCTAACCCTAACCCTAGAAGTTGCCGACCACGGTTTCCGGCCACGGCCCCCCCTGGGTTCTGGCTAGGAAAGCTGGGGAAGGAGCCATGTCTGTGCAGTGTCGTGCTCCTCTTGGCAGGCCTTTGCAATCCCAATTATCCCTGGAGCTGTGGGCTTTCTGGTTCTCCGGACCCTAACCCTAACCCTAACCCTAACCCTAACCCTAGAAGTTGCCGACCGCGGTTTCCGGCCACGGCCCCCCACGGGATCTGGCTAGGAAAGCTGGGGAAGGAGCCATGTCTGTGCAGTGTCGTGCTCCTCTTGGCAGGCCTTTGCAATCCCAATTATCCCTGGAGCTGTGGGCTTTCTGGTTCTCCGGACCCTAACCCCAACCCTAACCCTAGAAGTTGCCGACCGCGGTTTCCGGCCACGGCCCCCCCTGGGTTCTGGCTAGGAAAGCAGGGGAAGGAGCCATGTCTGTGCAGTGTCGTGCTCCTCTTGGCAGGCCTTTGCAATCCCAATTATCCCTGGAGCTGTGGGCTTTCTGGTTCTCCGGACCCTAACCCTAACCCTAACCCTAGAAGTTGCCGAGCGCGGTTTCCGGCCACGGCCCCCCCTGGGTTCTGGCTAGGAAAGCAGGGGAAGGAGCCATGTCTGTGCAGTGTCGTGCTCCACTTGGCAGGCCTTTGCAATCCCAATTATCCCTGGAGCTGTGGGCTTTCTGGTTCTCCGGACCCTAACCCTAACCCTAACCCTAGAAGTTGCCGACCGCAGTTTCCGGCCACGGCCCCCCCTTGGTTCTGGCTAGGAAAGCAGGGGAAGGAGCCATGTCTGTGCAGTGTCGTGCTCCTCTTGGCAGGCCTTTGCAATCCCAATTATCCCTGGAGCTGTGGGCTTTCTGGTTCTCCGGACCCTAACCCTAACCCTAACCCTAACCCTAGAAGTTGCCGACCGCGGTTTCCGGCCACGGCCCCCCCTGGGTTCTGGCTAGGAAAGCAGGGGAAGGAGCCATGTCTGTGCAGTGTCGTGCTCCTCTTGGCAGGCCTTTGCAATCCCAATTATCCCTGGAGCTGTGGGCTTTCTGGTTCTCCGGACCCTAACCCCAACCCTAACCCTAGAAGTTGCCGACCGCGGTTTCCGGCCACGGCCCCCCCTGGGTTCTGGCTAGGAAAGCTGGGGAAGGAGCCATGTCTGTGCAGTGTTGTGCTCCTCTTGGCAGGCCTTTGCAATCCCAATTATCCCTGGAGCTGTGGGCTTTCTGGTTCTCCGGACCCTAACCCTAACCCTAACCCTAGAAGTTGCCGACCGCGGTTTCCGGCCACGGCCCCCCCTGGGTTCTGGCTAGGAAAGATGGGGAAGGAGCCATGTCTGTGCAGTGTCGTGCTCCTCTTGGCAGGCCTTTGCAATCCCAATTATCCCTGGAGCTGTGGGCTTTCTGGTTCTCCGGACCCTAACCCTAACCCTAACCCTAGAAGTTGCCGACCGAGGTTTCTGGCCACGGCCCCCCCTGGGTTCTGGCTAGGAAAGCTGGGGAAGGAGCCATGTCGGTGCAGTGTCGTGCTCCTCTTGGCAGGCCTTTGCAATCCCAATTATCCCTGGAGCTGTGGGCTTTCTGGTTCTCCGGACCCTAACCCCAACCCTAACCCTAGAAGTTGCCGACCGCGGTTTCCGGCCACGGCCCCCCCTGGGTTCTGGCTAGGAAAGCAGGGGAAGGAGCCATGTCTGTGCAGTGTCGTGCTCCTCTTGGCAGGCCTTTGCAATCCCAATTATCCCTGGAGCTGTGGGCTTTCTGGTTCTCCGGACCCTAACCCTAACCCTAACCCTAGAAGTTGCCGAGCGCGGTTTCCGGCCACGGCCCCCCCTGGGTTCTGGCTAGGAAAGCAGGGGAAGGAGCCATGTCTGTGCAGTGTCGTGCTCCACTTGGCAGGCCTTTGCAATCCCAATTATCCCTGGAGCTGTGGGCTTTCTGGTTCTCCGGACCCTAACCCTAACCCTAACCCTAGAAGTTGCCGACCGCAGTTTCCGGCCACGGCCCCCCCTTGGTTCTGGCTAGGAAAGCAGGGGAAGGAGCCATGTCTGTGCAGTGTCGTGCTCCTCTTGGCAGGCCTTTGCAATCCCAATTATCCCTGGAGCTGTGGGCTTTCTGGTTCTCCGGACCCTAACCCTAACCCTAACCCTAACCCTAGAAGTTGCCGACCGCGGTTTCCGGCCACGGCCCCCCCTGGGTTCTGGCTAGGAAAGCAGGGGAAGGAGCCATGTCTGTGCAGTGTCGTGCTCCTCTTGGCAGGCCTTTGCAATCCCAATTATCCCTGGAGCTGTGGGCTTTCTGGTTCTCCGGACCCTAACCCCAACCCTAACCCTAGAAGTTGCCGACCGCGGTTTCCGGCCACGGCCCCCCCTGGGTTCTGGCTAGGAAAGCTGGGGAAGGAGCCATGTCTGTGCAGTGTTGTGCTCCTCTTGGCAGGCCTTTGCAATCCCAATTATCCCTGGAGCTGTGGGCTTTCTGGTTCTCCGGACCCTAACCCTAACCCTAACCCTAGAAGTTGCCGACCGCGGTTTCCGGCCACGGCCCCCCCTGGGTTCTGGCTAGGAAAGATGGGGAAGGAGCCATGTCTGTGCAGTGTCGTGCTCCTCTTGGCAGGCCTTTGCAATCCCAATTATCCCTGGAGCTGTGGGCTTTCTGGTTCTCCGGACCCTAACCCTAACCCTAACCCTAACCCTAACCCTAGAAGTTGCCGACCGCGGTTTCCGGCCACGGCCCCCCACGGGATCTGGCTAGGAAAGCTGGGGAAGGAGCCATGTCTGTGCAGTGTCGTGCTCCTCTTGGCAGGCCTTTGCAATCCCAATTATCCCTGGAGCTGTGGGCTTTCTGGTTCTCCGGACCCTAACCCCAACCCTAACCCTAGAAGTTGCCGACCGCGGTTTCCGGCCACGGCCCCCCCTGGGTTCTGGCTAGGAAAGCAGGGGAAGGAGCCATGTCTGTGCAGTGTCGTGCTCCTCTTGGCAGGCCTTTGCAATCCCAATTATCCCTGGAGCTGTGGGCTTTCTGGTTCTCCGGACCCTAACCCTAACCCTAACCCTAGAAGTTGCCGACCGCGGTTTCCGGCCACGGCCCCCCCTGGGTTCTGGCTAGGAAAGCAGGGGAAGGAGCCATGTCTGTGCAGTGTCGTGCTCCACTTGGCAGGCCTTTGCAATCCCAATTATCCCTGGAGCTGTGGGCTTTCTGGTTCTCCGGACCCTAACCCTAACCCTAACCCTAGAAGTTGCCGACCGCGGTTTCCGGCCACGGCCCCCCCTTGGTTCTGGCTAGGAAAGCAGGGGAAGGAGCCATGTCTGTGCAGTGTCGTGCTCCTCTTGGCAGGCCTTTGCAATCCCAATTATCCCTGGAGCTGTGGGCTTTCTGGTTCTCCGGACCCTAACCCTAACCCTAACCCTAACCCTAGAAGTTGCCGACCGCGGTTTCCGGCCACGGCCCCCCCTGGGTTCTGGCTAGGAAAGCAGGGGAAGGAGCCATGTCTGTGCAGTGTCGTGCTCCTCTTGGCAGGCCTTTGCAATCCCAATTATCCCTGGAGCTGTGGGCTTTCTGGTTCTCCGGACCCTAACCCCAACCCTAACCCTAGAAGTTGCCGACCGCGGTTTCCGGCCACGGCCCCCCCTGGGTTCTGGCTAGGAAAGCTGGGGAAGGAGCCATGTCTGTGCAGTGTTGTGCTCCTCTTGGCAGGCCTTTGCAATCCCAATTATCCCTGGAGCTGTGGGCTTTCTGGTTCTCCGGACCCTAACCCTAACCCTAACCCTAGAAGTTGCCGACCGTGGTTTCCGGCCACGGCCCCCCCTGGGTTCTGGCTAGGAAAGCAGGGGAAGGAGCCATGTCTGTGCAGTGTCGTGCTCCTCTTGGCAGGCCTTTGCAATCCCAATTATCCCTGGAGCTGTGGGCTTTCTGGTTCTCCGGACACTAACCCTAACCCTAACCCTAGAAGTTGCCGACCGCAGTTTCCGGCCACGGCCCCCCCTGGGTTCTGGCTAGGAAAGCAGGGGAAGGAGCCATGTCGGTGCAGTGTCGTGCTCCTCTTGGCAGGCCTTTGCAATCCCAATTATCCCTGGAGCTGTGGGCTTTCTGGTTCTCCGGACCCTAACCCTAACCCTAACCCTAGAAGTTGCCGACCGCGGTTTCCGGCCACGGCCCCCCCTGGGTTCTGGCTAGGAAAGCAGGGGAAGGAGCCATGTCTGTGCAGTGTCGTGCTCCTCTTGGCAGGCCTTTGCAATCCCAATTATCCCTGGAGCTGTGGGCTTTCTGGTTCTCCGGACCCTAACCCTAACCCTAACCCTAGAAGTTGCCGACCGCGGTTTCCGGCCACGGCCCCCCCTGGGTTCTGGCTAGGAAAGATGGGGAAGGAGCCATGTCTGTGCAGTGTTGTGCTCCTCTTGGCAGGCCTTTGCAATCCCAATTATCCCTGGAGCTGTGGGCTTTCTGGTTCTCCGGACCCTAACCCTAACCCTAACCCTAGAAGTTGCCGACCGCGGTTTCTGGCCACGGCCCCCCCTGGGTTCTGGCTAGGAAAGCTGGGGAAGGAGCCATGTCGGTGCAGTGTCGTGCTCCTCTTGGCAGGCCTTTGCAATCCCAATTATCCCTGGAGCTGTGGGCTTTCTGGTTCTCCGGACCCTAACCCTAACCCTAACCCTAGAAGTTGCCGACCACGGTTTCCGGCCACGGCCCCCCCTGGGTTCTGGCTAGGAAAGCTGGGGAAGGAGCCATGTCTGTGCAGTGTCGTGCTCCTCTTGGCAGGCCTTTGCAATCCCAATTATCCCTGGAGCTGTGGGCTTTCTGGTTCTCCGGACCCTAACCCTAACCCTAACCCTAGAAGTTGCCGACCGCGGTTTCCGGCCACGGCCCCCCCTGGGTTCTGGCTAGGAAAGCAGGGGAAGGAGCCATGTCTGTGCAGTGTCGTGCTCCTCTTGGCAGGCCTTTGCAATCCCAATTATCCCTGGAGCTGTGGGCTTTCTGGTTCTCCGGACCCTAACCCTAACCCTAACCCTAGAAGTTGCCGACCGCGGTTTCCGGCCACGGCCCCCCCTGGGTTATGGCTAGGAAAGCAGGGGAAGGAGCCATGTCTGTGCAGTGTCGTGCTCCTCTTGGCAGGCCTTTGCAATCCCAATTATCCCTGGAGCTGTGGGCTTTCTGGTTCTCCGGACCCTAACCCTAACCCTAACCCTAGAAGTTGCCGACCGCGGTTTCCGGCCACGGCCCCCCCTGGGTTCTGGCTAGGAAAGCAGGGGAAGGAGCCATGTCTGTGCAGTGTCGTGCTCCTCTTGGCAGGCCTTTGCAATCCCAATTATCCCTGGAGCTGTGGGCTTTCTGGTTCTCCGGACCCTAACCCTAACCCTAACCCTAGAAGTTGCCGACCGCGGTTTCTGGGCATGGCCCCCCCTGGGTTCTGGCTAGGAAAGCTGGGGAAGGAGCCATGTCGGTGCAGTGTCGTGCTCCTCTTGGCAGGCCTTTGCAATCCCAATTATCCCTGGAGCTGTGGGCTTTCTGGTTCTCCGGACCCTAACCCTAACCCTAACCCTAGAAGTTGCCGACCGCGGTTTCCGGCCACGGCCCCCCCTGGGTTCTGGCTAGGAAAGCAGGGGAAGGAGCCATGTCTGTGCAGTGTCGTGCTTCTCTTGGCAGGCCTTTGCAATCCCAATTATCCCTGGAGCTGTGGGCTTTCTGGTTCTCCGGACCCTAACCCTAACCCTAACCCTAGAAGTTGCCGACCGCGGTTTCCGGCCACGGCCCCCCCTGGGTTCTGGCTAGGAAAGATGGGGAAGGAGCCATGTCTGTGCAGTGTTGTGCTCCTCTTGGCAGGCCTTTGCAATCCCAATTATCCCTGGAGCTGTGGGCTTTCTGGTTCTCCGGACCCTAACCCTAACCCTAACCCTAGAAGTTGCCGACCGCGGTTTCTGGCCACGGCCCCCCCTGGGTTCTGGCTAGGAAAGCTGGGGAAGGAGCCATGTCGGTGCAGTGTCGTGCTCCTCTTGGCAGGCCTTTGCAATCCCAATTATCCCTGGAGCTGTGGGCTTTCTGGTTCTCCAGACCCTAACCCTAACCCTAACCCTAGAAGTTGCCGACCACGGTTTCCGGCCACGGCCCCCCCTGGGTTCTGGCTAGGAAAGCTGGGGAAGGAGCCATGTCGGTGCAGTGTCGTGCTCCTCTTGGCAGGCCTTTGCAATCCCAATTATCCCTGGAGCTGTGGGCTTTCTGGTTCTCCGGACCCTAACCCTAACTCTAACCCTAGAAGTTGCCGACCGTGGTTTCCGACCACGGCCCCCCCTGGGTTCTGGCTAGGAAAGCTGGGGAAGGAGCCATGTCGGTGCAGTGTCGTGCTCCTCTTGGCAGGCCTTTGCAATCCCAATTATTCCTGGAGCTGTGGGCTTTCTGGTTCTCCGGACCCTAACCCTAACTCTAACCCTAGAAGTTGCCGACCGCGGTTTCCGGCCACGGCCCCCCCTGGGTTCTGGCTAGGAAAGGTGGGGAAGGAGCCATGTCTGTGCAGTGTCAAGCTCCTCTTGGCAGGCCTTTGCAATCCCAATTATCCCTGGAGCTGTGGGCTTTCTGGTTCTCCGGACCCTAACCCTAACTCTAACCCTAGAAGTTGCCGACCGCGGTTTCCGGCCACGACCCCCCTGGGTTCTGGCTAGGAAAGCAGGGGAAGGAGCCATGTCTGTGCAGTGTCGTGCTCCTCTTGGCAGGCCTTTGCAATCCCAATTATCCCTGGAGCTGTGGGCTTTCTGGTTCTCTGGACCCTAACCCTAACCCTAACCCTAGAAGTTGCCGACCGCGGTTTTCGGCCACGGCCCCCCCTGGGTTCTGGCTAGGAAAGCAGGGGAAGGAGCCATGTCTGTGCAGTGTCGTGCTCCTCTTGGCAGGCCTTTGCAATCCCAATTATCCCTGGAGCTGTGGGCTTTCTGGTTCTCCGGACCCTAACCCTAACCCTAACCCTAGAAGTTGCCGACCGCGGTTTCCGGCCACGGCCCCCCCCGGGTTCTGGCTAGGAAAGCAGGGGAAGGAGCCATGTCTGTGCAGTGTCGTGCTCCTCTTGGCAGGCCTTTGCAATCCCAATTATCCCTGGAGCTGTGGGCTATCTGGTTCTCCGGACCCTAACCCTAACCCTAACCCTAGAAGTTGCCGAGCGCGGTTTCCGGCCACGGCCCCCCCTGGGTTCTGGCTAGGAAAGCAGGGGAATGAGCCATGTCTGTGCAGTGTCGTGCTCCTCTTGGCAGGCCTTTGCAATCCCAATTATCCCTGGAGCTGTGGGCTTTCTGGTTCTCCGGACCCTAACCCTAACCCTAACCCTAGAAGTTGCCGACCGTGGATTCCGGCCACGGCCCCCCCTGGGTTCTGGCTAGGAAAGCTGGGGAAGGAGCCATGTCTGTGCAGTGTCATGCTCCTCTTGGCAGGCCTTTGCAATCCCAATTATCCCTGGAGCTGTGGGCTTTCTGGTTCTCCGGACCCTAACCCTAACCCTAACCCTAGAAGTTGCCGACCGCGGTTTTCGGCCACGGCCCCCCCTGGTTTCTGGCTAGGAAAGCAGGGGAAGGAGCCATGTCTGTGCAGTGTCGTGCTCCTCTTGGCAGGCCTTTGCAATCCCAATCATCCCTGGAGCTGTGGGCTTTCTGGTTCTCCGGACCCTAACCCTAACCCTAACCCTAACCCTAGAAGTTGCCGACCGCGGTTTCCGGCCACGGCCCCCCCTGGGTTCTGGCTAGGAAAGCAGGGGAAGGAGCCATGTCTGTGCAGTGTCGTGCTCCTCTTGGCAGGCCTTTGCAATCCCAATTATCCCTGGAGCTGTGGGCTTTCTGGTTCTCCGGACCCTAACCCTAACCCTAACCCTAGAAGTTGCCGACCGCGGTTTCCGGCCACGGCCCCCCCCGGGTTCTGGCTAGGAAAGCAGGGGAAGGAGCCATGTCTGTGCAGTGTCGTGCTCCTCTTGGCAGGCCTTTGCAATCCCAATTATCCCTGGAGCTGTGGGCTATCTGGTTCTCCGGACCCTAACCCTAACCCTAACCCTAGAAGTTGCCGACCGCGGTTTCCGGCCACGGCCCCCCCTGGGTTCTGGCTAGGAAAGCAGGGGAAGGAGCCATGTCTGTGCAGTGTCGTGCTCCTCTTGGCAGGCCTTTGCAATCCCAATTATCCCTGGAGCTGTGGGCTTTCTGGTTCTCCGGACCCTAACCCTAACCCTAACCCTAGAAGTTGCCGACCGCGGTTTCCGGCCACGGCCCCCCCCGGGTTCTGGCTAGGAAAGCAGGGGAAGGAGCCATGTCTGTGCAGTGTCGTGCTCCTCTTGGCAGGCCTTTGCAATCCCAATTATCCCTGGAGCTGTGGGCTTTCTGGTTCTCCGGACCCTAACCCTAACCCTAACCCTAGAAGTTGCCGACCGCGGTTTCCGGCCACGGCCCCCCCTGGGTTCTGGCTAGGAAAGCAGGGGAAGGAGCCATGTCTGTGCAGTGTCGTGCTCCTCTTGGCAGGCCTTTGCAATCCCAATTATCCCTGGAGCTGTGGGCTTTCTGGTTCTCCGGACCCTAACCCTAACCCTAACCCTAGAAGTTGCCGACCGCGGTTTCCGGCCACGGCCCCCGCTGGGTTCTGGCTAGGAAAGCAGGGGAAGGAGCCATGTCTGTGCAGTGTCATGCTCCTCTTGGCAGGGCTTTGCAATCCCAATTATCCCTGGAGCTGTGGGCTTTCTGGTTCTCCGGACCCTAACCCTAACCCTAACCCTAGAAGTTGCCGACCGCGGTTTTCGGCCACGGCCCCCCCTGGTTTCTGGCTAGGAAAGCAGGGGAAGGAGCCATGTCTGTGCAGTGTCGTGCTCCTCTTGGCAGGCCTTTGCAATCCCAATCATCCCTGGAGCTGTGGGCTATCTGGTTCTCCGGACCCTAACCCTAACCCTAACCCTAACCCTAGAAGTTGCCGACCGCGGTTTCCGGCCACGGCCCCCCCTGGGTTCTGGCTAGGAAAGCAGGGGAAGGAGCCATGTCTGTGCAGTGTCGTGCTCCTCTTGGCAGGCCTTTGCAATCCCAATTATCCCTGGAGCTGTGGGCTTTCTGGTTCTCCGGACCCTAACCCTAACCCTAACCCTAGAAGTTGCCGACCGCGGTTTCCGGCCACGGCCCCCCCTGGGTTCTGGCTAGGAAAGCAGGGGAAGGAGCCATGTCTGTGCAGTGTCGTGCTCCTCTTGGCAGGCCTTTGCAATCCCAATTATCCCTGGAGCTGTGGGCTTTCTGGTTCTCCGGACCCTAACCCTAACCCTAACCCTAGAAGTTGCCGACCGCGGTTTTCGGCCACGGCCCCCCCTGGTTTCTGGCTAGGAAAGCAGGGGAAGGAGCCATGTCGGTGCAGTGTCGTGCTCCTCTTGGCAGGCCTTTGCAATCCCAATCATCCCTGGAGCTGTGGGCTATCTGGTTCTCCGGACCCTAACCCTAACCCTAACCCTAACCCTAGAAGTTGCCGACCGCGGTTTCCGGCCACGGCCCCCCCTGGGTTCTGGCTAGGAAGGCAGGGGAAGGAGCCATGTCTGTGCAGTGTCGTGCTCCTCTTGGCAGGCCTTTGCAAACCCAATTATCCCTGGAGCTGTGGGCTTTCTGGTTCTCCGGACCCTAACCCTAACCCTAACCCTAGAAGTTGCCAACCGCGGTTTCCGGCCACGGCCCCCCCTGGGTTCTGGCTAGGAAAGCTGGGGAAGGAGCCATGTCTGTGCAGTGTCGTGCTCCTCTTGGCAGGCCTTTGCAATCCCAATTATCCCTGGAGCTGTGGGCTTTCTGGTTCTCCGGACCCTAACCCTAACCCTAACCCTAGAAGTTGCCGACCGTGGTTTTCGGCCACGGCCCCCCCTGGGTTCTGGTTAGGAAAGCAGGGGAAGGAGCCATGTCTGTGCAGTGTCGTGCTCCTCTTGGCAGGCCTTTGCAATCCCAATTATCCCTGGAGCTGTGGGCTTTCTGGTTCTCCGGACCCTAACCCTAACCCTAACCCTAGAAGTTGCCGACCGTGGATTCCGGCCACGGCCCTCCCTGGGTTCTGGCTAGGAAAGCAGGGGAAGGAGCCATGTCTGTGCAGTGTCGTGCTCCTCTTGGCAGGCCTTTGCAATCCCAATTATCCCTGGAGCTGTGGGCTTTCTGGTTCTCCGGACCCTAACCCTAACCCTAACCCTAGAAGTTGCCGACCGCGGTTTCCGGCCACGGCCCCCCCGGGGTTCTGGCTAGGAAAGCAGGGGAAGGAGCCATGTCTGTGCAGTGTCGTGCTCCTCTTGGCAGGCCTTTGCAATCCCAATTATCCCTGGAGCTGTGGGCTTTCTGGTTCTCCGGACCCTAACCCTAACCCTAACCCTAGAAGTTGCCGACCGCGGTTTCTGGTCACGGCCCCCCCTGGGTTCTGGCTAGGAAAGCAGGGGAAGGAGCCATGTCTGTGCAGTGTCGTGCTCCTCTTGGCAGGCCTTTGCAATCCCAATTATCCCTGGAGCTGTGGGCTTTCTGGTTCTCCGGACACTAACCCCAACCCTAACCCTAGAAGTTGCCGACCGTGGTTTCCGGCCACGGCCCCCCCTGGGTTCTGGCTAGGAAAGCAGGGGAAGGAGCCATGTCTGTGCAGTGTCGTGCTCCTCTTGGCAGGCCTTTGCAATCCCAATTATCCCTGGAGCTGTGGGCTTTCTGGTTCTCCGGACCCTAACCCTAACCCTAACCCTAGAAGTTGCCAACCGTGGTTTCCGGCCACGGCCCCCCCTGGTTTCTGGCTAGGAAAGCTGGGGAAGGAGCCATGTCTGTGCAGTGTCGTGCTCCTCTTGGCAGGCCTTTGCAATCCCAATTATCCCTGGAGCTGTGGGCTTTCTGGTTCTCCGGACCCTAACCCTAACCCTAACCCTAGAAGTTGCCGACCGCGGTTTCCGGCCACGGCCCCCCCTGGGTTCTGGCTAGGAAAGCAGGGGAAGGAGCCATGTCTGTGCAGTGTCGTGCTCCTCTTGGCAGGCCTTTGCAATCCCAATTATCCCTGGAGCTGTGGGCTTTCTGGTTCTCCGGACCCTAACCCTAACCCTAACCCTAGAAGTTGCTGACCGCGGTTTCCGGCCACGGCCCCCCCGGGGTTCTGGCTAGGAAAGCAGGGGAAGGAGCCATGTCTGTGCAGTGTCGTGCTCCTCTTGGCAGGCCTTTGCAATCCCAATTATCCCTGGAGCTGTGGGCTATCTGGTTCTCCGGACCCTAACCCTAACCCTAACCCTAGAAGTTGCCGACCGCGGTTTCCGGCCACGGCCCCCCCTGGGTTCTGGCTAGGAAAGCAGGGGAAGGAGCCATGTCTGTGCAGTGTCGTGCTCCTCTTGGCAGGCCTTTGCAATCCCAATTATCCCTGGAGCTGTGGGCTTTCTGGTTCTCCGGACCCTAACCCTAACCCTAACCCTAGAAGTTGCCGACCGTGGATTCCGGCCACGGCCCCCCCCGGGTTCTGGGTAGGAAAGCTGGGGAAGGAGCCATGTCTGTGCAGTGTCATGCTCCTCTTGGCAGGCCTTTGCAATCCCAATTATCCCTGGAGCTCTGGGCTTTCTGGTTCTCCGGACCCTAACCCTAACCCTAACCCTAGAAGTTGCCGACCGCGGTTTTCGGCCACGGCCCCCCCTGGTTTCTGGCTAGGAAAGCAGGGGAAGGAGCCATGTCTGTGCAGTGTCGTGCTCCTCTTGGCAGGCCTTTGCAATCCCAATCATCCCTGGAGCTGTGGGCTATCTGGTTCTCCGGACCCTAACCCTAACCCTAACCCTAAACCTAGAAGTTGCCGACCGCGGTTTCCGGCCACGGCCCCCCCTGGGTTCTGGCTAGGAAAGCTGGGGAAGGAGCCATGTCTGTGCAGTGTCGTGCTCCTCTTGGCAGGCCTTTGCAATCCCAATTATCCCTGGAGCTGTGGGCTTTCTGGTTCTCCGGACCCTAACCCTAACCCTAACCCTAGAAGTTGCCGACCGTGGTTTTCGGCCACGGCACCCCCTGGGTTCTGGCTAGGAAAGCTGGGGAAGGAGCCATGTCTGTGCAGTGTCGTGCTCCTCTTGGCAGGCCTTTGCAATCCCAATTATCCCTGGAGCTGTGGGCTTTCTGGTTCTCCGGACCCTAACCCTAACCCTAACCCTAGAAGTTGCCGACCGCGGTTTCCGGCCACGGCCCCCCCTGGGTTCTGGCTAGGAAAGCAGGGGAAGGAGCCATGTCTGTGCAGTGTCGTGCTCCTCTTGGCAGGCCTTTGCAATCCCAATTATCCCTGGAGCTGTGGGCTTTCTGGTTCTCCGGACCCTAACCCTAACCCTAACCCTAGAAGTTGCCGACCGCGGTTTCCGGCCACGGCCCCCCCTGGGTTCTGGCTAGGAAGGCAGGGGAAGGAGCCATGTCTGTGCAGTGTCGTGCTCCTCTTGGCAGGCCTTTGCAATCCCAATTATCCCTGGAGCTGTGGGCTTTCTGGTTCTCCGGACCCTAACCCTAACCCTAACCCTAGAAGTTGCCGACCGCGGTTTCCGGCCACGGCCCCCCCTGGGTTCTGGCTAGGAAAGCTGGGGAAGGAGCCATGTCTGTGCAGTGTCGTGCTCCTCTTGGCAGGCCTTTGCAATCCCAATTATCCCTGGAGCTGTGGGCTTTCTGGTTCTCCAGACCCTAACCCTAACCCTAACCCTAGAAGTTGCCGACCGCGGTTTTCGGCCACGGCGCCCCCTGGGTTCTGGTTAGGAAAGCTGGGGAAGGAGCCATGTCTGTGCAGTGTCGTGCTCCTCTTGGCAGGCCTTTGCAATCCCAATTATCCCTGGAGCTGTGGGCTTTCTGGTTCTCCGGACCCTAACCCTAACCCTAACCCTAGAAGTTGCCGACCGTGGATTCCGGCCACGGCGCTCCCTGGGTTCTGGCTAGGAAAGCAGGGGAAGGAGCCATGTCTGTGCAGTGTCGTGCTCCTCTTGGCAGGCCTTTGCAATCCCAATTATCCCTGGAGCTGTGGGCTTTTTGGTTCTCCGGACCCTAACCCTAACCCTAACCCTAGAAGTTGCCGACCGCGGTTTCCGGCCACGGCCCCCCCGGGGTTCTGGCTAGGAAACCGGGGGAAGGAGCCATGTCTGTGCAGTGTCGTGCTCCTCTTGGCAGGCCTTTGCAATCCCAATTATCCCTGGAGCTGTGGGCTTTCTGGTTCTCTGGACCCTAACCCTAACCCTAACCCTAGAAGTTGCCGACCGCGGTTTCCGGCCACGGCCCCCCCTGGGTTCTGGCTAGGAAAGCTGGGGAAGGAGCCATGTCTGTGCAGTGTCGTGCTCCTCTTGGCAGGCCTTTGCAATCCCAATTATCCCTGGAGCTGTGGGCTTTCTGGTTCTCCAGACCCTAACCCTAACCCTAGAAGTTGCCGACCGCGGTTTTCGGCCACGGCCCCCCCGGGTTCTGGCTAGGAAAGCAGGGGAAGGAGCCATGTCGGTGCAGTGTCGTGCTCCTCTTGGCAGGCCTTTGCAATCCCAATTATCCCTGGAGCTGTGGGCTTTCTGGTTCTCCGGACCCTAACCCTATCCCTAACCCTAGAAGTTGCCGACCGTGGATTCCGGCCACGGCCCCCCCTGGGTTCTGGCTAGGAAAGCAGGGGAAGGAGCCATGTCTGTGCAGTGTCGGGCTCCTCTTGGCAGGCCTTTGCAATCCCAATTATCCCTGGAGCTGTGGGCTTTCTGGTTCTCCGGACCCTAACCCTAACCCTAACCCTAGAAGTTGCCGACCGCGGTTCCCGGCCACGGCCCCCCCTAGGTTCTGGCTAGGAAAGCAGGGGAAGGAGCCATGTCTGTGCAGTGTCGTGCTCCTCTTGGCAGGCCTTTGCAATCCCAATTATCCCTGGAGCTGTGGGCTTTCTGGTTCTCCGGACCCTAACCCTAACCCTAACCCTAGAAGTTGCCGACCGCGGTTTCCGGCCACGGCCCCCCCTGGGTTCTGGCTAGGAAAGCTGGGGAAGGAGCCATGTCTGTGCAGTGTCGTGCTCCTCTTGGCAGGCCTTTGCAATCCCAATTATCCCTGGAGCTGTGGGCTTTCTGGTTCTCCGGACCCTAACCCTAACCCTAACCCTAGAAGTTGCCGACCGTGGTTTCCGGCCACGGCCCCCCCCGGGTTCTGGCTAGGAAAGCAGGGGAAGGAGCCATGTCTGTGCAGTGTCGTGCTCCTCTTGGCAGGCCTTTGCAATCCCAATTATCCCTGGAGCTGTGGGCTATCTGGTTCTCCGGACCCTAACCCTAACCCTAACCCTAACCCTAGAAGTTGCCGACCGCGGTTTCCGGCCACGGCCCCACTGGGTTTCTGGCTAGGAAAGCAGGGGAAGGAGCCATGTCGGTGCAGTGTCGTGCTCCTCTTGGCAGGCCTTTGCAATCCCAATTATCCCTGGAGCTGTGGGCTTTCTGGTTCTCCGGACCCTAACCCTAACCCTAACCCTAGAAGTTGCCGACCGCGGTTTCCGGCCACGGCCCCCCCCGGGTTCTAGCTAGGAAAGGTGGGGAAGGAGCCATGTCTGTGCAGTGTCGTGCTCCTCTTGGCAGGCATTTGCAATCCCAATTATCCCTGGAGCTGTGGGCTTTCTGGTTCTCCGGACCCTAACCCTAACCCTAACCCTAGAATTTGCCGACCGCGGTTTCTGGCCACGGCCCCCCCCTGGGTTCTGGCTAGGAAAGCTGGGGAAGGAGCCATGTCGGTGCAGTGTCGTGCTCCTCTTGGCAGGCCTTTGCAATCCCAATTATCCCTGGAGCTGTGGGCTTTCTGGTTCTCCGGACCCTAACCCTAACCCTAACCCTAGAAGTTGCCGACCGCGGTTTCCGGCCACGGCCCCCCCTGGGTTCTGGCTAGGAAAGCAGGGGAAGGAGCCATGTCTGTGCAGTGTCGTGCTCCTCTTGGCAGGCCTTTGCAATCCCAATTATCCCTGGAGCTGTGGGCTTTCTGGTTCTCCGGAACCTAACCCTAACCCTAACCCTAGAAGTTGCCGACCGCGGTTTCCGGCCACGGCCCCCCCCGGGTTCTGGCTAGGAAAGCAGGGGAAGGAGCCATGTCTGTGCAGTGTCGTGCTCCTCTTGGCAGGCCTTTGCAATCCCAATTATCCCTGGAGCTGTGGGCTTTCTGGTTCTCCGGACCCTAACCCTAACCCTAACCCTAGAAGTTGCCGACCGCGGTTTCCGGCCACGGCCCCCCCGGGGTTCTGGCTAGGAAAGCAGGGGAAGGAGCCATGTCTGTGCAGTGTCGTGCTCCTCTTGGCAGGCCTTTGCAATCCCAATTATCCCTGGAGCTGTGGGCTATCTGGTTCTCCGGACCCTAACCCTAACCCTAACCCTAACCCTAGAAGTTGCCGACCGCGGTTTCCGGCCACGGCCCCACTGGGTTTCTGGCTAGGAAAGCTGGGGAAGGAGCCATGTCGGTGCAGTGTCGTGCTCCTCTTGGCAGGCCTTTGCAATCCCAATTATCCCTGGAGCTGTGGGCTTTCTGGTTCTCCGGACCCTAACCCTAACCCTAACCCTAGAAGTTGCCGACCGCGGTTTCCGGCCACGGCCCCCCCTGGGTTCTAGCTAGGAAAGCAGGGGAAGGAGCCATGTCTGTGCAGTGTCGTGCTCCTCTTGGCAGGCATTTGCAATCCCAATTATCCCTGGAGCTGTGGGCTTTCTGGTTCTCCGGACCCTAACCCTAACCCTAACCCTAGAATTTGCCGACCGCGGTTTCTGGCCACGGCCCCCCCCTGGGTTCTGGCTAGGAAAGCTGGGGAAGGAGCCATGTCGGTGCAGTGTCGTGCTCCTCTTGGCAGGCCTTTGCAATCCCAATTATCCCTGGAGCTGTGGGCTTTCTGGTTCTCCGGACCCTAACCCTAACCCTAACCCTAGAAGTTGCCGACCGCGGTTTCCGGCCACGGCCCCCCCTGGGTTCTGGCTAGGAAAGCAGGGGAAGGAGCCATGTCTGTGCAGTGTCGTGCTCCTCTTGGCAGGCCTTTGCAATCCCAATTATCCCTGGAGCTGTGGGCTTTCTGGTTCTCCGGACCCTAACCCTAACCCTAACCCTAGAAGTTGCCCACCGCGGTTTCCGGCCACAGCCCCCCCCTGGGTTCTGGCTAGGAAAGCAGGGGAAGGAGCCATGTCTGTGCAGTGTCGTGCTCCTCTTGGCAGGCCTTTGCAATCCCAATTATCCCTGGAGCTGTGGGCTTTCTGGTTCTCCGGAACCTAACCCTAACCCTAACCCTAGAAGTTGCCGACCGCGGTTTCCGGCCACGGCCCTCCCTGGGTTCTGGCTAGGAAAGCAGGGGAAGGAGCCATGTCTGTGCAGTGTCGTGCTCCTCTTGGCAGGCCTTTGCAATCCCAATTATCCCTGGAGCTGTGGGCTTTCTGGTTCTCCGGACCCTAACCCTAACCCTAACCCTAGAAGTTGCCGACCGCGGTTTCCGGCCACGGCCCCCCCGGGGTTCTGGCTAGGAAAGCAGGGGAAGGAGCCATGTCTGTGCAGTGTCGTGCTCCTCTTGGCAGGCCTTTGCAATCCCAATTATCCCTGGAGCTGTGGGCTTTCTGGTTCTCCGGACCCTAACCCTAACCCTAACCCTAGAAGTTGCCGACCGCGGTTTCCGGCCACGGCCCCCCCTGGGTTCTGGCTAGGAAAGCTGGGGAAGGAGCCATGTCTGTGCAGTGTCGTGCTCCTCTTGGCAGGCCTTTGCAATCCCAATTATCCCTGGAGCTGTGGGCTTTCTGGTTCTCCGGACCCTAACCCTAACCCTAACCCTAGAAGTTGCCGACCGCGGTTTCCGGCCACGGCCCCCCCTGGGTTCTGGCTAGGAAAGCTGGGGAAGGAGCCATGTCTGTGCAGTGTCGTGCTCCTCTTGGCAGGCCTTTGCAATCCCAATTATCCCTGGAGCTGTGGGCTTTCTGGTTCTCCAGACCCTAACCCTAACCCTAGAAGTTGCCGACCGCGGTTTTCGGCCACGGCCCCCCCTGGGTTCTGGCTAGGAAAGCAGGGGAAGGAGCCATGTCGGTGCAGTGTCGTGCTCCTCTTGGCAGGCCTTTGCAATCCCAATTATCCCTGGAGCTGTGGGCTTTCTGGTTCTCCGGACCCTAACCCTAACCCTAACCCTAGAAGTTGCCGACCGTGGATTCCGGCCACGGCCCCCCCTGGGTTCTGGCTAGGAAAGCAGGGGAAGGAGCCATGTCTGTGCAGTGTCGGGCTCCTCTTGGCAGGCCTTTGCAATCCCAATTATCCCTGGAGCTGTGGGCTTTCTGGTTCTCCGGACCCTAACCCTAACCCTAACCCTAGAAGTTGCCGACCGCGGTTTCCGGCCACGGCCCCCCCTGGGTTCTGTCTAGGAAAGCAGGGGAAGGAGCCATGTCTGTGCAGTGTCGTGCTCCTCTTGGCAGGCCTTTGCAATCCCAATTATCCCTGGAGCTGTGGGCTTTCTGGTTCTCCGGACCCTAACCCTAACCCTAACCCTAGAAGTTGCCGACCGCGGTTTCCGGCCACGGCCCCCCCTGGGTTCTGGCTAGGAAAGCTGGGGAAGGAGCCATGTCTGTGCAGTGTCGTGCTCCTCTTGGCAGGCCTTTGCAATCCCAATTATCCCTGGAGCTGTGGGCTTTCTGGTTCTCCGGACCCTAACCCTAACCCTAACCCTACAAGTTGCCGACCGCGGTTTCCGGCCACGGCCCCCCCTGGGTTCTGGCTAGGAAAGCAGGGGAAGGAGCCATGTCGGTGCAGTGTCGTGCTCCTCTTGGCAGGCCTTTGCAATCCCAATTATCCCTGGAGCTGTGGGCTTTCTGGTTCTCCGGACCCTAACCCTAACCCTAACCCTAGAAGTTGCCGACCGCGGTTTCCGGCCACGGCCCCCCCTGGGTTCTGGCTAGGAAAGCTGGGGAAGGAGCCATGTCTGTGCAGTGTCGTGCTCCTCTTGGCAGGCCTTTGCAATCCCAATTATCCCTGGAGCTGTGGGCTTTCTGGTTCTCCGGACCCTAACCCTAACCCTAACCCTAACCCTAGAAGTTGCCGACCGCGGTTTCCGGCCACGGCCCCCCCTGGGTTCTGGCTAGGAAAGCAGGGGAAGGAGCCATGTCGGTGCAGTGTCGTGCACCTCTTGGCAGGCCTTTGCAATCCCAATTATCCCTGGAGCTGTGGGCTTTCTGGTTCTCCGGACCCTAACCCTAACCCTAACCCTAGAAGTTGCCGACCGTGGTTTCCGGCCACGGCCCCCCCCTGGGTTCTGGCTAGGAAAGCTGGGGAAGGAGCCATGTCTGTGCAGTGTTGTGCTCCTCTTGGCAGGCCTTTGCAATCCCAATTATCCCTGGAGCTGTGGGCTTTCTCGTTCTCCGGACCCTAACCCTAACCCTAACCCTAGAAGTTGCCGACCGCGGTTTCCGGCCACGGCCCCCCCTGGGTTCTGGCTAGGAAAGCTGGGGAAGGAGCCATGTCGGTGCAGTGTCGTGCTCCTCTTGGCAGGCCTTTGCAATCCCAATTATCCCTGGAGCTGTGGGCTTTCTGGTTCTCCGGACCCTAACCCTAACCCTAACCCTAGAAGTTGCCGACCGCGGTTTCCGGCCACGGCCCCCCCTGGGTTCTGGCTAGGAAAGCAGGGGAAGGAGCCATGTCTGTGCAGTGTCGTGCTCCTCTTGGCAGGCCTTTGCAATCCCAATTATCCCTGGAGCTGTGGGCTTTCTGGTTCTCCGGACCATAACCCTAACCCTAACCCTAGAAGTTGCCGACCGCGGTTTCCGGCCACGGCCCCCCCTGGGTTCTGGCTAGGAAAGCTGGGGAAGGAGTCATGTCTGTGCAGTGTCGTGCTCCTCTTGGCAGGCCTTTGCAATCCCAATTATCCCTGGAGCTGTGGGCTTTCTGGTTCTCCGGACCCTAACCCTAACCCTAACCCTAGAAGTTGCTGACCGCGGTTTTTGTCCACGGCCCCCCCTGGGTTCTGGCTAGGAAAGCAGGGGAAGGAGCCATGTCTGTGCAGTGTCGTGCTCCACTTGGCAGGCCTTTGCAATCCCAATTATCCCTGGAGCTGTGGGCTTTCTGGTTCTCCGGACCCTAACCCTAACCCTAACCCTAGAAGTTGCCGACCGCGGTTTCCGGCCACGGCCCCCCCTGGGTTCTGGCTAGGAAAGCAGGGGAAGGAGCCATGTCTGTGCAGTGTCGTGCTCCTCTTGGCAGGCCTTTGCAATCCCAATTATCCCTGGAGCTGTGGGCTTTCTGGTTCTCCGGACCCTAACCCTAACCCTAACCCTAGAAGTTGCCGACCGCGGTTTCCGGCCACGGCCCCCCCTGGGTTCTGGCTAGGAAAGCAGGGGAAGGAGCCATGTCGGTGCAGTGTCGTGCTCCTCTTGGCAGGCCTTTGCAATCCCAATTATCCCTGGAGCTGTGGGCTTTCTGGTTCTCCGGACCCTAACCCTAACCCTAACCCTAGAAGTTGCCGACCGTGGATTCCGGCCACGGCCCCCCCTGGGTTCTGGCTAGGAAAGCAGGGGAAGGAGCCATGTCTGTGCAGTGTCGGGCTCCTCTTGGCAGGCCTTTGCAATCCCAATTATCCCTGGAGCTGTGGGCTTTCTGGTTCTCCGGACCCTAACCCTAACCCTAACACTAGAAGTTGCCGACCGCGGTTTCCGGCCACGGCCCCCCCTGGGTTCTGGCTAGGAAAGCAGGGGAAGGAGCCATGTCTGTGCAGTGTCGTGCTCCTCTTGGCAGGCCTTTGCAATCCCAATTATCCCTGGAGCTGTGGGCTTTCTGGTTCTCCGGACCCTAACCCTAACCCTAACCCTAGAAGTTGCCGACCGCGGTTTCCGGCCACGGCCCCCCCTGGGTTCTGGCTAGGAAAGCTGGGGAAGGAGCCATGTCTGTGCAGTGTCGTGCTCCTCTTGGCAGGCCTTTGCAATCCCAATTATCCCTGGAGCTGTGGGCTTTCTGGTTCTCCGGACCCTAACCCTAACCCTAACCCTAGAAGTTGCCGACCGCGGTTTCTGGCCACGGCCCCCCCTGGGTTCTGGCTAGGAAAGCTGGGGAAGGAGCCATGTCTGTGCAGTGTCGTGCTCCTCTTGGCAGGCCTTTGCAATCCCAATTATCCCTGGAGCTGTGGGCTTTCTGGTTCTCCGGACCCTAACCCTAACCCTAACCCTAGAAGTTGCCGACCGCGGTTTCCGGCCACGGCCCCCCCTGGGTTCTGGCTAGGAAAGCAGGGGAAGGAGCCATGTCTGTGCGGTGTCGTGCTCCTCTTGGCAGGCCTTTGCAATCCCAATTATCCCTGGAGCTGTGGGCTTTCTGGTTCTCCGGACCCTAACCCTAACCCTAACCCTAGAAGTTGCCGACCGCAGTTTCCGGCCACAGCCCCACCTGGGTTCTGGCTAGGAAAGCTGGGGAAGGAGCCATGTCTGTGCAGTGTCGTGCTCCTCTTGGCAGGCCTTTGCAATCCCAATTATCCCTGGAGCTGTGGGCTTTCTGGTTCTCCGGACCCTAACCCTAACCCTAACACTAGAAGTTGCCGACCGCGGTTTCTGGCCACGGCCCCCCCCGGGTTCTGGCTAGGAAAGCAGGGGAAGGAGCCATGTCTGTGCAGTGTCGTGCTCCTCTTGGCAGGCCTTTGCAATCCCAATTATCCCTGGAGCTGTGGGCTTTCTGGTTCTCCGGACCCTAACCCTAACCCTAACCCTAACCCTAGAAGTTGCCGACCGCGGTTTCCGGCCACGGCCCCCCCTGGGTTCTGGCTAGGAAAGCTGGGGAAGGAGCCATGTCTGTGCAGTGTCGTGCTCCTCTTGGCAGGCCTTTGCAATCCCAATTATCCCTGGAGCTGTGGGCTTTCTGGTTCTCCGGACCCTAACCCTAACCCTAACCCTAACCCTAGAAGTTGCCGACCGCGGTTTCCGGCCACGGCCCCCCCTGGGTTCTGGCTAGGAAAGCAGGGGAAGGAGCCATGTCGGTGCAGTGTCGTGCTCCTCTTGGCAGGCCTTTGCAATCCCAATTATCCCTGGAGCTGTGGGCTTTCTGGTTCTCCGGACCCTAACCCTAACCCTAACCCTAGAAGTTGCCGACCGCGGTTTCCGGCCACGGCCCCCCCTGGGTTCTGGCTAGGAAAGCTGGGGAAGGAGCCATGTCTGTGCAGTGTCGTGCTCCTCTTGGCAGGCCTTTGCAATCCCAATTATCCCTGGAGCTGTGGGCTTTCTGGTTCTCCGGACCCTAACCCTAACCCTAACCCTAGAAGTTGCCGACCGCGGTTTCCGGCCACGGCCCCCCCTGGGTTCTGGCTAGGAAAGCTGGGGAAGGAGCCATGTCTGTGCAGTGTCGTGCTCCTCTTGGCAGGCCTTTACAATCCCAATTATCCCTGGAGCTGTGGGCTTTCTGGTTCTCCGGACCCTAACCCTAACCCTAACCCTAGAAGTTGCCGACCGCGGTTTCCGGCCACGGCCCCCCCTGGGTTCTGGCTAGGAAAGCAGGGGAAGGAGCCATATCTGTGCAGTGTCGTGCTCCTCTTGGCAGGCCTTTGCAATCCCAATTATCCCTGGAGCTGTGGGCTTTCTGGTTCTCCGGACCCTAACCCTAACCCTAACCCTAGAATTTGCCGACCATGGTTTCCGGCCACGGCCCCCCCTGGGTTCTGGCTAGGAAAGCTGGGGAAGGAGCCATGTCTGTGCAGTGTCGTGCTCCTCTTGGCAGGCCTTTGCAATCCCAATTATCCCTGGAGCTGTGGGCTTTCTGGTTCTCCGGACCCTAACCCTAACTCTAACCCTAGAAGTTGCCGACCGTGGTTTCCGGCCACGGCCCCCCCTGGGTTCTGGCTAGGAAAGCTGGGGAAGGAGCCATGTCGGTGCAGTGTCATGCTCCTCTTGGCAGGCCTTTGCAATCCCAATTATCCCTGGAGCTGTGGGCTTTCTGGTTCTCCGGACCCTAACCCTAACCCTAACCCTAGAAGTTGCCGACCGCGGTTTCCGGCCACGGCCCCCCCTGGGTTCTGGCTAGGAAAGCAGGGGAAGGAGCCATGTCGGTGCAGTGTCGTGCTCCTCTTGGCAGGCCTTTGCAATCCCAATTATCCCTGGAGCTGTGGGCTTTCTGGTTCTCCGGACCCTAACCCTAACCCTAACCCTAGAAGTTGCCGACCGCGGTTTCCGGCCACGGCCCCCCCTGGGTTCTGGCTAGGAAAGCTGGGGAAGGAGCCATGTCTGTGCAGTGTCGTGCTCCTCTTGGCAGGCCTTTGCAATCCCAATTATCCCTGGAGCTGTGGGCTATCTGGTTCTCCGGACCCTAACCCTAACCCTAACCCTAGAAGTTGCCGACCGCGGTTTCCGGCCACGGCCCCCCCGGGGTTCTGGCTAGGAAAGCAGGGGAAGGAGCCATGTCTGTGCAGTGTCGTGCTCCTCTTGGCAGGCCTTTGCAATCCCAATTATCCCTGGAGCTGTGGGCTTTCTGGTTCTCCGGACCCTAACCCTAACCCTAACCCTAGAATTTGCCGACCGCGGTTTCCGGCCACGGCCCCCCCTGGGTTCTGGCTAGGAAAGCTGGGGAAGGAGCCATGTCTGTGCAGTGTCGTGCTCCTCTTGGCAGGCCTTTGCAATCCCAATTATCCCTGGAGCTGTGGGCTTTCTGGTTCTCCGGACCCTAACCCTAACTCTAACCCTAGAAGTTGCCGACCGTGGTTTCCGGCCACGGCCCCCCCTGGGTTCTGGCTAGGAAAGCTGGGGAAGGAGCCATGTCGGTGCAGTGTCGTGCTCCTCTTGGCAGGCCTTTGCAATCCCAATTATCCCTGGAGCTGTGGGCTTTCTGGTTCTCCGGACCCTAACCCTAACCCTAACCCTAGAAGTTGCCGACCGCGGTTTCCGGCCACGGCCCCCCCTGGGTTCTGGCTAGGAAAGCAGGGGAAGGAGCCATGTCGGTGCAGTGTCGTGCTCCTCTTGGCAGGCCTTTGCAATCCCAATTATCCCTGGAGCTGTGGGCTATCTGGTTCTCCGGACCCTAACCCTAACCCTAACCCTAACCCTAGAAGTTGCCGACCGCGGTTTCTGGCCACGGCTCCCCCTGGGTTCTGGCTAGGAAAGCTGGGGAAGGAGCCATGTCTGTGCAGTGTCGTGCTCCTCTTGGCAGGCCTTTGCAATCCCAATTATCCCTGGAGCTGTGGGCTTTCTGGTTCTCCGGACCCTAACCCTAACCCTAACCCTAACCCTAGAAGTTGCCGACCGCGGTTTCCGGCCATGGCCCCCCCTGGGTTCTGGCTAGGAAAGCTGGGGAAGGAGCCATGTCGGTGCAGTGTCGTGCTCCTCTTGGCAGGCCTTTGCAATCCCAATTATCCCTGGAGCTGTGGGCTTTCTGGTTCTCCGGACCCTAACCCTAACCCTAACCCTAGAAGTTGCCGAGCGCGGTTTCCGGCCACGGCCCCCCCTGGGTTCTGGCTAGGAAAGCAGGGGAAGGAGCCATGTCTGTGCAGTGTCGTGCTCCTCTTGGCAGGCCTTTGCAATCCCAATTATCCCTGGAGCTGTGGGCTATCTGGTTCTCCGGACCCTAACCCTAACCCTAACCCTAACCCTAGAAGTTGCCGACCGCGGTTTCCGGCCACGGCCCCCCCTGGGTTCTGGCTAGGAAAGCAGGGGAAGGAGCCATGTCTGTGCAGTGTCGTGCTCCTCTTGGCAGGCCTTTGCAATCCCAATTATCCCTGGAGCTGTGGGCTATCTGGTTCTGCGGACCCTAACCCTAACCCTAACCCTAGAAGTTGCCGACCGCGGTTTCTGGGCACGGCCCCCCCTGGGTTCTGGCTAGGAAAGCTGGGGAAGGAGCCATGTCGGTGCAGTGTCGTGCTCCTCTTGGCAGGCCTTTGCAATCCCAATTATCCCTGGAGCTGTGGGCTTTCTGGTTCTCCGGACACTAACCCTAACCCTAACCCTAGAAGTTGCCGACCGTGGAATCCGGCCACGTCCCCCCCTGGGTTCTGGCTAGGAAATCAGGGGAAGGAGCCATGTCTGTGCAGTGTCGTGCTCCTCTTGGCAGGCCTTTGCAATCCCAATTATCCCTGGAGCTGTGGGCTTTCTGGTTCTCCGGACCCTAACCCTAACCCTAACCCTAGAAGTTGCCGACCGTGGTTTCCGGCCATGGCCCCCCCCTGGGTTCTGGCTAGGAAAGCTGGGGAAGGAGCCATGTCTGTGCAGTGTTGTGCTCCTCTTGGCAGGCCTTTGCAATCCCAATTATCCCTGGAGCTGTGGGCTTTCTGGTTCTCCGGACCCTAACCCTAACCCTAACCCTAGAAGTTGCCGACCGCGGTTTCCGGCCACGGCCCCCCCTGGGTTCTGGCTAGGAAAGCTGGGGAAGGAGCCATGTCGGTGCAGTGTCGTGCTCCTCTTGGCAGGCCTTTGCAATCCCAATTATCCCTGGAGCTGTGGGCTTTCTGGTTCTCCGGACCCTAACCCTAACCCTAACCCTAGAAGTTGCCGACCGCGGTTTCCGGCCACGGCCCCCCCCGGGTTCTGGCTAGGAAAGCTGGGGAAGGAGCCATGTCTGTGCAGTGTCGTGCTCCTCTTGGCAGGCCTTTGCAATCCCAATTATCCCTGGAGCTGTGGGCTTTCTGGTTCTCCGGACACTAACCCTAACCCTAACCCTAGAAGTTGCCGACCGTGGAATCCGGCCACGTCCCCCCCTGGGTTCTGGCTAGGAAAGCAGGGGAAGGAGCCATGTCTGTGCAGTGTCGTGCTCCTCTTGGCAGGCCTTTGCAATCCCAATTATCCCTGGAGCTGTGGGCTTTCTGGTTCTCCGGACCCTAACCCTAACCCTAACCCTAGAAGTTGCCGACCGTGGTTTCCGGCCACGGCCCCCCCTGGGTTCTGGCTAGGAAAGCTGGGGAAGGAGCCATGTCTGTGCAGTGTTGTGCTCCTCTTGGCAGGCCTTTGCAATCCCAATTATCCCTGGAGCTGTGGGCTTTCTGGTTCTCCGGACCCTAACCCTAACCCTAACCCTAGAAGTTGCCGACCGCGGTTTCCGGCCACGGCCCCCCCTGGGTTCTGGCTAGGAAAGCTGGGGAAGGAGCCATGTCTGTGCAGTGTCGTGCTCCTCTTGGCAGGCCTTTGCAATCCCAATTATCCCTGGAGCTGTGGGCTTTCTGGTTCTCTGGACCCTAACCCTAACCCTAACCCTAGAAGTTGCCGACCGCGGTTTCCGGCCACGGCCCCCCCCGGGTTCTGGCTAGGAAAGCTGGGGAAGGAGCCATGTCTGTGCAGTGTCATGCTCCTCTTGGCAGGCCTTTGCAATCCCAATTATCCCTGGAGCTGTGGGCTTTCTGGTTCTCCGGACCCTAACCCTAACCCTAACCCTAACCCTAGAAGTTGCCGACCGCGGTTTCCGGCCACGGCCCCCCCCTGGGTTCTGGCTAGGAAAGCTGGGGAAGGAGCCATGTCGGTGCAGTGTCGTGCTCCTCTTGGCAGGCCTTTGCAATCCCAATTATCCCTGGAGCTGTGGGCTTTCTGGTTCTCCGGACCCTAACCCTAACCCTAACCCTAGAAGTTGCCGACCGCGGTTTCCGGCCACGGCCCCCCCTGGGTTCTGGCTAGGAAAGCAGGGGAAGGAGCCATGTCTGTGCAGTGTCGTGCTCCTCTTGGCAGGCCTTTGCAATCCCAATTATCCCTGGAGCTGTGGGCTTTCTGGTTCTCCGGACCCTAACCCTAACCCTAACCCTAACCCTAGAAGTTGCCGACCGCGGTTTCCGGCCACGGTCCCCCCTGGGTTCTGGCTAGGAAAGCTGGGGAAGGAGCCATGTCGGTGCAGTGTCGTGCTCGTCTTGGCAGGCCTTTGCAATCCCAATTATCCCTGGAGCTGTGGGCTTTCTGGTTCTCCGGACCCTAACCCTAACCCTAACCCTAGAAGTTGCCGACCGCGGTTTCTGGCCATGGCCCCCCCTGGGTTCTGGCTAGGAAAGCAGGGGAAGGAGCCATGTCTGTGCAGTGTCGTGCTCCTCTTGGCAGGCCTTTGCAATCCCAATTATCCCTGGAGCTGTGGGCTATCTGGTTCTCCGGACCGTAACCCTAACCCTAACCCTAACCCTAGAAGTTGCCGAGCGCGGTTTCCGGCCACGGCCCCCCCTGGGTTCTGGCTAGGAAAGCAGGGGAAGGAGCCATGTCTGTGCAGTGTCGTGCTCCTCTTGGCAGGCCTTTGCAATCCCAATTATCCCTGGAGCTGTGGGCTTTCTGGTTCTCCGGACCCTAACCCTAACCCTAACCCTAGAAGTTGCCGACCGCGGTTTCCGGCCACGGCCCCCCCTGGGTTCTGGCTAGGAAAGCTGGGGAAGGAGCCATGTCTGTGCAGTGTCGTGCTCCTCTTGGCAGGCCTTTGCAATCCCAATTATCCCTGGAGCTGTGGGCTTTCTGGTTCTCCGGACCCTAACCCTAACCCTAACCCTAGAAGTTGCCGACCGCGGTTTCTGGGCACGGCCCCCCCTGGGTTCTGGCTAGGAAAGCTGGGGAAGGAGCCATGTCTGTGCAGTGTCGTGCTCCTCTTGGCAGGCCTTTGCAATCCCAATTATCCCTGGAGCTGTGGGCTTTCTGGTTCTCCGGACACTAACCCTAACCCTAACCCTAGAAGTTGCCGACCGCGGTTTCCGGCCACGGCCCCCCCTGGGTTCTGGCTAGGAAAGCAGGGGAAGGAGCCATGTCTGTCCAGTGTCGTGCTCCTCTTGGCAGGCCTTTGCAATCCCAATTATCCCTGGAGCTGTGGGCTTTCTGGTTCTCCGGACCCTAACCCTAACCCTAACCCTAGAAGTTGCCGACCGCGGTTTCCGGCCACGGCCCCCCCTGGGTTCTGGCTAGGAAAGCAGGGGAAGGAGCCATGTCTGTGCAGTGTCGTGCTCCTCTTGGCAGGCCTTTGCAATCCCAATTATCCCTGGAGCTGTGGGCTTTCTGGTTCTCCGGACCCTAACCCTAACCCTAACCCTAGAAGTTGCCGACCGCGGTTTCCGGCCACGGCCCCCCCTGGGTTCTGGCTAGGAAAGCAGGGGAAGGAGCCATGTCTGTGCAGTGTCGTGCTCCTTTTGGCAGGCCTTTGCAATCCCAATTATCCCTGGAGCTGTGGGCTTTCTGGTTCTCCGGACCCTAACCCTAACCCTAACCCTAGAAGTTGCCGACCGCGGTTTCCGGCCACGGCCTGCCCTGGGTTCTGGCTAGGAAAGCTGGGGAAGGAGCCATGTCTGTGCAGTGTCGTGCTCCTCTTGGCAGGCCTTTGCAATCCCAATTATCCCTGGAGCTGTGGGCTTTCTGGTTCTCCGGACCCTAACCCTAACCCTAACCCTAGAAGTTGCCGACCACGGTTTCTGGGCATGCCCCCCCCTGGGTTCTGGCTAGGAAAGCTGGGGAAGGAGCCATGTCGGTGCAGTGTCGTGCTCCTCTTGGCAGGCCTTTGCAATCCCAATTATCCCTGGAGCTGTGGGCTTTCTGGTTCTCCGGACCCTAACCCTAACCCTAACCCTAGAAGTTGCCGACCGCGGTTTCCGGCCACGGCCCCCCCTGGGTTCTGGCTAGGAAAGCTGGGGAAGGAGCCATGTCGGTGCAGTGTCGTGCTCCTCTTGGCAGGCCTTTGCAATCCCAATTATCCCTGGAGCTGTGGGCTTTCTGGTTCTCCGGACCCTAACCCTAACCCTAACCCTAGAAGTTGCCGACCGCGGTTTCTGGGCACGGCCCCCCCTGGGTTCTGGCTAGGAAAGCTGGGGAAGGAGCCATGTCTGTGCAGTGTCGTGCTCCTCTTGGCAGGCCTTTGCAATCCCAATTATCCCTGGAGCTGTGGGCTTTCTGGTTCTCCGGACACTAACCCTAACCCTAACCCTAGAAGTTGCCGACCGCGGTTTCCGGCCACGGCCCCCCCTGGGTTCTGGCTAGGAAAGCAGGGGAAGGAGCCATGTCTGTGCAGTGTCGTGCTCCTCTTGGCAGGCCTTTGCAATCCCAATTATCCCTGGAGCTGTGGGCTTTCTGGTTCTCCGGACACTAACCCTAACCCTAAC
This sequence comes from Rhynochetos jubatus, assembly GCA_027574665.1. Classification (NCBI taxonomy): domain Eukaryota; kingdom Metazoa; phylum Chordata; class Aves; order Eurypygiformes; family Rhynochetidae; genus Rhynochetos; species Rhynochetos jubatus. The sequence continues at coordinate 7,334,773 of CM050661.1, forward strand.
CCTAGAAGTTGCCGACCGCGGTTTCCGGCCACGGCCCCCCCTGGGTTCTGGCTAGGAAAGCTGGGGAAGGAGCCATGTCTGTCCAGTGTCGTGCTCCTCTTGGCAGGCCTTTGCAATCCCAATTATCCCTGGAGCTGTGGGCTTTCTGGTTCTCCGGACCCTAACCCTAACCCTAACCCTAGAAGTTGCCGACCGCGGTTTCCGGCCACGGCCCCCCCTGGGTTCTGGCTAGGAAAGCTGGGGAAGGAGCCATGTCGGTGCAGTGTCGTGCTCCTCTTGGCAGGCCTTTGCAATCCCAATTATCCCTGGAGCTGTGGGCTTTCTGGTTCTCCGGACCCTAACCCTAACCCTAACCCTAGAAGTTGCCGACCGCGGTTTCCGGCCACGGCCCCCCCTGGGTTCTGGCTAGGAAAGCTGGGGAAGGAGCCATGTCTGTGCAGTGTCGTGCTCCTTTTGGCAGGCCTTTGCAATCCCAATTATCCCTGGAGCTGTGGGCTTTCTGGTTCTCCGGACCCTAACCCTAACCCTAACCCTAGAAGTTGCCGACCGCGGTTTCCGGCCACGGCCCCCCCTGGGTTCTGGCTAGGAAAGCTGGGGAAGGAGCCATGTCTGTGCAGTGTCGTGCTCCTCTTGGCAGGCCTTTGCAATCCCAATTATCCCTGGAGCTGTGGGCTTTCTGGTTCTCCGGACCCTAACCCTAACCCTAACCCTAGAAGTTGCCGACCACGGTTTCTGGGCATGCCCCCCCCTGGGTTCTGGCTAGGAAAGCAGGGGAAGGAGCCATGTCGGTGCAGTGTCGTGCTCCTCTTGGCAGGCCTTTGCAATCCCAATTATCCCTGGAGCTGTGGGCTTTCTGGTTCTCCGGACCCTAACCCTAACCCTAACCCTAGAAGTTGCCGACCGCGGTTTCCGGCCACGGCCCCCCCTGGGTTCTGGCTAGGAAAGCTGGGGAAGGAGCCATGTCGGTGCAGTGTCGTGCTCCTCTTGGCAGGCCTTTGCAATCCCAATTATCCCTGGAGCTGTGGGCTTTCTGGTTCTCCGGACCCTAACCCTAACCATAACCCTAGAAGTTGCCGACCGCGGTTTCCGGCCATGGCCCCCCCCGGGTTCTGGCTAGGAAAGCTGGGGAAGGAGCCATGTCTGTGCAGTGTCGTGCTCCTCTTGGCAGGCCTTTGCAATCCCAATTATCCCTGGAGCTGTGGGCTTTCTGGTTCTCCGGACACTAACCCTAACCCTAACCCTAGAAGTTGCCGACCGCGGTTTCCGGCCACGGCCCCCCCTGGGTTCTGGCTAGGAAAGCAGGGGAAGGAGCCATGTCTGTCCAGTGTCGTGCTCCTCTTGGCAGGCCTTTGCAATCCCAATTATCCCTGGAGCTGTGGGCTTTCTGGTTCTCCGGACCCTAACCCTAACCCTAACCCTAGAAGTTGCCGACCGCGGTTTCCGGCCACGGCCCCCCCTGGGTTCTGGCTAGGAAAGCTGGGGAAGGAGCCATGTCGGTGCAGTGTCGTGCTCCTCTTGGCAGGCCTTTGCAATCCCAATTATCCCTGGAGCTGTGGGCTTTCTGGTTCTCCGGACCCTAACCCTAACCCTAACCCTAGAAGTTGCCGACCGCGGTTTCCGGCCACGGCCCCCCCCGGGTTCTGGCTAGGAAAGCTGGGGAAGGAGCCATGTCTGTGCAGTGTCATGCTCCTCTTGGCAGGCCTTTGCAATCCCAATTATCCCTGGAGCTGTGGGCTTTCTGGTTCTCCGGACCCTAACCCTAACCCTAACCCTAACCCTAGAAGTTGCCGACCGCGGTTTCCGGCCACGGCCCCCCCCTGGGTTCTGGCTAGGAAAGCTGGGGAAGGAGCCATGTCGGTGCAGTGTCGTGCTCCTCTTGGCAGGCCTTTGCAATCCCAATTATCCCTGGAGCTGTGGGCTTTCTGGTTCTCCGGACCCTAACCCTAACCCTAACCCTAGAAGTTGCCGACCGCGGTTTCCGGCCACGGCCCCCCCTGGGTTCTGGCTAGAAAAGCAGGGGAAGGAGCCATGTCTGTGCAGTGTCGTGCTCCTCTTGGCAGGCCTTTGCAATCCCAATTATCCCTGGAGCTGTGGGCTTTCTGGTTCTCCGGACCCTAACCCTAACCCTAACCCTAGAAGTTGCCGACCGTGGTTTCCAGCCACGGCCCCCCCCGGGTTCTGGCTAGGAAAGCAGGGGACGGAACCATGTCGGTGCAGTGTCGTGCTCCTCTTGGCAGGCCTTTGCAATCCCAATTATCCCTGGAGCTGTGGGCTTTCTGGTTCTCCGGACCCTAACCCTAACTCTAACCCTAGAAGTTGCCGACCGTGGTTTCCGGCCACGGCCCCCCCTGGGTTCTGGCTAGGAAAGCTGGGGAAGGAGCCATGTCTGTGCAGTGTCGTGCTCCTCTTGGCAGGCCTTTGCAATCCCAATTATCCCTGGAGCTGTGGGCTTTCTGGTTCTCCGGACCCTAACCCTAACCCTAACCCTAACCCTAGAAGTTGCCGACCGCGGTTTCCGGCCACGGCCCCCCCTGGGTTCTGGCTAGGAAAGCTGGGGAAGGAGCCATGTCGGTGCAGTGTCGTGCTCCTCTTGGCAGGCCTTTGCAATCCCAATTATCCCTGGAGCTGTGGGCTTTCTGGTTCTCCGGACCCTAACCCTAACCCTAACCCTAGAAGTTGCCGACCGCGGTTTCCGGCCATGGCCCCCCCTGGGTTCTGGCTAGGAAAGCAGGGGAAGGAGCCATGTCTGTGCAGTGTCGTGCTCCTCTTGGCAGGCCTTTGCAATCCCAATTATCCCTGGAGCTGTGGGCTATCTGGTTCTCCGGACCGTAACCCTAACCCTAACCCTAACCCTAGAAGTTGCCGAGCGCGGTTTCCGGCCACGGCCCCCCCTGGGTTCTGGCTAGGAAAGCAGGGGAAGGAGCCATGTCTGTGCAGTGTCGTGCTCCTCTTGGCAGGCCTTTGCAATCCCAATTATCCCTGGAGCTGTGGGCTTTCTGGTTCTCCGGACCCTAACCCTAACCCTAACCCTAGAAGTTGCCGACCGCGGTTTCCGGCCACGGCCCCCCCTGGGTTCTGGCTAGGAAAGCTGGGGAAGGAGCCATGTCTGTGCAGTGTCGTGCTCCTCTTGGCAGGCCTTTGCAATCCCAATTATCCCTGGAGCTGTGGGCTTTCTGGTTCTCCGGACCCTAACCCTAACCCTAACCCTAGAAGTTGCCGACCGCGGTTTCCGGCCACGGCCCCCCCTGGGTTCTGGCTAGGAAAGCAGGGGAAGGAGCCATGTCTGTGCAGTGTCGTGCTCCTTTTGGCAGGCCTTTGCAATCCCAATTATCCCTGGAGCTGTGGGCTTTCTGGTTCTCCGGACCCTAACCCTAACCCTAACCCTAGAAGTTGCCGACCGCGGTTTCTGGGCACGGCCCCCCCTGGGTTCTGGCTAGGAAAGCTGGGGAAGGAGCCATGTCTGTGCAGTGTCGTGCTCCTCTTGGCAGGCCTTTGCAATCCCAATTATCCCTGGAGCTGTGGGCTTTCTGGTTCTCCGGACACTAACCCTAACCCTAACCCTAGAAGTTGCCGACCGCGGTTTCCGGCCACGGCCCCCCCTGGGTTCTGGCTAGGAAAGCAGGGGAAGGAGCCATGTCTCTGCAGTGTCGTGCTCCTCTTGGCAGGCCTTTGCAATCCCAATTATCCCTGGAGCTGTGGGCTTTCTGGTTCTCCGGACCCTAACCCTAACCCTAACCCTAGAAGTTGCCGACCGCGGTTTCCGGCCACGGCCCCCCCTGGGTTCTGGCTAGGAAAGCTGGGGAAGGAGCCATGTCTGTGCAGTGTCGTGCTCCTCTTGGCAGGCCTTTGCAATCCCAATTATCCCTGGAGCTGTGGGCTTTCTGGTTCTCCGGACCCTAACCGTAACCCTAACCTTAGAAGTTGCCGACCGCGGTTTCCGGCCACGGCCCCCCCTGGGTTCTGGCTAGGAAAGCTGGGGAAGGAGCCATGTCTGTGCAGTGTCGTGCTCCTTTTGGCAGGCCTTTGCAATCCCAATTATCCCTGGAGCTGTGGGCTTTCTGGTTCTCCGGACCCTAACCCTAACCCTAACCCTAGAAGTTGCCGACCGCGGTTTCCGGCCACGGCCCCCCCTGGGTTCTGGCTAGGAAAGCTGGGGAAGGAGCCATGTCTGTGCAGTGTCGTGCTCCTCTTGGCAGGCCTTTGCAATCCCAATTATCCCTGGAGCTGTGGGCTTTCTGGTTCTCCGGACCCTAACCCTAACCCTAACCCTAGAAGTTGCCGACCACGGTTTCTGGGCATGCCCCCCCCTGGGTTCTGGCTAGGAAAGCTGGGGAAGGAGCCATGTCGGTGCAGTGTCGTGCTCCTCTTGGCAGGCCTTTGCAATCCCAATTATCCCTGGAGCTGTGGGCTTTCTGGTTCTCCGGACCCTAACCCTAACCCTAACCCTAGAAGTTGCCGACCGCGGTTTCCGGCCACGGCCCCCCCTGGGTTCTGGCTAGGAAAGCTGGGGAAGGAGCCATGTCGGTGCAGTGTCGTGCTCCTCTTGGCAGGCCTTTGCAATCCCAATTATCCCTGGAGCTGTGGGCTTTCTGGTTCTCCGGACCCTAACCCTAACCATAACCCTAGAAGTTGCCGACCGCGGTTTCCGGCCATGGCCCCCCCCGGGTTCTGGCTAGGAAAGCTGGGGAAGGAGCCATGTCTGTGCAGTGTCGTGCTCCTCTTGGCAGGCCTTTGCAATCCCAATTATCCCTGGAGCTGTGGGCTTTCTGGTTCTCCGGACACTAACCCTAACCCTAACCCTAGAAGTTGCCGACCGCGGTTTCCGGCCACGGCCCCCCCTGGGTTCTGGCTAGGAAAGCAGGGGAAGGAGCCATGTCTGTCCAGTGTCGTGCTCCTCTTGGCAGGCCTTTGCAATCCCAATTATCCCTGGAGCTGTGGGCTTTCTGGTTCTCCGGACCCTAACCCTAACCCTAACCCTAGAAGTTGCCGACCGCGGTTTCCGGCCACGGCCCCCCCTGGGTTCTGGCTAGGAAAGCTGGGGAAGGAGCCATGTCTGTGCAGTGTCGTGCTCCTCTTGGCAGGCCTTTGCAATCCCAATTATCCCTGGAGCTGTGGGCTTTCTGGTTCTCCGGACCCTAACCCTAACCCTAACCCTAGAAGTTGCCGACCGCGGTTTCCGGCCACGGCCCCCCCTGGGTTCTGGCTAGGAAAGCAGGGGAAGGAGCCATGTCTGTGCAGTGTCGTGCTCCTTTTGGCAGGCCTTTGCAATCCCAATTATCCCTGGAGCTGTGGGCTTTCTGGTTCTCCGGACCCTAACCCTAACCCTAACCCTAGAAGTTGCCGACCGCGGTTTCCGGCCACGGCCCCCCCTGGGTTCTGGCTAGGAAAGCTGGGGAAGGAGCCATGTCTGTGCAGTGTCGTGCTCCTCTTGGCAGGCCTTTGCAATCCCAATTATCCCTGGAGCTGTGGGCTTTCTGGTTCTCCGGACCCTAACCCTAACCCTAACCCTAGAAGTTGCCGACCACGGTTTCTGGGCATGCCCCCCCCTGGGTTCTGGCTAGGAAAGCTGGGGAAGGAGCCATGTCGGTGCAGTGTCGTGCTCCTCTTGGCAGGCCTTTGCAATCCCAATTATCCCTGGAGCTGTGGGCTTTCTGGTTCTCCAGACCCTAACCCTAACCCTAACCCTAGAAGTTGCCGACCGTGGTTTCCGGCCACGGCCCCCCCTGGGTTCTGGCTAGGAAAGCAGGGGAAGGAGCCATGTCTGTGCAGTGTCGTGCTCCTCTTGGCAGGCCTTTGCAATCCCAATTATCCCTGGAGCTGTGGGCTTTCTGGTTCTCCGGACCCTAACCCTAACCCTAACCCTAGAAGTTGCCGACCGCGGTTTCCGGCCACGGCCCCCCCTGGGTTCTGGCTAGGAAAGCTGGGGAAGGAGCCATGTCTGTGCAGTGTCGTGCTCCTCTTGGCAGGCCTTTGCAATCCCAATTATCCCTGGAGCTGTGGGCTATCTGGTTCTCCGGACCCTAACCCTAACCCTAACCCTAGAAGTTGCCGACCACGGTTTCTGGGCATGCCCCCCCCTGGGTTCTGGCTAGGAAAGCTGGGGAAGGAGCCATGTCGGTGCAGTGTCGTGCTCCTCTTGGCAGGCCTTTGCAATCCCAATTATCCCTGGAGCTGTGGGCTTTCTGGTTCTCCGGACCCTAACCCTAACCCTAACCCTAGAAGTTGCCGAGCGCGGTTTCCGGCCACGGCCCCCCCTGGGTTCTGGCTAGGAAAGCTGGGGAAGGAGCCATGTCTGTGCAGTGTCGTGCTCCTCTTGGCAGGCCTTTGCAATCCCAATTATCCCTGGAGCTGTGGGCTATCTGGTTCTGCGGACCCTAACCCTAACCCTAACCCTAGAAGTTGCCGACCGCGGTTTCCGGCCACGGCCCCCCCTGGGTTCTGGCTAGGAAAGCTGGGGAAGGAGCCATGTCTGTGCAGTGTCGTGCTCCTCTTGGCAGGCCTTTGCAATCCCAATTATCCCTGGAGCTGTGGGCTTTCTGGTTCTCCGGACCCTAACCCTAACCCTAACCCTAGAAGTTGCCGACCGTGGTTTCCGGCCAGGGTCCCCCCCCTGGGTTCTGGCTAGGAAAGCAGGGGAAGGAGCCATGTCTGTGCAGTGTCGTGCTCCTCTTGGCAGGCCTTTGCAATCCCAATTATCCCTGGAGCTGTGGGCTTTCTGGTTCTCCGGACCCTAACCCTAACCCTAACCCTAGAAGTTGCCGACCGCGGTTTCCGGCCACGGCCCCCCCTGGGTTCTGGCTAGGAAAGCAGGGGAAGGAGCCATGTCTGTGCAGTGTCGTGCTCCTTTTGGCAGGCCTTTGCAATCCCAATTATCGCTGGAGCTGTGGGCTTTCTGGTTCTCCGGACCCTAACCCTAACCCTAACCCTAGAAGTTGCCGACCGCGGTTTTCGGCCACGGCCCCCCCTGGGTTCTGGCTAGGAAAGCAGGGGAAGGAGCCATGTCTGTGCAGTGTCGTGGTCCTCTTGGCAGGCCTTTGCAATCCCAATTATCCCTGGAGCTGTGGGCTTTCTGGTTCTCCGGACCCTAACCCTAACCCTAACCCTAGAAGTTGCCGACCGCGGTTTCCGGCCACGGCCCCCCCTGGGTTCTGGCTAGGAAAGCTGGGGAAGGAGCCATGTCGGTGCAGTGTCGTGCTCCTCTTGGCAGGCCTTTGCAATCCCAATTATCCCTGGAGCTGTGGGCTTTCTGGTTCTCCAGACCCTAACCCTAACCCTAACCCTAGAAGTTGCCGACCGTGGTTTCCGGCCACGGCCCCCCCTGGGTTCTGGCTAGGAAAGCAGGGGAAGGAGCCATGTCTGTGCAGTGTCGTGCTCCTCTTGGCAGGCCTTTGCAATCCCAATTATCCCTGGAGCTGTGGGCTTTCTGGTTCTCCGGACCCTAACCCTAACCCTAACCCTAGAAGTTGCCGACCGCGGTTTCCGGCCACGGCCCCCCCTGGGTTCTGGCTAGGAAAGCTGGGGAAGGAGCCATGTCTGTGCAGTGTCGTGCTCCTCTTGGCAGGCCTTTGCAATCCCAATTATCCCTGGAGCTGTGGGCTATCTGGTTCTGCGGACCCTAACCCTAACCCTAACCCTAGAAGTTGCCGACCGCGGTTTCCGGCCACGGCCCCCCCTGGGTTCTGGCTAGGAAAGCTGGGGAAGGAGCCATGTCTGTGCAGTGTCGTGCTCCTCTTGGCAGGCCTTTGCAATCCCAATTATCCCTGGAGCTGTGGGCTTTCTGGTTCTCCGGACCCTAACCCTAACCCTAACCCTAGAAGTTGCCGACCGTGGTTTCCGGCCAGGGTCCCCCCCCTGGGTTCTGGCTAGGAAAGCAGGGGAAGGAGCCATGTCTGTGCAGTGTCGTGCTCCTCTTGGCAGGCCTTTGCAATCCCAATTATCCCTGGAGCTGTGGGCTTTCTGGTTCTCCGGACCCTAACCCTAACCCTAACCCTAGAAGTTGCCGACCGCGGTTTCCGGCCACGGCCCCCCCTGGGTTCTGGCTAGGAAAGCTGGGGAAGGAGCCATGTCGGTGCAGTGTCGTGCTCCTCTTGGCAGGCCTTTGCAATCCCAATTATCCCTGGAGCTGTGGGCTTTCTGGTTCTCCAGACCCTAACCCTAACCCTAACCCTAGAAGTTGCCGACCGTGGTTTCCGGCCACGGCCCCCCCTGGGTTCTGGCTAGGAAAGCAGGGGAAGGAGCCATGTCTGTGCAGTGTCGTGCTCCTCTTGGCAGGCCTTTGCAATCCCAATTATCCCTGGAGCTGTGGGCTTTCTGGTTCTCCGGACCCTAACCCTAACCCTAACCCTAGAAGTTGCCGACCGCGGTTTCCGGCCACGGCCCCCCCTGGGTTCTGGCTAGGAAAGCTGGGGAAGGAGCCATGTCTGTGCAGTGTCGTGCTCCTCTTGGCAGGCCTTTGCAATCCCAATTATCCCTGGAGCTGTGGGCTATCTGGTTCTGCGGACCCTAACCCTAACCCTAACCCTAGAAGTTGCCGACCGCGGTTTCCGGCCACGGCCCCCCCTGGGTTCTGGCTAGGAAAGCTGGGGAAGGAGCCATGTCTGTGCAGTGTCGTGCTCCTCTTGGCAGGCCTTTGCAATCCCAATTATCCCTGGAGCTGTGGGCTTTCTGGTTCTCCGGACCCTAACCCTAACCCTAACCCTAGAAGTTGCCGACCGTGGTTTCCGGCCAGGGTCCCCCCTGGGTTCTGGCTAGGAAAGCAGGGGAAGGAGCCATGTCTGTGCAGTGTCGTGCTCCTCTTGGCAGGCCTTTGCAATCCCAATTATCCCTGGAGCTGTGGGCTTTCTGGTTCTCCGGACCCTAACCCTAACCCTAACCCTAGAAGTTGCCGACCGCGGTTTCCGGCCACGGCCCCTCCTGGGTTCTGGCTAGGAAAGCAGGGGAAGGAGCCATGTCTGTGCAGTGTCGTGCTCCTCTTGGCAGGCCTTTGCAATCCCAATTATCCCTGGAGCTGTGGGCTTTCTGGTTCTCCGGACCCTAACCCTAACCCTAACCCTAGAAGTTGCCGAGCGCGGTTTCCGGCCACGGCCCCCCCTGGGTTCTGGCTAGGAAAGCAGGGGAAGGAGCCATGTCTGTGCAGTGTCGTGCTCCTTTTGGCAGGCCTTTGCAATCCCAATTATCGCTGGAGCTGTGGGCTTTCTGGTTCTCCGGACCCTAACCCTAACCCTAACCCTAGAAGTTGCCGACCGCGGTTTTCGGCCACGGCCCCCCCTGGGTTCTGGCTAGGAAAGCAGGGGAAGGAGCCATGTCTGTGCAGTGTCGTGGTCCTCTTGGCAGGCCTTTGCAATCCCAATTATCCCTGGAGCTGTGGGCTTTCTGGTTCTCCGGACCCTAACCCTAACCCTAACCCTAGAAGTTGCCGACCGCGGTTTCCGGCCACGTCCCCCCCTGGGTTCTGGCTAGGAAAGCAGGGGAAGGAGCCATGTCTGTGCAGTGTCGTGCTCCTCTTGGCAGGCCTTTGCAATCCCAATTATCCCTGGAGCTGTGGGCTTTCTGGTTCTCCGGACCCTAACCCTAACCCTAACCCTAGAAGTTGCCGAGCGCGGTTTCCGGCCACGGCCCCCCCTGGGTTCTGGCTAGGAAAGCAGGGGAAGGAGCCATGTCTGTGCAGTGTCGTGCTCCTCTTGGCAGGCCTTTGCAATCCCAATTATCCCTGGAGCTGTGGGCTTTCTGGTTCTCCGGACCCTAACCCTAACCCTAACCCTAGAAGTTGCCGACCGCGGTTTCCGGCCACGGCCCCCCCGGGTTCTGGCTAGGAAAGCAGGGGAAGGAGCCATGTCTGTGCAGTGTCGTGCTCCTCTTGGCAGGCCTTTGCAATCCCAATTATCCCTGGAGCTGTGGGCTTTCTGGTTCTCCGGACCCTAACCCTAACCCTAACCCTAGAAGTTGCCGACCGCGGTTTCCGGCCACGGCCCCCCCTGGGTTCTGGCTAGGAAAGCTGGGGAAGGAGCCATGTCTGTGCAGTGTCGTGCTCCTCTTGGCAGGCCTTTGCAATCCCAATTATCCCTGGAGCTGTGGGCTATCTGGTTCTGCGGACCCTAACCCTAACCCTAACCCTAGAAGTTGCCGACCGCGGTTTCCGGCCACGGCCCCCCCTGGGTTCTGGCTAGGAAAGCTGGGGAAGGAGCCATGTCTGTGCAGTGTCGTGCTCCTCTTGGCAGGCCTTTGCAATCCCAATTATCCCTGGAGCTGTGGGCTTTCTGGTTCTCCGGACCCTAACCCTAACCCTAACCCTAGAAGTTGCCGACCGTGGTTTCCGGCCAGGGTCCCCCCCCTGGGTTCTGGCTAGGAAAGCAGGGGAAGGAGCCATGTCTGTGCAGTGTCGTGCTCCTCTTGGCAGGCCTTTGCAATCCCAATTATCCCTGGAGCTGTGGGCTTTCTGGTTCTCCGGACCCTAACCCTAACCCTAACCCTAGAAGTTGCCGACCGCGGTTTCCGGCCACGGCCCCCCCTGGGTTCTGGCTAGGAAAGCAGGGGAAGGAGCCATGTCTGTGCAGTGTCGTGCTCCTTTTGGCAGGCCTTTGCAATCCCAATTATCGCTGGAGCTGTGGGCTTTCTGGTTCTCCGGACCCTAACCCTAACCCTAACCCTAGAAGTTGCCGACCGCGGTTTTCGGCCACGGCCCCCCCTGGGTTCTGGCTAGGAAAGCAGGGGAAGGAGCCATGTCTGTGCAGTGTCGTGGTCCTCTTGGCAGGCCTTTGCAATCCCAATTATCCCTGGAGCTGTGGGCTTTCTGGTTCTCCGGACCCTAACCCTAACCCTAACCCTAGAAGTTGCCGACCGCGGTTTCCGGCCACGTCCCCCCCTGGGTTCTGGCTAGGAAAGCAGGGGAAGGAGCCATGTCTGTGCAGTGTCGTGCTCCTCTTGGCAGGCCTTTGCAATCCCAATTATCCCTGGAGCTGTGGGCTTTCTGGTTCTCCGGACCCTAACCCTAACCCTAACCCTAGAAGTTGCCGAGCGCGGTTTCCGGCCACGCCCCCCCCTGGGTTCTGGCTAGGAAAGCAGGGGAAGGAGCCATGTCTGTGCAGTGTCGTGCTCCTCTTGGCAGGCCTTTGCAATCCCAATTATCCCTGGAGCTGTGGGCTTTCTGGTTCTCCGGACCCTAACCCTAACCCTAACCCTAGAAGTTGCCGACCGCGGTTTCCGGCCACGGCCCCCCCTGGGTTCTGGCTAGGAAAGCAGGGGAAGGAGCCATGTCTGTGCAGTGTCGTGCTCCTCTTGGCAGGCCTTTGCAATCCCAATTATCCCTGGAGCTGTGGGCTTTCTGGTTCTCCGGACCCTAACCCTAACCCTAACCCTAGAAGTTGCCGACCGTGGTTTCCGGCCAGGGTCCCCCCCCTGGGTTCTGGCTAGGAAAGCAGGGGAAGGAGCCATGTCTGTGCAGTGTCGTGCTCCTCTTGGCAGGCCTTTGCAATCCCAATTATCCCTGGAGCTGTGGGCTTTCTGGTTCTCCGGACCCTAACCCTAACCCTAACCCTAGAAGTTGCCGACCGCGGTTTCCGGCCACGGCCCCCCCTGGGTTCTGGCTAGGAAAGCAGGGGAAGGAGCCATGTCTGTGCAGTGTCGTGCTCCTTTTGGCAGGCCTTTGCAATCCCAATTATCGCTGGAGCTGTGGGCTTTCTGGTTCTCCGGACCCTAACCCTAACCCTAACCCTAGAAGTTGCCGACCGCGGTTTTCGGCCACGGCCCCCCCTGGGTTCTGGCTAGGAAAGCAGGGGAAGGAGCCATGTCTGTGCAGTGTCGTGGTCCTCTTGGCAGGCCTTTGCAATCCCAATTATCCCTGGAGCTGTGGGCTTTCTGGTTCTCCGGACCCTAACCCTAACCCTAACCCTAGAAGTTGCCGACCGCGGTTTCCGGCCACGTCCCCCCCTGGGTTCTGGCTAGGAAAGCAGGGGAAGGAGCCATGTCTGTGCAGTGTCGTGCTCCTCTTGGCAGGCCTTTGCAATCCCAATTATCCCTGGAGCTGTGGGCTTTCTGGTTCTCCGGACCCTAACCCTAACCCTAACCCTAGAAGTTGCCGAGCGCGGTTTCCGGCCACGCCCCCCCCTGGGTTCTGGCTAGGAAAGCAGGGGAAGGAGCCATGTCTGTGCAGTGTCGTGCTCCTCTTGGCAGGCCTTTGCAATCCCAATTATCCCTGGAGCTGTGGGCTTTCTGGTTCTCCGGACCCTAACCCTAACCCTAACCCTAGAAGTTGCCGACCGCGGTTTCCGGCCACGGCCCCCCCTGGGTTCTGGCTAGGAAAGCAGGGGAAGGAGCCATGTCTGTGCAGTGTCGTGCTCCTCTTGGCAGGCCTTTGCAATCCCAATTATCCCTGGAGCTGTGGGCTTTCTGGTTCTCCGGACCCTAACCCTAACCCTAACCCTAGAAGTTGCCGACCGCGGTTTCTGGGCATGGCCCCCCCTGGGTTCTGGCTAGGAAAGCAGGGGAAGGAGCCATGTCGGTGCAGTGTCGTGCTCCTCTTGGCAGGCCTTTGCAATCCCAATTATCCCTGGAGCTCTGGGCTTTCTGGTTCTCTGGACCCTAACCCTAACCCTAACCCTAGAAGTTGCCGACCGCGATTTCCGGCCACGGCCCCCCCTGGGTTCTGGCTAGGAAAGCAGGGGAAGGAGCCATGTCTGTGCAGTGTCGTGCTCCTCTTGGCAGGCCTTTGCAATCCCAATTATCCCTGGAGCTGTGGGCTTTCTGGTTCTCCGGACCCTAACCCTAACCCTAACCCTAGAAGTTGCCGACCGCGGTTTCCGGCCACGGCCCCCCCTGGGTTCTGGCTAGGAAAGCAGGGGAAGGAGCCATGTCTGTGCAGTGTCGTGCTCCTCTTGGCAGGCCTTTGCAATCCCAATTATCCCTGGAGCTGTGGGCTTTCTGGTTCTCCGGACCCTAACCCTAACCCTAACCCTAGAAGTTGCCGAGCGCGGTTTCCGGCCACGGCCCCCGCGGGTTCTGGCTAGGAAAGCAGGGGAAGGAGCCATGTCTGTGCAGTGTCGTGCTCCTCTTGGCAGGCCTTTGCAATCCCAATTATCCCTGGAGCTGTGGGCTTTCTGGTTCTCCGGACCCTAACCCTAACCCTAACCCTAGAAGTTGCCGACCGCGGTTTCCGGCCACGGCCCCCGCGGGTTCTGGCTAGGAAAGCAGGGGAAGGAGCCATGTCTGTGCAGTGTCGTGCTCCTCTTGGCAGGCCTTTGCAATCCCAATTATCCCTGGAGCTGTGGGCTTTCTGGTTCTCCGGACCCTAACCCTAACCCTAACCCTAGAAGTTGCCGACCGCGGCTTTCGGCCACGGCCCCCCCTGGGTTCTGGCTAGGAAAGCAGGGGAAGGAGCCATGTCTGTGCAGTGTCGTGGTCCTCTTGGCAGGCCTTTGCAATCCCAATTATCCCTGGAGCTGTGGGCTTTCTGGTTCTCCGGACCCTAACCCTAACCCTAACCCTAGAAGTTGCCGACCGCGGTTTCTGGGCATGGCCCCCCCTGGGTTCTGGCTAGGAAAGCTGGGGAAGGAGCCATGTCGGTGCAGTGTCGTGCTCCTCTTGGCAGGCCTTTGCAATCCCAATTATCCCTGGAGCTGTGGGCTATCTGGTTCTCCGGACCCTAACCCTAACCCTAACCCTAACCCTAGAAGTTGCCGACCGCGGTTTCCGGCCACGGCCCCCCCTGGGTTCTGGCTAGGAAAGCAGGGGAACGAGCCATGTTGGTACAGTGTCGTGCTCCTCTTGGCAGGCCTTTGCAATCCCAATTATCCCTGGAGCTGTGGGCTTTCTGGTTCTCCGGACCCTAACCCTAACCCTAACCCTAGAAGTTGCCGACCGCGGTTTCTGGGCATGGCCCCCCCTGGGTTCTGGCTAGGAAAGCTGGGGAAGGAGCCATGTCGGTGCAGTGTCGTGCTCCTCTTGGCAGGCCTTTGCAATCCCAATTATCCCTGGAGCTGTGGGCTTTCTGGTTCTCCGGACCCTAACCCTAACCCTAACCCTAGAAGTTGCCGACCGTGGTTTCCGGCCACGGCCCCCCCTGGGTTCTGGCTAGGAAAGCAGGGGAAGGAGCCATGTCTGTGCAGTGTTGTGCTCCTCTTGGCAGGCCTTTGCAATCCCAATTATCCCTGGAGCTGTGGGCTTTCTGGTTCTCCGGACCCTAACCCTAACCCTAACCCTAGAAGTTGCCGACCGTGGATTCCGGCCACGTCCCCCCCTGGGTTCTGGCTAGGAAAGCAGGGGAAGGAGCCATGTCTGTGCAGTGTCGTGCTCCTCTTGGCAGGCCTTTGCAATCCCAATTATCCCTGGAGCTGTGGGCTTTCTGGTTCTCCGGACCCTAACCCTAACCCTAACCCTAGAAGTTGCCGACCGCGGTTTCCGGCCACGGCCCCCGCTGGGTTCTGGGTAGGAAAGCAGGGGAAGGAGCCATGTCTGTGCAGTGTCGTGCTCCTCTTGGCAGGCCTTTGCAATCCCAATTATCCCTGGAGCTGTGGGCTTTCTGGTTCTCCGGACCCTAACCCTAACCCTAACCCTAGAAGTTGCCGACCGTGGATTCCGGCCACGTCCCCCCCTGGGTTCTGGCTAGGAAAGCTGGGGAAGGAGCCATGTCTGTGCAGTGTCGTGCTCCTCTTGGCAGGCCTTTGCAATCCCAATTATCCCTGGAGCTGTGGGCTTTCTGGTTCTCCGGACCCTAACCCTAACCCTAACCCTAACCCTAGAAGTTGCCGACCGCGGTTTCTGGCCACGGCCCCCCCTGGGTTCTGGCTAGGAAAGCTAGGGAAGGAGCCATGTCTGTGCAGTGTCGTGCTCCTCTTGGCAGGCCTTTGCAATCCCAATTATCCCTGGAGCTGTGGGCTATCTGGTTCTCCGGACCCTAACCCTAACCCTAACCCTAACCCTAGAAGTTGCCGACCGCGGTTTCCGGCCACGGCCTGCCCTGGGTTCTGGCTAGGAAAGCTGGGGAAGGAGCCATGTCTGTGCAGTGTCGTGCTCCTCTTGGCAGGCCTTTGCAATCCCAATTATCCCTGGAGCTGTGGGCTTTCTGGTTCTCCGGACCCTAACCCTAACCCTAACCCTAGAAGTTGCCGACCGCGGTTTCCGGCCACGGCCCCCCCTGGGTTCTGGCTAGGAAAGCTGGGGAAGGAGCCATGTCTGTGCAGTGTCGTGCTCCTCTTGGCAGGCCTTTGCAATCCCAATTATCCCTGGAGCTGTGGGCTTTCTGGTTCTCCGGACCCTAACCCTAACCCTAACCCTAGAAGTTGCCGACCGCGGTTTCCGGCCACGGCCCCCCCTGGGTTCTGGCTAGGAAAGCAGGGGAAGGAGCCATGTCGGTGCAGTGTCGTGCTCCTTTTGGCAGGCCTTTGCAATCCCAATTATCCCTGGAGCTGTGGGCTTTCTGGTTCTCCGGACCCTAACCCTAACCCTAACCCTAGAAGTTGCCGACCGCGGCTTTCGGCCACGGCCCCCCCTGGGTTCTGGGTAGGAAAGCTGGGGAAGGAGCCATGTCTGTGCAGTGTCGTGCTACTCTTGGCAGGCCTTTGCAATCCCAATTATCCCTGGAGCTGTGGGCTTTCTGGTTCTCCGGACCCTAACCCTAACCCTAACCCTAGAATTTGCCGACCTTGGATTCCGGCCACGTCCCCCCCTGGGTTCTGGCTAGGAAAGCAGGGGAAGGAGCCATGTCTGTGCAGTGTCGTGCTCCTCTTGGCAGGCCTTTGCAATCCCAATTATCCCTGGAGCTGTGGGCTTTCTGGTTCTCCGGACCCTAACCCTAACCCTAGAAGTTGCCGACCGCAGTTTCCGGCCACGGCCCCCCCTGGGTTCTGGCTAGGAAAGCAGGGGAAGGAGCCATGTCTGTGCAGTGTCGTGCTCCTCTTGGCAGGCCTTTGCAATCCCAATTATCCCTGGAGCTGTGGGCTTTCTGGTTCTCCGGACCCTAACCCTAACCCTAACCCTAGAAGTTGCCGACCGCGGTTTCCGGCCACGGCCCCCCCTGGGATCTGGCTAGGAAAGCAGGGGAAGGAGCCATGTCTGTGCAGTGTCGTGCTCCTCTTGGCAGGCCTTTGCAATCCCAATTATCCCTGGAGCTGTGGGCTTTCTGGTTCTCCGGACCCTAACCCTAACCCTAACCCTAGAAGTTGCCGACCGCGGTTTCCGGCCACGGCCCCCCCTGGGTTCTGGCTAGGAAAGCAGGGGAAGGAGCCATGTCTGTGCAGTGTCGTGCTCCTCTTGGCAGGCCTTTGCAATCCCAATTATCCCTGGAGCTGTGGGCTTTCTGGTTCTCCGGACCCTAACCCTAACCCTAACCCTAGAAGTTGCCGACCGCGGTTTCCGGCCACGGCCCCCGCGGGTTCTGGCTAGGAAAGCAGGGGAAGGAGCCATGTCTGTGCAGTGTCGTGCTCCTCTTGGCAGGCCTTTGCAATCCCAATTATCCCTGGAGCTGTGGGCTTTCTGGTTCTCCGGACCCTAACCCTAACCCTAACCCTAGAAGTTGCCGACCGCGGTTTCCGGCCACGGCCCCCCCGGGTTCTGGCTAGGAAAGCAGGGGAAGGAGCCATGTCTGTGCAGTGTCGTGCTCCTTTTGGCAGGCCTTTGCAATCCCAATTATCCCTGGAGCTGTGGGCTTTCTGGTTCTCCGGACCCTAACCCTAACCCTAACCCTAGAAGTTGCCAACCGCGGCTTTCGGCCACGGCCCCCCCTGGGTTCTGGCTAGGAAAGCAGGGGAAGGAGCCATGTCTGTGCAGTGTCGTGGTCCTCTTGGCAGGCCTTTGCAATCCCAATTATCCCTGGAGCTGTGGGCTTTCTGGTTCTCCGGACCCTAACCCTAACCCTAACCCTAGAAGTTGCCGACCGCGGTTTCTGGGCATGGCCCCCCCTGGGTTCTGGCTAGGAAAGCTGGGGAAGGAGCCATGTCGGTGCAGTGTCGTGCTCCTCTTGGCAGGCCTTTGCAATCCCAATTATCCCTGGAGCTGTGGGCTATCTGGTTCTCCGGACCCTAACCCTAACCCTAACCCTAACCCTAGAAGTTGCCGACCGCGGTTTCCGGCCACGGCCCCCCCTGGGTTCTGGCTAGGAAAGCAGGGGAACGAGCCATGTTGGTACAGTGTCGTGCTCCTCTTGGCAGGCCTTTGCAATCCCAATTATCCCTGGAGCTGTGGGCTTTCTGGTTCTCCGGACCCTAACCCTAACCCTAACCCTAGAAGTTGCCGACCGCGGTTTCTGGGCATGGCCCCCCCTGGGTTCTGGCTAGGAAAGCTGGGGAAGGAGCCATGTCGGTGCAGTGTCGTGCTCCTCTTGGCAGGCCTTTGCAATCCCAATTATCCCTGGAGCTGTGGGCTTTCTGGTTCTCCGGACCCTAACCCTAACCCTAACCCTAGAAGTTGCCGACCGTGGTTTCCGGCCACGGCCCCCCCTGGGTTCTGGCTAGGAAAGCAGGGGAAGGAGCCATGTCTGTGCAGTGTTGTGCTCCTCTTGGCAGGCCTTTGCAATCCCAATTATCCCTGGAGCTGTGGGCTTTCTGGTTCTCCGGACCCTAACCCTAACCCTAACCCTAGAAGTTGCCGACCGTGGATTCCGGCCACGTCCCCCCCTGGGTTCTGGCTAGGAAAGCAGGGGAAGGAGCCATGTCTGTGCAGTGTCGTGCTCCTCTTGGCAGGCCTTTGCAATCCCAATTATCCCTGGAGCTGTGGGCTTTCTGGTTCTCCGGACCCTAACCCTAACCCTAACCCTAGAAGTTGCCGACCGCGGTTTCCGGCCACGGCCCCCGCTGGGTTCTGGGTAGGAAAGCAGGGGAAGGAGCCATGTCTGTGCAGTGTCGTGCTCCTCTTGGCAGGCCTTTGCAATCCCAATTATCCCTGGAGCTGTGGGCTTTCTGGTTCTCCGGACCCTAACCCTAACCCTAACCCTAGAAGTTGCCGACCGTGGATTCCGGCCACGTCCCCCCCTGGGTTCTGGCTAGGAAAGCTGGGGAAGGAGCCATGTCTGTGCAGTGTCGTGCTCCTCTTGGCAGGCCTTTGCAATCCCAATTATCCCTGGAGCTGTGGGCTTTCTGGTTCTCCGGACCCTAACCCTAACCCTAACCCTAACCCTAGAAGTTGCCGACCGCGGTTTCTGGCCACGGCCCCCCCTGGGTTCTGGCTAGGAAAGCTAGGGAAGGAGCCATGTCTGTGCAGTGTCGTGCTCCTCTTGGCAGGCCTTTGCAATCCCAATTATCCCTGGAGCTGTGGGCTATCTGGTTCTCCGGACCCTAACCCTAACCCTAACCCTAACCCTAGAAGTTGCCGACCGCGGTTTCCGGCCACGGCCTGCCCTGGGTTCTGGCTAGGAAAGCTGGGGAAGGAGCCATGTCTGTGCAGTGTCGTGCTCCTCTTGGCAGGCCTTTGCAATCCCAATTATCCCTGGAGCTGTGGGCTTTCTGGTTCTCCGGACCCTAACCCTAACCCTAACCCTAGAAGTTGCCGACCGCGGTTTCCGGCCACGGCCCCCCCTGGGTTCTGGCTAGGAAAGCAGGGGAAGGAGCCATGTCTGTGCAGTGTCGTGCTCCTCTTGGCAGGCCTTTGCAATCCCAATTATCCCTGGAGCTGTGGGCTTTCTGGTTCTCCGGACCCTAACCCTAACCCTAACCCTAGAAGTTGCCGACCGCGGTTTCCGGCCACGGCCCCCCCTGGGTTCTGGCTAGGAAAGCAGGGGAAGGAGCCATGTCGGTGCAGTGTCGTGCTCCTTTTGGCAGGCCTTTGCAATCCCAATTATCCCTGGAGCTGTGGGCTTTCTGGTTCTCCGGACCCTAACCCTAACCCTAACCCTAGAAGTTGCCGACCGCGGCTTTCGGCCACGGCCCCCCCTGGGTTCTGGGTAGGAAAGCTGGGGAAGGAGCCATGTCTGTGCAGTGTCGTGCTACTCTTGGCAGGCCTTTGCAATCCCAATTATCCCTGGAGCTGTGGGCTTTCTGGTTCTCCGGACCCTAACCCTAACCCTAACCCTAGAATTTGCCGACCTTGGATTCCGGCCACGTCCCCCCCTGGGTTCTGGCTAGGAAAGCAGGGGAAGGAGCCATGTCTGTGCAGTGTCGTGCTCCTCTTGGCAGGCCTTTGCAATCCCAATTATCCCTGGAGCTGTGGGCTTTCTGGTTCTCCGGACCCTAACCCTAACCCTAGAAGTTGCCGACCGCAGTTTCCGGCCACGGCCCCCCCTGGGTTCTGGCTAGGAAAGCAGGGGAAGGAGCCATGTCTGTGCAGTGTCGTGCTCCTCTTGGCAGGCCTTTGCAATCCCAATTATCCCTGGAGCTGTGGGCTTTCTGGTTCTCCGGACCCTAACCCTAACCCTAACCCTAGAAGTTGCCGACCGCGGTTTCCGGCCACGGCCCCCCCTGGGATCTGGCTAGGAAAGCAGGGGAAGGAGCCATGTCTGTGCAGTGTCGTGCTCCTCTTGGCAGGCCTTTGCAATCCCAATTATCCCTGGAGCTGTGGGCTTTCTGGTTCTCCGGACCCTAACCCTAACCCTAACCCTAGAAGTTGCCGACCGCGGTTTCCGGCCACGGCCCCCCCTGGGTTCTGGCTAGGAAAGCAGGGGAAGGAGCCATGTCTGTGCAGTGTCGTGCTCCTCTTGGCAGGCCTTTGCAATCCCAATTATCCCTGGAGCTGTGGGCTTTCTGGTTCTCCGGACCCTAACCCTAACCCTAACCCTAGAAGTTGCCGACCGCGGTTTCCGGCCACGGCCCCCCCTGGGTTCTGGCTAGGAAAGCTGGGGAAGGAGCCATGTCGGTGCAGTGTCGTGCTCCTCTTGGCAGGCCTTTGCAATCCCAATTATCCCTGGAGCTGTGGGCTTTCTGGTT
Source organism: Rhynochetos jubatus (assembly GCA_027574665.1). Classification (NCBI taxonomy): domain Eukaryota; kingdom Metazoa; phylum Chordata; class Aves; order Eurypygiformes; family Rhynochetidae; genus Rhynochetos; species Rhynochetos jubatus. Next base: position 7,354,617 of record CM050661.1, read on the forward strand.
CTCCGGACCCTAACCCTAACCCTAACCCTAGAAGTTGCCGACCGCGGTTTCCGGCCACGGCCCCCCCTGGGTTCTGGCTAGGAAAGCAGGGGAAGGAGCCATGTCTGTGCAGTGTCGTGCTCCTCTTGGCAGGCCTTTGCAATCCCAATCATCCCTGGAGCTGTGGGCTTTCTGGTTCTCCGGACCCTAACCCTAACCCTAACCCTAGAAGTTGCCGACTGCGGTTTCCGGCCACGGCCCCCCCTGGGTTCTGGCTAGGAAAGCTGGGGAAGGACCCATGTCTGTGCAGTGTTGTGCTCCTCTTGGCAGGCCTTTGCAATCCCAATTATCCCTGCAGCTGTGGGCTTTCTGGTTCTCCGGACCCTAACCCTAACCCTAACCCTAGAAGTTGCCGACCGCGGTTTCCGGCCACGGCCCCCCCTGGGTTCTGGCTAGGAAAGCTGGGGAAGGAGCCATGTCGGTGCAGTGTCGTGCTCCTCTTGGCAGGCCTTTGCAATCCCAATTATCCCTGGAGCTGTGGGCTTTCTGGTTCTCCGGACCCTAACCCTAACCCTAACCCTAGAAGTTGCCGACCGCGGTTTCCGGCCACGGCCCCCCCTGGGTTCTGGCTAGGAAAGCTGGGGAAGGAGCCATGTCGGTGCAGTGTCGTGCTCCTCTTGGCAGGCCTTTGCAATCCCAATCATCCCTGGAGCTGTGGGCTTTCTGGTTCTCCGGACCCTAACCCTAACCCTAACCCTAGAAGTTGCCGACTGCGGTTTCCGGCCACGGCCCCCCCTGGGTTCTGGCTAGGAAAGCTGGGGAAGGAGCCATGTCTGTGCAGTGTCGTGCTCCTCTTGGCAGGCCTTTGCAATCCCAATTATCCCTGGAGCTGTGGGCTTTCTGGTTCTCCGGACCCTAACCCTAACCCTAACCCTAGAAGTTGCCGACCGCGGTTTGTGGCCACGGCCCCCCCGGGGTTCTGGCTAGGAAAGCAGGGGAAGGAGCCATGTCTGTGCAGTGTCGTGCTCCTCTTGGCAGGCCTTTGCAATCCCAATTATCCCTGGAGCTGTGGGCTTTCTGGTTCTCCGGACCCTAACCCTAACCCTAACCCTAGAAGTTGCCGACCGCGGTTTCCGGCCACGGCCCCCCCCTGGGTTCTGGCTAGGAAAGCTGGGGAAGGAGCCATGTCGGTGCAGTGTCGTGCTCCTCTTGGCAGGCCTTTGCAATCCCAATTATCCCTGGAGCTGTGGGCTTTCTGGTTCTCCGGACCCTAACCCTAACCCTAACCCTAGAAGTTGCCGACCGCGGTTTCCGGCCACGGCCCCCCCTGGGTTCTGGCTAGGAAAGCAGGGGAAGGAGCCATGTCGGTGCAGTGTCGTGCTCCTCTTGGCAGGCCTTTGCAATCCCAATTATCCCTGGAGCTGTGGGCTTTCTGGTTCTCCGGACCCTAACCCTAACCCTAACCCTAGAAGTTGCTGACCGCGGTTTCCGGCCACGGCCCCCCCTGGGTTCTGGCTAGGAAAGCAGGGGAAGGAGCCATGTCTGTGCAGTGTCGTGCTCCTCTTGGCAGGCCTTTGCAATCCCAATTATCCCTGGAGCTGTGGGCTTTCTGGTTCTCCGGACACTAACCCTAACCCTAACCCTAGAAGTTGCCGACCGCGGTTTCCGGCCACGGCCCCCCCTGGGTTCTGGCTAGGAAAGCTGGGGAAGGAGCCATGTCTGTGCAGTGTCGTGCTCCTTTTGGCAGGCCTTTGCAATCCCAATTATCCCTGGAGCTGTGGGCTTTCTGGTTCTCCGGACCCTAACCCTAACCCTAACCCTAGAAGTTGCCGACCGCGGTTTCCGGCCACGGCCCCCCCTGGGTTCTGGCTAGGAAAGCTGGGGAAGGAGCCATGTCTGTGCAGTGTCGTGCTCCTCTTGGCAGGCCTTTGCAATCCCAATTATCCCTGGAGCTGTGGGCTTTCTGGTTCTCCGGACCCTAACCCTAACCCTAACCCTAGAAGTTGCCGACCGTGGTTTCCGGCCAGGGTCCCCCCCCTGGGTTCTGGCTAGGAAAGCAGGGGAAGGAGCCATGTCTGTCCAGTGTCGTGCTCCTCTTGGCAGGCCTTTGCAATCCCAATTATCCCTGGAGCTGTGGGCTTTCTGGTTCTCCGGACCCTAACCCTAACCCTAACCCTAGAAGTTGCCGACCGCGGTTTCCGGCCACGGCCCCCCCTGGGTTCTGGCTAGGAAAGCAGGGGAAGGAGCCATGTCGGTGCAGTGTCGTGCTCCTCTTGGCAGGCCTTTGCAATCCCAATTATTCCTGGAGCTGTGGGCTTTCTGGTTCTCCGGACCCTAACCCTAACCCTAGAAGTTGCCGACCGCGGTTTCCGGCCACGGCCCCCCCCCGGGTTCTGGCTAGGAAAGCTGGGGAAGGAGCCATGTCGGTGCAGTGTCGTGCTCCTCTTGGCAGGCCTTTGCAATCCCAATTATCCCTGGAGCTGTGGGCTTTCTGGTTCTCCGGACCCTAACCCTAACCCTAACCCTAGAAGTTGCCGACCGCGGTTTCCGGCCACGGCCCCCCCCCGGGTTCTGGCTAGGAAAGCTGGGGAAGGAGCCATGTCGGTGCAGTGTCGTGCTCCTCTTGGCAGGCCTTTGCAATCCCAATTATCCCTGGAGCTGTGGGCTTTCTGGTTCTCCGGACCCTAATCCTAACCCTAACCCTAGAAGTTGCCGACCGCGGTTTCTGGCCACGGCCCCCCCTGGGTTCTGGCTAGGAAAGCAGGGGAAGGAGCCATGTCTGTGCAGTGTCGTGCTCCTCTTGGCAGGCCTTTGCAATCCCAATTATCCCTGGAGCTGTGGGCTTTCTGGTTCTCTGGACCCTAACCCCAACCCTAACCCTAGAAGTTGCCGACCGCGGTTTCCGGCCACGGCCCCCCCTGGGTTCTGGCTAGGAAAGCAGGGGAAGGAGCCATGTCTGTGCAGTGTCGTACTCCTCTTGGCAGGCCTTTGCAATCCCAATTATCCCTGGAACTGTGGGCTTTCTGGTTCTCCGGACCCTTACCCTAACCCTAACCCTAACCCTAGAAGTTGCCGACCGCGGTTTCCGGCCACGTCCCCCCCTGGGTTCTGGCTAGGAAAGCAGGGGAAGGAGCCATGTCTGTGCAGTGTCGTGCTCCTCTTGGCAGGCCTTTGCAATCCCAATTATCCCTGGAGCTGTGGGCTTTCTGGTTCTCCAGACCCTAACCCTAACCCTAACCCTAGAAGTTGCTGACCGCGGTTTCCGGCCACGGCCCCCCCTGGGTTCTGGCTAGGAAAGCAGGGGAAGGAGCCATGTCGGTGCAGTGTCGTGCTCCTCTTGGCAGGCCTTTGCAATCCCAATTATCCCTGGAGCTGTGGGCTTTCTGGTTCTCCGGACCCTAACCCTAACCCTACAAGTTGCCGACCGCGGTTTCCGGCCACGGCCCCCCCCGGGTTCTGGCTAGGAAAGCTGGGGAAGGAGCCATGTCGGTGCAGTGTCGTGCTCCTCTTGGCAGGCCTTTGCAATCCCAATTATCCCTGGAGCTGTGGGCTTTCTGGTTCTCCGGACCCTAACCCTAACCCTAACCCTAGAAGTTGCCGAGCGCGGTTTCCGGCCACGGCCCCCCCTGGGTTCTGGCTAGGAAAGCTGGGGAAGGAGCCATGTCGGTGCAGTGTCGTGCTCCTCTTGGCAGGCCTTTGCAATCCCAATTATCCCTGGAGCTGTGGGCTTTCTGGTTCTCCGGACCCTAACCCTAACCCTAACCCTAGAAGTTGCCGACCGCGGTTTCCGGCCACGGCCCCCCCTGGGTTCTGGCTAGGAAAGCAGGGGAAGGAGCCATGTCGGTGCAGTGTCGTGCTCCTCTTGGCAGGCCTTTGCAATCCCAATTATCCCTGGAGCTGTGGGCTTTCTGGTTCTCCGGACCCTAACCCTAACCCTAACCCTAGAAGTTGCCGACCGCGGTTTCCGGCCACGGCCCCCTCTGCGTTCTGGCTAGGAAAGCAGGGGAAGGAGCCATGTCTGTGCAGTGTCGTGCTCCTCTTGGCAGGCCTTTGCAATCCCAATTATCCCTGGAGCTGTGGGCTTTCTGGTTCTCCGGACCCTAACCCTAACCCTAACCCTAGAAGTTGCCGACCGCGGTTTCCGGCCACGGCCCCCCCTGGGTTCTGGCTAGGAAAGCAGGGGAAGGAGCCATGTCTGTGCAGTGTCGTGCTCCTCTTGGCAGGCCTTTGCAATCCCAATTATCCCTGGAGCTGTGGGCTTTCCGGTTCTCCGGACCCTAACCCTAACCCTAACCCTAGAAGTTGCCGACCGCGGTTTCCGGCCACGGCCCCCCCCCGGGTTCTGGCTAGGAAAGCTGGGGAAGGAGCCATGTCTGTGCAGTGTTGTGCTCCTCTGGGCAGGCCTTTGCAATCCCAATTATCCCTGGAGCTGTGGGCTTTCTGGTTCTCCGGACCCTAACCCTAACCCTAACCCTAGAAGTTGCCGACCGCGGTTTCCGGCCACGGCCCCCCCCGGGTTCTGGCTAGGAAAGCAGGGGAAGGAGCCATGTCGGTGCAGTGTCGTGCTCCTCTTGGCAGGCCTTTGCAATCCCAATTATCCCTGGAGCTGTGGGCTTTCTGGTTCTCCGGACCCTAACCCTAACCCTAACCCTAGAAGTTGCCGACGGCGGTTTCCGGCCACGGCCCCCCCTGGGTTCTGGCTAGGAAAGCTGGGGAAGGAGCCATGTCTGTGCAGTGTTGTGCTCCTCTTGGCAGGCCTTTGCAATCCCAATTATCCCTGGAGCTGTGGGCTTTCTGGTTCTCCGGACCCTAACCCTAACCCTAACCCTAGAAGTTGCCGACCGCGGTTTCCGGCCACGGCCCCCCCCGGTTCTGGCTAGGAAAGCAGGGGAAGGAGCCATATCTGTGCAGTGTCGTGCTCCTCTTGGCAGGCCTTTGCAATCCCAATTATCCCTGGAGCTGTGGGCTTTCTGGTTCTCCGGACCCTAACCCTAACCCTAACCCTAGAAGTTGCCGACCGCGGTTTCCGGCCACGGCCCCCCCTGGGTTCTGGCTAGGAAAGCTGGGGAAGGAGCCATGTCTGTGCAGTGTCGTGCTCCTCTTGGCAGGCCTTTGCAATCCCAATTATCCCTGGAGCTGTGGGCTTTCTGGTTCTCCGGACCCTAACCCTAACCCTAACCCTAGAAGTTGCCGACCGCGGTTTCCGGCCACGGCCCCCCCTGGGTTCTGGCTAGGAAAGCAGGGGAAGGAGCCATGTCGGTGCAGTGTCGTGCTCCTCTTGGCAGGCCTTTGCAATCCCAATTATCCCTGGAGCTGTGGGCTTTCTGGTTCTCCGGACCCTAACCCTAACCCTAACCCTAGAAGTTGCTGACCGCGGTTTCCGGCCACGGCCCCCCCTGGGTTCTGGCTAGGAAAGCAGGGGAAGGAGCCATGTCTGTGCAGTGTCGTGCTCCTCTTGGCAGGCCTTTGCAATCCCAATTATCCCTGGAGCTGTGGGCTTTCTGGTTCTCCGGACACTAACCCTAACCCTAACCCTAGAAGTTGCCGACCGCGGTTTCCGGCCACGGCCCCCCCTGGGTTCTGGCTAGGAAAGCTGGGGAAGGAGCCATGTCTGTGCAGTGTCGTGCTCCTCTTGGCAGGCCTTTGCAATCCCAATTATCCCTGGAGCTGTGGGCTTTCTGGTTCTCCGGACCCTAACCCTAACCCTAACCCTAGAAGTTGCCGACCGCGGTTTCCGGCCACGGCCCCCCCTTGGTTCTGGCTAGGAAAGCTGGGGAAGGAGCCATGTCTGTGCAGTGTCGTGCTCCTCTTGGCAGGCCTTTGCAATCCCAATTATCCCTGGAGCTGTGGGCTTTCTGGTTCTCCGGACCCTAACCCTAACCCTAACCCTAGAAGTTGCCGACCGTGGTTTCCGGCCAGGGTCCCCCCCCTGGGTTCTGGCTAGGAAAGCAGGGGAAGGAGCCATGTCTGTCCAGTGTCGTGCTCCTCTTGGCAGGCCTTTGCAATCCCAATTATCCCTGGAGCTGTGGGCTTTCTGGTTCTCCGGACCCTAACCCTAACCCTAACCCTAGAAGTTGCCGACCGCGGTTTCCGGCCACGGCCCCCCCTGGGTTCTGGCTAGGAAAGCAGGGGAAGGAGCCATGTCGGTGCAGTGTCGTGCTCCTCTTGGCAGGCCTTTGCAATCCCAATTATCCCTGGAGCTGTGGGCTTTCTGGTTCTCCGGACCCTAACCCTAACCCTAACCCTAGAAGTTGCTGACCGCGGTTTCCGGCCACGGCCCCCCCTGGGTTCTGGCTAGGAAAGCAGGGGAAGGAGCCATGTCTGTGCAGTGTCGTGCTCCTCTTGGCAGGCCTTTGCAATCCCAATTATCCCTGGAGCTGTGGGCTTTCTGGTTCTCCGGACACTAACCCTAACCCTAACCCTAGAAGTTGCCGACCGCGGTTTCCGGCCACGGCCCCCCCTGGGTTCTGGCTAGGAAAGCTGGGGAAGGAGCCATGTCTGTGCAGTGTCGTGCTCCTTTTGGCAGGCCTTTGCAATCCCAATTATCCCTGGAGCTGTGGGCTTTCTGGTTCTCCGGACCCTAACCCTAACCCTAACCCTAGAAGTTGCCGACCGCGGTTTCCGGCCACGGCCCCCCCTGGGTTCTGGCTAGGAAAGCTGGGGAAGGAGCCATGTCTGTGCAGTGTCGTGCTCCTCTTGGCAGGCCTTTGCAATCCCAATTATCCCTGGAGCTGTGGGCTTTCTGGTTCTCCGGACCCTAACCCTAACCCTAACCCTAGAAGTTGCCGACCGTGGTTTCCGGCCAGGGTCCCCCCCCTGGGTTCTGGCTAGGAAAGCAGGGGAAGGAGCCATGTCTGTCCAGTGTCGTGCTCCTCTTGGCAGGCCTTTGCAATCCCAATTATCCCTGGAGCTGTGGGCTTTCTGGTTCTCCGGACCCTAACCCTAACCCTAACCCTAGAAGTTGCCGACCGCGGTTTCCGGCCACGGCCCCCCCTGGGTTCTGGCTAGGAAAGCAGGGGAAGGAGCCATGTCGGTGCAGTGTCGTGCTCCTCTTGGCAGGCCTTTGCAATCCCAATTATTCCTGGAGCTGTGGGCTTTCTGGTTCTCCGGACCCTAACCCTAACCCTAGAAGTTGCCGACCGCGGTTTCCGGCCACGGCCCCCCCCCGGGTTCTGGCTAGGAAAGCTGGGGAAGGAGCCATGTCGGTGCAGTGTCGTGCTCCTCTTGGCAGGCCTTTGCAATCCCAATTATCCCTGGAGCTGTGGGCTTTCTGGTTCTCCGGACCCTAACCCTAACCCTAACCCTAGAAGTTGCCGACCGCGGTTTCCGGCCACGGCCCCCCCCCGGGTTCTGGCTAGGAAAGCTGGGGAAGGAGCCATGTCGGTGCAGTGTCGTGCTCCTCTTGGCAGGCCTTTGCAATCCCAATTATCCCTGGAGCTGTGGGCTTTCTGGTTCTCCGGACCCTAATCCTAACCCTAACCCTAGAAGTTGCCGACCGCGGTTTCTGGCCACGGCCCCCCCTGGGTTCTGGCTAGGAAAGCAGGGGAAGGAGCCATGTCTGTGCAGTGTCGTGCTCCTCTTGGCAGGCCTTTGCAATCCCAATTATCCCTGGAGCTGTGGGCTTTCTGGTTCTCTGGACCCTAACCCCAACCCTAACCCTAGAAGTTGCCGACCGCGGTTTCCGGCCACGGCCCCCCCTGGGTTCTGGCTAGGAAAGCAGGGGAAGGAGCCATGTCTGTGCAGTGTCGTACTCCTCTTGGCAGGCCTTTGCAATCCCAATTATCCCTGGAACTGTGGGCTTTCTGGTTCTCCGGACCCTTACCCTAACCCTAACCCTAACCCTAGAAGTTGCCGACCGCGGTTTCCGGCCACGTCCCCCCCTGGGTTCTGGCTAGGAAAGCAGGGGAAGGAGCCATGTCTGTGCAGTGTCGTGCTCCTCTTGGCAGGCCTTTGCAATCCCAATTATCCCTGGAGCTGTGGGCTTTCTGGTTCTCCAGACCCTAACCCTAACCCTAACCCTAGAAGTTGCTGACCGCGGTTTCCGGCCACGGCCCCCCCTGGGTTCTGGCTAGGAAAGCAGGGGAAGGAGCCATGTCGGTGCAGTGTCGTGCTCCTCTTGGCAGGCCTTTGCAATCCCAATTATCCCTGGAGCTGTGGGCTTTCTGGTTCTCCGGACCCTAACCCTAACCCTACAAGTTGCCGACCGCGGTTTCCGGCCACGGCCCCCCCCGGGTTCTGGCTAGGAAAGCTGGGGAAGGAGCCATGTCGGTGCAGTGTCGTGCTCCTCTTGGCAGGCCTTTGCAATCCCAATTATCCCTGGAGCTGTGGGCTTTCTGGTTCTCCGGACCCTAACCCTAACCCTAACCCTAGAAGTTGCCGAGCGCGGTTTCCGGCCACGGCCCCCCCTGGGTTCTGGCTAGGAAAGCTGGGGAAGGAGCCATGTCGGTGCAGTGTCGTGCTCCTCTTGGCAGGCCTTTGCAATCCCAATTATCCCTGGAGCTGTGGGCTTTCTGGTTCTCCGGACCCTAACCCTAACCCTAACCCTAGAAGTTGCCGACCGCGGTTTCCGGCCACGGCCCCCCCTGGGTTCTGGCTAGGAAAGCAGGGGAAGGAGCCATGTCGGTGCAGTGTCGTGCTCCTCTTGGCAGGCCTTTGCAATCCCAATTATCCCTGGAGCTGTGGGCTTTCTGGTTCTCCGGACCCTAACCCTAACCCTAACCCTAGAAGTTGCCGACCGCGGTTTCCGGCCACGGCCCCCTCTGCGTTCTGGCTAGGAAAGCAGGGGAAGGAGCCATGTCTGTGCAGTGTCGTGCTCCTCTTGGCAGGCCTTTGCAATCCCAATTATCCCTGGAGCTGTGGGCTTTCTGGTTCTCCGGACCCTAACCCTAACCCTAACCCTAGAAGTTGCCGACCGCGGTTTCCGGCCACGGCCCCCCCTGGGTTCTGGCTAGGAAAGCAGGGGAAGGAGCCATGTCTGTGCAGTGTCGTGCTCCTCTTGGCAGGCCTTTGCAATCCCAATTATCCCTGGAGCTGTGGGCTTTCCGGTTCTCCGGACCCTAACCCTAACCCTAACCCTAGAAGTTGCCGACCGCGGTTTCCGGCCACGGCCCCCCCCCGGGTTCTGGCTAGGAAAGCTGGGGAAGGAGCCATGTCTGTGCAGTGTTGTGCTCCTCTGGGCAGGCCTTTGCAATCCCAATTATCCCTGGAGCTGTGGGCTTTCTGGTTCTCCGGACCCTAACCCTAACCCTAACCCTAGAAGTTGCCGACCGCGGTTTCCGGCCACGGCCCCCCCCGGGTTCTGGCTAGGAAAGCAGGGGAAGGAGCCATGTCGGTGCAGTGTCGTGCTCCTCTTGGCAGGCCTTTGCAATCCCAATTATCCCTGGAGCTGTGGGCTTTCTGGTTCTCCGGACCCTAACCCTAACCCTAACCCTAGAAGTTGCCGACGGCGGTTTCCGGCCACGGCCCCCCCTGGGTTCTGGCTAGGAAAGCTGGGGAAGGAGCCATGTCTGTGCAGTGTTGTGCTCCTCTTGGCAGGCCTTTGCAATCCCAATTATCCCTGGAGCTGTGGGCTTTCTGGTTCTCCGGACCCTAACCCTAACCCTAACCCTAGAAGTTGCCGACCGCGGTTTCCGGCCACGGCCCCCCCCGGTTCTGGCTAGGAAAGCAGGGGAAGGAGCCATATCTGTGCAGTGTCGTGCTCCTCTTGGCAGGCCTTTGCAATCCCAATTATCCCTGGAGCTGTGGGCTTTCTGGTTCTCCGGACCCTAACCCTAACCCTAACCCTAGAAGTTGCCGACCGCGGTTTCCGGCCACGGCCCCCCCTGGGTTCTGGCTAGGAAAGCAGTGGAAGGAGCCATGTCTGTGCAGTGTCGTGCTCCTCTTGGCAGGCCTTTGCAATCCCAATTATCCCTGGAGCTGTGGGCTTTCTGGTTCTCCGGACCCTAACCCTAACCCTAACCCTAGAAGTTGCCGACCGCGGTTTCCGGCCACGGCCCCCCCTGGGTTCTGGCTAGGAAAGCAGGGGAAGGAGCCATGTCGGTGCAGTGTCGTGCTCCTCTTGGCAGGCCTTTGCAATCCCAATTATCCCTGGAGCTGTGGGCTTTCTGGTTCTCCGGACCCTAACCCTAACCCTAACCCTAGAAGTTGCTGACCGCGGTTTCCGGCCACGGCCCCCCCTGGGTTCTGGCTAGGAAAGCAGGGGAAGGAGCCATGTCTGTGCAGTGTCGTGCTCCTCTTGGCAGGCCTTTGCAATCCCAATTATCCCTGGAGCTGTGGGCTTTCTGGTTCTCCGGACACTAACCCTAACCCTAACCCTAGAAGTTGCCGACCGCGGTTTCCGGCCACGGCCCCCCCTGGGTTCTGGCTAGGAAAGCTGGGGAAGGAGCCATGTCTGTGCAGTGTCGTGCTCCTCTTGGCAGGCCTTTGCAATCCCAATTATCCCTGGAGCTGTGGGCTTTCTGGTTCTCCGGACCCTAACCCTAACCCTAACCCTAGAAGTTGCCGACCGCGGTTTCCGGCCACGGCCCCCCCTGGGTTCTGGCTAGGAAAGCTGGGGAAGGAGCCATGTCTGTGCAGTGTCGTGCTCCTCTTGGCAGGCCTTTGCAATCCCAATTATCCCTGGAGCTGTGGGCTTTCTGGTTCTCCGGACCCTAACCCTAACCCTAACCCTAGAAGTTGCCGACCGTGGTTTCCGGCCAGGGTCCCCCCCCTGGGTTCTGGCTAGGAAAGCAGGGGAAGGAGCCATGTCTGTCCAGTGTCGTGCTCCTCTTGGCAGGCCTTTGCAATCCCAATTATCCCTGGAGCTGTGGGCTTTCTGGTTCTCCGGACCCTAACCCTAACCCTAACCCTAGAAGTTGCCGACCGCGGTTTCCGGCCACGGCCCCCCCTGGGTTCTGGCTAGGAAAGCAGGGGAAGGAGCCATGTCGGTGCAGTGTCGTGCTCCTCTTGGCAGGCCTTTGCAATCCCAATTATCCCTGGAGCTGTGGGCTTTCTGGTTCTCCGGACCCTAACCCTAACCCTAGAAGTTGCCGACCGCGGTTTCCGGCCACGGCCCCCCCCCGGGTTCTGGCTAGGAAAGCTGGGGAAGGAGCCATGTCGGTGCAGTGTCGTGCTCCTCTTGGCAGGCCTTTGCAATCCCAATTATCCCTGGAGCTGTGGGCTTTCTGGTTCTCCGGACCCTAACCCTAACCCTAACCCTAGAAGTTGCCGACCGCGGTTTCCGGCCACGGCCCCCCCCCGGGTTCTGGCTAGGAAAGCTGGGGAAGGAGCCATGTCGGTGCAGTGTCGTGCTCCTCTTGGCAGGCCTTTGCAATCCCAATTATCCCTGGAGCTGTGGGCTTTCTGGTTCTCCGGACCCTAACCCTAACCCTAACCCTAGAAGTTGCCGACCGCGGTTTCCGGCCACGGCCTCCCCTGGGTTCTGGCTAGGAAAGCAGGGGAAGGAGCCATGTCTGTGCAGTGTCGTGCTCCTCTTGGCAGGCCTTTGCAATCCCAATTATCCCTGGAGCTGTGGGCTTTCTGGTTCTCCGGACCCTAACCCTAACCCTAACCCTAGAAGTTGCCGACCGCGGTTTCTGGGCATGGCCCCCCCTGGGTTCTGGCTAGGAAAGCAGGGGAAGGAGCCATGTCTGTGCAGTGTCGTGCTCCTCTTGGCAGGCCTTTGCAATCCCAATTATCCCTGGAGCTGTGGGCTTTCTGGTTCTCTGGACCCTAACCCCAACCCTAACCCTAGAAGTTGCCGACCGCGGTTTCCGGCCACGGCCCCCCCTGGGTTCTGGCTAGGAAAGCAGGGGAAGGAGCCATGTCTGTGCAGTGTCGTACTCCTCTTGGCAGGCCTTTGCAATCCCAATTATCCCTGGAGCTGTGGGCTTTCTGGTTCTCCGGACCCTTACCCTAACCCTAACCCTAACCCTAGAAGTTGCCGACCGCGGTTTCCGGCCACGTCCCCCCCTGGGTTCTGGCTAGGAAAGCAGGGGAAGGAGCCATGTCTGTGCAGTGTCGTGCTCCTCTTGGCAGGCCTTTGCAATCCCAATTATCCCTGGAGCTGTGGGCTTTCTGGTTCTCCAGACCCTAACCCTAACCCTAACCCTAGAAGTTGCTGACCGCGGTTTCCGGCCACGGCCCCCCCTGGGTTCTGGCTAGGAAAGCAGGGGAAGGAGCCATGTCGGTGCAGTGTCGTGCTCCTCTTGGCAGGCCTTTGCAATCCCAATTATCCCTGGAGCTGTGGGCTTTCTGGTTCTCCGGACCCTAACCCTAACCCTACAAGTTGCCGACCGCGGTTTCCGGCCACGGCCCCCCCCGGGTTCTGGCTAGGAAAGCTGGGGAAGGAGCCATGTCGGTGCAGTGTCGTGCTCCTCTTGGCAGGCCTTTGCAATCCCAATTATCCCTGGAGCTGTGGGCTTTCTGGTTCTCCGGACCCTAACCCTAACCCTAACCCTAGAAGTTGCCGACCGCGGTTTCCGGCCACGGCCCCCCCTGGGTTCTGGCTAGGAAAGCTGGGGAAGGAGCCATGTCTGTGCAGTGTCGTGCTCCTCTTGGCAGGCCTTTGTAATCCCAATTATCCCTGGAGCTGTGGGCTTTCTGGTTCTCCGGACCCTAACCCTAACCCTAACCCTAGAAGTTGCCGACCGCGGTTTCCGGCCACGGCCCCCCCTGGGTTCTGGCTAGCAAAGCAGGGGAAGGAGCCATGTCTGTGCAGTGTCGTGCTCCTCTTGGCAGGCCTTTGCAATCCCAATTATCCCTGGAGCTGTGGGCTTTCTGGTTCTCCAGACCCTAACCCTAACCCTAACCCTAGAAGTTGCCAACCGCGGTTTCCGGCCACGGCCCCCCCTGGGTTCTGGCTAGGAAAGCAGGGGAAGGAGCCATGTCTGTGCAGTGTCGTGCTCCTCTTGGCAGGCCTTTGCAATCCCAATTATCCCTGGAGCTGTGGGCTTTCTGGTTCTCCGGACCCTAACCCTAACCCTACAAGTTGCCGACCGTGGTTTCCGGCCACGGCCCCCCCCTGGGTTCTGGCTAGGAAAGCTGGGGAAGGATCCATGTCGGTGCAGTGTCATGCTCCTCTTGGCAGGCCTTTGCAATCCCAATTATCCCTGGAGCTGTGGGCTTTCTGGTTCTCCGGACCCTAACCCTAACCCTAACCCTAGAAGTTGCCGACCGCGGTTTCCGGCCACGGCCCCCCCCCGGGTTCTGGCTAGGAAAGCTGGGGAAGGAGCCATGTCTGTGCAGTGTCGTGCTCCTCTTGGCAGGCCTTTGCAATCCCAATTATCCCTGGAGCTGTGGGCTTTCTGGTTCTCCGGACCCTAACCCTAACCCTAACCCTAGAAGTTACCGACCGCGGTTTCCGGCCACGGCCCCCCCTGGGTTCTGGCTAGGAAAGCTGGGGAAGGAGCCATGTCGGTGCAGTGTCGTGCTCCTCTTGGCAGGCCTTTGCAATCCCAATTATCCCTGGAGCTGTGGGCTTTCTGGTTCTCCGGACCCTAACCCTAACCCTAACCCTAGAAGTTGCCGACCGCGGTTTCCGGCCACGGCCCCCCCTGGGTTCTGGCTAGGAAAGCAGGGGAAGGAGCCATGTCGGTGCAGTGTCGTGCTCCTCTTGGCAGGCCTTTGCAATCCCAATTATCCCTGGAGCTGTGGGCTTTCTGGTTCTCCGGACCCTAACCCTAACCCTAACCCTAGAAGTTGCCGACCGCGGTTTCCGGCCACGGCCCCCTCTGCGTTCTGGCTAGGAAAGCAGGGGAAGGAGCCATGTCTGTGCAGTGTCGTGCTCCTCTTGGCAGGCCTTTGCAATCCCAATTATCCCTGGAGCTGTGGGCTTTCTGGTTCTCCGGACCCTAACCCTAACCCTAACCCTAGAAGTTGCCGACCGCGGTTTCCGGCCACGGCCCCCCCTGGGTTCTGGCTAGGAAAGCAGGGGAAGGAGCCATGTCTGTGCAGTGTCGTGCTCCTCTTGGCAGGCCTTTGCAATCCCAATTATCCCTGGAGCTGTGGGCTTTCCGGTTCTCCGGACCCTAACCCTAACCCTAACCCTAGAAGTTGCCGACCGCGGTTTCCGGCCACGGCCCCCCCCCGGGTTCTGGCTAGGAAAGCTGGGGAAGGAGCCATGTCTGTGCAGTGTTGTGCTCCTCTGGGCAGGCCTTTGCAATCCCAATTATCCCTGGAGCTGTGGGCTTTCTGGTTCTCCGGACCCTAACCCTAACCCTAACCCTAGAAGTTGCCGACCGCGGTTTCCGGCCACGGCCCCCCCCGGGTTCTGGCTAGGAAAGCAGGGGAAGGAGCCATGTCGGTGCAGTGTCGTGCTCCTCTTGGCAGGCCTTTGCAATCCCAATTATCCCTGGAGCTGTGGGCTTTCTGGTTCTCCGGACCCTAACCCTAACCCTAACCCTAGAAGTTGCCGACGGCGGTTTCCGGCCACGGCCCCCCCTGGGTTCTGGCTAGGAAAGCTGGGGAAGGAGCCATGTCTGTGCAGTGTCGTGCTCCTCTTGGCAGGCCTTTGCAATCCCAATTATCCCTGGAGCTGTGGGCTTTCTGGTTCTCCGGACCCTAACCCTAACCCTAACCCTAGAAGTTGCCGACCGCGGTTTCCGGCCACGGCCCCCCCCGGTTCTGGCTAGGAAAGCAGGGGAAGGAGCCATATCTGTGCAGTGTCGTGCTCCTCTTGGCAGGCCTTTGCAATCCCAATTATCCCTGGAGCTGTGGGCTTTCTGGTTCTCCGGACCCTAACCCTAACCCTAACCCTAACCCTAGAAGTTGCCGACCGCGGTTTCCGGCCACGGCCCCCCCTGGGTTCTGGCTAGGAAAGCTGGGGAAGGAGCCATGTCGGTGCAGTGTCGTGCTCCTCTTGGCAGGCCTTTGCAATCCCAATTATTCCTGGAGCTGTGGGCTTTCTGGTTCTCCGGACCCTAACCCTAACCCTAACCCTAGAAGTTGCCGACCGCGGTTTCCGGCCACGGCCCCCCCTGGGTTCTGGCTAGGAAAGCTGGGGAAGGAGCCATGTCTGTGCAGTGTCGTGCTCCTCTTGGCAGGCCTTTGCAATCCCAATTATCCCTGGAGCTGTGGGCTTTCTGGTTCTCCGGACCCTAACCCTAACCCTAACCCTAGAAGTTGCCGACCGCGGTTTCCGGCCACGGCCCCCCCTGGGTTCTGGCTAGGAAAGCAGGGGAAGGAGCCATGTCTGTGCAGTGTCGTGCTCCTCTTGGCAGGCCTTTGCAATCCCAATTATCCCTGGAGCTGTGGGCTTTCTGGTTCTCCGGACCCTAACCCTAACCCTAACCCTAGAAGTTGCCGACCGTGGTTTCCGGCCACGGCCCCCCCCGGGTTCTGGCTAGGAAAGCAGGGGAAGGAGCCATGTCTGTGCAGTGTCGTGCTCCTCTTGGCAGGCCTTTGCAATCCCAATTATCCCTCGAGCTGTGGGCTTTCTGGTTCTCCGGACCCTAACCCTAACCCTAACCCTAGAAGTTGCTGACCGCGGTTTCCGGCCACGGCCCCCCCGGGGTTCTGGATAGGAAAGCTGGCGAAGGAGCCATGTCTGTGCAGTGTCGTGCTCCTCTTGGCAGGCCTTTGCAATCCCAATTATCCCTGGAGCTGTGGGCTTTCTGGTTCTCCGGACCCTAACCCTAACCCTAACCCTAGAAGTTGCCGACCGCGGTTTCCGGCCACGGCCCCCCCCGGGTTCTGGCTAGGAAAGCAGGGGAAGGAGCCATGTCTGTGCAGTGTCGTGCTCCTCTTGGCAGGCCTTTGCAATCCCAATTATCCCTGGAGCTGTGGGCTTTCTGGTTCTCCGGACCCTAACCCTAACCCTAACCCTAACCCTAGAAGTTGCCGACCGCGGTTTCCGGCCACGGCCCCCCCTGGGTTCTGGCTAGGAAAGCAGGGGAAGGAGCCATGTCTGTGCAGTGTCGTGCTCCTCTTGGCAGGCCTTTGCAATCCCAATTATCCCTGGAGCTGTGGGCTTTCTGGTTCTCCGGACCCTAACCCTAACCCTAACCCTAGAAGTTGCCGACCGCGGTTTCCGGCTACGGCCCCCCCTGGGTTCTGGCTAGGAAAGGTGGGGAAGGAGCCATGTCTGTGCAGTGTCGTGCTCCTCTTGGCAGGCCTTTGCAATCCCAATTATCCCTGGAGCTGTGGGCTTTCTGGTTCTCCGGACCCTAACCCTAACCCTAACCCTAGAAGTTGCCGACCGCGGTTTGTGGCCACGGCCCCCCCGGGTTCTGGCTAGGAAAGCTGGGGAAGGAGCCATGTCTGTGCAGTGTCGTGCTCCTCTTGGCAGGCCTTTGCAATCCCAATTATCCCTGGAGCTGTGGGCTTTCTGGTTCTCCGGACCCTAACCCTAACCCTAACCCTAGAAGTTGCCGACCGCGGTTTCCGGCCACGGCCCCCCCTGGGTTCTGGCTAGGAAAGCAGGGGAAGGAGCCATGTCTGTGCAGTGTCGTGCTCCTCTTGGCAGGCCTTTGCAATCCCAATTATCCCTGGAGCTGTGGGCTTTCTGGTTCTCCGGACCCTAACCCTAACCCTAACCCTAGAAGTTGCCGACCGCGGTTTCCGGCCACGGCCCCCCCCGGGTTCTGGCTAGGAAAGCAGGGGAAGGAGCCATGTCTGTGCAGTGTCGTGCTCCTCTTGGCAGGCCTTTGCAATCCCAATTATCCCTGGAGCTGTGGGCTTTCTGGTTCTCCGGACCCTAACCCTAACCCTAACCCTAGAAGTTGCCGACCGCGGTTTCCGGCTACGGCCCCCCCTGGGTTCTGGCTAGGAAAGGTGGGGAAGGAGCCATGTCTGTGCAGTGTCGTGCTCCTCTTGGCAGGCCTTTGCAATCCCAATTATCCCTGGAGCTGTGGGCTTTCTGGTTCTCCGGACCCTAACCCTAACCCTAACCCTAGAAGTTGCCGACCGCGGTTTGTGGCCACGGCCCCCCCGGGTTCTGGCTAGGAAAGCTGGGGAAGGAGCCATGTCTGTGCAGTGTCGTGCTCCTCTTGGCAGGCCTTTGCAATCCCAATTATCCCTGGAGCTGTGGGCTTTCTGGTTCTCCGGACCCTAACCCTAACCCTAACCCTAGAAGTTGCCGACCGCGGTTTCCGGCCACGGCCCCCCCTGGGTTCTGGCTAGGAAAGCAGGGGAAGGAGCCATGTCTGTGCAGTGTCGTGCTCCTCTTGGCAGGCCTTTGCAATCCCAATTATCCCTGGAGCTGTGGGCTTTCTGGTTCTCCGGACCCTAACCCTAACCCTAACCCTAGAAGTTGCCGACCGCGGTTTCCGGCCACGGCCCCCCCCGGGTTCTGGCTAGGAAAGCTGGGGAAGGAGCCATGTCGGTGCAGTGTCGTGCTCCTCTTGGCAGGCCTTTGCAATCCCAATTATCCCTGGAGCTGTGGGCTTTCTGGTTCTCCGGACACTAACCCCAACCCTAACCCTAGAAGTTGCCGACCGTGGTTTCCGGCCACGACCCCCCCTGGGTTCTGGCTAGGAAAGCAGGGGAAGGAGCCATGTCTGTGCAGTGTCGTGCTCCTCTTGGCAGGCCTTTGCAATCCCAATTATCCCTGGAGCTGTGGGCTTTCTGGTTCTCCGGACCCTAACCCTAACCCTAACCCTAGAAGTTGCCGACCGCGGTTTCCGGCCACGGCCCCCCCGGGGTTCTGGATAGGAAAGCTGGGGAAGGAGCCATGTCTGTGCAGTGTCGTGCTCCTCTTGGCAGGCCTTTGCAATCCCAATTATCCCTGGAGCTGTGGGCTTTCTGGTTCTCCGGACCCTAACCCTAACCCTAACCCTAGAAGTTGCCGACCGCGGTTTCCGGCCACGGCCCCCCCCGGGTTCTGGCTAGGAAAGCAGGGGAAGGAGCCATGTCTGTGCAGTGTCGTGCTCCTCTTGGCAGGCCTTTGCAATCCCAATTATCCCTGGAGCTGTGGGCTATCTGGTTCTCCGGACCCTAACCCTAACCCTAACCCTAACCCTAGAAGTTGCCGACCGCGGTTTCCGGCCACGGCCCCTCCCGGGTTCTGGCTAGGAAAGCTGGGGAAGGAGCCATGTCTGTGCAGTGTCGTGCTCCTCTTGGCAGGCCTTTGCAATCCCAATTATCCCTGGAGCTGTGTGCTTTCTGGTTCTCCGGACCCTAACCCTAACCCTAACCCTAGAAGTTGCCGACCGCGGTTTCCGGCCACGGCCCCCCCTGTGTTCTGGCTAGGAAAGCAGGGGAAGGAGCCATGTCTGTGCAGTGTCGTGCTCCTCTTGGCAGGCCTTTGCAATCCCAATTATCCCTGGAGCTGTGGGCTTTCTGGTTCTCCGGACCCTAACCCTAACCCTAACCCTAGAAGTTGCCGACCGCGGTTTCCGGCCACGGCCCCCCCTGGGTTCTGGCTAGGAAAGCTGGGGAAGGAGCCATGTCTGTGCAGTGTCGTGCTCCTCTTAGCAGGCCTTTGCAATCCCAATTATCCCTGGAGCTGTGGGCTTTCTGGTTCTCCGGACCCTAACCCTAACCCTAACCCTAGAAGTTGCCGACCGCGGTTTCCGGCCACGGCCCCCCCCGGGTTCTGGCTAGGAAAGCAGGGGAAGGAGCCATGTCTGTGCAGTGTCGTGCTCCTCTTGGCAGGCCTTTGCAATCCCAATTATCCCTGGAGCTGTGGGCTTTCTGGTTCTCCGGACCCTAACCCTAACCCTAACCCTAGAAGTTGCCGACCGCGGTTTCCGGCTACGGCCCCCCCTGGGTTCTGGCTAGGAAAGGTGGGGAAGGAGCCATGTCTGTGCAGTGTCGTGCTC
Organism: Rhynochetos jubatus; assembly: GCA_027574665.1. Taxonomy (NCBI): domain Eukaryota; kingdom Metazoa; phylum Chordata; class Aves; order Eurypygiformes; family Rhynochetidae; genus Rhynochetos; species Rhynochetos jubatus. The sequence continues at coordinate 7,373,333 of CM050661.1, forward strand.
CTCTTGGCAGGCCTTTGCAATCCCAATTATCCCTGGAGCTGTGGGCTTTCTGGTTCTCCGGACCCTAACCCTAACCCTAACCCTAGAAGTTGCCGACCGCGGTTTCCGGCCATGGCCCCCCCTGGTTTCTGGCTAGGAAAGCTGGGGAAGGAGCCATGTCTGTGCAGTGTCGTGCTCCTCTTGGCAGGCCTTTGCAATCCCAATTATCCCTGGAGCTGTGGGCTTTCTGGTTCTCCGGACCCTAACCCTAACCCTAACCCTAGAAGTTGCCGACCGCGGTTTCCGGCCACGGCCCCCCCTGGGTTCTGGCTAGGAAAGCAGGGGAAGGAGCCATGTCGGTGCAGTGTCGTGCTCCTCTTGGCAGGCCTTTGCAATCCCAATTATCCCTGGAGCTGTGGGCTTTCTGGTTCTCCGGACCCTAACCCTAACCCTAACCCTAGAAGTTGCCGACCGCGGTTTCCGGCTACGGCCCCCCCTGGGTTCTGGCTAGGAAAGGTGGGGAAGGAGCCATGTCTGTGCAGTGTCGTGCTCCTCTTGGCAGGCCTTTGCAATCCCAATTATCCCTGGAGCTGTGTGCTTTCTGGTTCTCCGCACCCTAACCCTAACCCTAACCCTAGAAGTTGCCGACCGCAGTTTCCGGCCACGGCCCCCCCGGGGTTCTGGCTAGGAAAGCAGGGGAAGGAGCCATGTCTGTGCAGTGTCGTGCTCCTCTTGGCAGGCCTTTGCAATCCCAATTATCCCTGGAGCTGTGGGCTTTCTGGTTCTCCGGACCCTAACCCTAACCCTAACCCTAGAAGTTGCCGACCGCGGTTTCCGGCCACGGCCCCCCCTGGGTTCTGGCTAGGAAAGCTGGGGAAGGAGCCATGTCTGTGCAGTGTCGTGCTCCTCTTAGCAGGCCTTTGCAATCCCAATTATCCCTGGAGCTGTGGGCTTTCTGGTTCTCCGGACCCTAACCCTAACCCTAACCCTAGAAGTTGCCGACCGCGGTTTCCGGCCACGGCCCCCCCCGGGTTCTGGCTAGGAAAGCAGGGGAAGGAGCCATGTCTGTGCAGTGTCGTGCTCCTCTTGGCAGGCCTTTGCAATCCCAATTATCCCTGGAGCTGTGGGCTTTCTGGTTCTCCGGACCCTAACCCTAACCCTAACCCTAGAAGTTGCCGACCGCGGTTTCCGGCCATGGCCCCCCCTGGGTTCTGGCTAGGAAAGCTGGGGAAGGAGCCATGTCTGTGCAGTGTCGTGCTCCTCTTGGCAGGCCTTTGCAATCCCAATTATCCCTGGAGCTGTGGGCTTTCTGGTTCTCCGGACCCTAACCCTAACCCTAACCCTAGAAGTTGCCGACCGCGGTTTCCGGCCACGGCCCCCCCTGGGTTCTGGCTAGGAAAGCAGGGGAAGGAGCCATGTCGGTGCAGTGTCGTGCTCCTCTTGGCAGGCCTTTGCAATCCCAATTATCCCTGGAGCTGTGGGCTTTCTGGTTCTCCGGACCCTAACCCTAACCCTAACCCTAGAAGTTGCCGACCGCGGTTTCCGGCTACGGCCCCCCCTGGGTTCTGGCTAGGAAAGGTGGGGAAGGAGCCATGTCTGTGCAGTGTCGTGCTCCTCTTGGCAGGCCTTTGCAATCCCAATTATCCCTGGAGCTGTGGGCTTTCTGGTTCTCCGGACCCTAACCCTAACCCTAACCCTAGAAGTTGCCGACCGCGGTTTCCGGCCATGGCCCCCCCTGGTTTCTGGCTAGGAAAGCTGGGGAAGGAGCCATGTCTGTGCAGTGTCGTGCTCCTCTTGGCAGGCCTTTGCAATCCCAATTATCCCTGGAGCTGTGGGCTTTCTGGTTCTCCGGACCCTAACCCTAACCCTAACCCTAGAAGTTGCCGACCGCGGTTTCCGGCCATGGCCCCCCCGGGTTCTGGCTAGGAAAGCAGGGGAAGGAGCCATGTCGGTGCAGTGTCGTGCTCCTCTTGGCAGGCCTTTGCAATCCCAATTATCCCTGGAGCTGTGGGCTTTCTGGTTCTCCGGACCCTAACCCTAACCCTAACCCTAGAAGTTGCCAACCGCGGTTTCCGGCCACGGCCCCCCCTGGGTTCTGGCTAGGAAACCGGGGGAAGGAGCCATGTCGGTGCAGTGTCGTGCTCCTCTTGGCAGGCCTTTGCAATCCCAATTATCCCTGGAGCTGTGGGCTTTCTGGTTCTCCGGACCCTAACCCTAACCCTAACCCTAGAAGTTGCCGACCGCGGTTTCTGGCCACGGCCCCCCCTGGGTTCTGGCTAGGAAAGCTGGGGAAGGAGCCATGTCGGTGCAGTGTCGTGCTCCTCTTGGCAGGCCTTTGCAATCCCAATTATCCCTGGAGCTGTGGGCTTTCTGGTTCTCCGGACCCTAACCCTAACCCTAACCCTAGAAGTTGCCGACCGCGGTTTCCGGCCACGGCCCCCCCGGGGTTCTGGCTAGGAAAGCAGGGGAAGGAACCATGTCTGTGCAGTGTCGTGCTCCTCTTGGCAGGCCTTTGCAATCCCAATTATCCCTGGAGCTGTGGGCTTTCTGGTTCTCCGGACCCTAACCCTAACCCTAACCCTAGAAGTTGCCGACCGCGGTTTCCGGCCACGGCCCCCCCGGGGTTCTGGCTAGGAAAGCAGGGGAAGGAACCATGTCTGTGCAGTGTCGTGCTCCTCTTGGCAGGCCTTTGCAATCCCAATTATCCCTGGAGCTGTGGGCTTTCTGGTTCTCCGGACCCTAACCCTAACCCTAACCCTAGAAGTTGCCGACCGCGGTTTCCGGCCACGGCCCCCCCTGGGTTCTGGCTAGGAAAGCTGGGGAAGGAGCCATGTCTGTGCAGTGTCGTGCTCCTCTTGGCAGGCCTTTGCAATCCCAATTATCCCTGGAGCTGTGGGCTTTCTGGTTCTCCGGACCCTAACCCTAACCCTAACCCTAGAAGTTGCCGACCGCGGTTTCCGGCCACGGCCCCCCCGGGGTTCTGGCTAGGAAAGCAGGGGAAGGAACCATGTCTGTGCAGTGTCGTGCTCCTCTTGGCAGGCCTTTGCAATCCCAATTATCCCTGGAGCTGTGGGCTTTCTGGTTCTCCGGACCCTAACCCTAACCCTAACCCTAGAAGTTGCCGACCGCGGTTTCCGGCCACGGCCCCCCCGGGGTTCTGGCTAGGAAAGCAGGGGAAGGAACCATGTCTGTGCAGTGTCGTGCTCCTCTTGGCAGGCCTTTGCAATCCCAATTATCCCTGGAGCTGTGGGCTTTCTGGTTCTCCGGACCCTAACCCTAACCCTAACCCTAGAAGTTGCCGACCGTGGTTTCCGGCTACGGCCCACCCCGGGTTCTGGCTAGGAAAGCAGGGGAAGGAGCCATGTCTGTGCAGTGTCGTGCTCCTCTTGGCAGGCCTTTGCAATCCCAATTATCCCTGGAGCTGTGGGCTTTCTGGTTCTCCGGACCCTAACCCTAACCCTAACCCTAGAAGTTGCTGACCGCGGTTTCCGGCCACGCCCCCCCCAGGGTTCTGGATAGGAAAGCTGGGGAAGGAGCCATGTCTGTGCAGTGTCGTGCTCCTCTTGGCAGGCCTTTGCAATCCCAATTATCCCTGGAGCTGTGGGCTTTCTGGTTCTCCGGACCCTAACCCTAACCCTAACCCTAGAAGTTGCCGACCGCGGTTTCCGGCCACGGCCCCCCCCGGGTTCTGGCTAGGAAAGCAGGGGAAGGAGCCATGTCTGTGCAGTGTCGTGCTCCTCTTGGCAGGCCTTTGCAATCCCAATTATCCCTGGAGCTGTGGGCTTTCTGGTTCTCCGGACCCTAACCCTAACCCTAACCCTAGAAGTTGCCGACCGCGGTTTCCGGCCACGGCCCCCCCTGGGTTCTGGCTAGGAAAGCAGGGGAAGGAGCCATGTCGGTGCAGTGTCGTGCTCCTCTTGGCAGGCCTTTGCAATCCCAATTATCCCTGGAGCTGTGGGCTTTCTGGTTCTCCGGACCCTAACCCTAACCCTAACCCTAGAAGTTGCCGACCGCGGTTTCCGGCCATGGCCCCCCCGGGTTCTGGCTAGGAAAGCAGGGGAAGGAGCCATGTCGGTGCAGTGTCGTGCTCCTCTTGGCAGGCCTTTGCAATCCCAATTATCCCTGGAGCTGTGGGCTTTCTGGTTCTCCGGACCCTAACCCTAACCCTAACCCTAGAAGTTGCCAACCGCGGTTTCCGGCCACGGCCCCCCCTGGGTTCTGGCTAGGAAACCGGGGGAAGGAGCCATGTCGGTGCAGTGTCGTGCTCCTCTTGGCAGGCCTTTGCAATCCCAATTATCCCTGGAGCTGTGGGCTTTCTGGTTCTCCGGACCCTAACCCTAACCCTAACCCTAGAAGTTGCCGACCGCGGTTTCCGGCCACTGCCCCCCCGGGGTTCTGGCTAGGAAAGCAGGGGAAGGAGCCATGTCTGTGCAGTGTCGTGCTCCTCTTGGCAGGCCTTTGCAATCCCAATTATCCCTGGAGCTGTGGGCTTTCTGGTTCTCCGGACACTAACCCTAACCCTAACCCTAGAAGTTGCCGACCGCGGTTTCCGGCCACGGCCCCCCCTGGGTTCTGGCTAGGAAAGCTGGGGAAGGAGCCATGTCTGTGCAGTGTCGTGCTCCTCTTAGCAGGCCTTTGCAATCCCAATTATCCCTGGAGCTGTGGGCTTTCTGGTTCTCCGGACCCTAACCCTAACCCTAACCCTAGAAGTTGCCGACCGTGGTTTCCGGCTACGGCCCCCCCGGGTTCTGGCTAGGAAAGCAGGGGAAGGAGCCATGTCTGTGCAGTGTCGTGCTCCTCTTGGCAGGCCTTTGCAATCCCAATTATCCCTGGAGCTGTGGGCTTTCTGGTTCTCCGGACCCTAACCCTAACCCTAACCCTAGAAGTTGCTGACCGCGGTTTCCGGCCACGGCCCCCCCAGGGTTCTGGATAGGAAAGCTGGGGAAGGAGCCATGTCTGTGCAGTGTCGTGCTCCTCTTGGCAGGCCTTTGCAATCCCAATTATCCCTGGAGCTGTGGGCTTTCTGGTTCTCCGGACCCTAACCCTAACCCTAACCCTAGAAGTTGCCGACCGCGGTTTCCGGCCACGGCCCCCCCCGGGTTCTGGCTAGGAAAGCAGGGGAAGGAGCCATGTCTGTGCAGTGTCGTGCTCCTCTTGGCAGGCCTTTGCAATCCCAATTATCCCTGGAGCTGTGGGCTTTCTGGTTCTCCGGACCCTAACCCTAACCCTAACCCTAGAAGTTGCCGACCGCGGTTTCCGGCCACGGCCCCCCCTGGGTTCTGGCTAGGAAAGCAGGGGAAGGAGCCATGTCGGTGCAGTGTCGTGCTCCTCTTGGCAGGCCTTTGCAATCCCAATTATCCCTGGAGCTGTGGGCTTTCTGGTTCTCCGGACCCTAACCCTAACCCTAACCCTAGAAGTTGCCGACCGCGGTTTCCGGCCACGGCCCCCCCTGGGTTCTGGCTAGGAAACCGGGGGAAGGAGCCATGTCGGTGCAGTGTCGTGCTCCTCTTGGCAGGCCTTTGCAATCCCAATTATCCCTGGAGCTGTGGGCTTTCTGGTTCTCCGGACCCTAACCCTAACCCTAACCCTAGAAGTTGCCGACCGCGGTTTCTGGCCACGGCCCCCCCTGGCTTCTGGCTAGGAAAGCTGGGGAAGGAGCCATGTCGGTGCAGTGTCGTGCTCCTCTTGGCAGGCCTTTGCAATCCCAATTATCCCTGGAGCTGTGGGCTTTCTGGTTCTCCGGACCCTAACCCTAACCCTAACCCTAGAAGTTGCCAACCGCGGTTTCCGGCCACGGCCCCCCCTGGGTTCTGGCTAGGAAAGCAGGGGAAGGAGCCATGTCTGTGCAGTGTCGTGCTCCTCTTGGCAGGCCTTTGCAATCCCAATTATCCCTGGAGCTGTGGGCTTTCTGGTTCTCCGGACCCTAACCCTAACCCTAACCCTAGAAGTTGCCGACCGCGGTTTCCGGCCACGGCCCCCCCTGGGTTCTGGCTAGGAAAGCTGGGGAAGGAGCCATGTCTGTGCAGTGTCGTGCTCCTCTTAGCAGGCCTTTGCAATCCCAATTATCCCTGGAGCTGTGGGCTTTCTGGTTCTCCGGACCCTAACCCTAACCCTAACCCTAGAAGTTGCCGACCGCGGTTTCCGGCCACGGCCCCCCCCGGGTTCTGGCTAGGAAAGCAGGGGAAGGAGCCATGTCTGTGCAGTGTCGTGCTCCTCTTGGCAGGCCTTTGCAATCCCAATTATCCCTGGAGCTGTGGGCTTTCTGGTTCTCCGGACCCTAACCCTAACCCTAACCCTAGAAGTTGCCGACCGCGGTTTCCGGCCATGGCCCCCCCTGGGTTCTGGCTAGGAAAGCTGGGGAAGGAGCCATGTCTGTGCAGTGTCGTGCTCCTCTTGGCAGGCCTTTGCAATCCCAATTATCCCTGGAGCTGTGGGCTTTCTGGTTCTCCGGACCCTAACCCTAACCCTAACCCTAGAAGTTGCCGACCGCGGTTTCCGGCCACGGCCCCCCCTGGGTTCTGGCTAGGAAAGCAGGGGAAGGAGCCATGTCGGTGCAGTGTCGTGCTCCTCTTGGCAGGCCTTTGCAATCCCAATTATCCCTGGAGCTGTGGGCTTTCTGGTTCTCCGGACCCTAACCCTAACCCTAACCCTAGAAGTTGCCGACCGCGGTTTCCGGCTACGGCCCCCCCTGGGTTCTGGCTAGGAAAGGTGGGGAAGGAGCCATGTCTGTGCAGTGTCGTGCTCCTCTTGGCAGGCCTTTGCAATCCCAATTATCCCTGGAGCTGTGGGCTTTCTGGTTCTCCGGACCCTAACCCTAACCCTAACCCTAGAAGTTGCCGACCGCGGTTTCCGGCCATGGCCCCCCCTGGTTTCTGGCTAGGAAAGCTGGGGAAGGAGCCATGTCTGTGCAGTGTCGTGCTCCTCTTGGCAGGCCTTTGCAATCCCAATTATCCCTGGAGCTGTGGGCTTTCTGGTTCTCCGGACCCTAACCCTAACCCTAACCCTAGAAGTTGCCGACCGCGGTTTCCGGCCATGGCCCCCCCGGGTTCTGGCTAGGAAAGCAGGGGAAGGAGCCATGTCGGTGCAGTGTCGTGCTCCTCTTGGCAGGCCTTTGCAATCCCAATTATCCCTGGAGCTGTGGGCTTTCTGGTTCTCCGGACCCTAACCCTAACCCTAACCCTAGAAGTTGCCAACCGCGGTTTCCGGCCACGGCCCCCCCTGGGTTCTGGCTAGGAAACCGGGGGAAGGAGCCATGTCGGTGCAGTGTCGTGCTCCTCTTGGCAGGCCTTTGCAATCCCAATTATCCCTGGAGCTGTGGGCTTTCTGGTTCTCCGGACCCTAACCCTAACCCTAACCCTAGAAGTTGCCGACCGCGGTTTCTGGCCACGGCCCCCCCTGGGTTCTGGCTAGGAAAGCAGGGGAAGGAGCCATGTCGGTGCAGTGTCGTGCTCCTCTTGGCAGGCCTTTGCAATCCCAATTATCCCTGGAGCTGTGGGCTTTCTGGTTCTCCGGACCCTAACCCTAACCCTAACCCTAGAAGTTGCCAACCGCGGTTTCCGGCCACGGCCCCCCCTGGGTTCTGGCTAGGAAAGCTGGGGAAGGAGCCATGTCGGTGCAGTGTCGTGCTCCTCTTGGCAGGCCTTTGCAATCCCAATTATCCCTGGAGCTGTGGGCTTTCTGGTTCTCCGGACCCTAACCCTAACCCTAACCCTAGAAGTTGCCGACCGCGGTTTCCGGCCACGGCCCCCCCGGGGTTCTGGCTAGGAAAGCAGGGGAAGGAACCATGTCTGTGCAGTGTCGTGCTCCTCTTGGCAGGCCTTTGCAATCCCAATTATCCCTGGAGCTGTGGGCTTTCTGGTTCTCCGGACCCTAACCCTAACCCTAACCCTAGAAGTTGCCGACCGCGGTTTCCGGCCACGGCCCCCCCTGGGTTCTGGCTAGGAAAGCTGGGGAAGGAGCCATGTCTGTGCAGTGTCGTGCTCCTCTTAGCAGGCCTTTGCAATCCCAATTATCCCTGGAGCTGTGGGCTTTCTGGTTCTCCGGACCCTAACCCTAACCCTAACCCTAGAAGTTGCCGACCGTGGTTTCCGGCTACGGCCCACCCCGGGTTCTGGCTAGGAAAGCAGGGGAAGGAGCCATGTCTGTGCAGTGTCGTGCTCCTCTTGGCAGGCCTTTGCAATCCCAATTATCCCTGGAGCTGTGGGCTTTCTGGTTCTCCGGACCCTAACCCTAACCCTAACCCTAGAAGTTGCTGACCGCGGTTTCCGGCCACGGCCCCCCCAGGGTTCTGGATAGGAAAGCTGGGGAAGGAGCCATGTCTGTGCAGTGTCGTGCTCCTCTTGGCAGGCCTTTGCAATCCCAATTATCCCTGGAGCTGTGGGCTTTCTGGTTCTCCGGACCCTAACCCTAACCCTAACCCTAGAAGTTGCCGACCGCGGTTTCCGGCCACGGCCCCCCCCGGGTTCTGGCTAGGAAAGCAGGGGAAGGAGCCATGTCTGTGCAGTGTCGTGCTCCTCTTGGCAGGCCTTTGCAATCCCAATTATCCCTGGAGCTGTGGGCTTTCTGGTTCTCCGGACCCTAACCCTAACCCTAACCCTAGAAGTTGCCGACCGCGGTTTCCGGCCACGGCCCCCCCTGGGTTCTGGCTAGGAAAGCAGGGGAAGGAGCCATGTCGGTGCAGTGTCGTGCTCCTCTTGGCAGGCCTTTGCAATCCCAATTATCCCTGGAGCTGTGGGCTTTCTGGTTCTCCGGACCCTAACCCTAACCCTAACCCTAGAAGTTGCCGACCGCGGTTTCCGGCCATGGCCCCCCCGGGTTCTGGCTAGGAAAGCAGGGGAAGGAGCCATGTCGGTGCAGTGTCGTGCTCCTCTTGGCAGGCCTTTGCAATCCCAATTATCCCTGGAGCTGTGGGCTTTCTGGTTCTCCGGACCCTAACCCTAACCCTAACCCTAGAAGTTGCCGACCGCGGTTTCCGGCCACTGCCCCCCCGGGGTTCTGGCTAGGAAAGCAGGGGAAGGAGCCATGTCTGTGCAGTGTCGTGCTCCTCTTGGCAGGCCTTTGCAATCCCAATTATCCCTGGAGCTGTGGGCTTTCTGGTTCTCCGGACCCTAACCCTAACCCTAACCCTAGAAGTTGCCGACCGCGGTTTCCGGCCACGGCCCCCCCTGGGTTCTGGCTAGGAAAGCTGGGGAAGGAGCCATGTCTGTGCAGTGTCGTGCTCCTCTTGGCAGGCCTTTGCAATCCCAATTATCCCTGGAGCTGTGGGCTTTCTGGTTCTCCGGACCCTAACCCTAACCCTAACCCTAGAAGTTGCCGACCGTGGTTTCCGACTACGGCCCCCCCCGGGTTCTGGGTAGGAAAGCAGGGGAAGGAGCCATGTCTGTGCAGTGTCGTGCTCCTCTTGGCAGGCCTTTGCAATCCCAATTATCCCTGGAGCTGTGGGCTTTCTGGTTCTCCGGACCCTAACCCTAACCCTAACCCTAGAAGTTGCCGACCGCGGTTTCCGGCCACGGCCCCCCCTGGGTTCTGGCTAGGAAAGCAGGGGAAGGAGCCATGTCGGTGCAGTGTCGTGCTCCTCTTGGCAGGCCTTTGCAATCCCAATTATCCCTGGAGCTGTGGGCTTTCTGGTTCTCCGGACCCTAACCCTAACCCTAACCCTAGAAGTTGCCGACCGCGGTTTCCGGCCACGGCCCCCCCCGGGTTCTGGCTAGGAAAGCTGGGGAAGGAGCCATGTCTGTGCAGTGTCGTGCTCCTCTTGGCAGGCCTTTGCAATCCCAATTATCCCTGGAGCTGTGGGCTTTCTGGTTCTCCGGACCCTAACCCTAACCCTAACCCTAGAAGTTGCCGACCGCGGTTTCCGGCCACGGCCCCCCCTGGGTTCTGGCTAGGAAAGCAGGGGAAGGAGCCATGTCGGTGCAGTGTCGTGCTCCTCTTGGCAGGCCTTTGCAATCCCAATTATCCCTGGAGCTGTGGGCTTTCTGGTTCTCCGGACCCTAACCCTAACCCTAACCCTAGAAGTTGCCGACCGCGGTTTCCGGCCATGGCCCCCCCGGGTTCTGGCTAGGAAAGCAGGGGAAGGAGCCATGTCGGTGCAGTGTCGTGCTCCTCTTGGCAGGCCTTTGCAATCCCAATTATCCCTGGAGCTGTGGGCTTTCTGGTTCTCCGGACCCTAACCCTAACCCTAACCCTAGAAGTTGCCGACCGCGGTTTCCGGCCACGGCCCCCCCTGGGTTCTGGCTAGGAAACCGGGGGAAGGAGCCATGTCGGTGCAGTGTCGTGCTCCTCTTGGCAGGCCTTTGCAATCCCAATTATCCCTGGAGCTGTGGGCTTTCTGGTTCTCCGGACCCTAACCCTAACCCTAACCCTAGAAGTTGCCGACCGCGGTTTCTGGCCACGGCCCCCCCTGGCTTCTGGCTAGGAAAGCTGGGGAAGGAGCCATGTCGGTGCAGTGTCGTGCTCCTCTTGGCAGGCCTTTGCAATCCCAATTATCCCTGGAGCTGTGGGCTTTCTGGTTCTCCGGACCCTAACCCTAACCCTAACCCTAGAAGTTGCCAACCGCGGTTTCCGGCCACGGCCCCCCCTGGGTTCTGGCTAGGAAAGCTGGGGAAGGAGCCATGTCGGTGCAGTGTCGTGCTCCTCTTGGCAGGCCTTTGCAATCCCAATTATCCCTGGAGCTGTGGGCTTTCTGGTTCTCCGGACCCTAACCCTAACCCTAACCCTAGAAGTTGCCGACCGCGGTTTCCGGCCACGTCCCCCCCTGGGTTCTGGCTAGGAAAGCAGGGGAAGGAGCCATGTCTGTGCAGTGTCGTGCTCCTCTTAGCAGGCCTTTGCAATCCCAATTATCCCTGGAGCTGTGGGCTTTCTGGTTCTCCGGACCCTAACCCTAACCCTAACCCTAGAAGTTGCCGACCGTGGTTTCCGGCCACGGCCCCCCCCGGGTTCTGGCTAGGAAAGCAGGGGAAGGAGCCATGTCTGTGCAGTGTCGTGCTCCTCTTGGCAGGCCTTTGCAATCCCAATTATCCCTGGAGCTGTGGGCTTTCTGGTTCTCCGGACCCTAACCCTAACCCTAACCCTAGAAGTTGCTGACCGCGGTTTCCGGCCACGGCCCCCCCGGGGTTCTGGATAGGAAAGCTGGGGAAGGAGCCATGTCTGTGCAGTGTCGTGCTCCTCTTGGCAGGCCTTTGCAATCCCAATTATCCCTGGAGCTGTGGGCTTTCTGGTTCTCCGGACCCTAACCATAACCCTAACCCTAGAAGTTGCCGACCGCGGTTTCCGGCCACGGCCCCCCCCGGGTTCTGGCTAGGAAAGCAGGGAAAGGAGCCATGTCTGTGCAGTGTCGTGCTCCTCTTGGCAGGCCTTTGCAATCCCAATTATCCCTGGAGCTGTGGGCTTTCTGGTTCTCCGGACCCTAACCCTAACCCTAACCCTAGAAGTTGCCGACCGCGGTTTGTGGCCACGGCCCCCCCTGGGTTCTGGCTAGGAAAGCTGGGGAAGGAGCCATGTCTGTGCAGTGTCGTGCTCCTCTTGGCAGGCCTTTGCAATCCCAATTATCCCTGGAGCTGTGGGCTTTCTGGTTCTCCGGACCCTAACCCTAACCCTAACCCTAGAAGTTGCCGACCGTGGTTTCCGGCCACGGCCCCCCCCGGGTTCTGGCTAGGAAAGCTGGGGAAGGAGCCATGTCGGTGCAGTGTCGTGCTCCTCTTGGCAGGCCTTTGCAATCCCAATTATCCCTGGAGCTGTGGGCTTTCTGGTTCTCCGGACACTAACCCCAACCCTAACCCTAGAAGTTGCCGACCGTGGTTTCCGGCCACGACCCCCCCTGGGTTCTGGCTAGGAAAGCAGGGGAAGGAGCCATGTCTGTGCAGTGTCGTGCTCCTCTTGGCAGGCCTTTGCAATCCCAATTATCCCTGGAGCTGTGGGCTTTCTGGTTCTCCGGACCCTAACCCTAACCCTAACCCTAGAAGTTGCCGACCGCGGTTTCCGGCCATGGCCCCCCCTGGTTTCTGGCTAGGAAAGCAGGGGAAGGAGCCATGTCTGTGCAGTGTCGTGCTCCTCTTGGCAGGCCTTTGCAATCCCAATTATCCCTGGAGCTGTGGGCTTTCTGGTTCTCCGGACCCTAACCCTAACCCTAACCCTAACCCTAGAAGTTGCCGACCGCGGTTTCCGGCCACGGCCCCCCCTGGGTTCTGGCTAGGAAAGCAGGGGAAGGAGCCATGTCTGTGCAGTGTCGTGCTCCTCTTAGCAGGCCTTTGCAATCCCAATTATCCCTGGAGCTGTGGGCTATCTGGTTCTCCGGACCCTAACCCTAACCCTAACCCTAACCCTAGAAGTTGCCGACCGCGGTTTCCGGCCACGGCCCTCCCTGGGTTCTGGCTAGGAAAGCAGGGGAAGGAGCCATGTCTGTGCAGTGTCGTGCTCCTCTTGGCAGGCCTTTGCAATCCCAATTATCCCTGGAGCTGTGGGCTTTCTGGTTCTCCGGACCCTAACCCTAACCCTAACCCTAGAAGTTGCCGACCGCGGTTTCCGGCCACGGCCGCCCCTGGGTTCTGGCTAGGAAAGCAGGGGAAGGAGCCATGTCTGTGCAGTGTCGTGCTCCTTTTGGCAGGCCTTTGCAATCCCAATTATCCCTGGAGCTGTGGGCTTTCTGGTTCTCCGGACCCTAACCCTAACCCTAACCCTAGAAGTTGCCGACCGTGGTTTCCGGCCACGGCCCCACCCGGGTTCTGGCTAGGAAAGCTGGGGAAGGAGCCATGTCTGTGCAGTGTCGTGCTCCTCTTGGCAGGCCTTTGCAATCCCAATTATCCCTGGAGCTGTGGGCTTTCTGGTTCTCCGGACCCTAACCCTAACCCTAACCCTAGAAGTTGCCGACCGCGGTTTCCGGCCACGGCCCCCCCTGGGTTCTGGCTAGGAAAGCTGGGGAAGGAGCCATGTCTGTGCAGTGTCGTGCTCCTCTTGGCAGGCCTTTGCAATCCCAATTATCCCTGGAGCTGTGGGCTTTCTGGTTCTCCGGACCCTAACCCTAACCCTAACCCTAGAAGTTGCCGACCGCGGTTTCCGGCCACGGCCCCCCCGGGTTCTGGCTAGGAAAGCTGGGGAAGGAGCCATGTCTGTGCAGTGTCGTGCTCCTCTTGGCAGGCCTTTGCAATCCCAATTATCCCTGGAGCTGTGGGCTTTCTGGTTCTCCGGACCCTAACCCTAACCCTAACCCTAGAATTTGCCGACCGTTGTTTCCGGCCACGGCCCCCCCCGGGTTCTGGATAGGAAAGCTGGGGAAGGAGCCATGTCTGTGCAGTGTCGTGCTCCTCTTGGCAGGCCTTTGCAATCCCAATTATCCCTGGAGCTGTGGGCTTTCTGGTTCTCCGGACCCTAACCCTAACCCTAACCCTAGAAGTTGCCGACCGCGGTTTCCGGCCACGGCCCCCCCTGGGTTCTGGCTAGGAAAGCTGGGGAAGGAGCCATGTCTGTGCAGTGTCGTGCTCCTCTTGGCAGGCCTTTGCAATCCCAATTATCCCTGGAGCTGTGGGCTTTCTGGTTCTCCGGACCCTAACCCTAACCCTAACCCTAACCCTAGAAGTTGCCGACCGCGGTTTCCGGCCACGGCCCCCCCGGGGTTCTGGCTAGGAGAGCAGGGGAAGGAGCCATGTTGGTGCAGTGTCGTGCTCCTCTTGGCAGGCCTTTGCAATCCCAATTATCCCTGGAGCTGTGGGCTTTCTGGTTCTCCGGACCCTAACCCTAACCCTAACCCTAGAAGTTGCCGACCGCGTTTTCCGGCCACGGCCCCCCCTGGGTTCTGGCTAGGAAAGCAGGGGAAGGAGCCATGTCTGTGCAGTGTCGTGCTCCTTTTGGCAGGCCTTTGCAATCCCAATTATCCCTGGAGCTGTGGGCTTTCTGGTTCTCCGGACCCTAACCCTAACCCTAACCCTAGAAGTTGCCGACCGCGGTTTTCGGCCACGGCCCCCCCTGGGTTCTGGCTAGGAAAGCTGGGGAAGGAGCCATGTCTGTGCAGTGTCGTGCTCCTCTTGGCAGGCCTTTGCAATCCCAATTATCCCTGGAGCTGTGGGCTTTCTGGTTCTCCGGACCCTAACCCTAACCCTAACCCTAGAAGTTGCCGACCGCGGTTTCTGGCCACGGCCCCCCCTGGGTTCTGGCTAGGAAAGCTGGGGAAGGAGCCATGTCTGTGCAGTGTCGTGCTCCTCTTGGCAGGCCTTTACAATCCCAATTATCCCTGGAGCTGTGGGCTTTCTGGCTCTCCGGACCCTAACCCTAGAAGTTGCCGACCGTGGTTTCCGGCCACGGCCCCCCCCGGGTTCTGGCTAGGAAAGCTGGGGAAGGAGCCATGTCTGTGCAGTGTCGTGCTCCTCTTGGCAGGCCTTTGCAATCCCAATTATCCCTGGAGCTGTGGGCTTTCTGGTTCTCCGGACCCTAACCCTAACCCTAACCCTAGAAGTTGCCGACCGCGGTTTCCGGCCACGGCCCCCCCGGGGTTCTGGCTAGGAAAGCTGGGGAAGGAGCCATGTCGGAGCAGTGTCGTGCTCCTCTTGGCAGGCCTTTGCAATCCCAATTATCCCTGGAGCTGTGGGCTTTCTGGTTCTCCGGACCCTAACCCTAACCCTAACCCTAGAAGTTGCCGACCGCGGTTTCCGGCCACGGCCCCCCCTGGGTTCTGGCTAGGAAAGCTGGGGAAGGAGCCATGTCGGTGCAGTGTCGTGCTCCTCTTGGCAGGCCTTTGCAATCCCAATTATCCCTGGAGCTGTGGGCTTTCTGGTTCTCCGGACCCTAACCCTAACCCTAACCCTAGAAGTTGCCGACCGCGGTTTCCGGCCACGGCCCCCCCTGGGTTCTGGCTAGGAAAGCTGGGGAAGGAGCCATGTCTGTGCAGTGTCGTGCTCCTCTTGGCAGGCCTTTGCAATCCCAATTATCCCTGGAGCTGTGGGCTTTCTGGTTCTCCGGACCCTAACCCTAACCCTAACCCTAGAAGTTGCCGACCGCGGTTTCCGGCCACGGCCCCCCCTGGGTTCTGGCTAGGAAAGCTGGGGAAGGAGCCATGTCTGTGCAGTGTCGTGCTCCTCTTGGCAGGCCTTTGCAATCCCAATTATCCCTGGAGCTGTGGGCTTTCTGGTTCTCCGGACCCTAACCCTAACCCTAACCCTAGAAGTTGCCGACCGCGGTTTCCGGCCACGGCCCCCCCTGGGTTCTGGCTAGGAAAGCTGGGGAAGGAGCCATGTCTGTGCAGTGTCGTGCTCCTCTTGGCAGGCCTTTGCAATCCCAATTATCCCTGGAGCTGTGGGCTTTCTGGTTCTCCGGACCCTAACCCTAACCCTAACCCTAGAATTTGCCGACCGTTGTTTCCGGCCACGGCCCCCCCT
This sequence comes from Rhynochetos jubatus, assembly GCA_027574665.1. NCBI lineage: Eukaryota > Metazoa > Chordata > Aves > Eurypygiformes > Rhynochetidae > Rhynochetos > Rhynochetos jubatus. The sequence goes on from CM050661.1 coordinate 7,388,677, forward strand.
GGGTTCTGGTTAGGAAAGCTGGGGAAGGAGCCATGTCTGTGCAGTGTCGTGCTCCTCTTGGCAGGCCTTTGCAATCCCAATTATCCCTGGAGCTGTGGGCTTTCTGGTTCTCCGGACCCTAACCCTAACCCTAACCCTAACCCTAGAAGTTGCCGACCGCGGTTTTCGGCCACGGCCCCCCCTGGGTTCTGGCTAGGAAAGCTGGGGAAGGAGCCATGTCTGTGCAGTGTCGTGCTCCTCTTGGCAGGCCTTTGCAATCCCAATTATCCCTGGAGCTGTGGGCTTTCTGGTTCTCCGGACCCTAACCCTAACCCTAACCCTAGAAGTTGCCGACCGCGGTTTCTGGCCACGGCCCCCCCTGGGTTCTGGCTAGGAAAGCTGGGGAAGGAGCCATGTCTGTGCAGTGTCGTGCTCCTCTTGGCAGGCCTTTACAATCCCAATTATCCCTGGAGCTGTGGGCTTTCTGGCTCTCCGGACCCTAACCCTAGAAGTTGCCGACCGTGGTTTCCGGCCACGGCCCCCCCCGGGTTCTGGCTAGGAAAGCTGGGGAAGGAGCCATGTCGGAGCAGTGTCGTGCTCCTCTTGGCAGGCCTTTGCAATCCCAATTATCCCTGGAGCTGTGGGCTTTCTGGTTCTCCGGACCCTAACCCTAACCCTAACCCTAGAAGTTGCCGACCGCGGTTTCCGGCCACGGCCCCCCCGGGGTTCTGGCTAGGAAAGCTGGGGAAGGAGCCATGTCGGAGCAGTGTCGTGCTCCTCTTGGCAGGCCTTTGCAATCCCAATTATCCCTGGAGCTGTGGGCTTTCTGGTTCTCCGGACCCTAACCCTAACCCTAACCCTAGAAGTTGCCGACCGCGGTTTCTGGGCATGGCCCCCCGTGGGTTCTGGCTAGGAAAGCAGGGGAAGGAGCCATGTCGGTGCAGTGTCGTGCTCCTCTTGGCAGGCCTTTGCAATCCCAATTATCCCTGGAGCTGTGGGCTTTCTGGTTCTCCGGACCCTAACCCTAACCCTAACCCTAGAAGTTGCCGACCGCAGTTTCCGGCCACGGCCCCCCCTGGGTTCTGGCTAGGAAAGCAGGGGAAGGAGCCATGTCTGTGCAGTGTCGTGCTCCTCTTGGCAGGCCTTTGCAATCCCAATTATCCCTGGAGCTGTGGGCTTTCTGGTTCTCCGGACCCTAACCCTAACCCTAACCCTAGAAGTTGCCGACCGCGGTTTCCGGCCACGGCCCCCCCTGGGTTCTGGCTAGGAAAGGTGGGGAAGGAGCCATGTCTGTGCAATGTCGTGCTCCTCTTGGCAGGCCTTTGCAATCCCAATTATCCCTGGAGCTGTGGGCTTTCTGGTTCTCCGGACCCTAACCCTAACCCTAACCCTAGAAGTTGCCGACCGTGGTTTCCGGCCACGGCCCCCCCCGGGTTCTGGCTAGGAAAGCTGGGGAAGGAGCCATGTCTGTGCAGTGTCGTGCTCCTCTTGGCAGGCCTTTGCAATCCCAATTATCCCTGGAGCTGTGGGCTTTCTGGTTCTCCGGACCCTAACCCTAACCCTAACCCTAGAAGTTGCCGACCGCGGTTTCCGGCCACGGCCCCCCCTGAGTTCTGGCTAGGAAAGCTGGGGAAGGAGCCATGTCTGTGCAGTGTCGTGCTCCTCTTGGCAGGCCTTTGCAATCCCAATTATCCCTGGAGCTGTGGGCTTTCTGGTTCTCCGGACCCTAACCCTAACCCTAACCCTAACCCTAGAAGTTGCCGACCGCGGTTTCCGGCCACGGCCCCCCCGGGGTTCTGGCTAGGAGAGCAGGGGAAGGAGCCATGTCGGTGCAGTGTCGTGCTCCTCTTGGCAGGCCTTTGCAATCCCAAATATCCCTGGAGCTGTGGGCTTTCTGGTTCTCCGGACCCTAACCCTAACCCTAACCCTAGAAGTTGCCGACCGCGGTTTCCGGCCACGGCCCCCCCCGGGTTCTAGCTAGGAAAGCTGGGGAAGGAGCCATGTCGGTGCAGTGTCGTGCTCCTCTTGGCAGGCCTTTGCAATCCCAATTATCCCTGGAGCTGTGGGCTTTCTGGTTCTCCGGACCCTAACCCTAACCCTAACCCTAGAAGTTGCCGACCGCGGTTTCCGGCCACGGCCCCCCCTGGGTTCTGGCTAGGAAAGCAGGGGAAGGAGCCATGTCTGTGCAGTGTCGTGCTCCTCTTGGCAGGCCTTTGCAATCCCAATTATCCCTGGAGCTGTGGGCTTTCTGGTTCTCCGGACCCTAACCCTAACCCTAACCCTAGAAGTTGCCGACCGTGGTTTCCGGCCACGGCCCCCCCCGGGTTCTGGCTAGGAAAGCTGGGGAAGGAGCCATGTCGGTGCAGTGTCGTGCTCCTCTTGGCAGGCCTTTGCAATCCCAATTATCCCTGGAGCTGTGGGCTTTCTGGTTCTCCGGACCCTAACCCTAAACCTAACCCTAGAATTTGCCGACCGTGGATTCCGGCCACGGCCCCCCCTGGGTTCTGGCTAGGAAAGCAGGGGAAGGAGCCATGTCTGTGCAGTGTCGTGCTCCTCTTGGCAGGCCTTTGCAATCCCAATTATCCCTGGAGCTGTGGGCTTTCTGGTTCTCCGGACCCTAACCCTAACCCTAACCCTAGAAGTTGCCGACCGCGGTTTCTGGGCATGGCCCCCCCTGGGTTCTGGCTAGGAAAGCTGGGGAAGGAGCCATGTCGGTGCAGTGTCGTGCTCCTCTTGGCAGGCCTTTGCAATCCCAATTATCCCTGGAGCTGTGGGCTTTCTGGTTCTCCGGACCCTAACCCTAACCCTAACCCTAGAAGTTGCCGACCGCGGTTTCCGGCCACGGCCCCCCCTGGGTTCTGGCTAGGAAAGCAGGGGAAGGAGCCATGTCGGTGCAGTGTCGTGCTCCTCTTGGCAGGCCTTTGCAATCCCAATTATCCCTGGAGCTGTGGGCTTTCTGGTTCTCCGGACCCTAACCCTAACCCTAACCCTAGAAGGTGCCGACCGCGGTTTCCGGCCACGGCCCCCCCCGGGTTCTGGCTAGGAAAGCAGGGGAAGGAGCCATGTCTGTGCAGTGTCGTGCTCCTCTTGGCAGGCCTTTGCAATCCCAATTATCCCTGGAGCTGTGGGCTTTCTGGTTCTCCGGACCCTAAGCCTAACCCTAACCCTAGAAGTTGCCGACCGCGGTTTCTGGCCACGGCCCCCCCTGGGTTCTGGCTAGGAAATCAGGGGAAGGAGCCATGTCGGTGCAGTGTCGTGCTCCTCTTGGCAGGCCTTTGCAATCCCAATTATCCCTGGAGCTGTGGGCTTTCTGGTTCTCCGGACCCTAACCCTAACCCTAACCCTAGAAGTTGCCGACCACGGTTTCCGGCCACGGCCCCCCCTGGGTTCTGGCTAGGAAAGCAGGGGAAGGAGCCATGTCTGTGCAGTGTCGTGCTCCTCTTGGCAGGCCTTTGCAATCCCAATTATCCCTGGAGCTGTGGGCTTTCTGGTTCTCCGGACCCTAACCCTAACTCTAACCCTAGAAGTTGCCGACCGTGGTTTCCGACCACGGCCCCCCCTGGGTTCTGGCTAGGAAAGCTGGGGAAGGAGCCATGTCTGTGCAGTGTCGTGCTCCTCTTGGCAGGCCTTTGCAATCCCAATTATCCCTGGAGCTGTGGGCTTTCTGGTTCTCCGGACCCTAACCCTAACCCTAACCCTAGAAGTTGCCGACCGTGGATTCCGGCCACGGCCCCCCCTGGGTTCTGGCTAAGAAAGCTGGGGAAGGAGCCATGTCTGTGCAGTGTCGTGCTCCTCTTGGCAGGCCTTTGCAATCCCAATTATCCCTGGAGCTGTGGGCTTTCTGGTTCTCCGGACCCTAACCCTAACCCTAACCCTAGAAGTTGCCGACCGCGGTTTCCGGCCACGGCCCCCCCTGGGTTCTGGCTAGGAAAGCAGGGGAAGGAGCCATGTCTGTGCAGTGTCGTGCTCCTTTGGCAGGCCTTTGCAATCCCAATTATCCCTGGAGCTGTGGGCTTTCTGGTTCTCCGGACCCTAACCCTAACCCTAACCCTCGAAGTTGCCGACCGCGGTTTCCGGCCACGGCCCCCCCTGGGTTCTGGCTAGGAAAGCTGGGGAAGGAGCCATGTCTGTGCAGTGTCGTGCTCCTCTTGGCAGGCCTTTGCAATCCCAATTATCCCTGGAGCTGTGGGCTTTCTGGTTCTCCGGACCCTAACCCTAACCCTAACCCTAGAAGTTGCCGACCGCGGTTTCTGGGCATGGCCCCCCCTGGGTTCTGGCTAGGAAAGCAGGGGAAGGAGCCATGTCTGTGCAGTGTCGTGCTCCTCTTGGCAGGCCTTTGCAATCCCAATTATCCCTGGAGCTGTGGGCTTTCTGGTTCTCCGGACCCTAACCCTAACCCTAACCCTAGAAGTTGCCGACCGCGGTTTCTGGCCACGGCCCCCCCTGGGTTCTGGCTAGGAAAGCTGGGGAAGGAGCCATGTCTGTGCAGTGTCGTGCTCCTCTTGGCAGGCCTTTACAATCCCAATTATCCCTGGAGCTGTGGGCTTTGTGGCTCTCCGGACCCTAACCCTAGAAGTTGCCGACCGCGGTTTCCGGCCACGGCCCCCCCCGGGTTCTGGCTAGGAAAGCTGGGGAAGGAGCCATGTCTCTGCAGTGTCGTGCTCCTCTTGGCAGGCCTTTGCAATCCCAATTATCCCTGGAGCTGTGGGCTTTCTGGTTCTCCGGACCCTAACCCTAACCCTAACCCTAGAAGTTGCCGACCGCGGTTTCCGGCCACGGCCCCCCCTGGGTTCTGGCTAGGAAAGCTGGGGAAGGAGCCATGTCGGAGCAGTGTCGTGCTCCTCTTGGCAGGCCTTTGCAATCCCAATTATCCCTGGAGCTGTGGGCTTTCTGGTTCTCCGGACCCTAACCCTAACCCTAACCCTAGAAGTTGCCGACCGCGGTTTCTGGGCATGGCCCCCCCTGGGTTCTGGCTAGGAAAGCAGGGGAAGGAGCCATGTCGGTGCAGTGTCGTGCTCCTCTTGGCAGGCCTTTGCAATCCCAATTATCCCTGGAGCTGTGGGCTTTCTGGTTCTCCGGACCCTAACCCTAACCCTAACCCTAGAAGTTGCCGACCGCAGTTTCCGGCCACGGCCCCCCCTGGGTTCTGGCTAGGAAAGCAGGGGAAGGAGCCATGTCTGCGCAGTGTCGTGCTCCTCCTGGCAGGCCTTTGCAATCCCAATTATCCCTGGAGCTGTGGGCTTTCTGGTTCTCCGGACCCTAACCCTAACCCTAACCCTAGAATTTGCCGACCGTGGATTCCGGCCACGGCCCCCCCTGGGTTCTGGCTAGGAAAGCTGGGGAAGGAGCCATGTCTGTGCAGTGTCGTGCTCCTCTTGGCAGGCCTTTGCAATCCCAATTATCCCTGGAGCTGTGGGCTTTCTGGTTCTCCGGACCCTAACCCTAACCCTAACCCTAGAAGTTGCCGACCGCGGTTTCCGGCCACGGCCCCCTCTGCGTTCTGGCTAGGAAAGCAGGGGAAGGAGCCAAGTCGGTGCAGTGTCGTGCTCCTCTTGGCAGGCCTTTGCAATCCCAATTATCCCTGGAGCTGTGGGCTTTCTGGTTCTCCGGACCCTAACCCTAACCCTAACCCTAGAAGTTGCCGACCGCGGTTTCTGGCCACGGCCCCCCCTGGGTTCTGGCTAGGAAACCGAGGGAAGGAGCCATGTCGGTGCAGTGTCGTGCTCCCCTTGGCAGGCCTTTGCAATCCGAATTATCCCTGGAGCTGTGGGCTTTCTGGTTCTCCGGACCCTAACCCTAACCCTAACCCTAGAAGTTGCCGACCGCGGTTTCCGGCCACGGCCCCCCCTGGGTTCTGGCTAGGAAAGCTGGGGAAGGAGCCATGTTGGTGCAGTGTCGTGCTCCTCTTGGCAGGCCTTTGCAATCCCAATTATCCCTGGAGCTGTGGGCTTTCTGGTTCTCCGGACCCTAACCCTAACTCTAACCCTAGAAGTTGCCGACCGTGGTTTCCGGCCACGGCCCCCCCTGGGTTCTGGCTAGGAAAGCAGGGGAAGGAGCCATGTCGGTGCAGTGTCATGCTCCTCTTGGCAGGGCTTTGCAATCCCAATTATCCCTGGAGCTGTGTGCTTTCTGGTTCTCCGGACCCTAACCCTAACCCTAACCCTAGAAGTTGCCGACCGCAGTTTCCGGCCACGGCCCCCCCTGGGTTCTGGCTAGGAAAGCTGGGGAAGGAGCCATGTCTGTGCAGTGTCGTGCTCCTCTTGGCAGGCCTTTGCAATCCCAATTATCCCTGGAGCTGTGGGCTTTCTGGTTCTCCGGACCCTAACCCTAACCCTAACCCTAGAAGTTGCCGACCGCGGTTTCCGGCCACGGCCCCCCCTGGGTTCTGGCTAGGAAAGCAGGGGAAGGAGCCATGTCTGTGCAGTGTCGTGCTCCTCCTGGCAGGCCTTTGCAAACCCAATTATCCCTGGAGCTGTGGGCTTTCTGGTTCTCCGGACCCTAACCCTAAACCTAACCCTAGAATTTGCCGACCGTGGATTCCGGCCACGGCCCCCCCTGGGTTCTGGCTAGGAAAGCAGGGGAAGGAGCCATGTCTGTGCAGTGTCGTGCTCCTCTTGGCAGGCCTTTGCAATCCCAATTATCCCTGGAGCTGTGGGCTTTCTGGTTCTCCGGACCCTAACCCTAACCCTAACCCTAGAAGTTGCCGACCGCGGTTTCTGGGCATGGCCCCCCCTGGGTTCTGGCTAGGAAAGCTGGGGAAGGAGCCATGTCGGTGCAGTGTCGTGCTCCTCTTGGCAGGCCTTTGCAATCCCAATTATCCCTGGAGCTGTGGGCTTTCTGGTTCTCCGGACCCTAACCCTAACCCTAACCCTAGAAGTTGCCGACCGCGGTTTCCGGCCACGGCCCCCACCGGGTTCTGGCTAGGAAAGCAGGGGAAGGAGCCATATCTGTGCAGTGTCGTGCTCATCTTGGCAGGCCTTTGCAATCCCAATTATCCCTGGAGCTGTGGGCTTTCTGGTTCTCCGGACCCTAACCCTAACCCTAACCCTAGAAGTTGCCGACCGCGGTTTCCGGCCACGGCCCACTCTGCGTTCTGGCTAGGAAAGCAGGGGAAGGAGCCATGTCTGTGCAGTGTCGTGCTCCTCTTGGCAGGCCTTTGCAATCCCAATTATCCCTGGAGCTGTGGGCTTTCTGGTTCTCCGGACCCTAACCCTAACCCTAACCCTAGAATTTGCCGACCGTGGATTCCGGCCACGGCCCCCCCTGGGTTCTGGCTAGGAAAGCTGGGGAAGGAGCCATGTTGGTGCAGTGTCGTGCTCCTCTTGGCAGGCCTTTGCAATCCCAATTATCCCTGGAGCTGTGGGCTTTCTGGTTCTCCGGACCCTAACCCTAACTCTAACCCTAGAAGTTGCCGACCGTGGTTTCCGGCCACGGCCCCCCCTGGGTTCTGGCTAGGAAAGCAGGGGAAGGAGCCATGTCGGTGCAGTGTCATGCTCCTCTTGGCAGGCCTTTGCAATCCCAATTATCCCTGGAGCTGTGTGCTTTCTGGTTCTCCGGACCCTAACCCTAACCCTAACCCTAGAAGTTGCCGACCGCGGTTTCCGGCCACGGCCCCCCCTGGGTTCTGGCTAGGAAAGCAGGGGAAGGAGCCATGTCTGTGCAGTGTCGTGCTCCTCTTGGCAGGCCTTTGCAATCCCAATTATCCCTGGAGCTGTGGGCTTTCTGGTTCTCCGGACCCTAACCCTAACCCTAACCCTAGAAGTTGCCGACCGCGGTTTCCGGCCACGGCCCCCCCTGGGTTCTGGCTAGGAAAGCAGGGGAAGGAGCCATGTCTGTGCAGTGTCGTGCTCCTCCTGGCAGGCCTTTGCAAACCCAATTATCCCTGGAGCTGTGGGCTTTCTGGTTCTCCGGACCCTAACCCTAAACCTAACCCTAGAATTTGCCGACCGTGGATTCCGGCCACGGCCCCCCCTGGGTTCTGGCTAGGAAAGCAGGGGAAGGAGCCATGTCTGTGCAGTGTCGTGCTCCTCTTGGCAGGCCTTTGCAATCCCAATTATCCCTGGAGCTGTGGGCTTTCTGGTTCTCCGGACCCTAACCCTAACCCTAACCCTAGAAGTTGCCGACCGCGGTTTCTGGGCATGGCCCCCCCTGGGTTCTGGCTAGGAAAGCTGGGGAAGGAGCCATGTCGGTGCAGTGTCGTGCTCCTCTTGGCAGGCCTTTGCAATCCCAATTATCCCTGGAGCTGTGGGCTTTCTGGTTCTCCGGACCCTAACCCTAACCCTAACCCTAGAAGTTGCCGACCGCGGTTTCCGGCCACGGCCCCCCCTGGGTTCTGGCTAGGAAAGCAGGGGAAGGAGCCATGTCGGTGCAGTGTCGTGCTCCTCTTGGCAGGCCTTTGCAATCCCAATTATCCCTGGAGCTGTGGGCTTTCTGGTTCTCCGGACCCTAACCCTAAACCTAACCCTAGAATTTGCCGACCGTGGATTCCGGCCACGGCCCCCCCTGGGTTCTGGCTAGGAAAGCAGGGGAAGGAGCCATGTCTGTGCAGTGTCGTGCTCCTCTTGGCAGGCCTTTGCAATCCCAATTATCCCTGGAGCTGTGGGCTTTCTGGTTCTCCGGACCCTAACCCTAACCCTAACCCTAGAAGTTGCCGACCGCGGTTTCTGGGCATGGCCCCCCCTGGGTTCTGGCTAGGAAAGCTGGGGAAGGAGCCATGTCGGTGCAGTGTCGTGCTCCTCTTGGCAGGCCTTTGCAATCCCAATTATCCCTGGAGCTGTGGGCTTTCTGGTTCTCCGGACCCTAACCCTAACCCTAACCCTAGAAGTTGCCGACCGCGGTTTCCGGCCACGGCCCCCCATGGGTTCTGGCTAGGAAAGCAGGGGAAGGAGCCATGTCGGTGCAGTGTCGTGCTCCTCTTGGCAGGCCTTTGCAATCCCAATTATCCCTGGAGCTGTGGGCTTTCTGGTTCTCCGGACCCTAACCCTAACCCTAACCCTAGAAGGTGCCGACCGCGGTTTCCGGCCACGGCCCCCCCTGGGTTCTGGCTAGGAAAGCTGGGGAAGGAGCCATGTCTGTGCAGTGTTGTGCTCCTCTTGGCAAGCCTTTGCAATCCCAATTATCCCTGGAGCTGTGGGCTTTCTGGTTCTCCGGACCCTAACCCTAACCCTAACCCTAGAAGTTGCCGACCGCGGTTTCCGGCCAAGGCCCCCCCCGGGTTCTGGCTAGGAAAGCAGGGGAAGGAGCCATATCTGTGCAGTGTCGTGCTCCTCTTGGCAGGCCTTTGCAATCCCAATTATCCCTGGAGCTGTGGGCTTTCTGGTTCTCCGGACCCTAAGCCTAACCCTAATCCTAGAAGTTGCCGACCGCGGTTTCCGGCCACGGCCCCCCCTGGGTTCTGGCTAGGAAACCGGGGGAAGGAGCCATGTCGGTGCAGTGTCGTGCTCCTCTTGGCAGGCCTTTGCAATCCCAATTATCCCTGGAGCTGTGGGCTTTCTGGTTCTCCGGACCCTAACCCTAACCCTAACCCTAGAAGTTGCCGACCGTGGATTCCGGCCACGGCCCCCCCCGGGTTCTGGCTAGGAAAGCTGGGGAAGGAGCCATGTCTGTGCAGTGTCGTGCTCCTCTTGGCAGGCCTTTGCAATCCCAATTATCCCTGGAGCTGTGGGCTTTCTGGTTCTCCGGACCCTAACCCTAACCCTAACCCTAGAAGTTGCCGACCGCGGTTTCCGGCCACGGCCCCCCCTGGGTTCTGGCTAGGAAAGCAGGGGAAGGAGCCATGTCGGTGCAGTGTCGTGCTCCTCTTGGCAGGCCTTTGCAATCCCAATTATCCCTGGAGCTGTGGGCTTTCTGGTTCTCCGGACCCTAACCCTAACCCTAACCCTAGAAGTTGCCGACCGCGGTTTCCGGCCACGGCCCCCCCTGGGTTCTGGCTAGGAAAGCAGGGGAAGGAGCCATGTCTGTGCAGTGTCGTGCTCCTCTTGGCAGGCCTTTGTAATCCCAATTATCCCTGGACCTGTGGGCTTTCTGGTTCTCCGGACCCTAAGCCTAACCCTAATCCTAGAAGTTGCCGACCGCGGTTTCTGGCCACGGCCCCCCCTGGGTTCTGGCTAGGAAACCGGGGGAAGGAGCCATGTCGGTGCAGTGTTGTGCTCCTCTTGGCAGGCCTTTGCAATCCCAATTATCCCTGGAGCTGTGGGCTTTCTGGTTCTCCGGACCCTAACCCTAACCCTAACCCTAGAAGTTGCCGACCACGGTTTCCGGCCACGGCCCCCCCTGGGTTCTGGCTAGGAAAGCAGGGGAAGGAGCCATGTCTGTGCAGTGTCGTGCTCCTCTTGGCAGGCCTTTGCAATCCCAATTATCCCTGGAGCTGTGGGCTTTCTGGTTCTCCGGACCCTAACCCTAACTCTAACCCTAGAAGTTGCCGACCGTGGTTTCCGACCACGGCCCCCCCTGGGTTCTGGCTAGGAAAGCTGGGGAAGGAGCCATGTCTGTGCAGTGTCGTGCTCCTCTTGGCAGGCCTTTGCAATCCCAATTATCCCTGGAGCTGTGGGCTTTCTGGTTCTCCGGACCCTAACCCTAACCCTAACCCTAGAAGTTGCCGACCGCGGTTTCCGGCCACGGCCCCCCCCGGGTTCTGGCTAGGAAAGGTGGGGAAGGAGCCATGTCGGTGCAGTGTCGTGCTCCTCTTGGCAGGCCTTTGCAATCCCAATTATCCCTGGAGCTGTGGGCTTTCTGGTTCTCCGGACACTAACCCTAACCCTAACCCTAGAAGTTGCCGACCGCGGTTTCCGGCCACGGCCCCCCCTGGGTTCTGGCTAGGAAAGCAGGGGAAGGAGCCATGTCGGTGCAGTGTCGTGCTCCTCTTGGCAGGCCTTTGCAATCCCAATTATCCCTGGAGCTGTGGGCTTTCTGGTTCTCCGGACCCTAACCCTAACCCTAACCCTAACCCTAGAAGTTGCCGACCGCGGTTTCTGGCCACGGCCCCCCCTGGGTTCTGGCTAGGAAAGCAGGGGAAGGAGCCATGTCTGTGCAGTGTCGTGCTCCTCTTGGCAGGCCTTTGCAATCCCAATTGTCCCTGGAGCTGTGGGCTTTCTGGTTCTCCGGACCCTAACCCTAACCCTAGAAGTTGCCGACCGCGGTTTCCGGCCACGGCCCCCCCTGGGTTCTGGCTAGGAAAGCTGGGGAAGGAGCCATGTCTGTGCAGTGTCGTGCTCCTCTTGGCAGGCCTTTGCAATCCCAATTATCCCTGGAGCTGTGGGCTTTCTGGTTCTCCGGACCCTAACCCTAACACTAACCCTAGAAGTTGCCGACCGTGGTTTCCGGCCACGGCCCCCCCCGGGTTCTGGCTAGGAAAGCTGGGGAAGGAGCCATGTCTGTGCAGTGTCGTGCTCCTCTTGGCAGGCCTTTGCAATCCCAATTATCCCTGGAGCTGTGGGCTTTCTGGTTCTCCGGACCCTAACCCTAACCCTAACCCTAGAAGTTGCCGACCGCGGTTTCCGGCCACGGCCCCCCCTGGGTTCTGGCTAGGAAAGCTGGGGAAGGAGCCATGTCTGTGCAGTGTCGTGCTCCTCTTGGCAGGCCTTTGCAATCCCAATTATCCCTGGAGCTGTGGGCTTTCTGGTTCTCCGGACCCTAACCCTAACCCTAGAAGTTGCCGACCGCGGTTTCCGGCCACGGCCCCCCCGGGGTTCTGGCTAGGAGAGCAGTGGAAGGAGCCATGTCGGTGCAGTGTCGTGCTCCTCTTGGCAGGCCTTTGCAATCCCAATTATCCCTGGAGCTGTGGGCTTTCTGGTTCTCCGGACCCTAACCCTAACCCTAACCCTAGAAGTTGCCGACCGCGGTTTCCGGCCACGGCCCCCCCTGGGTTCTGGCTAGGAAAGCAGGGGAAGGAGCCATGTCTGTGCAGTGTCGTGCTCCTTTTGGCAGGCCTTTGCAATCCCAATTATCCCTGGAGCTGTGGGCTTTCTGGTTCTCCGGACCCTAACCCTAACCCTAACCCTAGAAGTTGCCGACCGCAGTTTTCGGCCACGGCCCCCCCTGGGTTCTGGCTAGGAAAGCTGGGGAAGGAGCCATGTCTGTGCAGTGTCGTGCTCCTCTTGGCAGGCCTTTGCAATCCCAATTATCCCTGGAGCTGTGGGCTTTCTGGTTCTCCGGACCCTAACCCTAACCCTAACCCTAGAAGTTGCCGACTGCGGTTTCCGGCCACGGCCCCCCCTGGGTTCTGGCTAGGAAAGCAGGGGAAGGAGCCATGTCGGTGCAGTGTCGTGCTCCTCTTGGCAGGCCTTTGCAATCCCAATTATCCCTGGAGCTGTGGGCTTTCTGGTTCTCCGGACCCTAACCCTAACCCTAACCCTAGAAGTTGCCGACCGCGGTTTCCGGCCACGGCCCCCCCTGGGTTCTGGCTAGGAAAGCAGGGGAAGGAGCCATGTCTGTGCAGTGTCGTGCTCCTCTTAGCAGGCCTTTGCAATCCCAATTATCCCTGGAGCTGTGGGCTTTCTGGTTCTCCGGACCCTAACCCTAACCCTAACCCTAGAAGTTGCCGACCGTGGTTTCCGGCCACGGCCCCCCCCGGGTTCTGGCTAGGAGAGCAGTGGAAGGAGCCATGTCTGTGCAGTGTCGTGCTCCTCTTGGCAGGCCTTTGCAATCCCAATTATCCCTGGAGCTGTGGGCTTTCTGGTTCTCCGGACCCTAACCCTAACCCTAACCCTAGAAGTTGCCGAGCGCGGTTTCCGGCCACAGCCCCCCCGGGGTTCTGGATAGGAAAGCTGGGGAAGGAGCCATGTCTGTGCAGTGTCGTGCTCCTCTTGGCAGGCCTTTGCAATCCCAATTATCCCTGGAGCTGTGGGCTTTCTGGTTCTCCGGACCCTAACCCTAACCCTAACCCTAGAAGTTGCTGACCGCGGTTTCCGGCCACGGCCCCCCCGGGGTTCTGGCTAGGAAAGCTGGGGAAGGAGCCATGTCTGTGCAGTGTCGTGCTCCTCTTGGCAGGCCTTTGCAATCCCAATTATCCCTGGAGCTGTGGGCTTTCTGGTTCTCTGGACCCTAACCCTAACCCTAACCCTAGAAGTTGCCGACCGCGGTTTCCGGCCACGGCCCCCCCTGGGTTCTGGCTAGGAAAGCTGGGGAAGGAGCCATGTCTGTGCAGTGTCGTGCTCCTCTTGGCAGGCCTTTGCAATCCCAATTATCCCTGGAGCTGTGGGCTTTCTGGTTCTCCGGACCCTAACCCTAACCCTAGAAGTTGCCGACCGCGGTTTCCGGCCACGGCCCCCCCGGGGTTCTGGCTAGGAGAGCAGTGGAAGGAGCCATGTCTGTGCAGTGTCGTGCTCCTCTTGGCAGGCCTTTGCAATCCCAATTATCCCTGGAGCTGTGGGCTTTCTGGTTCTCCGGACCCTAACCCTAACCCTAACCCTAGAAGTTGCCGACCGCGGTTTCCGGCCACGGCCCCCACTGGGTTCTGGCTAGGAAAGCAGGGGAAGGAGCCATGTCTGTGCAGTGTCGTGCTCCTTTTGGCAGGCCTTTGCAATCCCAATTATCCCTGGAGCTGTGGGCTTTCTGGTTCTCCGGACCCTAACCCTAACCCTAACCCTAGAAGTTGCCGACCGCAGTTTTCGGCCACGGCCCCCCCTGGGTTCTGGCTAGGAAAGCTGGGGAAGGAGCCATGTCTGTGCAGTGTCGTGCTCCTCTTGGCAGGCCTTTGCAATCCCAATTATCCCTGGAGCTGTGGGCTTTCTGGTTCTCCGGACCCTAACCCTAACCCTAACCCTAGAAGTTGCCGACTGCGGTTTCCGGCCACGGCCCCCCCTGGGTTCTGGCTAGGAAAGCAGGGGAAGGAGCCATGTCGGTGCAGTGTCGTGCTCCTCTTAGCAGGCCTTTGCAATCCCAATTATCCCTGGAGCTGTGGGCTTTCTGGTTCTCCGGACCCTAACCCTAACCCTAACCCTAGAAGTTGCCGACCGTGGTTTCCCGCCACGGCCCCCCCCGGGTTCTGGCTAGGAGAGCAGTGGAAGGAGCCATGTCTGTGCAGTGTCGTGCTCCTCTTGGCAGGCCTTTGCAATCCCAATTATCCCTCGAGGTGTGGGCTTTCTGGTTCTCCGGACCCTAACCCTAACCCTAACCCTAGAAGTTGCCGAGCGCGGTTTCCGTCCACAGCCCCCCCGGGGTTCTGGATAGGAAAGCTGGGGAAGGAGCCATGTCTGTGCAGTGTCGTGCTCCTCTTGGCAGGCCTTTGCAATCCCAATTATCCCTGGAGCTGTGGGCTTTCTGGTTCTCCGGACCCTAACCCTAACCCTAACCCTAGAAGTTGCTGACCGCGGTTTCCGGCCACGGCCCCCCCGGGGTTCTGGCTAGGAAAGCTGGGGAAGGAGCCATGTCTGTGCAGTGTCGTGCTCCTCTTGGCAGGCCTTTGCAATCCCAATTATCCCTGGAGCTGTGGGCTATCTGGTTCTCCGGACCCTAACCCTAACCCTAACCCTAACCCTAGAAGTTGCCGACCGCGGTTTCCGGCCACGGCCCCCCCGGGGTTCTGGCTAGGAAAGCAGGGGAAGGAGCCATGTCTGTGCAGTGTCGTGCTCCTCTTGGCAGGCCTTTGCAATCCCAATTATCCCTGGAGCTGTGGGCTTTCTGGTTCTCCGGACCCTAACCCTAACCCTAACCCTAGAAGTTGCCGACCGCGGTTTCCGGCCACGGCCCCCCCCTGGGTTCTGGCTAGGAAAGCTGGGGAAGGAGCCATGTCTGTGCAGTGTCGTGCTCCTCTTGGCAGGCCTTTGCAATCCCAATTATCCGTGGAGCTGTGGGCTTTCTGGTTCTCCGGACCCTAAACCTAACCCTAACCCTAGAAGTTGCCGACCGCGGTTTGTGGCCACGGACCCCCTGGGTTCTGGCTAGGAAAGCTGGGGAAGGAGCCATGTCTGTGCAGTGTCGTGCTCCTCTTGGCAGGCCTTTGCAATCCCAATTATCCCTGGAGCTGTGGGCTATCTGGTTCTCCGGACCCTAACCCTAACCCTAACCCTAACCCTAGAAGTTGCCGACCGCGGTTTCCGGCCACGGCCCCCCCGGGGTTCTGGCTAGGAAAGCAGGGGAAGGAGCCATGTCTGTGCAGTGTCGTGCTCCTCTTGGCAGGCCTTTGCATTCCCAATTATCCCTGGAGCTGTGGGCTTTCTGGTTCTCCGGACCCTAACCCTAACCCTAACCCTAGAAGTTGCCGACCGCGGTTTCCGGCCACGGCCCCCCCCTGGGTTCTGGCTAGGAAAGGTGGGGAAGGAGCCATGTCTGTGCAGTGTCGTGCTCCTCTTGGCAGGCCTTTGCAATCCCAATTATCCCTGGAGCTGTGGGCTTTCTGGTTCTCCGGACCCTAAACCTAACCCTAACCCTAGAAGTTGCCGACCGCGGTTTGTGGCCACGGACCCCCTGGGTTCTGGCTAGGAAAGGTGGGGAAGGAGCCATGTCTGTGCAGTGTCGTGCTCCTCTTGGCAGGCCTTTGCAATCCCAATTATCCCTGGAGCTGTGGGCTTTCTGGTTCTCCGGACCCTAACCCTAACCCTAACCCTAGAAGTTGCCGACCGCGGTTTCCGGCCACGGCCCCCCCTGCGTTCTGGCTAGGAAAGCAGGGGAAGGAGCCATGTCTGTGCAGTGTCGTGCTCCTCTTGGCAGGCCTTTGCAATCCCAATTATCCCTGGAGCTGTGGGCTTTCTGGTTCTCCGGACCCTAACCCTAACCCTAACCCTAACCCTAGAAGTTGCCGACCGCGGTTTCCGGCCACGGCCCCCCCGGGGCTCTGGCTAGGAAAGCAGGGGAAGGAGCCATGTCGGTGCAGTGTCGTGCTCCTCTTGGCAGGCCTTTGCAATCCCAATTATCCCTGGAGCTGTGGGCTTTCTGGTTCTCCGGACCCTAACCCTAACCCTAACCCTAGAAGTTGCCGACCGCGGTTTCCGGCCACGGCCCCCCCCTGGGTTCTGGCTAGGAAAGGTGGGGAAGGAGCCATGTCTGTGCAGTGTCGTGCTCCTCTTGGCAGGCCTTTGCAATCCCAATTATCCCTGGAGCTGTGGGCTTTCTGGTTCTCCGGACCCTAAACCTAACCCTAACCCTAGAAGTTGCCGACCGCGGTTTGTGGCCACGGACCCCCTGGGTTCTGGCTAGGAAAGCACGGGAAGGAGCCATGTCTGTGCAGTGTCGTGCTCCTCTTGGCAGGCCTTTGCAATCCCAATTATCCCTGGAGCTGTGGGCTTTCTGGTTCTCCGGACCCTAACCCTAACCCTAACCCTAGAAGTTGCCGACCGCGGTTTCCGGCCACGGCCCCCCCCTGGGTTCTGGCTAGGAAAGGTGGGGAAGGAGCCATGTCTGTGCAGTGTCGTGCTCCTCTTGGCAGGCCTTTGCAATCCCAATTATCCCTGGAGCTGTGGGCTTTCTGGTTCTCCGGACCCTAAACCTAACCCTAACCCTAGAAGTTGCCGACCGCGGTTTGTGGCCACGGCCCCCCCCGGGTTCTGGCTAGGAAAGCTGGGGAAGGAGCCATGTCTGTGCAGTGTCGTGCTCCTCTTGGCAGGCCTTTGCAATCCCAATTATCCCTGGAGCTGTGGGCTTTCTGGTTCTCCGGACCCTAAACCTAACCCTAACCCTAGAAGTTGCCGACCGCGGTTTGTGGCCACGGACCCCCTGGGTTCTGGCTAGGAAAGCTGGGGAAGGAGCCATGTCTGTGCAGTGTCGTGCTCCTCTTGGCAGGCCTTTGCAATCCCAATTATCCCTGGAGCTGTGGGCTATCTGGTTCTCCGGACCCTAACCCTAACCCTAACCCTAACCCTAGAAGTTGCCGACCGCGGTTTCCGGCCACGGCCCCCCCGGGGTTCTGGCTAGGAAAGCAGGGGAAGGAGCCATGTCTGTGCAGTGTCGTGCTCCTCTTGGCAGGCCTTTGCATTCCCAATTATCCCTGGAGCTGTGGGCTTTCTGGTTCTCCGGACCCTAACCCTAACCCTAACCCTAGAAGTTGCCGACCGCGGTTTCCGGCCACGGCCCCCCCTGGGTTCTGGCTAGGAAAGCAGGGGAAGGAGCCATGTCTGTGCAGTGTCGTGCTCCTCTTGGCAGGCCTTTGCAATCCCAATTATCCCTGGAGCTGTGGGCTTTCTGGTTCTCCGGACCCTAAACCTAACCCTAACCCTAGAAGTTGCCGACCGCGGTTTGTGGCCACGGACCCCCTGGGTTCTGGCTAGGAAAGCTGGGGAAGGAGCCATGTCTGTGCAGTGTCGTGCTCCTCTTGGCAGGCCTTTGCAATCCCAATTATCCCTGGAGCTGTGGGCTTTCTGGTTCTCCGGACCCTAACCCTAACCCTAACCCTAGAAGTTGCCGACCGCGGTTTCCGGCCACGGCCCCCCCTGCCTTCTGGCTAGGAAAGCAGGGGAAGGAGCCATGTCTGTGCAGTGTCGTGCTCCTCTTGGCAGGCCTTTGCAATCCCAATTATCCCTGGAGCTGTGGGCTTTCTGGTTCTCCGGACCCTAACCCTAACCCTAACCCTAACCCTAGAAGTTGCCGACCGCGGTTTCCGGCCACGGCCCCCCCGGGGCTCTGGCTAGGAAAGCAGGGGAAGGAGCCATGTCGGTGCAGTGTCGTGCTCCTCTTGGCAGGCCTTTGCAATCCCAATTATCCCTGGAGCTGTGGGCTTTCTGGTTCTCCGGACCCTAACCCTAACCCTAACCCTAGAAGTTGCCGACCGCGGTTTCCGGCCACGGCCCCCCCCTGGGTTCTGGCTAGGAAAGGTGGGGAAGGAGCCATGTCTGTGCAGTGTCGTGCTCCTCTTGGCAGGCCTTTGCAATCCCAATTATCCCTGGAGCTGTGGGCTTTCTGGTTCTCCGGACCCTAAACCTAACCCTAACCCTAGAAGTTGCCGACCGCGGTTTGTGGCCACGGCCCCCCCCGGGTTCTGGCTAGGAAAGCAGGGGAAGGAGCCATGTCTGTGCAGTGTCGTGCTCCTCTTGGCAGGCCTTTGCAATCCCAATTATCCCTGGAGCTGTGGGCTTTCTGGTTCTCCGGACCCTAACCCTAACCCTAACCCTAGAAGTTGCCGACCGCGGTTTCCGGCCACGGCCCCCCCTGCGTTCTGGCTAGGAAAGCAGGGGAAGGAGCCATGTCTGTGCAGTGTCGTGCTCCTCTTGGCAGGCCTTTGCAATCCCAATTATCCCTGGAGCTGTGGGCTTTCTGGTTCTCCGGACCCTAACCCTAACCCTAACCCTAACCCTAGAAGTTACCGACCGCGGTTTCCGGCCATGGCCCCCCCTGGGTTCTGGCTAGGAAAGCTGGGGAAGGAGCCATGTCTGTGCAGTGTCGTGCTCCTCTTGGCAGGCCTTTGCAATCCCAATTATCCCTGGAGCTGTGGGCTTTCTGGTTCTCCGGACCCTAACCCTAACCCTAACCCTAACCCTAGAAGTTGCCGACCGCGGTTTCCGGCCACGGCCCCCCCGGGGTTCTGGCTAGGAGAGCAGGGGAAGGAGCCATGTCGGTGCAGTGTCGTGCTCCTCTTGGCAGGCCTTTGCAATCCCAATTATCCCTGGAGCTGTGGGCTTTCTGGTTCTCCGGACCCTAACCCTAACCCTAACCCTAGAAGTTGCCGACCGCGTTTTCCGGCCACGGCCCCCACTGGGTTCTGGCTAGGAAAGCTGGGGAAGGAGCCATGTCTGTGCAGTGTCGTGCTCCTCTTGGCAGGCCTTTGCAATCCCAATTATCCCTGGAGCTGTGGGCTTTCTGGTTCTCCGGACCCTAACCCTAACTCTAACCCTAGAAGTTGCCGACCGCGGTTTCCGGCCACGGCCCCCCCTGGGTTCTGGCTAGGAAAGCTGGGGAAAGAGCCATGTCGGTGCAGTGTCGTGCTCCTCTTTGCAGGCCTTTGCAATCCCAATTATCCCTGGAGCTGTGGGCTTTCTGGTTCTCCGGACCCTAACCCTAACCCTAACCCTAGAAGTTGCCGACCGTGGTTTCCGGCCACGGCCCCCCCCGGGTTCTGGCTAGGAAAGCTGGGGAAGGAGCCATGTCTCTGCAGTGTCGTGCTCCTCTTGGCAGGCCTTTGCAATCCCAATTATCCCTGGAGCTGTGGGCTTTCTGGTTCTCCGGACCCTAACCCTAACCCTAACCCTAGAAGTTGCCGACCGCGGTTTTCGGCCACGGCCCCCCCTGGGTTCTGGCTAGGAAAGCTGGGGAAGGAGCCATGTCTGTGCAGTGTCGTGCTCCTCTTGGCAGGCCTTTGCAATCCCAATTATCCCTGGAGCTGTGGGCTTTCTGGTTCTCCGGACCCTAACCCTAACCCTAACCCTAGAAGTTGCCGACCGCGGTTTCCGGCCACGGCCCCCCCTGGGTTCTGGCTAGGAAAGCTGGGGAAGGAGCCATGTCGGAGCAGTGTCGTGCTCCTCTTGGCAGGCCTTTGCAATCCCAATTATCCCTGGAGCTGTGGGCTTTCTGGTTCTCCGGACCCTAACCCTAACCCTAACCCTAGAAGTTGCCGACCGCGGTTTCTGGGCATGGCCCCCCCTGGGTTCTGGCTAGGAAAACTGGGGAAGGAGCCATGTCTGTGCAGTGTCGTGCTCCTCTTGGCAGGCCTTTGCAATCCCAATTATCCCTGGAGCTGTGGGCTTTCTGGTTCTCCGGACCCTAACCCTAACCCTAACCCTAGAAGTTGCCGACCGCGGTTTCTGGCCACGGCCCCCCCTGGGTTCTGGCTAGGAAAGCTGGGGAAGGAGCCATGTCTGTGCAGTGTCGTGCTCCTCTTGGCAGGCCTTTACAATCCCAATTATCCCTGGAGCTGTGGGCTTTCTGGCTCTCCGGACCCTAACCCTAGAAGTTGCCGACCGTGGTTTCCGGCCACGGCCCCCCCCGGGTTCTGGCTAGGAAAGCTGGGGAAGGAGCCATGTCTGTGCAGTGTCGTGCTCCTCTTGGCAGGCCTTTGCAATCCCAAATATCCCTGGAGCTGTGGGCTTTCTGGTTCTCCGGACCCTAACCCTAACCCTAACCCTAGAAGTTGCCGACCGCGGTTTCCGGCCACGGCCCCCCCCGGGTTCTGGCTAGGAAAGCTGGGGAAGGAGCCATGTCGGAGCAGTGTCGTGCTCCTCTTGGCAGGCCTTTGCAATCCCAATTA
Organism: Rhynochetos jubatus; assembly: GCA_027574665.1. Classification (NCBI taxonomy): domain Eukaryota; kingdom Metazoa; phylum Chordata; class Aves; order Eurypygiformes; family Rhynochetidae; genus Rhynochetos; species Rhynochetos jubatus. Next base: position 7,408,766 of record CM050661.1, read on the forward strand.
TCCCTGGAGCTGTGGGCTTTCTGGTTCTCCCGACCCTAACCCTAACCCTAACCCTAACCCTAGAAGTTGCCGACCGCGGTTTTCGGCCACGGCCCCCCCTGGGTTCTGGCTAGGAAAGCAGGGGAAGGAGCCATGTCTGTGCAGTGTCGTGCTCCTCTTGGCAGGCCTTTGCAATCCCAATTATCCCTGGAGCTGTGGGCTTTCTGGTTCTCCGGACCCTAACCCTAACCCTAACCCTAGAAGTTGCCGACCGCGGTTTTCGGCCACGGCCCCCCCTGGGTTCTGGTTAGGAAAGCAGGGGAAGGAGCCATGTCTGTGCAGTGTCGTGCTCCTCTTGGCAGGCCTTTGCAATCCCAATTATCCCTGGAGCTGTGGGCTTTCTGGTTCTCCGGACCCTAACCCTAACCCTAACCCTAGAAGTTGCCGACCGTGGATTCCGGCCACGTCCCCCCCTGGGTTCTGGCTAGGAAAGCAGGGGAAGGAGCCATGTCTGTGCAGTGTCGTGCTCCTCTTGGCAGGCCTTTGCAATCCCAATTATCCCTGGAGCTGTGGGCTTTCTGGTTCTCCGGACCCTAACCCTAACCCTAACCCTAGAAGTTGCCGACCGCGGTTTCCGGCCACGGCCCCCCCTGGGTTCTGGCTAGGAAAGCTGGGGAAGGAGCCATGTCGGTGCAGTGTCGTGCTCCTCTTGGCAGGCCTTTGCAATCCCAATTATCCCTGGAGCTGTGGGCTATCTGGTTCTCCGGACCCTAACCCTAACCCTAACCCTAACCCTAGAAGTTGCCGACCGCGGTTTTCGGCCACGGCCCCCCCTGGGTTCTGGCTAGGAAAGCTGGGGAAGGAGCCACGTCGGTGCAGTGTCGTGCTCCTCTTGGCAGGCCTTTGCAATCCCAATTATCCCTGGAGCTGTGGGCTTTCTGGATCTCCGGACCCTAACCCTAACCCTAACCCTAGAAGTTGCCAACCGCGGTTTCCGGCCACGGCCCCCCCTGGGTTCTGGCTAGGAAAGCAGGGGAAGGAGCCATGTCTGTGCAGTGTCGTGCTCCTTTTGGCAGGCCTTTGCAATCCCAATTATCCGTGGAGCTGTGGGCTTTCTGGTTCTCCGGACCCTAACCCTAACCCTAACCCTAGAAGTTGCCGACCGCGGTTTTCGGCCACGGCCCCCCCTGGGTTCTGGCTAGGAAAGCTGGGGAAGGAGCCATGTCTGTGCAGTGTCGTGCTCCTCTTGGCAGGCCTTTGCAATCCCAATTATCCCTGGAGCTGTGGGCTTTCTGGTTCTCCGGACCCTAACCCTAACCCTAACCCTAGAAGTTGCCGACCGCGGTTTCCGGCCACGGCCCCCCCTGGGTTCTGGCTAGGAAAGCAGGGGAAGGAGCCATGTCTGTGCAGTGTCATGCTCTTCCTGGCAGGCCTTTGCAATCCCAATTATCCCTGGAGCTGTGGGCTTTCTGGTTCTCCGGACCCTAACCCTAACCCTAACCCTAGAAGTTGCCGACCGCGGTTTCCGGCCACGGCCCCCCCTGGGTTCTGGCTAGGAAAGCAGGGGAAGGAGCCATGTCTCTGCAGTGTCGTGCTCCTCTTGGCAGGCCTTTGCAATCCCAATTATCCCTGGAGCTGTGGGCTTTCTGGTTCTCCGGACCCTAACCCTAACCCTAACCCTAGAAGTTGCCGAGCGCGGTTTCCGGCCACGGCCCCCCCTGGGTTCTGGCTAGGAAAGCAGGGGAAGGAGCCATGTCTGTGCAGTGTCGTGCTCCTCTTGGCAGGCCTTTGCAATCCCAATTATCCCTGGAGCTGTGGGCTTTCTGGTTCTCCGGACCCTAACCCTAACCCTAACCCTAACCCTAGAAGTTGCCGACCGCGGTTTCCGGCCACGGCCCCCCCTGGGTTCTGGCTAGGAAAGCAGGGGAAGGAGCCATGTCTGTGCAGTGTCGTGCTCCTCTTGGCAGGCCTTTGCAATCCCAATTATCCCTGGAGCTGTGGGCTTTCTGGTTCTCCGGACCCTAACCCTAACCCTAACCCTAGAAGTTGCCGACCGCGGTTTCCGGCCACGGCCCCCCCTGGGTTCTGGCTAGGAAAGCTGGGGAAGGAGCCATGTCGGTGCAGTGTCGTGCTCCTCTTGGCAGGCCTTTGCAATCCCAATTATCCCTGGAGCTGTGGGCTATCTGGTTCTCCGGACCCTAACCCTAACCCTAACCCTAGAAGTTGCCGACCGCGGTTTTCGGCCACGGCCCCCCCCGGGTTCTGGCTAGGAAAGCAGGGGAAGGAGCCATGTCTGTGCAGTGTCGTGCTCCTCTTGGCAGGCCTTTGCAATCCCAATTATCCGTGGAGCTGTGGGCTATCTGGTTCTCCGGACCCTAACCCTAACCCTAACCCTAGAAGTTGCCGACTGCGGTTTCCGGCCACGGCCCCCCCTGGGTTCTGGCTAGGAAAGCAGGGGAAGGAGCCATGTCTGTGCAGTGTCGTGCTCCTTTTGGCAGGCCTTTGCAATCCCAATTATCGCTGGAGCTGTGGGCTTTCTGGTTCTCCGGACCCTAACCCTAACCCTAACCCTAGAAGTTGCCGACCGTGGATTCCGGCCACGTACGCCCCTGGGTTCTGGCTAGGAAAGCAGGGGAAGGAGCCATGTCTGTGCAGTGTCGTGCTCCTCTTGGCAGGCCTTTGCAATCCCAATTATCCCTGGAGCTGTGGGCTTTCTGGTTCTCCGGACCCTAACCCTAACCCTAACCCTAGAAGTTGCCGACCGCGGTTTCCGGCCACGGCCCCCCCCGGGTTCTGGCTAGGAAAGCAGGGGAAGGAGCCATGTCTGTGCAGTGTCGTGCTCCTCTTGGCAGGCCTTTGCAATCCCAATTATCCCTGGAGCTGTGGGCTTTCTGGTTCTCCAGACCCTAACCCTAACCCTAACCCTAGAAGTTGCCGACCGCGGTTTCCGGCCACGGCCCCCCCTGGGTTCTGGCTAGGAAAGCTGGGGAAGGAGCCATGTCTATGCAGTGTCGTGCTCCTTTTGGCAGGCCTTTGCAATCCCAATTATCCCTGGAGCTGTGGGCTTTCTGGTTCTCCGGACCCTAACCCTAACCCTAACCCTAGAAGTTGCCGACCGCGGTTTCCGGCCACGGCCCCCCCTGGGTTCTGGCTAGGAAAGCTGGGGAAGGAGCCATGTCTGTGCAGTGTCGTGCTCCTCTTGGCAGGCCTTTGCAATCCCAATTATCCCTGGAGCTGTGGGCTTTCTGGTTCTCCGGACCCTAACCCTAACCCTAACCCTAGAAGTTGCCGACCGCGGTTTCTGGCCACGGCCCCCCCTGGGTTCTGGCTAGGAAAGCTGGGGAAGGAGCCATGTCTGTGCAGTGTCGTGCTCCTCTTGGCAGGCCTTTGCAATCCCAATTATCCCTGGAGCTGTGGGCTTTCTGGTTCTCCGGACCCTAACCCTAACCCTAACCCTAGAAGTTGCCGACCGCGGTTTCCGGCCACGGCCCCCCCTGGGTTCTGGCTAGGAAAGCTGGGGAAGGAGCCATGTCTGTGCAGTGTCGTGCTCCTCTTGGCAGGCCTTTGCAATCCCAATTATCCCTGGAGCTGTGGGCTTTCTGGTTCTCCAGACCCTAACCCTAACCCTAACCCTAGAAGTTGCCGAGCGCGGTTTCCGGCCACGGCCCCCCCTGGGTTCTGGCTAGGAAAGCAGGGGAAGGAGCCATGTCGGTGCAGTGTTGTGCTCCTCTTGGCAGGCCTTTGCAATCCCAATTATCCCTGGAGCTGTGGGCTTTCTGGTTCTCCGGACCCTAACCCTAACCCTAACCCTAGAAGTTGCCGACCGCGGTTTCCGGCCACGGCCCCCCCCGGGTTCTGGCTAGGAAAGCAGGGGAAGGAGCCATGTCTGTGCAGTGTCGTGCTCCTCTTGGCAGGCCTTTGCAATCCCAATTATCCCTGGAGCTGTGGGCTTTCTGGTTCTCCAGACCCTAACCCTAACCCTAACCCTAGAAGTTGCCGACCGCGGTTTCCGGCCATGGCCCCCCCTGGGTTCTGGCTAGGAAAGCAGGGGAAGGAGCCATGTCTGTGCAGTGTCGTGCTCCTCTTTGCAGGCCTTTGCAATCCCAATTATCCCTGGAGCTGTGGGCTTTCTGGTTCTCCAGACCCTAACCCTAACCCTAACCCTAGAAGTTGCCGACCGCGGTTTCCGGCCACGGCCCCCCCTGGGTTCTGGCTAGGAAAGCAGGGGAAGGAGCCATGTCTGTGCAGTGTCGTGCTCCTCTTGGCAGGCCTTTGCAATCCCAATTATCCCTGGAGCTGTGGGCTTTCTGGTTCTCCGGACCCTAACCCTAACCCTAACCCTAGAAGTTGCCGACCGCGGTTTCCGGCCACGGCCCCCCCTGGGTTCTGGCTAGGAAAGCTGGGGAAGGAGCCATGTCTGTGCAGTGTCGTGCTCCTCTTGGCAGGCCTTTGCAATCCCAATTATCCCTGGAGCTGTGGGCTTTCTGGTTCTCCAGACCCTAACCCTAACCCTAACCCTAGAAGTTGCCGACCGCGGTTTCCGGCCACGGCCCACCCCGGGTTCTGGCTAGGAAAGCAGGGGAAGGAGCCATGTCTGTGCAGTGTCGTGCTCCTCTTGGCAGGCCTTTGCAATCCCAATTATCCCTGGAGCTGTGGGCTTTCTGGTTCTCCGGACCCTAACCCTAACCCTAACCCTAGAAGTTGCCGACCGCGGTTTCAGGCCACGGCCCCCCCTGGGTTCTGGCTAGGAAAGCAGGGGAAGGAGCCATGTCTGTGCAGTGTCGTGCTCCTTTTGGCAGGCCTTTGCAATCCCAATTATCCCTGGAGCTGTGGGCTTTCTGGTTCTCCGGACCCTAACCCTAACCCTAACCCTAGAAGTTGCCGACCGCGGTTATCGGCCACGGCCCCCCCTGGGTTCTGGCTAGGAAAGCTGGGGACGGAGCCATGTCTGTGCAGTGTCGTGCTCCTCTTGGCAGGCCTTTGCAATCCCAATTATCCCTGGAGCTGTGGGCTTTCTGGTTCTCCGGACCCTAACCCTAACCCTAACCCTAGAAGTTGCCGACCGCGGATTCCGGCCACGTCCCCCCCTGGGTTCTGGCTAGGAAAGCTGGTGAAGGAGCCATGTCTGTGCAGTGTCGTGCTCCTCTTGGCAGGCCTTTGCAATCCCAATTATCTCTGGAGCTGTGGGCTTTCTGGTTCTCCGGACCCTAACCCTAACCCTAACCCTAGAAGTTGCCGACCGCGGTTTCCGGCCACGGCCCCCCCCGGGTTCTGGCTAGGAAAGCAGGGGAAGGAGCCATGTCTGTGCAGTGTCGTGCTCCTCTTGGCAGGCCTTTGCAATCCCAATTATCCCTGGAGCTGTGGGCTTTCTGGTTCTCCAGACCCTAACCCTAACCCTAACCCTAGAAGTTGCCGACCGCGGTTTCCGGCCACGGCCCCCCCTGGGTTCTGGCTAGGAAAGCAGGGGAAGGAGCCATGTCTGTGCAGTGTCGTGCTCCTCTTGGCAGGCCTTTGCAATCCCAATTATCCCTGGCGCTGTGGGCTTTCTGGTTCTCCAGACCCTAACCCTAACCCTAACCCTAGAAGTTGCCGACCGTGGTTTCCGGCCACGGCCCCCCCTGGGTTCTGGCTAGGAAAGCAGGGGAAGGAGCCATGTCTGTGCAGTGTCGTGCTCCTCTTGGCAGGCCTTTGCAATCCCAATTATCCCTGGAGCTGTGGGCTTTCTGGTTCTCCGGACCCTAACCCTAACCCTAACCCTAGAAGTTGCCGACCGCGGTTTCCGGCCACGGCCCCCCCTGGGTTCTGGCTAGGAAAGCTGGGGAAGGAGCCATGTCTGTGCAGTGTCGTGCTCCTCTTGGCAGGCCTTTGCAATCCCAATTATCCCTGGAGCTGTGGGCTTTCTGGTTCTCCAGACCATAACCCTAACCCTAACCCTAGAAGTTGCCGACCGTGGTTTCCGGCCACGGCCCCCCCTGGGTTCTGGCTAGGAAAGCAGGGGAAGGAGCCATGTCTGTGCAGTGTCGTGCTCCTCTTGGCAGGCCTTTGCAATCCCAATTATCCCTGGAGCTGTGGGCTTTCTGGTTCTCCGGACCCTAACCCTAACCCTAACCCTAGAAGTTGCCGACGGCGGTTTCCGGCCACGGCCCCCCCTGGGTTCTGGCTAGGAAAGCAGGGGAAGGAGCCATGTCTGTGCAGTGTCGTGCTCCTCTTGGCAGGCCTTTGCAATCCCAATTATCCCTGGAGCTGTGGGCTTTCTGGTTCTCCAGACCCTAACCCTAACCCTAACCCTAGAAGTTGCCGACCGCGGTTTCCGGCCACGGCCCCCCCTGGGTTCTGGCTAGGAAAGCAGGGGAAGGAGCCATGTCGGTGCAGTGTTGTGCTCCTCTTGGCAGGCCTTTGCAATCCCAATTATCCCTGGAGCTGTGGGCTTTCTGGTTCTCCGGACCCTAACCCTAACCCTAACCCTAGAAGTTGCCGACCGCGGTTTCCGGCCACGGCCCCCCCTGGGTTCTGGCTAGGAAAGCAGGGGAAGGAGCCATGTCGGTACAGTGTCGTGCTCCTCTTGGCAGGCCTTTGCAATCCCAATTATCCCTGGAGCTGTGGGCTTTCTGGTTCTCCGGACCCTAACCCTAACCCTAACCCTAGAAGTTGCCGACCGCGGTTTCCGGCCACGGCCCCCCCTGGGTTCTGGCTAGGAAAGCTGGGGAAGGAGCCATGTCTGTGCAGTGTCGTGCTCCTCTTGGCAGGCCTTTGCAATCCCAATTATCCCTGGAGCTGTGGGCTTTCTGGTTCTCCGGACCCTAACCCTAACCCTAACCCTAGAAGTTGCCGACCGCGGTTTCTGGCCACGGCCCCCCCTGGGTTCTGGCTAGGAAAGCTGGGGAAGGAGCCATGTCTGTGCAGTGTCGTGCTCCTCTTGGCAGGCCTTTGCAATCCCAATTATCCCTGGAGCTGTGGGCTTTCTGGTTCTCCAGACCATAACCCTAACCCTAACCCTAGAAGTTGCCGACCGTGGTTTCCGGCCACGGCCCCCCCTGGGTTCTGGCTAGGAAAGCAGGGGAAGGAGCCATGTCTGTGCAGTGTCGTGCTCCTCTTGGCAGGCCTTTGCAATCCCAATTATCCCTGGAGCTGTGGGCTTTCTGGTTCTCCGGACTCTAACCCTAACCCTAACCCTAGAAGTTGCCGACCGCGGTTTCCGGCCACGGCCCCCCCTGGGTTCTGGCTAGGAAAGCAGGGGAAGGAGCCATGTCGGTACAGTGTCGTGCTCCTCTTGGCAGGCCTTTGCAATCCCAATTATCCCTGGAGCTGTGGGCTATCTGGTTCTCCGGACCCTAACCCTAACCCTAACCCTAGAAGTTGCCGACCGCGGTTTCCGGCCACGGCCCCCCCCGGGTTCTGGCTAGGAAAGCTGGGGAAGGAGCCATGTCGGTACAGTGTCGTGCTCCTCTTGGCAGGCCTTTGCAATCCCAATTATCCCTGGAGCTGTGGGCTTTCTGGTTCTCCGGACCCTAACCCTAACCCTAACCCTAGAAGTTGCCGACCGCGGTTTCCGGCCACGGCCCCCCCTGGGTTCTGGCTAGGAAAGCTGGGGAAAGAGCCATGTCGGTGCAGTGTCGTGTTCCTCTTGGCAGGCCTTTGCAATCCCAATTATCCCTGGAGCTGTGGGCTTTCTGGTTCTCCGGACCCTAACCCTAACCCTAACCCTAGAAGTTGCCGACGGCGGTTTCCGGCCACGGCCCCCCCCGGGTTCTGGCTAGGAAAGCTGGGGAAGGAGCCATGTCTGTGCAGTGTCGTGCTCCTCTTGGCAGGCCTTTGCAATCCCAATTATCCCTGGAGCTGTGGGCTTTCTGGTTCTCCAGACCCTAACCCTAACCCTAACCCTAGAAGTTGCCGACCGCGGTTTCCGGCCACGGCCCACCCCGGGTTCTGGCTAGGAAAGCAGGGGAAGGAGCCATGTCTGTGCAGTGTCGTGCTCCTCTTGGCAGGCCTTTGCAATCCCAATTATCCCTGGAGCTGTGGGCTTTCTGGTTCTCCGGACCCTAACCCTAACCCTAACCCTAGAAGTTGCCAACCGCGGTTTCCGGCCACGGCCCCCCCTGGGTTCTGGCTAGGAAAGCAGGGGAAGGAGCCATGTCTGTGCAGTGTCGTGCTCCTTTTGGCAGGCCTTTGCAATCCCAATTATCCCTGGAGCTGTGGGCTTTCTGGTTCTCCGGACCCTAACCCTAACCCTAACCCTAGAAGTTGCCGACCGCGGTTTCCGGCCACGGCCCCCCCTGGGTTCTGGCTAGGAAAGCTGGGGACGGAGCCATGTCTGTGCAGTGTCGTGCTCCTCTTGGCAGGCCTTTGCAATCCCAATTATCCCTGGAGCTGTGGGCTTTCTGGTTCTCCGGACCCTAACCCTAACCCTAACCCTAGAAGTTGCCGACCGTGGATTCCGGCCACGTCCCCCCCTGGGTTCTGGCTAGGAAAGCAGGGGAAGGAGCCATGTCGGTGCAGTGTCGTGCTCCTCTGGGCAGGCCTTTGCAATCCCAATTATCCCTGGATCTGTGGGCTTTCTGGTTCTCCGGACCCTAACCCTAACCCTAACCCTAGAAGTTGCCGACCGCGGTTTCCGGCCACGGCCCCCGCTGGGTTCTGGCTAGGAAAGCAGGGGAAGGAGCCATGTCTGTGCAGTGTCGTGCTCCTCTTGGCAGGCCTTTGCAATCCCAATTATCCCTGGAGCTGTGGGCTTTCTGGTTCTCCAGACCCTAACCCTAACCCTAACCCTAGAAGTTGCCGACCGCGGTTTCCGGCCACGGCCCCCCCCGGGGTCTGGCTAGGAAAGCAGGGGAAGGAGCCATGTCTGTGCAGTGTCGTGCTCCTCTTGGCAGGCCTTTGCAATCCCAATTATCCCTGGAGCTGTGGGCTATCTGGTTCTCCGGACCCTAACCCTAACCCTAACCCTAATCCTAGAAGTTGCCGACCGCGGTTTCCAGCCACGGCCCCCCCTGGGTTCTGGCTAGGAAAGCAGGGGAAGGAGCCATGTCGGTACAGTGTCGTGCTCCTCTTGGCAGGCCTTTGCAATCCCAATTATCCCTGGAGCTGTGGGCTTTCTGGTTCTCCGGACCCTAACCCTAACCCTAACCCTAGAAGTTGCCGACCGCGGCTTTCGGCCACGGCCCCCCCTGGGTTCTGGCTAGGAAAGCAGGGGAAGGAGCCATGTCTGTGCAGTGTCGTGCTCCTCTTGGCAGGCCTTTGCAATCCCAATTATCCCTGGAGCTGTGGGCTTTCTGGTTCTCCGGACCCTAACCCTAACCCTAACCCTAATCCTAGAAGTTGCCGACCGCGGTTTCCGGCCACGGCCCCCCCTGGGTTCTGGCTAGGAAAGCAGGGGAAGGAGCCATGTCGGTGCAGTGTCGTGCTCCTCTTGGCAGGCCTTTGCAATCCCAATTATCCCTGGAGCTGTGGGCTTTCTGGTTCTCCGGACCCTAACCCTAACCCTAACCCTAGAAGTTGCCGACCGCGGTTTCCGGCCACGGCCCCCCCTGGGTTCTGGCTAGGAAAGCAGGGGAAGGAGCCATGTCTGTGCAGTGTCGTGCTCCTCTTGGCAGGCCTTTGCAATCCCAATTATCCCTGGAGCTGTGGGCTTTCTGGTTCTCCGGACCCTAACCCTAACCCTAACCCTAGAAGTTGCCGACCGCGGTTTTCGGCCACGGCCCCCCCGGGGTTCTGGCTAGGAAAGCAGGGGAAGGAGCCATGTCTGTGCAGTGTTGTGCTCCTCTTGGCAGGCCTTTGCAATCCCAATTATCCCTGGAGCTGTGGGCTTTCTGGTTCTCCGGACCCTAACCCTAACCCTAACCCTAGAAGTTGCCGACCACGGTTTCCGGCCACGGCCCCCCCTGGGTTCTGGCTAGGAAAGCAGGGGAAGGAGCCATGTCTGTGCAGTGTCGTGCTCCTCTTGGCAGGCCTTTGCAATCCCAATTATCCCTGGAGCTGTGGGCTTTCTGGTTCTCCGGACCCTAACCCTAACCCTAACCCTAACCCTAGAAGTTGCCGACCGCGGTTTCCGGCCACGGCCCCCCCTGGGTTCTGGCTAGGAAAGCTGGGGACGGAGCCATGTCTGTGCAGTGTCGTGCTCCTCTTGGCAGGCCTTTGCAATCCCAATTATCCCTGGAGCTGTGGGCTTTCTGGTTCTCCGGACCCTAACCCTAACCCTAACCCTAGAAGTTGCCGACCGTGGATTCCGGCCACGTCCCCCCCTGGGTTCTGGCTAGGAAAGCAGGGGAAGGAGCCATGTCTGTGCAGTGTCGTGCTCCTCTTGGCAGGCCTTTGCAATCCCAATTATCTCTGGAGCTGTGGGCTTTCTGGTTCTCCGGACCCTAACCCTAACCCTAGCCCTAGAAGTTGCCGACCGCGGTTTCCGGCCACGGCCCCCGCTGGGTTCTGGCTAGGAAAGCAGGGGAAGGAGCCATGTCTGTGCAGTGTCGTGCTCCTCTTGGCAGGCCTTTGCAATCCCAATTATCCCTGGAGCTGTGGGCTTTCTGGTTCTCCGGACCCTAACCCTAACCCTAACCCTAGAAGTTGCCGACCGCGGTTTCCGGCCACGGCCCCCGCTGGGTTCTGGCTAGGAAAGCAGGGGAAGGAGCCATGTCTGTGCAGTGTCGTGCTCCTCTTGGCAGGCCTTTGCAATCCCAATTATCCCTGGAGCTGTGGGCTTTCTGGTTCTCCGGACCCTAACCCTAACCCTAACCCTAATCCTAGAAGTTGCCGACCGCGGTTTCCAGCCACGGCCCCCCCTGGGTTCTGGCTAGGAAAGCAGGGGAAGGAGCCATGTCGGTACAGTGTCGTGCTCCTCTTGGCAGGCCTTTGCAATCCCAATTATCCCTGGAGCTGTGGGCTTTCTGGTTCTCCGGACCCTAACCCTAACCCTAACCCTAGAAGTTGCCGACCGCGGCTTTCGGCCACGGCCCCCCCTGGGTTCTGGCTAGGAAAGCAGGGGAAGGAGCCATGTCTGTGCAGTGTCGTGCTCCTCTTGGCAGGCCTTTGCAATCCCAATTATCCCTGGAGCTGTGGGCTTTCTGGTTCTCCGGACCCTAACCCTAACCCTAACCCTAGAAGTTGCCGACCGCGGTTTCCAGCCACGGCCCCCCCTGGGTTCTGGCTAGGAAAGCAGGGGAAGGAGCCATGTCGGTACAGTGTCGTGCTCCTCTTGGCAGGCCTTTGCAATCCCAATTATCCCTGGAGCTGTGGGCTTTCTGGTTCTCCGGACCCTAACCCTAACCCTAACCCTAGAAGTTGCCGACCGCGGTTTCCGGCCACGGCCCCCCCCGGGTTCTGGCTAGGAAAGCAGGGGAAGGAGCCATGTCTGTCCAGTGTCGTGCTCCTCTTGGCAGGCCTTTGCAATCCCAATTATCCCTGGAGCTGTGGGCTTTCTGGTTCTCCGGACCCTAACCCTAACCCTAACCCTAGAAGTTGCCGACCGCGGTTTCCGGCCACGGCCCCCCCTGGGTTCTGGCTAGGAAAGCAGGGGAAGGAGCCATGTCTGTGCAGTGTCGTGCTCCTTTGGCAGGCCTTTGCAATCCCAATTATCCCTGGAGCTGTGGGCTTTCTGGTTCTCCGGACCCTAACCCTAACCCTAACCCTAGAAGTTGCCGACCGCGGTTTTCGGCCACGGCCCCCCCTGGGTTCTGGCTAGGAAAGCTGGGGAAGGAGCCATGTCTGTGCAGTGTCGTGCTCCTCTTGGCAGGCCTTTGCAATCCCAATTATCCCTGGAGCTGTGGGCTTTCTGGTTCTCCGGACCCTAACCCTAACCCTAACCCTAGAAGTTGCCGACCGCGGTTTCCGGCCACGGCCCCCCCTGGGTTCTGGCTAGGAAAGCAGGGGAAGGAGCCATGTCTGTGCAGTGTCGTGCTCCTCTTGGCAGGCCTTTGCAATCCCAATTATCCCTGGAGCTGTGGGCTTTCTGGTTCTCCGGACCCTAACCCTAACCCTAACCCTAGAAGTTGCCGACCGCGGTTTTCGGCCACGGCCCCCCCGGGGTTCTGGCTAGGAAAGCAGGGGAAGGAGCCATGTCTGTGCAGTGTTGTGCTCCTCTTGGCAGGCCTTTGCAATCCCAATTATCCCTGGAGCTGTGGGCTTTCTGGTTCTCCGGACCCTAACCCTAACCCTAACCCTAGAAGTTGCCGACCACGGTTTCCGGCCACGGCCCCCCCTGGGTTCTGGCTAGGAAAGCAGGGGAAGGAGCCATGTCTGTGCAGTGTCGTGCTCCTCTTGGCAGGCCTTTGCAATCCCAATTATCCCTGGAGCTGTGGGCTTTCTGGTTCTCCGGACCCTAACCCTAACCCTAACCCTAGAAGTTGCCGACCGCGGTTTCCGGCCACGGCCCCCCCTGGGTTCTGGCTAGGAAAGCAGGGGAAGGAGCCATGTCTGTGCAGTGTCGTGCTCCTTTGGCAGGCCTTTGCAATCCCAATTATCCCTGGAGCTGTGGGCTTTCTGGTTCTCCGGACCCTAACCCTAACCCTAACCCTAGAAGTTGCCGACCGCGGTTTTCGGCCACGGCCCCCCCTGGGTTCTGGCTAGGAAAGCTGGGGAAGGAGCCATGTCTGTGCAGTGTCGTGCTCCTCTTGGCAGGCCTTTGCAATCCCAATTATCCCTGGAGCTGTGGGCTTTCTGGTTCTCCGGACCCTAACCCTAACCCTAACCCTAGAAGTTGCCGACCGCGGTTTTCGGCCACGGCCCCCCCGGGGTTCTGGCTAGGAAAGCAGGGGAAGGAGCCATGTCTGTGCAGTGTCGTGCTCCTCTTGGCAGGCCTTTGCAATCCCAATTATCCCTGGAGCTGTGGGCTTTCTGGTTCTCCGGACCCTAACCCTAACCCTAACCCTAGAAGTTGCCGACCGCGGTTTCCGGCCACGGCCCCCCCTGGGTTCTGGCTAGGAAAGCAGGGGAAGGAGCCATGTCTGTGCAGTGTCGTGCTCCTCTTGGCAGGCCTTTGCAATCCCAATTATCCCTGGAGCTGTGGGCTTTCTGGTTCTCCGGACCCTAACCCTAACCCTAACCCTAGAAGTTGCCGACCGCGGTTTCCGGCCACGGCCCCCCCTGGGTTCTCGCTAGGAAAGCAGGGGAAGGAGCCATGTCTGTGCAGTGTCGTGCTCCTTTGGCAGGCCTTTGCAATCCCAATTATCCCTGGAGCTGTGGGCTTTCTGGTTCTCCGGACCCTAACCCTAACCCTAACCCTAGAAGTTGCCGACCGCGGTTTTCGGCCACGGCCCCCCCTGGGTTCTGGCTAGGAAAGCTGGGGAAGGAGCCATGTCTGTGCAGTGTCGTGCTCCTCTTGGCAGGCCTTTGCAATCCCAATTATCCCTGGAGCTGTGGGCTTTCTGGTTCTCCGGACCCTAACCCTAACCCTAACCCTAGAAGTTGCCGACCGCGGTTTCCGGCCACGGCCCCCCCTGGGTTCTGGCTAGGAAAGCAGGGGAAGGAGCCATGTCTGTGCAGTGTCGTGCTCCTCTTGGCAGGCCTTTGCAATCCCAATTATCCCTGGAGCTGTGGGCTTTCTGGTTCTCCGGACCCTAACCCTAACCCTAACCCTAGAAGTTGCCGACCGCGGTTTTCGGCCACGGCCCCCCCTGGGTTCTGGCTAGGAAAGCTGGGAAAGGAGCCATGTCTGTGCAGTGTCGTGCTCCTCTTGGCAGGCCTTTGCAATCCCAATTATCCGTGGAGCTGTGGGCTTTCTGGTTCTCCGGACCCTAACCCTAACCCTAACCCTAGAAGTTGCCGACCGTGGTTTCCGGCCACGGCCCCCCCCGGGTTCTGGCTAGGAAAGCAGGGGAAGGAGCCATGTCTGTGCAGTGTCGTGCTCCTCTTGGCAGGCCTTTGCAATCCCAATTATCCCTGGAGCTGTGGGCTTTCTGGTTCTCCGGACCCTAACCCTAACCCTAACCCTAGAAGTTGCCGACCGCGGTTTCCGGCCACGGCCCCCCCTGGGTTCTGGCTAGGAAAGCAGGGGAAGGAGCCATGTCTGTGCAGTGTCGTGCTCCTTTTGGCAGGCCTTTGCAATCCCAATTATCCCTGGAGCTGTGGGCTTTCTGGTTCTCCGGACCCTAACCCTAACCCTAACCCTAGAAGTTGCCGACCGCGGTTATCGGCCACGGCCCCCCCTGGGTTCTGGCTAGGAAAGCTGGGGACGGAGCCATGTCTGTGCAGTGTCGTGCTCCTCTTGGCAGGCCTTTGCAATCCCAATTATCCCTGGAGCTGTGGGCTTTCTGGTTCTCCGGACCCTAACCCTAACCCTAACCCTAGAAGTTGCCGATCGTGGATTCCGGCCACGTCCCCCCCTGGGTTCTGGCTAGGAAAGCAGGGGAAGGAGCCATGTCTGTGCAGTGTCGTGCTCCTCTTGGCAGGCCTTTGCAATCCCAATTATCTCTGGAGCTGTGGGCTTTCTGGTTCTCCGGACCCTAACCCTAACCCTAACCCTAGAAGTTGCCGACCGCGGTTTCCGGCCACGGCCCCCGCTGGGTTCTGGCTAGGAAAGCAGGGGAAGGAGCCATGTCTGTGCAGTGTCGTGCTCCTCTTGGCAGGCCTTTGCAATCCCAATTATCCCTGGAGCTGTGGGCTTTCTGGTTCTCCGGACCCTAACCCTAACCCTAACCCTAGAAGTTGCCGACCGCGGTTTCCGGCCACGGCCCCTCCTGGGTTCTCGCTAGGAAAGCAGGGGAAGGAGCCATGTCTGTGCAGTGTCGTGCTCCTTTGGCAGGCCTTTGCAATCCCAATTATCCCTGGAGCTGTGGGCTTTCTGGTTCTCCGGACCCTAACCCTAACCCTAACCCTAACCCTAGAAGTTGCCGACCGCGGTTTCCGGCCACGGCCCCCCCCGGGTTCTGGCTAGGAAAGCAGGGGAAGGAGCCATGTCTGTGCAGTGTCGTGCTCCTCTTGGCAGGCCTTTGCAATCCCAATTATCCCTGGAGCTGTGGGCTTTCTGGTTCTCCGGACCCTAACCCTAACCCTAACCCTAACCCTAGAAGTTGCCGACCGCGGTTTCCGGCCACGGCCCCCCCCGGGTTCTGGCTAGGAAAGCAGGGGAAGGAGCCATGTCTGTGCAGTGTCGTGCTCCTCTTGGCAGGCCTTTGCAATCCCAATTATCCCTGGAGCTGTGGGCTTTCTGGTTCTCCGGACCCTAACCCTAACCCTAACCCTAGAAGTTGCCGACCGCGGTTTTCGGCCACGGCCCCCCCTGGGTTCTGGCTAGGAAAGCAGGGGAAGGAGCCATGTCTGTGCAGTGTCGTGCTCCTCTTGGCAGGCCTTTGCAATCCCAATTATCCCTGGAGCTGTGGGCTTTCTGGTTCTCCGGACCCTAACCCTAACCCTAACCCTAGAAGTTGCCGACCGCGGTTTCCGGCCACGGCCCCCCCTGGGTTCTGGCTAGGAAAGCTGGGGAAGGAGCCATGTCTGTGCAGTGTCGTGCTCCTCTTGGCAGGCCTTTGCAATCCCAATTATCCCTGGAGCTGTGGGCTTTCTGGTTCTCCGGACCCTAACCCTAACCCTAACCCTAGAAGTTGCCGACCGCGGTTTCCGGCCACGGCCCCCCCTGGGTTCTGGCTAGGAAAGCAGGGGAAGGAGCCATGTCTGTGCAGTGTCGTGCTCCTCTTGGCAGGCCTTTGCAATCCCAATTATCCCTGGAGCTGTGGGCTTTCTGGTTCTCCGGACCCTAACCCTAACCCTAACCCTAGAAGTTGCCGACCGCGGTTTCCGGCCACGGCCCCCCCTGGGTTCTGGCTAGGAAAGCAGGGGAAGGATCCATGTCTGTGCAGTGTTGTGCTCCTCTTGGCAGGCCTTTGCAATCCCAATTATCCCTGGAGCTGTGGGCTTTCTGGTTCTCCGGACCCTAACCCTAACCCTAACCCTAGAAGTTGCCGACCGCGGTTTCCGGCCACGGCCCCCCCTGGGTTCTGGCTAGGAAAGCTGGGGAAGGAGCCATGTCTGTGCAGTGTCGTGCTCCTCTTGGCAGGCCTTTGCAATCCCAATTATCCCTGGAGCTGTGGGCTTTCTGGTTCTCCGGACCCTAACCCTAACCCTAACCCTAGAAGTTGCCGACCGCGGTTTCCGGCCACGGCCCCCCCTGGGTTCTGGCTAGGAAAGCTGGGGAAGGAGCCATGTCTGTGCAGTGTTGTGCTCCTCGTGGCAGGTCTTTGCAATCCCAATTATCCCTGGAGCTGTGGGCTTTCTGGTTCTCCGGACCCTAACCCTAACCCTAACCCTAACCCTAGAAGTTGCCGACCGCGGTTTTCGGCCACGGCCCACCCTGGGTTCTGGCTAGGAAAGCTGGGGAAGGAGCCATGTCTGTGCAGTGTTGTGCTCCTCTTGGCAGGCCTTTGCAATCCCAATTATCCCTGGAGCTGTGGGCTTTCTGGTTCTCCGGACCCTAACCCTAACCCTAACCCTAGAAGTTGCCGACCGCGGTTTCCGGCCACGGCCCCCCCTGGGTTCTGGCTAGGAAAGCTGGGGAAGGAGCCATGTCGGTGCAGTGTCGTGCTCCTCTTGGCAGGCCTTTGCAATCCCAATTATCCCTGGAGCTGTGGGCTTTCTGGTTCTCCGGACCCTAACCCTAACCCTAACCCTAGAAGTTGCCGACCGCGGTTTCCGGCCACGGCCCCCCCTGGGTTCTGGCTAGGAAAGCTGGGGAAGGAGCCATGTCGGTGCAGTGTCGTGCTCCTCTTGGCAGGCCTTTGCAATCCCAATTATCGCTGGAGCTGTGGGCTTTCTGGTTCTCCGGACCCTAACCCTAACCCTAACCCTAGAAGTTGCCGACCGCGGTTTCCGGCCACGGCCCCCCCTGGGTTCTGGCTAGGAAAGCTGGGGAAGGAGCCATGTCTGTGCAGTGTCGTGCTCCTCTTGGCAGGCCTTTGCAATCCCAATTATCCCTGGAGCTGTGGGCTTTCTGGTTCTCCGGACCCTAACCCTAACCCTAACCCTAGAAGTTGCCGACCGCGGTTTCTGGGCATGGCCCCCCCTGGGTTCTGGCTAGGAAAGCTGGGGAAGGAGCCATGTCGGTGCAGTGTCGTGCTCCTCTTGGCAGGCCTTTGCAATCCCAATTATCGCTGGAGCTGTGGGCTTTCTGGTTCTCCGGACCCTAACCCTAACCCTAACCCTAGAAGTTGCCGACCGCGGTTTCCGGCCACGGCCCCCCCTGGGTTCTGGCTAGGAAAGCAGGGGAAGGAGCCATGTCTGTGCAGTGTCGTGCTCCTTTTGGCAGGCCTTTGCAATCCCAATTATCCCTGGAGCTGTGGGCTCTCTGATTCTCCGGACCCTAACCCTAACCCTAACCCTAGAAGTTGCCGACCGCGGTTTCCGGCCACGGCCCCCCCTGGGTTCTGGCTAGGAAAGCTGGGGAAGGAGCCATGTCTGTGCAGTGTCGTGCTCCTCTTGGCAGGCCTTTGCAATCCCAATTATCCCTGGAGCTGTGGGCTTTCTGGTTCTCCGGACCCTAACCCTAACCCTAACCCTAGAAGTTGCCGACCGCGGTTTCCGGCCACGGCCCCCCCTGGGTTCTGGCTAGGAAAGCTGGGGAAGGAGCCATGTCTGTGCAGTGTCGTGCTCCTCTTGGCAGGCCTTTGCAATCCCAATTATCCCTGGAGCTGTGGGCTTTCTGGTTCTCCGGACCCTAACCCTAACCCTAACCCTAGAAGTTGCCGACCGCGGTTTTCGGCCACGGCCCCCCCTGGGTTCTGGCTAGGAAAGGTGGGGAAGGAGCCATGTCGGTGCAGTGTCGTGCTCCTCTTGGCAGGCCTTTGCAATCCCAATTATCGCTGGAGCTGTGGGCTTTCTGGTTCTCCGGACCCTAACCCTAACCCTAACCCTAGAAGTTGCCGACCGCGGTTTCCGGCCACGGCCCCCCCTGGGTTCTGGCTAGGAAAGCTGGGGAAGGATCCATGTCTGTGCAGTGTTGTGCTCCTCTTGGCAGGCCTTTGCAATCCCAATTATCCCTGGAGCTGTGGGCTTTCTGGTTCTCCGGACCCTAACCCTAACCCTAACCCTAGAAGTTGCCGACCGCGGTTTCCGGCCACGGCCCCCCCTGGGTTCTGGCTAGGAAAGCTGGGGAAGGAGCCATGTCTGTGCAGTGTCGTGCTCCTCTTGGCAGGCCTTTGCAATCCCAATTATCCCTGGAGCTGTGGGCTTTCTGGTTCTCCGGACCCTAACCCTAACCCTAACCCTAGAAGTTGTCGACCGTGGATTCCGGCCACGGCCCCCCCTGGGTTCTGGCTAGGAAAGCTGGGGAAGGAGCCATGTCTGTGCAGTGTCGTGCTCCTCTTGGCAGGCCTTTGCAATCCCAATTATCCCTGGAGCTGTGGGCTTTCTGGTTCTCCGGACCCTAACCCTAACCCTAACCCTAACCCTAGAAGTTGCCGACCGCGGTTTTCGGCCACGGCCCACCCTGGGTTCTGGCTAGGAAAGCAGGGGAAGGAGCCATGTCTGTGCAGTGTTGTGCTCCTCTTGGCAGGCCTTTGCAATCCCAATTATCCCTGGAGCTGTGGGCTTTCTGGTTCTCCGGACCCTAACCCTAACCCTAACCCTAACCCTAGAAGTTGCCGACCGCGGTTTCCGGCCACGGCCCCCCACGGGTTCTGGCTAGGAAAGCTGGGGAAGGAGCCATGTCTGTGCAGTGTCGTGCTCCTCTTGGCAGGCCTTTGCAATCCCAATTATCCCTGGAGCTGTGGGCTTTCTGGTTCTCCGGACCCTAACCCTAACCCTAACCCTAGAAGTTGCCGAGCGCGGTTTCCGGCCACGGCCCCCCCTGGGTTCTGGCTAGGAAAGCAGGGGAAGGAGCCATGTCTGTGCAGTGTCGTGCTCCTCTTGGCAGTCCTTTGCAATCCCAATTATCCCTGGAGCTGTGGGCTTTCTGGTTCTCCGGACCCTAACCCTAACCCTAGAAGTTGCCGACCGCGGTTTTCGGCCACGGCCCCCCCTGGGTTCTGGCTAGGAAAGCAGGGGAAGGAGCCATGTCTGTGCAGTGTCGTGCTCCTCTTGGCAGGCCTTTGCAATCCCAATTATCCCTGGAGCTGTGGGCTTTCTGGTTCTCCGGACCCTAACCCTAACCCTAACCCTAGAAGTTGCCGACCGCGGTTTCTGGGCATGGCCCCCCCTGGGTTCTGGCTAGGAAAGCTGGGGAAGGAGCCATGTCGGTGCAGTGTCGTGCTCCTCTTGGCAGGCCTTTGCAATCCCAATTATCCCTGGAGCTGTGGGCTTTCTGGTTCTCCGGACCCTAACCCTAACCCTAACCCTAGAAGTTGCCGACCGTGGTTTCCGGCCACGGCCCCCCCTGGGTTCTGGCTAGGAAAGCTGGGGAAGGAGCCATGTCGGTGCAGTGTCGTGCTCCTCTTGGCAGGCCTTTGCAATCCCAATTATCCCTGGAGCTGTGGGCTTTCTGGTTCTCCGGACCCTAACCCTAACCCTAACCCTAGAAGTTGCCGACCGCGGTTTTCGGCCACGGCCCCCCCTGGGTTCTGGCTAGGAAAGCTGGGGAAGGAGCCATGTCTGTGCAGTGTTGTGCTCCTCTTGGCAGGCCTTTGCAATCCCAATTATCCCTGGAGCTGTGGGCTTTCTGGTTCTCCGGACCCTAACCCTAACCCTAACCCTAGAAGTTGCCGACCGCGGTTTCCGGCCACGGCCCCCCCTGGGTTCTGGCTAGGAAAGCTGGGGAAGGAGCCATGTCGGTGCAGTGTCGTGCTCCTCTTGGCAGGCCTTTGCAATCCCAATTATCCCTGGAGCTGTGGGCTTTCTGGTTCTCCGGACCCTAACCCTAACCCTAACCCTAGAAGTTGCCGACCGCGGTTTCCGGCCACGGCCCCCCCTGGGTTCTGGCTAGGAAAGCTGGGGAAGGAGCCATGTCTGTGCAGTGTCGTGCTCCTCTTGGCAGGCCTTTGCAATCCCAATTATCCCTGGAGCTGTGGGCTTTCTGGTTCTCCGGACCCTAACCCTAACCCTAACCCTAGAAGTTGCCGACCGCGGTTTCCGGCCACGGCCCCCCCTGGGTTCTGGCTAGGAAAGCTGGGGAAGGAGCCATGTCTGTGCAGTGTCGTGCTCCTCTTGGCAGGCCTTTGCAATCCCAATTATCCCTGGAGCTGTGGGCTTTCTGGTTCTCCGGACCCTAACCCTAACCCTAACCCTAGAAGTTGCCGACCGCGGTTTTCGGCCACGGCCCCCCCTGGGTTCTGGCTAGGAAAGGTGGGGAAGGAGCCATGTCGGTGCAGTGTCGTGCTCCTCTTGGCAGGCCTTTGCAATCCCAATTATCGCTGGAGCTGTGGGCTTTCTGGTTCTCCGGACCCTAACCCTAACCCTAACCCTAGAAGTTGCCGACCGCGGTTTCCGGCCACGGCCCCCCCTGGGTTCTGGCTAGGAAAGCTGGGGAAGGATCCATGTCTGTGCAGTGTTGTGCTCCTCTTGGCAGGCCTTTGCAATCCCAATTATCCCTGGAGCTGTGGGCTTTCTGGTTCTCCGGACCCTAACCCTAACCCTAACCCTAGAAGTTGCCGACCGCGGTTTCCGGCCACGGCCCCCCCTGGGTTCTGGCTAGGAAAGCTGGGGAAGGAGCCATGTCTGTGCAGTGTCGTGCTCCTCTTGGCAGGCCTTTGCAATCCCAATTATCCCTGGAGCTGTGGGCTTTCTGGTTCTCCGGACCCTAACCCTAACCCTAACCCTAGAAGTTGTCGACCGTGGATTCCGGCCACGGCCCCCCCTGGGTTCTGGCTAGGAAAGCTGGGGAAGGAGCCATGTCTGTGCAGTGTCGTGCTCCTCTTGGCAGGCCTTTGCAATCCCAATTATCCCTGGAGCTGTGGGCTTTCTGGTTCTCCGGACCCTAACCCTAACCCTAACCCTAACCCTAGAAGTTGCCGACCGCGGTTTTCGGCCACGGCCCACCCTGGGTTCTGGCTAGGAAAGCAGGGGAAGGAGCCATGTCTGTGCAGTGTTGTGCTCCTCTTGGCAGGCCTTTGCAATCCCAATTATCCCTGGAGCTGTGGGCTTTCTGGTTCTCCGGACCCTAACCCTAACCCTAACCCTAACCCTAGAAGTTGCCGACCGCGGTTTCCGGCCACGGCCCCCCACGGGTTCTGGCTAGGAAAGCTGGGGAAGGAGCCATGTCTGTGCAGTGTCGTGCTCCTCTTGGCAGGCCTTTGCAATCCCAATTATCCCTGGAGCTGTGGGCTTTCTGGTTCTCCGGACCCTAACCCTAACCCTAACCCTAGAAGTTGCCGAGCGCGGTTTCCGGCCACGGCCCCCCCTGGGTTCTGGCTAGGAAAGCAGGGGAAGGAGCCATGTCTGTGCAGTGTCGTGCTCCTCTTGGCAGTCCTTTGCAATCCCAATTATCCCTGGAGCTGTGGGCTTTCTGGTTCTCCGGACCCTAACCCTAACCCTAGAAGTTGCCGACCGCGGTTTTCGGCCACGGCCCCCCCTGGGTTCTGGCTAGGAAAGCAGGGGAAGGAGCCATGTCTGTGCAGTGTCGTGCTCCTCTTGGCAGGCCTTTGCAATCCCAATTATCCCTGGAGCTGTGGGCTTTCTGGTTCTCCGGACCCTAACCCTAACCCTAACCCTAGAAGTTGCCGACCGCGGTTTCTGGGCATGGCCCCCCCTGGGTTCTGGCTAGGAAAGCTGGGGAAGGAGCCATGTCGGTGCAGTGTCGTGCTCCTCTTGGCAGGCCTTTGCAATCCCAATTATCCCTGGAGCTGTGGGCTTTCTGGTTCTCCGGACCCTAACCCTAACCCTAACCCTAGAAGTTGCCGACCGTGGTTTCCGGCCACGGCCCCCCCTGGGTTCTGGCTAGGAAAGCTGGGGAAGGAGCCATGTCGGTGCAGTGTCGTGCTCCTCTTGGCAGGCCTTTGCAATCCCAATTATCCCTGGAGCTGTGGGCTTTCTGGTTCTCCGGACCCTAACCCTAACCCTAACCCTAGAAGTTGCCGACCGCGGTTTTCGGCCACGGCCCCCCCTGGGTTCTGGCTAGGAAAGCTGGGGAAGGAGCCATGTCTGTGCAGTGTTGTGCTCCTCTTGGCAGGCCTTTGCAATCCCAATTATCCCTGGAGCTGTGGGCTTTCTGGTTCTCCGGACCCTAACCCTAACCCTAACCCTAGAAGTTGCCGACCGCGGTTTCCGGCCACGGCCCCCCCTGGGTTCTGGCTAGGAAAGCTGGGGAAGGAGCCATGTCGGTGCAGTGTCGTGCTCCTCTTGGCAGGCCTTTGCAATCCCAATTATCCCTGGAGCTGTGGGCTTTCTGGTTCTCCGGACCCTAACCCTAACCCTAACCCTAGAAGTTGCCGACCGCGGTTTCCGGCCACGGCCCCCCCTGGGTTCTGGCTAGGAAAGCTGGGGAAGGAGCCATGTCGGTGCAGTGTCGTGCTCCTCTTGGCAGGCCTTTGCAATCCCAATTATCCCTGGAGCTGTGGGCTTTCTGGTTCTCCGGACCCTAACCCTAACCCTAACCCTAGAAGTTGCCGACCGCGGTTTCTGGGCATGGCCCCCCCTGGGTTCTGGCTAGGAAAGCTGGGGAAGGAGCCATGTCGGTGCAGTGTCGTGCTCCTCTTGGCAGGCCTTTGCAATCCCAATTATCGCTGGAGCTGTGGGCTTTCTGGTTCTCCGGACCCTAACCCTAACCCTAACCCTAGAAGTTGCCGACCGCGGTTTCCGGCCACGGCCCCCCCTGGGTTCTGGCTAGGAAAGCAGGGGAAGGAGCCATGTCTGTGCAGTGTCGTGCTCGTTTTGGCAGGCCTTTGCAATCCCAATTATCCCTGGAGCTGTGGGCTTTCTGATTCTCCGGACCCTAACCCTAACCCTAACCCTAGAAGTTGCCGACCGCGGTTTTCGGCCACGGCGCACCCTGGGTTCTGGCTAGGAAAGCTGGGGAAGGAGCCATGTCTGTGCAGTGTTGTGCTCCTCTTGGCAGGCCTTTGCAATCCCAATTATCCCTGGAGCTGTGGGCTTTCTGGTTCTCCGGACCCTAACCCTAACCCTAACCCTAACCCTAGAAGTTGCCGACCGCGGTTTCCGGCCACGGCCCCCCCTGGGTTCTGGCTAGGAAAGCTGGTGAAGGAGCCATGTCGGTGCAGTGTCGTGCTCCTCTTGGCAGGCCTTTGCAATCCCAATTATCCCTGGAGCTGTGGGCTTTCTGGTTCTCCGGACCCTAACCCTAACCCTAACCCTAGAAGTTGCCGACCGCGGTTTCCGGCCACGGCCCCCCCTGGGTTCTGGCTAGGAAAGCAGGGGAAGGAGCCATGTCTGTGCAGTGTCGTGCTCCTTTTGGCAGGCCTTTGCAATCCCAATTATCGCTGGAGCTGTGGGCTTTCTGGTTCTCCGGACCCTAACCCTAACCCTAACCCTAGAAGTTGCCGACCGCGGTTTTCGGCCACGGCCCCCCCTGGGTTCTGGCTAGGAAAGCAGGGGAAGGAGCCATGTCTGTGCAGTGTCGTGCTCCTCTTGGCAGGCCTTTGCAATCCCAATTATCCCTGGAGCTGTGGGCTTTCTGGTTCTCTGGAACCTAACCCTAACCCTAACCCTAGAAGTTGCCGACCGCGGTTTCCGGCCACGTCCCCCCCTGGGTTCTGGCTAGGAAAGCAGGGGAAGGAGCCATGTCTGTGCAGTGTCGTGCTCCTCTTGGCAGGCCTTTGCAATCCCAATTATCCCTGGAGCTGTGGGCTTTCTGGTTCTCCGGACCCTAACCCTAACCCTAACCCTAGAAGTTGCCGACCGCGGTTTCCGGCCACGGCCCCCCCTGGGTTCTGGCTAGGAAAGCTGGGGAAGGAGCCATGTCTGTGCAGTGTTGTGCTCCTCTTGGCAGGCCTTTGCAATCCCAATTATCCCTGGAGCTGTGGGCTTTCTGGTTCTCCGGACCCTAACCCTAACCCTAACCCTAGAAGTTGCCGAGCGCGGTTTCCGGCCACGGCCCCCCCTGGGTTCTGGCTAGGAAAGCTGGGGAAGGAGCCATGTCGGTGCAGTGTCGTGCTCCTCTTGGCAGGCCTTTGCAATCCTAATTATCCCTGGAGCTGTGGGCTTTCTGGTTCTCCGGACCCTAACCCTAACCCTAACCCTAGAAGTTGCCGACCGCGGTTTCCGGCCACGGCCCCCCCTGGGTTCTGGCTAGGAAAGCAGGGGAAGGAGCCATGTCTGTGCAGTGTCGTGCTCCTCTTGGCAGGCCTTTGCAATCCCAATTATCCCTGGAGCTGTGGGCTTTCTGGTTCTCCGGACCCTAACCCTAACCCTAACCCTAGAAGTTGCCGACCGCGGTTTCCGGCCACGGCCCCCCCTGGGTTCTGGCTAGGAAAGCTGGGGAAGGAGCCATGTCTGTGCAGTGTCGTGCTCCTCTTGGCAGGCCTTTGCAATCCCAATTATCCCTGGAGCTGTGGGCTTTCTGGTTCTCCGGACCCTAACCCTAACCCTAGAAGTTGCCGACCGCGGTTTCTGGGCATGGCCCCCCCTGGGTTCTGGCTAGGAAAGCAGGGGAAGGAGCCATGTCGGTGCAGTGTCGTGCTCCTCTTGGCAGGCCTTTGCAATCCCAATTATCCCTGGAGCTGTGGGCTTTCTGGTTCTCCGGACCCTAACCCTAACCCTAACCCTAGAAGTTGCCGACCGTGGTTTCCGGCCACGGCCCCCCCTGGGTTCTGGCTAGGAAAGCTGGGGAAGGAGCCATGTCGGTGCAGTGTCGTGCTCCTCTTGGCAGGCCTTTGCAATCCCAATTATCCCTGGAGCTGTGGGCTTTCTGGTTCTCCGGACCCTAACCCTAACCCTAACCCTAGAAGTTGCCGACCGCGGTTTCCGGCCACGGCCCCCCCCGGGTTCTGGCTAGGAAAGCAGGGGAAGGAGCCATGTCTGTGCAGTGTCGTGCTCCTCTTGGCAGGCCTTTGCAATCCCAATTATCCCTGGAGCTGTGGGCTTTCTGGTTCTCCGGACCCTAACCCTAACCCTAACCCTAGAAGTTGCCGACCGCGGTTTCCGGCCACGGCCCCCCCTGGGTTCTGGCTAGGAAAGCTGGGGAAGGAGCCATGTCTGTGCAGTGTCGTGCTCCTCTTGGCAGGCCTTTGCAATCCCAATTATCCCTGGAGCTGTGGGCTTTCTGGTTCTCCGGACCCTAACCCTAACCCTAACCCTAGAAGTTGCCGACCGCGGTTTCCGGCCACGGCCCCCCCCGGGTTCTGGCTAGGAAAGCAGGGGAAGGAGCCATGTCTGTGCAGTGTCGTGCTCCTCTTGGCAGGCCTTTGCAATCCCAATTATCCCTGGAGCTGTGGGCTTTCTGGTTCTCCGGACCCTAACCCTAACCCTAACCCTAGAAGTTGCCGACCGCGGTTTCCGGCCACGGCCCCCCACGGGTTCTGGCTAGGAAAGCAGGGGAAGGAGCCATGTCTGTGCAGTGTCGTGCTCCTCTTGGCAGGCCTTTGCAATCCCAATTATCCCTGGAGCTGTGGGCTTTCTGGTTCTCCGGACCCTAACCCTAACCCTAACCCTAGAAGTTGCCGACCGCGGTTTCCGGCCACGGCCCCCCCCGGGTTCTGGCTAGGAAAGCTGGGGAAGGAGCCATGTCGGTGCAGTGTCGTGCTCCTCTTGGCAGGCCTTTGCAATCCCAATTATCCCTGGAGCTGTGGGCTTTCTGGTTCTCCGGACCCTAACCCTAACCCTAACCCTAGAAGTTGCCGACCGCGGTTTCCGGCCACGGCCCCCCTGGGTTCTGGCTAGGAAAGCTGGGGAAGGAGCCATGTCGGTGCAGTGTCGTGCTCCTCTTGGCAGGCCTTTGCAATCCCAATTATCCCTGGAGCTGTGGGCTTTCTGGTTCTCCGGACCCTAACCCTAACCCTAACCCTAGAAGTTGCCGACCGCGGTTTCCGGCCACGGCCCCCCCTGGGTTCTGGCTAGGAAAGCAGGGGAAGGAGCCATGTCTGTGCAGTGTCGTGCTCCTCTTGGCAGGCCTTTGCAATCCCAATTATCCCTGGAGCTGTGGGCTTTCTGGTTCTCCGGACCCTAACCCTAACCCTAACCCTAGAAGTTGCCGACCGCGGTTTCCGGCCACGGCCCCCCCTGGGTTCTGGCTAGGAAAGCTGGGGAAGGAGCCATGTCTGTGCAGTGTCGTGCTCCTCTTGGCAGGCCTTTGCAATCCCAATTATCCCTGGAGCTGTGGGCTATCTGGTTCTCCGGACCCTAACCCTAACCCTAACCCTAACCCTAGAAGTTGCCGACCGCGGTTTTCGGCCACGGCCCCCCCTGGGTTCTGGCTAGGAAAGCTGGGGAAGGAGCCATGTCTGTGCAGTGTCGTGCTCCTCTTGGCAGGCCTTTGCAATCCCAATTATCCCTGGAGCTGTGGGCTTTCTGGTTCTCCGGACCCTAACCCTAACCCTAACCCTAACCCTAGAAGGTGCCGACCGCGGTTTTCGGCCACGGCCCCCCCTGGGTTCTGGCTAGGAAAGCAGGGGAAGGAGCCATGTCTGTGCAGTGTCGTGCTCCTCTTGGCAGGCCTTTGCAATCCCAATTATCCCTGGAGCTGTGGGCTTTCTGGTTCTCCGGACCCTAACCCTAACCCTAACCCTAGAAGTTGCCAACCGCGGTTTCCGGCCACGGCCCCCCCTGGGTTCAGGCTAGGAAAGCAGGGGAAGGAGCCATGTCTGTGCAGTGTCGTGCTCCTCTTGGCAGGCCTTTGCAATCCCAATTATCCCTGGAGCTGTGGGCTTTCTGGTTCTCCGGACCCTAACCCTAACCCTAACCCTAGAAGTTGCCGACCGCGGTTTCTGGGCATGGCCCCCCCTGGGTTCTGGCTAGGAAAGCTGGGGAAGGAGCCATGTCGGTGCAGTGTCGTGCTCCTCTTGGCAGGCCTTTGCAATCCCAATTATCCCTGGAGCTGTGGGCTTTCTGGTTCTCCGGACCCTAACCCTAACCCTAACCCTAGAAGTTGCCGACCGCGATTTCCGGCCACGGCCCCCCCCGGGTTCTGGCTAGGAAAGCAGGGGAAGGAGCCATGTCTGTGCAGTGTCGTGCTCCTCTTGGCAGGCCTTTGCAATCCCAATTATCCCTGGAGCTGTGGGCTTTCTGGTTCTCCGGACCCTAACCCTAACCCTAACCCTAGAAGTTGCCGACCGCGGTTTCCGGCCACGGCCCCCCCTGGGTTCTGGCTAGGAAAGCTGGGGAAGGAGCCATGTCTGTGCAGTGTCGTGCTCCTCTTGGCAGGCCTTTGCAATCCCAATTATCCCTGGAGCTGTGGGCTATCTGGTTCTCCGGACCCTAACCCTAACCCTAACCCTAACCCTAGAAGTTGCCGACCGCGGTTTTCGGCCACGGCCCCCCCTGGGTTCTGGCTAGGAAAGCTGGGGAAGGAGCCATGTCTGTGCAGTGTCGTGCTCCTCTTGGCAGGCCTTTGCAATCCCAATTATCCCTGGAGCTGTGGGCTTTCTGGTTCTCCGGACCCTAACCCTAACCCTAACCCTAGAAGTTGCCAACCGCGGTTTCCGGCCACGGCCCCCCCCGGGTTCTGGCTAGGAAAGCAGGGGAAGGAGCCATGTCTGTGCAGTGTCGTGCTCCTCTTGGCAGGCCTTTTCAATCCCAATTATCCCTGGAGCTGTGGGCTTTCTGGTTCTCCGGACCCTAACCCTAACCCTAACCCTAGAAGTTGCCGACCGCGGTTTCTGGGCATGGCCCCCCCTGGGTTCTGGCTAGGAAAGCTGGGGAAGGAGCCATGTCGGTGCAGTGTCGTGCTCCTCTTGGCAGGCCTTTGCAATCCCAATTATCCCTGGAGCTGTGGGCTTTCTGGTTCTCCGGACCCTAACCCTAACCCTAACCCTAGAAGTTGCCGACCGCGGTTTCCGGCCACGGCCCCCCCTGGGTTCTGGCTAGGAAAGCAGGGGAAGGAGCCATGTCTGTGCAGTGTCGTGCTCCTCTTGGCAGGCCTTTGCAATCCCAATTATCCCTGGAGCTGTGGGCTTTCTGGTTCTCCGGACCCTAACCCTAACCCTAACCCTAGAAGTTGCCGACCGCGGTTTCCGGCCACGGCCCCCCCCGGGTTCTGGCTAGGAAAGCAGGGGAAGGAGCCATGTCTGTGCAGTGTCGTGCTCCTCTTGGCAGGCCTTTGCAATCCCAATTATCCCTGGAGCTGTGGGCTTTCTGGTTCTCCGGACCCTAACCCTAACCCTAACCCTAGAAGTTGCCGACCGCGGTTTCCGGCCACGGCCCCCCCTGGGTTCTGGCTAGGAAAGCTGGGGAAGGAGCCATGTCGGTGCAGTGTCGTGCTCCTCTTGGCAGGCCTTTGCAATCCCAATTATCCCTGGAGCTGTGGGCTTTCTGGTTCTCCGGACCCTAACCCTAACCCTAACCCTAGAAGTTGCCGACCGCGATTTCCGGCCACGGCCCCCCCCGGGTTCTGGCTAGGAAAGCAGGGGAAGGAGCCATGTCTGTGCAGTGTCGTGCTCCTCTTGGCAGGCCTTTGCAATCCCAATTATCCCTGGAGCTGTGGGCTTTCTGGTTCTCCGGACCCTAACCCTAACCCTAACCCTAGAAGTTGCCGACCGCAGTTTCCGGCCACGGCCCCCCCTGGGTTCTGGCTAGGAAAGCTGGGGAAGGAGCCATGTTGGTGCAGTGTCGTGCTCCTCTTGGCAGGCCTTTGCAATCCCAATTATCCCTGGAGCTGTGGGCTTTCTGGTTCTCCGGACCCTAACCCTAACCCTAACCCTAGAAGTTGCCGACCGCGGTTTCCGGCCACGGCCCCCCCTGGGTTCTGGCTAGGAAAGCTGGGGAAGGAGCCATGTCTGTGCAGTGTCGTGCTCCTCTTGGCAGGCCTTTGCAATCCCAATTATCCCTGGAGCTGTGGGCTATCTGGTTCTCCGGACCCTAACCCTAACCCTAACCCTAACCCTAGAAGTTACCGACCGTGGTTTTCGGCCACGGCCCCCCCTGGGTTCTGGCTAGGAAAGCTGGGGAAGGAGCCATGTCTGTGCAGTGTCGTGCTCCTCTTGGCAGGCCTTTGCAATCCCAATTATCCCTGGAGCTGTGGGCTTTCTGGTTCTCCGGACCCTAACCCTAACCCTAACCCTAGAAGTTGCCAACCGCGGTTTCCGGCCACGGCCCCCCCTGGGTTCAGGCTAGGAAAGCAGGGGAAGGAGCCATGTCTGTGCAGTGTCGTGCTCCTCTTGGCAGGCCTTTGCAATCCCAATTATCCCTGGAGCTGTGGGCTTTCTGGTTCTCCGGACCCTAACCCTAACCCTAACCCTAGAAGTTGCCGACCGCGGTTTCTGGGCATGGCCCCCCCTGGGTTCTGGCTAGGAAAGCTGGGGAAGGAGCCATGTCGGTGCAGTGTCGTGCTCCTCTTGGCAGGCCTTTGCAATCCCAATTATCCCTGGAGCTGTGGGCTTTCTGGTTCTCCGGACCCTAACCCTAACCCTAACCCTAGAAGTTGCCGACCGCGGTTTCCGGCCACGGCCCCCCCTGGGTTCTGGCTAGGAAAGCAGGGGAAGGAGCCATGTCTGTGCAGTGTCGTGCTCCTCTTGGCAGGCCTTTGCAATCCCAATTATCCCTGGAGCTGTGGGCTTTCTGGTTCTCCGGACCCTAACCCTAACCCTAACCCTAGAAGTTGCCGACCGCGGTTTCCGGCCACGGCCCCCCCCGGGTTCTGGCTAGGAAAGCAGGGGAAGGAGCCATGTCTGTGCAGTGTCGTGCTCCTCTTGGCAGGCCTTTGCAATCCCAATTATCCCTGGAGCTGTGGGCTTTCTGGTTCTCCGGACCCTAACCCTAACCCTAACCCTAGAAGTTGCCGACCGCGGTTTCCGGCCACGGCCCCCCCTGGGTTCTGGCTAGGAAAGCTGGGGAAGGAGCCATGTCGGTGCAGTGTCGTGCTCCTCTTGGCAGGCCTTTGCAATCCCAATTATCCCTGGAGCTGTGGGCTTTCTGGTTCTCCGGACCCTAACCCTAACCCTAACCCTAGAAGTTGCCGACCGCAGTTTCCGGCCACGGCCCCCCCTGGGTTCTGGCTAGGAAAGCTGGGGAAGGAGCCATGTTGGTGCAGTGTCGTGCTCCTCTTGGCAGGCCTTTGCAATCCCAATTATCCCTGGAGCTGTGGGCTTTCTGGTTCTCCGGACCCTAACCCTAACCCTAACCCTAGAAGTTGCCGACCGCGGTTTCCGGCCACGGCCCCCCCCGGGTTCTGTCTAGGAAAGCAGGGGAAGGAGCCATGTCTGTGCAGTGTCGTGCTCCTCTTGGCAGGCCTTTGCAATCCCAATTATCCCTGGAGCTGTGGGCTTTCTGGTTCTCCGGACCCTAACCCTAACCCTAACCCTAGAAGTTGCCGACCGCAGTTTCCGGCCACGGCCCCCCCTGGGTTCTGGCTAGGAAAGCTGGGGAAGGAGCCATGTCGGTGCAGTGTCGTGCTCCTCTTGGCAGGCCTTTGCAATCCCAATTATCCCTGGAGCTGTGGGCTTTCTGGTTCTCCGGACCCTAACCCTAACCCTAACCCTAGAAGTTGCCGACCGCGGTTTCCGGCCACGGCCCCCCCCGGGTTCTGGCTAGGAAAGCAGGGGAAGGAGCCATGTCTGTGCAGTGTCGTGCTCCTCTTGGCAGGCCTTTGCAATCCCAATTATCCCTGGAGCTGTGGGCTTTCTGGTTCTCCGGACCCTAACCCTAACCCTAACCCTAGAAGTTGCCGACCGCGGTTTCCGGCCACGGCCCCCCCTGGGTTCTGGCTAGGAAAGCTGGGGAAGGAGCCATGTCTGTGCAGTGTCGTGCTCCTCTTGGCAGGCCTTTGCAATCCCAATTATCCCTGGAGCTGTGGGCTTTCTGGTTCTCCGGACCCTAACCCTAACCCTAACCCTAGAAGTTGCAGAGCGCGGTTTCCGGCCACGGCCCCCCCTGGGTTCTGGCTAGGAAAGCTGGGGAAGGAGCCATGTCTGTGCAGTGTCGTGCTCCTCTTGGCAGGCCTTTGCAATCCCAATTATCCCTGGAGCTGTGGGCTATCTGGTTCTCCGGACCCTAACCCTAACCCTAACCCTAACCCTAGAAGTTGCCGACCGCGGTTTTCGGCCACGGCCCCCCCTGGGTTCTGGCTAGGAAAGCTGGGGAAGGAGCCATGTCTGTGCAGTGTCGTGCTCCTCTTGGCAGGCCTTTGCAATCCCAATTATCCCTGGAGCTGTGGGCTTTCTGGTTCTCCGGACCCTAACCCTAACCCTAACCCTAGAAGTTGCCGACCGCGGTTTCCGGCCACGGCCCCCCCTGGGTTCAGGCTAGGAAAGCAGGGGAAGGAGCCATGTCTGTGCAGTGTCGTGCTCCTCTTGGCAGGCCTTTGCAATCCCAATTATCCCTGGAGCTGTGGGCTTTCTGGTTCTCCGGACCCTAACCCTAACCCTAACCCTAGAAGTTGCCGACCGCGGTTTCCGGCCACGGCCCCCCCCGGGTTCTGGCTAGGAAAGCAGGGGAAGGAGCCATGTCTGTGCAGTGTCGTGCTCCTCTTGGCAGGCCTTTGCAATCCCAATTATCCCTGGAGCTGTGGGCTTTCTGGTTCTCCGGACCCTAACCCTAACCCTAACCCTAGAAGTTGCCGACCGCGGTTTCCGGCCACGGCCCCCCCTGGGTTCTGGCTAGGAAAGCTGGGGAAGGAGCCATGTCTGTGCAGTGTCGTGCTCCTCTTGGCAGGCCTTTGCAATCCCAATTATCCCTGGAGCTGTGGGCTTTCTGGTTCTCCGGACCCTAACCCTAACCCTAACCCTAGAAGTTGCAGAGCGCGGTTTCCGGCCACGGCCCCCCCTGGGTTCTGGCTAGGAAAGCTGGGGAAGGAGCCATGTCTGTGCAGTGTCGTGCTCCTCTTGGCAGGCCTTTGCAATCCCAATTATCCCTGGAGCTGTGGGCTATCTGGTTCTCCGGACCCTAACCCTAACCCTAACCCTAACCCTAGAAGTTGCCGACCGCGGTTTTCGGCCACGGCCCCCCCTGGGTTCTGGCTAGGAAAGCTGGGGAAGGAGCCATGTCTGTGCAGTGTCGTGCTCCTCTTGGCAGGCCTTTGCAATCCCAATTATCCCTGGAGCTGTGGGCTTTCTGGTTCTCCGGACCCTAACCCTAACCCTAACCCTAGAAGTTGCCGACCGCGGTTTCCGGCCACGGCCCCCCCTGGGTTCAGGCTAGGAAAGCAGGGGAAGGAGCCATGTCTGTGCAGTGTCGTGCTCCTCTTGGCAGGCCTTTGCAATCCCAATTATCCCTGGAGCTGTGGGCTTTCTGGTTCTCCGGACCCTAACCCTAACCCTAACCCTAGAAGTTGCCGACCGCGGTTTCCGGCCACGGCCCCCCCTGGGTTCTGGCTAGGAAAGCAGGGGAAGGAGCCATGTCGGTGCAGTGTCGTGCTCCTCTTGGCAGGCCTTTGCAATCCCAATTATCCCTGGAGCTGTGGGCTTTCTGGTTCTCCGGACCCTAACCCTAACCCTAACCCTAGAAGTTGCCGACCGCGATTTCCGGCCACGGTCCCCCCCGGGTTCTGGCTAGGAAAGCAGGGGAAGGAGCCATGTCTGTGCAGTGTCGTGCTCCTCTTGGCAGGCCTTTGCAATCCCAATTATCCCTGGAGCTGTGGGCTTTCTGGTTCTCCGGACCCTAACCCTAACCCTAACCCTAGAAGTTGCCGACCGCAGTTTCCGGCCACGGCCCCCCCTTGGTTCTGGCTAGGAAAGCTGGGGAAGGAGCCATGTCGGTGCAGTGTCGTGCTCCTCTTGGCAGGCCTTTGCAATCCCAATTATCCCTGGAGCTGTGGGCTTTCTGGTTCTCCGGACCCTAACCCTAACCCTAACCCTAGAAGTTGCCGACCGCGGTTTCTGGCCACGGCCCCCCCCGGGTTCTGGCTAGGAAAGCTGGGGAAGGAGCCATGTCTGTGCAGTGTCGTGCTCCTCTTGGCAGGCCTTTGCAATCCCAATTATCCCTGGAGCTGTGGGCTTTCTGGTTCTCCGGACCCTAACCCTAACCCTAACCCTAGAAGTTGCCGACCGCGGTTTCCGGCCACGGCCCCCCCTGGGTTCTGGCTAGGAAAGCTGGGGAAGGAGCCATGTCGGTGCAGTGTCGTGCTCCTCTTGGCAGGCCTTTGCAATCCCAATTATCCCTGGAGCTGTGGGCTTTCTGGTTCTCCGGACCCTAACCCTAACCCTAACCCTAGAAGTTGCCGACCGCGGTTTCCGGCCACGGCCCCCCCCTGGATTCTGGCTAGGAAAGCTGGGGAAGGAGCCATGTCTGTGCAGTGTCGTGCTCCTCTTGGCAGGCCTTTGCAATCCCAATTATCCCTGGAGCTGTGGGCTTTCTGGTTCTCCGGACCCTAACCCTAACCCTAACCCTAGAAGTTGCCGACCGCGGTTTCCGGCCATGGCCCCCCCTGGGTTCTGGCTAGGAAAGCTGGGGAAGGAGCCATGTCGGTGCAGTGTCGTGCTCCTCTTGGCAGGCCTTTGCAATCCCAATTATCCCTGGAGCTGTGGGCTTTCTGGTTCTCCAGACCCTAACCCTAACCCTAACCCTAGAAGTTGCCGACCGCGGTTTCCGGCCACGGCCCCCCCTGGGTTCTGGCTAGGAAAGCAGGTGAAGGAGCCATGTCTGTGCAGTGTCGTGCTCCTCTTGGCAGGCCTTTGCAATCCCAATTATCCCTGGAGCTGTGGGCTATCTTGTTCTCCGGACCCTAACCCTAACCCTAACCCTAACCCTAGAAGTTGCCGACCGCGGTTTTCGGCCACGGCCCCCCCTGGGTTCTGGCTAGGAAAGCTGGGGAAGGAGCCATGTCTGTGCAGTGTCGTGCTCCTCTTGGCAGGCCTTTGCAATCCCAATTATCCCTGGAGCTGTGGGCTTTCTGGTTCTCCGGACCCTAACCCTAACCCTAACCCTAGAAGTTGCCGACCGCGGTTTCCGGCCACGGCCCCCCCTGGGTTCAGGCTAGGAAAGCAGGGGAAGGAGCCATGTCTGTGCAGTGTCGTGCTCCTCTTGGCAGGCCTTTGCAATCCCAATTATCCCTGGAGCTGTGGGCTTTCTGGTTCTCCGGACCCTAACCCTAACCCTAACCCTAACCCTAGAAGTTGCCGACCGCGGTTTCTGGGCATGGCCCCCCCCGGGTTCTGGCTAGGAAAGCTGGGGAAGGAGCCATGTCTGTGCAGTGTCGTGCTCCTCTTGGCAGGCCTTTGCAATCCCAATTATCCCTGGAGCTGTGGGCTTTCTGGTTCTCCGGACCCTAACCCTAACCCTAACCCTAGAAGTTGCCGACCGCGGTTTCCGGCCACGGCCCCCCCTGGGTTCAGGCTAGGAAAGCAGGGGAAGGAGCCATGTCTGTGCAGTGTCGTGCTCCTCTT
This sequence comes from Rhynochetos jubatus, assembly GCA_027574665.1. NCBI lineage: Eukaryota > Metazoa > Chordata > Aves > Eurypygiformes > Rhynochetidae > Rhynochetos > Rhynochetos jubatus. Next base: position 7,443,019 of record CM050661.1, read on the forward strand.
GGCAGGCCTTTGCAATCCCAATTATCCCTGGAGCTGTGGGCTTTCTGGTTCTCCGGACCCTAACCCTAACCCTAACCCTAGAAGTTGCCGACCGCGGTTTCTGGGCATGGCCCCCCCCGGGTTCTGGCTAGGAAAGCTGGGGAAGGAGCCATCTCGGTGCAGTGTCGTGCTCCTCTTGGCAGGCCTTTGCAATCCCAATTATCCCTGGAGCTGTGGGCTTTCTGGTTCTCCGGACCCTAACCCTAACCCTAACCCTAGAAGTTGCCGACCGCGGTTTCCGGCCACGGCCCCCCCTGGGTTCTGGCTAGGAAAGCAGGGGAAGGAGCCATGTCTGTGCAGTGTCGTGCTCCTCTTGGCAGGCCTATGCAATCCCAATTATCCCTGGAGCTGTGGGCTTTCTGGTTCTCCGGACCCTAACCCTAACCCTAACCCTAGAAGTTGCCGACCTCGGTTTCCGGCCACGGCCCCCCCCGGGTTCTGGCTAGGAAAGCTGGGGAAGGAGCCATGTCTGTGCAGTGTCGTGCTCCTCTTGGCAGGCCTTTGCAATCCCAATTATCCCTGGAGCTGTGGGCTTTCTGGTTCTCCGGACCCTAACCCTAACCCTAACCCTAGAAGTTGCCGACCGCGGTTTCCGGCCACGGCCCCCCCTGGGTTCTGGCTAGGAAAGCAGGGGAAGGAGCCATGTCGGTGCAGTGTCGTGCTCCTCTTGGCAGGCCTTTGCAATCCCAATTATCCCTGGAGCTGTGGGCTTTCTGGTTCTCCGGACCCTAACCCTAACCCTAACCCTAGAAGTTGCCGACCGCGATTTCCGGCCACGGCCCCCCCCGGGTTCTGGCTAGGAAAGCAGGGGAAGGAGCCATGTCGGTGCAGTGTCGTGCTCCTCTTGGCAGGCCTTTGCAATCCCAATTATCCCTGGAGCTGTGGGCTTTCTGGTTCTCCGGACCCTAACCCTAACCCTAACCCTAGAAGTTGCCGACCGCGGTTTCCGGCCATGGCCCCCCCTGGGTTCTGGCTAGGAAAGCTGGGGAAGGAGCCATGTCGGTGCAGTGTCGTGCTCCTCTTGGCAGGCCTTTGCAATCCCAATTATCCCTGGAGCTGTGGGCTTTCTGGTTCTCCAGACCCTAACCCTAACCCTAACCCTAGAAGTTGCCGACCGCGGTTTCCGGCCACGGCCCCCCCTGGGTTCTGGCTAGGAAAGCAGGTGAAGGAGCCATGTCTGTGCAGTGTCGTGCTCCTCTTGGCAGGCCTTTGCAATCCCAATTATCCCTGGAGCTGTGGGCTATCTGGTTCTCCGGACCCTAACCCTAACCCTAACCCTAACCCTAGAAGTTGCCGACCGCGGTTTTCGGCCACGGCCCCCCCTGGGTTCTGGCTAGGAAAGCTGGGGAAGGAGCCATGTCTGTGCAGTGTCGTGCTCCTCTTGGCAGGCCTTTGCAATCCCAATTATCCCTGGAGCTGTGGGCTTTCTGGTTCTCCGGACCCTAACCCTAACCCTAACCCTAGAAGTTGCCGACCGCGGTTTCCGGCCACGGCCCCCCCTGGGTTCAGGCTAGGAAAGCAGGGGAAGGAGCCATGTCTGTGCAGTGTCGTGCTCCTCTTGGCAGGCCTTTGCAATCCCAATTATCCCTGGAGCTGTGGGCTTTCTGGTTCTCCGGACCCTAACCCTAACCCTAACCCTAGAAGTTGCCGACCGCGGTTTCCGGCCATGGCCCCCCCTGGGTTCTGGCTAGGAAAGCTGGGGAAGGAGCCATGTCGGTGCAGTGTCGTGCTCCTCTTGGCAGGCCTTTGCAATCCCAATTATCCCTGGAGCTGTGGGCTTTCTGGTTCTCCGGACCCTAACCCTAACCCTAACCCTAGAAGTTGCCGACCGCGGTTTCCGGCCACGGCCCCCCCTGGGTTCAGGCTAGGAAAGCAGGGGAAGGAGCCATGTCTGTGCAGTGTCGTGCTCCTCTTGGCAGGCCTTTGCAATCCCAATTATCCCTGGAGCTGTGGGCTTTCTGGTTCTCCGGACCCTAACCCTAACCCTAACCCTAACCCTAGAAGTTGCCGACCGCGGTTTCTGGGCATGGCCCCCCCCGGGTTCTGGCTAGGAAAGCTGGGGAAGGAGCCATGTCTGTGCAGTGTCGTGCTCCTCTTGGCAGGCCTTTGCAATCCCAATTATCCCTGGAGCTGTGGGCTTTCTGGTTCTCCGGACCCTAACCCTAACCCTAACCCTAGAAGTTGCCGACCGCGGTTTCCGGCCACGGCCCCCCCTGGGTTCAGGCTAGGAAAGCAGGGGAAGGAGCCATGTCTGTGCAGTGTCGTGCTCCTCTTGGCAGGCCTTTGCAATCCCAATTATCCCTGGAGCTGTGGGCTTTCTGGTTCTCCGGACCCTAACCCTAACCCTAACCCTAGAAGTTGCCGACCGCGGTTTCTGGGCATGGCCCCCCCCGGGTTCTGGCTAGGAAAGCTGGGGAAGGAGCCATCTCGGTGCAGTGTCGTGCTCCTCTTGGCAGGCCTTTGCAATCCCAATTATCCCTGGAGCTGTGGGCTTTCTGGTTCTCCGGACCCTAACCCTAACCCTAACCCTAGAAGTTGCCGACCGCGGTTTCCGGCCACGGCCCCCCCTGGGTTCTGGCTAGGAAAGCAGGGGAAGGAGCCATGTCTGTGCAGTGTCGTGCTCCTCTTGGCAGGCCTATGCAATCCCAATTATCCCTGGAGCTGTGGGCTTTCTGGTTCTCCGGACCCTAACCCTAACCCTAACCCTAGAAGTTGCCGACCTCGGTTTCCGGCCACGGCCCCCCCCGGGTTCTGGCTAGGAAAGCTGGGGAAGGAGCCATGTCTGTGCAGTGTCGTGCTCCTCTTGGCAGGCCTTTGCAATCCCAATTATCCCTGGAGCTGTGGGCTTTCTGGTTCTCCGGACCCTAACCCTAACCCTAACCCTAGAAGTTGCCGACCGCGGTTTCCGGCCACGGCCCCCCCTGGGTTCTGGCTAGGAAAGCAGGGGAAGGAGCCATGTCGGTGCAGTGTCGTGCTCCTCTTGGCAGGCCTTTGCAATCCCAATTATCCCTGGAGCTGTGGGCTTTCTGGTTCTCCGGACCCTAACCCTAACCCTAACCCTAGAAGTTGCCGACCGCGATTTCCGGCCACGGCCCCCCCCGGGTTCTGGCTAGGAAAGCAGGGGAAGGAGCCATGTCGGTGCAGTGTCGTGCTCCTCTTGGCAGGCCTTTGCAATCCCAATTATCCCTGGAGCTGTGGGCTTTCTGGTTCTCCGGACCCTAACCCTAACCCTAACCCTAGAAGTTGCCGACCGCGGTTTCCGGCCATGGCCCCCCCTGGGTTCTGGCTAGGAAAGCTGGGGAAGGAGCCATGTCGGTGCAGTGTCGTGCTCCTCTTGGCAGGCCTTTGCAATCCCAATTATCCCTGGAGCTGTGGGCTTTCTGGTTCTCCAGACCCTAACCCTAACCCTAACCCTAGAAGTTGCCGACCGCGGTTTCCGGCCACGGCCCCCCCTGGGTTCTGGCTAGGAAAGCAGGTGAAGGAGCCATGTCTGTGCAGTGTCGTGCTCCTCTTGGCAGGCCTTTGCAATCCCAATTATCCCTGGAGCTGTGGGCTATCTGGTTCTCCGGACCCTAACCCTAACCCTAACCCTAACCCTAGAAGTTGCCGACCGCGGTTTTCGGCCACGGCCCCCCCTGAGTTCTGGCTAGGAAAGCTGGGGAAGGAGCCATGTCTGTGCAGTGTCGTGCTCCTCTTGGCAGGCCTTTGCAATCCCAATTATCCCTGGAGCTGTGGGCTTTCTGGTTCTCCGGACCCTAACCCTAACCCTAACCCTAGAAGTTGCCGACCGCGGTTTCCGGCCACGGCCCCCCCTGGGTTCAGGCTAGGAAAGCAGGGGAAGGAGCCATGTCTGTGCAGTGTCGTGCTCCTCTTGGCAGGCCTTTGCAATCCCAATTATCCCTGGAGCTGTGGGCTTTCTGGTTCTCCGGACCCTAACCCTAACCCTAACCCTAGAAGTTGCCGACCGCGGTTTCCGGCCATGGCCCCCCCTGGGTTCTGGCTAGGAAAGCTGGGGAAGGAGCCATGTCGGTGCAGTGTCGTGCTCCTCTTGGCAGGCCTTTGCAATCCCAATTATCCCTGGAGCTGTGGGCTTTCTGGTTCTCCGGACCCTAACCCTAACCCTAACCCTAGAAGTTGCCGACCGCGGTTTCCGGCCACGGCCCCCCCTGGGTTCTGGCTAGGAAAGCAGGTGAAGGAGCCATGTCTGTGCAGTGTCGTGCTCCTCTTGGCAGGCCTTTGCAATCCCAATTATCCCTGGAGCTGTGGGCTATCTGGTTCTCCGGACCCTAACCCTAACCCTAACCCTAACCCTAGAAGTTGCCGACCGCGGTTTTCGGCCACGGCCCCCCCTGGGTTCTGGCTAGGAAAGCTGGGGAAGGAGCCATGTCTGTGCAGTGTCGTGCTCCTCTTGGCAGGCCTTTGCAATCCCAATTATCCCTGGAGCTGTGGGCTTTCTGGTTCTCCGGACCCTAACCCTAACCCTAACCCTAGAAGTTGCCGACCGCGGTTTCCGGCCACGGCCCCCCCTGGGTTCAGGCTAGGAAAGCAGGGGAAGGAGCCATGTCTGTGCAGTGTCGTGCTCCTCTTGGCAGGCCTTTGCAATCCCAATTATCCCTGGAGCTGTGGGCTTTCTGGTTCTCCGGACCCTAACCCTAACCCTAACCCTAGAAGTTGCCGACCGCGGTTTCTGGGCATGGCCCCCCCTGGGTTCTGGCTAGGAAAGCTGGGGAAGGAGCCATCTCGGTGCAGTGTCGTGCTCCTCTTGGCAGGCCTTTGCAATCCCAATTATCCCTGGAGCTGTGGGCTTTCTGGTTCTCCGGACCCTAACCCTAACCCTAACCCTAGAAGTTGCCGACCGCGGTTTCCGGCCACGGCCCCCCCTGGGTTCTGGCTAGGAAAGCAGGGGAAGGAGCCATGTCTGTGCAGTGTCGTGCTCCTCTTGGCAGGCCTATGCAATCCCAATTATCCCTGGAGCTGTGGGCTTTCTGGTTCTCCGGACCCTAACCCTAACCCTAACCCTAGAAGTTGCCGACCTCGGTTTCCGGCCACGGCCCCCCCCGGGTTCTGGCTAGGAAAGCAGGGGAAGGAGCCATGTCTGTGCAGTGTCGTGCTCCTCTTGGCAGGCCTTTGCAATCCCAATTATCCCTGGAGCTGTGGGCTTTCTGGTTCTCCGGACCCTAACCCTAACCCTAACCCTAGAAGTTGCCGACCGCGGTTTCCGGCCACGGCCCCCCCTGGGTTCTGGCTAGGAAAGCAGGGGAAGGAGCCATGTCGGTGCAGTGTCGTGCTCCTCTTGGCAGGCCTTTGCAATCCCAATTATCCCTGGAGCTGTGGGCTTTCTGGTTCTCCGGACCCTAACCCTAACCCTAACCCTAGAAGTTGCCGACCGCGATTTCCGGCCACGGCCCCCCCCGGGTTCTGGCTAGGAAAGCAGGGGAAGGAGCCATGTCTGTGCAGTGTCGTGCTCCTCTTGGCAGGCCTTTGCAATCCCAATTATCCCTGGAGCTGTGGGCTTTCTGGTTCTCCGGACCCTAACCCTAACCCTAACCCTAGAAGTTGCCGACCGCAGTTTCCGGCCACGGCCCCCCCTGGGTTCTGGCTAGGAAAGCTGGGGAAGGAGCCATGTCGGTGCAGTGTCGTGCTCCTCTTGGCAGGCCTTTGCAATCCCAATTATCCCTGGAGCTGTGGGCTTTCTGGTTCTCCGGACCCTAACCCTAACCCTAACCCTAGAAGTTGCCGACCGCGGTTTCTGGCCACGGCCCCCCCCGGGTTCTGGCTAGGAAAGCTGGGGAAGGAGCCATGTCTGTGCAGTGTCGTGCTCCTCTTGGCAGGCCTTTGCAATCCCAATTATCCCTGGAGCTGTGGGCTTTCTGGTTCTCCGGACCCTAACCCTAACCCTAACCCTAGAAGTTGCCGACCGCGGTTTCCGGCCACGGCCCCCCCTGGGTTCTGGCTAGGAAAGCTGGGGAAGGAGCCATGTCGGTGCAGTGTCGTGCTCCTCTTGGCAGGCCTTTTCAATCCCAATTATCCCTGGAGCTGTGGGCTTTCTGGTTCTCCGGACCCTAACCCTAACCCTAACCCTAGAAGTTGCCGACCGCGGTTTCCGGCCACGGCCCCCCCCTAGATTCTGGCTAGGAAAGCAGGGGAAGGAGCCATGTCTGTGCAGTGTTGTGCTCCTCTTGGCAGGCCTTTGCAATCCCAATTATCCCTGGAGCTGTGGGCTTTCTGGTTCTCCGGACCCTAACCCTAACCCTAACCCTAGAAGTTGCCGACCGCGGTTTCCGGCCATGGCCCCCCCTGGGTTCTGGCTAGGAAAGCTGGGGAAGGAGCCATGTCGGTGCAGTGTCGTGCTCCTCTTGGCAGGCCTTTGCAATCCCAATTATCCCTGGAGCTGTGGGCTTTCTGGTTCTCCAGACCCTAACCCTAACCCTAACCCTAGAAGTTGCCGACCGCGGTTTCCGGCCACGGCCCCCCCTGGGTTCTGGCTAGGAAAGCAGGTGAAGGAGCCATGTCTGTGCAGTGTCGTGCTCCTCTTGGCAGGCCTTTGCAATCCCAATTATCCCTGGAGCTGTGGGCTTTCTGGTTCTCCGGACCCTAACCCTAACCCTAACCCTAGAAGTTGCCGACCGCGGTTTCTGGCCACGGACCCCCCCGGGTTCTGGCTAGGAAAGCTGGGGAAGGAGCCATGTCTGTGCAGTGTTGTGCTCCTCTGGGCAGGCCTTTGCAATCCCAATTATCCCTGGAGCTGTGGGCTTTCTGGTTCTCCGGACCCTAACCCTAACCCTAACCCTAGAAGTTGCCGACCGCGGTTTCCGGCCACGGCCCCCCCCGGGTTCTGGCTAGGAAAGCAGGGGAAGGAGCCATGTCGGTGCAGTGTCGTGCTCCTCTTGGCAGGCCTTTGCAATCCCAATTATCCCTGGAGCTGTGGGCTTTCTGGTTCTCCGGACCCTAACCCTAACCCTAACCCTAGAAGTTGCCGACCGTGGTTTCTGGCCAAGGCCCCCCCTGGGTTCTGGCTAGGAAAGCAGGGGAAGGAGCCATGTCTGTGCAGTGTCGTGCTCCTCTTGGCAGGCCTTTGCAATCCCAATTATCCCTGGAGCTGTGGGCTTTCTGGTTCTCCGGACCCTAACCCTAACCCTAACCCTAGAAGTTGCCGACCGCGGTTTCCGGCCACGGCCCCCCCTGGGTTCTGGCTAGGAAAGCACGGGAAGGAGCCATGTCTGTGCATTATCGTGCTCCTCTTGGCAGGCCTTTGCAATCCCAATTATCCCTGGAGCTGTGGGCTTTCTGGTTCTCCGGACCCTAACCCTAACCCTAACCCTAGAAGTTGCCGACCGCGGTTTCCGGCCACGGCCCCCCCTGGGTTCTGGCTAGGAAAGCAGGGGAAGGAGCCATGTCTGTGCAGTGTCGTGCTCCTCTTGGCAGGCCTTTGCAATCCCAATTATCCCTGGAGCTGTGGGCTTTCTGGTTCTCCGGACCCTAACCCTAACCCTAACCCTAGAAGTTGCCGACCGCGGTTTCCGGCCACGGCCCCCCCCGGGTTCTGGCTAGGAAAGCTGGGGAAGGAGCCATGTCTGTGCAGTGTCGTGCTCCTCTTGGCAGGCCTTTGCAATCCCAATTATCCCTGGATCTGTGGGCTTTCTGGTTCTCCGGACCCTAACCCTAACCCTAACCCTAGAAGTTGCCGACCGCGGTTTCCGGCCATGGTCCCGGCTGGGTTCTGGCTAGGAAAGCTGGGGAAGGAGCCATGTCTGTGCAGTGTCGTGCTCCTCTTGGCAGGCCTTTGCAATCCCAATTATCCCTGGAGCTGTGGGCTTTCTGGTTCTCCGGACCCTAACCCTAACCCTAACCCTAGAAGTTGCCGACTGTGGTTTCCGGCCACGGCCCCCCCTGGGTTCTGGCTAGGAAAGCAGGGGAAGGAGCCATGTCTGTGCAGTGTCGTGCTCCTCTTGGCAGGCCTTTGCAATCCCAATTATCCCTGGAGCTGTGGGCTTTCTGGTTCTCCGGACCCTAACCCTAACCCTAACCCTAGAAGTTGCCGACCGCGGTTTCCGGCCACGGCCCCCCCTGGGTTCTGGCTAGGAAAGCAGGGGAAGGAGCCATGTCTGTGCAGTGTCGTGCTCCTCTTGGCAGGCCTTTGCAATCCCAATTATCCCTGGAGCTGTGGGCTTTCTGGTTCTCCGGACCCTAACCCTAACCCTAACCCTAGAAGTTGCCGACCGCGGTTTCCGGCCACGGCCCCCCCCTGGGTTCTGGCTAGGAAAGCAGGGGAAGGAGCCATGTCTGTGCAGTGTCGTGCTCCTCTTGGCAGGCCTTTGCAATCCCAATTATCCCTGGAGCTGTGGGCTTTCTGGTTCTCCGGACCCTAACCCTAACCCTAACCCTAGAAGTTGCCGACCGCGGTTTCCGGCCACGGCCCCCCCTGGGTTCTGGCTAGGAAAGCTGGGGAAGGAGCCATGTCTGTGCAGTGTCGTGCTCCTCTTGGCAGGCCTTTGCAATCCCAATTATCCCTGGAGCTGTGGGCTTTCTGGTTCTCCGGACCCTAACCCTAACCCTAACCCTAGAAGTTGCCGACCGCGGTTTCCGGCCACGGCCCCCCCTGGGTTCTGGCTAGGAAAGCTGGGGAAGGAGCCATGTCGGTGCAGTGTCGTGCTACTCTTGGCAGGCCTTTGCAATCCCAATTATCCCTGGAGCTGTGGGCTTTCTGGTTCTCCGGACCCTAACCCTAACCCTAACCCTAGAAGTTGCCGACCGCGGTTTCCGGCCACGGCCCCCTCTGGGTTCTGGCTAGGAAAGCTGGGGAAGGAGCCATGTCTGTGCAGTGTCGTGCTCCTCTTGGCAGGCCTTTGCAATCCCAATTATCCCTGGAGCTGTGGGCTTTCTGGTTCTCCGGACCCTAACCCTAACCCTAACCCTAACCCTAGTAGTTGCCGACCCCGGTTTCTGGCCACGGCCCCCCCTGGGTTCTGGCTAGGAAAGCAGGGGAAGGAGCCATGTCTGTGCAGTGTCGTGCTCCTCTTGGCAGGCCTTTGCAATCCCAATTATCCCTGGAGCTGTGGGCTTTCTGGTTCTCCGGACCCTAACCCTAACCCTAACCCTAGAAGTTGCCGACCGCGGTTTCTGGGCATGGCCCCCCCTGGGTTCTGGCTAGGAAAGCTGGGGAAGGAGCCATGTCTGTGCAGTGTCGTGCTCCTCTTGGCAGGCCTTTGCAATCCCAATTATCCCTGGAGCTGTGGGCTTTCTGGTTCTCCGGACCCTAACCCTAACCCTAACCCTAGAAGTTGCCGACCGCGGTTTCCGGCCAATGCCCCCCCTGGTTTCTGGCTATTAAAGCAGGGGAAGGAGCCATGTCGGTGCACTGTCGTGCTCCTCTTGGCAGGCCTTTGCAATCCCAATTATCCCTGGAGCTGTGGGCTTTCTGGTTCTCCGGACCCTAACCCTAACCCTAACCCTAGAAGTTGCCGACCGCGGTTTCCGGCCACGGCCCCCCCTGGGTTCTGGCTAGGAAAGCTGGGGAAGGAGCCATGTCGGTGCAGTGTCGTGTTCCTCTTGGCAGGCCTTTGCAATCCCAATTATCCCTGGAGCTGTGGGCTTTCTGGTTCTCCGGACCCTAACCCTAACCCTAACCCTAACCCTAGTAGTTGCCGACCCCGGTTTCCGGCCACGGCCCCCCCTGGGTTCTGGCTAGGAAAGCAGGGGAAGGAGCCATGTCTGTGCAGTGTCGTGCTCCTCTTGGCAGGCCTTTGCAATCCCAATTATCCCTGGAGCTGTGGGCTTTCTGGTTCTCCGGACCCTAACCCTAACCCTAACCCTAGAAGTTGCAGACCGTGGATTCCGGCCACGTCCCCCCCTGGGTTCTGGCTAGGAAAGCAGGGGAAGGAGCCATGTCGGTGCAGTGTCGTGCTCCTCTTGGCAGGCCTTTGCAATCCCAATTATCCCTGGAGCTGTGGGCTTTCTGGTTCTCCGGACCCTAACCCTAACCCTAACCCTAGAAGTTGCCGACCGCGATTTCCGGCCACGGCCCCCCCTGGGTTCTGGCTAGGAAAGCAGGGGAAGGAGCCATGTCTGTGCAGTGTCGTGCTCCTCTTGGCAGGCCTTTGCAATCCCAATTATCCCTGGAGCTGTGGGCTTTCTGGTTCTCCGGACCCTAACCCTAACCCTAACCCTAGAAGTTGCCGACCGCGGTTTCTGGGCATGGCCCCCCCTGGGTTCTGGCTAGGAAAGCTGGGGAAGGAGCCATGTCTGTGCAGTGTCGTGCTCCTCTTGGCAGGCCTTTGCAATCCCAATTATCCCTGGAGCTGTGGGCTTTCTGGTTCTCCGGACCCTAACCCTAACCCTAACCCTAGAAGTTGCCGACCGCGGTTTCCGGCCACGGCCCCCCCTGGGTTCTGGCTAGGAAAGCTGGGGAAGGAGCCATGTCTGTGCAGTGTCGTGCTCCTCTTGGCAGGCCTTTGCAATCCCAATTATCCCTGGAGCTGTGGGCTTTCTGGTTCTCCGGACCCTAACCCTAACCCTAACCCTAGAAGTTGCCGACCGCGGTTTCCGGCCACGGCCCCCCCTGGGTTCTGGCTAGGAAAGCAGGGGAAGGAGCCATGTCTGTGCAGTGTCGTGCTCCTCTTGGCAGGCCTTTGCAATCCCAATTATCCCTGGAGCTGTGGGCTTTCTGGTTCTCCGGACCCTAACCCTAACCCTAACCCTAGAAGTTGCCGACCGCGGTTTCCGGCCACGGCCCCCCCTGGGTTCTGGCTAGGAAAGCTGGGGAAGGAGCCATGTCTGTGCAGTGTCGTGCTCCTCTTGGCAGGCCTTTGCAATCCCAATTATCCCTGGAGCTGTGGGCTTTCTGGTTCTCCGGACCCTAACCCTAACCCTAACCCTAGAAGTTGCCGACCGCGGTTTCCGGCCACGGCCCCCCCTGGGTTCTGGCTAGGAAAGCAGGGGAAGGAGCCATGTCTGTGCAGTGTCGTGCTCCTCTTGGCAGGCCTTTGCAATCCCAAATATCCCTGGAGCTGTGGGCTTTCTGGTTCTCCGGACCCTAACCCTAACCCTAACCCTAGAAGTTGCCGACCGCGGTTTCCGGCCACGGCCCCCCCTGTGTTCTGGCTAGGAAAGCTGGGGAAGGAGCCATGTCTGTGCAGTGTCGTGCTCCTCTTGGCAGGCCTTTGCAATCCCAATTATCCCTGGAGCTGTGGGCTTTCTGGTTCTCCGGACCCTAACCCTAACCCTAACCCTAGAAGTTGCCGACCGCGGTTTCCGGCCACGGCCCCCCCTGGGTTCTGGCTAGGAAAGCTGGGGAAGGAGCCATGTCGGTGCAGTGTCGTGCTACTCTTGGCAGGCCTTTGCAATCCCAATTATCCCTGGAGCTGTGGGCTTTCTGGTTCTCCGGACCCTAACCCTAACCCTAACCCTAGAAGTTGCCGACCGCGGTTTCCGGCCACGGCCCCCTCTGGGTTCTGGCTAGGAAAGCTGGGGAAGGAGCCATGTCGGTGCAGTGTCGTGCTCCTCTTGGCAGGCCTTTGCAATCCCAATTATCCCTGGAGCTGTGGGCTTTCTGGTTCTCCGGACCCTAACCCTAACCCTAATCCTAGATGTTGCCGACGGCGGTTTCCGGCCACGGTCCCCCCTGGGTTCTGGCTAGGAAAGCTGGGGAAGGAGCCATGTCTGTGCAGTGTCGTGTTCCTCTTGGCAGGCCTTTGCAATCCCAATTATCCCTGGAGCTGTGGGCTTTCTGGTTCTCCGGACCCTAACCCTAACCCTAACCCTAACCCTAGTAGTTGCCGACCCCGGTTTCCGGCCACGGCCCCCCCTGGGTTCTGGCTAGGAAAGCAGGGGAAGGAGCCATGTCTGTGCAGTGTCGTGCTCCTCTTGGCAGGCCTTTGCAATCCCAATTATCCCTGGAGCTGTGGGCTTTCTGGTTCTCCGGACCCTAACCCTAACCCTAACCCTAGAAGTTGCAGACCGTGGATTCCGGCCACGGCCCCCCCTGGGTTCTGGCTAGGAAAGCAGGGGAAGGAGCCATGTCGGTGCAGTGTCGTGCTCCTCTTGGCAGGCCTTTGCAATCCCAATTATCCCTGGAGCTGTGGGCTTTCTGGTTCTCCGGACCCTAACCCTAACCCTAACCCTAGAAGTTGCCGACCGCGGTTTCCGGCCACGGCCCCCCCTGGGTTCTGGCTAGGAAAGCAGGGGAAGGAGCCATGTCTGTGCAGTGTCGTGCTCCTCTTGGCAGGCCTTTGCAATCCCAATTATCCCTGGAGCTGTGGGCTTTCTGGTTCTCCGGACCCTAACCCTAACCCTAACCCTAGAAGTTGCCGACCGCGGTTTCCGGCCACGGCCCCCCCTGGGTTCTGGCTAGGAAAGCTGGGGAAGGAGCCATGTCTGTGCAGTGTCGTGCTCCTCTTGGCAGGCCTTTGCAATCCCAATTATCCCTGGAGCTGTGGGCTTTCTGGTTCTCCGGACCCTAACCCTAACCCTAACCCTAGAAGTTGCCAACCGCGGTTTCCGGCCACGGCCCCCCCTGGGTTCTGGCTAGGAAAGCTGGGGAAGGAGCCATGTCGGTGCAGTGTCGTGCTCCTCTTGGCAGGCCTTTGCAATCCCAATTATCCCTGGAGCTGTGGGCTTTCTGGTTCTCCGGACCCTAACCCTAACCCTAACCCTAGAAGTTGCCGACCGCGGTTTCCGGCCACGGTCCCCCCTGGGTTCTGGCTAGGAAAGCTGGGGAAGGAGCCATGTCTGTGCAGTGTCGTGCTCCTCTTGGCAGGCCTTTGCAATCCCAATTATCCCTGGAGCTGTGGGCTTTCTGGTTCTCCGGACCCTAACCCTAACCCTAACCCTAACCCTAGTAGTTGCCGACCCCGGTTTCCGGCCACGGCCCCCCCTGGGTTCTGGCTAGGAAAGCAGGGGAAGGAGCCATGTCTGTGCAGTGTCGTGCTCCTCTTGGCAGGCCTTTGCAATCCCAATTATCCCTGGAGCTGTGGGCTTTCTGGTTCTCCGGACCCTAACCCTAACCCTAACCCTAGAAGTTGCCGACCGCGGTTTCCGGCCACGGCCCCCCCTGGGTTCTGGCTAGGAAAGCAGGGGAAGGAGCCATGTCTGTGCAGTGTCGTGCTCCTGTTGGCAGGCCTTTGCAATCCCAATTATCCCTGGAGCTGTGGGCTTTCTGGTTCTCCGGACCCTAACCCTAACCCTAACCCTAGAAGTTGCCGACCGCGGTTTCCGGCCACGGCCCCCCCTGGGTTCTGGCTAGGAAAGCTGGGGAAGGAGCCATGTCGGTGCAGTGTCGTGCTCCTCTTGGCAGGCCTTTGCAATCCCAATTATCCCTGGAGCTGTGGGCTTTCTGGTTCTCCGGACCCTAACCCTAACCCTAACCCTAGAAGTTGCCGACCGCGGTTTCCGGCCACGGCCCCCCCTGGTTTCTGGCTATTAAAGCAGGGGAAGGAGCCATGTCGGTGCACTGTCGTGCTCCTCTTGGCAGGCCTTTGCAATCCCAATTATCCCTGGAGCTGTGGGCTTTCTGGTTCTCCGGACCCTAACCCTAACCCTAACCCTAGAAGTTGCCAACCGCGGTTTCCGGCCACGGCCCCCCCTGGGTTCTGGCTAGGAAAGCTGGGGAAGGAGCCATGTCGGTGCAGTGTCGTGCTCCTCTTGGCAGGCCTTTGCAATCCCAATTATCCCTGGAGCTGTGGGCTTTCTGGTTCTCCGGACCCTAACCCTAACCCTAACCCTAGAAGTTGCCGACCGCGGTTTCCGGCCACGGTCCCCCCTGGGTTCTGGCTAGGAAAGCTGGGGAAGGAGCCATGTCTGTGCAGTGTCGTGCTCCTCTTGGCAGGCCTTTGCAATCCCAATTATCCCTGGAGCTGTGGGCTTTCTGGTTCTCCGGACCCTAACCCTAACCCTAACCCTAACCCTAGTAGTTGCCGACCCCGGTTTCCGGCCACGGCCCCCCCTGGGTTCTGGCTAGGAAAGCAGGGGAAGGAGCCATGTCTGTGCAGTGTCGTGCTCCTCTTGGCAGGCCTTTGCAATCCCAATTATCCCTGGAGCTGTGGGCTTTCTGGTTCTCCGGACCCTAACCCTAACCCTAACCCTAGAAGTTGCAGACCGTGGATTCCGGCCACGGCCCCCCCTGGGTTCTGGCTAGGAAAGCAGGGGAAGGAGCCATGTCTGTGCAGTGTCGTGCTCCTCTTGGCAGGCCTTTGCAATCCCAATTATCCCTGGAGCTGTGGGCTTTCTGGTTCTCCGGACCCTAACCCTAACCCTAACCCTAGAAGTTGCCGACCGCGGTTTCCGGCCACGGCCCCCCCTGGGTTCTGGCTAGGAAAGCAGGGGAAGGAGCCATGTCTGTGCAGTGTCGTGCTCCTCTTGGCAGGCCTTTGCAATCCCAATTATCCCTGGAGCTGTGGGCTTTCTGGTTCTCCGGACCCTAACCCTAACCCTAACCCTAGAAGTTGCCGGCCGCGGTTTCCGGCCACGGCCCCCCCTGGTTTCTGGCTATTAAAGCAGGGGAAGGAGCCATGTCGGTGCACTGTCGTGCTCCTCTTGGCAGGCCTTTGCAATCCCAATTATCCCTGGAGCTGTGGGCTTTCTGGTTCTCCGGACCCTAACCCTAACCCTAACCCTAGAAGTTGCCGACCGCGGTTTCCGGCCACGGCCCCCCCTGGGTTCTGGCTAGGAAAGCAGGGGAAGGAGCCATGTCGGTGCAGTGTCGTGCTCCTTTTAGCAGGCCTTTGCAATCCCAATTATCCCTGGAGCTGTGGGCTTTCTGGTTTTCCGGACCCTAACCCTAACCCTAACCCTAGAAGTTGCCGACCGTGGTTTCTGGCCACGGCCCCCCCCGGGTTCTGGCTAGGAAAGCTGGGGAAGGAGCCATGTCTGTGCAGTGTCGTGCTCCTCTTGGCAGGCCTTTGCAATCCCAATTATCCCTGGAGCTGTGGGCTTTCTGGTTCTCCGGACCCTAACCCTAACCCTAACCCTAGAAGTTGCCGACCGCGGTTTCCGGCCATGGCCCCCCCTGGGTTCTGGCTAGGAAAGCAGGGGAAGGAGCCATTTCGGTGCAGTGTCGTGCTCCTCTTGGCAGGCCTTTGCAATCCCAATTATCCCTGGAGCTGTGGGCTTTCTGGTTCTCCGGACCCTAACCCTAACCCTAACCCTAGAAGTTGCCGACCGCGGTTTCTGGCCACGGACCCCCCCGGGTTCTGGCTAGGAAAGCTGGGGAAGGAGCCATGTCTGTGCAGTGTTGTGCTCCTCTTGGCAGGCCTTTGCAATCCCAATTATCCCTGGAGCTGTGGGCTTTCTGGTTCTCCGGACCCTAACCCTAACCCTAACCCTAGAAGTTGCCGACCACGGTTTCCGGCCACGGCCCCCCCCGGGTTCTGGGTAGGAAAGCAGGGGAAGGAGCCATGTCGGTGCAGTGTCGTGCTCCTCTTGGCAGGCCTTTGCAATCCCAATTCTCCCTGGAGCTGTGGGCTTTCTGGTTCTCCGGACCCTAACCCTAACCCTAACCCTAGAAGTTGCCGACCGCGGTTTCCGGCCACGGCCCCCCCTGGGTTCTGGCTAGGAAAGCAGGGGAAGGAGCCATGTCGGTGCAGTGTCGTGCTCCTCTTGGCAGGCCTTTGCAATCCCAATTATCCCTGGAGCTGTGGGCTTTCTGGTTCTCCGGACCCTAACCCTAACCCTAACCCTAGAAGTTGCCGACCGCGGTTTCCGGCCACGGCCCCCCCTGGGTTCTGGCTAGGAAAGCTGGGGAAGGAGCCATGTCTGTGCAGTGTCGTGCTCCTCTTGGCAGGCCTTTGCAATCCCAATTATCCCTGGAGCTGTGGGCTTTCTGGTTCTCTGGACCCTAACCCTAACCCTAACCCTAGAAGTTGCCGACCGCGGTTTCCGGCCATGGTCCCGGCTGGGTTCTGGCTAGGAAAGCTGGGGAAGGAGCCAAGTCGGTGCAGTGTCGTGCTCCTCTTGGCAGGCCTTTGCAATCCCAATTATCCCTGGAGCTGTGGGCTTTCTGGTTCTCCGGACCCTAACCCTAACACTAACCCTAGAAGTTGCCGACCGCGGTTTCCGGCCACGGCCCCCCCTGGGTTCTGGCTAGGAAAGCAGGGGAAGGAGCCATGTCGGTGCAGTGTCGTGCTACTCTTGGCAGGCCTTTGCAATCCCAATTATCCCTGGAGCTGTGGGCTTTCTGGTTCTCCGGACCCTAACCCTAACCCTAACCCTAGAAGTTGCCGACCGCGGTTTCCGGCCACGGCCCCCCCTGGGTTCTGGCTAGGAAAGCTGGGGAAGGAGCCATGTCGGTGCAGTGTCGTGCTCCTCTTGGCAGGCCTTTGCAATCCCAATTATCCCTGGAGCTGTGGGCTTTCTGGTTCTCCGGACCCTAACCCTAACCCTAACCCTAGAAGTTGCCGACCGCGGTTTCCGGCCACGGTCCCCCCTGGGTTCTGGCTAGGAAAGCTGGGGAAGGAGCCATGTCTGTGCAGTGTCGTGCTCCTCTTGGCAGGCCTTTGCAATCCCAATTATCCCTGGAGCTGTGGGCTTTCTGGTTCTCCGGACCCTAACCCTAACCCTAACCCTAACCCTAGTAGTTGCCGACCCCGGTTTCCGGCCACGGCCCCCCCTGGGTTCTGGCTAGGAAAGCAGGGGAAGGAGCCATATCTGTGCAGTGTCGTGCTCCTCTTGGCAGGCCTTTGCAATCCCAATTATCCCTGGAGCTGTGGGCTTTCTGGTTCTCCGGACCCTAACCCTAACCCTAACCCTAGAAGTTGCAGACCGTGGATTCCGGCCACGGCCCCCCCTGGGTTCAGGCTAGGAAAGCAGGGGAAGGAGCCATGTCTGTGCAGTGTCGTGCTCCTCTTGGCAGGCCTTTGCAATCCCAATTATCCCTGGAGCTGTGGGCTTTCTGGTTCTCCGGACCCTAACCCTAACCCTAACCCTAGAAGTTGCCGACCGCGGTTTCCGGCCACGGCCCCCCCTGGGTTCTGGCTAGGAAAGCTGGGGAAGGAGCCATGTCGGTGCAGTGTCGTGCTCCTCTTGGCAGGCCTTTGCAATCCCAATTATCCCTGGAGCTGTGGGCTTTCTGGTTCTCCGGACCCTAACCCTAACCCTAACCCTAGAAGTTGCCGGCCGCGGTTTCCGGCCACGGCCCCCCCTGGTTTCTGGCTATTAAAGCAGGGGAAGGAGCCATGTCGGTGCACTGTCGTGCTCCTCTTGGCAGGCCTTTGCAATCCCAATTATCCCTGGAGCTGTGGGCTTTCTGGTTCTCCGGACCCTAACCCTAACCCTAACCCTAGAAGTTGCCGACCGTGGTTTCCGGCCACGGCCCCCCCTGGGTTCTGGCTAGGAAAGCAGGGGAAGGAGCCATGTCTGTGCAGTGTCGTGCTCCTTTTAGCAACCCTTTGCAATCCCAATTATCCCTGGAGCTGTGGGCTTTCTGGTTCTCCGGACCCTAACCCTAACCCTAACCCTAGAAGTTGCCGACCGTGGTTTCTGGCCACGGCCCCCCCCGGGTTCTGGCTAGGAAAGCTGGGGAAGGAGCCATGTCTGTGCAGTGTCGTGCTCCTCTTGGCAGGCCTTTGCAATCCCAATTATCCCTGGAGCTGTGGGCTTTCTGGTTCTCCGGACCCTAACCCTAACCCTAACCCTAGAAGTTGCCGACCGCGGTTTCCGGCCATGGCCCCCCCTGGGTTCTGGCTAGGAAAGCTGGGGAAGGAGCCATTTCGGTGCAGTGTCGTGCTCCTCTTGGCAGGCCTTTGCAATCCCAATTATCCCTGGAGCTGTGGGCTTTCTGGTTCTCCGGACCCTAACCCTAACCCTAACCCTAGAAGTTGCCGACCGCGGTTTCTGGCCACGGACCCCCCCGGGTTCTGGCTAGGAAAGCAGGGGAAGGAGCCATGTCTGTGCAGTGTTGTGCTCCTCTTGGCAGGCCTTTGCAATCCCAATTATCCCTGGAGCTGTGGGCTTTCTGGTTCTCCGGAACCTAACCCTAACCCTAACCCTAACCCTAGAAGTTGCCGACCGCGGTTTCCGGCCACGGCCCCCCCCGGGTTCTGGCTAGGAAAGCAGGGGAAGGAGCCATGTCGGTGCAGTGTCGTGCTCCTCTTGGCAGGCCTTTGCAATCCCAATTATCCCTGGAGCTGTGGGCTTTCTGGTTCTCCGGACCCTAACCCTAACCCTAACCCTAGAAGTTGCCGACCGCGGTTTCCGGCCACGTCCCCCCCTGGTTTCTGGCTATTAAAGCAGGGGAAGGAGCCATGTCGGTGCAGTGTCGTGCTCCTCTTGGCAGGCCTTTGCAATCCCAATTATCCCTGGAGCTGTGGGCTTTCTGGTTCTCCGGACCCTAACCCTAACCCTAACCCTAGAAGTTGCCGACCGCGGTTTCCGGCCACGGCCCCCCCTGGGTTCTGGCTAGGAAAGCAGGGGAAGGAGCCATGTCGGTGCAGTGTCGTGCTACTCTTGGCAGGCCTTTGCAATCCCAATTATCCCTGGAGCTGTGGGCTTTCTGGTTCTCCGGACCCTAACCCTAACCCTAACCCTAGAAGTTGCCGACCGCGGTTTCCGGCCACGGCCCCCCCTGGGTTCTGGCTAGGAAAGCTGGGGAAGGAGCCATGTCGGTGCAGTGTCGTGCTCCTCTTGGCAGGCCTTTGCAATCCCAATTATCCCTGGAGCTGTGGGCTTTCTGGTTCTCCGGACCCTAACCCTAACCCTAACCCTAACCCTAGTAGTTGCCGACCCCGGTTTCCGGCCACGGCCCCCCCTGGGTTCTGGCTAGGAAAGCAGGGGAAGGAGCCATGTCTGTGCAGTGTCGTGCTCCTCTTGGCAGGCCTTTGCAATCCCAATTATCCCTGGAGCTGTGGGCTTTCTGGTTCTCCGGACCCTAACCCTAACCCTAACCCTAGAAGTTGCAGACCGTGGATTCCGGCCACGGCCCCCCCTGGGTTCAGGCTAGGAAAGCAGGGGAAGGAGCCATGTCTGTGCAGTGTCGTGCTCCTCTTGGCAGGCCTTTGCAATCCCAATTATCCCTGGAGCTGTGGGCTTTCTGGTTCTCCGGACCCTAACCCTAACCCTAACCCTAGAAGTTGCCGACCGCGGTTTCCGGCCACGGCCCCCCCTGGGTTCTGGCTAGGAAAGCTGGGGAAGGAGCCATGTCGGTGCAGTGTCGTGCTCCTCTTGGCAGGCCTTTGCAATCCCAATTATCCCTGGAGCTGTGGGCTTTCTGGTTCTCCGGACCCTAACCCTAACCCTAACCCTAGAAGTTGCCGGCCGCGGTTTCCGGCCACGGCCCCCCCTGGTTTCTGGCTATTAAAGCAGGGGAAGGAGCCATGTCGGTGCACTGTCGTGCTCCTCTTGGCAGGCCTTTGCAATCCCAATTATCCCTGGAGCTGTGGGCTTTCTGGTTCTCCGGACCCTAACCCTAACCCTAGAAGTTGCCGACTGCGGTTTCCGGCCACGGCCCCCCCTGGGTTCTGGCTAGGAAAGCAGGGGAAGGAGCCATGTCTGTGCAGTGTCGTGCTCCTTTTAGCAGGCCTTTGCAATCCCAATTATCCCTGGAGCTGTGGGCTTTCTGGTTCTCCGGACCCTAACCCTAACCCTAACCCTAGAAGTTGCCGACCGCGGTTTCCGGCCATGGCCCCCCCTGGGTTCTGGCTAGGAAAGCAGGGGAAGGAGCCATGTCTGTGCAGTGTCGTGCTCCTCTTGGCAGGCCTTTGCAATCCCAATTATCCCTGGAGCTGTGGGCTTTCTGGTTCTCCGGACCCTAACCCTAACCCTAACCCTAGAAGTTGCCGACCGCGGTTTCCGGCCACGGCCCCCCCTGGGTTCTGGCTAGGAAAGCAGGGGAAGGAGCCATGTCTGTGCAGTGTTGTGCTCCTCTTGGCAGGCCTTTGCAATCCCAATTATCCCTGGAGCTGTGGGCTTTCTGGTTCTCCGGACCCTAACCCTAACCCTAACCCTAGAAGTTGCCGACCGCGGTTTCTGGCCACGGACCCCCCCGGGTTCTGGCTAGGAAAGCTGGGGAAGGAGCCATGTCTGTGCAGTGTTGTGCTCCTCTTGGCAGGCCTTTGCAATCCCAATTATCCCTGGAGCTGTGGGCTTTCTGGTTCTCCGGACCCTAACCCTAACCCTAGAAGTTGCCGACCGCGGTTTCCGGCCACGGCCCCCCCCGGGTTCTGGCTAGGAAAGCAGGGGAAGGGGCCATGTCGGTGCAGTGTCGTGCTCCTCTTGGCAGGCCTTTGCAATCCCAATTATCCCTGGAGCTGTGGGCTTTCTGGTTCTCCGGACCCTAACCCTAACCCTAACCCTAGAAGTTGCCGACCGCGGTTTCCGGCCACGGCCCCCCCTGGATTCTGGCTAGGAAAGCTGGGGAAGGAGCCATGTCTGTGCAGTGTCGTGCTCCTCTTGGCAGGCCTTTGCAATCCCAATTATCCCTGGAGCTGTGGGCTTTCTGGTTCTCTGGACCCTAACCCTAACCCTAACCCTAGAAGTTGCCGACCGCGGTTTCCGGCCATGGTCCCGGCTGGGTTCTGGCTAGGAAAGCTGGGGAAGGAGCCATGTCTGTGCAGTGTCGTGCTCCTCTTGGCAGGCCTTTGCAATCCCAATTATCCCTGGAGCTGTGGGCTTTCTGGTTCTCCGGACCCTAACCCTAACCCTAACCCTAGAAGTTGCCGACCGCGGTTTCCGGCCACGGCCCCCCCTGGGTTCTGGCTAGGAAAGCAGGGGAAGGAGCCATGTCTGTGCAGTGTCGTGCTCCTCTTGGCAGGCCTTTGCAATCCCAATTATCCCTGGAGCTGTGGGCTTTCTGGTTCTCCGGACCCTAACCCTAACACTAACCCTAGAAGTTGCCGACCGCGGTTTCCGGCCACGGCCCCCCCTGGGTTCTGGCTAGGAAAGCTGGGGAAGGAGCCATGTCTGTGCAGTGTCGTGCTCCTCTTGGCAGGCCTTTGCAATCCCAATTATCCCTGGAGCTGTGGGCTTTCTGGTTCTCCGGACCCTAACCCTAACCCTAACCCTAACCCTAGTAGTTGCCGACCCCGGTTTCCGGCCACGGCCCCCCCTGGGTTCTGGCTAGGAAAGCAGGGGAAGGAGCCATGTCTGTGCAGTGTCGTGCTCCTCTTGGCAGGCCTTTGCAATCCCAATTATCCCTGGAGCTGTGGGCTTTCTGGTTCTCCGGACCCTAACCCTAACCCTAACCCTAGAAGTTGCCGACCGCGGTTTCCGGCCACGGCCCCCCCTGGGTTCTGGCTAGGAAAGCAGGGGAAGGAGCCATGTCTGTGCAGTGTCGTGCTCCTCTTGGCAGGCCTTTGCAATCCCAATTATCCCTGGAGCTGTGGGCTTTCTGGTTCTCCGGACCCTAACCCTAACCCTAACCCTAGAAGTTGCCGACCGCGGTTTCCGGCCAAGGCCCCCCCTGGGTTCTGGCTAGGAAAGCTGGGGAAGGAGCCATGTCGGTGCAGTGTCGTGCTCCTCTTGGCAGGCCTTTGCAATCCCAATTATCCCTGGAGCTGTGGGCTTTCTGGTTCTCCGGACCCTAACCCTAACCCTAACCCTAGAAGTTGCCGACCGCGGTTTCCGGCCACGGCCTCCCCTGGGTTCTGGCTAGGAAAGCAGGGGAAGGAGCCATGTCTGTGCAGTGTTGTGCTCCTCTTGGCAGGCCTTTGCAATCCCAATTATCCCTGGAGCTGTGGGCTTTCTGGTTCTCCGGACCCTAACCCTAACCCTAACCCTAGAAGTTGCCGACCGCGGTTTCCGGCCACGGCCCCCCCTGGGTTCTGGCTAGGAAAGCAGGGGAAGGAGCCATGTCTGTGCAGTGTCGTGCTCCTCTTGGCAGGCCTTTGCAATCCCAATTATCCCTGGAGCTGTGGGCTTTCTGGTTCTCCGGACCCTAACCCTAACCCTAACCCTAGAAGTTGCCGACCGCGGTTTCCGGCCACGGCCCCCCCTGGGTTCTGGCTAGGAAAGCTGGGGAAGGAGCCATGTCTGTGCAGTGTCGTGCTCCTCTTGGCAGGCCTTTGCAATCCCAATTATCCCTGGAGCTGTGGGCTTTCTGGTTCTCTGGACCCTAACCCTAACCCTAACCCTAGATGTTGCCGACGGCGGTTTCCGGCCACGGTCCCCCCTGGGTTATGGCTAGGAAAGCTGGGGAAGGAGCCATGTCTGTGCAGTGTCGTGTTCCTCTTGGCAGGCCTTTGCAATCCCAATTATCCCTGGAGCTGTGGGCTTTCTGGTTCTCCGGACCCTAACCCTAACCCTAACCCTAACCCTAGTAGTTGCCGACCCCGGTTTCCGGCCACGGCCCCCCCTGGGTTCTGGCTAGGAAAGCAGGGGAAGGAGCCATGTCTGTGCAGTGTCGTGCTCCTCTTGGCAGGCCTTTGCAATCCCAATTATCCCTGGAGCTGTGGGCTTTCTGGTTCTCCGGACCCTAACCCTAACCCTAACCCTAGAAGTTGCAGACCGTGGATTCCGGCCACGTCCCCCCCTGGGTTCTGGCTAGGAAAGGTGGGGAAGGAGCCATGTCTGTGCAGTGTCGTGCTCCTCTTGGCAGGCCTTTGCAATCCCAATTATCCCTGGAGCTGTGGGCTTTCTGGTTCTCCGGACCCTAACCCTAACCCTAACCCTAGAAGTTGCCGACCGCGGTTTCCGGCCACGGCCCCCCCTGGGTTCTGGCTAGGAAAGCAGGGGAAGGAGCCATGTCTGTGCAGTGTCGTGCTCCTCTTGGCAGGCCTTTGCAATCCCAATTATCCCTGGAGCTGTGGGCTTTCTGGTTCTCCGGACCCTAACCCTAACCCTAACCCTAGAAGTTGCCGACCGCGGTTTCTGGGCATGGCCCCCCCTGGGTTCTGGCTAGGAAAGCTGGGGAAGGAGCCATGTCTGTGCAGTGTCGTGCTCCTCTTGGCAGGCCTTTGCAATCCCAATTATCCCTGGAGCTGTGGGCTTTCTGGTTCTCCGGACCCTAACCCTAACCCTAACCCTAGAAGTTGCCGACCGCGGTTTCCGGCCACGGCCCCCCCTGGGTTCTGGCTAGGAAAGCAGGGGAAGGAGCCATGTCGGTGCAGTGTCGTGCTCCTCTTGGCAGGCCTTTGCAATCCCAATTATCCCTGGAGCTGTGGGCTTTCTGGTTCTCCGGACCCTAACCCTAACCCTAACCCTAGAAGTTGCCGACCGCGGTTTCCGGCCACGGCCCCCCCTGGGTTCTGGCTAGGAAAGCTGGGGAAGGAGCCATGTCTGTGCAGTGTCGTGCTCCTCTTGGCAGGCCTTTGCAATCCCAATTATCCCTGGAGCTGTGGGCTTTCTGGTTCTCCGGACCCTAACCCTAACCCTAACCCTAGAAGTTGCCGACCGCGGTTTCCGGCCACGGCCCCCCCTGGGTTCTGGCTAGGAAAGCAGGGGAAGGAGCCATGTCGGTGCAGTGTCGTGCTCCTCTTGGCAGGCCTTTGCAATCCCAATTATCCCTGGAGCTGTGGGCTTTCTGGTTCTCCGGACCCTAACCCTAACCCTAACCCTAGAAGTTGCCGACCGCGGTTTCCGGCCACGGCCCCCCCTGGGTTCTGGCTAGGAAAGCTGGGGAAGGAGCCATGTCGGTGCAGTGTCGTGCTCCTCTTGGCAGGCCTTTGCAATCCCAATTATCCCTGGAGCTGTGGGCTTTCTGGTTCTCCGGACCCTAACCCTAACCCTAACCCTAGAAGTTGCCGACCGCGGTTTCCGGCCACGGTCCCCCCTGGGTTCTGGCTAGGAAAGCAGGGGAAGGAGCCATGTCGGTGCAGTGTCGTGCTCCTCTTGGCAGGCCTTTGCAATCCCAATTATCCCTGGAGCTGTGGGCTTTCTGGTTCTCCGGACCCTAACCCTAACCCTAACCCTAACCCTAGTAGTTGCCGACCCCGGTTTCCGGCCACGGCCCCCCCTGGGTTCTGGCTAGGAAAGCAGGGGAAGGAGCCATATCTGTGCAGTGTCGTGCTCCTCTTGGCAGGCCTTTGCAATCCCAATTATCCCTGGAGCTGTGGGCTTTCTGGTTCTCCGGACCCTAACCCTAACCCTAACCCTAGAAGTTGCAGACCGTGGATTCCGGCCACGGCCCCCCCTGGGTTCAGGCTAGGAAAGCAGGGGAAGGAGCCATGTCTGTGCAGTGTCGTGCTCCTCTTGGCAGGCCTTTGCAATCCCAATTATCCCTGGAGCTGTGGGCTTTCTGGTTCTCCGGACCCTAACCCTAACCCTAGAAGTTGCCGACCGCGGTTTCCGGCCACGGCCCCCCCTGGGTTCTGGCTAGGAAAGCAGGGGAAGGAGCCATGTCTGTGCAGTGTTGTGCTCCTCTTGGCAGGCCTTTGCAATCCCAATTATCCCTGGAGCTGTGGGCTTTCTGGTTCTCCGGACCCTAACCCTAACCCTAACCCTAGAAGTTGCCGACCGCGGTTTCCGGCCACGGCCCCCCCCGGGTTCTGGCTATTAAAGCAGGGGAAGGAGCCATGTCTGTGCAGTGTTGTGCTCCTCTTGGCAGGCCTTTGCAATCCCAATTATCCCTGGAGCTGTGGGCTTTCTGGTTCTCCGGAACCTAACCCTAACCCTAACCCTAACCCTAGAAGTTGCCGACCGCGGTTTCCGGCCACGGCCCCCCCCGGGTTCTGGCTAGGAAAGCAGGGGAAGGAGCCATGTCGGTGCAGTGTCGTGCTCCTCTTGGCAGGCCTTTGCAATCCCAATTATCCCTGGAGCTGTGGGCTTTCTGGTTCTCCGGACCCTAACCCTAACCCTAACCCTAGAAGTTGCCGACCGCGGTTTCCGGCCACGGCCCCCCCCGGGTTCTGGCTATTAAAGCAGGGGAAGGAGCCATGTCTGTGCAGTGTCGTGCTCCTCTTGGCAAGCCTTTGCAATCCCAATTATCCCTGGAGCTGTGGGCTTTCTGGTTCTCCGGACCCTAACCCTAACCCTAACCCTAGAAGTTGCCGACCGCGGTTTCCGGCCACGGCCCCCCCTGGGTTCTGGCTAGGAAAGCAGGGGAAGGAGCCATGTCGGTGCAGTGTCGTGCTACTCTTGGCAGGCCTTTGCAATCCCAATTATCCCTGGAGCTGTGGGCTTTCTGGTTCTCCGGACCCTAACCCTAACCCTAACCCTAGAAGTTGCCGACCGCGGTTTCCGGCCACGGCCCCCCCTGGGTTCTGGCTATTAAAGGAGGGGAAGGAGCCATGTCGGTGCAGTGTCGTGCTCCTCTTGGCAGGCCTTTGCAATCCCAATTATCCCTGGAGCTGTGGGCTTTCTGGTTCTCCGGACCCTAACCCTAACCCTAACCCTAACCCTAGTAGTTGCCGACCCCGGTTTCCGGCCACGGCCCCCCCTGGGTTCTGGCTAGGAAAGCAGGGGAAGGAGCCATGTCTGTGCAGTGTCGTGCTCCTCTTGGCAGGCCTTTGCAATCCCAATTATCCCTGGAGCTGTGGGCTTTCTGGTTCTCCGGACCCTAACCCTAACCCTAACCCTAGAAGTTGCAGACCGTGGATTCCGGCCACGGCCCCCCCTGGGTTCAGGCTAGGAAAGCAGGGGAAGGAGCCATGTCTGTGCAGTGTCGTGCTCCTCTTGGCAGGCCTTTGCAATCCCAATTATCCCTGGAGCTGTGGGCTTTCTGGTTCTCCGGACCCTAACCCTAACCCTAACCCTAGAAGTTGCCGACCGCGGTTTCCGGCCACGGCCCCCCCTGGGTTCTGGCTAGGAAAGCTGGGGAAGGAGCCATGTCGGTGCAGTGTCGTGCTCCTCTTGGCAGGCCTTTGCAATCCCAATTATCCCTGGAGCTGTGGGCTTTCTGGTTCTCCGGACCCTAACCCTAACCCTAACCCTAGAAGTTGCCGGCCGCGGTTTCCGGCCACGGCCCCCCCTGGTTTCTGGCTATTAAAGCAGGGGAAGGAGCCATGTCGGTGCACTGTCGTGCTCCTCTTGGCAGGCCTTTGCAATCCCAATTATCCCTGGAGCTGTGGGCTTTCTGGTTCTCCGGACCCTAACCCTAACCCTAACCCTAGAAGTTGCCGACCGTGGTTTCCGGCCACGGCCCCCCCTGGGTTCTGGCTAGGAAAGCAGGGGAAGGAGCCATGTCTGTGCAGTGTCGTGCTCCTTTTAGCAGGCCTTTGCAATCCCAATTATCCCTGGAGCTGTGGGCTTTCTGGTTCTCCGGACCCTAACCCTAACCCTAACCCTAGAAGTTGCCGACCGCGGTTTCCGGCCATGGCCCCCCCTGGGTTCTGGCTAGGAAAGCTGGGGAAGGAGCCATTTCGGTGCAGTGTCGTGCTCCTCTTGGCAGGCCTTTGCAATCCCAATTATCCCTGGAGCTGTGGGCTTTCTGGTTCTCCGGACCCTAACCCTAACCCTAACCCTAGAAGTTGCCGACCGCGGTTTCCGGCCACGGCCCCCCCTGGGTTCTGGCTAGGAAAGCAGGGGAAGGAGCCATGTCTGTGCAGTGTTGTGCTCCTCTTGGCAGGCCTTTGCAATCCCAATTATCCCTGGAGCTGTGGGCTTTCTGGTTCTCCGGACCCTAACCCTAACCCTAACCCTAGAAGTTGCCGACCGCGGTTTCTGGCCACGGACCCCCCCGGGTTCTGGCTAGGAAAGCTGGGGAAGGAGCCATGTCTGTGCAGTGTTGTGCTCCTCTTGGCAGGCCTTTGCAATCCCAATTATCCCTGGAGCTGTGGGCTTTCTGGTTCTCCGGACCCTAACCCTAACCCTAACCCTAGAAGTTGCCGACCGCGGTTTCCGGCCACGGCCCCCCCTGGATTCTGGCTAGGAAAGCTGGGGAAGGAGCCATGTCTGTGCAGTGTCGTGCTCCTCTTGGCAGGCCTTTGCAATCCCAATTATCCCTGGAGCTGTGGGCTTTCTGGTTCTCTGGACCCTAACCCTAACCCTAACCCTAGAAGTTGCCGACCGCGGTTTCCGGCCATGGTCCCGGCTGGGTTCTGGCTAGGAAAGCTGGGGAAGGAGCCATGTCTGTGCAGTGTCGTGCTCCTCTTGGCAGGCCTTTGCAATCCCAATTATCCCTGGAGCTGTGGGCTTTCTGGTTCTCCGGACCCTAACCCTAACCCTAACCCTAGAAGTTGCCGACCGCAGTTTCCGGCCACGGCCCCCCCTGGGTTCTGGCTAGGAAAGCAGGGGAAGGAGCCATGTCTGTGCAGTGTCGTGCTCCTCTTGGCAGGCCTTTGCAATCCCAATTATCCCTGGAGCTGTGGGCTTTCTGGTTCTCCGGACCCTAACCCTAACCCTAACCCTAGAAGTTGCCGACCCCGGTTTCCGGCCACGGCCCCCCCTGGGTTCTGGCTAGGAAAGCTGGGGAAGGAGCCATGTCTGTGCAGTGTCGTGCTCCTCTTGGCAGGCCTTTGCAATCCCAATTATCCCTGGAGCTGTGGGCTTTCTGGTTCTCCGGACCCTAACCCTAACCCTAACCCTAACCCTAGTAGTTGCCGACCCCGGTTTCCGGCCACGGCCCCCCCTGGGTTCTGGCTAGGAAAGCAGGGGAAGGAGCCATGTCTGTGCAGTGTCGTGCTCCTCTTGGCAGGCCTTTGCAATCCCAATTATCCCTGGAGCTGTGGGCTTTCTGGTTCTCCGGACCCTAACCCTAACCCTAACCCTAGAAGTTGCAGACCGTGGATTCCGGCCACGGCCCCCCCTGGGTTCTGGCTAGGAAAGCAGGGGAAGGAGCCATGTCTGTGCAGTGTCGTGCTACTCTTGGCAGGCCTTTGCAATCCCAATTATCCCTGGAGCTGTGGGCTTTCTGGTTCTCCGGACCCTAACCCTAACCCTAACCCTAGAAGTTGCCGACCGCGGTTTCCGGCCACGGCCCCCCCTGGGTTCTGGCTAGGAAAGCAGGGGAAGGAGCCATGTCTGTGCAGTGTTGTGCTCCTCTTGGCAGGCCTTTGCAATCCCAATTATCCCTGGAGCTGTGGGCTTTCTGGTTCTCCGGACCCTAACCCTAACCCTAACCCTAGAAGTTGCCGACCGCGGTTTCCGGCCACGTCCCCCCCTGGGTTCTGGCTATTAAAGGAGGGGAAGGAGCCATGTCGGTGCACTGTCGTGCTCCTCTTGGCAGGCCTTTGCAATCCCAATTATCCCTGGAGCTGTGGGCTTTCTGGTTCTCCGGACCCTAACCCTAACCCTAACCCTAGAAGTTGCCGACCGTGGTTTCCGGCCACGGCCCCCCCTGGGTTCTGGCTAGGAAAGCAGGGGAAGGAGCCATGTCTGTGCAGTGTCGTGCTCCTCTTGGCAGGCCTTTGCAATCCCAATTATCCCTGGAGCTGTGGGCTTTCTGGTTCTCCGGACCCTAACCCTAACCCTAACCCTAGAAGTTGCCGACCGCGGTTTCCGGCCACGGCCCCCCCTGGGTTCTGGCTAGGAAAGCTGGGGAAGGAGCCATTTCGGTGCAGTGTCGTGCTCCTCTTGGCAGGCCTTTGCAATCCCAATTATCCCTGGAGCTGTGGGCTTTCTGGTTCTCCGGACCCTAACCCTAACCCTAACCCTAGAAGTTGCCGACCGCGGTTTCCGGCCACGGACCCCCCCGGGTTCTGGCTAGGAAAGCTGGGGAAGGAGCCATGTCTGTGCAGTGTCGTGCTCCTCTTGGCAGGCCTTTGCAATCCCAATTATCCCTGGAGCTGTGGGCTTTCTGGTTCTCCGGACCCTAACCCTAACCCTAACCCTAGAAGTTGCCGACCGCGGTTTCCGGCCACGGCCCCCCCCGGGTTCTGGCTAGGAAAGCAGGGGAAGGAGCCATGTCTGTGCAGTGTCGTGCTCCTCTTGGCAGGCCTTTGCAATCCCAATTATCCCTGGAGCTGTGGGCTTTCTGGTTCTCCGGACCCTAACCCTAACCCTAACCCTAGAAGTTGCCGACCGCGGTTTCCGGCCACGGCCCCCCCTGGGTTCTGGCTAGGAAAGCAGGGGAAGGAGCCATGTCGGTGCAGTGTCGTGCTCCTCTTGGCAGGCCTTTGCAATCCCAATTATCCCTGGAGCTGTGGGCTTTCTGGTTCTCCGGACCCTAACCCTAACCCTAACCCTAGAAGTTGCCGACCGCGGTTTCCGGCCACGGCCCCCCCTGGATTCTGGCTAGGAAAGCTGGGGAAGGAGCCATGTCTGTGCAGTGTCGTGCTCCTCTTGGCAGGCCTTTGCAATCCCAATTATCCCTGGAGCTGTGGGCTTTCTGGTTCTCTGGACCCTAACCCTAACCCTAACCCTAGAAGTTGCCGACCGCGGTTTCCGGCCATGGTCCCGGCTGGGTTCTGGCTAGGAAAGCTGGGGAAGGAGCCATGTCTGTGCAGTGTCGTGCTCCTCTTGGCAGGCCTTTGCAATCCCAATTATCCCTGGAGCTGTGGGCTTTCTGGTTCTCCGGACCCTAACCCTAACCCTAACCCTAGAAGTTGCCGACCGCGGTTTCCGGCCACGGCCCCCCCTGGGTTCTGGCTAGGAAAGCAGGGGAAGGAGCCATGTCGGTGCAGTGTCGTGCTCCTCTTGGCAGGCCTTTGCAATCCCAATTATCCCTGGAGCTGTGGGCTTTCTGGTTCTCCGGACCCTAACCCTAACACTAACCCTAGAAGTTGCCGACCGCGGTTTCCGGCCACGGCCCCCCCTGGGTTCTGGCTAGGAAAGCTGGGGAAGGAGCCATGTCTGTGCAGTGTCGTGCTCCTCTTGGCAGGCCTTTGCAATCCCAATTATCCCTGGAGCTGTGGGCTTTCTGGTTCTCCGGACCCTAACCCTAACCCTAACCCTAGAAGTTGCAGACCGTGGATTCCGGCCACGGCCCCCCCTGGGTTCTGGCTAGGAAAGCAGGGGAAGGAGCCATGTCTGTGCAGTGTCGTGCTACTCTTGGCAGGCCTTTGCAATCCCAATTATCCCTGGAGCTGTGGGCTTTCTGGTTCTCCGGACCCTAACCCTAACCCTAACCCTAGAAGTTGCCGACCGCGGTTTCCGGCCACGGCCCCCCCTGGGTTCTGGCTAGGAAAGCAGGGGAAGGAGCCATGTCTGTGCAGTGTCGTGCTCCTCTTGGCAGGCCTTTGCAATCCCAATTATCCCTGGAGCTGTGGGCTTTCTGGTTCTCCGGACCCTAACCCTAACCCTAACCCTAGAAGTTGCCGACCGCGGTTTCCGGCCACGTCCCCCCCTGGGTTCTGGCTATTAAAGGAGGGGAAGGAGCCATGTCGGTGCACTGTCGTGCTCCTCTTGGCAGGCCTTTGCAATCCCAATTATCCCTGGAGCTGTGGGCTTTCTGGTTCTCCGGACCCTAACCCTAACCCTAACCCTAGAAGTTGCCGACCGTGGTTTCCGGCCACGGCCCCCCCTGGGTTCTGGCTAGGAAAGCAGGGGAAGGAGCCATGTCTGTGCAGTGTCGTGCTCCTCTTGGCAGGCCTTTGCAATCCCAATTATCCCTGGAGCTGTGGGCTTTCTGGTTCTCCGGACCCTAACCCTAACCCTAACCCTAGAAGTTGCCGACCGCGGTTTCCGGCCATGGCCCCCCCTGGGTTCTGGCTAGGAAAGCTGGGGAAGGAGCCATTTCGGTGCAGTGTCGTGCTCCTCTTGGCAGGCCTTTGCAATCCCAATTATCCCTGGAGCTGTGGGCTTTCTGGTTCTCCGGACCCTAACCCTAACCCTAACCCTAGAAGTTGCCGACCGCGGTTTCCGGCCACGGCCCCCCCTGGGTTCTGGCTAGGAAAGCAGGGGAAGGAGCCATGTCTGTGCAGTGTTGTGCTCCTCTTGGCAGGCCTTTGCAATCCCAATTATCCCTGGAGCTGTGGGCTTTCTGGTTCTCCGGACCCTAACCCTAACCCTAACCCTAGAAGTTGCCGACCGCGGTTTCCGGCCACGGACCCCCCCGGGTTCTGGCTAGGAAAGCTGGGGAAGGAGCCATGTCTGTGCAGTGTCGTGCTCCTCTTGGCAGGCCTTTGCAATCCCAATTATCCCTGGAGCTGTGGGCTTTCTGGTTCTCCGGACCCTAACCCTAACCCTAACCCTAGAAGTTGCCGACCGCGGTTTCCGGCCACGGCCCCCCCCGGGTTCTGGCTAGGAAAGCAGGGGAAGGAGCCATGTCTGTGCAGTGTCGTGCTCCTCTTGGCAGGCCTTTGCAATCCCAATTATCCCTGGAGCTGTGGGCTTTCTGGTTCTCCGGACCCTAACCCTAACCCTAACCCTAGAAGTTGCCGACCGCGGTTTCCGGCCACGGCCCCCCCTGGGTTCTGGCTAGGAAAGCAGGGGAAGGAGCCATGTCGGTGCAGTGTCGTGCTCCTCTTGGCAGGCCTTTGCAATCCCAATTATCCCTGGAGCTGTGGGCTTTCTGGTTCTCCGGACCCTAACCCTAACCCTAACCCTAGAAGTTGCCGACCGCGGTTTCCGGCCACGGCCCCCCCTGGATTCTGGCTAGGAAAGCTGGGGAAGGAGCCATGTCTGTGCAGTGTCGTGCTCCTCTTGGCAGGCCTTTGCAATCCCAATTATCCCTGGAGCTGTGGGCTTTCTGGTTCTCTGGACCCTAACCCTAACCCTAACCCTAGAAGTTGCCGACCGCGGTTTCCGGCCATGGTCCCGGCTGGGTTCTGGCTAGGAAAGCTGGGGAAGGAGCCATGTCTGTGCAGTGTCGTGCTCCTCTTGGCAGGCCTTTGCAATCCCAATTATCCCTGGAGCTGTGGGCTTTCTGGTTCTCCGGACCCTAACCCTAACCCTAACCCTAGAAGTTGCCGACCGCGGTTTCCGGCCACGGCCCCCCCTGGGTTCTGGCTAGGAAAGCAGGGGAAGGAGCCATGTCGGTGCAGTGTCGTGCTCCTCTTGGCAGGCCTTTGCAATCCCAATTATCCCTGGAGCTGTGGGCTTTCTGGTTCTCCGGACCCTAACCCTAACACTAACCCTAGAAGTTGCCGACCGCGGTTTCCGGCCACGGCCCCCCCTGGGTTCTGGCTAGGAAAGCTGGGGAAGGAGCCATGTCTGTGCAGTGTCGTGCTCCTCTTGGCAGGCCTTTGCAATCCCAATTATCCCTGGAGCTGTGGGCTTTCTGGTTCTCCGGACCCTAACCCTAACCCTAACCCTAGAAGTTGCCGACCGCGGTTTCCGGCCACGGCCCCCCCTGGGTTCTGGCTAGGAAAGCAGGGGAAGGAGCCATGTCTGTGCAGTGTCGTGCTCCTCTTGGCAGGCCTTTGCAATCCCAATTATCCCTGGAGCTGTGGGCTTTCTGGTTCTCCGGACCCTAACCCTAACCCTAACCCTAGAAGTTGCCGACCGCGGTTTCCGGCCACGGCCCCCTCTGGGTTCTGGCTAGGAAAGCTGGGGAAGGAGCCATGTCGGTGCAGTGTCGTGCTCCTCTTGGCAGGCCTTTGCAATCCCAATTATCCCTGGAGCTGTGGGCTTTCTGGTTCTCCGGACCCTAACCCTAACCCTAACCCTAGAAGTTGCCGACCGCGGTTTCCGGCCACGGTCCCCCCTGGGTTCTGGCTAGGAAAGCTGGGGAAGGAGCCATGTCTGTGCAGTGTCGTGCTCCTCTTGGCAGGCCTTTGCAATCCCAATTATCCCTGGAGCTGTGGGCTTTCTGGTTCTCCGGACCCTAACCCTAACCCTAACCCTAGAAGTTGCCGACCGCGGTTTCCGGCCACGGCCCCCCCTGGATTCTGGCTAGGAAAGCTGGGGAAGGAGCCATGTCTGTGCAGTGTCGTGCTCCTCTTGGCAGGCCTTTGCAATCCCAATTATCCCTGGAGCTGTGGGCTTTCTGGTTCTCCGGACCCTAACCCTAACCCTAACCCTAGAAGTTGCCGACCGCGGTTTCCGGCCACGGCCCCCTCTGGGTTCTGGCTAGGAAAGCTGGGGAAGGAGCCATGTCTGTGCAGTGTCGTGCTCCTCTTGGCAGGCCTTTGCAATCCCAATTATCCCTGGAGCTGTGGGCTTTCTGGTTCTCCGGAACCTAACCCTAACCCTAACCCTAACCCTAGAAGTTGCCGACCGCGGTTTCCGGCCACGGCCCCCCCTGGGTTCTGGCTAGGAAAGCTGGGGAAGGAGCCATGTCTGTGCAGTGTCGTGCTCCTCTTGGCAGGCCTTTGCAATCCCAATTATCCCTGGAGCTGTGGGCTTTCTGGTTCTCCGGACCCTAACCCTAACCCTAACCCTAGAAGTTGCCGACCGCGGTTTCCGGCCACGGCCCCCCCTGGGTTCTGGCTAGGAAAGCAGGGGAAGGAGCCATGTCGGTGCAGTGTCGTGCTCCTCTTGGCAGGCCTTTGCAATCCCAATTATCCCTGGAGCTGTGGGCTTTCTGGTTCTCCGGACCCTAACCCTAACCCTAACCCTAGAAGTTGCCGACCGCGGTTTCCGGCCACGGCCCCCCCTGGGTTCTGGCTAGGAAAGCTGGGGAAGGAGCCATGTCTATGCAGTGTCGTGCTCCTATTGGCAGGCCTTTGCAATCCCAATTATCCCTGGAGCTGTGGGCTTTCTGGTTCTCCGGACCCTAACCCTAACCCTAACCCTAGAAGTTGCCGACCGCGGTTTCCGGCCACGGCCCCCCCTGGGTTCTGGCTAGGAAAGCTGGGGAAGGAGCCATGTCGGTGCAGTGTCGTGCTCCTCTTGGCAGGCCTTTGCAATCCCAATTATCCCTGGAGCTGTGGGCTTTCTGGTTCTCCGGACCCTAACCCTAACCCTAACCCTAGAAGTTGCCGACCGCGGTTTCCGGCCACGGCCCCCTCTGGGTTCTGGCTAGGAAAGCTGGGGAAGGAGCCATGTCGGTGCAGTGTCGTGCTCCTCTTGGCAGGCCTTTGCAATCCCAATTATCCCTGGAGCTGTGGGCTTTCTGGTTCTCCGGACCCTAACCCTAACCCTAACCCTAGAAGTTGCCGACCGCGGTTTCCGGCCATGGTCCCGGCTGGGTTCTGGCTAGGAAAGCTGGGGAAGGAGCCATGTCTGTGCAGTGTCGTGCTCCTCTTGGCAGGCCTTTGCAATCCCAATTATCCCTGGAGCTGTGGGCTTTCTGGTTCTCCGGACCCTAACCCTAACCCTAACCCTAGAAGTTGCCGACCGCGGTTTCCGGCCACGGCCCCCCCTGGGTTCTGGCTAGGAAAGCAGGGGAAGGAGCCATGTCGGTGCAGTGTCGTGCTCCTCTTGGCAGGCCTTTGCAATCCCAATTATCCCTGGAGCTGTGGGCTTTCTGGTTCTCCGGACCCTAACCCTAACACTAACCCTAGAAGTTGCCGACCGCGGTTTCCGGCCACGGCCCCCCCTGGGTTCTGGCTAGGAAAGCTGGGGAAGGAGCCATGTCTGTGCAGTGTCGTGCTCCTCTTGGCAGGCCTTTGCAATCCCAATTATCCCTGGAGCTGTGGGCTTTCTGGTTCTCCGGACCCTAACCCTAACCCTAACCCTAGAAGTTGCCGACCGCGGTTTCCGGCCACGGCCCCCCCTGGGTTCTGGCTAGGAAAGCAGGGGAAGGAGCCATGTCTGTGCAGTGTCGTGCTCCTCTTGGCAGGCCTTTGCAATCCCAATTATCCCTGGAGCTGTGGGCTTTCTGGTTCTCCGGACCCTAACCCTAACCCTAACCCTAGAAGTTGCCGACCGCGGTTTCCGGCCACGGCCCCCCCTGGGTTCTGGCTAGGAAAGCTGGGGAAGGAGCCATGTCTGTGCAGTGTCGTGCTCCTCTTGGCAGGCCTTTGCAATCCCAATTATCCCTGGAGCTGTGGGCTTTCTGGTTCTCCGGACCCTAACCCTAACCCTAACCCTAGAAGTTGCCGACCGCGGTTTCCGGCCACGGCCCCCTCTGGGTTCGGGCTAGGAAAGCTGGGGAAGGAGCCATGTCGGTGCAGTGTCGTGCTCCTCTTGGCAGGCCTTTGCAATCCCAATTATCCCTGGAGCTGTGGGCTTTCTGGTTCTCCGGACCCTAACCCTAACCCTAACCCTAGAAGTTGCCGACCGCGGTTTCCGGCCATGGTCCCGGCTGGGTTCTGGCTAGGAAAGCTGGGGAAGGAGCCATGTCTGTGCAGTGTCGTGCTCCTCTTGGCAGGCCTTTGCAATCCCAATTATCCCTGGAGCTGTGGGCTTTCTGGTTCTCCGGACCCTAACCCTAACCCTAACCCTAACCCTAGAAGTTGCCGACCGCGGTTTCCGGCCACGGCCCCCCCTGGGTTCTGGCTAGGAAAGCAGGGGAAGGAGCCATGTCGGTGCAGTGTCGTGCTCCTCTTGGCAGGCCTTTGCAATCCCAATTATCCCTGGAGCTGTGGGCTTTCTGGTTTTCCGGACCCTAACCCTAACCCTAACCCTAGAAGTTGCCGACCGCGGTTTCCGGCCACGGCCCCCCCTGGGTTCTGGCTAGGAAAGCAGGGGAAGGAGCCATGTCTGTGCAGTGTCGTGCTCCTCTTGGCAGGCCTTTGCAATCCCAATTATCCCTGGAGCTGTGGGCTTTCTGGTTCTCCGGACCCTAACCCTAACCCTAACCCTAGAAGTTGCCGACCGCGGTTTCCGGCCACGGCCCCCCCTGGGTTCTGGCTAGGAAAGCTGGGGAAGGAGCCATGTCTGTGCAGTGTCGTGCTCCTCTTGGCAGGCCTTTGCAATCCCAATTATCCCTGGAGCTGTGGGCTTTCTGGTTCTCCGGACCCTAACCCTAACCCTAACCCTAGAAGTTGCCGACCGCGGTTTCCGGCCACGGCCCCCTCTGGGTTCGGGCTAGGAAAGCTGGGGAAGGAGCCATGTCGGTGCAGTGTCGTGCTCCTCTTGGCAGGCCTTTGCAATCCCAATTATCCCTGGAGCTGTGGGCTTTCTGGTTCTCCGGACCCTAACCCTAACCCTAACCCTAGAAGTTGCCGACCGCGGTTTCCGGCCACGGTCCCCCCTGGGTTCTGGCTAGGAAAGCTGGGGAAGGAGCCATGTCTGTGCAGTGTCGTGCTCCTCTTGGCAGGCCTTTGCAATCCCAATTATCCCTGGAGCTGTGGGCTTTCTGGTTCTCCGGACCCTAACCCTAACCCTAACCCTAACCCTAGTAGTTGCCGACCCCGGTTTCCGGCCACGGCCCCCCCTGGGTTCTGGCTAGGAAAGCAGGGGAAGGAGCCATGTCTGTGCAGTGTCGTGCTCCTCTTGGCAGGCCTTTGCAATCCCAATTATCCCTGGAGCTGTGGGCTTTCTGGTTCTCCGGACCCTAACCCTAACCCTAACCCTAGAAGTTGCAGACCGTGGATTCCGGCCACGGCCCCCCCTGGGTTCTGGCTAGGAAAGCAGGGGAAGGAGCCATGTCTGTGCAGTGTCGTGCTACTCTTGGCAGGCCTTTGCAATCCCAATTATCCCTGGAGCTGTGGGCTTTCTGGTTCTCCGGACCCTAACCCTAACCCTAACCCTAGAAGTTGCCGACCGCGGTTTCCGGCCACGGCCCCCCCTGGGTTCTGGCTAGGAAAGCAGGGGAAGGAGCCATGTCTGTGCAGTGTCGTGCTCCTCTTGGCAGGCCTTTGCAATCCCAATTATCCCTGGAGCTGTGGGCTTTCTGGTTCTCCGGAACCTAACCCTAACCCTAACCCTAGAAGTTGCCGACCGCGGTTTCCGGCCATGGCCCCCCCTGGGTTCTGGCTAGGAAAGCTGGGGAAGGAGCCATTTCGGTGCAGTGTCGTGCTCCTCTTGGCAGGCCTTTGCAATCCCAATTATCCCTGGAGCTGTGGGCTTTCTGGTTCTCCGGACCCTAACCCTAACCCTAACCCTAGAAGTTGCCGACCGCGGTTTCCGGCCACGGCCCCCCCCGGGTTCTGGCTAGGAAAGCAGGGGAAGGAGCCATGTCTGTGCAGTGTCGTGCTCCTCTTGGCAGGCCTTTGCAATCCCAATTATCCCTGGAGCTGTGGGCTTTCTGGTTCTCCGGACCCTAACCCTAACCCTAACCCTAGAAGTTGCCGACCGCGGTTTCCGGCCACGGCCCCCCCTGGGTTCTGGCTAGGAAAGCAGGGGAAGGAGCCATGTCGGTGCAGTGTCGTGCTCCTCTTGGCAGGCCTTTGCAATCCCAATTATCCCTGGAGCTGTGGGCTTTCTGGTTCTCCGGACCCTAACCCTAACCCTAACCCTAGAAGTTGCCGACCGCGGTTTCCGGCCACGGCCCCCCCTGGATTCTGGCTAGGAAAGCTGGGGAAGGAGCCATGTCTGTGCAGTGTCGTGCTCCTCTTGGCAGGCCTTTGCAATCCCAATTATCCCTGGAGCTGTGGGCTTTCTGGTTCTCTGGACCCTAACCCTAACCCTAACCCTAGAAGTTGCCGACCGCGGTTTCCGGCCATGGTCCCGGCTGGGTTCTGGCTAGGAAAGCTGGGGAAGGAGCCATGTCTGTGCAGTGTCGTGCTCCTCTTGGCAGGCCTTTGCAATCCCAATTATCCCTGGAGCTGTGGGCTTTCTGGTTCTCCGGACCCTAACCCTAACCCTAACCCTAGAAGTTGCCGACCGCGGTTTCCGGCCACGGCCCCCCCTGGGTTCTGGCTAGGAAAGCAGGGGAAGGAGCCATGTCTGTGCAGTGTCGTGCTCCTCTTGGCAGGCCTTTGCAATCCCAATTATCCCTGGAGCTGTGGGCTTTCTGGTTCTCCGGACCCTAACCCTAACCCTAACCCTAGAAGTTGCCGACCGCGGTTTCCGGCCACGGCCCCCCCTGGGTTCTGGCTAGGAAAGCTGGGGAAGGAGCCATGTCTGTGCAGTGTCGTGCTCCTCTTGGCAGGCCTTTGCAATCCCAATTATCCCTGGAGCTGTGGGCTTTCTGGTTCTCCGGACCCTAACCCTAACCCTAACCCTAGAAGTTGCCGACCGCGGTTTCCGGCCACGGCCCCCTCTGGGTTCTGGCTAGGAAAGCTGGGGAAGGAGCCATGTCGGTGCAGTGTCGTGCTCCTCTTGGCAGGCCTTTGCAATCCCAATTATCCCTGGAGCTGTGGGCTTTCTGGTTCTCCGGACCCTAACCCTAACCCTAACCCTAGAAGTTGCCGACCGCGGTTTCCGGCCACGGTCCCCCCTGGGTTCTGGCTAGGAAAGCTGGGGAAGGAGCCATGTCTGTGCAGTGTCGTGCTCCTCTTGGCAGGCCTTTGCAATCCCAATTATCCCTGGAGCTGTGGGCTTTCTGGTTCTCCGGACCCTAACCCTAACCCTAACCCTAGAAGTTGCCGACCGCGGTTTCCGGCCACGGCCCCCCCTGGATTCTGGCTAGGAAAGCTGGGGAAGGAGCCATGTCTGTGCAGTGTCGTGCTCCTCTTGGCAGGCCTTTGCAATCCCAATTATCCCTGGAGCTGTGGGCTTTCTGGTTCTCCGGACCCTAACCCTAACCCTAACCCTAGAAGTTGCCGACCGCGGTTTCCGGCCACGGCCCCCTCTGGGTTCTGGCTAGGAAAGCTGGGGAAGGAGCCATGTCGGTGCAGTGTCGTGCTCCTCTTGGCAGGCCTTTGCAATCCCAATTATCCCTGGAGCTGTGGGCTTTCTGGTTCTCCGGACCCTAACCCTAACCCTAACCCTAGAAGTTGCCGACCGCGGTTTCCGGCCACGGTCCCCCCTGGGTTCTGGCTAGGAAAGCTGGGGAAGGAGCCATGTCTGTGCAGTGTCGTGCTCCTCTTGGCAGGCCTTTGCAATCCCAATTATCCCTGGAGCTGTGGGCTTTCTGGTTCTCCGGACCCTAACCCTAACCCTAACCCTAGAAGTTGCCGACCGCGGTTTCCGGCCACGGCCCCCCCTGGATTCTGGCTAGGAAAGCTGGGGAAGGAGCCATGTCTGTGCAGTGTCGTGCTCCTCTTGGCAGGCCTTTGCAATCCCAATTATCCCTGGAGCTGTGGGCTTT
This sequence comes from Rhynochetos jubatus, assembly GCA_027574665.1. Lineage (NCBI taxonomy): Eukaryota > Metazoa > Chordata > Aves > Eurypygiformes > Rhynochetidae > Rhynochetos > Rhynochetos jubatus. Next base: position 7,481,759 of record CM050661.1, read on the forward strand.
CTGGTTCTCCGGACCCTAACCCTAACCCTAACCCTAGAAGTTGCCGACCGCGGTTTCCGGCCACGGCCCCCTCTGGGTTCTGGCTAGGAAAGCTGGGGAAGGAGCCATGTCTGTGCAGTGTCGTGCTCCTCTTGGCAGGCCTTTGCAATCCCAATTATCCCTGGAGCTGTGGGCTTTCTGGTTCTCCGGACCCTAACCCTAACCCTAACCCTAGAAGTTGCCGACCGCGGTTTCCGGCCACGGCCCCCCCTGGGTTCTGGCTAGGAAAGCAGGGGAAGGAGCCATGTCTGTGCAGTGTCGTGCTCCTCTTGGCAGGCCTTTGCAATCCCAATTATCCCTGGAGCTGTGGGCTTTCTGGTTCTCCGGACCCTAACCCTAACCCTAACCCTAGAAGTTGCCGACCGCGGTTTCCGGCCACGGCCCCCCCTGGGTTCTGGCTAGGAAAGCTGGGGAAGGAGCCATGTCTGTGCAGTGTCGTGCTCCTCTTGGCAGGCCTTTGCAATCCCAATTATCCCTGGAGCTGTGGGCTTTCTGGTTCTCCGGACCCTAACCCTAACCCTAACCCTAGAAGTTGCCGACCGCGGTTTCCGGCCACGGCCCCCCCTGGGTTCTGGCTAGGAAAGCAGGGGAAGGAGCCATGTCGGTGCAGTGTCGTGCTCCTCTTGGCAGGCCTTTGCAATCCCAATTATCCCTGGAGCTGTGGGCTTTCTGGTTCTCCGGACCCTAACCCTAACCCTAACCCTAGAAGTTGCCGACCGCGGTTTCCGGCCACGGCCCCCCCTGGGTTCTGGCTAGGAAAGCTGGGGAAGGAGCCATGTCTATGCAGTGTCGTGCTCCTATTGGCAGGCCTTTGCAATCCCAATTATCCCTGGAGCTGTGGGCTTTCTGGTTCTCCGGACCCTAACCCTAACCCTAACCCTAGAAGTTGCCGACCGCGGTTTCCGGCCACGGCCCCCCCTGGGTTCTGGCTAGGAAAGCTGGGGAAGGAGCCATGTCGGTGCAGTGTCGTGCTACTCTTGGCAGGCCTTTGCAATCCCAATTATCCCTGGAGCTGTGGGCTTTCTGGTTCTCCGGACCCTAACCCTAACCCTAACCCTAGAAGTTGCCGACCGCGGTTTCCGGCCACGGCCCCCTCTGGGTTCTGGCTAGGAAAGCTGGGGAAGGAGCCATGTCGGTGCAGTGTCGTGCTCCTCTTGGCAGGCCTTTGCAATCCCAATTATCCCTGGAGCTGTGGGCTTTCTGGTTCTCCGGACCCTAACCCTAACCCTAACCCTAGAAGTTGCCGACCGCGGTTTCCGGCCATGGTCCCGGCTGGGTTCTGGCTAGGAAAGCTGGGGAAGGAGCCATGTCTGTGCAGTGTCGTGCTCCTCTTGGCAGGCCTTTGCAATCCCAATTATCCCTGGAGCTGTGGGCTTTCTGGTTCTCCGGACCCTAACCCTAACCCTAACCCTAGAAGTTGCCGACCGCGGTTTCCGGCCACGGCCCCCCCTGGGTTCTGGCTAGGAAAGCAGGGGAAGGAGCCATGTCGGTGCAGTGTCGTGCTCCTCTTGGCAGGCCTTTGCAATCCCAATTATCCCTGGAGCTGTGGGCTTTCTGGTTCTCCGGACCCTAACCCTAACCCTAACCCTAGAAGTTGCCGACCGCGGTTTCCGGCCATGGTCCCGGCTGGGTTCTGGCTAGGAAAGCTGGGGAAGGAGCCATGTCTGTGCAGTGTCGTGCTCCTCTTGGCAGGCCTTTGCAATCCCAATTATCCCTGGAGCTGTGGGCTTTCTGGTTCTCCGGACCCTAACCCTAACCCTAACCCTAGAAGTTGCCGACCGCGGTTTCCGGCCACGGCCCCCCCTGGGTTCTGGCTAGGAAAGCAGGGGAAGGAGCCATGTCGGTGCAGTGTCGTGCTCCTCTTGGCAGGCCTTTGCAATCCCAATTATCCCTGGAGCTGTGGGCTTTCTGGTTCTCCGGACCCTAACCCTAACCCTAACCCTAGAAGTTGCCGACCGCGGTTTCCGGCCACGGCCCCCCCTGGGTTCTGGCTAGGAAAGCTGGGGAAGGAGCCATGTCTGTGCAGTGTCGTGCTCCTCTTGGCAGGCCTTTGCAATCCCAATTATCCCTGGAGCTGTGGGCTTTCTGGTTCTCCGGACCCTAACCCTAACCCTAACCCTAGAAGTTGCCGACCGCGGTTTCCGGCCACGGCCCCCCCTGGGTTCTGGCTAGGAAAGCAGGGGAAGGAGCCATGTCTGTGCAGTGTCGTGCTCCTCTTGGCAGGCCTTTGCAATCCCAATTATCCCTGGAGCTGTGGGCTTTCTGGTTCTCCGGACCCTAACCCTAACCCTAACCCTAGAAGTTGCCGACCGCGGTTTCCGGCCACGGCCCCCCCTGGGTTCTGGCTAGGAAAGCTGGGGAAGGAGCCATGTCTGTGCAGTGTCGTGCTCCTCTTGGCAGGCCTTTGCAATCCCAATTATCCCTGGAGCTGTGGGCTTTCTGGTTCTCCGGACCCTAACCCTAACCCTAACCCTAGAAGTTGCCGACCGCGGTTTCCGGCCACGGCCCCCTCTGGGTTCTGGCTAGGAAAGCTGGGGAAGGAGCCATGTCGGTGCAGTGTCGTGCTCCTCTTGGCAGGCCTTTGCAATCCCAATTATCCCTGGAGCTGTGGGCTTTCTGGTTCTCCGGACCCTAACCCTAACCCTAACCCTAGAAGTTGCCGACCGCGGTTTCCGGCCACGGTCCCCCCCGGGTTCTGGCTAGGAAAGCTGGGGAAGGAGCCATGTCTGTGCAGTGTCGTGCTCCTCTTGGCAGGCCTTTGCAATCCCAATTATCCCTGGAGCTGTGGGCTTTCTGGTTCTCCGGACCCTAACCCTAACCCTAACCCTAGAAGTTGCCGACCGCGGTTTCCGGCCACGGCCCCCCCTGGATTCTGGCTAGGAAAGCTGGGGAAGGAGCCATGTCTGTGCAGTGTCGTGCTCCTCTTGGCAGGCCTTTGCAATCCCAATTATCCCTGGAGCTGTGGGCTTTCTGGTTCTCCGGACCCTAACCCTAACCCTAACCCTAGAAGTTGCCGACCGCGGTTTCCGGCCACGGCCCCCTCTGGGTTCTGGCTAGGAAAGCTGGGGAAGGAGCCATGTCTGTGCAGTGTCGTGCTCCTCTTGGCAGGCCTTTGCAATCCCAATTATCCCTGGAGCTGTGGGCTTTCTGGTTCTCCGGACCCTAACCCTAACCCTAACCCTAGAAGTTGCCGACCGCGGTTTCCGGCCACGGCCCCCCCTGGGTTCTGGCTAGGAAAGCAGGGGAAGGAGCCATGTCTGTGCAGTGTCGTGCTCCTCTTGGCAGGCCTTTGCAATCCCAATTATCCCTGGAGCTGTGGGCTTTCTGGTTCTCCGGACCCTAACCCTAACCCTAACCCTAGAAGTTGCCGACCGCGGTTTCCGGCCACGGCCCCCCCTGGGTTCTGGCTAGGAAAGCTGGGGAAGGAGCCATGTCTGTGCAGTGTCGTGCTCCTCTTGGCAGGCCTTTGCAATCCCAATTATCCCTGGAGCTGTGGGCTTTCTGGTTCTCCGGACCCTAACCCTAACCCTAACCCTAGAAGTTGCCGACCGCGGTTTCCGGCCACGGCCCCCCCTGGGTTCTGGCTAGGAACGCAGGGGAAGGAGCCATGTCGGTGCAGTGTCGTGCTCCTCTTGGCAGGCCTTTGCAATCCCAATTATCCCTGGAGCTGTGGGCTTTCTGGTTCTCCGGACCCTAACCCTAACCCTAACCCTAGAAGTTGCCGACCGCGGTTTCCGGCCACGGCCCCCCCTGGGTTCTGGCTAGGAAAGCTGGGGAAGGAGCCATGTCTATGCAGTGTCGTGCTCCTATTGGCAGGCCTTTGCAATCCCAATTATCCCTGGAGCTGTGGGCTTTCTGGTTCTCCGGACCCTAACCCTAACCCTAACCCTAGAAGTTGCCGACTGCGGTTTCCGGCCACGGCCCCCCCTGGGTTCTGGCTAGGAAAGCTGGGGAAGGAGCCATGTCGGTGCAGTGTCGTGCTACTCTTGGCAGGCCTTTGCAATCCCAATTATCCCTGGAGCTGTGGGCTTTCTGGTTCTCCGGACCCTAACCCTAACCCTAACCCTCGAAGTTGCCGACCGCGGTTTCCGGCCACGGCCCCCCCTGGGTTCTGGCTAGGAAAGCTGGGGAAGGAGCCATGTCGGTGCAGTGTCGTGCTCCTCTTGGCAGGCCTTTGCAATCCCAATTATCCCTGGAGCTGTGGGCTTTCTGGTTCTCCGGACCCTAACCCTAACCCTAACCCTAGAAGTTGCCGACCGCGGTTTCCGGCCACGGTCCCCCCTGGGTTCTGGCTAGGAAAGCTGGGGAAGGAGCCATGTCTGTGCAGTGTCGTGTTCCTCTTGGCAGGCCTTTGCAATCCCAATTATCCCTGGAGCTGTGGGCTTTCTGGTTCTCCGGACCCTAACCCTAACCCTAACCCTAACCCTAGTAGTTGCCGACCCCGGTTTCCGGCCACGGCCCCCCCTGGGTTCTGGCTAGGAAAGCAGGGGAAGGAGCCATGTCTGTGCAGTGTCGTGCTCCTCTTGGCAGGCCTTTGCAATCCCAATTATCCCTGGAGCTGTGGGCTTTCTGGTTCTCCGGACCCTAACCCTAACCCTAACCCTAGAAGTTGCAGACCGTGGATTCCGGCCACGTCCCCCCCTGGGTTCTGGCTAGGAAAGCAGGGGAAGGAGCCATGTCTGTGCAGTGTCGTGCTCCTCTTGGCAGGCCTTTGCAATCCCAATTATCCCTGGAGCTGTGGGCTTTCTGGTTCTCCGGACCCTAACCCTAACCCTAACCCTAGAAGTTGCCGACCGCGGTTTCCGGCCACGGCCCCCCCCGGGTTCTGGCTAGGAAAGCAGGGGAAGGGGCCATGTCTGTGCAGTGTCGTGCTCCTCTTGGCAGGCCTTTGCAATCCCAATTATCCCTGGAGCTGTGGGCTTTCTGGTTCTCCAGACCCTAACCCTAACCCTAACCCTAGAAGTTGCCGACCGCGGTTTCCGTCCACGGCCCCCCCCGGGTTCTGGCTAGGAAAGCAGGGGAAGGAGCCATGTCTGTGCAGTGTCGTGCTCCTCTTGGCAGGCCTTTGCAATCCCAATTATCCCTGGAGCTGTGGACTTTCTGGTTCTCCAGACCCTAACCCTAACCCTAACCCTAGAAGTTGCCGACCGCGGTTTCCGGCCACGGCCCCCCCTTGGTTCTGGCTAGGAAAGCTGGGGAAGGAGCCATGTCTGTGCAGTGTCGTGCTCTTCTTGGCAGGCCTTTGCAATCCCAATTATCCCTGGAGCTGTGGGCTTTCTGGTTCTCCGGACCCTAACCCTAACCCTAGAAGTTGCCGACCGCGGTTTCCGGCCACGGCCCCCCCTGGGTTCTGGCTAGGAAAGCTGGGGAAGGAGCCATGTCTGTGCAGTGTCGTGCTCCTCTTGGCAGGCCTTTGCAATCCCAATTATCCCTGGAGCTGTGGGCTTTCTGGTTCTCCGGACCCTAACCCTAACCCTAACCCTAGAAGTTGCCGACCGCGGTTTCTGGGCATGGCCCCCCCTGGGTTCTGGCTAGGAAAGCTGGGGAAGGAGCCATGTCGGTGCAGTGTCGTGCTCCTCTTGGCAGGCCTTTGCAATCCCAATTATCCCTGGAGCTGTGGGCTTTCTGGTTCTCCGGACCCTAGGCCTAACCCTAACCCTAACCCTAGAAGTTGCCGACCGCGGTTTCCGGCCACGGCCCCCCCTGGGTTCAGGCTAGGAAAGCAGGGGAAGGAGCCATGTCTGTGCAGTGTCGTGCTCCTCTTGGCAGGCCTTTGCAATCCCAATTATCCCTGGAGCTGTGGGCTTTCTGGTTCTCCAGACCCTAACCCTAACCCTAACCCTAGAAGTTGCCGACCGCGGTTTCCGGCCACGGCCCCCCCTGGGTTCTGGCTAGGAAAGCAGGGGAAGGAGCCATGTCGGTGCAGTGTCGTGCTCCTCTTGGCAGGCCTTTGCAATCCCAATTATCCCTGGAGCTGTGGGCTTTCTGGTTCTCCGGACCCTAACCCTAACCCTAACCCTAGAAGTTGCCGACCGCGGTTTCCGGCCACGGCCCCCCCCGGGTTCTGGCTAGGAAAGCTGGGGAAGGAGCCATGTCGGTGCAGTGTCGTGCTCCTCTTGGCAGGCCTTTGCAATCCCAATTATCCCTGGAGCTGTGGGCTTTCTGGTTCTCCGGACCCTAATCCTAACTCTAACCCTAGAAGTTGCCGACCGCGGTTTCCGGCCACGGCCCCCCCCGGGTTCTGGCTAGGAAAGCAGGGGAAGGAGCCATGTCTGTGCAGTGTCGTGCTCCTCTTGGCAGGCCTTTGCAATCCCAATTATCCCTGGAGCTGTGGGCTTTCTGGTTCTCCGGACCCTAACCCTAACCCTAACCCTAGAAGTTGCCGACCGCGGTTTCCGGCCACGGCCCCCCCCGGGTTCTGGCTAGGAAAGCAGGGGAAGGAGCCATGTCTGTGCAGTGTCGTGCTCCTCTTGGCAGGCCTTTGCAATCCCAATTATCCCTGGAGCTGTGGGCTTTCTGGTTCTCCGGACCCTAACCCTAACCCTAACCCTAGAAGTTGCCGACCGCGGTTTCCCGCCACGGCCCCCCCTGGGTTCTGGCTAGGAAAGCTGGGGAAGGAGCCATGTCGGTGCAGTGTCGTGCTCCTCTTGGCAGGCCTTTGCAATCCCAATTATCCCTGGAGCTGTGGGCTTTCTGGTTCTCCGGACCCTAACCCTAACCCTAACCCTAGAAGTTGCCGACCACGGTTTCCGGCCACGGCCCCCCCCGGGTTCTGGCTAGGAAAGCAGGGGAAGGAGCCATGTCTGTGCAGTGTCGTGCTCCTCTTGGCAGGCCTTTGCAATCCCAATTATCCCTGGAGCTGTGGGCTTTCTGGTTCTCCGGACCCTAACCCTAACCCTAACCCTAGAAGTTGCCGACCGCGGTTTCCGGCCATGGCCCCCCCCGGGTTCTGGCTAGGAAAGCACGGGAAGGAGCCATGTCTGTGCAGTGTCGTGCTCTTCTTGGCAGGCCTTTGCAATCCCAATTATCCCTGGAGCTGTGGGCTTTCTGGTTCTCCGGACCCTAACCTTAACCCTAACCCTAGAAGTTGCCGACCGCGGTTTCCGGCCACGGCCCCCCCTGGGTTCTGGCTAGGAAAGCAGGGGAAGGAGCCATGTCTGTGCAGTGTCGTGCTCCTCTTGGCAGGCCTTTGCAATCCCAATTATCCCTGGAGCTGTGGGCTTTCTGGTTCTCCGGACCCTAACCCTAACCCTAACCCTAGAAGTTGCCGACCGCGGTTTCTGGGCATGGCCCCCCCTGGGTTCTGGCTAGGAAAGCTGGGGAAGGAGCCATGTCTGTGCAGTGTCGTGCTCCTCTTGGCAGGCCTTTGCAATCCCAATTATCCCTGGAGCTGTGGGCTTTCTGGTTCTCCGGACCCTAACCCTAACCCTAACCCTAACCCTAGAAGTTGCCGACCGCGGTTTCCGGCCACGGCCCCCCCTGGGTTCTGGCTAGGAAAGCAGGGGAAGGAGCCATGTCTGTGCAGTGTCGTGCTCCTCTTGGCAGGCCTTTGCAATCCCAATTATCCCTGGAGCTGTGGGCTTTCTGGTTCTCCGGACCCTAACCCTAACCCTAACCCTAGAAGTTGCCGACCGCGGTTTCCGGCCACGGCCCCCCCTGGGTTCTGGCTAGGAAAGCTGGGGAAGGAGCCATGTCGGTGCAGTGTCGTGCTCCTCTTGGCAGGCCTTTGCAATCCCAATTATCCCTGGAGCTGTGGGCTTTCTGGTTCTCCGGACCCTAACCCTAACTCTAACCCTAGAAGTTGCCGACCGCGGTTTCTGGGCGTGGCCCCCCCCGGGTTCTGGCTAGGAAAGCAGGGGAAGGAGCCATGTCTGTGCAGTGTCGTGCTCCTCTTGGCAGGCCTTTGCAATCCCAATTATCCCTGGAGCTGTGGGCTTTCTGGTTCTCCGGACCCTAACCCTAACCCTAACCCTAGAAGTTGCCGAGCGCGGTTTCCGGCCACGGCCCCCCCTGGGTTCTGGCTAGGAAAGCAGGGGAAGGAGCCATGTCTGTGCAGTGTCGTGCTCCTCTTGGCAGGCCTTTGCAATCCCAATTATCCCTGGAGCTGTGGGCTTTCTGGTTCTCCGGACCCTAACCCTAACCCTAACCCTAGAAGTTGCCGACCGCGGTTTCCGGCCACGGCCCCCCCTGGGTTCTGGCTAGGAAAGCTGGGGAAGGAGCCATGTCGGTGCAGTGTCGTGCTCCTCTTGGCAGGCCTTTGCAATCCCAATTATCCCTGGAGCTGTGGGCTTTCTGGTTCTCCGGACCCTAACCCTAACCCTAACCCTAGAAGTTGCCGACCACGGTTTCCGGCCACGGCCCCCCCCGGGTTCTGGCTAGGAAAGCAGGGGAAGGAGCCATGTCTGTGCAGTGTCGTGCTCCTCTTGGCAGGCCTTTGCAATCCCAATTATCCCTGGAGCTGTGGGCTTTCTGGTTCTCCGGACCCTAACCCTAACCCTAACCCTAGAAGTTGCCGACCGCGGTTTCCGGCCACGGCCCCCCCCGGGTTCTGGCTAGGAAAGCACGGGAAGGAGCCATGTCTGTGCAGTGTCGTGCTCTTCTTGGCAGGCCTTTGCAATCCCAATTATCCCTGGAGCTGTGGGCTTTCTGGTTCTCCGGACCCTAACCTTAACCCTAACCCTAGAAGTTGCCGACCGCGGTTTCCGGCCACGGCCCCCCCTGGGTTCTGGCTAGGAAAGCAGGGGAAGGAGCCATGTCTGTGCAGTGTCGTGCTCCTCTTGGCAGGCCTTTGCAATCCCAATTATCCCTGGAGCTGTGGGCTTTCTGGTTCTCCGGACCCTAACCCTAACCCTAACCCTAGAAGTTGCCGACTGCGGTTTCCGGCCACGGCCCCCCCTGGGTTCTGGCTAGGAAAGCTGGGGAAGGAGCCATGTCGGTGCAGTGTCGTGCTCCTCTTGGCAGGCCTTTGCAATCCCAATTATCCCTGGAGCTGTGGGCTTTCTGGTTCTCCGGACCCTAACCCTAACCCTAACCCTAACCCTAGAAGTTGCCGACCGCGGTTTCCGGCCACGGCCCCCCCTGGGTTCTGGCTAGGAAAGCTGGGGAAGGAGCCATGTCGGTGCAGTGTCGTGCTCCTCTTGGCAGGCCTTTGCAATCCCAATTATCCCTGGAGCTGTGGGCTTTCTGGTTCTCCGGACCCTAACCCTAACCCTAACCCTAGAAGTTGCCGACCGCGGTTTCTGGTCGTGGCCCCCCCCGGTTTCTGGCTAGGAAAGCTTGGGAAGGAGCCATGTCGGTGCAGTGTCGTGCTCCTCTTGGCAGGCCTTTGCAATCCCAATTATCCCTGGAGCTGTGGGCTTTCTGGTTCTCCGGACCCTAACCCTAACCCTAACCCTAGAAGTTGCCGACCGCGGTTTCCGGCCACGGCCCCCCCCGGGTTCTGGCTAGGAAAGCAGGGGAAGGAGCCATGTCTGTGCAGTGTCGTGCTCCTCTTGGCAGGCCTTTGCAATCCCAATTATCCCTGGAGCTGTGGGCTTTCTGGTTCTCTGGACCCTAACCCTAACCCTAACCCTAGAAGTTGCCGACCGCGGTTTCCGGCCACGGCCCCCCCTTGGTTCTGGCTAGGAAAGCAGGGGAAGGAGCCATGTCTGTGCAGTGTCGTGCTCTTCTTGGCAGGCCTTTGCAATCCCAATTATCCCTGGAGCTGTGGGCTTTCTGGTTCTCCGGACCCTAACCCTAACCCTAACCCTAGAAGTTGCCGACCGCGGTTTCCGGCCACGGCCCCCCCCGGGTTCTGTTTAGGAAAGCAGGGGAAGGAGCCATGTCTGTGCAGTGTCGTGCTCCTCTTGGCAGGCCTTTGCAATCCCAATTATCCCTGGAGCTGTGGGCTTTCTGGTTCTCCGGACCCTAACCCTAACCCTAACCCTAGACGTTGCCGACCGCGGTTTCCGGCCACGGCCCCCCCTGGGTTCTGGCTAGGAAAGCAGGGGAAGGAGCCATGTCTGTGCAGTGTCGTGCTCCTCTTGGCAGGCCTTTGCAATCCCAATTATCCCTGGAGCTGTGGGCTTTCTGGTTCTCCGGACCCTAACCTTAACCCTAACCCTAGAAGTTGCCGACCGCGGTTTCCGGCCACGGCCCCCCCTGGGTTCTGGCTAGGAAAGCAGGGGAAGGAGCCATGTCTGTGCAGTGTCGTGCTCCTCTTGGCAGGCCTTTGCAATCCCAATTATCCCTGGAGCTGTGGGCTTTCTGGTTCTCCGGACCCTAACCCTAACCCTAACCCTAACCCTAGAAGTTGCCGACCGCGGTTTCCGGCCACGGCCCCCCCTGGGTTCAGGCTAGGAAAGCAGGGGAAGGAGCCATGTCTGTGCAGTGTCGTGCTCCTCTTGGCAGGCCTTTGCAATCCCAATTATCCCTGGAGCTGTGGGCTTTCTGGTTCTCCAGACCCTAACCCTAACCCTAACCCTAGAAGTTGCCGACCGCGGTTTCCGGCCACGGCCCCCCCTGGGTTCTGGCTAGGAAAGCAGGGGAAGGAGCCATGTCGGTGCAGTGTCGTGCTCCTCTTGGCAGGCCTTTGCAATCCCAATTATCCCTGGAGCTGTGGGCTTTCTGGTTCTCCGGACCCTAACCCTAACCCTAACCCTAGAAGTTGCCGACCGCGGTTTCCGGCCACGGCCCCCCCCGGGTTCTGGCTAGGAAAGCAGGGGAAGGAGCCATGTCTGTGCAGTGTCGTGCTCCTCTTGGCAGGCCTTTGCAATCCCAATTATCCCTGGAGCTGTGGGCTTTCTGGTTCTCCAGACCCTAACCCTAACCCTAACCCTAGAAGTTGCCGACCGCGGTTTCCGGCCACGGCCCCCCCTGGGTTCTGGCTAGGAAAGCTGGGGAAGGAGCCATGTCGGTGCAGTGTCGTGCTCCTCTTGGCAGGCCTTTGCAATCCCAATTATCCCTGGAGCTGTGGGCTTTCTGGTTCTCCGGACCCTAACCCTAACTCTAACCCTAGAAGTTGCCGACCGCGGTTTCTGGGCGTGGCCCCCCCCGGGTTCTGGCTAGGAAAGCAGGGGAAGGAGCCATGTCTGTGCAGTGTCGTGCTCCTCTTGGCAGGCCTTTGCAATCCCAATTATCCCTGGAGCTGTGGGCTTTCTGGTTCTCCGGACCCTAACCCTAACCCTAACCCTAGAAGTTGCCGAGCGCGGTTTCCGGCCACGGCCCCCCCCGGGTTCTGGCTAGGAAAGCAGGGGAAGGAGCCATGTCTGTGCAGTGTCGTGCTCCTCTTGGCAGGCCTTTGCAATCCCAATTATCCCTGGAGCTGTGGGCTTTCTGGTTCTCCGGACCCTAACCCTAACCCTAACCCTAGAAGTTGCCGACCGCGGTTTCCGGCCACGGCCCCCCCTGGGTTCTGGCTAGGAAAGCTGGGGAAGGAGCCATGTCGGTGCAGTGTCGTGCTCCTCTTGGCAGGCCTTTGCAATCCCAATTATCCCTGGAGCTGTGGGCTTTCTGGTTCTCCGGACCCTAACCCTAACCCTAACCCTAGAAGTTGCCGACCACGGTTTCCGGCCACGGCCCCCCCCGGGTTCTGGCTAGGAAAGCAGGGGAAGGAGCCATGTCTGTGCAGTGTCGTGCTCCTCTTGGCAGGCCTTTGCAATCCCAATTATCCCTGGAGCTGTGGGCTTTCTGGTTCTCCGGACCCTAACCCTAACCCTAACCCTAGAAGTTGCCGACCGCGGTTTCCGGCCACGGCCCCCCCCGGGTTCTGGCTAGGAAAGCACGGGAAGGAGCCATGTCTGTGCAGTGTCGTGCTCTTCTTGGCAGGCCTTTGCAATCCCAATTATCCCTGGAGCTGTGGGCTTTCTGGTTCTCCGGACCCTAACCTTAACCCTAACCCTAGAAGTTGCCGACCGCGGTTTCCGGCCACGGCCCCCCCTGGGTTCTGGCTAGGAAAGCTGGGGAAGGAGCCATGTCGGTGCAGTGTCGTGCTCCTCTTGGCAGGCCTTTGCAATCCCAATTATCCCTGGAGCTGTGGGCTTTCTGGTTCTCCGGACCCTAACCCTAACCCTAACCCTAGAAGTTGCCGACTGCGGTTTCCGGCCACGGCCCCCCCTGGGTTCTGGCTAGGAAAGCTGGGGAAGGAGCCATGTCGGTGCAGTGTCGTGCTCCTCTTGGCAGGCCTTTGCAATCCCAATTATCCCTGGAGCTGTGGGCTTTCTGGTTCTCCGGACCCTAACCCTAACCCTAACCCTAACCCTAGAAGTTGCCGACCGCGGTTTCCGGCCACGGCCCCCCCTGGGTTCTGGCTAGGAAAGCTGGGGAAGGAGCCATGTCGGTGCAGTGTCGTGCTCCTCTTGGCAGGCCTTTGCAATCCCAATTATCCCTGGAGCTGTGGGCTTTCTGGTTCTCCGGACCCTAACCCTAACCCTAACCCTAGAAGTTGCCGACCGCGGTTTCCGGCCACGGCCCCCCCCGGGTTCAGGCTAGGAAAGCAGGGGAAGGAGCCATGTCTGTGCAGTGTCGTGCTCCTCTTGGCAGGCCTTTGCAATCCCAATTATCCCTGGAGCTGTGGGCTTTCTGGTTCTCCAGACCCTAACCCTAACCCTAACCCTAGAAGTTGCCGACCGCGGTTTCCGGCCATGGCCCCCCCTGGGTTCTGGCTAGGAAAGCACGGGAAGGAGCCATGTCTGTGCATTATCGTGCTCCTCTTGGCAGGCCTTTGCAATCCCAATTATCCCTGGAGCTGTGGGCTTTCTGGTTCTCCAGACCCTAACCCTAACCCTAACCCTAGAAGTTGCCGACCGCGGTTTCTGGTCGTGGCCCCCCCCGGGTTCTGGCTAGGAAAGCAGGGGAAGGAGCCATGTCTGTGCAGTGTCGTGCTCCTCTTGGCAGGCCTTTGCAATCCCAATTATCCCTGGAGCTGTGGGCTTTCTGGTTCTCCGGACCCTAACCCTAACCCTAACCCTAGAAGTTGCCGACCGCGGTTTCCGGCCACAGCCTCCCCTGGTTTCTGGCTAGGAAAGCTGGGGAAGGAGCCATGTCTGTGCAGTGTCGTGCTCCTCTTGGCAGGCCTTTGCAATCCCAATTATCCCTGGAGCTGTGGGCTTTCTGGTTCTCCAGACCCTAACCCTAACCCTAACCCTAGAAGTTGCCGACCGCGGTTTCCGCCACGGCCCCCCCCGGGTTCTGGCTAGGAAAGCAGGGGAAGGAGCCATGTCTGTGCAGTGTCGTGCTCCTCTTGGCAGGCCTTTGCAATCCCAATTATCCCTGGAGCTGTGGGCTTTCTGGTTCTCCGGACCCTAACCCTAACCCTAACCCTAGAAGTTGCCGACCGCGGTTTCCGGCCACGGCCCCCCCCGGGTTCTGGCTAGGAAAGCTTGGGAAGGAGCCATGTCTGTGCAGTGTCGTGCTCCTCTTGGCAAGCCTTTGCAATCCCAATTATCCCTGGAGCTGTGGGCTTTCTGGTTCTCCGGACCCTAACCCTAACCCTAACCCTAGAAGTTGCCGAGCGCGGTTTCCGGCCACGTCCCCCCCCAGGTTCTGGCTAGGAAAGCAGGGGAAGGAGCCATGTCTGTGCAGTGTCGTGCTCCTCTTGGCAGGCCTTTGCAATCCCAATTATCCCTGGAGCTGTGGGCTTTCTGGTTCTCCGGACCCTAACCCTAACCCTAACCCTAGAAGTTGCCGACCGCGGTTTCCGGCCACGGCCCCCCCCGGGTTCTGTTTAGGAAAGCAGGGGAAGGAGCCATGTCTGTGCAGTGTCGTGCTCCTCTTGGCAGGCCTTTGCAATCCCAATTATCCCTGGAGCTGTGGGCTTTCTGGTTCTCCGGACCCTAACCCTAACCCTAACCCTAGACGTTGCCGACCGCGGTTTCCGGCCACGGCCCCCCCTTGGTTCTGGCTAGGAAAGCAGGGGAAGGAGCCATGTCTGTGCAGTGTCGTGCTCCTCTTGGCAGGCCTTTGCAATCCCAATTATCCCTGGAGCTGTGGGCTTTCTGGTTCTCCGGACCCTAACCCTAACCCTAACCCTAGAAGTTGCCGACCGCGGTTTCCGGCCATGGCCCCCCCTGGGTTCTGGCTAGGAAAGCAGGGGAAGGAGCCATGTCTGTGCAGTGTCGTGCTCCTCTTGGCAGGCCTTTGCAATCCCAATTATCCCTGGAGCTGTGGGCTTTCTGGTTCTCCGGACCCTAACCCTAACCCTAACCCTAGAAGTTGCCGACCGCGGTTTCCGGCCACGGCCCCCCCTGGGTTCTGGCTAGGAAAGCTGGGGAAGGAGCCATGTCGGTGCAGTGTCGTGCTCCTCTTGGCAGGCCTTTGCAATCCCAATTATCCCTGGAGCTGTGGGCTTTCTGGTTCTCCGGACCCTAACCCTAACCCTAACCCTAACCCTAGAAGTTGCCGACCGCGGTTTCCGGCCACGGCCCCCCCTGGGTTCTGGCTAGGAAAGCTGGGGAAGGAGCCATGTCGGTGCAGTGTCGTGCTCCTCTTGGCAGGCCTTTGCAATCCCAATTATCCCTGGAGCTGTGGGCTTTCTGGTTCTCCAGACCCTAACCCTAACCCTAACCCTAGAAGTTGCCGACCGCGGTTTCCGGCCACGGCCCCCCCTGGGTTCTGGCTAGGAAAGCACGGGAAGGAGCCATGTCTGTGCATTATCGTGCTCCTCTTGGCAGGCCTTTGCAATCCCAATTATCCCTGGAGCTGTGGGCTTTCTGGTTCTCCAGACCCTAACCCTAACTCTAACCCTAGAAGTTGCCGACCGCGGTTTCTGGGCGTGGCCCCCCCCGGGTTCTGGCTAGGAAAGCAGGGGAAGGAGCCATGTCTGTGCAGTGTCGTGCTCCTCTTGGCAGGCCTTTGCAATCCCAATTATCCCTGGAGCTGTGGGCTTTCTGGTTCTCCGGACCCTAACCCTAACCCTAACCCTAGAAGTTGCCGACCGCGGTTTCCGGCCACAGCCCCCCCTGGTTTCTGGCTAGGAAAGCTGGGGAAGGAGCCATGTCTGTGCAGTGTCGTGCTCCTCTTGGCAGGCCTTTGCAATCCCAATTATCCCTGGAGCTGTGGGCTTTCTGGTTCTCCGGACCCTAACCCTAACCCTAACCCTAGAAGTTGCCGACCGCGGTTTCCGGCCACGTCCCCCCCTGGGTTCTGGCTAGGAAAGCTTGGGAAGGAGCCATGTCGGTGCAGTGTCGTGCTCCTCTTGGCAGGCCTTTGCAATCCCAATTATCCCTGGAGCTGTGGGCTTTCTGGTTCTCCGGACCCTAACCCTAACCCTAATCCTAGAAGTTGCCGACCGCGGTTTCCGGCCACGGCCCCCCCTGGGTTCTGGCTAGGAAAGCACGGGAAGGAGCCATGTCTGTGCATTGTCGTGCTCCTCTTGGCAGGCCTTTGCAATCCCAATTATCCCTGGAGCTGTGGGCTTTCTGGTTCTCCAGACCCTAACCCTAACCCTAACCCTAGAAGTTGCCGACCGCGGTTTCCGGCCACGGCCCCCCCTGGGTTCTGGCTAGGAAAGCTGGGGAAGGAGCCATGTCGGTGCAGTGTCGTGCTCCTCTTGGCAGGCCTTTGCAATCCCAATTATCCCTGGAGCTGTGGGCTTTCTGGTTCTCCGGACCCTAACCCTAACCCTAACCCTAGAAGTTGCCGACCGCGGTTTCCGGCCACGGCCCCCCCTGGGTTCTGGCTAGGAAAGCTGGGGAAGGAGCCATGTCGGTGCAGTGTCGTGCTCCTCTTGGCAGGCCTTTGCAATCCCAATTATCCCTGGAGCTGTGGGCTTTCTGGTTCTCCGGACCCTAACCCTAACCCTAACCCTAGAAGTTGCTGACCGCGGTTTCCGGCCACGGCCCCCCCTGGGTTCTGGCTAGGAAAGCTGGGGAAGGAGCCATGTCGGTGCAGTGTCGTGCTCCTCTTGGCAGGCCTTTGCAATCCCAATTATCCCTGGAGCTGTGGGCTTTCTGGTTCTCCGGACCCTAACCCTAACCCTAATCCTAGAAGTTGCCGACCGCGGTTTCCGGCCACGGCCCCCCCTGGGTTCTGGCTAGGAAAGCTGGGGAAGGAGCCATGTCTGTGCATTGTCGTGCTCCTCTTGGCAGGCCTTTGCAATCCCAATTATCCCTGGAGCTGTGGGCTTTCTGGTTCTCCAGACCCTAACCCTAACCCTAACCCTAGAAGTTGCCGACCGCGGTTTCCGGCCACGGCCCCCCCTGGGTTCTGGCTAGGAAAGCTGGGGAAGGAGCCATGTCGGTGCAGTGTCGTGCTCCTCTTGGCAGGCCTTTGCAATCCCAATTATCCCTGGAGCTGTGGGCTTTCTGGTTCTCCGGACCCTAACCCTAACCCTAACCCTAGAAGTTGCCGACCGCGGTTTCCGGCCACGGCCCCCCCTGGGTTCTGGCTAGGAAAGCTGGGGAAGGAGCCATGTCGGTGCAGTGTCGTGCTCCTCTTGGCAGGCCTTTGCAATCCCAATTATCCCTGGAGCTGTGGGCTTTCTGGTTCTCCGGACCCTAACCCTAACCCTAACCCTAGAAGTTGCTGACCGCGGTTTCCGGCCACGGCCCCCCCTGGGTTCTGGCTAGGAAAGCTGGGGAAGGAGCCATGTCGGTGCAGTGTCGTGCTCCTCTTGGCAGGCCTTTGCAATCCCAATTATCCCTGGAGCTGTGGGCTTTCTGGTTCTCCGGACCCTAACCCTAACCCTAACCCTAGAAGTTGCCGACCGCGGTTTCCGGCCACGGCCCCCCCCGGGTTCTGGCTAGGAAAGCAGGGGAAGGAGCCATGTCGGTGCACTGTCGTGCTCCTCTTGGCAGGCCTTTGCAATCCCAATTATCCCTGGAGCTGTGGGCTTTCTGGTTCTCCGGACCCTAACCCTAACCCTAACCCTAGAAGTTGCCGACCGCGGTTTCCGGCCACGGCCCCCCCTGGGTTCTGGCTAGGAAAGCTGGGGAAGGAGCCATGTCGGTGCAGTGTCGTGCTCCTCTTGGCAGGCCTTTGCAATCCCAATTATCCCTGGAGCTGTGGGCTTTCTGGTTCTCCGGACCCTAACCCTAACCCTAACCCTAGAAGTTGCTGACCGCGGTTTCCGGCCACGGCCCCCCCTGGGTTCTGGCTAGGAAAGCTGGGGAAGGAGCCATGTCGGTGCAGTGTCGTGCTCCTCTTGGCAGGCCTTTGCAATCCCAATTATCCCTGGAGCTGTGGGCTTTCTGGTTCTCCGGACCCTAACCCTAACCCTAACCCTAGAAGTTGCCGACCGCGGTTTCCGGCCACGGCCCCCCCTGGGTTCTGGCTAGGAAAGCAGGGGAAGGAGCCATGTCGGTGCAGTGTCGTGCTCCTCTTGGCAGGCCTTTGCAATCCCAATTATCCCTGGAGCTGTGGGCTTTCTGGTTCTCCGGACCCTAACCCTAACCCTAACCCTAGAAGTTGCCGACCGCGGTTTCCGGCCACGGCCCCCCCTGGGTTCTGGCTAGGAAAACAGGGGAAGGAGCCATGTCTGTGCAGTGTCGTGCTCCTCTTGGCAGGCCTTTGCAATCCCAATTATCCCTGGAGCTGTGGGCTTTCTGGTTCTCCGGACCCTAACCCTAACCCTAACCCTAGAAGTTGCCGACCGCGGTTTCCGGCCACGGCCCCCCCCGGGTTCTGGCTAGGAAAGCAGGGGAAGGAGCCATGTCTGTGCAGTGTCGTGCTCCTCTTGGCAGGCCTTTGCAATCCCAATTATCCCTGGAGCTGTGGGCTTTCTGGTTCTCCGGACCCTAACCCTAACCCTAACCCTAGAAGTTGCTGACCGCGGTTTCCGGCCACGGCCCCCCCTGGGTTCTGGCTAGGAAAGCTGGGGAAGGAGCCATGTCGGTGCAGTGTCGTGCTCCTCTTGGCAGGCCTTTGCAATCCCAATTATCCCTGGAGCTGTGGGCTTTCTGGTTCTCCGGACCCTAACCCTAACCCTAACCCTAGAAGTTGCCGACCGCGGTTTCCGGCCACGGCCCCCCCCGGGTTCTGGCTAGGAAAGCAGGGGAAGGAGCCATGTCTCTGCAGTGTCGTGCTCCTCTTGGCAGGCCTTTGCAATCCCAATTATCCCTGGAGCTGTGGGCTTTCTGGTTCTCCGGACCCTAACCCTAACCCTAACCCTAGAAGTTGCCGACCGCGGTTTCCGGCCACGGCCCCCCCTGGGTTCTGGCTAGGAAAGCTGGGGAAGGAGCCATGTCGGTGCAGTGTCGTGCTCCTCTTGGCAGGCCTTTGCAATCCCAATTATCCCTGGAGCTGTGGGCTTTCTGGTTCTCCGGACCCTAACCCTAACCCTAACCCTAGAAGTTGCCGACCGCGGTTTCCGGCCACGGCCCCCCCTGGGTTCTGGCTAGGAAAGCAGGGGAAGGAGCCATGTCGGTGCAGTGTCGTGCTCCTCTTGGCAGGCCTTTGCAATCCCAATTATCCCTGGAGCTGTGGGCTTTCTGGTTCTCCGGACCCTAACCCTAACCCTAACCCTAGAAGTTGCCGACCGCGGTTTCCGGCCACGGCCCCCCCCGGGTTCTGGCTAGGAAAGCAGGGGAAGGAGCCATGTCTGTGCAGTGTCGTGCTCCTCTTGGCAGGCCTTTGCAATCCCAATTATCCCTGGAGCTGTGGGCTTTCTGGTTCTCCGGACCCTAACCCTAACCCTAACCCTAGAAGTTGCCGACCGCGGTTTCCGGCCACGGCCCCCCCTGGGTTCTGGCTAGGAAAGCTGGGGAAGGAGCCATGTCGGTGCAGTGTCGTGCTCCTCTTGGCAGGCCTTTGCAATCCCAATTATCCCTGGAGCTGTGGGCTTTCTGGTTCTCCGGACCCTAACCCTAACCCTAACCCTAGAAGTTGCCGACCGCGGTTTCCGGCCACGGCCCCCCCTGGGTTCTGGCTAGGAAATCTGGGGAAGGAGCCATGTCGGTGCAGTGTCGTGCTCCTCTTGGCAGGCCTTTGCAATCCCAATTATCCCTGGAGCTGTGGGCTTTCTGGTTCTCCGGACCCTAACCCTAACCCTAACCCTAGAAGTTGCCGACCGCGGTTTCCGGCCACGGCCCCCCCTGGGTTCTGGCTAGGAAAGCACGGGAAGGAGCCATGTCTGTGCATTATCGTGCTCCTCTTGGCAGGCCTTTGCAATCCCAATTATCCCTGGAGCTGTGGGCTTTCTGGTTCTCCAGACCCTAACCCTAACCCTAACCCTAGAAGTTGCCGACCGCGGTTTCCGGCCACGGCCCCCCCTGGGTTCTGGCTAGGAAAGCTGGGGAAGGAGCCATGTCGGTGCAGTGTCGTGCTCCTCTTGGCAGGCCTTTGCAATCCCAATTATCCCTGGAGCTGTGAGCTTTCTGGTTCTCCGGACCCTAACCCTAACCCTAACCCTAGAAGTTGCCGAGCGCGGTTTCCGGCCACGGCCCCCCCCGGGTTCTGGCTAGGAAAGCAGGGGAAGGAGCCATGTCTGTGCAGTGTCGTGCTCCTCTTGGCAGGCCTTTGCAATCCCAATTATCCCTGGAGCTGTGGGCTTTCTGGTTCTCCGGACCCTAACCCTAACCCTAACCCTAGAAGTTGCCGACCACGGTTTCCGGCCACGGCCCCCCCTGGGTTCTGGCTAGGAAAGCTGGGGAAGGAGCCATGTCGGTGCAGTGTCGTGCTCCTCTTGGCAGGCCTTTGCAATCCCAATTATCCCTGGAGCTGTGAGCTTTCTGGTTCTCCGGACCCTAACCCTAACCCTAACCCTAGAAGTTGCCGACCGCGGTTTCCGGCCACGGCCCCCCCCGGGTTCTGGCTAGGAAAGCAGGGGAAGGAGCCATGTCTGTGCAGTGTCGTGCTCCTCTTGGCAGGCCTTTGCAATCCCAATTATCCCTGGAGCTGTGGGCTTTCTGGTTCTCCGGACCCTAACCCTAACCCTAACCCTAGAAGTTGCCGACCACGGTTTCCGGCCACGGCCCCCCCTGGGTTCTGGCTAGGAAAGCTGGGGAAGGAGCCATGTCGGTGCAGTGTCGTGCTCCTCTTGGCAGGCCTTTGCAATCCCAATTATCCCTGGAGCTGTGAGCTTTCTGGTTCTCCGGACCCTAACCCTAACCCTAACCCTAGAAGTTGCCGACCGCGGTTTCCGGCCACGGCCCCCCCTGGGTTCTGGCTAGGAAAGCAGGGGAAGGAGCCATGTCTGTGCAGTGTCGTGCTCCTCTTGGCAGGCCTTTGCAATCCCAATTATCCCTGGAGCTGTGGGCTTTCTGGTTCTCCGGACCCTAACCCTAACCCTAACCCTAGAAGTTGCCGACCGCGGTTTCCGGCCACGGCCCCCCCTGGGTTCTGGCTAGGAAAGCTGGGGAAGGAGCCATGTCTGTGCAGTGTCGTGCTCCTCTTGGCAGGCCTTTGCAATCCCAATTATCCCTGGAGCTGTGGGCTTTCTGGTTCTCCGGACCCTAACCCTAACCCTAACCCTAGAAGTTGCCGACCGCGATTTCCGGCCACGGCCCCCCCCGGGTTCTGGCTAGGAAAGCAGGGGAAGGAGCCATGTCGGTGCAGTGTCGTGCTCCTCTTGGCAGGCCTTTGCAATCCCAATTATCCCTGGAGCTGTGGGCTTTCTGGTTCTCCGGACCCTAACCCTAACCCTAACCCTAGAAGTTGCCGACCGCAGTTTCCGGCCACGGCCCCCCCTAGGTTCTGGCTAGGAAAGCAGGGGAAGGAGCCATGTCGGTGCAGTGTCGTGCTCCTCTTGGCAGGCCTTTGCAATCCCAATTATCCCTGGAGCTGTGGGCTTTCTGGTTCTCCGGACCCTAACCCTAACCCTAACCCTAGAAGTTGCCGACCGCGGTTTCCGGCCACGGCCCCCCCCGGGTTCTGGCTAGGAAAGCAGGGGAAGGAGCCATGTCGGTGCAGTGTCGTGCTACTCTTGGCAGGCCTTTGCAATCCCAATTATCCCTGGAGCTGTGGGCTTTCTGGTTCTCCGGACCCTAACCCTAACCCTAACCCTAGAAGTTGCCGACCGCAGTTTCCGGCCACGGCCCCCCCCGGGTTCTGGCTAGGAAAGCACGGGAAGGAGCCATGTCTGTGCATTATCGTGCTCCTCTTGGCAGGCCTTTGCAATCCCAATTATCCCTGGAGCTGTGGGCTTTCTGGTTCTCCGGACCCTAACCCTAACCCTAACCCTAGAAGTTGCCGACCGCGGTTTCCGGCCACGGCCCCCCCTGGGTTCTGGCTAGGAAAGCTGGGGAAGGAGCCATGTCTGTGCAGTGTCGTGCTCCTCTTGGCAGGCCTTTGCAATCCCAATTATCCCTGGAGCTGTGGGCTTTCTGGTTCTCCGGACCCTAACCCTAACCCTAACCCTAGAAGTTGCCGACCGCGGTTTCCGGCCACGGCCCCCCCTGGGTTCTGGCTAGGAAAGCAGGGGAAGGAGCCATGTCTGTGCAGTGTCGTGCTCCTCTTGGCAGGCCTTTGCAATCCCAATTATCCCTGGAGCTGTGGGCTTTCTGGTTCTCCGGACCCTAACCCTAACCCTAACCCTAGAAGTTGCCGACCGCGATTTCCGGCCACGGCCCCCCCCGGGTTCTGGCTAGGAAAGCAGGGGAAGGAGCCATGTCTGTGCAGTGTCGTGCTCCTCTTGGCAGGCCTTTGCAATCCCAATTATCCCTGGAGCTGTGGGCTTTCTGGTTCTCCGGACCCTAACCCTAACCCTAACCCTAGAAGTTGCCGACCGCAGTTTCCGGCCACGGCCCCCCCTGGGTTCTGGCTAGGAAAGCTGGGGAAGGAGCCATGTCTGTGCAGTGTCGTGCTCCTCTTGGCAGGCCTTTGCAATCCCAATTATCCCTGGAGCTGTGGGCTTTCTGGTTCTCCGGACCCTAACCCTAACCCTAACCCTAGAAGTTGCCGAGCGCGGTTTCCGCCCACGGCCCCCCCCGGGTTCTGGCTAGGAAAGCAGGGGAAGGAGCCATGTCTGTGCAGTGTCGTGCTCCTCTTGGCAGGCCTTTGCAATCCCAATTATCCCTGGAGCTGTGGGCTTTCTGGTTCTCCGGACCCTAACCCTAACCCTAACCCTAGAAGTTGCCGAGCGCGGTTTCCGGCCACGGCCCCCCCTGGGTTCTGGCTAGGAAAGCTGGGGAAGGAGCCATGTCGGTGCAGTGTCGTGCTCCTCTTGGCAGGCCTTTGCAATCCCAATTATCCCTGGAGCTGTGGGCTTTCTGGTTCTCCGGACCCTAACCCTAACCCTAGAAGTTGCCGACCGTGGTTTCCGGCCACGGCCCCCCCCGGGTTCTGGCTAGGAAAGCTGGGGAAGGAGCCATGTCGTGCAGTGTCGTGCTCCTCTTGGCAGGCCTTTGCAATCCCAATTATCCCTGGAGCTGTGGGCTTTCTGGTTCTCTGGACCCTAACCCTAACCCTAACCCTAGAAGTTGCCGACCCCGGTTTCCGGCCATGGTCCCGGCTGGGTTCTGGCTAGGAAAGCAGGGGAAGGAGCCATGTCTGTGCAGTGTCGTGCTCCTCTTGGCAGGCCTTTGCAATCCCAATTATCCCTGGAGCTGTGGGCTTTCTGGTTCTCCGGACCCTAACCCTAACCCTAACCCTAGAAGTTGCCGACCGCGGTTTCCGGCCACGGCCCCCCCTGGGTTCTGGCTAGGAAAGCAGGGGAAGGAGCCATGTCTGTGCAGTGTCGTGCTCCTCTTGGCAGGCCTTTGCAATCCCAATTATCCCTGGAGCTGTGGGCTTTCTGGTTCTCCGGACCCTAACCCTAACCCTAACCCTAGAAGTTGCCGACCGCGGTTTCCGGCCACGGCCCCCCCTGGGTTCTGGCTAGGAAAGCTGGGGAAGGAGCCATGTCGGTGCAGTGTCGTGCTCCTCTTGGCAGGCCTTTGCAATCCCAATTATCCCTGGAGCTGTGGGCTTTCTGGTTCTCCGGACCCTAACCCTAACCCTAACCCTAGAAGTTGCCGACCACGGTTTCCGGCCACGGCCCCCCCCGGGTTCTGGCTAGGAAAGCACGGGAAGGAGCCATGTCTGTGCATTATCGTGCTCCTCTTGGCAGGCCTTTGCAATCCCAATTATCCCTGGAGCTGTGGGCTTTCTGGTTCTCCGGACCCTAACCCTAACCCTAACCCTAGAAGTTGCCGACCGCGGTTTCCGGCCACGGCCCCCCCTGGGTTCTGGCTAGGAAAGCAGGGGAAGGAGCCATGTCTGTGCAGTGTCGTGCTCCTCTTGGCAGGCCTTTGCAATCCCAATTATCCCTGGAGCTGTGGGCTTTCTGGTTCTCCGGACCCTAACCCTAACCCTAACCCTAGAAGTTGCCGACCGCGGTTTCCGGCCGCGGCCCCCCCCGGGTTCTGGCTAGGAAAGCTGGGGAAGGAGCCATGTCTGTGCAGTGTCGTGCTCCTCTTGGCAGGCCTTTGCAATCCCAATTATCCCTGGAGCTGTGGGCTTTCTGGTTCTCCGGACCCTAACCCTAACCCTAACCCTAGAAGTTGCCGACCGCGGTTTCCGGCCACGGCCCCCCCTGGGTTCTGGCTAGGAAAGCAGGGGAAGGAGCCATGTCTGTGCAGTGTCGTGCTCCTCTTGGCAGGCCTTTGCAATCCCAATTATCCCTGGAGCTGTGGGCTTTCTGGTTCTCCGGACCCTAACCCTAACCCTAACCCTAGAAGTTGCCGACCGCGGTTTCCGGCCACGGCCCCCCCCGGGTTCTGGCTAGGAAAGCAGGGGAAGGAGCCATGTCTGTGCAGTGTCGTGCTCCTCTTGGCAGGCCTTTGCAATCCCAATTATCCCTGGAGCTGTGGGCTTTCTGGTTCTCTGGACCCTAACCCTAACCCTAACCCTAGAAGTTGCCGACCGCGGTTTCCGGCCATGGTCCCGGCTGGGTTCTGGCTAGGAAAGCTGGGGAAGGAGCCATGTCGTGCAGTGTCGTGCTCCTCTTGGCAGGCCTTTGCAATCCCAATTATCCCTGGAGCTGTGGGCTTTCTGGTTCTCCGGACCCTAACCCTAACCCTAACCCTAGAAGTTGCCGACCGCGGTTTCCGGCCACGGCCCCCCCCTGGATTCTGGCTAGGAAAGCTGGGGAAGGAGCCATGTCTGTGCAGTGTCGTGCTCCTCTTGGCAGGCCTTTGCAATCCCAATTATCCCTGGAGCTGTGGGCTTTCTGGTTCTCTGGACCCTAACCCTAACCCTAACCCTAGAAGTTGCCGACCGCGGTTTCCGGCCACGGCCCCCCCCGGGTTCTGGCTAGGAAAGCTGGGGAAGGAGCCATGTCTGTGCAGTGTCGTGCTCCTCTTGGCAGGCCTTTGCAATCCCAATTATCCCTGGAGCTGTGGGCTTTCTGGTTCTCCGGACCCTAACCCTAACCCTAACCCTAGAAGTTGCCGACCGCGGTTTCCGGCCACGGCCCCCCCCGGGTTCTGGCTAGGAAAGCTGGGGAAGGAGCCATGTCGGTGCAGTGTCGTGCTCCTCTTGGCAGGCCTTTGCAATCCCAATTATCCCTGGAGCTGTGGGCTTTCTGGTTCTCCGGACCCTAACCCTAACCCTAAACCTAGAAGTTGCCGACCGCGGTTTCCGGCCACGGCCCCCCCCGGGTTCTGGCTAGGAAAGCTGGGGAAGGAGCCATGTCTGTGCAGTGTCGTGCTCCTCTTGGCAGGCCTTTGCAATCCCAATTATCCCTGGAGCTGTGGGCTTTCTGGTTCTCCGGACCCTAACCCTAACCCTAACCCTAGAAGTTGCCGACCGCGGTTTCCGGCCACGGCCCCCCCTGGGTTCTGGCTAGGAAAGCAGGGGAAGGAGCCATGTCTGTGCAGTGTCGTGCTCCTCTTGGCAGGCCTTTGCAATCCCAATTATCCCTGGAGCTGTGGGCTTTCTGGTTCTCCGGACCCTAACCCTAACCCTAACCCTAGAAGTTGCCGACCGCGGTTCCCGGCCACGGCCCTCCCTGGGTTCTGGCTAGGAAAGCAGGGGAAGGAGCCATGTCTGTGCAGTGTCGTGCTCCTCTTGGCAGGCCTTTGCAATCCCAATTATCCCTGGAGCTGTGGGCTTTCTGGTTCTCCGGGCCCTAACCCTAACCCTAACCCTAGAAGTTGCCGACCGCAGTTTCCGGCCACGGCCCCCCCTGGGTTCTGGCTAGGAAAGCTGGGGAAGGAGCCATGTCGGTGCAGTGTCGTGCTCCTCTTGGCAGGCCTTTGCAATCGCAATTATCCCTGGAGCTGTGGGCTTTCTGGTTCTCCGGACCCTAACCCTAACCCTAACCCTAGAAGTTGCCGACCGCGGTTTCCGGCCACGGCCCCCCCCTGGATTCTGGCTAGGAAAGCTGGGGAAGGAGCCATGTCTGTGCAGTGTCGTGCTCCTCTTGGCAGGCCTTTGCAATCCCAATTATCCCTGGAGCTGTGGGCTTTCTGGTTCTCTGGACCCTAACCCTAACCCTAACCCTAGAAGTTGCCGACCGCGGTTTCCGGCCATGGTCCCGGCTGGGTTCTGGCTAGGAAAGCTGGGGAAGGAGCCATGTCGTGCAGTGTCGTGCTCCTCTTGGCAGGCCTTTGCAATCCCAATTATCCCTGGAGCTGTGGGCTTTCTGGTTCTCCGGACCCTAACCCTAACCCTAACCCTAGAAGTTGCCGACCGCGGTTTCCGGCCACGGCCCCCCCCTGGATTCTGGCTAGGAAAGCTGGGGAAGGAGCCATGTCTGTGCAGTGTCGTGCTCCTCTTGGCAGGCCTTTGCAATCCCAATTATCCCTGGAGCTGTGGGCTTTCTGGTTCTCTGGACCCTAACCCTAACCCTAACCCTAGAAGTTGCCGACCGCGGTTTCCGGCCACGGCCCCCCCCGGGTTCTGGCTAGGAAAGCTGGGGAAGGAGCCATGTCTGTGCAGTGTCGTGCTCCTCTTGGCAGGCCTTTGCAATCCCAATTATCCCTGGAGCTGTGGGCTTTCTGGTTCTCCGGACCCTAACCCTAACCCTAACCCTAGAAGTTGCCGACCGCGGTTTCCGGCCACGGCCCCCCCCGGGTTCTGGCTAGGAAAGCTGGGGAAGGAGCCATGTCGGTGCAGTGTCGTGCTCCTCTTGGCAGGCCTTTGCAATCCCAATTATCCCTGGAGCTGTGGGCTTTCTGGTTCTCCGGACCCTAACCCTAACCCTAACCCTAGAAGTTGCCGACCGCGGTTTCCGGCCACGGCCCCCCCCGGGTTCTGGCTAGGAAAGCTGGGGAAGGAGCCATGTCTGTGCAGTGTCGTGCTCCTCTTGGCAGGCCTTTGCAATCCCAATTATCCCTGGAGCTGTGGGCTTTCTGGTTCTCCGGACCCTAACCCTAACCCTAACCCTAGAAGTTGCCGACCGCGGTTTCCGGCCACGGCCCCCCCTGGGTTCTGGCTAGGAAAGCAGGGGAAGGAGCCATGTCTGTGCAGTGTCGTGCTCCTCTTGGCAGGCCTTTGCAATCCCAATTATCCCTGGAGCTGTGGGCTTTCTGGTTCTCCGGACCCTAACCCTAACCCTAACCCTAGAAGTTGCCGACCGCGGTTCCCGGCCACGGCCCTCCCTGGGTTCTGGCTAGGAAAGCAGGGGAAGGAGCCATGTCTGTGCAGTGTCGTGCTCCTCTTGGCAGGCCTTTGCAATCCCAATTATCCCTGGAGCTGTGGGCTTTCTGGTTCTCCGGGCCCTAACCCTAACCCTAACCCTAGAAGTTGCCGACCGCAGTTTCCGGCCACGGCCCCCCCTGGGTTCTGGCTAGGAAAGCTGGGGAAGGAGCCATGTCGGTGCAGTGTCGTGCTCCTCTTGGCAGGCCTTTGCAATCGCAATTATCCCTGGAGCTGTGGGCTTTCTGGTTCTCCGGACCCTAACCCTAACCCTAACCCTAGAAGTTGCCGACCGCGGTTTCCGGCCACGGCCCCCCCCGGGTTCTGGCTAGGAAAGCAGGGGAAGGAGCCATGTCTGTGCAGTGTCGTGCTCCTCTTGGCAGGCCTTTGCAATCCCAATTATCCCTGGAGCTGTGGGCTTTCTGGTTCTCCGGACCCTAACCCTAACCCTAACCCTAGAAGTTGCCGAGCGCGGTTTCCGGCCACGGCCCCCCCTGGGTTCTGGCTAGGAAAGCTGGGGAAGGAGCCATGTCGGTGCAGTGTCGTGCTCCTCTTGGCAGGCCTTTGCAATCCCAATTATCCCTGGAGCTGTGGGCTTTCTGGTTCTCCGGACCCTAACCCTAACCCTAACCCTAGAAGTTGCCGACCGCGGTTTCCGGCCACGGCCCCCCCCGGGTTCTGGCTAGGAAAGCACGGGAAGGAGCCATGTCTGTGCATTATCGTGCTCCTCTTGGCAGGCCTTTGCAATCCCAATTATCCCTGGAGCTGTGGGCTTTCTGGTTCTCCGGACCCTAACCCTAACCCTAACCCTAGAAGTTGCCGACCGCGGTTTCCGGCCACGGCCCCCCCTGGGTTTTGGCTAGGAAAGCAGGGGAAGGAGCCATGTCTGTGCAGTGTCGTGCTCCTCTTGGCAGGCCTTTGCAATCCCAATTATCCCTGGAGCTGTGGGCTTTCTGGTTCTCCGGACCCTAACCCTAACCCTAACCCTAGAAGTTGCCGACCGCGGTTTCCGGCCGCGGCCCCCCCCGGGTTCTGGCTAGGAAAGCTGGGGAAGGAGCCATGTCGGTGCAGTGTCGTGCTCCTCTTGGCAGGCCTTTGCAATCCCAATTATCCCTGGAGCTGTGGGCTTTCTGGTTCTCCGGACCCTAACCCTAAACCTAACCCTAGAAGTTGCCGACCGCGGTTTCCGGCCACGGCCCCCCCTGGGTTCTGGCTAGGAAAGCAGGGGAAGGAGCCATGTCTGTGCAGTGTCGTGCTCCTCTTGGCAGGCCTTTGCAATCCCAATTATCCCTGGAGCTGTGGGCTTTCTGGTTCTCCGGACCCTAACCCTAACCCTAACCCTAGAAGTTGCCGACCGCGGTTTCCGGCCATGGCCCCCCCCGGGTTCTGGCTAGGAAAGCAGGGGAAGGAGCCATGTCTGTGCAGTGTCGTGCTCCTCTTGGCAGGCCTTTGCAATCCCAATTATCCCTGGAGCTGTGGGCTTTCTGGTTCTCTGGACCCTAACCCTAACCCTAACCCTAGAAGTTGCCGACCGCGGTTTCCGGCCATGGTCCCGGCTGGGTTCTGGCTAGGAAAGCTGGGGAAGGAGCCATGTCGTGCAGTGTCGTGCTGCTCTTGGCAGGCCTTTGCAATCCCAATTATCCCTGGAGCTGTGGGCTTTCTGGTTCTCTGGACCCTAACCCTAACCCTAACCCTAGAAGTTGCCGACCGCGGTTTCCGGCCACGGCCCCCCCCTGGATTCTGGCTAGGAAAGCTGGGGAAGGAGCCATGTCTGTGCAGTGTCGTGCTCCTCTTGGCAGGCCTTTGCAATCCCAATTATCCCTGGAGCTGTGGGCTTTCTGGTTCTCCGGACCCTAACCCTAACCCTAACCCTAGAAGTTGCCGACCGCGGTTTCCGGCCACGGCCCCCCCCGGGTTCTGGCTAGGAAAGCTGGGGAAGGAGCCATGTCTGTGCAGTGTCGTGCTCCTCTTGGCAGGCCTTTGCAATCCCAATTATCCCTGGAGCTGTGGGCTTTCTGGTTCTCCGGACCCTAACCCTAACCCTAACCCTAGAAGTTGCCGACCGCGGTTTCCGGCCACGGCCCCCCCTGGGTTCTGGCTAGGAAAGCTGGGGAAGGAGCCATGTCGGTGCAGTGTCGTGCTCCTCTTGGCAGGCCTTTGCAATCCCAATTATCCCTGGAGCTGTGGGCTTTCTGGTTCTCCGGACCCTAACCCTAACCCTAACCCTAGAAGTTGCCGACCGCGGTTTCCGGCCACGGCCCCCCCTGGGTTCTGGCTAGGAAAGCAGGGGAAGGAGCCATGTCTGTGCAGTGTCGTGCTCCTCTTGGCAGGCCTTTGCAATCCCAATTATCCCTGGAGCTGTGGGCTTTCTGGTTCTCCGGACCCTAACCCTAACCCTAACCCTAGAAGTTGCCGACCGCGGTTTCCGGCCACGGCCCCCCCCGGGTTCTGGCTAGGAAAGCTGGGGAAGGAGCCATGTCGGTGCAGTGTCGTGCTCCTCTTGGCAGGCCTTTGCAATCCCAATTATCCCTGGAGCTGTGGGCTTTCTGGTTCTCCGGACCCTAACCCTAACCCTAACCCTAGAAGTTGCCGACCGCGGTTTCCGGCCACGGCCCCCCCCGGGTTCTGGCTAGGAAAGCTGGGGAAGGAGCCATGTCTGTGCAGTGTCGTGCTCCTCTTGGCAGGCCTTTGCAATCCCAATTATCCCTGGAGCTGTGGGCTTTCTGGTTCTCCGGACCCTAACCCTAACCCTAACCCTAGAAGTTGCCGACCGCGGTTTCCGGCCACGGCCCCCCCTGGGTTCTGGCTAGGAAAGCAGGGGAAGGAGCCATGTCTGTGCAGTGTCGTGCTCCTCTTGGCAGGCCTTTGCAATCCCAATTATCCCTGGAGCTGTGGGCTTTCTGGTTCTCCGGACCCTAACCCTAACCCTAACCCTAGAAGTTGCCGACCGCGGTTTCCGGCCACGGCCCCCCCCGGGTTCTGGCTAGGAAAGCACGGGAAGGAGCCATGTCTGTGCAGTGTCGTGCTCCTCTTGGCAGGCCTTTGCAATCCCAATTATCCCTGGAGCTGTGGGCTTTCTGGTTCTCCGGGCCCTAACCCTAACCCTAACCCTAGAAGTTGCCGACCGCAGTTTCCGGCCACGGCCCCCCCTGGGTTCTGGCTAGGAAAGCTGGGGAAGGAGCCATGTCGGTGCAGTGTCGTGCTCCTCTTGGCAGGCCTTTGCAATCGCAATTATCCCTGGAGCTGTGGGCTTTCTGGTTCTCCGGACCCTAACCCTAACCCTAACCCTAGAAGTTGCCGACCGCGGTTTCCGGCCACGGCCCCCCCCGGGTTCTGGCTAGGAAAGCAGGGGAAGGAGCCATGTCTGTGCAGTGTCGTGCTCCTCTTGGCAGGCCTTTGCAATCCCAATTATCCCTGGAGCTGTGGGCTTTCTGGTTCTCCGGACCCTAACCCTAACCCTAACCCTAGAAGTTGCCGAGCGCGGTTTCCGGCCACGGCCCCCCCTGGGTTCTGGCTAGGAAAGCTGGGGAAGGAGCCATGTCGGTGCAGTGTCGTGCTCCTCTTGGCAGGCCTTTGCAATCCCAATTATCCCTGGAGCTGTGGGCTTTCTGGTTCTCCGGACCCTAACCCTAACCCTAACCCTAGAAGTTGCCGACCGCGGTTTCCGGCCACGGCCCCCCCCGGGTTCTGGCTAGGAAAGCACGGGAAGGAGCCATGTCTGTGCATTATCGTGCTCCTCTTGGCAGGCCTTTGCAATCCCAATTATCCCTGGAGCTGTGGGCTTTCTGGTTCTCCGGACCCTAACCCTAACCCTAACCCTAGAAGTTGCCGACCGCGGTTTCCGGCCACGGCCCCCCCTGGGTTCTGGCTAGGAAAGCAGGGGAAGGAGCCATGTCTGTGCAGTGTCGTGCTCCTCTTGGCAGGCCTTTGCAATCCCAATTATCCCTGGAGCTGTGGGCTTTCTGGTTCTCCGGACCCTAACCCTAACCCTAACCCTAGAAGTTGCCGACCGCGGTTTCCGGCCGCGGCCCCCCCCGGGTTCTGGCTAGGAAAGCTGGGGAAGGAGCCATGTCGGTGCAGTGTCGTGCTCCTCTTGGCAGGCCTTTGCAATCCCAATTATCCCTGGAGCTGTGGGCTTTCTGGTTCTCCGGACCCTAACCCTAAACCTAACCCTAGAAGTTGCCGACCGCGGTTTCCGGCCACGGCCCCCCCTGGGTTCTGGCTAGGAAAGCAGGGGAAGGAGCCATGTCTGTGCAGTGTCGTGCTCCTCTTGGCAGGCCTTTGCAATCCCAATTATCCCTGGAGCTGTGGGCTTTCTGGTTCTCCGGACCCTAACCCTAACCCTAACCCTAGAAGTTGCCGACCGCGGTTTCCGGCCACGGCCCCCCCCGGGTTCTGGCTAGGAAAGCAGGGGAAGGAGCCATGTCTGTGCAGTGTCGTGCTCCTCTTGGCAGGCCTTTGCAATCCCAATTATCCCTGGAGCTGTGGGCTTTCTGGTTCTCTGGACCCTAACCCTAACCCTAACCCTAGAAGTTGCCGACCGCGGTTTCCGGCCATGGTCCCGGCTGGGTTCTGGCTAGGAAAGCTGGGGAAGGAGCCATGTCGTGCAGTGTCGTGCTGCTCTTGGCAGGCCTTTGCAATCCCAATTATCCCTGGAGCTGTGGGCTTTCTGGTTCTCTGGACCCTAACCCTAACCCTAACCCTAGAAGTTGCCGACCGCGGTTTCCGGCCACGGCCCCCCCCTGGATTCTGGCTAGGAAAGCTGGGGAAGGAGCCATGTCGGTGCAGTGTCGTGCTCCTCTTGGCAGGCCTTTGCAATCCCAATTATCCCTGGAGCTGTGGGCTTTCTGGTTCTCCGGACCCTAACCCTAACACTAACCCTAGAAGTTGCCGACCGCGGTTTCCGGCCACGGCCCCCCCTGGGTTCTGGCTAGGAAAGCTGGGGAAGGAGCCATGTCTGTGCAGTGTCGTGCTCCTCTTGGCAGGCCTTTGCAATCCCAATTATCCCTGGAGCTGTGGGCTTTCTGGTTCTCCGGACCCTAACCCTAACCCTAGAAGTTGCCGACCGCGGTTTCCGGCCACGGCCCCCCCCGGGTTCTGGCTAGGAAAGCTGGGGAAGGAGCCATGTCTGTGCAGTGTCGTGCTCCTCTTGGCAGGCCTTTGCAATCCCAATTATCCCTGGAGCTGTGGGCTTTCTGGTTCTCCGGACCCTAACCCTAACCCTAACCCTAGAAGTTGCCGACCGCGGTTTCCGGCCACGGCCCCCCCTGGGTTCTGGCTAGGAAATCAGGGGAAGGAGCCATGTCTGTGCAGTGTCGTGCTCCTCTTGGCAGGCCTTTGCAATCCCAATTATCCCTGGAGCTGTGGGCTTTCTGGTTCTCCGGACCCTAACCCTAACCCTAACCCTAGAAGTTGCCGACCGCGATTTCCGGCCACGGCCCCCCCCGGGTTCTGGCTAGGAAAGCAGGGGAAGGAGCCATGTCTGTGCAGTGTCGTGCTCCTCTTGGCAGGCCTTTGCAATCCCAATTATCCCTGGAGCTGTGGGCTTTCTGGTTCTCCGGGCCCTAACCCTAACCCTAACCCTAGAAGTTGCCGACCGCAGTTTCCGGCCACGGCCCCCCCTGGGTTCTGGCTAGGAAAGCTGGGGAAGGAGCCATGTCGGTGCAGTGTCGTGCTCCTCTTGGCAGGCCTTTGCAATCGCAATTATCCCTGGAGCTGTGGGCTTTCTGGTTCTCCGGACCCTAACCCTAACCCTAACCCTAGAAGTTGCCGACCGCGGTTTCCGGCCACGGCCCCCCCTGGGTTCTGGCTAGGAAAGCAGGGGAAGGAGCCATGTCTCTGCAGTGTCGTGCTCCTCTTGGCAGGCCTTTGCAATCCCAATTATCCCTGGAGCTGTGGGCTTTCTGGTTCTCCGGACCCTAACCCTAACCCTAACCCTAGAAGTTGCCGAGCGCGGTTTCCGGCCACGGCCCCCCCTGGGTTCTGGCTAGGAAAGCTGGGGAAGGAGCCATGTCGGTGCAGTGTCGTGCTCCTCTTGGCAGGCCTTTGCAATCCCAATTATCCCTGGAGCTGTGGGCTTTCTGGTTCTCCGGACCCTAACCCTAACCCTAACCCTAGAAGTTGCCGACCGCGGTTTCCGGCCACGGCCCCCCCCGGGTTCTGGCTAGGAAAGCACGGGAAGGAGCCATGTCTGTGCATTATCGTGCTCCTCTTGGCAGGCCTTTGCAATCCCAATTATCCCTGGAGCTGTGGGCTTTCTGGTTCTCCGGACCCTAACCCTAACCCTAACCCTAACCCTAACCCTAGAAGTTGCCGACCGCGGTTTCCGGCCACGGCCCCCCCTGGGTTCTGGCTAGGAAAGCTGGGGAAGGAGCCATGTCGGTGCAGTGTCGTGCTCCTCTTGGCAGGCCTTTGCAATCCCAATTATCCCTGGAGCTGTGGGCTTTCTGGTTCTCCGGACCCTAACCCTAACCCTAACCCTAGAAGTTGCCGACCGCGGTTTCCGGCCACGGCCCCCCCTGGGTTCTGGCTAGGAAAGCAGGGGAAGGAGCCATGTCTGTGCAGTGTCGTGCTCCTCTTGGCAGGCCTTTGCAATCCCAATTATCCCTGGAGCTGTGGGCTTTCTGGTTCTCCGGACCCTAACCCTAACCCTAACCCTAGAAGTTGCCGACCGCGGTTTCCGGCCGCGGCCCCCCCCGGGCTCTGGCTAGGAAAGCTGGGGAAGGAGCCATGTCGGTGCAGTGTCGTGCTCCTCTTGGCAGGCCTTTGCAATCCCAATTATCCCTGGAGCTGTGGGCTTTCTGGTTCTCCGGACCCTAACCCTAACCCTAACCCTAGAAGTTGCCGACCGCGGTTTCCGGCCACGGCCCCCCCTGGGTTCTGGCTAGGAAAGCAGGGGAAGGAGCCATGTCTGTGCAGTGTCGTGCTCCTCTTGGCAGGCCTTTGCAATCCCAATTATCCCTGGAGCTGTGGGCTTTCTGGTTCTCCGGACCCTAACCCTAACCCTAACCCTAGAAGTTGCCGACCGCGGTTTCCGGCCACGGCCCCCCCCGGGTTCTGGCTAGGAAAGCAGGGGAAGGAGCCATGTCTGTGCAGTGTCGTGCTCCTCTTGGCAGGCCTTTGCAATCCCAATTATCCCTGGAGCTGTGGGCTTTCTGGTTCTCTGGACGCTAACCCTAACCCTAACCCTAGAAGTTGCCGACCGCGGTTTCCGGCCATGGTCCCGGCTGGGTTCTGGCTAGGAAAGCTGGGGAAGGAGCCATGTCGTGCAGTGTCGTGCTCCTCTTGGCAGGCCTTTGCAATCCCAATTATCCCTGGAGCTGTGGGCTTTCTGGTTCTCCGGACCCTAACCCTAACCCTAACCCTAGAAGTTGCCGACCGCGGTTTCCGGCCACGGCCCCCCCCTGGATTCTGGCTAGGAAAGCTGGGGAAGGAGCCATGTCTGTGCAGTGTCGTGCTCCTCTTGGCAGGCCTTTGCAATCCCAATTATCCCTGGAGCTGTGGGCTTTCTGGTTCTCCGGACCCTAACCCTAACCCTAACCCTAGAAGTTGCCGACCGCGGTTTCCGGCCACGGCCCCCCCCGGGTTCTGGCTAGGAAAGCTGGGGAAGGAGCCATGTCTGTGCAGTGTCGTGCTCCTCTTGGCAGGCCTTTGCAATCCCAATTATCCCTGGAGCTGTGGGCTTTCTGGTTCTCCGGACCCTAACCCTAACCCTAACCCTAGAAGTTGCCGACCGCGGTTTCCGGCCACGGCCCCCCCTGGGTTCTGGCTAGGAAAGCTGGGGAAGGAGCCATGTCGGTGCAGTGTCGTGCTCCTCTTGGCAGGCCTTTGCAATCCCAATTATCCCTGGAGCTGTGGGCTTTCTGGTTCTCCGGACCCTAACCCTAACCCTAACCCTAGAAGTTGCCGACCGCGGTTTCTGGGCATGGCCCCCCCTGGGTTCTGGCTAGGAAAGCAGGGGAAGGAGCCATGTCTGTGCAGTGTCGTGCTCCTCTTGGCAGGCCTTTGCAATCCCAATTATCCCTGGAGCTGTGGGCTTTCTGGTTCTCCGGACCCTAACCCTAACCCTAACCCTAGAAGTTGCCGACCGCGGTTTCCGGCCACGGCCCCCCCCGGGTTCTGGCTAGGAAAGCTGGGGAAGGAGCCATGTCTGTGCAGTGTCGTGCTCCTCTTGGCAGGCCTTTGCAATCCCAATTATCCCTGGAGCTGTGGGCTTTCTGGTTCTCCGGACCCTAACCCTAACCCTAACCCTAGAAGTTGCCGACCGCGGTTTCCGGCCACGTCCCCCCCTGGGTTCTGGCTAGGAAAGCTTGGGAAGGAGCCATGTCGGTGCAGTGTCGTGCTCCTCTTGGCAGGCCTTTGCAATCCCAATTATCCCTGGAGCTGTGGGCTTTCTGGTTCTCCGGACCCTAACCCTAACCCTAACCCTAGAAGTTGCCGACCGCGGTTTCCGGCCACGGCCCCCCCTGGGTTCTGGCTAGGAAAGCTGGGGAAGGAGCCATGTCGGTGCAGTGTCGTGCTCCTCTTGGCAGGCCTTTGCAATCCCAATTATCCCTGGAGCTGTGGGCTTTCTGGTTCTCCAGACCCTAACCCTAACCCTAACCCTAGAAGTTGCCGACCGCGGTTTCCGGCCACGGCCCCCCCCGGGTTCTGGCTAGGAAAGCACGGGAAGGAGCCATGTCGGTGCATTATCGTGCTCCTCTTGGCAGGCCTTTGCAATCCCAATTATCCCTGGAGCTGTGGGCTTTCTGGTTCTCCGGACCCTAACCCTAACCCTAACCCTAGAAGTTGCCGACCGCGGTTTCCGGCCACGGCCCCCCCCCGGGTTCTGGCTAGGAAAGCTGGGGAAGGAGCCATGTCTGTGCAGTGTCGTGCTCCTCTTGGCAGGCCTTTGCAATCCCAATTATCCCTGGAGCTGTGGGCTTTCTGGTTCTCCGGACCCTAACCCTAACCCTAACCCTAGAAGTTGCCGACCGCGGTTTCCGGCCACGGCCCCCCCCGGGTTCTGGCTAGGAAAGCAGGGGAAGGAGCCATGTCGGTGCAGTGTCGTGCTCCTCTTGGCAGGCCTTTGCAATCCCAATTATCCCTGGAGCTGTGGGCTTTCTGGTTCTCCGGACCCTAACCCTAACCCTAACCCTAGAAGTTGCCGACCGCGGTTTCCGGCCACGGCCCCCCCTGGGTTCTGGCTAGGAAAGCAGGGGAAGGAGCCATGTCTGTGCAGTGTCGTGCTCCTCTTGGCAGGCCTTTGCAATCCCAATTATCCCTGGAGCTGTGGGCTTTCTGGTTCTCCGGACCCTAACCCTAACCCTAACCCTAGAAGTTGCAGACCGCGGTTTCCGGCCACGGCCCCCCCTGGGTTCTGGCTAGGAAAGCAGGGGAAGGAGCCATGTCTGTGCAGTGTCGTGCTCCTCTTGGCAGGCCTTTGCAATCCCAATTATCCCTGGAGCTGTGGGCTTTCTGGTTCTCCGGACCCTAACCCTAACCCTAACCCTAGAAGTTGCCGACCGCGGTTTCCGGCCACGGCCCCCCCCGGGTTCTGGCTAGGAAAGCACAGGAAAGAGCCATGTCGGTGCATTATCGTGCTCCTCTTGGCAGGCCTTTGCAATCCCAATTATCCCTGGAGCTGTGGGCTTTCTGGTTCTCCGGACCCTAACCCTAACCCTAACCCTAGAAGTTGCCGACCGCGGTTTCCGGCCACGGCCCCCCCTGGGTTCTGGCTAGGAAAGCAGGGGAAGGAGCCATGTCTGTGCAGTGTCGTGCTCCTCTTGGCAGGCCTTTGCAATCCCAATTATCCCTGGAGCTGTGGGCTTTCTGGTTCTCCGGACCCTAACCCTAACCCTAACCCTAGAAGTTGCCGACCGCGGTTTCCGGCCACGGCCCCCCCCGGGTTCTGGCTAGGAAAGCTGGGGAAGGAGCCATGTCGGTGCAGTGTCGTGCTCCTCTTGGCAGGCCTTTGCAATCCCAATTATCCCTGGAGCTGTGGGCTTTCTGGTTCTCCGGACCCTAACCCTAACCCTAACCCTAGAAGTTGCCGACCGCGGTTTCCGGCCACGGCCCCCCCCTGGATTCTGGCTAGGAAAGCTGGGGAAGGAGCCATGTCTGTGCAGTGTCGTGCTCCTCTTGGCAGGCCTTTGCAATCCCAATTATCCCTGGAGCTGTGGGCTTTCTGGTTCTCCGGACCCTAACCCTAACCCTAACCCTAGAAGTTGCCGACCGCGGTTTCCGGCCATGGCCCCCCCTGGGTTCTGGCTAGGAAAGCAGGGGAAGGAGCCATGTCTGTGCAGTGTCGTGCTCCTCTTGGCAGGCCTTTGCAATCCCAATTATCCCTGGAGCTGTGGGCTTTCTGGTTCTCCGGACCCTAACCCTAACCCTAACCCTAGAAGTTGCCGACCGCGGTTTCCGGCCACGGCCCCCCCTGGGTTCTGGCTAGGAAAGCAGGGGAAGGAGCCATGTCTGTGCAGTGTCGTGCTCCTCTTGGCAGGCCTTTGCAATCCCAATTATCCCTGGAGCTGTGGGCTTTCTGGTTCTCCGGACCCTAACCCTAACCCTAACCCTAGAAGTTGCCGACCGCGATTTCCGGCCACGGCCCCCCCCGAGTTCTGGCTAGGAAAGCAGGGGAAGGAGCCATGTCTGTGCAGTGTCGTGCTCTTCTTGGCAGGCCTTTGCAATCCCAATTATCCCTGGAGCTGTGGGCTTTCTGGTTCTCCGGACCCTAACCCTAACCCTAACCCTAGAAGTTGCCGACCGCGGTTTCCGGCCACGGCCCCCCCCCGGGTTCTGGCTAGGAAAGCAGGGGAAGGAGCCATGTCTGTGCAGTGTCGTGCTCCTCTTGGCAGGCCTTTGCAATCCCAATTATCCCTGGAGCTGTGGGCTTTCTGGTTCTCCGGACCCTAACCCTAACCCTAACCCTAGAAGTTGCCGACCGCGGTTTCCGGCCACGGCCCCCCCCGGGTTCTGGCTAGGAAAGCTGGGGAAGGAGCCATGTCGGTGCAGTGTCGTGCTCCTCTTGGCAGGCCTTTGCAATCCCAATTATCCCTGGAGCTGTGGGCTTTCTGGTTCTCCGGACCCTAACCCTAACCCTAACCCTAGAAGTTGCCGACCGCGGTTTCCGGCCACGGCCCCCCCTGGGTTCTGGCTAGGAAAGCAGGGGAAGGAGCCATGTCGGTGCAGTGTCGTGCTCCTCTTGGCAGGCCTTTGCAATCCCAATTATCCCTGGAGCTGTGGGCTTTCTGGTTCTCCGGACCCTAACCCTAACCCTAACCCTAGAAGTTGCCGACCGCGGTTTCCGGCCATGGCCCCCCCCGGGTTCTGGCTAGGAAAGCAGGGGAAGGAGCCATGTCTGTGCAGTGTCGTGCTCCTCTTGGCAGGCCTTTGCAATCCCAATTATCCCTGGAGCTGTGGGCTTTCTGGTTCTCCGGACCCTAACCCTAACCCTAACCCTAGAAGTTGCCGACCGCGGTTTCCGGCCACGGCCCCCCCTGGGTTCTGGCTAGGAAAGCTGGGGAAGGAGCCATGTCGGTGCAGTGTCGTGCTCCTCTTGGCAGGCCTTTGCAATCCCAATTATCCCTGGAGCTGTGGGCTTTCTGGTTCTCCGGACCCTAACCCTAACCCTAACCCTAGAAGTTGCCGACCGCGGTTTCCGGCCACGGCCCCCCCCGGGTTCTGGCTAGGAAAGCACGGGAAGGAGCCATGTCTGTGCATTATCGTGCTCCTCTTGGCAGGCCTTTGCAATCCCAATTATCCCTGGAGCTGTGGGCTTTCTGGTTCTCCGGACCCTAACCCTAACCCTAACCCTAGAAGTTGCCGACCGCGGTTTCCGGCCACGGCCCCCCCTGGGTTCTGGCTAGGAAAGCAGGGGAAGGAGCCATGTCTGTGCAGTGTCGTGCTCCTCTTGGCAGGCCTTTGCAATCCCAATTATCCCTGGAGCTGTGGGCTTTCTGGTTCTCCGGACCCTAACCCTAACCCTAACCCTAGAAGTTGCCGACCGCGGTTTCCGGCCGCGGCCCCCCCCGGGTTCTGGCTAGGAAAGCTGGGGAAGGAGCCATGTCTGTGCAGTGTCGTGCTCCTCTTGGCAGGCCTTTGCAATCCCAATTATCCCTGGAGCTGTGGGCTTTCTGGTTCTCCGGACCCTAACCCTAACCCTAACCCTAGAAGTTGCCGACCGCGGTTTCCGGCCACGGCCCCCCCTGGGTTCTGGCTAGGAAAGCAGGGGAAGGAGCCATGTCTGTGCAGTGTCGTGCTCCTCTTGGCAGGCCTTTGCAATCCCAATTATCCCTGGAGCTGTGGGCTTTCTGGTTCTCCGGACCCTAACCCTAACCCTAACCCTAGAAGTTGCCGACCGCGGTTTCCGGCCACGGCCCCCCCCGGGTTCTGGCTAGGAAAGCAGGGGAAGGAGCCATGTCTGTGCAGTGTCGTGCTCCTCTTGGCAGGCCTTTGCAATCCCAATTATCCCTGGAGCTGTGGGCTTTCTGGTTCTCTGGACCCTAACCCTAACCCTAACCCTAGAAGTTGCCGACCGCGGTTTCCGGCCATGGTCCCGGCTGGGTTCTGGCTAGGAAAGCTGGGGAAGGAGCCATGTCGTGCAGTGTCGTGCTCCTCTTGGCAGGCCTTTGCAATCCCAATTATCCCTGGAGCTGTGGGCTTTCTGGTTCTCCGGACCCTAACCCTAACCCTAACCCTAGAAGTTGCCGACCGCGGTTTCCGGCCACGGCCCCCCCCTGGATTCTGGCTAGGAAAGCTGGGGAAGGAGCCATGTCTGTGCAGTGTCGTGCTCCTCTTGGCAGGCCTTTGCAATCCCAATTATCCCTGGAGCTGTGGGCTTTCTGGTTCTCCGGACCCTAACCCTAACCCTAACCCTAGAAGTTGCCGACCGCGGTTTCCGGCCACGGCCCCCCCCGGGTTCTGGCTAGGAAAGCTGGGGAAGGAGCCATGTCTGTGCAGTGTCGTGCTCCTCTTGGCAGGCCTTTGCAATCCCAATTATCCCTGGAGCTGTGGGCTTTCTGGTTCTCCGGACCCTAACCCTAACCCTAACCCTAGAAGTTGCCGACCGCGGTTTCCGGCCACGGCCCCCCCCGGGTTCTGGCTAGGAAAGCTGGGGAAGGAGCCATGTCGGTACAGTGTCGTGCTCCTCTTGGCAGGCCTTTGCAATCCCAATTATCCCTGGAGCTGTGGGCTTTCTGGTTCTCCGGACCCTAACCCTAACCCTAACCCTAGAAGTTGCCGACCGCGGTTTCCGGCCACGGCCCCCCCCGGGTTCTGGCTAGGAAAGCTGGGGAAGGAGCCATGTCTGTGCAGTGTCGTGCTCCTCTTGGCAGGCCTTTGCAATCCCAATTATCCCTGGAGCTGTGGGCTTTCTGGTTCTCCGGACCCTAACCCTAACCCTAACCCTAGAAGTTGCCGACCGCGGTTTCCGGCCACGGCCCCCCCTGGGTTCTGGCTAGGAAAGCAGGGGAAGGAGCCATGTCTGTGCAGTGTCGTGCTCCTCTTGGCAGGCCTTTGCAATCCCAATTATCCCTGGAGCTGTGGGCTTTCTGGTTCTCCGGACCCTAACCCTAACCCTAACCCTAGAAGTTGCCGACCGCGATTTCCGGCCACGGCCCCCCCCGGGTTCTGGCTAGGAAAGCTGGGGAAGGAGCCATGTCTGTGCAGTGTCGTGCTCCTCTTGGCAGGCCTTTGCAATCCCAATTATCCCTGGAGCTGTGGGCTTTCTGGTTCTCCGGGCCCTAACCCTAACCCTAACCCTAGAAGTTGCCGACCGCAGTTTCCGGCCACGGCCCCCCCTGGGTTCTGGCTAGGAAAGCAGGGGAAGGAGCCATGTCTGTGCAGTGTCGTGCTCCTCTTGGCAGGCCTTTGCAATCGCAATTATCCCTGGAGCTGTGGGCTTTCTGGTTCTCCGGACCCTAACCCTAACCCTAACCCTAGAAGTTGCCGACCGCGGTTTCCGGCCACGGCCCCCCCCGGGTTCTGGCTAGGAAAGCAGGGGAAGGAGCCATGTCTGTGCAGTGTCGTGCTCCTCTTGGCAGGCCTTTGCAATCCCAATTATCCCTGGAGCTGTGGGCTTTCTGGTTCTCCGGACCCTAACCCTAACCCTAACCCTAGAAGTTGCCGAGCGCGGTTTCCGGCCACGGCCCCCCCTGGGTTCTGGCTAGGAAAGCTGGGGAAGGAGCCATGTCGGTGCAGTGTCGTGCTCCTCTTGGCAGGCCTTTGCAATCCCAATTATCCCTGGAGCTGTGGGCTTTCTGGTTCTCCGGACCCTAACCCTAACCCTAACCCTAGAAGTTGCCGACCGCGGTTTCCGGCCACGGCCCCCCCCGGGTTCTGGCTAGGAAAGCACGGGAAGGAGCCATGTCTGTGCATTATCGTGCTCCTCTTGGCAGGCCTTTGCAATCCCAATTATCCCTGGAGCTGTGGGCTTTCTGGTTCTCCGGACCCTAACCCTAACCCTAACCCTAGAAGTTGCCGACCGCGGTTTCCGGCCACGGCCCCCCCTGGGTTTTGGCTAGGAAAGCAGGGGAAGGAGCCATGTCTGTGCAGTGTCGTGCTCCTCTTGGCAGGCCTTTGCAATCCCAATTATCCCTGGAGCTGTGGGCTTTCTGGTTCTCCGGACCCTAACCCTAACCCTAACCCTAGAAGTTGCCGACCCCGGTTTCCGGCCGCGGCCCCCCCCGGGTTCTGGCTAGGAAAGCTGGGGAAGGAGCCATGTCGGTGCAGTGTCGTGCTCCTCTTGGCAGGCCTTTGCAATCCCAATTATCCCTGGAGCTGTGGGCTTTCTGGTTCTCCGGACCCTAACCCTAAACCTAACCCTAGAAGTTGCCGACCGCGGTTTCGGGCCACGGCCCCCCCTGGGTTCTGGCTAGGAAAGCAGGGGAAGGAGCCATGTCTGTGCAGTGTCGTGCTCCTCTTGGCAGGCCTTTGCAATCCCAATTATCCCTGGAGCTGTGGGCTTTCTGGTTCTCCGGACCCTAACCCTAACCCTAACCCTAGAAGTTGCCGACCGCGGTTTCCGGCCACGGCCCCCCCCGGGTTCTGGCTAGGAAAGCAGGGGAAGGAGCCATGTCTGTGCAGTGTCGTGCTCCTCTTGGCAGGCCTTTGCAATCCCAATTATCCCTGGAGCTGTGGGCTTTCTGGTTCTCTGGACCCTAACCCTAACCCTAACCCTAGAAGTTGCCGACCGCGGTTTCCGGCCATGGTCCCGGCTGGGTTCTGGCTAGGAAAGCTGGGGAAGGAGCCATGTCGTGCAGTGTCGTGCTGCTCTTGGCAGGCCTTTGCAATCCCAATTATCCCTGGAGCTGTGGGCTTTCTGGTTCTCTGGACCCTAACCC
The DNA here is from genome assembly GCA_027574665.1 of Rhynochetos jubatus. Lineage (NCBI taxonomy): Eukaryota > Metazoa > Chordata > Aves > Eurypygiformes > Rhynochetidae > Rhynochetos > Rhynochetos jubatus. The sequence continues at coordinate 7,523,590 of CM050661.1, forward strand.
TAACCCTAACCCTAGAAGTTGCCGACCGCGGTTTCCGGCCACGGCCCCCCCCTGGATTCTGGCTAGGAAAGCTGGGGAAGGAGCCATGTCTGTGCAGTGTCGTGCTCCTCTTGGCAGGCCTTTGCAATCCCAATTATCCCTGGAGCTGTGGGCTTTCTGGTTCTCCGGACCCTAACCCTAACCCTAACCCTAGAAGTTGCCGACCGCGGTTTCCGGCCACGGCCCCCCCCGGGTTCTGGCTAGGAAAGCTGGGGAAGGAGCCATGTCTGTGCAGTGTCGTGCTCCTCTTGGCAGGCCTTTGCAATCCCAATTATCCCTGGAGCTGTGGGCTTTCTGGTTCTCCGGACCCTAACCCTAACCCTAACCCTAGAAGTTGCCGACCGCGGTTTCCGGCCACGGCCCCCCCTGGGTTCTGGCTAGGAAAGCTGGGGAAGGAGCCATGTCGGTGCAGTGTCGTGCTCCTCTTGGCAGGCCTTTGCAATCCCAATTATCCCTGGAGCTGTGGGCTTTCTGGTTCTCCGGACCCTAACCCTAACCCTAACCCTAGAAGTTGCCGACCGCGGTTTCCGGCCACGGCCCCCCCTGGGTTCTGGCTAGGAAAGCAGGGGAAGGAGCCATGTCTGTGCAGTGTCGTGCTCCTCTTGGCAGGCCTTTGCAATCCCAATTATCCCTGGAGCTGTGGGCTTTCTGGTTCTCCGGACCCTAACCCTAACCCTAACCCTAGAAGTTGCCGACCGCGGTTTCCGGCCGCGGCCCCCCCCGGGTTCTGGCTAGGAAAGCAGGGGAAGGAGCCATGTCTGTGCAGTGTCGTGCTCCTCTTGGCAGGCCTTTGCAATCCCAATTATCCCTGGAGCTGTGGGCTTTCTGGTTCTCCGGACCCTAACCCTAACCCTAACCCTAGAAGTTGCCGACCGCGGTTTCCGGCCACGGCCCCCCCCGGGTTCTGGCTAGGAAAGCTGGGGAAGGAGCCATGTCGGTGCAGTGTCGTGCTCCTCTTGGCAGGCCTTTGCAATCCCAATTATCCCTGGAGCTGTGGGCTTTCTGGTTCTCCGGACCCTAACCCTAACCCTAACCCTAGAAGTTGCCGACCGCGGTTTCCGGCCACGGCCCCCCCCGGGTTCTGGCTAGGAAAGCTGGGGAAGGAGCCATGTCTGTGCAGTGTCGTGCTCCTCTTGGCAGGCCTTTGCAATCCCAATTATCCCTGGAGCTGTGGGCTTTCTGGTTCTCCGGACCCTAACCCTAACCCTAACCCTAGAAGTTGCCGACCGCGGTTTCCGGCCACGGCCCCCCCTGGGTTCTGGCTAGGAAAGCAGGGGAAGGAGCCATGTCTGTGCAGTGTCGTGCTCCTCTTGGCAGGCCTTTGCAATCCCAATTATCCCTGGAGCTGTGGGCTTTCTGGTTCTCCGGACCCTAACCCTAACCCTAACCCTAGAAGTTGCCGACCGCGGTTTCCGGCCACGGCCCCCCCCGGGTTCTGGCTAGGAAAGCACGGGAAGGAGCCATGTCTGTGCAGTGTCGTGCTCCTCTTGGCAGGCCTTTGCAATCCCAATTATCCCTGGAGCTGTGGGCTTTCTGGTTCTCCGGGCCCTAACCCTAACCGTAACCCTAGAAGTTGCCGACCGCAGTTTCCGGCCACGGCCCCCCCTGGGTTCTGGCTAGGAAAGCTGGGGAAGGAGCCATGTCGGTGCAGTGTCGTGCTCCTCTTGGCAGGCCTTTGCAATCGCAATTATCCCTGGAGCTGTGGGCTTTCTGGTTCTCCGGACCCTAACCCTAACCCTAACCCTAGAAGTTGCCGACCGCGGTTTCCGGCCACGGCCCCCCCCGGGTTCTGGCTAGGAAAGCAGGGGAAGGAGCCATGTCTGTGCAGTGTCGTGCTCCTCTTGGCAGGCCTTTGCAATCCCAATTATCCCTGGAGCTGTGGGCTTTCTGGTTCTCCGGACCCTAACCCTAACCCTAACCCTAGAAGTTGCCGAGCGCGGTTTCCGGCCACGGCCCCCCCTGGGTTCTGGCTAGGAAAGCTGGGGAAGGAGCCATGTCGGTGCAGTGTCGTGCTCCTCTTGGCAGGCCTTTGCAATCCCAATTATCCCTGGAGCTGTGGGCTTTCTGGTTCTCCGGACCCTAACCCTAACCCTAACCCTAGAAGTTGCCGACCGCGGTTTCCGGCCACGGCCCCCCCCGGGTTCTGGCTAGGAAAGCACGGGAAGGAGCCATGTCTGTGCATTATCGTGCTCCTCTTGGCAGGCCTTTGCAATCCCAATTATCCCTGGAGCTGTGGGCTTTCTGGTTCTCCGGACCCTAACCCTAACCCTAACCCTAGAAGTTGCCGACCGCGGTTTCCGGCCGCGGCCCCCCCCGGGTTCTGGCTAGGAAAGCTGGGGAAGGAGCCATGTCGGTGCAGTGTCGTGCTCCTCTTGGCAGGCCTTTGCAATCCCAATTATCCCTGGAGCTGTGGGCTTTCTGGTTCTCCGGACCCTAACCCTAAACCTAACCCTAGAAGTTGCCGACCGCGGTTTCCGGCCACGGCCCCCCCTGGGTTCTGGCTAGGAAAGCAGGGGAAGGAGCCATGTCTGTGCAGTGTCGTGCTCCTCTTGGCAGGCCTTTGCAATCCCAATTATCCCTGGAGCTGTGGGCTTTCTGGTTCTCCGGACCCTAACCCTAACCCTAACCCTAGAAGTTGCCGACCGCGGTTTCCGGCCACGGCCCCCCCCGGGTTCTGGCTAGGAAAGCAGGGGAAGGAGCCATGTCTGTGCAGTGTCGTGCTCCTCTTGGCAGGCCTTTGCAATCCCAATTATCCCTGGAGCTGTGGGCTTTCTGGTTCTCTGGACCCTAACCCTAACCCTAACCCTAGAAGTTGCCGACCGCGGTTTCCGGCCATGGTCCCGGCTGGGTTCTGGCTAGGAAAGCTGGGGAAGGAGCCATGTCGTGCAGTGTCGTGCTCCTCTTGGCAGGCCTTTGCAATCCCAATTATCCCTGGAGCTGTGGGCTTTCTGGTTCTCTGGACCCTAACCCTAACCCTAACCCTAGAAGTTGCCGACCGCGGTTTCCGGCCACGGCCCCCCCCTGGATTCTGGCTAGGAAAGCTGGGGAAGGAGCCATGTCGGTGCAGTGTCGTGCTCCTCTTGGCAGGCCTTTGCAATCCCAATTATCCCTGGAGCTGTGGGCTTTCTGGTTCTCCGGACCCTAACCCTAACACTAACCCTAGAAGTTGCCGACCGCGGTTTCCGGCCACGGCCCCCCCTGGGTTCTGGCTAGGAAAGCTGGGGAAGGAGCCATGTCTGTGCAGTGTCGTGCTCCTCTTGGCAGGCCTTTGCAATCCCAATTATCCCTGGAGCTGTGGGCTTTCTGGTTCTCCGGACCCTAACCCTAACCCTAGAAGTTGCCGACCGCGGTTTCCGGCCGCGGCCCCCCCCGGGTTCTGGCTAGGAAAGCTGGGGAAGGAGCCATGTCTGTGCAGTGTCGTGCTCCTCTTGGCAGGCCTTTGCAATCCCAATTATCCCTGGAGCTGTGGGCTTTCTGGTTCTCCGGACCCTAACCCTAACCCTAACCCTAGAAGTTGCCGACCGCGGTTTCCGGCCACGGCCCCCCCTGGGTTCTGGCTAGGAAAGCAGGGGAAGGAGCCATGTCTGTGCAGTGTCGTGCTCCTCTTGGCAGGCCTTTGCAATCCCAATTATCCCTGGAGCTGTGGGCTTTCTGGTTCTCCGGACCCTAACCCTAACCCTAACCCTAGAAGTTGCCGACCGCGGTTTCCGGCCACGGCCCCCCCCGGGTTCTGGCTAGGAAAGCAGGGGAAGGAGCCATGTCTGTGCAGTGTCGTGCTCCTCTTGGCAGGCCTTTGCAATCCCAATTATCCCTGGAGCTGTGGGCTTTCTGGTTCTCTGGACCCTAACCCTAACCCTAACCCTAGAAGTTGCCGACCGCAGTTTCCGGCCACGGCCCCCCCTGGGTTCTGGCTAGGAAAGCTGGGGAAGGAGCCATGTCGGTGCAGTGTCGTGCTCCTCTTGGCAGGCCTTTGCAATCGCAATTATCCCTGGAGCTGTGGGCTTTCTGGTTCTCCGGACCCTAACCCTAACCCTAACCCTAGAAGTTGCCGACCGCGGTTTCCGGCCACGGCCCCCCCCGGGTTCTGGCTAGGAAAGCAGGGGAAGGAGCCATGTCTGTGCAGTGTCGTGCTCCTCTTGGCAGGCCTTTGCAATCCCAATTATCCCTGGAGCTGTGGGCTTTCTGGTTCTCCGGACCCTAACCCTAACCCTAACCCTAGAAGTTGCCGAGCGCGGTTTCCGGCCACGGCCCCCCCTGGGTTCTGGCTAGGAAAGCTGGGGAAGGAGCCATGTCGGTGCAGTGTCGTGCTCCTCTTGGCAGGCCTTTGCAATCCCAATTATCCCTGGAGCTGTGGGCTTTCTGGTTCTCCGGACCCTAACCCTAACCCTAACCCTAGAAGTTGCCGACCGCGGTTTCCGGCCACGGCCCCCCCCGGGTTCTGGCTAGGAAAGCACGGGAAGGAGCCATGTCTGTGCATTATCGTGCTCCTCTTGGCAGGCCTTTGCAATCCCAATTATCCCTGGAGCTGTGGGCTTTCTGGTTCTCCGGACCCTAACCCTAACCCTAACCCTAGAAGTTGCCGACCGCGGTTTCCGGCCACGGCCCCCCCTGGGTTCTGGCTAGGAAAGCAGGGGAAGGAGCCATGTCTGTGCAGTGTCGTGCTCCTCTTGGCAGGCCTTTGCAATCCCAATTATCCCTGGAGCTGTGGGCTTTCTGGTTCTCCGGACCCTAACCCTAACCCTAACCCTAGAAGTTGCCGACCGCGGTTTCCGGCCGCGGCCCCCCCCGGGTTCTGGCTAGGAAAGCTGGGGAAGGAGCCATGTCGGTGCAGTGTCGTGCTCCTCTTGGCAGGCCTTTGCAATCCCAATTATCCCTGGAGCTGTGGGCTTTCTGGTTCTCCGGACCCTAACCCTAAACCTAACCCTAGAAGTTGCCGACCGCGGTTTCCGGCCACGGCCCCCCCTGGGTTCTGGCTAGGAAAGCAGGGGAAGGAGCCATGTCTGTGCAGTGTCGTGCTCCTCTTGGCAGGCCTTTGCAATCCCAATTATCCCTGGAGCTGTGGGCTTTCTGGTTCTCCGGACCCTAACCCTAACCCTAACCCTAGAAGTTGCCGACCGCGGTTTCCGGCCACGGCCCCCCCCGGGTTCTGGCTAGGAAAGCAGGGGAAGGAGCCATGTCTGTGCAGTGTCGTGCTCCTCTTGGCAGGCCTTTGCAATCCCAATTATCCCTGGAGCTGTGGGCTTTCTGGTTCTCTGGACCCTAACCCTAACCCTAACCCTAGAAGTTGCCGACCGCGGTTTCCGGCCATGGTCCCGGCTGGGTTCTGGCTAGGAAAGCTGGGGAAGGAGCCATGTCGTGCAGTGTCGTGCTCCTCTTGGCAGGCCTTTGCAATCCCAATTATCCCTGGAGCTGTGGGCTTTCTGGTTCTCTGGACCCTAACCCTAACCCTAACCCTAGAAGTTGCCGACCGCGGTTTCCGGCCACGGCCCCCCCCTGGATTCTGGCTAGGAAAGCTGGGGAAGGAGCCATGTCGGTGCAGTGTCGTGCTCCTCTTGGCAGGCCTTTGCAATCCCAATTATCCCTGGAGCTGTGGGCTTTCTGGTTCTCCGGACCCTAACCCTAACACTAACCCTAGAAGTTGCCGACCGCGGTTTCCGGCCACGGCCCCCCCTGGGTTCTGGCTAGGAAAGCTGGGGAAGGAGCCATGTCTGTGCAGTGTCGTGCTCCTCTTGGCAGGCCTTTGCAATCCCAATTATCCCTGGAGCTGTGGGCTTTCTGGTTCTCCGGACCCTAACCCTAACCCTAGAAGTTGCCGACCGCGGTTTCCGGCCGCGGCCCCCCCCGGGTTCTGGCTAGGAAAGCTGGGGAAGGAGCCATGTCTGTGCAGTGTCGTGCTCCTCTTGGCAGGCCTTTGCAATCCCAATTATCCCTGGAGCTGTGGGCTTTCTGGTTCTCCGGACCCTAACCCTAACCCTAACCCTAGAAGTTGCCGACCGCGGTTTCCGGCCACGGCCCCCCCTGGGTTCTGGCTAGGAAAGCAGGGGAAGGAGCCATGTCTGTGCAGTGTCGTGCTCCTCTTGGCAGGCCTTTGCAATCCCAATTATCCCTGGAGCTGTGGGCTTTCTGGTTCTCCGGACCCTAACCCTAACCCTAACCCTAGAAGTTGCCGACCGCGGTTTCCGGCCACGGCCCCCCCCGGGTTCTGGCTAGGAAAGCAGGGGAAGGAGCCATGTCTGTGCAGTGTCGTGCTCCTCTTGGCAGGCCTTTGCAATCCCAATTATCCCTGGAGCTGTGGGCTTTCTGGTTCTCTGGACCCTAACCCTAACCCTAACCCTAGAAGTTGCCGACCGCGGTTTCCGGCCATGGTCCCGGCTGGGTTCTGGCTAGGAAAGCTGGGGAAGGAGCCATGTCGTGCAGTGTCGTGCTCCTCTTGGCAGGCCTTTGCAATCCCAATTATCCCTGGAGCTGTGGGCTTTCTGGTTCTCCGGACCCTAACCCTAACCCTAACCCTAGAAGTTGCCGACCGCGGTTTCCGGCCACGGCCCCCCCCTGGATTCTGGCTAGGAAAGCTGGGGAAGGAGCCATGTCTGTGCAGTGTCGTGCTCCTCTTGGCAGGCCTTTGCAATCCCAATTATCCCTGGAGCTGTGGGCTTTCTGGTTCTCCGGACCCTAACCCTAACCCTAACCCTAGAAGTTGCCGAGCGCGGTTTCCGGCCACGGCCCCCCCCGGGTTCTGGCTAGGAAAGCTGGGGAAGGAGCCATGTCTGTGCAGTGTCGTGCTCCTCTTGGCAGGCCTTTGCAATCCCAATTATCCCTGGAGCTGTGGGCTTTCTGGTTCTCCGGACCCTAACCCTAACCCTAACCCTAGAAGTTGCCGACCGCGGTTTCCGGCCACGGTCCCCCCTGGGTTCTGGCTAGGAAAGCTGGGGAAGGAGCCATGTCGGTGCAGTGTCGTGCTCCTCTTGGCAGGCCTTTGCAATCCCAATTATCCCTGGAGCTGTGGGCTTTCTGGTTCTCCGGACCCTAACCCTAACCCTAACCCTAGAAGTTGCCGACCGCGGTTTCCGGCCACGGCCCCCCCTGGGTTCTGGCTAGGAAATCAGGGGAAGGAGCCATGTCTGTGCAGTGTCGTGCTCCTCTTGGCAGGCCTTTGCAATCCCAATTATCCCTGGAGCTGTGGGCTTTCTGGTTCTCCGGACCCTAACCCTAACCCTAACCCTAGAAGTTGCCGACCGCGATTTCCGGCCACGGCCCCCCCCGGGTTCTGGCTAGGAAAGCAGGGGAAGGAGCCATGTCTGTGCAGTGTCGTGCTCCTCTTGGCAGGCCTTTGCAATCCCAATTATCCCTGGAGCTGTGGGCTTTCTGGTTCTCCGGGCCCTAACCCTAACCCTAACCCTAGAAGTTGCCGACCGCAGTTTCCGGCCACGGCCCCCCCTGGGTTCTGGCTAGGAAAGCTGGGGAAGGAGCCATGTCGGTGCAGTGTCGTGCTCCTCTTGGCAGGCCTTTGCAATCGCAATTATCCCTGGAGCTGTGGGCTTTCTGGTTCTCCGGACCCTAACCCTAACCCTAACCCTAGAAGTTGCCGACCGCGGTTTCCGGCCACGGCCCCCCCTGGGTTCTGGCTAGGAAAGCAGGGGAAGGAGCCATGTCTCTGCAGTGTCGTGCTCCTCTTGGCAGGCCTTTGCAATCCCAATTATCCCTGGAGCTGTGGGCTTTCTGGTTCTCCGGACCCTAACCCTAACCCTAACCCTAGAAGTTGCCGAGCGCGGTTTCCGGCCACGGCCCCCCCTGGGTTCTGGCTAGGAAAGCTGGGGAAGGAGCCATGTCGGTGCAGTGTCGTGCTCCTCTTGGCAGGCCTTTGCAATCCCAATTATCCCTGGAGCTGTGGGCTTTCTGGTTCTCCGGACCCTAACCCTAACCCTAACCCTAGAAGTTGCCGACCGCGGTTTCCGGCCACGGCCCCCCCCGGGTTCTGGCTAGGAAAGCACGGGAAGGAGCCATGTCTGTGCATTATCGTGCTCCTCTTGGCAGGCCTTTGCAATCCCAATTATCCCTGGAGCTGTGGGCTTTCTGGTTCTCCGGACCCTAACCCTAACCCTAACCCTAACCCTAACCCTAGAAGTTGCCGACCGCGGTTTCCGGCCACGGCCCCCCCTGGGTTCTGGCTAGGAAAGCTGGGGAAGGAGCCATGTCGGTGCAGTGTCGTGCTCCTCTTGGCAGGCCTTTGCAATCCCAATTATCCCTGGAGCTGTGGGCTTTCTGGTTCTCCGGACCCTAACCCTAACCCTAACCCTAGAAGTTGCCGAGCGCGGTTTCCGGCCACGGCCCCCCCTGGGTTCTGGCTAGGAAAGCAGGGGAAGGAGCCATGTCTGTGCAGTGTCGTGCTCCTCTTGGCAGGCCTTTGCAATCCCAATTATCCCTGGAGCTGTGGGCTTTCTGGTTCTCCGGACCCTAACCCTAACCCTAACCCTAGAAGTTGCCGACCGCGGTTTCCGGCCGCGGCCCCCCCCGGGTTCTGGCTAGGAAAGCTGGGGAAGGAGCCATGTCGGTGCAGTGTCGTGCTCCTCTTGGCAGGCCTTTGCAATCCCAATTATCCCTGGAGCTGTGGGCTTTCTGGTTCTCCGGACCCTAACCCTAACCCTAACCCTAGAAGTTGCCGACCGCGGTTTCCGGCCACGGCCCCCCCTGGGTTCTGGCTAGGAAAGCAGGGGAAGGAGCCATGTCTGTGCAGTGTCGTGCTCCTCTTGGCAGGCCTTTGCAATCCCAATTATCCCTGGAGCTGTGGGCTTTCTGGTTCTCCGGACCCTAACCCTAACCCTAACCCTAGAAGTTGCCGACCGCGGTTTCCGGCCACGGCCCCCCCCGGGTTCTGGCTAGGAAAGCAGGGGAAGGAGCCATGTCTGTGCAGTGTCGTGCTCCTCTTGGCAGGCCTTTGCAATCCCAATTATCCCTGGAGCTGTGGGCTTTCTGGTTCTCTGGACCCTAACCCTAACCCTAACCCTAGAAGTTGCCGACCGCGGTTTCCGGCCATGGTCCCGGCTGGGTTCTGGCTAGGAAAGCTGGGGAAGGAGCCATGTCGTGCAGTGTCGTGCTCCTCTTGGCAGGCCTTTGCAATCCCAATTATCCCTGGAGCTGTGGGCTTTCTGGTTCTCCGGACCCTAACCCTAACCCTAACCCTAGAAGTTGCCGACCGCGGTTTCCGGCCACGGCCCCCCCCTGGATTCTGGCTAGGAAAGCTGGGGAAGGAGCCATGTCTGTGCAGTGTCGTGCTCCTCTTGGCAGGCCTTTGCAATCCCAATTATCCCTGGAGCTGTGGGCTTTCTGGTTCTCCGGACCCTAACCCTAACCCTAACCCTAGAAGTTGCCGACCGCGGTTTCCGGCCACGGCCCCCCCCGGGTTCTGGCTAGGAAAGCTGGGGAAGGAGCCATGTCTGTGCAGTGTCGTGCTCCTCTTGGCAGGCCTTTGCAATCCCAATTATCCCTGGAGCTGTGGGCTTTCTGGTTCTCCGGACCCTAACCCTAACCCTAACCCTAGAAGTTGCCGACCGCGGTTTCCGGCCACGGCCCCCCCTGGGTTCTGGCTAGGAAAGCTGGGGAAGGAGCCATGTCGGTGCAGTGTCGTGCTCCTCTTGGCAGGCCTTTGCAATCCCAATTATCCCTGGAGCTGTGGGCTTTCTGGTTCTCCGGACCCTAACCCTAACCCTAACCCTAGAAGTTGCCGACCGCGGTTTCTGGGCATGGCCCCCCCTGGGTTCTGGCTAGGAAAGCAGGGGAAGGAGCCATGTCTGTGCAGTGTCGTGCTCCTCTTGGCAGGCCTTTGCAATCCCAATTATCCCTGGAGCTGTGGGCTTTCTGGTTCTCCGGACCCTAACCCTAACCCTAACCCTAGAAGTTGCCGACCGCGGTTTCCGGCCACGGCCCCCCCCCGGGTTCTGGCTAGGAAAGCAGGGGAAGGAGCCATGTCTGTGCAGTGTCGTGCTCCTCTTGGCAGGCCTTTGCAATCCCAATTATCCCTGGAGCTGTGGGCTTTCTGGTTCTCTGGACCCTAACCCTAACCCTAACCCTAGAAGTTGCCGACCGCGGTTTCCGGCCATGGTCCCGGCTGGGTTCTGGCTAGGAAAGCTGGGGAAGGAGCCATGTCGTGCAGTGTCGTGCTCCTCTTGGCAGGCCTTTGCAATCCCAATTATCCCTGGAGCTGTGGGCTTTCTGGTTCTCCGGTCCCTAACCCTAACCCTAACCCTAGAAGTTGCCGACCGCGGTTTCCGGCCACGGCCCCCCCCTGGATTCTGGCTAGGAAAGCTGGGGAAGGAGCCATGTCTGTGCAGTGTCGTGCTCCTCTTGGCAGGCCTTTGCAATCCCAATTATCCCTGGAGCTGTGGGCTTTCTGGTTCTCCGGACCCTAACCCTAACCCTAACCCTAGAAGTTGCCGACCGCGGTTTCCGGCCACGGCCCCCCCCGGGTTCTGGCTAGGAAAGCTGGGGAAGGAGCCATGTCTGTGCAGTGTCGTGCTCCTCTTGGCAGGCCTTTGCAATCCCAATTATCCCTGGAGCTGTGGGCTTTCTGGTTCTCCGGACCCTAACCCTAACCCTAACCCTAGAAGTTGCCGACCGCGGTTTCCGGCCACGGCCCCCCCTGGGTTCTGGCTAGGAAAGCTTGGGAAGGAGCCATGTCGGTGCAGTGTCGTGCTCCTCTTGGCAGGCCTTTGCAATCCCAATTATCCCTGGAGCTGTGGGCTTTCTGGTTCTCCGGACCCTAACCCTAACCCTAACCCTAGAAGTTGCCGACCGCGGTTTCCGGCCACGGCCCCCCCTGGGTTCTGGCTAGGAAAGCTGGGGAAGGAGCCATGTCGGTGCAGTGTCGTGCTCCTCTTGGCAGGCCTTTGCAATCCCAATTATCCCTGGAGCTGTGGGCTTTCTGGTTCTCCAGACCCTAACCCTAACCCTAACCCTAGAAGTTGCCGACCGCGGTTTCCGGCCACGGCCCCCCCCGGGTTCTGGCTAGGAAAGCACGGGAAGGAGCCATGTCGGTGCATTATCGTGCTCCTCTTGGCAGGCCTTTGCAATCCCAATTATCCCTGGAGCTGTGGGCTTTCTGGTTCTCCGGACCCTAACCCTAACCCTAACCCTAGAAGTTGCCGACCGCGGTTTCCGGCCACGGCCCCCCCCCGGGTTCTGGCTAGGAAAGCTGGGGAAGGAGCCATGTCTGTGCAGTGTCGTGCTCCTCTTGGCAGGCCTTTGCAATCCCAATTATCCCTGGAGCTGTGGGCTTTCTGGTTCTCCGGACCCTAACCCTAACCCTAACCCTAGAAGTTGCCGACCGCGGTTTCCGGCCACGGCCCCCCCCGGGTTCTGGCTAGGAAAGCAGGGGAAGGAGCCATGTCGGTGCAGTGTCGTGCTCCTCTTGGCAGGCCTTTGCAATCCCAATTATCCCTGGAGCTGTGGGCTTTCTGGTTCTCCGGACCCTAACCCTAACCCTAACCCTAGAAGTTGCCGACCGCGGTTTCCGGCCACGGCCCCCCCTGGGTTCTGGCTAGGAAAGCAGGGGAAGGAGCCATGTCTGTGCAGTGTCGTGCTCCTCTTGGCAGGCCTTTGCAATCCCAATTATCCCTGGAGCTGTGGGCTTTCTGGTTCTCCGGACCCTAACCCTAACCCTAACCCTAGAAGTTGCCGACCGCGGTTTCCGGCCACGGCCCCCCCTGGGTTCTGGCTAGGAAAGCAGGGGAAGGAGCCATGTCTGTGCAGTGTCGTGCTCCTCTTGGCAGGCCTTTGCAATCCCAATTATCCCTGGAGCTGTGGGCTTTCTGGTTCTCCGGACCCTAACCCTAACCCTAACCCTAGAAGTTGCCGACCGCGGTTTCCGGCCACGGCCCCCCCCGGGTTCTGGCTAGGAAAGCACAGGAAAGAGCCATGTCGGTGCATTATCGTGCTCCTCTTGGCAGGCCTTTGCAATCCCAATTATCCCTGGAGCTGTGGGCTTTCTGGTTCTCCGGACCCTAACCCTAACCCTAACCCTAGAAGTTGCCGACCGCGGTTTCCGGCCACGGCCCCCCCTGGGTTCTGGCTAGGAAAGCAGGGGAAGGAGCCATGTCTGTGCAGTGTCGTGCTCCTCTTGGCAGGCCTTTGCAATCCCAATTATCCCTGGAGCTGTGGGCTTTCTGGTTCTCCGGACCCTAACCCTAACCCTAACCCTAGAAGTTGCCGACCGCGGTTTCCGGCCACGGCCCCCCCCGGGTTCTGGCTAGGAAAGCTGGGGAAGGAGCCATGTCGGTGCAGTGTCGTGCTCCTCTTGGCAGGCCTTTGCAATCCCAATTATCCCTGGAGCTGTGGGCTTTCTGGTTCTCCGGACCCTAACCCTAACCCTAACCCTAGAAGTTGCCGACCGCGGTTTCCGGCCACGGCCCCCCCCTGGATTCTGGCTAGGAAAGCTGGGGAAGGAGCCATGTCTGTGCAGTGTCGTGCTCCTCTTGGCAGGCCTTTGCAATCCCAATTATCCCTGGAGCTGTGGGCTTTCTGGTTCTCCGGACCCTAACCCTAACCCTAACCCTAGAAGTTGCCGACCGCGGTTTCCGGCCACGGCCCCCCCCGGGTTCTGGCTAGGAAAGCTGGGGAAGGAGCCATGTCGGTGCAGTGTCGTGCTCCTCTTGGCAGGCCTTTGCAATCCCAATTATCCCTGGAGCTGTGGGCTTTCTGGTTCTCCGGACCCTAACCCTAACCCTAACCCTAGAAGTTGCCGACCGCGGTTTCCGGCCACGGCCCCCCCTGGGTTCTGGCTAGGAAAGCAGGGGAAGGAGCCATGTCTGTGCAGTGTCGTGCTCCTCTTGGCAGGCCTTTGCAATCCCAATTATCCCTGGAGCTGTGGGCTTTCTGGTTCTCCGGACCCTAACCCTAACCCTAACCCTAGAAGTTGCCGACCGCGGTTTCCGGCCATGGCCCCCCCCGGGTTCTGGCTAGGAAAGCAGGGGAAGGAGCCATGTCTGTGCAGTGTCGTGCTCCTCTTGGCAGGCCTTTGCAATCCCAATTATCCCTGGAGCTGTGGGCTTTCTGGTTCTCCGGACCCTAACCCTAACCCTAACCCTAGAAGTTGCCGACCGCGGTTTCCGGCCACGGCCCCCCCTGGGTTCTGGCTAGGAAAGCTGGGGAAGGAGCCATGTCGGTGCAGTGTCGTGCTCCTCTTGGCAGGCCTTTGCAATCCCAATTATCCCTGGAGCTGTGGGCTTTCTGGTTCTCTGGACCCTAACCCTAACCCTAACCCTAGAAGTTGCCGACCGCGGTTTCCGGCCACGGCCCCCCCCGGGTTCTGGCTAGGAAAGCTGGGGAAGGAGCCATGTCGGTGCAGTGTCGTGCTCCTCTTGGCAGGCCTTTGCAATCCCAATTATCCCTGGAGCTGTGGGCTTTCTGGTTCTCCGGACCCTAACCCTAACCCTAACCCTAGAAGTTGCCGACCGCGGTTTCCAGCCACGGCCCCCCCCTGGATTCTGGCTAGGAAAGCTGGGGAAGGAGCCATGTCTGTGCAGTGTCGTGCTCCTCTTGGCAGGCCTTTGCAATCCCAATTATCCCTGGAGCTGTGGGCTTTCTGGTTCTCCGGACCCTAACCCTAACCCTAACCCTAGAAGTTGCCGACCGCGGTTTCCGGCCATGGCCCCCCCTGGGTTCTGGCTAGGAAAGCAGGGGAAGGAGCCATGTCTGTGCAGTGTCGTGCTCCTCTTGGCAGGCCTTTGCAATCCCCATTATCCCTGGAGCTGTGGGCTTTCTGGTTCTCCGGACCCTAACCCTAACCCTAACCCTAGAAGTTGCCGACCGCGATTTCCGGCCACGGCCCCCCCCGGGTTCTGGCTAGGAAAGCAGGGGAAGGAGCCATGTCTGTGCAGTGTCGTGCTCCTCTTGGCAGGCCTTTGCAATCCCAATTATCCCTGGAGCTGTGGGCTTTCTGGTTCTCCGGACCCTAACCCTAACCCTAACCCTAGAAGTTGCCGACCGCGGTTTCCGGCCACGGCCCCCCCCCGGGTTCTGGCTAGGAAAGCAGGGGAAGGAGCCATGTCTGTGCAGTGTCGTGCTCCTCTTGGCAGGCCTTTGCAATCCCAATTATCCCTGGAGCTGTGGGCTTTCTGGTTCTCCGGACCCTAACCCTAACCCTAACCCTAGAAGTTGCCGACCGCGGTTTCCGGCCACGGCCCCCCCCTGGGTTCTGTCTAGGAAAGCTGGGGAAGGAGCCATGTCGGTGCAGTGTCGTGCTCCTCTTGGCAGGCCTTTGCAATCCCAATTATCCCTGGAGCTGTGGGCTTTCTGGTTCTCCGGACCCTAACCCTAACCCTAACCCTAGAAGTTGCCGACCGCGGTTTCCGGCCACGGCCCCCCCTGGGTTCTGGCTAGGAAAGCAGGGGAAGGAGCCATGTCTGTGCAGTGTCGTGCTCCTCTTGGCAGGCCTTTGCAATCCCAATTATCCCTGGAGCTGTGGGCTTTCTGGTTCTCCGGACCCTAACCCTAACCCTAACCCTAGAAGTTGCCGACCGCGGTTTCCGGCCACGGCCCCCCCCGGGTTCTGGCTAGGAAAGCAGGGGAAGGAGCCATGTCTGTGCAGTGTCGTGCTCCTCTTGGCAGGCCTTTGCAATCCCAATTATCCCTGGAGCTGTGGGCTTTCTGGTTCTCCGGACCCTAACCCTAACCCTAACCCTAGAAGTTGCCGACCGCGGTTTCCGGCCACGGCCCCCCCTGGGTTCTGGCTAGGAAAGCTGGGGAAGGAGCCATGTCGGTGCAGTGTCGTGCTCCTCTTGGCAGGCCTTTGCAATCCCAATTATCCCTGGAGCTGTGGGCTTTCTGGTTCTCTGGACCCTAACCCTAACCCTAACCCTAGAAGTTGCCGACCGCGGTTTCCGGCCATGGTCCCGGTTGGGTTCTGGCTAGGAAAGCTGGGGAAGGAGCCATGTCTGTGCAGTGTCGTGCTCCTCTTGGCAGGCCTTTGCAATCCCAATTATCCCTGGAGCTGTGGGCTTTCTGGTTCTCCGGACCCTAACCCTAACCCTAACCCTAGAAGTTGCCGACCGCGGTTTCCGGCCACGGCCCCCCCCTGGATTCTGGCTAGGAAAGCTGGGGAAGGAGCCATGTCTGTGCAGTGTCGTGCTCCTCTTGGCAGGCCTTTGCAATCCCAATTATCCCTGGAGCTGTGGGCTTTCTGGTTCTCCGGACCCTAACCCTAACCCTAACCCTAGAAGTTGCCGACCGCGGTTTCCGGCCATCGCCCCCCCTGGGTTCTGGCTAGGAAAGCTGGGGAAGGAGCCATTTCGGTGCAGTGTCGTGCTCCTCTTGGCAGGCCTTTGCAATCCCAATTATCCCTGGAGCTGTGGGCTTTCTGGTTCTCCGGACCCTAACCCTAACCCTAACCCTAGAAGTTGCCGACCGCGGTTTCTGGCCACGGACCCCCCCGGGTTCTGGCTAGGAAAGCTGGGGAAGGAGCCATGTCTGTGCAGTGTTGTGCTCCTCTTGGCAGGCCTTTGCAATCCCAATTATCCCTGGAGCTGTGGGCTTTCTGGTTCTCCGGACCCTAACCCTAACCCTAACCCTAGAAGTTGCCGACCGCGGTTTCCGGCCACGGCCCCCCCTGGATTCTGGCTAGGAAAGCTGGGGAAGGAGCCATGTCTGTGCAGTGTCGTGCTCCTCTTGGCAGGCCTTTGCAATCCCAATTATCCCTGGAGCTGTGGGCTTTCTGGTTCTCTGGACCCTAACCCTAACCCTAACCCTAGAAGTTGCCGACCGCGGTTTCCGGCCATGGTCCCGGCTGGGTTCTGGCTAGGAAAGCAGGGGAAGGAGCCATGTCTGTGCAGTGTCGTGCTCCTCTTGGCAGGCCTTTGCAATCCCAATTATCCCTGGAGCTGTGGGCTTTCTGGTTCTCCGGACCCTAACCCTAACCCTAACCCTAGAAGTTGCCGACCGCGGTTTCCGGCCACGGCCCCCCCTGGGTTCTGGCTAGGAAAGCAGGGGAAGGAGCCATGTCTGTGCAGTGTCGTGCTCCTCTTGGCAGGCCTTTGCAATCCCAATTATCCCTGGAGCTGTGGGCTTTCTGGTTCTCCGGACCCTAACCCTAACCCTAACCCTAGAAGTTGCCGACCGCGATTTCCGGCCACGGCCCCCCCTGGGTTCTGGCTAGGAAAGCAGGGGAAGGAGCCATGTCTGTGCAGTGTCGTGCTCCTCTTGGCAGGCCTTTGCAATCCCAATTATCCCTGGAGCTGTGGGCTTTCTGGTTCTCCGGACCCTAACCCTAACCCTAACCCTAGAAGTTGCCGACCGCGGTTTCCGGCCACGGCCCCCCCCCGGGTTCTGGCTAGGAAAGCAGGGGAAGGAGCCATGTCTGTGCAGTGTCGTGCTCCTCTTGGCAGGCCTTTGCAATCCCAATTATCCCTGGAGCTGTGGGCTTTCTGGTTCTCCGGACCCTAACCCTAACCCTAACCCTAGAAGTTGCCGACCGCGGTTTCCGGCCACGGCCCCCCCTGGGTTCTGGCTAGGAAAGCAGGGGAAGGAGCCATGTCTGTGCAGTGTCGTGCTCCTCTTGGCAGGCCTTTGCAATCCCAATTATCCCTGGAGCTGTGGGCTTTCTGGTTCTCCGGACCCTAACCCTAACCCTAACCCTAGAAGTTGCCGACTGCGGTTTCCGGCCACGGCCCCCCCCCGGGTTCTGGCTAGGAAAGCAGGGGAAGGAGCCATGTCTGTGCAGTGTCGTGCTCCTCTTGGCAGGCCTTTGCAATCCCAATTATCCCTGGAGCTGTGGGCTTTCTGGTTCTCCGGACCCTAACCCTAACCCTAACCCTAGAAGTTGCCGACCGCGGTTTCCGGCCACGGCCCCCCCCGGGTTCTGGCTAGGAAAGCTGGGGAAGGAGCCATGTCTGTGCAGTGTCGTGCTCCTCTTGGCAGGCCTTTGCAATCCCAATTATCCCTGGAGCTGTGGGCTTTCTGGTTCTCTGGACCCTAACCCTAACCCTAACCCTAGAAGTTGCCGACCGCGGTTTCCGGCCATGGTCCCGGCTGGGTTCTGGCTAGGAAAGCAGGGGAAGGAGCCATGTCTGTGCAGTGTCGTGCTCCTCTTGGCAGGCCTTTGCAATCCCAATTATCCCTGGAGCTGTGGGCTTTCTGGTTCTCCGGACCCTAACCCTAACCCTAACCCTAGAAGTTGCCGACCGCGGTTTCCGGCCACGGCCCCCCCTGGGTTCTGGCTAGGAAAGCAGGGGAAGGAGCCATGTCTGTGCAGTGTCGTGCTCCTCTTGGCAGGCCTTTGCAATCCCAATTATCCCTGGAGCTGTGGGCTTTCTGGTTCTCCGGACCCTAACCCTAACCCTAACCCTAGAAGTTGCCGACCGCGATTTCCGGCCACGGCCCCCCCTGGGTTCTGGCTAGGAAAGCAGGGGAAGGAGCCATGTCTGTGCAGTGTCGTGCTCCTCTTGGCAGGCCTTTGCAATCCCAATTATCCCTGGAGCTGTGGGCTTTCTGGTTCTCCGGACCCTAACCCTAACCCTAACCCTAGAAGTTGCCGACCGCGGTTTCCGGCCACGGCCCCCCCCCGGGTTCTGGCTAGGAAAGCAGGGGAAGGAGCCATGTCTGTGCAGTGTCGTGCTCCTCTTGGCAGGCCTTTGCAATCCCAATTATCCCTGGAGCTGTGGGCTTTCTGGTTCTCCGGACCCTAACCCTAACCCTAACCCTACAAGTTGCCGACCGCGGTTTCCGGCCACGGCCCCCCCCCGGGTTCTGGCTAGGAAAGCAGGGGAAGGAGCCATGTCTGTGCAGTGTCGTGCTCCTCTTGGCAGGCCTTTGCAATCCCAATTATCCCTGGAGCTGTGGGCTTTCTGGTTCTCCGGACCCTAACCCTAACCCTAACCCTAGAAGTTGCCGACCGCGGTTTCCGGCCACGGCCCCCCCCGGGTTCTGGCTAGGAAAGCTGGGGAAGGAGCCATGTCGGTGCAGTGTCGTGCTCCTCTTGGCAGGCCTTTGCAATCCCAATTATCCCTGGAGCTGTGGGCTTTCTGGTTCTGCGGACCCTAACCCTAACCCTAACCCTAGAAGTTGCTGACCGCGGTTTCCGGCCACGGCCCCCGTGGGTTCTGGCTAGGAAAGCAGGGGAAGGAGCCATGTCTGTGCAGTGTCGTGCTCCTCTTGGCAGGCCTTTGCAATCCCAATTATCCCTGGAGCTGTGGGCTTTCTGGTTCTCCGGACCCTAACCCTAACCCTAACCCTAGAAGTTGCCGACCGCGGTTTCCGGCCACGGCCCCCCCCGGGTTCTGGCTAGGAAAGCAGGGGAAGGAGCCATGTCTGTGCAGTGTCGTGCTCCTCTTGGCAGGCCTTTGCAATCCCAATTATCCCTGGAGCTGTGGGCTTTCTGGTTCTCCGGACCCTAACCCTAACCCTAACCCTAGAAGTTGCCGAGCGCGGTTTCCGGCCACGGCCCCCCCCCGGGTTCTGGCTAGGAAAGCAGGGGAAGGAGCCATGTCTGTGCAGTGTCGTGCTCCTCTTGGCAGGCCTTTGCAATCCCAATTATCCCTGGAGCTGTGGGCTTTCTGGTTCTCCGGACCCTAACCCTAACCCTAACCCTAGAAGTTGCCGACCGCGGTTTCCGGCCACGGCCCCCCCCGGGTTCTGGCTAGGAAAGCTGGGGAAGGAGCCATGTCGGTGCAGTGTCGTGCTCCTCTTGGCAGGCCTTTGCAATCCCAATTATCCCTGGAGCTGTGGGCTTTCTGGTTCTGCGGACCCTAACCCTAACCCTAACCCTAGAAGTTGCTGACCGCGGTTTCCGGCCACGGCCCCCCCTGGGTTCTGGCTAGGAAAGCAGGGGAAGGAGCCATGTCTGTGCAGTGTCGTGCTCCTCTTGGCAGGCCTTTGCAATCCCAATTATCCCTGGAGCTGTGGGCTTTCTGGTTCTCCGGACCCTAACCCTAACCCTAACCCTAGAAGTTGCCGACCGCGGTTTCCGGCCACGGCCCCCCCCGGGTTCTGGCTAGGAAAGCAGGGGAAGGAGCCATGTCTGTGCAGTGTCGTGCTCCTCTTGGCAGGCCTTTGCAATCCCAATTATCCCTGGAGCTGTGGGCTTTCTGGTTCTCCGGACCCTAACCCTAACCCTAACCCTAGAAGTTGCCGAGCGCGGTTTCCGGCCACGGCCCCCCCTGGGTTCTGGCTAGGAAAGCTGGGGAAGGAGCCATGTCGGTGCAGTGTCGTGCTCCTCTTGGCAGGCCTTTGCAATCCCAATTATCCCTGGAGCTGTGGGCTTTCTGGTTCTCCGGACCCTAACCCTAACCCTAACCCTAGAAGTTGCCGACCGCGGTTTCCGGCCACGGCCCCCCCCGGGTTCTGGCTAGGAAAGCAGGGGAAGGAGCCATGTCTGTGCAGTGTCGTGCTCCTCTTGGCAGGCCTTTGCAATCCCAATTATCCCTGGAGCTGTGGGCTTTCTGGTTCTCCGGACCCTAACCCTAACCCTAACCCTAGAAGTTGCCGAGCGCGGTTTCCGGCCACGGCCCCCCCTGGGTTCTGGCTAGGAAAGCTGGGGAAGGAGCCATGTCGGTGCAGTGTCGTGCTCCTCTTGGCAGGCCTTTGCAATCCCAATTATCCCTGGAGCTGTGGGCTTTCTGGTTCTCTGGACCCTAACCCTAACCCTAACCCTAGAAGTTGCCGACCGCGGTTTCCGGCCATGGTCCCGGCTGGGTTCTGGCTAGGAAAGCTGGGGAAGGAGCCATGTCTGTGCAGTGTCGTGCTCCTCTTGGCAGGCCTTTGCAATCCCAATTATCCCTGGAGCTGTGGGCTTTCTGGTTCTCCGGACCCTAACCCTAACCCTAACCCTAGAAGTTGCCGACCGCGGTTTCCGGCCACGGCCCCCCCCTGGATTCTGGCTAGGAAAGCTGGGGAAGGAGCCATGTCTGTGCAGTGTCGTGCTCCTCTTGGCAGGCCTTTGCAATCCCAATTATCCCTGGAGCTGTGGGCTTTCTGGTTCTCCGGACCCTAACCCTAACCCTAACCCTAGAAGTTGCCGACCGCGGTTTCCGGCCACGGCCCCCCCTGGGTTCTGGCTAGGAAAGCTGGGGAAGGAGCCATGTCTGTGCAGTGTCGTGCTCCTCTTGGCAGGCCTTTGCAATCCCAATTATCCCTGGAGCTGTGGGCTTTCTGGTTCTCCGGACCCTAACCCTAACCCTAACCCTAGAAGTTGCCGACCGCGGTTTCCGGCCATGGCCCCCCCTGGGTTCTGGCTAGGAAAGCTGGGGAAGGAGCCATTTCGGTGCAGTGTCGTGCTCCTCTTGGCAGGCCTTTGCAATCCCAATTATCCCTGGAGCTGTGGGCTTTCTGGTTCTCCAGACCCTAACCCTAACCCTAACCCTAGAAGTTGCCGACCGCGGTTTCTGGCCACGGACCCCCCCGGGTTCTGGCTAGGAAAGCTGGGGAAGGAGCCATGTCTGTGCAGTGTTGTGCTCCTCTTGGCAGGCCTTTGCAATCCCAATTATCCCTGGAGCTGTGGGCTTTCTGGTTCTCCGGACCCTAACCCTAACCCTAACCCTAGAAGTTGCTGACCGCGGTTTCCGGCCACGGCCCCCCCTGGGTTCTGGCTAGGAAAGCAGGGGAAGGAGCCATGTCTGTGCAGTGTCGTGCTCCTCTTGGCAGGCCTTTGCAATCCCAATTATCCCTGGAGCTGTGGGCTTTCTGGTTCTCCGGACCCTAACCCTAACCCTAACCCTAGAAGTTGCCGACCGCGGTTTCCGGCCACGGCCCCCCCCGGGTTCTGGCTAGGAAAGCAGGGGAAGGAGCCATGTCTCTGCAGTGTCGTGCTCCTCTTGGCAGGCCTTTGCAATCCCAATTATCCCTGGAGCTGTGGGCTTTCTGGTTCTCCGGACCCTAACCCTAACCCTAACCCTAGAAGTTGCCGACCGCGGTTTCCGGCCACGGCCCCCCCTGGTTTCTGGCTAGGAAAGCTGGGGAAGGAGCCATGTCGGTGCAGTGTCGTGCTCCTCTTGGCAGGCCTTTGCAATCCCAATTATCCCTGGAGCTGTGGGCTTTCTGGTTCTCTGGACCCTAACCCTAACCCTAACCCTAGAAGTTGCCGACCGCGGTTTCCGGCCATGGTCCCGGCTGGGTTCTGGCTAGGAAAGCTGGGGAAGGAGCCATGTCTGTGCAGTGTCGTGCTCCTCTTGGCAGGCCTTTGCAATCCCAATTATCCCTGGAGCTGTGGGCTTTCTGGTTCTCCGGACCCTAACCCTAACCCTAACCCTAGAAGTTGCCGACCGCGGTTTCCGGCCACGGCCCCCCCCTGGATTCTGGCTAGGAAAGCTGGGGAAGGAGCCATGTCTGTGCAGTGTCGTGCTCCTCTTGGCAGGCCTTTGCAATCCCAATTATCCCTGGAGCTGTGGGCTTTCTGGTTCTCCGGACCCTAACCCTAACCCTAACCCTAGAAGTTGCCGACCGCGGTTTCCGGCCACGGCCCCCCCCTGGATTCTGGCTAGGAAAGCAGGGGAAGGAGCCATGTCTGTGCAGTGTCGTGCTCCTCTTGGCAGGCCTTTGCAATCCCAATTATCCCTGGAGCTGTGGGCTTTCTGGTTCTCCGGACCCTAACCCTAACCCTAACCCTAGAAGTTGCCGACCGCGGTTTCCGGCCATGGCCCCCCCTGGGTTCTGGCTAGGAAAGCTGGGGAAGGAGCCATTTCGGTGCAGTGTCGTGCTCCTCTTGGCAGGCCTTTGCAATCCCAATTATCCCTGGAGCTGTGGGCTTTCTGGTTCTCCGGACCCTAACCCTAACCCTAACCCTAGAAGTTGCCGACCGCGGTTTCTGGCCACGGACCCCCCCGGGTTCTGGCTAGGAAAGCTGGGGAAGGAGGCATGTCTGTGCAGTGTCGTGCTCCTCTTGGCAGGCCTTTGCAATCCCAATTATCCCTGGAGCTGTGGGCTTTCTGGTTCTCCGGACCCTAACCCTAACCCTAACCCTAGAAGTTGCCGACCGCGGTTTCCGGCCAAGGCCCCCCCTGGGTTCTGGCTAGGAAAGCTGGGGAAGGAGCCATGTCGGTGCAGTGTCGTGCTCCTCTTGGCAGGCCTTTGCAATCCCAATTATCCCTGGAGCTGTGGGCTTTCTGGTTCTCCGGACCCTAACCCTAACCCTAACCCTAGAAGTTGCCGACCGCGGTTTCCGGCCACGGCCCCCCCTGGATTCTGGCTAGGAAAGCTGGGGAAGGAGGCATGTCTGTGCAGTGTCGTGCTCCTCTTGGCAGGCCTTTGCAATCCCAATTATCCCTGGAGCTGTGGGCTTTCTGGTTCTCCGGACCCTAACCCTAACCCTAACCTTTGAAGTTGCCGACCGCGGTTTCCGGCCATGGTCCCGGCTGGGTTCTGGCTAGGAAAGCAGGGGAAGGAGCCATGTCTGTGCAGTGTCGTGCTCCTCTTGGCAGGCCTTTGCAATCCCAATTATCCCTGGAGCTGTGGGCTTTCTGGTTCTCCGGACCCTAACCCTAACCCTAACCCTAGAAGTTGCCGACCGCAGTTTCCGGCCACGCCCCCCCCTGTGTTCTGGCTAGGAAAGCAGGGGAAGGAGCCATGTCTGTGCAGTGTCGTGCTCCTCTTGGCAGGCCTTTGCAATCCCAATTATCCCTGGAGCTGTGGGCTTTCTGGTTCTCCGGACCCTAACCCTAACCCTAACCCTAGAAGTTGCCGACCGCGATTTCCGGCCACGGCCCCCCCCGGGTTCTGGCTAGGAAAGCAGGGGAAGGAGCCATGTCTGTGCAGTGTCGTGCTCCTCTTGGCAGGCCTTTGCAATCCCAATTATCCCTGGAGCTGTGGGCTTTCTGGTTCTCCGGACCCTAACCCTAACCCTAACCCTAGAAGTTGCCGACCGCGATTTCCGGCCACGGCCCCCCCTGGGTTCTGGCTAGGAAAGCAGGGGAAGGAGCCATGTCTGTGCAGTGTCGTGCTCCTCTTGGCAGGCCTTTGCAATCCCAATTATCCCTGGAGCTGTGGGCTTTCTGGTTCTCCGGACCCTAACCCTAACCCTAACCCTAGAAGTTGCCGACCGCGGTTTCCGGCCACGGCCCCCCCCCGGGTTCTGGCTAGGAAAGCAGGGGAAGGAGCCATGTCTGTGCAGTGTCGTGCTCCTCTTGGCAGGCCTTTGCAATCCCAATTATCCCTGGAGCTGTGGGCTTTCTGGTTCTCCGGACCCTAACCCTAACCCTAACCCTAGAAGTTGCCGACCGCGGTTTCCGGCCACGGCCCCCCCCGGGTTCTGGCTAGGAAAGCAGGGGAAGGAGCCATGTCGGTGCAGTGTCGTGCTCCTCTTGGCAGGCCTTTGCAATCCCAATTATCCCTGGAGCTGTGGGCTTTCTGGTTCTCCGGACCCTAACCCTAACCCTAACCCTAGAAGTTGCCGACCGCGGTTTCCGGCCACGGCCCCCCCTGGGTTCTGGCTAGGAAAGCTGGGGAAGGAGCCATGTCGGTGCACTGTCGTGCTCCTCTTGGCAGGCCTTTGCAATCCCAATTATCCCTGGAGCTGTGGGCTTTCTGGTTCTCCGGACCCTAACCCTAACCCTAACCCTAGAAGTTGCCGACCGCGGTTTCTGGCCACGGACCCCCCCGGGTTCTGGCTAGGAAAGCTGGGGAAGGAGCCATGTCTGTGCAGTGTTGTGCTCCTCTTGGCAGGCCTTTGCAATCCCAATTATCCCTGGAGCTGTGGGCTTTCTGGTTCTCCGGACCCTAACCCTAACCCTAACCCTAGAAGTTGCCGACCGCGGTTTCCGGCCATGGTCCCGGCTGGGTTCTGGCTAGGAAAGCTGGGGAAGGAGCCATGTCTGTGCAGTGTCGTGCTCCTCTTGGCAGGCCTTTGCAATCCCAATTATCCCTGGAGCTGTGGGCTTTCTGGTTCTCCGGACCCTAACCCTAACCCTAACCCTAGAAGTTGCCGACCGCGGTTTCCGGCCACGGCCCCCCCTGGGTTCTGGCTAGGAAAGCTGGGGAAGGAGCCATGTCGGTGCAGTGTCGTGCTCCTCTTGGCAGGCCTTTGCAATCCCAATTATCCCTGGAGCTGTGGGCTTTCTGGTTCTCCGGACCCTAACCCTAACCCTAACCCTAGAAGTTGCCGACCGCGGTTTCTGGCCACGGACCCCCCCGGGTTCTGGCTAGGAAAGCTGGGGAAGGAGCCATGTCTGTGCAGTGTTGTGCTCCTCTTGGCAGGCCTTTGCAATCCCAATTATCCCTGGAGCTGTGGGCTTTCTGGTTCTCCGGACCCTAACCCTAACCCTAACCCTAGAAGTTGCCGACCGCGGTTTCCGGCCATGGTCCCGGCTGGGTTCTGGCTAGGAAAGCTGGGGAAGGAGCCATGTCTGTGCAGTGTCGTGCTCCTCTTGGCAGGCCTTTGCAATCCCAATTATCCCTGGAGCTGTGGGCTTTCTGGTTCTCCGGACCCTAACCCTAACCCTAACCCTAGAAGTTGCCGACCGCGGTTTCCGGCCACGGCCCCCCCTGGGTTCTGGCTAGGAAAGCTGGGGAAGGAGCCATGTCGGTGCAGTGTCGTGCTCCTCTTGGCAGGCCTTTGCAATCCCAATTATCCCTGGAGCTGTGGGCTTTCTGGTTCTCTGGACCCTAACCCTAACCCTAACCCTAGAAGTTGCCGACCGCGGTTTCCGGCCATGGTCCCGGCTGGGTTCTGGCTAGGAAAGCTGGGGAAGGAGCCATGTCTGTGCAGTGTCGTGCTCCTCTTGGCAGGCCTTTGCAATCCCAATTATCCCTGGAGCTGTGGGCTTTCTGGTTCTCCGGACCCTAACCCTAACCCTAACCCTAGAAGTTGCCGACCGCGGTTTCCGGCCATGGCCCCCCCCTGGATTCTGGCTAGGAAAGCTGGGGAAGGAGCCATGTCTGTGCAGTGTCGTGCTCCTCTTGGCAGGCCTTTGCAATCCCAATTATCCCTGGAGCTGTGGGCTTTCTGGTTCTCCGGACCCTAACCCTAACCCTAACCCTAGAAGTTGCCGACCGCGGTTTCCGGCCATGGCCCCCCCTGGGTTCTGGCTAGGAAAGCTGGGGAAGGAGCCATTTCGGTGCAGTGTCGTGCTCCTCTTGGCAGGCCTTTGCAATCCCAATTATCCCTGGAGCTGTGGGCTTTCTGGTTCTCCGGACCCTAACCCTAACCCTAACCCTAGAAGTTGCCGACCGCGGTTTCTGGCCACGGACCCCCCCGGGTTCTGGCTAGGAAAGCTGGGGAAGGAGCCATGTCTGTGCAGTGTTGTGCTCCTCTTGGCAGGCCTTTGCAATCCCAATTATCCCTGGAGCTGTGGGCTTTCTGGTTCTCCGGACCCTAACCCTAACCCTAACCCTAGAAGTTGCCGACCGCGGTTTCCGGCCACGGCCCCCCCCGGGTTCTGGCTAGGAAAGCAGGGGAAGGAGCCATGTCGGTGCAGTGTCGTGCTCCTCTTGGCAGGCCTTTGCAATCCCAATTATCCCTGGAGCTGTGGGCTTTCTGGTTCTCCGGACCCTAACCCTAACCCTAACCCTAGAAGTTGCCGACCGCGGTTTCCGGCCAAGGCCCCTCCTGGGTTCTGGCTAGGAAAGCAGGGGAAGGAGCCATGTCGGTGCAGTGTCGTGCTCCTCTTGGCAGGCCTTTGCAATCCCAATTATCCCTGGAGCTGTGGGCTTTCTGGTTCTCCGGACCCTAACCCTAACCCTAACCCTAGAAGTTGCCGACCGCGGTTTCCGGCCACGGCCCCCCCTGGATTCTGGCTAGGAAAGCTGGGGAAGGAGCCATGTCTGTGCAGTGTCGTGCTCCTCTTGGCAGGCCTTTGCAATCCCAATTATCCCTGGAGCTGTGGGCTTTCTGGTTCTCCGGACCCTAACCCTAACCCTAACCCTAGAAGTTGCCGACCGCGGTTTCCGGCCATGGTCCCGGCTGGGTTCTGGCTAGGAAAGCAGGGGAAGGAGCCATGTCTGTGCAGTGTCGTGCTCCTCTTGGCAGGCCTTTGCAATCCCAATTATCCCTGGAGCTGTGGGCTTTCTGGTTCTCCGGACCCTAACCCTAACCCTAACCCTAGAAGTTGCCGACCGCAGTTTCCGGCCACGGCCCCCCCTGGGTTCTGGCTAGGAAAGCTGGGGAAGGAGCCATGTCGGTGCAGTGTCGTGCTCCTCTTGGCAGGCCTTTGCAATCCCAATTATCCCTGGAGCTGTGGGCTTTCTGGTTCTCCGGACCCTAACCCTAACCCTAACCCTAGAAGTTGCCGACCGCGGTTTCCGGCCACGGCCCCCCCCGGGTTCTGGCTAGGAAAGCAGGGGAAGGAGCCATGTCTGTGCAGTGTCGTGCTCCTCTTGGCAGGCCTTTGCAATCCCAATTATCCCTGGAGCTGTGGGCTTTCTGGTTCTCCGGACCCTAACCCTAACCCTAACCCTAGAAGTTGCCGACCGCGGTTTCCGGCCACGGCCCCCCCTGGGTTCTGGCTAGGAAAGCTGGGGAAGGAGCCATGTCTGTGCAGTGTCGTGCTCCTCTTGGCAGGCCTTTGCAATCCCAATTATCCCTGGAGCTGTGGGCTTTCTGGTTCTCCGGACCCTAACCCTAACCCTAACCCTAGAAGTTGCCGACCGCGGTTTCCGGCCACGGCCCCCCCCTGGTTCTGGCTAGGAAAGCAGGGGAAGGAGCCATGTCTGTGCAGTGTCGTGCTCCTCTTGGCAGGCCTTTGCAATCCCAATTATCCCTGGAGCTGTGGGCTTTCTGGTTCTCCGGACCCTAACCCTAACCCTAACCCTAGAAGTTGCCGACCGCGGTTTCCGGCCACGGCCCCCCCTGGGTTCTGGCTAGGAAAGCTGGGGAAGGAGCCATGTCTGTGCAGTGTCGTGCTCCTCTTGGCAGGCCTTTGCAATCCCAATTATCCCTGGAGCTGTGGGCTTTCTGGTTCTCTGGACCCTAACCCTAACCCTAACCCTAGAAGTTGCCGACCGCGGTTTCCGGCCACGGCCCCCCCTGGGTTCTGGCTAGGAAAACTGGGGAAGGAGCCATGTCTGTGCAGTGTCGTGCTCCTCTTGGCAGGCCTTTGCAATCCCAATTATCCCTGGAGCTGTGGGCTTTCTGGTTCTCCGGACCCTAACCCTAACCCTAACCCTAAAAGTTGCCGACCGCGGTTTCCGGCCACGGCCCCCCCCGGGTTCTGGCTAGGAAAGCAGGGGAAGGAGCCATGTCTGTGCAGTGTCGTGCTCCTCTTGGCAGGCCTTTGCAATCCCAATTATCCCTGGAGCTGTGGGCTTTCTGGTTCTCCGGACCCTAACCCTAACCCTAACCCTAGAAGTTGCCGACCGCAGTTTCCGGCCACGGCCCCCCCTGGGTTCTGGCTAGGAAAGCTGGGGAAGGAGCCATGTCGGTGCAGTGTCGTGCTCCTCTTGGCAGGCCTTTGCAATCCCAATTATCCCTGGAGCTGTGGGCTTTCTGGTTCTCCGGACCCTAACCCTAACCCTAACCCTAGAAGTTGCCGACCGCGGTTTCCGGCCACGGCCCCCCCCGGGTTCTGGCTAGGAAAGCAGGGGAAGGAGCCATGTCTGTGCAGTGTCGTGCTCCTCTTGGCAGGCCTTTGCAATCCCAATTATCCCTGGAGCTGTGGGCTTTCTGGTTCTCCGGACCCTAACCCTAACCCTAACCCTAGAAGTTGCCGACCGCGGTTTCCGGCCACGGCCCCCCCTGGGTTCTGGCTAGGAAAGCTGGGGAAGGAGCCATGTCTGTGCAGTGTCGTGCTCCTCTTGGCAGGCCTTTGCAATCCCAATTATCCCTGGAGCTGTGGGCTTTCTGGTTCTCCGGACCCTAACCCTAACCCTAACCCTAGAAGTTGCCGACCGCGGTTTCCGGCCACGGCCCCCCCCTGGTTCTGGCTAGGAAAGCAGGGGAAGGAGCCATGTCTGTGCAGTGTCGTGCTCCTCTTGGCAGGCCTTTGCAATCCCAATTATCCCTGGAGCTGTGGGCTTTCTGGTTCTCCGGACCCTAACCCTAACCCTAACCCTAGAAGTTGCCGACCGCGGTTTCCGGCCACGGCCCCCCCTGGGTTCTGGCTAGGAAAGCTGGGGAAGGAGCCATGTCTGTGCAGTGTCGTGCTCCTCTTGGCAGGCCTTTGCAATCCCAATTATCCCTGGAGCTGTGGGCTTTCTGGTTCTCTGGACCCTAACCCTAACCCTAACCCTAGAAGTTGCCGACCGCGGTTTCCGGCCACGGCCCCCCCTGGGTTCTGGCTAGGAAAGCTGGGGAAGGAGCCATGTCTGTGCAGTGTCGTGCTCCTCTTGGCAGGCCTTTGCAATCCCAATTATCCCTGGAGCTGTGGGCTTTCTGGTTCTCCGGACCCTAACCCTAACCCTAACCCTAAAAGTTGCCGACCGCGGTTTCCGGCCACGGCCCCCCCCGGGTTCTGGCTAGGAAAGCAGGGGAAGGAGCCATGTCTGTGCAGTGTCGTGCTCCTCTTGGCAGGCCTTTGCAATCCCAATTATCCCTGGAGCTGTGGGCTTTCTGGTTCTCCGGACCCTAACCCTAACCCTAACCCTAGAAGTTGCCGACCGCGGTTTCCGGCCACGGCCCCCCCTGGGTTCTGGCTAGGAAAGCTGGGGAAGGAGCCATGTCTGTGCAGTGTTGTGCTCCTCTTGGCAGGCCTTTGCAATCCCAATTATCCCTGGAGCTGTGGGCTTTCTGGTTCTCCGGACCCTAACCCTAACCCTAACCCTAGAAGTTGCCGACCGCGGTTTCCGGCCACGGCCCCCCCCTGGATTCTGGCTAGGAAAGCTGGGGAAGGAGCCATGTCTGTGCAGTGTCGTGCTCCTCTTGGCAGGCCTTTGCAATCCCAATTATCCCTGGAGCTGTGGGCTTTCTGGTTCTCCGGACCCTAACCCTAACCCTAACCCTAGAAGTTGCCGACCGCGGTTTCCGGCCACGGCCCCCCCCTGGATTCTGGCTAGGAAAGCTGGGGAAGGAGCCATGTCTGTGCAGTGTCGTGCTCCTCTTGGCAGGCCTTTGCAATCCCAATTATCCCTGGAGCTGTGGGCTTTCTGGTTCTCCGGACCCTAACCCTAACCCTAACCCTAGAATTTGCCGACCATGGTTTCCGGCCACGGCCCCCCCCGGGTTCTGGCTAGGAAAGCTGGGGAAGGAGCCATGTCTGTGCAGTGTCGTGCTCCTCTTGGCAGGCCTTTGCAATCCCAATTATCCCTGGAGCTGTGGGCTTTCTGGTTCTCCGGACCCTAACCCTAACCCTAACCCTAGAAGTTGCCGACCGCGATTTCCGGCCACGGCCCCCCCCGGGTTCTGGCTAGGAAAGCAGGGGAAGGAGCCATGTCTGTGCAGTGTCGTGCTCCTCTTGGCAGGCCTTTGCAATCCCAATTATCCCTGGAGCTGTGGGCTTTCTGGTTCTCCGGACCCTAACCCTAACCCTAACCCTAGAAGTTGCCGACCGCAGTTTCCGGCCACGGCCCCCCCTGGGTTCTGGCTAGGAAAGCAGGGGAAGGAGCCATGTCGGTGCAGTGTCGTGCTCCTCTTGGCAGGCCTTTGCAATCCCAATTATCCCTGGAGCTGTGGGCTTTCTGGTTCTCCGGACCCTAACCCTAACCCTAACCCTAGAAGTTGCCGACCGCGGTTTCCGGCCACGGCCCCCCCCGGGTTCTGGCTAGGAAAGCAGGGGAAGGAGCCATGTCTGTGCAGTGTCGTGCTCCTCTTGGCAGGCCTTTGCAATCCCAATTATCCCTGGAGCTGTGGGCTTTCTGGTTCTCCGGACCCTAACCCTAACCCTAACCCTAGAAGTTGCCGACCGCGGTTTCCGGCCACGGCCCCCCCTGGGTTCTGGCTAGGAAAGCTGGGGAAGGAGCCATGTCGGTGCAGTGTCGTGCTCCTCTTGGCAGGCCTTTGCAATCCCAATTATCCCTGGAGCTGTGGGCTTTCTGGTTCTCCGGACCCTAACCCTAACCCTAACCCTAGAAGTTGCCGACCGCGGTTTCCGGCCACGGCCCCCCCTGGGTTCTGGCTAGGAAAGCTGGGGAAGGAGCCATGTCTGTGCAGTGTCGTGCTCCTCTTGGCAGGCCTTTGCAATCCCAATTATCCCTGGAGCTGTGGGCTTTCTGGTTCTCCGGACCCTAACCCTAACCCTAACCCTAGAAGTTGCCGACCGCGGTTTCCGGCCACGGCCCCCCCCGGGTTCTGGCTAGGAAAGCAGGGGAAGGAGCCATGTCTGTGCAGTGTCGTGCTCCTCTTGGCAGGCCTTTGCAATCCCAATTATCCCTGGAGCTGTGGGCTTTCTGGTTCTCCGGACCCTAACCCTAACCCTAACCCTAGAAGTTGCCGACCGCGATTTCCGGCCACGGCCCCCCCCGGGTTCTGGCTAGGAAAGCAGGGGAAGGAGCCATGTCTGTGCAGTGTCGTGCTCCTCTTGGCAGGCCTTTGCAATCCCAATTATCCCTGGAGCTGTGGGCTTTCTGGTTCTCCGGACCCTAACCCTAACCCTAACCCTAGAAGTTGCCGACCGCAGTTTCCGGCCACGGCCCCCCCTGGGTTCTGGCTAGGAAAGCTGGGGAAGGAGCCATGTCGGTGCAGTGTCGTGCTCCTCTTGGCAGGCCTTTGCAATCCCAATTATCCCTGGAGCTGTGGGCTTTCTGGTT
This sequence comes from Rhynochetos jubatus, assembly GCA_027574665.1. Taxonomy (NCBI): domain Eukaryota; kingdom Metazoa; phylum Chordata; class Aves; order Eurypygiformes; family Rhynochetidae; genus Rhynochetos; species Rhynochetos jubatus. The sequence goes on from CM050661.1 coordinate 7,554,214, forward strand.
CTCCGGACCCTAACCCTAACCCTAACCCTAGAAGTTGCCGACCGCGGTTTCCGGCCACGGCCCCCCCCGGGTTCTGGCTAGGAAAGCAGGGGAAGGAGCCATGTCGGTGCAGTGTCGTGCTCCTCTTGGCAGGCCTTTGCAATCCCAATTATCCCTGGAGCTGTGGGCTTTCTGGTTCTCCGGACCCTAACCCTAACCCTAACCCTAGAAGTTGCCGACCGCGGTTTCCGGCCACGGCCCCCCCTGGGTTCTGGCTAGGAAAGCTGGGGAAGGAGCCATGTCTGTGCAGTGTCGTGCTCCTCTTGGCAGGCCTTTGCAATCCCAATTATCCCTGGAGCTGTGGGCTTTCTGGTTCTCCGGACCCTAACCCTAACCCTAACCCTAGAAGTTGCCGACCGCGGTTTCCGGCCACGGCCCCCCCCGGGTTCTGGCTAGGAAAGCAGGGGAAGGAGCCATGTCTGTGCAGTGTCGTGCTCCTCTTGGCAGGCCTTTGCAATCCCAATTATCCCTGGAGCTGTGGGCTTTCTGGTTCTCCGGACCCTAACCCTAACCCTAACCCTAGAAGTTGCCGACCGCGGTTTCCGGCCACGGCCCCCCCTGGGTTCTGGCTAGGAAAGCTGGGGAAGGAGCCATGTCTGTGCAGTGTCGTGCTCCTCTTGGCAGGCCTTTGCAATCCCAATTATCCCTGGAGCTGTGGGCTTTCTGGTTCTCCGGACCCTAACCCTAACCCTAACCCTAGAAGTTGCCGACCGCGGTTTCCGGCCACGGCCCCCCCCTGGATTCTGGCTAGGAAAGCTGGGGAAGGAGCCATGTCTGTGCAGTGTCGTGCTCCTCTTGGCAGGCCTTTGCAATCCCAATTATCCCTGGAGCTGTGGGCTTTCTGGTTCTCCGGACCCTAACCCTAACCCTAACCCTAGAAGTTGCCGACCGCGGTTTCCGGCCACGGCCCCCCCCTGGATTCTGGCTAGGAAAGCTGGGGAAGGAGCCATGTCTGTGCAGTGTCGTGCTCCTCTTGGCAGGCCTTTGCAATCCCAATTATCCCTGGAGCTGTGGGCTTTCTGGTTCTCCGGACCCTAACCCTAACCCTAACCCTAGAATTTGCCGACCATGGTTTCCGGCCACGGCCCCCCCCGGGTTCTGGCTAGGAAAGCAGGGGAAGGAGCCATGTCTGTGCAGTGTCGTGCTCCTCTTGGCAGGCCTTTGCAATCCCAATTATCCCTGGAGCTGTGGGCTTTCTGGTTCTCCGGACCCTAACCCTAACCCTAACCCTAGAAGTTGCCGACCGCGGTTTCCGGCCACGGCCCCCCCTGGGTTCTGGCTAGGAAAGCTGGGGAAGGAGCCATGTTGGTGCAGTGTCGTGCTCCTCTTGGCAGGCCTTTGCAATCCCAATTATCCCTGGAGCTGTGGGCTTTCTGGTTCTCCGGACCCTAACCCTAACCCTAACCCTAGAAGTTGCCGACCGCGATTTCCGGCCACGGCCCCCCCCGGGTTCTGGCTAGGAAAGCAGGGGAAGGAGCCATGTCTGTGCAGTGTCGTGCTCCTCTTGGCAGGCCTTTGCAATCCCAATTATCCCTGGAGCTGTGGGCTTTCTGGTTCTCCGGACCCTAACCCTAACCCTAACCCTAGAAGTTGCCGACCGCAGTTTCCGGCCACGGCCCCCCCTGGGTTCTGGCTAGGAAAGCTGGGGAAGGAGCCATGTCGGTGCAGTGTCGTGCTCCTCTTGGCAGGCCTTTGCAATCCCAATTATCCCTGGAGCTGTGGGCTTTCTGGTTCTCCGGACCCTAACCCTAACCCTAACCCTAGAAGTTGCCGACCGCGATTTCCGGCCACGGCCCCCCCCGGGTTCTGGCTAGGAAAGCAGGGGAAGGAGCCATGTCTGTGCAGTGTCGTGCTCCTCTTGGCAGGCCTTTGCAATCCCAATTATCCCTGGAGCTGTGGGCTTTCTGGTTCTCCGGACCCTAACCCTAACCCTAACCCTAGAAGTTGCCGACCGCAGTTTCCGGCCACGGCCCCCCCTGGGTTCTGGCTAGGAAAGCAGGGGAAGGAGCCATGTCGGTGCAGTGTCGTGCTCCTCTTGGCAGGCCTTTGCAATCCCAATTATCCCTGGAGCTGTGGGCTTTCTGGTTCTCCGGACCCTAACCCTAACCCTAACCCTAGAAGTTGCCGACCGCGGTTTCCGGCCACGGCCCCCCCCGGGTTCTGGCTAGGAAAGCAGGGGAAGGAGCCCTGTCTGTGCAGTGTCGTGCTCCTCTTGGCAGGCCTTTGCAATCCCAATTATCCCTGGAGCTGTGGGCTTTCTGGTTCTCCGGACCCTAACCCTAACCCTAACCCTAGAAGTTGCCGACCGCGGTTTCCGGCCACGGCCCCCCCTGGGTTCTGGCTAGGAAAGCTGGGGAAGGAGCCATGTCGGTGCAGTGTCGTGCTCCTCTTGGCAGGCCTTTGCAATCCCAATTATCCCTGGAGCTGTGGGCTTTCTGGTTCTCCGGACCCTAACCCTAACCCTAACCCTAGAAGTTGCCGACCGCGGTTTCCGGCCACGGCCCCCCCTGGGTTCTGGCTAGGAAAGCTGGGGAAGGAGCCATGTCTGTGCAGTGTCGTGCTCCTCTTGGCAGGCCTTTGCAATCCCAATTATCCCTGGAGCTGTGGGCTTTCTGGTTCTCCGGACCCTAACCCTAACCCTAACCCTAGAAGTTGCCGACCGCGGTTTCCGGCCACGGCCCCCCCCGGGTTCTGGCTAGGAAAGCAGGGGAAGGAGCCATGTCTGTGCAGTGTCGTGCTCCTCTTGGCAGGCCTTTGCAATCCCAATTATCCCTGGAGCTGTGGGCTTTCTGGTTCTCCGGACCCTAACCCTAACCCTAACCCTAGAAGTTGCCGACCGCGATTTCCGGCCACGGCCCCCCCCGGGTTCTGGCTAGGAAAGCAGGGGAAGGAGCCATGTCTGTGCAGTGTCGTGCTCCTCTTGGCAGGCCTTTGCAATCCCAATTATCCCTGGAGCTGTGGGCTTTCTGGTTCTCCGGACCCTAACCCTAACCCTAACCCTAGAAGTTGCCGACCGCAGTTTCCGGCCACGGCCCCCCCTGGGTTCTGGCTAGGAAAGCTGGGGAAGGAGCCATGTCGGTGCAGTGTCGTGCTCCTCTTGGCAGGCCTTTGCAATCCCAATTATCCCTGGAGCTGTGGGCTTTCTGGTTCTCCGGACCCTAACCCTAACCCTAACCCTAGAAGTTGCCGACCGCAGTTTCCGGCCACGGCCCCCCCCGGGTTCTGGCTAGGAAAGCAGGGGAAGGAGCCATGTCGGTGCAGTGTCGTGCTCCTCTTGGCAGGCCTTTGCAATCCCAATTATCCCTGGAGCTGTGGGCTTTCTGGTTCTCCGGACCCTAACCCTAACCCTAACCCTAGAAGTTGCCGACCGCGGTTTCCGGCCACGGCCCCCCCTGGGTTCTGGCTAGGAAAGCTGGGGAAGGAGCCATGTCTGTGCAGTGTCGTGCTCCTCTTGGCAGGCCTTTGCAATCCCAATTATCCCTGGAGCTGTGGGCTTTCTGGTTCTCCGGACCCTAACCCTAACCCTAACCCTAGAAGTTGCCGACCGCGGTTTCCGGCCACGGCCCCCCCCGGGTTCTGGCTAGGAAAGCAGGGGAAGGAGCCATGTCTGTGCAGTGTCGTGCTCCTCTTGGCAGGCCTTTGCAATCCCAATTATCCCTGGAGCTGTGGGCTTTCTGGTTCTCCGGACCCTAACCCTAACCCTAACCCTAGAAGTTGCCGACCGCGGTTTCCGGCCACGGCCCCCCCTGGGTTCTGGCTAGGAAAGCTGGGGAAGGAGCCATGTCTGTGCAGTGTCGTGCTCCTCTTGGCAGGCCTTTGCAATCCCAATTATCCCTGGAGCTGTGGGCTTTCTGGTTCTCCGGACCCTAACCCTAACCCTAACCCTAGAAGTTGCCGACCGCGGTTTCCGGCCACGGCCCCCCCCTGGATTCTGGCTAGGAAAGCTGGGGAAGGAGCCATGTCTGTGCAGTGTCGTGCTCCTCTTGGCAGGCCTTTGCAATCCCAATTATCCCTGGAGCTGTGGGCTTTCTGGTTCTCCGGACCCTAACCCTAACCCTAACCCTAGAAGTTGCCGACCGCGGTTTCCGGCCACGGCCCCCCCCTGGATTCTGGCTAGGAAAGCTGGGGAAGGAGCCATGTCTGTGCAGTGTCGTGCTCCTCTTGGCAGGCCTTTGCAATCCCAATTATCCCTGGAGCTGTGGGCTTTCTGGTTCTCCGGACCCTAACCCTAACCCTAACCCTAGAATTTGCCGACCATGGTTTCCGGCCACGGCCCCCCCCGGGTTCTGGCTAGGAAAGCAGGGGAAGGAGCCATGTCTGTGCAGTGTCGTGCTCCTCTTGGCAGGCCTTTGCAATCCCAATTATCCCTGGAGCTGTGGGCTTTCTGGTTCTCCGGACCCTAACCCTAACCCTAACCCTAGAAGTTGCCGACCGCGGTTTCCGGCCACGGCCCCCCCTGGGTTCTGGCTAGGAAAGCTGGGGAAGGAGCCATGTTGGTGCAGTGTCGTGCTCCTCTTGGCAGGCCTTTGCAATCCCAATTATCCCTGGAGCTGTGGGCTTTCTGGTTCTCCGGACCCTAACCCTAACCCTAACCCTAGAAGTTGCCGACCGCGATTTCCGGCCACGGCCCCCCCCGGGTTCTGGCTAGGAAAGCAGGGGAAGGAGCCATGTCTGTGCAGTGTCGTGCTCCTCTTGGCAGGCCTTTGCAATCCCAATTATCCCTGGAGCTGTGGGCTTTCTGGTTCTCCGGACCCTAACCCTAACCCTAACCCTAGAAGTTGCCGACCGCAGTTTCCGGCCACGGCCCCCCCTGGGTTCTGGCTAGGAAAGCTGGGGAAGGAGCCATGTCGGTGCAGTGTCGTGCTCCTCTTGGCAGGCCTTTGCAATCCCAATTATCCCTGGAGCTGTGGGCTTTCTGGTTCTCCGGACCCTAACCCTAACCCTAACCCTAGAAGTTGCCGACCGCGGTTCCCGGCCACGGCCCCCCCCGGGTTCTGGCTAGGAAAGCAGGGGAAGGAGCCATGTCTGTGCAGTGTCGTGCTCCTCTTGGCAGGCCTTTGCAATCCCAATTATCCCTGGAGCTGTGGGCTTTCTGGTTCTCCGGACCCTAACCCTAACCCTAACCCTAGAAGTTGCCGACCGCGGTTTCCGGCCACGGCCCCCCCTGGGTTCTGGCTAGGAAAGCTGGGGAAGGAGCCATGTCGGTGCAGTGTCGTGCTCCTCTTGGCAGGCCTTTGCAATCCCAATTATCCCTGGAGCTGTGGGCTTTCTGGTTCTCCGGACCCTAACCCTAACCCTAACCCTAGAAGTTGCCGACCGCGGTTTCCGGCCACGGCCCCCCCTGGGTTCTGGCTAGGAAAGCACGGGAAGGAGCCATGTCTGTGCATTATCGTGCTCCTCTTGGCAGGCCTTTGCAATCCCAATTATCCCTGGAGCTGTGGGCTTTCTGGTTCTCCGGACCCTAACCCTAACCCTAACCCTAGAAGTTGCCGACCGCGGTTTCCGGCCACGGCCCCCCCCGGGTTCTGGCTAGGAAAGCAGGGGAAGGAGCCATGTCTGTGCAGTGTCGTGCTCCTCTTGGCAGGCCTTTGCAATCCCAATTATCCCTGGAGCTGTGGGCTTTCTGGTTCTCCGGACCCTAACCCTAACCCTAACCCTAGAAGTTGCCGACCGCGGTTTCCGGCCACGGCCCCCCCCGGGTTCTGGCTAGGAAAGCTGGGGAAGGAGCCATGTCGGTGCAGTGTCGTGCTCCTCTTGGCAGGCCTTTGCAATCCCAATTATCCCTGGAGCTGTGGGCTTTCTGGTTCTCCGGACCCTAACCCTAACCCTAACCCTAGAAGTTGCCGACCGCGGTTTCCGGCCACGGCCCCCCCTGGTTTCTGGCTAGGAAAGCTGGGGAAGGAGGCATGTCTGTGCAGTGTCGTGCTCCTCTTGGCAGGCCTTTGCAATCCCAATTATCCCTGGAGCTGTGGGCTTTCTGGTTCTCCGGACCCTAACCCTAACCCTAACCCTAGAAGTTGCCGACCGCGGTTTCCGGCCACGGCCCCCCCCGGGTTCTGGCTAGGAAAGCAGGGGAAGGAGCCATGTCTGTGCAGTGTCGTGCTCCTCTTGGCAGGCCTTTGCAATCCCAATTATCCCTGGAGCTGTGGGCTTTCTGGTTCTCCGGACCCTAACCCTAACCCTAACCCTAGAAGTTGCCGACCGCGGTTTCCGGCCACGGCCCCCCCTGGGTTCTGGCTAGGAAAGCTGGGGAAGGAGCCATGTCTGTGCAGTGTCGTGCTCCTTTTGGCAGGCCTTTGCAATCCCAATTATCCCTGGAGCTGTGGGCTTTCTGGTTCTCCGGACCCTAACCCTAACCCTAACCCTAGAAGTTGCCGACCGCGGTTTCCGGCCACGGCCCCCCCCGGGTTCTGGCTAGGAAAGCAGGGGAAGGAGCCATGTCGGTGCAGTGTCGTGCTCCTCTTGGCAGGCCTTTGCAATCCCAATTATCCCTGGAGCTGTGGGCTTTCTGGTTCTCCGGACCCTAACCCTAACCCTAACCCTAGAAGTTGCCGACCGCGGTTTCCGGCCATGGCCCCCCCTGGGTTCTGGCTAGGAAAGCTGGGGAAGGAGCCATGTCTGTGCAGTGTCGTGCTCCTCTTGGCAGGCCTTTGCAATCCCAATTATCCATGGAGCTGTGGGCTTTCTGGTTCTCCGGACCCTAACCCTAACCCTAACCCTAGAAGTTGCCGACCGCGGTTTCCGGCCATGGTCCCGGCTGAGTTCTGGCTAGGAAAGCTGGGGAAGGAGCCATGTCTGTGCAGTGTCGTGCTCCTCTTGGCAGGCCTTTGCAATCCCAATTATCCCTGGAGCTGTGGGCTTTCTGGTTCTCCGGACCCTAACCCTAACCCTAACCCTAGAAGTTGCCGACCGCGGTTTCCGGCCACGGCCCCCCCCGGGTTCTGGCTAGGAAAGCAGGGGAAGGAGCCATGTCTGTGCAGTGTCGTGCTCCTCTTGGCAGGCCTTTGCAATCCCAATTATCCCTGGAGCTGTGGGCTTTCTGGTTCTCCGGACCCTAACCCTAACCCTAACCCTAGAAGTTGCCGACCGCGGTTTCCGGCCACGGCCCCCCCTGGGTTCTGGCTAGGAAAGCTGGGGAAGGAGCCATGTCGGTGCAGTGTCGTGCTCCTCTTGGCAGGCCTTTGCAATCCCAATTATCCCTGGAGCTGTGGGCTTTCTGGTTCTCCGCACCCTAACCCTAACCCTAACCCTAGAAGTTGCCGACCGCGATTTCCGGCCACGGCCCCCCCCGGGTTCTGGCTAGGAAAGCAGGGGAAGGAGCCATGTCTGTGCAGTGTCGTGCTCCTCTTGGCAGGCCTTTGCAATCCCAATTATCCCTGGAGCTGTGGACTTTCTGGTTCTCCGGACCCTAACCCTAACCCTAACCCTAGAAGTTGCCGACCGCGGTTTCCGGCCACGGCCCCCCCTGGGTTCTGGCTAGGAAAGCTGGGGAAGGAGCCATGTCGGTGCAGTGTCGTGCTCCTCTTGGCAGGCCTTTGCAATCCCAATTATCCCTGGAGCTGTGGGCTTTCTGGTTCTCCGGACCCTAACCCTAACCCTAACCCTAGAAGTTGCCGACCGCGGTTTCCGGCCACGGCCCCCCCTGGGTTCTGGCTAGGAAAGCAGGGGAAGGAGCCATGTCTGTGCAGTGTCGTGCTCCTCTTGGCAGGCCTTTGCAATCCCAATTATCCCTGGAGCTGTGGGCTTTCTGGTTCTCCGGACCCTAACCCTAACCATAACCCTAGAAGTTGCCGACCGCGGTTTCCGGCCACGGCCCCCCCTGGGTTCTGGCTAGGAAAGCTGGGGAAGGAGCCATGTCTGTGCAGTGTCGTGCTCCTTTTGGCAGGCCTTTGCAATCCCAATTATCCCTGGAGCTGTGGGCTTTCTGGTTCTCCGGACCCTAACCCTAACCCTAACCCTAGAAGTTGCCGACCGCGGTTTTCGGCCACGGCCCACCCTGGGTTCTGGCTAGGAAAGCTGGGGAAGGAGCCATGTCTGTGCAGTGTCGTGCTCCTTTTGGCAGGCCTTTGCAATCCCAATTATCCCTGGAGCTGTGGGCTTTCTGGTTCTCCGGACCCTAACCCTAACCCTAACCCTAGAAGTTGCCGACCGCGGTTTCCGGCCACGGCCCACCCTGGGTTCTGGCTAGGAAAGCTGGGGAAGGAGCCATGTCTGTGCAGTGTCGTGCTCCTCTTGGCAGGCCTTTGCAATCCCAATTATCCCTGGAGCTGTGGGCTTTCTGGTTCTCCGGACCCTAACCCTAACCCTAACCCTAGAAGTTGCCGACCGCGGTTTCCGGCCACGGCCCCCCCCGGGTTCTGGCTAGGAAAGCTGGGGAAGGAGCCATGTCTGTGCAGTGTCGTGCTCCTCTTGGCAGGCCTTTGCAATCCCAATTATCCCTGGAGCTGTGGGCTTTCTGGTTCTCCGGACCCTAACCCTAACCCTAACCCTAGAAGTTGCCGACCGCGTTTTCCGGCCACGGCCCCCCCCGGGTTCTGGCTAGGAAAGCTGGGGAAGGAGCCATGTCTGTGCAGTGTCGTGCTCCTCTTGGCAGGCCTTTGCAATCCCAATTATCCCTGGAGCTGTGGGCTTTCTGGTTCTCCGGACCCTAACCCTAACCCTAACCCTAGAAGTTGCCGGCCGCGGTTTCCGGCCACGGCCCCCCTGGGTTCTGGCTAGGAAAGCTGGGGAAGGAGGCATGTCTGTGCAGTGTCGTGCTCCTCTTGGCAGGCCTTTGCAATCCCAATTATCCCTGGAGCTGTGGGCTTTCTGGTTCTCCGGACCCTAACCCTAACCCTAACCCTAGAAGTTGCCGACCGCGGTTTCTGGGCATGGCCCCCCCGGGGTTCTGGCTAGGAAAGCTGGGGAAGGAGCCATGTCTGTGCAGTGTCGTGCTCCTCTTGGCAGGCCTTTGCAATCCCAATTATCCCTGGAGCTGTGGGCTTTCTGGTTCTCCGGACCCTAACCCTAACCCTAACCCTAGAAGTTGCCGACCGCGGTTTCCGGCCACGGCCCCCCCCGGGTTCTGGCTAGGAAAGCAGGGGAAGGAGCCATGTCTGTGCAGTGTCGTGCTCCTCTTGGCAGGCCTTTGCAATCCCAATTATCCCTGGAGCTGTGGGCTTTCTGGTTCTCCGGACCCTAACCCTAACCCTAACCCTAGAAGTTGCCGACCGCGGTTTCCGGCCACGGCCCCCCCTGGGTTCTGGCTAGGAAAGCTGGGGAAGGAGCCATGTCGGTGCAGTGTCGTGCTCCTCTTGGCAGGCCTTTGCAATCCCAATTATCCCTGGAGCTGTGGGCTTTCTGGTTCTCCAGACCCTAACCCTAACCCTAACCCTAGAAGTTGCCGACCGCGGTTTCCGGCCACGGCCCCCCCCGGGTTCTGGCTAGGAAAGCAGGGGAAGGAGCCATGTCTGTGCAGTGTCGTGCTCCTCTTGGCAGGCCTTTGCAATCCCAATTATCCCTGGAGCTGTGGGCTTTCTGGTTCTCCAGACCCTAACCCTAACCCTAACCCTAGAAGTTGCCGACCGCGGTTTCCGGCCACGGCCCCCCCTGGGTTCTGGCTAGGAAAGCAGGGGAAGGAGCCATGTCTGTGCAGTGTCGTGCTCCTCTTGGCAGGCCTTTGCAATCCCAATTATCCCTGGAGCTGTGGGCTTTCTGGTTCTCCGGACCCTAACCCTAACCCTAACCCTAGAAGTTGCCGACCGCGGTTTCCGGCCACGGCCCCCCCCGGGTTCTGGCTAGGAAAGCAGGGGAAGGAGCCATGTCTGTGCAGTGTCGTGCTCCTCTTGGCAGGCCTTTGCAATCCCAATTATCCCTGGAGCTGTGGGCTTTCTGGTTCTCCGGACCCTAACCCTAACCCTAACCCTAGAAGTTGCCGACCGCGGTTTCCGGCCACGGCCCCCCCTGGGTTCTGGCTAGGAAAGGTGGGGAAGGAGCCATGTCGGTGCAGTGTCGTGCTCCTCTTGGCAGGCCTTTGCAATCCCAATTATCCCTGGAGCTGTGGGCTTTCTGGTTCTCCGGACCCTAACCCTAACCCTAACCCTAGAAGTTGCCGACCGCGGTTTCCGGCCACGGCCCCCCCGGGGTTCTGGCTAGGAAAGCTGGGGAAGGAGCCATGTCTGTGCAGTGTCGTGCTCCTCTTGGCAGGCCTTTGCAATCCCAATTATCCCTGGAGCTGTGGGCTTTCTGGTTCTCCGGACCCTAACCCTAACCCTAACCCTAGAAGTTGCCGACCGCGGTTTCCGGCCACGGCCCCCCCTGGGTTCTGGCTAGGAAAGCTGGGGAAGGAGCCATGTCTGTGCAGTGTCGTGCTCCTCTTGGCAGGCCTTTGCAATCCCAATTATCCCTGGAGCTGTGGGCTTTCTGGTTCTCCGGACCCTAACCCTAACCCTAACCCTAGAAGTTGCCGACCGCGGTTTCCGGCCACGGCCCCCCCTGGGTTCTGGCTAGGAAAGCTGGGGAAGGAGCCATGTCTGTGCAGTGTCGTGCTCCTCTTGGCAGGCCTTTGCAATCCCAATTATCCCTGGAGCTGTGGGCTTTCTGGTTCTCTGGACCCTAACCCTAACCCTAACCCTAGAAGTTGCCGACCGCAGTTTCCGGCCACGGCCCCCCCTGGGTTCTGGCTAGGAAAGCTGGGGAAGGAGCCATGTCGGTGCAGTGTCGTGCTCCTCTTGGCAGGCCTTTGCAATCCCAATTATCCCTGGAGCTGTGGGCTTTCTGGTTCTCCAGACCCTAACCCTAACCCTAACCCTAGAAGTTGCCGACTGCGGTTTCCGGCCACGGCCCCCCCTGGGTTCTGGCTAGGAAAGCAGGGGAAGGAGCCATGTCTGTGCAGTGTCGTGCTCCTCTTGGCAGGCCTTTGCAATCCCAATTATCCCTGGAGCTGTGGGCTTTCTGGTTCTCTGGACCCTAACCCTAACCCTAACCCTAGAAGTTGCCGACCGCGGTTTCCGGCCACGGCACCGCCTGGGTTCTGGCTAGGAAAGCTGGGGAAGGAGCCATGTCTGTGCAGTGTCGTGGTCCTCTTGGCAGGCCTTTGCAATCCCAATTATCCCTGGAGCTGTGGGCTTTCTGGTTCTCCGGACCCTAACCCTAACCCTAACCCTAGAAGTTGCCGACCGCGGTTTCCGGCCACGGCCCCCCCTGGGTTCTGGCTAGGAAAGCAGGGGAAGGAGCCATGTCTGTGCAGTGTCGTGCTCCTTTTGGCAGGCCTTTGCAATCCCAATTATCCCTGGAGCTGTGGGCTTTCTGGTTCTCCGGACCCTAACCCTAACCCTAACCCTAGAAGTTGCCGACCGCGGTTTTCGGCCACGGCCCACCCTGGGTTCTGGCTAGGAAAGCTGGGGAAGGAGCCATGTCTGTGCAGTGTCGTGCTCCTCTTGGCAGGCCTTTGCAATCCCAATTATCCCTGGAGCTGTGGGCTTTCTGGTTCTCCGGACCCTAACCCTAACCCTAACCCTAGAAGTTCCCGACCGCGGTTTTCGGCCACGGCCCACCCTGGGTTCTGGCTAGGAAAGCTGGGGAAGGAGCCATGTCTGTGCAGTGTCGTGCTCCTCTTGGCAGGCCTTTGCAATCCCAATTATCCCTGGAGCTGTGGGCTTTCTGGTTCTCCGGACCCTAACCCTAACCCTAACCCTAGAAGTTGCCGACCGCGGTTTCCGGCCACGGCCCCCCCCGGGTTCTGGCTAGGAAAGCTGGGGAAGGAGCCATGTCTGTGCAGTGTCGTGCTCCTCTTGGCAGGCCTTTGCAATCCCAATTATCCCTGGAGCTGTGGGCTTTCTGGTTCTCCGGACCCTAACCCTAACCCTAACCCTAGAAGTTGCCGACCGCGGTTTCCGGCCACGGCCCCCCCCGGGTTCTGGCTAGGAAAGCTGGGGAAGGAGCCATGTCTGTGCAGTGTCGTGCTCCTCTTGGCAGGCCTTTGCAATCCCAATTATCCCTGGAGCTGTGGGCTTTCTGGTTCTCCGGACCCAAACCCTAACCCTAACCCTAGAAGTTGCCGGCCGCGGTTTCCGGCCACGGCCCCCCTGGGTTCTGGCTAGGAAAGCTGGGGAAGGAGCCATGTCTGTGCAGTGTCGTGCTCCTCTTGGCAGGCCTTTGCAATCCCAATTATCCCTGGAGCTGTGGGCTTTCTGGTTCTCCGGACCCTAACCCTAACCCTAACCCTAGAAGTTGCCGACCGCGGTTTCTGGGCATGGCCCCCCCGGGGTTCTGGCTAGGAAAGCTGGGGAAGGAGCCATGTCTGTGCAGTGTCGTGCTCCTCTTGGCAGGCCTTTGCAATCCCAATTATCCCTGGAGCTGTGGGCTTTCTGGTTCTCCGGACCCTAACCCTAACCCTAACCCTAGAAGTTGCCGACCGCGGTTTCCGGCCACGGCCCCCCCCGGGTTCTGGCTAGGAAAGCAGGGGAAGGAGCCATGTCTGTGCAGTGTCGTGCTCCTCTTGGCAGGCCTTTGCAATCCCAATTATCCCTGGAGCTGTGGGCTTTCTGGTTCTCCGGACCCTAACCCTAACCCTAACCCTAGAAGTTGCCGACCGCGGTTTCCGGCCACGGCCCCCCCTGGGTTCTGGCTAGGAAAGCTGGGGAAGGAGCCATGTCGGTGCAGTGTCGTGCTCCTCTTGGCAGGCCTTTGCAATCCCAATTATCCCTGGAGCTGTGGGCTTTCTGGTTCTCCAGACCCTAACCCTAACCCTAACCCTAGAAGTTGCCGACCGCGGTTTCCGGCCACGGCCCCCCCCGGGTTCTGGCTAGGAAAGCAGGGGAAGGAGCCATGTCTGTGCAGTGTCGTGCTCCTCTTGGCAGGCCTTTGCAATCCCAATTATCCCTGGAGCTGTGGGCTTTCTGGTTCTCCAGACCCTAACCCTAACCCTAACCCTAGAAGTTGCCGACCGCGGTTTCCGGCCACGGCCCCCCCTGGGTTCTGGCTAGGAAAGCAGGGGAAGGAGCCATGTCTGTGCAGTGTCGTGCTCCTCTTGGCAGGCCTTTGCAATCCCAATTATCCCTGGAGCTGTGGGCTTTCTGGTTCTCCGGACCCTAACCCTAACCCTAACCCTAGAAGTTGCCGACCGCGGTTTCCGGCCACGGCCCCCCCCGGGTTCTGGCTAGGAAAGCAGGGGAAGGAGCCATGTCTGTGCAGTGTCGTGCTCCTCTTGGCAGGCCTTTGCAATCCCAATTATCCCTGGAGCTGTGGGCTTTCTGGTTCTCCGGACCCTAACCCTAACCCTAACCCTAGAAGTTGCCGACCGCGGTTTCCGGCCACGGCCCCCCCTGGGTTCTGGCTAGGAAAGGTGGGGAAGGAGCCATGTCGGTGCAGTGTCGTGCTCCTCTTGGCAGGCCTTTGCAATCCCAATTATCCCTGGAGCTGTGGGCTTTCTGGTTCTCCGGACCCTAACCCTAACCCTAACCCTAACCCTAGAAGTTGCCGACTGCGGTTTCGGGCCACGGCCCCCCCTGGGTTCTGGCTAGGAAAGCTGGGGAAGGAGCCATGTCTGTGCAGTGTCGTGCTCCTCTTGGCAGGCCTTTGCAATCCCAATTATCCCTGGAGCTGTGGGCTTTCTGGTTCTCCGGACCCTAACCCTAACCCTAACCCTAGAAGTTGCCGACCGCGGTTTCCGGCCACGGCCCCCCCGGGGTTCTGGCTAGGAAAGCTGGGGAAGGAGCCATGTCTGTGCAGTGTCGTGCTCCTCTTGGCAGGCCTTTGCAATCCCAATTATCCCTGGAGCTGTGGGCTTTCTGGTTCTCCGGACCCTAACCCTAACCCTAACCCTAGAAGTTGCCGACCGCGGTTTCCGGCCACGGCCCCCCCTGGGTTCTGGCTAGGAAAGCTGGGGAAGGAGCCATGTCTGTGCAGTGTCGTGCTCCTCTTGGCAGGCCTTTGCAATCCCAATTATCCCTGGAGCTGTGGGCTTTCTGGTTCTCCGGACCCTAACCCTAACCCTAACCCTAGAAGTTGCCGACCGCGGTTTCCGGCCACGGCCCCCCCTGGGTTCTGGCTAGGAAAGCTGGGGAAGGAGCCATGTCTGTGCAGTGTCGTGCTCCTCTTGGCAGGCCTTTGCAATCCCAATTATCCCTGGAGCTGTGGGCTTTCTGGTTCTCTGGACCCTAACCCTAACCCTAACCCTAGAAGTTGCCGAGCGCGGTTTCCGGCCACGGCCCCCCCTGGGTTCTGGCTAGGAAAGCTGGGGAAGGAGCCATGTCGGTGCAGTGTCGTGCTCCTCTTGGCAGGCCTTTGCAATCCCAATTATCCCTGGAGCTGTGGGCTTTCTGGTTCTCCAGACCCTAACCCTAACCCTAACCCTAGAAGTTGCCGACTGCGGTTTCCGGCCACGGCCCCCCCTGGGTTCTGGCTAGGAAAGCAGGGGAAGGAGCCATGTCTGTGCAGTGTCGTGCTCCTCTTGGCAGGCCTTTGCAATCCCAATTATCCCTGGAGCTGTGGGCTTTCTGGTTCTCTGGACCCTAACCCTAACCCTAACCCTAGAAGTTGCCGACCGCGGTTTCCGGCCACGGCACCGCCTGGGTTCTGGCTAGGAAAGCTGGGGAAGGAGCCATGTCGGTGCAGTGTCGTGCTCCTCTTGGCAGGCCTTTGCAATCCCAATTATCCCTGGAGCTGTGGGCTTTCTGGTTCTCCGGACCCTAACCCTAACCCTAACCCTAGAAGTTGCCGACCGCGGTTTCCGGCCACGGCCCCCCCTGGGTTCTGGCTAGGAAAGCAGGGGAAGGAGCCATGTCTGTGCAGTGTCGTGCTCCTCTTGGCAGGCCTTTGCAATCCCAATTATCCCTGGAGCTGTGGGCTTTCTGGTTCTCTGGACCCTAACCCTAACCCTAACCCTAGAAGTTGCCGACCGCGGTTTCCGGCCACGGCACCGCCTGGGTTCTGGCTAGGAAAGCTGGGGAAGGAGCCATGTCGGTGCAGTGTCGTGCTCCTCTTGGCAGGCCTTTGCAATCCCAATTATCCCTGGAGCTGTGGGCTTTCTGGTTCTCCGGACCCTAACCCTAACCCTAACCCTAGAAGTTGCTGACCGCGGTTTCCGGCCACGGCCCCCCCTGGGTTCTGGCTAGGAAAGCAGGGGAAGGAGCCATGTCTGTGCAGTGTCGTGCTCCTTTTGGCAGGCCTTTGCAATCCCAATTATCCCTGGAGCTGTGGGCTTTCTGGTTCTCCGGACCCTAACCCTAACCCTAACCCTAGAAGTTGCCGACCGCGGTTTCTGGCCACGGCCCCCCCTGGGTTCTGGCTAGGAAAGCAGGGGAAGGAGCCATGTCTGTGCAGTGTCGTGCTCCTCTTGGCAGGCCTTTGCAATCCCAATTATCCCTGGAGCTGTGGGCTTTCTGGTTCTCCGGACCCTAACCCTAACCCTAACCCTAACCCTAGAAGTTGCCGACCGCGGTTTCCGGCCATGGCCCCCCCTGGGTTCTGGCTAGGAAAGCTGGGGAAGGAGCCATGTCGGTGCAGTGTCGTGCTCCTCTTGGCAGGCCTTTGCAATCCCAATTATCCCTGGAGCTGTGGGCTTTCTGGTTCTCCGGACCGTAACCCTAACCCTAACCCTAGAAGTTGCCGACCGCGGTTTCCGGCCACGGCCCCCCCCGGGTTCTGGCTAGGAAAGCAGGGGAAGGAGCCATGTCTGTGCAGTGTCGTGCTCCTCTTGGCAGGCTTTTGCAATCCCAATTATCCCTGGAGCTGTGGGCTTTCTGGTTCTCCGGACCCTAACCCTAACCCTAACCCTAACCCTAGAAGTTGCCGACTGCAGTTTCCGGCCACGGCCCCCCCTGGGTTCTGGCTAGGAAAGGTGGGGAAGGAGCCATGTCGGTGCAGTGTCGTGCTCCTCTTGGCAGGCCTTTGCAATCCCAATTATCCCTGGAGCTGTGGGCTTTCTGGTTCTCCGGACCCTAACCCTAACCCTAACCCTAGAAGTTGCCGACTGCAGTTTCCGGCCACGGCCCCCCCTGGTTTCTGGCTAGGAAAGGTGGGGAAGGAGCCATGTCGGTGCAGTGTCGTGCTCCTCTTGGCAGGCCTTTGCAATCCCAATTATCCCTGGAGCTGTGGGCTTTCTGGTTCTCCGGACCCTAACCCTAACCCTAACCCTAGAAGTTGCCGACCGCGGTTTCCGGCCACGGCCCCCCCGGGGTTCTGGCTAGGAAAGCTGGGGAAGGAGCCATGTCTGTGCAGTGTCGTGCTCCTCTTGGCAGGCCTTTGCAATCCCAATTATCCCTGGAGCTGTGGGCTTTCTGGTTCTCCGGACCCTAACCCTAACCCTAACCCTAACCCTAGAAGTTGCCGACCGCGGTTTCCGGCCACGGCCCCCCCTGGGTTCTGGCTAGGAAAGCTGGGGAAGGAGCCATGTCGGTGCAGTGTCGTGCTCCTCTTGGCAGGCCTTTGCAATCCCAATTATCCCTGGAGCTGTGGGCTTTCTGGTTCTCCGGACCCTAACCCTAACCCTAACCCTAGAAGTTGCCGACCGCGGTTTCCGGCCACGGCCCCCCCGGGGTTCTGGCTAGGAAAGCTGGGGAAGGAGCCATGTCTGTGCAGTGTCGTGCTCCTCTTGGCAGGCCTTTGCAATCCCAATTATCCCTGGAGCTGTGGGCTTTCTGGTTCTCCGGACCCTAACCCTAACCCTAACCCTAGAAGTTGCCGACCGCGGTTTCCGGCCACGGTCCCCCCTGGGTTCTGGCTAGGAAAGCTGGGGAAGGAGCCATGTCTGTGCAGTGTCGTGCTCCTCTTGGCAGGCCTTTGCAATCCCAATTATCCCTGGAGCTGTGGGCTTTCTGGTTCTCCGGACCCTAACCCTAACCCTAACCCTAGAAGTTGCCGACCGCGGTTTCCGGCCACGGCCCCCCCTGGGTTCTGGCTAGGAAAGCTGGGGAAGGAGCCATGTCTGTGCAGTGTCGTGCTCCTCTTGGCAGGCCTTTGCAATCCCAATTATCCCTGGAGCTGTGGGCTTTCTGGTTCTCCGGACCCTAACCCTAACCCTAACCCTAACCCTAGAAGTTGCCGACCGCGGTTTCCGGCCACGGCCCCCCCTGGGTTCTGGCTAGGAAAGCTGGGGAAGGAGCCATGTCTGTGCAGTGTCGTGCTCCTCTTGGCAGGCCTTTGCAATCCCAATTATCCCTGGAGCTGTGGGCTTTCTGGTTCTCTGGACCCTAACCCTAACCCTAACCCTAGAAGTTGCCGACCGCGGTTTCCGGCCACGGCCCCCCCTGGGTTCTGGCTAGGAAAGCTGGGGAAGGAGCCATGTCGGTGCAGTGTCGTGCTCCTCTTGGCAGGCCTTTGCAATCCCAATTATCCCTGGAGCTGTGGGCTTTCTGGTTCTCCAGACCCTAACCCTAACCCTAACCCTAGAAGTTGCCGACCGCGGTTTCCAGCCACGGCCCCCCCTGGGTTCTGGCTAGGAAAGCAGGGGAAGGAGCCATGTCTGTGCAGTGTCGTGCTCCTCTTGGCAGGCCTTTGCAATCCCAATTATCCCTGGAGCTGTGGGCTTTCTGGTTCTCTGGACCCTAACCCTAACCCTAACCCTAGAAGTTGCCGACCGCGGTTTCCGGCCACGGCACCGCCTGGGTTCTGGCTAGGAAAGCTGGGGAAGGAGCCATGTCGGTGCAGTGTCGTGCTCCTCTTGGCAGGCCTTTGCAATCCCAATTATCCCTGGAGCTGTGGGCTTTCTGGTTCTCCGGACCCTAACCCTAACCCTAACCCTAGAAGTTGCCGACCGCGGTTTCCGGCCATGGCCCCCCCTGGGTTCTGGCTAGGAAAGCTGGGGAAGGAGCCATGTCGGTGCAGTGTCGTGCTCCTCTTGGCAGGCCTTTGCAATCCCAATTATCCCTGGAGCTGTGGGCTTTCTGGTTCTCTAGACCCTAACCCTAACCCTAACCCTAGAAGCTGCCGACCGCGGTTTCCGGCCACGGCCCCCCCTGGGTTCTGGCTAGGAAAGCAGGGGAAGGAGCCATGTCTGTGCAGTGTCGTGCTCCTCTTGGCAGGCCTTTGCAATCCCAATTATCCCTGGAGCTGTGGGCTTTCTGGTTCTCCGGACCCTAACCCTAACCCTAACCCTAGAAGTTGCCGACCGCGGTTTCCGGCCACGGCCCCCCCTGGGTTCTGGCTAGGAAAGCTGGGGAAGGAGCCATGTCGGTGCAGTGTCGTGCTCCTCTTGGCAGGCCTTTGCAATCCCAATTATCCCTGGAGCTGTGGGCTTTCTGGTTCTCCGGACCCTAACCCTAACCCTAACCCTAGAAGTTGCCGACCGCGGTTTCCGGCCACGGCCCCCCCTGGGTTCTGGCTAGGAAAGCTGGGGAAGGAGCCATGTCTGTGCAGTGTCGTGCTCCTCTTGGCAGGCCTTTGCAATCCCAATTATCCCTGGAGCTGTGGGCTTTCTGGTTCTCCGGACCCTAACCCTAACCCTAACCCTAGAAGTTGCCGAGCGCGGTTTCCGGCCACGGCCCCCCCTGGGTTCTGGCTAGGAAAGCAGGGGAAGGAGCCATGTCTGTGCAGTGTCGTGCTCCTCTTGGCAGGCCTTTGCAATCCCAATTATCCCTGGAGCTGTGGGCTTTCTGGTTCTCCGGACCCTAACCCTAACCCTAACCCTAGAAGTTGCCGACCGCGGTTTCCGGCCACGGTCCCCCCTGGGTTCTGGCTAGGAAAGCAGGGGAAGGAGCCATGTCTGTGCAGTGTCGTGCTCCTCTTGGCAGGCCTTTGCAATCCCAATTATCCCTGGAGCTGTGGGCTTTCTGGTTCTCCGGACCCTAACCCTAACCCTAACCCTAACCCTAGAAGTTGCCGACCGCGGTTTCCGGCCATGGCCCCCCCTGGGTTCTGGCTAGGAAAGCTGGGGAAGGAGCCATGTCGGTGCAGTGTCGTGCTCCTCTTGGCAGGCCTTTGCAATCCCAATTATCCCTGGAGCTGTGGGCTTTCTGGTTCTCCGGACCCTAACCCTAACCCTAACCCTAGAAGTTGCCGACTGCGGTTTCCGGCCACGGCCCCCCCTGGGTTCTGGCTAGGAAAGCTGGGGAAGGAGCCATGTCGGTGCAGTGTCGTGCTCCTCTTGGCAGGCCTTTGCAATCCCAATTATCCCTGGAGCTGTGGGCTTTCTGGTTCTCCGGACCCTAACCCTAACCCTAACCCTAGAAGTTGCCGACCGCGGTTTCCGGCCACGGCCCCCCCGGGGTTCTGGCTAGGAAAGCTGGGGAAGGAGCCATGTCTGTGCAGTGTCGTGCTCCTCTTGGCAGGCCTTTGCAATCCCAATTATCCCTGGAGCTGTGGGCTTTCTGGTTCTCCGGACCCTAACCCTAACCCTAACCCTAGAAGTTGCCGACCGCGGTTTCCGGCCACGGCCCCCCCTGGGTTCTGGCTAGGAAAGCTGGGGAAGGAGCCATGTCTGTGCAGTGTCGTGCTCCTCTTGGCAGGCCTTTGCAATCCCAATTATCCCTGGAGCTGTGGGCTTTCTGGTTCTCCGGACCCTAACCCTAACCCTAACCCTAGAAGTTGCCGACCGCGGTTTCTGGGCATGGCCCCCCCTGGGTTCTGGCTAGGAAAGCAGGGGAAGGAGCCATGTCTGTGCAGTGTCGTGCTCCTCTTGGCAGGCCTTTGCAATCCCAATTATCCCTGGAGCTGTGGGCTTTCTGGTTCTCCGGACCCTAACCCTAACCCTAACCCTAGAAGTTGCCGACCGCGGTTTCCGGCCACGGCCCCCCCTGGGTTCTGGCTAGGAAAGCTGGGGAAGGAGCCATGTCGGTGCAGTGTCGTGCTCCTCTTGGCAGGCCTTTGCAATCCCAATTATCCCTGGAGCTGTGGGCTTTCTGGTTCTCCGGACCCTAACCCTAACCCTAACCCTAGAAGTTGCCGACCGCGGTTTCCGGCCACGGCCCCCCCTGGGTTCTGGCTAGGAAAGCTGGGGAAGGAGCCATGTCGGTGCAGTGTCGTGCTCCTCTTGGCAGGCCTTTGCAATCCCAATTATCCCTGGAGCTGTGGGCTTTCTGGTTCTCCGGACCCTAACCTTAACCCTAACCCTAGAAGTTGCCGACCGCGGTTTCCGGCCACGGCCCCCCCTGGGTTCTGGCTAGGAAAGCTGGGGAAGGAGCCATGTCTGTGCAGTGTCGTGCTCCTCTTGGCAGGCCTTTGCAATCCCAATTATCCCTGGAGCTGTGGGCTTTCTGGTTCTCCGGACCCTAACCCTAACCCTAACCCTAGAAGTTGCCGACCGCGGTTTCCGGCCACGGCCCCCCCTGGGTTCTGGCTAGGAAAGCTGGGGAAGGAGCCATGTCGGTGCAGTGTCGTGCTCCTCTTGGCAGGCCTTTGCAATCCCAATTATCCCTGGAGCTGTGGGCTTTCTGGTTCTCCGGACCCTAACCCTAACCCTAACCCTAGAAGTTGCCGACCGCGGTTTCCGGCCACGGCCCCCCCTGGGTTCTGGCTAGGAAAGCTGGGGAAGGAGCCATGTCGGTGCAGTGTCGTGCTCCTCTTGGCAGGCCTTTGCAATCCCAATTATCCCTGGAGCTGTGGGCTTTCTGGTTCTCCGGACCCTAACCCTAACCCTAACCCTAGAAGTTGCCGACCGCGGTTTCCGGCCACGGCCCCCCCTGGGTTCTGGCTAGGAAAGCTGGGGAAGGAGCCATGTCGGTGCAGTGTCGTGCTCCTCTTGGCAGGCCTTTGCAATCCCAATTATCCCTGGAGCTGTGGGCTTTCTGGTTCTCCGGACCCTAACCCTAACCCTAACCCTAGAAGTTGCCGACCGCGGTTTCCGGCCACGGCCCCCCCTGGGTTCTGGCTAGGAAAGCTGGGGAAGGAGCCATGTCGGTGCAGTGTCGTGCTCCTCTTGGCAGGCCTTTGCAATCCCAATTATCCCTGGAGCTGTGGGCTTTCTGGTTCTCCGGACCCTAACCCTAACCCTAACCCTAGAAGTTGCCGACCGCGGTTTCCGGCCACGGCCCCCCCTGGGTTCTGGCTAGGAAAGCTGGGGAAGGAGCCATGTCTGTGCAGTGTCGTGCTCCTCTTGGCAGGCCTTTGCAATCCCAATTATCCCTGGAGCTGTGGGCTTTCTGGTTCTCCGGACCCTAACCCTAACCCTAACCCTAGAAGTTGCCGACCGCGGTTTCCGGCCACGGCCCCCCCTGGGTTCTGGCTAGGAAAGCAGGGGAAGGAGCCATGTCTGTGCAGTGTCGTGCTCCTCTTGGCAGGCCTTTGCAATCCCAATTATCCCTGGAGCTGTGGGCTTTCTGGTTCTCCGGACCCTAACCCTAACCCTAACCCTAGAAGTTGCCGACCGCGGTTTCCGGCCACGGCCCCCCCTGGGTTCTGGCTAGGAAAGCAGGGGAAGGAGCCATGTCTGTGCAGTGTCGTGCTCCTCTTGGCAGGCCTTTGCAATCCCAATTATCCCTGGAGCTGTGGGCTTTCTGGTTCTCCGGACCCTAACCCTAACCCTAACCCTAGAAGTTGCCGACCGCGGTTTCCGGCCACGGCCCCCCCTGGGTTCTGGCTAGGAAAGCAGGGGAAGGAGCCATGTCTGTCCAGTGTCGTGCTCCTCTTGGCAGGCCTTTGCAATCCCAATTATCCCTGGAGCTGTGGGCTTTCTGGTTCTCCGGACCCTAACCCTAACCCTAACCCTAGAAGTTGCCGACCGCGGTTTCCGGCCACGGCCCCCCCTGGGTTCTGGCTAGGAAAGCAGGGGAAGGAGCCATGTCTGTCCAGTGTCGTGCTCCTCTTGGCAGGCCTTTGCAATCCCAATTATCCCTGGAGCTGTGGGCTTTCTGGTTCTCCGGACCCTAACCCTAACCCTAGAAGTTGCCGAGCGCGGTTTCCGGCCACGGCCCCCCCTGGGTTCTGGCTAGGAAAGCTGGGGAAGGAGCCATGTCTGTGCAGTGTCGTGCTCCTCTTGGCAGGCCTTTGCAATCCCAATTATCCCTGGAGCTGTGGGCTTTCTGGTTCTCTGGACCCTAACCCTAACCCTAACCCTAGAAGTTGCCGACCGTGGTTTCCGGCCACGGCCCCCCCTGGGTTCTGGCTAGGAAAGCTGGGGAAGGAGCCATGTCTGTGCAGTGTCGTGCTCCTCTTGGCAGGCCTTTGCAATCCCAATTATCCCTGGAGCTGTGGGCTTTCTGGTTCTCCGGACCCTAACCCTAACCCTAACCCTAGAAGTTGCCGACCGCGGTTTCCGGCCACGGCCCCCCCTGGGTTCTGGCTAGGAAAGCTGGGGAAGGAGCCATGTCTGTGCAGTGTCGTGCTCCTCTTGGCAGGCCTTTGCAATCCCAATTATCCCTGGAGCTGTGGGCTTTCTGGTTCTCCGGACCCTAACCCTAACCCTAACCCTAGAAGTTGCCGACCGCGGTTTCCGGCCACGGCCCCCCCTGGGTTCTGGCTAGGAAAGCAGGGGAAGGAGCCATGTCTGTGCAGTGTCGTGCTCCTCTTGGCAGGCCTTTGCAATCCCAATTATCCCTGGAGCTGTGGGCTTTCTGGTTCTCCGGACCCTAACCCTAACCCTAACCCTAGAAGTTGCCGAGCGCGGTTTCCGGCCACGGCCCCCCCTGGGTTCTGGCTAGGAAAGCTGGGGAAGGAGCCATGTCGGTGCAGTGTCGTGCTCCTCTTGGCAGGCCTTTGCAATCCCAATTATCCCTGGAGCTGTGGGCTTTCTGGTTCTCCGGACCCTAACCCTAACCCTAACCCTAGAAGTTGCCGAGCGCGGTTTCCGGCCACGGCCCCCCCTGGGTTCTGGCTAGGAAAGCTGGGGAAGGAGCCATGTCGGTGCAGTGTCGTGCTCCTCTTGGCAGGCCTTTGCAATCCCAATTTTCCCTGGAGCTGTGGGCTTTCTGGTTCTCCGGACCCTAACCCTAACCCTAACCCTAGAAGTTGCCGACCGCGGTTTCCGGCCACGGCCCCCCCTGGGTTCTGGCTAGGAAAGCTGGGGAAGGAGCCATGTCGGTGCAGTGTCGTGCTCCTCTTGGCAGGCCTTTGCAATCCCAATTATCCCTGGAGCTGTGGGCTTTCTGGTTCTCCGGACCCTAACCCTAACCCTAGAAGTTGCCGACCGCGGTTTCCGGCCACGGCCCCCCCTGGGTTCTGGCTAGGAAAGCAGGGGAAGGAGCCATGTCTGTCCAGTGTCGTGCTCCTCTTGGCAGGCCTTTGCAATCCCAATTATCCCTGGAGCTGTGGGCTTTCTGGTTCTCCGGACCCTAACCCTAACCCTAACCCTAGAAGTTGCCGAGCGCGGTTTCCGGCCACGGCCCCCCCTGGGTTCTGGCTAGGAAAGCAGGGGAAGGAGCCATGTCGGTGCAGTGTCGTGCTCCTCTTGGCAGGCCTTTGCAATCCCAATTATCCCTGGAGCTGTGGGCTTTCTGGTTCTCCGGACCCTAACCCTAACCCTAACCCTAGAAGTTGCCGACCGCGGTTTCCGGCCACGGCCCCCCCTGGGTTCTGGCTAGGAAAGCAGGGGAAGGAGCCATGTCTGTGCAGTGTCGTGCTCCTCTTGGCAGGCCTTTGCAATCCCAATTATCCCTGGAGCTGTGGGCTTTCTGGTTGTACGGACCCTAACCCTAACCCTAACCCTAGAAGTTGCCGACCGCGGTTTCCGGCCACGGCCCCGCCTGGGTTCTGGCTAGGAAAGCTGGGGAAGGAGCCATGTCGGTGCAGTGTCGTGCTCCTCTTGGCAGGCCTTTGCAATCCCAATTATCCCTGGAGCTGTGGGCTTTCTGGTTCTCCGGACCCTAACCCTAACCCTAGAAGTTGCCGACCGCGGTTTCCGGCCACGGCTCCCCCTGGGTTCTGGCTAGGAAAGCAGGGGAAGGAGCCATTTCTGTGCAGTGTCGTGCTCCTCTTGGCAGGCCTTTGCAATCCCAATTATCCCTGGAGCTGTGGGCTTTCTGGTTCTCCGGACCCTAACCCTAACCCTAACCCTAGAAGTTGCCGACCGCGGTTTCCGGCCACGGCCCCCCCTGGGTTCTGGCTAGGAAAGCAGGGGAAGGAGCCATGTCGGTGCAGTGTCGTGCTCCTCTTGGCAGGCCTTTGCAATCCCAATTATCCCTGGAGCTGTGGGCTTTCTGGTTCTCCGGACCCTAACCCTAACCCTAGAAGTTGCCGACTGCGGTTTCCGGCCACGGCCCCCCCTGGGTTCTGGCTAGGAAAGCTGGGGAAGGAGCCATGTCGGTGCAGTGTCGTGCTCCTCTTGGCAGGCCTTTGCAATCCCAATTATCCCTGGAGCTGTGGGCTTTCTGGTTCTCCGGACCCTAACCCTAACCCTAACCCTAGAAGTTGCCGACCGCGGTTTCCGGCCACGGCCCCCCCTGGGTTCTGGCTAGGAAAGCAGGGGAAGGAGCCACGTCTGTGCAGTGTCGTGCTCCTCTTGGCAGGCCTTTGCAACCCCAATTATCCCTGGAGCTGTGGGCTTTCTGGTTCTCCGGACCCTAACCCTAACCCTAGAAGTTGCCGAGCGCGGTTTCCGGCCACGGCCCCCCCTGGGTTCTGGCTAGGAAAGCTGGGGAAGGAGCCATGTCGGTGCAGTGTCGTGCTCCTCTTGGCAGGCCTTTGCAATCCCAATTATCCCTGGAGCTGTGGGCTTTCTGGTTCTCCGGACCCTAACCCTAACCCTAACCCTAGAAGTTGCCGACCGCGGTTTCCGGCCACGGCCCCCCCGGGTTCTGGCTAGGAAAGCTGGGGAAGGAGCCATGTCTGTGCAGTGTCGTGCTCCTCTTGGCAGGCCTTTGCAATCCCAATTATCCCTGGAGCTGTGGGCTTTCTGGTTCTCCGGACCCTAACCCTAACCCTAACCCTAGAAGTTGCCGAGCGCGGTTTCCGGCCACGGCCCCCCCTGGGTTCTGGCTAGGAAAGCAGGGGAAGGAGCCATGTCGGTGCAGTGTCGTGCTCCTCTTGGCAGGCCTTTGCAATCCCAATTATCCCTGGAGCTGTGGGCTTTCTGGTTCTCCGGACCCTAACCCTAACCCTAACCCTAGAAGTTGCCGACCGCGGTTTCCGGCCACGGCCCCCCCTGGGTTCTGGCTAGGAAAGCAGGGGATGGAGCCATGTCGGTGCAGTGTCGTGCTCCTCTTGGCAGGCCTTTGCAATCCCAATTATCCCTGGAGCTGTGGGCTTTCTGGTTCTCCGGACCCTAACCCTAACCCTAACCCTAGAAGTTGCCGACCGCGGTTTCCGGCCACGGCCCCCCCTGGGTTCTGGCTAGGAAAGCAGGGGAAGGAGCCATGTCGGTGCAGTGTCGTGCTCCTCTTGGCAGGCCTTTGCAATCCCAATTATCCCTGGAGCTGTGGGCTTTCTGGTTCTCCGGACCCTAACCCTAACCCTAACCCTAGAAGTTGCCGAGCGTGGTTTCCGGCCACGGCCCCCCCTGGGTTCTGGCTAGGAAAGCAGGGGAAGGAGCCATGTCTGTGCCGTGTCGTGCTCCTCTTGGCAGGCCTTTGCAATCCCAATTATCCCTGGAGCTGTGGGCTTTCTGGTTGTACGGACCCTAACCCTAACCCTAACCCTAGAAGTTGCTGACCGCGGTTTCCGGCCACGGCCCCCCCTGGGTTCTGGCTAGGAAAGCTGGGGAAGGAGCCATGTCTGTGCAGTGTCGTGCTCCTCTTGGCAGGCCTTTGCAATCCCAATTATCCCTGGAGCTGTGGGCTTTCTGGTTCTCCGGACCCTAACCCTAACCCTAGAAGTTGCCGACCGCGGTTTCCGGCCACGGCTCCCCCTGGGTTCTGGCTAGGAAAGCAGGGGAAGGAGCCATTTCTGTGCAGTGTCGTGCTCCTCTTGGCAGGCCTTTGCAATCCCAATTATCCCTGGAGCTGTGGGCTTTCTGGTTCTCCGGACCCTAACCCTAACCCTAACCCTAGAAGTTGCCGACCGCGGTTTCCGGCCACGGCCCCCCCTGGGTTCTGGCTAGGAAAGCAGGGGAAGGAGCCATGTCGGTGCAGTGTCGTGCTCCTCTTGGCAGGCCTTTGCAATCCCAATTATCCCTGGAGCTGTGGGCTTTCTGGTTCTCCGGACCCTAACCCTAACCCTAACCCTAGAAGTTGCCGACCGCGGTTTCCGGCCACGGCCCCCCCCGGGTTCTGGCTAGGAAAGCTGGGGAAGGAGCCATGTCTGTGCAGTGTCGTGCTCCTCTTGGCAGGCCTTTGCAATCCCAATTATCCCTGGAGCTGTGGGCTTTCTGGTTCTCCGGACCCTAACCCTAACCCTAACCCTAGAAGTTGCCGACCGCGGTTTCTGGGCATGGCCCCCCCTGGGTTCTGGCTAGGAAAGCTGGGGAAGGAGCCATGTCTGTGCAGTGTCGTGCTCCTCTTGGCAGGCCTTTGCAATCCCAATTATCCCTGGAGCTGTGGGCTTTCTGGTTCTCCGGACCCTAACCCTAACCCTAACCCTAGAAGTTGCCGACCGCGGTTTCCGGCCACGGCCCCCCCTGGGTTCTGGCTAGGAAAGCTGGGGAAGGAGCCATGTCTGTGCAGTGTCGTGCTCCTCTTGGCAGGCCTTTGCAATCCCAATTATCCCTGGAGCTGTGGGCTTTCTGGTTCTCCGGACCCTAACCCTAACCCTAGAAGTTGCCGACCGCGGTTTCCGGCCACGGCTCCCCCTGGGTTCTGGCTAGGAAAGCAGGGGAAGGAGCCATTTCTGTGCAGTGTCGTGCTCCTCTTGGCAGGCCTTTGCAATCCCAATTATCCCTGGAGCTGTGGGCTTTCTGGTTCTCCGGACCCTAACCCTAACCCTAGAAGTTGCCGACCGCGGTTTCCGGCCACGGCCCCCCCTGGGTTCTGGCTAGGAAAGCTGGGGAAGGAGCCATGTCGGTGCAGTGTCGTGCTCCTCTTGGCAGGCCTTTGCAATCCCAATTATCCCTGGAGCTGTGGGCTTTCTGGTTCTCCGGACCCTAACCCTAACCCTAGAAGTTGCCGACCGCGGTTTCCGGCCACGGCCCCCCCTGGGTTCTGGCTAGGAAAGCTGGGGAAGGAGCCATGTCGGTGCAGTGTCGTGCTCCTCTTGGCAGGCCTTTGCAATCCCAATTATCCCTGGAGCTGTGGGCTTTCTGGTTCTCCGGACCCTAACCCTAACCCTAACCCTAGAAGTTGCCGACCGCGGTTTCCGGCCACGGCCCCCCCTGGGTTCTGGCTAGGAAAGCTGGGGAAGGAGCCATGTCGGTGCAGTGTCGTGCTCCTCTTGGCAGGCCTTTGCAATCCCAATTATCCCTGGAGCTGTGGGCTTTCTGGTTCTCCGGACCCTAACCCTAACCCTAACCCTAGAAGTTGCCGACCGCGGTTTCCGGCCACGGCCCCCCCTGGGTTCTGGCTAGGAAAGCAGGGGAAGGAGCCACGTCTGTGCAGTGTCGTGCTCCTCTTGGCAGGCCTTTGCAACCCCAATTATCCCTGGAGCTGTGGGCTTTCTGGTTCTCCGGACCCTAACCCTAACCCTAGAAGTTGCCGAGCGCGGTTTCCGGCCACGGCCCCCCCTGGGTTCTGGCTAGGAAAGCTGGGGAAGGAGCCATGTCGGTGCAGTGTCGTGCTCCTCTTGGCAGGCCTTTGCAATCCCAATTATCCCTGGAGCTGTGGGCTTTCTGGTTCTCCGGACCCTAACCCTAACCCTAACCCTAGAAGTTGCCGACCGCGGTTTCCGGCCACGGCCCCCCCGGGTTCTGGCTAGGAAAGCTGGGGAAGGAGCCATGTCTGTGCAGTGTCGTGCTCCTCTTGGCAGGCCTTTGCAATCCCAATTATCCCTGGAGCTGTGGGCTTTCTGGTTCTCCGGACCCTAACCCTAACCCTAACCCTAGAAGTTGCCGAGCGCGGTTTCCGGCCACGGCCCCCCCTGGGTTCTGGCTAGGAAAGCAGGGGAAGGAGCCATGTCGGTGCAGTGTCGTGCTCCTCTTGGCAGGCCTTTGCAATCCCAATTATCCCTGGAGCTGTGGGCTTTCTGGTTCTCCGGACCCTAACCCTAACCCTAACCCTAGAAGTTGCCGACCGCGGTTTCCGGCCACGGCCCCCCCTGGGTTCTGGCTAGGAAAGCAGGGGATGGAGCCATGTCGGTGCAGTGTCGTGCTCCTCTTGGCAGGCCTTTGCAATCCCAATTATCCCTGGAGCTGTGGGCTTTCTGGTTCTCCGGACCCTAACCCTAACCCTAACCCTAGAAGTTGCCGACCGCGGTTTCCGGCCACGGCCCCCCCTGGGTTCTGGCTAGGAAAGCAGGGGAAGGAGCCATGTCGGTGCAGTGTCGTGCTCCTCTTGGCAGGCCTTTGCAATCCCAATTATCCCTGGAGCTGTGGGCTTTCTGGTTCTCCGGACCCTAACCCTAACCCTAACCCTAGAAGTTGCCGAGCGTGGTTTCCGGCCACGGCCCCCCCTGGGTTCTGGCTAGGAAAGCAGGGGAAGGAGCCATGTCTGTGCCGTGTCGTGCTCCTCTTGGCAGGCCTTTGCAATCCCAATTATCCCTGGAGCTGTGGGCTTTCTGGTTGTACGGACCCTAACCCTAACCCTAACCCTAGAAGTTGCCGACCGCGGTTTCCGGCCACGGCCCCCCCTGGGTTCTGGCTAGGAAAGCTGGGGAAGGAGCCATGTCTGTGCAGTGTCGTGCTCCTCTTGGCAGGCCTTTGCAATCCCAATTATCCCTGGAGCTGTGGGCTTTCTGGTTCTCCGGACCCTAACCCTAACCCTAGAAGTTGCCGACCGCGGTTTCCGGCCACGGCTCCCCCTGGGTTCTGGCTAGGAAAGCAGGGGAAGGAGCCATTTCTGTGCAGTGTCGTGCTCCTCTTGGCAGGCCTTTGCAATCCCAATTATCCCTGGAGCTGTGGGCTTTCTGGTTCTCCGGACCCTAACCCTAACCCTAACCCTAGAAGTTGCCGACCGCGGTTTCCGGCCACGGCCCCCCCTGGGTTCTGGCTAGGAAAGCAGGGGAAGGAGCCATGTCGGTGCAGTGTCGTGCTCCTCTTGGCAGGCCTTTGCAATCCCAATTATCCCTGGAGCTGTGGGCTTTCTGGTTCTCCGGACCCTAACCCTAACCCTAACCCTAGAAGTTGCCGACCGCGGTTTCCGGCCACGGCCCCCCCCGGGTTCTGGCTAGGAAAGCTGGGGAAGGAGCCATGTCTGTGCAGTGTCGTGCTCCTCTTGGCAGGCCTTTGCAATCCCAATTATCCCTGGAGCTGTGGGCTTTCTGGTTCTCCGGACCCTAACCCTAACCCTAGAAGTTGCCGACCGCGGTTTCCGGCCACGGCTCCCCCTGGGTTCTGGCTAGGAAAGCAGGGGAAGGAGCCATTTCTGTGCAGTGTCGTGCTCCTCTTGGCAGGCCTTTGCAATCCCAATTATCCCTGGAGCTGTGGGCTTTCTGGTTCTCCGGACCCTAACCCTAACCCTAACCCTAGAAGTTGCCGACCGCGGTTTCCGGCCACGGCCCCCCCTGGGTTCTGGCTAGGAAAGCTGGGGAAGGAGCCATGTCGGTGCAGTGTCGTGCTCCTCTTGGCAGGCCTTTGCAATCCCAATTATCCCTGGAGCTGTGGGCTTTCTGGTTCTCCGGACCCTAACCCTAACCCTAACCCTAGAAGTTGCCGACCGCGGTTTCCGGCCACGGCCCCCCCTGGGTTCTGGCTAGGAAAGCAGGGGAAGGAGCCACGTCTGTGCAGTGTCGTGCTCCTCTTGACAGGCCTTTGCAATCCCAATTATCCCTGGAGCTGTGGGCTTTCTGGTTCTCCGGACCCTAACCCTAACCCTAGAAGTTGCCGAGCGCGGTTTCCGGCCACGGCCCCCCCTGGGTTCTGGCTAGGAAAGCTGGGGAAGGAGCCATGTCGGTGCAGTGTCGTGCTCCTCTTGGCAGGCCTTTGCAATCCCAATTATCCCTGGAGCTGTGGGCTTTCTGGTTCTCCGGACCCTAACCCTAACCCTAGAAGTTGCCGACCGCGGTTTCCGGCCACGGCCCCCCCTGGGTTCTGGCTAGGAAAGCTGGGGAAGGAGCCATGTCGGTGCAGTGTCGTGCTCCTCTTGGCAGGCCTTTGCAATCCCAATTATCCCTGGAGCTGTGGGCTTTCTGGTTCTCCGGACCCTAACCCTAACCCTAACCCTAGAAGTTGCCGACCGCGGTTTCCGGCCACGGCCCCCCCTGGGTTCTGGCTAGGAAAGCAGGGGAAGGAGCCACGTCTGTGCAGTGTCGTGCTCCTCTTGGCAGGCCTTTGCAACCCCAATTATCCCTGGAGCTGTGGGCTTTCTGGTTCTCCGGACCCTAACCCTAACCCTAGAAGTTGCCGAGCGCGGTTTCCGGCCACGGCCCCCCCTGGGTTCTGGCTAGGAAAGCTGGGGAAGGAGCCATGTCGGTGCAGTGTCGTGCTCCTCTTGGCAGGCCTTTGCAATCCCAATTATCCCTGGAGCTGTGGGCTTTCTGGTTCTCCGGACCCTAACCCTAACCCTAACCCTAGAAGTTGCCGACCGCGGTTTCCGGCCACGGCCCCCCCGGGTTCTGGCTAGGAAAGCTGGGGAAGGAGCCATGTCTGTGCAGTGTCGTGCTCCTCTTGGCAGGCCTTTGCAATCCCAATTATCCCTGGAGCTGTCGGCTTTCTGGTTCTCCGGACCCTAACCCTAACCCTAACCCTAGAAGTTGCCGAGCGCGGTTTCCGGCCACGGCCCCCCCTGGGTTCTGGCTAGGAAAGCAGGGGAAGGAGCCATGTCGGTGCAGTGTCGTGCTCCTCTTGGCAGGCCTTTGCAATCCCAATTATCCCTGGAGCTGTGGGCTTTCTGGTTCTCCGGACCCTAACCCTAACCCTAACCCTAGAAGTTGCCGAGCGTGGTTTCCGGCCACGGCCCCCCCTGGGTTCTGGCTAGGAAAGCAGGGGAAGGAGCCATGTCTGTGCCGTGTCGTGCTCCTCTTGGCAGGCCTTTGCAATCCCAATTATCCCTGGAGCTGTGGGCTTTCTGGTTGTACGGACCCTAACCCTAACCCTAACCCTAGAAGTTGCCGACCGCGGTTTCCGGCCACGGCCCCCCCTGGGTTCTGGCTAGGAAAGCTGGGGAAGGAGCCATGTCTGTGCAGTGTCGTGCTCCTCTTGGCAGGCCTTTGCAATCCCAATTATCCCTGGAGCTGTGGGCTTTCTGGTTCTCCGGACCCTAACCCTAACCCTAGAAGTTGCCGACCGCGGTTTCCGGCCACGGCTCCCCCTGGGTTCTGCCTAGGAAAGCAGGGGAAGGAGCCATTTCTGTGCAGTGTCGTGCTCCTCTTGGCAGGCCTTTGCAATCCCAATTATCCCTGGAGCTGTGGGCTTTCTGGTTCTCCGGACCCTAACCCTAACCCTAACCCTAGAAGTTGCCGACCGCGGTTTCCGGCCACGGCCCCCCCTGGGTTCTGGCTAGGAAAGCAGGGGAAGGAGCCATGTCGGTGCAGTGTCGTGCTCCTCTTGGCAGGCCTTTGCAATCCCAATTATCCCTGGAGCTGTGGGCTTTCTGGTTCTCCGGACCCTAACCCTAACCCTAACCCTAGAAGTTGCCGACCGCGGTTTCCGGCCACGGCCCCCCCCGGGTTCTGGCTAGGAAAGCTGGGGAAGGAGCCATGTCTGTGCAGTGTCGTGCTCCTCTTGGCAGGCCTTTGCAATCCCAATTATCCCTGGAGCTGTGGGCTTTCTGGTTCTCCGGACCCTAACCCTAACCCTAACCCTAGAAGTTGCCGACCGCGGTTTCTGGGCATGGCCCCCCCTGGGTTCTGGCTAGGAAAGCTGGGGAAGGAGCCATGTCTGTGCAGTGTCGTGCTCCTCTTGGCAGGCCTTTGCAATCCCAATTATCCCTGGAGCTGTGGGCTTTCTGGTTCTCCGGACCCTAACCCTAACCCTAACCCTAGAAGTTGCCGACCGCGGTTTCCGGCCACGGCCCCCCCTGGGTTCTGGCTAGGAAAGCTGGGGAAGGAGCCATGTCTGTGCAGTGTCGTGCTCCTCTTGGCAGGCCTTTGCAATCCCAATTATCCCTGGAGCTGTGGGCTTTCTGGTTCTCCGGACCCTAACCCTAACCCTAGAAGTTGCCGACCGCGGTTTCCGGCCACGGCTCCCCCTGGGTTCTGGCTAGGAAAGCAGGGGAAGGAGCCATTTCTGTGCAGTGTCGTGCTCCTCTTGGCAGGCCTTTGCAATCCCAATTATCCCTGGAGCTGTGGGCTTTCTGGTTCTCCGGACCCTAACCCTAACCCTAACCCTAGAAGTTGCCGACCGCGGTTTCCGGCCACGGCCCCCCCTGGGTTCTGGCTAGGGAAGCTGGGGAAGGAGCCATGTCTGTGCAGTGTCGTGCTCCTCTTGGCAGGCCTTTGCAATCCCAATTATCCCTGGAGCTGTGGGCTT
This sequence comes from Rhynochetos jubatus, assembly GCA_027574665.1. Taxonomy (NCBI): domain Eukaryota; kingdom Metazoa; phylum Chordata; class Aves; order Eurypygiformes; family Rhynochetidae; genus Rhynochetos; species Rhynochetos jubatus. Next base: position 7,586,531 of record CM050661.1, read on the forward strand.
TCTGGTTCTCCGGACCCTAACCCTAACCCTAACCCTAGAAGTTGCCGACCGCGGTTTCCGGCCACGGCCCCCCCTGGGTTCTGGCTAGGAAAGCAGGGGAAGGAGCCATGTCTGTGCAGTGTCGTGCTCCTCTTGGCAGGCCTTTGCAATCCCAATTATCCCTGGAGCTGTGGGCTTTCTGGTTCTCCGGACCCTAACCCTAACCCTAACCCTAGAAGTTGCTGACCGCGGTTTCCGGCCACGGCCCCCCCTGGGTTCTGGCTAGGAAAGCAGGGGAAGGAGCCATGTCTGTGCAGTGTCGTGCTCCTCTTGGCAGGCCTTTGCAATCCCAATTATCCCTGGAGCTGTGGGCTTTCTGGTTCTCCGGACCCTAACCCTAACCCTAACCCTAGAAGTTGCCGAGCGTGGTTTCCGGCCACGGCCCCCCCTGGGTTCTGGCTAGGAAAGCTGGGGAAGGAGCCATGTCGGTGCAGTGTCGTGCTCCTCTTGGCAGGCCTTTGCAATCCCAATTATCCCTGGAGCTGTGGGCTTTCTGGTTCTCCGGACCCTAACCCTAACCCTAACCCTAGAAGTTGCCGACCGCGGTTTCCGGCCACGGCCCCCCCTGGGTTCTGGCTAGGAAAGCAGGGGAAGGAGCCATGTCTGTGCAGTGTCGTGCTCCTCTTGGCAGGCCTTTGCAATCCCAATTATCCCTGGAGCTGTGGGCTTTCTGGTTCTCCGGACCCTAACCCTAACCCTAACCCTAGAATTTGCCGACTGCGGTTTCCGGCCACGGCCCCCCCTGGGTTCTGGCTAGGAAAGCAGGGGAAGGAGCCATGTCTGTGCAGTGTCGTGCTCCTCTTGGCAGGCCTTTGCAATCCCAATTATCCCTGGAGCTGTGGGCTTTCTGGTTCTCTGGACCCTAACCCTAACCCTAACCCTAGAAGTTGCCGACCGCGGTTTCCGGCCACGGCCCCCCCTGGTTTCTGGCTAGGAAAGCTGGGGAAGGAGCCATGTCGGTGCAGTGTCGTGCTCCTCTTGGCAGGCCTTTGCAATCCCAATTATCCCTGGAGCTGTGGGCTTTCTGGTTCTCCGGACCCTAACCCTAACCCTAGAAGTTGCCGACCGCGGTTTCCGGCCACGGCCCCCCCTGGGTTCTGGCTAGGAAAGCTGGGGAAGGAGCCATGTCGGTGCAGTGTCGTGCTCCTCTTGGCAGGCCTTTGCAATCCCAATTATCCCTGGAGCTGTGGGCTTTCTGGTTCTCCGGACCCTAACCCTAACCCTAACCCTAGAAGTTGCCGAGCGCGGTTTCCGGCCACGGCCCCCCCCCGGGTTCTGGCTAGGAAAGCTGGGGAAGGAGCCATGTCGGTGCAGTGTCGTGCTCCTCTTGGCAGGCCTTTGCAATCCCAATTATCCCTGGAGCTGTGGGCTTTCTGGTTCTCCGGACCCTAACCCTAACCCTAACCCTAGAAGTTGCCGACCGCGGTTTCCGGCCACGGCCCCCCCTGGGTTCTGGCTAGGAAAGCTGGGGAAGGAGCCATGTCGGTGCAGTGTCGTGCTCCTCTTGGCAGGCCTTTGCAATCCCAATTATCCCTGGAGCTGTGGGCTTTCTGGTTCTCCGGACCCTAACCCTAACCCTAACCCTAGAAGTTGCCGACCGCGGTTTCCGGCCACGGCCCCCCCTGGGTTCTGGCTAGGAAAGCTGGGGAAGGAGCCATGTCTGTGCAGTGTCGTGCTCCTCTTGGCAGGCCTTTGCAATCCCAATTATCCCTGGAGCTGTGGGCTTTCTGGTTCTCCGGACCCTAACCCTAACCCTAACCCTAGAAGTTGCCGACCGCGGTTTCTGGGCATGGCCCCCCCTGGGTTCTGGCTAGGAAAGCAGGGGAAGGAGCCATGTCTGTGCAGTGTCGTGCTCCTCTTGGCAGGCCTTTGCAATCCCAATTATCCCTGGAGCTGTGGGCTTTCTGGTTCTCCGGACCCTAACCCTAACCCTAACCCTAGAAGTTGCCGACCGCGGTTTCCGGCCACGGCCCCCCCTGGGTTCTGGCTAGGAAAGCTGGGGAAGGAGCCATGTCGGTGCAGTGTCGTGCTCCTCTTGGCAGGCCTTTGCAATCCCAATTATCCCTGGAGCTGTGGGCTTTCTGGTTCTCCGGACCCTAACCCTAACCCTAACCCTAGAAGTTGCCGACCGCGGTTTCCGGCCACGGCCCCCCCTGGGTTCTGGCTAGGAAAGCTGGGGAAGGAGCCATGTCGGTGCAGTGTCGTGCTCCTCTTGGCAGGCCTTTGCAATCCCAATTATCCCTGGAGCTGTGGGCTTTCTGGTTCTCCGGACCCTAACCCTAACCCTAACCCTAGAAGTTGCCGACCGCGGTTTCCGGCCACGGCCCCCCCTGGGTTCTGGCTAGGAAAGCTGGGGAAGGAGCCATGTCTGTGCAGTGTCGTGCTCCTCTTGGCAGGCCTTTGCAATCCCAATTATCCCTGGAGCTGTGGGCTTTCTGGTTCTCCGGACCCTAACCCTAACCCTAGAAGTTGCCGACCGCGGTTTCCGGCCACGGCTCCCCCTGGGTTCTGGCTAGGAAAGCAGGGGAAGGAGCCATTTCTGTGCAGTGTCGTGATCCTCTTGGCAGGCCTTTGCAATCCCAATTATCCCTGGAGCTGTGGGCTTTCTGGTTCTCCGGACCCTAACCCTAACCCTAACCCTAGAAGTTGCCGACCGCGGTTTCCGGCCACGGCCCCCCCTGGGTTCTGGCTAGGAAAGCTGGGGAAGGAGCCATGTCTGTGCAGTGTCGTGCTCCTCTTGGCAGGCCTTTGCAATCCCAATTATCCCTGGAGCTGTGGGCTTTCTGGTTCTCCGGACCCTAACCCTAACCCTAACCCTAGAAGTTGCCGACCGCGGTTTCCGGCCACGGCCCCCCCTGGGTTCTGGCTAGGAAAGCAGGGGAAGGAGCCATGTCTGTGCAGTGTCGTGCTCCTCTTGGCAGGCCTTTGCAATCCCAATTATCCCTGGAGCTGTGGGCTTTCTGGTTCTCCGGACCCTAACCCTAACCCTAACCCTAGAAGTTGCTGACCGCGGTTTCCGGCCACGGCCCCCCCTGGGTTCTGGCTAGGAAAGCAGGGGAAGGAGCCATGTCTGTGCAGTGTCGTGCTCCTCTTGGCAGGCCTTTGCAATCCCAATTATCCCTGGAGCTGTGGGCTTTCTGGTTCTCCGGACCCTAACCCTAACCCTAACCCTAGAAGTTGCCGACCGTGGTTTCCGGCCACGGCCCCCCCGGGTTCTGGCTAGGAAAGCTGGGGAAGGAGCCATGTCGGTGCAGTGTCGTGCTCCTCTTGGCAGGCCTTTGCAATCCCAATTATCCCTGGAGCTGTGGGCTTTCTGGTTCTCCGGACCCTAACCCTAACCCTAACCCTAGAAGTTGCCGACCGCGGTTTCCGGCCACGGCCCCCCCTGGGTTCTGGCTAGGAAAGCTGGGGAAGGAGCCATGTCGGTGCAGTGTCGTGCTCCTCTTGGCAGGCCTTTGCAATCCCAATTATCCCTGGAGCTGTGGGCTTTCTGGTTCTCCGGACCCTAACCCTAACCCTAACACTAGAAGTTGCCGACCGCGGTTTCCGGCCACGGCCCCCCCTGGGTTCTGGCTAGGAAAGCAGGGGAAGGAGCCATGTCGGTGCAGTGTCGTGCTCCTCTTGGCAGGCCTTTGCAATCCCAATTATCCCTGGAGCTGTGGGCTTTCTGGTTCTCCGGACCCTAACCCTAACCCTAACCCTAGAAGTTGCCGACCGCGGTTTCCGGCCACGGCCCCCCCTGGGTTCTGGCTAGGAAAGCAGGGGAAGGAGCCATGTCGGTGCAGTGTCGTGCTCCTCTTGGCAGGCCTTTGCAATCCCAATTATCCCTGGAGCTGTGGGCTTTCTGGTTCTCCGGACCCTAACCCTAACCCTAACCCTAGAAGCTGCCGACCGCGGTTTCCGGCCACGGCCCCCCCTGGGTTCTAGCTAGGAAAGCAGGGGAAGGAGCCATGTCGGTGCAGTGTCGTGCTCCTCTTGGCAGGCCTTTGCAATCCCAATTATCCCTGGAGCTGTGGGCTTTCTGGTTCTCTGGACCCTAACCCTAACCCTAACCCTAGAAGTTGCCGACCGCGGTTTCCGGCCACGGCCCCCCCTGGGTTCTGGCTAGGAAAGCAGGGGAAGGAGCCATGTCTGTGCAGTGTCGTGCTCCTCTTGGCAGGCCTTTGCAATCCCAATTATCCCTGGAGCTGTGGGCTTTCTGGTTCTCCGGACCCTAAACCTAACCCTAACCCTAGAAGTTGCCGACCGTGGTTTCCGGCCACGGCCCCCCCTGGGTTCTGGCTAGGAAAGCAGGGGAAGGAGCCATGTCTCTGCAGTGTCGTGCTCCTCTTGGCAGGCCTTTGCAATCCCAATTATCCCTGGAGCTGTGGGCTTTCTGGTTCTCCGGACCCTAACCCTAACCCTAACCCTAGAAGTTGCCGACCGCGGTTCCCGGCCACGGCCCTCCCTGGGTTCTGGCTAGGAAAGCAGGGGAAGGAGCCATGTCTGTGCAGTGTCGTGCTCCTCTTGGCAGGCCTTTGCAATCCCAATTATCCCTGGAGCTGTGGGCTTTCTGGTTCTCCGGACCCTAACCCTAACCCTAACCCTAGAAGTTGCCGACCGCGGTTTCCGGCCACGGCCCCCCCTGGGTTCTGGCTAGGAAAGCAGGGGAAGGAGCCATGTCGGTGCAGTGTCGTGCTCCTCTTGGCAGGCCTTTGCAATCCCAATTATCCCTGGAGCTGTGGGCTTTCTGGTTCTCCGGACCCTAAACCTAACCCTAACCCTAGAAGTTGCCGACCGCGGTTTCCGGCCACGGCCCTCCCTGGGTTCTGGCTAGGAAAGCAGGGGAAGGAGCCATGTCTGTGCAGTGTCGTGCTCCTCTTGGCAGGCCTTTGCAATCCCAATTATCCCTGGAGCTGTGGGCTTTCTGGTTCTCCGGACCCTAACCCTAACCCTAACCCTAGAAGTTGCCGACCGCGGTTTCTGGCCACGGCCCCCCCTGGGTTCTGGCTAGGAAAGCAGGGGAAGGAGCCATGTCTGTGCAGTGTCGTGCTCCTCTTGGCAGGCCTTTGCAATCCCAATTATCCCTGGAGCTGTGGGCTTTCTGGTTCTCCGGACCCTAACCCTAACCCTAGAAGTTGCCGACCGCGGTTTCCGGCCACGGCCCCCCCTGGGTTCTGGCTAGGAAAGCAGGGGAAGGAGCCATGTCTGTGCAGTGTCGTGCTCCTCTTGGCAGGCCTTTGCAATCCCAATTATCCCTGGAGCTGTGGGCTTTCTGGTTCTCCGGACCCTAACCCTAACCCTAACCCTAGAAGTTGCCGACCGCGGTTTCCGGCCACGGCCCCCCCTGGTTTCTGGCTAGGAAAGCTGGGGAAGGAGCCATGTCGGTGCAGTGTCGTGCTCCTCTTGGCAGGCCTTTGCAATCCCAATTATCCCTGGAGCTGTGGGCTTTCTGGTTCTCCGGACCCTAACCCTAACCCTAACCCTAGAAGTTGCCGACCGCGGTTTCCGGCCACGGCCCCCCCTGGGTTCTGGCTAGGAAAGCAGGGGAAGGAGCCATGTCTGTGCAGTGTCGTGCTCCTCTTGGCAGGCCTTTGCAATCCCAATTATCCCTGGAGCTGTGGGCTTTCTGGTTCTCCGGACCCTAACCCTAACCCTAACCCTAGAAGTTGCCGAGCGCGGTTTCCGGCCACGGCCCCCCCTGGGTTCTGGCTAGGAAAGCTGGGGAAGGAGCCATGTCTGTGCAGTGTCGTGCTCCTCTTGGCAGGCCTTTGCAATCCCAATTATCCCTGGAGCTGTGGGCTTTCTGGTTCTCCGGACCCTAACCCTAACCCTAACCCTAGAAGTTGCCGACCGCGGTTTCCGGCCACGGCCCCCCCTGGGTTCTGGCTAGGAAAGCAGGGGAAGGAGCCATGTCTGTGCAGTGTCGTGCTCCTCTTGGCAGGCCTTTGCAATCCCAATTATCCCTGGAGCTGTGGGCTTTCTGGTTCTCCGGACCCTAACCCTAACCCTAACCCTAGAAGTTGCCGACCGCGGTTTCCGGCCACGGCCCCCCCTGGGTTCTGGCTAGGAAAGCTGTGGAAGGAGCCATGTCGGTGCAGTGTCGTGCTCCTCTTGGCAGGCCTTTGCAATCCCAATTATCCCTGGAGCTGTGGGCTTTCTGGTTCTCCGGACCCTAACCCTAACCCTAACCCTAGAAGTTGCCGACCGCGGTTTCCGGCCACGGCCCCCCCTGGGTTCTGGCTAGGAAAGCAGGGGAAGGAGCCATGTCTGTGCAGTGTCGTGCTCCTCTTGGCAGGCCTTTGCAATCCCAATTATCCCTGGAGCTGTGGGCTTTCTGGTTCTCCGGACCCTAACCCTAACCCTAGAAGTTGCCGAGCGCGGTTTCCGGCCACGGCCCCCCCTGGGTTCTGGCTAGGAAAGCTGGGGAAGGAGCCATGTCGGTGCAGTGTCGTGCTCCTCTTGGCAGGCCTTTGCAATCCCAATTATCCCTGGAGCTGTGGGCTTTCTGGTTCTCTGGACCCTAACCCTAACCCTAACCCTAGAAGTTGCCGACCGTGGTTTCCGGCCACGGCCCCCCCTGGGTTCTGGCTAGGAAAGCTGGGGAAGGAGCCATGTCTGTGCAGTGTCGTGCTCCTCTTGGCAGGCCTTTGCAATCCCAATTATCCCTGGAGCTGTGGGCTTTCTGGTTCTCCGGACCCTAACCCTAACCCTAACCCTAGAAGTTGCCGACCGCGGTTTCCGGCCACGGCCCCCCCTGGGTTCTGGCTAGGAAAGCTGGGGAAGGAGCCATGTCTGTGCAGTGTCGTGCTCCTCTTGGCAGGCCTTTGCAATCCCAATTATCCCTGGAGCTGTGGGCTTTCTGGTTCTCCGGACCCTAACCCTAACCCTAACCCTAGAAGTTGCCGACCGCGGTTTCCGGCCACGGCCCCCCCTGGGTTCTGGCTAGGAAAGCAGGGGAAGGAGCCATGTCTGTGCAGTGTCGTGCTCCTCTTGGCAGGCCTTTGCAATCCCAATTATCCCTGGAGCTGTGGGCTTTCTGGTTCTCCGGACCCTAACCCTAACCCTAACCCTAGAAGTTGCCGAGCGCGGTTTCCGGCCACGGCCCCCCCTGGGTTCTGGCTAGGAAAGCAGGGGAAGGAGCCATGTCGGTGCAGTGTCGTGCTCCTCTTGGCAGGCCTTTGCAATCCCAATTATCCCTGGAGCTGTGGGCTTTCTGGTTCTCCGGACCCTAACCCTAACCCTAACCCTAGAAGTTGCCGACCGCGGTTTCCGGCCACGGCCCCCCCTGGGTTCTGGCTAGGAAAGCAGGGGAAGGAGCCATGTCTCTGCAGTGTCGTGCTCCTCTTGGCAGGCCTTTGCAATCCCAATTATCCCTGGAGCTGTGGGCTTTCTGGTTCTCCGGACCCTAACCCTAACCCTAGAAGTTGCCGAGCGCGGTTTCCGGCCACGGCCCCCCCTGGGTTCTGGCTAGGAAAGCTGGGGAAGGAGCCATGTCTGTGCAGTGTCGTGCTCCTCTTGGCAGGCCTTTGCAATCCCAATTATCCCTGGAGCTGTGGGCTTTCTGGTTCTCTGGACCCTAACCCTAACCCTAACCCTAGAAGTTGCCGACCGTGGTTTCCGGCCACGGCCCCCCCTGGGTTCTGGCTAGGAAAGCTGGGGAAGGAGCCATGTCTGTGCAGTGTCGTGCTCCTCTTGGCAGGCCTTTGCAATCCCAATTATCCCTGGAGCTGTGGGCTTTCTGGTTCTCCGGACCCTAACCCTAACCCTAACCCTAGAAGTTGCCGACCGCGGTTTCCGGCCACGGCCCCCCCTGGGTTCTGGCTAGGAAAGCTGGGGAAGGAGCCATGTCTGTGCAGTGTCGTGCTCCTCTTGGCAGGCCTTTGCAATCCCAATTATCCCTGGAGCTGTGGGCTTTCTGGTTCTCCGGACCCTAACCCTAACCCTAACCCTAGAAGTTGCCGACCGCGGTTTCCGGCCACGGCCCCCCCTGGGTTCTGGCTAGGAAAGCAGGGGAAGGAGCCATGTCTGTGCAGTGTCGTGCTCCTCTTGGCAGGCCTTTGCAATCCCAATTATCCCTGGAGCTGTGGGCTTTCTGGTTCTCCGGACCCTAACCCTAACCCTAACCCTAGAAGTTGCCGAGCGCGGTTTCCGGCCACGGCCCCCCCTGGGTTCTGGCTAGGAAAGCTGGGGAAGGAGCCATGTCGGTGCAGTGTCGTGCTCCTCTTGGCAGGCCTTTGCAATCCCAATTATCCCTGGAGCTGTGGGCTTTCTGGTTCTCCGGACCCTAACCCTAACCCTAACCCTAGAAGTTGCCGACCGCGGTTTCCGGCCACGGCCCCCCCTGGGTTCTGGCTAGGAAAGCAGGGGAAGGAGCCATGTCTGTGCAGTGTCGTGCTCCTCTTGGCAGGCCTTTGCAATCGCAATTATCCCTGGAGCTGTGGGCTTTCTGGTTGTACGGACCCTAACCCTAACCCTAACCCTAGAAGTTGCCGACCGCGGTTTCCGGCCACGGCCCCCCCTGGGTTCTGGCTAGGAAAGCAGGGGAAGGAGCCATGTCGGTGCAGTGTCGTGCTCCTCTTGGCAGGCCTTTGCAATCCCAATTATCCCTGGAGCTGTGGGCTTTCTGGTTCTCCGGACCCTAACCCTAACCCTAGAAGTTGCCGACCGCGGTTTCCGGCCACGGCCCCCCCTGGGTTCTGGCTAGGAAAGCAGGGGAAGGAGCCATGTCTGTCCAGTGTCGTGCTCCTCTTGGCAGGCCTTTGCAATCCCAATTATCCCTGGAGCTGTGGGCTTTCTGGTTCTCCGGACCCTAACCCTAACCCTAACCCTAGAAGTTGCCGAGCGCGGTTTCCGGCCACGGCCCCCCCTGGGTTCTGGCTAGGAAAGCAGGGGAAGGAGCCATGTCGGTGCAGTGTCGTGCTCCTCTTGGCAGGCCTTTGCAATCCCAATTATCCCTGGAGCTGTGGGCTTTCTGGTTCTCCGGACCCTAACCCTAACCCTAACCCTAGAAGTTGCCGACCGCGGTTTCCGGCCACGGCCCCCCCTGGGTTCTGGCTAGGAAAGCAGGGGAAGGAGCCATGTCTGTGCAGTGTCGTGCTCCTCTTGGCAGGCCTTTGCAATCCCAATTATCCCTGGAGCTGTGGGCTTTCTGGTTCTCCGGACCCTAACCCTAACCCTAGAAGTTGCCGAGCGCGGTTTCCGGCCACGGCCCCCCCTGGGTTCTGGCTAGGAAAGCTGGGGAAGGAGCCATGTCGGTGCAGTGTCGTGCTCCTCTTGGCAGGCCTTTGCAATCCCAATTATCCCTGGAGCTGTGGGCTTTCTGGTTCTCTGGACCCTAACCCTAACCCTAACCCTAGAAGTTGCCGACCGTGGTTTCCGGCCACGGCCCCCCCTGGGTTCTGGCTAGGAAAGCTGGGGAAGGAGCCATGTCTGTGCAGTGTCGTGCTCCTCTTGGCAGGCCTTTGCAATCCCAATTATCCCTGGAGCTGTGGGCTTTCTGGTTCTCCGGACCCTAACCCTAACCCTAACCCTAGAAGTTGCCGACCGCGGTTTCCGGCCACGGCCCCCCCTGGGTTCTGGCTAGGAAAGCTGGGGAAGGAGCCATGTCTGTGCAGTGTCGTGCTCCTCTTGGCAGGCCTTTGCAATCCCAATTATCCCTGGAGCTGTGGGCTTTCTGGTTCTCCGGACCCTAACCCTAACCCTAACCCTAGAAGTTGCCGACCGCGGTTTCCGGCCACGGCCCCCCCTGGGTTCTGGCTAGGAAAGCAGGGGAAGGAGCCATGTCTGTGCAGTGTCGTGCTCCTCTTGGCAGGCCTTTGCAATCCCAATTATCCCTGGAGCTGTGGGCTTTCTGGTTCTCCGGACCCTAACCCTAACCCTAACCCTAGAAGTTGCCGAGCGCGGTTTCCGGCCACGGCCCCCCCTGGGTTCTGGCTAGGAAAGCAGGGGAAGGAGCCATGTCGGTGCAGTGTCGTGCTCCTCTTGGCAGGCCTTTGCAATCCCAATTATCCCTGGAGCTGTGGGCTTTCTGGTTCTCCGGACCCTAACCCTAACCCTAACCCTAGAAGTTGCCGACCGCGGTTTCCGGCCACGGCCCCCCCTGGGTTCTGGCTAGGAAAGCAGGGGAAGGAGCCATGTCTGTCCAGTGTCGTGCTCCTCTTGGCAGGCCTTTGCAATCCCAATTATCCCTGGAGCTGTGGGCTTTCTGGTTCTCCGGACCCTAACCCTAACCCTAGAAGTTGCCGAGCGCGGTTTCCGGCCACGGCCCCCCCTGGGTTCTGGCTAGGAAAGCTGGGGAAGGAGCCATGTCTGTGCAGTGTCGTGCTCCTCTTGGCAGGCCTTTGCAATCCCAATTATCCCTGGAGCTGTGGGCTTTCTGGTTCTCTGGACCCTAACCCTAACCCTAACCCTAGAAGTTGCCGACCGTGGTTTCCGGCCACGGCCCCCCCTGGGTTCTGGCTAGGAAAGCTGGGGAAGGAGCCATGTCTGTGCAGTGTCGTGCTCCTCTTGGCAGGCCTTTGCAATCCCAATTATCCCTGGAGCTGTGGGCTTTCTGGTTCTCCGGACCCTAACCCTAACCCTAACCCTAGAAGTTGCCGACCGCGGTTTCCGGCCACGGCCCCCCCTGGGTTCTGGCTAGGAAAGCTGGGGAAGGAGCCATGTCTGTGCAGTGTCGTGCTCCTCTTGGCAGGCCTTTGCAATCCCAATTATCCCTGGAGCTGTGGGCTTTCTGGTTCTCCGGACCCTAACCCTAACCCTAACCCTAGAAGTTGCCGACCGCGGTTTCCGGCCACGGCCCCCCCTGGGTTCTGGCTAGGAAAGCAGGGGAAGGAGCCATGTCTGTGCAGTGTCGTGCTCCTCTTGGCAGGCCTTTGCAATCCCAATTATCCCTGGAGCTGTGGGCTTTCTGGTTCTCCGGACCCTAACCCTAACCCTAACCCTAGAAGTTGCCGAGCGCGGTTTCCGGCCACGGCCCCCCCTGGGTTCTGGCTAGGAAAGCTGGGGAAGGAGCCATGTCGGTGCAGTGTCGTGCTCCTCTTGGCAGGCCTTTGCAATCCCAATTATCCCTGGAGCTGTGGGCTTTCTGGTTCTCCGGACCCTAACCCTAACCCTAACCCTAGAAGTTGCCGACCGCGGTTTCCGGCCACGGCCCCCCCTGGGTTCTGGCTAGGAAAGCAGGGGAAGGAGCCATGTCTGTGCAGTGTCGTGCTCCTCTTGGCAGGCCTTTGCAATCGCAATTATCCCTGGAGCTGTGGGCTTTCTGGTTGTACGGACCCTAACCCTAACCCTAACCCTAGAAGTTGCCGACCGCGGTTTCCGGCCACGGCCCCCCCTGGGTTCTGGCTAGGAAAGCAGGGGAAGGAGCCATGTCGGTGCAGTGTCGTGCTCCTCTTGGCAGGCCTTTGCAATCCCAATTATCCCTGGAGCTGTGGGCTTTCTGGTTCTCCGGACCCTAACCCTAACCCTAGAAGTTGCCGACCGCGGTTTCCGGCCACGGCCCCCCCTGGGTTCTGGCTAGGAAAGCAGGGGAAGGAGCCATGTCTGTCCAGTGTCGTGCTCCTCTTGGCAGGCCTTTGCAATCCCAATTATCCCTGGAGCTGTGGGCTTTCTGGTTCTCCGGACCCTAACCCTAACCCTAACCCTAGAAGTTGCCGAGCGCGGTTTCCGGCCACGGCCCCCCCTGGGTTCTGGCTAGGAAAGCAGGGGAAGGAGCCATGTCGGTGCAGTGTCGTGCTCCTCTTGGCAGGCCTTTGCAATCCCAATTATCCCTGGAGCTGTGGGCTTTCTGGTTCTCCGGACCCTAACCCTAACCCTAACCCTAGAAGTTGCCGACCGCGGTTTCCGGCCACGGCCCCCCCTGGGTTCTGGCTAGGAAAGCAGGGGAAGGAGCCATGTCTGTGCAGTGTCGTGCTCCTCTTGGCAGGCCTTTGCAATCCCAATTATCCCTGGAGCTGTGGGCTTTCTGGTTGTACGGACCCTAACCCTAACCCTAACCCTAGAAGTTGCCGACCGCGGTTTCCGGCCACGGCCCCGCCTGGGTTCTGGCTAGGAAAGCTGGGGAAGGAGCCATGTCGGTGCAGTGTCGTGCTCCTCTTGGCAGGCCTTTGCAATCCCAATTATCCCTGGAGCTGTGGGCTTTCTGGTTCTCCGGACCCTAACCCTAACCCTAGAAGTTGCCGACCGCGGTTTCCGGCCACGGCTCCCCCTGGGTTCTGGCTAGGAAAGCAGGGGAAGGAGCCATTTCTGTGCAGTGTCGTGCTCCTCTTGGCAGGCCTTTGCAATCCCAATTATCCCTGGAGCTGTGGGCTTTCTGGTTCTCCGGACCCTAACCCTAACCCTAACCCTAGAAGTTGCCGACCGCGGTTTCCGGCCACGGCCCCCCCTGGGTTCTGGCTAGGAAAGCAGGGGAAGGAGCCATGTCGGTGCAGTGTCGTGCTCCTCTTGGCAGGCCTTTGCAATCCCAATTATCCCTGGAGCTGTGGGCTTTCTGGTTCTCCGGACCCTAACCCTAACCCTAGAAGTTGCCGACCGCGGTTTCCGGCCACGGCCCCCCCTGGGTTCTGGCTAGGAAAGCTGGGGAAGGAGCCATGTCGGTGCAGTGTCGTGCTCCTCTTGGCAGGCCTTTGCAATCCCAATTATCCCTGGAGCTGTGGGCTTTCTGGTTCTCCGGACCCTAACCCTAACCCTAACCCTAGAAGTTGCCGACCGCGGTTTCCGGCCACGGCCCCCCCTGGGTTCTGGCTAGGAAAGCAGGGGAAGGAGCCACGTCTGTGCAGTGTCGTGCTCCTCTTGGCAGGCCTTTGCAACCCCAATTATCCCTGGAGCTGTGGGCTTTCTGGTTCTCCGGACCCTAACCCTAACCCTAGAAGTTGCCGAGCGCGGTTTCCGGCCACGGCCCCCCCTGGGTTCTGGCTAGGAAAGCTGGGGAAGGAGCCATGTCGGTGCAGTGTCGTGCTCCTCTTGGCAGGCCTTTGCAATCCCAATTATCCCTGGAGCTGTGGGCTTTCTGGTTCTCCGGACCCTAACCCTAACCCTAACCCTAGAAGTTGCCGACCGCGGTTTCCGGCCACGGCCCCCCCGGGTTCTGGCTAGGAAAGCTGGGGAAGGAGCCATGTCTGTGCAGTGTCGTGCTCCTCTTGGCAGGCCTTTGCAATCCCAATTATCCCTGGAGCTGTGGGCTTTCTGGTTCTCCGGACCCTAACCCTAACCCTAACCCTAGAAGTTGCCGAGCGCGGTTTCCGGCCACGGCCCCCCCTGGGTTCTGGCTAGGAAAGCAGGGGAAGGAGCCATGTCGGTGCAGTGTCGTGCTCCTCCTGGCAGGCCTTTGCAATCCCAATTATCCCTGGAGCTGTGGGCTTTCTGGTTCTCCGGACCCTAACCCTAACCCTAACCCTAGAAGTTGCCGACCGCGGTTTCCGGCCACGGCCCCCCCTGGGTTCTGGCTAGGAAAGCAGGGGAAGGAGCCATGTCGGTGCAGTGTCGTGCTCCTCTTGGCAGGCCTTTGCAATCCCAATTATCCCTGGAGCTGTGGGCTTTCTGGTTCTCCGGACCCTAACCCTAACCCTAACCCTAGAAGTTGCCGAGCGTGGTTTCCGGCCACGGCCCCCCCTGGGTTCTGGCTAGGAAAGCAGGGGAAGGAGCCATGTCTGTGCCGTGTCGTGCTCCTCTTGGCAGGCCTTTGCAATCCCAATTATCCCTGGAGCTGTGGGCTTTCTGGTTGTACGGACCCTAACCCTAACCCTAACCCTAGAAGTTGCCGACCGCGGTTTCCGGCCACGGCCCCCCCTGGGTTCTGGCTAGGAAAGCTGGGGAAGGAGCCATGTCTGTGCAGTGTCGTGCTCCTCTTGGCAGGCCTTTGCAATCCCAATTATCCCTGGAGCTGTGGGCTTTCTGGTTCTCCGGACCCTAACCCTAACCCTAGAAGTTGCCGACCGCGGTTTCCGGCCACGGCTCCCCCTGGGTTCTGGCTAGGAAAGCAGGGGAAGGAGCCATGTCGGTGCAGTGTCGTGCTCCTCTTGGCAGGCCTTTGCAATCCCAATTATCCCTGGAGCTGTGGGCTTTCTGGTTCTCCGGACCCTAACCCTAACCCTAACCCTAGAAGTTGCCGAGCGTGGTTTCCGGCCACGGCCCCCCCTGGGTTCTGGCTAGGAAAGCAGGGGAAGGAGCCATGTCTGTGCCGTGTCGTGCTCCTCTTGGCAGGCCTTTGCAATCCCAATTATCCCTGGAGCTGTGGGCTTTCTGGTTGTACGGACCCTAACCCTAACCCTAACCCTAGAAGTTGCCGACCGCGGTTTCCGGCCACGGCCCCCCCTGGGTTCTGGCTAGGAAAGCTGGGGAAGGAGCCATGTCTGTGCAGTGTCGTGCTCCTCTTGGCAGGCCTTTGCAATCCCAATTATCCCTGGAGCTGTGGGCTTTCTGGTTCTCCGGACCCTAACCCTAACCCTAGAAGTTGCCGACCGCGGTTTCCGGCCACGGCCCCCCCTGGGTTCTGGCTAGGAAAGCAGGGGAAGGAGCCATTTCTGTGCAGTGTCGTGCTCCTCTTGGCAGGCCTTTGCAATCCCAATTATCCCTGGAGCTGTGGGCTTTCTGGTTCTCCGGACCCTAACCCTAACCCTAACCCTAGAAGTTGCCGACCGCGGTTTCCGGCCACGGCCCCCCCCGGGTTCTGGCTAGGAAAGCTGGGGAAGGAGCCATGTCTGTGCAGTGTCGTGCTCCTCTTGGCAGGCCTTTGCAATCCCAATTATCCCTGGAGCTGTGGGCTTTCTGGTTCTCCGGACCCTAACCCTAACCCTAACCCTAGAAGTTGCCGACCGCGGTTTCCGGCCACGGCCCCCCCTGGGTTCTGGCTAGGAAAGCTGGGGAAGGAGCCATGTCTGTGCAGTGTCGTGCTCCTCTTGGCAGGCCTTTGCAATCCCAATTATCCCTGGAGCTGTGGGCTTTCTGGTTCTCCGGACCCTAACCCTAACCCTAGAAGTTGCCGACCGCGGTTTCCGGCCACGGCTCCCCCTGGGTTCTGGCTAGGAAAGCAGGGGAAGGAGCCATTTCTGTGCAGTGTCGTGCTCCTCTTGGCAGGCCTTTGCAATCCCAATTATCCCTGGAGCTGTGGGCTTTCTGGTTCTCCGGACCCTAACCCTAACCCTAACCCTAGAAGTTGCCGACCGCGGTTTCCGGCCACGGCCCCCCCTGGGTTCTGGCTAGGAAAGCTGGGGAAGGAGCCATGTCGGTGCAGTGTCGTGCTCCTCTTGGCAGGCCTTTGCAATCCCAATTATCCCTGGAGCTGTGGGCTTTCTGGTTCTCCGGACCCTAACCCTAACCCTAACCCTAGAAGTTGCCGACCGCGGTTTCCGGCCACGGCCCCCCCTGGGTTCTGGCTAGGAAAGCAGGGGAAGGAGCCACGTCGGTGCAGTGTCGTGCTCCTCTTGGCAGGCCTTTGCAATCCCAATTATCCCTGGAGCTGTGGGCTTTCTGGTTCTCCGGACCCTAACCCTAACCCTAGAAGTTGCCGAGCGCGGTTTCCGGCCACGGCCCCCCCTGGGTTCTGGCTAGGAAAGCTGGGGAAGGAGCCATGTCGGTGCAGTGTCGTGCTCCTCTTGGCAGGCCTTTGCAATCCCAATTATCCCTGGAGCTGTGGGCTTTCTGGTTCTCCGGACCCTAACCCTAACCCTAGAAGTTGCCGACCGCGGTTTCCGGCCACGGCCCCCCCTGGGTTCTGGCTAGGAAAGCTGGGGAAGGAGCCATGTCGGTGCAGTGTCGTGCTCCTCTTGGCAGGCCTTTGCAATCCCAATTATCCCTGGAGCTGTGGGCTTTCTGGTTCTCCGGACCCTAACCCTAACCCTAACCCTAGAAGTTGCCGACCGCGGTTTCCGGCCACGGCCCCCCCTGGGTTCTGGCTAGGAAAGCAGGGGAAGGAGCCACGTCTGTGCAGTGTCGTGCTCCTCTTGGCAGGCCTTTGCAACCCCAATTATCCCTGGAGCTGTGGGCTTTCTGGTTCTCCGGACCCTAACCCTAACCCTAGAAGTTGCCGAGCGCGGTTTCCGGCCACGGCCCCCCCTGGGTTCTGGCTAGGAAAGCTGGGGAAGGAGCCATGTCGGTGCAGTGTCGTGCTCCTCTTGGCAGGCCTTTGCAATCCCAATTATCCCTGGAGCTGTGGGCTTTCTGGTTCTCCGGACCCTAACCCTAACCCTAACCCTAGAAGTTGCCGACCGCGGTTTCCGGCCACGGCCCCCCCGGGTTCTGGCTAGGAAAGCTGGGGAAGGAGCCATGTCTGTGCAGTGTCGTGCTCCTCTTGGCAGGCCTTTGCAATCCCAATTATCCCTGGAGCTGTCGGCTTTCTGGTTCTCCGGACCCTAACCCTAACCCTAACCCTAGAAGTTGCCGAGCGCGGTTTCCGGCCACGGCCCCCCCTGGGTTCTGGCTAGGAAAGCAGGGGAAGGAGCCATGTCGGTGCAGTGTCGTGCTCCTCTTGGCAGGCCTTTGCAATCCCAATTATCCCTGGAGCTGTGGGCTTTCTGGTTCTCCGGACCCTAACCCTAACCCTAACCCTAGAAGTTGCCGACCGCGGTTTCCGGCCACGGCTCCCCCTGGGTTCTGGCTAGGAAAGCAGGGGAAGGAGCCATTTCTGTGCAGTGTCGTGCTCCTCTTGGCAGGCCTTTGCAATCCCAATTATCCCTGGAGCTGTGGGCTTTCTGGTTCTCCGGACCCTAACCCTAACCCTAACCCTAGAAGTTGCCGACCGCGGTTTCCGGCCACGGCCCCCCCTGGGTTCTGGCTAGGAAAGCAGGGGAAGGAGCCATGTCGGTGCAGTGTCGTGCTCCTCTTGGCAGGCCTTTGCAATCCCAATTATCCCTGGAGCTGTGGGCTTTCTGGTTCTCCGGACCCTAACCCTAACCCTAACCCTAGAAGTTGCCGACCGCGGTTTCCGGCCACGGCCCCCCCCGGGTTCTGGCTAGGAAAGCTGGGGAAGGAGCCATGTCTGTGCAGTGTCGTGCTCCTCTTGGCAGGCCTTTGCAATCCCAATTATCCCTGGAGCTGTGGGCTTTCTGGTTCTCCGGACCCTAACCCTAACCCTAACCCTAGAAGTTGCCGACCGCGGTTTCCGGCCACGGCCCCCCCTGGGTTCTGGCTAGGAAAGCTGGGGAAGGAGCCATGTCTGTGCAGTGTCGTGCTCCTCTTGGCAGGCCTTTGCAATCCCAATTATCCCTGGAGCTGTGGGCTTTCTGGTTCTCCGGACCCTAACCCTAACCCTAGAAGTTGCCGAGCGCGGTTTCCGGCCACGGCCCCCCCTGGGTTCTGGCTAGGAAAGCTGGGGAAGGAGCCATGTCGGTGCAGTGTCGTGCTCCTCTTGGCAGGCCTTTGCAATCCCAATTATCCCTGGAGCTGTGGGCTTTCTGGTTCTCCGGACCCTAACCCTAACCCTAACCCTAGAAGTTGCCGACCGCGGTTTCCGGCCACGGCCCCCCCGGGTTCTGGCTAGGAAAGCTGGGGAAGGAGCCATGTCTGTGCAGTGTCGTGCTCCTCTTGGCAGGCCTTTGCAATCCCAATTATCCCTGGAGCTGTGGGCTTTCTGGTTCTCCGGACCCTAACCCTAACCCTAACCCTAGAAGTTGCCGAGCGCGGTTTCCGGCCACGGCCCCCCCTGGGTTCTGGCTAGGAAAGCAGGGGAAGGAGCCATGTCGGTGCAGTGTCGTGCTCCTCCTGGCAGGCCTTTGCAATCCCAATTATCCCTGGAGCTGTGGGCTTTCTGGTTCTCCGGACCCTAACCCTAACCCTAACCCTAGAAGTTGCCGACCGCGGTTTCCGGCCACGGCCCCCCCTGGGTTCTGGCTAGGAAAGCAGGGGAAGGAGCCATGTCGGTGCAGTGTCGTGCTCCTCTTGGCAGGCCTTTGCAATCCCAATTATCCCTGGAGCTGTGGGCTTTCTGGTTCTCCGGACCCTAACCCTAACCCTAACCCTAGAAGTTGCCGAGCGTGGTTTCCGGCCACGGCCCCCCCTGGGTTCTGGCTAGGAAAGCAGGGGAAGGAGCCATGTCTGTGCCGTGTCGTGCTCCTCTTGGCAGGCCTTTGCAATCCCAATTATCCCTGGAGCTGTGGGCTTTCTGGTTGTACGGACCCTAACCCTAACCCTAACCCTAGAAGTTGCCGACCGCGGTTTCCGGCCACGGCCCCCCCTGGGTTCTGGCTAGGAAAGCTGGGGAAGGAGCCATGTCTGTGCAGTGTCGTGCTCCTCTTGGCAGGCCTTTGCAATCCCAATTATCCCTGGAGCTGTGGGCTTTCTGGTTCTCCGGACCCTAACCCTAACCCTAGAAGTTGCCGACCGCGGTTTCCGGCCACGGCTCCCCCTGGGTTCTGGCTAGGAAAGCAGGGGAAGGAGCCATGTCGGTGCAGTGTCGTGCTCCTCTTGGCAGGCCTTTGCAATCCCAATTATCCCTGGAGCTGTGGGCTTTCTGGTTCTCCGGACCCTAACCCTAACCCTAACCCTAGAAGTTGCCGAGCGTGGTTTCCGGCCACGGCCCCCCCTGGGTTCTGGCTAGGAAAGCAGGGGAAGGAGCCATGTCTGTGCCGTGTCGTGCTCCTCTTGGCAGGCCTTTGCAATCCCAATTATCCCTGGAGCTGTGGGCTTTCTGGTTGTACGGACCCTAACCCTAACCCTAACCCTAGAAGTTGCCGACCGCGGTTTCCGGCCACGGCCCCCCCTGGGTTCTGGCTAGGAAAGCAGGGGAAGGAGCCATGTCGGTGCAGTGTCGTGCTCCTCTTGGCAGGCCTTTGCAATCCCAATTATCCCTGGAGCTGTGGGCTTTCTGGTTCTCCGGACCCTAACCCTAACCCTAACCCTAGAAGTTGCCGACCGCGGTTTCCGGCCACGGCCCCCCCCGGGTTCTGGCTAGGAAAGCTGGGGAAGGAGCCATGTCTGTGCAGTGTCGTGCTCCTCTTGGCAGGCCTTTGCAATCCCAATTATCCCTGGAGCTGTGGGCTTTCTGGTTCTCCGGACCCTAACCCTAACCCTAACCCTAGAAGTTGCCGACCGCGGTTTCCGGCCACGGCCCCCCCTGGGTTCTGGCTAGGAAAGCTGGGGAAGGAGCCATGTCTGTGCAGTGTCGTGCTCCTCTTGGCAGGCCTTTGCAATCCCAATTATCCCTGGAGCTGTGGGCTTTCTGGTTCTCCGGACCCTAACCCTAACCCTAGAAGTTGCCGACCGCGGTTTCCGGCCACGGCTCCCCCTGGGTTCTGGCTAGGAAAGCAGGGGAAGGAGCCATTTCTGTGCAGTGTCGTGCTCCTCTTGGCAGGCCTTTGCAATCCCAATTATCCCTGGAGCTGTGGGCTTTCTGGTTCTCCGGACCCTAACCCTAACCCTAACCCTAGAAGTTGCCGACCGCGGTTTCCGGCCACGGCCCCCCCTGGGTTCTGGCTAGGAAAGCTGGGGAAGGAGCCATGTCGGTGCAGTGTCGTGCTCCTCTTGGCAGGCCTTTGCAATCCCAATTATCCCTGGAGCTGTGGGCTTTCTGGTTCTCCGGACCCTAACCCTAACCCTAACCCTAGAAGTTGCCGACCGCGGTTTCCGGCCACGGCCCCCCCTGGGTTCTGGCTAGGAAAGCAGGGGAAGGAGCCACGTCTGTGCAGTGTCGTGCTCCTCTTGGCAGGCCTTTGCAATCCCAATTATCCCTGGAGCTGTGGGCTTTCTGGTTCTCCGGACCCTAACCCTAACCCTAGAAGTTGCCGAGCGCGGTTTCCGGCCACGGCCCCCCCTGGGTTCTGGCTAGGAAAGCTGGGGAAGGAGCCATGTCGGTGCAGTGTCGTGCTCCTCTTGGCAGGCCTTTGCAATCCCAATTATCCCTGGAGCTGTGGGCTTTCTGGTTCTCCGGACCCTAACCCTAACCCTAGAAGTTGCCGACCGCGGTTTCCGGCCACGGCCCCCCCTGGGTTCTGGCTAGGAAAGCTGGGGAAGGAGCCATGTCGGTGCAGTGTCGTGCTCCTCTTGGCAGGCCTTTGCAATCCCAATTATCCCTGGAGCTGTGGGCTTTCTGGTTCTCCGGACCCTAACCCTAACCCTAACCCTAGAAGTTGCCGACCGCGGTTTCCGGCCACGGCCCCCCCTGGGTTCTGGCTAGGAAAGCAGGGGAAGGAGCCACGTCTGTGCAGTGTCGTGCTCCTCTTGGCAGGCCTTTGCAACCCCAATTATCCCTGGAGCTGTGGGCTTTCTGGTTCTCCGGACCCTAACCCTAACCCTAGAAGTTGCCGAGCGCGGTTTCCGGCCACGGCCCCCCCTGGGTTCTGGCTAGGAAAGCTGGGGAAGGAGCCATGTCGGTGCAGTGTCGTGCTCCTCTTGGCAGGCCTTTGCAATCCCAATTATCCCTGGAGCTGTGGGCTTTCTGGTTCTCCGGACCCTAACCCTAACCCTAACCCTAGAAGTTGCCGACCGCGGTTTCCGGCCACGGCCCCCCCGGGTTCTGGCTAGGAAAGCTGGGGAAGGAGCCATGTCTGTGCAGTGTCGTGCTCCTCTTGGCAGGCCTTTGCAATCCCAATTATCCCTGGAGCTGTCGGCTTTCTGGTTCTCCGGACCCTAACCCTAACCCTAACCCTAGAAGTTGCCGAGCGCGGTTTCCGGCCACGGCCCCCCCTGGGTTCTGGCTAGGAAAGCAGGGGAAGGAGCCATGTCGGTGCAGTGTCGTGCTCCTCTTGGCAGGCCTTTGCAATCCCAATTATCCCTGGAGCTGTGGGCTTTCTGGTTCTCCGGACCCTAACCCTAACCCTAACCCTAGAAGTTGCCGACCGCGGTTTCCGGCCACGGCTCCCCCTGGGTTCTGGCTAGGAAAGCAGGGGAAGGAGCCATTTCTGTGCAGTGTCGTGCTCCTCTTGGCAGGCCTTTGCAATCCCAATTATCCCTGGAGCTGTGGGCTTTCTGGTTCTCCGGACCCTAACCCTAACCCTAACCCTAGAAGTTGCCGACCGCGGTTTCCGGCCACGGCCCCCCCTGGGTTCTGGCTAGGAAAGCAGGGGAAGGAGCCATGTCGGTGCAGTGTCGTGCTCCTCTTGGCAGGCCTTTGCAATCCCAATTATCCCTGGAGCTGTGGGCTTTCTGGTTCTCCGGACCCTAACCCTAACCCTAACCCTAGAAGTTGCCGACCGCGGTTTCCGGCCACGGCCCCCCCCGGGTTCTGGCTAGGAAAGCTGGGGAAGGAGCCATGTCTGTGCAGTGTCGTGCTCCTCTTGGCAGGCCTTTGCAATCCCAATTATCCCTGGAGCTGTGGGCTTTCTGGTTCTCCGGACCCTAACCCTAACCCTAACCCTAGAAGTTGCCGACCGCGGTTTCCGGCCACGGCCCCCCCTGGGTTCTGGCTAGGAAAGCTGGGGAAGGAGCCATGTCTGTGCAGTGTCGTGCTCCTCTTGGCAGGCCTTTGCAATCCCAATTATCCCTGGAGCTGTGGGCTTTCTGGTTCTCCGGACCCTAACCCTAACCCTAGAAGTTGCCGACCGCGGTTTCCGGCCACGGCTCCCCCTGGGTTCTGGCTAGGAAAGCAGGGGAAGGAGCCATTTCTGTGCAGTGTCGTGCTCCTCTTGGCAGGCCTTTGCAATCCCAATTATCCCTGGAGCTGTGGGCTTTCTGGTTCTCCGGACCCTAACCCTAACCCTAACCCTAGAAGTTGCCGACCGCGGTTTCCGGCCACGGCCCCCCCTGGGTTCTGGCTAGGAAAGCTGGGGAAGGAGCCATGTCGGTGCAGTGTCGTGCTCCTCTTGGCAGGCCTTTGCAATCCCAATTATCCCTGGAGCTGTGGGCTTTCTGGTTCTCCGGACCCTAACCCTAACCCTAACCCTAGAAGTTGCCGACCGCGGTTTCCGGCCACGGCCCCCCCTGGGTTCTGGCTAGGAAAGCAGGGGAAGGAGCCACGTCTGTGCAGTGTCGTGCTCCTCTTGGCAGGCCTTTGCAATCCCAATTATCCCTGGAGCTGTGGGCTTTCTGGTTCTCCGGACCCTAACCCTAACCCTAGAAGTTGCCGAGCGCGGTTTCCGGCCACGGCCCCCCCTGGGTTCTGGCTAGGAAAGCTGGGGAAGGAGCCATGTCGGTGCAGTGTCGTGCTCCTCTTGGCAGGCCTTTGCAATCCCAATTATCCCTGGAGCTGTGGGCTTTCTGGTTCTCCGGACCCTAACCCTAACCCTAGAAGTTGCCGACCGCGGTTTCCGGCCACGGCCCCCCCTGGGTTCTGGCTAGGAAAGCTGGGGAAGGAGCCATGTCGGTGCAGTGTCGTGCTCCTCTTGGCAGGCCTTTGCAATCCCAATTATCCCTGGAGCTGTGGGCTTTCTGGTTCTCCGGACCCTAACCCTAACCCTAACCCTAGAAGTTGCCGACCGCGGTTTCCGGCCACGGCCCCCCCTGGGTTCTGGCTAGGAAAGCAGGGGAAGGAGCCACGTCTGTGCAGTGTCGTGCTCCTCTTGGCAGGCCTTTGCAACCCCAATTATCCCTGGAGCTGTGGGCTTTCTGGTTCTCCGGACCCTAACCCTAACCCTAGAAGTTGCCGAGCGCGGTTTCCGGCCACGGCCCCCCCTGGGTTCTGGCTAGGAAAGCTGGGGAAGGAGCCATGTCGGTGCAGTGTCGTGCTCCTCTTGGCAGGCCTTTGCAATCCCAATTATCCCTGGAGCTGTGGGCTTTCTGGTTCTCCGGACCCTAACCCTAACCCTAACCCTAGAAGTTGCCGACCGCGGTTTCCGGCCACGGCCCCCCCGGGTTCTGGCTAGGAAAGCTGGGGAAGGAGCCATGTCTGTGCAGTGTCGTGCTCCTCTTGGCAGGCCTTTGCAATCCCAATTATCCCTGGAGCTGTCGGCTTTCTGGTTCTCCGGACCCTAACCCTAACCCTAACCCTAGAAGTTGCCGAGCGCGGTTTCCGGCCACGGCCCCCCCTGGGTTCTGGCTAGGAAAGCAGGGGAAGGAGCCATGTCGGTGCAGTGTCGTGCTCCTCTTGGCAGGCCTTTGCAATCCCAATTATCCCTGGAGCTGTGGGCTTTCTGGTTCTCCGGACCCTAACCCTAACCCTAACCCTAGAAGTTGCCGACCGCGGTTTCCGGCCACGGCCCCCCCTGGGTTCTGGCTAGGAAAGCAGGGGATGGAGCCATGTCGGTGCAGTGTCGTGCTCCTCTTGGCAGGCCTTTGCAATCCCAATTATCCCTGGAGCTGTGGGCTTTCTGGTTCTCCGGACCCTAACCCTAACCCTAACCCTAGAAGTTGCCGACCGCGGTTTCCGGCCACGGCCCCCCCTGGGTTCTGGCTAGGAAAGCAGGGGAAGGAGCCATGTCGGTGCAGTGTCGTGCTCCTCTTGGCAGGCCTTTGCAATCCCAATTATCCCTGGAGCTGTGGGCTTTCTGGTTCTCCGGACCCTAACCCTAACCCTAACCCTAGAAGTTGCCGAGCGTGGTTTCCGGCCACGGCCCCCCCTGGGTTCTGGCTAGGAAAGCAGGGGAAGGAGCCATGTCTGTGCCGTGTCGTGCTCCTCTTGGCAGGCCTTTGCAATCCCAATTATCCCTGGAGCTGTGGGCTTTCTGGTTGTACGGACCCTAACCCTAACCCTAACCCTAGAAGTTGCCGACCGCGGTTTCCGGCCACGGCCCCCCCTGGGTTCTGGCTAGGAAAGCTGGGGAAGGAGCCATGTCTGTGCAGTGTCGTGCTCCTCTTGGCAGGCCTTTGCAATCCCAATTATCCCTGGAGCTGTGGGCTTTCTGGTTCTCCGGACCCTAACCCTAACCCTAGAAGTTGCCGACCGCGGTTTCCGGCCACGGCTCCCCCTGGGTTCTGGCTAGGAAAGCAGGGGAAGGAGCCATTTCTGTGCAGTGTCGTGCTCCTCTTGGCAGGCCTTTGCAATCCCAATTATCCCTGGAGCTGTGGGCTTTCTGGTTCTCCGGACCCTAACCCTAACCCTAACCCTAGAAGTTGCCGACCGCGGTTTCCGGCCACGGCCCCCCCTGGGTTCTGGCTAGGAAAGCAGGGGAAGGAGCCATGTCGGTGCAGTGTCGTGCTCCTCTTGGCAGGCCTTTGCAATCCCAATTATCCCTGGAGCTGTGGGCTTTCTGGTTCTCCGGACCCTAACCCTAACCCTAACCCTAGAAGTTGCCGACCGCGGTTTCCGGCCACGGCCCCCCCCGGGTTCTGGCTAGGAAAGCTGGGGAAGGAGCCATGTCTGTGCAGTGTCGTGCTCCTCTTGGCAGGCCTTTGCAATCCCAATTATCCCTGGAGCTGTGGGCTTTCTGGTTCTCCGGACCCTAACCCTAACCCTAACCCTAGAAGTTGCCGACCGCGGTTTCCGGCCACGGCCCCCCCTGGGTTCAGGCTAGGAAAGCAGGGGAAGGAGCCATGTCTGTGCAGTGTCGTGCTCCTCTTGGCAGGCCTTTGCAACCCCAATTATCCCTGGAGCTGTGGGCTTTCTGGTTCTCCGGACCCTAACCCTAACCCTAGAAGTTGCCGACCGCGGTTTCCGGCCACGGTCCCCCCTGGGTTCTGGCTAGGAAAGCAGGGGAAGGAGCCATGTCGGTGCAGTGTCGTGCTCCTCTTGGCAGGCCTTTGCAATCCCAATTATCCCTGGAGCTGTGGGCTTTCTGGTTCTCCGGACCCTAACCCTAACCCTAACCCTAGAAGTTGCCGACCGCGGTTTCCGGCCACGGCCCCCCCTGGGTTCTGGCTAGGAAAGCAGGGGAAGGAGCCATGTCTGTGCAGTGTCGTGCTCCTCTTGGCAGGCCTTTGCAATCCCAATTATCCCTGGAGCTGTGGGCTTTCTGGTTCTCCGGACCCTAACCCTAACCCTAACCCTAGAATTTGCCGACTGCGGTTTCCGGCCACGGCCCCCCCTGGGTTCTGGCTAGGAAAGCAGGGGAAGGAGCCATGTCTGTGCAGTGTCGTGCTCCTCTTGGCAGGCCTTTGCAATCCCAATTATCCCTGGAGCTGTGGGCTTTCTGGTTCTCCGGACCCTAACCCTAACCCTAACCCTAGAAGTTGCCGACCGCGGTTTCCGGCCACGGCCCCCCCTGGTTTCTGGCTAGGAAAGCAGGGGAAGGAGCCATGTCGGTGCAGTGTCGTGCTCCTCTTGGCAGGCCTTTGCAATCCCAATTATCCCTGGAGCTGTGGGCTTTCTGGTTCTCCGGACCCTAACCCTAACCCTAGAAGTTGCCGACCGCGGTTTCCGGCCACGGCCCCCCCTGGGTTCTGGCTAGGAAAGCTGGGGAAGGAGCCATGTCGGTGCAGTGTCGTGCTCCTCTTGGCAGGCCTTTGCAATCCCAATTATCCCTGGAGCTGTGGGCTTTCTGGTTCTCCGGACCCTAACCCTAACCCTAACCCTAGAAGTTGCCGAGCGCGGTTTCCGGCCACGGCCCCCCCCCGGGTTCTGGCTAGGAAAGCTGGGGAAGGAGCCATGTCGGTGCAGTGTCGTGCTCCTCTTGGCAGGCCTTTGCAATCCCAATTATCCCTGGAGCTGTGGGCTTTCTGGTTCTCCGGACCCTAACCCTAACCCTAACCCTAGAAGTTGCCGACCGCGGTTTCCGGCCACGGCCCCCCCTGGGTTCTGGCTAGGAAAGCTGGGGAAGGAGCCATGTCGGTGCAGTGTCGTGCTCCTCTTGGCAGGCCTTTGCAATCCCAATTATCCCTGGAGCTGTGGGCTTTCTGGTTCTCCGGACCCTAACCCTAACCCTAACCCTAGAAGTTGCCGACCGCGGTTTCCGGCCACGGCCCCCCCTGGGTTCTGGCTAGGAAAGCTGGGGAAGGAGCCATGTCTGTGCAGTGTCGTGCTCCTCTTGGCAGGCCTTTGCAATCCCAATTATCCCTGGAGCTGTGGGCTTTCTGGTTCTCCGGACCCTAACCCTAACCCTAACCCTAGAAGTTGCCGACCGCGGTTTCCGGCCACGGCCCCCCCTGGTTTCTGGCTAGGAAAGCTGGGGAAGGAGCCATGTCGGTGCAGTGTCGTGCTCCTCTTGGCAGGCCTTTGCAATCCCAATTATCCCTGGAGCTGTGGGCTTTCTGGTTCTCCGGACCCTAACCCTAACCCTAACCCTAGAAGTTGCCGACCGCGGTTTCCGGCCACGGCCCCCCCTGGGTTCTGGCTAGGAAAGCTGGGGAAGGAGCCATGTCTGTGCAGTGTCGTGCTCCTCTTGGCAGGCCTTTGCAATCCCAATTATCCCTGGAGCTGTGGGCTTTCTGGTTCTCCGGACCCTAACCCTAACCCTAGAAGTTGCCGACCGCGGTTTCCGGCCACGGCTCCCCCTGGGTTCTGGCTAGGAAAGCAGGGGAAGGAGCCATTTCTGTGCAGTGTCGTGCTCCTCTTGGCAGGCCTTTGCAATCCCAATTATCCCTGGAGCTGTGGGCTTTCTGGTTCTCCGGACCCTAACCCTAACCCTAACCCTAGAAGTTGCCGACCGCGGTTTCCGGCCACGGCCCCCCCTGGGTTCTGGCTAGGAAAGCTGGGGAAGGAGCCATGTCTGTGCAGTGTCGTGCTCCTCTTGGCAGGCCTTTGCAATCCCAATTATCCCTGGAGCTGTGGGCTTTCTGGTTCTCCGGACCCTAACCCTAACCCTAACCCTAGAAGTTGCCGACCGCGGTTTCCGGCCACGGCCCCCCCTGGGTTCTGGCTAGGAAAGCTGGGGAAGGAGCCATGTCTGTGCAGTGTCGTGCTCCTCTTGGCAGGCCTTTGCAATCCCAATTATCCCTGGAGCTGTGGGCTTTCTGGTTCTCCGGACCCTAACCCTAACCCTAGAAGTTGCCGACCGCGGTTTCCGGCCACGGCTCCCCCTGGGTTCTGGCTAGGAAAGCAGGGGAAGGAGCCATTTCTGTGCAGTGTCGTGCTCCTCTTGGCAGGCCTTTGCAATCCCAATTATCCCTGGAGCTGTGGGCTTTCTGGTTCTCCGGACCCTAACCCTAACCCTAACCCTAGAAGTTGCCGACCGCGGTTTCCGGCCACGGCCCCCCCTGGGTTCTGGCTAGGAAAGCTGGGGAAGGAGCCATGTCGGTGCAGTGTCGTGCTCCTCTTGGCAGGCCTTTGCAATCCCAATTATCCCTGGAGCTGTGGGCTTTCTGGTTCTCCGGACCCTAACCCTAACCCTAACCCTAGAAGTTGCCGACCGCGGTTTCCGGCCACGGCCCCCCCTGGGTTCTGGCTAGGAAAGCAGGGGAAGGAGCCATGTCTGTGCAGTGTCGTGCTCCTCTTGGCAGGCCTTTGCAATCCCAATTATCCCTGGAGCTGTGGGCTTTCTGGTTCTCCGGACCCTAACCCTAACCCTAACCCTAGAAGTTGCTGACCGCGGTTTCCGGCCACGGCCCCCCCTGGGTTCTGGCTAGGAAAGCAGGGGAAGGAGCCATGTCTGTGCAGTGTCGTGCTCCTCTTGGCAGGCCTTTGCAATCCCAATTATCCCTGGAGCTGTGGGCTTTCTGGTTCTCCGGACCCTAACCCTAACCCTAACCCTAGAAGTTGCCGACCGCGGTTTCCGGCCACGGCCCCCCCTGGGTTCTGGCTAGGAAAGCTGGGGAAGGAGCCATGTCGGTGCAGTGTCGTGCTCCTCTTGGCAGGCCTTTGCAATCCCAATTATCCCTGGAGCTGTGGGCTTTCTGGTTCTCCGGACCCTAACCCTAACCCTAACCCTAGAAGTTGCCGACCGCGGTTTCCGGCCACGGCCCCCCCTGGGTTCTGGCTAGGAAAGCTGGGGAAGGAGCCATGTCGGTGCAGTGTCGTGCTCCTCTTGGCAGGCCTTTGCAATCCCAATTATCCCTGGAGCTGTGGGCTTTCTGGTTCTCCGGACCCTAACCCTAACCCTAACCCTAGAAGTTGCCGACCGCGGTTTCCGGCCACGGCCCCCCCTGGGTTCTGGCTAGGAAAGCAGGGGAAGGAGCCATGTCGGTGCAGTGTCGTGCTCCTCTTGGCAGGCCTTTGCAATCCCAATTATCCCTGGAGCTGTGGGCTTTCTGGTTCTCCGGACCCTAACCCTAACCCTAACCCTAGAAGTTGCCGACCGCGGTTTCCGGCCACGGCCCCCCCTGGGTTCTGGCTAGGAAAGCAGGGGAAGGAGCCATGTCGGTGCAGTGTCGTGCTCCTCTTGGCAGGCCTTTGCAATCCCAATTATCCCTGGAGCTGTGGGCTTTCTGGTTCTCCGGACCCTAACCCTAACCCTAACCCTAGAAGTTGCCGACCGCGGTTTCCGGCCACGGCCCCCCCTGGGTTCTGGCTAGGAAAGCAGGGGAAGGAGCCATGTCTGTGCAGTGTCGTGCTCCTCTTGGCAGGCCTTTGCAATCCCAATTATCCCTGGAGCTGTGGGCTTTCTGGTTCTCCGGACCCTAAACCTAACCCTAACCCTAGAAGTTGCCGACCGTGGTTTCCGGCCACGGCCC
Organism: Rhynochetos jubatus; assembly: GCA_027574665.1. NCBI lineage: Eukaryota > Metazoa > Chordata > Aves > Eurypygiformes > Rhynochetidae > Rhynochetos > Rhynochetos jubatus. Next base: position 7,614,896 of record CM050661.1, read on the forward strand.
CCCCTGGGTTCTGGCTAGGAAAGCAGGGGAAGGAGCCATGTCTCTGCAGTGTCGTGCTCCTCTTGGCAGGCCTTTGCAATCCCAATTATCCCTGGAGCTGTGGGCTTTCTGGTTCTCCGGACCCTAACCCTAACCCTAACCCTAGAAGTTGCCGACCGCGGTTCCCGGCCACGGCCCTCCCTGGGTTCTGGCTAGGAAAGCAGGGGAAGGAGCCATGTCTGTGCAGTGTCGTGCTCCTCTTGGCAGGCCTTTGCAATCCCAATTATCCCTGGAGCTGTGGGCTTTCTGGTTCTCCGGACCCTAACCCTAACCCTAACCCTAGAAGTTGCCGACCGCGGTTTCTGGCCACGGCCCCCCCTGGGTTCTGCCTAGGAAAGCAGGGGAAGGAGCCATGTCTGTGCAGTGTCGTGCTCCTCTTGGCAGGCCTTTGCAATCCCAATTATCCCTGGAGCTGTGGGCTTTCTGGTTCTCCGGACCCTAACCCTAACCCTAACCCTAGAAGTTGCCGACCGCGGTTTCCGGCCACGGCCCCCCCTGGGTTCTGGCTAGGAAAGCAGGGGAAGGAGCCATGTCGGTGCAGTGTCGTGCTCCTCTTGGCAGGCCTTTGCAATCCCAATTATCCCTGGAGCTGTGGGCTTTCTGGTTCTCCGGACCCTAACCCTAACCCTAACCCTAGAAGTTGCCGACCGCGGTTTCCGGCCACGGCCCCCCCTGGGTTCTGGCTAGGAAAGCAGGGGAAGGAGCCATGTCTGTGCAGTGTCGTGCTCCTCTTGGCAGGCCTTTGCAATCCCAATTATCCCTGGAGCTGTGGGCTTTCTGGTTCTCTGGACCCTAACCCTAACCCTAACCCTAGAAGTTGCCGACCGCGGTTTCCGGCCACGGCCCCCCCTGGGTTCTGGCTAGGAAAGCAGGGGAAGGAGCCATGTCGGTGCAGTGTCGTGCTCCTCTTGGCAGGCCTTTGCAATCCCAATTATCCCTGGAGCTGTGGGCTTTCTGGTTCTCCGGACCCTAACCCTAACCCTAACCCTAGAAGCTGCCGACCGCGGTTTCCGGCCACGGCCCCCCCTGGGTTCTAGCTAGGAAAGCAGGGGAAGGAGCCATGTCGGTGCAGTGTCGTGCTCCTCTTGGCAGGCCTTTGCAATCCCAATTATCCCTGGAGCTGTGGGCTTTCTGGTTCTCTGGACCCTAACCCTAACCCTAACCCTAGAAGTTGCCGACCGCGGTTTCCGGCCACGGCCCCCCCTGGGTTCTGGCTAGGAAAGCAGGGGAAGGAGCCATGTCTGTGCAGTGTCGTGCTCCTCTTGGCAGGCCTTTGCAATCCCAATTATCCCTGGAGCTGTGGGCTTTCTGGTTCTCCGGACCCTAAACCTAACCCTAACCCTAGAAGTTGCCGACCGTGGTTTCCGGCCACGGCCCCCCCTGGGTTCTGGCTAGGAAAGCAGGGGAAGGAGCCATGTCTCTGCAGTGTCGTGCTCCTCTTGGCAGGCCTTTGCAATCCCAATTATCCCTGGAGCTGTGGGCTTTCTGGTTCTCCGGACCCTAACCCTAACCCTAACCCTAGAAGTTGCCGACCGCGGTTCCCGGCCACGGCCCTCCCTGGGTTCTGGCTAGGAAAGCAGGGGAAGGAGCCATGTCTGTGCAGTGTCGTGCTCCTCTTGGCAGGCCTTTGCAATCCCAATTATCCCTGGAGCTGTGGGCTTTCTGGTTCTCCGGACCCTAACCCTAACCCTAACCCTAGAAGTTGCCGACCGCGGTTTCTGGCCACGGCCCCCCCTGGGTTCTGCCTAGGAAAGCAGGGGAAGGAGCCATGTCTGTGCAGTGTCGTGCTCCTCTTGGCAGGCCTTTGCAATCCCAATTATCCCTGGAGCTGTGGGCTTTCTGGTTCTCCGGACCCTAACCCTAACCCTAACCCTAGAAGTTGCCGACCGCGGTTTCCGGCCACGGCCCCCCCTGGGTTCTGGCTAGGAAAGCAGGGGAAGGAGCCATGTCGGTGCAGTGTCGTGCTCCTCTTGGCAGGCCTTTGCAATCCCAATTATCCCTGGAGCTGTGGGCTTTCTGGTTCTCCGGACCCTAACCCTAACCCTAACCCTAGAAGTTGCCGAACGCGGTTTCCGGCCACGGCCCCCCCTGGGTTCTGGCTAGGAAAGCAGGGGAAGGAGCCATGTCTGTGCAGTGTCGTGCTCCTCTTGGCAGGCCTTTGCAATCCCAATTATCCCTGGAGCTGTGGGCTTTCTGGTTCTCCGGACCCTAAACCTAACCCTAACCCTAGAAGTTGCCGACCGCGGTTTCCGGCCACGGCCCTCCCTGGGTTCTGGCTAGGAAAGCAGGGGAAGGAGCCATGTCTGTGCAGTGTCGTGCTCCTCTTGGCAGGCCTTTGCAATCCCAATTATCCCTGGAGCTGTGGGCTTTCTGGTTCTCCGGACCCTAACCCTAACCCTAACCCTAGAAGTTGCCGACCGCGGTTTCTGGCCACGGCCCCCCCTGGGTTCTGGCTAGGAAAGCAGGGGAAGGAGCCATGTCTGTGCAGTGTCGTGCTCCTCTTGGCAGGCCTTTGCAATCCCAATTATCCCTGGAGCTGTGGGCTTTCTGGTTCTCCGGACCCTAACCCTAACCCTAGAAGTTGCCGACCGCGGTTTCCGGCCACGGCCCCCCCTGGGTTCTGGCTAGGAAAGCAGGGGAAGGAGCCATGTCTGTGCAGTGTCGTGCTCCTCTTGGCAGGCCTTTGCAATCCCAATTATCCCTGGAGCTGTGGGCTTTCTGGTTCTCCGGACCCTAACCCTAACCCTAACCCTAGAAGTTGCCGACCGCGGTTTCCGGCCACGGCCCCCCCTGGTTTCTGGCTAGGAAAGCTGGGGAAGGAGCCATGTCGGTGCAGTGTCGTGCTCCTCTTGGCAGGCCTTTGCAATCCCAATTATCCCTGGAGCTGTGGGCTTTCTGGTTCTCCGGACCCTAACCCTAACCCTAACCCTAGAAGTTGCCGACCGCGGTTTCCGGCCACGGCCCCCCCTGGGTTCTGGCTAGGAAAGCAGGGGAAGGAGCCATGTCTGTGCAGTGTCGTGCTCCTCTTGGCAGGCCTTTGCAATCCCAATTATCCCTGGAGCTGTGGGCTTTCTGGTTCTCCGGACCCTAACCCTAACCCTAACCCTAGAAGTTGCCGACCGCGGTTTCCGGCCACGGCCCCCCCTGGGTTCTGGCTAGGAAAGCAGGGGAAGGAGCCATGTCTGTGCAGTGTCGTGCTCCTCTTGGCAGGCCTTTGCAATCCCAATTATCCCTGGAGCTGTGGGCTTTCTGGTTCTCTGGACCCTAACCCTAACCCTAACCCTAGAAGTTGCCGACCGTGGTTTCCGGCCACGGCCCCCCCTGGGTTCTGGCTAGGAAAGCAGGGGAAGGAGCCATGTCTGTGCAGTGTCGTGCTCCTCTTGGCAGGCCTTTGCAATCCCAATTATCCCTGGAGCTGTGGGCTTTCTGGTTCTCCGGACCCTAACCCTAACCCTAACCCTAGAAGTTGCCGAGCGCGGTTTCCGGCCACGGCCCCCCCTGGGTTCTGGCTAGGAAAGCTGGGGAAGGAGCCATGTCGGTGCAGTGTCGTGCTCCTCTTGGCAGGCCTTTGCAATCCCAATTATCCCTGGAGCTGTGGGCTTTCTGGTTCTCCGGACCCTAACCCTAACCCTAACCCTAGAAGTTGCCGAACGCGGTTTCCGGCCACGGCCCCCCCTGGGTTCTGGCTAGGAAAGCAGGGGAAGGAGCCATGTCTGTGCAGTGTCGTGCTCCTCTTGGCAGGCCTTTGCAATCCCAATTATCCCTGGAGCTGTGGGCTTTCTGGTTCTCCGGACCCTAAACCTAACCCTAACCCTAGAAGTTGCCGACCGCGGTTTCCGGCCACGGCCCTCCCTGGGTTCTGGCTAGGAAAGCAGGGGAAGGAGCCATGTCTGTGCAGTGTCGTGCTCCTCTTGGCAGGCCTTTGCAATCCCAATTATCCCTGGAGCTGTGGGCTTTCTGGTTCTCCGGACCCTAACCCTAACCCTAACCCTAGAAGTTGCCGACCGCGGTTTCTGGCCACGGCCCCCCCTGGGTTCTGGCTAGGAAAGCAGGGGAAGGAGCCATGTCTGTGCAGTGTCGTGCTCCTCTTGGCAGGCCTTTGCAATCCCAATTATCCCTGGAGCTGTGGGCTTTCTGGTTCTCCGGACCCTAACCCTAACCCTAGAAGTTGCCGAGCGCGGTTTCCGGCCACGGCCCCCCCTGGGTTCTGGCTAGGAAAGCAGGGGAAGGAGCCATGTCTGTGCAGTGTCGTGCTCCTCTTGGCAGGCCTTTGCAATCCCAATTATCCCTGGAGCTGTGGGCTTTCTGGTTCTCCGGACCCTAACCCTAACCCTAACCCTAGAAGTTGCCGACCGCGGTTTCCGGCCACGGCCCCCCCTGGTTTCTGGCTAGGAAAGCTGGGGAAGGAGCCATGTCGGTGCAGTGTCGTGCTCCTCTTGGCAGGCCTTTGCAATCCCAATTATCCCTGGAGCTGTGGGCTTTCTGGTTCTCCGGACCCTAACCCTAACCCTAACCCTAGAAGTTGCCGAGCGCGGTTTCCGGCCACGGCCCCCCCTGGGTTCTGGCTAGGAAAGCAGGGGAAGGAGCCATGTCTGTGCAGTGTCGTGCTCCTCTTGGCAGGCCTTTGCAATCCCAATTATCCCTGGAGCTGTGGGCTTTCTGGTTCTCCGGACCCTAACCCTAACCCTAACCCTAGAAGTTGCCGACCGCGGTTTCCGGCCACGGCCCCCCCTGGGTTCTGGCTAGGAAAGCAGGGGAAGGAGCCATGTCTGTGCAGTGTCGTGCTCCTCTTGGCAGGCCTTTGCAATCCCAATTATCCCTGGAGCTGTGGGCTTTCTGGTTCTCTGGACCCTAACCCTAACCCTAACCCTAGAAGTTGCCGACCGTGGTTTCCGGCCACGGCCCCCCCTGGGTTCTGGCTAGGAAAGCAGGGGAAGGAGCCATGTCTGTGCAGTGTCGTGCTCCTCTTGGCAGGCCTTTGCAATCCCAATTATCCCTGGAGCTGTGGGCTTTCTGGTTCTCCGGACCCTAACCCTAACCCTAACCCTAGAAGTTGCCGAGCGCGGTTTCCGGCCACGGCCCCCCCTGGGTTCTGGCTAGGAAAGCTGGGGAAGGAGCCATGTCTGTGCAGTGTCGTGCTCCTCTTGGCAGGCCTTTGCAATCCCAATTATCCCTGGAGCTGTGGGCTTTCTGGTTCTCCGGACCCTAACCCTAACCCTAACCCTAGAAGTTGCCGACCGCGGTTTCCGGCCACGGCCCCCCCTGGGTTCTGGCTAGGAAAGCAGGGGAAGGAGCCATGTCGGTGCAGTGTCGTGCTCCTCTTGGCAGGCCTTTGCAATCCCAATTATCCCTGGAGCTGTGGGCTTTCTGGTTCTCCGGACCCTAACCCTAACCCTAACCCTAGAAGTTGCCGACCGCGGTTTCCGGCCACGGCCCCCCCTGGGTTCTGGCTAGGAAAGCAGGGGAAGGAGCCATGTCTGTGCAGTGTCGTGCTCCTCTTGGCAGGCCTTTGCAATCCCAATTATCCCTGGAGCTGTGGGCTTTCTGGTTCTCTGGACCCTAACCCTAACCCTAACCCTAGAAGTTGCCGACCGTGGTTTCCGGCCACGGCCCCCCCTGGGTTCTGGCTAGGAAAGCAGGGGAAGGAGCCATGTCTGTGCAGTGTCGTGCTCCTCTTGGCAGGCCTTTGCAATCCCAATTATCCCTGGAGCTGTGGGCTTTCTGGTTCTCCGGACCCTAACCCTAACCCTAACCCTAGAAGTTGCCGACCGCGGTTTCCGGCCACGGCCCCCCCTGGGTTCTGGCTAGGAAAGCTGGGGAAGGAGCCATGTCTGTGCAGTGTCGTGCTCCTCTTGGCAGGCCTTTGCAATCCCAATTATCCCTGGAGCTGTGGGCTTTCTGGTTCTCCGGACCCTAACCCTAACCCTAGAAGTTGCCGACCGCGGTTTCCGGCCACGGCCCCCCCTGGGTTCTGGCTAGGAAAGCAGGGGAAGGAGCCATGTCTGTGCAGTGTCGTGCTCCTCTTGGCAGGCCTTTGCAATCCCAATTATCCCTGGAGCTGTGGGCTTTCTGGTTCTCCGGACCCTAACCCTAACCCTAACCCTAGAAGTTGCCGACCGTGGATTCCGGCCACGTCCCCCCCCGGGGTTCTGGCTAGGAAAGCAGGGGAAGGAGCCATGTCTGTGCAGTGTCGTGCTCCTCTTGGCAGGCCTTTGCAATCCCAATTATCCCTGGAGCTGTGGGCTTTCTGGTTCTCCGGACCCTAACCCTAACCCTAACCCTAGAAGTTGCCGACCGCGGTTTCCGGCCACGGCCCCCCCTGGTTTCTGGCTAGGAAAGCTGGGGAAGGAGCCATGTCGGTGCAGTGTCGTGCTCCTCTTGGCAGGCCTTTGCAATCCCAATTATCCCTGGAGCTGTGGGCTTTCTGGTTCTCCGGACCCTAACCCTAACCCTAACCCTAGAAGTTGCCGACCGCGGTTTCCGGCCACGGCCCCCCCTGGGTTCTGGCTAGGAAAGCTGGGGAAGGAGCCATGTCTGTGCAGTGTCGTGCTCCTCTTGGCAGGCCTTTGCAATCCCAATTATCCCTGGAGCTGTGGGCTTTCTGGTTCTCCGGACCCTAACCCTAACCCTAACCCTAGAAGTTGCCGACCGCGGTTTCCGGCCACGGCCCCCCCTGGGTTCTGGCTAGGAAAGCAGGGGAAGGAGCCATTTCTGTGCAGTGTCGTGCTCCTCTTGGCAGGCCTTTGCAATCCCAATTATCCCTGGAGCTGTGGGCTTTCTGGTTCTCCGGACCCTAACCCTAACCCTAACCCTAGAAGTTGCCGACCGCGGTTTCCGGCCACGGCCCCCCCTGGGTTCTGGCTAGGAAAGCTGGGGAAGGAGCCATGTCGGTGCAGTGTCGTGCTCCTCTTGGCAGGCCTTTGCAATCCCAATTATCCCTGGAGCTGTGGGCTTTCTGGTTCTCCGGACCCTAACCCTAACCCTAACCCTAGAAGTTGCCGACCGCGGTTTCCGGCCACGGCCCCCCCTGGGTTCTGGCTAGGAAAGCTGGGGAAGGAGCCATGTCGGTGCAGTGTCGTGCTCCTCTTGGCAGGCCTTTGCAATCCCAATTATCCCTGGAGCTGTGGGCTTTCTGGTTCTCCGGACCCTAACCCTAACCCTAACCCTAGAAGTTGCCGACCGCGGTTTCCGGCCACGGCCCCCCCTGGGTTCTGGCTAGGAAAGCAGGGGAAGGAGCCATGTCTGTGCAGTGTCGTGCTCCTCTTGGCAGGCCTTTGCAATCCCAATTATCCCTGGAGCTGTGGGCTTTCTGGTTCTCCGGACCCTAACCCTAACCCTAACCCTAGAAGTTGCCGACCGCGGTTTCCGGCCACGGCCCCCCCTGGGTTCTGGCTAGGAAAGCAGGGGAAGGAGCCATGTCGGTGCAGTGTCGTGCTCCTCTTGGCAGGCCTTTGCAATCCCAATTATCCCTGGAGCTGTGGGCTTTCTGGTTCTCCGGACCCTAACCCTAACCCTAACCCTAGAAGTTGCCGACCGCGGTTTCCGGCCACGGCCCCCCCTGGGTTCTGGCTAGGAAAGCTGGGGAAGGAGCCATGTCGGTGCAGTGTCGTGCTCCTCTTGGCCGGCCTTTGCAATCCCAATTATCCCTGGAGCTGTGGGCTTTCTGGTTCTCCGGACCCTAACCCTAACCCTAACCCTAGAAGTTGCCGACCGCGGTTTCCGGCCACGGCCCCCCCTGGGTTCTGGCTAGGAAAGCAGGGGAAGGAGCCATGTCTGTGCAGTGTCGTGCTCCTCTTGGCAGGCCTTTGCAATCCCAATTATCCCTGGAGCTGTGGGCTTTCTGGTTCTCCGGACCCTAACCCTAACCCTAACCCTAGAAGTTGCCGACCGCGGTTTCCGGCCACGGCCCCCCCTGGGTTCTGGCTAGGAAAGCTGGGGAAGGAGCCATGTCGGTGCAGTGTCGTGCTCCTCTTGGCAGGCCTTTGCAATCCCAATTATCCCTGGAGCTGTGGGCTTTCTGGTTCTCCGGACCCTAACCCTACCCCTAACCCTAGAAGTTGCCGACCGCGGCTTCCGGCCACGGCCCCCCCTGGGTTCTGGCTAGGAAAGCAGGGGAAGGAGCCATGTCTCTGCAGTGTCGTGCTCCTCTTGGCAGGCCTTTGCAATCCCAATTATCCCTGGAGCTGTGGGCTTTCTGGTTCTCCGGACCCTAACCCTAACCCTAACCCTAGAAGTTGCCGACCGCGGTTCCCGGCCACGGCCCTCCCTGGGTTCTGGCTAGGAAAGCAGGGGAAGGAGCCATGTCTGTGCAGTGTCGTGCTCCTCTTGGCAGGCCTTTGCAATCCCAATTATCCCTGGAGCTGTGGGCTTTCTGGTTCTCCGGACCCTAACCCTAACCCTAACCCTAGAAGCTGCCGACCGCGGTTTCTGGCCACGGCCCCCCCTGGGTTCTGGCTAGGAAAGCAGGGGAAGGAGCCATGTCTGTGCAGTGTCGTGCTCCTCTTGGCAGGCCTTTGCAATCCCAATTATCCCTGGAGCTGTGGGCTTTCTGGTTCTCCGGACCCTAACCCTAACCCTAACCCTAGAAGTTGCCGACCGCGGTTTCTGGCCACGGCCCCCCCTGGGTTCTGGCTAGGAAAGCTGGGGAAGGAGCCATGTCGGTGCAGTGTCGTGCTCCTCTTGGCAGGCCTTTGCAATCCCAATTATCCCTGGAGCTGTGGGCTTTCTGGTTCTCCGGACCCTAACCCTAACCCTAACCCTAGAAGTTGCCGACCGTGGATTCCGGCCACGTCCCCCCCCGGGTTCTGGCTAGGAAAGCAGGGGAAGGAGCCATGTCTGTGCAGTGTCGTGCTCCTCTTGGCAGGCCTTTGCAATCCCAATTATCCCTGGAGCTGTGGGCTTTCTGGTTCTCCGGACCCTAACCCTAACCCTAACCCTAGAAGTTGCCGACCGCGGTTTCCGGCCACGGCCCCCCCTGGTTTCTGGCTAGGAAAGCTGGGGAAGGAGCCATGTCGGTGCAGTGTCGTGCTCCTCTTGGCAGGCCTTTGCAATCCCAATTATCCCTGGAGCTGTGGGCTTTCTGGTTCTCCGGACCCTAACCCTAACCCTAACCCTAGAAGTTGCCGACCGCGGTTTCCGGCCACGGCCCCCCCTGGGTTCTGGCTAGGAAAGCAGGGGAAGGAGCCATGTCGGTGCAGTGTCGTGCTCCTCTTGGCAGGCCTTTGCAATCCCAATTATCCCTGGAGCTGTGGGCTTTCTGGTTCTCCGGACCCTAACCCTAACCCTAACCCTAGAAGTTGCCGACCGCGGTTTCCGGCCACGGCCCCCCCTGGGTTCTGGCTAGGAAAGCTGGGGAAGGAGCCATGTCGGTGCAGTGTCGTGCTCCTCTTGGCAGGCCTTTGCAATCCCAATTATCCCTGGAGCTGTGGGCTTTCTGGTTCTCCGGACCCTAACCCTAACCCTAACCCTAGAAGTTGCCGACCGCGGTTTCCGGCCACGGCCCCCCCTGGGTTCTGGCTAGGAAAGCAGGGGAAGGAGCCATGTCTGTGCAGTGTCGTGCTCCTCTTGGCAGGCCTTTGCAATCCCAATTATCCCTGGAGCTGTGGGCTTTCTGGTTCTCCGGACCCTAACCCTAACCCTAACCCTAGAAGTTGCCGACCGCGGTTTCCGGCCACGGCCCCCCCTGGGTTCTGGCTAGGAAAGCAGGGGAAGGAGCCATGTCGGTGCAGTGTCGTGCTCCTCTTGGCAGGCCTTTGCAATCCCAATTATCCCTGGAGCTGTGGGCTTTCTGGTTCTCCGGACCCTAACCCTAACCCTAACCCTAGAAGTTGCCGACCGCGGTTTCCGGCCACGGCCCCCCCTGGGTTCTGGCTAGGAAAGCTGGGGAAGGAGCCATGTCGGTGCAGTGTCGTGCTCCTCTTGGCCGGCCTTTGCAATCCCAATTATCCCTGGAGCTGTGGGCTTTCTGGTTCTCCGGACCCTAACCCTAACCCTAACCCTAGAAGTTGCCGACCGCGGTTTCCGGCCACGGCCCCCCCTGGGTTCTGGCTAGGAAAGCAGGGGAAGGAGCCATATCTGTGCAGTGTCGTGCTCCTCTTGGCAGGCCTTTGCAATCCCAATTATCCCTGGAGCTGTGGGCTTTCTGGTTCTCCGGACCCTAACCCTAACCCTAACCCTAGAAGTTGCCGACCGCGGTTTCCGGCCACGGCCCCCCCTGGGTTCTGGCTAGGAAAGCTGTGGAAGGAGCCATGTCGGTGCAGTGTCGTGCTCCTCTTGGCAGGCCTTTGCAATCCCAATTATCCCTGGAGCTGTGGGCTTTCTGGTTCTCCGGACCCTAACCCTAACCCTAACCCTAGAAGTTGCCGACCGCGGTTTCCGGCCACGGCCCCCCCTGCGTTCTGGCTAGGAAAGCTGTGGAAGGAGCCATGTCTGTGCAGTGTCGTGCTCCTCTTGGCAGGCCTTTGCAATCCCAATTATCCCTGGAGCTGTGGGCTTTCTGGTTCTCCGGACCCTAACCCTAACCCTAACCCTAGAAGTTGCCGACCGCGGTTTCCGGCCACGGCCCCCCCTGGGTTCTGGCTAGGAAAGCTGTGGAAGGAGCCATGTCGGTGCAGTGTCGTGCTCCTCTTGGCAGGCCTTTGCAATCCCAATTATCCCTGGAGCTGTGGGCTTTCTGGTTCTCCGGACCCTAACCCTACCCCTAACCCTAGAAGTTGCCGACCGCGGCTTCCGGCCACGGCCCCCCCTGGGTTCTGGCTAGGAAAGCAGGGGAAGGAGCCATGTCGGTGCAGTGTCGTGCTCCTCTTGGCAGGCCTTTGCAATCCCAATTATCCCTGGAGCTGTGGGCTTTCTGGTTCTCCGGACCCTAACCCTAACCCTAACCCTAGAAGTTGCCGACCGCGGTTCCCGGCCACGGCCCTCCCTGGGTTCTGGCTAGGAAAGCAGGGGAAGGAGCCATGTCTGTGCAGTGTCGTGCTCCTCTTGGCAGGCCTTTGCAATCCCAATTATCCCTGGAGCTGTGGGCTTTCTGGTTCTCCGGACCCTAACCCTAACCCTAACCCTAGAAGCTGCCGACCGCGGTTTCTGGCCACGGCCCCCCCTGGGTTCTGGCTAGGAAAGCAGGGGAAGGAGCCATGTCTGTGCAGTGTCGTGCTCCTCTTGGCAGGCCTTTGCAATCCCAATTATCCCTGGAGCTGTGGGCTTTCTGGTTCTCCGGACCCTAACCCTAACCCTAACCCTAGAAGTTGCCGAATGCGGTTTCTGGCCACGGCCCCCCCTGGGTTCTGGCTAGGAAAGCTGGGGAAGGAGCCATGTCGGTGCAGTGTCGTGCTCCTCTTGGCCGGCCTTTACAATCCCAATTATCCCTGGAGCTGTGGGCTTTCTGGTTCTCCGGACCCTAACCCTAACCCTAACCCTAGAAGTTGCCGACCGCGGTTTCCGGCCACGGCCCCCCCTGGGTTCTGGCTAGGAAAGCAGGGGAAGGAGACATGTCTGTGCAGTGTCGTGCTCCTCTTGGCAGGCCTTTGCAATCCCAATTATCCCTGGAGCTGTGGGCTTTCTGGTTCTCCGGACCCTAACCCTAACCCTAACCCTAGAAGTTGCCGACCGCGGTTTCCGGCCACGGCCCCCCCTGGGTTCTGGCTAGGAAAGCTGGGGAAGGAGCCATGTCTGTGCAGTGTTGTGCTCCTCTTGGCAGGCCTTTGCAATCCCAATTATCCCTGGAGCTGTGGGCTTTCTGGTTCTCCGGACCCTAACCCTACCCCTAACCCTAGAAGTTGCCGACCGCGGCTTCCGGCCACGGCCCCCCCTGGGTTCTGGCTAGGAAAGCAGGGGAAGGAGCCATGTCTCTGCAGTGTCGTGCTCCTCTTGGCAGGCCTTTGCAATCCCAGTTATCCCTGGAGCTGTGGGCTTTCTGGTTCTCCGGACCCTAACCCTAACCCTAACCCTAGAAGTTGCCGACCGCGGTTCCCGGCCACGGCCCTCCCTGGGTTCTGGCTAGGAAAGCAGGGGAAGGAGCCATGTCTGTGCAGTGTCGTGCTCCTCTTGGCAGGCCTTTGCAATCCCAATTATCCCTGGAGCTGTGGGCTTTCTGGTTCTCCAGACCCTAACCCTAACCCTAACCCTAGAAGCTGCCGACCGCGGTTTCCGGCCACGGCCCCCCCTGTGTTCTGGCTAGGAAAGCAGGGGAAGGAGCCATGTCTGTGCAGTGTCGTGCTCCTCTTGGCAGGCCTTTGCAATCCCAATTATCCCTGGAGCTGTGGGCTTTCTGGTTCTCCGGACCCTAACCCTAACCCTAACCCTAGAAGTTGCCGACCGCGGTTTCCGGCCACGGCCCCCCCTGGGTTCTGGCTAGGAAAGCTGGGGAAGGAGCCATGTCGGTGCAGTGTCGTGCTCCTCTTGGCAGGCCTTTGCAATCCCAATTATCCCTGGAGCTGTGGGCTTTCTGGTTCTCCGGACCCTAACCCTAACCCTAACCCTAGAAGTTGCCGACCGCGGTTTCCGGCCACGGCCCCCCCTGGGTTCTGGCTAGGAAAGCAGGGGAAGGAGCCATGTCGGTGCAGTGTCGTGCTCCTCTTGGCAGGCCTTTGCAATCCCAATTATCCCTGGAGCTGTGGGCTTTCTGGTTCTCCGGACCCTAACCCTAACCCTAACCCTAAAAGTTGCCGACCGCGGTTTCCGGCCACGGCCCCCCCTGGGTTCTGGCTAGGAAAGCAGGGGAAGGAGCCATGTCTGTGCCGTGTCGTGCTCCTCTTGGCAGGCCTTTGCAATCCCAATTATCCCTGGAGCTGTGGGCTTTCTGGTTCTCCGGACCCTAACCCTAACCCTAACCCTAGAAGTTGCCGACCGCGGTTTCCGGCCACGGCCCCCCCTGGGTTCTGGCTAGGAAAGCTGGGGAAGGAGCCATGTCGGTGCAGTGTCGTGCTCCTCTTGGCCGGCCTTTGCAATCCCAATTATCCCTGGAGCTGTGGGCTTTCTGGTTCTCCGGACCCTAACCCTAACCCTAACCCTAGAAGTTGCCGACCGCGGTTTCCGGCCACGGCCCCCCCTGGGTTCTGGCTAGGAAAGCAGGGGAAGGAGCCATGTCTGTGCAGTGTCGTGCTCCTCTTGGCAGGCCTTTGCAATCCCAATTATCCCTGGAGCTGTGGGCTTTCTGGTTCTCCGGACCCTAACCCTAACCCTAACCCTAGAAGTTGCCGACCGCGGTTTCCGGCCACGGCCCCCCCTGGGTTCTGGCTAGGAAAGCTGGGGAAGGAGCCATGTCTGTGCAGTGTCGTGCTCCTCTTGGCAGGCCTTTGCAATCCCAATTATCCCTGGAGCTGTGGGCTTTCTGGTTCTCCGGACCCTAACCCTAACCCTAACCCTAGAAGTTGCCGACCGCGGCTTCCGGCCACGGCCCCCCCTGGGTTCTGGCTAGGAAAGCTGGGGAAGGAGCCATGTCTGTGCAGTGTCGTGCTCCTCTTGGCAGGCCTTTGCAATCCCAATTATCCCTGGAGCTGTGGGCTTTCTGGTTCTCCGGACCCTAACCCTAACCCTAACCCTAGAAGTTGCCGACCGCGGTTCCCGGCCACGGCCCTCCCTGGGTTCTGGCTAGGAAAGCAGGGGAAGGAGCCATGTCTGTGCAGTGTCGTGCTCCTCTTGGCAGGCCTTTGCAATCCCAATTATCCCTGGAGCTGTGGGCTTTCTGGTTCTCCGGACCCTAACCCTAACCCTAGAAGTTGCCGACCGCGGTTTCCGGCCACGGCCCCCCCTGGGTTCTGGCTAGGAAAGCTGGGGAAGGAGCCATGTCTGTGCAGTGTCGTGCTCCTCTTGGCAGGCCTTTGCAATCCCAATTATCCCTGGAGCTGTGGGCTTTCTGGTTCTCCGGACCCTAACCCTAACCCTAGAAGTTGCCGACCGCGGTTTCCGGCCACGGCCCCCCCTGGGTTCTGGCTAGGAAAGCAGGGGAAGGAGCCATGTCGGTGCAGTGTCGTGCTCCTCTTGGCAGGCCTTTGCAATCCCAATTATCCCTGGAGCTGTGGGCTTTCTGGTTCTCCGGACCCTAACCCTAACCCTAACCCTAACCCTAGAAGTTGCCGACCGTGGTTTCCGGCCACGGACCCCCCTGGGTTCTGGCTAGGAAAGCTGGGGAAGGAGCCATGTCGGTGCAGTGTCGTGCTCCTCTTGGCAGGCCTTTGCAATCCCAATTATCCCTGGAGCTGTGGGCTTTCTGGTTCTCCGGACCCTAACCCTAACCCTAACCCTAGAAGTTGCCGACCGCGGTTTCCGGCCACGGCCCCCCCTGGGTTCTGGCTAGGAAAGCAGGGGAAGGAGCCATGTCTGTGCAGTGTCGTGCTCCTCTTGGCCGGCCTTTTCAATCCCAATTATCCCTGGAGCTGTGGGCTTTCTGGTTCTCCGGACCCTAACCCTAACCCTAACCCTAGAAGTTGCCGACCACGGTTTCCGGCCACGGCCCCCCCTGGGTTCTGGCTAGGAAAGCTGGGGAAGGAGCCATGTCTGTGCAGTGTCGTGCTCCTCTTGGCAGGCCTTTGCAATCCCAATTATCCCTGGAGCTGTGGGCTTTCTGGTTCTCCGGACCCTAACCCTAACCCTAACCCTAGAAGTTGCCGACCGCGGCTTCCGGCCACGGCCCCCCCTGGGTTCTGGCTAGGAAAGCTGGGGAAGGAGCCATGTCTGTGCAGTGTCGTGCTCCTCTTGGCAGGCCTTTGCAATCCCAATTATCCCTGGAGCTGTGGGCTTTCTGGTTCTCCGGACCCTAACCCTAACCCTAACCCTAGAAGTTGCCGACCGCGGTTCCCGGCCACGGCCCTCCCTGGGTTCTGGCTAGGAAAGCAGGGGAAGGAGCCATGTCTGTGCAGTGTCGTGCTCCTCTTGGCAGGCCTTTGCAATCCCAATTATCCCTGGAGCTGTGGGCTTTCTGGTTCTCCGGACCCTAACCCTAACCCTAACCCTAGAAGCTGCCGACCGCGGTTTCTGGCCACGGCCCCCCCTGTGTTCTGGCTAGGAAAGCAGGGGAAGGAGCCATGTCTGTGCAGTGTCGTGCTCCTCTTGGCAGGCCTTTGCAATCCCAATTATCCCTGGAGCTGTGGGCTTTCTGGTTCTCCGGACCCTAACCCTAACCCTAACCCTAGAAGTTGCCGACCGCGGTTTCCGGCCACGGCCCCCCCTGGGTTCTGGCTAGGAAAGCAGGGGAAGGAGCCATGTCGGTGCAGTGTCGTGCTCCTCTTGGCAGGCCTTTGCAATCCCAATTATCCCTGGAGCTGTGGGCTTTCTGGTTCTCCGGACCCTAACCCTAACCCTAACCCTAGAAGTTGCCGACCGCGGTTTCCGGCCACGGCCCCCCCTGGGTTCTGGCTAGGAAAGCAGGGGAAGGAGCCATGTCTGTGCAGTGTCGTGCTCCTCTTGGCAGGCCTTTGCAATCCCAATTATCCCTGGAGCTGTGGGCTTTCTGGTTCTCCGGACCCTAACCCTAACCCTAACCCTAGAAGTTGCCGACCGCGGTTTCCGGCCACGGCCCCCCCTGGGTTCTGGCTAGGAAAGCTGGGGAAGGAGGCATGTCGGTGCAGTGTCGTGCTCCTCTTGGCCGGCCTTTGCAATCCCAATTATCCCTGGAGCTGTGGGCTTTCTGGTTCTCCGGACCCTAACCCTAACCCTAACCCTAGAAGTTGCCGACCGCGGTTTCCGGCCACGGCCCCCCCCGGGTTCTGGCTAGGAAAGCAGGGGAAGGAGCCATGTCTGTGCAGTGTCGTGCTCCTCTTGGCAGGCCTTTGCAATCCCAATTATCCCTGGAGCTGTGGGCTTTCTGGTTCTCCGGACCCTAACCCTAACCCTAACCCTAGAAGTTGCCAACCGCGGTTTCCGGCCACGGCCCCCCCTGGGTTCTGGCTAGGAAAGCAGGGGAAGGAGCCATGTCTGTGCCGTGTCGTGCTCCTCTTGGCAGGCCTTTGCAATCCCAATTATCCCTGGAGCTGTGGGCTTTCTGGTTGTACGGACCCTAACCCTAACCCTAACCCTAGAAGTTGCCGACCGCGGTTTCCGGCCACGGCCCCCCCTGGGTTCTGGCTAGGAAAGCTGGGGAAGGAGCCATGTCTGTGCAGTGTCGTGCTCCTCTTGGCAGGCCTTTGCAATCCCAATTATCCCTGGAGCTGTGGGCTTTCTGGTTCTCCGGACCCTAACCCTAACCCTAGAAGTTGCCGACCGCGGTTTCCGGCCACGGCTCCCCCTGGGTTCTGGCTAGGAAAGCAGGGGAAGGAGCCATTTCTGTGCAGTGTCGTGCTCCTCTTGGCAGGCCTTTGCAATCCCAATTATCCCTGGAGCTGTGGGCTTTCTGGTTCTCCGGACCCTAACCCTAACCCTAACCCTAGAAGTTGCCGACCGCGGTTTCCGGCCACGGCCCCCCCTGGGTTCTGGCTAGGAAAGCAGGGGAAGGAGCCATGTCGGTGCAGTGTCGTGCTCCTCTTGGCAGGCCTTTGCAATCCCAATTATCCCTGGAGCTGTGGGCTTTCTGGTTCTCCGGACCCTAACCCTAACCCTAACCCTAGAAGTTGCCGACCGCGGTTTCCGGCCACGGCCCCCCCCGGGTTCTGGCTAGGAAAGCTGGGGAAGGAGCCATGTCTGTGCAGTGTCGTGCTCCTCTTGGCAGGCCTTTGCAATCCCAATTATCCCTGGAGCTGTGGGCTTTCTGGTTCTCCGGACCCTAACCCTAACCCTAACCCTAGAAGTTGCCGACCGCGGTTTCCGGCCACGGCCCCCCCTGGGTTCTGGCTAGGAAAGCTGGGGAAGGAGCCATGTCGGTGCAGTGTCGTGCTCCTCTTGGCAGGCCTTTGCAATCCCAATTATCCCTGGAGCTGTGGGCTTTCTGGTTCTCCGGACCCTAACCCTAACCCTAACCCTAGAAGTTGCCGACCGCGGTTTCCGGCCACGGCCCCCCCTGGGTTCTGGCTAGGAAAGCAGGGGAAGGAGCCATGTCTGTGCAGTGTCGTGCTCCTCTTGGCAGGCCTTTGCAATCCCAATTATCCCTGGAGCTGTGGGCTTTCTGGTTCTCCGGACCCTAACCCTAACCCTAGAAGTTGCCGACCGCGGTTTCCGGCCACGCCTCCCCCTGGGTTCTGGCTAGGAAAGCAGGGGAAGGAGCCATTTCTGTGCAGTGTCGTGCTCCTCTTGGCAGGCCTTTGCAATCCCAATTATCCCTGGAGCTGTGGGCTTTCTGGTTCTCCGGACCCTAACCCTAACCCTAACCCTAGAAGTTGCCGACCGCGGTTTCCGCCCACGGCCCCCCCTGGGTTCTGGCTAGGGAAGCTGGGGAAGGAGCCATGTCTGTGCAGTGTCGTGCTCCTCTTGGCAGGCCTTTGCAATCCCAATTATCCCTGGAGCTGTGGGCTTTCTGGTTCTCCGGACCCTAACCCTAACCCTAACCCTAGAAGTTGCTGACCGCGGTTTCCGGCCACGGCCCCCCCTGGGTTCTGGCTAGGAAAGCAGGGGAAGGAGCCATGTCGGTGCAGTGTCGTGCTCCTCTTGGCAGGCCTTTGCAATCCCAATTATCCCTGGAGCTGTGGGCTTTCTGGTTCTCCGGACCCTAACCCTAACCCTAACCCTAGAAGTTGCCGAGCGTGGTTTCCGGCCACGGCCCCCCCTGGGTTCTGGCTAGGAAAGCAGGGGAAGGAGCCATGTCTGTGCAGTGTCGTGCTCCTCTTGGCAGGCCTTTGCAATCCCAATTATCCCTGGAGCTGTGGGCTTTCTGGTTCTCCGGACCCTAACCCTAACCCTAACCCTAGAAGTTGCTGACCGCGGTTTCCGGCCACGGCCCCCCCTGGGTTCTGGCTAGGAAAGCAGGGGAAGGAGCCATGTCGGTGCAGTGTCGTGCTCCTCTTGGCAGGCCTTTGCAATCCCAATTATCCCTGGAGCTGTGGGCTTTCTGGTTCTCCGGACCCTAACCCTAACCCTAACCCTAGAAGTTGCCGAGCGTGGTTTCCGGCCACGGCCCCCCCTGGGTTCTGGCTAGGAAAGCAGGGGAAGGAGCCATGTCTGTGCAGTGTCGTGCTCCTCTTGGCAGGCCTTTGCAATCCCAATTATCCCTGGAGCTGTGGGCTTTCTGGTTCTCCGGACCCTAACCCTAACCCTAACCCTAGAATTTGCCGACTGCGGTTTCCGGCCACGGCCCCCCCTGGGTTCTGGCTAGGAAAGCAGGGGAAGGAGCCATGTCTGTGCAGTGTCGTGCTCCTCTTGGCAGGCCTTTGCAATCCCAATTATCCCTGGAGCTGTGGGCTTTCTGGTTCTCCGGACCCTAACCCTAACCCTAACCCTAGAAGTTGCCGACCGCGGTTTCCGGCCACGGCCCCCCCTGGTTTCTGGCTAGGAAAGCTGGGGAAGGAGCCATGTCGGTGCAGTGTCGTGCTCCTCTTGGCAGGCCTTTGCAATCCCAATTATCCCTGGAGCTGTGGGCTTTCTGGTTCTCAGGACCCTAACCCTAACCCTAACCCTAGAAGTTGCCGAGCGCGGTTTCCGGCCACGGCCCCCCCCCGGGTTCTGGCTAGGAAAGCTGGGGAAGGAGCCATGTCGGTGCAGTGTCGTGCTCCTCTTGGCAGGCCTTTGCAATCCCAATTATCCCTGGAGCTGTGGGCTTTCTGGTTCTCCGGACCCTAACCCTAACCCTAACCCTAGAAGTTGCCGACCGCGGTTTCCGGCCACGGCCCCCCCTGGGTTCTGGCTAGGAAAGCTGGGGAAGGAGCCATGTCGGTGCAGTGTCGTGCTCCTCTTGGCAGGCCTTTGCAATCCCAATTATCCCTGGAGCTGTGGGCTTTCTGGTTCTCCGGACCCTAACCCTAACCCTAACCCTAGAAGTTGCCGACCGCGGTTTCCGGCCACGGCCCCCCCTGGGTTCTGGCTAGGAAAGCTGGGGAAGGAGCCATGTCTGTGCAGTGTCGTGCTCCTCTTGGCAGGCCTTTGCAATCCCAATTATCCCTGGAGCTGTGGGCTTTCTGGTTCTCCGGACCCTAACCCTAACCCTAACCCTAGAAGTTGCCGACCGCGGTTTCCGGCCACGGCCCCCCCTGGGTTCTGGCTAGGAAAGCTGGGGAAGGAGCCATGTCGGTGCAGTGTCGTGCTCCTCTTGGCAGGCCTTTGCAATCCCAATTATCCCTGGAGCTGTGGGCTTTCTGGTTCTCCGGACCCTAACCCTAACCCTAACCCTAGAAGTTGCCGACCGCGGTTTCCGGCCACGGCCCCCCCTGGGTTCTGGCTAGGAAAGCTGGGGAAGGAGCCATGTCTGTGCAGTGTCGTGCTCCTCTTGGCAGGCCTTTGCAATCCCAATTATCCCTGGAGCTGTGGGCTTTCTGGTTCTCCGGACCCTAACCCTAACCCTAGAAGTTGCCGACCGCGGTTTCCGGCCACGGCTCCCCCTGGGTTCTGGCTAGGAAAGCAGGGGAAGGAGCCATTTCTGTGCAGTGTCGTGCTCCTCTTGGCAGGCCTTTGCAATCCCAATTATCCCTGGAGCTGTGGGCTTTCTGGTTCTCCGGACCCTAACCCTAACCCTAACCCTAGAAGTTGCCGACCGCGGTTTCCGGCCACGGCCCCCCCTGGGTTCTGGCTAGGAAAGCTGGGGAAGGAGCCATGTCTGTGCAGTGTCGTGCTCCTCTTGGCAGGCCTTTGCAATCCCAATTATCCCTGGAGCTGTGGGCTTTCTGGTTCTCCGGACCCTAACCCTAACCCTAACCCTAGAAGTTGCCGACCGCGGTTTCCGGCCACGGCCCCCCCTGGGTTCTGGCTAGGAAAGCTGGGGAAGGAGCCATGTCTGTGCAGTGTCGTGCTCCTCTTGGCAGGCCTTTGCAATCCCAATTATCCCTGGAGCTGTGGGCTTTCTGGTTCTCCGGACCCTAACCCTAACCCTAGAAGTTGCCGACCGCGGTTTCCGGCCACGGCTCCCCCTGGGTTCTGGCTAGGAAAGCAGGGGAAGGAGCCATTTCTGTGCAGTGTCGTGCTCCTCTTGGCAGGCCTTTGCAATCCCAATTATCCCTGGAGCTGTGGGCTTTCTGGTTCTCCGGACCCTAACCCTAACCCTAACCCTAGAAGTTGCCGACCGCGGTTTCCGGCCACGGCCCCCCCTGGGTTCTGGCTAGGGAAGCTGGGGAAGGAGCCATGTCGGTGCAGTGTCGTGCTCCTCTTGGCAGGCCTTTGCAATCCCAATTATCCCTGGAGCTGTGGGCTTTCTGGTTCTCCGGACCCTAACCCTAACCCTAACCCTAGAAGTTGCCGACCGCGGTTTCCGGCCACGGCCCCCCCTGGGTTCTGGCTAGGAAAGCAGGGGAAGGAGCCATGTCTGTGCAGTGTCGTGCTCCTCTTGGCAGGCCTTTGCAATCCCAATTATCCCTGGAGCTGTGGGCTTTCTGGTTCTCCGGACCCTAACCCTAACCCTAACCCTAGAAGTTGCTGACCGCGGTTTCCGGCCACGGCCCCCCCTGGGTTCTGGCTAGGAAAGCAGGGGAAGGAGCCATGTCTGTGCAGTGTCGTGCTCCTCTTGGCAGGCCTTTGCAATCCCAATTATCCCTGGAGCTGTGGGCTTTCTGGTTCTCCGGACCCTAACCCTAACCCTAACCCTAGAAGTTGCCGACCGCGGTTTCCGGCCACGGCCCCCCCGGGTTCTGGCTAGGAAAGCTGGGGAAGGAGCCATGTCGGTGCAGTGTCGTGCTCCTCTTGGCAGGCCTTTGCAATCCCAATTATCCCTGGAGCTGTGGGCTTTCTGGTTCTCCGGACCCTAACCCTAACCCTAACCCTAGAAGTTGCCGACCGCGGTTTCCGGCCACGGCCCCCCCTGGGTTCTGGCTAGGAAAGCAGGGGAAGGAGCCATGTCTCTGCAGTGTCGTGCTCCTCTTGGCAGGCCTTTGCAATCCCAATTATCCCTGGAGCTGTGGGCTTTCTGGTTCTCCGGACCCTAACCCTAACCCTAACCCTAGAAGTTGCCGACCGCGGTTCCCGGCCACGGCCCTCCCTGGGTTCTGGCTAGGAAAGCAGGGGAAGGAGCCATGTCTGTGCAGTGTCGTGCTCCTCTTGGCAGGCCTTTGCAATCCCAATTATCCCTGGAGCTGTGGGCTTTCTGGTTCTCCGGACCCTAACCCTAACCCTAACCCTAGAAGTTGCCGACCGCGGTTTCTGGCCACGGCCCCCCCTGGGTTCTGCCTAGGAAAGCAGGGGAAGGAGCCATGTCTGTGCAGTGTCGTGCTCCTCTTGGCAGGCCTTTGCAATCCCAATTATCGCTGGAGCTGTGGGCTTTCTGGTTCTCCGGACCCTAACCCTAACCCTAACCCTAGAAGTTGCCGACCGCGGTTTCCGGCCACGGCCCCCCCTGGGTTCTGGCTAGGAAAGCAGGGGAAGGAGCCATGTCGGTGCAGTGTCGTGCTCCTCTTGGCAGGCCTTTGCAATCCCAATTATCCCTGGAGCTGTGGGCTTTCTGGTTCTCCGGACCCTAACCCTAACCCTAACCCTAGAAGTTGCCGACCGCGGTTTCCGGCCACGGCCCCCCCTGGGTTCTGGCTAGGAAAGCAGGGGAAGGAGCCATGTCTGTGCAGTGTCGTGCTCCTCTTGGCAGGCCTTTGCAATCCCAATTATCCCTGGAGCTGTGGGCTTTCTGGTTCTCCGGACCCTAAACCTAACCCTAACCCTAGAAGTTGCCGACCGCGGTTTCCGGCCACGGCCCTCCCTGGGTTCTGGCTAGGAAAGCAGGGGAAGGAGCCATGTCTCTGCAGTGTCGTGCTCCTCTTGGCAGGCCTTTGCAATCCCAATTATCCCTGGAGCTGTGGGCTTTCTGGTTCTCCGGACCCTAACCCTAACCCTAACCCTAGAAGTTGCCGACCGCGGTTTCTGGCCACGGCCCCCCCTGGGTTCTGGCTAGGAAAGCAGGGGAAGGAGCCATGTCTGTGCAGTGTCGTGCTCCTCTTGGCAGGCCTTTGCAATCCCAATTATCCCTGGAGCTGTGGGCTTTCTGGTTCTCCGGACCCTAACCCTAACCCTAGAAGTTGCCGACCGCGGTTTCCGGCCACGGCCCCCCCTGGGTTCTGGCTAGGAAAGCAGGGGAAGGAGCCATGTCTGTGCAGTGTCGTGCTCCTCTTGGCAGGCCTTTGCAATCCCAATTATCCCTGGAGCTGTGGGCTTTCTGGTTCTCCGGACCCTAACCCTAACCCTAACCCTAGAAGTTGCCGACCGCGGTTTCCGGCCACGGCCCCCCCTGGTTTCTGGCTAGGAAAGCTGGGGAAGGAGCCATGTCGGTGCAGTGTCGTGCTCCTCTTGGCAGGCCTTTGCAATCCCAATTATCCCTGGAGCTGTGGGCTTTCTGGTTCTCCGGACCCTAACCCTAACCCTGACCCTAGAAGTTGCCGACCGCGGTTTCCGGCCACGGCCCCCCCTGGGTTCTGGCTAGGAAAGCAGGGGAAGGAGCCATGTCTGTGCAGTGTCGTGCTCCTCTTGGCAGGCCTTTGCAATCCCAATTATCCCTGGAGCTGTGGGCTTTCTGGTTCTCCGGACCCTAACCCTAACCCTAACCCTAGAAGTTGCCGACCGCGGTTTCCGGCCACGGCCCCCCCTGGGTTCTGGCTAGGAAAGGTGGGGAAGGAGCCATGTCGGTGCAGTGTCGTGCTCCTCTTGGCAGGCCTTTGCAATCCCAATTATCCCTGGAGCTGTGGGCTTTCTGGTTCTCCGGACCCTAACCCTAACCCTAACCCTAGAAGTTGCCGACCGCGGTTTCCGACCACGGCCCCCCCTGGGTTCTGGCTAGGAAAGCAGGGGAAGGAGCCATGTCTGTGCAGTGTCGTGCTCCTCTTGGCAGGCCTTTGCAATCCCAATTATCCCTGGAGCTGTGGGCTTTCTGGTTCTCTGGACCCTAACCCTAACCCTAACCCTAGAAGTTGCCGACCGTGGTTTCCGGCCACGGCCCCCCCTGGGTTCTGGCTAGGAAAGCAGGGGAAGGAGCCATGTCTGTGCAGTGTCGTGCTCCTCTTGGCAGGCCTTTGCAATCCCAATTATCCCTGGAGCTGTGGGCTTTCTGGTTCTCCGGACCCTAACCCTAACCCTAACCCTAGAAGTTGCCGACCGCGGTTTCCGGCCACGGCCCCCCCTGGGTTCTGGCTAGGAAAGCTGGGGAAGGAGCCATGTCGGTGCAGTGTCGTGCTCCTCTTGGCAGGCCTTTGCAATCCCAATTATCCCTGGAGCTGTGGGCTTTCTGGTTCTCCGGACCCTAACCCTAACCCTAGAAGTTGCCGACCGCGGTTTCCGGCCACGGCTCCCCCTGGGTTCTGGCTAGGAAAGCAGGGGAAGGAGCCATTTCTGTGCAGTGTCGTGCTCCTCTTGGCAGGCCTTTGCAATCCCAATTATCCCTGGAGCTGTGGGCTTTCTGGTTCTCCGGACCCTAACTCTAACCCTAACCCTAGAAGTTGCCGACCGCGGTTTCCGGCCACGGCCCCCCCTGGGTTCTGGCTAGGAAAGCAGGGGAAGGAGCCATGTCTGTGCAGTGTCGTGCTCCTCTTGGCAGGCCTTTGCAATCCCAATTATCCCTGGAGCTGTGGGCTTTCTGGTTCTCCGGACCCTAACCCTAACCCTAACCCTAGAAGTTGCCGACCGTGGATTCCGGCCACGTCCCCCCCCGGGTTCTGGCTAGGAAAGCAGGGGAAGGAGCCATGTCTGTGCAGTGTCGTGCTCCTCTTGGCAGGCCTTTGCAATCCCAATTATCCCTGGAGCTGTGGGCTTTCTGGTTCTCCGGACCCTAACCCTAACCCTAACCCTAGAAGTTGCCGACTGCGGTTTCCGGCCACGGCCCCCCCGGGGTTCTGGCTAGGAAAGCTGGGGAAGGAGCCATGTCTGTGCAGTGTCGTGCTCCTCTTGGCAGGCCTTTGCAATCCCAATTATCCCTGGAGCTGTGGGCTTTCTGGTTCTCCGGACCCTAACCCTAACCCTAACCCTAGAAGTTGCCGACCGCGGTTTCCGGCCACGGCCCCCCCTGGTTTCTGGCTAGGAAAGCAGGGGAAGGAGCCATGTCTGTGCAGTGTCGTGCTCCTCTTGGCAGGCCTTTGCAATCCCAATTATCCCTGGAGCTGTGGGCTTTCTGGTTCTCCGGACCCTAACCCTAACCCTAACCCTAGAAGTTGCCGACCGCGGTTTCCGGCCACGGCCCCCCCTGGGTTCTGGCTAGGAAAGCAGGGGAAGGAGCCATGTCTGTGCAGTGTCGTGCTCCTCTTGGCAGGCCTTTGCAATCCCAATTATCCCTGGAGCTGTGGGCTTTCTGGTTCTCCGGACCCTAACCCTAACCCTAACCCTAGAAGTTGCCGACCGCGGTTTCCGGCCACGGCCCCCCCTGGGTTCTGGCTAGGAAAGCAGGGGAAGGAGCCATGTCTGTGCAGTGTCGTGCTCCTCTTGGCAGGCCTTTGCAATCCCAATTATCCCTGGAGCTGTGGGCTTTCTGGTTCTCTGGACCCTAACCCTAACCCTAACCCTAGAAGTTGCCGACCGTGGTTTCCGGCCACGGCCCCCCCTGGGTTCTGGCTAGGAAAGCAGGGGAAGGAGCCATGTCTGTGCAGTGTCGTGCTCCTCTTGGCAGGCCTTTGCAATCCCAATTATCCCTGGAGCTGTGGGCTTTCTGGTTCTCCGGACCCTAACCCTAACCCTAACCCTAGAAGTTGCCGAGCGCGGTTTCCGGCCACGGCCCCCCCTGGGTTCTGGCTAGGAAAGCTGGGGAAGGAGCCATGTCGGTGCAGTGTCGTGCTCCTCTTGGCAGGCCTTTGCAATCCCAATTATCCCTGGAGCTGTGGGCTTTCTGGTTCTCCGGACCCTAACCCTAACCCTAGAAGTTGCCGACCGCGGTTTCCGGCCACGGCTCCCCCTGGGTTCTGGCTAGGAAAGCAGGGGAAGGAGCCATTTCTGTGCAGTGTCGTGCTCCTCTTGGCAGGCCTTTGCAATCCCAATTATCCCTGGAGCTGTGGGCTTTCTGGTTCTCCGGACCCTAACTCTAACCCTAACCCTAGAAGTTGCCGACCGCGGTTTCCGGCCACGGCCCCCCCTGGGTTCTGGCTAGGAAAGCAGGGGAAGGAGCCATGTCTGTGCAGTGTCGTGCTCCTCTTGGCAGGCCTTTGCAATCCCAATTATCCCTGGAGCTGTGGGCTTTCTGGTTCTCCGGACCCTAACCCTAACCCTAACCCTAGAAGTTGCCGACCGTGGATTCCGGCCACGTCCCCCCCCGGGTTCTGGCTAGGAAAGCAGGGGAAGGAGCCATGTCTGTGCAGTGTCGTGCTCCTCTTGGCAGGCCTTTGCAATCCCAATTATCCCTGGAGCTGTGGGCTTTCTGGTTCTCCGGACCCTAACCCTAACCCTAACCCTAGAAGTTGCCGACTGCGGTTTCCGGCCACGGCCCCCCCGGGGTTCTGGCTAGGAAAGCTGGGGAAGGAGCCATGTCTGTGCAGTGTCGTGCTCCTCTTGGCAGGCCTTTGCAATCCCAATTATCCCTGGAGCTGTGGGCTTTCTGGTTCTCCGGACCCTAACCCTAACCCTAACCCTAGAAGTTGCCGACCGCGGTTTCCGGCCACGGCCCCCCCTGGTTTCTGGCTAGGAAAGCAGGGGAAGGAGCCATGTCTGTGCAGTGTCGTGCTCCTCTTGGCAGGCCTTTGCAATCCCAATTATCCCTGGAGCTGTGGGCTTTCTGGTTCTCCGGACCCTAACCCTAACCCTAACCCTAGAAGTTGCCGACCGCGGTTTCCGGCCACGGCCCCCCCTGGGTTCTGGCTAGGAAAGCAGGGGAAGGAGCCATGTCTGTGCAGTGTCGTGCTCCTCTTGGCAGGCCTTTGCAATCCCAATTATCCCTGGAGCTGTGGGCTTTCTGGTTCTCCGGACCCTAACCCTAACCCTAACCCTAGAAGTTGCCGACCGTGGATTCCGGCCACGTCCCCCCCCGGGTTCTGGCTAGGAAAGCAGGGGAAGGAGCCATGTCTGTGCAGTGTCGTGCTCCTCTTGGCAGGCCTTTGCAATCCCAATTATCCCTGGAGCTGTGGGCTTTCTGGTTCTCCGGACCCTAACCCTAACCCTAACCCTAGAAGTTGCCGACCGCGGTTTCCGGCCACGGCCCCCCCTGGTTTCTGGCTAGGAAAGCTGGGGAAGGAGCCATGTCGGTGCAGTGTCGTGCTCCTCTTGGCAGGCCTTTGCAATCCCAATTATCCCTGGAGCTGTGGGCTTTCTGGTTCTCCGGACCCTAACCCTAACCCTAACCCTAGAAGTTGCCGACCGCGGTTTCCGGCCACGGCCCCCCCTGGGTTCTGGCTAGGAAAGCTGGGGAAGGAGCCATGTCTGTGCAGTGTCGTGCTCCTCTTGGCAGGCCTTTGCAATCCCAATTATCCCTGGAGCTGTGGGCTTTCTGGTTCTCCGGACCCTAACCCTAACCCTAACCCTAGAAGTTGCCGACCGCGGTTTCCGGCCACGGCCCCCCCTGGGTTCTGGCTAGGAAAGCAGGGGAAGGAGCCATGTCTGTGCAGTGTCGTGCTCCTCTTGGCAGGCCTTTGCAATCCCAATTATCCCTGGAGCTGTGGGCTTTCTGGTTCTCCGGACCCTAACCCTAACCCTAACCCTAGAAGTTGCCGACCGCGGTTTCCGGCCACGGCCCCCCCTGGGTTCTGGCTAGGAAAGCTGGGGAAGGAGCCATGTCGGTGCAGTGTCGTGCTCCTCTTGGCAGGCCTTTGCAATCCCAATTATCCCTGGAGCTGTGGGCTTTCTGGTTCTCCGGACCCTAACCCTAACCCTAACCCTAGAAGTTGCCGACCGCGGTTTCCGGCCACGGCCCCCCCTGGGTTCTGGCTAGGAAAGCAGGGGAAGGAGCCATGTCTGTGCAGTGTCGTGCTCCTCTTGGCAGGCCTTTGCAATCCCAATTATCCCTGGAGCTGTGGGCTTTCTGGTTCTCCGGACCCTAACCCTAACCCTAACCCTAGAAGTTGCCGACCGCGGTTTCCGGCCACGGCCCCCCCTGGGTTCTGGCTAGGAAAGCAGGGGAAGGAGCCATGTCGGTGCAGTGTCGTGCTCCTCTTGGCAGGCCTTTGCAATCCCAATTATCCCTGGAGCTGTGGGCTTTCTGGTTCTCCGGACCCTAACCCTAACCCTAACCCTAGAAGTTGCCGACCGCGGTTTCCGGCCACGGCCCCCCCTGGGTTCTGGCTAGGAAAGCTGGGGAAGGAGCCATGTCGGTGCAGTGTCGTGCTCCTCTTGGCCGGCCTTTGCAATCCCAATTATCCCTGGAGCTGTGGGCTTTCTGGTTCTCCGGACCCTAACCCTAACCCTAACCCTAGAAGTTGCCGACCGCGGTTTCCGGCCACGGCCCCCCCTGGGTTCTGGCTAGGAAAGCAGGGGAAGGAGCCATGTCTGTGCAGTGTCGTGCTCCTCTTGGCAGGCCTTTGCAATCCCAATTATCCCTGGAGCTGTGGGCTTTCTGGTTCTCCGGACCCTAACCCTAACCCTAACCCTAGAAGTTGCCGACCGCGGTTTCCGGCCACGGCCCCCCCTGGGTTCTGGCTAGGAAAGCTGGGGAAGGAGCCATGTCGGTGCAGTGTCGTGCTCCTCTTGGCAGGCCTTTGCAATCCCAATTATCCCTGGAGCTGTGGGCTTTCTGGTTCTCCGGACCCTAACCCTACCCCTAACCCTAGAAGTTGCCGACCGCGGCTTCCGGCCACGGCCCCCCCTGGGTTCTGGCTAGGAAAGCAGGGGAAGGAGCCATGTCTCTGCAGTGTCGTGCTCCTCTTGGCAGGCCTTTGCAATCCCAATTATCCCTGGAGCTGTGGGCTTTCTGGTTCTCCGGACCCTAACCCTAACCCTAACCCTAGAAGTTGCCGACCGCGGTTCCCGGCCACGGCCCTCCCTGGGTTCTGGCTAGGAAAGCAGGGGAAGGAGCCATGTCTGTGCAGTGTCGTGCTCCTCTTGGCGGGCCTTTGCAATCCCAATTATCCCTGGAGCTGTGGGCTTTCTGGTTCTCCGGACCCTAACCCTAACCCTAACCCTAGAAGCTGCCGACCGCGGTTTCTGGCCACGGCCCCCCCTGGGTTCTGGCTAGGAAAGCAGGGGAAGGAGCCATGTCTGTGCAGTGTCGTGCTCCTCTTGGCAGGCCTTTGCAATCCCAATTATCCCTGGAGCTGTGGGCTTTCTGGTTCTCCGGACCCTAACCCTAACCCTAACCCTAGAAGTTGCCGACCGCGGTTTCTGGCCACGGCCCCCCCTGGGTTCTGGCTAGGAAAGCTGGGGAAGGAGCCATGTCGGTGCAGTGTCGTGCTCCTCTTGGCCGGCCTTTACAATCCCAATTATCCCTGGAGCTGTGGGCTTTCTGGTTCTCCGGACCCTAACCCTAACCCTAACCCTAGAAGTTGCCGACCGCGGTTTCCGGCCACGGCCCCCCCTGGGTTCTGGCTAGGAAAGCAGGGGAAGGAGCCATGTCTGTGCAGTGTCGTGCTCCTCTTGGCAGGCCTTTGCAATCCCAATTATCCCTGGAGCTGTGGGCTTTCTGGTTCTCCGGACCCTAACCCTAACCCTAACCCTAGAAGTTGCCGACCGTGGATTCCGGCTACGTCCCCCCCCGGGTTCTGGCTAGGAAAGCAGGGGAAGGAGCCATGTCTGTGCAGTGTCGTGCTCCTCTTGGCAGGCCTTTGCAATCCCAATTATCCCTGGAGCTGTGGGCTTTCTGGTTCTCCGGACCCTAACCCTAACCCTAACCCTAGAAGTTGCCGACCGCGGTTTCCGGCCACGGCCCCCCCTGGTTTCTGGCTAGGAAAGCTGGGGAAGGAGCCATGTCGGTGCAGTGTCGTGCTCCTCTTGGCAGGCCTTTGCAATCCCAATTATCCCTGGAGCTGTGGGCTTTCTGGTTCTCCGGACCCTAACCCTAACCCTAACCCTAGAAGTTGCCGACCGCGGTTTCCGGCCACGGCCCCCCCTGGGTTCTGGCTAGGAAAGCTGGGGAAGGAGCCATGTCGGTGCAGTGTCGTGCTCCTCTTGGCAGGCCTTTGCAATCCCAATTATCCCTGGAGCTGTGGGCTTTCTGGTTCTCCGGACCCTAACCCTAACCCTAACCCTAGAAGTTGCCGACCGCGGTTTCCGGCCACGGCCCCCCCTGGGTTCTGGCTAGGAAAGCAGGGGAAGGAGCCATGTCTGTGCAGTGTCGTGCTCCTCTTGGCAGGCCTTTGCAATCCCAATTATCCCTGGAGCTGTGGGCTTTCTGGTTCTCCGGACCCTAACCCTAACCCTAACCCTAGAAGTTGCCGACCGCGGTTTCCGGCCACGGCCCCCCCTGGGTTCTGGCTAGGAAAGCTGGGGAAGGAGCCATGTCGGTGCAGTGTCGTGCTCCTCTTGGCAGGCCTTTGCAATCCCAATTATCCCTGGAGCTGTGGGCTTTCTGGTTCTCCGGACCCTAACCCTAACCCTAACCCTAGAAGTTGCCGACTGCGGTTTCCGGCCACGGCCCCCCCTGGGTTCTGGCTAGGAAAGCAGGGGAAGGAGCCATGTCTGTGCAGTGTCGTGCTCCTCTTGGCAGGCCTTTGCAATCCCAATTATCCCTGGAGCTGTGGGCTTTCTGGTTCTCCGGACCCTAACCCTAACCCTAACCCTAGAAGTTGCCGACCGCGGTTTCCGGCCACGGCCCCCCCTGGGTTCTGGCTAGGAAAGCAGGGGAAGGAGCCATGTCGGTGCAGTGTCGTGCTCCTCTTGGCAGGCCTTTGCAATCCCAATTATCCCTGGAGCTGTGGGCTTTCTGGTTCTCCGGACCCTAACCCTAACCCTAACCCTAGAAGTTGCCGACCGCGGTTTCCGGCCACGGCCCCCCCTGGGTTCTGGCTAGGAAAGCTGGGGAAGGAGCCATGTCGGTGCAGTGTCGTGCTCCTCTTGGCCGGCCTTTGCAATCCCAATTATCCCTGGAGCTGTGGGCTTTCTGGTTCTCCGGACCCTAACCCTAACCCTAACCCTAGAAGTTGCCGACCGCGGTTTCCGGCCACGGCCCCCCCTGGGTTCTGGCTAGGAACGCAGGGGAAGGAGCCATGTCTGTGCAGTGTCGTGCTCCTCTTGGCAGGCCTTTGCAATCCCAATTATCCCTGGAGCTGTGGGCTTTCTGGTTCTCCGGACCCTAACCCTAACCCTAACCCTAGAAGTTGCCGACCGCGGTTTCCGGCCACGGCCCCCCCTGGGTTCTGGCTAGGAAAGCTGGGGAAGGAGCCATGTCTGTGCAGTGTCGTGCTCCTCTTGGCAGGCCTTTGCAATCCCAATTATCCCTGGAGCTGTGGGCTTTCTGGTTCTCCGGACCCTAACCCTACCCCTAACCCTAGAAGTTGCCGACCGCGGCTTCCGGCCACGGCCCCCCCTGGGTTCTGGCTAGGAAAGCAGGGGAAGGAGCCATGTCTCTGCAGTGTCGTGCTCCTCTTGGCAGGCCTTTGCAATCCCAATTATCCCTGGAGCTGTGGGCTTTCTGGTTCTCCGGACCCTAACCCTAACCCTAACCCTAGAAGTTGCCGACCGCGGTTCCCGGCCACGGCCCTCCCTGGGTTCTGGCTAGGAAAGCAGGGGAAGGAGCCATGTCTGTGCAGTGTCGTGCTCCTCTTGGCAGGCCTTTGCAATCCCAATTATCCCTGGAGCTGTGGGCTTTCTGGTTCTCCGGACCCTAACCCTAACCCTAACCCTAGAAGCTGCCGACCGCGGTTTCTGGCCACGGCCCCCCCTGGGTTCTGGCTAGGAAAGCAGGGGAAGGAGCCATGTCTGTGCAGTGTCGTGCTCCTCTTGGCAGGCCTTTGCAATCCCAATTATCCCTGGAGCTGTGGGCTTTCTGGTTCTCCGGACCCTAACCCTAACCCTAACCCTAGAAGTTGCCGACCGCGGTTTCCGGCCACGGCCCCCCCTGGGTTCTGGCTAGGAAAGCAGGGGAAGGAGCCATGTCTGTGCAGTGTCGTGCTCCTCTTGGCAGGCCTTTGCAATCCCAATTATCCCTGGAGCTGTGGGCTTTCTGGTTCTCCGGACCCTAACCCTAACCCTAACCCTAGAAGTTGCCGACCGCGGTTTCCGGCCACGGCCCCCCCTGGGTTCTGGCTAGGAAAGCTGGGGAAGGAGCCATGTCTGTGCAGTGTTGTGCTCCTCTTGGCAGGCCTTTGCAATCCCAATTATCCCTGGAGCTGTGGGCTTTCTGGTTCTCCGGACCCTAACCCTACCCCTAACCCTAGAAGTTGCCGACCGCGGCTTCCGGCCACGGCCCCCCCTGGGTTCTGGCTAGGAAAGCAGGGGAAGGAGCCATGTCTCTGCAGTGTCGTGCTCCTCTTGGCAGGCCTTTGCAATCCCAGTTATCCCTGGAGCTGTGGGCTTTCTGGTTCTCCGGACCCTAACCCTAACCCTAACCCTAGAAGTTGCCGACCGCGGTTTCCGGCCACGGCCCCCCCTGGGTTCTGGCTAGGAAAGCAGGGGAAGGAGCCATGTCTGTGCAGTGTCGTGCTCCTCTTGGCAGGCCTTTGCAATCCCAATTATCCCTGGAGCTGTGGGCTTTCTGGTTCTCCAGACCCTAACCCTAACCCTAACCCTAGAAGCTGCCGACCGCGGTTTCCGGCCACGGCCCCCCCTGTGTTCTGGCTAGGAAAGCAGGGGAAGGAGCCATGTCTGTGCAGTGTCGTGCTCCTCTTGGCAGGCCTTTGCAATCCCAATTATCCCTGGAGCTGTGGGCTTTCTGGTTCTCCGGACCCTAACCCTAACCCTAACCCTAGAAGTTGCCGACCGCGGTTTCCGGCCACGGCCCCCCCTGGGTTCTGGCTAGGAAAGCTGGGGAAGGAGCCATGTCGGTGCAGTGTCGTGCTCCTCTTGGCAGGCCTTTGCAATCCCAATTATCCCTGGAGCTGTGGGCTTTCTGGTTCTCCGGACCCTAACCCTAACCCTAACCCTAGAAGTTGCCGACCGCGGTTTCCGGCCACGGCCCCCCCTGGGTTCTGGCTAGGAAAGGAGGGGAAGGAGCCATGTCGGTGCAGTGTCGTGCTCCTCTTGGCAGGCCTTTGCAATCCCAATTATCCCTGGAGCTGTGGGCTTTCTGGTTCTCCGGACCCTAACCCTAACCCTAACCCTAGAAGTTGCCGACCGCGGTTTCCGGCCACGGCCCCCCCTGGGTTCTGGCTAGGAAAGCAGGGGAAGGAGCCATGTCGGTGCAGTGTCGTGCTCCTCTTGGCAGGCCTTTGCAATCCCAATTATCCCTGGAGCTGTGGGCTTTCTGGTTCTCCGGACCCTAACCCTAACCCTAACCCTAAAAGTTGCCGACCGCGGTTTCCGGCCACGGCCCCCCCTGGGTTCTGGCTAGGAAAGCAGGGGAAGGAGCCATGTCTGTGCAGTGTCGTGCTCCTCTTGGCAGGCCTTTGCAATCCCAATTATCCCTGGAGCTGTGGGCTTTCTGGTTCTCCGGACCCTAACCCTAACCCTAACCCTAGAAGTTGCCGACCGCGGTTTCCGGCCACGGCCCCCCCTGGGTTCTGGCTAGGAAAGCTGGGGAAGGAGCCATGTCGGTGCAGTGTCGTGCTCCTCTTGGCCGGCCTTTGCAATCCCAATTATCCCTGGAGCTGTGGGCTTTCTGGTTCTCCGGACCCTAACCCTAACCCTAACCCTAGAAGTTGCCGACCGCGGTTTCCGGCCACGGCCCCCCCTGGGTTCTGGCTAGGAAAGCAGGGGAAGGAGCCATGTCTGTGCAGTGTCGTGCTCCTCTTGGCAGGCCTTTGCAATCCCAATTATCCCTGGAGCTGTGGGCTTTCTGGTTCTCCGGACCCTAACCCTAACCCTAACCCTAGAAGTTGCCGAGCGCGGTTTCCGGCCACGGCCCCCCCTGGGTTCTGGCTAGGAAAGCTGGGGAAGGAGCCATGTCTGTGCAGTGTCGTGCTCCTCTTGGCAGGCCTTTGCAATCCCAATTATCCCTGGAGCTGTGGGCTTTCTGGTTCTCCGGACCCTAACCCTAACCCTAACCCTAGAAGTTGCCGACCGCGGCTTCCGGCCACGGCCCCCCCTGGGTTCTGGCTAGGAAAGCTGGGGAAGGAGCCATGTCTGTGCAGTGTCGTGCTCCTCTTGGCAGGCCTTTGCAATCCCAATTATCCCTGGAGCTGTGGGCTTTCTGGTTCTCCGGACCCTAACCCTAACCCTAACCCTAGAAGTTGCCGACCGCGGTTCCCGGCCACGGCCCTCCCTGGGTTCTGGCTAGGAAAGCAGGGGAAGGAGCCATGTCTGTGCAGTGTCGTGCTCCTCTTGGCAGGCCTTTGCAATCCCAATTATCCCTGGAGCTGTGGGCTTTCTGGTTCTCCGGACCCTAACCCTAACCCTAGAAGTTGCCGACCGCGGTTTCCGGCCACGGCCCCCCCTGGGTTCTGGCTAGGAAAGCTGGGGAAGGAGCCATGTCTGTGCAGTGTCGTGCTCCTCTTGGCAGGCCTTTGCAATCCCAATTATCCCTGGAGCTGTGGGCTTTCTGGTTCTCCGGACCCTAACCCTAACCCTAGAAGTTGCCGACCGCGGTTTCCGGCCACGGCCCCCCCTGGGTTCTGGCTAGGAAAGCAGGGGAAGGAGCCATGTCTGTGCAGTGTCGTGCTCCTCTTGGCAGGCCTTTGCAATCCCAATTATCCCTGGAGCTGTGGGCTTTCTGGTTCTCCGGACCCTAACCCTAACCCTAACCCTAGAAGTTGCCGACCGCGGTTTCCGGCCATGGCCCCCCCCGGGTTCTGGCTAGGAAAGCAGGGGAAGGAGCCATGTCTGTGCAGTGTCGTGCTCCTCTTGGCAGGCCTTTGCAATCCCAATTATCCCTGGAGCTGTGGGCTTTCTGGTTCTCCGGACCCTAACCCTAACCCTAACCCTAGAAGTTGCCGACCGCGGTTTCCGGCCACGGCCCCCCCTGGGTTCTGGCTAGGAAAGCAGGGGAAGGAGCCATGTCTGTGCAGTGTCGTGCTCCTCTTGGCCGGCCTTTTCAATCCCAATTATCCCTGGAGCTGTGGGCTTTCTGGTTCTCCGGACCCTAACCCTAACCCTAACCCTAGAAGTTGCCGACCACGGTTTCCGGCCACGGCCCCCCCTGGGTTCTGGCTAGGAAAGCTGGGGAAGGAGCCATGTCTGTGCAGTGTCGTGCTCCTCTTGGCAGGCCTTTGCAATCCCAATTATCCCTGGAGCTGTGGGCTTTCTGGTTCTCCGGACCCTAACCCTAACCCTAACCCTAGAAGTTGCCGACCGCGGCTTCCGGCCACGGCCCCCCCTGGGTTCTGGCTAGGAAAGCTGGGGAAGGAGCCATGTCTGTGCAGTGTCGTGCTCCTCTTGGCAGGCCTTTGCAATCCCAATTATCCCTGGAGCTGTGGGCTTTCTGGTTCTCCGGACCCTAACCCTAACCCTAACCCTAGAAGTTGCCGACCGCGGTTCCCGGCCACGGCCCTCCCTGGGTTCTGGCTAGGAAAGCAGGGGAAGGAGCCATGTCTGTGCAGTGTCGTGCTCCTCTTGGCAGGCCTTTGCAATCCCAATTATCCCTGGAGCTGTGGGCTTTCTGGTTCTCCGGACCCTAACCCTAACCCTAACCCTAGAAGCTGCCGACCGCGGTTTCTGGCCACGGCCCCCCCTGTGTTCTGGCTAGGAAAGCAGGGGAAGGAGCCATGTCTGTGCAGTGTCGTGCTCCTCTTGGCAGGCCTTTGCAATCCCAATTATCCCTGGAGCTGTGGGCTTTCTGGTTCTCCGGACCCTAACCCTAACCCTAACCCTAGAAGTTGCCGACCGCGGTTTCCGGCCACGGCCCCCCCTGGGTTCTGGCTAGGAAAGCTGGGGAAGGAGCCATGTCGGTGCAGTGTCGTGCTCCTCTTGGCAGGCCTTTGCAATCCCAATTATCCCTGGAGCTGTGGGCTTTCTGGTTCTCCGGACCCTAACCCTAACCCTAACCCTAGAAGTTGCCGACCGCGGTTTCCGGCCACGGCCCCCCCTGGGTTCTGGCTAGGAAAGCAGGGGAAGGAGCCATGTCTGTGCAGTGTCGTGCTCCTCTTGGCAGGCCTTTGCAATCCCAATTATCCCTGGAGCTGTGGGCTTTCTGGTTCTCCGGACCCTAACCCTAACCCTAACCCTAGAAGTTGCCGACCGCGGTTTCCGGCCACGGCCCCCCCTGGGTTCTGGCTAGGAAAGCTGGGGAAGGAGCCATGTCGGTGCAGTGTCGTGCTCCTCTTGGCCGGCCTTTGCAATCCCAATTATCCCTGGAGCTGTGGGCTTTCTGGTTCTCCGGACCCTAACCCTAACCCTAACCCTAGAAGTTGCCGACCGCGGTTTCCGGCCACGGCCCCCCCCGGGTTCTGGCTAGGAAAGCAGGGGAAGGAGCCATGTCTGTGCAGTGTCGTGCTCCTCTTGGCAGGCCTTTGCAATCCCAATTATCCCTGGAGCTGTGGGCTTTCTGGTTCTCCGGACCCTAACCCTAACCCTAACCCTAGAAGTTGCCAACCGCGGTTTCCGGCCACGGCCCCCCCTGGGTTCTGGCTAGGAAAGCAGGGGAAGGAGCCATGTCTGTGCAGTGTCGTGCTCCTCTTGGCAGGCCTTTGCAATCCCAATTATCCCTGGAGCTGTGGGCTTTCTGGTTCTCCGGACCCTAACCCTAACCCTAACCCTAGAAGTTGCCGACCGCGGTTTCCGGCCACGGCCCCCCCTGGGTTCTGGCTAGGAAAGCTGGGGAAGGAGCCATGTCTGTGCAGTGTCGTGCTCCTCTTGGCAGGCCTTTGCAATCCCAATTATCCCTGGAGCTGTGGGCTTTCTGGTTCTCCGGACCCTAACCCTAACCCTAACCCTAGAAGTTGCCGACCGCGGCTTCCGTCCACGGCCCCCCCTGGGTTCTGGCTAGGAAAGCTGGGGAAGGAGCCATGTCTGTGCAGTGTCGTGCTCCTCTTGGCAGGCCTTTGCAATCCCAATTATCCCTGGAGCTGTGGGCTTTCTGGTTCTCCGGACCCTAACCCTAACCCTAACCCTAGAAGTTGCCGACCGCGGTTCCCGGCCACGGCCCCCCCTGGGTTCTGGCTAGGAAAGCAGGGGAAGGAGCCATGTCTGTGCAGTGTCGTGCTCCTCTTGGCAGGCCTTTGCAATCCCAGTTATCCCTGGAGCTGTGGGCTTTCTGGTTCTCCGGACCCTAACCCTAAACCTAACCCTAGAAGTTGCCGACCGCAATTTCTGGCCACGGCCCCCCCTGTGTTCTGGCTAGGAAAGCAGGGGAAGGAGCCATGTCTGTGCAGTGTCGTGCTCCTCTTGGCAGGCCTTTGCAATCCCAATTATCCCTGGAGCTGTGGGCTTTCTGGTTCTCCGGACCCTAACCCTAACCCTAGAAGTTGCCGACCGCGGTTTCTGGCCACGGCCCACCCTGGGTTCTGGCTAGGAAAGCTGGGGAAGGAGCCATGTCTGTGCAGTGTCGTGCTCCTCTTGGCAGGCCTTTGCAATCCCAATTATCCCTGGAGCTGTGGGCTTTCTGGTTCTCCGGACCCTAACCCTAACCCTAACCCTAGAAGTTGCCGACCGCGGTTTCCGGCCACGGCCCCCCCTGGGTTCTGGCTAGGAAAGCAGGGGAAGGAGCCATGTCTGTGCAGTGTCGTGCTCCTCTTGGCAGGCCTTTGCAATCCCAATTATCCCTGGAGCTGTGGGCTTTCTGGTTCTCCGGACCCTAACCCTAACCCTAACCCTAGAAGTTGCCGACCGCGGTTTCCGGCCACGGCCCCCCCTGGGTTCTGGCTAGGAAAGCAGGGGAAGGAGCCATGTCTGTGCAGTGTCGTGCTCCTCTTGGCAGGCCTTTGCAATCCCAATTATCCCTGGAGCTGTGGGCTTTCTGGTTCTCCGGACCCTAACCCTAACCCTAACCCTAGAAGTTGCCGACCGCGGTTTCCGGCCACGGCCCCCCCTGGGTTCTGGCTAGGAAAGCTGGGGAAGGAGCCATGTCGGTGCAGTGTCGTGCTCCTCTTGGCCGGCCTTTGCAATCCCAATTATCCCTGGAGCTGTGGGCTTTCTGGTTCTCCGGACCCTAACCCTAACCCTAACCCTAGAAGTTGCCGACCGCGGTTTCCGGCCACGGCCCCCCCCGGGTTCTGGCTAGGAAAGCAGGGGAAGGAGCCATGTCTGTGCAGTGTCGTGCTCCTCTTGGCAGGCCTTTGCAATCCCAATTATCCCTGGAGCTGTGGGCTTTCTGGTTCTCCGGACCCTAACCCTAACCCTAACCCTAGAAGTTGCCAACCGCGGTTTCCGGCCACGGCCCCCCCTGGGTTCTGGCTAGGAAAGCAGGGGAAGGAGCCATGTCTGTGCAGTGTCGTGCTCCTCTTGGCAGGCCTTTGCAATCCCAATTATCCCTGGAGCTGTGGGCTTTCTGGTTCTCCGGACCCTAACCCTAACCCTAACCCTAGAAGTTGCCGACCGCGGTTTCCGGCCACGGCCCCCCCTGGGTTCTGGCTAGGAAAGCTGGGGAAGGAGCCATGTCTGTGCAGTGTCGTGCTCCTCTTGGCAGGCCTTTGCAATCCCAATTATCCCTGGAGCTGTGGGCTTTCTGGTTCTCCGGACCCTAACCCTAACCCTAACCCTAGAAGTTGCCGACCGCGGCTTCCGTCCACGGCCCCCCCTGGGTTCTGGCTAGGAAAGCTGGGGAAGGAGCCATGTCTGTGCAGTGTCGTGCTCCTCTTGGCAGGCCTTTGCAATCCCAATTATCCCTGGAGCTGTGGGCTTTCTGGTTCTCCGGACCCTAACCCTAACCCTAACCCTAGAAGTTGCCGACCGCGGTTCCCGGCCACGGCCCCCCCTGGGTTCTGGCTAGGAAAGCAGGGGAAGGAGCCATGTCTGTGCAGTGTCGTGCTCCTCTTGGCAGGCCTTTGCAATCCCAGTTATCCCTGGAGCTGTGGGCTTTCTGGTTCTCCGGACCCTAACCCTAAACCTAACCCTAGAAGTTGCCGACCGCAATTTCTGGCCACGGCCCCCCCTGTGTTCTGGCTAGGAAAGCAGGGGAAGGAGCCATGTCTGTGCAGTGTCGTGCTCCTCTTGGCAGGCCTTTGCAATCCCAATTATCCCTGGAGCTGTGGGCTTTCTGGTTCTCCGGACCCTAACCCTAACCCTAGAAGTTGCCGACCGCGGTTTCTGGCCACGGCCCACCCTGGGTTCTGGCTAGGAAAGCTGGGGAAGGAGCCATGTCTGTGCAGTGTCGTGCTCCTCTTGGCAGGCCTTTGCAATCCCAATTATCCCTGGAGCTGTGGGCTTTCTGGTTCTCCGGACCCTAACCCTAACCCTAGAAGTTGCCGACCGCGGTTTCCGGCCACGGCCCCCCCTGGGTTCTGGCTAGGAAAGCAGGGGAAGGAGCCATGTCTGTGCAGTGTCGTGCTCCTCTTGGCAGGCCTTTGCAATCCCAATTATCCCTGGAGCTGTGGGCTTTCTGGTTCTCCGGACCCTAACCCTAACCCTAACCCTAGAAGTTGCCGACCGCGGTTTCCGGCCACGGCCCCCCCTGGGTTCTGGCTAGGAAAGCAGGGGAAGGAGCCATGTCTGTGCAGTGTCGTGCTCCTCTTGGCAGGCCTTTGCAATCCCAATTATCCCTGGAGCTGTGGGCTTTCTGGTTCTCCGGACCCTAACCCTAACCCTAACCCTAGAAGTTGCCGACCGCGGTTTCCGGCCACGGCCCCCCCTGGGTTCTGGCTAGGAAAGCAGGGGAAGGAGCCATGTCGGTGCAGTGTCGTGCTCCTCTTGGCAGGCCTTTGCAATCCCAATTATCCCTGGAGCTGTGGGCTTTCTGGTTCTCCGGACCCTAACCCTAACCCTAACCCTAGAAGTTGCCGACCGCGGTTTCCGGCCACGGCCCCCCCTGGGTTCTGGCTAGGAAAGCTGGGGAAGGGGCCATGTCGGTGCAGTGTCGTGCTCCTCTTGGCCGGCCTTTGCAATCCCAATTATCCCTGGAGCTGTGGGCTTTCTGGTTCTCCAGACCCTAACCCTAACCCTAACCCTAGAAGTTGCCGACCGCGGTTTCCGGCCACGGCCCCCCCTGGGTTCTGGCTAGGAAAGCAGGGGAAGGAGCCATGTCTGTGCAGTGTCGTGCTCCTCTTGGCAGGCCTTTGCAATCCCAATTATCCCTGGAGCTGTGGGCTTTCTGGTTCTCCGGACCCTAACCCTAACCCTAGAAGTTGCCGACCGCGGTTTCTGGCCACGGCCCCCCCTGGGTTCTGGCTAGGAAAGCTGGGGAAGGAGCCATGTCTGTGCAGTGTCGTGCTCCTCTTGGCAGGCCTTTGCAATCCCAATTATCCCTGGAGCTGTGGGCTTTCTGGTTCTCCGGACCCTAACCCTAACCCTAGAAGTTGCCGACCGCAGTTTCCGGCCACGGCCCCCCCTGGGTTCTGGCTAGGAAAGCAGGGGAAGGAGCCATGTCTGTGCAGTGTCGTGCTCCTCTTGGCAGGCCTTTGCAATCCCAATTATCCCTGGAGCTGTGGGCTTTCTGGTTCTCCGGACCCTAACCCTAACCCTAACCCTAGAAGTTGCCGACCGCGGTTTCCGGCCACGGCCCCCCCTGGGTTCTGGCTAGGAAAGCAGGGGAAGGAGCCATGTCGGTGCAGTGTCGTGCTCCTCTTGGCAGGCCTTTGCAATCCCAATTATCCCTGGAGCTGTGGGCTTTCTGGTTCTCCGGACCCTAACCCTAACCCTAACCCTAGAAGTTGCCGACCGCGGTTTCCGGCCACGGCCCCCCCTGGGTTCTGGCTAGGAAAGCTGGGGAAGGGGCCATGTCGGTGCAGTGTCGTGCTCCTCTTGGCCGGCCTTTGCAATCCCAATTATCCCTGGAGCTGTGGGCTTTCTGGTTCTCCGGACCCTAACCCTAACCCTAACCCTAGAAGTTGCCGACCGCGGTTTCCGGCCACGGCCCCCCCTGGGTTCTGGCTAGGAAAGCAGGGGAAGGAGCCATGTCTGTGCAGTGTCGTGCTCCTCTTGGCAGGCCTTTGCAATCCCAATTATCGCTGGAGCTGTGGGCTTTCTGGTTCTCCGGACCCTAACCCTAACCCTAACCCTAGAAGTTGCCGACCGCGGTTTCCGGCCACGGCCCCCCCTGGGTTCTGGCTAGGAAAGCAGGGGAAGGAGCCATGTCTGTGCAGTGTCGTGCTCCTCTTGGCAGGCCTTTGCAATCCCAATTATCCCTGGAGCTGTGGGCTTTCTGGTTCTCCGGACCCTAACCCTAACCCTAACCCTAGAAGTTGCCGACCGCGGCTTCCGGCCACGGCCCCCCCTGGGTTCTGGCTAGGAAAGCTGGGGAAGGAGCCATGTCTGTGCAGTGTCGTGCTCCTCTTGGCAGGCCTTTGCAATCCCAATTATCCCTGGAGCTGTGGGCTTTCTGGTTCTCCGGACCCTAACCCTAACCCTAACCCTAGAAGTTGCCGACCGCGGTTCCCGGCCATGGCCCTCCCTGGGTTCTGGCTAGGAAAGCAGGGGAAGGAGCCATGTCTGTGCAGTGTCGTGCTCCTCTTGGCAGGCCTTTGCAATCCCAATTATCCCTGGAGCTGTGGGCTTTCTGGTTCTCCGGACCCTAACCCTAACCCTAACCCTAGAAGTTGCCGACCGCGGTTTCCGGCCACGGCCCCCCCTGGGTTCTGGCTAGGAAAGCAGGGGAAGGAGCCATGTCGGTGCAGTGTCGTGCTCCTCTTGGCAGGCCTTTGCAATCCCAATTATCCCTGGAGCTGTGGGCTTTCTGGTTCTCCGGACCCTAACCCTAACCCTAACCCTAGAAGTTGCTGAACGCGGTTTCCGGCCACGGCCCCCCCTGGGTTCTGGCTAGGAAAGCTGGGGAAGGAGCCATGTCGGTGCAGTGTCGTGCTCCTCTTGGCAGGCCTTTGCAATCCCAATTATCCCTGGAGCTGTGGGCTTTCTGGTTCTCCGGACCCTAACCCTAACCCTAACCCTAGAAGTTGCCGACCGCGGTTTCCGGCCACGGCCCCCCCCGGGTTCTGGCTAGGAAAGCTGGGGAAGGAGCCATGTCTGTGCAGTGTCGTGCTCCTCTTGGCAGGCCTTTGCAATCCCAATTATCCCTGGAGCTGTGGGCTTTCTGGTTCTCCGGACCCTAACCCTAACCCTAGAAGTTGCCGACCGCGGTTTCCGGCCACGGCCCCCCCTGGGTTCTGGCTAGGAAAGCTGGGGAAGGAGCCATGTCTGTGCAGTGTCGTGCTCCTCTTGGCAGGCCTTTGCAATCCCAATTATCCCTGGAGCTGTGGGCTTTCTGGTTCTCCGGACCCTAACCCTAACCCTAACCCTAGAAGTTGCCGACCGCGGCTTCCGGCCACGGCCCCCCCTGGGTTCTGGCTAGGAAAGCAGGGGAAGGAGCCATGTCTGTGCAGTGTCGTGCTCCTCTTGGCAGGCCTTTGCAATCCCAATTATCCCTGGAGCTGTGGGCTTTCTGGTTCTCCGGACCCTAACCCTAACCCTAACCCTAGAAGTTGCCGACCGCGGTTTCCGGCCACGGCCCCCCCTGGGTTCTGGCTAGGAAAGCTGGGGAAGGAGCCATGTCGGTGCAGTGTCGTGCTCCTCTTGGCAGGCCTATGCAATCCCAATTATCCCTGGAGCTGTGGGCTTTCTGGTTCTCCGGACCCTAA
This sequence comes from Rhynochetos jubatus, assembly GCA_027574665.1. Classification (NCBI taxonomy): domain Eukaryota; kingdom Metazoa; phylum Chordata; class Aves; order Eurypygiformes; family Rhynochetidae; genus Rhynochetos; species Rhynochetos jubatus. The sequence goes on from CM050661.1 coordinate 7,656,505, forward strand.
CCCTAACCCTAACCCTAGAAGTTGCCGACCGCGGTTTCCGGCCACGGCCCCCCCTGTGTTCTGGCTAGGAAAGCAGGGGAAGGAGCCATGTCTGTGCAGTGTCGTGCTCCTCTTGGCAGGCCTTTGCAATCCCAATTATCCCTGGAGCTGTGGGCTTTCTGGTTCTCCGGACCCTAACACTAACCCTAACCCTAGAAGTTGCCGACCGCGGTTTCCGGCCACGGCCCCCCCTGGGTTCTGGCTAGGAAAGCAGGGGAAGGAGCCATGTCGGTGCAGTGTCGTGCTCCTCTTGGCAGGCCTTTGCAATCCCAATTATCCCTGGAGCTGTGGGCTTTCTGGTTCTCCGGACCCTAACCCTAACCCTAACCCTAGAAGTTGCCGACCGCGGTTTTCGGCCACGGCCCCCCCTGGGTTCTGGCTAGGAAAGCTGGGGAAGGAGGCATGTCGGTGCAGTGTCGTGCTCCTCTTGGCAGGCCTTTGCAATCCCAATTATCCCTGGAGCTGTGGGCTTTCTGGTTCTCCGGACCCTAACCCTAACCCTAACCCTAGAAGTTGCTGAACGCGGTTTCCGGCCACGGCCCCCCCTGGGTTCTGGCTAGGAAAGCTGGGGAAGGAGCCATGTCGGTGCAGTGTCGTGCTCCTCTTGGCAGGCCTTTGCAATCCCAATTATCCCTGGAGCTGTGGGCTTTCTGGTTCTCCGGACCCTAACCCTAACCCTAACCCTAGAAGTTGCCGACCGCGGTTTCCGGCCACGGCCCCCCCTGGGTTCTGGCTAGGAAAGCTGGGGAAGGAGCCATGTCTGTGCAGTGTCGTGCTCCTCTTGGCAGGCCTTTGCAATCCCAATTATCCCTGGAGCTGTGGGCTTTCTGGTTCTCCGGACCCTAACCCTAACCCTAGAAGTTGCCGACCGCGGTTTCCGGCCACGGCCCCCCCTGGGTTCTGGCTAGGAAAGCTGGGGAAGGAGCCATGTCTGTGCAGTGTCGTGCTCCTCTTGGCAGGCCTTTGCAATCCCAATTATCCCTGGAGCTGTGGGCTTTCTGGTTCTCCGGACCCTAACCCTAACCCTAACCCTAGAAGTTGCCGACCGCGGCTTCCGGCCACGGCCCCCCCTGGGTTCTGGCTAGGAAAGCAGGGGAAGGAGCCATGTCTGTGCAGTGTCGTGCTCCTCTTGGCAGGCCTTTGCAATCCCAATTATCCCTGGAGCTGTGGGCTTTCTGGTTCTCCGGACCCTAACCCTAACCCTAACCCTAGAAGTTGCCGACCGCGGTTTCCGGCCACGGCCCCCCCTGGGTTCTGGCTAGGAAAGCTGGGGAAGGAGCCATGTCTGTGCAGTGTCGTGCTCCTCTTGGCAGGCCTTTGCAATCCCAATTATCCCTGGAGCTGTGGGCTTTCTGGTTCTCCGGACCCTAACCCTAACCCTAACCCTAGAAGTTGCCGACCGCGGTTTCCGGCCACGGCCCCCCCTGCTTTCTTTCTAGGAAAGCTGGGGAAGGAGCCATGTCGGTGCAGTGTCGTGCTCCTCTTGGCAGGCCTTTGCAATCCCAATTATCCCTGGAGCTGTGGGCTTTCTGGTTCTCCGGACCCTAACTCTAACCCTAACCCTAGAAGTTGCCGACCGCGGTTTCCGGCCACGGCCCCCCCTGGGTTCTGGCTAGGAAAGCAGGGGAAGGAGCCATGTCTGTGCAGTGTCGTGCTCCTCTTGGCAGGCCTTTGCAATCCCAATTATCCCTGGAGCTGTGGGCTTTCTGGTTCTCCGGACCCTAACCCTAACCCTAACCCTAGAAGTTGCCGACCGCGGTTTCCGGCCACGGCCCCCCCTGGGTTCTGGCTAGGAAAGCTGGGGAAGGAGCCATGTCGGTGCAGTGTCGTGCTCCTCTTGGCAGGCCTTTGCAATCCCAATTATCCCTGGAGCTGTGGGCTTTCTGGTTCTCCGGACCCTAACCCTAACCCTAACCCTAGAAGTTGCCGACCGCGGTTTCCGGCCACGGCCCCCCCTGGGTTCTGGCTAGGAAAGCAGGGGAAGGAGCCATGTCTGTGCAGTGTCGTGCTCCTCTTGGCAGGCCTTTGCAATCCCAATTATCCCTGGAGCTGTGGGCTTTCTGGTTCTCCGGACCCTAACCCTAACCCTAGAAGTTGCCGACCGCGGTTTCCGGCCACGGCCCCCCCTGGGTTCTGGCTAGGAAAGCTGGGGAAGGAGCCATGTCGGTGCAGTGTCGTGCTCCTCTTGGCAGGCCTTTGCAATCCCAATTATCCCTGGAGCTGTGGGCTTTCTGGTTCTCCGGACCCTAACCCTAACCCTAACCCTAGAAGTTGCCGACCGCGGTTTCCGGCCACGGCCCCCCCTGGGTTCTGGCTAGGAAAGCTGGGGAAGGAGCCATGTCTGTGCAGTGTCGTGCTCCTCTTGGCAGGCCTTTGCAATCCCAATTATCCCTGGAGCTGTGGGCTTTCTGGTTCTCCGGACCCTAACCCTAACCCTAGAAGTTGCCGACCGCGGTTTCCGGCCACGGCCCCCCCTGGGTTCTTTCTAGGAAAGCTGGGGAAGGAGCCATGTCGGTGCAGTGTCGTGCTCCTCTTGGCAGGCCTTTGCAATCCCAATTATCCCTGGAGCTGTGGGCTTTCTGGTTCTCCGGACCCTAACTCTAACCCTAACCCTAGAAGTTGCCGACCGCGGTTTCCGGCCACGGCCCCCCCTGGGTTCTGGCTAGGAAAGCAGGGGAAGGAGCCATGTCTGTGCAGTGTCGTGCTCCTCTTGGCAGGCCTTTGCAATCCCAATTATCCCTGGAGCTGTGGGCTTTCTGGTTCTCCGGACCCTAACCCTAACCCTAACCCTAGAAGTTGCCGACCGCGGTTTCCGGCCACGGCCCCCCCTGGGTTCTGGCTAGGAAAGGTGGGGAAGGAGCCATGTCTGTGCAGTGTCGTGCTCCTCTTGGCAGGCCTTTGCAATCCCAATTATCCCTGGAGCTGTGGGCTTTCTGGTTCTCCGGACCCTAACCCTAACCCTAACCCTAGAAGTTGCCGACCGCGGTTTCCGGCCACGGCCCCCCCTGGGTTCTGGCTAGGAAAGCAGGGGAAGGAGCCATGTCTGTGCAGTGTCGTGCTCCTCTTGGCAGGCCTTTGCAATCCCAATTATCCCTGGAGCTGTGGGCTTTCTGGTTCTCCGGACCCTAACCCTAACCCTAACCCTAGAAGTTGCCGACCGCGGTTTCCGGCCACGGCCCCCCCTGGGTTCTGGCTAGGAAAGCTGGGGAAGGAGCCATGTCTGTGCAGTGTCGTGCTCCTCTTGGCAGGCCTTTGCAATCCCAATTATCCCTGGAGCTGTGGGCTTTCTGGTTCTCCGGACCCTAACCCTAACCCTAGAAGTTGCCGACCGCGGTTTCCGGCCACGGCCCCCGCTGGGTTCTGGCTAGGAAAGCAGGGGAAGGAGCCATGTCTGTGCAGTGTCGTGCTCCTCTTGGCAGGCCTTTGCAATCCCAATTATCCCTGGAGCTGTGGGCTTTCTGGTTCTCCGGACCCTAACCCTAACCCTAACCCTAGAAGTTGCCGACCGCGGTTTCCGGCCACGGCCCCCCCTGGGTTCTGGCTAGGAAAGCAGGGGAAGGAGCCATGTCTGTGCAGTGTCGTGCTCCTCTTGGCAGGCCTTTGCAATCCCAATTATCCCTGGAGCTGTGGGCTTTCTGGTTCTCCGGACCCTAACCCTAACCCTAACCCTAGAAGTTGCCGACCGCGGTTTCCGGCCATGGCCCCCCCTGGGTTCTGGCTAGGAAAGCTGGGGAAGGAGCCATGTCTGTGCAGTGTCGTGCTCCTCTTGGCAGGCCTTTGCAATCCCAATTATCCCTGGAGCTGTGGGCTTTCTGGTTCTCCGGACCCTAACCCTAACCCTAGAAGTTGCCGACCGCGGTTTCCGGCCACGGCCCCCCCTGGGTTCTGGCTAGGAAAGCTGGGGAAGGAGCCATGTCTGTGCAGTGTCGTGCTCCTCTTGGCAGGCCTTTGCAATCCCAATTATCCCTGGAGCTGTGGGCTTTCTGGTTCTCCGGACCCTAACCCTAACCCTAACCCTAGAAGTTGCCGACCGCGGCTTCCGGCCACGGCCCCCCCTGGGTTCTGGCTAGGAAAGCAGGGGAAGGAGCCATGTCTGTGCAGTGTCGTGCTCCTCTTGGCAGGCCTTTGCAATCCCAATTATCCCTGGAGCTGTGGGCTTTCTGGTTCTCCGGACCCTAACCCTAACCCTAACCCTAGAAGTTGCCGACCGCGGTTTCCGGCCACGGCCCCCCCTGGGTTCTGGCTAGGAAAGCTGGGGAAGGAGCCATGTCTGTGCAGTGTCGTGCTCCTCTTGGCAGGCCTTTGCAATCCCAATTATCCCTGGAGCTGTGGGCTTTCTGGTTCTCCGGACCCTAACCCTAACCCTAACCCTAGAAGTTGCCGACCGCGGTTTCCGGCCAAGGCCCCCCCTGGGTTCTGGCTAGGAAAGCTGGGGAAGGAGCCATGTCGGTGCAGTGTCGTGCTCCTCTTGGCAGGCCTTTGCAATCCCAATTATCCCTGGAGCTGTGGGCTTTCTGGTTCTCCGGACCCTAACTCTAACCCTAACCCTAGAAGTTGCCGACCGCGGTTTCCGGCCACGGCCCCCCCTGGGTTCTGGCTAGGAAAGCAGGGGAAGGAGCCATGTCTGTGCAGTGTCGTGCTCCTCTTGGCAGGCCTTTGCAATCCCAATTATCCCTGGAGCTGTGGGCTTTCTGGTTCTCCGGACCCTAACCCTAACCCTAACCCTAGAAGTTGCCGACCGCGGTTTCCGGCCACGGCCCCCCCTGGGTTCTGGCTAGGAAAGCTGGGGAAGGAGCCATGTCGGTGCAGTGTCGTGCTCCTCTTGGCAGGCCTTTGCAATCCCAATTATCCCTGGAGCTGTGGGCTTTCTGGTTCTCCGGACCCTAACCCTAACCCTAACCCTAGAAGTTGCCGACCGCGGTTTCCGGCCACGGCCCCCCCTGGGTTCTGGCTAGGAAAGCTGGGGAAGGAGCCATGTCTGTGCAGTGTCGTGCTCCTCTTGGCAGGCCTTTGCAATCCCAATTATCCCTGGAGCTGTGGGCTTTCTGGTTCTCCGGACCCTAACCCTAACCCTAGAAGTTGCCGACCGCGGTTTCCGGCCACGGCCCCCCCTGGGTTCTTTCTAGGAAAGCTGGGGAAGGAGCCATGTCGGTGCAGTGTCGTGCTCCTCTTGGCAGGCCTTTGCAATCCCAATTATCCCTGGAGCTGTGGGCTTTCTGGTTCTCCGGACCCTAACTCTAACCCTAACCCTAGAAGTTGCCGACCGCGGTTTCCGGCCACGGCCCCCCCTGGGTTCTGGCTAGGAAAGCAGGGGAAGGAGCCATGTCTGTGCAGTGTCGTGCTCCTCTTGGCAGGCCTTTGCAATCCCAATTATCCCTGGAGCTGTGGGCTTTCTGGTTCTCCGGACCCTAACCCTAACCCTAACCCTAGAAGTTGCCGACCGCGGTTTCCGGCCACGGCCCCCCCTGGGTTCTGGCTAGGAAAGCAGGGGAAGGAGCCATGTCTGTGCAGTGTCGTGCTCCTCTTGGCAGGCCTTTGCAATCCCAATTATCCCTGGAGCTGTGGGCTTTCTGGTTCTCCGGACCCTAACCCTAACCCTAACCCTAGAAGTTGCCGACCGCGGTTTCCGGCCACGGCCCCCCCTGGGTTCTGGCTAGGAAAGCTGGGGAAGGAGCCATGTCTGTGCAGTGTCGTGCTCCTCTTGGCAGGCCTTTGCAATCCCAATTATCCCTGGAGCTGTGGGCTTTCTGGTTCTCCGGACCCTAACCCTAACCCTAACCCTAGAAGTTGCCGACCGCGGTTTCCGGCCACGGCCCCCCCTGGGTTCTGGCTAGGAAAGCTGGGGAAGGAGCCATGTCGGTGCAGTGTCGTGCTCCTCTTGGCAGGCCTTTGCAATCCCAATTATCCCTGGAGCTGTGGGCTTTCTGGTTCTCCGGACCCTAACTCTAACCCTAACCCTAGAAGTTGCCGACCGCGGTTTCCGGCCACGGCCCCCCCTGGGTTCTGGCTAGGAAAGCAGGGGAAGGAGCCATGTCGGTGCAGTGTCGTGCTCCTCTTGGCAGGCCTTTGCAATCCCAATTATCCCTGGAGCTGTGGGCTTTCTGGTTCTCCGGACCCTAACCCTAACCCTAACCCTAGAAGTTGCCGACCGCGGTTTCCGGCCACGGCCCCCCCTGGGTTCTGGCTAGGAAAGCAGGGGAAGGAGCCATGTCTGTGCAGTGTCGTGCTCCTCTTGGCAGGCCTTTGCAATCCCAATTATCCCTGGAGCTGTGGGCTTTCTGGTTCTCCGGACCCTAACCCTAACCCTAACCCTAGAAGTTGCCGACCGCGGTTTCCGGCCACGGCCCCCCCTGGGTTCTGGCTAGGAAAGCAGGGGAAGGAGCCATGTCTGTGCAGTGTCGTGCTCCTCTTGGCAGGCCTTTGCAATCCCAATTATCCCTGGAGCTGTGGGCTTTCTGGTTCTCCGGACCCTAACCCTAACCCTAACCCTAGAAGTTGCCGACCGCGGTTTCCGGCCACGGCCCCCCCTGGGTTCTGGCTAGGAAAGCTGGGGAAGGAGCCATGTCGGTGCAGTGTCGTGCTCCTCTTGGCAGGCCTTTGCAATCCCAATTATCCCTGGAGCTGTGGGCTTTCTGGTTCTCCGGACCCTAACTCTAACCCTAACCCTAGAAGTTGCCGACCGCGGTTTCCGGCCACGGCCCCCCCTGGGTTCTGGCTAGGAAAGCAGGGGAAGGAGCCATGTCGGTGCAGTGTCGTGCTCCTCTTGGCAGGCCTTTGCAATCCCAATTATCCCTGGAGCTGTGGGCTTTCTGGTTCTCCGGACCCTAACCCTAACCCTAACCCTAGAAGTTGCCGACCGCGGTTTCCGGCCACGGCCCCCCCTGGGTTCTGGCTAGGAAAGCTGGGGAAGGAGCCATGTCGGTGCAGTGTCGTGCTCCTCTTGGCCGGCCTTTGCAATCCCAATTATCCCTGGAGCTGTGGGCTTTCTGGTTCTCCGGACCCTAACCCTAACCCTAACCCTAGAAGTTGCCGACCGCGGTTTCCGGCCACGGCCCCCCCTGGGTTCTGGCTAGGAAAGCAGGGGAAGGAGCCATGTCTGTGCAGTGTCGTGCTCCTCTTGGCAGGCCTTTGCAATCCCAATTATCCCTGGAGCTGTGGGCTTTCTGGTTCTCCGGACCCTAACCCTAACCCTAACCCTAGAAGTTGCCGACCGCGGTTTCCGGCCACGGCCCCCCCTGGGTTCTGGCTAGGAAAGCTGGGGAAGGAGCCATGTCGGTGCAGTGTCGTGCTCCTCTTGGCAGGCCTTTGCAATCCCAATTATCCCTGGAGCTGTGGGCTTTCTGGTTCTCCGGACCCTAACCCTAACCCTAGAAGTTGCCGACCGCGGTTTCCGGCCACGGCCCCCCCTGGGTTCTGGCTAGGAAAGCTGGGGAGGGAGCCATGTCTGTGCAGTGTCGTGCTCCTCTTGGCAGGCCTTTGCAATCCCAATTATCCCTGGAGCTGTGGGCTTTCTGGTTCTCCGGACCCTAACCCTAACCCTAGAAGTTGCCGACCGCGGTTTCCGGCCACGGCCCCCCCTGGGTTCTGGCTAGGAAAGCAGGGGAAGGAGCCATGTCTGTGCAGTGTCGTGCTCCTCTTGGCAGGCCTTTGCAATCCCAATTATCCCTGGAGCTGTGGGCTTTCTGGTTCTCCGGACCCTAACCCTAACCCTAACCCTAGAAGTTGCCGACCGCGGTTTCCGGCCACGGCCCCCCCTGGGTTCTGGCTAGGAAAGCTGTGGAAGGAGCCATGTCTGTGCAGTGTCGTGCTCCTCTTGGCAGGCCTTTGCAATCCCAATTATCCCTGGAGCTGTGGGCTTTCTGGTTCTCCGGACCCTAACCCTAACCCTAACCCTAGAAGTTGCCGACCGCGGTTTCCGGCCACGGCCCCCCCTGGGTTCTGGCTAGGAAAGCTGGGGAAGGAGCCATGTCTGTGCAGTGTCGTGCTCCTCTTGGCAGGCCTTTGCAATCCCAATTATCCCTGGAGCTGTGGGCTTTCTGGTTCTCCGGACCCTAACCCTAACCCTAACCCTAGAAGTTGCCGACCGCGGTTTCCGGCCACGGCCCCCCCTGGGTTCTGGCTAGGAAAGCTGGGGAAGGAGCCATGTCGGTGCAGTGTCGTGCTCCTCTTGGCAGGCCTTTGCAATCCCAATTATCCCTGGAGCTGTGGGCTTTCTGGTTCTCCGGACCCTAACCCTAACCCTAACCCTAGAAGTTGCCGACCGCGGTTTCCGGCCACGGCCTCCCCTGGGTTCTGGCTAGGAAAGCAGGGGAAGGAGCCATGTCGGTGCAGTGTCGTGCTCCTCTTGGCAGGCCTTTGCAATCCCAATTATCCCTGGAGCTGTGGGCTTTCTGGTTCTCCGGACCCTAACCCTAACCCTAACCCTAGAAGTTGCCGACCGCGGTTCCCGGCCACGGCCCCCCCTGGTTTCTGGCTAGGAAAGCAGGGGAAGGAGCCATGTCGGTGCAGTGTCGTGCTCCTCTTGGCAGGCCTTTGCAATCCCAATTATCCCTGGAGCTGTGGGCTTTCTGGTTCTCCGGACCCTAACCCTAACCCTAACCCTAGAAGTTGCCGACCGTGGTTTCCGGCCACGGCCCCCCCTGGGTTCTGGCTAGGAAAGCTGGGGAAGGAGCCATGTCGGTGCAGTGTCGTGCTCCTCTTGGCCGGCCTTTGCAATCCCAATTATCCCTGGAGCTGTGGGCTTTCTGGTTCTCCAGACCCTAACCCTAACCCTAACCCTAGAAGTTGCCGACCGCGGTTTCCGGCCACGGCCCCCCCTGGGTTCTGGCTAGGAAAGCTGGGGAAGGAGCCATGTCGGTGCAGTGTCGTGCTCCTCTTGGCAGGCCTTTGCAATCCCAATTATCCCTGGAGCTGTGGGCTTTCTGGTTCTCCGGACCCTAACCCTAACCCTAACCCTAGAAGTTGCCGACCGCGGTTTCCGGCCACGGCCCCCCCTGGGTTCTGGCTAGGAAAGCTGGGGAAGGAGCCATGTCTGTGCAGTGTCGTGCTCCTCTTGGCAGGCCTTTGCAATCCCAATTATCCCTGGAGCTGTGGGCTTTCTGGTTCTCCGGACCCTAACCCTAACCCTAACCCTAGAATTTGCCAACCGCGGTTTCCGGCCACGGCCCCCCCTGGGTTCTGGCTAGGAAAGCAGGGGAAGGAGCCATGTCTGTGCAGTGTCGTGCTCCTCTTGGCAGGCCTTTGCAATCCCAATTATCCCTGGAGCTGTGGGCTTTCTGGTTCTCCGGACCCTAACCCTAACCCTAACCCTAGAAGTTGCCGACCGCGGTTTCCGGCCACGGCCCCCCCTGGGTTCTGGCTAGGAAAGCTGGGGAAGGAGCCATGTCGGTGCAGTGTCGTGCTCCTCTTGGCCGGCCTTTGCAATCCCAATTATCCCTGGAGCTGTGGGCTTTCTGGTTCTCCGGACCCTAACCCTAACCCTAACCCTAGAAGTTGCCGACCGCGGTTTCCGGCCACGGCCCCCCCTGGGTTCTGGCTAGGAAAGCAGGGGAAGGAGCCATGTCTGTGCAGTGTCGTGCTCCTCTTGGCAGGCCTTTGCAATCCCAATTATCCCTGGAGCTGTGGGCTTTCTGGTTCTCCGGACCCTAACCCTAACCCTAACCCTAGAAGTTGCCGACCGCGGTTTCCGGCCACGGCCCCCCCTGGGTTCTGGCTAGGAAAGCTGGGGAAGGAGCCATGTCGGTGCAGTGTCGTGCTCCTCTTGGCAGGCCTTTGCAATCCCAATTATCCCTGGAGCTGTGGGCTTTCTGGTTCTCCGGACCCTAACCCTAACCCTAACCCTAGAAGATGCCGACTGCGGTTTCCGGCCATGGACCCCCTGGTTTCTGGCTAGGAAAGCTGGGGAAGGAGCCATGTCTGTGCAGTGTCGTGCTCCTCTTGGCAGGCCTTTGCAATCCCAATTATCCCTGGAGCTGTGGGCTTTCTGGTTCTCCGGACCCTAACCCTAACCCTAACCCTAGAAGTTGCCGACCGCGGTTTCCGGCCACGGTCCCCCCTGGGTTCTAGCTAGGAAAGCTGGGGAAGGAGCCATGTCTGTGCAGTGTCGTGCTCCTCTTGGCAGGCCTTTGCAATCCCAATTATCCCTGGAGCTGTGGGCTTTCTGGTTCTCCGGACCCTAACCCTAACCCTAGAAGTTGCCGAGCGCGGTTTCCGGCCACGGCCCCCGCTGGGTTCTGGCTAGGAAAGCTGGGGAAGGAGCCATGTCTGTGCAGTGTCGTGCTCCTCTTGGCAGGCCTTTGCAATCCCAATTATCCCTGGAGCTGTGGGCTTTCTGGTTCTCCGGACCCTAACCCTAACCCTAACCCTAGAAGTTGCCGACCGCGGTTTCCGGCCACGGCCCCCCCTGGGTTCTGGCTAGGAAAGCAGGGGAAGGAGCCATGTCTGTGTAGTGTCGTGCTCCTCTTGGCAGGCCTTTGCAATCCCAATTATCCCTGGAGCTGTGGGCTTTCTGGTTCTCCGGACCCTAACCCTAACCCTAACCCTGGAAGTTGCCGACCGCGGTTTCCGGCCACGGCCCCCCCTGGGTTCTGGCTAGGAAAGCAGGGGAAGGAGCCATGTCGGTGCAGTGTCGTGCTCCTCTTGGCAGGCCTTTGCAATCCCAATTATCCCTGGAGCTGTGGGCTTTCTGGTTCTCCGGACCCTAACCCTAACCCTAACCCTAGAAGTTGCCGACCGCGGTTTCCGGCCACGGCCCCCCCTGGGTTCTGGCTAGGAAAGCAGGGGAAGGAGCCATGTCGGTGCAGTGTCGTGCTCCTCTTGGCAGGCCTTTGCAATCCCAATTATCCCTGGAGCTGTGGGCTTTCTGGTTCTCCGGACCCTAACCCTAACCCTAACCCTAGAAGTTGCCGACCGCGGTTTCCGGCCACGGCCCCCCCTGGGTTCTGGCTAGGAAAGCAGGGGAAGGAGCCATGTCTGTGCAGTGTCGTGCTCCTCTTGGCAGGCCTTTGCAATCCCAATTATCCCTGGAGCTGTGGGCTTTCTGGTTCTCCGGACCCTAACCCTAACCCTAACACTAGAAGTTGCCGACCGCGGTTTCCGGCCACGGCCCCCCCTGGGTTCTGGCTAGGAAAGCAGGGGAAGGAGCCATGTCGGTGCAGTGTCGTGCTCCTCTTGGCAGGCCTTTGCAATCCCAATTATCCCTGGAGCTGTGGGCTTTCTGGTTCTCCGGACCCTAACCCTAACCCTAACCCTAGAAGTTGCCGACCGCGGTTTCCGGCCACGGCCCCCCCTGGGTTCTGGCTAGGAAAGCAGGGGAAGGAGCCATGTCGGTGCAGTGTCGTGCTCCTCTTGGCAGGCCTTTGCAATCCCAATTATCCCTGGAGCTGTGGGCTTTCTGGTTCTCCGGACCCTAACCCTAACCCTAACCCTAGAAGTTGCCGACCGCGGTTTCCGGCCACGGCCCCCCCTGGGTTCTGGCTAGGAAAGCAGGGGAAGGAGCCATGTCTGTGCAGTGTCGTGCTCCTCTTGGCAGGCCTTTGCAATCCCAATTATCCCTGGAGCTGTGGGCTTTCTGGTTCTCCGGACCCTAACCCTAACCCTAACCCTAGAAGTTGCCGACCGCGGTTTCCGGCCACGGCCCCCCCTGGGTTCTGGCTAGGAAAGCAGGGGAAGGAGCCATGTCTGTGCAGTGTCGTGCTCCTCTTGGCAGGCCTTTGCAATCCCAATTATCCCTGGAGCTGTGGGCTTTCTGGTTCTCCGGACCCTAACCCTAACCCTAACCCTAGAAGTTGCTGACCGCGGTTTCCGGCCACGGCCCCACTGGGTTCTGGCTAGGAAAGCTGGGGAAGGAGGCATGTCGGTGCAGTGTCGTGCTCCTCTTGGCAGGCCTTTGCAATCCCAATTATCCCTGGAGCTGTGGGCTTTCTGGTTCTCCGGACCCTAACCCTAACCCTAACCCTAGAAGTTGCCGACCGCGGTTTCCGGCCACGGCCCCCCCTGGGTTCTGGCTAGGAAAGCTGGGGAAGGAGCCATGTCGGTGCAGTGTCGTGCTCCTCTTGGCAGGCCTTTGCAATCCCAATTATCCCTGGAGCTGTGGGCTTTCTGGTTCTCCGGACCCTAACCCTAACCCTAACCCTAGAAGTTGCCGACCGCGGTTTCCGGCCACGGCCCCCCCTGGGTTCTGGCTAGGAAAGCAGGGGAAGGAGCCATGTCGGTGCAGTGTCGTGCTCCTCTTGGCAGGCCTTTGCAATCCCAATTATCCCTGGAGCTGTGGGCTTTCTGGTTCTCCGGACCCTAACCCTAACCCTAGAAGTTGCCGACCGCGGTTTCCGGCCACGGCCCCCCCGGGGTTCTGGCTAGGAAAGCTGGGGAAGGAGCCATGTCTGTGCAGTGTCGTGCTCCTCTTGGCAGGCCTTTGCAATCCCAATTATCCCTGGAGCTGTGGGCTTTCTGGTTCTCCGGACCCTAACCCTAACCCTAACCCTAGAAGTTGCCGACCGCGGTTTCCGCCCACGGCCCCCCCTGGGTTCTGGCTAGGAAAGCTGGGGAAGGAGCCATGTCGGTGCAGTGTCGTGCTCCTCTTGGCAGGCCTTTGCAATCCCAATTATCCCTGGAGCTGTGGGCTTTCTGGTTCTCCGGACCCTAACCCTAACCCTAACCCTAGAAGTTGCCGACCGCGGTTTCCGGCCACGGCCCCCCCTGGGTTCTGGCTAGGAAAGCAGGGGAAGGAGCCATGTCTGTGCAGTGTCGTGCTCCTCTTGGCAGGCCTTTGCAATCCCAATTATCCCTGGAGCTGTGGGCTTTCTGGTTCTCCGGACCCTAACCCTAACCCTAACCCTAGAAGTTGCCGACCGCGGTTTCCGGCCACGGCCCCCCCTGGGTTCTGGCTAGGAAAGCTGGGGAAGGAGGCATGTCGGTGCAGTGTCGTGCTCCTCTTGGCAGGCCTTTGCAATCCCAATTATCCCTGGAGCTGTGGGCTTTCTGGTTCTCCGGACCCTAACCCTAACCCTAACCCTAGAAGTTGCCGACCGCGGTTTCCGGCCACGGCCCCCCCGGGGTTCTGGCTAGGAAAGCTGGGGAAGGAGCCATGTCTGTGCAGTGTCGTGCTCCTCTTGGCAGGCCTTTGCAATCCCAATTATCCCTGGAGCTGTGGGCTTTCTGGTTCTCCGGACCCTAACCCTAACCCTAACCCTAGAAGTTGCCGACCGCGGTTTCCGGCCACGGCCCCCCCTGGGTTCTGGCTAGGAAAGCAGGGGAAGGAGCCATGTCTGTGCAGTGTCGTGCTCCTCTTGGCAGGCCTTTGCAATCCCAATTATCCCTGGAGCTGTGGGCTTTCTGGTTCTCCGGACCCTAACCCTAACCCTAACCCTAGAAGTTGCCGACCGCGGTTTCCGGCCACGGCCCCCCCTGGGTTCTGGCTAGGAAAGCTGGGGAAGGAGGCATGTCGGTGCAGTGTCGTGCTCCTCTTGGCAGGCCTTTGCAATCCCAATTATCCCTGGAGCTGTGGGCTTTCTGGTTCTCCGGACCCTAACCCTAACCCTAACCCTAGAAGTTGCCGACTGCGGTTTCCGGCCACGGCCCCCCCTGGGTTCTGGCTAGGAAAGCAGGGGAAGGAGCCATGTCTGTGCAGTGTCGTGCTCCTCTTGGCAGGCCTTTGCAATCCCAATTATCCCTGGAGCTGTGGGCTTTCTGGTTCTCCGGACCCTAACCCTAACCCTAACCCTAGAAGTTGCCGACCGCGGTTTCCGGCCACGGCCCCCCCTGGGTTCTGGCTAGGAAAGCAGGGGAAGGAGCCATGTCGGTGCAGTGTCGTGCTCCTCTTGGCCGGCCTTTGCAATCCCAATTATCCCTGGAGCTGTGGGCTTTCTGGTTCTCCGGACCCTAACCCTAACCCTAACCCTAGAAGTTGCCGACCGCGGTTTCCGGCCACGGCCCCCCCGGGGTTCTGGCTAGGAAAGCTGGGGAAGGAGCCATGTCTGTGCAGTGTCGTGCTCCTCTTGGCAGGCCTTTGCAATCCCAATTATCCCTGGAGCTGTGGGCTTTCTGGTTCTCCGGACCCTAACCCTAACCCTAACCCTAGAAGTTGCCGACCGCGGTTTCCGGCCACGGCCCCCCCTGGGTTCTGGCTAGGAAAGCTGGGGAAGGAGCCATGTCTGTGCAGTGTCGTGCTCCTCTTGGCAGGCCTTTGCAATCCCAATTATCCCTGGAGCTGTGGGCTTTCTGGTTCTCCGGACCCTAACCCTAACCCTAACCCTAGAAGTTGCCGACCGCGGTTCCCGGCCACGGCCCTCCCTGGGTTCTGGCTAGGAAAGCAGGGGAAGGAGCCATGTCTGTGCAGTGTCGTGCTCCTCTTGGCAGGCCTTTGCAATCCCAATTATCCCTGGAGCTGTGGGCTTTCTGGTTCTCCGGACCCTAACCCTAACCCTAACCCTAGAAGTTGCCGACCGCAATTTCTGGCCACGGCCCCCCCTGTGTTCTGGCTAGGAAAGCAGGGGAAGGAGCCATGTCTGTGCAGTGTCGTGCTCCTCTTGGCAGGCCTTTGCAATCCCAATTATCCCTGGAGCTGTGGGCTTTCTGGTTCTCCGGACCCTAACCCTAACCCTAGAAGTTGCCGACCGCGGTTTCTGGCCACGGCCCCCCCTGGGTTCTGGCTAGGAAAGCTGGGGAAGGAGCCATGTCTGTGCAGTGTCGTGCTCCTCTTGGCAGGCCTTTGCAATCCCAATTATCCCTGGAGCTGTGGGCTTTCTGGTTCTCCGGACCCTAACCCTAACCCTAGAAGTTGCCGACCGCGGTTTCCGGCCACGGCCCCCCCTGGGTTCTGGCTAGGAAAGCAGGGGAAGGAGCCATGTCTGTGCAGTGTCGTGCTCCTCTTGGCAGGCCTTTGCAATCCCAATTATCCCTGGAGCTGTGGGCTTTCTGGTTCTCCGGACCCTAACCCTAACCCTAACCCTAGAAGTTGCCGACCGCGGTTTCCGGCCACGGCCCCCCCCGGGTTCTGGCTAGGAAAGCTGGGGAAGGAGCCATGTCGGTGCAGTGTCATGCTCCTCTTGGCAGGCCTTTGCAATCCCAATTATCCCTGGAGCTGTGGGCTTTCTGGTTCTCCGGACCCTAACCCTAACCCTAACCCTAGAAGTTGCCGACCGCGGTTTCCGGCCACGGTCCCCCCTGGGTTCTGGCTAGGAAAGCAGGGGAAGGAGCCATGTCTGTGCAGTGTCGTGCTCCTCTTGGCAGGCCTTTGCAATCCCAATTATCCCTGGAGCTGTGGGCTTTCTGGTTCTCCGGACCCTAACCCTAACCCTAACCCTAGAAGTTGCCGACCGCGGTTTCCGGCCACGGCCCTCCCTGGGTTCTGGCTTGGAAAGCAGGGGAAGGAGCCATGTCGGTGCAGTGTCGTGCTCCTCTTGGCAGGCCTTTGCAATCCCAATTATCCCTGGAGCTGTGGGCTTTCTGGTTCTCCGGACCCTAACCCTAACCCTAACACTAGAAGTTGCCGACTGCGGTTTCCGGCCACGGCCCCCCCTGGGTTCTGGCTAGGAAAGCAGGGGAAGGAGCCATGTCGGTGCAGTGTCGTGCTCCTCTTGGCAGGCCTTTGCAATCCCAATTATCCCTGGAGCTGTGGGCTTTCTGGTTCTCCGGACCCTAACCCTAACCCTAACCCTAGAAGTTGCCGACCGCGGTTTCCGGCCACGGCCCCCCCTGGGTTCTGGCTAGGAAAGCTGGGGAAGGAGGCATGTCGGTGCAGTGTCGTGCTCCTCTTGGCAGGCCTTTGCAATCCCAATTATCCCTGGAGCTGTGGGCTTTCTGGTTCTCCGGACCCTAACCCTAACCCTAACCCTAGAAGTTGCCGACCGCGGTTTCCGGCCACGGCCCCCCCTGGGTTCTGGCTAGGAAAGCAGGGGAAGGAGCCATGTCTGTGCAGTGTCGTGCTCCTCTTGGCAGGCCTTTGCAATCCCAATTATCCCTGGAGCTGTGGGCTTTCTGGTTCTCCGGACCCTAACCCTAACCCTAACCCTAGAAGTTGCCGACCGCGGTTTCCGGCCACGGCCCCCCCTGGGTTCTGGCTAGGAAAGCAGGGGAAGGAGCCATGTCGGTGCAGTGTCGTGCTCCTCTTGGCAGGCCTTTGCAATCCCAATTATCCCTGGAGCTGTGGGCTTTCTGGTTCTCCGGACCCTAACCCTAACCCTAACCCTAGAAGTTGCCGACCGCGGTTTCCGGCCACGGCCCCCCCTGGGTTCTAGCTAGGAAAGCTGGGGAAGGAGCCATGTCTGTGCAGTGTCGTGCTCCTCTTGGCAGGCCTTTGCAATCCCAATTATCCCTGGAGCTGTGGGCTTTCTGGTTCTCCGGACCCTAACCCTAACCCTAACCCTAGAAGTTGCCGACCGCGGTTTCCGGCCACGGCCCCCCCTGGGTTCTGGCTAGGAAAGCAGGGGAAGGAGGCATGTCGGTGCAGTGTCGTGCTCCTCTTGGCAGGCCTTTGCAATCCCAATTATCCCTGGAGCTGTGGGCTTTCTGGTTCTCCGGACCCTAACCCTAACCCTAACCCTAGAAGTTGCCGACCGCGGTTTCCGGCCACGGCCCCCGCTGGTTTCTGGCTAGGAAAGCTGGGGAAGGAGCCATGTCGGTGCAGTGTCGTGCTCCTCTTGGCAGGCCTTTGCAATCCCAATTATCCCTGGAGCTGTGGGCTTTCTGGTTCTCCGGACCCTAACCCTAACCCTAACCCTAGAAGTTGCCGACCGCGGTTTCCGGCCACGGCCCCCCCTGGGTTCTGGCTAGGAAAGCAGGGGAAGGAGCCATGTCTGTGCAGTGTCGTGCTCCTCTTGGCAGGCCTTTGCAATCCCAATTATCCCTGGAGCTGTGGGCTTTCTGGTTCTCCGGACCCTAACCCTAACCCTAACCCTAGAAGTTGCCGACCGCGGTTTCCGGCCACGGCCCCCCCTGTGTTCTGGCTAGGAAAGCTGGGGAAGGAGGCATGTCGGTGCAGTGTCGTGCTCCTCTTGGCAGGCCTTTGCAATCCCAATTATCCCTGGAGCTGTGGGCTTTCTGGTTCTCCGGACCCTAACCCTAACCCTAACCCTAGAAGTTGCCGACCGCGGTTTCCGGCCACGGCCCCCCCTGGGTTCTGGCTAGGAAAGCAGGGGAAGGAGCCATGTCTGTGCAGTGTCGTGCTCCTCTTGGCAGGCCTTTGCAATCCCAATTATCCCTGGAGCTGTGGGCTTTCTGGTTCTCCGGACCCTAACCCTAACCCTAACCCTAGAAGTTGCCGACCGCGGTTTCCGACCACGGCCCCCCCTGGGTTCTGGCTAGGAAAGCAGGGGAAGGAGCCATGTCAGTGCAGTGTCGTGCTCCTCTTGGCCGGCCTTTGCAATCCCAATTATCCCTGGAGCTGTGGGCTTTCTGGTTCTCCGGACCCTAACCCTAACCCTAACCCTAGAAGTTGCCGAGCGCGGTTTCCGGCCACGGCCCCCCCTGGGTTCTGGCTAGGAAAGCTGGGGAAGGAGCCATGTCGGTGCAGTGTCGTGCTCCTCTTGGCAGGCCTTTGCAATCCCAATTATCCCTGGAGCTGTGGGCTTTCTGGTTCTCCGGACCCTAACCCTAACCCTAACCCTAGAAGTTGCCGACCGCGGTTCCCGGCCACGGCCCTCCCTGGGTTCTGGCTAGGAAAGCAGGGGAAGGAGCCATGTCTGTGCAGTGTCGTGCTCCTCTTGGCAGGCCTTTGCAATCCCAATTATCCCTGGAGCTGTGGGCTTTCTGGTTCTCCGGACCCTAACCCTAACCCTAACCCTAGAAGTTGCCGACCGCAATTTCTGGCCACGGCCCCCCCTGTGTTCTGGCTAGGAAAGCAGGGGAAGGAGCCATGTCTGTGCAGTGTCGTGCTCCTCTTGGCAGGCCTTTGCAATCCCAATTATCCCTGGAGCTGTGGGCTTTCTGGTTCTCCGGACCCTAACCCTAACCCTAGAAGTTGCCGACCGCGGTTTCTGGCCACGGCCCCCCCTGGGTTCTGGCTAGGAAAGCTGGGGAAGGAACCATGTCTGTGCAGTGTCGTGCTCCTCTTGGCAGGCCTTTGCAATCCCAATTATCCCTGGAGCTGTGGGCTTTCTGGTTCTCCGGACCCTAACCCTAACCCTAGAAGTTGCCGACCGCGGTTTCCGGCCACGGCCCCCCCTGGGTTCTGGCTAGGAAAGCAGGGGAAGGAGCCATGTCTGTGCAGTGTCGTGCTCCTCTTGGCAGGCCTTTGCAATCCCAATTATCCCTGGAGCTGTGGGCTTTCTGGTTCTCCGGACCCTAACCCTAACCCTAACCCTAGAAGTTGCCGACCGCGGTTTCCGGCCACGGCCCCCCCTGGGTTCTGGCTAGGAAAGCTGGGGAAGGAGCCATGTCGGTGCAGTGTCGTGCTCCTCTTGGCAGGCCTTTGCAATCCCAATTATCCCTGGAGCTGTGGGCTTTCTGGTTCTCCGGACCCTAACCCTAACCCTAACCCTAGAAGTTGCCGACCGTGGTTTCCGGCCACGGCCCCCCCTGGGTTCTGGCTAGGAAAGCTGGGGAAGGGGCCATGTCGGTGCAGTGTCGTGCTCCTCTTGGCCGGCCTTTGCAATCCCTATTATCCCTGGAGCTGTGGGCTTTCTGGTTCTCCGGACCCTAACCCTAACCCTAACCCTAGAAGTTGCCGACCGCGGTTTCCGGCCACGGCCCCCCCTGGGTTCTGGCTAGGAAAGCAGGGGAAGGAGCCATGTCTGTGCAGTGTCGTGCTCCTCTTGGCAGGCCTTTGCAATCCCAATTATCCCTGGAGCTGTGGGCTTTCTGGTTCTCCGGACCCTAACCCTAACCCTAACCCTAGAAGTTGCCGACCGCGGTTTCCGGCCACGGCCCCCCCTGGGTTCTGGCTAGGAAAGCTGGGGAAGGAGCCATGTCTGTGCAGTGTCGTGCTCCTCTTGGCAGGCCTTTGCAATCCCAATTATCCCTGGAGCTGTGGGCTTTCTGGTTCTCCGGACCCTAACCCTAACCCTAACCCTAGAAGTTGCCGACCGCGGCTTCCGGCCACGGCCCCCCCTGGGTTCTGGCTAGGAAAGCTGGGGAAGGAGCCATGTCTGTGCAGTGTCGTGCTCCTCTTGGCAGGCCTTTGCAATCCCAATTATCCCTGGAGCTGTGGGCTTTCTGGTTCTCCGGACCCTAACCCTAACCCTAACCCTAGAAGTTGCCGACCGCGGTTCCCGGCCACGGCCCTCCCTGGGTTCTGGCTAGGAAAGCAGGGGAAGGAGCCATGTCTGTGCAGTGTCGTGCTCCTCTTGGCAGGCCTTTGCAATCCCAATTATCCCTGGAGCTGTGGGCTTTCTGGTTCTCCGGACCCTAACCCTAACCCTAACCCTAGAAGTTGCCGACCGCGGTTTCCGGCCACGGCCCCCCCTGGGTTCTGGCTAGGAAAGCTGGGGAAGGAGCCATGTCGGTGCAGTGTCGTGCTCCTCTTGGCAGGCCTTTGCAATCCCAATTATCCCTGGAGCTGTGGGCTTTCTGGTTCTCCGGACCCTAACCCTAACCCTAACCCTAGAAGTTGCCGACCGCGGTTTCCGGCCACGGCCCCCCCTGGGTTCTGGCTAGGAAAGCTGGGGAAGGAGCCATGTCGGTGCAGTGTCGTGCTCCTCTTGGCAGGCCTTTGCAATCCCAATTATCCCTGGAGCTGTGGGCTTTCTGGTTCTCCGGACCCTAACCCTAACCCTAACCCTAGAAGTTGCCGACCGCGGTTTCCGGCCACGGCCCCCCCTGGGTTCTGGCTAGGAAAGCTGGGGAAGGAGCCATGTCGGTGCAGTGTCGTGCTCCTCTTGGCAGGCCTTTGCAATCCCAATTATCCCTGGAGCTGTGGGCTTTCTGGTTCTCCGGACCCTAACCCTAACCCTAACCCTAGAAGTTGCCGACAGCGGTTTCCGGCCACGGCCCCCCCTGGGTTCTGGCTAGGAAAGCAGGGGAAGGAGGCATGTCGGTGCAGTGTCGTGCTCCTCTTGGCAGGCCTTTGCAATCCCAATTATCCCTGGAGCTGTGGGCTTTCTGGTTCTCCGGACCCTAACCCTAACCCTAACCCTAGAAGTTGCTGACCGCGGTTTCCGGCCACGGCCCCCCCCGGGTTCTGGCTAGGAAAGCAGGGGAAGGAGCCATGTCTGTGCAGTGTCGTGCTCCTCTTGGCAGGCCTTTGCAATCCCAATTATCCCTGGAGCTGTGGGCTTTCTGGTTCTCCGGACCCTAACCCTAACCCTAACCCTAGAAGTTGCCGACCGCGGTTTCCGGCCACGGCCCCCCCTGGGTTCTGGCTAGGAAAGCTGGGGAAGGAGCCATGTCTGTGCAGTGTCGTGCTCCTCTTGGCAGGCCTTTGCAATCCCAATTATCCCTGGAGCTGTGGGCTTTCTGGTTCTCCGGACCCTAACCCTAACCCTAGAAGTTGCCGACCGCTGTTTCCGGCCACGGCCCCCCCTGGGTTCTGGCTAGGAAAGCTGGGGAAGGAGCCATGTCTGTGCAGTGTCGTGCTCCTCTTGGCAGGCCTTTGCAATCCCAATTATCCCTGGAGCTGTGGGCTTTCTGGTTCTCCGGACCCTAACCCTAACCCTAACCCTAGAAGTTGCTGACCGCGGCTTCCGGCCACGGCCCCCCCTGGGTTCTGGCTAGGAAAGCAGGGGAAGGAGCCATGTCTGTGCAGTGTCGTGCTCCTCTTGGCAGGCCTTTGCAATCCCAATTATCCCTGGAGCTGTGGGCTTTCTGGTTCTCCGGACCCTAACCCTAACCCTAACCCTAGATGTTGCCGACCGCGGTTTCCGGCCACGGCCCCCCCTGGGTTCTGGCTAGGAAAGCTGGGGAAGGAGCCATGTCTGTGCAGTGTCGTGCTCCTCTTGGCAGGCCTTTGCAATCCCAATTATCCCTGGAGCTGTGGGCTTTCTGGTTCTCCGGACCCTAACCCTAACCCTAGAAGTTGCCGACCGCGGTTTCCGGCCACGGCCCCCCCTGGGTTCTGGCTAGGAAAGCAGGGGAAGGAGCCATGTCTGTGCAGTGTCGTGCTCCTCTTGGCAGGCCTTTGCAATCCCAATTATCCCTGGAGCTGTGGGCTTTCTGGTTCTCCGGACCCTAACCCTAACCCTAACCCTAGAAGTTGCCGACCGCGGTTTCCGGCCACGGCCCCCCCTGGGTTCTGGCTAGGAAAGCTGGGGAAGGAGCCATGTCGGTGCAGTGTCGTGCTCCTCTTGGCAGGCCTTTGCAATCCCAATTATCCCTGGAGCTGTGGGCTTTCTGGTTCTCCGGACCCTAACTCTAACCCTAACCCTAGAAGTTGCCGACCGCGGTTTCCGGCCACGGCCCCCCCTGGGTTCTGGCTAGGAAAGCTGGGGAAGGAGCCATGTCGGTGCAGTGTCGTGCTCCTCTTGGCAGGCCTTTGCAATCCCAATTATCCCTGGAGCTGTGGGCTTTCTGGTTCTCCGGACCCTAACCCTAACCCTAACCCTAGAAGTTGCCGACCGCGGTTTCCGGCCACGGCCCCCCCTGGGTTCTGGCTAGGAAAGCTGGGGAAGGAGCCATGTCGGTGCAGTGTCGTGCTCCTCTTGGCCGGCCTTTGCAATCCCAATTATCCCTGGAGCTGTGGGCTTTCTGGTTCTCCGGACCCTAACCCTAACCCTAACCCTAGAAGTTGCCGACCGCGGTTTCCGGCCACGGCCCCCCCTGGGTTCTGGCTAGGAAAGCTGGGGAAGGAGCCATGTCTGTGCAGTGTCGTGCTCCTCTTGGCAGGCCTTTGCAATCCCAATTATCCCTGGAGCTGTGGGCTTTCTGGTTCTCCGGACCCTAACCCTAACCCTAACCCTAGAAGTTGCCGACCGCGGTTCCCGGCCACGGCCCTCCCTGGGTTCTGGCTAGGAAAGCAGGGGAAGGAGCCATGTCTGTGCAGTGTCGTGCTCCTCTTGGCAGGCCTTTGCAATCCCAATTATCCCTGGAGCTGTGGGCTTTCTGGTTCTCCGGACCCTAACCCTAACCCTAACCCTAGAAGTTGCCGACCGCGGTTTCCGGCCACGGCCCCCCCTGGGTTCTGGCTAGGAAAGCTGGGGAAGGAGCCATGTCTGTGCAGTGTCGTGCTCCTCTTGGCAGGCCTTTGCAATCCCAATTATCCCTGGAGCTGTGGGCTTTCTGGTTCTCCGGACCCTAACCCTAACCCTAACCCTAGAAGTTGCCGACCGCGGTTTCCGGCCACGGCCCCCCCTGGGTTCTGGCTAGGAAAGCTGGGGAAGGAGCCATGTCGGTGCAGTGTCGTGCTCCTCTTGGCAGGCCTTTGCAATCCCAATTATCCCTGGAGCTGTGGGCTTTCTGGTTCTCCGGACCCTAACCCTAACCCTAACCCTAGAAGTTGCCGACCGCGGTTTCCGGCCACGGCCCCCCCTGGGTTCTGGCTAGGAAAGCAGGGGAAGGAGCCATGTCTGTGCAGTGTCGTGCTCCTCTTGGCAGGCCTTTGCAATCCCAATTATCCCTGGAGCTGTGGGCTTTCTGGTTCTCCGGACCCTAACCCTAACCCTAACCCTAGAAGTTGCCGACCGCGGTTTCCGGCCACGGCCCCCCCTGGGTTCTGGCTAGGAAAGCAGGGGAAGGAGGCATGTCGGTGCAGTGTCGTGCTCCTCTTGGCAGGCCTTTGCAATCCCAATTATCCCTGGAGCTGTGGGCTTTCTGGTTCTCCGGACCCTAACCCTAACCCTAACCCTAGAAGTTGCCGACCGCGGTTTCCGGCCACGGCCCCCCCTGGGTTCTGGCTAGGAAAGCTGGGGAAGGAGCCATGTCGGTGCAGTGTCGTGCTCCTCTTGGCAGGCCTTTGCAATCCCAATTATCCCTGGAGCTGTGGGCTTTCTGGTTCTCCGGACCCTAACCCTAACCCTAACCCTAGAAGTTGCCGACCGCGGTTTCCGGCCACGGCCCCCCCTGGGTTCTGGCTAGGAAAGCTGGGGAAGGAGCCATGTCTGTGCAGTGTCGTGCTCCTCTTGGCAGGCCTTTGCAATCCCAATTATCCCTGGAGCTGTGGGCTTTCTGGTTCTCCGGACCCTAACCCTAACCCTAACCCTAGAAGTTGCCGACCGCGGTTTCCGGCCAAGGCCCCCCCTGGGTTCTGGCTAGGAAAGCTGGGGAAGGAGCCATGTCTGTGCAGTGTCGTGCTCCTCTTGGCAGGCCTTTGCAATCCCAATTATCCCTGGAGCTGTGGGCTTTCTGGTTCTCCGGACCCTAACCCTAACCCTAGAAGTTGCCGACCGCTGTTTCCGGCCACGGCCCCCCCTGGGTTCTGGCTAGGAAAGCTGGGGAAGGAGCCATGTCTGTGCAGTGTCGTGCTCCTCTTGGCAGGCCTTTGCAATCCCAATTATCCCTGGAGCTGTGGGCTTTCTGGTTCTCCGGACCCTAACCCTAACCCTAACCCTAGAAGTTGCTGACCGCGGCTTCCGGCCACGGCCCCCCCTGGGTTCTGGCTAGGAAAGCAGGGGAAGGAGCCATGTCTGTGCAGTGTCGTGCTCCTCTTGGCAGGCCTTTGCAATCCCAATTATCCCTGGAGCTGTGGGCTTTCTGGTTCTCCGGACCCTAACCCTAACCCTAACCCTAGAAGTTGCCGACCGCGGTTTCCGGCCACGGCCCCCCCTGGGTTCTGGCTAGGAAAGCAGGGGAAGGAGCCATGTCTGTGCAGTGTCGTGCTCCTCTTGGCCGGCCTTTGCAATCCCAATTATCCCTGGAGCTGTGGGCTTTCTGGTTCTCCGGACCCTAACCCTAACCCTAGAAGTTGCCGACCGCGGTTTCCGGCCACGGCCCCCCCTGGGTTCTGGCTAGGAAAGCTGGGGAAGGAGCCATGTCTGTGCAGTGTCGTGCTCCTCTTGGCAGGCCTTTGCAATCCCAATTATCCCTGGAGCTGTGGGCTTTCTGGTTCTCCGGACCCTAACTCTAACCCTAACCCTAGAAGTTGCCGACCGCGGTTTCCGGCCACGGCCCCCCCTGGGTTCTGGCTAGGAAAGCAGGGGAAGGAGCCATGTCTGTGCAGTGTCGTGCTCCTCTTGGCAGGCCTTTGCAATCCCAATTATCCCTGGAGCTGTGGGCTTTCTGGTTCTCCGGACCCTAACCCTAACCCTAACCCTAGAAGTTGCCGACCGCGGTTTCCGGCCACGGCCCCCCCTGGGTTCTGGCTAGGAAAGCTGGGGAAGGAGCCATGTCTGTGCAGTGTCGTGCTCCTCTTGGCAGGCCTTTGCAATCCCAATTATCCCTGGAGCTGTGGGCTTTCTGGTTCTCCGGACCCTAACCCTAACCCTAACCCTAGAAGTTGCCGACCGCGGTTTCCGGCCACGGCCCCCCCTGGGTTCTGGCTAGGAAAGCTGGGGAAGGAGCCATGTCGGTGCAGTGTCGTGCTCCTCTTGGCAGGCCTTTGCAATCCCAATTATCCCTGGAGCTGTGGGCTTTCTGGTTCTCCGGACCCTAACCCTAACCCTAACCCTAGAAGTTGCCGACCGCGGTTTCCGGCCACGGCCCCCCCTGGGTTCTGGCTAGGAAAGCTGGGGAAGGAGCCATGTCGGTGCAGTGTCGTGCTCCTCTTGGCCGGCCTTTGCAATCCCAATTATCCCTGGAGCTGTGGGCTTTCTGGTTCTCCGGACCCTAACCCTAACCCTAACCCTAGAAGTTGCCGACCGCGGTTTCCGGCCACGGCCCCCCCTGGGTTCTGGCTAGGAAAGCTGGGGAAGGAGCCATGTCTGTGCAGTGTCGTGCTCCTCTTGGCAGGCCTTTGCAATCCCAATTATCCCTGGAGCTGTGGGCTTTCTGGTTCTCCGGACCCTAACCCTAACCCTAACCCTAGAAGTTGCCGACCGCGGTTTCCGCCCACGGCCCCCCCTGGGTTCTGGCTAGGAAAGCTGGGGAAGGAGCCATGTCGGTGCAGTGTCGTGCTCCTCTTGGCAGGCCTTTGCAATCCCAATTATCCCTGGAGCTGTGGGCTTTCTGGTTCTCCGGACCCTAACCCTAACCCTAACCCTAGAAGTTGCCGACCGCGGTTTCCGGCCACGGCCCCCCCTGGGTTCTGGCTAGGAAAGCAGGGGAAGGAGCCATGTCTGTGCAGTGTCGTGCTCCTCTTGGCAGGCCTTTGCAATCCCAATTATCCCTGGAGCTGTGGGCTTTCTGGTTCTCCGGACCATAACCCTAACCCTAACCCTAGAAGTTGCCGACCGCGGTTTCCGGCCACGGCCCCCCCTGGGTTCTGGCTAGGAAAGCTGGGGAAGGAGCCATGTCTGTGCAGTGTCGTGCTCCTCTTGGCAGGCCTTTGCAATCCCAATTATCCCTGGAGCTGTGGGCTTTCTGGTTCTCCGGACCCTAACCCTAACCCTAACCCTAGAAGTTGCTGACCGCGGTTTTTGTCCACGGCCCCCCCTGGGTTCTGGCTAGGAAAGCAGGGGAAGGAGCCATGTCTGTGCAGTGTCGTGCTCCTCTTGGCAGGCCTTTGCAATCCCAATTATCCCTGGAGCTGTGGGCTTTCTGGTTCTCCGGACCCTAACCCTAACCCTAACCCTAGAAGTTGCCGACCGCGGTTTCCGGCCACGGCCCCCCCTGGGTTCTGGCTAGGAAAGCAGGGGAAGGAGCCATGTCTGTGCAGTGTCGTGCTCCTCTTGGCAGGCCTTTGCAATCCCAATTATCCCTGGAGCTGTGGGCTTTCTGGTTCTCCGGACCCTAACCCTAACCCTAACCCTAGAAGTTGCCGACCGCGGTTTCCGGCCACGGCCCCCCCTGGGTTCTGGCTAGGAAAGCTGTGGAAGGAGCCATGTCTGTGCAGTGTCGTGCTCCTCTTGGCAGGCCTTTGCAATCCCAATTATCCCTGGAGCTGTGGGCTTTCTGGTTCTCCGGACCCTAACCCTAACCCTAACCCTAGAAGTTGCCGACCGCGGTTTCCGGCCACGGCCCCCCCTGGGTTCTGGCTAGGAAAGCAGGGGAAGGAGCCATGTCGGTGCAGTGTCGTGCTAATCTTGGCAGGCCTTTGCAATCCCAATTATCCCTGGAGCTGTGGGCTTTCTGGTTCTCCGGACCCTAACCCTAACCCTAACCCTAGAAGTTGCCGACCGTGGTTTCCGGCCACGGCCCCCCCTGTGTTCTGGCTAGGAAAGCTGTGGAAGGAGCCATGTCGGTGCAGTGTCGTGCTCCTCTTGGCAGGCCTTTGCAATCCCAATTATCCCTGGAGCTGTGGGCTTTCTGGTTCTCCGGACCCTAACCCTAACCCTAACCCTAGAAGTTGCCGACCGCGGTTTCCGGCCACGGCCCCCCCGGGGTTCTGGCTAGGAAAGCAGGGGAAGGAGCCATGTCTGTGCAGTGTCGTGCTCCTCTTGGCAGGCCTTTGCAATCCCAATTATCCCTGGAGCTGTGGGCTTTCTGGTTCTCCGGACCCTAACCCTAACCCTAACCCTAGAAGTTGCCGACCGCGGTTTCTGGCCACGGCCCCCCCTGGGTTCTGGCTAGGAAAGCAGGGGAAGGAGCCATGTCGGTGCAGTGTCGTGCTCCTCTTGGCAGGCCTTTGCAATCCCAATTATCCCTGGAGCTGTGGGCTTTCTGGTTCTCCGGACCCTAACCCTAACCCTAACCCTAGAAGTTGCCGACCGCGGTTTCCGGCCACGGCCCCCCCTGGGTTCTGGCTAGGAAAGCAGGGGAAGGAGCCATGTCGGTGCAGTGTCGTGCTCCTCTTGGCAGGCCTTTGCAATCCCAATTATCCCTGGAGCTGTGGGCTTTCTGGTTCTCCGGACCCTAACCCTAACCCTAGAAGTTGCCGACCGCGGTTTCTGGCCACGGCCCCCCCTGGGTTCTGGCTAGGAAAGCAGGGGTAGGAGCCATGTCGGTGCAGTGTCGTGCTCCTCTTGGCAGGCCTTTGCAATCCCAATTATCCCTGGAGCTGTGGGCTTTCTGGTTCTCCGGACCCTAACCCTAACCCTAGAAGTTGCCGACCGCGGTTTCCGGCCACGGCCCCCCCTGGGTTCTGGCTAGGAAAGCTGGGGAAGGAGCCATGTCTGTGCAGTGTCGTGCTCCTCTTGGCAGGCCTTTGCAATCCCAATTATCCCTGGAGCTGTGGGCTTTCTGGTTCTCCGGACCCTAACCCTAACCCTAACCCTAGAAGTTGCCGACCGCGGTTTCCGGCCACGGCCCCCCCTGGGTTCTGGCTAGGAAAGCAGGGGAAGGAGCCATGTCTGTGCAGTGTCGTGCTCCTCTTGGCAGGCCTTTGCAATCCCAATTATCCCTGGAGCTGTGGGCTTTCTGGTTCTCCGGACCCTAACCCTAACCCTAACCCTAGAAGTTGCCGACCGCGGTTTCCGGCCACGGCCCCCCCTGGGTTCTGGCTAGGAAAGCAGGGGAAGGAGCCATGTCGGTGCAGTGTCGTGCTCCTCTTGGCAGGCCTTTGCAATCCCAATTATCCCTGGAGCTGTGGGCTTTCTGGTTCTCCGGACCCTAACCCTAACCCTAACCCTAGAAGTTGCCGACTGCGGTTTCCGGCCACGGCCCCCCCTGGGTTCTGGCTAGGAAAGCTGGGGAAGGAGCCATGTCTGTGCAGTGTCGTGCTCCTCTTGGCAGGCCTTTGCAATCCCAATTATCCCTGGAGCTGTGGGCTTTCTGGTTCTCCGGACCCTAACCCTAACCCTAACCCTAGAAGTTGCCGACCGCGGTTTCCGGCCACGGCCCCCCCTGGTTTCTGGCTAGGAAAGCTGGGGAAGGAGCCATGTCTGTGCAGTGTCGTGCTCCTCTTGGCAGGCCTTTGCAATCCCAATTATCCCTGGAGCTGTGGGCTTTCTGGTTCTCCGGACCCTAACCCTAACCCTAGAAGTTGCCGACCGCGGTTTCCGGCCACGGCCCCCCCTGGGTTCTAGCTAGGAAAGCTGGGGAAGGAGCCATGTCTGTGCAGTGTCGTGCTCCTCTTGGCAGGCCTTTGCAATCCCAATTATCCCTGGAGCTGTGGGCTTTCTGGTTCTCCGGACCCTAACCCTAACCCTAACCCTAGAAGTTGCCGACCGCGGTTTCCGGCCACGGCCCCCCCTGGGTTCTGGCTAGGAAAGCTGGGGAAGGAGCCATGTCGGTGCAGTGTCGTGCTCCTCTTGGCAGGCCTTTGCAATCCCAATTATCCCTGGAGCTGTGGGCTTTCTGGTTCTCCGGACCCTAACCCTAACCCTAACCCTAGAAGTTGCCGACCGCGGTTTCCGGCCACGGCCCCCCCTGGGTTCTGGCTAGGAAAGCAGGGGAAGGAGCCATGTCTGTGCAGTGTCGTGCTCCTCTTGGCAGGCCTTTGCAATCCCAATTATCCCTGGAGCTGTGGGCTTTCTGGTTCTCCGGACCCTAACCCTAACCCTAACCCTAGAAGTTGCCGACCGTGGTTTCCGGCCACGGCCCCCCCTGGGTTCTGGCTAGGAAAGCAGGGGAAGGAGCCATGTCGGTGCAGTGTCGTGCTCCTCTTGGCAGGCCTTTGCAATCCCAATTATCCCTGGAGCTGTGGGCTTTCTGGTTCTCCGGACCCTAACCCTAACCCAAACTCTAGAAGTTGCCGACCGCGGTTTCCGGCCACGGCCCCCCCTGGGTTCTGGCTAGGAAAGCTGGGGAAGGAGCCATGTCGGTGCAGTGTCGTGCTCCTCTTGGCAGGCCTTTGCAATCCCAATTATCCCTGGAGCTGTGGGCTTTCTGGTTCTCCGGACCCTAACCCTAACCCTAACCCTAGAAGTTGCCGACCGCGGTTTCCGGCCACGGCCCCCCCTGGGTTCTGGCTAGGAAAGCTGGGGAAGGAGCCACATCTGTGCAGTGTCGTGCTCCTCTTGGCAGGCCTTTGCAATCCCAATTATCCCTGGAGCTGTGGGCTTTCTGGTTCTCCGGACCCTAACCCTAACCCTAACCCTAACCCTAGAAGTTGCCGACCGCGGTTTCCGGCCACGGCCCCCCCTGGGTTCTGGCTAGGAAAGCTGGGGAAGGAGCCATGTCTGTGCAGTGTCGTGCTCCTCTTGGCAGGCCTTTGCAATCCCAATTATCCCTGGAGCTGTGGGCTTTCTGGTTCTCCGGACCCTAACTCTAACCCTAACCCTAGAAGTTGCCGACCGCGGTTTCCGGCCACGGCCCCCCCTGGGTTCTGGCTAGGAAAGCAGGGGAAGGAGCCATGTCTGTGCAGTGTCGTGCTCCTCTTGGCAGGCCTTTGCAATCCCAATTATCCCTGGAGCTGTGGGCTTTCTGGTTCTCCGGACCCTAACCCTAACCCTAACCCTAGAAGTTGCCGACCGCGGTTTCCGGCCACGGCCCCCCCTGGGTTCTGGCTAGGAAAGCTGGGGAAGGAGCCATGTCTGTGCAGTGTCGTGCTCCTCTTGGCCGGCCTTTGCAATCCCAATTATCCCTGGAGCTGTGGGCTTTCTGGTTCTCCGGACCCTAACCCTAACCCTAACCCTAGAAGTTGCCGACCGCGGTTTCCGGCCACGGCCCCCCCTGGGTTCTGGCTAGGAAAGCAGGGGAAGGAGCCATGTCGGTGCAGTGTCGTGCTCCTCTTGGCAGGCCTTTGCAATCCCAATTATCCCTGGAGCTGTGGGCTTTCTGGTTCTCCGGACCCTAACCCTAACCCTAACCCTAGAAGTTGCCGACCGCGGTTTCCGGCCACGGCCCCCCCTGGTTTCTGGCTAGGAAAGCAGGGGAAGGAGCCATGTCTGTGCAGTGTCGTGCTCCTCTTGGCAGGCCTTTGCAATCCCAATTATCCCTGGAGCTGTGGGCTTTCTGGTTCTCCGGACCCTAACCCTAACCCTAACACTAGAAGTTGCCGACCGCGGTTTCCGGCCACGGCCCCCCCCGGGTTCTGGCTAGGAAAGCAGGGGAAGGAGCCATGTCGGTGCAGTGTCGTGCTCCTCTTGGCAGGCCTTTGCAATCCCAATTA
The DNA here is from genome assembly GCA_027574665.1 of Rhynochetos jubatus. Taxonomy (NCBI): domain Eukaryota; kingdom Metazoa; phylum Chordata; class Aves; order Eurypygiformes; family Rhynochetidae; genus Rhynochetos; species Rhynochetos jubatus. The sequence goes on from CM050661.1 coordinate 7,686,434, forward strand.
TCCCTGGAGCTGTGGGCTTTCTGGTTCTCCGGACCCTAACCCTAACCCTAACCCTAGAAGTTGCCGACCGCGGTTTCCGGCCACGGCCCCCCCTGGGTTCTGGCTAGGAAAGCAGGGGAAGGAGCCATGTCTGTGCAGTGTCGTGCTCCTCTTGGCAGGCCTTTGCAATCCCAATTATCCCTGGAGCTGTGGGCTTTCTGGTTCTCCGGACCCTAACCCTAACCCTAACCCTAGAAGTTGCCGACCGCGGTTTCCGGCCACGGCCCCCCCTGGGTTCTGGCTAGGAAAGCAGGGGAAGGAGCCATGTCAGTGCAGTGTCGTGCTCCTCTTGGCAGGCCTTTGCAATCCCAATTATCCCTGGAGCTGTGGGCTTTCTGGTTCTCCGGACCCTAACCCTAACCCTAACCCTAGAAGTTGCCGACCGCGGTTTCCGGCCACGGCCCCCCCGGGGTTCTGGCTAGGAAAGCTGGGGAAGGAGCCATGTCGGTGCAGTGTCGTGCTCCTCTTGGCAGGCCTTTGCAATCCCAATTATCCCTGGAGCTGTGGGCTTTCTGGTTCTCCGGACCCTAACCCTAACCCTAGAAGTTGCCGACCGCGGTTTCCGGCCACGGCCCCCCCTGGGTTCTGGCTAGGAAAGCTGGGGAAGGAGCCATGTCTGTGCAGTGTCGTGCTCCTCTTGGCAGGCCTTTGCAATCCCAATTATCCCTGGAGCTGTGGGCTTTCTGGTTCTCCGGACCCTAACCCTAACCCTAACCCTAGAAGTTGCCGACCGCGGTTTCCGGCCACGGCCCCCCCTGGGTTCTGGCTAGGAAAGCAGGGGAAGGAGCCATGTCTGTGCAGTGTCGTGCTCCTCTTGGCAGGCCTTTGCAATCCCAATTATCCCTGGAGCTGTGGGCTTTCTGGTTCTCCGGACCCTAACCCTAACCCTAACCCTAGAAGTTGCCGACCGCGGTTTCCGGCCACGGCCCCCCCTGGGTTCTGGCTAGGAAAGCAGGGGAAGGAGCCATGTCTGTGCAGTGTCGTGCTCCTCTTGGCAGGCCTTTGCAATCCCAATTATCCCTGGAGCTGTGGGCTTTCTGGTTCTCCGGACCCTAACCCTAACCCTAGAAGTTGCCGACCGCGGTTTCCGGCCACGGCCCCCCCGGGGTTCTGGCTAGGAAAGCTGGGGAAGGAGCCATGTCGGTGCAGTGTCGTGCTCCTCTTGGCAGGCCTTTGCAATCCCAATTATCCCTGGAGCTGTGGGCTTTCTGGTTCTCCAGACCCTAACCCTAACCCTAGAAGTTGCCGACCGCGGTTTCCGGCCACGGCCCCCCCTGGGTTCTGGCTAGGAAAGCTGGGGAAGGAGCCATGTCTGTGCAGTGTCGTGCTCCTCTTGGCAGGCCTTTGCAATCCCAATTATCCCTGGAGCTGTGGGCTTTCTGGTTCTCCGGACCCTAACCCTAACCCTAACCCTAGAAGTTGCCGACCGCGGTTTCCGGCCACGGCCCCCCCGGGTTCTGGCTAGGAAAGCAGGGGAAGGAGCCATGTCTGTGCAGTGTCGTGCTCCTCTTGGCAGGCCTTTGCAATCCCAATTATCCCTGGAGCTGTGGGCTTTCTGGTTCTCCGGACCCTAACCCTAACCCTAACCCTAGAAGTTGCCGACCGCGGTTTCCGGCCACGGCCCCCCCTGGGTTCTGGCTAGGAAAGCTGGGGAAGGAGGCATGTCGGTGCAGTGTCGTGCTCCTCTTGGCAGGCCTTTGCAATCCCAATTATCCCTGGAGCTGTGGGCTTTCTGGTTCTCCGGACCCTAACCCTAACCCTAACCCTAGAAGTTGCCGACTGCGGTTTCCGGCCACGGCCCCCCCTGGGTTCTGGCTAGGAAAGCTGGGGAAGGAGCCATGTCTGTGCAGTGTCGTGCTCCTCTTGGCAGGCCTTTGCAATCCCAATTATCCCTGGAGCTGTGGGCTTTCTGGTTCTCCGGACCCTAACCCTAACCCTAGAAGTTGCCGACCGCGGTTTCCGGCCACGGCCCCCCCTGGGTTCTGGCTAGGAAAGCTGGGGAAGGAGCCATGTCTGTGCAGTGTCGTGCTCCTCTTGGCAGGCCTTTGCAATCCCAATTATCCCTGGAGCTGTGGGCTTTCTGGTTCTCCGGACCCTAACCCTAACCCTAGAAGTTGCCGACCGCGGTTTCCGGCCACGGCCCCCCCTGGGTTCTGGCTAGGAAAGCTGGGGAAGGAGCCATGTCTGTGCAGTGTCGTGCTCCTCTTGGCAGGCCTTTGCAATCCCAATTATCCCTGGAGCTGTGGGCTTTCTGGTTCTCCGGACCCTAACCCTAACCCTAACCCTAGAAGTTGCCGACCGCGGTTTCCGGCCACGGCCCCCCCTGGGTTCTGGCTAGGAAAGCTGGGGAAGGAGCCATGTCGGTGCAGTGTCGTGCTCCTCTTGGCAGGCCTTTGCAATCCCAATTATCCCTGGAGCTGTGGGCTTTCTGGTTCTCCGGACCCTAACCCTAACCCTAACCCTAGAAGTTGCCGACCGCGGTTTCCGGCCACGGCCCCCCCTGGGTTCTGGCTAGGAAAGCTGGGGAAGGAGCCATGTCTGTGCAGTGTCGTGCTCCTCTTGGCAGGCCTTTGCAATCCCAATTATCCCTGGAGCTGTGGGCTTTCTGGTTCTCCGGACCCTAACCCTAACCCTAACCCTAGAAGTTGCCGACCGCGGTTTCCGGCCACGGCCCCCCCTGGGTTCTGGCTAGGAAAGCTGGGGAAGGAGCCATGTCTGTGCAGTGTCGTGCTCCTCTTGGCAGGCCTTTGCAATCCCAATTATCCCTGGAGCTGTGGGCTTTCTGGTTCTCCGGACCCTAACCCTAACCCTAACCCTAGAAGTTGCCGACCGCGGTTTCCGGCCACGGCCCCCCCTGGGTTCTGGCTAGGAAAGCTGGGGAAGGAGCCATGTCGGTGCAGTGTCGTGCTCCTCTTGGCAGGCCTTTGCAATCCCAATTATCCCTGGAGCTGTGGGCTTTCTGGTTCTCCGGACCCTAACCCTAACCCTAACCCTAGAAGTTGCCGACCGCGGTTTCCGGCCACGGCACCCCCTGGGTTCTGGCTAGGAAAGCAGGGGAAGGAGCCATGTCTGTGCAGTGTCGTGCTCCTCTTGGCAGGCCTTTGCAATCCCAATTATCCCTGGAGCTGTGGGCTTTCTGGTTCTCCGGACCCTAACCCTAACCCTAGAAGTTGCCGACCGCGGTTTCCGGCCACGGCCCCCCCTGGGTTCTGGCTAGGAAAGCAGGGGAAGGAGCCATGTCTGTGCAGTGTCGTGCTCCTCTTGGCAGGCCTTTGCAATCCCAATTATCCCTGGAGCTGTGGGCTTTCTGGTTCTCCGGACCCTAACCCTAACCCTAGAAGTTGCCGACCGCGGTTTCCGGCCACGGCCCCCCCTGGGTTCTGGCTAGGAAAGGTGGGGAAGGAGCCATGTCTGTGCAGTGTCGTGCTCCTCTTGGCAGGCCTTTGCAATCCCAATTATCCCTGGAGCTGTGGGCTTTCTGGTTCTCCGGACCCTAACCCTAACCCTAACCCTAGAAGTTGCCGACCGCGGTTTCCGGCCACGGCCCCCCCTGGGTTCTGGCTAGGAAAGCAGGGGAAGGAGCCATGTCTGTGCAGTGTCGTGCTCCTCTTGGCAGGCCTTTGCAATCCCAATTATCCCTGGAGCTGTGGGCTTTCTGGTTCTCCGGACCCTAACCCTAACCCTAACCCTAGAAGTTGCCGACCGCGGTTTCCGGCCACGGCCCCCCCTGGGTTCTGGCTAGGAAAGCTGGGGAAGGAGCCATGTCTGTGCAGTGTCGTGCTCCTCTTGGCAGGCCTTTGCAATCCCAATTATCCCTGGAGCTGTGGGCTTTCTGGTTCTCCGGACCCTAACCCTAACCCTAGAATTTGCCGACCGCGGTTTCCGGCCACGGCCCCCGCTGGGTTCTGGCTAGGAAAGCAGGGGAATGAGCCATGTCTGTGCAGTGTCGTGCTCCTCTTGGCAGGCCTTTGCAATCCCAATTATCCCTGGAGCTGTGGGCTTTCTGGTTCTCCGGACCCTAACCCTAACCCTAACCCTAGAAGTTGCCGACCGCGGTTTCCGGCCACGGCCCCCCCTGGGTTCTGGCTAGGAAAGCAGGGGAAGGAGCCATGTCTGTGCAGTGTCGTGCTCCTCTTGGCAGGCCTTTGCAATCCCAATTATCCCTGGAGCTGTGGGCTTTCTGGTTCTCCGGACCCTAACCCTAACCCTAACCCTAGAAGTTGCCGACCGCGGTTTCCGGCCACGGCCCCCCCTGGGTTCTGGCTAGGAAAGCTGGGGAAGGAGGCATGTCGGTGCAGTGTCGTGCTCCTCTTGGCAGGCCTTTGCAATCCCAATTATCCCTGGAGCTGTGGGCTTTCTGGTTCTCCGGACCCTAACCCTAACCCTAACCCTAGAAGTTGCCGACCGCGGTTTCCGGCCACGGCCCCCCCTGGGTTCTGGCTAGGAAAGCTGGGGAAGGAGCCATGTCTGTGCAGTGTCGTGCTCCTCTTGGCAGGCCTTTGCAATCCCAATTATCCCTGGAGCTGTGGGCTTTCTGGTTCTCCGGACCCTAACCCTAACCCTAACCCTAGAAGTTGCCGACCGCGGTTTCCGGCCACGGCCCCCCCTGGGTTCTGGCTAGGAAAGCTGGGGAAGGAGCCATGTCGGTGCAGTGTCGTGCTCCTCTTGGCAGGCCTTTGCAATCCCAATTATCCCTGGAGCTGTGGGCTTTCTGGTTCTCCGGACCCTAACCCTAACCCTAACCCTAGAAGTTGCCGACCGCGGTTTCCGGCCACGGCACCCCCTGGGTTCTGGCTAGGAAAGCAGGGGAAGGAGCCATGTCTGTGCAGTGTCGTGCTCCTCTTGGCAGGCCTTTGCAATCCCAATTATCCCTGGAGCTGTGGGCTTTCTGGTTCTCCGGACCCTAACCCTAACCCTAACCCTAGAAGTTGCCGACCGCGGTTTCCGGCCACGGCCCCCCCTGGGTTCTGGCTAGGAAAGCAGGGGAAGGAGCCATGTCTGTGCAGTGTCGTGCTCTTCTTGGCAGGCCTTTGCAATCCCAATTATCCCTGGAGCTGTGGGCTTTCTGGTTCTCCGGACCCTAACCCTAACCCTAACCCTAGAAGTTGCCAACCGCGGTTTCCGGCCACGGCCCCCCCTGGGTTCTGGCTAGGAAAGCAGGGGAAGGAGCCATGTCTGTGCAGTGTCGTGCTCCTCTTGGCAGGCCTTTGCAATCCCAATTATCCCTGGAGCTGTGGGCTTTCTGGTTCTCCGGACCCTAACCCTAACCCTAACCCTAGAAGTTGCCGACCACGGTTTCCGGCCACGGCCCCCCCTGGGTTCTGGCTAGGAAAGCTGGGGAAGGAGCCATGTCGGTGCAGTGTCGTGCTCCTCTTGGCAGGCCTTTGCAATCCCAATTATCCCTGGAGCTGTGGGCTTTCTGGTTCTCCGGACCCTAACCCTAACCCTAACCCTAGAAGTTGCCGACCGCGGTTTCCGGCCACGGCCCCCCCTGGGTTCTGGCTAGGAAAGCAGGGGAAGGAGCCATGTCGGTGCAGTGTCGTGCTCCTCTTGGCAGGCCTTTGCAATCCCAATTATCCCTGGAGCTGTGGGCTTTCTGGTTCTCCGGACCCTAACCCTAACCCTAACCCTAGAAGTTGCCGACCGCGGTTTCCGGCCACGGCCCCCCCTGGGTTCTGGCTAGGAAAGCTGGGGAAGGAGCCATGTCGGTGCAGTGTCGTGCTCCTCTTGGCAGGCCTTTGCAATCCCAATTATCCCTGGAGCTGTGGGCTTTCTGGTTCTCCGGACCCTAACCCTAACCCTAGAAGTTGCCGACCGCGGTTTCCGGCCACGGCCCCCCCTGGGTTCTGGCTAGGAAAGCTGGGGAAGGAGCCATGTCGGTGCAGTGTCGTGCTCCTCTTGGCAGGCCTTTGCAATCCCAATTATCCCTGGAGCTGTGGGCTTTCTGGTTCTCCGGACCCTAACCCTAACCCTAACCCTAGAAGTTGCCGACCACGGTTTCCGGCCACGGCACCCCCTGGGTTCTGGCTAGGAAAGCAGGGGAAGGAGCCATGTCTGTGCAGTGTCGTGCTCCTCTTGGCAGGCCTTTGCAATCCCAATTATCCCTGGAGCTGTGGGCTTTCTGGTTCTCCGGACCCTAACCCTAACCCTAACCCTAGAAGTTGCCGACCGCGGTTTCCGGCCACGGCCCCCCCTGGGTTCTGGCTAGGAAAGCAGGGGAAGGAGCCATGTCTGTGCAGTGTCGTGCTCTTCTTGGCAGGCCTTTGCAATCCCAATTATCCCTGGAGCTGTGGGCTTTCTGGTTCTCCGGACCCTAACCCTAACCCTAACCCTAGAAGTTGCCAACCGCGGTTTCCGGCCACGGCCCCCCCTGGGTTCTGGCTAGGAAAGCAGGGGAAGGAGCCATGTCTGTGCAGTGTCGTGCTCCTCTTGGCAGGCCTTTGCAATCCCAATTATCCCTGGAGCTGTGGGCTTTCTGGTTCTCCGGACCCTAACCCTAACCCTAACCCTAGAAGTTGCCGACCACGGTTTCCGGCCACGGCCCCCCCTGGGTTCTGGCTAGGAAAGCTGGGGAAGGAGCCATGTCGGTGCAGTGTCGTGCTCCTCTTGGCAGGCCTTTGCAATCCCAATTATCCCTGGAGCTGTGGGCTTTCTGGTTCTCCGGACCCTAACCCTAACCCTAACCCTAGAAGTTGCCGACCGCGGTTTCCGGCCACGGCCCCCCCTGGGTTCTGGCTAGGAAAGCAGGGGAAGGAGCCATGTCGGTGCAGTGTCGTGCTCCTCTTGGCAGGCCTTTGCAATCCCAATTATCCCTGGAGCTGTGGGCTTTCTGGTTCTCCGGACCCTAACCCTAACCCTAACCCTAGAAGTTGCCGACCGCGGTTTCCGGCCACGGCCCCCCCTGGGTTCTGGCTAGGAAAGCTGGGGAAGGAGCCATGTCGGTGCAGTGTCGTGCTCCTCTTGGCAGGCCTTTGCAATCCCAATTATCCCTGGAGCTGTGGGCTTTCTGGTTCTCCGGACCCTAACCCTAACCCTAACCCTAGAAGTTGCCGACCGCGGTTTCCGCCCACGGCCCCCCCTGGGTTCTGGCTAGGAAAGCAGGGGAAGGAGCCATGTCTGTGCAGTGTCGTGCTCCTCTTGGCAGGCCTTTGCAATCCCAATTATCCCTGGAGCTGTGGGCTTTCTGGTTCTCCGGACCCTAACCCTAACCCTAACCCTAGAAGTTGCCGACCGCGGTTTCCGGCCACGGCCCCCCCTGGGTTCTGGCTAGGAAAGCAGGGTAAGGAGCCATGTCTGTGCAGTGTCGTGCTCCTCTTGGCAGGCCTTTGCAATCCCAATTATCCCTGGAGCTGTGGGCTTTCTGGTTCTCCGGACCCTAACCCTAACCCTAACCCTAGAAGTTGCCGACCGCGGTTTCCGGCCACGGCCCCCCCTGGGTTCTGGCTAGGAAAGCTGGGGAAGGAGGCATGTCGGTGCAGTGTCGTGCTCCTCTTGGCAGGCCTTTGCAATCCCAATTATCCCTGGAGCTGTGGGCTTTCTGGTTCTCCGGACCCTAACCCTAACCCTAACCCTAGAAGTTGCCGACTGCGGTTTCCGGCCACGGCCCCCCCTGGGTTCTGGCTAGGAAAGCTGGGGAAGGAGCCATGTCTGTGCAGTGTCGTGCTCCTCTTGGCAGGCCTTTGCAATCCCAATTATCCCTGGAGCTGTGGGCTTTCTGGTTCTCCGGACCCTAACCCTAACCCTAACCCTAGAAGTTGCCGACCGCGGTTTCCGGCCACGGCCCCCCCTGGGTTCTGGCTAGGAAAGCTGGGGACGGAGGCATGTCGGTGCAGTGTCGTGCTCCTCTTGGCAGGCCTTTGCAATCCCAATTATCCCTGGAGCTGTGGGCTTTCTGGTTCTCCGGACCCTAACCCTAACCCTAGAAGTTGCCGACCGCGGTTTCCGGCCACGGCCCCCCCTGGGTTCTGGCTAGGAAAGCTGGGGAAGGAGCCATGTCGGTGCAGTGTCGTGCTCCTCTTGGCAGGCCTTTGCAATCCCAATTATCCCTGGAGCTGTGGGCTTTCTGGTTCTCCGGACCCTAACCCTAACCCTAACCCTAGAAGTTGCCGACCGCGGTTTCCGGCCACGGCCCCCCCTGGGTTCTGGCTAGGAAAGCTGGGGAAGGAGGCATGTCGGTGCAGTGTCGTGCTCCTCTTGGCAGGCCTTTGCAATCCCAATTATCCCTGGAGCTGTGGGCTTTCTGGTTCTCCGGACCCTAACCCTAACCCTAACCCTAGAAGTTGCCGACCGCGGTTTCCGGCCACGGCCCCCCCTGGGTTCTGGCTAGGAAAGCTGGGGAAGGAGCCATGTCGGTGCAGTGTCGTGCTCCTCTTGGCAGGCCTTTGCAATCCCAATTATCCCTGGAGCTGTGGGCTTTCTGGTTCTCCGGACCCTAACCCTAACCCTAACCCTAGAAGTTGCCGACCGCGGTTTCCGGCCACGGCCCCCCCTGGGTTCTGGCTAGGAAAGCAGGGGAAGGAGCCATGTCGGTGCAGTGTCGTGCTCCTCTTGGCAGGCCTTTGCAATCCCAATTATCCCTGGAGCTGTGGGCTTTCTGGTTCTCCGGACCCTAACCCTAACCCTAACCCTAGAAGTTGCCGACCGCGGTTTCCGGCCACGGCCCCCCCTGGGTTCTGGCTAGGAAAGCAGGGGAAGGAGCCATTTCTGTGCAGTGTCGTGCTCCTCTTGGCAGGCCTTTGCAATCCCAATTATCCCTGGAGCTGTGGGCTTTCTGGTTCTCCGGACCCTAACCCTAACCCTAACCCTAGAAGTTGCCGACCGCGGTTTCTGGCCACGGCCCCCCCTGGGTTCTGGCTAGGAAAGCTGGGGAAGGAGCCATGTCTGTGCAGTGTCGTGCTCCTCTTGGCAGGCCTTTGCAATCCCAATTATCCATGGAGCTGTGGGCTTTCTGGTTCTCCGGACCCTAACCCTAACACTAACCCTAGAAGTTGCCGACCGCGGTTTCCGGCCACGGCCCCCCCTGGGTTCTGGCTAGGAAAGCAGGGGAAGGAGCCATGTCGGTGCAGTGTCGTGCTCCTCTTGGCAGGCCTTTGCAATCCCAATTATCCCTGGAGCTGTGGGCTTTCTGGTTCTCCGGACCCTAACCCTAACCCTAACCCTAGAAGTTGCCGACCGCGGTTTCCGGCCACGGCCCCCCCTGGGTTCTGGCTAGGAAAGCAGGGGAAGGAGCCATGTCTGTGCAGTGTCGTGCTCCTCTTGGCAGGCCTTTGCAATCCCAATTATCCCTGGAGCTGTGGGCTTTCTGGTTCTCCGGACCCTAACCCTAACCCTAACCCTAGAAGTTGCCGACCGCGGTTTCCGGCCACGGCCCCCCCTGGGTTCTGGCTAGGAAAGCTGGGGAAGGAGCCATGTCTGTGCAGTGTCGTGCTCCTCTTGGCAGGCCTTTGCAATCCCAATTATCCCTGGAGCTGTGGGCTTTCTGGTTCTCCGGACCCTAACCCTAACCCTAACCCTAGAAGTTGCCGACCGCGGTTTCCGGCCACGGCCCCCCCTGAGTTCTGGCTAGGAAAGCAGGGGAAGGAGCCATGTCTGTGCAGTGTCGTGCTCCTCTTGGCAGGCCTTTGCAATCCCAATTATCCCTGGAGCTGTGGGCTTTCTGGTTCTCCGGACCCTAACCCTAACCCTAACCCTAGAAGTTGCCGACCGCGGTTTCCGGCCACGGCCCCCCCGGGTTCTGGCTAGGAAAGCAGGGGAAGGAGCCATGTCTGTGCAGTGTCGTGCTCCTCTTGGCAGGCCTTTGCAATCCCAATTATCCCTGGAGCTGTGGGCTTTCTGGTTCTCCGGACCCTAACCCTAACCCTAACCCTAGAAGTTGCCGACCGCGGTTTCCGGCCACGGCCCCCCCTGGGTTCTGGCTAGGAAAGCTGGGGAAGGAGGCATGTCGGTGCAGTGTCGTGCTCCTCTTGGCAGGCCTTTGCAATCCCAATTATCCCTGGAGCTGTGGGCTTTCTGGTTCTCCGGACCCTAACCCTAACCCTAACCCTAGAAGTTGCCGACCGCGGTTTCCGGCCACGGCCCCCCCTGGGTTCTGGCTAGGAAAGCAGGGGAAGGAGCCATGTCGGTGCAGTGTCGTGCTCCTCTTGGCAGGCCTTTGCAATCCCAATTATCCCTGGAGCTGTGGGCTTTCTGGTTCTCCGGACCCTAACCCTAACCCTAACCCTAGAAGTTGCCGACTGCGGTTTCCGGCCACGGCCCCCCCTGGGTTCTGGCTAGGAAAGCTGGGGAAGGACCCATGTCTGTGCAGTGTCGTGCTCCTCTTGGCAGGCCTTTGCAATCCCAATTATCCCTGGAGCTGTGGGCTTTCTGGTTCTCCGGACCCTAACCCTAACCCTAACCCTAGAAGTTGCCGACCGCGGTTTCCGGCCACGGCCCCCCCTGGGTTCTGGCTAGGAAAGCAGGGGAAGGGGCCATGTCTCTGCAGTGTCGTGCTCCTCTTGGCAGGCCTTTGCAATCCCAATTATCCCTGGAGCTGTGGGCTTTCTGGTTCTCCGGACCCTAACCCTAACCCTAACCCTAGAAGTTGCCAACCGCGGTTTCCGGCCACGGCCCCCCCTGGGTTCTGGCTAGGAAAGCTGGGGAAGGAGCCATGTCGGTGCAGTGTCGTGCTCCTCTTGGCCGGCCTTTGCAATCCCAATTATCCCTGGAGCTGTGGGCTTTCTGGTTCTCCGGACCCTAACCCTAACCCTAACCCTAGAAGTTGCCGACCGCGGTTTCCGGCCACGGCCCCCCCTGGGTTCTGGCTAGGAAAGCTGGGGAAGGAGCCATGTCTGTGCAGTGTCGTGCTCCTCTTGGCAGGCCTTTGCAATCCCAATTATCCCTGGAGCTGTGGGCTTTCTGGTTCTCCGGACCCTAACCCTAACCCTAACCCTAGAAGTTGCCGACCGCGGTTTCCGGCCACGGCCCCCCCTGAGTTCTGGCTAGGAAAGCAGGGGAAGGAGCCATGTCTGTGCAGTGTCGTGCTCCTCTTGGCAGGCCTTTGCAATCCCAATTATCCCTGGAGCTGTGGGCTTTCTGGTTCTCCGGACCCTAACCCTAACCCTAACCCTAGAAGTTGCCGACTGCGGTTTCCGGCCACGGCCCCCCCTGGGTTCTGGCTAGGAAAGCTGGGGAAGGAGCCATGTCTGTGCAGTGTCGTGCTCCTCTTGGCAGGCCTTTGCAATCCCAATTATCCCTGGAGCTGTGGGCTTTCTGGTTCTCCGGACCCTAACCCTAACCCTAGAAGTTGCCGACCGCGGTTTCCGGCCACGGCCCCCCCTGGGTTCTGGCTAGGAAAGCAGGGGAAGGGGCCATGTCTCTGCAGTGTCGTGCTCCTCTTGGCAGGCCTTTGCAATCCCAATTATCCCTGGAGCTGTGGGCTTTCTGGTTCTCCGGACCCTAACCCTAACCCTAGAAGTTGCCGACCGCGGTTTCCGGCCACGGCCCCCCCTGGGTTCTGGCTAGGAAAGCTGGGGAAGGAGGCATGTCGGTGCAGTGTCGTGCTCCTCTTGGCAGGCCTTTGCAATCCCAATTATCCCTGGAGCTGTGGGCTTTCTGGTTCTCCGGACCCTAACCCTAACCCTAACCCTAGAAGTTGCCGACCGCGGTTTCCGGCCACGGCCCCCCCTGGGTTCTGGCTAGGAAAGCTGGGGAAGGAGGCATGTCGGTGCAGTGTCGTGCTCCTCTTGGCAGGCCTTTGCAATCCCAATTATCCCTGGAGCTGTGGGCTTTCTGGTTCTCCGGACCCTAACCCTAACCCTAACCCTAGAAGTTGCCGACCGCGGTTTCCGGCCACGGCCCCCCCTGGGTTCTGGCTAGGAAAGCAGGGGAAGGAGCCATGTCGGTGCAGTGTCGTGCTCCTCTTGGCAGGCCTTTGCAATCCCAATTATCCCTGGAGCTGTGGGCTTTCTGGTTCTCCGGACCCTAACCCTAACCCTAGAAGTTGCCGACCGCGGTTTCCGGCCACGGCCCCCCCTGGGTTCTGGCTAGGAAAGCAGGGGAAGGAGCCATGTCTGTGCAGTGTCGTGCTCCTCTTGGCAGGCCTTTGCAATCCCAATTATCCCTGGAGCTGTGGGCTTTCTGGTTCTCCGGACCCTAACCCTAACCCTAACCCTAGAAGTTGCCGACCGCGGTTTCCGGCCACGGCCCCCCCGGGTTCTGGCTAGGAAAGCAGGGGAAGGAGCCATGTCGGTGCAGTGTCGTGCTCCTCTTGGCAGGCCTTTGCAATCCCAATTATCCCTGGAGCTGTGGGCTTTCTGGTTCTCCGGACCCTAACCCTAACCCTAACCCTAGAAGTTGCCGACCGCGGTTTCCGGCCACGGCCCCCCCTGGGTTCTGGCTAGGAAAGCTGGGGAAGGAGCCATGTCGGTGCAGTGTCGTGCTCCTCTTGGCCGGCCTTTGCAATCCCAATTATCCCTGGAGCTGTGGGCTTTCTGGTTCTCCGGACCCTAACCCTAACCCTAACCCTAACCCTAGAAGTTGCCGACCGCGGTTTCCGGCCACGGCCCCCCCTGGGTTCTGGCTAGGAAAGCTGGGGAAGGAGCCATGTCGGTGCAGTGTCGTGCTCCTCTTGGCAGGCCTTTGCAATCCCAATTATCCCTGGAGCTGTGGGCTTTCTGGTTCTCCGGACCCTAACCCTAACCCTAACCCTAGAAGTTGCCGACCGCGGTTTCCGGCCACGGCCCCCCCTGGGTTCTGGCTAGGAAAGCTGGGGAAGGAGCCATGTCGGTGCAGTGTCGTGCTCCTCTTGGCCGGCCTTTGCAATCCCAATTATCCCTGGAGCTGTGGGCTTTCTGGTTCTCCGGACCCTAACCCTAACCCTAACCCTAGAAGTTGCCGACCGCGGTTTCCGGCCACGGCCCCCCCTGGGTTCTGGCTAGGAAAGCTGGGGAAGGAGCCATGTCGGTGCAGTGTCGTGCTCCTCTTGGCAGGCCTTTGCAATCCCAATTATCCCTGGAGCTGTGGGCTTTCTGGTTCTCCGGACCCTAACCCTAACCCTAACCCTAGAAGTTGCCGACCGCGGTTTCCGGCCACGGCCCCCCCGGGTTCTGGCTAGGAAAGCAGGGGAAGGAGGCATGTCGGTGCAGTGTCGTGCTCCTCTTGGCAGGCCTTTGCAATCCCAATTATCCCTGGAGCTGTGGGCTTTCTGGTTCTCCGGACCCTAACCCTAACCCTAACCCTAGAAGTTGCCGACCGCGGTTTCCGGCCACGGCCCCCCCTGGGTTCTGGCTAGGAAAGCTGGGGAAGGAGCCATGTCGGTGCAGTGTCGTGCTCCTCTTGGCCGGCCTTTGCAATCCCAATTATCCCTGGAGCTGTGGGCTTTCTGGTTCTCCGGACCCTAACCCTAACCCTAACCCTAGAAGTTGCCGACCGCGGTTTCCGGCCACGGCCCCCCCTGGGTTCTGGCTAGGAAAGCTGGGGAAGGAGCCATGTCGGTGCAGTGTCGTGCTCCTCTTGGCAGGCCTTTGCAATCCCAATTATCCCTGGAGCTGTGGGCTTTCTGGTTCTCCGGACCCTAACCCTAACCCTAGAAGTTGCCGACCACGGTTTCCGGCCACGGCCCCCCCTGGGTTCTGGCTAGGAAAGCAGGGGAAGGAGCCATGTCTGTGCAGTGTCGTGCTCCTCTTGGCAGGCCTTTGCAATCCCAATTATCCCTGGAGCTGTGGGCTTTCTGGTTCTCCGGACCCTAACCCTAACCCTAACCCTAGAAGTTGCTGACCGCGGTTTCCGGCCACGGCCCCCCCTGGGTTCTGGCTAGGAAAGCTGGGGAAGGAGCCATGTCGGTGCAGTGTCGTGCTCCTCTTGGCAGGCCTTTGCAATCCCAATTATCCCTGGAGCTGTGGGCTTTCTGGTTCTCCGGACCCTAACCCTAACCCTAACCCTAGAAGTTGCCGACCGCGGTTTCCGGCCACGGCCCCCCCTGGGTTCTGGCTAGGAAAGCAGGGGAAGGAGCCATGTCTGTGCAGTGTCGTGCTCCTCTTGGCAGGCCTTTGCAATCCCAATTATCCCTGGAGCTGTGGGCTTTCTGGTTCTCCGGACCCTAACCCTAACCCTAACCCTAGAAGTTGCCGACCGCGGTTTCCGGCCACGGCCCCCCCTGGGTTCTGGCTAGGAAAGCAGGGGAAGGAGCCATGCCTGTGCAGTGTCGTGCTCCTCTTGGCAGGCCTTTGCAATCCCAATTATCCCTGGAGCTGTGGGCTTTCTGGTTCTCCGGACCCTAACCCTAACCCTAACCCTAGAAGTTGCCGACCGCGGTTTCCGGCCACGGCCCCCCCCGGGGTTCTGGCTAGGAAAGCAGGGGAAGGAGCCATGTCTGTGCAGTGTCGTGCTCCTCTTGGCAGGCCTTTGCAATCCCAATTATCCCTGGAGCTGTGGGCTTTCTGGTTCTCCGGACCCTAACCCTAACCCTAACCCTAGAAGTTGCCGACCGCGGTTTCCGGCCACGGCCCCCCCTGGGTTCTGGCTAGGAAAGCTGGGGAAGGAGGCATGTCGGTGCAGTGTCGTGCTCCTCTTGGCAGGCCTTTGCAATCCCAATTATCCCTGGAGCTGTGGGCTTTCTGGTTCTCCGGACCCTAACCCTAACCCTAACCCTAGAAGTTGCCGACCGCGGTTTCCGGCCACGGCCCCCCCTGGGTTCTGGCTAGGAAAGCTGGGGAAGGAGGCATGTCGGTGCAGTGTCGTGCTCCTCTTGGCAGGCCTTTGCAATCCCAATTATCCCTGGAGCTGTGGGCTTTCTGGTTCTCCGGACCCTAACCCTAACCCTAACCCTAGAAGTTGCCGACCGCGGTTTCCGGCCACGGCCCCCCCTGGGTTCTGGCTAGGAAAGCAGGGGAAGGAGCCATGTCGGTGCAGTGTCGTGCTCCTCTTGGCAGGCCTTTGCAATCCCAATTATCCCTGGAGCTGTGGGCTTTCTGGTTCTCCGGACCCTAACCCTAACCCTAGAAGTTGCCGACCGCGGTTTCCGGCCACGGCCCCCCCTGGGTTCTGGCTAGGAAAGCAGGGGAAGGAGCCATGTCTGTGCAGTGTCGTGCTCCTCTTGGCAGGCCTTTGCAATCCCAATTATCCCTGGAGCTGTGGGCTTTCTGGTTCTCCGGACCCTAACCCTAACCCTAACCCTAGAAGTTGCCGACCGCGGTTTCCGGCCACGGCCCCCCCGGGTTCTGGCTAGGAAAGCAGGGGAAGGAGCCATGTCGGTGCAGTGTCGTGCTCCTCTTGGCAGGCCTTTGCAATCCCAATTATCCCTGGAGCTGTGGGCTTTCTGGTTCTCCGGACCCTAACCCTAACCCTAACCCTAGAAGTTGCCGACCGCGGTTTCCGGCCACGGCCCCCCCTGGGTTCTGGCTAGGAAAGCTGGGGAAGGAGCCATGTCGGTGCAGTGTCGTGCTCCTCTTGGCAGGCCTTTGCAATCCCAATTATCCCTGGAGCTGTGGGCTTTCTGGTTCTCCGGACCCTAACCCTAACCCTAACCCTAGAAGTTGCCGACCGCGGTTTCCGGCCACGGCCCCCCCTGGGTTCTGGCTAGGAAAGCTGGGGAAGGAGCCATGTCGGTGCAGTGTCGTGCTCCTCTTGGCAGGCCTTTGCAATCCCAATTATCCCTGGAGCTGTGGGCTTTCTGGTTCTCCGGACCCTAACCCTAACCCTAACCCTAGAAGTTGCCGACCGCGGTTTCCGGCCACGGCCCCCCCTGGGTTCTGGCTAGGAAAGCAGGGGAAGGAGCCATGTCTGTGCAGTGTCGTGCTCCTCTTGGCAGGCCTTTGCAATCCCAATTATCCCTGGAGATGTGGGCTTTCTGGTTCTCCGGACCCTAACCCTAACCCTAGAAGTTGCCGACCGCGGTTTCCGGCCACGGCCCCCCCGGGGTTCTGGCTAGGAAAGCTGGGGAAGGAGCCATGTCTGTGCAGTGTCGTGCTCCTCTTGGCAGGCCTTTGCAATCCCAATTATCCCTGGAGCTGTGGGCTTTCTGGTTCTCCGGACCCTAACCCTAACCCTAGAAGTTGCCGACCGCGGTTTCCGGCCACGGCCCCCCCTGGGTTCTGGCTAGGAAAGCATGGGAAGGAGCCATGTCTGTGCAGTGTCGTGCTCCTCTTGGCAGGCCTTTGCAATCCCAATTATCCCTGGAGCTGTGGGCTTTCTGGTTCTCCGGACCCTAACCCTAACCCTAACCCTAGAAGTTGCCGACCGCGGTTTCCGGCCACGGCCCCCCCTGGGTTCTGGCTAGGAAAGCTGGGGAAGGAGCCATGTCGGTGCAGTGTCGTGCTCCTCTTGGCAGGCCTTTGCAATCCCAATTATCCCTGGAGCTGTGGGCTTTCTGGTTCTCCGGACCCTAACCCTAACCCTAACCCTAGAAGTTGCCGACCGCGGTTTCCGGCCACGGCCCCCCCTGGGTTCTGGCTAGGAAAGCTGGGGAAGGAGGCATGTCGGTGCAGTGTCGTGCTCCTCTTGGCAGGCCTTTGCAATCCCAATTATCCCTGGAGCTGTGGGCTTTCTGGTTCTCCGGACCCTAACCCTAACCCTAACCCTAGAAGTTGCCGACCGCGGTTTCCGGCCACGGCCCCCCCTGGGTTCTGGCTAGGAAAGCAGGGGAAGGAGCCATGTCTGTGCAGTGTCGTGCTCCTCTTGGCAGGCCTTTGCAATCCCAATTATCCCTGGAGCTGTGGGCTTTCTGGTTCTCCGGACCCTAACCCTAACCCTAACCCTAGAAGTTGCCGACCGCGGTTTCCGGCCACGGCCCCCCCTGGGTTCTGGCTAGGAAAGCAGGGGAAGGGGCCATGTCTCTGCAGTGTCGTGCTCCTCTTGGCAGGCCTTTGCAATCCCAATTATCCCTGGAGCTGTGGGCTTTCTGGTTCTCCGGACCCTAACCCTAACCCTAACCCTAGAAGTTGCCGACCGCGGTTTCCGGCCACGGCCCCCCCTGGGTTCTGGCTAGGAAAGCTGGGGAAGGAGCCATGTCGGTGCAGTGTCGTGCTCCTCTTGGCAGGCCTTTGCAATCCCAATTATCCCTGGAGCTGTGGGCTTTCTGGTTCTCCGGACCCTAACCCTAACCCTAACCCTAGAAGTTGCCGACCGCGGTTTCCGGCCACGGCCCCCCCTGGGTTCTGGCTAGGAAAGCTGGGGAAGGAGGCATGTCGGTGCAGTGTCGTGCTCCTCTTGGCAGGCCTTTGCAATCCCAATTATCCCTGGAGCTGTGGGCTTTCTGGTTCTCCGGACCCTAACCCTAACCCTAACCCTAGAAGTTGCCGACCGCGGTTTCCGGCCACGGCCCCCCCTGGGTTCTGGCTAGGAAAGCAGGGGAAGGAGCCATGTCTGTGCAGTGTCGTGCTCCTCTTGGCAGGCCTTTGCAATCCCAATTATCCCTGGAGCTGTGGGCTTTCTGGTTCTCCGGACCCTAACCCTAACCCTAACCCTAGAAGTTGCCGACCGCGGTTTCCGGCCACGGCCCCCCCTGGGTTCTGGCTAGGAAAGCAGGGGAAGGGGCCATGTCTCTGCAGTGTCGTGCTCCTCTTGGCAGGCCTTTGCAATCCCAATTATCCCTGGAGCTGTGGGCTTTCTGGTTCTCCGGACCCTAACCCTAACCCTAACCCTAGAAGTTGCCAACCGCGGTTTCCGGCCACGGCCCCCCCTGGGTTCTGGCTAGGAAAGCTGGGGAAGGAGCCATGTCGGTGCAGTGTCGTGCTCCTCTTGGCCGGCCTTTGCAATCCCAAATATCCCTGGAGCTGTGGGCTTTCTGGTTCTCCGGACCCTAACCCTAACCCTAACCCTAGAAGTTGCCGACCGCGGTTTCCGGCCACGGCCCCCCCTGGGTTCTGGCTAGGAAAGCTGGGGAAGGAGCCATGTCTGTGCAGTGTCGTGCTCCTCTTGGCAGGCCTTTGCAATCCCAATTATCCCTGGAGCTGTGGGCTTTCTGGTTCTCCGGACCCTAACCCTAACCCTAACCCTAGAAGTTGCCAACCGCGGTTTCCGGCCACGGCCCCCCCTGAGTTCTGGCTAGGAAAGCAGGGGAAGGAGCCATGTCTGTGCAGTGTCGTGCTCCTCTTGGCAGGCCTTTGCAATCCCAATTATCCCTGGAGCTGTGGGCTTTCTGGTTCTCCGGACCCTAACCCTAACCCTAACCCTAGAAGTTGCCGACTGCGGTTTCCGGCCACGGCCCCCCCTGGGTTCTGGCTAGGAAAGCTGGGGAAGGAGCCATGTCTGTGCAGTGTCGTGCTCCTCTTGGCAGGCCTTTGCAATCCCAATTATCCCTGGAGCTGTGGGCTTTCTGGTTCTCCGGACCCTAACCCTAACCCTAGAAGTTGCCGACCGCGGTTTCCGGCCACGGCCCCCCCTGGGTTCTGGCTAGGAAAGCAGGGGAAGGGGCCATGTCTCTGCAGTGTCGTGCTCCTCTTGGCAGGCCTTTGCAATCCCAATTATCCCTGGAGCTGTGGGCTTTCTGGTTCTCCGGACCCTAACCCTAACCCTAACCCTAGAAGTTGCCAACCGCGGTTTCCGGCCACGGCCCCCGCTGGGTTCTGGCTACGAAAGCTGGGGAAGGAGCCATGTCGGTGCAGTGTCGTGCTCCTCTTGGCCGGCCTTTGCAATCCCAATTATCCCTGGAGCTGTGGGCTTTCTGGTTCTCCGGACCCTAACCCTAACCCTAACCCTAGAAGTTGCCGACCGCGGTTTCCGGCCACGGCCCCCCCTGGGTTCTGGCTAGGAAAGCTGGGGAAGGAGCCATGTCGGTGCAGTGTCGTGCTCCTCTTGGCAGGCCTTTGCAATCCCAATTATCCCTGGAGCTGTGGGCTTTCTGGTTCTCCGGACCCTAACCCTAACCCTAACCCTAGAAGTTGCCGACCGCGGTTTCCGGCCACGGCCCCCCCTGGGTTCTGGCTAGGAAAGCAGGGGAAGGGGCCATGTCTCTGCAGTGTCGTGCTCCTCTTGGCAGGCCTTTGCAATCCCAATTATCCCTGGAGCTGTGGGCTTTCTGGTTCTCCGGACCCTAACCCTAACCCTAACCCTAGAAGTTGCCAACCGCGGTTTCCGGCCACGGCCCCCCCTGGGTTCTGGCTAGGAAAGCTGGGGAAGGAGCCATGTCGGTGCAGTGTCGTGCTCCTCTTGGCCGGCCTTTGCAATCCCAATTATCCCTGGAGCTGTGGGCTTTCTGGTTCTCCGGACCCTAACCCTAACCCTAACCCTAGAAGTTGCCGACCGCGGTTTCCGGCCACGGCCCCCCCTGGGTTCTGGCTAGGAAAGCTGGGGAAGGAGCCATGTCTGTGCAGTGTCGTGCTCCTCTTGGCAGGCCTTTGCAATCCCAATTATCCCTGGAGCTGTGGGCTTTCTGGTTCTCCGGACCCTAACCCTAACCCTAACCCTAGAAGTTGCCGACCGCGGTTTCCGGCCACGGCCCCCCCTGAGTTCTGGCTAGGAAAGCAGGGGAAGGAGCCATGTCTGTGCAGTGTCGTGCTCCTCTTGGCAGGCCTTTGCAATCCCAATTATCCCTGGAGCTGTGGGCTTTCTGGTTCTCCGGACCCTAACCCTAACCCTAACCCTAGAAGTTGCCGACTGCGGTTTCCGGCCACGGCCCCCCCTGGGTTCTGGCTAGGAAAGCTGGGGAAGGAGCCATGTCTGTGCAGTGTCGTGCTCCTCTTGGCAGGCCTTTGCAATCCCAATTATCCCTGGAGCTGTGGGCTTTCTGGTTCTCCGGACCCTAACCCTAACCCTAGAAGTTGCCGACCGCGGTTTCCGGCCACGGCCCCCCCTGGGTTCTGGCTAGGAAAGCAGGGGAAGGGGCCATGTCTCTGCAGTGTCGTGCTCCTCTTGGCAGGCCTTTGCAATCCCAATTATCCCTGGAGCTGTGGGCTTTCTGGTTCTCCGGACCCTAACCCTAACCCTAGAAGTTGCCGACCGCGGTTTCCGGCCACGGCCCCCCCTGGGTTCTGGCTAGGAAAGCTGGGGAAGGAGGCATGTCGGTGCAGTGTCGTGCTCCTCTTGGCAGGCCTTTGCAATCCCAATTATCCCTGGAGCTGTGGGCTTTCTGGTTCTCCGGACCCTAACCCTAACCCTAACCCTAGAAGTTGCCGACCGCGGTTTCCGGCCACGGCCCCCCCTGGGTTCTGGCTAGGAAAGCTGGGGAAGGAGGCATGTCGGTGCAGTGTCGTGCTCCTCTTGGCAGGCCTTTGCAATCCCAATTATCCCTGGAGCTGTGGGCTTTCTGGTTCTCCGGACCCTAACCCTAACCCTAACCCTAGAAGTTGCCGACCGCGGTTTCCGGCCACGGCCCCCCCTGGGTTCTGGCTAGGAAAGCAGGGGAAGGAGCCATGTCGGTGCAGTGTCGTGCTCCTCTTGGCAGGCCTTTGCAATCCCAATTATCCCTGGAGCTGTGGGCTTTCTGGTTCTCCGGACCCTAACCCTAACCCTAGAAGTTGCCGACCGCGGTTTCCGGCCACGGCCCCCCCTGGGTTCTGGCTAGGAAAGCAGGGGAAGGAGCCATGTCTGTGCAGTGTCGTGCTCCTCTTGGCAGGCCTTTGCAATCCCAATTATCCCTGGAGCTGTGGGCTTTCTGGTTCTCCGGACCCTAACCCTAACCCTAACCCTAGAAGTTGCCGACCGCGGTTTCCGGCCACGGCCCCCCCGGGTTCTGGCTAGGAAAGCAGGGGAAGGAGCCATGTCGGTGCAGTGTCGTGCTCCTCTTGGCAGGCCTTTGCAATCCCAATTATCCCTGGAGCTGTGGGCTTTCTGGTTCTCCGGACCCTAACCCTAACCCTAACCCTAGAAGTTGCCGACCGCGGTTTCCGGCCACGGCCCCCCCTGGGTTCTGGCTAGGAAAGCTGGGGAAGGAGCCATGTCGGTGCAGTGTCGTGCTCCTCTTGGCCGGCCTTTGCAATCCCAATTATCCCTGGAGCTGTGGGCTTTCTGGTTCTCCGGACCCTAACCCTAACCCTAACCCTAACCCTAGAAGTTGCCGACCGCGGTTTCCGGCCACGGCCCCCCCTGGGTTCTGGCTAGGAAAGCTGGGGAAGGAGCCATGTCGGTGCAGTGTCGTGCTCCTCTTGGCAGGCCTTTGCAATCCCAATTATCCCTGGAGCTGTGGGCTTTCTGGTTCTCCGGACCCTAACCCTAACCCTAACCCTAGAAGTTGCCGACCGCGGTTTCCGGCCACGGCCCCCCCTGGGTTCTGGCTAGGAAAGCTGGGGAAGGAGCCATGTCGGTGCAGTGTCGTGCTCCTCTTGGCCGGCCTTTGCAATCCCAATTATCCCTGGAGCTGTGGGCTTTCTGGTTCTCCGGACCCTAACCCTAACCCTAACCCTAGAAGTTGCCGACCGCGGTTTCCGGCCACGGCCCCCCCTGGGTTCTGGCTAGGAAAGCTGGGGAAGGAGCCATGTCGGTGCAGTGTCGTGCTCCTCTTGGCAGGCCTTTGCAATCCCAATTATCCCTGGAGCTGTGGGCTTTCTGGTTCTCCGGACCCTAACCCTAACCCTAACCCTAGAAGTTGCCGACCGCGGTTTCCGGCCACGGCCCCCCCGGGTTCTGGCTAGGAAAGCAGGGGAAGGAGGCATGTCGGTGCAGTGTCGTGCTCCTCTTGGCAGGCCTTTGCAATCCCAATTATCCCTGGAGCTGTGGGCTTTCTGGTTCTCCGGACCCTAACCCTAACCCTAACCCTAGAAGTTGCCGACCGCGGTTTCCGGCCACGGCCCCCCCTGGGTTCTGGCTAGGAAAGCTGGGGAAGGAGCCATGTCGGTGCAGTGTCGTGCTCCTCTTGGCCGGCCTTTGCAATCCCAATTATCCCTGGAGCTGTGGGCTTTCTGGTTCTCCGGACCCTAACCCTAACCCTAACCCTAGAAGTTGCCGACCGCGGTTTCCGGCCACGGCCCCCCCTGGGTTCTGGCTAGGAAAGCTGGGGAAGGAGCCATGTCGGTGCAGTGTCGTGCTCCTCTTGGCAGGCCTTTGCAATCCCAATTATCCCTGGAGCTGTGGGCTTTCTGGTTCTCCGGACCCTAACCCTAACCCTAGAAGTTGCCGACCACGGTTTCCGGCCACGGCCCCCCCTGGGTTCTGGCTAGGAAAGCAGGGGAAGGAGCCATGTCTGTGCAGTGTCGTGCTCCTCTTGGCAGGCCTTTGCAATCCCAATTATCCCTGGAGCTGTGGGCTTTCTGGTTCTCCGGACCCTAACCCTAACCCTAACCCTAGAAGTTGCTGACCGCGGTTTCCGGCCACGGCCCCCCCTGGGTTCTGGCTAGGAAAGCTGGGGAAGGAGCCATGTCGGTGCAGTGTCGTGCTCCTCTTGGCAGGCCTTTGCAATCCCAATTATCCCTGGAGCTGTGGGCTTTCTGGTTCTCCGGACCCTAACCCTAACCCTAACCCTAGAAGTTGCCGACCGCGGTTTCCGGCCACGGCCCCCCCTGGGTTCTGGCTAGGAAAGCAGGGGAAGGAGCCATGTCTGTGCAGTGTCGTGCTCCTCTTGGCAGGCCTTTGCAATCCCAATTATCCCTGGAGCTGTGGGCTTTCTGGTTCTCCGGACCCTAACCCTAACCCTAACCCTAGAAGTTGCCGACCGCGGTTTCCGGCCACGGCCCCCCCTGGGTTCTGGCTAGGAAAGCAGGGGAAGGAGCCATGCCTGTGCAGTGTCGTGCTCCTCTTGGCAGGCCTTTGCAATCCCAATTATCCCTGGAGCTGTGGGCTTTCTGGTTCTCCGGACCCTAACCCTAACCCTAACCCTAGAAGTTGCCGACCGCGGTTTCCGGCCACGGCCCCCCCCGGGGTTCTGGCTAGGAAAGCAGGGGAAGGAGCCATGTCTGTGCAGTGTCGTGCTCCTCTTGGCAGGCCTTTGCAATCCCAATTATCCCTGGAGCTGTGGGCTTTCTGGTTCTCCGGACCCTAACCCTAACCCTAACCCTAGAAGTTGCCGACCGCGGTTTCCGGCCACGGCCCCCCCTGGGTTCTGGCTAGGAAAGCTGGGGAAGGAGGCATGTCGGTGCAGTGTCGTGCTCCTCTTGGCAGGCCTTTGCAATCCCAATTATCCCTGGAGCTGTGGGCTTTCTGGTTCTCCGGACCCTAACCCTAACCCTAACCCTAGAAGTTGCCGACCGCGGTTTCCGGCCACGGCCCCCCCTGGGTTCTGGCTAGGAAAGCTGGGGAAGGAGGCATGTCGGTGCAGTGTCGTGCTCCTCTTGGCAGGCCTTTGCAATCCCAATTATCCCTGGAGCTGTGGGCTTTCTGGTTCTCCGGACCCTAACCCTAACCCTAACCCTAGAAGTTGCCGACCGCGGTTTCCGGCCACGGCCCCCCCTGGGTTCTGGCTAGGAAAGCAGGGGAAGGAGCCATGTCGGTGCAGTGTCGTGCTCCTCTTGGCAGGCCTTTGCAATCCCAATTATCCCTGGAGCTGTGGGCTTTCTGGTTCTCCGGACCCTAACCCTAACCCTAGAAGTTGCCGACCGCGGTTTCCGGCCACGGCCCCCCCTGGGTTCTGGCTAGGAAAGCAGGGGAAGGAGCCATGTCTGTGCAGTGTCGTGCTCCTCTTGGCAGGCCTTTGCAATCCCAATTATCCCTGGAGCTGTGGGCTTTCTGGTTCTCCGGACCCTAACCCTAACCCTAACCCTAGAAGTTGCCGACCGCGGTTTCCGGCCACGGCCCCCCCGGGTTCTGGCTAGGAAAGCAGGGGAAGGAGCCATGTCGGTGCAGTGTCGTGCTCCTCTTGGCAGGCCTTTGCAATCCCAATTATCCCTGGAGCTGTGGGCTTTCTGGTTCTCCGGACCCTAACCCTAACCCTAACCCTAGAAGTTGCCGACCGCGGTTTCCGGCCACGGCCCCCCCTGGGTTCTGGCTAGGAAAGCTGGGGAAGGAGCCATGTCGGTGCAGTGTCGTGCTCCTCTTGGCAGGCCTTTGCAATCCCAATTATCCCTGGAGCTGTGGGCTTTCTGGTTCTCCGGACCCTAACCCTAACCCTAACCCTAGAAGTTGCCGACCGCGGTTTCCGGCCACGGCCCCCCCTGGGTTCTGGCTAGGAAAGCTGGGGAAGGAGCCATGTCGGTGCAGTGTCGTGCTCCTCTTGGCAGGCCTTTGCAATCCCAATTATCCCTGGAGCTGTGGGCTTTCTGGTTCTCCGGACCCTAACCCTAACCCTAACCCTAGAAGTTGCCGACCGCGGTTTCCGGCCACGGCCCCCCCTGGGTTCTGGCTAGGAAAGCAGGGGAAGGAGCCATGTCTGTGCAGTGTCGTGCTCCTCTTGGCAGGCCTTTGCAATCCCAATTATCCCTGGAGATGTGGGCTTTCTGGTTCTCCGGACCCTAACCCTAACCCTAGAAGTTGCCGACCGCGGTTTCCGGCCACGGCCCCCCCGGGGTTCTGGCTAGGAAAGCTGGGGAAGGAGCCATGTCTGTGCAGTGTCGTGCTCCTCTTGGCAGGCCTTTGCAATCCCAATTATCCCTGGAGCTGTGGGCTTTCTGGTTCTCCGGACCCTAACCCTAACCCTAGAAGTTGCCGACCGCGGTTTCCGGCCACGGCCCCCCCTGGGTTCTGGCTAGGAAAGCATGGGAAGGAGCCATGTCTGTGCAGTGTCGTGCTCCTCTTGGCAGGCCTTTGCAATCCCAATTATCCCTGGAGCTGTGGGCTTTCTGGTTCTCCGGACCCTAACCCTAACCCTAACCCTAGAAGTTGCCGACCGCGGTTTCCGGCCACGGCCCCCCCTGGGTTCTGGCTAGGAAAGCTGGGGAAGGAGCCATGTCGGTGCAGTGTCGTGCTCCTCTTGGCAGGCCTTTGCAATCCCAATTATCCCTGGAGCTGTGGGCTTTCTGGTTCTCCGGACCCTAACCCTAACCCTAACCCTAGAAGTTGCCGACCGCGGTTTCCGGCCACGGCCCCCCCTGGGTTCTGGCTAGGAAAGCTGGGGAAGGAGGCATGTCGGTGCAGTGTCGTGCTCCTCTTGGCAGGCCTTTGCAATCCCAATTATCCCTGGAGCTGTGGGCTTTCTGGTTCTCCGGACCCTAACCCTAACCCTAACCCTAGAAGTTGCCGACCGCGGTTTCCGGCCACGGCCCCCCCTGGGTTCTGGCTAGGAAAGCAGGGGAAGGAGCCATGTCTGTGCAGTGTCGTGCTCCTCTTGGCAGGCCTTTGCAATCCCAATTATCCCTGGAGCTGTGGGCTTTCTGGTTCTCCGGACCCTAACCCTAACCCTAACCCTAGAAGTTGCCGACCGCGGTTTCCGGCCACGGCCCCCCCTGGGTTCTGGCTAGGAAAGCAGGGGAAGGGGCCATGTCTCTGCAGTGTCGTGCTCCTCTTGGCAGGCCTTTGCAATCCCAATTATCCCTGGAGCTGTGGGCTTTCTGGTTCTCCGGACCCTAACCCTAACCCTAACCCTAGAAGTTGCCAACCGCGGTTTCCGGCCACGGCCCCCCCTGGGTTCTGGCTAGGAAAGCTGGGGAAGGAGCCATGTCGGTGCAGTGTCGTGCTCCTCTTGGCCGGCCTTTGCAATCCCAAATATCCCTGGAGCTGTGGGCTTTCTGGTTCTCCGGACCCTAACCCTAACCCTAACCCTAGAAGTTGCCGACCGCGGTTTCCGGCCACGGCCCCCCCTGGGTTCTGGCTAGGAAAGCTGGGGAAGGAGCCATGTCTGTGCAGTGTCGTGCTCCTCTTGGCAGGCCTTTGCAATCCCAATTATCCCTGGAGCTGTGGGCTTTCTGGTTCTCCGGACCCTAACCCTAACCCTAACCCTAGAAGTTGCCAACCGCGGTTTCCGGCCACGGCCCCCCCTGAGTTCTGGCTAGGAAAGCAGGGGAAGGAGCCATGTCTGTGCAGTGTCGTGCTCCTCTTGGCAGGCCTTTGCAATCCCAATTATCCCTGGAGCTGTGGGCTTTCTGGTTCTCCGGACCCTAACCCTAACCCTAACCCTAGAAGTTGCCGACTGCGGTTTCCGGCCACGGCCCCCCCTGGGTTCTGGCTAGGAAAGCTGGGGAAGGAGCCATGTCTGTGCAGTGTCGTGCTCCTCTTGGCAGGCCTTTGCAATCCCAATTATCCCTGGAGCTGTGGGCTTTCTGGTTCTCCGGACCCTAACCCTAACCCTAGAAGTTGCCGACCGCGGTTTCCGGCCACGGCCCCCCCTGGGTTCTGGCTAGGAAAGCAGGGGAAGGGGCCATGTCTCTGCAGTGTCGTGCTCCTCTTGGCAGGCCTTTGCAATCCCAATTATCCCTGGAGCTGTGGGCTTTCTGGTTCTCCGGACCCTAACCCTAACCCTAACCCTAGAAGTTGCCAACCGCGGTTTCCGGCCACGGCCCCCGCTGGGTTCTGGCTACGAAAGCTGGGGAAGGAGCCATGTCGGTGCAGTGTCGTGCTCCTCTTGGCCGGCCTTTGCAATCCCAATTATCCCTGGAGCTGTGGGCTTTCTGGTTCTCCGGACCCTAACCCTAACCCTAACCCTAGAAGTTGCCGACCGCGGTTTCCGGCCACGGCCCCCCCTGGGTTCTGGCTAGGAAAGCTGGGGAAGGAGCCATGTCGGTGCAGTGTCGTGCTCCTCTTGGCAGGCCTTTGCAATCCCAATTATCCCTGGAGCTGTGGGCTTTCTGGTTCTCCGGACCCTAACCCTAACCCTAACCCTAGAAGTTGCCGACCGCGGTTTCCGGCCACGGCCCCCCCTGGGTTCTGGCTAGGAAAGCAGGGGAAGGAGCCATGTCGGTGCAGTGTCGTGCTCCTCTTGGCAGGCCTTTGCAATCCCAATTATCCCTGGAGCTGTGGGCTTTCTGGTTCTCCGGACCCTAACCCTAACCCTAACCCTAGAAGTTGCTGACCGCGGTTTCCGGCCACGGCCCCCCCTGGGTTCTGGCTAGGAAAGCTGGGGAAGGAGCCATGTCGGTGCAGTGTCGTGCTCCTCTTGGCAGGCCTTTGCAATCCCAATTATCCCTGGAGCTGTGGGCTTTCTGGTTCTCCGGACCCTAACCCTAACCCTAACCCTAGAAGTTGCCGACCGCGGTTTCCGGCCACGGCCCCCCCTGGGTTCTGGCTAGGAAAGCAGGGGAAGGAGCCATGTCTGTGCAGTGTCGTGCTCCTCTTGGCAGGCCTTTGCAATCCCAATTATCCCTGGAGCTGTGGGCTTTCTGGTTCTCCGGACCCTAACCCTAACCCTAACCCTAGAAGTTGCCGACCGCGGTTTCCGGCCACGGCCCCCCCTGGGTTCTGGCTAGGAAAGCAGGGGAAGGAGCCATGTCTGTGCAGTGTCGTGCTCCTCTTGGCAGGCCTTTGCAATCCCAATTATCCCTGGAGCTGTGGGCTTTCTGGTTCTCCGGACCCTAACCCTAACCCTAACCCTAGAAGTTGCCGACCGCGGTTTCCGGCCACGGCCCCCCCCGGGGTTCTGGCTAGGAAAGCAGGGGAAGGAGCCATGTCTGTGCAGTGTCGTGCTCCTCTTGGCAGGCCTTTGCA
Organism: Rhynochetos jubatus; assembly: GCA_027574665.1. Classification (NCBI taxonomy): domain Eukaryota; kingdom Metazoa; phylum Chordata; class Aves; order Eurypygiformes; family Rhynochetidae; genus Rhynochetos; species Rhynochetos jubatus. The sequence goes on from CM050661.1 coordinate 7,713,887, forward strand.
ATCCCAATTATCCCTGGAGCTGTGGGCTTTCTGGTTCTCCGGACCCTAACCCTAACCCTAACCCTAGAAGTTGCCGACCGCGGTTTCCGGCCACGGCCCCCCCTGGGTTCTGGCTAGGAAAGCTGGGGAAGGAGGCATGTCGGTGCAGTGTCGTGCTCCTCTTGGCAGGCCTTTGCAATCCCAATTATCCCTGGAGCTGTGGGCTTTCTGGTTCTCCGGACCCTAACCCTAACCCTAACCCTAGAAGTTGCCGACCGCGGTTTCCGGCCACGGCCCCCCCTGGGTTCTGGCTAGGAAAGCTGGGGAAGGAGGCATGTCGGTGCAGTGTCGTGCTCCTCTTGGCAGGCCTTTGCAATCCCAATTATCCCTGGAGCTGTGGGCTTTCTGGTTCTCCGGACCCTAACCCTAACCCTAACCCTAGAAGTTGCCGACCGCGGTTTCCGGCCACGGCCCCCCCTGGGTTCTGGCTAGGAAAGCAGGGGAAGGAGCCATGTCGGTGCAGTGTCGTGCTCCTCTTGGCAGGCCTTTGCAATCCCAATTATCCCTGGAGCTGTGGGCTTTCTGGTTCTCCGGACCCTAACCCTAACCCTAGAAGTTGCCGACCGCGGTTTCCGGCCACGGCCCCCCCTGGGTTCTGGCTAGGAAAGCAGGGGAAGGAGCCATGTCTGTGCAGTGTCGTGCTCCTCTTGGCAGGCCTTTGCAATCCCAATTATCCCTGGAGCTGTGGGCTTTCTGGTTCTCCGGACCCTAACCCTAACCCTAGAAGTTGCCGACCGCGGTTTCCGGCCACGGCCCCCCCTGGGTTCTAGCTAGGAAAGCTGGGGAAGGAGCCATGTCGGTGCAGTGTCGTGCTCCTCTTGGCAGGCCTTTGCAATCCCAATTATCCCTGGAGCTGTGGGCTTTCTGGTTCTCCGGACCCTAACCCTAACCCTAACCCTAGAAGTTGCCGACTGCGGTTTCCGGCCACGGCCCCCCCTGGGTTCTGGCTAGGAAAGCTGGGGAAGGAGCCATGTCGGTGCAGTGTCGTGCTCCTCTTGGCAGGCCTTTGCAATCCCAATTATCCCTGGAGCTGTGGGCTTTCTGGTTCTCCGGACCCTAACCCTAACCCTAGAAGTTGCCGACCGCGGTTTCCGGCCACGGCCCCCCCTGGGTTCTAGCTAGGAAAGCTGGGGAAGGAGCCATGTCTGTGCAGTGTCGTGCTCCTCTTGGCAGGCCTTTGCAATCCCAATTATCCCTGGAGCTGTGGGCTTTCTGGTTCTCCGGACCCTAACCCTAATCCTAACCCTAGAAGTTGCCGACCGCGGTTTCCGGCCACGGCCCCCCCTGGGTTCTGGCTAGGAAAGCAGGGGAAGGAGCCATGTCTGTGCAGTGTCGTGCTCCTCTTGGCAGGCCTTTGCAATCCCAATTATCCCTGGAGCTGTGGGCTTTCTGGTTCTCCGGACCCTAACCCTAACCCTAACCCTAGAAGTTGCCGACCGCGGTTTTCGGCCACAGCCCCCCCTGGGTTCTGGCTAGGAAAGCAGGGGAAGGAGCCATGTCTGTGCAGTGTCGTGCTCCTCTTGGCAGGCCTTTGCAATCCCAATTATCCCTGGAGCTGTGGGCTTTCTGGTTCTCCGGACCCTAACCCTAACCCTAGAAGTTGCCGACCGTGGTTTCCGGCCACGGCCCCCCCTGGGTTCTGGCTAGGAAAGCTGGGGAAGGAGCCATGTCTGTGCAGTGTCGTGCTCCTCTTGGCAGGCCTTTGCAATCCCAATTATCCCTGGAGCTGTGGGCTTTCTGGTTCTCCGGACCCTAACCCTAATCCTAACCCTAGAAGTTGCCGACCGCGGTTTCCGGCCACGGCCCCCCCTGGGTTCTGGCTAGGAAAGCAGGGGAAGGAGCCATGTCTGTGCAGTGTCGTGCTCCTCTTGGCAGGCCTTTGCAATCCCAATTATCCCTGGAGCTGTGGGCTTTCTGGTTCTCCGGACCCTAACCCTAACCCTAACCCTAGAAGTTGCCGACCGCGGTTTCCGGCCACGGCCCCCCCTGGGTTCTGGCTAGGAAAGCTGGGGAAGGAGCCATGTCGGTGCAGTGTCGTGCTCCTCTTGGCAGGCCTTTGCAATCCCAATTATCCCTGGAGCTGTGGGCTTTCTGGTTCTCCGGACCCTAACCCTAACCCTAACCCTAGAAGTTGCCGACCGCGGTTTCCGGCCACGGCCCCCCCTGGGTTCTGGCTAGGAAAGCTGGGGAAGGAGCCATGTCTGTGCAGTGTTGTGCTCCTCTTGGCAGGCCTTTGCAATCCCAATTATCCCTGGAGCTGTGGGCTTTCTGGTTCTCCGGACCCTAACCCTAACCCTAACCCTAACCCTAGAAGTTGCCGACTGCGGTTTCCGGCCACGGCCCCCCCTGGGTTCTGGCTAGGAAAGCAGGGGAAGGAGCCATGTCTGTGCAGTGTCGTGCTCCTCTTGGCAGGCCTTTGCAATCCCAATTATCCCTGGAGCTGTGGGCTTTCTGGTTCTCCGGACCCTAACCCTAACCCTAGAAGTTGCCGACCGCGGTTTCCGGCCACGGCCCCCCCCGGGTTCTGGCTAGGAAAGCAGGGGAAGGAGCCATGTCTGTGCAGTGTCGTGCTCCTCTTGGCAGGCCTTTGCAATCCCAATTATCCCTGGAGCTGTGGGCTTTCTGGTTCTCCGGACCCTAACCCTAACCCTAACCCTAGAAGTTGCCGACCGCGGTTTCCGGCCACGGCCCCCCCTGGGTTCTGGCTAGGAAAGCAGGGGAAGGAGCCATGTCTGTGCAGTGTCGTGCTCCTCTTGGCAGGCCTTTGCAATCCCAATTATCCCTGGAGCTGTGGGCTTTCTGGTTCTCCGGACCCTAACCCTAACCCTAACCCTAGAAGTTGCCGACCGCGGTTTCCGGCCACGGCCCCCCCTGGGTTCTGGCTAGGAAAGCTGGGGAAGGAGCCATGTCTGTGCAGTGTCGTGCTCCTCTTGGCAGGCCTTTGCAATCCCAATTATCCCTGGAGCTGTGGGCTTTCTGGTTCTCCGGACCCTAACCCTAACCCTAACCCTAGAAGTTGCCGACCGCGGTTTCCGGCCACGGCCCCCCCTGGGTTCTGGCTAGGAAAGCAGGGGAAGGAGCCATGTCTGTGCAGTGTCGTGCTCCTCTTGGCAGGCCTTTGCAATCCCAATTATCCCTGGAGCTGTGGGCTTTCTGGTTCTCCGGACCCTAACCCTAACCCTAACCCTAGAAGTTGCCGACCGCGGTTTCCGGCCACGGCCCCCCCTGGGTTCTGGCTAGGAAAGCAGGGGAAGGAGCCATGTCGGTGCAGTGTCGTGCTCCTCTTGGCAGGCCTTTGCAATCCCAATTATCCCTGGAGCTGTGGGCTTTCTGGTTCTCCGGACCCTAACCCTAACCCTAACCCTAGAAGTTGCCGACCGCGGTTTCCGGCCACGGCCCCCCCTGGGTTCTGGCTAGGAAAGCAGGGGAAGGAGCCATGTCTGTGCAGTGTCGTGCTCCTCTTGGCAGGCCTTTGCAATCCCAATTATCCCTGGAGCTGTGGGCTTTCTGGTTCTCCGGACCCTAACCCTAACCCTAACCCTAGAAGTTGCCGACCGCGGTTTCCGGCCACGGCCCCCCCTGGGTTCTGGCTAGGAAAGCAGGGGAAGGAGCCATGTCGGTGCAGTGTCGTGCTCCTCTTGGCAGGCCTTTGCAATCCCAATTATCCCTGGAGCTGTGGGCTTTCTGGTTCTCCGGACCCTAACCCTAACCCTAACCCTAGAAGTTGCCGACCGCGGTTTCCGGCCACGGCCCCCCCTGGGTTCTGGCTAGGAAAGCTGGGGAAGGAGCCATGTCTGTGCAGTGTCGTGCTCCTCTTGGCAGGCCTTTGCAATCCCAATTATCCCTGGAGCTGTGGGCTTTCTGGTTCTCCGGACCCTAACCCTAACCCTAGAAGTTGCCGACCGCGGTTTCCGGCCACGGCCCCCCCTGGGTTCTAGCTAGGAAAGCTGGGGAAGGAGCCATGTCTGTGCAGTGTCGTGCTCCTCTTGGCAGGCCTTTGCAATCCCAATTATCCCTGGAGCTGTGGGCTTTCTGGTTCTCCGGACCCTAACCCTAACCCTAGAAGTTGCCGACCGCGGTTTCCGGCCACGGCCCCCCCTGGGTTCTGGCTAGGAAAGCTGGGGAAGGATCCATGTCTGTGCAGTGTCGTGCTCCTCTTGGCAGGCCTTTGCAATCCCAATTATCCCTGGAGCTGTGGGCTTTCTGGTTCTCCGGACCCTAACCCTAACCCTAACCCTAGAAGTTGCCGACCGCAGTTTCCGGCCACGGCCCCCCCTGGGTTCTGGCTAGGAAAGCTGGGGAAGGAGCCATGTCGGTGCAGTGTCGTGCTCCTCTTGGCAGGCCTTTGCAATCCCAATTATCCCTGGAGCTGTGGGCTTTCTGGTTCTCCGGACCCTAACCCTAACCCTAACCCTAGAAGTTGCCGACCGCGGTTTCCGGCCACGGCCCCCCCTGGGTTCTGGCTAGGAAAGCTGTGGAAGGAGCCATGTCGGTGCAGTGTCGTGCTCCTCTTGGCAGGCCTTTGCAATCCCAATTATCCCTGGAGCTGTGGGCTTTCTGGTTCTCCGGACCCTAACCCTAACCCTAACCCTAGAAGTTGCCGACTGCGGTTTCCGGCCACGGCCCCCCCGGGGTTCTGGCTAGGAAAGCTGGGGAAGGAGCCATGTCTGTGCAGTGTCGTGCTCCTCTTGGCAGGCCTTTGCAATCCCAATTATCCCTGGAGCTGTGGGCTTTCTGGTTCTCCGGACCCTAACCCTAACCCTAGAAGTTGCCGACCGCGGTTTCCGGCCACGGCCCCCCCTGGGTTCTGTCTAGGAAAGCAGGGGAAGGAGCCATGTCTGTGCAGTGTCGTGCTCCTCTTGGCAGGCCTTTGCAATCCCAATTATCCCTGGAGCTGTGGGCTTTCTGGTTCTCCGGACCCTAACCCTAACCCTAACCCTAGAAGTTGCCGACCGCGGTTTCCGGCCACGGCCCCCCCTGGGTTCTGGCTAGGAAAGCTGGGGAAGGAGCCATGTCGGTGCAGTGTCGTGCTCCTCTTGGCCGGCCTTTGCAATCCCAATTATCCCTGGAGCTGTGGGCTTTCTGGTTCTCCGGACCCTAACCCTAACCCTAACCCTAGAAGTTGCCGACCGCGGTTTCCGGCCACGGCCCCCCCTGGGTTCTGGCTAGGAAAGCAGGGGAAGGAGCCATGTCTGTGCAGTGTCGTGCTCCTCTTGGCAGGCCTTTGCAATCCCAATTATCCCTGGAGCTGTGGGCTTTCTGGTTCTCCGGACCCTAACCCTAACCCTAACCCTAGAAGTTGCCGACCGCGGTTTCCGGCCACGGCCCCCCCTGGGTTCTGGCTAGGAAAGCTGGGGAAGGAGCCATGTCGGTGCAGTGTCGTGCTCCTCTTGGCAGGCCTTTGCAATCCCAATTATCCCTGGAGCTGTGGGCTTTCTGGTTCTCCGGACCCTAACCCTAACCCTAACCCTAGAAGTTGCCGACCGCGGTTTCCGGCCACGGCCACCCCTGGGTTCTGGCTAGGAAAGCAGGGGAAGGAGCCATGTCGGTGCAGTGTCGTGCTCCTCTTGGCAGGCCTTTGCAATCCCAATTATCCCTGGAGCTGTGGGCTTTCTGGTTCTCCGGACCCTAACCCTAACCCTAACCCTAGAAGTTGCCGGCCACGGCCCCCCCTGGGTTCTGGCTAGGAAAGCAGGGGAAGGAGCCATGTCTGTGCAGTGTCGTGCTCCTCTTGGCAGGCCTTTGCAATCCCAATTATCCCTGGAGCTGTGGGCTTTCTGGTTCTCCGGATCCTAACCCTAACCCTAACCCTAGAAGTTGCCGACCGCGGTTTCCGGCCACGGCCCCCCCTGGGTTCTGGCTAGGAAAGCAGGGGAAGGAGCCATGTCTGTGCAGTGTCGTGCTCCTCTTGGCAGGCCTTTGCAATCCCAATTATCCCTGGAGCTGTGGGCTTTCTGGTTCTCCGGACCCTAACCCTAACCCTAGAAGTTGCCGACCGCGGTTTCCGGCCACGGCCCCCCCTGGTTTCTGGCTAGGAAAGCTGGGGAAGGAGCCATGTCGGTGCAGTGTCGTGCTCCTCTTGGCAGGCCTTTGCAATCCCAATTATCCCTGGAGCTGTGGGCTTTCTGGTTCTCCGGACCCTAACCCTAACCCTAACCCTAGAAGTTGCCGACCGCGGTTTCCGCCCACGGCCCCCCCTGGGTTCTGGCTAGGAAAGCTGGGGAAGGAGCCATGTCGGTGCAGTGTCGTGCTCCTCTTGGCAGGCCTTTGCAATCCCAATTATCCCTGGAGCTGTGGGCTTTCTGGTTCTCCGGACCCTAACCCTAACCCTAGAAGTTGCCGACCGCGGTTTCCGGCCACGGCCCCCCCTGGGTTCTGTCTAGGAAAGCAGGGGAAGGAGCCATGTCTGTGCAGTGTCGTGCTCCTCTTGGCAGGCCTTTGCAATCCCAATTATCCCTGGAGCTGTGGGCTTTCTGGTTCTCCGGACCCTAACCCTAACCCTAACCCTAGAAGTTGCCGGCCACGGCCCCCCCTGGGTTCTGGCTAGGAAAGCAGGGGAAGGAGCCATGTCTGTGCAGTGTCGTGCTCCTCTTGGCAGGCCTTTGCAATCCCAATTATCCCTGGAGCTGTGGGCTTTCTGGTTCTCCGGACCCTAACCCTAACCCTAACCCTAGAAGTTGCCGACCGCGGTTTCCGGCCACGGCCCCCCCTGGGTTCTGGCTAGGAAAGCTGGGGAAGGAGGCATGTCGGTGCAGTGTCGTGCTCCTCTTGGCAGGCCTTTGCAATCCCAATTATCCCTGGAGCTGTGGGCTTTCTGGTTCTCCGGACCCTAACCCTAACCCTAACCCTAGAAGTTGCCGACCGCGGTTTCCGGCCACGGCCCCCCCTGGGTTCTGGCTAGGAAAGCAGGGGAAGGAGCCATGTCTGTGCAGTGTCGTGCTCCTCTTGGCAGGCCTTTGCAATCCCAATTATCCCTGGAGCTGTGGGCTTTCTGGTTCTCCGGACCCTAACCCTAACCCTAGAAGTTGCCGACCGCGGTTTCCGGCCACGGCCCCCCCTGGTTTCTGGCTAGGAAAGCTGGGGAAGGAGCCATGTCGGTGCAGTGTCGTGCTCCTCTTGGCAGGCCTTTGCAATCCCAATTATCCCTGGAGCTGTGGGCTTTCTGGTTCTCCGGACCCTAACCCTAACCCTAACCCTAGAAGTTGCCGACCGCGGTTTCCGCCCACGGCCCCCCCTGGGTTCTGGCTAGGAAAGCTGGGGAAGGAGCCATGTCGGTGCAGTGTCGTGCTCCTCTTGGCAGGCCTTTGCAATCCCAATTATCCCTGGAGCTGTGGGCTTTCTGGTTCTCCGGACCCTAAACCTAACCCTAACCCTAGAAGTTGCCGACCGCGGTTTCCGGCCACGGCCCCCGCTGGGTTCTGGCTAGGAAAGCAGGGGAAGGAGCCATGTCTGTGCAGTGTCGTGCTCCTCTTGGCAGGCCTTTGCAATCCCAATTATCCCTGGAGCTGTGGGCTTTCTGGTTCTCCGGACCCTAACCCTAACCCTAACCCTAGAAGTTGCCGACCGCGGTTTCCGGCCACGGCCCCCCCTGGGTTCTGGCTAGGAAAGCTGGGGAAGGAGCCATGTCGGTGCAGTGTCGTGCTCCTCTTGGCAGGCCTTTGCAATCCCAATTATCCCTGGAGCTGTGGGCTTTCTGGTTCTCCGGACCCTAACCCTAACCCTAACCCTAGAAGTTGCCGACCGCGGTTTCCGGCCACGGCCCCCCCTGGGTTCTGGCTAGGAAAGCTGGGGAAGGAGCCATGTCTGTGCAGTGTCGTGCTCCTCTTGGCAGGCCTTTGCAATCCCAATTATCCCTGGAGCTGTGGGCTTTCTGGTTCTCCGGACCCTAACCCTAACCCTAACCCTAGAAGTTGCCGACCGCGGTTTCCGGCCACGGCCCCCCCTGGGTTCTGGCTAGGAAAGCAGGGGAAGGAGCCATGTCTGTGCAGTGTCGTGCTCCTCTTGGCAGGCCTTTGCAATCCCAATTATCCCTGGAGCTGTGGGCTTTCTGGTTCTCCGGACCCTAACCCTAACCCTAACCCTAGAAGTTGCCGACCGCGGTTTCCGGCCACGGCCCCCCCTGGGTTCTGGCTAGGAAAGCTGGGGAAGGAGGCATGTCGGTGCAGTGTCGTGCTCCTCTTGGCAGGCCTTTGCAATCCCAATTATCCCTGGAGCTGTGGGCTTTCTGGTTCTCCGGACCCTAACCCTAACCCTAACCCTAGAAGTTGCCGACCGCGGTTTCCGGCCACGGCCCCCCCTGGGTTCTGGCTAGGAAAGCTGGGGAAGGAGCCATGTCTGTGCAGTGTCGTGCTCCTCTTGGCAGGCCTTTGCAATCCCAATTATCCCTGGAGCTGTGGGCTTTCTGGTTCTCCGGACCCTAACCCTAACCCTAGAAGTTGCCGACCGCGGTTTCCGGCCACGGCCCCCCCTGGGTTCTGGCTAGGAAAGCTGGGGAAGGAGCCATGTCTGTGCAGTGTCGTGCTCCTCTTGGCAGGCCTTTGCAATCCCAATTATCCCTGGAGCTGTGGGCTTTCTGGTTCTCCGGACCCTAACCCTAACCCTAACCCTAGAAGTTGCCGACCGCGGTTTCCGGCCACGGCCCCCCCTGGGTTCTGGCTAGGAAAGCAGGGGAAGGAGCCATGTCTGTGCAGTGTCGTGCTCCTCTTGGCAGGCCTTTGCAATCCCAATTATCCCTGGAGCTGTGGGCTTTCTGGTTCTCCGGACCCTAACCCTAACCCTAACCCTAGAAGTTGCCGACTGCGGTTTCCGGCCACGGCCCCCCCTGGGTTCTGGCTAGGAAAGCTGGGGAAGGAGCCATGTCTGTGCAGTGTCGTGCTCCTCTTGGCAGGCCTTTGCAATCCCAATTATCCCTGGAGCTGTGGGCTTTCTGGTTCTCCGGACCCTAACCCTAACCCTAGAAGTTGCCGACCGCGGTTTCCGGCCACGGCCCCCCCTGGGTTCTAGCTAGGAAAGCAGGGGAAGGAGCCATGTCTGTGCAGTGTCGTGCTCCTCTTGGCAGGCCTTTGCAATCCCAATTATCCCTGGAGCTGTGGGCTTTCTGGTTCTCCGGACCCTAACCCTAACCCTAGAAGTTGCCGACCGCGGTTTCCGGCCACGGCCCCCCCTGGGTTCTGGCTAGGAAAGCTGGGGAAGGAGCCATGTCTGTGCAGTGTCGTGCTCCTCTTGGCCGGCCTTTGCAATCCCAATTATCCCTGGAGCTGTGGGCTTTCTGGTTCTCCGGACCCTAACCCTAACCCTAACCCTAGAAGTTGCCGACCGCGGTTTCCGGCCACGGCCCCCCCTGGGTTCTGGCTAGGAAAGCAGGGGAAGGAGCCATGTCTGTGCATTGTCGTGCTCCTCTTGGCAGGCCTTTGCAATCCCAATTATCCCTGGAGCTGTGGGCTTTCTGGTTCTCCGGACCCTAACCCTAACCCTAACCCTAGAAGTTGCCAACCGCGGTTTCCGGCCACGGCCCCCCCTGGGTTCTGGCTAGGAAAGCAGGGGAAGGAGCCATGTCTGTGCAGTGTCGTGCTCCTCTTGGCAGGCCTTTGCAATCCCAATTATCCCTGGAGCTGTGGGCTTTCTGGTTCTCCGGACCCTAACCCTAACCCTAACCCTAGAAGTTGCTGACCGCGGTTTCCGGCCACGGCCCCCCTGGGTTCTGGCTAGGAAAGCAGGGGAAGGAGCCATGTCTGTGCAGTGTCGTGCTCCTCTTGGCAGGCCTTTGCAATCCCAATTATCCCTGGAGCTGTGGGCTTTCTGGTTCTCCGGACCCTAACCCTAACCCTAACCCTAGAAGTTGCCGACCGCGGTTTCCGGCCACAGCCCCCCCTGGGTTCTGGCTAGGAAAGCTGGGGAAGGAGCCATGTCGGTGCAGTGTCGTGCTCCTCTTGGCAGGCCTTTGCAATCCCAATTATCCCTGGAGCTGTGGGCTTTCTGGTTCTCCGGACCCTAACCCTAACCCTAACCCTAGAAGTTGCCGAGCGCGGTTTTCGGCCACGGCCCCCCCTGGGTTCTGGCTAGGAAAGCTGGGGAAGGAGCCATGTCTGTGCAGTGTCGTGCTCCTCTTGGCAGGCCTTTGCAATCCCAATTATCCCTGGAGCTGTGGGCTTTCTGGTTCTCCGGACCCTAACCCTAACCCTAACCCTAGAAGTTGCCGACCGCGGTTTCCGGCCACGGCCCCCCCTGGGTTCTGGCTAGGAAAGCTGGGGAAGGAGCCATGTCTGTGCAGTGTCGTGCTCCTCTTGGCAGGCCTTTGCAATCCCAATTATCCCTGGAGCTGTGGGCTTTCTGGTTCTCCGGACCCTAACCCTAAACCTAACCCTAGAAGTTGCCGACCGCGGTTTCCGGCCACGGCCCCCCCTGGGTTCTGGCTAGGAAAGCTGGGGAAGGGGCCATGTCTGTGCAGTGTCGTGCTCCTCTTGGCAGGCCTTTGCAATCCCAATTATCCCTGGAGCTGTGGGCTTTCTGGTTCTCCGGACCCTAACCCTAACCCTAACCCTAGAAGTTGCCGACCGCGGTTTCCGGCCACGGCCCCCCCTGGGTTCTGGCTAGGAAAGCAGGGGAAGGAGCCATGTCTGTGCAGTGTCGTGCTCCTCTTGGCAGGCCTTTGCAATCCCAATTATCCCTGGAGCTGTGGGCTTTCTGGTTCTCCGGACCCTAACCCTAACCCTAACCCTAGAAGTTGCCAACCGCGGTTTCCGGCCACGGCCCCCCCTGGGTTCTGGCTAGGAAAGCAGGGGAAGGAGCCATGTCTGTGCAGTGTCGTGCTCCTCTTGGCAGGCCTTTGCAATCCCAATTATCCCTGGAGCTGTGGGCTTTCTGGTTCTCCGGACCCTAACCCTAACCCTAACCCTAGAAGTTGCTGACCGCGGTTTCCGGCCACGGCCCCCCTGGGTTCTGGCTAGGAAAGCAGGGGAAGGAGCCATGTCTGTGCAGTGTCGTGCTCCTCTTGGCAGGCCTTTGCAATCCCAATTATCCCTGGAGCTGTGGGCTTTCTGGTTCTCCGGACCCTAACCCTAACCCTAACCCTAGAAGTTGCCGACCGCGGTTTCCGGCCACAGCCCCCCCTGGGTTCTGGCTAGGAAAGCTGGGGAAGGAGCCATGTCGGTGCAGTGTCGTGCTCCTCTTGGCAGGCCTTTGCAATCCCAATTATCCCTGGAGCTGTGGGCTTTCTGGTTCTCCGGACCCTAACCCTAACCCTAACCCTAGAAGTTGCCGAGCGCGGTTTTCGGCCACGGCCCCCCCTGGGTTCTGGCTAGGAAAGCTGGGGAAGGAGCCATGTCTGTGCAGTGTCGTGCTCCTCTTGGCAGGCCTTTGCAATCCCAATTATCCCTGGAGCTGTGGGCTTTCTGGTTCTCCGGACCCTAACCCTAACCCTAACCCTAGAAGTTGCCGACCGCGGTTTCCGGCCACGGCCCCCCCTGGGTTCTGGCTAGGAAAGCTGGGGAAGGAGCCATGTCTGTGCAGTGTCGTGCTCCTCTTGGCAGGCCTTTGCAATCCCAATTATCCCTGGAGCTGTGGGCTTTCTGGTTCTCCGGACCCTAACCCTAACCCTAACCCTAGAAGTTGCCGACCGCGGTTTCCGGCCACGGCCCCCCCTGGGTTCTGGCTAGGAAAGCAGGGGAAGGAGCCATGTCTGTGCAGTGTCGTGCTCCTCTTGGCAGGCCTTTGCAATCCCAATTATCCCTGGAGCTGTGGGCTTTCTGGTTCTCCGGACACTAACCCTAACCCTAACCCTAGAAGTTGCCGAGCGCGGTTTCCGGCCACGGCCCCCCCTGGGTTCTGTCTAGGAAAGCTGGGGAAGGAGGCATGTCGGTGCAGTGTCGTGCTCCTCTTGGCAGGCCTTTGCAATCCCAATTATCCCTGGAGCTGTGGGCTTTCTGGTTCTCCGGACCCTAACCCTAACCCTAACCCTAGAAGTTGCCGACCGCGGTTTCCGGCCACGGCCCCCCCTGGGTTCTGGCTAGGAAAGCAGGGGAAGGAGCCACGTCTGTGCAGTGTCGTGCTCCTCTTGGCAGGCCTTTGCAATCCCAATTATCCCTGGAGCTGTGGGCTTTCTGGTTCTCCGGACCCTAACCCTAACCCTAACCCTAGAAGTTGCCGACCGCGGTTTCCGGCCACGGCCCCCCCTGGGTTCTGGCTAGGAAAGCAGGGGAAGGAGCCATGTCGGTGCAGTGTCGTGCTCCTCTTGGCAGGCCTTTGCAATCCCAATTATCCCTGGAGCTGTGGGCTTTCTGGTTCTCCGGACCCTAACCCTAACCCTAACCCTAGAAGTTGCCGACCGCGGTTTTCGGCCACGGCCCCCCCTGGGTTCTGGCTAGGAAAGCAGGGGAAGGAGCCATGTCTGTGCAGTGTCGTGCTCCTCTTGGCAGGCCTTTGCAATCCCAATTATCCCTGGAGCTGTGGGCTTTCTGGTTCTCCGGACCCTAACCCTAACCCTAACCCTAGAAGTTGCCGACCGCGGTTTCCGGCCACGGCCCCCCCTGGGTTCTGGCTAGGAAAGCTGGGGAAGGAGCCATGTCTGTGCAGTGTCGTGCTCCTCTTGGCAGTCCTTTGCAATCCCAATTATCCCTGGAGATGTGGGCTTTCTGGTTCTCCGGACCCTAACCCTAACCCTAACCCTAGAAGTTGCCGACCGCGGTTTCCGGCCACGGCCCCCCCTGGGTTCTGGCTAGGAAAGCTGGGGAAGGAGCCATGTCGGTGCAGTGTCGTGCTCCTCTTGGCAGGCCTTTGCAATCCCAATTATCCCTGGAGCTGTGGGCTTTCTGGATCTCCGGACCCTAACCCTAACCCTAACCCTAGAAGGTGCCGACCGCGTTTTCCGTCCACGGCCCCCCCTAGGTTCTGGCTAGGAAAGCAGGGGAAGGAGCCATGTCTGTGCAGTGTCGTGCTCCTCTTGGCAGGCCTTTGCAATCCCAATTATCCCTGGAGCTGTGGGCTTTCTGGTTCTCCGGACCCTAACCCTAACCCTAACCCTAGAAGTTGCCGACCGCGGTTTCCGGCCACGGCCCCCCCTGGGTTCTGGCTAGGAAAGCAGGGGAAGGAGCCATGTCGGTGCAGTGTCGTGCTCCTCTTGGCAGGCCTTTGCAATCCCAATTATCCCTGGAGCTGTGGGCTTTCTGGTTCTCCGGACCCTAACCCTAACCCTAACCCTAGAAGTTGCCGACCGCGGTTTTCGGCCACGGCCCCCCCTGGGTTCTGGCTAGGAAAGCAGGGGAAGGAGCCATGTCTGTGCAGTGTCGTGCTCCTCTTGGCAGGCCTTTGCAATCCCAATTATCCCTGGAGCTGTGGGCTTTCTGGTTCTCCGGACCCTAACCCTAACCCTAACCCTAGAAGTTGCCGACCGCGGTTTCCGGCCACGGCCCCCCCTGGGTTCTGGCTAGGAAAGCTGGGGAAGGAGCCATGTCTGTGCAGTGTCGTGCTCCTCTTGGCAGTCCTTTGCAATCCCAATTATCCCTGGAGATGTGGGCTTTCTGGTTCTCCGGACCCTAACCCTAACCCTAACCCTAGAAGTTGCCGACCGCGGTTTCCGGCCACGGCCCCCCCTGGGTTCTGGCTAGGAAAGCTGGGGAAGGAGCCATGTCGGTGCAGTGTCGTGCTCCTCTTGGCAGGCCTTTGCAATCCCAATTATCCCTGGAGCTGTGGGCTTTCTGGATCTCCGGACCCTAACCCTAACCCTAACCCTAGAAGGTGCCGACCGCGTTTTCCGTCCACGGCCCCCCCTAGGTTCTGGCTAGGAAAGCAGGGGAAGGAGCCATGTCTGTGCAGTGTCGTGCTCCTCTTGGCAGGCCTTTGCAATCCCAATTATCCCTGGAGCTGTGGGCTTTCTGGTTCTCCGGACCCTAACCCTAACCCTAACCCTAGAAGTTGCCGACCGCGGTTTCCGGCCACGGCCCCCCCTGGGTTCTGGCTAGGAAAGCAGGGGAAGGAGCCATGTCGGTGCAGTGTCGTGCTCCTCTTGGCAGGCCTTTGCAATCCCAATTATCCCTGGAGCTGTGGGCTTTCTGGTTCTCCGGACCCTAACCCTAACCCTAACCCTAGAAGTTGCCGAGCGCGGTTTCCGGCCACGGCCCCCCCTGGGTTCTGGCTAGGAAAGCAGGGGAAGGAGCCATGTCGGTGCAGTGTCGTGCTCCTCTTGGCAGGCCTTTGCAATCCCAATTATCCCTGGAGCTGTGGGCTTTCTGGTTCTCCGGACCCTAACCCTAACCCTAACCCTAGAAGTTGCCAACCGTGGCTTCCGGCCACGGCCCCCCCTGGGTTCTGGCTAGGAAAGCTGGGGAAGGAGCCATGTCTGTGCAGTGTCGTGCTCCTCTTGGCAGGCCTTTGCAATCCCAATTATCCCTGGAGCTGTGGGCTTTCTGGTTCTCCGGACCCTAACCCTAACCCTAACCCTAGAAGTTGCCGACCGCGGTTCCCGGCCACGGCCCTCCCTGGGTTCTGGCTAGGAAAGCAGGGGAAGGAGCCATGTCTGTGCAGTGTCGTGCTCCTCTTGGCAGGCCTTTGCAATCCCAATTATCCCTGGAGCTGTGGGCTTTCTGGTTCTCCGGACCCTAACCCTAACCCTAACCCTAGAAGTTGCCGACCGCGGTTTCTGGCCACGGCCCCCCCTGTGTTCTGGCTAGGAAAGCAGGGGAAGGAGCCATGTCTGTGCAGTGTCGTGCTCCTCTTGGCAGGCCTTTGCAATCCCAATTATCCCTGGAGCTGTGGGCTTTCTGGTTCTCCGGACCCTAACCCTAACCCTAACCCTAGAAGTTGCCGACCGCGGTTTCCGGCCACGGCCCCCCCTGGGTTCTGGCTAGGAAAGCTGGGGAAGGAGCCATGTCTGTGCAGTGTCGTGCTCCTCTTGGCAGGCCTTTGCAATCCCAATTATCCCTGGAGCTGTGGGCTTTCTGGTTCTCCGGACCCTAACCCTAACCCTAACCCTAGAAGTTGCCGACCGCGGTTTCCGGCCACGGCCCCCCCTGGGTTCTGGCTAGGAAAGCTGGGGAAGGAGGCATGTCGGTGCAGTGTCGTGCTCCTCTTGGCAGGCCTTTGCAATCCCAATTATCCCTGGAGCTGTGGGCTTTCTGGTTCTCCGGACCCTAACCCTAACCCTAGAAGTTGCCGACCGCGGTTTCCGGCCACGGCTCCCCCTGGGTTCTGGCTAGGAAAGCAGGGGAAGGAGCCATTTCTGTGCAGTGTCGTGCTCCTCTTGGCAGGCCTTTGCAATCCCAATTATCCCTGGAGCTGTGGGCTTTCTGGTTCTCCGGACCCTAACCCTAACCCTAACCCTAGAAGTTGCCGACCGCGGTTTCCGGCCACGGCCCCCCCTGGGTTCTGGCTAGGAAAGCTGGGGAAGGAGCCATGTCGGTGCAGTGTCGTGCTCCTCTTGGCAGGCCTTTGCAATCCCAATTATCCCTGGAGCTGTGGGCTTTCTGGTTCTCCGGACCCTAACCCTAACCCTAACCCTAGAAGTTGCCGAGCGCGGTTTCCGGCCACGGCCCCCCCTGGGTTCTGGCTAGGAAAGCAGGGGAAGGAGCCATGTCTGTGCAGTGTCGTGCTCCTCTTGGCAGGCCTTTGCAATCCCAATTATCCCTGGAGCTGTGGGCTTTCTGGTTCTCCGGACCCTAACCCTAACCCTAACCCTAGAAGTTGCCGACCGCGGTTTCCGGCCACGGCCCCCCCTGGGTTCTGGCTAGGAAAGCTGGGGAAGGAGCCATGTCGGTGCAGTGTCGTGCTCCTCTTGGCAGGCCTTTGCAATCCCAATTATCCCTGGAGCTGTGGGCTTTCTGGTTCTCCGGACCCTAACCCTAACCCTAACCCTAGAAGTTGCCGACCGCGGTTTCCGGCCACGGCCCCCCCTGGGTTCTGGCTAGGAAAGCTGGGGAAGGAGCCATGTCGGTGCAGTGTCGTGCTTCTCTTTGCAGGCCTTTGCAATCCCAATTATCCGTGGAGCTGTGGGCTTTCTGGTTCTCCGGACACTAACCCTAACCCTAACCCTAGAAGTTGCCGACCGCGGTTTCCGGCCACGGCCCCCCCTGGGTTCTGGCTAGGAAAGCAGGGGAAGGAGCCATGTCTGTGCAGTGTCGTGCTCCTCTTGGCAGGCCTTTGCAATCCCAATTCTCCCTGGAGCTGTGGGCTTTCTGGTTCTCCGGACCCTAACCCTAACCCTAACCCTAGAAGTTGCCGACCGCGGTTTCCGGCCACGGCCCCCCCTGGGTTCTGGCTAGGAAAGCAGGGGAAGGAGCCATGTCTGTGCAGTGTCGTGCTCCTCTTGGCAGGCCTTTGCAATCCCAATTATCCCTGGAGCTGTGGGCTTTCTGGTTCTCCGGACCCTAACCCTAACCCTAACCCTAGAAGTTGCCAACCGTGGCTTCCGGCCACGGCCCCCCCTGGTTTCTGGCTAGGAAAGCTGGGGAAGGAGCCATGTCTGTGCAGTGTCGTGCTCCTCTTGGCAGGCCTTTGCAATCCCAATTATCCCTGGAGCTGTGGGCTTTCTGGTTCTCCGGACCCTAACCCTAACCCTAACCCTAGAAGTTGCCGACCGCGGTTCACGGCCACGGCCCTCCCTGGGTTCTGGCTAGGAAAGCAGGGGAAGGAGCCATGTCTGTGCAGTGTCGTGCTCCTCTTGGCAGGCCTTTGCAATCCCAATTATCCCTGGAGCTGTGGGCTTTCTGGTTCTCCGGACCCTAACCCTAACCCTAACCCTAGAAGTTGCCGACCGCGGTTTCTGGCCACGGCCCCCCCTGGGTTCTGGCTAGGAAAGCAGGGGAAGGAGCCATGTCTGTGCAGTGTCGTGCTCCTCTTGGCAGGCCTTTGCAATCCCAATTATCCCTGGAGCTGTGGGCTTTCTGGTTCTCCGGACCCTAACCCTAACCCTAACCCTAGAAGTTGCCGACCGCGGTTTCCGGCCACGGCCCCCCCTGGGTTCTGGCTAGGAAAGCAGGGGAAGGAGCCATGTCTGTGCAGTGTCGTGCTCCTCTTGGCAGGCCTTTGCAATCCCAATTATCCCTGGAGCTGTGGGCTTTCTGGTTCTCCGGACCCTAACCCTAACCCTAACCCTAGAAGTTGCCGACCGCGGTTTCCGGCCACGGCCCCCCCTGGGTTCTGGCTAGGAAAGCTGGGGAAGGAGGCATGTCGGTGCAGTGTCGTGCTCCTCTTGGCAGGCCTTTGCAATCCCAATTATCCCTGGAGCTGTGGGCTTTCTGGTTCTCCGGACCCTAACCCTAACCCTAACCCTAGGAGTTGCCGACCGCGGTTTCCGGCCATGGCACATCCTGGGTTCTGGCTAGGAAAGCAGGGGAAGGAGCCATGTCGGTGCAGTGTCGTGCTCCTCTTGGCAGGCCTTTGCAATCCCAATTATCCCTGGAGCTGTGGGCTTTCTGGTTCTCCGGACCCTAACCCTAACCCTAACCCTAGAAGTTGCCGACCGCGGTTTCCGGCCACGGCCCCCCCTGGGTTCTGGCTAGGAAAGCAGGGGAAGGAGCCATGTCTGTGCAGTGTCGTGCTCCTCTTGGCAGGCCTTTGCAATCCCAATTATCCCTGGAGCTGTGGGCTTTCTGGTTCTCCGGACCCTAACCCTAACCCTAACCCTAGAAGTTGCCGACCGCGGTTTCCGGCCACGGCCCCCCCGGGTTCTGGCTAGGAAAGCTGGGGAAGGAGGCATGTCGGTGCAGTGTCGTGCTCCTCTTGGCAGGCCTTTGCAATCCCAATTCTCCCTGGAGCTGTGGGCTTTCTGGTTCTCCGGACCCTAACCCTAACCCTAACCCTAGAAGTTGCCGACCGCGGTTTCCGGCCACGGCCCCCCCTGGGTTCTGGCTAGGAAAGCAGGGGAAGGAGCCATGTCTCTGCAGTGTCGTGCTCCTCTTGGCAGGCCTTTGCAATCCCAATTATCCCTGGAGCTGTGGGCTTTCTGGTTCTCCGGACCCTAACCCTAACCCTAACCCTAGAAGTTGCCAACCGTGGCTTCCGGCCACGGCCCCCCCTGGGTTCTGGCTAGGAAAGCTGGGGAAGGAGCCATGTCTGTGCAGTGTCGTGCTCCTCTTGGCAGGCCTTTGCAATCCCAATTATCCCTGGAGCTGTGGGCTTTCTGGTTCTCCGGACCCTAACCCTAACCCTAACCCTAGAAGTTGCCGACCGCGGTTCCCGGCCACGGCCCTCCCTGGGTTCTGGCTAGGAAAGCAGGGGAAGGAGCCATGTCTGTGCAGTGTCGTGCTCCTCTTGGCAGGCCTTTGCAATCCCAATTATCCCTGGAGCTGTGGGCTTTCTGGTTCTCCGGACCCTAACCCTAACCCTAACCCTAGAAGTTGCCGACCGCGGTTTCTGGCCACGGCCCCACCTGTGTTCTGGCTAGGAAAGCAGGGGAAGGAGCCATGTCTGTGCAGTGTCGTGCTCCTCTTGGCAGGCCTTTGCAATCCCAATTATCCCTGGAGCTGTGGGCTTTCTGGTTCTCCGGACCCTAACCCTAACCCTAACCCTAGAAGTTGCCGACCGCGGTTTCCGGCCACGGCCCCCCCTGGGTTCTGGCTAGGAAAGCTGGGGAAGGAGGCATGTCGGTGCAGTGTCGTGCTCCTCTTGGCAGGCCTTTGCAATCCCAATTATCCCTGGAGCTGTGGGCTTTCTGGTTCTCCGGACCCTAACCCTAACCCTAACCCTAGAAGTTGCCGACCGCGGTTTCCGGCCACGGCCCCCCCTGGTTTCTGGCTAGGAAAGCTGGGGAAGGAGCCATGTCTGTGCAGTGTCGTGCTCCTCTTGGCAGGCCTTTGCAATCCCAATTATCCCTGGAGCTGTGGGCTTTCTGGTTCTCCGGACCCTAACCCTAACCCTAACCCTAGAAGTTGCCGACCGCGGTTTCCGGCCACGGCCCTCCCTAGGTTCTGACTAGGAAAGCAGGGGAAGGAGCCATGTCTGTGCAGTGTCGTGCTCCTCTTGGCAGGCCTTTGCAATCCCAATTATCCCTGGAGCTGTGGGCTTTCTGGTTCTCCGGACCCTAACCCTAACCCTAACCCTAGAAGTTGCCGACCGCGGTTTCCGGCCACGGCCCCCCCTGGGTTCTGGCTAGGAAAGCAGGGGAAGGAGCCATGTCTGTGCAGTGTCGTGCTCCTCTTGGCAGGCCTTTGCAATCCCAATTATCCCTGGAGCTGTGGGCTTTCTGGTTCTCCGGACCCTAACCCTAACCCTAACCCTAGAAGTTGCCGACCGCGTTTTCAGGCCACGGCACCCCCTGGGTTCTGGCTAGGAAAGCAGGGGAAGGAGCCATGTCTGTGCAGTGTCGTGCTCCTCTTGGCAGGCCTTTGCAATCCCAATTATCCCTGGAGCTGTGGGCTTTCTGGTTCTCCGGACCCTAACCCTAACCCTAGAAGTTGCCGACCGCGGTTTCCGGCCACGGCCCCCCCTGGGTTCTGGCTAGGAAAGCAGGGGAAGGAGCCATGTCTGTGCAGTGTCATGCTCCTCTTGGCAGGCCTTTGCAATCCCAATTATCCCTGGAGCTGTGGGCTTTCTGGTTCTCCGGACCCTAACCCTAACCCTAACCCTAGAAGTTGCCGACCGCGGTTTCCGGCCACGGCCCCCCCTGGGTTCTGGCTAGGAATGCAGGGGAAGGAGCCATGTCTGTGCAGTGTCGTGCTCCTCTTGGCAGGCCTTTGCAATCCCAATTATCCCTGGAGCTGTGGGCTTTCTGGTTCTCCGGACCCTAACCCTAACCCTAACCCTAGAAGTTGCCGACCGCGGTTTCCGCCCACGGCCCCCCCTGGGTTCTGGCTAGGAAAGCTGGGGAAGGAGCCATGTCGGTGCAGTGTCGTGCTCCTCTTGGCAGGCCTTTGCAATCCCAATTATCCCTGGAGCTGTGGGCTTTCTGGTTCTCCGGACCCTAACCCTAACCCTAGAAGTTGCCGACCGCGGTTTCCGGCCACGGCCCCCCCTGGGTTCTGGCTAGGAAAGCTGGGGAAGGAGCCATGTCGGTGCAGTGTCGTGCTCCTCTTGGCCGGCCTTTGCAATCCCAATTATCCCTGGAGCTGTGGGCTTTCTGGTTCTCCGGACCCTAACCCTAACCCTAACCCTAGAAGTTGCCGACCGCGGTTTCCGGCCACGGCCCCCCCTGGGTTCTGGCTAGGAAAGCAGGGGAAGGAGCCATGTCTGTGCAGTGTCGTGCTCCTCTTGGCAGGCCTTTGCAATCCCAATTATCCCTGGAGCTGTGGGCTTTCTGGTTCTCCGGACCATAACCCTAACCCTAACCCTAGAAGTTGCCGACCGCGGTTTCCGGCCACGGCCCCCCCTGGGTTCTGGCTAGGAAAGCTGGGGAAGGAGCCATGTCTGTGCAGTGTCGTGCTCCTCTTGGCAGGCCTTTGCAATCCCAATTATCCCTGGAGCTGTGGGCTTTCTGGTTCTCCGGACCCTAACCCTAACCCTAACCCTAGAAGTTGCCGACCGCGGTTTCCGCCCACGGCCCCCCCTGGGTTCTGGCTAGGAAAGCTGGGGAAGGAGCCATGTCGGTGCAGTGTCGTGCTCCTCTTGGCAGGCCTTTGCAATCCCAATTATCCCTGGAGCTGTGGGCTTTCTGGTTCTCCGGACCCTAACCCTAACCCTAGAAGTTGCCGACCGCGGTTTCCGGCCACGGCCCCCCCTGGGTTCTGGCTAGGAAAGCTGGGGAAGGAGCCATGTCGGTGCAGTGTCGTGCTCCTCTTGGCCGGCCTTTGCAATCCCAATTATCCCTGGAGCTGTGGGCTTTCTGGTTCTCCGGACCCTAACCCTAACCCTAACCCTAGAAGTTGCCGACCGCGGTTTCCGGCCACGGCCCCCCCTGGGTTCTGGCTAGGAAAGCAGGGGAAGGAGCCATGTCTGTGCAGTGTCGTGCTCCTCTTGGCAGGCCTTTGCAATCCCAATTATCCCTGGAGCTGTGGGCTTTCTGGTTCTCCGGACCATAACCCTAACCCTAACCCTAGAAGTTGCCGACCGCGGTTTCCGGCCACGGCCCCCCCTGGGTTCTGGCTAGGAAAGCTGGGGAAGGAGCCATGTCTGTGCAGTGTCGTGCTCCTCTTGGCAGGCCTTTGCAATCCCAATTATCCCTGGAGCTGTGGGCTTTCTGGTTCTCCGGACCCTAACCCTAACCCTAACCCTAGAAGTTGCTGACCGCGGTTTTTGTCCACGGCCCCCCCTGGGTTCTGGCTAGGAAAGCAGGGGAAGGAGCCATGTCTGTGCAGTGTCGTGCTCCTCTTGGCAGGCCTTTGCAATCCCAATTATCCCTGGAGCTGTGGGCTTTCTGGTTCTCCGGACCCTAACCCTAACCCTAACCCTAGAAGTTGCCGACCGCGGTTTCCGGCCACGGCCCCCCCTGGGTTCTGGCTAGGAAAGCAGGGGAAGGAGCCATGTCTGTGCAGTGTCGTGCTCCTCTTGGCAGGCCTTTGCAATCCCAATTATCCCTGGAGCTGTGGGCTTTCTGGTTCTCCGGACCCTAACCCTAACCCTAACCCTAGAAGTTGCCGACCGCGGTTTCCGGCCACGGCCCCCCCTGGGTTCTGGCTAGGAAAGCTGTGGAAGGAGCCATGTCTGTGCAGTGTCGTGCTCCTCTTGGCAGGCCTTTGCAATCCCAATTATCCCTGGAGCTGTGGGCTTTCTGGTTCTCCGGACCCTAACCCTAACCCTAACCCTAGAAGTTGCCGACCGCGGTTTCCGGCCACGGCCCCCCCTGGGTTCTGGCTAGGAAAGCAGGGGAAGGAGCCATGTCGGTGCAGTGTCGTGCTAATCTTGGCAGGCCTTTGCAATCCCAATTATCCCTGGAGCTGTGGGCTTTCTGGTTCTCCGGACCCTAACCCTAACCCTAACCCTAGAAGTTGCCGACCGTGGTTTCCGGCCACGGCCCCCCCTGTGTTCTGGCTAGGAAAGCTGTGGAAGGAGCCATGTCGGTGCAGTGTCGTGCTCCTCTTGGCAGGCCTTTGCAATCCCAATTATCCCTGGAGCTGTGGGCTTTCTGGTTCTCCGGACCCTAACCCTAACCCTAACCCTAGAAGTTGCCGACCGCGGTTTCCGGCCACGGCCCCCCCTGGGTTCTGGCTAGGAAAGCAGGGGAAGGAGCCATGTCTGTGCAGTGTCGTGCTCCTCTTGGCAGGCCTTTGCAATCCCAATTATCCCTGGAGCTGTGGGCTTTCTGGTTCTCCGGACCCTAACCCTAACCCTAACCCTAGAAGTTGCCGACCGCGGTTTCTGGCCACGGCCCCCCCTGGGTTCTGGCTAGGAAAGCAGGGGAAGGAGCCATGTCGGTGCAGTGTCGTGCTCCTCTTGGCAGGCCTTTGCAATCCCAATTATCCCTGGAGCTGTGGGCTTTCTGGTTCTCCGGACCCTAACCCTAACCCTAACCCTAGAAGTTGCCGACCGCGGTTTCCGGCCACGGCCCCCCCTGGGTTCTGGCTAGGAAAGCAGGGGAAGGAGCCATGTCGGTGCAGTGTCGTGCTCCTCTTGGCAGGCCTTTGCAATCCCAATTATCCCTGGAGCTGTGGGCTTTCTGGTTCTCCGGACCCTAACCCTAACCCTAGAAGTTGCCGACCGCGGTTTCTGGCCACGGCCCCCCCTGGGTTCTGGCTAGGAAAGCAGGGGAAGGAGCCATGTCGGTGCAGTGTCGTGCTCCTCTTGGCAGGCCTTTGCAATCCCAATTATCCCTGGAGCTGTGGGCTTTCTGGTTCTCCGGACCCTAACCCTAACCCTAGAAGTTGCCGACCGCGGTTTCCGGCCACGGCCCCCCCTGGGTTCTGGCTAGGAAAGCTGGGGAAGGAGCCATGTCTGTGCAGTGTCGTGCTCCTCTTGGCAGGCCTTTGCAATCCCAATTATCCCTGGAGCTGTGGGCTTTCTGGTTCTCCGGACCCTAACCCTAACCCTAACCCTAGAAGTTGCCGACCGCGGTTTCCGGCCACGGCCCCCCCTGGGTTCTGGCTAGGAAAGCAGGGGAAGGAGCCATGTCTGTGCAGTGTCGTGCTCCTCTTGGCAGGCCTTTGCAATCCCAATTATCCCTGGAGCTGTGGGCTTTCTGGTTCTCCGGACCCTAACCCTAACCCTAACCCTAGAAGTTGCCGACCGCGGTTTCCGGCCACGGCCCCCCCTGGGTTCTAGCTAGGAAAGCAGGGGAAGGAGCCATGTCGGTGCAGTGTCGTGCTCCTCTTGGCAGGCCTTTGCAATCCCAATTATCCCTGGAGCTGTGGGCTTTCTGGTTCTCCGGACCCTAACCCTAACCCTAACCCTAGAAGTTGCCGACTGCGGTTTCCGGCCACGGCCCCCCCTGGGTTCTGGCTAGGAAAGCTGGGGAAGGAGCCATGTCTGTGCAGTGTCGTGCTCCTCTTGGCAGGCCTTTGCAATCCCAATTATCCCTGGAGCTGTGGGCTTTCTGGTTCTCCGGACCCTAACCCTAACCCTAACCCTAGAAGTTGCCGACCGCGGTTTCCGGCCACGGCCCCCCCTGGTTTCTGGCTAGGAAAGCTGGGGAAGGAGCCATGTCTGTGCAGTGTCGTGCTCCTCTTGGCAGGCCTTTGCAATCCCAATTATCCCTGGAGCTGTGGGCTTTCTGGTTCTCCGGACCCTAACCCTAACCCTAGAAGTTGCCGACCGCGGTTTCCGGCCACGGCCCCCCCTGGGTTCTAGCTAGGAAAGCTGGGGAAGGAGCCATGTCTGTGCAGTGTCGTGCTCCTCTTGGCAGGCCTTTGCAATCCCAATTATCCCTGGAGCTGTGGGCTTTCTGGTTCTCCGGACCCTAACCCTAACCCTAACCCTAGAAGTTGCCGACCGCGGTTTCCGGCCACGGCCCCCCCTGGGTTCTGGCTAGGAAAGCTGGGGAAGGAGCCACATCTGTGCAGTGTCGTGCTCCTCTTGGCAGGCCTTTGCAATCCCAATTATCCCTGGAGCTGTGGGCTTTCTGGTTCTCCGGACCCTAACCCTAACCCTAACCCTAGAAGTTGCCGACCGCGGTTTCCGGCCACGGCCCCCCCTGGGTTCTGGCTAGGAAAGCTGGGGAAGGAGCCATGTCGGTGCAGTGTCGTGCTCCTCTTGGCAGGCCTTTGCAATCCCAATTATCCCTGGAGCTGTGGGCTTTCTGGTTCTCCGGACCCTAACCCTAACCCTAACCCTAGAAGTTGCCGACCGCGGTTTCCGGCCACGGCCCCCCCTGGGTTCTGGCTAGGAAAGCAGGGGAAGGAGCCATGTCTGTGCAGTGTCGTGCTCCTCTTGGCAGGCCTTTGCAATCCCAATTATCCCTGGAGCTGTGGGCTTTCTGGTTCTCCGGACCCTAACCCTAACCCTAACCCTAGAAGTTGCCGACCGCGGTTTCCGGCCACGGCCCCCCCTGGGTTCTGGCTAGGAAAGCAGGGGAAGGAGTCATGTCGGTGCAGTGTCGTGCTCCTCTTGGCAGGCCTTTGCAATCCCAATTATCCCTGGAGCTGTGGGCTTTCTGGTTCTCCGGACCCTAACCCTAACCCTAACCCTAGAAGTTGCCGACCGCGGTTTCCGGCCACGGCCCCCCCTGGGTTCTGGCTAGGAAAGCAGGGGAAGGAGCCATGTCTGTGCAGTGTCGTGCTCCTCTTGGCAGGCCTTTGCAATCCCAATTATCCCTGGAGCTGTGGGCTTTCTGGTTCTCCGGACCCTAACCCTAACCCTAACCCTAGAAGTTGCCGACCGCGGTTTCCGGCCACGGCCCCCCCTGGGTTCTGGCTAGGAAAGCTGGGGAAGGAGCCATGTCTGTGCAGTGTCGTGCTCCTCTTGGCAGGCCTTTGCAATCCCAATTATCCCTGGAGCTGTGGGCTATCTGGTTCTCCGGACCCTAACCCTAACCCTAACCCTAACCCTAGAAGTTGCCGACCGCGGTTTTCGGCCACGGCCCCCCCTGGGTTCTGGCTAGGAAAGCTGGGGAAGGAGCCATGTCGGTGCAGTGTCGTGCTCCTCTTGGCAGGCCTTTGCAATCCCAATTATCCCTGGAGCTGTGGGCTTTCTGGTTCTCCGGACCCTAACCCTAACCCTAACCCTAGAAGTTGCCGACTGCGGTTTCCGGCCACGGCCCCCCCTGGGTTCTGGCTAGGAAAGCAGGGGAAGGAGCCATGTCGGTGCAGTGTCGTGCTCCTCTTGGCAGGCCTTTGCAATCCCAATTATCCCTGGAGCTGTGGGCTTTCTGGTTCTCCGGACCCTAACCCTAACCCTAACCCTAGAAGTTGCCGACCGCGGTTTCCGGCCACGGCCCCCCCTGGGTTCTGGCTAGGAAAGCAGGGGAAGGAGCCATGTCTGTGCAGTGTCGTGCTCCTCTTGGCAGGCCTTTGCAATCCCAATTATCCCTGGAGCTGTGGGCTTTCTGGTTCTCCGGACCCTAACCCTAACCCTAGAAGTTGCCGACCGCGGTTTCCGGCCACGGCCCCCCCTGGGTTCTGGCTAGGAAAGCTGGGGAAGGAGCCATGTCGGTGCAGTGTCGTGCTCCTCTTGGCAGGCCTTTGCAATCCCAATTATCCCTGGAGCTGTGGGCTTTCTGGTTCTCCGGACCCTAACCCTAACCCTAACCCTAGAAGTTGCCGACCGCGGTTTCCGGCCACGGCCCCCCCTGGGTTCTGGCTAGGAAACCTGGGGAAGGAGCCATGTCTGTGCAGTGTCGTGCTCCTCTTGGCAGGCCTTTGCAATCCCAATTATCCCTGGAGCTGTGGGCTTTCTGGTTCTCCGGACCCTAACCCTAACCCTAACCCTAGAAGTTGCCGACCGCGGTTTCCGGCCACGGCCCCCCCTGGGTTCTGGCTAGGAAAGCAGGGGAAGGAGCCATGTCTGTGCAGTGTCGTGCTCCTCTTGGCAGGCCTTTGCAATCCCAATTATCCCTGGAGCTGTGGGCTTTCTGGTTCTCCGGACCCTAACCCTAACCCTAACCCTAGAAGTTGCCGACCGCGGTTTCCGGCCACGGCCCCCCCTGGGTTCTGGCTAGGAAAGCTGGGGAAGGAGCCATGTCGGTGCAGTGTCGTGCTCCTCTTGGCCGGCCTTTGCAATCCCAATTATCCCTGGAGCTGTGGGCTTTCTGGTTCTCCGGACCCTAACCCTAACCCTAACCCTAGAAGTTGCCGACCGCGGTTTCCGGCCACGGCCCCCCCTGGGTTCTGGCTAGGAAAGCTGGGGAAGGAGCCATGTCGGTGCAGTGTCGTGCTCCTCTTGGCAGGCCTTTGCAATCCCAATTATCCCTGGAGCTGTGGGCTTTCTGGTTCTCCGGACCCTAACCCTAACCCTAACCCTAGAAGTTGCCGACCGCGGTTTCCGGCCACGGCCCCCCCTGGTTTCTGGCTAGGAAAGCAGGGGAAGGAGCCATGTCTGTGCAGTGTCGTGCTCCTCTTGGCAGGCCTTTGCAATCCCAATTATCCCTGGAGCTGTGGGCTTTCTGGTTCTCCGGACCCTAACCCTAACCCTAACACTAGAAGTTGCCGACCGCGGTTTCCGGCCACGGCCCCCCCCGGGTTCTGGCTAGGAAAGCTGGGGAAGGAGCCATGTCGGTGCAGTGTCGTGCTCCTCTTGGCAGGCCTTTGCAATCCCAATTATCCCTGGAGCTGTGGGCTTTCTGGTTCTCCGGACCCTAACCCTAACCCTAACCCTAGAAGTTGCCGACCGCGGTTTCCGGCCACGGCCCCCCCTGGGTTCTGGCTAGGAAAGCAGGGGAAGGAGCCATGTCTGTGCAGTGTCGTGCTCCTCTTGGCAGGCCTTTGCAATCCCAATTATCCCTGGAGCTGTGGGCTTTCTGGTTCTCCGGACCCTAACCCTAACCCTAACCCTAGAAGTTGCCGACCGCGGTTTCCGGCCACGGCCCCCCCTGGGTTCTGGCTAGGAAAGCAGGGGAAGGAGCCATGTCGGTGCAGTGTCGTGCTCCTCTTGGCAGGCCTTTGCAATCCCAATTATCCCTGGAGCTGTGGGCTTTCTGGTTCTCCGGACCCTAACCCTAACCCTAACCCTAGAAGTTGCCGACCGCGGTTTCCGGCCACGGCCCCCCCGGGGTTCTGGCTAGGAAAGCTGGGGAAGGAGCCATGTCGGTGCAGTGTCGTGCTCCTCTTGGCAGGCCTTTGCAATCCCAATTATCCCTGGAGCTGTGGGCTTTCTGGTTCTCCGGACCCTAACCCTAACCCTAGAAGTTGCCGACCGCGGTTTCCGGCCACGGCCCCCCCTGGGTTCTGGCTAGGAAAGCTGGGGAAGGATCCATGTCTGTGCAGTGTCGTGCTCCTCTTGGCAGGCCTTTGCAATCCCAATTATCCCTGGAGCTGTGGGCTTTCTGGTTCTCCGGACCCTAACCCTAACCCTAACCCTAGAAGTTGCCGACCGCGGTTTCCGGCCACGGCCCCCCCTGGGTTCTGGCTAGGAAAGCTGGGGAAGGAGCCATGTCTGTGCAGTGTCGTGCTCCTCTTGGCAGGCCTTTGCAATCCCAATTATCCCTGGAGCTGTGGGCTTTCTGGTTCTCCGGACCCTAACCCTAACCCTAACCCTAGAAGTTGCCGACCGCGGTTTCCGGCCACGGCCCCCCCTGGGTTCTGGCTAGGAAAGCAGGGGAAGGAGCCATGTCTGTGCAGTGTCGTGCTCCTCTTGGCAGGCCTTTGCAATCCCAATTATCCCTGGAGCTGTGGGCTTTCTGGTTCTCCGGACCCTAACCCTAACCCTAACCCTAGAAGTTGCCGACCGCGGTTTCCGGCCACGGCCCCCCCTGGGTTCTGGCTAGGAAAGCAGGGGAAGGAGCCATGTCTGTGCAGTGTCGTGCTCCTCTTGGCAGGCCTTTGCAATCCCAATTATCCCTGGAGCTGTGGGCTTTCTGGTTCTCCGGACCCTAACCCTAACCCTAGAAGTTGCCGACCGCGGTTTCCGGCCACGGCCCCCCCGGGGTTCTGGCTAGGAAAGCTGGGGAAGGAGCCATGTCGGTGCAGTGTCGTGCTCCTCTTGGCAGGCCTTTGCAATCCCAATTATCCCTGGAGCTGTGGGCTTTCTGGTTCTCCGGACCCTAACCCTAACCCTAGAAGTTGCCGACCGCGGTTTCCGGCCACGGCCCCCCCTGGGTTCTGGCTAGGAAAGCTGGGGAAGGAGCCATGTCTGTGCAGTGTCGTGCTCCTCTTGGCAGGCCTTTGCAATCCCAATTATCCCTGGAGCTGTGGGCTTTCTGGTTCTCCGGACCCTAACCCTAACCCTAACCCTAGAAGTTGCCGACCGCGGTTTCCGGCCACGGCACCCCCTGGGTTCTGGCTAGGAAAGCAGGGGAAGGAGCCATGTCTGTGCAGTGTCGTGCTCCTCTTGGCAGGCCTTTGCAATCCCAATTATCCCTGGAGCTGTGGGCTTTCTGGTTCTCCGGACCCTAACCCTAACCCTAACCCTAGAAGTTGCCGACCGCGGTTTCCGGCCACGGCCCCCCCTGGGTTCTGGCTAGGAAAGCAGGGGAAGGAGGCATGTCGGTGCAGTGTCGTGCTCCTCTTGGCAGGCCTTTGCAATCCCAATTATCCCTGGAGCTGTGGGCTTTCTGGTTCTCCGGACCCTAACCCTAACCCTAACCCTAGAAGTTGCCGACTGCGGTTTCCGGCCACGGCCCCCCCTGGGTTCTGGCTAGGAAAGCTGGGGAAGGAGCCATGTCTGTGCAGTGTCGTGCTCCTCTTGGCAGGCCTTTGCAATCCCAATTATCCCTGGAGCTGTGGGCTTTCTGGTTCTCCGGACCCTAACCCTAACCCTAGAAGTTGCCGACCGCGGTTTCCGGCCACGGCCCCCCCTGGGTTCTGGCTAGGAAAGCTGGGGAAGGAGCCATGTCTGTGCAGTGTCGTGCTCCTCTTGGCAGGCCTTTGCAATCCCAATTATCCCTGGAGCTGTGGGCTTTCTGGTTCTCCGGACCCTAACCCTAACCCTAGAAGTTGCCGACCGCGGTTTCCGGCCACGGCCCCCCCTGGGTTCTGGCTAGGAAAGGTGGGGAAGGAGCCATGTCTGTGCAGTGTCGTGCTCCTCTTGGCAGGCCTTTGCAATCCCAATTATCCCTGGAGCTGTGGGCTTTCTGGTTCTCCGGACCCTAACCCTAACCCTAACCCTAGAAGTTGCCGACCGCGGTTTCCGGCCACGGCCCCCCCTGGGTTCTGGCTAGGAAAGCTGGGGAAGGAGCCATGTCGGTGCAGTGTCGTGCTCCTCTTGGCAGGCCTTTGCAATCCCAATTATCCCTGGAGCTGTGGGCTTTCTGGTTCTCCGGACCCTAACCCTAACCCTAACCCTAGAAGTTGCCGACCGCGGTTTCCGCCCACGGCCCCCCCTAGGTTCTGGCTAGGAAAGCAGGGGAAGGAGCCATGTCTGTGCAGTGTCGTGCTCCTCTTGGCAGGCCTTTGCAATCCCAATTATCCCTGGAGCTGTGGGCTTTCTGGTTCTCCGGACCCTAACCCTAACCCTAACCCTAGAAGTTGCCGACCGCGGTTTCCGGCCACGGCCCCCCCTGGGTTCTGGCTAGGAAAGCTGGGGAAGGAGCCATGTCTGTGCAGTGTCGTGCTCCTCTTGGCAGGCCTTTGCAATCCCAATTATCCCTGGAGCTGTGGGCTTTCTGGTTCTCCGGACCCTAACCCTAACCCTAACCCTAGAAGTTGCCGACCGCGGTTTCCGGCCACGGCCCCCCCTGGGTTCTGGCTAGGAAAGCAGGGGAAGGAGCCATGTCTGTGCAGTGTCGTGCTCCTCTTGGCAGGCCTTTGCAATCCCAATTATCCCTGGAGCTGTGGGCTTTCTGGTTCTCCGGACCCTAACCCTAACCCTAACCCTAGAAGTTGCCGACCGCGGTTTCCGGCCACGGCCCCCCCTGGGTTCTGGCTAGGAAAGCTGGGGAAGGAGCCATGTCGGTGCAGTGTCGTGCTCCTCTTGGCAGGCCTTTGCAATCCCAATTATCCCTGGAGCTGTGGGCTTTCTGGTTCTCCGGACCCTAACCCTAACCCTAACCCTAGAAGTTGCCGACCGCGGTTTCCGGCCACGGCACCCCCTGGGTTCTGGCTAGGAAAGCAGGGGAAGGAGCCATGTCTGTGCAGTGTCGTGCTCCTCTTGGCAGGCCTTTGCAATCCCAATTATCCCTGGAGCTGTGGGCTTTCTGGTTCTCCGGACCCTAACCCTAACCCTAGAAGTTGCCGACCGCGGTTTCCGGCCACGGCCCCCCCTGGGTTCTGGCTAGGAAAGCTGGGGAAGGAGCCATGTCTGTGCAGTGTCGTGCTCCTCTTGGCAGGCCTTTGCAATCCCAATTATCCCTGGAGCTGTGGGCTTTCTGGTTCTCCGGACCCTAACCCTAACCCTAGAAGTTGCCGACCGCGGTTTCCGGCCACGGCCCCCCCTGGGTTCTGGCTAGGAAAGCAGGGGAAGGAGCCATGTCTGTGCAGTGTCGTGCTCCTCTTGGCAGGCCTTTGCAATCCCAATTATCCCTGGAGCTGTGGGCTTTCTGGTTCTCCGGACCCTAACCCTAACCCTAACCCTAGAAGTTGCCGACCGCGGTTTCCGGCCACGGCCCCCCCTGGGTTCTGGCTAGGAAAGCAGGGGAAGGAGCCATGTCTGTGCAGTGTCGTGCTCCTCTTGGCAGGCCTTTGCAATCCCAATTATCCCTGGAGCTGTGGGCTTTCTGGTTCTCCGGACCCTAACCCTAACCCTAACCCTAGAAGTTGCCAACCGCGGTTTCCGGCCACGGCCCCCCCTGGGTTCTGGCTAGGAAAGCTGGGGAAGGAGCCATGTCGGTGCAGTGTCGTGCTCCTCTTGGCAGGCCTTTGCAATCCCAATTATCCCTGGAGCTGTGGGCTTTCTGGTTCTCCGGACCCTAACCCTAACCCTAACCCTAGAAGTTGCCGACCGCGGTTTCCGGCCACGGCCCCCCCTGGGTTCTGGCTAGGAAAGCAGGGGAAGGAGCCATGTCTGTGCAGTGTCGTGCTCCTCTTGGCAGGCCTTTGCAATCCCAATTATCCCTGGAGCTGTGGGCTTTCTGGTTCTTCGGACCCTAACCCTAACCCTAACCCTAGAAGTTGCCGACCGCGGTTTCCGGCCACGGCCCCCCCTGGGTTCTGGCTAGGAAAGCTGGGGAAGGAGCCATGTCGGTGCAGTGTCGTGCTCCTCTTGGCAGGCCTTTGCAATCCCAATTATCCCTGGAGCTGTGGGCTTTCTGGTTCTCCGGACCCTAACCCTAACCCTAGAAGTTGCCGACCGCGGTTTCCGGCCACGGCCCCCGCTGGGTTCTGGCTAGGAAAGCAGGGGAAGGAGCCATGTCTGTGCAGTGTCGTGCTCCTCTTGGCAGGCCTTTGCAATCCCAATTATCCCTGGAGCTGTGGGCTTTCTGGTTCTCCGGACCCTAACCCTAACCCTAACCCTAGAAGTTGCCGACCGCGGTTTCCGGCCACGGCCCCCCCTGGGTTCTGGCTAGGAAAGCAGGGGAAGGAGCCATGTCTGTGCAGTGTCGTGCTCCTCTTGGCAGGCCTTTGCAATCCCAATTATCCCTGGAGCTGTGGGCTTTCTGGTTCTCCGGACCCTAACCCTAACCCTAACCCTAGAAGTTGCCGACCGCGGTTTCCGGCCACGGCCCCCCCTGGGTTCTGGCTAGGAAAGCTGGGGAAGGAGGCATGTC
This sequence comes from Rhynochetos jubatus, assembly GCA_027574665.1. Taxonomy (NCBI): domain Eukaryota; kingdom Metazoa; phylum Chordata; class Aves; order Eurypygiformes; family Rhynochetidae; genus Rhynochetos; species Rhynochetos jubatus. Next base: position 7,745,514 of record CM050661.1, read on the forward strand.
GGTGCAGTGTCGTGCTCCTCTTGGCAGGCCTTTGCAATCCCAATTATCCCTGGAGCTGTGGGCTTTCTGGTTCTCCGGACCCTAACCCTAACCCTAACCCTAGAAGTTGCCGACCGCGGTTTCCGGCCACGGCCCCCCCTGGGTTCTGGCTAGGAAAGCTGGGGAAGGAGCCATGTCTGTGCAGTGTCGTGCTCCTCTTGGCAGGCCTTTGCAATCCCAATTATCCCTGGAGCTGTGGGCTTTCTGGTTCTCCGGACCCTAACCCTAACCCTAGAAGTTGCCGACCGCGGTTTCCGGCCACGGCCCCCCCTGGGTTCTGGCTAGGAAAGCTGGGGAAGGAGCCATGTCGGTGCAGTGTCGTGCTCCTCTTGGCAGGCCTTTGCAATCCCAATTATCCCTGGAGCTGTGGGCTTTCTGGTTCTCCGGACCCTAACCCTAACCCTAACCCTAGAAGTTGCCGACCGCGGTTTCCGGCCACGGCACCCCCTGGGTTCTGGCTAGGAAAGCAGGGGAAGGAGCCATGTCTGTGCAGTGTCGTGCTCCTCTTGGCAGGCCTTTGCAATCCCAATTATCCCTGGAGCTGTGGGCTTTCTGGTTCTCCGGACCCTAACCCTAACCCTAACCCTAGAAGTTGCCGACCGCGGTTTCCGGCCACGGCCCCCCCTGGGTTCTGGCTAGGAAAGCAGGGGAAGGAGCCATGTCTGTGCAGTGTCGTGCTCTTCTTGGCAGGCCTTTGCAATCCCAATTATCCCTGGAGCTGTGGGCTTTCTGGTTCTCCGGACCCTAACCCTAACCCTAACCCTAGAAGTTGCCAACCGCGGTTTCCGGCCACGGCCCCCCCTGGGTTCTGGCTAGGAAAGCAGGGGAAGGAGCCATGTCTGTGCAGTGTCGTGCTCCTCTTGGCAGGCCTTTGCAATCCCAATTATCCCTGGAGCTGTGGGCTTTCTGGTTCTCCGGACCCTAACCCTAACCCTAACCCTAGAAGTTGCCGACCACGGTTTCCGGCCACGGCCCCCCCTGGGTTCTGGCTAGGAAAGCTGGGGAAGGAGCCATGTCGGTGCAGTGTCGTGCTCCTCTTGGCAGGCCTTTGCAATCCCAATTATCCCTGGAGCTGTGGGCTTTCTGGTTCTCCGGACCCTAACCCTAACCCTAACCCTAGAAGTTGCCGACCGCGGTTTCCGGCCACGGCCCCCCCTGGGTTCTGGCTAGGAAAGCAGGGGAAGGAGCCATGTCGGTGCAGTGTCGTGCTCCTCTTGGCAGGCCTTTGCAATCCCAATTATCCCTGGAGCTGTGGGCTTTCTGGTTCTCCGGACCCTAACCCTAACCCTAACCCTAGAAGTTGCCGACCGCGGTTTCCGGCCACGGCCCCCCCTGGGTTCTGGCTAGGAAAGCTGGGGAAGGAGCCATGTCGGTGCAGTGTCGTGCTCCTCTTGGCAGGCCTTTGCAATCCCAATTATCCCTGGAGCTGTGGGCTTTCTGGTTCTCCGGACCCTAACCCTAACCCTAGAAGTTGCCGACCGCGGTTTCCGGCCACGGCCCCCCCTGGGTTCTGGCTAGGAAAGCTGGGGAAGGAGCCATGTCGGTGCAGTGTCGTGCTCCTCTTGGCAGGCCTTTGCAATCCCAATTATCCCTGGAGCTGTGGGCTTTCTGGTTCTCCGGACCCTAACCCTAACCCTAACCCTAGAAGTTGCCGACCACGGTTTCCGGCCACGGCACCCCCTGGGTTCTGGCTAGGAAAGCAGGGGAAGGAGCCATGTCTGTGCAGTGTCGTGCTCCTCTTGGCAGGCCTTTGCAATCCCAATTATCCCTGGAGCTGTGGGCTTTCTGGTTCTCCGGACCCTAACCCTAACCCTAACCCTAGAAGTTGCCGACCGCGGTTTCCGGCCACGGCCCCCCCTGGGTTCTGGCTAGGAAAGCAGGGGAAGGAGCCATGTCTGTGCAGTGTCGTGCTCTTCTTGGCAGGCCTTTGCAATCCCAATTATCCCTGGAGCTGTGGGCTTTCTGGTTCTCCGGACCCTAACCCTAACCCTAACCCTAGAAGTTGCCAACCGCGGTTTCCGGCCACGGCCCCCCCTGGGTTCTGGCTAGGAAAGCAGGGGAAGGAGCCATGTCTGTGCAGTGTCGTGCTCCTCTTGGCAGGCCTTTGCAATCCCAATTATCCCTGGAGCTGTGGGCTTTCTGGTTCTCCGGACCCTAACCCTAACCCTAACCCTAGAAGTTGCCGACCACGGTTTCCGGCCACGGCCCCCCCTGGGTTCTGGCTAGGAAAGCTGGGGAAGGAGCCATGTCGGTGCAGTGTCGTGCTCCTCTTGGCAGGCCTTTGCAATCCCAATTATCCCTGGAGCTGTGGGCTTTCTGGTTCTCCGGACCCTAACCCTAACCCTAACCCTAGAAGTTGCCGACCGCGGTTTCCGGCCACGGCCCCCCCTGGGTTCTGGCTAGGAAAGCAGGGGAAGGAGCCATGTCGGTGCAGTGTCGTGCTCCTCTTGGCAGGCCTTTGCAATCCCAATTATCCCTGGAGCTGTGGGCTTTCTGGTTCTCCGGACCCTAACCCTAACCCTAACCCTAGAAGTTGCCGACCGCGGTTTCCGGCCACGGCCCCCCCTGGGTTCTGGCTAGGAAAGCTGGGGAAGGAGCCATGTCGGTGCAGTGTCGTGCTCCTCTTGGCAGGCCTTTGCAATCCCAATTATCCCTGGAGCTGTGGGCTTTCTGGTTCTCCGGACCCTAACCCTAACCCTAACCCTAGAAGTTGCCGACCGCGGTTTCCGGCCACGGCCCCCCCTGGGTTCTGGCTAGGAAAGCAGGGGAAGGAGCCATGTCTGTGCAGTGTCGTGCTCCTCTTGGCAGGCCTTTGCAATCCCAATTATCCCTGGAGCTGTGGGCTTTCTGGTTCTCCGGACCCTAACCCTAACCCTAACCCTAGAAGTTGCCGACCGCGGTTTCCGGCCACGGCCCCCCCTGGGTTCTGGCTAGGAAAGCAGGGGAAGGAGCCATGTCTGTGCAGTGTCGTGCTCCTCTTGGCAGGCCTTTGCAATCCCAATTATCCCTGGAGCTGTGGGCTTTCTGGTTCTCCGGACCCTAACCCTAACCCTAACCCTAGAAGTTGCCGACCGCGGTTTCCGGCCACGGCCCCCCCTGGGTTCTGGCTAGGAAAGCTGGGGAAGGAGGCATGTCGGTGCAGTGTCGTGCTCCTCTTGGCAGGCCTTTGCAATCCCAATTATCCCTGGAGCTGTGGGCTTTCTGGTTCTCCAGACCCTAACCCTAACCCTAACCCTAGAAGTTGCCGACTGCGGTTTCCGGCCACGGCCCCCCCTGGGTTCTGGCTAGGAAAGCTGGGGAAGGAGCCATGTCTGTGCAGTGTCGTGCTCCTCTTGGCAGGCCTTTGCAATCCCAATTATCCCTGGAGCTGTGGGCTTTCTGGTTCTCCGGACCCTAACCCTAACCCTAACCCTAGAAGTTGCCGACCGCGGTTTCCGGCCACGGCCCCCCCTGGGTTCTGGCTAGGAAAGCTGGGGAAGGAGCCATGTCGGTGCAGTGTCGTGCTCCTCTTGGCAGGCCTTTGCAATCCCAATTATCCCTGGAGCTGTGGGCTTTCTGGTTCTCCGGACCCTAACCCTAACCCTAACCCTAGAAGTTGCCGACCGCGGTTTCCGGCCACGGCCCCCCCTGGGTTCTGGCTAGGAAAGCTGGGGAAGGAGCCATGTCGGTGCAGTGTCGTGCTCCTCTTGGCAGGCCTTTGCAATCCCAATTATCCCTGGAGCTGTGGGCTTTCTGGTTCTCCGGACCCTAACCCTAACCCTAACCCTAGAAGTTGCCGACCGCGGTTTCCGGCCACGGCCCCCCATGGGTTCTGGCTAGGAAAGCAGGGGAAGGAGCCATGTCTGTGCAGTGTCGTGCTCCTCTTGGCAGGCCTTTGCAATCCCAATTATCCCTGGAGCTGTGGGCTTTCTGGTTCTCCGGACCCTAACCCTAACCCTAACCCTAGAAGTTGCCGACCGCGGTTTCCGGCCACGGCCCCCCCTGGGTTCTGGCTAGGAAAGCAGGGGAAGGAGCCATGTCGGTGCAGTGTCGTGCTCCTCTTGGCAGGCCTTTGCAATCCCAATTATCCCTGGAGCTGTGGGCTTTCTGGTTCTCCGGACCCTAACCCTAACCCTAACCCTAGAAGTTGCCGACCGCGGTTTCCGGCCACGGCCCCCCCTGGGTTCTGGCTAGGAAAGCAGGGGAAGGAGCCATTTCTGTGCAGTGTCGTGCTCCTCTTGGCAGGCCTTTGCAATCCCAATTATCCCTGGAGCTGTGGGCTTTCTGGTTCTCCGGACCCTAACCCTAACCCTAACCCTAGAAGTTGCCGACCGCGGTTTCTGGCCACGGCCCCCCCTGGGTTCTGGCTAGGAAAGCTGGGGAAGGAGCCATGTCTGTGCAGTGTCGTGCTCCTCTTGGCAGGCCTTTGCAATCCCAATTATCCCTGGAGCTGTGGGCTTTCTGGTTCTCCGGACCCTAACCCTAACACTAACCCTAGAAGTTGCCGACCGCGGTTTCCGGCCACGGCCCCCCCTGGGTTCTGGCTAGGAAAGCAGGGGAAGGAGCCATGTCGGTGCAGTGTCGTGCTCCTCTTGGCAGGCCTTTGCAATCCCAATTATCCCTGGAGCTGTGGGCTTTCTGGTTCTCCGGACCCTAACCCTAACCCTAACCCTAGAAGTTGCCGACCGCGGTTTCCGGCCACGGCCCCCCCTGGGTTCTGGCTAGGAAAGCAGGGGAAGGAGCCATGTCTGTGCAGTGTCGTGCTCCTCTTGGCAGGCCTTTGCAATCCCAATTATCCCTGGAGCTGTGGGCTTTCTGGTTCTCCGGACCCTAACCCTAACCCTAACCCTAGAAGTTGCCGACCGCGGTTTCCGGCCACGGCCCCCCCTGAGTTCTGGCTAGGAAAGCAGGGGAAGGAGCCATGTCTGTGCAGTGTCGTGCTCCTCTTGGCAGGCCTTTGCAATCCCAATTATCCCTGGAGCTGTGGGCTTTCTGGTTCTCCGGACCCTAACCCTAACCCTAACCCTAGAAGTTGCCGACCGCGGTTTCCGGCCACGGCCCCCCCTGGGTTCTGGCTAGGAAAGCAGGGGAAGGAGCCATGTCTGTGCAGTGTCGTGCTCCTCTTGGCAGGCCTTTGCAATCCCAATTATCCCTGGAGCTGTGGGCTTTCTGGTTCTCCGGACCCTAACCCTAACCCTAACCCTAGAAGTTGCCGACCGCGGTTTCCGGCCACGGCCCCCCCTGGGTTCTGGCTAGGAAAGCTGGGGAAGGAGGCATGTCGGTGCAGTGTCGTGCTCCTCTTGGCAGGCCTTTGCAATCCCAATTATCCCTGGAGCTGTGGGCTTTCTGGTTCTCCGGACCCTAACCCTAACCCTAACCCTAGAAGTTGCCGACCGCGGTTTCCGGCCACGGCCCCCCCTGGGTTCTGGCTAGGAAAGCAGGGGAAGGAGGCATGTCGGTGCAGTGTCGTGCTCCTCTTGGCAGGCCTTTGCAATCCCAATTATCCCTGGAGCTGTGGGCTTTCTGGTTCTCCGGACCCTAACCCTAACCCTAACCCTAGAAGTTGCCGACTGCGGTTTCCGGCCACGGCCCCCCCTGGGTTCTGGCTAGGAAAGCTGGGGAAGGACCCATGTCTGTGCAGTGTCCTGCTCCTCTTGGCAGGCCTTTGCAATCCCAATTATCCCTGGAGCTGTGGGCTTTCTGGTTCTCCGGACCCTAACCCTAACCCTAACCCTAGAAGTTGCCGACCGCGGTTTCCGGCCACGGCCCCCCCTGGGTTCTGGCTAGGAAAGCAGGGGAAGGGGCCATGTCTCTGCAGTGTCGTGCTCCTCTTGGCAGGCCTTTGCAATCCCAATTATCCCTGGAGCTGTGGGCTTTCTGGTTCTCCGGACCCTAACCCTAACCCTAACCCTAGAAGTTGCCGACCGCGGTTTCCGGCCACGGCCCCCCCTGGGTTCTGGCTAGGAAAGCTGGGGAAGGAGCCATGTCGGTGCAGTGTCGTGCTCCTCTTGGCAGGCCTTTGCAATCCCAATTATCCCTGGAGCTGTGGGCTTTCTGGTTCTCCGGACCCTAACCCTAACCCTAACCCTAGAAGTTGCCGACCGCGGTTTCCGGCCACGGCCCCCCCTGGGTTCTGGCTAGGAAAGCAGGGGAAGGAGCCATGTCTGTGCAGTGTCGTGCTCCTCTTGGCAGGCCTTTGCAATCCCAATTATCCCTGGAGCTGTGGGCTTTCTGGTTCTCCGGACCCTAACCCTAACCCTAACCCTAGAAGTTGCCGACCGCGGTTTCCGGCCACGGCCCCCCCTGGGTTCTGGCTAGGAAAGCAGGGGAAGGAGCCATGTCGGTGCAGTGTCGTGCTCCTCTTGGCAGGCCTTTGCAATCCCAATTATCCCTGGAGCTGTGGGCTTTCTGGTTCTCCGGACCCTAACCCTAACCCTAACCCTAGAAGTTGCCGACCGCGGTTTCCGGCCACGGCCCCCCCTGGGTTCTGGCTAGGAAAGCAGGGGAAGGAGCCATTTCTGTGCAGTGTCGTGCTCCTCTTGGCAGGCCTTTGCAATCCCAATTATCCCTGGAGCTGTGGGCTTTCTGGTTCTCCGGACCCTAACCCTAACCCTAACCCTAGAAGTTGCCGACCGCGGTTTCCGGCCACGGCCCCCCCTGGGTTCTGGCTAGGAAAGCTGGGGAAGGAGCCATGTCTGTGCAGTGTCGTGCTCCTCTTGGCAGGCCTTTGCAATCCCAATTATCCCTGGAGCTGTGGGCTTTCTGGTTCTCCGGACCCTAACCCTAACACTAACCCTAGAAGTTGCCGACCGCGGTTTCCGGCCACGGCCCCCCCTGGGTTCTGGCTAGGAAAGCAGGGGAAGGAGCCATGTCGGTGCAGTGTCGTGCTCCTCTTGGCAGGCCTTTGCAATCCCAATTATCCCTGGAGCTGTGGGCTTTCTGGTTCTCCGGACCCTAACCCTAACCCTAACCCTAGAAGTTGCCGACCGCGGTTTCCGGCCACGGCCCCCCCTGGGTTCTGGCTAGGAAAGCAGGGGAAGGAGCCATGTCTGTGCAGTGTCGTGCTCCTCTTGGCAGGCCTTTGCAATCCCAATTATCCCTGGAGCTGTGGGCTTTCTGGTTCTCCGGACCCTAACCCTAACCCTAACCCTAGAAGTTGCCGACCGCGGTTTCCGGCCACGGCCCCCCCTGAGTTCTGGCTAGGAAAGCAGGGGAAGGAGCCATGTCTGTGCAGTGTCGTGCTCCTCTTGGCAGGCCTTTGCAATCCCAATTATCCCTGGAGCTGTGGGCTTTCTGGTTCTCCGGACCCTAACCCTAACCCTAACCCTAGAAGTTGCCGACCGCGGTTTCCGGCCACGGCCCCCCCTGGGTTCTGGCTAGGAAAGCAGGGGAAGGAGCCATGTCTGTGCAGTGTCGTGCTCCTCTTGGCAGGCCTTTGCAATCCCAATTATCCCTGGAGCTGTGGGCTTTCTGGTTCTCCGGACCCTAACCCTAACCCTAACCCTAGAAGTTGCCGACCGCGGTTTCCGGCCACGGCCCCCCCTGGGTTCTGGCTAGGAAAGCTGGGGAAGGAGGCATGTCGGTGCAGTGTCGTGCTCCTCTTGGCAGGCCTTTGCAATCCCAATTATCCCTGGAGCTGTGGGCTTTCTGGTTCTCCGGACCCTAACCCTAACCCTAACCCTAGAAGTTGCCGACCGCGGTTTCCGGCCACGGCCCCCCCTGGGTTCTGGCTAGGAAAGCAGGGGAAGGAGCCATGTCGGTGCAGTGTCGTGCTCCTCTTGGCAGGCCTTTGCAATCCCAATTATCCCTGGAGCTGTGGGCTTTCTGGTTCTCCGGACCCTAACCCTAACCCTAACCCTAGAAGTTGCCGACTGCGGTTTCCGGCCACGGCCCCCCCTGGGTTCTGGCTAGGAAAGCTGGGGAAGGACCCATGTCTGTGCAGTGTCGTGCTCCTCTTGGCAGGCCTTTGCAATCCCAATTATCCCTGGAGCTGTGGGCTTTCTGGTTCTCCGGACCCTAACCCTAACCCTAACCCTAGAAGTTGCCGACCGCGGTTTCCGGCCACGGCCCCCCCTGGGTTCTGGCTAGGAAAGCAGGGGAAGGGGCCATGTCTCTGCAGTGTCGTGCTCCTCTTGGCAGGCCTTTGCAATCCCAATTATCCCTGGAGCTGTGGGCTTTCTGGTTCTCCGGACCCTAACCCTAACCCTAACCCTAGAAGTTGCCAACCGCGGTTTCCGGCCACGGCCCCCCCTGGGTTCTGGCTAGGAAAGCTGGGGAAGGAGCCATGTCGGTGCAGTGTCGTGCTCCTCTTGGCCGGCCTTTGCAATCCCAATTATCCCTGGAGCTGTGGGCTTTCTGGTTCTCCGGACCCTAACCCTAACCCTAACCCTAGAAGTTGCCGACCGCGGTTTCCGGCCACGGCCCCCCCTGGGTTCTGGCTAGGAAAGCTGGGGAAGGAGCCATGTCTGTGCAGTGTCGTGCTCCTCTTGGCAGGCCTTTGCAATCCCAATTATCCCTGGAGCTGTGGGCTTTCTGGTTCTCCGGACCCTAACCCTAACCCTAACCCTAGAAGTTGCCGACTGCGGTTTCCGGCCACGGCCCCCCCTGGGTTCTGGCTAGGAAAGCTGGGGAAGGAGCCATGTCTGTGCAGTGTCGTGCTCCTCTTGGCAGGCCTTTGCAATCCCAATTATCCCTGGAGCTGTGGGCTTTCTGGTTCTCCGGACCCTAACCCTAACCCTAGAAGTTGCCGACCGCGGTTTCCGGCCACGGCCCCCCCTGGGTTCTGGCTAGGAAAGCAGGGGAAGGGGCCATGTCTCTGCAGTGTCGTGCTCCTCTTGGCAGGCCTTTGCAATCCCAATTATCCCTGGAGCTGTGGGCTTTCTGGTTCTCCGGACCCTAACCCTAACCCTAGAAGTTGCCGACCGCGGTTTCCGGCCACGGCCCCCCCTGGGTTCTGGCTAGGAAAGCTGGGGAAGGAGGCATGTCGGTGCAGTGTCGTGCTCCTCTTGGCAGGCCTTTGCAATCCCAATTATCCCTGGAGCTGTGGGCTTTCTGGTTCTCCGGACCCTAACCCTAACCCTAACACTAGAAGTTGCCGACCGCGGTTTCCGGCCACGGCCCCCCCTGGGTTCTGGCTAGGAAAGCTGGGGAAGGAGGCATGTCGGTGCAGTGTCGTGCTCCTCTTGGCAGGCCTTTGCAATCCCAATTATCCCTGGAGCTGTGGGCTTTCTGGTTCTCCGGACCCTAACCCTAACCCTAACCCTAGAAGTTGCCGACCGCGGTTTCCGGCCACGGCCCCCCCTGGGTTCTGGCTAGGAAAGCAGGGGAAGGAGCCATGTCGGTGCAGTGTCGTGCTCCTCTTGGCAGGCCTTTGCAATCCCAATTATCCCTGGAGCTGTGGGCTTTCTGGTTCTCCGGACCCTAACCCTAACCCTAGAAGTTGCCGACCGCGGTTTCCGGCCACGGCCCCCCCTGGGTTCTGGCTAGGAAAGCAGGGGAAGGAGCCATGTCTGTGCAGTGTCGTGCTCCTCTTGGCAGGCCTTTGCAATCCCAATTATCCCTGGAGCTGTGGGCTTTCTGGTTCTCCGGACCCTAACCCTAACCCTAACCCTAGAAGTTGCCGACCGCGGTTTCCGGCCACGGCCCCCCCGGGTTCTGGCTAGGAAAGCAGGGGAAGGAGCCATGTCGGTGCAGTGTCGTGCTCCTCTTGGCAGGCCTTTGCAATCCCAATTATCCCTGGAGCTGTGGGCTTTCTGGTTCTCCGGACCCTAACCCTAACCCTAACCCTAGAAGTTGCCGACCGCGGTTTCCGGCCACGGCCCCCCCTGGGTTCTGGCTAGGAAAGCTGGGGAAGGAGCCATGTCGGTGCAGTGTCGTGCTCCTCTTGGCCGGCCTTTGCAATCCCAATTATCCCTGGAGCTGTGGGCTTTCTGGTTCTCCGGACCCTAACCCTAACCCTAACCCTAACCCTAGAAGTTGCCGACCGCGGTTTCCGGCCACGGCCCCCCCTGGGTTCTGGCTAGGAAAGCTGGGGAAGGAGCCATGTCGGTGCAGTGTCGTGCTCCTCTTGGCAGGCCTTTGCAATCCCAATTATCCCTGGAGCTGTGGGCTTTCTGGTTCTCCGGACCCTAACCCTAACCCTAACCCTAGAAGTTGCCGACCGCGGTTTCCGGCCACGGCCCCCCCTGGGTTCTGGCTAGGAAAGCTGGGGAAGGAGCCATGTCGGTGCAGTGTCGTGCTCCTCTTGGCCGGCCTTTGCAATCCCAATTATCCCTGGAGCTGTGGGCTTTCTGGTTCTCCGGACCCTAACCCTAACCCTAACCCTAGAAGTTGCCGACCGCGGTTTCCGGCCACGGCCCCCCCTGGGTTCTGGCTAGGAAAGCTGGGGAAGGAGCCATGTCGGTGCAGTGTCGTGCTCCTCTTGGCAGGCCTTTGCAATCCCAATTATCCCTGGAGCTGTGGGCTTTCTGGTTCTCCGGACCCTAACCCTAACCCTAACCCTAGAAGTTGCCGACCGCGGTTTCCGGCCACGGCCCCCCCGGGTTCTGGCTAGGAAAGCTGGGGAAGGAGCCATGTCGGTGCAGTGTCGTGCTCCTCTTGGCAGGCCTTTGCAATCCCAATTATCCCTGGAGCTGTGGGCTTTCTGGTTCTCCGGACCCTAACCCTAACCCTAACCCTAGAAGTTGCCGACCGCGGTTTCCGGCCACGGCCCCCCCTGGGTTCTGGCTAGGAAAGCTGGGGAAGGAGCCATGTCGGTGCAGTGTCGTGCTCCTCTTGGCCGGCCTTTGCAATCCCAATTATCCCTGGAGCTGTGGGCTTTCTGGTTCTCCGGACCCTAACCCTAACCCTAACCCTAGAAGTTGCCGACCGCGGTTTCCGGCCACGGCCCCCCCTGGGTTCTGGCTAGGAAAGCTGGGGAAGGAGCCATGTCGGTGCAGTGTCGTGCTCCTCTTGGCAGGCCTTTGCAATCCCAATTATCCCTGGAGCTGTGGGCTTTCTGGTTCTCCGGACCCTAACCCTAACCCTAGAAGTTGCCGACCACGGTTTCCGGCCACGGCCCCCCCTGGGTTCTGGCTAGGAAAGCAGGGGAAGGAGCCATGTCTGTGCAGTGTCGTGCTCCTCTTGGCAGGCCTTTGCAATCCCAATTATCCCTGGAGCTGTGGGCTTTCTGGTTCTCCGGACCCTAACCCTAACCCTAACCCTAGAAGTTGCTGACCGCGGTTTCCGGCCACGGCCCCCCCTGGGTTCTGGCTAGGAAAGCTGGGGAAGGAGCCATGTCGGTGCAGTGTCGTGCTCCTCTTGGCAGGCCTTTGCAATCCCAATTATCCCTGGAGCTGTGGGCTTTCTGGTTCTCCGGACCCTAACCCTAACCCTAACCCTAGAAGTTGCCGACCGCGGTTTCCGGCCACGGCCCCCCCTGGGTTCTGGCTAGGAAAGCAGGGGAAGGAGCCATGTCTGTGCAGTGTCGTGCTCCTCTTGGCAGGCCTTTGCAATCCCAATTATCCCTGGAGCTGTGGGCTTTCTGGTTCTCCGGACCCTAACCCTAACCCTAACCCTAGAAGTTGCCGACCGCGGTTTCCGGCCACGGCCCCCCCTGGGTTCTGGCTAGGAAAGCAGGGGAAGGAGCCATGTCTGTGCAGTGTCGTGCTCCTCTTGGCAGGCCTTTGCAATCCCAATTATCCCTGGAGCTGTGGGCTTTCTGGTTCTCCGGACCCTAACCCTAACCCTAACCCTAGAAGTTGCCGACCGCGGTTTCCGGCCACGGCCCCCCCCTGGGTTCTGGCTAGGAAAGCAGGGGAAGGAGCCATGTCTGTGCAGTGTCGTGCTCCTCTTGGCAGGCCTTTGCAATCCCAATTATCCCTGGAGCTGTGGGCTTTCTGGTTCTCCGGACCCTAACCCTAACCCTAACCCTAGAAGTTGCCGACCGCGGTTTCCGGCCACGGCCCCCCCTGGGTTCTGGCTAGGAAAGCAGGGGAAGGAGGCATGTCGGTGCAGTGTCGTGCTCCTCTTGGCAGGCCTTTGCAATCCCAATTATCCCTGGAGCTGTGGGCTTTCTGGTTCTCCGGACCCTAACCCTAACCCTAACCCTAGAAGTTGCCGAGCGCGGTTTCCGGCCACGGCCCCCCCTGGGTTCTGGCTAGGAAAGCTGGGGAAGGAGGCATGTCGGTGCAGTGTCGTGCTCCTCTTGGCAGGCCTTTGCAATCCCAATTATCCCTGGAGCTGTGGGCTTTCTGGTTCTCCGGACCCTAACCCTAACCCTAACCCTAGAAGTTGCCGACCGCGGTTTCCGGCCACGGCCCCCCCTGGGTTCTGGCTAGGAAAGCAGGGGAAGGAGCCATGTCGGTGCAGTGTCGTGCTCCTCTTGGCAGGCCTTTGCAATCCCAATTATCCCTGGAGCTGTGGGCTTTCTGGTTCTCCGGACCCTAACCCTAACCCTAGAAGTTGCCGACCGCGGTTTCCGGCCACGGCCCCCCCTGGGTTCTGGCTAGGAAAGCAGGGGAAGGAGCCATGTCTGTGCAGTGTCGTGCTCCTCTTGGCAGGCCTTTGCAATCCCAATTATCCCTGGAGCTGTGGGCTTTCTGGTTCTCCGGACCCTAACCCTAACCCTAACCCTAGAAGTTGCCGACCGCGGTTTCCGGCCACGGCCCCCCCGGGTTCTGGCTAGGAAAGCTGGGGAAGGAGCCATGTCGGTGCAGTGTCGTGCTCCTCTTGGCAGGCCTTTGCAATCCCAATTATCCCTGGAGCTGTGGGCTTTCTGGTTCTCCGGACCCTAACCCTAACCCTAACCCTAGAAGTTGCCGACCGCGGTTTCCGGCCACGGCCCCCCCTGGGTTCTGGCTAGGAAAGCTGGGGAAGGAGCCATGTCGGTGCAGTGTCGTGCTCCTCTTGGCAGGCCTTTGCAATCCCAATTATCCCTGGAGCTGTGGGCTTTCTGGTTCTCCGGACCCTAACCCTAACCCTAACCCTAGAAGTTGCCGACCGCGGTTTCCGGCCACGGCCCCCCCTGGGTTCTGGCTAGGAAAGCTGGGGAAGGAGCCATGTCGGTGCAGTGTCGTGCTCCTCTTGGCAGGCCTTTGCAATCCCAATTATCCCTGGAGCTGTGGGCTTTCTGGTTCTCCGGACCCTAACCCTAACCCTAACCCTAGAAGTTGCCGACCGCGGTTTCCGGCCACGGCCCCCCCTGGGTTCTGGCTAGGAAAGCAGGGGAAGGAGCCATGTCTGTGCAGTGTCGTGCTCCTCTTGGCAGGCCTTTGCAATCCCAATTATCCCTGGAGCTGTGGGCTTTCTGGTTCTCCGGACCCTAACCCTAACCCTAGAAGTTGCCGACCGCGGTTTCCGGCCACGGCCCCCCCGGGGTTCTGGCTAGGAAAGCTGGGGAAGGAGCCATGTCTGTGCAGTGTCGTGCTCCTCTTGGCAGGCCTTTGCAATCCCAATTATCCCTGGAGCTGTGGGCTTTCTGGTTCTCCGGACCCTAACCCTAACCCTAGAAGTTGCCGACCGCGGTTTCCGGCCACGGCCCCCCCTGGGTTCTGGCTAGGAAAGCATGGGAAGGAGCCATGTCTGTGCAGTGTCGTGCTCCTCTTGGCAGGCCTTTGCAATCCCAATTATCCCTGGAGCTGTGGGCTTTCTGGTTCTCCGGACCCTAACCCTAACCCTAACCCTAGAAGTTGCCGACCGCGGTTTCCGGCCACGGCCCCCCCTGGGTTCTGGCTAGGAAAGCTGGGGAAGGAGCCATGTCGGTGCAGTGTCGTGCTCCTCTTGGCAGGCCTTTGCAATCCCAATTATCCCTGGAGCTGTGGGCTTTCTGGTTCTCCGGACCCTAACCCTAACCCTAACCCTAGAAGTTGCCGACCGCGGTTTCCGGCCACGGCCCCCCCTGGGTTCTGGTTAGGAAAGCTGGGGAAGGAGGCATGTCGGTGCAGTGTCGTGCTCCTCTTGGCAGGCCTTTGCAATCCCAATTATCCCTGGAGCTGTGGGCTTTCTGGTTCTCCGGACCCTAACCCTAACCCTAACCCTAGAAGTTGCCGACCGCGGTTTCCGGCCACGGCCCCCCCTGGGTTCTGGCTAGGAAAGCAGGGGAAGGAGCCATGTCTGTGCAGTGTCGTGCTCCTCTTGGCAGGCCTTTGCAATCCCAATTATCCCTGGAGCTGTGGGCTTTCTGGTTCTCCGGACCCTAACCCTAACCCTAACCCTAGAAGTTGCCGACCGCGGTTTCCGGCCACGGCCCCCCCTGGGTTCTGGCTAGGAAAGCAGGGGAAGGGGCCATGTCTCTGCAGTGTCGTGCTCCTCTTGGCAGGCCTTTGCAATCCCAATTATCCCTGGAGCTGTGGGCTTTCTGGTTCTCCGGACCCTAACCCTAACCCTAACCCTAGAAGTTGCCAACCGCGGTTTCCGGCCACGGCCCCCCCTGGGTTCTGGCTAGGAAAGCTGGGGAAGGAGCCATGTCGGTGCAGTGTCGTGCTCCTCTTGGCCGGCCTTTGCAATCCCAATTATCCCTGGAGCTGTGGGCTTTCTGGTTCTCCGGACCCTAACCCTAACCCTAACCCTAGAAGTTGCCGACCGCGGTTTCCGGCCACGGCCCCCCCTGGGTTCTGGCTAGGAAAGCTGGGGAAGGAGCCATGTCTGTGCAGTGTCGTGCTCCTCTTGGCAGGCCTTTGCAATCCCAATTATCCCTGGAGCTGTGGGCTTTCTGGTTCTCCGGACCCTAACCCTAACCCTAACCCTAGAAGTTGCCGACCGCGGTTTCCGGCCACGGCCCCCCCTGAGTTCTGGCTAGGAAAGCAGGGGAAGGAGGCATGTCGGTGCAGTGTCGTGCTCCTCTTGGCAGGCCTTTGCAATCCCAATTATCCCTGGAGCTGTGGGCTTTCTGGTTCTCCGGACCCTAACCCTAACCCTAACCCTAGAAGTTGCCGACTGCGGTTTCCGGCCACGGCCCCCCCTGGGTTCTGGCTAGGAAAGCTGGGGAAGGAGCCATGTCTGTGCAGTGTCGTGC
This sequence comes from Rhynochetos jubatus, assembly GCA_027574665.1. Lineage (NCBI taxonomy): Eukaryota > Metazoa > Chordata > Aves > Eurypygiformes > Rhynochetidae > Rhynochetos > Rhynochetos jubatus. The sequence continues at coordinate 7,760,524 of CM050661.1, forward strand.
TCCTCTTGGCAGGCCTTTGCAATCCCAATTATCCCTGGAGCTGTGGGCTTTCTGGTTCTCCGGACCCTAACCCTAACCCTAGAAGTTGCCGACCGCGGTTTCCGGCCACGGCCCCCCCTGGGTTCTGGCTAGGAAAGCAGGGGAAGGGGCCATGTCTCTGCAGTGTCGTGCTCCTCTTGGCAGGCCTTTGCAATCCCAATTATCCCTGGAGCTGTGGGCTTTCTGGTTCTCCGGACCCTAACCCTAACCCTAACCCTAGAAGTTGCCAACCGCGGTTTCCGGCCACGGCCCCCGCTGGGTTCTGGCTAGGAAAGCTGGGGAAGGAGCCATGTCGGTGCAGTGTCGTGCTCCTCTTGGCCGGCCTTTGCAATCCCAATTATCCCTGGAGCTGTGGGCTTTCTGGTTCTCCGGACCCTAACCCTAACCCTAACCCTAGAAGTTGCCGACCGCGGTTTCCGGCCACGGCCCCCCCTGGGTTCTGGCTAGGAAAGCTGGGGAAGGAGCCATGTCGGTGCAGTGTCGTGCTCCTCTTGGCAGGCCTTTGCAATCCCAATTATCCCTGGAGCTGTGGGCTTTCTGGTTCTCCGGACCCTAACCCTAACCCTAGAAGTTGCCGACCACGGTTTCCGGCCACGGCCCCCCCTGGGTTCTGGCTAGGAAAGCAGGGGAAGGAGCCATGTCTGTGCAGTGTCGTGCTCCTCTTGGCAGGCCTTTGCAATCCCAATTATCCCTGGAGCTGTGGGCTTTCTGGTTCTCCGGACCCTAACCCTAACCCTAACCCTAGAAGTTGCTGACCGCGGTTTCCGGCCACGGCCCCCCCTGGGTTCTGGCTAGGAAAGCTGGGGAAGGAGCCATGTCGGTGCAGTGTCGTGCTCCTCTTGGCAGGCCTTTGCAATCCCAATTATCCCTGGAGCTGTGGGCTTTCTGGTTCTCCGGACCCTAACCCTAACCCTAACCCTAGAAGTTGCCGACCGCGGTTTCCGGCCACGGCCCCCCCTGGGTTCTGGCTAGGAAAGCAGGGGAAGGAGCCATGTCTGTGCAGTGTCGTGCTCCTCTTGGCAGGCCTTTGCAATCCCAATTATCCCTGGAGCTGTGGGCTTTCTGGTTCTCCGGACCCTAACCCTAACCCTAACCCTAGAAGTTGCCGACCGCGGTTTCCGGCCACGGCCCCCCCTGGGTTCTGGCTAGGAAAGCAGGGGAAGGAGCCATGTCTGTGCAGTGTCGTGCTCCTCTTGGCAGGCCTTTGCAATCCCAATTATCCCTGGAGCTGTGGGCTTTCTGGTTCTCCGGACCCTAACCCTAACCCTAACCCTAGAAGTTGCCGACCGCGGTTTCCGGCCACGGCCCCCCCCGGGGTTCTGGCTAGGAAAGCTGGGGAAGGAGCCATGTCTGTGCAGTGTCGTGCTCCTCTTGGCAGGCCTTTGCAATCCCAATTATCCCTGGAGCTGTGGGCTTTCTGGTTCTCCGGACCCTAACCCTAACCCTAACCCTAGAAGTTGCCGACCGCGGTTTCCGGCCACGGCCCCCCCTGGGTTCTGGCTAGGAAAGCTGGGGAAGGAGCCATGTCGGTGCAGTGTCGTGCTCCTCTTGGCAGGCCTTTGCAATCCCAATTATCCCTGGAGCTGTGGGCTTTCTGGTTCTCCGGACCCTAACCCTAACCCTAACCCTAGAAGTTGCCGACCGCGGTTTCCGGCCACGGCCCCCCCTGGGTTCTGGCTAGGAAAGCTGGGGAAGGAGGCATGTCGGTGCAGTGTCGTGCTCCTCTTGGCAGGCCTTTGCAATCCCAATTATCCCTGGAGCTGTGGGCTTTCTGGTTCTCCGGACCCTAACCCTAACCCTAACCCTAGAAGTTGCCGACCGCGGTTTCCGGCCACGGCCCCCCCTGGGTTCTGGCTAGGAAAGCAGGGGAAGGAGCCATGTCGGTGCAGTGTCGTGCTCCTCTTGGCAGGCCTTTGCAATCCCAATTATCCCTGGAGCTGTGGGCTTTCTGGTTCTCCGGACCCTAACCCTAACCCTAGAAGTTGCCGACCGCGGTTTCCGGCCACGGCCCCCCCTGGGTTCTGGCTAGGAAAGCAGGGGAAGGAGCCATGTCTGTGCAGTGTCGTGCTCCTCTTGGCAGGCCTTTGCAATCCCAATTATCCCTGGAGCTGTGGGCTTTCTGGTTCTCCGGACCCTAACCCTAACCCTAACCCTAGAAGTTGCCGACCGCGGTTTCCGGCCACGGCCCCCCCTGGGTTCTGGCTAGGAAAGCAGGGGAAGGAGCCATGTCGGTGCAGTGTCGTGCTCCTCTTGGCAGGCCTTTGCAATCCCAATTATCCCTGGAGCTGTGGGCTTTCTGGTTCTCCGGACCCTAACCCTAACCCTAACCCTAGAAGTTGCCGACCGCGGTTTCCGGCCACGGCCCCCCCTGGGTTCTGGCTAGGAAAGCTGGGGAAGGAGCCATGTCGGTGCAGTGTCGTGCTCCTCTTGGCAGGCCTTTGCAATCCCAATTATCCCTGGAGCTGTGGGCTTTCTGGTTCTCCGGACCCTAACCCTAACCCTAACCCTAGAAGTTGCCGACCGCGGTTTCCGGCCACGGCCCCCCCTGGGTTCTGGCTAGGAAAGCTGGGGAAGGAGCCATGTCGGTGCAGTGTCGTGCTCCTCTTGGCAGGCCTTTGCAATCCCAATTATCCCTGGAGCTGTGGGCTTTCTGGTTCTCCGGACCCTAACCCTAACCCTAACCCTAGAAGTTGCCGACCGCGGTTTCCGGCCACGGCCCCCCCTGGGTTCTGGCTAGGAAAGCAGGGGAAGGAGCCATGTCTGTGCAGTGTCGTGCTCCTCTTGGCAGGCCTTTGCAATCCCAATTATCCCTGGAGCTGTGGGCTTTCTGGTTCTCCGGACCCTAACCCTAACCCTAGAAGTTGCCGACCGCGGTTTCCGGCCACGGCCCCCCCGGGGTTCTGGCTAGGAAAGCTGGGGAAGGAGCCATGTCTGTGCAGTGTCGTGCTCCTCTTGGCAGGCCTTTGCAATCCCAATTATCCCTGGAGCTGTGGGCTTTCTGGTTCTCCGGACCCTAACCCTAACCCTAACCCTAGAAGTTGCCGACCGCGGTTTCCGGCCACGGCCCCCCCTGGGTTCTGGCTAGGAAAGCATGGGAAGGAGCCATGTCTGTGCAGTGTCGTGCTCCTCTTGGCAGGCCTTTGCAATCCCAATTATCCCTGGAGCTGTGGGCTTTCTGGTTCTCCGGACCCTAACCCTAACCCTAACCCTAGAAGTTGCCGACCGCGGTTTCCGGCCACGGCCCCCCCTGGGTTCTGGCTAGTAAAGCTGGGGAAGGAGCCATGTCGGTGCAGTGTCGTGCTCCTCTTGGCAGGCCTTTGCAATCCCAATTATCCCTGGAGCTGTGGGCTTTCTGGTTCTCCGGACCCTAACCCTAACCCTAACCCTAGAAGTTGCCGACCGCGGTTTCCGGCCACGGCCCCCCCTGGGTTCTGGCTAGGAAAGCTGGGGAAGGAGGCATGTCGGTGCAGTGTCGTGCTCCTCTTGGCAGGCCTTTGCAATCCCAATTATCCCTGGAGCTGTGGGCTTTCTGGTTCTCCGGACCCTAACCCTAACCCTAACCCTAGAAGTTGCCGACCGCGGTTTCCGGCCACGGCCCCCCCTGGGTTCTGGCTAGGAAAGCAGGGGAAGGAGCCATGTCTGTGCAGTGTCGTGCTCCTCTTGGCAGGCCTTTGCAATCCCAATTATCCCTGGAGCTGTGGGCTTTCTGGTTCTCCGGACCCTAACCCTAACCCTAACCCTAGAAGTTGCCGACTGCGGTTTCCGGCCACGGCCCCCCCTGGGTTCTGGCTAGGAAAGCTGGGGAAGGAGCCATGTCTGTGCAGTGTCGTGCTCCTCTTGGCAGGCCTTTGCAATCCCAATTATCCCTGGAGCTGTGGGCTTTCTGGTTCTCCGGACCCTAACCCTAACCCTAGAAGTTGCCGACCGCGGTTTCCGGCCACGGCCCCCCCTGGGTTCTAGCTAGGAAAGCTGGGGAAGGAGCCATGTCTGTGCAGTGTCGTGCTCCTCTTGGCAGGCCTTTGCAATCCCAATTATCCCTGGAGCTGTGGGCTTTCTGGTTCTCCGGACCCTAACCCTAACCCTAGAAGTTGCCGACCGTGGTTTCCGGCCACGGCCCCCCCTGGGTTCTGGCTAGGAAAGCTGGGGAAGGAGCCATGTCGGTGCAGTGTCGTGCTCCTCTTGGCAGGCCTTTGCAATCCCAATTATCCCTGGAGCTGTGGGCTTTCTGGTTCTCCGGACCCTAACCCTAACCCTAACCCTAGAAGTTGCCGACCGCGGTTTCCGGCCACGGCCCCCCCTGGGTTCTGGCTAGGAAAGCTGGGGAAGGAGCCATGTCGGTGCAGTGTCGTGCTCCTCTTGGCAGGCCTTTGCAATCCCAATTATCCCTGGAGCTGTGGGCTTTCTGGTTCTCCGGACCCTAACCCTAACCCTAACCCTAGAAGTTGCCGACCGCGGTTTCCGGCCACGGCCCCCCCTGGGTTCTGGCTAGGAAAGCTGGGGAAGGAGCCATGTCTGTGCAGTGTTGTGCTCCTCTTGGCAGGCCTTTGCAATCCCAATTATCCCTGGAGCTGTGGGCTTTCTGGTTCTCCGGACCCTAACCCTAACCCTAACCCTAACCCTAGAAGTTGCCGACTGCGGTTTCCGGCCACGGCCCCCCCTGGGTTCTGGCTAGGAAAGCTGGGGAAGGAGCCATGTCTGTGCAGTGTCGTGCTCCTCTTGGCAGGCCTTTGCAATCCCAATTATCCCTGGAGCTGTGGGCTTTCTGGTTCTCCGGACCCTAACCCTAACCCTAACCCTAGAAGTTGCCGACTGCGGTTTCCGGCCACGGCCCCCCCGGGGTTCTGGCTAGGAAAGCTGGGGAAGGAGCCATGTCTGTGCAGTGTCGTGCTCCTCTTGGCAGGCCTTTGCAATCCCAATTATCCCTGGAGCTGTGGGCTTTCTGGTTCTCCGGACCCTAACCCTAACCCTAGAAGTTGCCGACCGCGGTTTCCGGCCACGGCCCCCCCTGGGTTCTAGCTAGGAAAGCTGGGGAAGGAGCCATGTCTGTGCAGTGTCGTGCTCCTCTTGGCAGGCCTTTGCAATCCCAATTATCCCTGGAGCTGTGGGCTTTCTGGTTCTCCGGACCCTAACCCTAACCCTAGAAGTTGCCGACCGTGGTTTCCGGCCACGGCCCCCCCTGGGTTCTGGCTAGGAAAGCTGGGGAAGGAGCCATGTCTGTGCAGTGTCGTGCTCCTCTTGGCAGGCCTTTGCAATCCCAATTATCCCTGGAGCTGTGGGCTTTCTGGTTCTCCGGACCCTAACCCTAATCCTAACCCTAGAAGTTGCCGACCGCGGTTTCCGGCCACGGCCCCCCCTGGGTTCTGGCTAGGAAAGCAGGGGAAGGAGCCATGTCTGTGCAGTGTCGTGCTCCTCTTGGCAGGCCTTTGCAATCCCAATTATCCCTGGAGCTGTGGGCTTTCTGGTTCTCCGGACCCTAACCCTAACCCTAACCCTAGAAGTTGCCGACCGCGGTTTCCGGCCACGGCCCCCCCTGGGTTCTGGCTAGGAAAGCTGGGGAAGGAGCCATGTCGGTGCAGTGTCGTGCTCCTCTTGGCAGGCCTTTGCAATCCCAATTATCCCTGGAGCTGTGGGCTTTCTGGTTCTCCGGACCCTAACCCTAACCCTAACCCTAACCCTAGAAGTTGCCGACCGCGGTTTCCGGCCACGGCCCCCCCTGGGTTCTGGCTAGGAAAGCTGGGGAAGGAGCCATGTCTGTGCAGTGTTGTGCTCCTCTTGGCAGGCCTTTGCAATCCCAATTATCCCTGGAGCTGTGGGCTTTCTGGTTCTCCGGACCCTAACCCTAACCCTAGAAGTTGCCGACCGCGGTTTCCGGCCACGGCCCCCCCCGGGTTCTGGCTAGGAAAGCAGGGGAAGGAGCCATGTCTGTGCAGTGTCGTGCTCCTCTTGGCAGGCCTTTGCAATCCCAATTATCCCTGGAGCTGTGGGCTTTCTGGTTCTCCGGACCCTAACCCTAACCCTAACCCTAGAAGTTGCCGACCGCGGTTTCCGGCCACGGCCCCCCCTGGGTTCTGGCTAGGAAAGCTGGGGAAGGAGCCATGTCGGTGCAGTGTCGTGCTCCTCTTGGCCGGCCTTTGCAATCCCAATTATCCCTGGAGCTGTGGGCTTTCTGGTTCTCCGGACCCTAACCCTAACCCTAACCCTAGAAGTTGCCGACCGCGGTTTCCGGCCACGGCCCCCCCTGGGTTCTGGCTAGGAAAGCAGGGGAAGGAGCCATGTCTGTGCAGTGTCGTGCTCCTCTTGGCAGGCCTTTGCAATCCCAATTATCCCTGGAGCTGTGGGCTTTCTGGTTCTCCGGACCCTAACCCTAACCCTAACCCTAGAAGTTGCCGACCGCGGTTTCCGGCCACGGCCCCCCCTGGGTTCTGGCTAGGAAAGCTGGGGAAGGAGCCATGTCTGTGCAGTGTCGTGCTCCTCTTGGCAGGCCTTTGCAATCCCAATTATCCCTGGAGCTGTGGGCTTTCTGGTTCTCCGGACCCTAACCCTAACCCTAACCCTAGAAGTTGCCGACCGCGGTTTCCGGCCACGGCCCCCCCTGGGTTCTGGCTAGGAAAGCAGGGGAAGGAGCCATGTCTGTGCAGTGTCGTGCTCCTCTTGGCAGGCCTTTGCAATCCCAATTATCCCTGGAGCTGTGGGCTTTCTGGTTCTCCGGACCCTAACCCTAACCCTAACCCTAGAAGTTGCCGACCGCGGTTTCCGGCCACGGCCCCCCCTGGGTTCTGGCTAGGAAAGCAGGGGAAGGAGCCATGTCGGTGCAGTGTCGTGCTCCTCTTGGCAGGCCTTTGCAATCCCAATTATCCCTGGAGCTGTGGGCTTTCTGGTTCTCCGGACCCTAACCCTAACCCTAACCCTAGAAGTTGCCGACCGCGGTTTCCGGCCACGGCCCCCCCTGGGTTCTGGCTAGGAAAGCAGGGGAAGGAGCCATGTCTGTGCAGTGTCGTGCTCCTCTTGGCAGGCCTTTGCAATCCCAATTATCCCTGGAGCTGTGGGCTTTCTGGTTCTCCGGACCCTAACCCTAACCCTAACCCTAGAAGTTGCCGACCGCGGTTTCCGGCCACGGCCCCCCCTGGGTTCTGGCTAGGAAAGCAGGGGAAGGAGCCATGTCGGTGCAGTGTCGTGCTCCTCTTGGCAGGCCTTTGCAATCCCAATTATCCCTGGAGCTGTGGGCTTTCTGGTTCTCCGGACCCTAACCCTAACCCTAACCCTAGAAGTTGCCGACCGCGGTTTCCGGCCACGGCCCCCCCTGGGTTCTGGCTAGGAAAGCTGGGGAAGGAGCCATGTCTGTGCAGTGTCGTGCTCCTCTTGGCAGGCCTTTGCAATCCCAATTATCCCTGGAGCTGTGGGCTTTCTGGTTCTCCGGACCCTAACCCTAACCCTAGAAGTTGCCGACCGCGGTTTCCGGCCACGGCCCCCCCTGGGTTCTAGCTAGGAAAGCTGGGGAAGGAGCCATGTCTGTGCAGTGTCGTGCTCCTCTTGGCAGGCCTTTGCAATCCCAATTATCCCTGGAGCTGTGGGCTTTCTGGTTCTCCGGACCCTAACCCTAACCCTAGAAGTTGCCGACCGCGGTTTCCGGCCACGGCCCCCCCTGGGTTCTGGCTAGGAAAGCTGGGGAAGGATCCATGTCTGTGCAGTGTCGTGCTCCTCTTGGCAGGCCTTTGCAATCCCAATTATCCCTGGAGCTGTGGGCTTTCTGGTTCTCCGGACCCTAACCCTAACCCTAACCCTAGAAGTTGCCGACCGCAGTTTCCGGCCACGGCCCCCCCTGGGTTCTGGCTAGGAAAGCTGGGGAAGGAGCCATGTCGGTGCAGTGTCGTGCTCCTCTTGGCAGGCCTTTGCAATCCCAATTATCCCTGGAGCTGTGGGCTTTCTGGTTCTCCGGACCCTAACCCTAACCCTAACCCTAGAAGTTGCCGACCGCGGTTTCCGGCCACGGCCCCCCCTGGGTTCTGGCTAGGAAAGCTGTGGAAGGAGCCATGTCGGTGCAGTGTCGTGCTCCTCTTGGCAGGCCTTTGCAATCCCAATTATCCCTGGAGCTGTGGGCTTTCTGGTTCTCCGGACCCTAACCCTAACCCTAACCCTAGAAGTTGCCGACCGCGGTTTCCGGCCACGGCCCCCCCTGGGTTCTGGCTAGGAAAGCAGGGGAAGGAGCCATGTCTGTGCAGTGTCGTGCTCCTCTTGGCAGGCCTTTGCAATCCCAATTATCCCTGGAGCTGTGGGCTTTCTGGTTCTCCGGACCCTAACCCTAACCCTAACCCTAGAAGTTGCCGACTGCAGTTTCCGGCCACGGCCCCCCCGGGGTTCTGGCTAGGAAAGCTGGGGAAGGAGCCATGTCTGTGCAGTGTCGTGCTCCTCTTGGCAGGCCTTTGCAATCCCAATTATCCCTGGAGCTGTGGGCTTTCTGGTTCTCCGGACCCTAACCCTAACCCTAGAAGTTGCCGACCGCGGTTTCCGGCCACGGCCCCCCCTGGGTTCTGTCTAGGAAAGCAGGGGAAGGAGCCATGTCTGTGCAGTGTCGTGCTCCTCTTGGCAGGCCTTTGCAATCCCAATTATCCCTGGAGCTGTGGGCTTTCTGGTTCTCCGGACCCTAACCCTAACCCTAACCCTAGAAGTTGCCGACCGCGGTTTCCGGCCACGGCCCCCCCTGGGTTCTGGCTAGGAAAGCTGGGGAAGGAGCCATGTCGGTGCAGTGTCGTGCTCCTCTTGGCCGGCCTTTGCAATCCCAATTATCCCTGGAGCTGTGGGCTTTCTGGTTCTCCGGACCCTAACCCTAACCCTAACCCTAGAAGTTGCCGACCGCGGTTTCCGGCCACGGCCCCCCCTGTGTTCTGGCTAGGAAAGCAGGGGAAGGAGCCATGTCTGTGCAGTGTCGTGCTCCTCTTGGCAGGCCTTTGCAATCCCAATTATCCCTGGAGCTGTGGGCTTTCTGGTTCTCCGGACCCTAACCCTAACCCTAACCCTAGAAGTTGCCGACCGCGGTTTCCGGCCACGGCCCCCCCTGGGTTCTGGCTAGGAAAGCTGGGGAAGGAGCCATGTCGGTGCAGTGTCGTGCTCCTCTTGGCAGGCCTTTGCAATCCCAATTATCCCTGGAGCTGTGGGCTTTCTGGTTCTCCGGACCCTAACCCTAACCCTAACCCTAGAAGTTGCCGACCGCGGTTTCCGGCCACGGCCCCCCCTGGGTTCTGGCTAGGAAAGCAGGGGAAGGAGCCATGTCGGTGCAGTGTCGTGCTCCTCTTGGCAGGCCTTTGCAATCCCAATTATCCCTGGAGCTGTGGGCTTTCTGGTTCTCCGGACCCTAACCCTAACCCTAACCCTAGAAGTTGCCGGCCACGGCCCCCCCTGGGTTCTGGCTAGGAAAGCAGGGGAAGGAGCCATGTCTGTGCAGTGTCGTGCTCCTCTTGGCAGGCCTTTGCAATCCCAATTATCCCTGGAGCTGTGGGCTTTCTGGTTCTCCGGATCCTAACCCTAACCCTAACCCTAGAAGTTGCCGACCGCGGTTTCCGGCCACGGCCCCCCCTGGGTTCTGGCTAGGAAAGCAGGGGAAGGAGCCATGTCTGTGCAGTGTCGTGCTCCTCTTGGCAGGCCTTTGCAATCCCAATTATCCCTGGAGCTGTGGGCTTTCTGGTTCTCCGGACCCTAACCCTAACCCTAGAAGTTGCCGACCGCGGTTTCCGGCCACGGCCCCCCCTGGTTTCTGGCTAGGAAAGCTGGGGAAGGAGCCATGTCGGTGCAGTGTCGTGCTCCTCTTGGCAGGCCTTTGCAATCCCAATTATCCCTGGAGCTGTGGGCTTTCTGGTTCTCCGGACCCTAACCCTAACCCTAACCCTAGAAGTTGCCGACCGCGGTTTCCGCCCACGGCCCCCCCTGGGTTCTGGCTAGGAAAGCTGGGGAAGGAGCCATGTCGGTGCAGTGTCGTGCTCCTCTTGGCAGGCCTTTGCAATCCCAATTATCCCTGGAGCTGTGGGCTTTCTGGTTCTCCGGACCCTAACCCTAACCCTAGAAGTTGCCGACCGCGGTTTCCGGCCACGGCCCCCCCTGGGTTCTGTCTAGGAAAGCAGGGGAAGGAGCCATGTCTGTGCAGTGTCGTGCTCCTCTTGGCAGGCCTTTGCAATCCCAATTATCCCTGGAGCTGTGGGCTTTCTGGTTCTCCGGACCCTAACCCTAACCCTAACCCTAGAAGTTGCCGACCGCGGTTTCCGGCCACGGCCCCCCCTGGGTTCTGGCTAGGAAAGCTGGGGAAGGAGCCATGTCGGTGCAGTGTCGTGCTCCTCTTGGCCGGCCTTTGCAATCCCAATTATCCCTGGAGCTGTGGGCTTTCTGGTTCTCCGGACCCTAACCCTAACCCTAACCCTAGAAGTTGCCGGCCACGGCCCCCCCTGGGTTCTGGCTAGGAAAGCTGGGGAAGGAGCCATGTCTGTGCAGTGTCGTGCTCCTCTTGGCAGGCCTTTGCAATCCCAATTATCCCTGGAGCTGTGGGCTTTCTGGTTCTCCGGACCCTAACCCTAACCCTAACCCTAGAAGTTGCCGACCGCGGTTTCCGGCCACGGCCCCCCCTGGGTTCTGGCTAGGAAAGCTGGGGAAGGAGGCATGTCGGTGCAGTGTCGTGCTCCTCTTGGCAGGCCTTTGCAATCCCAATTATCCCTGGAGCTGTGGGCTTTCTGGTTCTCCGGACCCTAACCCTAACCCTAACCCTAGAAGTTGCCGACCGCGGTTTCCGGCCACGGCCCCCCCTGGGTTCTGGCTAGGAAAGCAGGGGAAGGAGCCATGTCTGTGCAGTGTCGTGCTCCTCTTGGCAGGCCTTTGCAATCCCAATTATCCCTGGAGCTGTGGGCTTTCTGGTTCTCCGGACCCTAACCCTAACCCTAGAAGTTGCCGACCGCGGTTTCCGGCCACGGCCCCCCCTGGTTTCTGGCTAGGAAAGCTGGGGAAGGAGCCATGTCGGTGCAGTGTCGTGCTCCTCTTGGCAGGCCTTTGCAATCCCAATTATCCCTGGAGCTGTGGGCTTTCTGGTTCTCCGGACCCTAACCCTAACCCTAACCCTAGAAGTTGCCGACCGCGGTTTCCGCCCACGGCCCCCCCTGGGTTCTGGCTAGGAAAGCTGGGGAAGGAGCCATGTCGGTGCAGTGTCGTGCTCCTCTTGGCAGGCCTTTGCAATCCCAATTATCCCTGGAGCTGTGGGCTTTCTGGTTCTCCGGACCCTAACCCTAACCCTAACCCTAGAAGTTGCCGACCGCGGTTTCCGGCCACGGCCCCCGCTGGGTTCTGGCTAGGAAAGCAGGGGAAGGAGCCATGTCTGTGCAGTGTCGTGCTCCTCTTGGCAGGCCTTTGCAATCCCAATTATCCCTGGAGCTGTGGGCTTTCTGGTTCTCCGGACCCTAACCCTAACCCTAACCCTAGAAGTTGCCGACCGCGGTTTCCGGCCACGGCCCCCCCTGGGTTCTGGCTAGGAAAGCTGGGGAAGGAGCCATGTCGGTGCAGTGTCGTGCTCCTCTTGGCAGGCCTTTGCAATCCCAATTATCCCTGGAGCTGTGGGCTTTCTGGTTCTCCGGACCCTAACCCTAACCCTAACCCTAGAAGTTGCCGACCGCGGTTTCCGGCCACGGCCCCCCCTGGGTTCTGGCTAGGAAAGCTGGGGAAGGAGCCATGTCTGTGCAGTGTCGTGCTCCTCTTGGCAGGCCTTTGCAATCCCAATTATCCCTGGAGCTGTGGGCTTTCTGGTTCTCCGGACCCTAACCCTAACCCTAACCCTAGAAGTTGCCGACCGCGGTTTCCGGCCACGGCCCCCCCTGGGTTCTGGCTAGGAAAGCAGGGGAAGGAGCCATGTCTGTGCAGTGTCGTGCTCCTCTTGGCAGGCCTTTGCAATCCCAATTATCCCTGGAGCTGTGGGCTTTCTGGTTCTCCGGACCCTAACCCTAACCCTAACCCTAGAAGTTGCCGACCGCGGTTTCCGGCCACGGCCCCCCCTGGGTTCTGGCTAGGAAAGCTGGGGAAGGAGGCATGTCGGTGCAGTGTCGTGCTCCTCTTGGCAGGCCTTTGCAATCCCAATTATCCCTGGAGCTGTGGGCTTTCTGGTTCTCCGGACCCTAACCCTAACCCTAACCCTAGAAGTTGCCGACCGCGGTTTCCGGCCACGGCCCCCCCTGGGTTCTGGCTAGGAAAGCTGGGGAAGGAGCCATGTCTGTGCAGTGTCGTGCTCCTCTTGGCAGGCCTTTGCAATCCCAATTATCCCTGGAGCTGTGGGCTTTCTGGTTCTCCGGACCCTAACCCTAACCCTAGAAGTTGCCGACCGCGGTTTCCGGCCACGGCCCCCCCGGGGTTCTGGCTAGGAAAGCTGGGGAAGGAGCCATGTCTGTGCAGTGTCGTGCTCCTCTTGGCAGGCCTTTGCAATCCCAATTATCCCTGGAGCTGTGGGCTTTCTGGTTCTCCGGACCCTAACCCTAACCCTAACCCTAGAAGTTGCCGACCGCGGTTTCCGGCCACGGCCCCCCCTGGGTTCTGGCTAGGAAAGCAGGGGAAGGAGCCATGTCTGTGCAGTTTCGTGCTCCTCTTGGCAGGCCTTTGCAATCCCAATTATCCCTGGAGCTGTGGGCTTTCTGGTTCTCCGGACCCTAACCCTAACCCTAACCCTAGAAGTTGCCGACCGCGGTTTCCGGCCACGGCCCCCCCTGGGTTCTGGCTAGGAAAGCTGGGGAAGGAGGCATGTCTGTGCAGTGTCGTGCTCCTCTTGGCAGGCCTTTGCAATCCCAATTATCCCTGGAGCTGTGGGCTTTCTGGTTCTCCGGACCCTAACCCTAACCCTAACCCTAGAAGTTGCCGACTGCGGTTTCCGGCCACGGCCCCCCCTGGGTTCTGGCTAGGAAAGCTGGGGAAGGAGCCATGTCTGTGCAGTGTCGTGCTCCTCTTGGCAGGCCTTTGCAATCCCAATTATCCCTGGAGCTGTGGGCTTTCTGGTTCTCCGGACCCTAACCCTAACCCTAGAAGTTGCCGACCGCGGTTTCCGGCCACGGCCCCCCCTGGGTTCTAGCTAGGAAAGCAGGGGAAGGAGCCATGTCTGTGCAGTGTCGTGCTCCTCTTGGCAGGCCTTTGCAATCCCAATTATCCCTGGAGCTGTGGGCTTTCTGGTTCTCCGGACCCTAACCCTAACCCTAGAAGTTGCCGACCGCGGTTTCCGGCCACGGCCCCCCCTGGGTTCTGGCTAGGAAAGCTGGGGAAGGAGCCATGTCTGTGCAGTGTCGTGCTCCTCTTGGCAGGCCTTTGCAATCCCAATTATCCCTGGAGCTGTGGGCTTTCTGGTTCTCCGGACCCTAACCCTAACCCTAACCCTAGAAGTTGCCGACCGCGGTTTCTGGCCACGGCCCCCCCTGGGTTCTGGCTAGGAAAGCAGGGGAAGGAGCCATGTCTGTGCATTGTCGTGCTCCTCTTGGCAGGCCTTTGCAATCCCAATTATCCCTGGAGCTGTGGGCTTTCTGGTTCTCCGGACCCTAACCCTAACCCTAACCCTAGAAGTTGCCAACCGCGGTTTCCGGCCACGGCCCCCCCTGGGTTCTGGCTAGGAAAGCAGGGGAAGGAGCCATGTCTGTGCAGTGTCGTGCTCCTCTTGGCAGGCCTTTGCAATCCCAATTATCCCTGGAGCTGTGGGCTTTCTGGTTCTCCGGACCCTAACCCTAACCCTAACCCTAGAAGTTGCTGACCGCGGTTTCCGGCCACGGCCCCCCTGGGTTCTGGCTAGGAAAGCAGGGGAAGGAGCCATGTCTGTGCAGTGTCGTGCTCCTCTTGGCAGGCCTTTGCAATCCCAATTATCCCTGGAGCTGTGGGCTTTCTGGTTCTCCGGACCCTAACCCTAACCCTAACCCTAGAAGTTGCCGACCGCGGTTTCCGGCCACAGCCCCCCCTGGGTTCTGGCTAGGAAAGCTGGGGAAGGAGCCATGTCGGTGCAGTGTCGTGCTCCTCTTGGCAGGCCTTTGCAATCCCAATTATCCCTGGAGCTGTGGGCTTTCTGGTTCTCCGGACCCTAACCCTAACCCTAACCCTAGAAGTTGCCGAGCGCGGTTTTCGGCCACGGCCCCCCCTGGTTTCTGGCTAGGAAAGCTGGGGAAGGAGCCATGTCTGTGCAGTGTCGTGCTCCTCTTGGCAGGCCTTTGCAATCCCAATTATCCCTGGAGCTGTGGGCTTTCTGGTTCTCCGGACCCTAACCCTAACCCTAACCCTAGAAGTTGCCGACCGCGGTTTCCGGCCACGGCCCCCCCTGGGTTCTGGCTAGGAAAGCTGGGGAAGGAGCCATGTCTGTGCAGTGTCGTGCTCCTCTTGGCAGGCCTTTGCAATCCCAATTATCCCTGGAGCTGTGGGCTTTCTGGTTCTCCGGACCCTAACCCTAACCCTAACCCTAGAAGTTGCCGACCGCGGTTTCCGGCCACGGCCCCCCCTGGGTTCTGGCTAGGAAAGCTGGGGAAGGGGCCATGTCTGTGCAGTGTCGTGCTCCTCTTGGCAGGCCTTTGCAATCCCAATTATCCCTGGAGCTGTGGGCTTTCTGGTTCTCCGGACCCTAACCCTAACCCTAACCCTAGAAGTTGCCGACCGCGGTTTCCGGCCACGGCCCCCCCTGGGTTCTGGCTAGGAAAGCAGGGGAAGGAGCCATGTCTGTGCAGTGTCGTGCTCCTCTTGGCAGGCCTTTGCAATCCCAATTATCCCTGGAGCTGTGGGCTTTCTGGTTCTCCGGACCCTAACCCTAACCCTAACCCTAGAAGTTGCCGAGCGCGGTTTCCGGCCACGGCCCCCCCTGGGTTCTGTCTAGGAAAGCTGGGGAAGGAGGCATGTCGGTGCAGTGTCGTGCTCCTCTTGGCAGGCCTTTGCAATCCCAATTATCCCTGGAGCTGTGGGCTTTCTGGTTCTCCGGACCCTAACCCTAACCCTAACCCTAGAAGTTGCCGACCGCGGTTTCCGGCCACGGCCCCCCCTGGGTTCTGGCTAGGAAAGCAGGGGAAGGAGCCACGTCTGTGCAGTGTCGTGCTCCTCTTGGCAGGCCTTTGCAATCCCAATTATCCCTGGAGCTGTGGGCTTTCTGGTTCTCCGGACCCTAACCCTAACCCTAACCCTAGAAGTTGCCGACCGCGGTTTCCGGCCACGGCCCCCCCTGGGTTCTGGCTAGGAAAGCAGGGGAAGGAGCCATGTCGGTGCAGTGTCGTGCTCCTCTTGGCAGGCCTTTGCAATCCCAATTATCCCTGGAGCTGTGGGCTTTCTGGTTCTCCGGACCCTAACCCTAACCCTAACCCTAGAAGTTGCCGACCGCGGTTTCCGGCCACGGCCCCCCCTGGGTTCTGGCTAGGAAAGCAGGGGAAGGAGCCATGTCTGTGCAGTGTCGTGCTCCTCTTGGCAGGCCTTTGCAATCCCAATTATCCCTGGAGCTGTGGGCTTTCTGGTTCTCCGGACCCTAACCCTAACCCTAACCCTAGAAGTTGCCGACCGCGGTTTCCGGCCACGGCCCCCCCTGGGTTCTGGCTAGGAAAGCTGGGGAAGGAGCCATGTCTGTGCAGTGTCGTGCTCCTCTTGGCAGTCCTTTGCAATCCCAATTATCCCTGGAGATGTGGGCTTTCTGGTTCTCCGGACCCTAACCCTAACCCTAACCCTAGAAGTTGCCGACCGCGGTTTCCGGCCACGGCCCCCCCTGGGTTCTGGCTAGGAAAGCTGGGGAAGGAGCCATGTCGGTGCAGTGTCGTGCTCCTCTTGGCAGGCCTTTGCAATCCCAATTATCCCTGGAGCTGTGGGCTTTCTGGATCTCCGGACCCTAACCCTAACCCTAACCCTAGAAGGTGCCGACCGCGTTTTCCGTCCACGGCCCCCCCTAGGTTCTGGCTAGGAAAGCAGGGGAAGGAGCCATGTCTGTGCAGTGTCGTGCTCCTCTTGGCAGGCCTTTGCAATCCCAATTATCCCTGGAGCTGTGGGCTTTCTGGTTCTCCGGACCCTAACCCTAACCCTAACCCTAGAAGTTGCCGACCGCGGTTTCCGGCCACGGCCCCCCCTGGGTTCTGGCTAGGAAAGCAGGGGAAGGAGCCATGTCGGTGCAGTGTCGTGCTCCTCTTGGCAGGCCTTTGCAATCCCAATTATCCCTGGAGCTGTGGGCTTTCTGGTTCTCCGGACCCTAACCCTAACCCTAACCCTAGAAGTTGCCGACCGCGGTTTCCGGCCACGGCACCCCCTGGGTTCTGGCTAGGAAAGCTGGGGAAGGAGCCATGTCGGTGCAGTGTCGTGCTCCTCTTGGCAGGCCTTTGCAATCCCAATTATCCCTGGAGCTGTGGGCTTTCTGGTTCTCCGGACCCTAACCCTAACCCTAACCCTAGAAGTTGCCGACCGCGGTTTCCGGCCACGGCCCCCCCTGGGTTCTGGCTAGGAAAGCTGGGGAAGGAGCCATGTCGGTGCAGTGTCGTGCTTCTCTTGGCAGGCCTTTGCAATCCCAATTATCCGTGGAGCTGTGGGCTTTCTGGTTCTCCGGACCCTAACCCTAACCCTAACCCTAGAAGTTGCCGACCGCGGTTTCCGGCCACGGCCCCCCCTGGGTTCTGGCTAGGAAAACAGGGGAAGGAGCCATGTCTGTGCAGTGTCGTGCTCCTCTTGGCAGGCCTTTGCAATCCCAATTCTCCCTGGAGCTGTGGGCTTTCTGGTTCTCCGGACCCTAACCCTAACCCTAACCCTAGAAGTTGCCGACCGCGGTTTCCGGCCACGGCCCCCCCTGGGTTCTGGCTAGGAAAGCAGGGGAAGGAGCCATGTCTCTGCAGTGTCGTGCTCCTCTTGGCAGGCCTTTGCAATCCCAATTATCCCTGGAGCTGTGGGCTTTCTGGTTCTCCGGACCCTAACCCTAACCCTAACCCTAGAAGTTGCCAACCGTGGCTTCCGGCCACGGCCCCCCCTGGGTTCTGGCTAGGAAAGCTGGGGAAGGAGCCATGTCTGTGCAGTGTCGTGCTCCTCTTGGCAGGCCTTTGCAATCCCAATTATCCCTGGAGCTGTGGGCTTTCTGGTTCTCCGGACCCTAACCCTAACCCTAACCCTAGAAGTTGCCGACCGCGGTTCCCGGCCACGGCCCTCCCTGGGTTCTGGCTAGGAAAGCAGGGGAAGGAGCCATGTCTGTGCAGTGTCGTGCTCCTCTTGGCAGGCCTTTGCAATCCCAATTATCCCTGGAGCTGTGGGCTTTCTGGTTCTCCGGACCCTAACCCTAACCCTAACCCTAGAAGTTGCCGACCGCGGTTTCTGGCCACGGCCCCCCCTGTGTTCTGGCTAGGAAAGCAGGGGAAGGAGCCATGTCTGTGCAGTGTCGTGCTCCTCTTGGCAGGCCTTTGCAATCCCAATTATCCCTGGAGCTGTGGGCTTTCTGGTTCTCCGGACCCTAACCCTAACCCTAACCCTAGAAGTTGCCGACCGCGGTTTCCGGCCACGGCCCCCCCTGGGTTCTGGCTAGGAAAGCTGGGGAAGGAGCCATGTCTGTGCAGTGTCGTGCTCCTCTTGGCAGGCCTTTGCAATCCCAATTATCCCTGGAGCTGTGGGCTTTCTGGTTCTCCGGACCCTAACCCTAACCCTAACCCTAGAAGTTGCCGACCGCGGTTTCCGGCCACGGCCCCCCCTGGGTTCTGGCTAGGAAAGCTGGGGAAGGAGCCATGTCGGTGCAGTGTCGTGCTCCTCTTGGCAGGCCTTTGCAATCCCAATTATCCCTGGAGCTGTGGGCTTTCTGGTTCTCCGGACCCTAACCCTAACCCTAGAAGTTGCCGACCGCGGTTTCCGGCCACGGCTCCCCCTGGGTTCTGGCTAGGAAAGCAGGGGAAGGAGCCATTTCTGTGCAGTGTCGTGCTCCTCTTGGCAGGCCTTTGCAATCCCAATTATCCCTGGAGCTGTGGGCTTTCTGGTTCTCCGGACCCTAACCCTAACCCTAACCCTAGAAGTTGCCGACCGCGGTTTCCGGCCACGGCCCCCCCTGGGTTCTGGCTAGGAAAGCTGGGGAAGGAGCCATGTCGGTGCAGTGTCGTGCTCCTCTTGGCAGGCCTTTGCAATCCCAATTATCCCTGGAGCTGTGGGCTTTCTGGTTCTCCGGACCCTAACCCTAACCCTAACCCTAGAAGTTGCCGAGCGCGGTTTCCGGCCACGGCCCCCCCTGGGTTCTGGCTAGGAAAGCAGGGGAAGGAGCCATGTCTGTGCAGTGTCGTGCTCCTCTTGGCAGGCCTTTGCAATCCCAATTATCCCTGGAGCTGTGGGCTTTCTGGTTCTCCGGACCCTAACCCTAACCCTAACCCTAGAAGTTGCCGACCGCGGTTTCCGGCCACGGCCCCCCCTGGGTTCTGGCTAGGAAAGCTGGGGAAGGAGCCATGTCTGTGCAGTGTCGTGCTCCTCTTGGCAGGCCTTTGCAATCCCAATTATCCCTGGAGCTGTGGGCTTTCTGGTTCTCCGGACCCTAACCCTAACCCTAACCCTAGAAGTTGCCGACCGCGGTTTCCGGCCACGGCCCCCCCTGGGTTCTGGCTAGGAAAGCTGGGGAAGGAGCCATGTCGGTGCAGTGTCGTGCTTCTCTTTGCAGGCCTTTGCAATCCCAATTATCCGTGGAGCTGTGGGCTTTCTGGTTCTCCGGACACTAACCCTAACCCTAACCCTAGAAGTTGCCGACCGCGGTTTCCGGCCACGGCCCCCCCTGGGTTCTGGCTAGGAAAGCAGGGGAAGGAGCCATGTCTGTGCAGTGTCGTGCTCCTCTTGGCAGGCCTTTGCAATCCCAATTCTCCCTGGAGCTGTGGGCTTTCTGGTTCTCCGGACCCTAACCCTAACCCTAACCCTAGAAGTTGCCGACCGCGGTTTCCAGCCACGGCCCCCCCTGGGTTCTGGCTAGGAAAGCTGGGGAAGGAGCCATGTCGGTGCAGTGTCGTGCTCCTCTTGGCAGGCCTTTGCAATCCCAATTATCCCTGGAGCTGTGGGCTTTCTGGTTCTCCGGACCCTAACCCTAACCCTAACCCTAGAAGTTGCCAACCGTGGCTTCCGGCCACGGCCCCCCCTGGGTTCTGGCTAGGAAAGCTGGGGAAGGAGCCATGTCTGTGCAGTGTCGTGCTCCTCTTGGCAGGCCTTTGCAATCCCAATTATCCCTGGAGCTGTGGGCTTTCTGGTTCTCCGGACCCTAACCCTAACCCTAACCCTAGAAGTTGCCGACCGCGGTTCACGGCCACGGCCCTCCCTGGGTTCTGGCTAGGAAAGCAGGGGAAGGAGCCATGTCTGTGCAGTGTCGTGCTCCTCTTGGCAGGCCTTTGCAATCCCAATTATCCCTGGAGCTGTGGGCTTTCTGGTTCTCCGGACCCTAACCCTAACCCTAACCCTAGAAGTTGCCGACCGCGGTTTCTGGCCACGGCCCCCCCTGGGTTCTGGCTAGGAAAGCAGGGGAAGGAGCCATGTCTGTGCAGTGTCGTGCTCCTCTTGGCAGGCCTTTGCAATCCCAATTATCCCTGGAGCTGTGGGCTTTCTGGTTCTCCGGACCCTAACCCTAACCCTAACCCTAGAAGTTGCCGACCGCGGTTTCCGGCCACGGCCCCCCCTGGGTTCTGGCTAGGAAAGCAGGGGAAGGAGCCATGTCTGTGCAGTGTCGTGCTCCTCTTGGCAGGCCTTTGCAATCCCAATTATCCCTGGAGCTGTGGGCTTTCTGGTTCTCCGGACCCTAACCCTAACCCTAACCCTAGAAGTTGCCGACCGCGGTTTCCGGCCACGGCCCCCCCTGGGTTCTGGCTAGGAAAGCTGGGGAAGGAGGCATGTCGGTGCAGTGTCGTGCTCCTCTTGGCAGGCCTTTGCAATCCCAATTATCCCTGGAGCTGTGGGCTTTCTGGTTCTCCGGACCCTAACCCTAACCCTAAGCCTAGGAGTTGCCGACCGCGGTTTCCGGCCATGGCACACCCTGGGTTCTGGCTAGGAAAGCAGGGGAAGGAGCCATGTCGGTGCAGTGTCGTGCTCCTCTTGGCAGGCCTTTGCAATCCCAATTATCCCTGGAGCTGTGGGCTTTCTGGTTCTCCGGACCCTAACCCTAACCCTAACCCTAGAAGTTGCCGACCGCGGTTTCCGGCCACGGCCCCCCCTGGGTTCTGGCTAGGAAAGCAGGGGAAGGAGCCATGTCTGTGCAGTGTCGTGCTCCTCTTGGCAGGCCTTTGCAATCCCAATTATCCCTGGAGCTGTGGGCTTTCTGGTTCTCCGGACCCTAACCCTAACCCTAACCCTAGAAGTTGCCGACCGCGGTTTCCGGCCACGGCCCCCCCGGGTTCTGGCTAGGAAAGCTGGGGAAGGAGGCATGTCGGTGCAGTGTCGTGCTCCTCTTGGCAGGCCTTTGCAATCCCAATTCTCCCTGGAGCTGTGGGCTTTCTGGTTCTCCGGACCCTAACCCTAACCCTAACCCTAGAAGTTGCCGACCGCGGTTTCCGGCCACGGCCCCCCCTGGGTTCTGGCTAGGAAAGCAGGGGAAGGAGCCATGTCTCTGCAGTGTCGTGCTCCTCTTGGCAGGCCTTTGCAATCCCAATTATCCCTGGAGCTGTGGGCTTTCTGGTTCTCCGGACCCTAACCCTAACCCTAACCCTAGAAGTTGCCAACCGTGGCTTCCGGCCACGGCCCCCCCTGGGTTCTGGCTAGGAAAGCTGGGGAAGGAGCCATGTCTGTGCAGTGTCGTGCTCCTCTTGGCAGGCCTTTGCAATCCCAATTATCCCTGGAGCTGTGGGCTTTCTGGTTCTCCGGACCCTAACCCTAACCCTAACCCTAGAAGTTGCCGACCGCGGTTCCCGGCCACGGCCCTCCCTGGGTTCTGGCTAGGAAAGCAGGGGAAGGAGGCATGTCGGTGCAGTGTCGTGCTCCTCTTGGCAGGCCTTTGCAATCCCAATTATCCCTGGAGCTGTGGGCTTTCTGGTTCTCCGGACCCTAACCCTAACCCTAACCCTAGAAGTTGCCGACCGCGGTTTCCGGCCACGGCCCCCCCTGGGTTCTGGCTAGGAAAGCAGGGGAAAGAGCCATGTCTGTGCAGTGTCGTGCTCCTCTTGGCAGGCCTTTGCAATCCCAATTATCCCTGGAGCTGTGGGCTTTCTGGTTCTCCGGACCCTAACCCTAACCCTAACCCTAGAAGTTGCCGACCGCGGTTTCCGGCCACGGCCCCCCCTGGGTTCTGGCTAGGAAAGCTGTGGAAGGAGCCATGTCTGTGCAGTGTCGTGCTCCTCTTGGCAGGCCTTTGCAATCCCAATTATCCCTGGAGCTGTGGGCTTTCTGGTTCTCCGGACCCTAACCCTAACCCTAACCCTAGAAGTTGCCGACCGCGGTTTCCGGCCACGGCCCCCCCTGGGTTCTGGCTAGGAAAGCAGGGGAAGGAGCCATGTCTGTGCAGTGTCGTGCTCCTCTTGGCAGGCCTTTGCAATCCCAATTATCCCTGGAGCTGTGGGCTTTCTGGTTCTCCGGACCCTAACCCTAACCCTAACCCTAGAAGTTGCCGACCGCGGTTTCCGGCCACGGCCCCCCCGGGTTCTGGCTAGGAAAGCTGGGGAAGGAGGCATGTCGGTGCAGTGTCGTGCTCCTCTTGGCAGGCCTTTGCAATCCCAATTCTCCCTGGAGCTGTGGGCTTTCTGGTTCTCCGGACCCTAACCCTAACCCTAACCCTAGAAGTTGCCGACCGCGGTTTCCGGCCACGGCCCCCCCTGGGTTCTGGCTAGGAAAGCAGGGGAAGGAGCCATGTCTGTGCAGTGTCGTGCTCCTCTTGGCAGGCCTTTGCAATCCCAATTATCCCTGGAGCTGTGGGCTTTCTGGTTCTCCGGACCCTAACCCTAACCCTAACCCTAGAAGTTGCCAACCGTGGCTTCCGGCCACGGCCCCCCCTGGGTTCTGGCTAGGAAAGCTGGGGAAGGAGCCATGTCTGTGCAGTGTCGTGCTCCTCTTGGCAGGCCTTTGCAATCCCAATTATCCCTGGAGCTGTGGGCTTTCTGGTTCTCCGGACCCTAACCCTAACCCTAACCCTAGAAGTTGCCGACCGCGGTTCCCGGCCACGGCCCTCCCTGGGTTCTGGCTAGGAAAGCAGGGGAAGGAGCCATGTCTGTGCAGTGTCGTGCTCCTCTTGGCAGGCCTTTGCAATCCCAATTATCCCTGGAGCTGTGGGCTTTCTGGTTCTCCGGACCCTAACCCTAACCCTAACCCTAGAAGTTGCCGACCGCGGTTTCTGGCCACGGCCCCACCTGTGTTCTGGCTAGGAAAGCAGGGGAAGGAGCCATGTCTGTGCAGTGTCGTGCTCCTCTTGGCAGGCCTTTGCAATCCCAATTATCCCTGGAGCTGTGGGCTTTCTGGTTCTCCGGACCCTAACCCTAACCCTAACCCTAGAAGTTGCCGACCGCGGTTTCCGGCCACGGCCCCCCCTGGGTTCTGGCTAGGAAAGCTGGGGAAGGAGGCATGTCGGTGCAGTGTCGTGCTCCTCTTGGCAGGCCTTTGCAATCCCAATTATCCCTGGAGCTGTGGGCTTTCTGGTTCTCCGGACCCTAACCCTAACCCTAACCCTAGAAGTTGCCGACCGCGGTTTCCGGCCACGGCCCCCCCTGGTTTCTGGCTAGGAAAGCTGGGGAAGGAGCCATGTCTGTGCAGTGTCGTGCTCCTCTTGGCAGGCCTTTGCAATCCCAATTATCCCTGGAGCTGTGGGCTTTCTGGTTCTCCGGACCCTAACCCTAACCCTAACCCTAGAAGTTGCCGACCGCGGTTTCCGGCCACGGCCCTCCCTGGGTTCTGACTAGGAAAGCAGGGGAAGGAGCCATGTCTGTGCAGTGTCGTGCTCCTCTTGGCAGGCCTTTGCAATCCCAATTATCCCTGGAGCTGTGGGCTTTCTGGTTCTCCGGACCCTAACCCTAACCCTAACCCTAGAAGTTGCCGACCGCGGTTTCCGGCCACGGCCCCCCCTGGGTTCTGGCTAGGAAAGCAGGGGAAGGAGCCATGTCTGTGCAGTGTCGTGCTCCTCTTGGCAGGCCTTTGCAATCCCAATTATCCCTGGAGCTGTGGGCTTTCTGGTTCTCCGGACCCTAACCCTAACCCTAACCCTAGAAGTTGCCGACCGCGGTTTCAGGCCACGGCACCCCCTGGGTTCTGGCTAGGAAAGCAGGGGAAGGAGCCATGTCGGTGCAGTGTCGTGCTCCTCTTGGCAGGCCTTTGCAATCCCAATTATCCCTGGAGCTGTGGGCTTTCTGGTTCTCCGGACCCTAACCCTAACCCTAGAAGTTGCCGACCGCGGTTTCCGGCCACGGCCCCCCCTGGGTTCTGGCTAGGAAAGCAGGGGAAGGAGCCATGTCTGTGCAGTGTCATGCTCCTCTTGGCAGGCCTTTGCAATCCCAATTATCCCTGGAGCTGTGGGCTTTCTGGTTCTCCGGACCCTAACCCTAACCCTAACCCTAGAAGTTGCCGACCGCGGTTTCCGGCCACGGCCCCCCCTGGGTTCTGGCTAGGAATGCAGGGGAAGGAGCCATGTCTGTGCAGTGTCGTGCTCCTCTTGCCAGGCCTTTGCAATCCCAATTATCCCTGGAGCTGTGGGCTTTCTGGTTCTCCGGACCCTAACCCTAACCCTAACCCTAGAAGTTGCCGACCGCGGTTTCCGGCCACGGCCCCCCCTGGGTTCTGGCTAGGAAAGCAGGGGAAGGAGGCATGTCGGTGCAGTGTCGTGCTCCTCTTGGCAGGCCTTTGCAATCCCAATTATCCCTGGAGCTGTGGGCTTTCTGGTTCTCCGGACCCTAACCCTAACCCTAACCCTAGAAGTTGCCGACCGCGGTTTCCGGACATGGCACCCCCTGGGTTCTGGCTAGGAAAGCAGGGGAAGGAGCCATGTCGGTGCAGTGTCGTGCTCCTCTTGGCAGGCCTTTGCAATCCCAATTATCCCTGGAGCTGTGGGCTTTCTGGTTCTCCGGACCCTAACCCTAACCCTAACCCTAGAAGTTGCCGACCGCGGTTTCCGGCCACGGCCCCCCCGGGGTTCTGGCTAGGAAAGCTGGGGAAGGAGCCATGTCTGTGCAGTGTCGTGCTCCTCTTGGCAGGCCTTTGCAATCCCAATTATCCCTGGAGCTGTGGGCTTTCTGGTTCTCCGGACCCTAACCCTAACCCTAACCCTAGAAGTTGCCGACCGCGGTTTCCGGCCACGGCCCCCCCTGGTTTCTGGCTAGGAAAGCTGGGGAAGGAGCCATGTCTGTGCAGTGTCGTGCTCCTCTTGGCAGGCCTTTGCAATCCCAATTATCCCTGGAGCTGTGGGCTTTCTGGTTCTCCGGACCCTAACCCTAACCCTAACCCTAGAAGTTGCCGACCGCGGTTTCCGGCCACGGCCCCCCCTGGGTTCTGGCTAGGAAAGCTGGGGAAGGAGCCATGTCGGTGCAGTGTCGTGCTCCTCTTGGCAGGCCTTTGCAATCCCAATTATCCCTGGAGCTGTGGGCTTTCTGGTTCTCCGGACCCTAACCCTAACCCTAACCCTAGAAGTTGCCGACCGCGGTTTCCGGCCACGGCCCCCCCTGGGTTCTGGCTAGGAAAGCAGGGGAAGGAGCCATGTCGGTGCAGTGTCGTGCTCCTCTTGGCAGGCCTTTGCAATCCCAATTATCCCTGGAGCTGTGGGCTTTCTGGTTCTCCGGACCCTAACCCTAACCCTAGAAGTTGCCGACCGCGGTTTCCGGCCACGGCCCCCCCTGGGTTCCGGCTAGGAAAGCAGGGGAAGGAGCCATGTCGGTGCAGTGTCGTGCTCCTCTTGGCAGGCCTTTGCAATCCCAATTATCCCTGGAGCTGTGGGCTTTCTGGTTCTCCGGACCCTAACCCTAACCCTAACCCTAGAAGTTGCCGACCGCGGTTTTCGGCCACGGCCCCCCCTGGGTTCTGGCTAGGAAAGCTGGGGAAGGAGCCATGTCTGTGCAGTGTCGTGCTCCTCTTGGCAGGCCTTTGCAATCCCAATTATCCCTGGAGCTGTGGGCTTTCTGGTTCTCCGGACCCTAACCCTAACCCTAACCCTAGAAGTTGCCGACCGTGGTTTCCGGCCACGGCCCCCCCCCGGGTTCTGGCTAGGAAAGCTGGGGAAGGAGCCATGTCTGTGCAGTGTCGTGCTCCTCTTGGCAGGCCTTTGCAATCCCAATTATCCCTGGAGCTGTGGGCTTTCTGGTTCTCCGGACCCTAACCCTAACCCTAACCCTAGAAGTTGCCGACCGCGGTTTCCGGCCACTGCCCCCCCCGGGTTCTGGCTAGGAAAGCAGGGGAAGGAGCCATGTCGGTGCAGTGTCGTGCTCCTTTTGGCAGGCCTTTGCAATCCCAATTATCCCTGGAGCTGTGGGCTTTCTGGTTCTCCGGACCCTAACCCTAACCCTAACCCTAGAAGTTGCCGACCGCGGTTTCCGGCCACGGCCCCCCCTGGTTTCTGGCTAGGAAAGCTGGGGAAGGAGCCATGTCTGTGCAGTGTCGTGCTCCTCTTGGCAGGCCTTTGCAATCCCAATTATCCCTGGAGCTGTGGGCTTTCTGGTTCTCCAGACCCTAACCCTAACCCTAACCCTAGAAGTTGCCGACCGTGGATTCCGGCCACGGCCCCCCCTGGGTTCTGGCTAGGAAAGCTGGGGAAGGAGCCATGTCTGTGCAGTGTCGTGCTCCTCTTGGCAGGCCTTTGCAATCCCAATTATCCCTGGAGCTGTGGGCTTTCTGGTTCTCCGGACCCTAACCCTAACCCTAACCCTAGAAGTTGCCGACCGCGGTTTCCGGCCACGGCCCCCCCTGGGTTCTGGCTAGGAAAGCAGGGGAAGGAGCCATGTCTGTGCAGTGTCGTGCTCCTCTTGGCAGGCCTTTG
This sequence comes from Rhynochetos jubatus, assembly GCA_027574665.1. Classification (NCBI taxonomy): domain Eukaryota; kingdom Metazoa; phylum Chordata; class Aves; order Eurypygiformes; family Rhynochetidae; genus Rhynochetos; species Rhynochetos jubatus. The sequence goes on from CM050661.1 coordinate 7,786,421, forward strand.
CAATCCCAATTATCCCTGGAGCTGTGGGCTTTCTGGTTCTCCGGACCCTAACCCTAACCCTAACCCTAGAAGTTGCCGACCGCGGTTTCCGGCCACGGCCCCCCCTGGGTTCTGGCTAGGAAAGCTGGGGAAGGAGCCATGTCGGTGCAGTGTCGTGCTCCTCTTGGCCGGCCTTTGCAATCCCAATTATCCCTGGAGCTGTGGGCTTTCTGGTTCTCCGGACCCTAACCCTAACCCTAGAAGTTGCCGACCGCGGTTTCCGGCCACGGCCCCCCCTGGGTTCTGGCTAGGAAAGCAGGGGAAGGAGCCATGTCTGTGCAGTGTCATGCTCCTCTTGGCAGGCCTTTGCAATCCCAATTATCCCTGGAGCTGTGGGCTTTCTGGTTCTCCGGACCCTAACCCTAACCCTAACCCTAGAAGTTGCCGACCGCGGTTTCCAGCCACGGCCCCCCCTGGGTTCTGGCTAGGAAAGCAGGGGAAGGAGCCATGTCTGTGCAGTGTCGTGCTCCTCTTGCCAGGCCTTTGCAATCCCAATTATCCCTGGAGCTGTGGGCTTTCTGGTTCTCCGGACCCTAACCCTAACCCTAACCCTAGAAGTTGCCGACCGCGGTTTCCGGCCACGGCCCCCCCTGGGTTCTGGCTAGGAAAGCTGGGGAAGGAGCCATGTCGGTGCAGTGTCGTGCTCCTCTTGGCAGGCCTTTGCAATCCCAATTATCCCTGGAGCTGTGGGCTTTCTGGTTCTCCGGACCCTAACCCTAACCCTAACCCTAGGAGTTGCCGACCGCGGTTTCCGGCCATGGCACCCCCTGGGTTCTGGCTAGGAAAGCAGGGGAAGGAGCCATGTCGGTGCAGTGTCGTGCTCCTCTTGGCAGGCCTTTGCAATCCCAATTATCCCTGGAGCTGTGGGCTTTCTGGTTCTCCGGACCCTAACCCTAACCCTAGAAGTTGCCGACCGCGGTTTCCGGCCACGGCCCCCCCTGGGTTCTGGCTAGGAAAGCAGGGGAAGGAGCCATGTCTGTGCAGTGTCGTGCTCCTTTTGGCAGGCCTTTGCAATCCCAATTATCCCTGGAGCTGTGGGCTTTCTGGTTCTCCGGACCCTAACCCTAACCCTAACCCTAGAAGTTGCCGAACGCGGTTTCCGGCCACGGCCCCCCCTGGGTTCTGGCTAGGAAACCAGGGGAAGGAGCCATGTCTGTGCAGTGTCGTGCTCCTCTTGGCAGACCTTTGCAATCCCAATTATCCCTGGAGCTGTGGGCTTTCTGGTTCTCCAGACCCTAACCCTAACCCTAACCCTAGAAGTTGCCGACCGTGGATTCCGGCCACGGCCCACCCTGGGTTCTGGCTAGGAAAGCTGGGGAAGGAGCCATGTCTGTGCAGTGTCGTGCTCCTCTTGGCAGGCCTTTGCAATCCCAATTATCCCTGGAGCTGTGGGCTTTCTGGTTCTCCGGACCCTAACCCTAACCCTAACCCTAGAAGTTGCCGACCGCGGTTTCCGGCCACGGCCCCCCCTGGGTTCTGGCTAGGAAAGCAGGGGAAGGAGCCATGTCTGTGCAGTGTCGTGCTCCTCTTGGCAGGCCTTTGCAATCCCAATTATCCCTGGAGCTGTGGGCTTTCTGGTTCTCCGGACCCTAACCCTAACCCTAACCCTAGAAGTTGCCGACCGCGGTTTCCGGCCACGGCCCCCCCTGGGTTCTGGCTAGGAAAGCTGGGGAAGGAGCCATGTCTGTGCAGTGTCGTGCTCCTCTTGGCAGGCCTTTGCAATCCCAATTATCCCTGGAGCTGTGGGCTTTCTGGTTCTCCGGACCCTAACCCTAACCCTAACCCTAGAAGTTGCCGACCGTGGTTTCCGGCCACGGCCCCCCCCCGGGTTCTGGCTAGGAAAGCTGGGGAAGGAGCCATGTCGGTGCAGTGTCGTGCTCCTCTTGGCCGGCCTTTGCAATCCCAATTATCCCTGGAGCTGTGGGCTTTCTGGTTCTCCGGACCCTAACCCTAACCCTAACCCTAGAAGTTGCCGACCGCGGTTTCCGGCCACGGCCCCCCCTGGGTTCTGGCTAGGAAAGCAGGGGAAGGAGCCATGTCTGTGCAGTGTCGTGCTCCTCTTGGCAGGCCTTTGCAATCCCAATTATCCCTGGAGCTCTGGGCTATCTGGTTCTCCAGACCCTAACCCTAACCCTAACCCTAGAAGTTGCCGACCGTGGTTTCCGGCCACGGCCCCCCCCGGGTTCTGGCTAGGAAAGCTGGGGAAGGAGCCATGTCTGTGCAGTGTCGTGCTCCTCTTGGCAGGCCTTTGCAATCCCAATTATCCCTGGAGCTGTGGGCTTTCTGGTTCTCCGGACCCTAACCCTAACCCTAACCCTAGAAGTTGCCGACCGTGGTTTCCGGCCACGGCCCCCCCCGGGTTCTGGCTAGGAAAGCATGGGAAGGAGCCATGTCTGTGCAGTGTCGTGCTCCTCTTGGCAGGCCTTTGCAATCCCAATTATCCCTGGAGCTGTGGGCTTTCTGGTTCTCCGGACCCTAACCCTAACCCTAACCCTAGAAGTTGCCGACCGCGGTTTCCGGCCACGGCCCCCCCGGGGTTCTGGCTAGGAAAGCTGGGGAAGGAGCCATGTCTGTGCAGTGTCGTGCTCCTCTTGGCAGGCCTTTGCAATCCCAATTATCCCTGGAGCTGTGGGCTTTCTGGTTCTCCGGACCCTAACCCTAACCCTAACCCTAGAAGTTGCCGACCGCGGTTTCCGGCCACGGCCCCCCCGGGGTTCTGGCTAGGAAAGCTGGGGAAGGAGCCATGTCTGTGCAGTGTCGTGCTCCTCTTGGCAGGCCTTTGCAATCCCAATTATCCCTGGAGCTGTGGGCTTTCTGGTTCTCCGGACCCTAACCCTAACCCTAACCCTAGAAGTTGCCGACCGCGGTTTCCGGCCACGGCCCCCCCTGGGTTCTGGCTAGGAAAGCAGGGGAAGGAGCCATGTCTGTGCAGTGTCGTGCTCCTCTTGGCAGGCCTTTGCAATCCCAATTATCCCTGGAGCTGTGGGCTTTCTGGTTCTCCGGACCCTAACCCTAACCCTAACCCTAGAAGTTGCCGACCGCGGTTTCCGGCCACGGCCCCCCCTGGGTTCTGGCTAGGAAAGCTGGGGAAGGAGCCATGTCTGTGCAGTGTCGTGCTCCTCTTGGCAGGCCTTTGCAATCCCAATTATCCCTGGAGATGTGGGCTTTCTGGTTCTCCGGACCCTAACCCTAACCCTAACCCTAACCCTAGAAGTTGCCGACCGCGGTTTCCGGCCACGGCCCCCCCTGGTTTCTGGCTAGGAAAGCTGGGGAAGGAGGCATGTCGGTGCAGTGTCGTGCTCCTCTTGGCAGGCCTTTGCAATCCCAATTATCCCTGGAGCTGTGGGCTTTCTGGTTCTCCGGACCCTAACCCTAACCCTAACCCTAGGAGTTGCCGACCGCGGTTTCCGGCCATGGCACCCCCTGGGTTCTGGCTAGGAAAGCAGGGGAAGGAGCCATGTCGGTGCAGTGTCGTGCTCCTCTTGGCAGGCCTTTGCAATCCCAATTATCCCTGGAGCTGTGGGCTTTCTGGTTCTCCGGACCCTAACCCTAACCCTAGAAGTTGCCGACCGCGGTTTCCGGCCACGGCCCCCCCTGGGTTCTGGCTAGGAAAGCAGGGGAAGGAGCCATGTCTGTGCAGTGTCGTGCTCCTCTTGGCAGGCCTTTGCAATCCCAATTATCCCTGGAGCTGTGGGCTTTCTGGTTCTCCGGACCCTAACCCTAACCCTAACCCTAGAAGTTGCCGACCGCGGTTTCCGGCCACGGCCCCCCCTGGGTTCTGGCTAGGAAAGCAGGGGAAGGAGCCATGTCTGTGCAGTGTCGTGCTCCTCTTGGCAGGCCTTTGCAATCCCAATTCTCCCTGGAGCTGTGGGCTTTCTGGTTCTCCGGACCCTAACCCTAACCCTAACCCTAGAAGTTGCCGACCGCGGTTTCCGGCCACGGCCCCCCCTGGGTTCTGGCTAGGAAAGCAGGGGAAGGAGCCATGTCTGTGCAGTGTCGTGCTCCTCTTGGCAGGCCTTTGCAATCCCAATTATCCCTGGAGCTGTGGGCTTTCTGGTTCTCCGGACCCTAACCCTAACCCTAACCCTAGAAGTTGCCGACCGCGGCTTCCGGCCACGGCCCCCCCTGGGTTCTGGCTAGGAAAGCTGGGGAAGGAGCCATGTCGGTGCAGTGTCGTGCTCCTCTTGGCAGGCCTTTGCAATCCCAATTATCCCTGGAGCTGTGGGCTTTCTGGTTCTCCGGACCCTAACCCTAACCCTAACCCTAGAAGTTGCCGACCGCGGTTTCCGGCCACGGCCCCCCCTGGGTTCTGGCTAGGAAAGCAGGGGAAGGAGCCATGTCTGTGCAGTGTCGTGCTCCTCTTGGCAGGCCTTTGCAATCCCAATTATCCCTGGAGCTGTGGGCTTTCTGGTTCTCCGGACCCTAACCCTAACCCTAACCCTAGAAGTTGCCGACCGCGGTTTCCGGCCACGGCCCCCCTGGGTTCCGGCTAGGAAAGCTGGGGAAGGAGCCATGTCGGTGCAGTGTCGTGCTCCTCTTGGCAGGCCTTTGCAATCCCAATTATCCCTGGAGCTGTGGGCTTTCTGGTTCTCCGGACCCTAACCCTAACCCTAACCCTAGAAGTTGCCGACCGCGGTTTTCGGCCACGGCCCCCCCTGGGTTCTGGCTAGGAAAGCTGGGGAAGGAGCCATGTCTGTGCAGTGTCGTGCTCCTCTTGGCAGGCCTTTGCAATCCCAATTATCCCTGGAGCTGTGGGCTTTCTGGTTCTCCGGACCCTAACCCTAACCCTAACCCTAGAAGTTGCCGACCGTGGTTTCCGGCCACGGCCCCCCCTGGTTTCTGGCTAGGAAAGCTGGGGAAGGAGCCATGTCTGTGCAGTGTCGTGCTCCTCTTGGCAGGCCTTTGCAATCCCAATTATCCCTGGAGCTGTGGGCTTTCTGGTTCTCCGGACCCTAACCCTAACCCTAACCCTAGAAGTTGCCGACCGCGGTTTTCGGCCACGGCCCCCCCTGGGTTCTGGCTAGGAAAGCTGGGGAAGGAGCCATGTCTGTGCAGTGTCGTGCTCCTCTTGGCAGGCCTTTGCAATCCCAATTATCCCTGGAGCTGTGGGCTTTCTGGTTCTCCGGACCCTAACCCTAACCCTAACCCTAGAAGTTGCCGACCGTGGTTTCCGGCCACGGCCCCCCCTGGTTTCTGGCTAGGAAAGCTGGGGAAGGAGCCATGTCTGTGCAGTGTCGTGCTCCTCTTGGCAGGCCTTTGCAATCCCAGTTATCCCTGGAGCTGTGGGCTTTCTGGTTCTCCGGACCCTAACCCTAACCCTAACCCTAGAAGTTGCCGACCGCGGTTTCCGGCCACGGCCCCCCCTGGGTTCTGGCTAGGAAAGCAGGGGAAGGAGCCATGTCTGTGCAGTGTCGTGCTCCTCTTGGCAGGCCTTTGCAATCCCAATTATCCCTGGAGCTGTGGGCTTTCTGGTTCTCCGGACCCTAACCCTAACCCTAACCCTAGAAGTTGCCGACCGCGGTTTCCGGCCACGGCCCCCCCTGGGTTCTGGCTAGGAAAGCTGGGGAAGGAGGCATGTCGGTGCAGTGTCGTGCTCCTCTTGGCAGGCCTTTGCAATCCCAATTATCCCTGGAGCTGTGGGCTTTCTGGTTCTCCGGACCCTAACCCTAACCCTAACCCTAGAAGTTGCCGACCGCGGTTTCCGGCCACGGCCCCCCCTGGGTTCTGGCTAGGAAAGCAGGGGAAGGAGCCATGTCTGTGCAGTGTCGTGCTCCTCTTGGCAGGCCTTTGCAATCCCAATTATCCCTGGAGCTGTGGGCTTTCTGGTTCTCCGGACCCTAACCCTAACCCTAACCCTAGAAGTTGCCGACCGCGGTTTCCGGCCACGGCCCCCCCTGGGTTCTGGCTAGGAAAGCTGGGGAAGGAGCCATGTCGGTGCAGTGTCGTGCTCCTCTTGGCAGGCCTTTGCAATCCCAATTATCCCTGGAGCTGTGGGCTTTCTGGTTCTCCGGACCCTAACCCTAACCCTAACCCTAGAAGTTGCCGACCGCGGTTTCCGGCCACGGCCCCCCCTGGGTTCTGGCTAGGAAAGCTGGGGAAGGAGCCATGTCGGTGCAGTGTCGTGCTCCTCTTGGCAGGCCTTTGCAATCCCAATTATCCCTGGAGCTGTGGGCTTTCTGGTTCTCCGGACCCTAACCCTAACCCTAACCCTAGAAGTTGCCGACCGCGGTTTTCGGCCACGGCCCCCCCTGGGTTCTGGCTAGGAAAGCTGGGGAAGGAGCCATGTCTGTGCAGTGTCGTGCTCCTCTTGGCAGGCCTTTGCAATCCCAATTATCCCTGGAGCTGTGGGCTTTCTGGTTCTCCGGACCCTAACCCTAACCCTAACCCTAGAAGTTGCCGACCGCGGTTTCCGGCCACGGCCCCCCCTGGGTTCTGGCTAGGAAAGCAGGGGAAGGAGCCATGTCTGTGCAGTGTCGTGCTCCTCTTGGCAGGCCTTTGCAATCCCAATTATCCCTGGAGCTGTGGGCTTTCTGGTTCTCCGGACCCTAACCCTAACCCTAACCCTAGAAGTTGCCGACCGCGGTTTCCGGCCACGGCCCCCCCTGGGTTCTGGCTAGGAAAGCTGGGGAAGGAGCCATGTCTGTGCAGTGTCGTGCTCCTCTTGGCAGGCCTTTGCAATCCCAATTATCCCTGGAGATGTGGGCTTTCTGGTTCTCCGGACCCTAACCCTAACCCTAACCCTAACCCTAGAAGTTGCCGACCGCGGTTTCCGGCCACGGCCCCCCCTGGGTTCTGGCTAGGAAAGCTGGGGAAGGAGGCATGTCGGTGCAGTGTCGTGCTCCTCTTGGCAGGCCTTTGCAATCCCAATTATCCCTGGAGCTGTGGGCTTTCTGGTTCTCCGGACCCTAACCCTAACCCTAACCCTAGAAGTTGCCGACCGCGGTTTTCGGCCACGGCCCCCCCTGGGTTCTGGCTAGGAAAGCTGGGGAAGGAGCCATGTCTGTGCAGTGTCGTGCTCCTCTTGGCAGGCCTTTGCAATCCCAATTATCCCTGGAGCTGTGGGCTTTCTGGTTCTCCGGACCCTAACCCTAACCCTAACCCTAGAAGTTGCCGACCGTGGTTTCCGGCCACGGCCCCCCCTGGTTTCTGGCTAGGAAAGCTGGGGAAGGAGCCATGTCTGTGCAGTGTCGTGCTCCTCTTGGCAGGCCTTTGCAATCCCAATTATCCCTGGAGCTGTGGGCTTTCTGGTTCTCCGGACCCTAACCCTAACCCTAACCCTAGAAGTTGCCGACCGCGGTTTTCGGCCACGGCCCCCCCTGGGTTCTGGCTAGGAAAGCTGGGGAAGGAGCCATGTCTGTGCAGTGTCGTGCTCCTCTTGGCAGGCCTTTGCAATCCCAATTATCCCTGGAGCTGTGGGCTTTCTGGTTCTCCGGACCCTAACCCTAACCCTAACCCTAGAAGTTGCCGACCGTGGTTTCCGGCCACGGCCCCCCCTGGTTTCTGGCTAGGAAAGCTGGGGAAGGAGCCATGTCTGTGCAGTGTCGTGCTCCTCTTGGCAGGCCTTTGCAATCCCAGTTATCCCTGGAGCTGTGGGCTTTCTGGTTCTCCGGACCCTAACCCTAACCCTAACCCTAGAAGTTGCCGACCGCGGTTTCCGGCCACGGCCCCCCCTGGGTTCTGGCTAGGAAAGCAGGGGAAGGAGCCATGTCTGTGCAGTGTCGTGCTCCTCTTGGCAGGCCTTTGCAATCCCAATTATCCCTGGAGCTGTGGGCTTTCTGGTTCTCCGGACCCTAACCCTAACCCTAACCCTAGAAGTTGCCGACCGCGGTTTCCGGCCACGGCCCCCCCTGGGTTCTGGCTAGGAAAGCTGGGGAAGGAGCCATGTCGGTGCAGTGTCGTGCTCCTCTTGGCAGGCCTTTGCAATCCCAATTATCCCTGGAGCTGTGGGCTTTCTGGTTCTCCGGACCCTAACCCTAACCCTAACCCTAGAAGTTGCCGACCGCGGTTTCCGGCCACGGCCCCCCCTGGGTTCTGGCTAGGAAAGCTGGGGAAGGAGCCATGTCGGTGCAGTGTCGTGCTCCTCTTGGCAGGCCTTTGCAATCCCAATTATCCCTGGAGCTGTGGGCTTTCTGGTTCTCCGGACCCTAACCCTAACCCTAACCCTAGAAGTTGCCGACCGCGGTTTTCGGCCACGGCCCCCCCTGGGTTCTGGCTAGGAAAGCTGGGGAAGGAGCCATGTCTGTGCAGTGTCGTGCTCCTCTTGGCAGGCCTTTGCAATCCCAATTATCCCTGGAGCTGTGGGCTTTCTGGTTCTCCGGACCCTAACCCTAACCCTAACCCTAGAAGTTGCCGACCGCGGTTTCCGGCCACGGCCCCCCCTGGGTTCTGGCTAGGAAAGCAGGGGAAGGAGCCATGTCTGTGCAGTGTCGTGCTCCTCTTGGCAGGCCTTTGCAATCCCAATTATCCCTGGAGCTGTGGGCTTTCTGGTTCTCCGGACCCTAACCCTAACCCTAACCCTAGAAGTTGCCGACCGCGGTTTCCGGCCACGGCCCCCCCTGGGTTCTGGCTAGGAAAGCAGGGGAAGGAGCCATGTCTGTGCAGTGTCGTGCTCCTCTTGGCAGGCCTTTGCAATCCCAATTATCCCTGGAGATGTGGGCTTTCTGGTTCTCCGGACCCTAACCCTAACCCTAACCCTAACCCTAGAAGTTGCCGACCGCGGTTTCCGGCCACGGCCCCCCCTGGGTTCTGGCTAGGAAAGCTGGGGAAGGAGGCATGTCGGTGCAGTGTCGTGCTCCTCTTGGCAGGCCTTTGCAATCCCAATTATCCCTGGAGCTGTGGGCTTTCTGGTTCTCCGGACCCTAACCCTAACCCTAACCCTAGGAGTTGCCGACCGCGGTTTCCGGCCATGGCACCCCCTGGGTTCTGGCTAGGAAAGCAGGGGAAGGAGCCATGTCGGTGCAGTGTCGTGCTCCTCTTGGCAGGCCTTTGCAATCCCAATTATCCCTGGAGCTGTGGGCTTTCTGGTTCTCCGGACCCTAACCCTAACCCTAGAAGTTGCCGACCGCGGTTTCCGGCCACGGCCCCCCCTGGGTTCTGGCTAGGAAAGCAGGGGAAGGAGCCATGTCTGTGCAGTGTCGTGCTCCTCTTGGCAGGCCTTTGCAATCCCAATTATCCCTGGAGCTGTGGGCTTTCTGGTTCTCCGGACCCTAACCCTAACCCTAACCCTAGAAGTTGCCGACCGCGGTTTCCGGCCACGGCCCCCCCTGGTTTCTGGCTAGGAAAGCTGGGGAAGGAGCCATGTCTGTGCAGTGTCGTGCTCCTCTTGGCAGGCCTTTGCAATCCCAATTATCCCTGGAGCTGTGGGCTTTCTGGTTCTCCGGACCCTAACCCTAACCCTAACCCTAGAAGTTGCCGACCGCGGTTTCCGGCCACGGCCCCCCCTGGGTTCTGGCTAGGAAAGCAGGGGAAGGAGCCATGTCTGTGCAGTGTCGTGCTCCTCTTGGCAGGCCTTTGCAATCCCAATTATCCCTGGAGCTGTGGGCTTTCTGGTTCTCCGGACCCTAACCCTAACCCTAACCCTAGAAGTTGCCGACCGCGGTTTCCGGCCACGGCCCCCCCTGGGTTCTGGCTAGGAAAGCTGGGGAAGGAGGCATGTCGGTGCAGTGTCGTGCTCCTCTTGGCAGGCCTTTGCAATCCCAATTATCCCTGGAGCTGTGGGCTTTCTGGTTCTCCGGACCCTAACCCTAACCCTAACCCTAGAAGTTGCCGACCGCGGTTTCCGGCCACGGCCCCCCCTGGGTTCTGGCTAGGAAAGCAGGGGAAGGAGCCATGTCTGTGCAGTGTCGTGCTCCTCTTGGCAGGCCTTTGCAATCCCAATTATCCCTGGAGCTGTGGGCTTTCTGGTTCTCCGGACCCTAACCCTAACCCTAACCCTAGAAGTTGCCGACCGCGGTTTCCGGCCACGGCCCCCCCTGGGTTCCGGCTAGGAAAGCTGGGGAAGGAGCCATGTCGGTGCAGTGTCGTGCTCCTCTTGGCAGGCCTTTGCAATCCCAATTATCCCTGGAGCTGTGGGCTTTCTGGTTCTCCGGACCCTAACCCTAACCCTAACCCTAGAAGTTGCCGACCGCGGTTTTCGGCCACGGCCCCCCCTGGGTTCTGGCTAGGAAAGCTGGGGAAGGAGCCATGTCTGTGCAGTGTCGTGCTCCTCTTGGCAGGCCTTTGCAATCCCAATTATCCCTGGAGCTGTGGGCTTTCTGGTTCTCCGGACCCTAACCCTAACCCTAACCCTAGAAGTTGCCGACCACGGTTTCCGGCCACGGCCCCCCCTGGTTTCTGGCTAGGAAAGCTGGGGAAGGAGCCATGTCTGTGCAGTGTCGTGCTCCTCTTGGCAGGCCTTTGCAATCCCAATTATCCCTGGAGCTGTGGGCTTTCTGGTTCTCCGGACCCTAACCCTAACCCTAACCCTAGAAGTTGCCGACCGCGGTTTTCGGCCACGGCCCCCCCTGGGTTCTGGCTAGGAAAGCTGGGGAAGGAGCCATGTCTGTGCAGTGTCGTGCTCCTCTTGGCAGGCCTTTGCAATCCCAATTATCCCTGGAGCTCTGGGCTTTCTGGTTCTCCGGACCCTAACCCTAACCCTAACCCTAGAAGTTGCCGACCGTGGTTTCCGGCCACGGCCCCCCCTGGTTTCTGGCTAGGAAAGCTGGGGAAGGAGCCATGTCTGTGCAGTGTCGTGCTCCTCTTGGCAGGCCTTTGCAATCCCAGTTATCCCTGGAGCTGTGGGCTTTCTGGTTCTCCGGACCCTAACCCTAACCCTAACCCTAGAAGTTGCCGACCGCGGTTTCCGGCCACGGCCCCCCCTGGGTTCTGGCTAGGAAAGCAGGGGAAGGAGCCATGTCTGTGCAGTGTCGTGCTCCTCTTGGCAGGCCTTTGCAATCCCGATTATCCCTGGAGCTGTGGGCTTTCTGGTTCTCCGGACCCTAACCCTAACCCTAACCCTAGAAGTTGCCGACCGCGGTTTCCGGCCACGGCCCCCCCTGGGTTCTGGCTAGGAAAGCTGGGGAAGGAGGCATGTCGGTGCAGTGTCGTGCTCCTCTTGGCAGGCCTTTGCAATCCCAATTATCCCTGGAGCTGTGGGCTTTCTGGTTCTCCGGACCCTAACCCTAACCCTAACCCTAGAAGTTGCCGACCGCGGTTTCCGGCCACGGCCCCCCCTGGGTTCTGGCTAGGAAAGCAGGGGAAGGAGCCATGTCTGTGCAGTGTCGTGCTCCTCTTGGCAGGCCTTTGCAATCCCAATTATCCCTGGAGCTGTGGGCTTTCTGGTTCTCCGGACCCTAACCCTAACCCTAACCCTAGAAGTTGCCGACCGCGGTTTCCGGCCACGGCCCCCCCTGGGTTCTGGCTAGGAAAGCTGGGGAAGGAGCCATGTCGGTGCAGTGTCGTGCTCCTCTTGGCAGGCCTTTGCAATCCCAATTATCCCTGGAGCTGTGGGCTTTCTGGTTCTCCGGACCCTAACCCTAACCCTAACCCTAGAAGTTGCCGACCGCGGTTTTCGGCCACGGCCCCCCCTGGGTTCTGGCTAGGAAAGCTGGGGAAGGAGCCATGTCTGTGCAGTGTCGTGCTCCTCTTGGCAGGCCTTTGCAATCCCAATTATCCCTGGAGCTGTGGGCTTTCTGGTTCTCCGGACCCTAACCCTAACCCTAACCCTAGAAGTTGCCGACCGTGGTTTCCGGCCACGGCCCCCCCCGGGTTCTGGCTAGGAAAGCTGGGGAAGGAGCCATGTCTGTGCAGTGTCGTGCTCCTCTTGGCAGGCCTTTGCAATCCCAATTATCCCTGGAGCTGTGGGCTTTCTGGTTCTCCGGACCCTAACCCTAACCCTAACCCTAGAAGTTGCCTACCATGGTTTCCGGCCACGGCCCCCCCCGGGTTCTGGCTAGGAAAGCAGGGGAAGGAGCCATGTCTGTGCAGTGTCGTGCTCCTTTTGGCAGGCCTTTGCAATCCCAATTATCCCTGGAGCTCTGGGCTTTCTGGTTCTCCGGACCCTAACCCTAACCCTAACCCTAGAAGTTGCCGAACGCGGTTTCCGGCCACGGCCCCCCTGGGTTCTGGCTAGGAAAGCTGGGGAAGGAGCCATGTCTGTGCAGTGTCGTGCTCCTCTTGGCAGGCCTTTGCAATCCCAATTATCCCTGGAGCTGTGGGCTTTCTGGTTCTCCAGACCCTAACCCTAACCCTAACCCTAGAAGTTGCCGACCGTGGATTCCGGCCACGGCCCCCCCTGGGTTCTGGCTAGGAAAGCTGGGGAAGGAGCCATGTCTGTGCAGTGTCGTGCTCCTCTTGGCAGGCCTTTGCAATCCCAATTATCCCTGGAGCTGTGGGCTTTCTGGTTCTCCGGACCCTAACCCTAACCCTAACCCTAGAAGTTGCCGACCGCGGTTTCCGGCCACGGCCCCCCCTGGGTTCTGGCTAGGAAAGCAGGGGAAGGAGCCATGTCTGTGCAGTGTCGTGCTCCTCTTGCCAGGCCTTTGCAATCCCAATTATCCCTGGAGCTGTGGGCTTTCTGGTTCTCCGGACCCTAACCCTAACCCTAACCCTAGAAGTTGCCGACCGCGGTTTCCGGCCACGGCCCCCCCTGGGTTCTGGCTAGGAAAGCTGGGGAAGGAGCCATGTCTGTGCAGTGTCGTGCTCCTCTTGGCAGGCCTTTGCAATCCCAATTATCCCTGGAGCTGTGGGCTTTCTGGTTCTCCGGACCCTAACCCTAACCCTAACCCTAGAAGTTGCCGACCGTGGTTTCCGGCCACGGCCCCCCCCTGGGTTCTGGCTAGGAAAGCTGGGGAAGGAGCCATGTCTGTGCAGTGTCGTGCTACTCTTGGCCGGCCTTTGCAATCCCAATTATCCCTGGAGCTGTGGGCTTTCTGGTTCTCCGGACCCTAACCCTAACCCTAGAAGTTGCCGACCGCGGTTTCCGGCCACGGCCCCCCCTGGGTTCTGGCTAGGAAAGCAGGGGAAGGAGCCATGTCTGTGCAGTGTCATGCTCCTCTTGGCAGGCCTTTGCAATCCCAATTATCCCTGGAGCTGTGGGCTTTCTGGTTCTCCGGACCCTAACCCTAACCCTAGAAGTTGCCGACCGCGGTTTCCGGCCACGGCCCCCCCTGGGTTCTGGCTAGGAAAGCAGGGGAAGGAGCCATGTCTGTGCAGTGTCGTGCTCCTCTTGCCAGGCCTTTGCAATCCCAATTATCCCTGGAGCTGTGGGCTTTCTGGTTCTCCGGACCCTAACCCTAACCCTAACCCTAGAAGTTGCCGACCGCGGTTTCCGGCCACGGCCCCCCCTGGGTTCTGGCTAGGAAAGCTGGGGAAGGAGCCATGTCGGTGCAGTGTCGTGCTCCTCTTGGCAGGCCTTTGCAATCCCAATTATCCCTGGAGCTGTGGGCTTTCTGGTTCTCCGGACCCTAACCCTAACCCTAACCCTAGAAGTTGCCGACCGTGGTTTCCGGCCACGGCCCCCCCCGGGTTCTGGCTAGGAAAGCAGGGGAAGGAGCCATGTCTGTGCAGTGTCGTGCTCCTCTTGGCAGGCCTTTGCAATCCCAATTATCCCTGGAGCTGTGGGCTTTCTGGTTCTCCGGACCCTAACCCTAACCCTAACCCTAGAAGTTGCCGACCGCGGTTTCCGGCCACGGCCCCCCCTGGGTTCTGGCTAGGAAAGCAGGGGAAGGAGCCATGTCTGTGCAGTGTCGTGCTCCTTTTGGCAGGCCTTTGCAATCCCAATTATCCCTGGAGCTGTGGGCTTTCTGGTTCTCCGGACCCTAACCCTAACCCTAACCCTAGAAGTTGCCGAACGCGGTTTCCGGCCACGGCCCCCCCTGGGTTCTGGCTAGGAAACCAGGGGAAGGAGCCATGTCTGTGCAGTGTCGTGCTCCTCTTGGCAGACCTTTGCAATCCCAATTATCCCTGGAGCTGTGGGCTTTCTGGTTCTCCAGACCCTAACCCTAACCCTAACCCTAGAAGTTGCCGACCGTGGATTCCGGCCACGGCCCACCCTGGGTTCTGGCTAGGAAAGCTGGGGAAGGAGCCATGTCTGTGCAGTGTCGTGCTCCTCTTGGCAGGCCTTTGCAATCCCAATTATCCCTGGAGCTGTGGGCTTTCTGGTTCTCCGGACCCTAACCCTAACCCTAACCCTAGAAGTTGCTGACCGCGGTTTCCGGCCACGGCCCCCCCTGGGTTCCGGCTAGGAAAGCAGGGGAAGGAGCCATGTCGGTGCAGTGTCGTGCTCCTCTTGGCAGGCCTTTGCAATCCCAATTATCCCTGGAGCTGTGGGCTTTCTGGTTCTCCGGACCCTAACCCTAACCCTAACCCTAGAAGTTGCCGACCGCGGTTTTCGGCCACGGCCCCCCCTGGGTTCTGGCTAGGAAAGCTGGGGAAGGAGCCATGTCTGTGCAGTGTCGTGCTCCTCTTGGCAGGCCTTTGCAATCCCAATTATCCCTGGAGCTGTGGGCTTTCTGGTTCTCCGGACCCTAACCCTAACCCTAACCCTAGAAGTTGCCGACCGTGGTTTCCGGCCACGGCCCCCCCCGGGTTCTGGCTAGGAAAGCTGGGGAAGGAGCCATGTCTGTGCAGTGTCGTGCTCCTCTTGGCAGGCCTTTGCAATCCCAATTATCCCTGGAGCTGTGGGCTTTCTGGTTCTCCGGACCCTAACCCTAACCCTAACCCTAGAAGTTGCCGACCGTGGTTTCCGGCCACGGCCCCCCCCGGGTTCTGGCTAGGAAAGCAGGGGAAGGAGCCATGTCTGTGCAGTGTCGTGCTCCTCTTGGCAGGCCTTTGCAATCCCAATTATCCCTGGAGCTGTGGGCTTTCTGGTTCTCCGGACCCTAACCCTAACCCTAACCCTAGAAGTTGCCGAACGCGGTTTCCGGCCACGGCCCCCCCTGGGTTCTGGCTAGGAAACCAGGGGAAGGAGCCATGTCTGTGCAGTGTCGTGCTCCTCTTGGCAGGCCTTTGCAATCCCAATTATCCCTGGAGCTGTGGGCTTTCTGGTTCTCCAGACCCTAACCCTAACCCTAACCCTAGAAGTTGCCGACCGTGGATTCCGGCCACGGCCCCCCCTGGGTTCTGGCTAGGAAAGCTGGGGAAGGAGCCATGTCTGTGCAGTGTCGTGCTCCTCTTGGCAGGCCTTTGCAATCCCAATTATCCCTGGAGCTGTGGGCTTTCTGGTTCTCCGGACCCTAACCCTAACCCTAACCCTAGAAGTTGCCGACCGCGGTTTCCGGCCACGGCCCCCCCTGGGTTCTGGCTAGGAAAGCAGGGGAAGGAGCCATGTCTGTGCAGTGTCGTGCTCCTCTTGCCAGGCCTTTGCAATCCCAATTATCCCTGGAGCTGTGGGCTTTCTGGTTCTCCGGACCCTAACCCTAACCCTAACCCTAGAAGTTGCCGACCGCGGTTTCCGGCCACGGCCCCCCCTGGGTTCTGGCTAGGAAAGCAGGGGAAGGAGCCATGTCTGTGCAGTGTCGTGCTCCTCTTGCCAGGCCTTTGCAATCCCAATTATCCCTGGAGCTGTGGGCTTTCTGGTTCTCCAGACCCTAACCCTAACCCTAACCCTAGAAGTTGCCGACCGCGGTTTCCGGCCACGGTCCCCCCTGGGTTCTGGCTAGGAAAGCTGGGGAAGGAGGCATGTCGGTGCAGTGTCGTGCTCCTCTTGGCAGGCCTTTGCAATCCCAATTATCCCTGGAGCTGTGGGCTTTCTGGTTCTCCGGACCCTAACCCTAACCCTAACCCTAGAAGTTGCCGACCGTGGTTTCCGGCCACGGCCCCCCCCGGGTTCTGGCTAGGAAAGCAGGGGAAGGAGCCATGTCTGTGCAGTGTCGTGCTCCTCTTGGCAGGCCTTTGCAATCCCAATTATCCCTGGAGCTGTGGGCTTTCTGGTTCTCCGGACCCTAACCCTAACCCTAACCCTAGAAGTTGCCGACCGTGGTTTCCGGCCACGGCCCCCCCCGGGTTCTGGCTAGGAAAGCAGGGGAAGGAGCCATGTCTGTGCAGTGTCGTGCTCCTCTTGGCAGGCCTTTGCAATCCCAATTATCCCTGGAGCTGTGGGCTTTCTGGTTCTCCGGACCCTAACCCTAACCCTAACCCTAGAAGTTGCCGAACGCGGTTTCCGGCCACGGCCCCCCCTGGGTTCTGGCTAGGAAAGCTGGGGAAGGAGCCATGTCTGTGCAGTGTCGTGCTCCTCTTGGCAGGCCTTTGCAATCCCAATTATCCCTGGAGCTGTGGGCTTTCTGGTTCTCCGGAACCTAACCCTAACCCTAACCCTAGAAGTTGCCGACCGCGGTTTCCGGCCACGTCCCCCCCTGGGTTCTGGCTAGGAAAGCTGGGGAAGGAGCCATGTCTGTGCAGTGTCGTGCTCCTCTTGGCAGGCCTTTGCAATCCCAATTATCCCTGGAGCTGTGGGCTTTCTGGTTCTCCGGACCCTAACCCTAACCCTAACCCTAGAAGTTGCCGACCGCGGTTTCCGGCCACGGCCCCCCCTGGGTTCTGGCTAGGAAAGCAGGGGAAGGAGCCATGTCTGTGCAGTGTCGTGCTCCTCTTGGCAGGCCTTTGCAATCCCAATTATCCCTGGAGCTGTGGGCTTTCTGGTTCTCCGGACCCTAACCCTAACCCTAACCCTAGAAGTTGCCGACCGCGGTTTCCGGCCACGGCCCCCCCTGGGTTCTGGCTAGGAAAGCAGGGGAAGGAGCCATGTCTGTGCAGTGTCGTGCTCCTCTTGGCAGGCCTTTGCAATCCCAATTATCCCTGGAGCTGTGGGCTTTCTGGTTCTCCGGACCCTAACCCTAACCCTAACCCTAGAAGTTGCCGACCGCGGTTTCCGGCCACGGCCCCCCCTGGGTTCTGGCTAGGAAAGCAGGGGAAGGAGCCATGTCTGTGCAGTGTCGTGCTCCTCTTGGCAGGCCTTTGCAATCCCAATTATCCCTGGAGCTGTGGGCTTTCTGGTTCTCCGGACCCTAACCCTAACCCTAACCCTAGAAGTTGCCGACCGCGGTTTCCGGCCACGGCCCCCCCTGGGTTCTGGCTAGGAAAGCTGTGGAAGGAGCCATGTCGGTGCAGTGTCGTGCTCCTCTTGGCAGGCCTTTGCAATCCCAATTATCCCTGGAGCTGTGGGCTTTCTGGTTCTCCGGACCCTAACCCTAACCCTAACCCTAGAAGTTGCCGACCGCGGTTTCCGGCCACGGCCCCCCCTGGGTTCTGGCTAGGAAAGCAGGGGAAGGAGCCATGTCTGTGCAGTGTCGTGCTCCTCTTGGCAGGCCTTTGCAATCCCAATTATCCCTGGAGCTGTGGGCTTTCTGGTTCTCCGGACCCTAACCCTAACCCTAACCCTAGAAGTTGCCGACCGCGGTTTCCGGCCACGGCCCCCCCTGGGTTCTGGCTAGGAAAGCAGGGGAAGGAGCCATGTCTGTGCAGTGTCGTGCTCCTCTTGGCAGGCCTTTGCAATCCCAATTATCCCTGGAGCTGTGGGCTTTCTGGTTCTCCGGACCCTAACCCTAACCCTAACCCTAGAAGTTGCCGACCGCGGTTTCCGGCCACGGCCCCCCCTGGGTTCTGGCTAGGAAAGCAGGGGAAGGAGCCATGTCTGTGCAGTGTCGTGCTCCTCTTGGCAGGCCTTTGCAATCCCAATTATCCCTGGAGCTGTGGGCTTTCTGGTTCTCCGGACCCTAACCCTAACCCTAACCCTAGAAGTTGCCGACCGCGGTTTCCGGCCACGGCCCCCCCTGGGTTCTGGCTAGGAAAGCAGGGGAAGGAGCCATGTCTGTGCAGTGTCGTGCTCCTCTTGCCAGGCCTTTGCAATCCCAATTATCCCTGGAGCTGTGGGCTTTCTGGTTCTCCGGACCCTAACCCTAACCCTAACCCTAGAAGTTGCCGACCGTGGTTTCCGGCCACGGCCCCCCCCGGGTTCTGGCTAGGAAAGCAGGGGAAGGAGCCATGTCTGTGCAGTGTCGTGCTCCTCTTGGCAGGCCTTTGCAATCCCAATTATCCCTGGAGCTGTGGGCTTTCTGGTTCTCCGGACCCTAACCCTAACCCTAACCCTAGAAGTTGCCGACCGTGGTTTCCGGCCACGGCCCCCCCCGGGTTCTGGCTAGGAAAGCAGGGGAAGGAGCCATGTCTGTGCAGTGTCGTGCTCCTTTTGGCAGGCCTTTGCAATCCCAATTATCCCTGGAGCTGTGGGCTTTCTGGTTCTCCGGACCCTAACCCTAACCCTAACCCTAGAAGTTGCCGAACGCGGTTTCCGGCCACGGCCCCCCCTGGGTTCTGGCTAGGAAACCAGGGGAAGGAGCCATGTCTGTGCAGTGTCGTGCTCCTCTTGGCAGACCTTTGCAATCCCAATTATCCCTGGAGCTGTGGGCTTTCTGGTTCTCCAGACACTAACCCTAACCCTAACCCTAGAAGTTGCCGACCGTGGATTCCGGCCACGGCCCACCCTGGGTTCTGGCTAGGAAAGCTGGGGAAGGAGCCATGTCTGTGCAGTGTCGTGCTCCTCTTGGCAGGCCTTTGCAATCCCAATTATCCCTGGAGCTGTGGGCTTTCTGGTTCTCCGGACCCTAACCCTAACCCTAACCCTAGAAGTTGCCGACCGCGGTTTCCGGCCACGGTCCCCCCTGGGTTCCGGCTAGGAAAGCTGGGGAAGGAGCCATGTCGGTGCAGTGTCGTGCTCCTCTTGGCAGGCCTTTGCAATCCCAATTATCCCTGGAGCTGTGGGCTTTCTGGTTCTCCGGACCCTAACCCTAACCCTAACCCTAGAAGTTGCCGACCGCGGTTTTCGGCCACGGCCCCCCCTGGGTTCTGGCTAGGAAAGCTGGGGAAGGAGCCATGTCTGTGCAGTGTCGTGCTCCTCTTGGCAGGCCTTTGCAATCCCAATTATCCCTGGAGCTGTGGGCTTTCTGGTTCTCCGGACCCTAACCCTAACCCTAACCCTAGAAGTTGCCGACCGTGGTTTCCGGCCACGGCCCCCCCCGGGTTCTGGCTAGGAAAGCTGGGGAAGGAGCCATGTCTGTGCAGTGTCGTGCTCCTCTTGGCAGGCCTTTGCAATCCCAATTATCCCTGGAGCTGTGGGCTTTCTGGTTCTCCGGACCCTAACCCTAACCCTAACCCTAGAAGTTGCCGACCGTGGTTTCCGGCCACGGCCCCCCCCGGGTTCTGGCTAGGAAAGCAGGGGAAGGAGCCATGTCTGTGCAGTGTCGTGCTCCTTTTGGCAGGCCTTTGCAATCCCAATTATCCCTGGAGCTGTGGGCTTTCTGGTTCTCCGGACCCTAACCCTAACCCTAACCCTAGAAGTTGCCGAACGCGGTTTCCGGCCACAGCCCCCCCTGGGTTCTGGCTAGGAAACCAGGGGAAGGAGCCATGTCTGTGCAGTGTCGTGCTCCTCTTGGCAGGCCTTTGCAATCCCAATTATCCCTGGAGCTGTGGGCTTTCTGGTTCTCCAGACCCTAACCCTAACCCTAACCCTAGAAGTTGCCGACCGTGGATTCCGGCCACGGCCCCCCCTGGGTTCTGGCTAGGAAAGCTGGGGAAGGAGCCATGTCTGTGCAGTGTCGTGCTCCTCTTGGCAGGCCTTTGCAATCCCAATTATCCCTGGAGCTGTGGGCTTTCTGGTTCTCCGGACCCTAACCCTAACCCTAACCCTAGAAGTTGCCGACCGCGGTTTCCGGCCACGGCCCCCCCTGGGTTCTGGCTAGGAAAGCAGGGGAAGGAGCCATGTCTGTGCAGTGTCGTGCTCCTCTTGGCAGGCCTTTGCAATCCCAATTATCCCTGGAGCTGTGGGCTTTCTGGTTCTCCGGACCCTAACCCTAACCCTAACCCTAGAAGTTGCCGACCGCGGTTTCCGGCCACGGCCCCCCCTGGGTTCTGGCTAGGAAAGCTGGGGAAGGAGCCATGTCTGTGCAGTGTCGTGCTCCTCTTGGCAGGCCTTTGCAATCCCAATTATCCCTGGAGCTGTGGGCTTTCTGGTTCTCCGGACCCTAACCCTAACCCTAACCCTAGAAGTTGCCGACCGTGGTTTCCGGCCACGGCCCCCCCCGGGTTCTGGCTAGGAAAGCAGGGGAAGGAGCCATGTCTGTGCAGTGTCGTGCTCCTCTTGGCAGGCCTTTGCAATCCCAATTATCCCTGGAGCTGTGGGCTTTCTGGTTCTCCGGACCCTAACCCTAACCCTAACCCTAGAAGTTGCCGACCGTGGTTTCCGGCCACGGCCCCCCCCGGGTTCTGGCTAGGAAAGCAGGGGAAGCAGCCATGTCTGTGCAGTGTCGTGCTCCTTTTGGCAGGCCTTTGCAATCCCAATTATCCCTGGAGCTGTGGGCTTTCTGGTTCTCCGGACCCTAACCCTAACCCTAACCCTAGAAGTTGCCGAACGCGGTTTCCGGCCACGGCCCCCCCTGGGTTCTGGCTAGGAAACCAGGGGAAGGAGCCATGTCTGTGCAGTGTCGTGCTCCTCTTGGCAGGCCTTTGCAATCCCAATTATCCCTGGAGCTGTGGGCTTTCTGGTTCTCCAGACCCTAACCCTAACCCTAACCCTAGAAGTTGCCGACCGTGGATTCCGGCCACGGCCCCCCCTGGGTTCTGGCTAGGAAAGCTGGGGAAGGAGCCATGTCTGTGCAGTGTCGTGCTCCTCTTGGCAGGCCTTTGCAATCCCAATTATCCCTGGAGCTGTGGGCTTTCTGGTTCTCCGGACCCTAACCCTAACCCTAACCCTAGAAGTTGCCGACCGCGGTTTCTGGCCACGGCCCCCCCTGGGTTCTGGCTAGGAAAGCAGGGGAAGGAGCCATGTCTGTGCAGTGTCGTGCTCCTCTTGGCAGGCCTTTGCAATCCCAATTATCCCTGGAGCTGTGGGCTTTCTGGTTCTCCGGACCCTAACCCTAACCCTAACCCTAGAAGTTGCCGACCGCGGTTTCCGGCCACGGCCCCCCCTGGGTTCTGGCTAGGAAAGCTGGGGAAGGAGCCATGTCTGTGCAGTGTCGTGCTCCTCTTGGCAGGCCTTTGCAATCCCAATTATCCCTGGAGCTGTGGGCTTTCTGGTTCTCCGGACCCTAACCCTAACCCTAACCCTAGAAGTTGCCGACCGTGGTTTCCGGCCACGGCCCCCCCCTGGGTTCTGGCTAGGAAAGCTGGGGAAGGAGCCATGTCGGTGCAGTGTCGTGCTCCTCTTGGCCGGCCTTTGCAATCCCAATTATCCCTGGAGCTGTGGGCTTTCTGGTTCTCCGGACCCTAACCCTAACCCTAGAAGTTGCCGACCGCGGTTTCCGGCCACGGCCCCCCCTGGGTTCTGGCTAGGAAAGCAGGGGAAGGAGCCATGTCTGTGCAGTGTCATGCTCCTCTTGGCAGGCCTTTGCAATCCCAATTATCCCTGGAGCTGTGGGCTTTCTGGTTCTCCGGACCCTAACCCTAACCCTAACCCTAGAAGTTGCCGACCGCGGTTTCCGGCCACGGCCCCCCCTGGGTTCTGGCTAGGAAAGCAGGGGAAGGAGCCATGTCTGTGCAGTGTCGTGCTCCTCTTGCCAGGCCTTTGCAATCCCAATTATCCCTGGAGCTGTGGGCTTTCTGGTTCTCCGGACCCTAACCCTAACCCTAACCCTAGAAGTTGCCGACCGCGGTTTCCGGCCACGGCCCCCCCTGGGTTCTGGCTAGGAAAGCTGGGGAAGGAGCCATGTCGGTGCAGTGTCGTGCTCCTCTTGGCAGGCCTTTGCAATCCCAATTATCCCTGGAGCTGTGGGCTTTCTGGTTCTCCGGACCCTAACCCTAACCCTAACCCTAGAAGTTGCCGACCGTGGTTTCCGGCCACGGCCCCCCCCGGGTTCTGGCTAGGAAAGCAGGGGAAGGAGCCATGTCTGTGCAGTGTCGTGCTCCTCTTGGCAGGCCTTTGCAATCCCAATTATCCCTGGAGCTGTGGGCTTTCTGGTTCTCCGGACCCTAACCCTAACCCTAACCCTAGAAGTTGCCGACCGTGGTTTCCGGCCACGGCCCCCCCCGGGTTCTGGCTAGGAAAGCAGGGGAAGGAGCCATGTCTGTGCAGTGTCGTGCTCCTTTTGGCAGGCCTTTGCAATCCCAATTATCCCTGGAGCTGTGGGCTTTCTGGTTCTCCGGACCCTAACCCTAACCCTAACCCTAGAAGTTGCCGAACGCGGTTTCCGGCCACGGCCCCCCCTGGGTTCTGGCTAGGAAACCAGGGGAAGGAGCCATGTCTGTGCAGTGTCGTGCTCCTCTTGGCAGGCCTTTGCAATCCCAATTATCCCTGGAGCTGTGGGCTTTCTGGTTCTCCGGAACCTAACCCTAACCCTAACCCTAGAAGTTGCCGACCGCGGTTTCCGGCCACGTCCCCCCCTGGGTTCTGGCTAGGAAAGCTGGGGAAGGAGCCATGTCTGTGCAGTGTCGTGCTCCTCTTGGCAGGCCTTTGCAATCCCAATTATCCCTGGAGCTGTGGGCTTTCTGGTTCTCCGGACCCTAACCCTAACCCTAACCCTAGAAGTTGCCGACCGCGGTTTCCGGCCACGGCCCCCCCTGGGTTCTGGCTAGGAAAGCTGGGGAAGGAGCCATGTCTGTGCAGTGTCGTGCTCCTCTTGGCAGGCCTTTGCAATCCCAATTATCCCTGGAGCTGTGGGCTTTCTGGTTCTCCGGACCCTAACCCTAACCCTAACCCTAGAAGTTGCAGACCGCAGTTTCCGGCCACGGCCCCCCCTGGGTTCTGGCTAGGAAAGCTGGGGAAGGAGCCATGTGGGTGCAGTGTCGTGCTCCTCTTGGCAGGCCTTTGCAATCCCAATTATCCCTGGAGCTGTGGGCTTTCTGGTTCTCCGGACCCTAACCCTAACCCTAACCCTAGAAGTTGCCGACCGCGGTTTCCGGCCACGGCCCCCCCTGGGTTCTGGCTAGGAAAGCAGGGGAAGGAGCCATGTCTGTGCAGTGTCGTGCTCCTCTTGGCAGGCCTTTGCAATCCCAATTATCCCTGGAGCTGTGGGCTTTCTGGTTCTCCGGACCCTAACCCTAACCCTAACCCTAGAAGTTGCCGACCGCGGTTTCCGGCCACGGCCCCCCCTGGGTTCTGGCTAGGAAAGCTGTGGAAGGAGCCATGTCGGTGCAGTGTCGTGCTCCTCTTGGCAGGCCTTTGCAATCCCAATTATCCCTGGAGCTGTGGGCTTTCTGGTTCTCCGGACCCTAACCCTAACCCTAACCCTAGAAGTTGCCGACCGCGGTTTCCGGCCACGGCCCCCCCTGGGTTCTGGCTAGGAAAGCAGGGGAAGGAGCCATGTCTGTGCAGTGTCATGCTCCTCTTGGCAGGCCTTTGCAATCCCAATTATCCCTGGAGCTGTGGGCTTTCTGGTTCTCCGGACCCTAACCCTAACCCTAACCCTAGAAGTTGCCGACCGCGGTTTCCGGCCACGGCCCCCCCTGGGTTCTGGCTAGGAAAGCAGGGGAAGGAGCCATGTCTGTGCAGTGTCGTGCTCCTCTTGGCAGGCCTTTGCAATCCCAATTATCCCTGGAGCTGTGGGCTTTCTGGTTCTCCGGACCCTAACCCTAACCCTAACCCTAGAAGTTGCCGACCGCGGTTTCCGGCCACGGCCCCCCCTGGGTTCTGGCTAGGAAAGCTGGGGAAGGAGCCATGTCTGTGCAGTGTCGTGCTCCTCTTGGCAGGCCTTTGCAATCCCAATTATCCCTGGAGCTGTGGGCTTTCTGGTTCTCCGGACCCTAACCCTAACCCTAACCCTAGAAGTTGCCGACCGTGGTTTCCGGCCACGGCCCCCCCCTGGGTTCTGGCTAGGAAAGCTGGGGAAGGAGCCATGTCGGTGCAGTGTCGTGCTCCTCTTGGCCGGCCTTTGCAATCCCAATTATCCCTGGAGCTGTGGGCTTTCTGGTTCTCCGGACCCTAACCCTAACCCTAGAAGTTGCCGACCGCGGTTTCCGGCCACGGCCCCCCCTGGGTTCTGGCTAGGAAAGCAGGGGAAGGAGCCATGTCTGTGCAGTGTCATGCTCCTCTTGGCAGGCCTTTGCAATCCCAATTATCCCTGGAGCTGTGGGCTTTCTGGTTCTCCGGACCCTAACCCTAACCCTAACCCTAGAAGTTGCCGACCGCGGTTTCCGGCCACGGCCCCCCCTGGGTTCTGGCTAGGAAAGCAGGGGAAGGAGCCATGTCTGTGCAGTGTCGTGCTCCTCTTGGCAGGCCTTTGCAATCCCAATTATCCCTGGAGCTGTGGGCTTTCTGGTTCTCCGGACCCTAACCCTAACCCTAACCCTAGAAGTTGCCGACCGTGGTTTCCGGCCACGGCCCCCCCCGGGTTCTGGCTAGGAAAGCAGGGGAAGGAGCCATGTCTGTGCAGTGTCGTGCTCCTTTTGGCAGGCCTTTGCAATCCCAATTATCCCTGGAGCTGTGGGCTTTCTGGTTCTCCGGACCCTAACCCTAACCCTAACCCTAGAAGTTGCCGAACGCGGTTTCCGGCCACGGCCCCCCCTGGGTTCTGGCTAGGAAACCAGGGGAAGGAGCCATGTCTGTGCAGTGTCGTGGTCCTCTTGGCAGACCTTTGCAATCCCAATTATCCCTGGAGCTGTGGGCTTTCTGGTTCTCCAGACCCTAACCCTAACCCTAACCCTAGAAGTTGCCGACCGTGGATTCCGGCCACGGCCCACCCTGGGTTCTGGCTAGGAAAGCTGGGGAAGGAGCCATGTCTGTGCAGTGTCGTGCTCCTCTTGGCAGGCCTTTGCAATCCCAATTATCCCTGGAGCTGTGGGCTTTCTGGTTCTCCGGACCCTAACCCTAACCCTAACCCTAGAAGTTGCCGACCGCGGTTTCCGGCCTCGGCCCCCCCTGGGTTCTGGCTAGGAAAGCAGGGGAAGGAGCCATGTCTGTGCAGTGTCGTGCTCCTCTTGGCAGGCCTTTGCAATCCCAATTATCCCTGGAGCTGTGGGCTTTCTGGTTCTCCGGACCCTAACCCTAACCCTAACCCTAGAAGTTGCCGACCGCGGTTTCCGGCCACGGCCCCCCCTGGGTTCTGGCTAGGAAAGCTGGGGAAGGAGCCATGTCTGTGCAGTGTCGTGCTCCTCTTGGCAGGCCTTTGCAATCCCAATTATCCCTGGAGCTCTGGGCTATCTGGTTCTCCAGACCCTAACCCTAACCCTAACCCTAGAAGTTGCCGACCGTGGTTTCCGGCCACGGCCCCCCCCGGGTTCTGGCTAGGAAAGCTGGGGAAGGAGCCATGTCTGTGCAGTGTCGTGCTCCTCTTGGCAGGCCTTTGCAATCCCAATTATCCCTGGAGCTGTGGGCTTTCTGGTTCTCCGGACCCTAACCCTAACCCTAACCCTAGAAGTTGCCGACCGTGGTTTCCGGCCACGGCCCCCCCCGGGTTCTGGCTAGGAAAGCATGGGAAGGAGCCATGTCTGTGCAGTGTCGTGCTCCTCTTGGCAGGCCTTTGCAATCCCAATTATCCCTGGAGCTGTGGGCTTTCTGGTTCTCCGGACCCTAACCCTAACCCTAACCCTAGAAGTTGCCGACCGCGGTTTCCGGCCACGGCCCCCCCTGGGTTCTGGCTAGGAAAGCTGGGGAAGGAGCCATGTCTGTGCAGTGTCGTGCTCCTCTTGGCAGGCCTTTGCAATCCCAATTATCCCTGGAGCTGTGGGCTTTCTGGTTCTCCGGACCCTAACCCTAACCCTAACCCTAGAAGTTGCCGACCGCGGTTTCCGGCCACGGCCCCCCCGGGGTTCTGGCTAGGAAAGCTGGGGAAGGAGCCATGTCTGTGCAGTGTCGTGCTCCTCTTGGCAGGCCTTTGCAATCCCAATTATCCCTGGAGCTGTGGGCTTTCTGGTTCTCCGGACCCTAACCCTAACCCTAACCCTAGAAGTTGCCGACCGCGGTTTCCGGCCACGGCCCCCCCGGGGTTCTGGCTAGGAAAGCTGGGGAAGGAGCCATGTCTGTGCAGTGTCGTGCTCCTCTTGGCAGGCCTTTGCAATCCCAATTATCCCTGGAGCTGTGGGCTTTCTGGTTCTCCGGACCCTAACCCTAACCCTAACCCTAGAAGTTGCCGACCGCGGTTTCCGGCCACGGCCCCCCCTGGGTTCTGGCTAGGAAAGCAGGGGAAGGAGCCATGTCTGTGCAGTGTCGTGCTCCTCTTGGCAGGCCTTTGCAATCCCAATTATCCCTGGAGCTGTGGGCTTTCTGGTTCTCCGGACCCTAACCCTAACCCTAACCCTAGAAGTTGCCGACCGCGGTTTCCGGCCACGGCCCCCCCTGGGTTCTGGCTAGGAAAGCAGGGGAAGGAGCCATGTCTGTGCAGTGTCGTGCTCCTCTTGGCAGGCCTTTGCAATCCCAATTATCCCTGGAGCTGTGGGCTTTCTGGTTCTCCGGACCCTAACCCTAACCCTAACCCTAACCCTAGAAGTTGCCGACCGCGGTTTCCGGCCACGGCCCCCCCTGGGTTCTGGCTAGGAAAGCAGGGGAAGGAGCCATGTCTGTGCAGTGTCGTGCTCCTCTTGGCAGGCCTTTGCAATCCCAATTATCCCTGGAGCTGTGGGCTTTCTGGTTCTCCGGACCCTAACCCTAACCCTAACCCTAGAAGTTGCCGAGCGCGGTTTCCGGCCACGGCCCCCCCTGGGTTCTGGCTACGAAAGCTGGGGAAGGAGCCATGTCTGTGCAGTGTCGTGCTCCTCTTGGCAGGCCTTTGCAATCCCAATTATCCCTGGAGCTGTGGGCTTTCTGGTTCTCCGGACCCTAACCCTAACCCTAACCCTAGAAGTTGCCGACCGCGGTTTCCGGCCACGGCCCCCCCTGGGTTCTGGCTAGGAAAGCTGGGGAAGGAGCCATGTCGGTGCAGTGTCGTGCTCCTCTTGGCAGGCCTTTGCAATCCCAATTATCCCTGGAGCTGTGGGCTTTCTGGTTCTCCGGACCCTAACCCTAACCCTAACCCTAGAAGTTGCCGACCGCGGTTTCCGGCCACGGCCCCCCCGGGGTTCTGGCTAGGAAAGCTGGGGAAGGAGCCATGTCTGTGCAGTGTCGTGCTCCTCTTGGCAGGCCTTTGCAATCCCAATTATCCCTGGAGCTGTGGGCTTTCTGGTTCTCCGGACCCTAACCCTAACCCTAACCCTAGAAGTGGCCGACCGTGGTTTCTGGCCACGGCCCCCCCTAGGTTCTGGCTAGGAAAGCAGGGGAAGGAGCCATGTCTGTGCAGTGTCGTGCTCCTCTTGGCAGGCCTTTGCAATCCCAATTATCCCTGGAGCTGTGGGCTTTCTGGTTCTCCGGACCCTAACCCTAACCCTAACCCTAGAAGTTGCCGACCGCGGTTTCCGGCCACGGCCCCCCCTGGGTTCTGGCTAGGAAAGCAGGGGAAGGAGCCATGTCTGTGCAGTGTCGTGCTCCTCTTGGCAGGCCTTTGCAATCCCAATTATCCCTGGAGCTGTGGGCTTTCTGGTTCTCCGGACCCTAACCCTAACCCTAACCCTAGAAGTTGCCGACCGCGGTTTCCGGCCACGGCCCCCCCTGGGTTCTGGCTAGGAAAGCTGGGGAAGGAGCCATGTCTGTGCAGTGTCGTGCTCCTCTTGGCAGGCCTTTGCAATCCCAATTATCCCTGGAGCTGTGGGCTTTCTGGTTCTCCGGACCCTAACCCTAACCCTAACCCTAGAAGTTGCC
The DNA here is from genome assembly GCA_027574665.1 of Rhynochetos jubatus. Lineage (NCBI taxonomy): Eukaryota > Metazoa > Chordata > Aves > Eurypygiformes > Rhynochetidae > Rhynochetos > Rhynochetos jubatus. The sequence goes on from CM050661.1 coordinate 7,814,088, forward strand.
GACCGCGGTTTCCGGCCACGGCCCCCCCTGGGTTCTGGCTAGGAAAGCTGGGGAAGGAGCCATGTCGGTGCAGTGTCGTGCTCCTCTTGGCAGGCCTTTGCAATCCCAATTATCCCTGGAGCTGTGGGCTTTCTGGTTCTCCGGACCCTAACCCTAACCCTAACCCTAGAAGTTGCCGACCGCGGTTTCCGGCCACGGCCCCCCCTGGGTTCTGGCTAGGAAAGCAGGGGAAGGAGCCATGTCTGTGCAGTGTCGTGCTCCTCTTGGCAGGCCTTTGCAATCCCAATTATCCCTGGAGCTGTGGGCTTTCTGGTTCTCCGGACCCTAACCCTAACCCTAACCCTAACCCTAGAAGTTGCCGACCGCGGTTTCCGGCCACGGCCCCCCCTGGGTTCTGGCTAGGAAAGCAGGGGAAGGAGCCATGTCTGTGCAGTGTCGTGCTCCTCTTGGCAGGCCTTTGCAATCCCAATTATCCCTGGAGCTGTGGGCTTTCTGGTTCTCCGGACCCTAACCCTAACCCTAACCCTAGAAGTTGCCGAGCGCGGTTTCCGGCCACGGCCCCCCCTGGGTTCTGGCTACGAAAGCTGGGGAAGGAGCCATGTCTGTGCAGTGTCGTGCTCCTCTTGGCAGGCCTTTGCAATCCCAATTATCCCTGGAGCTGTGGGCTTTCTGGTTCTCCGGACCCTAACCCTAACCCTAACCCTAGAAGTTGCCGACCGCGGTTTCCGGCCACGGCCCCCCCTGGGTTCTGGCTAGGAAAGCTGGGGAAGGAGCCATGTCGGTGCAGTGTCGTGCTCCTCTTGGCAGGCCTTTGCAATCCCAATTATCCCTGGAGCTGTGGGCTTTCTGGTTCTCCGGACCCTAACCCTAACCCTAACCCTAGAAGTTGCCGACCGCGGTTTCCGGCCACGGCCCCCCCGGGGTTCTGGCTAGGAAAGCTGGGGAAGGAGCCATGTCTGTGCAGTGTCGTGCTCCTCTTGGCAGGCCTTTGCAATCCCAATTATCCCTGGAGCTGTGGGCTTTCTGGTTCTCCGGACCCTAACCCTAACCCTAACCCTAGAAGTGGCCGACCGTGGTTTCTGGCCACGGCCCCCCCTAGGTTCTGGCTAGGAAAGCAGGGGAAGGAGCCATGTCTGTGCAGTGTCGTGCTCCTCTTGGCAGGCCTTTGCAATCCCAATTATCCCTGGAGCTGTGGGCTTTCTGGTTCTCCGGACCCTAACCCTAACCCTAACCCTAGAAGTTGCCGACCGCGGTTTCCGGCCACGGCCCCCCCTGGGTTCTGGCTAGGAAAGCAGGGGAAGGAGCCATGTCTGTGCAGTGTCGTGCTCCTCTTGGCAGGCCTTTGCAATCCCAATTATCCCTGGAGCTGTGGGCTTTCTGGTTCTCCGGACCCTAACCCTAACCCTAACCCTAGAAGTTGCCGACCGCGGTTTCCGGCCACGGCCCCCCCTGGGTTCTGGCTAGGAAAGCTGGGGAAGGAGCCATGTCTGTGCAGTGTCGTGCTCCTCTTGGCAGGCCTTTGCAATCCCAATTATCCCTGGAGCTGTGGGCTTTCTGGTTCTCCGGACCCTAACCCTAACCCTAACCCTAGAAGTTGCCGACCGCGGTTTCCGGCCACGGCCCCCCCTGGGTTCTGGCTAGGAAAGCTGGGGAAGGAGCCATGTCGGTGCAGTGTCGTGCTCCTCTTGGCAGGCCTTTGCAATCCCAATTATCCCTGGAGCTGTGGGCTTTCTGGTTCTCCGGACCCTAACCCTAACCCTAACCCTAGAAGTTGCCGACCGCGGTTTCCGGCCACGGCCCCCCCTGGGTTCTGGCTAGGAAAGCAGGGGAAGGAGCCATGTCTGTGCAGTGTCGTGCTCCTCTTGGCAGGCCTTTGCAATCCCAATTATCCCTGGAGCTGTGGGCTTTCTGGTTCTCCGGACCCTAACCCTAACCCTAACCCTAGAAGTTGCCGACCGCGGTTTCCGGCCACGGCCCCCCCGGGGTTCTGGCTACGAAAGCAGGGGAAGGAGCCATGTCTGTGCAGTGTCGTGCTCCTCTTGGCAGGCCTTTGCAATCCCAATTATCCCTGGAGCTGTGGGCTTTCTGGTTCTCCGGACCATAACCCTAACCCTAACCCTAGAAGTTGCCGACCGCGGTTTCCGGCCACGGCCCCCCCTGGGTTCTGGCTAGGAAAGCTGGGGAAGGAGCCATGTCTGTGCAGTGTCGTGCTCCTCTTGGCAGGCCTTTGCAATCCCAATTATCCCTGGAGCTGTGGGCTTTCTGGTTCTCCGGACCCTAACCCTAACCCTAACCCTAGAAGTTGCCGAGCGCGGTTTCCGGCCACGGCCCCCCCTGGGTTCTGGCTACGAAAGCTGGGGAAGGAGCCATGTCTGTGCAGTGTCGTGCTCCTCTTGGCAGGCCTTTGCAACCCCAATTATCCCTGGAGCTGTGGGCTTTCTGGTTCTCCGGACCCTAACCCTAACCCTAACCCTAGAAGTTGCCGACCGCGGTTTCCGGCCACGGCCCCCCCTGGGTTCTGGCTAGGAAAGCTGGGGAAGGAGCCATGTCGGTGCAGTGTCGTGCTCCTCTTGGCAGGCCTTTGCAATCCCAATTATCCCTGGAGCTGTGGGCTTTCTGGTTCTCCGGACCCTAACCCTAACCCTAACCCTAGAAGTTGCCGACCGCGGTTTCCGGCCACGGCCCCCCCTGGGTTCTGTCTAGGAAAGCAGGGGAAGGAGCCATGTCTGTGCAGTGTCGTGCTCCTCTTGGCAGGCCTTTGCAATCCCAATTATCCCTGGAGCTGTGGGCTTTCTGGTTCTCCGGACCCTAACCCTAACCCTAACCCTAGAAGTTGCCGACCGCGGTTTCCGGCCACGGCCCCCCCTGGGTTCTGGCTAGGAAAGCTGGGGAAGGAGCCATGTCTGTGCAGTGTCGTGCTCCTCTTGGCAGGCCTTTGCAATCCCAATTATCCCTGGAGCTGTGGGCTTTCTGGTTCTCCGGACCCTAACCCTAACCCTAACCCTACAAGTTGCCGACCGCGGTTTCCGGCCACGGCCCCCCCTGGGTTCTGGCTAGGAAAGCAGGGGAAGGAGCCATGTCTGTGCAGTGTCGTGCTCCTCTTGGCAGGCCTTTGCAATCCCAATTATCCCTGGAGCTGTGGGCTTTCTGGTTCTCCGGACCCTAACCCTAACCCTAACCCTAGAAGTTGCCGACCGCGGTTTCCGGCCACGGCCCTCCCTGGGTTCTGGCTAGGAAAGCAGGGGAAGGAGCCATGTCTGTGCAGTGTCGTGCTCCTCTTGGCAGGCCTTTGCAATCCCAATTATCCCTGGAGCTGTGGGCTTTCTGGTTCTCCGGACCCTAACCCTAACCCTAACCCTAGAAGTTGCCGACCGCGGTTTCCGGCCACAGCCCCCCCCTGGGTTCTGGCTAGGAAAGCAGGGGAAGGAGCCATGTCTGTGCAGTGTCGTGCTCCTCTTGGCAGGCCTTTGCAATCCCAATTATCCCTGGAGCTGTGGGCTTTCTGGTTCTCCGGACCCTAACCCTAACCCTAACCCTAGAAGTTGCCGACCGCGGTTTCCGGCCACGGCCCCCCCTGGGTTCTGGCTAGGAAAGCAGGGGAAGGAGCCATGTCGGTGCAGTGTCGTGCTCCTCTTGGCAGGCCTTTGCAATCCCAATTATCCCTGGAGCTGTGGGCTTTCTGGTTCTCCGGACCCTAACCCTAACCCTAACCCTAGAAGTTGCCGACCGCGGTTTCCGGCCACGGCCCCCCCTGGGTTCTGGCTAGGAAAGCTGGGGAAGGAGCCATGTCTGTGCAGTGTCGTGCTCCTCTTGGCAGGCCTTTGCAATCCCAATTATCCCTGGAGCTGTGGGCTTTCTGGTTCTCCGGACCCTAACCCTAACCCTAACCCTAACCCTAGAAGTTGCCGACCGCGGTTTCCGGCCACGGCCCCCCCTGGGTTCTGGCTAGGAAAGCAGGGGAAGGAGCCATGTCGGTGCAGTGTCGTGCACCTCTTGGCAGGCCTTTGCAATCCCAATTATCCCTGGAGCTGTGGGCTTTCTGGTTCTCCGGACCCTAACCCTAACCCTAACCCTAGAAGTTGCCGACCGTGGTTTCCGGCCACGGCCCCCCCCTGGGTTCTGGCTAGGAAAGCTGGGGAAGGAGCCATGTCTGTGCAGTGTTGTGCTCCTCTTGGCAGGCCTTTGCAATCCCAATTATCCCTGGAGCTGTGGGCTTTCTCGTTCTCCGGACCCTAACCCTAACCCTAACCCTAGAAGTTGCCGACCGCGGTTTCCGGCCACGGCCCCCCCTGGGTTCTGGCTAGGAAAGCTGGGGAAGGAGCCATGTCGGTGCAGTGTCGTGCTCCTCTTGGCAGGCCTTTGCAATCCCAATTATCCCTGGAGCTGTGGGCTTTCTGGTTCTCCGGACCCTAACCCTAACCCTAACCCTAGAAGTTGCCGACCGCGGTTTCCGGCCACGGCCCCTCCTGGGTTCTGGCTAGGAAAGCAGGGGAAGGAGCCATGTCTGTGCAGTGTCATGCTCCTCTTGGCAGGCCTTTGCAATCCCAATTATCCCTGGAGCTGTGGGCTTTCTGGTTCTCCGGACCCTAACCCTAACCCTAACCCTAGAAGTTGCCGACCGCGGTTTCCGGCCACGGCCCCCCCTGGGTTCTGGCTAGGAAAGCAGGGGAAGGAGCCATGTCTGTGCAGTGTCGTGCTCCTCTTGGCAGGCCTTTGCAATCCCAATTATCCCTGGAGCTGTGGGCTTTCTGGTTCTCCGGACCATAACCCTAACCCTAACCCTAGAAGTTGCCGACCGCGGTTTCCGGCCACGGCCCCCCCTGGGTTCTGGCTAGGAAAGCTGGGGAAGGAGGCATGTCTGTGCAGTGTCGTGCTCCTCTTGGCAGGCCTTTGCAATCCCAATTATCCCTGGAGCTGTGGGCTTTCTGGTTCTCCGGACCCTAACCCTAACCCTAACCCTAGAAGTTGCTGACCGCGGTTTTTGTCCACGGCCCCCCCTGGGTTCTGGCTAGGAAAGCAGGGGAAGGAGCCATGTCGGTGCAGTGTCGTGCTCCTCTTGGCAGGCCTTTGCAATCCCAATTATCCCTGGAGCTGTGGGCTTTCTGGTTCTCCGGACCCTAACCCTAACCCTAACCCTAGAAGTTGCCGACCGCGGTTTCCGGCCACGGCCCCCCCTGGGTTCTGGCTAGGAAAGCTGGGGAAGGAGCCATGTCTGTGCAGTGTCGTGCTCCTCTTGGCAGGCCTTTGCAATCCCAATTATCCCTGGAGCTGTGGGCTTTCTGGTTCTCCGGACCCTAACCCTAACCCTAACCCTAGAAGTTGCCGAGCGCGGTTTCCGGCCACGGCCCCCCCTGGGTTCTGGCTAGGAAAGCAGGGGAAGGAGCCATGTCGGTGCAGTGTCGTGCTCCTCTTGGCAGGCCTTTGCAATCCCAATTATCCCTGGAGCTGTGGGCTTTCTGGTTCTCCGGACCCTAACCCTAACCCTAACCCTAGAAGTTGCCGACCGTGGATTCCGGCCACGGCCCCCCCTGGGTTCTGGCTAGGAAAGCAGGGGAAGGAGCCATGTCTGTGCAGTGTCGGGCTCCTCTTGGCAGGCCTTTGCAATCCCAATTATCCCTGGAGCTGTGGGCTTTCTGGTTCTCCGGACCATAACCCTAACCCTAACCCTAGAAGTTGCCGACCGCGGTTTCCGGCCACGGCCCCCCCTGGGTTCTGGCTAGGAAAGCTGGGGAAGGAGCCATGTCTGTGCAGTGTCGTGCTCCTCTTGGCAGGCCTTTGCAATCCCAATTATCCCTGGAGCTGTGGGCTTTCTGGTTCTCCGGACCCTAACCCTAACCCTAACCCTAGAAGTTGCTGACCGCGGTTTTTGTCCACGGCCCCCCCTGGATTCTGGCTAGGAAAGCAGGGGAAGGAGCCATGTCTGTGCAGTGTCGTGCTCCTCTTGGCAGGCCTTTGCAATCCCAATTATCCCTGGAGCTGTGGGCTTTCTGGTTCTCCGGACCCTAACCCTAACCCTAACCCTAGAAGTTGCCGACCGCGGTTTCCGGCCACGGCCCCCCCTGGGTTCTGGCTAGGAAAGCTGGGGAAGGAGCCATGTCTGTGCAGTGTCGTGCTCCTCTTGGCAGGCCTTTGCAATCCCAATTATCCCTGGAGCTGTGGGCTTTCTGGTTCTCCGGACCCTAACCCTAACCCTAACCCTAGAAGTTGCCGACGACGGTTTCCGGCCACGGTCCCCCCTGGGTTCTGGCTAGGAAAGCTGGGGAAGGAGCCATGTCGGTGCAGTGTCGTGCTCCTCTTGGCAGGCCTTTGCAATCCCAATTATCCCTGGAGCTGTGGGCTTTCTGGTTCTCCGGACCCTAACCCTAACCCTAACCCTAGAAGTTGCCGACCGCGGTTTCCGGCCACGGCCCCCCCTGGGTTCTGGCTAGGAAAGCTGGGGAAGGAGCCATGTCGGTGCAGTGTCGTGCTCCTCTTGGCAGGCCTTTGCAATCCCAATTATCCCTGGAGCTGTGGGCTTTCTGGTTCTCCGGACCCTAACCCTAACCCTAACCCTAGAAGTTGCCGACCGCGGTTTCCGGCCACGGCCCCCCCTGGGTTCTGGCTAGGAAAGCTGGGGAAGGAGCCATGTCTGTGCAGTGTCGTGCTCCTCTTGGCAGGCCTTTGCAATCCCAATTATCCCTGGAGCTGTGGGCTTTCTGGTTCTCCGGACCCTAACCCTAACCCTAACCCTAGAAGTTGCCGACCGCGGTTTCCGGCCACGGCCCCCCCTGGGTTCTGGCTAGGAAAGCAGGGGAAGGAGCCATGTCTGTGCAGTGTCGTGCTCCTCTTGGCAGGCCTTTGCAATCCCAATTATCCCTGGAGCTGTGGGCTTTCTGGTTCTCCGGACCCTAACCCTAACCCTAACCCTAGAAGTTGCCGACCGCGGTTTCCGGCCACGGCCCCCCCTGGGTTCTGGCTAGGAAAGCAGGGGAAGGAGCCATGTCTGTGCAGTGTCGTGCTCCTCTTGGCAGGCCTTTGCAATCCCAATTATCCCTGGAGCTGTGGGCTTTCTGGTTCTCCGGACCCTAACCCTAACCCTAACCCTAGAAGTTGCCGACCGCGGTTTCCGGCCACGGCCCCCCCTGGGTTCTGGCTAGGAAAGCTGGGGAAGGAGCCATGTCGGTGCAGTGTCGTGCTCCTCTTGGCAGGCCTTTGCAATCCCAATTATCCCTGGAGCTGTGGGCTTTCTGGTTCTCCGGACCCTAACCCTAACCCTAACCCTAGAAGTTGCCGACCGCGGTTTCCGGCCACGGCCCCCCCTAGGTTCTGGCTAGGAAAGCAGGGGAAGGAGCCATGTCGGTGCAGTGTCGTGCTCCTCTTGGCAGGCCTTTGCAATCCCAATTATCCCTGGAGCTGTGGGCTTTCTGGTTCTCCGGACCCTAACCCTAACCCTAACCCTAGAAGTTGCCGAGCGCGGTTTCCGGCCACGGCCCCCCCTGGGTTCTGGCTAGGAAAGCTGGGGAAGGAGCCATGTCTGTGCAGTGTCGTGCTCCTCTTGGCAGGCCTTTGCAATCCCAATTATCCCTGGAGCTGTGGGCTTTCTGGTTCTCCGGACCCTAACCCTAACCCTAACCCTAGAAGTTGCCGACCGCGGTTTCCGGCCACGGCCCCCCCTGGGTTCTGGCTAGGAAAGCTGGGGAAGGAGCCATGTCGGTGCAGTGTCGTGCTCCTCTTGGCAGGCCTTTGCAATCCCAATTATCCCTGGAGCTGTGGGCTTTCTGGTTCTCCGGACCCTAACCCTAACCCTAACCCTAGAAGTTGCCGACCGCGGTTTCCGGCCACGGCCCCCCCGGGGTTCTGGCTAGGAAAGCTGGGGAAGGAGCCATGTCGGTGCAGTGTCGTGCTCCTCTTGGCAGGCCTTTGCAATCCCAATTATCCCTGGAGCTGTGGGCTTTCTGGTTCTCCGGACCCTAACCCTAACCCTAACCCTAGAAGTTGCCGAGCGCGGTTTCCGGCCACGGCCCCCCCTGGGTTCTGGCTACGAAAGCTGGGGAAGGAGCCATGTCTGTGCAGTGTCGTGCTCCTCTTGGCAGGCCTTTGCAATCCCAATTATCCCTGGAGCTGTGGGCTTTCTGGTTCTCCGGACCCTAACCCTAACCCTAACCCTAGAAGTTGCCGACCGCGGTTTCCGGCCACGGCCCCCCCTGGGTTCTGTCTAGGAAAGCTGGGGAAGGAGCCATGTCGGTGCAGTGTCGTGCTCCTCTTGGCAGGCCTTTGCAATCCCAATTATCCCTGGAGCTGTGGGCTTTCTGGTTCTCCGGACCCTAACCCTAACCCTAACCCTACAAGTTGCCGACCGCGGTTTTTGTCCACGGCCCCCCCTGGGTTCTGGCTAGGAAAGCAGGGGAAGGAGCCATGTCTGTGCAGTGTCGTGCTCCTCTTGGCAGGCCTTTGCAATCCCAATTATCCCTGGAGCTGTGGGCTTTCTGGTTCTCCGGACCCTAACCCTAACCCTAACCCTAGAAGTTGCCGACCGCGGTTTCCGGCCACAGCGCCCCCCTGGGTTCTGGCTAGGAAAGCAGGGGAAGGAGCCATGTCTGTGCAGTGTCGTGCTCCTCTTGGCAGGCCTTTGCAATCCCAATTATCCCTGGAGCTGTGGGCTTTCTGGTTCTCCGGACCCTAACCCTAACCCTAACCCTAGAAGTTGCCGACCGCGGTTTCCGGCCACGGCCCCCCCTGGGTTCTGGCTAGGAAAGCTGGGGAAGGAGCCATGTCTGTGCAGTGTCGTGCTCCTCTTGGCAGGCCTTTGCAATCCCAATTATCCCTGGAGCTGTGGGCTTTCTGGTTCTCCGGACCCTAACCCTAACCCTAACCCTAACCCTAGAAGTTGCCGACCGCGGTTTCCGGCCACGGCCCCCCCTGGGTTCTGGCTAGGAAAGCAGGGGAAGGAGCCATGTCGGTGCAGTGTCGTGCACCTCTTGGCAGGCCTTTGCAATCCCAATTATCCCTGGAGCTGTGGGCTTTCTGGTTCTCCGGACCCTAACCCTAACCCTAACCCTAGAAGTTGCCGACCGTGGTTTCCGGCCACGGCCCCCCCCTGGGTTCTGGCTAGGAAAGCTGGGGAAGGAGCCATGTCTGTGCAGTGTTGTGCTCCTCTTGGCAGGCCTTTGCAATCCCAATTATCCCTGGAGCTGTGGGCTTTCTCATTCTCCGGACCCTAACCCTAACCCTAACCCTAGAAGTTGCCGACCGCGGTTTCCGGCCACGGCCCCCCCTGGGTTCTGGCTAGGAAAGCTGGGGAAGGAGCCATGTCGGTGCAGTGTCGTGCTCCTCTTGGCAGGCCTTTGCAATCCCAATTATCCCTGGAGCTGTGGGCTTTCTGGTTCTCCGGACCCTAACCCTAACCCTAACCCTAGAAGTTGCCGACCGCGGTTTCCGGCCACGGCCCCCCCTGGGTTCTGGCTAGGAAAGCAGGGGAAGGAGCCATGTCTGTGCAGTGTCGTGCTCCTCTTGGCAGGCCTTTGCAATCCCAATTATCCCTGGAGCTGTGGGCTTTCTGGTTCTCCGGACCCTAACCCTAACCCTAACCCTAGAAGTTGCCGACCGCGGTTTCCGGCCACGGCCCCCCCTGGGTTCTGGCTAGGAAAGCAGGGGAAGGAGCCATGTCTGTGCAGTGTCGTGCTCCTCTTGGCAGGCCTTTGCAATCCCAATTATCCCTGGAGCTGTGGGCTTTCTGGTTCTCCGGACCATAACCCTAACCCTAACCCTAGAAGTTGCCGACCGCGGTTTCCGGCCACGGCCCCCCCTGGGTTCTGGCTAGGAAAGCTGGGGAAGGAGCCATGTCTGTGCAGTGTCGTGCTCCTCTTGGCAGGCCTTTGCAATCCCAATTATCCCTGGAGCTGTGGGCTTTCTGGTTCTCCGGACCCTAACCCTAACCCTAACCCTAGAAGTTGCTGACCGCGGTTTTTGTCCACGGCCCCCCCTGGGTTCTGGCTAGGAAAGCAGGGGAAGGAGCCATGTCTGTGCAGTGTCGTGCTCCTCTTGGCAGGCCTTTGCAATCCCAATTATCCCTGGAGCTGTGGGCTTTCTGGTTCTCCGGACCCTAACCCTAACCCTAACCCTAGAAGTTGCCGACCGCGGTTTCCGGCCACGGCCCCCCCTGGGTTCTGGCTAGGAAAGCTGGGGAAGGAGCCATGTCTGTGCAGTGTCGTGCTCCTCTTGGCAGGCCTTTGCAATCCCAATTATCCCTGGAGCTGTGGGCTTTCTGGTTCTCCGGAACCTAACCCTAACCCTAACCCTAGAAGTTGCCGAGCGCGGTTTCCGGCCACGGCCCCCCCTGGGTTCTGGCTAGGAAAGCAGGGGAAGGAGCCATGTCGGTGCAGTGTCGTGCTCCTCTTGGCAGGCCTTTGCAATCCCAATTATCCCTGGAGCTGTGGGCTTTCTGGTTCTCCGGACCCTAACCCTAACCCTAACCCTAGAAGTTGCCGACCGTGGTTTCCGGCCACGGCCCCCCCCTGGGTTCTGGCTAGGAAAGCTGGGGAAGGAGCCATGTCTGTGCAGTGTTGTGCTCCTCTTGGCAGGCCTTTGCAATCCCAATTATCCCTGGAGCTGTGGGCTTTCTCGTTCTCCGGACCCTAACCCTAACCCTAACCCTAGAAGTTGCCGACCGCGGTTTCCGGCCACGGCCCCCCCTGGGTTCTGGCTAGGAAAGCTGGGGAAGGAGCCATGTCGGTGCAGTGTCGTGCTCCTCTTGGCAGGCCTTTGCAATCCCAATTATCCCTGGAGCTGTGGGCTTTCTGGTTCTCCGGACCCTAACCCTAACCCTAACCCTAGAAGTTGCCGACCGCGGTTTCCGGCCACGGCCCCTCCTGGGTTCTGGCTAGGAAAGCAGTGGAAGGAGCCATGTCTGTGCAGTGTCATGCTCCTCTTGGCAGGCCTTTGCAATCCCAATTATCCCTGGAGCTGTGGGCTTTCTGGTTCTCCGGACCCTAACCCTAACCCTAACCCTAGAAGTTGCCGACCGCGGTTTCCGGCCACGGCCCCCCCTGGGTTCTGGCTAGGAAAGCAGGGGAAGGAGCCATGTCTGTGCAGTGTCGTGCTCCTCTTGGCAGGCCTTTGCAATCCCAATTATCCCTGGAGCTGTGGGCTTTCTGGTTCTCCGGACCATAACCCTAACCCTAACCCTAGAAGTTGCCGACCGCGGTTTCCGGCCACGGCCCCCCCTGGGTTCTGGCTAGGAAAGCTGGGGAAGGAGCCATGTCTGTGCAGTGTCGTGCTCCTCTTGGCAGGCCTTTGCAATCCCAATTATCCCTGGAGCTGTGGGCTTTCTGGTTCTCCGGACCCTAACCCTAACCCTAACCCTAGAAGTTGCTGACCGCGGTTTTTGTCCACGGCCCCCCCTGGGTTCTGGCTAGGAAAGCAGGGGAAGGAGCCATGTCTGTGCAGTGTCGTGCTCCTCTTGGCAGGCCTTTGCAATCCCAATTATCCCTGGAGCTGTGGGCTTTCTGGTTCTCCGGACCCTAACCCTAACCCTAACCCTAGAAGTTGCCGACCGCGGTTTCCGGCCACGGCCCCCCCTGGGTTCTGGCTAGGAAAGCTGGGGAAGGAGCCATGTCTGTGCAGTGTCGTGCTCCTCTTGGCAGGCCTTTGCAATCCCAATTATCCCTGGAGCTGTGGGCTTTCTGGTTCTCCGGACCCTAACCCTAACCCTAACCCTAGAAGTTGCCGAGCGCGGTTTCCGGCCACGGCCCCCCCTGGGTTCTGGCTAGGAAAGCAGGGGAAGGAGCCATGTCGGTGCAGTGTCGTGCTCCTCTTGGCAGGCCTTTGCAATCCCAATTATCCCTGGAGCTGTGGGCTTTCTGGTTCTCCGGACCCTAACCCTAACCCTAACCCTAGAAGTTGCCGACCGTGGATTCCGGCCACGGCCCCCCCTGGGTTCTGGCTAGGAAAGCAGGGGAAGGAGCCATGTCTGTGCAGTGTCGGGCTCCTCTTGGCAGGCCTTTGCAATCCCAATTATCCCTGGAGCTGTGGGCTTTCTGGTTCTCCGGACCATAACCCTAACCCTAACCCTAGAAGTTGCCGACCGCGGTTTCCGGCCACGGCCCCCCCTGGGTTCTGGCTAGGAAAGCTGGGGAAGGAGCCATGTCTGTGCAGTGTCGTGCTCCTCTTGGCAGGCCTTTGCAATCCCAATTATCCCTGGAGCTGTGGGCTTTCTGGTTCTCCGGACCCTAACCCTAACCCTAACCCTAGAAGTTGCCGACCGCGGTTTTTGTCCACGGCCCCCCCTGGGTTCTGGCTAGGAAAGCAGGGGAAGGAGCCATGTCTGTGCAGTGTCGTGCTCCTCTTGGCAGGCCTTTGCAATCCCAATTATCCCTGGAGCTGTGGGCTTTCTGGTTCTCCGGACCCTAACCCTAACCCTAACCCTAGAAGTTGCCGACCGCGGTTTCCGGCCACAGCCCCCCCCTGGGTTCTGGCTAGGAAAGCAGGGGAAGGAGCCATGTCTGTGCAGTGTCGTGCTCCTCTTGGCAGGCCTTTGCAATCCCAATTATCCCTGGAGCTGTGGGCTTTCTGGTTCTCCGGACCCTAACCCTAACCCTAACCCTAGAAGTTGCCGACCGCGGTTTCCGGCCACGGCCCCCCCTGGGTTCTGGCTAGGAAAGCAGGGGAAGGAGCCATGTCGGTGCAGTGTCGTGCTCCTCTTGGCAGGCCTTTGCAATCCCAATTATCCCTGGAGCTGTGGGCTTTCTGGTTCTCCGGACCCTAACCCTAACCCTAACCCTAGAAGTTGCCGACCGCGGTTTCCGGCCACGGCCCCCCCTGGGTTCTGGCTAGGAAAGCTGGGGAAGGAGCCATGTCTGTGCAGTGTCGTGCTCCTCTTGGCAGGCCTTTGCAATCCCAATTATCCCTGGAGCTGTGGGCTTTCTGGTTCTCCGGACCCTAACCCTAACCCTAACCCTAACCCTAGAAGTTGCCGACCGCGGTTTCCGGCCACAGCCCCCCCTGGGTTCTGGCTAGGAAAGCAGGGGAAGGAGCCATGTCGGTGCAGTGTCGTGCACCTCTTGGCAGGCCTTTGCAATCCCAATTATCCCTGGAGCTGTGGGCTTTCTGGTTCTCCGGACCCTAACCCTAACCCTAACCCTAGAAGTTGCCGACCGTGGTTTCCGGCCACGGCCCCCCCCTGGGTTCTGGCTAGGAAAGCTGGGGAAGGAGACATGTCTGTGCAGTGTCGTGCTCCTCTTGGCAGGCCTTTGCAATCCCAATTATCCCTGGAGCTGTGGGCTTTCTCGTTCTCCGGACCCTAACCCTAACCCTAACCCTAGAAGTTGCCGACCGCGGTTTCCGGCCACGGCCCCCCCTGGGTTCTGGCTAGGAAAGCTGGGGAAGGAGCCATGTCGGTGCAGTGTCGTGCTCCTCTTGGCAGGCCTTTGCAATCCCAATTATCCCTGGAGCTGTGGGCTTTCTGGTTCTCCGGACCCTAACCCTAACCCTAACCCTAGAAGTTGCCGACCGCGGTTTCCGGCCACGGCCCCTCCTGGGTTCTGGCTAGGAAAGCAGGGGAAGGAGCCATGTCTGTGCAGTGTCATGCTCCTCTTGGCAGGCCTTTGCAATCCCAATTATCCCTGGAGCTGTGGGCTTTCTGGTTCTCCGGACCCTAACCCTAACCCTAACCCTAGAAGTTGCCGACCGCGGTTTCCGGCCACGGCCCCCCCTGGGTTCTGGCTAGGAAAGCAGGGGAAGGAGCCATGTCTGTGCAGTGTCGTGCTCCTCTTGGCAGGCCTTTGCAATCCCAATTATCCCTGGAGCTGTGGGCTTTCTGGTTCTCCGGACCCTAACCCTAACCCTAACCCTAGAAGTTGCCGACCGCGGTTTCCGGCCACAGCCCCCCCCTGGGTTCTGGCTAGGAAAGCAGGGGAAGGAGCCATGTCTGTGCAGTGTCGTGCTCCTCTTGGCAGGCCTTTGCAATCCCAATTATCCCTGGAGCTGTGGGCTTTCTGGTTCTCCGGACCCTAACCCTAACCCTAACCCTAGAAGTTGCCGACCGCGGTTTCCGGCCACGGCCCCCCCTGGGTTCTGGCTAGGAAAGCAGGGGAAGGAGCCATGTCGGTGCAGTGTCGTGCTCCTCTTGGCAGGCCTTTGCAATCCCAATTATCCCTGGAGCTGTGGGCTTTCTGGTTCTCCGGACCCTAACCCTAACCCTAACCCTAACCCTAGAAGTTGCCGACCGCGGTTTCCGGCCACGGCCCCCCCTGGGTTCTGGCTAGGAAAGCAGGGGAAGGAGCCATGTCGGTGCAGTGTCGTGCACCTCTTGGCAGGCCTTTGCAATCCCAATTATCCCTGGAGCTGTGGGCTTTCTGGTTCTCCGGACCCTAACCCTAACCCTAACCCTAGAAGTTGCCGACCGTGGTTTCCGGCCACGGCCCCCCCCTGGGTTCTGGCTAGGAAAGCTGGGGAAGGAGCCATGTCTGTGCAGTGTTGTGCTCCTCTTGGCAGGCCTTTGCAATCCCAATTATCCCTGGAGCTGTGGGCTTTCTCGTTCTCCGGACCCTAACCCTAACCCTAACCCTAGAAGTTGCCGACCGCGGTTTCCGGCCACGGCCCCCCCTGGGTTCTGGCTAGGAAAGCTGGGGAAGGAGCCATGTCGGTGCAGTGTCGTGCTCCTCTTGGCAGGCCTTTGCAATCCCAATTATCCCTGGAGCTGTGGGCTTTCTGGTTCTCCGGACCCTAACCCTAACCCTAACCCTAGAAGTTGCCGACCGCGGTTTCCGGCCACGGCCCCTCCTGGGTTCTGGCTAGGAAAGCAGGGGAAGGAGCCATGTCTGTGCAGTGTCATGCTCCTCTTGGCAGGCCTTTGCAATCCCAATTATCCCTGGAGCTGTGGGCTTTCTGGTTCTCCGGACCCTAACCCTAACCCTAACCCTAGAAGTTGCCGACCGCGGTTTCCGGCCACGGCCCCCCCTGGGTTCTGGCTAGGAAAGCAGGGGAAGGAGCCATGTCTGTGCAGTGTCGTGCTCCTCTTGGCAGGCCTTTGCAATCCCAATTATCCCTGGAGCTGTGGGCTTTCTGGTTCTCCGGACCCTAACCCTAACCCTAACCCTAGAAGTTGCCGACCGCGGTTTCCGGCCACGGCCCCCCCTGGGTTCTGGCTAGGAAAGCAGGGGAAGGAGCCATGTCTGTGCAGTGTCGTGCTCCTCTTGGCAGGCCTTTGCAATCCCAATTATCCCTGGAGCTGTGGGCTTTCTGGTTCTCCGGACCATAACCCTAACCCTAACCCTAGAAGTTGCCGACCGCGGTTTCCGGCCACGGCCCCCCCTGGGTTCTGGCTAGGAAAGCTGGGGAAGGAGCCATGTCGGTGCAGTGTCGTGCTCCTCTTGGCAGGCCTTTGCAATCCCAATTATCCCTGGAGCTGTGGGCTTTCTGGTTCTCCGGACCCTAACCCTAACCCTAACCCTAGAAGTTGCCGACCGCGGTTTTTGTCCACGGCCCCCCCTGGGTTCTGGCTAGGAAAGCAGGGGAAGGAGCCATGTCTGTGCAGTGTCGTGCTCCTCTTGGCAGGCCTTTGCAATCCCAATTATCCCTGGAGCTGTGGGCTTTCTGGTTCTCCGGACCCTAACCCTAACCCTAACCCTAGAAGTTGCCGACCGCGGTTTCCGGCCACGGCCCCCCCTGGGTTCTGGCTAGGAAAGCTGGGGAAGGAGCCATGTCTGTGCAGTGTCGTGCTCCTCTTGGCAGGCCTTTGCAATCCCAATTATCCCTGGAGCTGTGGGCTTTCTGGTTCTCCGGACCCCAACCCTAACCCTAACCCTAGAAGTTGCCGAGCGCGGTTTCCGGCCACGGCCCCCCCTGGGTTCTGGCTAGGAAAGCAGGGGAAGGAGCCATGTCGGTGCAGTGTCGTGCTCCTCTTGGCAGGCCTTTGCAATCCCAATTATCCCTGGAGCTGTGGGCTTTCTGGTTCTCCGGACCCCAACCCTAACCCTAACCCTAGAAGTTGCCGACCGTGGATTCCGGCCACGGCCCCCCCTGGGTTCTGGCTAGGAAAGCAGGGGAAGGAGCCATGTCTGTGCAGTGTCGGGCTCCTCTTGGCAGGCCTTTGCAATCCCAATTATCCCTGGAGCTGTGGGCTTTCTGGTTCTCCGGACCATAACCCTAACCCTAACCCTAGAAGTTGCCGACCGCGGTTTCCGGCCACGGCCCCCCCTGGGTTCTGGCTAGGAAAGCTGGGGAAGGAGCCATGTCGGTGCAGTGTCGTGCTCCTCTTGGCAGGCCTTTGCAATCCCAATTATCCCTGGAGCTGTGGGCTTTCTGGTTCTCCGGACCCTAACCCTAACCCTAACCCTAGAAGTTGCCGACCGCGGTTTCCGGCCACGGCCCCCCCTGGGTTCTGGCTAGGAAAGCAGGGGAAGGAGCCATGTCTGTGCAGTGTCGTGCTCCTCTTGGCAGGCCTTTGCAATCCCAATTATCCCTGGAGCTGTGGGCTTTCTGGTTCTCCGGACCCTAACCCTAACCCTAACCCTAGAAGTTGCCGACCGCGGTTTCCGGCCACAGCCCCCCCCTGGGTTCTGGCTAGGAAAGCAGGGGAAGGAGCCATGTCTGTGCAGTGTCGTGCTCCTCTTGGCAGGCCTTTGCAATCCCAATTATCCCTGGAGCTGTGGGCTTTCTGGTTCTCCGGACCCTAACCCTAACCCTAACCCTAGAAGTTGCCGACCGCGGTTTCCGGCCACGGCCCCCCCTGGGTTCTGGCTAGGAAAGCAGGGGAAGGAGCCATGTCGGTGCAGTGTCGTGCTCCTCTTGGCAGGCCTTTGCAATCCCAATTATCCCTGGAGCTGTGGGCTTTCTGGTTCTCCGGACCCTAACCCTAACCCTAACCCTAGAAGTTGCCGACCGCGGTTTCCGGCCACGGCCCCCCCTGGGTTCTGGCTAGGAAAGCTGGGGAAGGAGCCATGTCTGTGCAGTGTCGTGCTCCTCTTGGCAGGCCTTTGCAATCCCAATTATCCCTGGAGCTGTGGGCTTTCTGGTTCTCCGGACCCTAACCCTAACCCTAACCCTAACCCTAGAAGTTGCCGACCGCGGTTTCCGGCCACGGCCCCCCCTGGGTTCTGGCTAGGAAAGCAGGGGAAGGAGCCATGTCGGTGCAGTGTCGTGCACCTCTTGGCAGGCCTTTGCAATCCCAATTATCCCTGGAGCTGTGGGCTTTCTGGTTCTCCGGACCCTAACCCTAACCCTAACCCTAGAAGTTGCCGACCGTGGTTTCCGGCCACGGCCCCCCCCTGGGTTCTGGCTAGGAAAGCTGGGGAAGGAGCCATGTCTGTGCAGTGTCGTGCTCCTCTTGGCAGGCCTTTGCAATCCCAATTATCCCTGGAGCTGTGGGCTTTCTCGTTCTCCGGACCCTAACCCTAACCCTAACCCTAGAAGTTGCCGACCGCGGTTTCCGCCCACGGCCCCCCCTGGGTTCTGGCTAGGAAAGCTGGGGAAGGAGCCATGTCGGTGCAGTGTCGTGCTCCTCTTGGCAGGCCTTTGCAATCCCAATTATCCCTGGAGCTGTGGGCTTTCTGGTTCTCCGGACCCTAACCCTAACCCTAACCCTAGAAGTTGCCGACCGCGGTTTCCGGCCACGGCCCCTCCTGGGTTCTGGCTAGGAAAGCAGGGGAAGGAGCCATGTCTGTGCAGTGTCATGCTCCTCTTGGCAGGCCTTTGCAATCCCAATTATCCCTGGAGCTGTGGGCTTTCTGGTTCTCCGGACCCTAACCCTAACCCTAACCCTAGAAGTTGCCGACCGCGGTTTCCGGCCACGGCCCCCCCTGGGTTCTGGCTAGGAAAGCAGGGGAAGGAGCCATGTCTGTGCAGTGTCGTGCTCCTCTTGGCAGGCCTTTGCAATCCCAATTATCCCTGGAGCTGTGGGCTTTCTGGTTCTCCGGACCATAACCCTAACCCTAACCCTAGAAGTTGCCGACCGCGGTTTCCGGCCACGGCCCCCCCTGGGTTCTGGCTAGGAAAGCTGGGGAAGGAGCCATGTCTGTGCAGTGTCGTGCTCCTCTTGGCAGGCCTTTGCAATCCCAATTATCCCTGGAGCTGTGGGCTTTCTGGTTCTCCGGACCCTAACCCTAACCCTAACCCTAGAAGTTGCTGACCGCGGTTTTTGTCCACGGCCCCCCCTGGGTTCTGGCTAGGAAAGCAGGGGAAGGAGCCATGTCTGTGCAGTGTCGTGCTCCTCTTGGCAGGCCTTTGCAATCCCAATTATCCCTGGAGCTGTGGGCTTTCTGGTTCTCCGGACCCTAACCCTAACCCTAACCCTAGAAGTTGCCGACCGCGGTTTCCGGCCACGGCCCCCCCTGGGTTCTGGCTAGGAAGGCTGGGGAAGGAGCCATGTCTGTGCAGTGTCGTGCTCCTCTTGGCAGGCCTTTGCAATCCCAATTATCCCTGGAGCTGTGGGCTTTCTGGTTCTCCGGACCCTAACCCTAACCCTAACCCTAGAAGTTGCCGAGCGCGGTTTCCGGCCACGGCCCCCCCTGGGTTCTGGCTAGGAAAGCAGGGGAAGGAGCCATGTCGGTGCAGTGTCGTGCTCCTCTTGGCAGGCCTTTGCAATCCCAATTATCCCTGGAGCTGTGGGCTTTCTGGTTCTCCGGACCCTAACCCTAACCCTAACCCTAGAAGTTGCCGACCGTGGATTCCGGCCACGGCCCCCCCTGGGTTCTGGCTAGGAAAGCAGGGGAAGGAGCCATGTCTGTGCAGTGTCGGGCTCCTCTTGGCAGGCCTTTGCAATCCCAATTATCCCTGGAGCTGTGGGCTTTCTGGTTCTCCGGACCATAACCCTAACCCTAACCCTAGAAGTTGCCGACCGCGGTTTCCGGCCACGGCCCCCCCTGGGTTCTGGCTAGGAAAGCTGGGGAAGGAGCCATGTCTGTGCAGTGTCGTGCTCCTCTTGGCAGGCCTTTGCAATCCCAATTATCCCTGGAGCTGTGGGCTTTCTGGTTCTCCGGACCCTAACCCTAACCCTAACCCTAGAAGTTGCTGACCGCGGTTTTTGTCCACGGCCCCCCCTGGGTTCTGGCTAGGAAAGCAGGGGAAGGAGCCATGTCTGTGCAGTGTCGTGCTCCTCTTGGCAGGCCTTTGCAATCCCAATTATCCCTGGAGCTGTGGGCTTTCTGGTTCTCCGGACCCTAACCCTAACCCTAACCCTAGAAGTTGCCGACCGCGGTTTCCGGCCACGGCCCCCCCTGGGTTCTGGCTAGGAAAGCTGGGGAAGGAGCCATGTCTGTGCAGTGTCGTGCTCCTCTTGGCAGGCCTTTGCAATCCCAATTATCCCTGGAGCTGTGGGCTTTCTGGTTCTCCGGACCCTAACCCTAACCCTAACCCTAGAAGTTGCCGACGACGGTTTCCGGCCACGGTCCCCCCTCGGTTCTGGCTAGGAAAGCTGGGGAAGGAGCCATGTCGGTGCAGTGTCGTGCTCCTCTTGGCAGGCCTTTGCAATCCCAATTATCCCTGGAGCTGTGGGCTTTCTGGTTCTCCGGACCCTAACCCTAACCCTAACCCTAGAAGTTGCCGAGCGCGGTTTCCGGCCACGGCCCCCCCTGGGTTCTGGCTAGGAAAGCAGGGGAAGGAGCCATGTCGGTGCAGTGTCGTGCTCCTCTTGGCAGGCCTTTGCAATCCCAATTATCCCTGGAGCTGTGGGCTTTCTGGTTCTCCGGACCCTAACCCTAACCCTAACCCTAGAAGTTGCCGACCGCGGTTTCCGGCCACGGCCCCCCCTGGGTTCTGGCTAGGAAAGCTGGGGAAGGAGCCATGTCTGTGCAGTGTCGTGCTCCTCTTGGCAGGCCTTTGCAATCCCAATTATCCCTGGAGCTGTGGGCTTTCTGGTTCTCCGGACCCTAACCCTAACCCTAACCCTAGAAGTTGCCGACCGCGGTTTCCGGCCACGGCCCCCCCTGGGTTCTGGCTAGGAAAGCAGGGGAAGGAGCCATGTCTGTGCAGTGTCGTGCTCCTCTTGGCAGGCCTTTGCAATCCCAATTATCCCTGGAGCTGTGGGCTTTCTGGTTCTCCGGACCCTAACCCTAACCCTAACCCTAGAAGTTGCCGACCGCGGTTTCCGGCCACGGTCCCCCCTGGGTTCTGGCTAGGAAAGCTGGGGAAGGAGCCATGTCTGTGCAGTGTCGTGCTCCTCTTGGCAGGCCTTTGCAATCCCAATTATCCCTGGAGCTGTGGGCTTTCTGGTTCTCCGGACCCTAACCCTAACCCTAACCCTAGAAGTTGCCGACCGCGGTTTCCGGCCACGGCCCCCCCTGGGTTCTGGCTAGGAAAGCTGGGGAAGGAGCCATGTCGGTGCAGTGTCGTGCTCCTCTTGGCAGGCCTTTGCAATCCCAATTATCCCTGGAGCTGTGGGCTTTCTGGTTCTCCGGACCCTAACCCTAACCCTAACCCTAGAAGTTGCCGACCGCGGTTTCCGGCCACGGCCCCCCCTGGGTTCTGGCTAGGAAAGCAGGGGAAGGAGCCATGTCTGTGCAGTGTCGTGCTCCTCTTGGCAGGCCTTTGCAATCCCAATTATCCCTGGAGCTGTGGGCTTTCTGGTTCTCCGGACCCTAACCCTAACCCTAACCCTAGAAGTTGCCGAGCGCGGTTTCCGGCCACGGCCCCCCCTGGGTTCTGGCTACGAAAGCTGGGGAAGGAGCCATGTCTGTGCAGTGTCGTGCTCCTCTTGGCAGGCCTTTGCAATCCCAATTATCCCTGGAGCTGTGGGCTTTCTGGTTCTCCGGACCCTAACCCTAACCCTAACCCTAGAAGTTGCCGACCGCGGTTTCCGGCCACGGCCCCCCCTGGGTTCTGGCTAGGAAAGCTGGGGAAGGAGCCATGTCTGTGCAGTGTCGTGCTCCTCTTGGCAGGCCTTTGCAATCCCAATTATCCCTGGAGCTGTGGGCTTTCTGGTTCTCCGGACCCTAACCCTAACCCTAACCCTAGAAGTTGCCGACCGCGGTTTCCGGCCACGGCCCCCCCTGGGTTCTGGCTAGGAAAGCAGGGGAAGGAGCCATGTCTGTGCAGTGTCGTGCTCCTCTTGGCAGGCCTTTGCAATCCCAATTATCCCTGGAGCTGTGGGCTTTCTGGTTCTCCGGACCCTATCCCTAACCCTAACCCTAGAAGTTGCCGACCGCGGTTTCCGGCCACGGCCCTCCCTGGGTTCTGGCTAGGAAAGCAGGGGAAGGAGCCATGTCTGTGCAGTGTCGTGCTCCTCTTGGCAGGCCTTTGCAATCCCAATTATCCCTGGAGCTGTGGGCTTTCTGGTTCTCCGGACCCTAACCCTAACCCTAACCCTAGAAGTTGCCGACGACGGTTTCCGGCCACGGTCCCCCCTGGGTTCTGGCTAGGAAAGCTGGGGAAGGAGCCATGTCGGTGCAGTGTCGTGCTCCTCTTGGCAGGCCTTTGCAATCCCAATTATCCCTGGAGCTGTGGGCTTTCTGGTTCTCCGGACCCTAACCCTAACCCTAACCCTAGAAGTTGCCGACCGCGGATTCCGGCCACGGCCCCCCCTGGGTTCTGGCTAGGAAAGCAGGGGAAGGAGCCATGTCGGTGCAGTGTCGTGCTCCTCTTGGCAGGCCTTTGCAATCCCAATTATCCCTGGAGCTGTGGGCTTTCTGGTTCTCCGGACCCTAACCCTAACCCTAACCCTAGAAGTTGCCGACCGCGGTTTCCGGCCACGGCCCCCCCTGGGTTCTGGCTAGGAAAGCTGGGGAAGGAGCCATGTCTGTGCAGTGTCGTGCTCCTCTTGGCAGGCCTTTGCAATCCCAATTATCCCTGGAGCTGTGGGCTTTCTGGTTCTCCGGACCCTAACCCTAACCCTAACCCTAGAAGTTGCCGAGCGCGGTTTCCGGCCACGGCCCCCCCTGGGTTCTGGCTAGGAAAGCAGGGGAAGGAGCCATGTCTGTGCAGTGTCGTGCTCCTCTTGGCAGGCCTTTGCAATCCCAATTATCCCTGGAGCTGTGGGCTTTCTGGTTCTCCGGACCCTAACCCTAACCCTAACCCTAGAAGTTGCCGACCGCGGTTTCCGGCCACGGTCCCCCCTGGGTTCTGGCTAGGAAAGCAGGGGAAGGAGCCATGTCTGTGCAGTGTCGTGCTCCTCTTGGCAGGCCTTTGCAATCCCAATTATCCCTGGAGCTGTGGGCTTTCTGGTTCTCCGGACCCTAACCCTAACCCTAACCCTAGAAGTTGCCGACCGCGGTTTCCGGCCACGGCCCCCCCTGGGTTCTGGCTAGGAAAGCTGGGGAAGGAGCCATGTCGGTGCAGTGTCGTGCTCCTCTTGGCAGGCCTTTGCAATCCCAATTATCCCTGGAGCTGTGGGCTTTCTGGTTCTCCGGACCCTAACCCTAACCCTAACCCTAGAAGTTGCCGACCGCGGTTTCCGGCCACGGCCCCCCCTGGGTTCTGGCTAGGAAAGCAGGGGAAGGAGCCATGTCTGTGCAGTGTCGTGCTCCTCTTGGCAGGCCTTTGCAATCCCAATTATCCCTGGAGCTGTGGGCTTTCTGGTTCTCCGGACCCTAACCCTAACCCTAACCCTAGAAGTTGCCGAGCGCGGTTTCCGGCCACGGCCCCCCCTGGGTTCTGGCTACGAAAGCTGGGGAAGGAGCCATGTCTGTGCAGTGTCGTGCTCCTCTTGGCAGGCCTTTGCAATCCCAATTATCCCTGGAGCTGTGGGCTTTCTGGTTCTCCGGACCCTAACCCTAACCCTAACCCTAGAAGTTGCCGACCGCGGTTTCCGGCCACGGCCCCCCCTGGGTTCTGGCTAGGAAAGCTGGGGAAGGAGCCATGTCTGTGCAGTGTCGTGCTCCTCTTGGCAGGCCTTTGCAATCCCAATTATCCCTGGAGCTGTGGGCTTTCTGGTTCTCCGGACCCTAACCCTAACCCTAACCCTAGAAGTTGCCGACCGCGGTTTCCGGCCACGGCCCCCCCTGGGTTCTGGCTAGGAAAGCAGGGGAAGGAGCCATGTCTGTGCAGTGTCGTGCTCCTCTTGGCAGGCCTTTGCAATCCCAATTATCCCTGGAGCTGTGGGCTTTCTGGTTCTCCGGACCCTATCCCTAACCCTAACCCTAGAAGTTGCCGACCGCGGTTTCCGGCCACGGCCCTCCCTGGGTTCTGGCTAGGAAAGCAGGGGAAGGAGCCATGTCTGTGCAGTGTCGTGCTCCTCTTGGCAGGCCTTTGCAATCCCAATTATCCCTGGAGCTGTGGGCTTTCTGGTTCTCCGGACCCTAACCCTAACCCTAACCCTAGAAGTTGCCGACCGCGGTTTCCGGCCACGGCCCCCCCTGGGTTCTGGCTAGGAAAGCTGGGGAAGGAGCCATGTCTGTGCAGTGTCGTGCTCCTCTTGGCAGGCCTTTGCAATCCCAATTATCCCTGGAGCTGTGGGCTTTCTGGTTCTCCGGACCCTAACCCTAACCCTAACCCTAGAAGTTGCCGACCGCGGTTTCTGGCCACGGCCCCCCCTGGGTTCTGGCTAGGAAAGCAGGGGAAGGAGCCATGTCGGTGCAGTGTCGTGCTCCTCTTGGCAGGCCTTTCCAATCCCAATTATCCCTGGAGCTGTGGGCTTTCTGGTTCTCTGGACCCTAACCCTAACCCTAACCCTAGAAGTTGCCGACCGCGGTTTCCGGCCACGGCCCCCCCTGGGTTCTGGCTAGGAAAGCAGGGGAAGGAGCCATGTCTGTGCAGTGTCGTGCTCCTCTTGGCAGGCCTTTGCAATCCCAATTATCCCTGGAGCTGTGGGCTTTCTGGTTCTCCGGACCCTAACCCTAACCCTAACCCAAGAAGTTGCCGACCGCGGTTTCCGGCCACGGCCCCCCCTGGGTTCTGGCTAGGAAAGCAGGGGAAGGAGCCATGTCGGTGCAGTGTCGTGCTCCTCTTGGCAGGCCTTTGCAATCCCAATTATCCCTGGAGCTGTGGGCTATCTGGTTCTCCGGACCCTAACCCTAACCCTAACCCTAACCCTAGAAGTTGCCGACCGCGGCTTTCGGCCACGGCCCCCCCTGGGTTCTGGCTAGGAAAGCTGGGGAAGGAGCCATGTCGGTGCAGTGTCGTGCTCCTCTTGGCAGGCCTTTGCAATCCCAATTATCCCTGGAGCTGTGGGCTTTCTGGTTCTCCGGACCCTAACCCTAACCCTAACCCTAGAAGTTGCCGACCGCGGTTTCCGGCCATGGCCCCCCCTGGGTTCTGGCTAGGAAAGCAGGGGAAGGAGCCATGTCGGTGCACTGTCGTACTCCTCTTGGCAGGCCTTTGCAATCCCAATTATCCCTGGAGCTCTGGGCTTTCTGGTTCTCCGGACCCTAACCCTAACCCTAACCCTAGAAGTTGCCGACCGTGTTTTCCGGCCACGGCCCCCCCCGGGTTCTGGCTAGGAAAGCAGGGGAAGGAGCCATGTCTGTGCAGTGTCGTGCTCCTCTTGGCAGGCCTTTGCAATCCCAATTATCCCTGGAGCTGTGGGCTTTCTGGTTCTCCGGACCCTAACCCTAACCCTAACCCTAGAAGTTGCCGACCGTGGTTTCCGGCCACGGCCCCCCCTGGGTTCTGGCTAGGAAAGCTGGGGAAGGAGCCATGTCTGTGCAGTGTCGTGCTCCTCTTGGCAGGCCTTTGCAATCCCAATTATCCCTGGAGCTGTGGGCTTTCTGGTTCTCCGGACCCTAACCCTAACCCTAACCCTAGAAGTTGCCGACCGCGGTTTCCGGCCACGGCCCCCCCTGGGTTCTGGCTAGGAAAGCTGGGGAAGGAGCCATGTCGGTGCAGTGTCGTGCTCCTCTTGGCAGGCCTTTGCAATCCCAATTATCCCTGGAGCTGTGGGCTTTCTGGTTCTCCGGACCCTAACCCTAACCCTAACCCTAGAAGTTGCCGACCGCGGTTTCCGGCCACGGCCCCCCCTGGGTTCTGGCTAGGAAAGCAGGGGAAGGAGCCATGTCTGTGCAGTGTCGTGCTCCTCTTGGCAGGCCTTTGCAATCCCAATTATCCCTGGAGCTGTGGGCTTTCTGGTTCTCCGGACCCTAACCCTAACCCTAACCCTAGAAGTTGCCGAGCGCGGTTTCCGGCCACGGCCCCCCCTGGGTTCTGGCTACGAAAGCTGGGGAAGGAGCCATGTCTGTGCAGTGTCGTGCTCCTCTTGGCAGGCCTTTGCAATCCCAATTATCCCTGGAGCTGTGGGCTTTCTGGTTCTCCGGACCCTAACCCTAACCCTAACCCTAGAAGTTGCCGACCGCGGTTTCCGGCCACGGCCCCCCCTGGGTTCTGGCTAGGAAAGCTGGGGAAGGAGCCATGTCTGTGCAGTGTCGTGCTCCTCTTGGCAGGCCTTTGCAATCCCAATTATCCCTGGAGCTGTGGGCTTTCTGGTTCTCCGGACCCTAACCCTAACCCTAACCCTAGAAGTTGCCGACCGCGGTTTCCGGCCACGGCCCCCCCTGGGTTCTGGCTAGGAAAGCAGGGGAAGGAGCCATGTCTGTGCAGTGTCGTGCTCCTCTTGGCAGGCCTTTGCAATCCCAATTATCCCTGGAGCTGTGGGCTTTCTGGTTCTCCGGACCCTATCCCTAACCCTAACCCTAGAAGTTGCCGACCGCGGTTTCCGGCCACGGCCCTCCCTGGGTTCTGGCTAGGAAAGCAGGGGAAGGAGCCATGTCTGTGCAGTGTCGTGCTCCTCTTGGCAGGCCTTTGCAATCCCAATTATCCCTGGAGCTGTGGGCTTTCTGGTTCTCCGGACCCTAACCCTAACCCTAACCCTAGAAGTTGCCGACCGCGGTTTCCGGCCACGGCCCCCCCTGGGTTCTGGCTAGGAAAGCTGGGGAAGGAGCCATGTCTGTGCAGTGTCGTGCTCCTCTTGGCAGGCCTTTGCAATCCCAATTATCCCTGGAGCTGTGGGCTTTCTGGTTCTCCGGACCCTAACCCTAACCCTAACCCTAGAAGTTGCCGACCGCGGTTTCTGGCCACGGCCCCCCCTGGGTTCTGGCTAGGAAAGCAGGGGAAGGAGCCATGTCGGTGCAGTGTCGTGCTCCTCTTGGCAGGCCTTTCCAATCCCAATTATCCCTGGAGCTGTGGGCTTTCTGGTTCTCTGGACCCTAACCCTAACCCTAACCCTAGAAGTTGCCGACCGCGGTTTCCGGCCACGGCCCCCCCTGGGTTCTGGCTAGGAAAGCAGGGGAAGGAGCCATGTCTGTGCAGTGTCGTGCTCCTCTTGGCAGGCCTTTGCAATCCCAATTATCCCTGGAGCTGTGGGCTTTCTGGTTCTCCGGACCCTAACCCTAACCCTAACCCTAGAAGTTGCCGACCGCGGTTTCCGGCCACGGCCCCCCCTGGGTTCTGGCTAGGAAAGCTGGGGAAGGAGCCATGTCTGTGCAGTGTCGTGCTCCTCTTGGCAGGCCTTTGCAATCCCAATTATCCCTGGAGCTGTGGGCTTTCTGGTTCTCCGGACCCTAACCCTAACCCTAACCCTAGAAGTTGCCGACCGTGGTTTCCGGCCACGGTCCCCCCCCGGGTTCTGGCTCGGAAAGCAGGGGAAGGAGCCATGTCTCTGCAGTGTCGTGCTCCTCTTGGCAGGCCTTTGCAATCCCAATTATCCCTGGAGCTGTGGGCTTTCTGGTTCTCCGGACCCTAACCCTAACCCTAACCCAAGAAGTTGCCGACCGCGGTTTCCGGCCACGGCCCCCCCTGGGTTCTGGCTAGGAAAGCAGGGGAAGGAGCCATGTCGGTGCAGTGTCGTGCTCCTCTTGGCAGGCCTTTGCAATCCCAATTATCCCTGGAGCTGTGGGCTATCTGGTTCTCCGGACCCTAACCCTAACCCTAACCCTAACCCTAGAAGTTGCCGACCGCGGCTTTCGGCCACGGCCCCCCCTGGGTTCTGGCTAGGAAAGCTGGGGAAGGAGCCATGTCTGTGCAGTGTCGTGCTCCTCTTGGCAGGCCTTTGCAATCCCAATTATCCCTGGAGCTGTGGGCTTTCTGGTTCTCCGGACCCTAACCCTAACCCTAACCCTAGAAGTTGCCGACCGCGGTTTCCGGCCATGGCCCCCCCTGGGTTCTGGCTAGGAAAGCAGGGGAAGGAGCCATGTCGGTGCACTGTCGTACTCCTCTTGGCAGGCCTTTGCAATCCCAATTATCCCTGGAGCTCTGGGCTTTCTGGTTCTCCGGACCCTAACCCTAACCCTAACCCTAGAAGTTGCCGACCGCGGTTTCCGGCCACGGCCCCCCCTGGGTTCTGGCTAGGAAAGCTGGGGAAGGAGCCATGTCTGTGCAGTGTCGTGCTCCTCTTGGCAGGCCTTTGCAATCCCAATTATCCCTGGAGCTGTGGGCTTTCTGGTTCTCCGGACCCTAACCCTAACCCTAACCCTAGAAGTTGCCGACCGTGGTTTCCGGCCACGGTCCCCCCCCGGGTTCTGGCTCGGAAAGCAGGGGAAGGAGCCATGTCTCTGCAGTGTCGTGCTCCTCTTGGCAGGCCTTTGCAATCCCAATTATCCCTGGAGCTGTGGGCTTTCTGGTTCTCCGGACCCTAACCCTAACCCTAACCCAAGAAGTTGCCGACCGCGGTTTCCGGCCACGGCCCCCCCTGGGTTCTGGCTAGGAAAGCAGGGGAAGGAGCCATGTCGGTGCAGTGTCGTGCTCCTCTTGGCAGGCCTTTGCAATCCCAATTATCCCTGGAGCTGTGGGCTATCTGGTTCTCCGGACCCTAACCCTAACCCTAACCCTAACCCTAGAAGTTGCCGACCGCGGCTTTCGGCCACGGCCCCCCCTGGGTTCTGGCTAGGAAAGCTGGGGAAGGAGCCATGTCGGTGCAGTGTCGTGCTCCTCTTGGCAGGCCTTTGCAATCCCAATTATCCCTGGAGCTGTGGGCTTTCTGGTTCTCCGGACCCTAACCCTAACCCTAACCCTAGAAGTTGCCGACCGCGGTTTCCGGCCATGGCCCCCCCTGGGTTCTGGCTAGGAAAGCAGGGGAAGGAGCCATGTCGGTGCACTGTCGTACTCCTCTTGGCAGGCCTTTGCAATCCCAATTATCCCTGGAGCTCTGGGCTTTCTGGTTCTCCGGACCCTAACCCTAACCCTAACCCTAGAAGTTGCCGACCGTGTTTTCCGGCCACGGCCCCCCCCGGGTTCTGGCTAGGAAAGCAGGGGAAGGAGCCATGTCTGTGCAGTGTCGTGCTCCTCTTGGCAGGCCTTTGCAATCCCAATTATCCCTGGAGCTGTGGGCTTTCTGGTTCTCCGGACCCTAACCCTAACCCTAACCCTAGAAGTTGCCGACCGTGGTTTCCGGCCACGGCCCCCCCTGGGTTCTGGCTAGGAAAGCTGGGGAAGGAGCCATGTCTGTGCAGTGTCGTGCTCCTCTTGGCAGGCCTTTGCAATCCCAATTATCCCTGGAGCTGTGGGCTTTCTGGTTCTCCGGACCCTAACCCTAACCCTAACCCTAGAAGTTGCCGACCGTGGATTCCGGCCACGGCCCCCCCTGGGTTCTGGCTAGGAAAGCAGGGGAAGGAGCCATGTCTGTGCAGTGTCGTGCTCCTCTTGGCAGGCCTTTGCAATCCCAATTATCCCTGGAGCTGTGGGCTTTCTGGTTCTCCGGACCCTAACCCTAACCCTAACCCTAGAAGTTGCCGACCGCGGTTTCCGGCCACGGCCCCCCCTGGGTTCTGGCTAGGAAAGCTGGGGAAGGAGCCATGTCGGTGCAGTGTCGTGCTCCTCTTGGCAGGCCTTTGCAATCCCAATTATCCCTGGAGCTGTGGGCTTTCTGGTTCTCCGGACCCTAACCCTAACCCTAACCCTAGAAGTTGCCGACCGCGGTTTCCGGCCACGGCCCCCCCCCGGGTTCTGGCTAGGAAAGCAGGGGAAGGAGCCATGTCTGTGCAGTGTCGTGCTCCTCTTGGCAGGCCTTTGCAATCCCAATTATCCCTGGAGCTGTGGGCTTTCTGGTTCTCCGGACCCTAACCCTAACCCTAACCCTAGAAGTTGCCGACCGCGGTTTCCGGCCACGGCCCCCGCTGGGTTCTGGCTAGGAAAGCAGGGGAAGGAGCCATGTCTGTGCAGTGTCGTGCTCCTCTTGGCAGGCCTTTGCAATCCCAATTATCCCTGGAGCTGTGGGCTTTCTGGTTCTCCGGACCCTAACCCTAACCCTAACCCTAGAAGTTGCCGACCGCGGTTTCCGGCCACGGCCCCCCCTGGGTTCTGGCTAGGAAAGCTGGGGAAGGAGCCATGTCTGTGCAGTGTCGTGCTCCTCTTGGCAGGCCTTTGCAATCCCAATTATCCCTGGAGCTGTGGGCTTTCTGGTTCTCCGGACCCTATCCCTAACCCTAACCCTAGAAGTTGCCGACCGCGGTTTCCGGCCACGGCCCCCCCTGGGTTCTGGCTAGGAAAGCAGGGGAAGGAGCCATGTCTGTGCAGTGTCGTGCTCCTCTTGGCAGGCCTTTGCAATCCCAATTATCCCTGGAGCTGTGGGCTTTCTGGTTCTCCGGACCCTAACCCTAACCCTAACCCTAGAAGTTGCCTACCGCGGTTTCCGGCCACGGCCCCCCCTGGGTTCTGGCTAGGAAAGCTGGGGAAGGAGCCATGTCTGTTCAGTGTCGTGCTCCTCTTGGCAGGCCTTTGCAATCCCAATTATCCCTGGAGCTGTGGGCTTTCTGGTTCTCCGGACCCTAACCCTAACCCTAACCCTAGAAGTTGCCGACCGTGGTTTCCGGCCACAGCCCCCCCCGGTTTCTGGCTAGGAAAGCAGGGGAAGGAGCCATGTCTGTGCAGTGTCGTGCTCCTCTTGGCAGGCCTTTGCAATCCCAATTATCCCTGGAGCTGTGGGCTTTCTGGTTCTCCGGACCCTAACCCTAACCCTAACCCTAGAAGTTGCCGACCGCGGTTTCCGGCCACGGCCCCCCCTGGGTTCTGGCTAGGAAAGCAGGGGAAGGAGCCATGTCTGTGCAGTGTCGTGCTCCTTTTGGCAGGCCTTTGCAATCCCAATTATCCCTGGAGCTGTGGGCTTTCTGGTTCTCCGGACCCTAACCCTAACCCTAACCCTAGAAGTTGCCGACCGCGGTTTCCGGCCACGGCCCCCCCTGGGTTCTGGCTAGGAAAGCAGGGGAAGGAGCCATGTCTGTGCAGTGTCGTGCTCCTCTTGGCAGGCCTTTGCAATCCCAATTATCCCTGGAGCTGTGGGCTTTCTGGTTCTCCGGACCCTAACCCTAACCCTAACCCTAGAAGTTGCAGACCGTGGATTCCGGCCACGTCCCCCCCTGGGTTCTGGTTAGGAAAGCAGGGGAAGGAGCCATGTCTGTGCAGTGTCGTGCTCCTCTTGGCAGGCCTTTGCAATCCCAATTATCCCTGGAGCTGTGGGCTTTCTGGTTCTCCGGACCCTAACCCTAACCCTAACCCTAGAAGTTGCCGACCGCGGTTTTCGGCCACGGCCCCCCCTGGGTTCTGGCTAGGAAAGCTGGGGAAGGAGCCATGTCTGTGCAGTGTCGTGCTCCTCTTGGCAGGCCTTTGCAATCCCAATTATCCCTGGAGCTGTGGGCTTTCTGGTTCTCCGGACCCTAACCCTAAACCTAACCCTAGAAGTTGCCGACCGCGGTTTCTGGGCATGGCCCCCCTGGGTTCTGGCTAGGAAAGCTGGGGAAGGAGCCATGTCTGTGCAGTGTCGTGCTCCTCTTGGCAGGCCTTTGCAATCCCAATTATCCCTGGAGCTGTGGGCTTTCTGGTTCTCCGGACCCTAACCCTAACCCTAACCCTAGAAGTTGCCGACCGCGGTTTCCGGCCACGGCCCCCCCTGGTTTCTGGCTAGGAAAGCAGGGGAAGGAGCCATGTCTGTGCAGTGTCGTGCTCCTCTTGGCAGGCCTTTGCAATCCCAATTATCCCTGGAGCTGTGGGCTTTCTGGTTCTCCGGACCCTAACCCTAACCCTAACCCTAGAAGTTGCCGACCGCGGTTTCCGGCCACGGCCCCCCCTGGGTTCTGGCTAGGAAAGCAGGGGAAGGAGCCATGTCTGTGCAGTGTCGTGCTCCTTTTAGCAGGCCTTTGCAATCCCAATTATCCCTGGAGCTGTGGGCTTTCTGGTTCTCCGGACCCTAACCCTAACCCTAACCCTAGAAGTTGCCGACCGTGGTTTCCGGCCACGGCCCCCCCCGGGTTCTGGCTAGGAAATCTGGGGAAGGAGCCATGTCTGTGCAGTGTCGTGCTCCTCTTGGCAGGCCTTTGCAATCCCAATTATCCCTGGAGCTGTGGGCTTTCTGGTTCTCCGGACCCTAACCCTAACCCTAACCCTAGAAGTTGCCGACCGCGGTTTTCGGCCACGGCCCCCCCTGGTTTCTGGCTAGGAAAGCTGGGGAAAGAGCCATGTCTGTGCAGTGTCGTGCTCCTCTTGGCAGGCCTTTGCAATCCCAATTATCCCTGGAGCTGTGGGCTTTCTGGTTCTCCGGACCCTAACCCTAACCCTAACCCTAGAAGTTGCCGACCGTGGATTCCGTCCACGGCCCCCCCTGGGTTCTGGCTAGGAAAGCAGGGGAGGTAGCCATGTCTGTGCAGTGTCGTGCTCCTCTTGGCAGGCCTTTGCAATCCCAATTATCCCTGGAGCTGTGGGCTTTCTGGTTCTCCGGACCCTAACCCTAACCCTAACCCTAGAAGTTGCCGACCGCGGTTTCCGGCCACGGCCCCCCCTGGGTTCTGGCTAGGAAAGCTGGGGAAGGAGCCATGTCTGTGCAGTGTTGTGCTCCTCGTGGCAGGCCTTTGCAATCCCAATTATCCCTGGAGCTGTGGGCTTTCTGGTTCTCCGGACCCTAACCCTAACCCTAACCCTAGAAGTTGCCGACCGTGGTTTCCGGCCACGCCCCCCCCTGGGTTCTGGCTAGGAAAGCAGGGGAAGGAGCCATGTCGGTGCAGTGTCGTGCTCCTCTTGGCAGGCCTTTGCAATCCCAATTATCCCTGGAGCTGTGGGCTTTCTGGTTCTCCGGACCCTAACCCGAAACCTAACCCTAGAAGTTGCCGACCGCGGTTTCCGGCCACGGCCCCCCCTGGGTTCTGGCTAGGAAAGCAGGGGAAGGAGCCATGTCTGTGCAGTGTCGTGCTCCTCTTGGCAGGCCTTTGCAATCCCAATTATCCCTGGAGCTGTGGGCTTTCTGGTTCTCCGGACCCTAACCCTAACCCTAACCCTAGAAGTTGCCGACCGTGGTTTCCGGCCACAGCCCCCCCCGGTTTCTGGCTAGGAAAGCAGGGGAAGGAGCCATGTCTGTGCAGTGTCGTGCTCCTCTTGGCAGGCCTTTGCAATCCCAATTATCCCTGGAGCTGTGGGCTTTCTGGTTCTCCGGACCCTAACCCTAACCCTAACCCTAGAAGTTGCCGACCGCGGTTTCCGGCCACGGCCCCCCCTGGGTTCTGGCTAGGAAAGCAGGGGAAGGAGCCATGTCTGTGCAGTGTCGTGCTCCTTTTGGCAGGCCTTTGCAATCCCAATTATCCCTGGAGCTGTGGGCTTTCTGGTTCTCCGGACCCTAACCCTAACCCTAACCCTAGAAGTTGCCGACCGCGGTTTCCGGCCACGGCCCCCCCTGGGTTCTGGCTAGGAAAGCAGGGGAAGGAGCCATGTCTGTGCAGTGTCGTGCTCCTCTTGGCAGGCCTTTGCAATCCCAATTATCCCTGGAGCTGTGGGCTTTCTGGTTCTCCGGACCCTAACCCTAACCCTAACCCTAGAAGTTGCAGACCGTGGATTCCGGCCACGTCCCCCCCTGGGTTCTGGTTAGGAAAGCAGGGGAAGGAGCCATGTCTGTGCAGTGTCGTGCTCCTCTTGGCAGGCCTTTGCAATCCCAATTATCCCTGGAGCTGTGGGCTTTCTGGTTCTCCGGACCCTAACCCTAACCCTAACCCTAGAAGTTGCCGACCGCGGTTTTCGGCCACGGCCCCCCCTGGGTTCTGGCTAGGAAAGCTGGGGAAGGAGCCATGTCTG
Organism: Rhynochetos jubatus; assembly: GCA_027574665.1. NCBI lineage: Eukaryota > Metazoa > Chordata > Aves > Eurypygiformes > Rhynochetidae > Rhynochetos > Rhynochetos jubatus. Next base: position 7,846,968 of record CM050661.1, read on the forward strand.
TGCAGTGTCGTGCTCCTCTTGGCAGGCCTTTGCAATCCCAATTATCCCTGGAGCTGTGGGCTTTCTGGTTCTCCGGACCCTAACCCTAAACCTAACCCTAGAAGTTGCCGACCGCGGTTTCTGGGCATGGCCCCCCTGGGTTCTGGCTAGGAAAGCTGGGGAAGGAGCCATGTCTGTGCAGTGTCGTGCTCCTCTTGGCAGGCCTTTGCAATCCCAATTATCCCTGGAGCTGTGGGCTTTCTGGTTCTCCGGACCCTAACCCTAACCCTAACCCTAGAAGTTGCCGACCGCGGTTTCCGGCCACGGCCCCCCCTGGTTTCTGGCTAGGAAAGCAGGGGAAGGAGCCATGTCTGTGCAGTGTCGTGCTCCTCTTGGCAGGCCTTTGCAATCCCAATTATCCCTGGAGCTGTGGGCTTTCTGGTTCTCCGGACCCTAACCCTAACCCTAACCCTAGAAGTTGCCGACCGCGGTTTCCGGCCACGGCCCCCCCTGGGTTCTGGCTAGGAAAGCAGGGGAAGGAGCCATGTCTGTGCAGTGTCGTGCTCCTTTTAGCAGGCCTTTGCAATCCCAATTATCCCTGGAGCTGTGGGCTTTCTGGTTCTCCGGACCCTAACCCTAACCCTAACCCTAGAAGTTGCCGACCGTGGTTTCCGGCCACGGCCCCCCCCGGGTTCTGGCTAGGAAATCTGGGGAAGGAGCCATGTCTGTGCAGTGTCGTGCTCCTCTTGGCAGGCCTTTGCAATCCCAATTATCCCTGGAGCTGTGGGCTTTCTGGTTCTCCGGACCCTAACCCTAACCCTAACCCTAGAAGTTGCCGACCGCGGTTTTCGGCCACGGCCCCCCCTGGTTTCTGGCTAGGAAAGCTGGGGAAAGAGCCATGTCTGTGCAGTGTCGTGCTCCTCTTGGCAGGCCTTTGCAATCCCAATTATCCCTGGAGCTGTGGGCTTTCTGGTTCTCCGGACCCTAACCCTAACCCTAACCCTAGAAGTTGCCGACCGTGGATTCCGTCCACGGCCCCCCCTGGGTTCTGGCTAGGAAAGCAGGGGAGGTAGCCATGTCTGTGCAGTGTCGTGCTCCTCTTGGCAGGCCTTTGCAATCCCAATTATCCCTGGAGCTGTGGGCTTTCTGGTTCTCCGGACCCTAACCCTAACCCTAACCCTAGAAGTTGCCGACCGCGGTTTCCGGCCACGGCCCCCCCTGGGTTCTGGCTAGGAAAGCTGGGGAAGGAGCCATGTCTGTGCAGTGTTGTGCTCCTCGTGGCAGGCCTTTGCAATCCCAATTATCCCTGGAGCTGTGGGCTTTCTGGTTCTCCGGACCCTAACCCTAACCCTAACCCTAGAAGTTGCCGACCGTGGTTTCCGGCCACGCCCCCCCCTGGGTTCTGGCTAGGAAAGCAGGGGAAGGAGCCATGTCGGTGCAGTGTCGTGCTCCTCTTGGCAGGCCTTTGCAATCCCAATTATCCCTGGAGCTGTGGGCTTTCTGGTTCTCCGGACCCTAACCCGAAACCTAACCCTAGAAGTTGCCGACCGCGGTTTCCGGCCACGGCCCCCCCTGGGTTCTGGCTAGGAAAGCAGGGGAAGGAGCCATGTCTGTGCAGTGTCGTGCTCCTCTTGGCAGGCCTTTGCAATCCCAATTATCCCTGGAGCTGTGGGCTTTCTGGTTCTCCGGACCCTAACCCTAACCCTAACCCTAGAATTTGCTGACCGCGGTTTCCGGCCACGGCCCCCCCTGGGTTCTGGCTAGGAAAGCTGGGGAAGGAGCCATGTCTGTGCAGTGTCGTGCTCCTTTTGGCAGGCCTTTGCAATCCCAATTATCCCTGGAGCTGTGGGCTTTCTGGTTCTCCGGACCCTAACCCTAACCCTAACCCTAGAAGTTGCCGACCGCGGTTTTCGGCCACGGCCCCCCCTGGGTTCTGGCTAGGAAAGCTGGGGAAGGAGCCATGTCTGTGCAGTGTCGTGCTCCTCTTGGCAGGCCTTTGCAATCCCAATTATCCCTGGAGCTGTGGGCTTTCTGGTTCTCCGGACCCTAACCCTAACCCTAACCCTAGAAGTTGCTGACCGTGGATTCCGGCCACGGCCCCCCCTGGGTTCTGGCTAGGAAAGCAGGGGAAGGAGCCATGTCTGTGCAGTGTCGTGCTCCTCTTGGCAGGCCTTTGCAATCCCAATTATCCCTGGAGCTGTGGGCTTTCTGGTTCTCCGGACCCTAACCCTAACCCTAACCCTAGAAGTTGCCGACCGCGGTTTCTGGGCATGGCCCACCCTGGGTTCTGGCTAGGAAAGCTGGGGAAGGAGCCATGTCTGTGCAGTGTCGTGCTCCTCTTGGCAGGCCTTTGCAATCCCAATTATCCCTGGAGCTGTGGGCTTTCTGGTTCTCCGGACCCTAACCCTAACCCTAACCCTAGAAGTTGCCGACCGCGGTTTTCGGCCACGGCCCCCCCTGGGTTCTGGCTAGGAAAGCTGGGGAAGGAGCCATGTCTGTGCAGTGTCGTGCTCCTCTTGGCAGGCCTTTGCAATCCCAATTATCCCTGGAGCTGTGGGCTTTCTGGTTCTCCGGACCCTAACCCTAACCCTAACCCTAGAAGTTGCCGACCGCGGTTTCCGGCCTCGGCCCCCCCCGGGTTCTGGCTAGGAAAGCAGGGGAAGGAGCCATGTCTGTGCAGTGTCGTGCTCCTCTTGGCAGGCCTTTGCAATCCCAATTATCCCTGGAGCTGTGGGCTTTCTGGTTCTCCGGACCCTAACCCTAACCCTAACCCTAACCCTAGAAGTTGCCGACCGCGGTTTCCGGCCACGGCCCCCCCTGGGTTCTGGCTAGGAAAGCTGGGGAAGGAGCCATGTCTGTGCAGTGTCGTGCTCCTCTTGGCAGGCCTTTGCAATCCCAATTATCCCTGGAGCTGTGGGCTTTCTGGTTCTCCGGACCCTAACCCTAACCCTAACCCTAGAAGTTGCCGACCGCGGTTACCGGCCACGGCCCCCCCTGGGTTCTGGCTAGGAAAGCAGGGGAAGGAGCCATGTCTGTGCAGTGTCGTGCTCCTCTTGGCAGGCCTTTGCAATCCCAATTATCCCTGGAGCTGTGGGCTTTCTGGTTCTCCGGACCCTAACCCTAACCCTAACCCTAGAAGTTGCCGACCGCGGTTTCTGGGCATGGCCCCCCCTGGGTTCTGGCTAGGAAAGCTGGGGAAGGAGCCATGTCTGTGCAGTGTCGTGCTCCTCTTGGCAGGCCTTTGCAATCCCAATTATCCCTGGAGCTGTGGGCTTTCTGGTTCTCCGGACCCTAACCCTAACCCTAACCCTAGAAGTTGCCGACCGCGGTTTCCGGCCATGGCCCCCCCTGGGTTCTGGATAGGAAAGCTGGGGAAGGAGCCATGTCTGTGCAGTGTCGTGCTCCTCTTGGCAGGCCTTTGCAATCCCAATTATCCCTGGAGCTGTGGGCTTTCTGGTTCTCCAGACCATAACCCTAACCCTAACCCTAGAAGTTGCCGACCGCGGTTTCCGGCCACGGCCCCCCCCGGGTTCTGGCTAGGAAAGCAGGGGAAGGAGCCATGTCTGTGCAGTGTCGTGCTCCTCTTGGCAGGCCTTTGCAATCCCAATTATCCCTGGAGCTGTGGGCTTTCTGGTTCTCCGGACCCTAACCCTAACCCTAACCCTAGAAGTTGCCGACCGCGGTTTCCGGCCACGGCCCCCCCTGGGTTCTGGCTAGGAAAGCTGGGGAAGGAGCCATGTCTGTGCAGTGTCGTGCTCCTCTTGGCAGGCCTTTGCAATCCCAATTATCCCTGGAGCTGTGGGCTTTCTGGTTCTCCGGACCCTAACCCTAACCCTAACCCTAGAAGTTGCCGACCGTGGTTTCCGGCCACGGCCCCCCCCGGGTTCTGGCTAGGAAAGCAGGGGAAGGAGCCATGTCTGTGCAGTGTCGTGCTCCTCTTGGCAGGCCTTTGCAATCCCAATTATCCCTGGAGCTGTGGGTTATCTGGTTCTCCGGACCCTAACCCTAACCCTAACCCTAACCCTAGAAGTTGCCGACCGCGGTTTCTGGGCATGGCCCCCCCTGAGTTCTGGCTAGGAAAGCTGGGGAAGGAGCCATGTCTGTGCAGTGTCGTGTTCCTCTTGGCAGGCCTTTGCAATCCCAATTATCCCTGGAGCTGTGGGCTTTCTGGTTCTCCAGACCCTAACCCTAACCCTAACCCTAGAAGTTGCCGACCGCGGTTTCCGGCCACGGCCCCCCCTGGGTTCTGGCTAGGAAAGCAGGGGAAGGAGCCATGTCTGTGCAGTGTCGTACTCCTCTTGGCAGGCTTTTGCAATCCCAATTATCCCTGGAGCTGTGGGCTTTCTGGTTCTCCGGACCCTAACCCTAACCCTAACCCTAGAAGTTGCCGACCGCGGTTTCCGGCCACGGCCCCCCCTGGGTTCTGGCTAGGAAAGCTGGGGAAGGAGCCATGTCGGTGCAGTGTCGTGCTCCTCTTGGCAGGCCTTTGCAATCCCAATTATCCCTGGAGCTGTGGGCTTTCTGGTTCTCCGGACCCTAACCCTAACCCTAACCCTAGAAGTTGCCGACCGCGGTTTCCGGCCACGGCCCCCCCCGGGTTCTGGCTAGGAAAGCAGGGGAAGGAGCCATGTCTGTGCAGTGTCGTGCTCCTCTTGGCAGGCCTTTGCAATCCCAATTATCCCTGGAGCTGTGGGCTTTCTGGTTCTCCGGACCCTAACCCTAACCCTAACCCTAGAAGTTGCCGACCGCGGTTTCCGGCCACGGCCCCCCCTGGGTTCTGGCTAGGAAAGCAGGGGAAGGAGCCATGTCTGTGCAGTGTCGTGCTCCTCTTGGCAGGCCTTTGCAATCCCAATTATCCCTGGAGCTGTGGGCTTTCTGGTTCTCCGGACCCTAACCCTAACCCTAACCCTAGAAGTTGCCGACCGCGGTTTCCGGCCACGGCCCCCCCTGGGTTCTGACTAGGAAAGCTGGGGAAGGAGCCATGTCGGTGCAGTGTCGTGCTCCTCTTGGCAGGCCTTTGCAATCCCAATTATCCCTGGAGCTGTGGGCTTTCTGGTTCTCCGGACCCTAACCCTAACCCTAACCCTAGAAGTTGCCGACCGCGGTTTCCGGCCACGACCCCCCCGGGGTTCTGGCTAGGAAAGCAGGGGAAGGAGCCATGTCTGTGCAGTGTCGTGCTCCTCTTGGCAGGCTTTTGCAATCCCAATTATCCCTGGAGCTGTGGGCTTTCTGGTTCTCCGGACCCTAACCCTAACCCTAACCCTAGAAGTTGCCGACCGCGGTTTCCGGCCACGGCCCCCCCCGGGTTCTGGCTAGGAAAGCAGGGGAAGGAGCCATGTCTGTGCAGTGTCGTGCTCCTCTTGGCAGGCCTTTGCAATCCCAATTATCCCTGGAGCTGTGGGCTTTCTGGTTCTCCGGACCCTAACCCTAACCCTAACCCTAGAAGTTGCCGACCGCGGTTTCCGGCCACGGCCCCCCCGGGTTCTGGCTAGGAAAGCAGGGGAAGGAGCCATGTCTGTGCGGTGTCGTGCTCCTCTTGGCAGGCCTTTGCAATCCCAATTATCCCTGGAGCTGTGGGCTTTCTGGTTCTCCGGACCCTAACCCTAACCCTAACCCTAGAAGTGGCCGACCGCGGTTTCCGGCCACGGCCCCCCCTGGGTTCTGGCTAGGAAAGCAGGGGAAGGAGCCATGTCTGTCCAGTGTCGTGCTCCTCTTGGCAGGCCTTTGCAATCCCAATTATCCCTGGAGCTGTGGGCTTTCTGGTTCTCCGGACCCTAACCCTAACCCTAACCCTAGAAGTTGCCGACCACGGTTTCCGGCCACGGCCCCCCTGGGTTCTGGCTAGGAAAGCAGGGGAAGGAGCCATGTCTGTGCAGTGTCGTGCTCCTCTTGGCAGGCCTTTGCAATCCCAATTATCCCTGGAGCTGTGGGCTTTCTGGTTCTCCGGACCCTAACCCTAACCCTAACCCTAGAAGTTGCCGACCGCGGTTTCCGGCCACGGCCCCCCCGGGTTCTGGCTAGGAAAGCAGGGGAAGGAGCCATGTCTGTGCAGTGTCGTGCTCCTCTTGGCAGGCCTTTGCAATCCCAATTATCCCTGGAGCTGTGGGCTTTCTGGTTCTCCGGACCCTAACCCTAACCCTAACCCTAGAAGTTGCCGACCGCGGTTTCCGGCCACGGCCCCCCCTGGGTTCTGGCTAGGAAAGCAGGGGAAGGAGCCATGTCTGTGCAGTGTCGTGCTCCTCTTGGCAGGCCTTTGCAATCCCAATTATCCCTGGAGCTGTGGGCTTTCTGGTTCTCCAGACCCTAACCCTAACCCTAACCCTAGAAGTTGCCGACCGCGGTTTCCGGCCACGGCCCCCCCTGGGTTCTGGCTAGGAAAGCTGGGGAAGGAGCCATGTCTGTGCAGTGTCGTGCTCCTCTTGGCAGGCCTTTGCAATCCCAATTATCCCTGGAGCTGTGGGCTTTCTGGTTCTCCAGACCCTAACCCTAACCCTAACCCTAGAAGTTGCCGACCGCGGTTTCCGGCCACGCCCCCCCCTGGGTTCTGGCTAGGAAAGCAGGGGAAGGAGCCATGTCTGTGCAGTGTCGTGCTCCTCTTGGCAGGCCTTTGCAATCCCAATTATCCCTGGAGCTGTGGGCTTTCTGGTTCTCCGGACCCTAACCCTAACCCTAACCCTAGAAGTTGCCGACCGCGGTTTCCGGCCACGGCCCCCCCTGGGTTCTGGCTAGGAAAGCTGGGGAAGGAGCCATGTCTGTGCAGTGTCGTGCTCCTCTTGGCAGGCCTTTGCAATCCCAATTATCCCTGGAGCTGTGGGCTTTCTGGTTCTCCGGACCCTAACCCTAACCCTAACCCTAGAAGTTGCCGACCGCGGTTTCCGGCCACGGCCCCCCCTGGGTTCTGGCTAGGAAAGCTGGGGAAGGAGCCATGTCGGTGCAGTGTCGTGCTCCTCTTGGCAGGCCTTTGCAATCCCAATTATCCCTGGAGCTGTGGGCTTTCTGGTTCTCCGGACCCTAACCCTAACCCTAACCCTAGAAGTTGCCGACCGCGGTTTCCGGCCACGGCCCCCCCCCGGGTTCTGGCTAGGAAAGCAGGGGAAGGAGCCATGTCTGTGCAGTGTCGTGCTCCTCTTGGCAGGCCTTTGCAATCCCAATTATCCCTGGAGCTGTGGGCTTTCTGGTTCTCCGGACCCTAACCCTAACCCTAACCCTAGAAGTTGCCGACCGCGGTTTCCGGCCACGGCCCCCCCTGGGTTCTGGCTAGGAAAGCTGGGGAAGGAGCCATGTCTGTGCAGTGTCGTGCTCCTCTTGGCAGGCCTTTGCAATCCCAATTATCCCTGGAGCTGTGGGCTTTCTGGTTCTCCGGACCCTAAACCTAACCCTAACCCTAGAAGTTGCCAACCGCGGTTTCCGGCCACGGCCCCCCCCGGGTTCTGGCTAGGAAAGCAGGGGAAGGAGCCATGTCTGTGCAGTGTCGTGCTCCTCTTGGCAGGCCTTTGCAATCCCAATTATCCCTGGAGCTGTGGGCTTTCTGGTTCTCCGGACCCTAACCCTAACCCTAACCCTAGAAGTTGCCGACCGCGGTTTCCGGCCACGGCCCCCCCTGGGTTCTGACTAGGAAAGCTGGGGAAGGAGCCATGTCGGTGCAGTGTCGTGCTCCTCTTGGCAGGCCTTTGCAATCCCAATTATCCCTGGAGCTGTGGGCTTTCTGGATCTCCGGACCCTAACCCTAACCCTAACCCTAGAAGTTGCCGACCGCGGTTTCCGGCCACGGCCCCCCCCGGGTTCTGGCTAGGAAAGCAGGGGAAGGAGCCATGTCTGTGCAGTGTCGTGCTCCTCTTGGCAGGCTTTTGCAATCCCAATTATCCCTGGAGCTGTGGGCTTTCTGGTTCTCCGGACCCTAACCCTAACCCTAACCCTAGAAGTTGCCGACCGCGGTTTCCAGCCACGGCCCCCCCCCGGGTTCTGGCTAGGAAAGCAGGGGAAGGAGCCATGTCTGTGCAGTGTCGTGCTCCTCTTGGCAGGCCTTTGCAATCCCAATTATCCCTGGAGCTGTGGGCTTTCTGGTTCTCTGGACCCTAACCCTAACCCTAACCCTAGAAGTTGCCGACCGCGGTTTCCGGCCACGGCCCCCCCTGGGTTCTGGCTAGGAAAGCAGGGGAATGAGCCATGTCTGTGCAGTGTCGTGCTCCTCTTGGCAGGCCTTTGCAATCCCAATTATCCCTGGAGCTGTGGGCTTTCTGGTTCTCCGGACCCTAACCCTAACCCTAACCCTAGAAGTTGCCGACCGCGGTTTCTGGGCATGGCCCCCCCTGGGTTCTGGCTAGGAAAGCAGGGGAAGGAGCAATGTCGGTGCAGTGTCGTGCTCCTCTTGGCAGGCCTTTGCAATCCCAATTATCCCTGGAGCTGTGGGCTTTCTGGTTCTCCAGACCCTAACCCTAACCCTAACCCTAGAAGTTGCCGACCGCGGTTTCCGGCCACGGCCCCCCCTGGGTTCTGGCTAGGAAAGCTGGGGAAGGAGCCATGTCGGTGCAGTGTCGTGCTCCTCTTGGCAGGCCTTTGCAATCCCAATTATCCCTGGAGCTGTGGGCTTTCCGGTTCTCCGGACCCTAACCCTAACCCTAACCCTAGAAGTTGCCGACCGCGGTTCCGGCCACGGCCCCCCCCGGGTTCTGGCTAGGAAAGCAGGGGAAGGAGCCATGTCTGTGCAGTGTCGTGCTCCTCTTGGCAGGCCTTTGCAATCCCAATTATCCCTGGAGCTGTGGGCTTTCTGGTTCTCCAGACCCTAACCCTAACCCTAACCCTAGAAGTTGCCGACCGCGGTTTCCGGCCACGGCCCCCCCCGGGTTCTGGCTAGGAAAGCTGGGGAAGGAGCCATGTCTGTGCAGTGTCGTGCTCCTCTTGGCAGGCCTTTGCAATCCCAATTATCCCTGGAGCTGTGGGCTTTCTGGTTCTCCGGACCCTAACCCTAACCCTAACCCTAGAAGTTGCCGGCCGCGGTTTCCGGCCACGGCCCCCCCTGGGTTCTGGCTAGGAAAGCAGGGGAAGGAGCCATGTCTGTGCAGTGTCGTGCTCCTCTTGGCAGGCCTTTGCAATCCCAATTATCCCTGGAGCTGTGGGCTTTCTGGTTCTCCGGACCCTAACCCTAACCCTAACCCTAGAAGTTGCCGACCGCGGTTTCCGGCCACGGCCCCCCCTGGGTTCTGACTAGGAAAGCTGGGGAAGGAGCCATGTCGGTGCAGTGTCGTGCTCCTCTTGGCAGGCCTTTGCAATCCCAATTATCCCTGGAGCTGTGGGCTTTCTGGATCTCCGGACCCTAACCCTAACCCTAACCCTAGAAGTTGCCGACCGCGGTTTCCGGCCACGGCCCCCCCTGGGTTCTGGCTAGGAAAGCAGGGGAAGGAGCCATGTCTGTGCAGTGTCGTGCTCCTCTTGGCAGGCCTTTGCAATCCCAATTATCCCTGGAGCTGTGGGCTTTCTGGTTCTCCGGACCCTAACCCTAACCCTAACCCTAGAAGTTGCCGACCGCGGTTTCCGGCCACGGCCCCCCCTGGGTTCTGGCTAGGAAAGCAGGGGAAGGAGCCATGTCTCTGCAGTGTCGTGCTCCTCTTGGCAGGCCTTTGCAATCCCAATTATCCCTGGAGCTGTGGGCTTTCTGGTTCTCCGGACCCTAACCCTAACCCTAACCCTAGAAGTTGCCGACCGCGGTTTCCAGCCACGGCCCCCCCCCGGGTTCTGGCTAGGAAAGCAGGGGAAGGAGCCATGTCTGTGCAGTGTCGTGCTCCTCTTGGCAGGCCTTTGCAATCCCAATTATCCCTGGAGCTGTGGGCTTTCTGGTTCTCTGGACCCTAACCCTAACCCTAACCCTAGAAGTTGCCGACCGCGGTTTCCGGCCACGGCCCCCCCTGGGTTCTGGCTAGGAAAGCAGGGGAAGGAGCCATGTCTGTGCAGTGTCGTGCTCCTCTTGGCAGGCCTTAGCAATCCCAATTATCCCTGGAGCTGTGGGCTTTCTGGTTCTCCGGACCCTAACCCTAACCCTAACCCTAGAAGTTGCCGACCGCGGTTTCTGGGCATGGCCCCCCCTGGGTTCTGGCTAGGAAAGCAGGGGAAGGAGCAATGTCGGTGCAGTGTCGTGCTCCTCTTGGCAGGCCTTTGCAATCCCAATTATCCCTGGAGCTGTGGGCTTTCTGGTTCTCCGGACCCTAACCCTAACCCTAACCCTAGAAGTTGCCGACCGCGGTTTCCGGCCACGGCCCCCCCTGGGTTCTGGCTAGGAAAGCTGGGGAAGGAGCCATGTCTGTGCAGTGTCGTGCTCCTCTTGGCAGGCCTTTGCAATCCCAATTATCCCTGGAGCTGTGGGCTTTCCGGTTCTCCGGACCCTAACCCTAACCCTAACCCTAGAAGTTGCCGACCGCGGTTCCGGCCACGGCCCCCCCCGGGTTCTGGCTAGGAAAGCAGGGGAAGGAGCCATGTCTGTGCAGTGTCGTGCTCCTCTTGGCAGGCCTTTGCAATCCCAATTATCCCTGGAGCTGTGGGCTTTCTGGTTCTCCGGAACCTAACCCTAACCCTAATCCTAGAATTTGCCGACCGCGGTTTCTGGGCATGGCCCCCCCTGGGTTCTGGCTAGGAAAGCTGGGGAAGGAGCCATGTCGGTGCAGTGTCGTGCTCCTCTTGGCAGGCCTTTGCAATCCCAATTATCCCTGGAGCTGTGGGCTTTCTGGTTCTCCGGACCCTAACCCTAACCCTAACCCTAGAAGTTGCCGACCGCGGTTTCCGGCCACGGCCCCCCCTGGTTTCTGGCTAGGAAAGCTGGGGAAGGAGCCATGTCGGTGCAGTGTCGTGCTCCTCTTGGCAGGCCTTTGCAATCCCAATTATCCCTGGAGCTGTGGGCTTTCTGGTTCTCCGGACCCTAACCCTAACCCTAACCCTAGAAGTTGCCGACCGCGGTTTCCGGCCACGGCCCCCCCTGTGTTCTGGCTAGGAAAGCTGGGGAAGGAGCCATGTCTGTGCAGTGTTGTGCTCCTCGTGGCAGGCCTTTGCAATCCCAATTATCCCTGGAGCTGTGGGCTTTCTGGTTCTCCGGACCCTAACCCTAACCCTAACCCTAACCCTAGAAGTTGCCGACCGCGGTTTTCGGCCACGGCGAACCCTGGGTTCTGGCTAGGAAAGCAGGGGAAGGAGCCATGTCTGTGCAGTGTCGTGCTCCTTTTAGCAGGCCTTTGCAAACCCAATTATCCCTGGAGCTGTGGGCTTTCTGGTTCTCCGGACCCTAACCCTAACCCTAACCCTAGAAGTTGCCGACCGCGCTTTTCGGCCACGGCCCCCCCTGGGTTCTGGCTAGGAAAGCTGGGGAAGGAGCCATGTCGGTGCAGTGTCGTGCTCCTCTTGGCAGGCCTTTGCAATCCCAATTATCCCTGGAGCTGTGGGCTTTCTGGTTCTCCGGAACCTAACCCTAACCCTAACCCTAGAAGTTGCCGACCGCGGTTTCCGGCCACGTCCCCCCCTGGGTTCTGGCTAGGAAAGCAGGGGAAGGAGCCATGTCGGTGCAGTGTCGTGCTCCTCTTGGCAGGCCTTTGCAATCCCAATTATCCCTGGAGCTGTGGGCTTTCTGGTTCTCCGGACCCTAACCCTAACCCTAACCCTAGAAGTTGCCGACTGCGGTTTTCGGCCACGGCCCCCCCCGGGTTCTGGCTAGGAAAGCAGGGGAAGGAGCCATGTCTGTGCAGTGTCGTGCTCCTCTTGGCAGGCCTTTGCAATCCCAATTCTCCCTGGAGCTGTGGGCTTTCTGGTTCTCCAGACCCTAACCCTAACCCTAACCCTAGAAGTTGCCGACCGCGGTTTCCGGCCACGGCCCCCCCCGGGTTCTGGCTAGGAAAGCTGGGGAAGGAGCCATGTCTGTGCAGTGTCGTGCTCCTCTTGGCAGGCCTTTGCAATCCCAATTATCCCTGGAGCTGTGGGCTTTCTGGTTCTCCGGACCCTAACCCTAACCCTAACCCTAGAAGTTGCCGGCCGCGGTTTCCGGCCACGGCCCCCCCTGGGTTCTGGCTAGGAAAGCAGGGGAAGGAGCCATGTCTGTGCAGTGTCGTGCTCCTCTTGGCAGGCCTTTGCAATCCCAATTATCCCTGGAGCTGTGGGCTTTCTGGTTCTCCGGACCCTAACCCTAACCCTAACCCTAGAAGTTGCCGACCGCGGTTTCCGGCCACGGCCCCCCCTGGGTTCTGGCTAGGAAAGCTGGGGAAGGAGCCATGTCTGTGCAGTGTCGTGCTCCTCTTGGCAGGCCTTTGCAATCCCAATTATCCCTGGAGCTGTGGGCTTTCTGGTTCTCCGGACCCTAACCCTAACCCTAACCCTAGAAGTTGCCGACCGCGGTTTCCGGCCACGGCCCCCCCTGGGTTCTGGCTAGGAAAGCAGGGGAAGGAGCCATGTCTGTGCAGTGTTGTGCTCCTCGTGGCAGGCCTTTGCAATCCCAATTATCCCTGGAGCTGTGGGCTTTCTGGTTCTCCGGACCCTAACCCTAACCCTAACCCTAACCCTAGAAGTTGCCGACCGCGGTTTTCGGCCACGGCGAACCCTGGTTTCTGGCTAGGAAAGCTGGGGAAGGAGCCATGTCTGTGCAGTGTCGTGCTCCTCTTGGCAGGCCTTTGCAATCCCAATTATCCCTGGAGCTGTGGGCTTTCTGGTTCTCCGGACCCTAAACCTAACCCTAACCCTAACCCTGCAAGTTGCCGACCGCGGTTTTCGGCCACGGCGAACCCTGGGTTCTGGCTAGGAAAGCAGGGGAAGGAGCCATGTCTGTGCAGTGTCGTGCTCCTTTTAGCAGGCCTTTGCAATCCCAATTATCCCTGGAGCTGTGGGCTTTCTGGTTCTCCGGACCCTAACCCTAACCCTAACCCTAGAAGTTGCCGACCGCGGTATTCGGCCACGGCCCCCCCTGGGTTCTGGCTAGGAAAGCAGGGGAAGGAGCCATGTCTGTGCAGTGTCGTGCTCCTTTTAGCAGGCCTTTGCAAACCCAATTATCCCTGGAGCTGTGGGCTTTCTGGTTCTCCGGACCCTAACCCTAACCCTAACCCTAGAAGTTGCCGACCGCGGTTTTCGGCCACGGCCCCCCCTGGGTTCTGGCTAGGAAAGCTGGGGAAGGAGCCATGTCGGTGCAGTGTCGTGCTCCTCTTGGCAGGCCTTTGCAATCCCAATTATCCCTGGAGCTGTGGGCTTTCTGGTTCTCCGGACCCTAACCCTAACCCTAACCCTAGAAGTTGCCGACCGCGGTTTCCGGCCACGTCCCCCCCTGGGTTCTGGCTAGGAAAGCTGGGGAAGGAGCCATGTCTGTGCAGTGTCGTGCTCCTCTTGGCAGGCCTTTGCAATCCCAATTATCCCTGGAGCTGTGGGCTTTCCGGTTCTCCGGACCCTAACCCTAACCCTAACCCTAGAAGTTGCCGACTGCGGTTTTCGGCCACGGCCCCCCCTGGGTTCTGGCTAGGAAAGCAGGGGAAGGAGCCATGTCTGTGCAGTGTCGTGCTCCTCTTGGCAGGCCTTTGCAATCCCAATTATCCCTGGAGCTGTGGGCTTTCTGGTTCTCCGGACCCTAACCCTAACCCTAACCCTAGAAGTTGCCGACCGCGGTTTCTGGGCATGGCCCCCCCTGGGTTCTGGCTAGGAAAGCTGGGGAATGAGCCATGTCTGTGCAGTGTCGTGCTCCTCTTGGCAGGCCTTTGCAATCCCAATTATCCCTGGAGCTGTGGGCTTTCTGGTTCTCCGGACCCTAACCCTAACCCTAACCCTAGAAGTTGCCGACCGCGGTTTCTGGGCATGGCCCCCCCTGGGTTCTGGCTAGGAAAGCTGGGGAAGGAGCCATGTCGGTGCAGTGTCGTGCTCCTCTTGGCAGGCCTTTGCAATCCCAATTATCCCTGGAGCTGTGGGCTTTCTGGTTCTCCGGACCCTAACCCTAACCCTAACCCTAGAAGTTGCCGACCGCGGTTTCCGGCCACGGCCCCCCGTGGGTTCTGGCTAGGAAAGCTGGGGAAGGAGCCATGTCTGTGCAGTGTCGTGCTCCTCTTGGCAGGCCTTTGCAATCCCAATTATCCCTGGAGCTGTGGGCTTTCTGGTTCTCCGGACCCTAACCCTAACCCTAACCCTAGAAGTTGCCGACCGCGGTTTCCGGCCACGGCCCCCCCCGGGTTCTGGCTAGGAAAGCAGGGGAAGGAGCCATGTCTGTGCAGTGTCGTGCTCCTCTTGGCAGGCCTTTGCAATCCCAATTATCGCTGGAGCTGTGGGCTTTCTGGTTCTCCGGACCCTAACCCTAACCCTAACCCTAGAAGTTGCCGACCGTGGATTCCGGCCACGGCCCCCCCTGGGTTCTGGCTAGGAAAGCAGGGGAAGGAGCCATGTCTGTGCAGTGTCGTGCTCCTCTTGGCAGGCCTTTGCAATCCCAATTATCACTGGAGCTGTGGGCTTTCTGGTTCTCCGGACCCTAACCCTAACCCTAACCCTAGAAGTTGCCGACCGCGGTTTCCGGCCACGGCCCCCCCTGGGTTCTGGCTAGGAAAGCTGGGGAAGGAGCCATGTCGGTGCAGTGTCGTGCTCCTCTTGGCAGGCCTTTGCAATCCCAATTATCCCTGGAGCTGTGGGCTTTCTGGTTCTCCGGACCCTAACCCTAACCCTAACCCTAGAAGTTACCGAGCGCGGTTTCCGGCCACGGACCCCCTGGGTTCTGGCTAGGAAAGCAGGGGAAGGAGCCATGTCTGTGCAGTGTCGTGCTCCTCTTGGCAGGCCTTTGCAATCCCAATTATCCCTGGAGCTCTGGGCTTTCTGGTTCTCCGGACCCTAACCCTAACCCTAACCCTAGAAGTTGCCGACCGCGGTTTCCGGCCACGGCCCCCCCCGGGTTCTGGCTAGGAAAGCTGGGGAAGGAGCCATGTCTGTGCAGTGTCGTGCTCCTCTTGGCAGGCCTTTGCAATCCCAATTATCCCTGGAGCTGTGGGCTTTCTGGTTCTCCAGACCCTAACCCTAACCCTAACCCTAGAAGTTGCCGACCGCGGTTTCCGGCCACGGCCCCCCCCGGGTTCTGGCTAGGAAAGCTGGGGAAGGAGCCATGTCTGTGCAGTGTCGTGCTCCTCTTGGCAGGCCTTTGCAATCCCAATTATCCCTGGAGCTGTGGGCTTTCTGGTTCTCCGGACCCTAACCCTAACCCTAACCCTAGAAGTTGCCGACCGCGGTTTCCGGCCACGGCCACCCCTGGGTTCTGGCTAGGAAAGCTGGGGAAGGAGCCATGTCTGTGCAGTGTCGTGCTCCTCTTGGCAGGCCTTTGCAATCCCAATTATCCCTGGAGCTGTGGGCTTTCTGGTTCTCCGGACCCTAACCCTAACCCTAACCCTAGAAGTTGCCGACCGCGGTTCCGGCCACGGCCCCCCCCGGGTTCTGGCTAGGAAAGCTGGGGAAGGAGCCATGTCTGTGCAGTGTCGTGCTCCTCTTGGCAGGCCTTTGCAATCCCAATTATCCCTGGAGCTGTGGGCTTTCTGGTTCTCCGGACCCTAACCCTAACCCTAACCCTAGAAGTTGCCGGCCGCGGTTTCCGGCCACGGCCCCCCCTGGGTTCTGGCTAGGAAAGCTGGGGAAGGAGCCATGTCTGTGCAGTGTCGTGCTCCTCTTGGCAGGCCTTTGCAATCCCAATTATCCCTGGAGCTGTGGGCTTTCTGGTTCTCCGGACCCTAACCCTAACCCTAATCCTAGAATTTGCCGACCGCGGTTTCTGGGCATGGCCCCCCCTGGGTTCTGGCTAGGAAAGCTGGGGAAGGAGCCATGTCGGTGCAGTGTCGTGCTCCTCTTGGCAGGCCTTTGCAATCCCAATTATCCCTGGAGCTGTGGGCTTTCTGGTTCTCCGGACCCTAACCCTAACCCTAACCCTAGAAGTTGCCGACCGCGGTTTCCGGCCACGGCCCCCCCTGGTTTCTGGCTAGGAAAGCTGGGGAAGGAGCCATGTCGGTGCAGTGTCGTGCTCCTCTTGGCAGGCCTTTGCAATCCCAATTATCCCTGGAGCTGTGGGCTTTCTGGTTCTCCGGACCCTAACCCTAACCCTAACCCTAGAAGTTGCCGACCGCGGTTTCCGGCCACGGCCCCCCCTGGGTTCTGGCTAGGAAAGCTGGGGAAGGAGCCATGTCTGTGCAGTGTTGTGCTCCTCGTGGCAGGCCTTTGCAATCCCAATTATCCCTGGAGCTGTGGGCTTTCTGGTTCTCCGGACCCTAACCCTAACCCTAACCCTAACCCTAGAAGTTGCCGACCGCGGTTTTCGGCCACGGCGAACCCTGGGTTCTGGCTAGGAAAGCTGGGGAAGGAGCCATGTCTGTGCAGTGTCGTGCTCCTCTTGGCAGGCCTTTGCAATCCCAATTATCCCTGGAGCTGTGGGCTTTCTGGTTCTCCGGACCCTAACCCTAACCCTAACCCTAGAAGTTGCCGACCGCGGTTTCCGGCCACGGCCCCCCCTGGGTTCTGGCTAGGAAAGCAGGGGAAGGAGCCATGTCTGTGCAGTGTCGTGCTCCTTTTAGCAGGCCTTTGCAATCCCAATTATCCCTGGAGCTGTGGGCTTTCTGGTTCTCCGGACCCTAACCCTAACCCTAACCCTAGAAGTTGCCGACCGCGGTTTTCGGCCACGGCCCCCCCTGGGTTCTGGCTAGGAAAGCTGGGGAAGGAGCCATGTCGGTGCAGTGTCGTGCTCCTCTTGGCAGGCCTTTGCAATCCCAATTATCCCTGGAGCTGTGGGCTTTCTGGTTCTCCGGAACCTAACCCTAACCCTAACCCTAGAAGTTGCCGACCGCGGTTTCCGGCCACGGCCCCCCCTGGGTTCTGGCTAGGAAAGCAGGGGAAGGAGCCATGTCTGTGCAGTGTCGTGCTCCTCTTGGCAGGCCTTTGCAATCCCAATTATCCCTGGAGCTGTGGGCTTTCTGGTTCTCCGGACCCTAACCCTAACCCTAACCCTAGAAGTTGCCGACTGCGGTTTTCGGCCACGGCCCCCCCTGGGTTCTGGCTAGGAAAGCAGGGGAAGGAGCCATGTCTGTGCAGTGTCGTGCTCCTCTTGGCAGGCCTTTGCAATCCCAATTATCCCTGGAGCTGTGGGCTTTCTGGTTCTCCGGACCCTAACCCTAACCCTAACCCTAGAAGTTGCCGACCGCGGTTTCCGGCCACGGCCCCCCCTGGGTTCTGGCTAGGAAAGCAGGGGAAGGAGCCATGTCTGTGCAGTGTCGTGCTCCTCTTGGCAGGCCTTTGCAATCCCAATTATCCCTGGAGCTGTGGGCTTTCTGGTTCTCCGGACCCTAACCCTAACCCTAACCCTAGAAGTTGCCGACCGCGGTTTCCGGCCACGGCCCCCCCTGGGTTCTGGCTAGGAAAGCTGGGGAAGGAGCCATGTCGGTGCAGTGTCGTGCTCCTCTTGGCAGGCCTTTGCAATCCCAATTATCCCTGGAGCTGTGGGCTTTCTGGTTCTCCGGACCCTAACCCTAACCCTAACCCTAGAAGTTGCCGACCGCGGTTTCCGGCCACGGCCCCCCCCGGGTTCTGGCTAGGAAAGCAGGGGAAGGAGCCATGTCTGTGCAGTGTCGTGCTCCTCTTGGCAGGCCTTTGCAATCCCAATTATCCCTGGAGCTGTGGGCTTTCTGGTTCTCCGGACCCTAACCCTAACCCTAACCCTAGAAGTTGCCGACCGCGGTTTCCGGCCACGGCCCCCCCCGGCTTCTGGCTAGGAAAGCAGGGGAAGGAGCCATGTCTGTGCAGTGTCGTGCTCCTCTTGGCAGGCCTTTGCAATCCCAATTATCCCTGGAGCTGTGGGCTTTCTGGTTCTCCGGACCCTAACCCTAACCCTAACCCTAGAAGTTGCCGACCGCGGTTTCCGGCCACGGCCCCCCCTGGGTTCTGACTAGGAAAGCTGGGGAAGGAGCCATGTCGGTGCAGTGTCGTGCTCCTCTTGGCAGGCCTTTGCAATCCCAATTATCCCTGGAGCTGTGGGCTTTCTGGTTCTCCGGACCCTAACCCTAACCCTAACCCTAGAAGTTGCCGACCGCGGTTTCCGGCCACGGCCCCCCCCCGGGTTCTGGCTAGGAAAGCAGGGGAAGGAGCCATGTCTGTGCAGTGTCGTGCTCCTCTTGGCAGGCCTTTGCAATCCCAATTATCCCTGGAGCTGTGGGCTTTCTGGTTCTCCAGACCCTAACCCTAACCCTAACCCTAGAAGTTGCCGACCGCGGTTTCCGGCCACGGCCCCCCCTGGGTTCTGGCTAGGAAAGCAGGGGAAGGAGCCATGTCTGTGCAGTGTCGTGCTCCTCTTGGCAGGCCTTTGCAATCCCAATTATCCCTGGAGCTGTGGGCTTTCTGGTTCTCCGGACCCTAACCCTAACCCTAACCCTAGAAGTTGCCGACCGCGGTTTCCGGCCACGGCCCCCCCCGAGTTCTGGCTAGGAAAGCAGGGGAAGGAGCCATGTCTGTGCAGTGTCGTGCTCCTCTTGGCAGGCCTTTGCAATCCCAATTATCCCTGGAGCTGTGGGCTTTCTGGTTCTCCGGACCCTAACCCTAACCCTAACCCTAGAAGTTGCCGACCGCGGTTTCCAGCCACGGCCCCCCCCCGGGTTCTGGCTAGGAAAGCAGGGGAAGGAGCCATGTCTGTGCAGTGTCGTGCTCCTCTTGGCAGGCCTTTGCAATCCCAATTATCCCTGGAGCTGTGGGCTTTCTGGTTCTCTGGACCCTAACCCTAACCCTAACCCTAGAAGTTGCCGACCGCGGTTTCCGGCCACGGCCCCCCCTGGGTTCTGGCTAGGAAAGCAGGGGAAGGAGCCATGTCTGTGCAGTGTCGTGCTCCTCTTGGCAGGCCTTTGCAATCCCAATTATCCCTGGAGCTGTGGGCTTTCTGGTTCTCCGGACCCTAACCCTAATCCTAACCCTAGAAGTTGCCGACCGCGGTTTCTGGGCATGGCCCCCCCTGGGTTCTGGCTAGGAAAGCAGGGGAAGGAGCAATGTCGGTGCAGTGTCGTGCTCCTCTTGGCAGGCCTTTGCAATCCCAATTATCCCTGGAGCTGTGGGCTTTCTGGTTCTCCAGACCCTAACCCTAACCCTAACCCTAGAAGTTGCCGACCGCGGTTTCCGGCCACGGCCCCCCCTGGGTTCCTGCTAGGAAAGCTGGGGAAGGAGCCATGTCTGTGCAGTGTCGTGCTCCTCTTGGCAGGCCTTTGCAATCCCAATTATCCCTGGAGCTGTGGGCTTTCTGGTTCTCCAGACCCTAACCCTAACCCTAACCCTAGAAGTTGCCGACCGCGGTTCCGGCCACGGCCCCCCCCGGGTTCTGGCTAGGAAAGCAGGGGAAGGAGCCATGTCTGTGCAGTGTCGTGCTCCTCTTGGCAGGCCTTTGCAATCCCAATTATCCCTGGAGCTGTGGGCTTTCTGGTTCTCCGGACCCTAACCCTAACCCTAACCCTAGAAGTTGCCGACCGCGGTTTCCGGCCACGGCCCCCCCCGGGTTCTGGCTAGGAAAGCTGGGGAAGGAGCCATGTCTGTGCAGTGTCG
The DNA here is from genome assembly GCA_027574665.1 of Rhynochetos jubatus. Classification (NCBI taxonomy): domain Eukaryota; kingdom Metazoa; phylum Chordata; class Aves; order Eurypygiformes; family Rhynochetidae; genus Rhynochetos; species Rhynochetos jubatus. The sequence continues at coordinate 7,866,480 of CM050661.1, forward strand.
TGCTCCTCTTGGCAGGCCTTTGCAATCCCAATTATCCCTGGAGCTGTGGGCTTTCTGGTTCTCCGGACCCTAACCCTAACCCTAACCCTAGAAGTTGCCGACCGCGGTTTCCGGCCACGGCCCCCCCCGGGTTCTGGCTAGGAAAGCAGGGGAAGGAGCCATGTCTGTGCAGTGTCGTGCTCCTCTTGGCAGGCCTTTGCAATCCCAATTATCCCTGGAGCTGTGGGCTTTCTGGTTCTCCGGACCCTAACCCTAACCCTAACCCTAGAAGTTGCCGACCGCGGTTTCCGGCCACGGCCCCCCCTGGTTTCTGGCTAGGAAAGCTGGGGAAGGAGCCATGTCGGTGCAGTGTCGTGCTCCTCTTGGCAGGCCTTTGCAATCCCAATTATCCCTGGAGCTGTGGGCTTTCTGGTTCTCCGGACCCTAACCCTAACCCTAACCCTAACCCTGCAAGTTGCCGACCGCGGTTTTCGGCCACGGCGAACCCTGGGTTCTGGCTAGGAAAGCTGGGGAAGGAGCCATGTCTGTGCAGTGTTGTGCTCCTCTTGGCAGGCCTTTGCAATCCCAATTATCCCTGGAGCTGTGGGCTTTCTGGTTCTCCGGACCCTAACCCTAACCCTAACCCTAGAAGTTGCCGACCGCGGTTTCCGGCCACGGCCCCCCCTGGGTTCTGGCTAGGAAAGCAGGGGAAGGAGCCATGTCTGTGCAGTGTCGTGCTCCTTTTAGCAGGCCTTTGCAATCCCAATTATCCCTGGAGCTGTGGGCTTTCTGGTTCTCCGGACCCTAACCCTAACCCTAACCCTAGAAGTTGCCGACCGCGGTTTTCGGCCACGGCCCCCCCTGGGTTCTGGCTAGGAAAGCTGGGGAAGGAGCCATGTCGGTGCAGTGTCGTGCTCCTCTTGGCAGGCCTTTGCAATCCCAATTATCCCTGGAGCTGTGGGCTTTCTGGTTCTCCGGAACCTAACCCTAACCCTAACCCTAGAAGTTGCCGACCGCGGTTTCCGGCCACGGCCCCCCCTGGGTTCTGGCTAGGAAAGCAGGGGAAGGAGCCATGTCTGTGCAGTGTCGTGCTCCTCTTGGCAGGCCTTTGCAATCCCAATTATCCCTGGAGCTGTGGGCTTTCTGGTTCTCCGGACCCTAACCCTAACCCTAACCCTAGAAGTTGCCGACTGCGGTTTTCGGCCACGGCCCCCCCTGGGTTCTGGCTAGGAAAGCAGGGGAAGGAGCCATGTCTGTGCAGTGTCGTGCTCCTCTTGGCAGGCCTTTGCAATCCCAATTATCCCTGGAGCTGTGGGCTTTCTGGTTCTCCGGACCCTAACCCTAACCCTAACCCTAGAAGTTGCCGACCGCGGTTTCTGGGCATGGCCCCCCCTGGGTTCTGGCTAGGAAAGCAGGGGAAGGAGCAATGTCGGTGCAGTGTCGTGCTCCTCTTGGCAGGCCTTTGCAATCCCAATTATCCCTGGAGCTCTGGGCTTTCTGGTTCTCCGGACCCTAACCCTAACCCTAACCCTAGAAGTTGCCGACCGCGGTTTCCGGCCACGGCCCCCCCTGGGTTCTGGCTAGGAAAGCTGGGGAAGGAGCCATGTCGGTGCAGTGTCGTGCTCCTCTTGGCAGGCCTTTGCAATCCCAATTATCCCTGGAGCTGTGGGCTTTCTGGTTCTCCGGACCCTAACACTAACCCTAACCCTAACCCTAGAAGTTGCCGACCGCGGTTTCTGGGCATGGCCCCCCCTGGGTTCTGGCTAGGAAAGCTGGGGAATGAGCCATGTCTGTGCAGTGTCGTGCTCCTCTTGGCAGGCCTTTGCAATCCCAATTATCCCTGGAGCTGTGGGCTTTCTGGTTCTCCGGACCCTAACCCTAACCCTAACCCTAGAAGTTGCCGACCGCGGTTTCCGGCCACGGCCCCCCCCGGGTTCTGGCTAGGAAAGCAGGGGAAGGAGCCATGTCTGTGCAGTGTCGTGCTCCTCTTGGCAGGCCTTTGCAATCCCAATTATCCCTGAGCTGTGGGCTTTCTGGTTCTCCGGACCCTAACCCTAACCCTAACCCTAGAAGTTGCCGACCGTGGATTCCGGCCACGGCCCCCCCTGGGTTCTGGCTAGGAAAGCAGGGGAAGGAGCCATGTCTGTGCAGTGTCGTGCTCCTCTTGGCAGGCCTTTGCAATCCCAATTATCCCTGGAGCTGTGGGCTTTCTGGTTCTCCGGACCCTAACCCTAACCCTAACCCTAGAAGTTGCCGAGCGCGGTTTCCGGCCACGGCCCCCCCTGGGTTCTGGCTAGGAAAGCTGGGGAAGGAGCCATGTCGGTGCAGTGTCGTGCTCCTCTTGGCAGGCCTTTGCAATCCCAATTATCCCTGGAGCTGTGGGCTTTCTGGTTCTCCAGACCCTAAACCTAGAAGTTGCCGACCGCGGTTTCCGGCCACGGCCCCCCCCGGGTTCTGGCTAGGAAAGCTGGGGAAGGAGCCATGTCGGTGCAGTGTCGTGCTCCTCTTGGCAGGCCTTTGCAATCCCAATTATCCCTGGAGCTGTGGGCTTTCTGGTTCTCCGGACCCTAACCCTAACCCTAACCCTAGAAGTTACCGAGCGCGGTTTCCGGCCACGGACCCCCTGGGTTCTGGCTAGGAAAGCAGGGGAAGGAGCCATGTCTGTGCAGTGTCGTGCTCCTCTTGGCAGGCCTTTGCAATCCCAATTATCCCTGGAGCTCTGGGCTTTCTGGTTCTCCGGACCCTAACCCTAACCCTAACCCTAGAAGTTGCCGACCGCGGTTTCCGGCCACGGCCCCCCCCGGGTTCTGGCTAGGAAAGCTGGGGAAGGAGCCATGTCGGTGCAGTGTCGTGCTCCTCTTGGCAGGCCTTTGCAATCCCAATTATCCCTGGAGCTGTGGGCTTTCTGGTTCTCCAGACCCTAACCCTAACCCAAATCCTAGAAGTTGCCGAGCGCGGTTTCCGGCCACGGCCCCCCCCGGGTTCTGGCTAGGAAAGCTGGGGAAGGAGCCATGTCTGTGCAGTGTCGTGCTCCTCTTGGCAGGCCTTTGCAATCCCAATTATCCCTGGAGCTGTGGGCTTTCTGGTTCTCCGGACCCTAACCCTAACCCTAACCCTAGAAGTTGCCGACCGCGGTTTCCGGCCACGGCCACCCCCGGGTTCTGGCTAGGAAAGCAGGGGAAGGAGCCATGTCTGTGCAGTGTCGTGCTCCTCTTGGCAGGCCTTTGCAATCCCAATTATCCCTGGAGCTGTGGGCTTTCTGGTTCTCCGGACCCTAACCCTAACCCTAACCCTAGAAGTTGCCGACCGCGGTTTCCGGCCACGGCCCCCCCTGGGTTCTGGCTAGGAAAGCTGGGGAAGGAGCCATGTCTGTGCAGTGTCGTGCTCCTCTTGGCAGGCCTTTGCAATCCCAATTATCCCTGGAGCTGTGGGCTTTCTGGTTCTCCGGACCCTAACCCTAACCCTAACCCTAGAAGTTGCCGACCGCGGTTTCCGGCCACGGCCCCCCCCCGGGTTCTGGCTAGGAAAGCAGGGGAAGGAGCCATGTCTGTGCAGTGTCGTGCTCCTCTTGGCAGGCCTTTGCAATCCCAATTATCCCTGGAGCTGTGGGCTTTCTGGTTCTCCGGACCCTAACCCTAACCCTAACCCTAGAAGTTGCCGACCGCGGTTTCCGGCCACGGCCCCCCCCGGGTTCTGGCTAGGAAAGCTGGGGAAGGAGCCATGTCTGTGCAGTGTCGTGCTCCTCTTGGCAGGCCTTTGCAATCCCAATTATCCCTGGAGCTGTGGGCTTTCTGGTTCTCCGGACCCTAACCCTAACCCTAACCCTAGAAGTTGCCGGCCGCGGTTTCCGGCCACGGCCCCCCCCCGGGTTCTGGCTAGGAAAGCAGGGGAAGGAGCCATGTCTGTGCAGTGTCGTGCTCCTCTTGGCAGGCCTTTGCAATCCCAATTATCCCTGGAGCTGTGGGCTTTCTGGTTCTCCGGACCCTAACCCTAACCCTAACCCTAGAAGTTGCCGACCGCGGTTTCCGGCCACGGCCCCCCCTGGGTTCTGGCTAGGAAAGCTGGGGAAGGAGCCATGTCTGTGCAGTGTCGTGCTCCTCTTGGCAGGCCTTTGCAATCCCAATTATCCCTGGAGCTGTGGGCTTTCTGGTTCTCCGGACCCTAACCCTAACCCTAATCCTAGAATTTGCCGACCGCGGTTTCTGGGCATGGCCCCCCCTGGGTTCTGGCTAGGAAAGCTGGGGAAGGAGCCATGTCGGTGCAGTGTCGTGCTCCTCTTGGCAGGCCTTTGCAATCCCAATTATCCCTGGAGCTGTGGGCTTTCTGGTTCTCCGGACCCTAACCCTAACCCTAACCCTAGAAGTTGCCGACCGCGGTTTCCGGCCACGGCCCCCCCTGGTTTCTGGCTAGGAAAGCTGGGGAAGGAGCCATGTCGGTGCAGTGTCGTGCTCCTCTTGGCAGGCCTTTGCAATCCCAATTATCCCTGGAGCTGTGGGCTTTCTGGTTCTCCGGACCCTAACCCTAACCCTAACCCTAGAAGTTGCCGACCGCGGTTTCCGGCCACGGCCCCCCCTGGGTTCTGGCTAGGAAAGCTGGGGAAGGAGCCATGTCTGTGCAGTGTTGTGCTCCTCGTGGCAGGCCTTTGCAATCCCAATTATCCCTGGAGCTGTGGGCTTTCTGGTTCTCCGGACCCTAACCCTAACCCTAACCCTAACCCTAGAAGTTGCCGACCGCGGTTTTCGGCCACGGCGAACCCTGGGTTCTGGCTAGGAAAGCTGGGGAAGGAGCCATGTCTGTGCAGTGTTGTGCTCCTCTTGGCAGGCCTTTGCAATCCCAATTATCCCTGGAGCTGTGGGCTTTCTGGTTCTCCGGACCCTAACCCTAACCCTAACCCTAGAAGTTGCCGACCGCGGTTTCCGGCCACGGCCCCCCCTGGGTTCTGGCTAGGAAAGCAGGGGAAGGAGCCATGTCTGTGCAGTGTCGTGCTCCTTTTAGCAGGCCTTTGCAATCCCAATTATCCCTGGAGCTGTGGGCTTTCTGGTTCTCCGGACCCTAACCCTAACCCTAACCCTAGAAGTTGCCGACCGCGGTTTTCGGCCACGGCCCCCCCTGGGTTCTGGCTAGGAAAGCTGGGGAAGGAGCCATGTCAGTGCAGTGTCGTGCTCCTCTTGGCAGGCCTTTGCAATCCCAATTATCCCTGGAGCTGTGGGCTTTCTGGTTCTCCGGACCCTAACCCTAACCCTAACCCTAGAAGTTGCCGAGCGCGGTTTCCGGCCACGGCCCCCCCTGGGTTCTGGCTAGGAAAGCAGGGGAAGGAGCCATGTCTGTGCAGTGTCGTGCTCCTCTTGGCAGGCCTTTGCAATCCCAATTATCCCTGGAGCTGTGGGCTTTCTGGTTCTCCGGACCCTAACCCTAACCCTAACCCTAGAAGTTGCCGACCGCGGTTTCTGGGCATGGCCCCCCCTGGGTTCTGGCTAGGAAAGCAGGGGAAGGAGCCATGTCGGTGCAGTGTCGTGCTCCTCTTGGCAGGCCTTTGCAATCCCAATTATCCCTGGAGCTGTGGGCTTTCTGGTTCTCCGGACCCTAACCCTAACCCTAACCCTAGAAGTTGCCGACCGCGGTTTCCGGCCACGGCCCCCCCTGGTTTCTGGCTAGGAAAGCTGGGGAAGGAGCCATGTCGGTGCAGTGTCGTGCTCCTCTTGGCAGGCCTTTGCAATCCCAATTATCCCTGGAGCTGTGGGCTTTCTGGTTCTCCGGACCCTAACCCTAACCCTAACCCTAGAAGTTGCCGACCGCGGTTTCCGGCCACGGCCCCCCCTGGGTTCTGGCTAGGAAAGCAGGGGAAGGAGCCATGTCTGTGCAGTGTTGTGCTCCTCGTGGCAGGCCTTTGCAATCCCAATTATCCCTGGAGCTGTGGGCTTTCTGGTTCTCCGGACCCTAACCCTAACCCTAACCCTAACCCTAGAAGTTGCCGACCGCGGTTTTCGGCCACGGCGAACCCTGGGTTCTGGCTAGGAAAGCTGGGGAAGGAGCCATGTCTGTGCAGTGTTGTGCTCCTCTTGGCAGGCCTTTGCAATCCCAATTATCCCTGGAGCTGTGGGCTTTCTGGTTCTCCGGACCCTAACCCTAACCCTAACCCTAGAAGTTGCCGACCGCGGTTTCCGGCCACGGCCCCCCCTGGGTTCTGGCTAGGAAAGCAGGGGAAGGAGCCATGTCTGTGCAGTGTCGTGCTCCTTTTAGCAGGCCTTTGCAATCCCAATTATCCCTGGAGCTGTGGGCTTTCTGGTTCTCCGGACCCTAACCCTAACCCTAACCCTAGAAGTTGCCGACCGCGGTTTTCGGCCACGGCCCCCCCTGGGTTCTGGCTAGGAAAGCTGGGGAAGGAGCCATGTCAGTGCAGTGTCGTGCTCCTCTTGGCAGGCCTTTGCAATCCCAATTATCCCTGGAGCTGTGGGCTTTCTGGTTCTCCGGACCCTAACCCTAACCCTAACCCTAGAAGTTGCCGACCGCGGTTTCCGGCCACGGCCCCCCCTGGGTTCTGGCTAGGAAAGCAGGGGAAGGAGCCATGTCTGTGCAGTGTCGTGCTCCTCTTGGCAGGCCTTTGCAATCCCAATTATCCCTGGAGCTGTGGGCTTTCTGGTTCTCCGGACCCTAACCCTAACCCTAACCCTAGAAGTTGCCGACCGCGGTTTCTGGGCATGGCCCCCCCTGGGTTCTGGCTAGGAAAGCAGGGGAAGGAGCCATGTCTGTGCAGTGTCGTGCTCCTCTTGGCAGGCCTTTGCAATCCCAATTATCCCTGGAGCTGTGGGCTTTCTGGTTCTCCGGACCCTAACCCTAACCCTAACCCTAGAAGTTGCCGACCGCGGTTTCCGGCCACGGCCCCCCCCGGGATCTGGCTAGGAAAGCTGGGGAAGGAGCCATGTCGGTGCAGTGTCGTGCTCCTCTTGGCAGGCCTTTGCAATCCCAATTATCCCTGGAGCTGTGGGCTTTCTGGTTCTCCGGACCCTAACCCTAACCCTAACCCTAGAAGTTGCCGACCGCGGTTTCCGGCCACGGCCCCCCCTGGGTTCTGGCTAGGAAAGCAGGGGAAGGAGCCATGTCTGTGCAGTGTCGTGCTCCTCTTGGCAGGCCTTTGCAATCCCAATTATCCCTGGAGCTGTGGGCTTTCTGGTTCTCCGGACCCTAACACTAACCCTAACCCTAACCCTAGAAGTTGCCGACCGCGGTTTCTGGGCATGGCCCCCCCTGGGTTCTGGCTAGGAAAGCTGGGGAATGAGCCATGTCTGTGCAGTGTCGTGCTCCTCTTGGCAGGCCTTTGCAATCCCAATTATCCCTGGAGCTGTGGGCTTTCTGGTTCTCCGGACCCTAACCCTAACCCTAACCCTAGAAGTTGCCGACCGCGGTTTCCGGCCACGGCCCCCCCTGGGTTCTGGCTAGGAAAGCAGGGGAAGGAGCCATGTCTGTGCAGTGTCGTGCTCCTCTTGGCAGGCCTTTGCAATCCCAATTATCCCTGGAGCTGTGGGCTTTCTGGTTCTCCGGACCCTAACCCTAACCCTAACCCTAGAAGTTGCCGACCGCGGTTTCCGGCCACGGCCCCCCCCGGGTTCTGGCTAGGAAAGCAGGGGAAGGAGCCATGTCTGTGCAGTGTCGTGCTCCTCTTGGCAGGCCTTTGCAATCCCAATTATCCCTGGAGCTGTGGGCTTTCTGGTTCTCCGGACCCTAACCCTAACCCTAACCCTAGAAGTTGCCGACCGCGGTTTTCGGCCACGGCCCCCCCTGTGTTCTGGCTAGGAAAGCTGGGGAAGGAGCCATGTCTGTGCAGTGTTGTGCTCCTCTTGGCAGGCCTTTGCAATCCCAATTATCCCTGGAGCTGTGGGCTTTCTGGTTCTCCGGACCCTAACCCTACCCTAACCCTAGAAGTTGCCGACCGCGGTTTCCGGCCACGGCCCCCCCCGGGTTCTGGCTAGGAAAGCTGGGGAAGGAGCCATGTCTGTGCAGTGTCGTGCTCCTCTTGGCAGGCCTTTGCAATCCCAATTATCCCTGGAGCTGTGGGCTTTCTGGTTCTCCGGACCCTAACCCTAACCCTAACCCTAGAAGTTGCCGACCGTGGATTCCGGCCACGGCCCCCCCTGGGTTCTGGCTAGGAAAGCTGGGGAAGGAGCCATGTCTGTGCAGTGTCGTGCTCCTCTTGGCAGGCCTTTGCAATCCCAATTATCCCTGGAGCTGTGGGCTTTCTGGTTCTCCGGACCCTAACCCTAACCCTAACCCTAGAAGTTGCCGACCGCGGTTTCTGGGCATGGCCCCCCCTGGGTTCTGGCTAGGAAAGCTGGGGAAGGAGCCATGTCGGTGCAGTGTCGTGCTCCTCTTGGCAGGCCTTTGCAATCCCAATTATCCGTGGAGCTGTGGGCTTTCTGGTTCTCCGGACCCTAACCCTAACCCTAACCCTAGAAGTTGCCGACCGCGGTTTCCGCCCACGGCCCCCCCTGGGTTCTGGCTAGGAAAGCTGGGGAAGGAGCCATGTCTGTGCAGTGTTGTGCTCCTCGTGGCAGGCCTTTGCAATCCCAATTATCCCTGGAGCTGTGGGCTTTCTGGTTCTCCGGACCCTAACCCTAACCCTAACCCTAACCCTAGAAGTTGCCGACCGCGGTTTTCGGCCACGGCCCACCCTGGGTTCTGGCTAGGAAAGCTGGGGAAGGAGCCATGTCTGTGCAGTGTTGTGCTCCTCTTGGCAGGCCTTTGCAATCCCAATTATCCCTGGAGCTGTGGGCTTTCTGGTTCTCCGGACCCTAACCCTAACCCTAACCCTAGAAGTTGCCGACCGCGGTTTCCGGCCACGGCCCCCCCCGGGTTCTGGCTAGGAAAGCAGGGGAAGGAGCCATGTCTGTGCAGTGTCGTGCTCCTCTTGGCAGGCCTTTGCAATCCCAATTATCCCTGGAGCTGTGGGCTTTCTGGTTCTCCGGACCCTAACCCTAACCCTAACCCTAGAAGTTGCCGACCGCGGTTTTCGGCCACGGCCCCCCCTGTGTTCTGGCTAGGAAAGCTGGGGAAGGAGCCATGTCTGTGCAGTGTTGTGCTCCTCTTGGCAGGCCTTTGCAATCCCAATTATCCCTGGAGCTGTGGGCTTTCTGGTTCTCCGGACCCTAACCCTACCCTAACCCTAGAAGTTGCCGACCGCGGTTTCCGGCCACGGCCCCCCCCGGGTTCTGGCTAGGAAAGCTGGGGAAGGAGCCATGTCTGTGCAGTGTCGTGCTCCTCTTGGCAGGCCTTTGCAATCCCAATTATCCCTGGAGCTGTGGGCTTTCTGGTTCTCCGGACCCTAACCCTAACCCTAACCCTAGAAGTTGCCGACCGTGGATTCCGGCCACGGCCCCCCCTGGGTTCTGGCTAGGAAAGCTGGGGAAGGAGCCATGTCTGTGCAGTGTCGTGCTCCTCTTGGCAGGCCTTTGCAATCCCAATTATCCCTGGAGCTGTGGGCTTTCTGGTTCTCCGGACCCTAACCCTAACCCTAACCCTAGAAGTTGCCGACCGCGGTTTCTGGGCATGGCCCCCCCTGGGTTCTGGCTAGGAAAGCTGGGGAAGGAGCCATGTCGGTGCAGTGTCGTGCTCCTCTTGGCAGGCCTTTGCAATCCCAATTATCCGTGGAGCTGTGGGCTTTCTGGTTCTCCGGACCCTAACCCTAACCCTAACCCTAGAAGTTGCCGACCGCGGTTTCCGCCCACGGCCCCCCCTGGGTTCTGGCTAGGAAAGCTGGGGAAGGAGCCATGTCTGTGCAGTGTTGTGCTCCTCGTGGCAGGCCTTTGCAATCCCAATTATCCCTGGAGCTGTGGGCTTTCTGGTTCTCCGGACCCTAACCCTAACCCTAACCCTAGAAGTTGCCGACCGCGGTTTCCGGCCACGGCCCCCCCTGGGTTCTGGCTAGGAAAGCAGGGGAAGGAGCCATGTCTGTGCAGTGTCGTGCTCCTTTTGGCAGGCCTTTGCAATCCCAATTATCCCTGGAGCTGTGGGCTTTCTGGTTCTCCGGACCCTAACCCTAACCCTAACCCTAGAGGTTGCCGACCGCGGTTTTCGGCCACGGCCCCCCCTGTGTTCTGGCTAGGAAAGCTGGGGAAGGAGCCATGTCTGTGCAGTGTTGTGCTCCTCTTGGCAGGCCTTTGCAATCCCAATTATCCCTGGAGCTGTGGGCTTTCTGGTTCTCCGGACCCTAACCCTACCCTAACCCTAGAAGTTGCCGACCGCGGTTTCCGGCCACGGCCCCCCCTGGGTTCTGGCTAGGAAAGCTGGGGAAGGAGCCATGTCTGTGCAGTGTCGTGCTCCTCTTGGCAGGCCTTTGCAATCCCAATTATCCCTGGAGCTGTGGGCTTTCTGGTTCTCCGGACCCTAACCCTAACCCTAACCCTAGAAGTTGCCGACCGTGGATTCCGGCCACGGCCCCCCCTGGGTTCTGGCTAGGAAAGCTGGGGAAGGAGCCATGTCTGTGCAGTGTCGTGCTCCTCTTGGCAGGCCTTTGCAATCCCAATTATCCCTGGAGCTGTGGGCTTTCTGGTTCTCCGGACCCTAACCCTAACCCTAACCCTAGAAGTTGCCGACCGCGGTTTCTGGGCATGGCCCCCCCTGGGTTCTGGCTAGGAAAGCTGGGGAAGGAGCCATGTCGGTGCAGTGTCGTGCTCCTCTTGGCAGGCCTTTGCAATCCCAATTATCCCTGGAGCTGTGGGCTTTCTGGTTCTCCGGACCCTAACCCTAACCCTAACCCTAGAAGTTGCCGACCGCGGTTTCCGGCCACGGCCCCCCCTGGGTTCTGGCTAGGAAAGCTGGGGAAGGAGCCATGTCTGTGCAGTGTCGTGCTCCTCTTGGCAGGCCTTTGCAATCCCAATTATCCCTGGAGCTGTGGGCTTTCTGGTTCTCCGGACCCTAACCCTAACCCTAACCCTAACCCTAGAAGTTGCCGACCGCGGTTTTCGGCCACGGCCCACCCTGGGTTCTGGCTAGGAAAGCTGGGGAAGGAGCCATGTCTGTGCAGTGTTGTGCTCCTCTTGGCAGGCCTTTGCAATCCCAATTATCCCTGGAGCTGTGGGCTTTCTGGTTCTCCGGACCCTAACCCTAACCCTAACCCTAACCCTAGAAGTTGCCGACCGCGGTTTCCGGCCACGGCCCCCCCTGGGTTCTGGCTAGGAAAGCTGGGGAAGGAGCCATGTCGGTGCAGTGTCGTGCTCCTCTTGGCAGGCCTTTGCAATCCCAATTATCCCTGGAGCTGTGGGCTTTCTGGTTCTCCGGACCCTAACCCTAACCCTAACCCTAGAAGTTGCCGACCGCGGTGTCCGGCCACGTCCCCCCCTGGGTTCTGGCTAGGAAAGCTGGGGAAGGAGCCATGTCTGTGCAGTGTCGTGCTCCTCTTGGCAGTCCTTTGCAATCCCAATTATCCCTGGAGCTGTGGGCTTTCTGGTTCTCCGGACCCTAACCCTAACCCTAACCCTAGAAGTTGCCGACCGCGGTTTTCGGCCACGGCCCCCCCTGGGTTCTGGCTAGGAAAGCAGGGGAAGGAGCCATGTCTGTGCAGTGTCGTGCTCCTCTTGGCAGGCCTTTGCAATCCCAATTATCCCTGGAGCTGTGGGCTTTCTGGTTCTCCGGACCCTAACCCTAACCCTAACCCTAGAAGTTGCCGACCGCGGTTTCTGGGCATGGCCCACCCTGGGTTCTGGCTAGGAAAGCTGGGGAAGGAGCCATGTCGGTGCAGTGTCGTGCTCCTCTTGGCAGGCCTTTGCAATCCCAATTATCCCTGGAGCTGTGGGCTTTCTGGTTCTCCGGACCCTAACCCTAACCCTAACCCTAGAAGTTGCCGACCGTGGTTTTCGGCCACGGCCCCCCCTGGGTTCTGGCTAGGAAAGCTGGGGAAGGAGCCATGTCTGTGCAGTGTTGTGCTCCTCTTGGCAGGCCTTTGCAATCCCAATTATCCCTGGAGCTGTGGGCTTTCTGGTTCTCCGGACCCTAACCCTAACCCTAACCCTAGAAGTTGCCGACCGCGGTTTCCGGCCACGGCCCCCCCTGGGTTCTGGCTAGGAAAGCTGGGGAAGGAGCCATGTCGGTGCAGTGTCGTGCTCCTCTTGGCAGGCCTTTGCAATCCCAATTATCCCTGGAGCTGTGGGCTTTCTGGTTCTCCGGACCCTAACCCTAACCCTAACCCTGGAAGTTGCCGACCGCGGTTTCCGGCCACGGCCCCCCCTGGGTTCTGGCTAGGAAAGCTGGGGAAGGAGCCATGTCTGTGCAGTGTCGTGCTCCTCTTGGCAGGCCTTTGCAATCCCAATTATCCCTGGAGCTGTGGGCTTTCTGGTTCTCCGGACCCTAACCCTAACCCTAACCCTAGAAGTTGCCGACCGCGGTTTCCGGCCACGGCCCCCCCTGGGTTCTGGCTAGGAAAGCTGGGGAAGGAGCCATGTCTGTGCAGTGTCGTGCTCCTCTTGGCAGGCCTTTGCAATCCCAATTATCCCTGGAGCTGTGGGCTTTCTGGTTCTCCGGACCCTAACCCTAACCCTAACCCTAGAAGTTGCCGACCGCGGTTTCCGGCCACGGCCCCCCCTGGGTTCTGGCTAGGAAAGCTGGGGAAGGAGCCATGTCTGTGCAGTGTCGTGCTCCTCTTGGCAGGCCTTTGCAATCCCAATTATCCCTGGAGCTGTGGGCTTTCTGGTTCTCCGGACCCTAACACTAACCCTAACCCTAACCCTAGAAGTTGCCGACCGCGGTTTCTGGGCATGGCCCCCCCTGGGTTCTGGCTAGGAAAGCTGGGGAATGAGCCATGTCTGTGCAGTGTCGTGCTCCTCTTGGCAGGCCTTTGCAATCCCAATTATCCCTGGAGCTGTGGGCTTTCTGGTTCTCCGGACCCTAACCCTAACCCTAACCCTAGAAGTTGCCGACCGCGGTTTCCGCCCACGGCCCCCCCTGGGTTCTGGCTAGGAAAGCTGGGGAAGGAGCCATGTCTGTGCAGTGTCGTGCTCCTCTTGGCAGGCCTTTGCAATCCCAATTATCCCTGGAGCTGTGGGCTTTCTGGTTCTCCGGACCCTAACCCTAACCCTAACCCTAGAAGTTGCCGACCGCGGTTTCTGGGCATGGCCCCCCCTGGGTTCTGGCTAGGAAAGCTGGGGAAGGAGCCATGTCGGTGCAGTGTCGTGCTCCTCTTGGCAGGCCTTTGCAATCCCAATTATCCCTGGAGCTGTGGGCTTTCTGGTTCTCCGGACCCTAACCCTGACCCTAACCCTAGAAGTTGCCGACCGCGGTTTCCGGCCACGGCCCCCCCTGGGTTCTGGCTAGGAAAGCTGGGGAAGGAGCCATGTCTGTGCAGTGTCGTGCTCCTCTTGGCAGGCCTTTGCAATCCCAATTATCCCTGGAGCTGTGGGCTTTCTGGTTCTCCGGACCCTAACCCTAACCCTAACCCTAGAAGTTGCCGACCGCGGTTTCCGGCCACGGCCCCCCCTGGGTTCTGGCTAGGAAAGCTGGGGAAGGAGCCATGTCTGTGCAGTGTCGTGCTCCTCTTGGCAGGCCTTTGCAATCCCAATTATCCCTGGAGCTGTGGGCTTTCTGGTTCTCCGGACCCTAACCCTAACCCTAACCCTGGAAGTTGCCGACCGCGGTTTCCGGCCATGGCCCCCCCTGGGTTCTGGCTAGGAAAGCTGGGGAAGGAGCCATGTCTGTGCAGTGTCGTGCTCCTCTTGGCAGGCCTTTGCAATCCCAATTATCCCTGGAGCTGTGGGCTTTCTGGTTCTCCGGACCCTAACCCTAACCCTAACCCTAGAAGTTGCCGACCGCGGTTTCCGGCCACGGCCCCCCCTGGGTTCTGGCTAGGAAAGCAGGGGAAGGAGCCATGTCTGTGCAGTGTCGTGCTCCTTTTGGCAGGCCTTTGCAATCCCAATTATCCCTGGAGCTGTGGGCTTTCTGATTCTCCGGACCCTAACCCAAACCCTAACCCTAGAAGTTGCCGACCGCGGTTTTCGGCCACGGCCCACCCTGGGTTCTGGCTAGGAAAGCTGGGGAAGGAGCCATGTCTGTGCAGTGTTGTGCTCCTCTTGGCAGGCCTTTGCAATCCCAATTATCCCTGGAGCTGTGGGCTTTCTGGTTCTCCGGACCCTAACCCTAACCCTAACCCTAACCCTAGAAGTTGCCGACCGCGGTTTCCGGCCACGGCCCCCCCTGGGTTCTGGCTAGGAAAGCTGGTGAAGGAGCCATGTCGGTGCAGTGTCGTGCTCCTCTTGGCAGGCCTTTGCAATCCCAATTATCCCTGGAGCTGTGGGCTTTCTGGTTCTCCGGACCCTAACCCTAACCCTAACCCTAGAAGTTGCCGACCGTGGTTTCCGGCCACGGCCCCCCCTGGGTTCTGGCTAGGAAAGCAGGGGAAGGAGCCATGTCTGTGCAGTGTCGTGCTCCTTTTGGCAGGCCTTTGCAATCCCAATTATCGCTGGAGCTGTGGGCTTTCTGGTTCTCCGGACCCTAACCCTAACCCTAACCCTAGAAGTTGCCGACCGCGGTTTTCGGCCACGGCCCCCCCTGGGTTCTGGCTAGGAAAGCTGGGGAAGGAGCCATGTCTGTGCAGTGTCGTGCTCCTCTTGGCAGGCCTTTGCAATCCCAATTATCCCTGGAGCTGTGGGCTTTCTGGTTCTCCGGAACCTAACCCTAACCCTAACCCTAGAAGTTGCCGACCGCGGTTTCCGGCCACGGCCCCCCCTGGGTTCTGGCTAGGAAAGCAGGGGAAGGAGCCATGTCTGTGCAGTGTCGTGCTCCTCTTGGCAGGCCTTTGCAATCCCAATTATCCCTGGAGCTGTGGGCTTTCTGGTTCTCCGGACCCTAACCCTAACCCTAACCCTAGAAGTTGCCGACCGCGGTTTCCGGCCACGGCCCCCCCGGGGTTCTGGCTAGGAAAGCAGGGGAAGGAGCCATGTCTGTGCAGTGTCGTACTCCTCTTGGCAGGCCTTTGCAATCCCAATTATCCCTGGAGCTGTGGGCTTTCTGGTTCTCCGGACCCTAACCCTAACCCTAACCCTAGAAGTTGCCGACCGTGGTTTCCGGCCACGGCCCCCCCTGGGTTCTGGCTAGGAAAGCTGGGGAAGGAGCCATGTCGGTGCAGTGTCGTGCTCCTCTTGGCAGGCCTTTGCAATCCCAATTATCCCTGGAGCTGTGGGCTTTCTGGTTCTCCGGACCCTAACCCTAACCCTAACCCTAGAAGTTGCCGACCGCGGTTTCCGGCCACGGCCCCCCCTGGGTTCTGGCTAGGAAAGCTGGGGAAGGAGCCATGTCTGTGCAGTGTCGTGCTCCTCTTGGCAGGCCTTTGCAATCCCAATTATCCCTGGAGCTGTGGGCTTTCTGGTTCTCCGGACCCTAACCCTAACCCTAACCCTAGAAGTTGCCGACCGCGGTTTCCGGCCACGGCCCCCCCTGGGTTCTGGCTAGGAAAGCTGGTGAAGGAGCCATGTCGGTGCAGTGTCGTGCTCCTCTTGGCAGGCCTTTGCAATCCCAATTATCCCTGGAGCTGTGGGCTTTCTGGTTCTCCGGACCCTAACCCTAACCCTAACCCTAGAAGTTGCCGACCGCGGTTTCCGGCCACGGCCCCCCCTGGGTTCTGGCTAGGAAAGCAGGGGAAGGAGCCATGTCTGTGCAGTGTCGTGCTCCTTTTGGCAGGCCTTTGCAATCCCAATTATCGCTGGAGCTGTGGGCTTTCTGGTTCTCCGGACCCTAACCCTAACCCTAACCCTAGAAGTTGCCGACCGCGGTTTTCGGCCACGGCCCCCCCTGGGTTCTGGCTAGGAAAGCTGGGGAAGGAGCCATGTCTGTGCAGTGTCGTGCTCCTCTTGGCAGGCCTTTGCAATCCCAATTATCCCTGGAGCTGTGGGCTTTCTGGTTCTCCGGAACCTAACCCTAACCCTAACCCTAGAAGTTGCCGACCGCGGTTTCCGGCCACGGCCCCCCCTGGGTTCTGGCTAGGAAAGCAGGGGAAGGAGCCATGTCTGTGCAGTGTTGTGCTCCTCTTGGCAGGCCTTTGCAATCCCAATTATCCCTGGAGCTGTGGGCTTTCTGGTTCTCTGGACCCTAACCCTAACCCTAACCCTAGAAGTTGCCGACCGCGCTTTTCGGCCACGGCCCCCCCTGGGTTCTGGCTAGGAAAGCAGGGGAAGGAGCCATGTCTGTGCAGTGTCGTGCTCCTCTTGGCAGGCCTTTGCAATCCCAATTATCCCTGGAGCTGTGGGCTTTCTGGTTCTCCGGACCCTAACCCTAACCCTAACCCTAGAAGTTGCCGACCGCGGTTTCTGGGCATGGCCCCCCCCTGGGTTCTGGCTAGGAAAGCAGGGGAAGGAGCCATGTCGGTGCAGTGTCGTGCTCCTCTTGGCAGGCCTTTGCAATCCCAATTATCCCTGGAGCTGTGGGCTTTCTGGTTCTCTGGACCCTAACCCTAACCCTAACCCTAGAAGTTGCCGACCGCGGTTTCCGGCCACGGTCCCCCCTGGGTTCTGGCTAGGAAAGCTGGGGAAGGAGCCATGTCTGTGCAGTGTCGTGTTCCTCTTGGCAGGCCTTTGCAATCCCAATTATCCCTGGAGCTGTGGGCTTTCTGGTTCTCCGGACCCTAACCCTAACCCTAACCCTAGAAGTTGCCGACCGCGGTTTTCGGCCACGGCCCCCCCTGGGTTCTGGCTAGGAAAGCAGGGGAAGGAGCCATGTCTGTGCAGTGTCGTGCTCCTCTTGGCAGGCCTTTGCAATCCCAATTATCCCTGGAGCTGTGGGCTTTCTGGTTCTCCGGACCCTAACCCTAACCCTAACCCTAGAAGTTGCCGACCGCGGTTTCTGGGCATGGCCCCCCCCTGGGTTCTGGCTAGGAAAGCAGGGGAAGGAGCCATGTCGGTGCAGTGTCGTGCTCCTCTTGGCAGGCCTTTGCAATCCCAATTATCCCTGGAGCTGTGGGCTTTCTGGTTCTCCGGACCCTAACCCTAACCCTAACCCTAGAAGTTGCCGACCGCGGTTTCCGGCCACGGTCCCCCCTGGGTTCTGGCTAGGAAAGCTGGGGAAGGAGCCATGTCTGTGCAGTGTCGTGTTCCTCTTGGCAGGCCTTTGCAATCCCAATTATCCCTGGAGCTGTGGGCTTTCTGGTTCTCCGGACCCTAACCCTAACCCTAACCCTAGAAGTTGCCGACCGTGGATTCCGGCCACGGCCCCCCCTGGGTTCTGGCTAGGAAAGCAGGGGAAGGAGCCATGTCTGTGCAGTGTCGTGCTCCTCTTGGCAGGCCTTTGCAATCCCAATTATCCCTGGAGCTGTGGGCTTTCTGGTTCTCCGGACCCTAACCCTAACCCTAACCCTAGAAGTTGCCGACCGCGGTTTCTGGGCATGGCCCCCCCCTGGGTTCTGGCTAGGAAAGCAGGGGAAGGAGCCATGTCGGTGCAGTGTCGTGCTCCTCTTGGCAGGCCTTTGCAATCCCAATTATCCCTGGAGCTGTGGGCTTTCTGGTTCTCTGGACCCTAACCCTAACCCTAACCCTAGAAGTTGCCGACCGCGGTTTCCGGCCACGGTCCCCCCTGGGTTCTGGCTAGGAAAGCTGGGGAAGGAGCCATGTCTGTGCAGTGTCGTGTTCCTCTTGGCAGGCCTTTGCAATCCCAATTATCCCTGGAGCTGTGGGCTTTCTGGTTCTCCGGACCCTAACCCTAACCCTAACCCTAGAAGTTGCCGAGCGCGGTTTTCGGCCACGGCCCCCCCTGGGTTCTGGCTAGGAAAGCAGGGGAAGGAGCCATGTCTGTGCAGTGTCGTGCTCCTCTTGGCAGGCCTTTGCAATCCCAATTATCCCTGGAGCTGTGGGCTTTCTGGTTCTCCGGACCCTAACCCTAACCCTAACCCTAGAAGTTGCCGACCGCGGTTTCTGGGCATGGCCCCCCCCTGGGTTCTGGCTAGGAAAGCAGGGGAAGGAGCCATGTCGGTGCAGTGTCGTGCTCCTCTTGGCAGGCCTTTGCAATCCCAATTATCCCTGGAGCTGTGGGCTTTCTGGTTCTCCGGACCCTAACCCTAACCCTAACCCTAGAAGTTGCCGACCGCGGTTTCCGGCCACGGTCCCCCCTGGGTTCTGGCTAGGAAAGCTGGGGAAGGAGCCATGTCTGTGCAGTGTCGTGTTCCTCTTGGCAGGCCTTTGCAATCCCAATTATCCCTGGAGCTGTGGGCTTTCTGGTTCTCCGGACCCTAACCCTAACCCTAACCCTAGAAGTTGCCGACCGTGGATTCCGGCCACGGCCCCCCCTGGGTTCTGGCTAGGAAAGCAGGGGAAGGAGCCATGTCTGTGCAGTGTCGTGCTCCTCTTGGCAGGCCTTTGCAATCCCAATTATCCCTGGAGCTGTGGGCTTTCTGGTTCTCCGGACCCTAACCCTAACCCTAACCCTAGAAGTTGCCGACCGCGGTTTCCGGCCACGGCCCCCCCTGGGTTCTGGCTAGGAAAGCTGGTGAAGGAGCCATGTCGGTGCAGTGTCGTGCTCCTCTTGGCAGGCCTTTGCAATCCCAATTATCCCTGGAGCTGTGGGCTTTCTGGTTCTCCAGACCCTAAACCTAGAAGTTGCCGACCGCGGTTTCCGGCCACGGCCCCCCCTGGGTTCTGGCTAGGAAAGCTGGGGAAGGAGCCATGTCGGTGCAGTGTCGTGCTCCTCTTGGCAGGCCTTTGCAATCCCAATTATCCCTGGAGCTGTGGGCTTTCTGGTTCTCCGGACCCTAACCCTAACCCTAACCCTAGAAGTTACCGAGCGCGGTTTCCGGCCACGGACCCCCTGGGTTCTGGCTAGGAAAGCAGGGGAAGGAGCCATGTCTGTGCAGTGTCGTGCTCCTCTTGGCAGGCCTTTGCAATCCCAATTATCCCTGGAGCTCTGGGCTTTCTGGTTCTCCGGACCCTAACCCTAACCCTAACCCTAGAAGTTGCCGACCGCGGTTTCCGGCCACGGCCCCCCCCGGGTTCTGGCTAGGAAAGCAGGGGAAGGAGCCATGTCTGTGCAGTGTCGTGCTCCTCTTGGCAGGCCTTTGCAATCCCAATTATCCCTGGAGCTGTGGGCTTTCTGGTTCTCCAGACCCTAACCCTAACCCAAACCCTAGAAGTTGCCGAGCGCGGTTTCCGGCCACGGCCCCCCCCGGGTTCTGGCTAGGAAAGCTGGGGAAGGAGCCATGTCTGTGCAGTGTCGTGCTCCTCTTGGCAGGCCTTTGCAATCCCAATTATCCCTGGAGCTGTGGGCTTTCTGGTTCTCCGGACCCTAACCCTAACCCTAACCCTAGAAGTTGCCGACCGCGGTTTCCGGCCATGGCCCCCCCCGGGTTCTGGCTAGGAAAGCAGGGGAAGGAGCCATGTCTGTGCAGTGTCGTGCTCCTCTTGGCAGGCCTTTGCAATCCCAATTATCCCTGGAGCTGTGGGCTTTCTGGTTCTCCGGACCCTAACCCTAACCCTAACCCTAGAAGTTGCCGACCGCGGTTTCCGGCCACGGCCCCCCCTGGGTTCTGGCTAGGAAAGCAGGGGAAGGAGCCATGTCTGTGCAGTGTCGTGCTCCTCTTGGCAGGCCTTTGCAATCCCAATTATCCCTGGAGCTGTGGGCTTTCTGGTTCTCCGGACCCTAACCCTAACCCTAACCCTAGAAGTTGCCGACCGCGGTTTTCGGCCACGGCCCCCCCTGGGTTCTGGCTAGGAAAGCTGGGGAAGGAGCCATGTCTGTGCAGTGTTGTGCTCCTCTTGGCAGGCCTTTGCAATCCCAATTATCCCTGGAGCTGTGGGCTTTCTGGTTCTCCGGACCCTAACCCTACCCTAACCCTAGAAGTTGCCGACCGCGGTTTCCGGCCACGGCCCCCCCCGGGTTCTGGCTAGGAAAGCTGGGGAAGGAGCCATGTCTGTGCAGTGTCGTGCTCCTCTTGGCAGGCCTTTGCAATCCCAATTATCCCTGGAGCTGTGGGCTTTCTGGTTCTCCGGACCCTAACCCTAACCCTAACCCTAGAAGTTGCCGACCGTGGATTCCGGCCACGGCCCCCCCTGGGTTCTGGCTAGGAAAGCTGGGGAAGGAGCCATGTCTGTGCAGTGTCGTGCTCCTCTTGGCAGGCCTTTGCAATCCCAATTATCCCCGGAGCTGTGGGCTTTCTGGTTCTCCGGACCCTAACCCTAACCCTAACCCTAGAAGTTGCCGACCGCGGTTTCCGGCCACGGCCCCCCCTGGGTTCTGGCTAGGAAAGCTGGGGAAGGAGCCATGTCTGTGCAGTGTTGTGCTCCTCGTGGCAGGCCTTTGCAATCCCAATTATCCCTGGAGCTGTGGGCTTTCTGGTTCTCCGGACCCTAACCCTAACCCTAACCCTAACCCTAGAAGTTGCCGACCGCGGTTTTCGGCCACGGCCCACCCTGGGTTCTGGCTAGGAAAGCTGGGGAAGGAGCCATGTCTGTGCAGTGTTGTGCTCCTCTTGGCAGGCCTTTGCAATCCCAATTATCCCTGGAGCTGTGGGCTTTCTGGTTCTCCGGACCCTAACCCTAACCCTAACCCTAGAAGTTGCCGACCGCGGTTTCTGGCCACGGCCCCCCCTGGGTTCTGGCTAGGAAAGCTGGGGAAGGAGCCATGTCGGTGCAGTGTCGTGCTCCTCTTGGCAGGCCTTTGCAATCCCAATTATCCCTGGAGCTGTGGGCTTTCTGGTTCTCCGGACCCTAACCCTAACCCTAACCCTAGAAGTTGCCGACCGCGGTTTCCGGCCACGTCCCCCCCTGGGTTCTGGCTAGGAAAGCAGGGGAAGGAGCCATGTCTGTGCAGTGTCGTGCTCCTCTTGGCAGGCCTTTGCAATCCCAATTATCCCTGGAGCTGTGGGCTTTCTGGTTCTCCGGACCCTAACCCTAACCCTAACCCTAGAAGTTGCCGACCGCGGTTTTCGGCCACGGCCCCCCCTGGGTTCTGGCTAGGAAAGCAGGGGAAGGAGCCATGTCTGTGCAGTGTCGTGCTCCTCTTGGCAGGCCTTTGCAATCCCAATTATCCCTGGAGCTGTGGGCTTTCTGGTTCTCCGGACCCTAACCCTAACCCTAACCCTAGAAGTTGCCGACCGCGGTTTCTGGGCATGGCCCACCCTGGGTTCTGGCTAGGAAAGCAGGGGAAGGAGCCATGTCGGTGCAGTGTCGTGCTCCTCTTGGCAGGCCTTTGCAATCCCAATTATCCCTGGAGCTGTGGGCTTTCTGGTTCTCCGGACCCTAACCCTAACCCTAACCCTAGAAGTTGCCGACCGTGGTTTTCGGCCACGGCCCCCCCTGGGTTCTGGCTAGGAAAGCTGGGGAAGGAGCCATGTCTGTGCAGTGTTGTGCTCCTCTTGGCAGGCCTTTGCAATCCCAATTATCCCTGGAGCTGTGGGCTTTCTGGTTCTCCGGACCCTAACCCTAACCCTAACCCTAGAAGTTGCCGACCGCGGTTTCCGGCCACGGCCCCCCCTGGGTTCTGGCTAGGAAAGCAGGGGAAGGAGCCATGTCGGTGCAGTGTCGTGCTCCTCTTGGCAGGCCTTTGCAATCCCAATTATCCCTGGAGCTGTGGGCTTTCTGGTTCTCCGGACCCTAACCCTAACCCTAACCCTGGAAGTTGCCGACCGCGGTTTCCGGCCACGGCCCCCCCTGGGTTCTGGCTAGGAAAGCTGGGGAAGGAGCCATGTCTGTGCAGTGTCGTGCTCCTCTTGGCAGGCCTTTGCAATCCCAATTATCCCTGGAGCTGTGGGCTTTCTGGTTCTCCGGACCCTAACCCTAACCCTAACCCTAGAAGTTGCCGACCGCGGTTTCCGGCCACGGCCCCCCCTGGGTTCTGGCTAGGAAAGCTGGGGAAGGAGCCATGTCTGTGCAGTGTCGTGCTCCTCTTGGCAGGCCTTTGCAATCCCAATTATCCCTGGAGCTGTGGGCTTTCTGGTTCTCCGGACCCTAACCCTAACCCTAACCCTAGAAGTTGCCGACCGCGGTTTCAGGCCACGGCCCCCCCTGGGTTCTGGCTAGGAAAGCTGGGGAAGGAGCCATGTCTGTGCAGTGTCGTGCTCCTCTTGGCAGGCCTTTGCAATCCCAATTATCCCTGGAGCTGTGGGCTTTCTGGTTCTCCGGACCCTAACACTAACCCTAACCCTAACCCTAGAAGTTGCCGACCGCGGTTTCTGGGCATGGCCCCCCCTGGGTTCTGGCTAGGAAAGCTGGGGAATGAGCCATGTCTGTGCAGTGTCGTGCTCCTCTTGGCAGGCCTTTGCAATCCCAATTATCCCTGGAGCTGTGGGCTTTCTGGTTCTCCGGACCCTAACCCTAACCCTAACCCTAGAAGTTGCCGACCGCGGTTTCCGGCCACGGCCCCCCCTGGGTTCTGGCTAGGAAAGCTGGGGAAGGAGCCATGTCTGTGCAGTGTCGTGCTCCTCTTGGCAGGCCTTTGCAATCCCAATTATCCCTGGAGCTGTGGGCTTTCTGGTTCTCCGGACCCTAACCCTGACCCTAACCCTAGAAGTTGCCGACCGCGGTTTCCGGCCACGGCCCCCCCTGGGTTCTGGCTAGGAAAGCTGGGGAAGGAGCCATGTCGGTGCAGTGTCGTGCTCCTCTTGGCAGGCCTTTGCAATCCCAATTATCCCTGGAGCTGTGGGCTTTCTGGTTCTCCAGACCCTAACCCTAACCCAAACCCTAGAAGTTGCCGAGCGCGGTTTCCGGCCACGGCCCCCCCCGGGTTCTGGCTAGGAAAGCTGGGGAAGGAGCCATGTCTGTGCAGTGTCGTGCTCCTCTTGGCAGGCCTTTGCAATCCCAATTATCCCTGGAGCTGTGGGCTTTCTGGTTCTCCGGACCCTAACCCTAACCCTAACCCTAGAAGTTGCCGACCGCGGTTTCCGGCCACGGCCCCCCCCGGGTTCTGGCTAGGAAAGCAGGGGAAGGAGCCATGTCTGTGCAGTGTCGTGCTCCTCTTGGCAGGCCTTTGCAATCCCAATTATCCCTGGAGCTGTGGGCTTTCTGGTTCTCCGGACCCTAACCCTAACCCTAACCCTAGAAGTTGCCGACCGCGGTTTCCGGCCACGGCCCCCCCTGGGTTCTGGCTAGGAAAGCAGGGGAAGGAGCCATGTCTGTGCAGTGTCGTGCTCCTTTTGGCAGGCCTTTGCAATCCCAATTATCCCTGGAGCTGTGGGCTTTCTGGTTCTCCGGACCCTAACCCTAACCCTAACCCTAGAAGTTGCCGACCGCGGTTTTCGGCCACGGCCCCCCCTGGGTTCTGGCTAGGAAAGCTGGGGAAGGAGCCATGTCTGTGCAGTGTTGTGCTCCTCTTGGCAGGCCTTTGCAATCCCAATTATCCCTGGAGCTGTGGGCTTTCTGGTTCTCCGGACCCTAACCCTAACCCTAACCCTAGAAGTTGCCGACCGCGGTTTCCGGCCACGGCCCCCCCCGGGTTCTGGCTAGGAAAGCAGGGGAAGGAGCCATGTCTGTGCAGTGTCGTGCTCCTCTTGGCAGGCCTTTGCAATCCCAATTATCCCTGGAGCTGTGGGCTTTCTGGTTCTCCGGACCCTAACCCTAACCCTAACCCTAGAATTTGCCGACCGTGGATTCCGGCCACGGCCCCCCCTGGGTTCTGGCTAGGAAAGCTGGGGAAGGAGCCATGTCTGTGCAGTGTCGTGCTCCTCTTGGCAGGCCTTTGCAATCCCAATTATCCCTGGAGCTGTGGGCTTTCTGGTTCTCCGGACCCTAACCCTAACCCTAACCCTAGAAGTTGCCGACCGCGGTTTCTGGGCATGGCCCCCCCTGGGTTCTGGCTAGGAAAGCTGGGGAAGGAGCCATGTCGGTGCAGTGTCGTGCTCCTCTTGGCAGGCCTTTGCAATCCCAATTATCCCTGGAGCTGTGGGCTTTCTGGTTCTCCGGACCCTAACCCTAACCCTAACCCTAGAAGTTGCCGACCGCGGTTTCCGGCCACGGCCCCCCCTGGGTTCTGGCTAGGAAAGCTGGGGAAGGAGCCATGTCTGTGCAGTGTTGTGCTCCTCGTGGCAGGCCTTTGCAATCCCAATTATCCCTGGAGCTGTGGGCTTTCTGGTTCTCCGGACCCTAACCCTAACCCTAACCCTAACCCTAGAAGTTGCCGACCGCGGTTTTCGGCCACGGCCCACCCTGGGTTCTGGCTAGGAAAGCTGGGGAAGGAGCCATGTCTGTGCAGTGTTGTGCTCCTCTTGGCAGGCCTTTGCAATCCCAATTATCCCTGGAGCTGTGGGCTTTCTGGTTCTCCGGACCCTAACCCTAACCCTAACCCTAACCCTAGAAGTTGCCGACCGCGGTTTCCGGCCACGGCCCCCCCTGGGTTCTGGCTAGGAAAGCTGGGGAAGGAGCCATGTCGGTGCAGTGTCGTGCTCCTCTTGGCAGGCCTTTGCAATCCCAATTATCCCTGGAGCTGTGGGCTTTCTGGTTCTCCGGACCCTAACCCTAACCCTAACCCTGGAAGTTGCCGACCCCGGTTTCCGGCCACGGCCCCCCCTGGGTTCTGGCTAGGAAAGCTGGGGAAGGAGCCATGTCTGTGCAGTGTCGTGCTCCTCTTGGCAGGCCTTTGCAATCCCAATTATCCCTGGAGCTGTGGGCTTTCTGGTTCTCCAGACCCTAACCCTAACCCTAACCCTAGAAGTTGCCGACCGCGGTTTCCGGCCACGGCCCCCCCTGGGTTCTGGCTAGGAAAGCTGGGGAAGGAGCCATGTCTGTGCAGTGTCGTGCTCCTCTTGGCAGGCCTTTGCAATCCCAATTATCCCTGGAGCTGTGGGCTTTCTGGTTCTCCGGACCCTAACCCTAACCCTAACCCTAGAAGTTGCCGACCGCGGTTTCAGGCCACGGCCCCCCCTGGGTTCTGGCTAGGAAAGCTGGGGAAGGAGCCATGTCTGTGCAGTGTCGTGCTCCTCTTGGCAGGCCTTTGCAATCCCAATTATCCCTGGAGCTGTGGGCTTTCTGGTTCTCCGGACCCTAACACTAACCCTAACCCTAACCCTAGAAGTTGCCGACCGCGGTTTCTGGGCATGGCCCCCCCTGGGTTCTGGCTAGGAAAGCTGGGGAAGGAGCCATGTCTGTGCAGTGTCGTGCTCCTCTTGGCAGGCCTTTGCAATCCCAATTATCCCTGGAGCTGTGGGCTTTCTGGTTCTCCGGACCCTAACCCTAACCCTAACCCTAGAAGTTGCCGACCGCGGTTTCCGGCCACGGCCCCCCCTGGGTTCTGGCTAGGAAAGCAGGGGAAGGAGCCATGTCTGTGCAGTGTCGTGCTCCTCTTGGCAGTCCTTTGCAATCCCAATTATCCCTGGAGCTGTGGGCTTTCTGGTTCTCCGGACCCTAACCCTAACCCTAACCCTAGAAGTTGCCGACCGCGGTTTTCGGCCACGGCCCCCCCTGGGTTCTGGCTAGGAAAGCAGGGGAAGGAGCCATGTCTGTGCAGTGTCGTGCTCCTCTTGGCAGGCCTTTGCAATCCCAATTATCCCTGGAGCTGTGGGCTTTCTGGTTCTCCGGACCCTAACCCTAACCCTAACCCTAGAAGTTGCCGACCGCGGTTTCTGGGCATGGCCCACCCTGGGTTCTGGCTAGGAAAGCAGGGGAAGGAGCCATGTCGGTGCAGTGTCGTGCTCCTCTTGGCAGGCCTTTGCAATCCCAATTATCCCTGGAGCTGTGGGCTTTCTGGTTCTCCGGACCCTAACCCTAACCCTAACCCTAGAAGTTGCCGACCGTGGTTTTCGGCCACGGCCCCCCCTGGGTTCTGGCTAGGAAAGCAGGGGAAGGAGCCATGTCGGTGCAGTGTCGTGCTCCTCTTGGCAGGCCTTTGCAATCCCAATTATCCCTGGAGCTGTGGGCTTTCTGGTTCTCCGGACCCTAACTCTAACCCTAACCCTAGAAGTTGCCGACCGTGGTTTTCGGCCACGGCCCCCCCTGGGTTCTGGCTAGGAAAGCTGGGGAAGGAGCCATGTCGGTGCAGTGTCGTGCTCCTCTTGGCAGGCCTTTGCAATCCCAATTATCCCTGGAGCTGTGGGCTTTCTGGTTCTCCGGACCCTAACCCTAACCCTAACCCTGGAAGTTGCCGACCGCGGTTTCCGGCCACGGCCCCCCCTGGGTTCTGGCTAGGAAAGCTGGGGAAGGAGCCATGTCTGTGCAGTGTTGTGCTCCTCGTGGCAGGCCTTTGCAATCCCAATTATCCCTGGAGCTGTGGGCTTTCTGGTTCTCCGGACCCTAACCCTAACCCTAACCCTAACCCTAGAAGTTGCCGACCGCGGTTTTCGGCCACGGCCCACCCTGGGTTCTGGCTAGGAAAGCTGGGGAAGGAGCCATGTCTGTGCAGTGTTGTGCTCCTCTTGGCAGGCCTTTGCAATCCCAATTATCCCTGGAGCTGTGGGCTTTCTGGTTCTCCGGACCCTAACCCTAACCCTAACCCTAACCCTAGAAGTTGCCGACCGCGGTTTCCGGCCACGGCCCCCCCTGGGTTCTGGCTAGGAAAGCTGGGGAAGGAGCCATGTCGGTGCAGTGTCGTGCTCCTCTTGGCAGGCCTTTGCAATCCCAATTATCCCTGGAGCTGTGGGCTTTCTGGTTCTCCGGACCCTAACCCTAACCCTAACCCTAGAAGTTGCCGACCGCGGTTTCCGGCCACGTCCCCCCCTGGGTTCTGGCTAGGAAAGCAGGGGAAGGAGCCATGTCTGTGCAGTGTCGTGCTCCTCTTGGCAGTCCTTTGCAATCCCAATTATCCCTGGAGCTGTGGGCTTTCTGGTTCTCCGGACCCTAACCCTAACCCTAACCCTAGAAGTTGCCGACCGCGGTTTTCGGCCACGGCCCCCCCTGGGTTCTGGCTAGGAAAGCAGGGGAAGGAGCCATGTCTGTGCAGTGTCGTGCTCCTCTTGGCAGGCCTTTGCAATCCCAATTATCCCTGGAGCTGTGGGCTTTCTGGTTCTCCGGACCCTAACCCTAACCCTAACCCTAGAAGTTGCCGACCGCGGTTTCTGGGCATGGCCCACCCTGGGTTCTGGCTAGGAAAGCAGGGGAAGGAGCCATGTCGGTGCAGTGTCGTGCTCCTCTTGGCAGGCCTTTGCAATCCCAATTATCCCTGGAGCTGTGGGCTTTCTGGTTCTCCGGACCCTAACCCTAACCCTAACCCTAGAAGTTGCCGACCGTGGTTTTCGGCCACGGCCCCCCCTGGGTTCTGGCTAGTAAAGCTGGGGAAGGAGCCATGTCTGTGCAGTGTTGTGCTCCTCTTGGCAGGCCTTTGCAATCCCAATTATCCCTGGAGCTGTGGGCTTTCTGGTTCTCCGGACCCTAACCCTAACCCTAACCCTAGAAGTTGCCGACCGCGGTTTCCGGCCACGGCCCCCCCTGGGTTCTGGCTAGGAAAGCAGGGGAAGGAGCCATGTCGGTGCAGTGTCGTGCTCCTCTTGGCAGGCCTTTGCAATCCCAATTATCCCTGGAGCTGTGGGCTTTCTGGTTCTCCGGACCCTAACCCTAACCCTAACCCTGGAAGTTGCCGACCGCGGTTTCCGGCCACGGCCCCCCCTGGGTTCTGGCTAGGAAAGCTGGGGAAGGAGCCATGTCTGTGCAGTGTCGTGCTCCTCTTGGCAGGCCTTTGCAATCCCAATTATCCCTGGAGCTGTGGGCTTTCTGGTTCTCCGGACCCTAACCCTAACCCTAACCCTAGAAGTTGCCGACCGCGGTTTCCGGCCACGGCCCCCCCTGGGTTCTGGCTAGGAAAGCTGGGGAAGGAGCCATGTCGGTGCAGTGTCGTGCTCCTCTTGGCAGGCCTTTGCAATCCCAATTATCCCTGGAGCTGTGGGCTTTCTGGTTCTCCGGACCCTAACCCTAACCCTAACCCTAGAAGTTGCCGACCGCGGTTTCCGGCCACGGCCCCCCCTGGGTTCTGGCTAGGAAAGCTGGGGAAGGAGCCATGTCTGTGCAGTGTTGTGCTCCTCGTGGCAGGCCTTTGCAATCCCAATTATCCCTGGAGCTGTGGGCTTTCTGGTTCTCCGGACCCTAACCCTAACCCTAACCCTAACCCTAGAAGTTGCCGACCGCGGTTTTCGGCCACGGCCCACCCTGGGTTCTGGCTAGGAAAGCTGGGGAAGGAGCCATGTCTGTGCAGTGTTGTGCTCCTCTTGGCAGGCCTTTGCAATCCCAATTATCCCTGGAGCTGTGGGCTTTCTGGTTCTCCGGACCCTAACCCTAACCCTAACCCTAACCCTAGAAGTTGCCGACCGCGGTTTCCGGCCACGGCCCCCCCTGGGTTCTGGCTAGGAAAGCTGGGGAAGGAGCCATGTCGGTGCAGTGTCGTGCTCCTCTTGGCAGGCCTTTGCAATCCCAATTATCCCTGGAGCTGTGGGCTTTCTGGTTCTCCGGACCCTAACCCTAACCCTAACCCTAGAAGTTGCCGACCGCGGTTTCCGGCCACGTCCCCCCCTGGGTTCTGGCTAGGAAAGCAGGGGAAGGAGCCATGTCTGTGCAGTGTCGTGCTCCTCTTGGCAGTCCTTTGCAATCCCAATTATCCCTGGAGCTGTGGGCTTTCTGGTTCTCCGGACCCTAACCCTAACCCTAACCCTAGAAGTTGCCGACCGCGGTTTTCGGCCACGGCCCCCCCTGGGTTCTGGCTAGGAAAGCAGGGGAAGGAGCCATGTCTGTGCAGTGTCGTGCTCCTCTTGGCAGGCCTTTGCAATCCCAATTATCCCTGGAGCTGTGGGCTTTCTGGTTCTCCGGACCCTAACCCTAACCCTAACCCTAGAAGTTGCCGACCGCGGTTTCTGGGCATGGCCCACCCTGGGTTCTGGCTAGGAAAGCAGGGGAAGGAGCCATGTCGGTGCAGTGTCGTGCTCCTCTTGGCAGGCCTTTGCAATCCCAATTATCCCTGGAGCTGTGGGCTTTCTGGTTCTCCGGACCCTAACCCTAACCCTAACCCTAGAAGTTGCCGACCGTGGTTTTCGGCCACGGCCCCCCCTGGGTTCTGGCTAGTAAAGCTGGGGAAGGAGCCATGTCTGTGCAGTGTTGTGCTCCTCTTGGCAGGCCTTTGCAATCCCAATTATCCCTGGAGCTGTGGGCTTTCTGGTTCTCCGGACCCTAACCCTAACCCTAACCCTAGAAGTTGCCGACCGCGGTTTCCGGCCACGGCCCCCCCTGGGTTCTGGCTAGGAAAGCAGGGGAAGGAGCCATGTCGGTGCAGTGTCGTGCTCCTCTTGGCAGGCCTTTGCAATCCCAATTATCCCTGGAGCTGTGGGCTTTCTGGTTCTCCGGACCCTAACCCTAACCCTAACCCTGGAAGTTGCCGACCGCGGTTTCCGGCCACGGCCCCCCCTGGGTTCTGGCTAGGAAAGCTGGGGAAGGAGCCATGTCTGTGCAGTGTCGTGCTCCTCTTGGCAGGCCTTTGCAATCCCAATTATCCCTGGAGCTGTGGGCTTTCTGGTTCTCCGGACCCTAACCCTAACCCTAACCCTAGAAGTTGCCGACCGCGGTTTCCGGCCACGGCCCCCCCTGGGTTCTGGCTAGGAAAGCTGGGGAAGGAGCCATGTCGGTGCAGTGTCGTGCTCCTCTTGGCAGGCCTTTGCAATCCCAATTATCCCTGGAGCTGTGGGCTTTCTGGTTCTCCGGACCCTAACCCTAACCCTAACCCTAGAAGTTGCCGACCGCGGTTTCCGGCCACGGCCCCCCCTGGGTTCTGGCTAGGAAAGCTGGGGAAGGAGCCATGTCTGTGCAGTGTTGTGCTCCTCGTGGCAGGCCTTTGCAATCCCAATTATCCCTGGAGCTGTGGGCTTTCTGGTTCTCCGGACCCTAACCCTAACCCTAACCCTAACCCTAGAAGTTGCCGACCGCGGTTTTCGGCCACGGCCCACCCTGGGTTCTGGCTAGGAAAGCTGGGGAAGGAGCCATGTCTGTGCAGTGTTGTGCTCCTCTTGGCAGGCCTTTGCAATCCCAATTATCCCTGGAGCTGTGGGCTTTCTGGTTCTCCGGACCCTAACCCTAACCCTAACCCTAACCCTAGAAGTTGCCGACCGCGGTTTCCGGCCACGGCCCCCCCTGGGTTCTGGCTAGGAAAGCTGGGGAAGGAGCCATGTCGGTGCAGTGTCGTGCTCCTCTTGGCAGGCCTTTGCAATCCCAATTATCCCTGGAGCTGTGGGCTTTCTGGTTCTCCGGACCCTAACCCTAACCCTAACCCTGGAAGTTGCCGACCGCGGTTTCCGGCCACGGCCCCCCCTGGGTTCTGGCTAGGAAAGCTGGGGAAGGAGCCATGTCTGTGCAGTGTCGTGCTCCTCTTGGCAGGCCTTTGCAATCCCAATTATCCCTGGAGCTGTGGGCTTTCTGGTTCTCCGGACCCTAACCCTAACCCTAACCCTAGAAGTTGCCGACCGCGGTTTCCGGCCACGGCCCCCCCTGGGTTCTGGCTAGGAAAGCTGGGGAAGGAGCCATGTCGGTGCAGTGTCGTGCTCCTCTTGGCAGGCCTTTGCAATCCCAATTATCCCTGGAGCTGTGGGCTTTCTGGTTCTCCGGACCCTAACCCTAACCCTAACCCTAGAAGTTGCCGACCGCGGTTTCCGGCCACGGCCCCCCCTGGGTTCTGGCTAGGAAAGCTGGGGAAGGAGCCATGTCTGTGCAGTGTTGTGCTCCTCGTGGCAGGCCTTTGCAATCCCAATTATCCCTGGAGCTGTGGGCTTTCTGGTTCTCCGGACCCTAACCCTAACCCTAACCCTAACCCTAGAAGTTGCCGACCGCGGTTTTCGGCCACGGCCCACCCTGGGTTCTGGCTAGGAAAGCTGGGGAAGGAGCCATGTCTGTGCAGTGTTGTGCTCCTCTTGGCAGGCCTTTGCAATCCCAATTATCCCTGGAGCTGTGGGCTTTCTGGTTCTCCGGACCCTAACCCTAACCCTAACCCTAACCCTAGAAGTTGCCGACCGCGGTTTCCGGCCACGGCCCCCCCTGGGTTCTGGCTAGGAAAGCTGGGGAAGGAGCCATGTCGGTGCAGTGTCGTGCTCCTCTTGGCAGGCCTTTGCAATCCCAATTATCCCTGGAGCTGTGGGCTTTCTGGTTCTCCGGACCCTAACCCTAACCCTAACCCTAGAAGTTGCCGACCGCGGTTTCCGGCCACGTCCCCCCCTGGGTTCTGGCTAGGAAAGCAGGGGAAGGAGCCATGTCTGTGCAGTGTCGTGCTCCTCTTGGCAGTCCTTTGCAATCCCAATTATCCCTGGAGCTGTGGGCTTTCTGGTTCTCCGGACCCTAACCCTAACCCTAACCCTAGAAGTTGCCGACCGCGGTTTTCGGCCACGGCCCCCCCTGGGTTCTGGCTAGGAAAGCTGGGGAAGGAGCCATGTCGGTGCAGTGTCGTGCTCCTCTTGGCAGGCCTTTGCAATCCCAATTATCCCTGGAGCTGTGGGCTTTCTGGTTCTCCGGACCCTAACCCTAACCCTAACCCTAGAAGTTGCCGACCGCGGTTTCTGGGCATGGCCCACCCTGGGTTCTGGCTAGGAAAGCAGGGGAAGGAGCCATGTCGGTGCAGTGTCGTGCTCCTCTTGGCAGGCCTTTGCAATCCCAATTATCCCTGGAGCTGTGGGCTTTCTGGTTCTCCGGACCCTAACCCTAACCCTAACCCTAGAAGTTGCCGACCGTGGTTTTCGGCCACGGCCCCCCCTGGGTTCTGGCTAGTAAAGCTGGGGAAGGAGCCATGTCTGTGCAGTGTTGTGCTCCTCTTGGCAGGCCTTTGCAATCCCAATTATCCCTGGAGCTGTGGGCTTTCTGGTTCTCCGGACCCTAACCCTAACCCTAACCCTAGAAGTTGCCGACCGCGGTTTCCGGCCACGGCCCCCCCTGGGTTCTGGCTAGGAAAGCAGGGGAAGGAGCCATGTCGGTGCAGTGTCGTGCTCCTCTTGGCAGGCCTTTGCAATCCCAATTATCCCTGGAGCTGTGGGCTTTCTGGTTCTCCGGACCCTAACCCTAACCCTAACCCTGGAAGTTGCCGACCGCGGTTTCCGGCCACGGCCCCCCCTGGGTTCTGGCTAGGAAAGCTGGGGAAGGAGCCATGTCTGTGCAGTGTCGTGCTCCTCTTGGCAGGCCTTTGCAATCCCAATTATCCCTGGAGCTGTGGGCTTTCTGGTTCTCCGGACCCTAACCCTAACCCTAACCCTAGAAGTTGCCGACCGCGGTTTCCGGCCACGGCCCCCCCTGGGTTCTGGCTAGGAAAGCTGGGGAAGGAGCCATGTCTGTGCAGTGTCGTGCTCCTCTTGGCAGGCCTTTGCAATCCCAATTATCCCTGGAGCTGTGGGCTTTCTGGTTCTCCGGACCCTAACCCTAACCCTAACCCTAGAAGTTGCCGACCGCGGTTTCAGGCCACGGCCCCCCCTGGGTTCTGGCTAGGAAAGCTGGGGAAGGAGCCATGTCTGTGCAGTGTCGTGCTCCTCTTGGCAGGCCTTTGCAATCCCAATTATCCCTGGAGCTGTGGGCTTTCTGGTTCTCCGGACCCTAACACTAACCCTAACCCTAACCCTAGAAGTTGCCGACCGCGGTTTCTGGGCATGGCCCCCCCTGGGTTCTGGCTAGGAAAGCAGGGGAATGAGCCATGTCTGTGCAGTGTCGTGCTCCTCTTGGCAGGCCTTTGCAATCCCAATTATCCCTGGAGCTGTGGGCTTTCTGGTTCTCCGGACCCTAACCCTAACCCTAACCCTAGAAGTTGCCGACCGCGGTTTCCGGCCACGGCCCCCCCTGGGTTCTGGCTAGGAAAGCAGGGGAAGGAGCCATGTCTGTGCAGTGTCGTGCTCCTCTTGGCAGTCCTTTGCAATCCCAATTATCCCTGGAGCTGTGGGCTTTCTGGTTCTCCGGACCCTAACCCTAACCCTAACCCTAGAAGTTGCCGACCGCGGTTTTCGGCCACGGCCCCCCCTGGCTTCTGGCTAGGAAAGCAGGGGAAGGAGCCATGTCTGTGCAGTGTCGTGCTCCTCTTGGCAGGCCTTTGCAATCCCAATTATCCCTGGAGCTGTGGGCTTTCTGGTTCTCCGGACCCTAACCCTAACCCTAACCCTAGAAGTTGCCGACCGCGGTTTCTGGGCATGGCCCACCCTGGGTTCTGGCTAGGAAAGCAGGGGAAGGAGCCATGTCGGTGCAGTGTCGTGCTCCTCTTGGCAGGCCTTTGCAATCCCAATTATCCCTGGAGCTGTGGGCTTTCTGGTTCTCCGGACCCTAACCCTAACCCTAACCCTAGAAGTTGCCGACCGTGGTTTTCGGCCACGGCCCCCCCTGGGTTCTGGCTAGGAAAGCTGGGGAAGGAGCCATGTCTGTGCAGTGTTGTGCTCCTCTTGGCAGGCCTTTGCAATCCCAATTATCCCTGGAGCTGTGGGCTTTCTGGTTCTCCGGACCCTAACCCTAACCCTAACCCTAGAAGTTGCCGACCGCGGTTTCCGGCCACGGCCCCCCCTGGGTTCTGGCTAGGAAAGCTGGGGAAGGAGCCATGTCGGTGCAGTGTCGTGCTCCTCTTGGCAGGCCTTTGCAATCCCAATTATCCCTGGAGCTGTGGGCTTTCTGGTTCTCCGGACCCTAACCCTAACCCTAACCCTGGAAGTTGCCGACCGCGGTTTCCGGCCACGGCCCCCCCTGGGTTCTGGCTAGGAAAGCTGGGGAAGGAGCCATGTCTGTGCAGTGTCGTGCTCCTCTTGGCAGGCCTTTGCAATCCCAATTATCCCTGGAGCTGTGGGCTTTCTGGTTCTCCGGACCCTAACCCTAACCCTAACCCTAGAAGTTGCCGACCGCGGTTTCCGGCCACGGCCCCCCCTGGGTTCTGGCTAGGAAAGCTGGGGAAGGAGCCATGTCTGTGCAGTGTCGTGCTCCTCTTGGCAGGCCTTTGCAATCCCAATTATCCCTGGAGCTGTGGGCTTTCTGGTTCTCCGGACCCTAACCCTAACCCTAACCCTAGAAGTTGCCGACCGCGGTTTCAGGCCACGGCCCCCCCTGGGTTCTGGCTAGGAAAGCTGGGGAAGGAGCCATGTCTGTGCAGTGTCGTGCTCCTCTTGGCAGGCCTTTGCAATCCCAATTATCCCTGGAGCTGTGGGCTTTCTGGTTCTCCGGACCCTAACACTAACCCTAACCCTAACCCTAGAAGTTGCCGACCGCGGTTTCTGGGCATGGCCCCCCCTGGGTTCTGGCTAGGAAAGCAGGGGAATGAGCCATGTCTGTGCAGTGTCGTGCTCCTCTTGGCAGGCCTTTGCAATCCCAATTATCCCTGGAGCTGTGGGCTTTCTGGTTCTCCGGACCCTAACCCTAACCCTAACCCTAGAAGTTGCCGACCGCGGTTTCCGGCCACGGCCCCCCCTGGGTTCTGGCTAGGAAAGCTGGGGAAGGAGCCATGTCTGTGCAGTGTCGTGCTCCTCTTGGCAGGCCTTTGCAATCCCAATTATCCCTGGAGCTGTGGGCTTTCTGGTTCTCCGGACCCTAACCCTAACCCTAACCCTAGAAGTTGCCGACCGCGGTTTCTGGGCATGGCCCCCCCTGGGTTCTGGCTAGGAAAGCTGGGGAAGGAGCCATGTCTGTGCAGTGTCGTGCTCCTCTTGGCAGGCCTTTGCAATCCCAATTATCCCTGGAGCTGTGGGCTTTCTGGTTCTCCGGACCCTAACCCTAACCCTAACCCTAGAAGTTGCCGACCGCGGTTTCCGGCCACGGCCCCCCCTGGGTTCTGGCTAGGAAAGCTGGGGAAGGAGCCATGTCGGTGCAGTGTCGTGCTCCTCTTGGCAGGCCTTTGCAATCCCAATTATCCCTGGAGCTGTGGGCTTTCTGGTTCTCCGGACCCTAACCCTAACCCTAACCCTAGAAGTTGCCGACCGCGGTTTCCGGCCACGGCCCCCCCTGGGTTCTGGCTAGGAAAGCAGGGGAAGGAGCCATGTCTGTGCAGTGTCGTGCTCCTTTTGGCAGGCCTTTGCAATCCCAATTATCCCTGGAGCTGTGGGCTTTCTGATTCTCCGGACCCTAACCCAAACCCTAACCCTAGAAGTTGCCGACCGCGGTTTTCGGCCACGGCCCACCCTGGGTTCTGGCTAGGAAAGCTGGGGAAGGAGCCATGTCTGTGCAGTGTTGTGCTCCTCTTGGCAGGCCTTTGCAATCCCAATTATCCCTGGAGCTGTGGGCTTTCTGGTTCTCCGGACCCTAACCCTAACCCTAACCCTAACCCTAGAAGTTGCCGACCGCGGTTTCCGGCCACGGCCCCCCCTGGGTTCTGGCTAGGAAAGCTGGTGAAGGAGCCATGTCGGTGCAGTGTCGTGCTCCTCTTGGCAGGCCTTTGCAATCCCAATTATCCCGGGAGCTGTGGGCTTTCTGGTTCTCCGGACCCTAACCCTAACCCTAACCCTAGAAGTTGCCGACCGCGGTTTTCGGCCACGGCCCCCCCTGAGTTCTGGCTAGGAAAGCTGGGGAAGGAGCCATGTCTGTGCAGTGTCGTGCTCCTCTTGGCAGGCCTTTGCAATCCCAATTATCCCTGGAGCTGTGGGCTTTCTGGTTCTCCGGACCCTAACCCTAACCCTAACCCTAGAAGTTGCCGACCGCGGTTTCCGGCCACGGCCCCCCCGGGGTTCTGGCTAGGAAAGCAGGGGAAGGAGCCATGTCGGTGCAGTGTCGTGCTCCTCTTGGCAGGCCTTTGCAATCCCAATTATCCCTGGAGCTGTGGGCTTTCTGGTTCTCCGGACCCTAACCCTAACCCTAACCCTAGAAGTTGCCGACCGTGGTTTCCGGCCACGGCCCCCCCTGGGTTCTGGCTAGGAAAGCTGGGGAAGGAGCCATGTCGGTGCAGTGTCGTGCTCCTCTTGGCAGGCCTTTGCAATCCCAATTATCCCTGGAGCTGTGGGCTTTCTGGTTCTCCGGACCCTAACCCGAAACCTAACCCTAGAAGTTGCCGACCGCGGTTTTCGGCCATGGCCCCCCCTGGGTTCTGGCTAGGAAAGCTGGGGAAGGAGCCATGTCTGTGCAGTGTCGTGCTCCTCTTGGCAGGCCTTTGCAATCCCAATTATCCCTGGAGCTGTGGGCTTTCTGGTTCTCCGGACCCTAACCCTAACCCTAACCCTAGAAGTTGCCGACCGCGGTTTCCGGCCACGGCCCCCCCTGGGTTCTGGCTAGGAAAGCTGGTGAAGGAGCCATGTCGGTGCAGTGTCGTGCTCCTCTTGGCAGGCCTTTGCAATCCCAATTATCCCTGGAGCTGTGGGCTTTCTGGTTCTCCGGACCCTAACCCTAACCCTAACCCTAGAAGTTGCCGACCGCGGTTTCCGGCCACGGCCCCCCCTGGGTTCTGGCTAGGAAAGCAGGGGAAGGAGCCATGTCTGTGCAGTGTCGTGCTCCTTTTGGCAGGCCTTTGCAATCCCAATTATCGCTGGAGCTGTGGGCTTTCTGGTTCTCCGGACCCTAACCCTAACCCTAACCCTAGAAGTTGCCGACCGCGGTTTTCGGCCACGGCCCCCCCTGGGTTCTGGCTAGGAAAGCTGGGGAAGGAGCCATGTCTGTGCAGTGTCGTGCTCCTCTTGGCAGGCCTTTGCAATCCCAATTATCCCTGGAGCTGTGGGCTTTCTGGTTCTCCGGAACCTAACCCTAACCCTAACCCTAGAAGTTGCCGACCGCGGTTTCCGGCCACGGCCCCCCCTGGGTTCTGGCTAGGAAAGCAGGGGAAGGAGCCATGTCTGTGCAGTGTCGTGCTCCTCTTGGCAGGCCTTTGCAATCCCAATTATCCCTGGAGCTGTGGGCTTTCTGGTTCTCCGGACCCTAACCCTAACCCTAACCCTAGAAGTTGCCGACCGCGGTTTTCGGCCACGGCCCCCCCTGGGTTCTGGCTAGGAAAGCAGGGGAAGGAGCCATGTCTGTGCAGTGTCGTGCTCCTCTTGGCAGGCCTTTGCAATCCCAATTATCCCTGGAGCTGTGGGCTTTCTGGTTCTCCGGACCCTAACCCTAACCCTAACCCTAGAAGTTGCCGACCGCGGTTTCCGGCCACGGCCCCCCCTGGGTTCTGGCTAGGAAAGCTGGGGAAGGAGCCATGTCTGTGCAGTGTCGTGCTCCTCTTGGCAGGCCTTTGCAATCCCAATTATCCCTGGAGCTGTGGGCTTTCTGGTTCTCCGGACCCTAACCCTAACCCTAACCCTAGAAGTTGCCGACCGCGGTTTCCGGCCACGGCCCCCCCTGGGTTCTGGCTAGGAAAGCTGGGGAAGGAGCCATGTCTGTGCAGTGTCGTGCTCCTCTTGGCAGGCCTTTGCAATCCCAATTATCCCTGGAGCTGTGGGCTTTCTGGTTCTCCGGACCCTAACCCTAACCCTAACCCTAGAAGTTGCCGACCGCGGTTTCAGGCCACGGCCCCCCCTGGGTTCTGGCTAGGAAAGCTGGGGAAGGAGCCATGTCTGTGCAGTGTCGTGCTCCTCTTGGCAGGCCTTTGCAATCCCAATTATCCCTGGAGCTGTGGGCTTTCTGGTTCTCCGGACCCTAACACTAACCCTAACCCTAACCCTAGAAGTTGCCGACCGCGGTTTCTGGGCATGGCCCCCCCTGGGTTCTGGCTAGGAAAGCTGGGGAATGAGCCATGTCTGTGCAGTGTCGTGCTCCTCTTGGCAGGCCTTTGCAATCCCAATTATCCCTGGAGCTGTGGGCTTTCTGGTTCTCCGGACCCTAACCCTAACCCTAACCCTAGAAGTTGCCGACCGCGGTTTCCGGCCACGGCCCCCCCTGGTTTCTGGCTAGGAAAGCTGGGGAAGGAGCCATGTCTGTGCAGTGTCGTGCTCCTCTTGGCAGGCCTTTGCAATCCCAATTATCCCTGGAGCTGTGGGCTTTCTGGTTCTCCGGACCCTAACCCTAACCCTAACCCTAGAAGTTGCCGACCGCGGTTTCTGGGCATGGCCCCCCCTGGGTTCTGGCTAGGAAAGCTGGGGAAGGAGCCATGTCGGTGCAGTGTCGTGCTCCTCTTGGCAGGCCTTTGCAATCCCAATTATCCCTGGAGCTGTGGGCTTTCTGGTTCTCCGGACCCTAACCCTGACCCTAACCCTAGAAGTTGCCGACCGCGGTTTCCGGCCACGGCCCCCCCTGGGTTCTGGCTAGGAAAGCTGGGGAAGGAGCCATGTCGGTGCAGTGTCGTGCTCTTCTTGGCAGGCCTTTGCAATCCCAATTATCCCTGGAGCTGTGGGCTTTCTGGTTCTCCGGACCCTAACCCTAACCCTAACCCTAGAAGTTGCCGACCGCGGTTTCCGGCCACGGCCCCCCCTGGGTTCTGGCTAGGAAAGCTGGGGAAGGAGCCATGTCTGTGCAGTGTCGTGCTCCTCTTGGCAGGCCTTTGCAATCCCAATTATCCCTGGAGCTGTGGGCTTTCTGGTTCTCCGGACCCTAACCCTAACCCTAACCCTAGAAGTTGCCGACCGCGGTTTCCGGCCACGGCCCCCCCTGGGTTCTGGCTAGGAAAGCTGGGGAAGGAGCCATGTCTGTGCAGTGTCGTGCTCCTCTTGGCAGGCCTTTGCAATCCCAATTATCCCTGGAGCTGTGGGCTTTCTGGTTCTCCGGACCCTAACCCTAACCCTAACCCTAGAAGTTGCCGACCGCGGTTTCCGGCCACGGCCCCCCCTGGGTTCTGGCTAGGAAAGCAGGGGAAGGAGCCATGTCTGTGCAGTGTCGTGCTCCTTTTGGCAGGCCTTTGCAATCCCAATTATCCCTGGAGCTGTGGGCTTTCTGATTCTCCGGACCCTAACCCAAACCCTAACCCTAGAAGTTGCCGACCGCGGTTTTCGGCCACGGCCCACCCTGGGTTCTGGCTAGGAAAGCTGGGGAAGGAGCCATGTCTGTGCAGTGTTGTGCTCCTCTTGGCAGGCCTTTGCAATCCCGATTATCCCTGGAGCTGTGGGCTTTCTGGTTCTCCGGACCCTAACCCTAACCCTAACCCTAACCCTAGAAGTTGCCGACCGCGGTTTCCGGCCACGGCCCCCCCTGGGTTCTGGCTAGGAAAGCTGGGGAAGGAGCCATGTCGGTGCAGTGTCGTGCTCCTCTTGGCAGGCCTTTGCAATCCCAATTATCCCTGGAGCTGTGGGCTTTCTGGTTCTCCGGACCCTAACCCTAACCCTAACCCTAGAAGTTGCCGACCGTGGTTTCCGGCCACGGCCCCCCCTGGGTTCTGGCTAGGAAAGCAGGGGAAGGAGCCATGTCTGTGCAGTGTCGTGCTCCTTTTGGCAGGCCTTTGCAATCCCAATTATCGCTGGAGCTGTGGGCTTTCTGGTTCTCCGGACCCTAACCCTAACCCTAACCCTAGAAGTTGCCGACCGCGGTTTTCGGCCACGGCCCCCCCTGGGTTCTGGCTAGGAAAGCTGGGGAAGGAGCCATGTCTGTGCAGTGTCGTGCTCCTCTTGGCAGGCCTTTGCAATCCCAATTATCCCTGGAGCTGTGGGCTTTCTGGTTCTCCGGACCCTAACCCTAACCCTAACCCTAGAAGTTGCCGACCGCGGTTTCCGGCCACGGCCCCCCCTGGGTTCTGGCTAGGAAAGCAGGGGAAGGAGCCATGTCTGTGCAGTGTCGTGCTCCTCTTGGCAGGCCTTTGCAATCCCAATTATCCCTGGAGCTGTGGGCTTTCTGGTTCTCCGGACCCTAACCCTAACCCTAACCCCAGAAGTTGCCGACCGCGGTTTCCGGCCACGGCCCCCCCGGGGTTCTGGCTAGGAAAGCTGTGGAAGGAGCCATGTCGGTGCAGTGTCGTGCTCCTCTTGGCAGGCCTTTGCAATCCCAATTATCCCTGGAGCTGTGGGCTTTCTGGTTCTCCGGACCCTAACCCTAACCCTAACCCTAGAAGTTGCCGACCGTGGTTTCCGGCCACGGCCCCCCCTGGGTTCTGGCTAGGAAAGCTGGGGAAGGAGCCATGTCGGTGCAGTGTCGTGCTCCTCTTGGCAGGCCTTTGCAATCCCAATTATCCCTGGAGCTGTGGGCTTTCTGGTTCTCCGGACCCTAACCCGAAACCTAACCCTAGAAGTTGCCGACCGCGGTTTCCGGCCATGGCCCCCCCTGGGTTCTGGCTAGGAAAGCTGGGGAAGGAGCCATGTCTGTGCAGTGTCGTGCTCCTCTTGGCAGGCCTTTGCAATCCCAATTATCCCTGGAGCTGTGGGCTTTCTGGTTCTCCGGACCCTAACCCTAACCCTAACCCTAGAAGTTGCCGACCGCGGTTTCCGGCCACGGCCCCCCCTGGGTTCTGGCTAGGAAAGCTGGTGAAGGAGCCATGTCGGTGCAGTGTCGTGCTCCTCTTGGCAGGCCTTTGCAATCCCAATTATCCCTGGAGCTGTGGGCTTTCTGGTTCTCCGGACCCTAACCCTAACCCTAACCCTAACCCTAGAAGTTGCCGACCGCGGTTTCCGGCCACGGCCCCCCCTGGGTTCTGGCTAGGAAAGCAGGGGAAGGAGCCATGTCTGTGCAGTGTCGTGCTCCTTTTGGCAGGCCTTTGCAATCCCAATTATCGCTGGAGCTGTGGGCTTTCTGGTTCTCCGGACCCTAACCCTAACCCTAACCCTAGAAGTTGCCGACCGCGGTTTCCGGCCACGGCCCCCCCTGGGTTCTGGCTAGGAAAGCTGGGGAAGGAGCCATGTCTGTGCAGTGTCGTGCTCCTCTTGGCAGGCCTTTGCAATCCCAATTATCCCTGGAGCTGTGGGCTTTCTGGTTCTCCGGAACCTAACCCTAACCCTAACCCTAGAAGTTGCCGACCGCGGTTTCCGGCCACGGCCCCCCCTGGGTTCTGGCTAGGAAAGCAGGGGAAGGAGCCATGTCTGTGCAGTGTCGTGCTCCTCTTGGCAGGCCTTTGCAATCCCAATTATCCCTGGAGCTGTGGGCTTTCTGGTTCTCCGGACCCTAACCCTAACCCTAACCCTAGAAGTTGCCGACCGCGGTTTTCGGCCACGGCCCCCCCTGGGTTCTGGCTAGGAAAGCTGGGGAAGGAGCCATGTCGGTGCAGTGTCGTGCTCCTCTTGGCAGGCCTTTGCAATCCCAATTATCCCTGGAGCTGTGGGCTTTCTGGTTCTCCGGACCCTAACCCGAAACCTAACCCTAGAAGTTGCCGACCGCGGTTTCCGGCCATGGCCCCCCCTGGGTTCTGGCTACGAAAGCTGGGGAAGGAGCCATGTCTGTGCAGTGTCGTGCTCCTCTTGGCAGGCCTTTGCAATCCCAATTATCCCTGGAGCTGTGGGCTTTCTGGTTCTCCGGACCCTAACCCTAACCCTAACCCTAGAAGTTGCCGACCGCGGTTTCCGGCCACGGCCCCCCCTGGGTTCTGGCTAGGAAAGCTGGTGAAGGAGCCATGTCGGTGCAGTGTCGTGCTCCTCTTGGCAGGCCTTTGCAATCCCAATTATCCCTGGAGCTGTGGGCTTTCTGGTTCTCCGGACCCTAACCCTAACCCTAACCCTAGAAGTTGCCGACCGCGGTTTCCGGCCACGGCCCCCCCTGGGTTCTGGCTAGGAAAGCAGGGGAAGGAGCCATGTCTGTGCAGTGTCGTGCTCCTTTTGGCAGGCCTTTGCAATCCCAATTATCGCTGGAGCTGTGGGCTTTCTGGTTCTCCGGACCCTAACCCTAACCCTAACCCTAGAAGTTGCCGACCGCGGTTTTCGGCCACGGCCCCCCCCGGGTTCTGGCTAGGAAAGCTGGGGAAGGAGCCATGTCTGTGCAGTGTCGTGCTCCTCTTGGCAGGCCTTTGCAATCCCAATTATCCCTGGAGCTGTGGGCTTTCTGGTTCTCCGGACCCTAACCCTAACCCTAACCCTAGAAGTTGCCGACCGCGGTTTCCGGCCACGGCCCCCCCTGGGTTCTGGCTAGGAAAGCAGGGGAAGGAGCCATGTCTGTGCAGTGTCGTGCTCCTCTTGGCAGGCCTTTGCAATCCCAATTATCCCTGGAGCTGTGGGCTTTCTGGTTCTCCGGACCCTAACCCTAACCCTAACCCTAGAAGTTGCCGACCGCGGTTTTCGGCCACGGCCCCCCCTGGGTTCTGGCTAGGAAAGCAGGGGAAGGAGCCATGTCTGTGCAGTGTCGTGCTCCTCTTGGCAGGCCTTTGCAATCCCAATTATCCCTGGAGCTGTGGGCTTTCTGGTTCTCCGGACCCTAACCCTAACCCTAACCCTAGAAGTTGCCGACCGCGGTTTCTGGGCATGGCCCCCCCCTGGGTTCTGGCTAGGAAAGCAGGGGAAGGAGCCATGTCGGTGCAGTGTCGTGCTCCTCTTGGCAGGCCTTTGCAATCCCAATTATCCCTGGAGCTGTGGGCTTTCTGGTTCTCCGGACCCTAACCCTAACCCTAACCCTAGAAGTTGCCGACCGCGGTTTCCGGCCACGGTCCCCCCTGGGTTCTGGCTAGGAAAGCTGGGGAAGGAGCCATGTCTGTGCAGTGTCGTGTTCCTCTTGGCAGGCCTTTGCAATCCCAATTATCCCTGGAGCTGTGGGCTTTCTGGTTCTCCGGACCCTAACCCTAACCCTAACCCTAGAAGTTGCCGACCGCGGTTTTCGGCCACGGCCCCCCCCGGGTTCTGGCTAGGAAAGCAGGGGAAGGAGCCATGTCTGTGCAGTGTCGTGCTCCTCTTGGCAGGCCTTTGCAATCCCAATTATCCCTGGAGCTGTGGGCTTTCTGGTTCTCCGGACCCTAACCCTAACCCTAACCCTAGAAGTTGCCGACCGCGGTTTCTGGGCATGGCCCCCCCCTGGGTTCTGGCTAGGAAAGCAGGGGAAGGAGCCATGTCGGTGCAGTGTCGTGCTCCTCTTGGCAGGCCTTTGCAATCCCAATTATCCCTGGAGCTGTGGGCTTTCTGGTTCTCCGGACCCTAACCCTAACCCTAACCCTAGAAGTTGCCGACCGCGGTTTCTGGCCACGGTCCCCCCTGGGTTCTGGCTAGGAAAGCTGGGGAAGGAGCCATGTCTGTGCAGTGTCGTGTTCCTCTTGGCAGGCCTTTGCAATCCCAATTATCCCTGGAGCTGTGGGCTTTCTGGTTCTCCGGACCCTAACCCTAACCCTAACCCTAACCCTAGTAGTTGCCGACCCCGGTTTCCGGCCACGGCCCCCCCTGGGTTCTGGCTAGGAAAGCTGGGGAAGGAGCCATGTCTGTGCAGTGTCGTGCTCCTCTTGGCAGGCCTTTGCAATCCCAATTATCCCTGGAGCTGTGGGCTTTCTGGTTCTCCGGACCCTAACCCTAACCCTAACCCTAGAAGTTGCAGACCGTGGATTCCGGCCACGTCCCCCCCTGGGTTCTGGCTAGGAAAGCAGGGGAAGGAGCCATGTCTGTGCAGTGTCGTGCTCCTCTTGGCAGGCCTTTGCAATCCCAATTATCCCTGGAGCTGTGGGCTTTCTGGTTCTCCGGACCCTAACCCTAACCCTAACCCTAGAAGTTGCCGACCGCGGTTTCCGGCCACGGCCCCCCCTGGGTTCTGGCTAGGAAAGCAGGGGAAGGAGCCATGTCTGTGCAGTGTCGTGCTCCTCTTTGCAGGCCTTTGCAATCCCAATTATCCCTGGAGCTGTGGGCTTTCTGGTTCTCCGGACCCTAACCCTAACCCTAACCCTAGAAGTTGCCGACCGCGGTTTCCGGCCACGGCCCCCCCTGGGTTCTGGCTAGGAAAGCAGGGGAAGGAGCCATGTCTGTGCAGTGTCGTGCTCCTCTTGGCAGGCCTTTGCAATCCCAATTATCCCTGGAGCTGTGGGCTTTCTGGTTCTCCGGACCCTAACCCTAACCCTAACCCTAGAAGTTGCCGACCGCGGTTTCTGGCCACGGCCCCCCCTGGGTTCTGGCTAGGAAAGCAGGGGAAGGAGCCATGTCGGTGCAGTGTCGTGCTCCTCTTGGCAGGCCTTTGCAATCCCAATTATCCCTGGAGCTGTGGGCTTTCTGGTTCTCCGGACCCTAACCCTAACCCTAACCCTAGAAGTTGCCGACCGCGGTTTCCGGCCACGGCCCCCCCC
This sequence comes from Rhynochetos jubatus, assembly GCA_027574665.1. Taxonomy (NCBI): domain Eukaryota; kingdom Metazoa; phylum Chordata; class Aves; order Eurypygiformes; family Rhynochetidae; genus Rhynochetos; species Rhynochetos jubatus. The sequence goes on from CM050661.1 coordinate 7,910,307, forward strand.
GGGTTCTGGCTAGGAAAGCTGGGGAAGGAGCCATGTCTGTCCAGTGTCGTGCTCCTCTTGGCAGGCCTTTGCAATCCCAATTATCCCTGGAGCTGTGGGCTTTCTGGTTCTCCGGACCCTAACCCTAACCCTAACCCTAGAAGTTGCCGACCGCGGTTTCCGGCCACGGCCCCCCCCGGGTTCTGGCTAGGAAAGCAGGGGAAGGAGCCATGTCTGTGCAGTGTCGTGCTCCTCTTGGCAGGCCTTTGCAATCCCAATTATCCCTGGAGCTGTGGGCTTTCTGGTTCTCCGGACCCTAACCCTAACCCTAACCCTAGAAGTTGCCGACCGCGGTTTCCGGCCACGGCCCCCCCTGGGTTCTGGCTAGGAAAGCAGGGGAAGGAGCCATGTCTGTGCAGTGTCGTGCTCCTCTTGGCAGGCCTTTGCAATCCCAATTATCCCTGGAGCTGTGGGCTTTCTGGTTCTCCGGACCCTAACCCGAAACCTAACCCTAGAAGTTGCCGACCGCGGTTTTCGGCCACGGCCCCCCCTGGGTTCTGGCTAGGAAAGCTGGGGAAGGAGCCATGTCTGTGCAGTGTCGTGCTCCTCTTGGCAGGCCTTTGCAATCCCAATTATCCCTGGAGCTGTGGGCTTTCTGGTTCTCCGGACCCTAACCCTAACCCTAACCCTAGAAGTTGCCGACCGCGGTTTCCGGCCACGGCCCCCCCCTGGTTCTGGCTAGGAAAGCAGGGGAAGGAGCCATGTCTGTGCAGTGTCGTGCTCCTCTTGGCAGGCCTTTGCAATCCCAATTATCCCTGGAGCTGTGGGCTTTCTGGTTCTCCGGACCCTAACCCTAACCCTAACCCTAGAAGTTGCCGACCGCGGTTTCCGGCCACGGCCCCCCCTGGGTTCTGGCTAGGAAAGCAGGGGAAGGAGCCATGTCTGTGCAGTGTCGTGCTCCTCTTGGCAGGCCTTTGCAATCCCAATTATCCCTGGAGCTGTGGGCTTTCTGGTTCTCCGGACCCTAACCCGAAACCTAACCCTAGAAGTTGCCGACCGCGGTTTTCGGCCACGGCCCCCCCTGGGTTCTGGCTAGGAAAGCTGGGGAAGGAGCCATGTCTGTGCAGTGTCGTGCTCCTCTTGGCAGGCCTTTGCAATCCCAATTATCCCTGGAGCTGTGGGCTTTCTGGTTCTCCAGACCCTAACCCTAACCCTAACCCTAGAAGTTGCCGACCGCGGTTTCCGGCCACGGCCTCCCCTGGGTTCTGGCTAGGAAAGCAGGGGAAGGAGCCATGTCGGTGCAGTGTCGTGCTCCTCTTGGCAGGCCTTTGCAATCCCAATTATCCCTGGAGCTGTGGGCTTTCTGGTTCTCCGGAACCTAACCCTAACCCTAACCCTAGAAGTTGCCGACCGCGGTTTCCGGCCACGGCCCCCCCCGGGTTCTGGCTAGGAAAGCAGGGGAAGGAGCCATGTCTGTGCAGTGTCGTGCTCCTCTTGGCAGGCCTTTGCAATCCCAATTATCCCTGGAGCTGTGGGCTTTCTGGTTCTCCGGACCCTAACCCTAACCCTAACCCTAGAAGTTGCCGACCGCGGTTTCCGGCCACGGCCCCCCCCGGGTTCTGGCTAGGAAAGCAGGGGAAGGAGCCATGTCTGTGCAGTGTCGTGCTCCTCTTGGCAGGCCTTTGCAATCCCAATTATCCCTGGAGCTGTGGGCTTTCTGGTTCTCCGGACCCTAACCCTAACCCTAACCCTAGAAGTTGCCGACCGCGGTTTCCGGCCACGGCCCCCCCTGGGTTCTGGCTAGGAAAGCAGGGGAAGGAGCCATGTCTGTGCAGTGTCGTGCTCCTCTTGGCAGGCCTTTGCAATCCCAATTATCCCTGGAGCTGTGGGCTTTCTGGTTCTCCAGACCCTAACCCGAAACCTAACCCTAGAAGTTGCCGACCGTGGTTTCCGGCCACGGCCCCCCCTGGGTTCTGGCTAGGAAAGCAGGGGAAGGAGCCATGTCTGTGCAGTGTCGTGCTCCTCTTGGCAGGCCTTTGCAATCCCAATTATCCCTGGAGCTGTGGGCTTTCTGGTTCTCCGGACCCTAACCCTAACTCTAACCCTAGAAGTTGCCGACCACGGTTTCTGGGCATGGCCCCCCCCGGGTTCTGGCTAGGAAAGCAGGGGAAGGAGCCATGTCTGTGCAGTGTCGTGCTCCTCTTGGCAGGCCTTTGCAATCCCAATTATCCCTGGAGCTGTGGGCTTTCTGGTTCTCCGGACCCTAACCCTAACCCTAACCCTAGAAGTTGCCGACCGCGGTTTCCGGCCACGGCCCCCCCTGGTTTCTGGCTAGGAAAGCTGGGGAAGGAGCCATGTCGGTGCAGTGTCGTGCTCCTCTTGGCAGGCCTTTGCAATCCCAATTATCCCTGGAGCTGTGGGCTTTCTGGTTCTCCGGACCCTAACCCTAACCCTAACCCTAGAAGTTGCCGACCGCGGTTTCCGGCCACGGCCCCCCCCGGGTTCAGGCTAGGAAAGCTGGGGAAGGAGCCATGTCTGTGCAGTGTCGTGCTCCTCTTGGCAGGCCTTTGCAATCCCAATTATCCCTGGAGCTGTGGGCTTTCTGGTTCTCCGGACCCTAACCCTAACTCTAACCCTAGAAGTTGCCGACCGCGGTTTCCGGCCACGGCCCCCCCTGGGTTCTGGCTAGGAAAGCAGGGGAAGGAGCCATGTCGGTGCAGTGTCGTGCTCCTCTTGGCAGGCTTTTGCAATCCCAATTATCCCTGGAGCTGTGGGCTTTCTGGTTCTCCGGACCCTAACCCTAACCCTAACCCTAGAAGTTGCCGACCGCGGTTTCTGGCCACGGCCCCCCCCGGGTTCTGGCTAGGAAAGCTGGGGAAGGAGCCATGTCGGTGCAGTGTCGTGCTCCTCTTGGCAGGCCTTTGCAATCCCAATTATCCCTGGAGCTGTGGGCTTTCTGGTTCTCCGGACCCTAACCCTAACCCTAACCCTAGAAGTTGCCGACCGCGATTTCCGGCCACGGCCCCCCCCGGGTTCTGGCTAGGAAAGCAGGGGAAGGAGCCATGTCTGTGCAGTGTCGTGCTCCTCTTGGCAGGCCTTTGCAATCCCAATTATCCCTGGAGCTGTGGGCTTTCTGGTTCTCCGGACCCTAACCCTAACCCTAACCCTAGAAGTTGCCGACTGCGGTTTCCGGCCACGGCCCCCCCTGGGTTCTGGCTAGGAAAGCTGGGGAAGGAGCCATGTCGGTGCAGTGTCGTGCTCCTCTTGGCAGGCCTTTGCAATCCCAATTATCCCTGGAGCTGTGGGCTTTCTGGTTCTCCGGACCCTAACCCTAACCCTAAACCTAGAAGTTGCCGACCGCGGTTTCCGGCCACGGCCCCCCCCGGGTTCTGGCTAGGAAAGCTGGGGAAGGAGCCATGTCTGTCCAGTGTCGTGCTCCTCTTGGCAGGCCTTTGCAATCCCAATTATCCCTGGAGCTGTGGGCTTTCTGGTTCTCCGGACCCTAACCCTAACCCTAACCCTAGAAGTTGCCGACCGCGGTTTCCGGCCACGGCCCCCCCCGGGTTCTGGCTAGGAAAGCAGGGGAAGGAGCCATGTCTGTGCAGTGTCGTGCTCCTCTTGGCAGGCCTTTGCAATCCCAATTATCCCTGGAGCTGTGGGCTTTCTGGTTCTCCGGACCCTAACCCTAACCCTAACCCTAGAAGTTGCCGACCGCGGTTTCCGGCCACGGCCCCCCCTGGGTTCTGGCTAGGAAAGCAGGGGAAGGAGCCATGTCTGTGCAGTGTCGTGCTCCTCTTGGCAGGCCTTTGCAATCCCAATTATCCCTGGAGCTGTGGGCTTTCTGGTTCTCCGGACCCTAACCCGAAACCTAACCCTAGAAGTTGCCGACCGCGGTTTTCGGCCACGGCCCCCCCTGGGTTCTGGCTAGGAAAGCTGGGGAAGGAGCCATGTCTGTGCAGTGTCGTGCTCCTCTTGGCAGGCCTTTGCAATCCCAATTATCCCTGGAGCTGTGGGCTTTCTGGTTCTCCAGACCCTAACCCTAACCCTAACCCTAGAAGTTGCCGACCGCGGTTTCCGGCCACGGCCTCCCCTGGGTTCTGGCTAGGAAAGCAGGGGAAGGAGCCATGTCGGTGCAGTGTCGTGCTCCTCTTGGCAGGCCTTTGCAATCCCAATTATCCCTGGAGCTGTGGGCTTTCTGGTTCTCCGGACCCTAACCCTAACCCTAACCCTAGAAGTTGCCGACCGCGGTTTCCGGCCACGGCCCCCCCCGGGTTCTGGCTAGGAAAGCAGGGGAAGGAGCCATGTCTGTGCAGTGTCGTGCTCCTCTTGGCAGGCCTTTGCAATCCCAATTATCCCTGGAGCTGTGGGCTTTCTGGTTCTCCAGACCCTAACCCGAAACCTAACCCTAGAAGTTGCCGACCGTGGTTTCCGGCCACGGCCCCCCCTGGGTTCTGGCTAGGAAAGCAGGGGAAGGAGCCATGTCTGTGCAGTGTCGTGCTCCTCTTGGCAGGCCTTTGCAATCCCAATTATCCCTGGAGCTGTGGGCTTTCTGGTTCTCCGGACCCTAACCCTAACTCTAACCCTAGAAGTTGCCGACCACGGTTTCTGGGCATGGCCCCCCCCGGGTTCTGGCTAGGAAAGCAGGGGAAGGAGCCATGTCTGTGCAGTGTCGTGCTCCTCTTGGCAGGCCTTTGCAATCCCAATTATCCCTGGAGCTGTGGGCTTTCTGGTTCTCCGGACCCTAACCCTAACCCTAACCCTAGAAGTTGCCGACCGCGGTTTCCGGCCACGGCCCCCCCTGGTTTCTGGCTAGGAAAGCTGGGGAAGGAGCCATGTCGGTGCAGTGTCGTGCTCCTCTTGGCAGGCCTTTGCAATCCCAATTATCCCTGGAGCTGTGGGCTTTCTGGTTCTCCGGACCCTAACCCTAACCCTAACCCTAGAAGTTGCCGACCGCGGTTTCCGGCCACGGCCCCCCCCGGGTTCAGGCTAGGAAAGCAGGGGAAGGAGCCATGTCTGTGCAGTGTCGTGCTCCTCTTGGCAGGCCTTTGCAATCCCAATTATCCCTGGAGCTGTGGGCTTTCTGGTTCTCCGGACCCTAACCCTAACTCTAACCCTAGAAGTTGCCGACCGTGGTTTCCGGCCACGGCCCCCCCTGGGTTCTGGCTAGGAAAGCAGGGGAAGGAGCCATGTCGGTGCAGTGTCGTGCTCCTCTTGGCAGGCTTTTGCAATCCCAATTATCCCTGGAGCTGTGGGCTTTCTGGTTCTCCGGACCCTAACCCTAACCCTAACCCTAGAAGTTGCCGACCGCGGTTTCTGGCCACGGCCCCCCCCGGGTTCTGGCTAGGAAAGCTGGGGAAGGAGCCATGTCGGTGCAGTGTCGTGCTCCTCTTGGCAGGCCTTTGCAATCCCAATTATCCCTGGAGCTGTGGGCTTTCTGGTTCTCCGGACCCTAACCCTAACCCTAACCCTAGAAGTTGCCGACCGCGATTTCCGGCCACGGCCCCCCCCGGGTTCTGGCTAGGAAAGCAGGGGAAGGAGCCATGTCTGTGCAGTGTCGTGCTCCTCTTGGCAGGCCTTTGCAATCCCAATTATCCCTGGAGCTGTGGGCTTTCTGGTTCTCCGGACCCTAACCCTAACCCTAACCCTAGAAGTTGCCGACCGCGGTTTCCGGCCACGGCCCCCCCTGGGTTCTGGCTAGGAAAGCTGGGGAAGGAGCCATGTCGGTGCAGTGTCGTGCTCCTCTTGGCAGGCCTTTGCAATCCCAATTATCCCTGGAGCTGTGGGCTTTCTGGTTCTCCGGACCCTAACCCTAACCCTAACCCTAGAAGTTGCCGACCGCGGTTTCCGGCCACGGCCCCCCCCGGGTTCTGGCTAGGAAAGCAGGGGAAGGAGCCATGTCTGTGCAGTGTCGTGCTCCTCTTGGCAGGCCTTTGCAATCCCAATTATCCCTGGAGCTGTGGGCTTTCTGGTTCTCCGGACCCTAACCCTAACCCTAACCCTAGAAGTTGCCGACCGCGGTTTCCGGCCACGGCCCCCCCTGGGTTCTGGCTAGGAAAGCTGGGGAAGGAGCCATGTCGGTGCAGTGTCATGCTCCTCTTGGCAGGCCTTTGCAATCCCAATTATCCCTGGAGCTGTGGGCTTTCTGGTTCTCCGGACCCTAACCCTAACCCTAACCCTAGAAGTTGCCGACCGCGGTTTCCGGCCACGGCCCCCCCTGGGTTCTGGCTAGGAAAGCAGGGGAAGGAGCCATGTTGGTGCATTATCGTGCTCCTCTTGGCAGGCCTTTGCAATCCCAATTATCCCTGGAGCTGTGGGCTTTCTGGTTCTCCAGACCCTAACCCTAACCCTAACCCTAGAAGTTGCCGACCGCGGTTTCCGGCCACGGCCCCCCCTGGGTTCTGGCTAGGAAAGCTGGGGAAGGAGCCATGTCGGTGCAGTGTCGTGCTCCTCTTGGCAGGCCTTTGCAATCCCAATTATCCCTGGAGCTGTGGGCTTTCTGGTTCTCCGGACCCTAACCCTAACCCTAACCCTAGAAGTTGCCGACCGCGGTTTCCGGCCACGGCCCCCCCCTAGGTTCTGGCTAGGAAAGCAGGGGAAGGAGCCATGTCTGTGCAGTGTCGTGCTCCTCTTGGCAGGCCTTTGCAATCCCAATTATCCCTGGAGCTGTGGGCTTTCTGGTTCTCCGGACCCTAACCCTAACCCTAACCCTAGAAGTTGCCGACCGCGGTTTCCGGCCACGGCCCCCCCCGGGTTCTGGCTAGGAAAGCAGGGGAAGGAGCCATGTCTCTGCAGTGTCGTGCTCCTCTTGGCAGGCCTTTGCAATCCCAATTATCCCTGGAGCTGTGGGCTTTCTGGTTCTCCGGACCCTAACCCTAACCCTAACCCTAGAAGTTGCCGACCGCGGTTTCCGGCCACGGCCCCCCCTGGGTTCTGGCTAGGAAAGCAGGGGAAGGAGCCATGTCGGTGCAGTGTCGTGCTCCTCTTGGCAGGCCTTTGCAATCCCAATTATCCCTGGAGCTGTGGGCTTTCTGGTTCTCCGGACCCTAACCCTAACCCTAACCCTAGAAGTTGCCGACCGCGGTTTCCGGCCACGGCCCCCCCCGGGTTCTGGCTAGGAAAGCAGGGGAAGGAGCCATGTCTGTGCATTATCGTGCTCCTCTTGGCAGGCCTTTGCAATCCCAATTATCCCTGGAGCTGTGGGCTTTCTGGTTCTCCGGACCCTAACCCTAACCCTAACCCTAGAAGTTGCCGACCGCGGTTTCCGGCCACGGCCCCCCCTGGGTTCTGGCTAGGAAAGCTGGGGAAGGAGCCATGTCGGTGCAGTGTCGTGCTCCTCTTGGCAGGCCTTTGCAATCCCAATTATCCCTGGAGCTGTGGGCTTTCTGGTTCTCCGGACCCTAACCCTAACCCTAACCCTAGAAGTTGCCGACCGCGGTTTCCGGCCACGGCCCCCCCTGGGTTCTGGCTAGGAAAGCTGGGGAAGGAGCCATGTCGGTGCAGTGTCGTGCTCCCCTTGGCAGGCCTTTGCAATCCCAATTATCCCTGGAGCTGTGGGCTTTCTGGTTCTCCGGACCCTAACCCTAACCCTAACCCTAGAAGTTGCCGACCGCGGTTTCCGGCCACGGCCCCCCCTGGGTTCTGGCTAGGAAAGCTGGGGAAGGAGCCATGTCTGTGCAGTGTCGTGCTCCTCTTGGCAGGCCTTTGCAATCCCAATTATCCCTGGAGCTGTGGGCTTTCTGGTTCTCCGGACCCTAACCCGAAACCTAACCCTAGAAGTTGCCGACCGTGGTTTCCGGCCACGGCCCCCCCTGGGTTCTGGCTAGGAAAGCAGGGGAAGGAGCCATGTCTGTGCAGTGTCGTGCTCCTCTTGGCAGGCCTTTGCAATCCCAATTATCCCTGGAGCTGTGGGCTTTCTGGTTCTCCACACCCTAACCCTAACTCTAACCCTAGAAGTTGCCGACCACGGTTTCTGGGCATGGCCCCCCCCGGGTTCTGGCTAGGAAAGCAGGGGAAGGAGCCATGTCTGTGCAGTGTCGTGCTCCTCTTGGCAGGCCTTTGCAATCCCAATTATCCCTGGAGCTGTGGGCTTTCTGGTTCTCCGGACCCTAACCCTAACCCTAACCCTAGAAGTTGCCGACCGCGGTTTCCGGCCACGGCCCCCCCTGGGTTCTGGCTAGGAAAGCTGGGGAAGGAGCCATGTCGGTGCAGTGTCGTGCTCCTCTTGGCAGGCCTTTGCAATCCCAATTATCCCTGGAGCTGTGGGCTTTCTGGTTCTCCGGACCCTAACCCTAACCCTAACCCTAGAAGTTGCCGACCGCGATTTCCGGCCACGGCCCCCCCCGGGTTCTGGCTAGGAAAGCAGGGGAAGGAGCCATGTCTGTGCAGTGTCGTGCTCCTCTTGGCAGGCCTTTGCAATCCCAATTATCCCTGGAGCTGTGGGCTTTCTGGTTCTCCGGACCCTAACCCTAACCCTAACCCTAGAAGTTGCCGACCGCGGTTTCCGGCCACGGCCCCCCCTGGGTTCTGGCTAGGAAAGCTGGGGAAGGAGCCATGTCGGTGCAGTGTCGTGCTCCTCTTGGCAGGCCTTTGCAATCCCAATTATCCCTGGAGCTGTGGGCTTTCTGGTTCTCCACACCCTAACCCTAACTCTAACCCTAGAAGTTGCCGACCACGGTTTCTGGGCATGGCCCCCCCCGGGTTCTGGCTAGGAAAGCAGGGGAAGGAGCCATGTCTGTGCAGTGTCGTGCTCCTCTTGGCAGGCCTTTGCAATCCCAATTATCCCTGGAGCTGTGGGCTTTCTGGTTCTCCGGACCCTAACCCTAACCCTAACCCTAGAAGTTGCCGACCGCGGTTTCCGGCCACGGCCCCCCCTGGGTTCTGGCTAGGAAAGCTGGGGAAGGAGCCATGTCGGTGCAGTGTCGTGCTCCTCTTGGCAGGCCTTTGCAATCCCAATTATCCCTGGAGCTGTGGGCTTTCTGGTTCTCCGGACCCTAACCCTAACCCTAACCCTAGAAGTTGCCGACCGCGATTTCCGGCCACGGCCCCCCCCGGGTTCTGGCTAGGAAAGCAGGGGAAGGAGCCATGTCTGTGCAGTGTCGTGCTCCTCTTGGCAGGCCTTTGCAATCCCAATTATCCCTGGAGCTGTGGGCTTTCTGGTTCTCCGGACCCTAACCCTAACCCTAACCCTAGAAGTTGCCGACCGCGGTTTCCGGCCACGGCCCCCCCTGGGTTCTGGCTAGGAAAGCTGGGGAAGGAGCCATGTCGGTGCAGTGTCGTGCTCCTCTTGGCAGGCCTTTGCAATCCCAATTATCCCTGGAGCTGTGGGCTTTCTGGTTCTCCGGACCCTAACCCTAACCCTAACCCTAGAAGTTGCCGACCGCGGTTTCCGGCCACGGCCCCCCCTGGGTTCTGGCTAGGAAAGCAGGGGAAGGAGCCATGTCTGTGCAGTGTCGTGCTCCTCTTGGCAGGCCTTTGCAATCCCAATTATCCCTGGAGCTGTGGGCTTTCTGGTTCTCCGGACCCTAACCCTAACCCTAACCCTAGAAGTTGCCGACCGCGGTTTCCGGCCACGGCCCCCCCTGGGTTCTGGCTAGGAAAGCTGGGGAAGGAGCCATGTCGGTGCAGTGTCGTGCTCCTCTTGGCAGGCCTTTGCAATCCCAATTATCCCTGGAGCTGTGGGCTTTCTGGTTCTCCGGACCCTAACCCTAACCCTAACCCTAGAAGTTGCCGACCGCGGTTTCCGGCCACGGCCCCCCCTGGTTTCTGGCTAGGAAAGCAGGGGAAGGAGCCATGTCGGTGCATTATCGTGCTCCTCTTGGCAGGCCTTTGCAATCCCAATTATCCCTGGAGCTGTGGGCTTTCTGGTTCTCCAGACCCTAACCCTAACCCTAACCCTAGAAGTTGCCGACCGCGGTTTCCGGCCACGGCCCCCCCTGGGTTCTGGCTAGGAAAGCAGGGGAAGGAGCCATGTCTGTGCAGTGTCGTGCTCCTCTTGGCAGGCCTTTGCAATCCCAATTATCCCTGGAGCTGTGGGCTTTCTGGTTCTCCGGACCCTAACCCTAACCCTAACCCTAGAAGTTGCCGACCGCGGTTTCCGGCCACGGCCCCCCCTGGGTTCTGGCTAGGAAAGCTGGGGAAGGAGCCATGTCGGTGCAGTGTCGTGCTCCTCTTGGCAGGCCTTTGCAATCCCAATTATCCCTGAAGCTGTGGGCTTTCTGGCTCTCCGGACCCTAACCCTAACCCTAACCCTAGAAGTTGCCGACCGCGGTTTCCGGCCACGGACCCCCCCGGGTTCTGGCTAGGAAAGCAGGGGAAGGAGCCATGTCTCTGCAGTGTCGTGCTCCTCTTGGCAGGCCTTTGCAATCCCAATTATCCCTGGAGCTGTGGGCTTTCTGGTTCTCCGGACCCTAACCCTAACCCTAACCCTAGAAGTTGCCGACCGCGGTTTCCGGCCACGGCCCCCCCTGGGTTCTGGCTAGGAAAGCAGGGGAAGGAGCCATGTCGGTGCAGTGTCGTGCTCCTCTTGGCAGGCCTTTGCAATCCCAATTATCCCTGGAGCTGTGGGCTTTCTGGTTCTCCGGACCCTAACCCTAACCCTAACCCTAGAAGTTGCCGACCGCGGTTTCCGGCCACGGCCCCCCCCGGGTTCTGGCTAGGAAAGCACGGGAAGGAGCCATGTCTGTGCATTATCGTGCTCCTCTTGGCAGGCCTTTGCAATCCCAATTATCCCTGGAGCTGTGGGCTTTCTGGTTCTCCGGACCCTAACCCTAACCCTAACCCTAGAAGTTGCCGACCGCGGTTTCCGGCCACGGCCCCCCCTGGGTTCTGGCTAGGAAAGCTGGGGAAGGAGCCATGTCTGTGCAGTGTCGTGCTCCTCTTGGCAGGCCTTTGCAATCCCAATTATCCCTGGAGCTGTGGGCTTTCTGGTTCTCCGGACCCTAACCCTAACCCTAACCCTAGAAGTTGCCGACCGCGGTTTCCGGCCACGGCCCCCCCCGGGTTCTGGCTAGGAAAGCTGGGGAAGGAGCCATGTCGGTGCAGTGTCGTGCTCCTCTTGGCAGGCCTTTGCAATCCCAATTATCCCTGGAGCTGTGGGCTTTCTGGTTCTCCGGACCCTAACCCTAACCCTAACCCTAGAAGTTGCCGACCGCGGTTTCCGGCCACGGCCCCCCCTGGGTTCTGGCTAGGAAAGCTGGGGAAGGAGCCATGTCGGTGCAGTGTCGTGCTCCTCTTGGCAGGCCTTTGCAATCCCAATTATCCCTGGAGCTGTGGGCTTTCTGGTTCTCCGGACCCTAACCCTAACCCTAACCCTAGAAGTTGCCGACCGCGGTTTCCGGCCACGGCCCTCCCCGGGTTCTGGCTAGGAAAGCAGGGGAAGGAGCCATGTCTGTGCAGTGTCGTGCTCCTCTTGGCAGGCCTTTGCAATCCCAATTATCCCTGGAGCTGTGGGCTTTCTGGTTCTCCGGACCCTAACCCTAACCCTAACCCTAGAAGTTGCCGACCGCGGTTTCCGGCCACGGCCCCCCCTGGGTTCTGGCTAGGAAAGCTGGGGAAGGAGCCATGTCGGTGCAGTGTCGTGCTCCTCTTGGCAGGCCTTTGCAATCCCAATTATCCCTGGAGCTGTGGGCTTTCTGGTTCTCCGGACCCTAACCCTAACCCTAACCCTAGAAGTTGCCGACCGCGATTTCCGGCCACGGCCCCCCCCGGGTTCTGGCTAGGAAAGCAGGGGAAGGAGCCATGTCTGTGCAGTGTCGTGCTCCTCTTGGCAGGCCTTTGCAATCCCAATTATCCCTGGAGCTGTGGGCTTTCTGGTTCTCCGGACCCTAACCCTAACCCTAACCCTAGAAGTTGCCGACCGCGGTTTCCGGCCACGGCCCCCCCTGGGTTCTGGCTAGGAAAGCAGGGGAAGGAGCCATGTCTGTGCAGTGTCGTGCTCCTCTTGGCAGGCCTTTGCAATCCCAATTATCCCTGGAGCTGTGGGCTTTCTGGTTCTCCGGACCCTAACCCTAACCCTAACCCTAGAAGTTGCCGACCGCGGTTTCCGGCCACGGCCCCCCCTGGGTTCTGGCTAGGAAAGCTGGGGAAGGAGCCATGTCGGTGCAGTGTCGTGCTCCTCTTGGCAGGCCTTTGCAATCCCAATTATCCCTGGAGCTGTGGGCTTTCTGGTTCTCCGGACCCTAACCCTAACCCTAACCCTAGAAGTTGCCGACCGCGGTTTCCGGCCACGGCCCCCCCCGGGTTCTGGCTAGGAAAGCAGGGGAAGGAGCCATGTCTGTGCAGTGTCGTGCTCCTCTTGGCAGGCCTTTGCAATCCCAATTATCCCTGGAGCTGTGGGCTTTCTGGTTCTCCGGACCCTAACCCTAACCCTAACCCTAGAAGTTGCCGACCGCGGTTTCCGGCCACGGCCCCCCCTGGTTTCTGGCTAGGAAAGCTGGGGAAGGAGCCATGTCGGTGCAGTGTCGTGCTCCTCTTGGCAGGCCTTTGCAATCCCAATTATCCCTGGAGCTGTGGGCTTTCTGGTTCTCCGGACCCTAACCCTAACCCTAACCCTAGAAGTTGCCGACCGCGGTTTCCGGCCACGGCCCCCGCTGGGTTCTGGCTAGGAAAGCAGGGGAAGGAGCCATGTCTGTGCAGTGTCGTGCTCCTCTTGGCAGGCCTTTGCAATCCCAATTATCCCTGGAGCTGTGGGCTTTCTGGTTCTCCGGACCCTAACCCTAACCCTAACCCTAGAAGTTGCCGACCGCGGTTTCCGGCCACGGCCCCCCCCGGAATCTGGCTAGGAAAGCTGGGGAAGGAGCCATGTCGGTGCAGTGTCGTGCTCCTCTTGGCAGGCCTTTGCAATCCCAATTATCCCTGGAGCTGTGGGCTTTCTGGTTCTCCGGACCCTAACCCTAACCCTAACCCTAGAAGTTGCCGACCGCGGTTTCCGGCCACGGCCCCCCCTGGGTTCTGGCTAGGAAAGCAGGGGAAGGAGCCATGTCTGTGCAGTGTCGTGCTCCTCTTGGCAGGCCTTTGCAATCCCAATTATCCCTGGAGCTGTGGGCTTTCTGGTTCTCCGGACCCTAACCCTAACCCTAACCCTAGAAGTTGCCGACCGCGGTTTCCGGCCACGGCCCCCCCCGGGTTCTGGCTAGGAAAGCTGGGGAAGGAGCCATGTCGGTGCAGTGTCGTGCTCCTCTTGGCAGGCCTTTGCAATCCCAATTATCCCTGGAGCTGTGGGCTTTCTGGTTCTCCGGACCCTAACCCTAACCCTAACCCTAGAAGTTGCCGACCGCGGTTTCCGGCCACGGCCCCCCCCGGGTTCTGGCTAGGAAAGCTGGGGAAGGAGCCATGTCGGTGCAGTGTCGTGCTCCTCTTGGCAGGCCTTTGCAATCCCAATTATCCCTGGAGCTGTGGGCTTTCTGGTTCTCCGGACCCTAACCCTAACCCTAACCCTAGAAGTTGCCGACCGCGATTTCCGGCCACGCCCCCCCCCGGGTTCTGGCTAGGAAAGCAGGGGAAGGAGCCATGTCTGTGCAGTGTCGTGCTCCTCTTGGCAGGCCTTTGCAATCCCAATTATCCCTGGAGCTGTGGGCTTTCTGGTTCTCCGGACCCTAACCCTAACCCTAACCCTAGAAGTTGCCGACCGAAGTTTCCGGCCACGGCCCCCCCTGGGTTCTGGCTAGGAAAGCTGGGGAAGGAGCCATGTCGGTGCAGTGTCGTGCTCCTCTTGGCAGGCCTTTGCAATCCCAATTATCCCTGGAGCTGTGGGCTTTCTGGTTCTCCGGACCCTAACCCTAACCCTAACCCTAGAAGTTGCCGACCGCGGTTTCCGGCCACGGCCCCCCCCGGGTTCTGGCTAGGAAAGCAGGGGAAGGAGCCATGTCTGTGCAGTGTCGTGCTCCTCTTGGCAGGCCTTTGCAATCCCAATTATCCCTGGAGCTGTGGGCTTTCTGGTTCTCCGGACCCTAACCCTAACCCTAACCCTAGAAGTTGCCGACCGCGGTTTCCGGCCACGGCCCCCCCTGGGTTCTGGCTAGGAAAGCTGGGGAAGGAGCCATGTCGGTGCAGTGTCGTGCTCCTCTTGGCAGGCCTTTGCAATCCCAATTATCCCTGGAGCTGTGGGCTTTCTGGTTCTCCGGACCCTAACCCTAACCCTAACCCTAGAAGTTGCCGACCGCGGTTTCCGGCCACGGCCCCCCCTGGGTTCTGGCTAGGAAAGCAGGGGAAGGAGCCATGTCTGTGCAGTGTCGTGCTCCTCTTGGCAGGCCTTTGCAATCCCAATTATCCCTGGAGCTGTGGGCTTTCTGGTTCTCCGGACCCTAACCCTAACCCTAACCCTAGAAGTTGCCGACCGCGGTTTCCGGCCACGGCCCCCCCCGGGTTCTGGCTAGGAAAGCAGGGGAAGGAGCCATGTCTGTGCAGTGTCGTGCTCCTCTTGGCAGGCCTTTGCAATCCCAATTATCCCTGGAGCTGTGGGCTTTCTGGTTCTCCGGACCCTAACCCTAACCCTAACCCTAGAAGTTGCCGACTGCGGTTTCCGGCCACGGCCCCCCCTGGGTTCTGGCTAGGAAAGCTGGGGAAGGAGCCATGTCAGTGCAGTGTCGTGCTCCTCTTGGCAGGCCTTTGCAATCCCAATTATCCCTGGAGCTGTGGGCTTTCTGGTTCTCCGGACCCTAACCCTAACCCTAACCCTAGAAGTTGCCGACCGCGATTTCCGGCCACGGCCCCCCCCGGGTTCTGGCTAGGAAAGCAGGGGAAGGAGCCATGTCTGTGCAGTGTCGTGCTCCTCTTGGCAGGCCTTTGCAATCCCAATTATCCCTGGAGCTGTGGGCTTTCTGGTTCTCCGGACCCTAACCCTAACCCTAACCCTAGAAGTTGCCGACCGCGGTTTCCGGCCACGGCCCCCCCTGGGTTCTGGCTAGGAAAGCTGGGGAAGGAGCCATGTCGGTGCAGTGTCGTGCTCCTCTTGGCAGGCCTTTGCAATCCCAATTATCCCTGGAGCTGTGGGCTTTCTGGTTCTCCGGACCCTAACCCTAACCCTAACCCTAGAAGTTGCCGACCGCGGTTTCCGGCCACGGCCCCCCCCGGGTTCTGGCTAGGAAAGCAGGGGAAGGAGCCATGTCTGTGCAGTGTCGTGCTCCTCTTGGCAGGCCTTTGCAATCCCAATTATCCCTGGAGCTGTGGGCTTTCTGGTTCTCCGGACCCTAACCCTAACCCTAACCCTAGAAGTTGCCGACCGCGGTTTCCGGCCACGGCCCCCCCTGGGTTCTGGCTAGGAAAGCTGGGGAAGGAGCCATGTCTGTGCAGTGTCGTGCTCCTCTTGGCAGGCCTTTGCAATCCCAATTATCCCTGGAGCTGTGGGCTTTCTGGTTCTCCGGACCCTAACCCTAACCCTAGAAGTTGCCGACCGCGGTTTCCGGCCACGGCCCCCCCCGGGTTCTGGCTAGGAAAGCAGGGGAAGGAGCCATGTCTGTGCAGTGTCGTGCTCCTCTTGGCAGGCCTTTGCAATCCCAATTATCCCTGGAGCTGTGGGCTTTCTGGTTCTCCGGACCCTAACCCTAACCCTAACCCTAGAAGTTGCCGACCGCGGTTTCCGGCCACGGCCCCCCCTGGGTTCTGGCTAGGAAAGCTGGGGAAGGAGCCATGTCGGTGCAGTGTCGTGCTCCTCTTGGCAGGCCTTTGCAATCCCAATTATCCCTGGAGCTGTGGGCTTTCTGGTTCTGCGGACCCTAACCCTAACCCTAACCCTAGAAGTTGCCGACCGCGGTTTCCGGCCACGGCCCCCGCTGGGTTCTGGCTAGGAAAGCAAGGGAAGGAGCCATGTCGGTGCAGTGTCGTGCTCCTCTTGGCAGGCCTTTGCAATCCCAATTATCCCTGGAGCTGTGGGCTTTCTGGTTCTCCGGACCCTAACCCTAACCCTAACCCTAGAAGTTGCCGACCGCGGTTTCCGGCCACGGCCCCCCCTGGGTTCTGGCTAGGAAAGCAGGGGAAGGAGCCATGTCTGTGCAGTGTCGTGCTCCTCTTGGCAGGCCTTTGCAATCCCAATTATCCCTGGAGCTGTGGGCTTTCTGGTTCTCCGGACCCTAACCCTAACCCTAACCCTAGAAGTTGCCGACCGCGGTTTCCGGCCACGGCCCCCCCCGGGTTCTGGCTAGGAAAGCAGGGGAAGGAGCCATGTCGGTGCAGTGTCGTGCTCCTCTTGGCAGGCCTTTGCAATCCCAATTATCCCTGGAGCTGTGGGCTTTCTGGTTCTCCGGACCCTAACCCTAACCCTAACCCTAGAAGTTGCCGACCGCGGTTTCCGGCCACGGCCCCCCCCGGGTTCTGGCTAGGAAAGCTGGGGAAGGAGCCATGTCGGTGCAGTGTCGTGCTCCTCTTGGCAGGCCTTTGCAATCCCAATTATCCCTGGAGCTGTGGGCTTTCTGGTTCTCCGGACCCTAACCCTAACCCTAACCCTAGAAGTTGCCGACCGCGGTTTCCGGCCACGGCCCCCCCTGGGTTCTGGCTAGGAAAGCAGGGGAAGGAGCCATGTCGGTGCAGTGTCGTGCTCCTCTTGGCAGGCCTTTGCAATCCCAATTATCCCTGGAGCTGTGGGCTTTCTGGTTCTCCGGACCCTAACCCTAACCCTAACCCTAGAAGTTGCCGACCGCGGTTTCCGGCCACGGCCCCCCCCGGGTTCTGGCTAGGAAAGCAGGGGAAGGAGCCATGTCTGTGCAGTGTCGTGCTCCTCTTGGCAGGCCTTTGCAATCCCAATTATCCCTGGAGCTGTGGGCTTTCTGGTTCTCCGGACCCTAACCCTAACCCTAACCCTAGAAGTTGCCTACCGAAGTTTCCGGCCACGGCCCCCCCTGGGTTCTGGCTAGGAAAGCTGGGGAAGGAGCCATGTCTGTGCAGTGTCGTGCTCCTCTTGGCAGGCCTTTGCAATCCCAATTATCCCTGGAGCTGTGGGCTTTCTGGTTCTCCGGACCCTAACCCTAACCCTAACCCTAGAAGTTGCCGACCGCGGTTTCCGGCCACGGCCCCCCCCGGGTTCTGGCTAGGAAAGCACGGGAAGGAGCCATGTCTGTGCATTATCGTGCTCCTCTTGGCAGGCCTTTGCAATCCCAATTATCCCTGGAGCTGTGGGCTTTCTGGTTCTCCGGACCCTAACCCTAACCCTAACCCTAGAAGTTGCCGACCGCGGTTTCCGGCCACGGCCCCCCCCGGGTTCTGGCTAGGAAAGCTGGGGAAGGAGCCATGTCTGTGCATTATCGTGCTCCTCTTGGCAGGCCTTTGCAATCCCAATTATCCCTGGAGCTGTGGGCTTTCTGGTTCTCCGGACCCTAACCCTAACCCTAACCCTAGAAGTTGCCGACCGCGGTTTCCGGCCACGGCCCCCCCTGGGTTCTGGCTAGGAAAGCTGGGGAAGGAGCCATGTCGGTGCAGTGTCGTGCTCCTCTTGGCAGGCCTTTGCAATCCCAATTATCCCTGGAGCTGTGGGCTTTCTGGTTCTCCGGACCCTAACCCTAACCCTAACCCTAGAAGTTGCCGACCGCGGTTTCCGGCCACGGCCCCCCCTGGGTTCTGGCTAGGAAAGCAGGGGAAGGAGCCATGTCTGTGCAGTGTCGTGCTCCTCTTGGCAGGCCTTTGCAATCCCAATTATCCCTGGAGCTGTGGGCTTTCTGGTTCTCCGGACCCTAACCCTAACCCTAACCCTAGAAGTTGCCGACCGCGGTTTCCGGCCACGGCCCCCCCCGGGTTCTGGCTAGGAAAGCAGGGGAAGGAGCCATGTCGGTGCAGTGTCGTGCTCCTCTTGGCAGGCCTTTGCAATCCCAATTATCCCTGGAGCTGTGGGCTTTCTGGTTCTCCGGACCCTAACCCTAACCCTAACCCTAGAAGTTGCCGACCGCGGTTTCCGGCCACGGCCCCCCCCGGGTTCTGGCTAGGAAAGCTGGGGAAGGAGCCATGTCGGTGCAGTGTCGTGCTCCTCTTGGCAGGCCTTTGCAATCCCAATTATCCCTGGAGCTGTGGGCTTTCTGGTTCTCCGGACCCTAACCCTAACCCTAACCCTAGAAGTTGCCGACCGCGATTTCCGGCCACGGCCCCCCCCGGGTTCTGGCTAGGAAAGCAGGGGAAGGAGCCATGTCTGTGCAGTGTCGTGCTCCTCTTGGCAGGCCTTTGCAATCCCAATTATCCCTGGAGCTGTGGGCTTTCTGGTTCTCCGGACCCTAACCCTAACCCTAACCCTAGAAGTTGCCGACCGAAGTTTCCGGCCACGGCCCCCCCTGGTTTCTGGCTAGGAAAGCTGGGGAAGGAGCCATGTCTGTGCAGTGTCGTGCTCCTCTTGGCAGGCCTTTGCAATCCCAATTATCCCTGGAGCTGTGGGCTTTCTGGTTCTCCGGACCCTAACCCTAACCCTAACCCTAGAAGTTGCCGACCGCGGTTTCCGGCCACGGCCCCCCCCGGGTTCTGGCTAGGAAAGCAGGGGAAGGAGCCATGTCTGTGCAGTGTCGTGCTCCTCTTGGCAGGCCTTTGCAATCCCAATTATCCCTGGAGCTGTGGGCTTTCTGGTTCTCCGGACCCTAACCCTAACCCTAACCCTAGAAGTTGCCGACCGCGGTTTCCGGCCACGGCCCCCCCTGGGTTCTGGCTAGGAAAGCTGGGGAAGGAGCCATGTCGGTGCAGTGTCGTGCTCCTCTTGGCAGGCCTTTGCAATCCCAATTATCCCTGGAGCTGTGGGCTTTCTGGTTCTCCGGACCCTAACCCTAACCCTAACCCTAGAAGTTGCCGACCGCGGTTTCCGGCCACGGCCCCCCCCGGGTTCTGGCTAGGAAAGCTGGGGAAGGAGCCATGTCGGTGCAGTGTCGTGCTCCTCTTGGCAGGCCTTTGCAATCCCAATTATCCCTGGAGCTGTGGGCTTTCTGGTTCTCCGGACCCTAACCCTAACCCTAACCCTAGAAGTTGCCGACCGCGATTTCCGGCCACGGCCCCCCCCGGGTTCTGGCTAGGAAAGCAGGGGAAGGAGCCATGTCTGTGCAGTGTCGTGCTCCTCTTGGCAGGCCTTTGCAATCCCAATTATCCCTGGAGCTGTGGGCTTTCTGGTTCTCCGGACCCTAACCCTAACCCTAACCCTAGAAGTTGCCGACCGAAGTTTCCGGCCACGGCCCCCGCTGGGTTCTGGCTAGGAAAGCTGGGGAAGGAGCCATGTCGGTGCAGTGTCGTGCTCCTCTTGGCAGGCCTTTGCAATCCCAATTATCCCTGGAGCTGTGGGCTTTCTGGTTCTCCGGACCCTAACCCTAACCCTAACCCTAGAAGTTGCCGACCGCGGTTTCCGGCCACGGCCCCCCCCGGGTTCTGGCTAGGAAAGCACGGGAAGGAGCCATGTCTGTGCATTATCGTGCTCCTCTTGGCAGGCCTTTGCAATCCCAATTATCCCTGGAGCTGTGGGCTTTCTGGTTCTCCGGACCCTAACCCTAACCCTAACCCTAGAAGTTGCCGACCGCGGTTTCCGGCCACGGCCCCCCCTGGGTTCTGGCTAGGAAAGCTGGGGAAGGAGCCATGTCGGTGCAGTGTCGTGCTCCTCTTGGCAGGCCTTTGCAATTCCAATTATCCCTGGAGCTGTGGGCTTTCTGGTTCTCCGGACCCTAACCCTAACCCTAGAAGTTGCCGACCGCGGTTTCCGGCCACGGCCCCCCCTGGGTTCTGGCTAGGAAAGCAGGGGAAGGAGCCATGTCTGTGCAGTGTCGTGCTCCTCTTGGCAGGCCTTTGCAATCCCAATTATCCCTGGAGCTGTGGGCTTTCTGGTTCTCCGGACCCTAACCCTAACCCTAACCCTAGAAGTTGCCGACCGCGGTTTCCGGCCACGGCCCCCCCTGGTTTCTGGCTAGGAAAGCTGGGGAAGGAGCCATGTCGGTGCAGTGTCGTGCTCCTCTTGGCAGGCCTTTGCAATCCCAATTATCCCTGGAGCTGTGGGCTTTCTGGTTCTCCGGACCCTAACCCTAACCCTAACCCTAGAAGTTGCCGACCGCAGTTTCCGGCCACGGCCCCCCCTGGGTTCTGGCTAGGAAAGCAGGGGAAGGAGCCATGTCGGTGCAGTGTCGTGCTCCTCTTGGCAGGCCTTTGCAATCCCAATTATCCCTGGAGCTGTGGGCTTTCTGGTTCTCCGGACCCTAACCCTAACCCTAACCCTAGAAGTTGCCGACCGCGGTTTCCGGCCACGGCCCCCCCTGGGTTCTGGCTAGGAAAGCAGGGGAAGGAGCCATGTCTGTGCAGTGTCGTGCTCCTCTTGGCAGGCCTTTGCAATCCCAATTATCCCTGGAGCTGTGGGCTTTCTGGTTCTCCGGACCCTAACCCTAACCCTAACCCTACAAGTTGCCGACCGCGGTTTCCGGCCACGGCCCCCCCTGGGTTCTGGCTAGGAAAGCTGGGGAAGGAGCCATGTCGGTGCAGTGTCGTGCTCCTCTTGGCAGGCCTTTGCAATCCCAATTATCCCTGGAGCTGTGGGCTTTCTGGTTCTCCGGACCCTAACCCTAACCCTAACCCTAGAAGTTGCCGACCGCGGTTTCCGGCCACGGCCCCCCCCGGGACCTGGCTAGGAAAGCAGGGGAAGGAGCCATGTCGGTGCAGTGTCGTGCTCCTCTTGGCAGGCCTTTGCAATCCCAATTATCCCTGGAGCTGTGGGCTTTCTGGTTCTCCGGACCCTAACCCTAACCCTAACCCTAGAAGTTGCCGACCGCGGTTTCCGGCCACGGCCCCCCCTGGGTTCTGGCTAGGAAAGCAGGGGAAGGAGCCATGTCTGTGCAGTGTCGTGCTCCTCTTGGCAGGCCTTTGCAATCCCAATTATCCCTGGAGCTGTGGGCTTTCTGGTTCTCCGGACCCTAACCCTAACCCTAACCCTAGAAGTTGCCGACCGCGGTTTCCGGCCACGGCCCCCCCCGGGTTCTGGCTAGGAAAGCAGGGGAAGGAGCCATGTCGGTGCAGTGTCGTGCTCCTCTTGGCAGGCCTTTGCAATCCCAATTATCCCTGGAGCTGTGGGCTTTCTGGTTCTCCGGACCCTAACCCTAACCCTAACCCTAGAAGTTGCCGACCGCGGTTTCCGGCCACGGCCCCCCCCGGGTTCTGGCTAGGAAAGCTGGGGAAGGAGCCATGTCGGTGCAGTGTCGTGCTCCTCTTGGCAGGCCTTTGCAATCCCAATTATCCCTGGAGCTGTGGGCTTTCTGGTTCTCCGGACCCTAACCCTAACCCTAACCCTAGAAGTTGCCGACCGCGGTTTCCGGCCACGGCCCCCCCTGGGTTCTGGCTAGGAAAGCTGGGGAAGGAGCCATGTCGGTGCAGTGTCGTGCTCCTCTTGGCAGGCCTTTGCAATCCCAATTATCCCTGGAGCTGTGGGCTTTCTGGTTCTCCGGACCCTAACCCTAACCCTAACCCTAGAAGTTGCCGACCGCGGTTTCCGGCCACGGCCCCCCCCGGGTTCTGGCTAGGAAAGCTGGGGAAGGAGCCATGTCGGTGCAGTGTCGTGCTCCTCTTGGCAGGCCTTTGCAATCCCAATTATCCCTGGAGCTGTGGGCTTTCTGGTTCTCCGGACCCTAACCCTAACCCTAACCCTAGAAGTTGCCGACCGCGATTTCCGGCCACGGCCCCCCCCGGGTTCTGGCTAGGAAAGCAGGGGAAGGAGCCATGTCTGTGCAGTGTCGTGCTCCTCTTGGCAGGCCTTTGCAATCCCAATTATCCCTGGAGCTGTGGGCTTTCTGGTTCTCCGGACCCTAACCCTAACCCTAACCCTAGAAGTTGCCGACCGAAGTTTCCGGCCACGGCCCCCGCTGGGTTCTGGCTAGGAAAGCTGGGGAAGGAGCCATGTCGGTGCAGTGTCGTGCTCCTCTTGGCAGGCCTTTGCAATCCCAATTATCCCTGGAGCTGTGGGCTTTCTGGTTCTCCGGACCCTAACCCTAACCCTAACCCTAGAAGTTGCCGACCGCGGTTTCCGGCCACGGCCCCCCCCGGGTTCTGGCTAGGAAAGCAGGGGAAGGAGCCATGTCTGTGCATTATCGTGCTCCTCTTGGCAGGCCTTTGCAATCCCAATTATCCCTGGAGCTGTGGGCTTTCTGGTTCTCCGGACCCTAACCCTAACCCTAACCCTAGAAGTTGCCGACCGCGGTTTCCGGCCACGGCCCCCCCCGGGTTCTGGCTAGGAAAGCTTGGGAAGGAGCCATGTCTGTGCATTATCGTGCTCCTCTTGGCAGGCCTTTGTAATCCCAATTATCCCTGGAGCTGTGGGCTTTCTGGTTCTCCGGACCCTAACCCTAACCCTAACCCTAGAAGTTGCCGACCGCGGTTTCCGCCCACGGCCCCCCCTGGGTTCTGGCTAGGAAAGCAGGGGAAGGAGCCATGTCTGTGCAGTGTCGTGCTCCTCTTGGCAGGCCTTTGCAATCCCAATTATCCCTGGAGCTGTGGGCTTTCTGGTTCTCCGGACCCTAACCCTAACCCTAACCCTAGAAGTTGCCGACCGCGGTTTCCGGCCACGGCCCCCCCCGGGATCTGGCTAGGAAAGCTGGGGAAGGAGCCATGTCGGTGCAGTGTCGTGCTCCTCTTGGCAGGCCTTTGCAATCCCAATTATCCCTGGAGCTGTGGGCTTTCTGGTTCTCCGGACCCTAACCCTAACCCTAACCCTAGAAGTTGCCGACCGCAGTTTCCGGCCACGGCCCCCCCTGGGTTCTGGCTAGGAAAGCAGGGGAAGGAGCCATGTCGGTGCAGTGTCGTGCTCCTCTTGGCAGGCCTTTGCAATCCCAATTATCCCTGGAGCTGTGGGCTTTCTGGTTCTCCGGACCCTAACCCTAACCCTAACCCTAGAAGTTGCCGACCGCGGTTTCCGGCCACGGCCCCCCCTGGGTTCTGGCTAGGAAAGCAGGGGAAGGAGCCATGTCTGTGCAGTGTCGTGCTCCTCTTGGCAGGCCTTTGCAATCCCAATTATCCCTGGAGCTGTGGGCTTTCTGGTTCTCCGGACCCTAACCCTAACCCTAACCCTACAAGTTGCCGACCGCGGTTTCCGGCCACGGCCCCCCCTGGGTTCTGGCTAGGAAAGCTGGGGAAGGAGCCATGTCGGTGCAGTGTCGTGCTCCTCTTGGCAGGCCTTTGCAATCCCAATTATCCCTGGAGCTGTGGGCTTTCTGGTTCTCCGGACCCTAACCCTAACCCTAACCCTAGAAGTTGCCGACCGCGGTTTCCGGCCACGGCCCCCCCCGGGTTCTGGCTAGGAAAGCACGGGAAGGAGCCATGTCTGTGCATTATCGTGCTCCTCTTGGCAGGCCTTTGCAATCCCAATTATCCCTGGAGCTGTGGGCTTTCTGGTTCTCCGGACCCTAACCCTAACCCTAACCCTAGAAGTTGCCGACCGCGGTTTCCGGCCACGGCCCCCCCTGGGTTCTGGCTAGGAAAGCAGGGGAAGGAGCCATGTCTGTGCAGTGTCGTGCTCCTCTTGGCAGGCCTTTGCAATCCCAATTATCCCTGGAGCTGTGGGCTTTCTGGTTCTCCGGACCCTAACCCTAACCCTAACCCTAGAAGTTGCCGACCGCGGTTTCCGGCCACGGCCCCCCCCGGGTTCTGGCTAGGAAAGCAGGGGAAGGAGCCATGTCTGTGCAGTGTCGTGCTCCTCTTGGCAGGCCTTTGCAATCCCAATTATCCCTGGAGCTGTGGGCTTTCTGGTTCTCCGGACCCTAACCCTAACCCTAACCCTAGAAGTTGCCGACCGCGATTTCCGGCCACGGCCCCCCCCGGGTTCTGGCTAGGAAAGCAGGGGAAGGAGCCATGTCTGTGCAGTGTCGTGCTCCTCTTGGCAGGCCTTTGCAATCCCAATTATCCCTGGAGCTGTGGGCTTTCTGGTTCTCCGGACCCTAACCCTAACCCTAACCCTAGAAGTTGCCGACCGAAGTTTCCGGCCACGGCCCCCCCTGGGTTCTGGCTAGGAAAGCTGGGGAAGGAGCCATGTCGGTGCAGAGTCGTGCTCCTCTTGGCAGGCCTTTGCAATCCCAATTATCCCTGGAGCTGTGGGCTTTCTGGTTCTCCGGACCCTAACCCTAACCCTAACCCTAGAAGTTGCCGACCGCGGTTTCCGGCCACGGCCCCCCCCGGGTTCTGGCTAGGAAAGCAGGGGAAGGAGCCATGTCTGTGCAGTGTCGTGCTCCTCTTGGCAGGCCTTTGCAATCCCAATTATCCCTGGAGCTGTGGGCTTTCTGGTTCTCCGGACCCTAACCCTAACCCTAACCCTAGAAGTTGCCGACCGCGGTTTCCGGCCACGGCCCCCCCTGGGTTCTGGCTAGGAAAGCTGGGGAAGGAGCCATGTCGGTGCAGTGTCGTGCTCCTCTTGGCAGGCCTTTGCAATCCCAATTATCCCTGGAGCTGTGGGCTTTCTGGTTCTCCGGACCCTAACCCTAACCCTAACCCTAGAAGTTGCCGACCGCGGTTTCCGGCCACGGCCCCCCCCGGGTTCTGGCTAGGAAAGCACGGGAAGGAGCCATGTCTGTGCATTATCGTGCTCCTCTTGGCAGGCCTTTGCAATCCCAATTATCCCTGGAGCTGTGGGCTTTCTGGTTCTCCGGACCCTAACCCTAACCCTAACCCTAGAAGTTGCCGACCGCGGTTTCCGGCCACGGCCCCCCCCGGGTTCTGGCTAGGAAAGCAGGGGAAGGAGCCATGTCGGTGCAGTGTCGTGCTCCTCTTGGCAGGCCTTTGCAATCCCAATTATCCCTGGAGCTGTGGGCTTTCTGGTTCTCCGGACCCTAACCCTAACCCTAACCCTAGAAGTTGCCGACCGCGGTTTCCGGCCACGGCCCCCCCCGGGTTCTGGCTAGGAAAGCTGGGGAAGGAGCCATGTCGGTGCAGTGTCGTGCTCCTCTTGGCAGGCCTTTGTAATCCCAATTATCCCTGGAGCTGTGGGCTTTCTGGTTCTCCGGACCCTAACCCTAACCCTAACCCTAGAAGTTGCCGACCGCGGTTTCCGGCCACGGCCCCCCCTGGGTTCTGGCTAGGAAAGCAGGGGAAGGAGCCATGTCTGTGCAGTGTCGTGCTCCTCTTGGCAGGCCTTTGCAATCCCAATTATCCCTGGAGCTGTGGGCTTTCTGGTTCTCCGGACCCTAACCCTAACCCTAACCCTAGAAGTTGCCGACCGCGGTTTCCGGCCACGGCCCCCCCCGGGTTCTGGCTAGGAAAGCTGGGGAAGGAGCCATGTCGGTGCAGTGTCGTGCTCCTCTTGGCAGGCCTTTGCAATCCCAATTATCCCTGGAGCTGTGGGCTTTCTGGTTCTCCGGACCCTAACCCTAACCCTAACCCTAGAAGTTGCCGACCGTGGTTTCCGGCCACGGCCCCCCCTGGGTTCTGGCTAGGAAAGCAGGGGAAGGAGCCATGTCTGTGCAGTGTCGTGCTCCTCTTGGCAGGCCTTTGCAATCCCAATTATCCCTGGAGCTGTGGGCTTTCTGGTTCTCCGGACCCTAACCCTAACCCTAACCCTAGAAGTTGCCGACCGCAGTTTCCGGCCACGGCCCCCCCCTTGGGTTCTGGCTAGGAAAGCTGGGGAAGGAGCCATGTCGGTGCAGTGTCGTGCTCCTCTTGGCAGGCCTTTGCAATCCCAATTATCCCTGGAGCTGTGGGCTTTCTGGTTCTCCGGACCCTAACCCTAACCCTAACCCTAGAAGTTGCCGACCGCGGTTTCCGGCCACGGCCCCCCCCGGGTTCTGGCTAGGAAAGCTGGGGAAGGAGCCATGTCTGTGCAGTGTCGTGCTCCTCTTGGCAGGCCTTTGCAATCCCAATTATCCCTGGAGCTGTGGGCTTTCTGGTTCTCCGGACCCTAACCCTAACCCTAACCCTAGAAGTTGCCGACCGCGGTTTCCGGCCACGGCCCCCCCCGGGTTCTGTCTAGGGAAGCACGGGAAGGAGCCATGTCTGTGCATTATCGTGCTCCTCTTGGCAGGCCTTTGCAATCCCAATTATCCCTGGAGCTGTGGGCTTTATGGTTCTCCGGACCATAACCCTAACCCTAACCCTAGAAGTTGCCGACCGCGGTTTCCGGCCACGGCCCCCCCTGGGTTCTGGCTAGGAAAGCAGGGGAAGGAGCCATGTCTGTGCAGTGTCGTGCTCCTCTTGGCAGGCCTTTGCAATCCCAATTATCCCTGGAGCTGTGGGCTTTCTGGTTCTCCGGACCCTAACCCTAACCCTAACCCTAGAAGTTGCCGACCGCGGTTTCCGGCCACGGCCCCCCCTGGGTTCTGGCTAGGAAAGCTGGGGAAGGAGCCATGTCGGTGCAGTGTCGTGCTCCTCTTGGCAGGCCTTTGCAATCCCAATTATCCCTGGAGCTGTGGGCTTTCTGGTTCTCCGGACCCTAACCCTAACCCTAACCCTAGAAGTTGCCGACCGCGGTTTCCGGCCACGGCCCCCCCGGGGTTCTGGCTAGGAAAGCAGGGGAAGGAGCCATGTCTGTGCAGTGTCGTGCTCCTCTTGGCAGGCCTTTGCAATCCCAATTATCCCTGGAGCTGTGGGCTTTCTGGTTCTCCGGACCCTAACCCTAACCCTAACCCTAGAAGTTGCCGACCGCGGTTTCCGGCCACGGCCCCCCCCTAGGTTCTGGCTAGGAAAGCAGGGGAAGGAGCCATGTCTGTGCAGTGTCGTGCTCCTCTTGGCAGGCCTTTGCAATCCCAATTATCCCTGGAGCTGTGGGCTTTCTGGTTCTCCGGACCCTAACCCTAACCCTAACCCTAGAAGTTGCCGACCGTGGTTTCCGGCCACGGCCCCCCCTGGGTTCTGGCTAGGAAAGCTGGGGAAGGAGCCATGTCGGTGCAGTGTCGTGCTCCTCTTGGCAGGCCTTTGCAATCCCAATTATCCCTGGAGCTGTGGGCTTTCTGGTTCTCCGGACCCTAACCCTAACCCTAACCCTAGAAGTTGCCGACCGCGGTTTCCGGCCACGGCCCCCCCTGGGTTCTGGCTAGGAAAGCAGGGGAAGGAGCCATGTCTGTGCAGTGTCGTGCTCCTCTTGGCAGGCCTTTGCAATCCCAATTATCCCTGGAGCTGTGGGCTTTCTGGTTCTCCGGACCCTAACCCTAACCCTAACCCTAGAAGTTGCCGACCGCGGTTTCCGGCCACGGCCCCCCCCGGGTTCTGGCTAGGAAAGCACGGGAAGGAGCCATGTCTGTGCATTATCGTGCTCCTCTTGGCAGGCCTTTGCAATCCCAATTATCCCTGGAGCTGTGGGCTTTCTGGTTCTCCGGACCCTAACCCTAACCCTAACCCTAGAAGTTGCCGACCGCGGTTTCCGGCCACGGCCCCCCCCGGGTTCTGGCTAGGGAAGCACGGGAAGGAGCCATGTCTGTGCATTATCGTGCTCCTCTTGGCAGGCCTTTGCAATCCCAATTATCCCTGGAGCTGTGGGCTTTCTGGTTCTCCGGACCATAACCCTAACCCTAACCCTAGAAGTTGCCGACCGCGGTTTCCGGCCACGGCCCCCCCTGGGTTCTGGCTAGGAAAGCAGGGGAAGGAGCCATGTCTGTGCAGTGTCGTGCTCCTCTTGGCAGGCCTTTGCAATCCCAATTATCCCTGGAGCTGTGGGCTTTCTGGTTCTCCGGACCCTAACCCTAACCCTAACCCTAGAAGTTGCCGACCGCGGTTTCCGGCCACGGCCCCCCCTGGGTTCTGGCTAGGAAAGCTGGGGAAGGAGCCATGTCGGTGCAGTGTCGTGCTCCTCTTGGCAGGCCTTTGCAATCCCAATTATCCCTGGAGCTGTGGGCTTTCTGGTTCTCCGGACCCTAACCCTAACCCTAACCCTAGAAGTTGCCGACCGCGGTTTCCGGCCACGGCCCCCCCCGGCGTTCTGGCTAGGAAAGCAGGGGAAGGAGCCATGTCTGTGCAGTGTCGTGCTCCTCTTGGCAGGCCTTTGCAATCCCAATTATCCCTGGAGCTGTGGGCTTTCTGGTTCTCCGGACCCTAACCCTAACCCTAACCCTAGAAGTTGCCGACCGCGGTTTCCGGCCACGGCCCCCCCCGGGTTCTGGCTAGGAAAGCAGGGGAAGGAGCCATGTCTGTGCAGTGTCGTGCTCCTCTTGGCAGGCCTTTGCAATCCCAATTATCCCTGGAGCTGTGGGCTTTCTGGTTCTCCGGACCCTAACCCTAACCCTAACCCTAGAAGTTGCCGACCGCGGTTTCCGGCCACGGCCCCCCCCGGGATCTGGCTAGGAAAGCTGGGGAAGGAGCCATGTCGGTGCAGTGTCGTGCTCCTCTTGGCAGGCCTTTGCAATCCCAATTATCCCTGGAGCTGTGGGCTTTCTGGTTCTCCGGACGCTAACCCTAACCCTAACCCTAGAAGTTGCCGGCCGCGGTTTCCGGCAACGGCCCCCCCCGGGTTCTGGCTAGGAAAGCAGGGGAAGGAGCCATGTCTGTGCAGTGTCGTGCTCCTCTTGGCAGGCCTTTGCAATCCCAATTATCCCTGGAGCTGTGGGCTTTCTGGTTCTCCGGACCCGAACCCTAACCCTAACCCTAGAAGTTGCCGACCGCGGTTTCTGGGCATGGCCCCCCCTGGGTTCTGGCTAGGAAAGCTGGGGAAGGAGCCATGTCGGTGCAGTGTCGTGCTCCTCTTGGCAGGCCTTTGCAATCCCAATTATCCCTGGAGCTGTGGGCTTTCTGGTTCTCCGGACCCTAACCCTAACCCTAACCCTAGAAGTTGCCGACCGCGATTTCCGGCCACGGCCCCCCCCGGGTTCTGGCTAGGAAAGCAGGGGAAGGAGCCATGTCTGTGCAGTGTCGTGCTCCTCTTGGCAGGCCTTTGCAATCTCAATTATCCCTGGAGCTGTGGGCTTTCTGGTTCTCCGGACCCTAACCCTAACCCTAACCCTAGAAGTTGCCGACCGCGGTTTCCGGCCACGGCCCCCCCTGGGTTCGGGCTAGGAAAGCTGGGGAAGGAGCCATGTTGGTGCAGTGTCGTGCTCCTCTTGGCAGGCCTTTGCAATCCCAATTATCCCTGGAGCTGTGGGCTTTCTGGTTCTCCGGACCCTAACCCTAACCCTAACCCTAACCCTAGAAGTTGCCGACCGCGGTTTTCGGCCACGGCCCCCCCCGGGTTCTGGCTAGGAAAGCTGGGGAAGGAGCCATGTCGGTGCAGTGTCGTGCTCCTCTTGGCAGGCCTTTGCAATCCCAATTATCCCTGGAGCTGTGGGCTTTCTGGTTCTCCGGACGCTAACCCTAACCCTAACCCTAGAAGTTGCCGGCCGCGGTTTCCGGCAACGGCCCCCCCCGGGTTCTGGCTAGGAAAGCAGGGGAAGGAGCCATGTCTGTGCAGTGTCGTGCTCCTCTTGGCAGGCCTTTGCAATCCCAATTATCCCTGGAGCTGTGGGCTTTCTGGTTCTCCGGACCCTAACCCTAACCCTAACCCTAGAAGTTGCCGACCGCGGTTTCTGGGCATGGCCCCCCCTGGGTTCTGGCTAGGAAAGCTGGGGAAGGAGCCATGTCGGTGCAGTGTCGTGCTCCTCTTGGCAGGCCTTTGCAATCCCAATTATCCCTGGAGCTGTGGGCTTTCTGGTTCTCCGGACCCTAACCCTAACCCTAACCCTAGAAGTTGCCGACCGCGATTTCCGGCCACGGCCCCCCCCGGGTTCTGGCTAGGAAAGCAGGGGAAGGAGCCATGTCTGTGCAGTGTCGTGCTCCTCTTGGCAGGCCTTTGCAATCTCAATTATCCCTGGAGCTGTGGGCTTTCTGGTTCTCCGGACCCTAACCCTAACCCTAACCCTAGAAGTTGCCGGCCGCGGTTTCCGGCCACGGCCCCCCCTGGGTTCTGGCTAGGAAAGCTGGGGAAGGAGCCATGTCTGTGCAGTGTCGTGCTCCTCTTGGCAGGCCTTTGCAATCCCAATTATCCCTGGAGCTGTGGGCTTTCTGGTTCTCCGGACCCTAACCCTAACCCTAACCCTAGAAGTTGCCGACCGCGGTTTCCGGCCACGGCCCCCCCCGGGTTCTGGCTAGGAAAGCAGGGGAAGGAGCCATGTCTGTGCAGTGTCGTGCTCCTCTTGGCAGGCCTTTGCAATCCCAATTATCCCTGGAGCTGTGGGCTTTCTGGTTCTCCAGACCCTAACCCTAACCCTAACCCTAGAAGTTGCCGACCGCGGTTTCCGGCCACGGCCCCCCCTGGGTTCTGGCTAGGAAAGCAGGGGAAGGAGCCATGTCTGTGCAGTGTCGTGCTCCTCTTGGCAGGCCTTTGCAATCCCAATTATCCCTGGAGCTGTGGGCTTTCTGGTTCTCCGGACCCTAACCCTAACCCTAACCCTAGAAGTTGCCGACCGCGGTTTCCGGCCACGGCCCCCCCTGGGTTCTGGCTAGGAAAGCTGGGGAAGGAGCCACGTCTGTGCAGTGTTGTGCTCCTCTTGGCAGGCCTTTGCAATCCCAATTATCCCTGGAGCTGTGGGCTTTCTGGTTCTCCGGACCCTAACCCTAACCCTAACCCTAACCCTAGAAGTTGCCGACCGCGGTTTCCGGCCACGGCCCCCCCTGGGTTCTGGCTAGGAAAGCTGGGGAAGGAGCCATGTCTGTGCAGTGTCGTGCTCCTCTTGGCAGGCCTTTGCAATCCCAATTATCCCTGGAGCTGTGGGCTTTCTGGTTCTCCGGACCCTAACCCTAACCCTAACCCTAGAAGTTGCCGACCGCGGTTTCCGGCCACGGCCCCCCCTGGGTTCTGGCTAGGAAAGCTGGGGAAGGAGCCATGTCTGTGCAGTGTCGTGCTCCTCTTGGCAGGCCTTTGCAATCCCAATTATCCCTGGAGCTGTGGGCTTTCTGGTTCTCCGGACCCTAACCCTAACCCTAACCCTAGAAGTTGCCGACCGCGGTTTCCGGCCACGGCCCTCCCTGGGTTCTGGCTAGGAAAGCAGGGGAAGGAGCCATGTCTGTGCAGTGTCGTGCTCCTCTTGGCAGGCCTTTGCAATCCCAATTATCCCTGGAGCTGTGGGCTTTCTGGTTCTCCGGACCCTAACCCTAACCCTAACCCTAGAAGTTGCCGACCGCGGTTTCCGGCCACGGCCCCCCCTGGGTTCTGGCTAGGAAAGCTGGGGAAGGAGCCATGTCTGTGCAGTGTCGTGCTCCTCTTGGCAGGCCTTTGCAATCCCAATTATCCCTGGAGCTGTGGGCTTTCTGGTTCTCCGGACCCTAACCCTAACCCTAACCCTAGAAGTTGCCGACCGCGGTTTCCGGCCACGGCCCCCCCTGGGTTCTGGCTAGGAAAGCTGGGGAAGGAGCCATGTCGGTGCAGTGTCGTGCTCCTCTTGGCAGGCCTTTGCAATCCCAATTATCCCTGGAGCTGTGGGCTTTCTGGTTCTCCGGACCCTAACCCTAACCCTAACCCTAGAAGTTGCCGACCGCGGTTTCCGCCCACGGCCCCCCCTGGGTTCTGGCTACGAAAGCTGGGGAAGGAGCCATGTCTGTGCAGTGTCGTGCTCCTCTTGGCAGGCCTTTGCAATCCCAATTATCCCTGGAGCTGTGGGCTTTCTGGTTCTCCGGACCCTAACCCTAACCCTAACCCTAGAAGTTGCCGACCGCGGTTTCCGGCCACGGCCCCCCCTGGGTTCTGGCTAGAAAAGCTGGGGAAGGAGCCATGTCGGTGCAGTGTCGTGCTCCTCTTGGCAGGCCTTTGCAATCCCAATTATCCCTGGAGCTGTGGGCTTTCTGGTTCTCCGGACCCTAACCCTAACCCTAACCCTAGAAGTTGCCGACCGCGGTTTCCGGCCACGGCCCCCCCTGGGTTCTGGCTAGGAAAGCTGGGGAAGGAGCCATGTCTGTGCAGTGTCGTGCTCCTCTTGGCAGGCCTTTGCAATCCCAATTATCCCTGGAGCTGTGGGCTTTCTGGTTCTCCGGACCCTAACCCTAACCCTAATCCTAACCCTAGAAGTTGCCGACTGCGGTTTCCGGCCACGGCCCCCCCTGGGTTCTGGCTAGGAAAGCTGGGGAAGGAGCCATGTCGGTGCAGTGTCGTGCTCCTCTTGGCAGGCCTTTGCAATCCCAATTATCCCTGGAGCTGTGGGCTTTCTGGTTCTCCGGACCCTAACCCTAACCCTAACCCTAGAAGTTGCCGACCGCGGTTTCCGCCCACGGCCCCCCCTGGGTTCTGGCTAGGAAAGCTGGGGAAGGAGCCATGTCGGTGCAGTGTCGTGCTCCTCTTGGCAGGCCTTTGCAATCCCAATTATCCCTGGAGCTGTGGGCTTTCTGGTTCTCCGGACCCTAACCCTAACCCTAGAAGTTGCCGACCGCAGTTTCCGGCCACGGCCCCCCCTGGGTTCTGGCTAGGAAAGCTGGGGATGGAGCCATGTCGGTGCAGTGTCGTGCTCCTCTTGGCAGGCCTTTGCAATCCCAATTATCCCTGGAGCTGTGGGCTTTCTGGTTCTCCGGACCCTAACCCTAACCCTAACCCTAGAAGTTGCCGACCGCGGTTTCCGGCCACGGCCCCCCCTGGGTTCTGGCTAGGAAAGCAGGGGAAGGAGCCATGTCTGTGCAGTGTCGTGCTCCTCTTGGCAGGCCTTTGCAATCCCAATTATCCCTGGAGCTGTGGGCTTTCTGGTTCTCCGGACCCTAACCCTAACCCTAACCCTAGAAGGTGCCGACCGCGGTTTCCGGCCACGGCCCCCCCTGGGTTCTGGCTAGGAAAGCTGGGGAAGGAGCCATGTCGGTGCAGTGTCGTGCTCCTCTTGGCAGGCCTTTGCAATCCCAATTCTCCCTGGAGCTGTGGGCTTTCTGGTTCTCCAGACCCTAACCCTAACCCTAACCCTAGAAGTTGCCGACCGCGGTTTCCGGCCACGGCCCCCCCTGGGTTCTGGCTAGGAAAGCTGGGGATGGAGCCATGTCGGTGCAGTGTCGTGCTCCTCTTGGCAGGCCTTTGCAATCCCAATTATCCCTGGAGCTGTGGGCTTTCTGGTTCTCCGGACCCTAACCCTAACCCTAACCCTAGAAGTTGCCGACCGCGGTTTCCGGCCACGGCCCCCCCTGGGTTCTGGCTAGGAAAGCAGGGGAAGGAGCCATGTCTGTGCAGTGTCGTGCTCCTCTTGGCAGGCCTTTGCAATCCCAATTATCCCTGGAGCTGTGGGCTTTCTGGTTCTCCGGACCCTAACCCTAACCCTAACCCTAGAAGGTGCCGACCGCGGTTTCCGGCCACGGCCCCCCCTGGGTTCTGGCTAGGAAAGCTGGGGAAGGAGCCATGTCTGTGCAGTGTCGTGCTCCTCTTGGCAGGCCTTTGCAATCCCAATTATCCCTGGAGCTGTGGGCTTTCTGGTTCTCCGGACCCTAACCCTAACCCTAACCCTAGAAGTTGCCGACCGCGGTTTCCGGCCACGGCCCCCCCTGGGTTCTGGCTAGGAAAGCAGGGGAAGGAGCCATGTCTGTGCAGTGTCGTGCTCCTCTTGGCAGGCCTTTGCAATCCCAATTATCCCTGGAGCTGTGGGCTTTCTGGTTCTCCGGACCCTAACCCTAACCCTAACCCTAGAAGTTGCCGACCGCGGTTTCCGGCCACGGCCCCCCCTGGGTTCTGGCTAGGAAAGCTGGGGAACTAGCCACGTCTGTGCAGTGTTGTGCTCCTCTTGGCAGGCCTTTGCAATCCCAATTATCCCTGGAGCTGTGGGCTTTCTGGTTCTCCGGACCCTAACCCTAACCCTAACCCTAACCCTAGAAGTTGCCGACCGCGGTTTCCGGCCACGGCCCCCCCTGGGTTCTGGCTAGGAAAGCTGGGGAAGGAGCCATGTCGGTGCAGTGTCGTGCTCCTCTTGGCAGGCCTTTGCAATCCCAATTATCCCTGGAGCTGTGGGCTTTCTGGTTCTCCGGACCCTAACCCTAACCCTAACCCTAGAAGTTGCCGACCGCGGTTTCCGGCCACGGCCCCCCCTGGGTTCTGGCTAGGAAAGCAGGGGAAGGAGCCATGTCTGTGCAGTGTCGTGCTCCTCTTGGCAGGCCTTTGCAATCCCAATTATCCCTGGAGCTGTGGGCTTTCTGGTTCTCCGGACCCTAACCCTAACCCTAACCCTAGAAGGTGCCGACCGCGGTTTCCGGCCACGGCCCCCCCTGGGTTCTGGCTA
This sequence comes from Rhynochetos jubatus, assembly GCA_027574665.1. Taxonomy (NCBI): domain Eukaryota; kingdom Metazoa; phylum Chordata; class Aves; order Eurypygiformes; family Rhynochetidae; genus Rhynochetos; species Rhynochetos jubatus. The sequence goes on from CM050661.1 coordinate 7,944,314, forward strand.
GGAAAGCTGGGGAAGGAGCCATGTCGGTGCAGTGTCGTGCTCCTCTTGGCAGGCCTTTGCAATCCCAATTATCCCTGGAGCTGTGGGCTTTCTGGTTCTCCGGACCCTAACCCTAACCCTAAACCTAGAAGGTGCCGACCGCGTTTTCCGGCCACGGCCCCCCCTAGGTTCTGGCTAGGAAAGCAGGGGAAGGAGCCATGTCTGTGCAGTGTCGTGCTCCTCTTGGCAGGCCTTTGCAATCCCAATTATCCCTGGAGCTGTGGGCTTTCTGGTTCTCCGGACCCTAACCCTAACCCTAACCCTAGAAGTTGCCGACCGCGGTTTCCGCCCACGGCCCCCCCTAGGTTCTGGCTAGGAAAGCAGGGGAAGGAGCCATGTCTGTGCAGTGTCGTGCTCCTCTTGGCAGGCCTTTGCAATCCCAATTATCCCTGGAGCTGTGGGCTTTCTGGTTCTCCGGACCCTAACCCTAACCCTAACCCTAGAAGTTGCCGACCGCGGTTTCCGGCCACGGCCCCCCCTGGGTTCTGGCTAGGAAAGCTGGGGAAGGAGCCATGTCGGTGCAGTGTCGTGCTCCTCTTGGCAGGCCTTTGCAATCCCAATTATCCCTGGAGCTGTGGGCTTTCTGGTTCTCCGGACCCTAACCCTAACCCTAACCCTAGAAGTTGCCGACCGCGGTTTCCGGCCACGGCCCCCCCGGGGTTCTGGCTAGGAAAGCAGGGGAAGGAGCCATGTCTGTGCAGTGTCGTGCTCCTCTTGGCAGGCCTTTGCAATCCCAATTATCCCTGGAGCTGTGGGCTTTCTGGTTCTCCGGACCCTAACCCTAACCCTAACCCTAGAAGTTGCCGACCGCGGTTTCCGGCCACGGCCCCCCCCTAGGTTCTGGCTAGGAAAGCAGGGGAAGGAGCCATGTCTGTGCAGTGTCGTGCTCCTCTTGGCAGGCCTTTGCAATCCCAATTATCCCTGGAGCTGTGGGCTTTCTGGTTCTCCGGACCCTAACCCTAACCCTAACCCTAGAAGTTGCCGACCGTGGTTTCCGGCCACGGCCCCCCCTGGGTTCTGGCTAGGAAAGCTGGGGAAGGAGCCATGTCGGTGCAGTGTCGTGCTCCTCTTGGCAGGCCTTTGCAATCCCAATTATCCCTGGAGCTGTGGGCTTTCTGGTTCTCCGGACCCTAACCCTAACCCTAACCCTAGAAGTTGCCGACCGCGGTTTCCGGCCACGGCCCCCCCTGGGTTCTGGCTAGGAAAGCAGGGGAAGGAGCCATGTCTGTGCAGTGTCGTGCTCCTCTTGGCAGGCCTTTGCAATCCCAATTATCCCTGGAGCTGTGGGCTTTCTGGTTCTCCGGACCCTAACCCTAACCCTAACCCTAGAAGTTGCCGACCGCGGTTTCCGGCCACGGCCCCCCCCGGGTTCTGGCTAGGAAAGCACGGGAAGGAGCCATGTCTGTGCATTATCGTGCTCCTCTTGGCAGGCCTTTGCAATCCCAATTATCCCTGGAGCTGTGGGCTTTCTGGTTCTCCGGACCCTAACCCTAACCCTAACCCTAGAAGTTGCCGACCGCGGTTTCCGGCCACGGCCCCCCCCGGGTTCTGGCTAGGGAAGCACGGGAAGGAGCCATGTCTGTGCATTATCGTGCTCCTCTTGGCAGGCCTTTGCAATCCCAATTATCCCTGGAGCTGTGGGCTTTCTGGTTCTCCGGACCATAACCCTAACCCTAACCCTAGAAGTTGCCGACCGCGGTTTCCGGCCACGGCCCCCCCTGGGTTCTGGCTAGGAAAGCTGGGGAAGGAGCCATGTCTGTGCAGTGTCGTGCTCCTCTTGGCAGGCCTTTGCAATCCCAATTATCCCTGGAGCTGTGGGCTTTCTGGTTCTCCGGACCCTAACCCTAACCCTAACCCTAGAAGTTGCCGACCGCGGTTTCCGGCCACGGCCCCCCCTGGGTTCTGGCTAGGAAAGCTGGGGAAGGAGCCATGTCGGTGCAGTGTCGTGCTCCTCTTGGCAGGCCTTTGCAATCCCAATTATCCCTGGAGCTGTGGGCTTTCTGGTTCTCCGGACCCTAACCCTAACCCTAACCCTAGAAGTTGCCGACCGCGGTTTCCGGCCACGGCCCCCCCGGCGTTCTGGCTAGGAAAGCAGGGGAAGGAGCCATGTCTGTGCAGTGTCGTGCTCCTCTTGGCAGGCCTTTGCAATCCCAATTATCCCTGGAGCTGTGGGCTTTCTGGTTCTCCGGACCCTAACCCTAACCCTAACCCTAGAAGTTGCCGACCGCGGTTTCCGGCCACGGCCCCCCCCGGGTTCTGGCTAGGAAAGCAGGGGAAGGAGCCATGTCTGTGCAGTGTCGTGCTCCTCTTGGCAGGCCTTTGCAATCCCAATTATCCCTGGAGCTGTGGGCTTTCTGGTTCTCCGGACCCTAACCCTAACCCTAACCCTAGAAGTTGCCGACCGCGGTTTCCGGCCACGGCCCCCCCCGGGATCTGGCTAGGAAAGCAGGGGAAGGAGCCATGTCTGTGCAGTGTCGTGCTCCTCTTGGCAGGCCTTTGCAATCCCAATTATCCCTGGAGCTGTGGGCTTTCTGGTTCTCCGGACCCTAACCCTAACCCTAACCCTAGAAGTTGCCGACCGCGGTTTTCGGCCACGGCCCCCCCCGGGTTCTGGCTAGGAAAGCTGGGGAAGGAGCCATGTCGGTGCAGTGTCGTGCTCCTCTTGGCAGGCCTTTGCAATCCCAATTATCCCTGGAGCTGTGGGCTTTCTGGTTCTCCGGACGCTAACCCTAACCCTAACCCTAGAAGTTGCCGGCCGCGGTTTCCGGCAACGGCCCCCCCCGGGTTCTGGCTAGGAAAGCAGGGGAAGGAGCCATGTCTGTGCAGTGTCGTGCTCCTCTTGGCAGGCCTTTGCAATCCCAATTATCCCTGGAGCTGTGGGCTTTCTGGTTCTCCGGACCCTAACCCTAACCCTAACCCTAGAAGTTGCCGACCGCGGTTTCTGGGCATGGCCCCCCCTGGGTTCTGGCTAGGAAAGCTGGGGAAGGAGCCATGTCGGTGCAGTGTCGTGCTCCTCTTGGCAGGCCTTTGCAATCCCAATTATCCCTGGAGCTGTGGGCTTTCTGGTTCTCCGGACCCTAACCCTAACCCTAACCCTAGAAGTTGCCGACCGCGATTTCCGGCCACGGCCCCCCCCGGGTTCTGGCTAGGAAAGCAGGGGAAGGAGCCATGTCTGTGCAGTGTCGTGCTCCTCTTGGCAGGCCTTTGCAATCTCAATTATCCCTGGAGCTGTGGGCTTTCTGGTTCTCCGGACCCTAACCCTAACCCTAACCCTAGAAGTTGCCGACCGCGGTTTCCGGCCACGGCCCCCCCTGGGTTCTGGCTAGGAAAGCTGGGGAAGGAGCCATGTTGGTGCAGTGTCGTGCTCCTCTTGGCAGGCCTTTGCAATCCCAATTATCCCTGGAGCTGTGGGCTTTCTGGTTCTCCGGACCCTAACCCTAACCCTAACCCTAACCCTAGAAGTTGCCGACCGCGGTTTTCGGCCACGGCCCCCCCCGGGTTCTGGCTAGGAAAGCTGGGGAAGGAGCCATGTCGGTGCAGTGTCGTGCTCCTCTTGGCAGGCCTTTGCAATCCCAATTATCCCTGGAGCTGTGGGCTTTCTGGTTCTCCGGACGCTAACCCTAACCCTAACCCTAGAAGTTGCCGGCCGCGGTTTCCGGCAACGGCCCCCCCCGGGTTCTGGCTAGGAAAGCAGGGGAAGGAGCCATGTCTGTGCAGTGTCGTGCTCCTCTTGGCAGGCCTTTGCAATCCCAATTATCCCTGGAGCTGTGGGCTTTCTGGTTCTCCGGACCCTAACCCTAACCCTAACCCTAGAAGTTGCCGACCGCGGTTTCTGGGCATGGCCCCCCCTGGGTTCTGGCTAGGAAAGCTGGGGAAGGAGCCATGTCGGTGCAGTGTCGTGCTCCTCTTGGCAGGCCTTTGCAATCCCAATTATCCCTGGAGCTGTGGGCTTTCTGGTTCTCCGGACCCTAACCCTAACCCTAACCCTAGAAGTTGCCGACCGCGATTTCCGGCCACGGCCCCCCCCGGGTTCTGGCTAGGAAAGCAGGGGAAGGAGCCATGTCTGTGCAGTGTCGTGCTCCTCTTGGCAGGCCTTTGCAATCTCAATTATCCCTGGAGCTGTGGGCTTTCTGGTTCTCCGGACCCTAACCCTAACCCTAACCCTAGAAGTTGCCGACCGCGGTTTCCGGCCACGGCCCCCCCTGGGTTCTGGCTAGGAAAGCTGGGGAAGGAGCCATGTCTGTGCAGTGTCGTGCTCCTCTTGGCAGGCCTTTGCAATCCCAATTATCCCTGGAGCTGTGGGCTTTCTGGTTCTCCGGACCCTAACCCTAACCCTAACCCTAGAAGTTGCCGACCGCGGTTTCCGGCCACGGCCCCCCCCGGGTTCTGGCTAGGAAAGCAGGGGAAGGAGCCATGTCTGTGCAGTGTCGTGCTCCTCTTGGCAGGCCTTTGCAATCCCAATTATCCCTGGAGCTGTGGGCTTTCTGGTTCTCCAGACCCTAACCCTAACCCTAACCCTAGAAGTTGCCGACCGCGGTTTCCGGCCACGGCCCCCCCTGGGTTCTGGCTAGGAAAGCAGGGGAAGGAGCCATGTCTGTGCAGTGTCGTGCTCCTCTTGGCAGGCCTTTGCAATCCCAATTATCCCTGGAGCTGTGGGCTTTCTGGTTCTCCGGACCCTAACCCTAACCCTAACCCTAGAAGTTGCCGACCGCGGTTTCCGGCCACGGCCCCCCCTGGGTTCTGGCTAGGAAAGCTGGGGAAGGAGCCATGTCTGTGCAGTGTCGTGCTCCTCTTGGCAGGCCTTTGCAATCCCAATTATCCCTGGAGCTGTGGGCTTTCTGGTTCTCCGGACCCTAACCCTAACCCTAACCCTAGAAGTTGCCGACCGCGGTTTCCGGCCACGGCCCCCCCTGGGTTCTGGCTAGGAAAGCTGGGGAAGGAGCCATGTCTGTGCAGTGTCGTGCTCCTCTTGGCAGGCCTTTGCAATCCCAATTATCCCTGGAGCTGTGGGCTTTCTGGTTCTCCGGACCCTAACCCTAACCCTAACCCTAGAAGTTGCCGACCGCGGTTTCCGGCCACGGCCCTCCCTGGGTTCTGGCTAGGAAAGCAGGGGAAGGAGCCATGTCTGTGCAGTGTCGTGCTCCTCTTGGCAGGCCTTTGCAATCCCAATTATCCCTGGAGCTGTGGGCTTTCTGGTTCTCCGGACCCTAACCCTAACCCTAACCCTAACCCTAGAAGTTGCCGACCGCGGTTTCCGGCCACGGCCCCCCCTGGGTTCTGGCTAGGAAAGCTGGGGAAGGAGCCATCTCGGTGCAGTGTCGTGCTCCTCTTGGCAGGCCTTTGCAATCCCAATTATCCCTGGAGCTGTGGGCTTTCTGGTTCTCCGGACCCTAACCCTAACCCTAACCCTAGAAGTTGCCGACCGCGGTTTCCGGCCACGGCCCCCCCCGGGTTCTAGCTAGGAAAGCAGGGGAAGGAGCCATGTCTGTGCAGTGTCGTGCTCCTCTTGGCAGGCCTTTGCAATCCCAATTATCCCTGGAGCTGTGGGCTTTCTGGTTCTCCGGACCCTAACCCTAACCCTAACCCTAGAAGTTGCCGACCGCGGTTTCCAGCCACGGCCCCCCCTGGGTTCTGGCTAGGAAAGCTGGGGAAGGAGCCATGTCAGTGCAGTGTTGTGCTCCTCTTGGCAGGCCTTTGCAATCCCAATTATCCCTGGAGCTGTGGGCTTTCTGGTTCTCCGGACCCTAACCCTAACCCTAACCCTAGAAGTTGCCGACCGCGGTTTCCGGCCACGGCCCCCCCTGGGTTCTGGCTAGGAAAGCTGGGGAAGGAGCCATGTCGGTGCAGTGTCGTGCTCCTCTTGGCAGGCCTTTGCAATCCCAATTATCCCTGGAGCTGTGGGCTTTCTGGTTCTCCGGACCCTAACCCTAACCCTAACCCTAGAAGTTGCCGACCGCGGTTTCCGCCCACGGCCCCCCCTGGGTTCTGGCTACGAAAGCTGGGGAAGGAGCCATGTCTGTGCAGTGTCGTGCTCCTCTTGGCAGGCCTTTGCAATCCCAATTATCCCTGGAGCTGTGGGCTTTCTGGTTCTCCGGACCCTAACCCTAACCCTAACCCTAGAAGTTGCCGACCGCGGTTTCCGGCCACGGCCCCCCCTGGGTTCTGGCTAGAAAAGCTGGGGAAGGAGCCATGTCGGTGCAGTGTCGTGCTCCTCTTGGCAGGCCTTTGCAATCCCAATTATCCCTGGAGCTGTGGGCTTTCTGGTTCTCCGGACCCTAACCCTAACCCTAACCCTAGAAGTTGCCGACCGCGGTTTCCGGCCACGGCCCCCCCTGGGTTCTGGCTAGGAAAGCTGGGGAAGGAGCCATGTCTGTGCAGTGTCGTGCTCCTCTTGGCAGGCCTTTGCAATCCCAATTATCCCTGGAGCTGTGGGCTTTCTGGTTCTCCGGACCCTAACCCTAACCCTAACCCTAACCCTAGAAGTTGCCGACTGCGGTTTCCGGCCACGGCCCCCCCTGGGTTCTGGCTAGGAAAGCTGGGGAAGGAGCCATGTCGGTGCAGTGTCGTGCTCCTCTTGGCAGGCCTTTGCAATCCCAATTATCCCTGGAGCTGTGGGCTTTCTGGTTCTCCGGACCCTAACCCTAACCCTAACCCTAGAAGTTGCCGACCGCGGTTTCCGCCCACGGCCCCCCCTGGGTTCTGGCTAGGAAAGCTGGGGAAGGAGCCATGTCGGTGCAGTGTCGTGCTCCTCTTGGCAGGCCTTTGCAATCCCAATTATCCCTGGAGCTGTGGGCTTTCTGGTTCTCCGGACCCTAACCCTAACCCTAGAAGTTGCCGACCGCGGTTTCCGGCCACGGCCCCCCCTGGGTTCTGGCTAGGAAAGCTGGGGATGGAGCCATGTCGGTGCAGTGTCGTGCTCCTCTTGGCAGGCCTTTGCAATCCCAATTATCCCTGGAGCTGTGGGCTTTCTGGTTCTCCGGACCCTAACCCTAACCCTAACCCTAGAAGTTGCCGACCGCGGTTTCCGGCCACGGCCCCCCCTGGGTTCTGGCTAGGAAAGCAGGGGAAGGAGCCATGTCTGTGCAGTGTCGTGCTCCTCTTGGCAGGCCTTTGCAATCCCAATTATCCCTGGAGCTGTGGGCTTTCTGGTTCTCCGGACCCTAACCCTAACCCTAACCCTAGAAGGTGCCGACCGCGGTTTCCGGCCACGGCCCCCCCTGGGTTCTGGCTAGGAAAGCTGGGGAAGGAGCCATGTCGGTGCAGTGTCGTGCTCCTCTTGGCAGGCCTTTGCAATCCCAATTATCCCTGGAGCTGTGGGCTTTCTGGTTCTCCGGACCCTAACCCTAACCCTAGAAGTTGCCGACCGCGGTTTCCGGCCACGGCCCCCCCTGGGTTCTGGCTAGGAAAGCTGGGGATGGAGCCATGTCGGTGCAGTGTCGTGCTCCTCTTGGCAGGCCTTTGCAATCCCAATTATCCCTGGAGCTGTGGGCTTTCTGGTTCTCCGGACCCTAACCCTAACCCTAACCCTAGAAGTTGCCGACCGCGGTTTCCGGCCACGGCCCCCCCTGGGTTCTGGCTAGGAAAGCAGGGGAAGGAGCCATGTCTGTGCAGTGTCGTGCTCCTCTTGGCAGGCCTTTGCAATCCCAATTATCCCTGGAGCTGTGGGCTTTCTGGTTCTCCGGACCCTAACCCTAACCCTAACCCTAGAAGGTGCCGACCGCGGTTTCCGGCCACGGCCCCCCCTGGGTTCTGGCTAGGAAAGCTGGGGAAGGAGCCATGTCTGTGCAGTGTCGTGCTCCTCTTGGCAGGCCTTTGCAATCCCAATTATCCCTGGAGCTGTGGGCTTTCTGGTTCTCCGGACCCTAACCCTAACCCTAACCCTAGAAGTTGCCGACCGCGGTTTCCGGCCACGGCCCCCCCTGGGTTCTGGCTAGGAAAGCAGGGGAAGGAGCCATGTCTGTGCAGTGTCGTGCTCCTCTTGGCAGGCCTTTGCAATCCCAATTATCCCTGGAGCTGTGGGCTTTCTGGTTCTCCGGACCCTAACCCTAACCCTAACCCTAGAAGTTGCCGACCGCGGTTTCCGGCCACGGCCCCCCCTGGGTTCTGGCTAGGAAAGCTGGGGAACTAGCCACGTCTGTGCAGTGTTGTGCTCCTCTTGGCAGGCCTTTGCAATCCCAATTATCCCTGGAGCTGTGGGCTTTCTGGTTCTCCGGACCCTAACCCTAACCCTAACCCTAACCCTAGAAGTTGCCGACCGCGGTTTCCGGCCACGGCCCCCCCTGGGTTCTGGCTAGGAAAGCTGGGGAAGGAGCCATGTCGGTGCAGTGTCGTGCTCCTCTTGGCAGGCCTTTGCAATCCCAATTATCCCTGGAGCTGTGGGCTTTCTGGTTCTCCGGACCCTAACCCTAACCCTAACCCTAGAAGTTGCCGACCGCGGTTTCCGGCCACGGCCCCCCCTGGGTTCTGGCTAGGAAAGCAGGGGAAGGAGCCATGTCTGTGCAGTGTCGTGCTCCTCTTGGCAGGCCTTTGCAATCCCAATTATCCCTGGAGCTGTGGGCTTTCTGGTTCTCCGGACCCTAACCCTAACCCTAACCCTAGAAGGTGCCGACCGCGGTTTCCGGCCACGGCCCCCCCTGGGTTCTGGCTAGGAAAGCTGGGGAAGGAGCCATGTCGGTGCAGTGTCGTGCTCCTCTTGGCAGGCCTTTGCAATCCCAATTATCCCTGGAGCTGTGGGCTTTCTGGTTCTCCGGACCCTAACCCTAACCCTAAACCTAGAAGGTGCCGACCGCGTTTTCCGGCCACGGCCCCCCCTAGGTTCTGGCTAGGAAAGCAGGGGAAGGAGCCATGTCTGTGCAGTGTCGTGCTCCTCTTGGCAGGCCTTTGCAATCCCAATTATCCCTGGAGCTGTGGGCTTTCTGGTTCTCCGGACCCTAACCCTAACCCTAACCCTAGAAGTTGCCGACCGCGGTTTCCGCCCACGGCCCCCCCTAGGTTCTGGCTAGGAAAGCAGGGGAAGGAGCCATGTCTGTGCAGTGTCGTGCTCCTCTTGGCAGGCCTTTGCAATCCCAATTATCCCTGGAGCTGTGGGCTTTCTGGTTCTCCGGACCCTAACCCTAACCCTAACCCTAGAAGTTGCCGACCGCGGTTTCCGCCCACGGCCCCCCCTGGGTTCTGGCTAGGAAAGCTGGGGAAGGAGCCATGTCGGTGCAGTGTCGTGCTCCTCTTGGCAGGCCTTTGCAATCCCAATTATCCCTGGAGCTGTGGGCTTTCTGGTTCTCCGGACCCTAACCCTAACCCTAGAAGTTGCCGACCGCGGTTTCCGGCCACGGCCCCCCCTGGGTTCTGGCTAGGAAAGCTGGGGATGGAGCCATGTCGGTGCAGTGTCGTGCTCCTCTTGGCAGGCCTTTGCAATCCCAATTATCCCTGGAGCTGTGGGCTTTCTGGTTCTCCGGACCCTAACCCTAACCCTAACCCTAGAAGTTGCCGACCGCGGTTTCCGGCCACGGCCCCCCCTGGGTTCTGGCTAGGAAAGCAGGGGAAGGAGCCATGTCTGTGCAGTGTCGTGCTCCTCTTGGCAGGCCTTTGCAATCCCAATTATCCCTGGAGCTGTGGGCTTTCTGGTTCTCCGGACCCTAACCCTAACCCTAACCCTAGAAGGTGCCGACCGCGGTTTCCGGCCACGGCCCCCCCTGGGTTCTGGCTAGGAAAGCTGGGGAAGGAGCCATGTCTGTGCAGTGTCGTGCTCCTCTTGGCAGGCCTTTGCAATCCCAATTATCCCTGGAGCTGTGGGCTTTCTGGTTCTCCGGACCCTAACCCTAACCCTAACCCTAGAAGTTGCCGACCGCGGTTTCCGGCCACGGCCCCCCCTGGGTTCTGGCTAGGAAAGCTGGGGAAGGAGCCATGTCGGTGCAGTGTCGTGCTCCTCTTGGCAGGCCTTTGCAATCCCAATTATCCCTGGAGCTGTGGGCTTTCTGGTTCTCCGGACACTAACCCTAACCCTAGAAGTTGCCGACCGCGGTTTCCGGCCACGGCCCCCCCTGGGTTCTGGCTAGGAAAGCTGGGGAAGGAGCCATGTCTGTGCAGTGTCGTGCTCCTCTTGGCAGGCCTTTGCAATCCCAATTATCCCTGGAGCTGTGGGCTTTCTGGTTCTCCGGACCCTAACCCTAACCCTAACCCTAGAAGTTGCCGACCGCGGTTTCCGGCCACGGCCCCCCCTGGGTTCTGGCTAGGAAAGCAGGGGAAGGAGCCATGTCTGTGCAGTGTCGTGCTCCTCTTGGCAGGCCTTTGCAATCCCAATTATCCCTGGAGCTGTGGGCTTTCTGGTTCTCCGGACCCTAACCCTAACCCTAACCCTAGAAGTTGCCGACCGCGGTTTCCGGCCACGGCCCCCCCTGGGTTCTGGCTAGGAAAGCTGGGGAACTAGCCACGTCTGTGCAGTGTTGTGCTCCTCTTGGCAGGCCTTTGCAATCCCAATTATCCCTGGAGCTGTGGGCTTTCTGGTTCTCCGGACCCTAACCCTAACCCTAACCCTAACCCTAGAAGTTGCCGACCGCGGTTTCCGGCCACGGCCCCCCCTGGGTTCTGGCTAGGAAAGCTGGGGAAGGAGCCATGTCGGTGCAGTGTCGTGCTCCTCTTGGCAGGCCTTTGCAATCCCAATTATCCCTGGAGCTGTGGGCTTTCTGGTTCTCCGGACCCTAACCCTAACCCTAACCCTAGAAGTTGCCGACCGCGGTTTCCGGCCACGGCCCCCCCTGGGTTCTGGCTAGGAAAGCAGGGGAAGGAGCCATGTCTGTGCAGTGTCGTGCTCCTCTTGGCAGGCCTTTGCAATCCCAATTATCCCTGGAGCTGTGGGCTTTCTGGTTCTCCGGACCCTAACCCTAACCCTAACCCTAGAAGTTGCCGACCGCGGTTTCCGGCCACGGCCCCCCCTGGGTTCTGGCTAGGAAAGCTGGGGAAGGAGCCATGTCGGTGCAGTGTCGTGCTCCTCTTGGCAGGCCTTTGCAATCCCAATTATCCCTGGAGCTGTGGGCTTTCTGGTTCTCCGGACCCTAACCCTAACCCTAAACCTAGAAGGTGCCGACCGCGTTTTCCGGCCACGGCCCCCCCTAGGTTCTGGCTAGGAAAGCAGGGGAAGGAGCCATGTCTGTGCAGTGTCGTGCTCCTCTTGGCAGGCCTTTGCAATCCCAATTATCCCTGGAGCTGTGGGCTTTCTGGTTCTCCGGACCCTAACCCTAACCCTAACCCTAGAAGTTGCCGACCGCGGTTTCCGGCCACGGCCCCCCCTGGGTTCTGGCTAGGAAAGCAGGGGAAGGAGCCATGTCTGTGCAGTGTCGTGCTCCTCTTGGCAGGCCTTTGCAATCCCAATTATCCCTGGAGCTGTGGGCTTTCTGGTTCTCCGGACACTAACCCTAACCCTAGAAGTTGCCGACCGCGGTTTCCGGCCACGGCCCCCCCTGGGTTCTGGCTAGGAAAGCAGGGGAAGGAGCCATGTCTGTGCAGTGTCGTGCTCCTCTTGGCAGGCCTTTGCAATCCCAATTATCCCTGGAGCTGTGGGCTTTCTGGTTCTCCGGACCCTAACCCTAACCCTAGAAGTTGCCGAGCGCGGTTTCCGGCCACGGCCCCCCCGGGGTTCTGGCTAGGAAAGCTGGGGAAGGAGCCATGTCGGTGCAGTGTCGTGCTCCTCTTGGCAGGCCTTTGCAATCCCAATTATCCCTGGAGCTGTGGGCTTTCTGGTTCTCCGGACCCTAACCCTAACCCTAACCCTAGAAGTTGCCGACCGCGGTTTCCGGCCACGGCCCCCCCTGGTTTCTGGCTAGGAAAGCTGGGGAAGGAGCCATGTCTGTGCAGTGTCGTGCTCCTCTTGGCAGGCCTTTGCAATCCCAATTATCCCTGGAGCTGTGGGCTTTCTGGTTCTCCGGACCCTAACCCTAACCCTAACCCTAGAAGTTGCTGACCGCGGTTTCCGGCCACGGCCCCCCCTGGGTTCTGGCTAGGAAAGCTGGGGAAGGAGCCATGTCTGTGCAGTGTCGTGCTCCTCTTGGCAGGCCTTTGCAATCCCAATTATCCCTGGAGCTGTGGGCTTTCTGGTTCTCCGGACCCTAACCCTAACCCTAACCCTAGAAGTTGCCGACCGCGGTTTCCGGCCACGGCCCCCCCTGGGTTCTGGCTAGGAAAGCAGGGGAAGGAGCCATGTCTGTGCAGTGTCGTGCTCCTCTTGGCAGGCCTTTGCAATCCCAATTATCCCTGGAGCTGTGGGCTTTCTGGTTCTCCGGACCCTAACCCTAACCCTAACCCTAGAAGTTGCCGACCGCGGTTTCCGGCCACGGCCCCCCCTGGGTTCTGGCTAGGAAAGCTGGGGAAGGAGCCACGTCTGTGCAGTGTTGTGCTCCTCTTGGCAGGCCTTTGCAATCCCAATTATCCCTGGAGCTGTGGGCTTTCTGGTTCTCCGGACCCTAACCCTAACCCTAACCCTAACCCTAGAAGTTGCCGACCGCGGTTTCCGGCCACGGCCCCCCCTGGGTTCTGGCTAGGAAAGCTGGGGAAGGAGCCATGTCGGTGCAGTGTCGTGCTCCTCTTGGCAGGCCTTTGCAATCCCAATTATCCCTGGAGCTGTGGGCTTTCTGGTTCTCCGGACCCTAACCCTAACCCTAACCCTAGAAGTTGCCGACCGCGGTTTCCGGCCACGGCCCTCCCTGGGTTCTGGCTAGGAAAGCAGGGGAAGGAGCCATGTCTGTGCAGTGTCGTGCTCCTCTTGGCAGGCCTTTGCAATCCCAATTATCCCTGGAGCTGTGGGCTTTCTGGTTCTCCGGACCCTAACCCTAACCCTAACCCTAGAAGTTGCCGACCGCGGTTTCCGGCCACGGCCCCCCCTGGGTTCTGGCTAGGAAAGCTGGGGAAGGAGCCATCTCGGTGCAGTGTCGTGCTCCTCTTGGCAGGCCTTTGCAATCCCAATTATCCCTGGAGCTGTGGGCTTTCTGGTTCTCCGGACCCTAACCCTAACCCTAACCCTAGAAGTTGCTGACCGCGGTTTCCGGCCACGGCCCCCCCCGGGTTCTAGCTAGGAAAGCAGGGGAAGGAGCCATGTCTGTGCAGTGTCGTGCTCCTCTTGGCAGGCCTTTGCAATCCCAATTATCCCTGGAGCTGTGGGCTTTCTGGTTCTCCGGACCCTAACCCTAACCCTAACCCTAGAAGTTGCCGACCGCGGTTTCTGGGCATGGCCCCCCCTGGGTTCTGGCTAGGAAAGCTGGGGAAGGAGCCATGTCGGTGCAGTGTTGTGCTCCTCTTGGCAGGCCTTTGCAATCCCAATTATCCCTGGAGCTGTGGGCTTTCTGGTTCTCCGGACCCTAACCCTAACCCTAACCCTAGAAGTTGCCGACCGCGGTTTCCGGCCACGGCCCCCCCTGGGTTCTGGCTAGGAAAGCAGGGGAAGGAGCCATGTCTGTGCAGTGTCGTGCTCCTCTTGGCAGGCCTTTGCAATCCCAATTATCCCTGGAGCTGTGGGCTTTCTGGTTCTCCGGACCCTAACCCTAACCCTAACCCTAGAAGTTGCCGACCGCGGTTTCCGGCCACGGCCCCCCCTGGGTTCTGGCTAGGAAAGCAGGGGAAGGAGCCATGTCTGTGCAGTGTCGTGCTCCTCTTGGCAGGCCTTTGCAATCCCAATTATCCCTGGAGCTGTGGGCTTTCTGGTTCTCCGGACCCTAACCCTAACCCTAACCCTAGAAGTTGCCGACCGCGGTTTCCGGCCACGGCCCCCCCTGGGTTCTGGCTAGGAAAGCAGGGGAAGGAGCCATGTCGGTGCACTGTCGTGCTCCTCTTGGCAGGCCTTTGCAATCCCAATTATCCCTGGAGCTGTGGGCTTTCTGGTTCTCCGGACCCTAACCCTAACCCTAACCCTAGAAGTTGCCGACCGCGGTTTCCGGCCACGGCCCCCCCCGGGTTCTGGCTAGGAAAGCTGGGGAAGGAGCCATGTCTGTGCAGTGTCGTGCTCCTCTTGGCAGGCCTTTGCAATCCCAATTATCCCTGGAGCTGTGGGCTTTCTGGTTCTCCGGACCCTAACCCTAACCCTAACCCTAACCCTAGAAGTTGCCGACTGCGGTTTCCGGCCACGGCCCCCCCTGGGTTCTGGCTAGGAAAGCTGGGGAAGGAGCCATGTCGGTGCAGTGTCGTGCTCCTCTTGGCAGGCCTTTGCAATCCCAATTATCCCTGGAGCTGTGGGCTTTCTGGTTCTCCGGACCCTAACCCTAACCCTAACCCTAGAAGTTGCCGGCCGCGGTTTCCGGCCACGGCCCCCCCTGGGTTCTGGCTAGGAAAGCTGGGGAAGGAGCCATGTCGGTGCAGTGTCGTGCTCCTCTTGGCAGGCCTTTGCAATCCCAATTATCCCTGGAGCTGTGGGCTTTCTGGTTCTCCGGACCCTAACCCTAACCCTAACCCTAGAAGTTGCCGACCGCGGTTTCCGGCCACGGCCCCCCCTGGGTTCTGGCTAGGAAAGCTGGTGAAGGAGCCATGTCGGTGCAGTGTCGTGCTCCTCTTGGCAGGCCTTTGCAATCCCAATTATCCCTGGAGCTGTGGGCTTTCTGGTTCTCCGGACCCTAACCCTAACCCTAGAAGTTGCCGACCACGGTTTCCGGCCACGGCCCCCCCTGGGTTCTGGCTAGGAAAGCTGGGGAAGGAGCCATGTCTGTGCAGTGTCGTGCTCCTCTTGGCAGGCCTTTGCAATCCCAATTATCCCTGGAGCTGTGGGCTTTCTGGTTCTCCGGACCCTAACCCTAACCCTAACCCTAGAAGGTGCCGACCGCGGTTTCCGGCCACGGCCCCCCCTGGGTTCTGGCTAGGAAAGCAGGGGAAGGAGCCATGTCGGTGCAGTGTCGTGCTCCTCTTGGCAGGCCTTTGCAATCCCAATTATCCCTGGAGCTGTGGGCTTTCTGGTTCTCCGGACCCTAACCCTAACCCTAACCCTAGAAGGTGCCGACCGCGTTTTCCGGCCACGGCCCCCCCTAGGTTCTGGCTAGGAAAGCAGGGGAAGGAGCCATGTGTGTGCAGTGTCGTGCTCCTCTTGGCAGGCCTTTGCAATCCCAATTATCCCTGGAGCTGTGGGCTTTCTGGTTCTCCGGACCCTAACCCTAACCCTAACCCTAGAAGTTGCCGACCGCGGTTTCCGGCCACGGCCCCCCCTGGGTTCTGGCTAGGAAAGCAGGGGAAGGAGCCATGTCGGTGCAGTGTCGTGCTCCTCTTGGCAGGCCTTTGCAATCCCAATTATCCCTGGAGCTGTGGGCTTTCTGGTTCTCCGGACCCTAACCCTAACCCTAGAAGTTGCCGAGCGCGGTTTCCGGCCACGGCCCCCCCTGGGTTCTGGCTAGGAAAGCAGCGGAAGGAGCCATGTCGGTGCAGTGTCGTGCTCCTCTTGGCAGGCCTTTGCAATCCCAATTATCCCTGGAGCTGTGGGCTTTCTGGTTCTCCGGACCCTAACCCTAACCCTAACCCTAGAAGTTGCCGACCGCGGTTTCCGGCCACGGCCCCCCCTGGGTTCTGGCTAGGAAAGCTGGGGAAGGAGCCACGTCTGTGCAGTGTCGTGCTCCTCTTGGCAGGCCTTTGCAATCCCAATTATCCCTGGAGCTGTGGGCTTTCTGGTTCTCCGGACCCTAACCCTAACCCTAACCCTAAACCTAGAAGTTGCCGACCGCGGTTTCCGGCCACGGCCCCCCCTGGGTTCTGGCTAGGAAAGCAGGGGAAGGAGCCATGTCTGTGCAGTGTCGTGCTCCTCTTGGCAGGCCTTTGCAATCCCAATTATCCCTGGAGCTGTGGGCTTTCTGGTTCTCCGGACCCTAACCCTAACCCTAACCCTAGAAGTTGCCGACTGCGGTTTCCGGCCACGGCCCCCCCTGGGTTCTGGCTAGGAAAGCAGGGGAAGGAGCCATGTCTGTGCAGTGTCGTGCTCCTCTTGGCAGGCCTTTGCAATCCCAATTATCCCTGGAGCTGTGGGCTTTCTGGTTCTCCGGACCCTAACCCTAACCCTAACCCTAGAAGTTGCCGACCGCGGTTTCCGGCCACGGCCCCCCCTGGGTTCTGGCTAGGAAAGCTGGGGAAGGAGCCATGTCTGTGCAGTGTCGTGCTCCTCTTGGCAGGCCTTTGCAATCCCAATTATCCCTGGAGCTGTGGGCTTTCTGGTTCTCCGGACCCTAACCCTAACCCTAACCCTAGAAGTTGCCGACCGCGGTTTCCGGCCACGGCCCCCCCTGGGTTCTGGCTAGGAAAGCTGGGGAAGGAGCCATGTCGGTGCAGTGTCGTGCTCCTCTTGGCAGGCCTTTGCAATCCCAATTATCCCTGGAGCTGTGGGCTTTCTGGTTCTCCGGACCCTAACCCTAACCCTAACCCTAGAAGCTGCCGACCGCGTTTTCCGGCCACGGCCCCCCCTAGGTTCTGGCTAGGAAAGCAGGGGAAGGAGCCATGTCTGTGCAGTGTCGTGCTCCTCTTGGCAGGCCTTTGCAATCCCAATTATCCCTGGAGCTGTGGGCTTTCTGGTTCTCCGGACCCTAACCCTAACCCTAACCCTAGAAGTTGCCGACCGCGGTTTCCGGCCACGGCCCCCCCTGGGTTCTGGCTAGGAAAGCAGGGGAAGGAGCCATTTCTGTGCAGTGTCGTGCTCCTCTTGGCAGGCCTTTGCAATCCCAATTATCCCTGGAGCTGTGGGCTTTCTGGTTCTCCGGACCCTAACCCTAACCCTAACCCTAGAAGTTGCCGAGCGCGGTTTCCGGCCACGGCCCCCCCGGGGTTCTGGCTAGGAAAGCTGGGGAAGGAGCCATGTCTGTGCAGTGTCGTGCTCCTCTTGGCAGGCCTTTGCAATCCCAATTATCCCTGGAGCTGTGGGCTTTCTGGTTCTCCGGACCCTAACCCTAACCCTAGAAGTTGCCGACCGCGGTTTCCGGCCACGGCTCCCCCTGGGTTCTGGCTAGGAAAGCAGGGGAAGGAGCCATTTCTGTGCAGTGTCGTGCTCCTCTTGGCAGGCCTTTGCAATCCCAATTATCCCTGGAGCTGTGGGCTTTCTGGTTCTCCGGACCCTAACCCTAACCCTAACCCTAGAAGTTGCCGACCGCGGTTTCCGGCCACGGCCCCCCCTGGGTTCTGGCTAGGAAAGCAGGGGAAGGAGCCATGTCTGTGCAGTGTCGTGCTCCTCTTGGCAGGCCTTTGCAAACCCAATTATCCCTGGAGCTGTGGGCTTTCTGGTTGTCCGGACCCTAACCCTAACCCTAACCCTAGAAGTTGCCGACCGCGATTTCCGGCCACGGCCCCCCCTGGGTTCTGGCTAGGAAAGCTGGGGAAGGAGCCATGTCGGTGCAGTGTCGTGCTCCTCTTGGCAGGCCTTTGCAATCCCAATTATCCCTGGAGCTGTGGGCTTTCTGGTTCTCCGGACCCTAACCCTAACCCTAACCCTAGAAGTTGCCGACCGCGGTTTCCGGCCACGGCCCCCCCTGGGTTCTGGCTAGGAAAGCAGGGGAAGGAGCCATGTCGGTGCAGTGTCGTGCTCCTCTTGGCAGGCCTTTGCAATCCCAATTATCCCTGGAGCTGTGGGCTTTCTGGTTCTCCGGACCCTAACCCTAACCCTAGAAGTTGCCGACCGCGGTTTCCGGCCACGGCCCCCCCTGGGTTCTGGCTAGGAAAGCTGGGGAAGGAGCCATGTCTGTGCAGTGTCGTGCTCCTCTTGGCAGGCCTTTGCAATCCCAATTATCCCTGGAGCTGTGGGCTTTCTGGTTCTCCGGACCCTAACCCTAACCCTAACCCTAGAAGTTGCCGACCGCGGTTTCCGGCCACGGCCCCCCCTGGGTTCTGGCTAGGAAAGCTGGGGAAGGAGCCATGTCGGTGCAGTGTCGTGCTCCTCTTGGCAGGCCTTTGCAATCCCAATTATCCCTGGAGCTGTGGGCTTTCTGGTTCTCCGGACCCTAACCCTAACCCTAACCCTAGAAGTTGCCGACCGCGGTTTCCGGCCACGGCCCCCCCTGGGTTCTGGCTAGGAAAGCAGGGGAAGGAGCCATGTCGGTGCAGTGTCGTGCTCCTCTTGGCAGGCCTTTGCAATCCCAATTATCCCTGGAGCTGTGGGCTTTCTGGTTCTCCGGACCCTAACCCTAACCCTAACCCTAGAAGTTGCCGACCGCGGTTTCCGGCCACGGCCCCCCCTGGGTTCTGGCTAGGAAAGCAGGGGAAGGAGCCATGTCTGTGCAGTGTCGTGCTCCTCTTGGCAGGCCTTTGCAATCCCAATTATCCCTGGAGCTGTGGGCTTTCTGGTTCTCCGGACCCTAACCCTAACCCTAACCCTAGAAGTTGCCGACCGCGGTTTCCGGCCACGGCCCCCCCTGGGTTCTGGCTAGGAAAGCTGGGGAAGGAGCCATCTCGGTGCAGTGTCGTGCTCCTCTTGGCAGGCCTTTGCAATCCCAATTATCCCTGGAGCTGTGGGCTTTCTGGTTCTCCGGACCCTAACCCTAACCCTAACCCTAGAAGTTGCCGACCGCGGTTTCCGTCCACGGCCCCCCCTGGGTTCTGGCTAGGAAAGCAGGGGAAGGAGCCATGTCGGTGCAGTGTCGTGCTCCTCTTGGCAGGCCTTTGCAATCCCAATTATCCCTGGAGCTGTGGGCTTTCTGGTTCTCCGGACCCTAACCCTAACCCTAGAAGTTGCCGACCGCGGTTTCCGGCCACGGCCCCCCCTGGGTTCTGGCTAGGAAAGCTGGGGAAGGAGCCATGTCGGTGCAGTGTCGTGCTTCTCTTGGCAGGCCTTTGCAATCCCAATTATCCCTGGAGCTGTGGGCTTTCTGGTTCTCCGGACCCTAACCCTAACCCTAACCCTAGAAGTTGCCGACCGCGGTTTCCGGCCACGGCCCCCCCTGGGTTCTGGCTAGGAAAGCTGGGGAAGGAGCCATGTCTGTGCAGTGTCGTGCTCCTCTTGGCAGGCCTTTGCAATCCCAATTATCCCTGGAGCTGTGGGCTTTCTGGTTCTCCGGACCCTAACCCTAACCCTAACCCTAGAAGTTGCCGACCGCGGTTTCCGGCCACGGCCCCCCCTGGGTTCTGGCTAGGAAAGCTGGGGAAGGAGCCATGTCGGTGCAGTGTCGTGCTCCTCTTGGCAGGCCTTTGCAATCCCAATTATCCCTGGAGCTGTGGGCTTTCTGGTTCTCCGGACCCTAACCCTAACCCTAACCCTAGAAGTTGCCGACCGCGGTTTCCGGCCACGGCCCCCCCTGGTTTCTGGCTAGGAAAGCTGGGGAAGGAGCCATGTCTGTGCAGTGTCGTGCTCCTCTTGGCAGGCCTTTGCAATCCCAATTATCCCTGGAGCTGTGGGCTTTCTGGTTCTCCGGACCCTAACCCTAACCCTAACCCTAGAAGTTGCCGACCGCGGTTTCTGGCCACGGCCCCCCCTGGGTTCTGGCTAGGAAAGCTGGGGATGGAGCCATGTCGGTGCAGTGTCGTGCTCCTCTTGGCAGGCCTTTGCAATCCCAATTATCCCTGGAGCTGTGGGCTTTCTGGTTCTCCGGACCCTAACCCTAACCCTAACCCTAGAAGTTGCCGACCGCGGTTTCCGGCCACGGCCCCCCCTGGGTTCTGGCTAGGAAAGCAGGGGAAGGAGCCATGTCTGTGCAGTGTCGTGCTCCTCTTGGCAGGCCTTTGCAATCCCAATTATCCCTGGAGCTGTGGGCTTTCTGGTTCTCCGGACCCTAACCCTAACCCTAGAAGTTGCCGACCGCGGTTTCCGGCCACGGCCCCCCCTGGGTTCTGGCTAGGAAAGCTGGGGAAGGAGCCATGTCGGTGCAGTGTCGTGCTCCTCTTGGCAGGCCTTTGCAATCCCAATTATCCCTGGAGCTGTGGGCTTTCTGGTTCTCCGGACCCTAACCCTAACCCTAACCCTAGAAGTTGCCGACCGCGGTTTCCGGCCACGGCCCCCCCTGGTTTCTGGCTAGGAAAGCTGGGGAAGGAGCCATGTCTGTGCAGTGTCGTGCTCCTCTTGGCAGGCCTTTGCAATCCCAATTATCCCTGGAGCTGTGGGCTTTCTGGTTCTCCGGACCCTAACCCTAACCCTAACCCTAGAAGTTGCCGACCGCGGTTTCCGGCCACGGCCCCCCCTGGGTTCTGGCTAGGAAAGCTGGGGAAGGAGCCATGTCGGTGCAGTGTCGTGCTCCTCTTGGCAGGCCTTTGCAATCCCAATTATCCCTGGAGCTGTGGGCTTTCTGGTTCTCCGGACCCTAACCCTAACCCTAACCCTAGAAGTTGCCGACCGCGGTTTCCGGCCACGGCCCCCCCTGGGTTCTGGCTAGGAAAGCAGGGGAAGGAGCCATATCTGTGCAGTGTCGTGCTCCTCTTGGCAGGCCTTTGCAATCCCAATTATCCCTGGAGCTGTGGGCTTTCTGGTTCTCCGGACCCTAACCCTAACCCTAACCCTAGAAGTTGCCGACCGCGGTTTCCGGCCACGGCCCCCCCTGGGTTCTGGCTAGGAAAGCTGGGGAAGGAGCCATGTCGGTGCAGTGTCGTGCTCCTCTTGGCAGGCCTTTGCAATCCCAATTATCCCTGGAGCTGTGGGCTTTCTGGTTCTCCGGACCCTAACCCTAACCCTAAGCCTAGAAGTTGCCGACCGCGGTTTCCGGCCACGGCCCCCCCTGGTTTCTGGCTAGGAAAGCAGGGGAAGGAGCCATGTCGGTGCAGTGTCGTGCTCCTCTTGGCAGGCCTTTGCAATCCCAATTATCCCTGGAGCTGTGGGCTTTCTGGTTCTCCGGACCCTAACCCTAACCCTAACCCTAGAAGTTGCCGACCGCGGTTTCCGGCCACGGCCCCCCCTGGGTTCTGGCTAGGAAAGCAGCGGAAGGAGCCATGTCGGTGCAGTGTCGTGCTCCTCTTGGCAGGCCTTTGCAATCCCAATTATCCCTGGAGCTGTGGGCTTTCTGGTTCTCCGGACCCTAACCCTAACCCTAACCCTAGAAGTTGCCGACCGCGGTTTCCGGCCACGGCCCCCCCTGGGTTCTGGCTAGGAAAGCAGGGGAAGGAGCCATGTCTGTGCAGTGTCGTGCTCCTCTTGGCAGGCCTTTGCAATCCCAATTATCCCTGGAGCTGTGGGCTTTCTGGTTCTCCGGACCCTAACCCTAACCCTAACCCTAGAAGTTGCCGACCGCGGTTTCCGGCCACGGCCCCCCCTGGGTTCTGGCTAGGAAAGCTGGGGAAGGAGCCATGTTGGTGCAGTGTCGTGCTCCTCTTGGCAGGCCTTTGCAATCCCAATTATCCCTGGAGCTGTGGGCTTTCTGGTTCTCCGGACCCTAACCCTAACCCTAACCCTAGAAGTTGCCGACCGCGGTTTCCGGCCACGGCCCCCCCTGGGTTCTGGCTAGGAAAGCAGGGGAAGGAGCCATGTCTGTGCAGTGTCGTGCTCCTCTTGGCAGGCCTTTGCAATCCCAATTATCCCTGGAGCTGTGGGCTTTCTGGTTCTCCGGACCCTAACCCTAACCCTAACCCTAGAAGTTGCCGACCGTGGATTCCGGCCACGGCCCCCCCTGGGTTCTGGCTAGGAAAGCTGGGGAAGGAGCCATGTCGGTGCAGTGTCGTGCTCCTCTTGGCAGGCCTTTGCAATCCCAATTATCCCTGGAGCTGTGGGCTTTCTGGTTCTCCGGACCCTAACCCTAACCCTAACCCTAGAAGTTGCCGACCGCGGTTTCCGGCCACGGCCCCCCCTGGGTTCTGGCTAGGAAAGCTGGGGAAGGAGCCATGTCGGTGCAGTGTCGTGCTCCTCTTGGCAGGCCTTTGCAATCCCAATTATCCCTGGAGCTGTGGGCTTTCTGGTTCTCCGGACCCTAACCCTAACCCTAACCCTAGAAGTTGCCGACCGCGGTTTCCGGCCACGGCCCCCCCTGGGTTCTGGCTAGGAAAGCAGGGGAAGGAGCCATGTCTGTGCAGTGTCGTGCTCCTCTTGGCAGGCCTTTGCAATCCCAATTATCCCTGGAGCTGTGGGCTTTCTGGTTCTCCGGACCCTAACCCTAACCCTAACCCTAGAAGTTGCCGACCGCGGTTTCCGGCCACGGCCCCCCCTGGGTTCTGGCTAGGAAAGCAGGGGAAGGAGCCATGTCTGTGCAGTGTCGTGCTCCTCTTGGCAGGCCTTTGCAATCCCAATTATCCCTGGAGCTGTGGGCTTTCTGGTTCTCCGGACCCTAACCCTAACCCTAACCCTAGAAGTTGCCGACCGCGGTTTCCGGCCACGGCCCCCCCTGGGTTCTGGCTAGGAAAGCAGGGGAAGGAGCCATGTCTCTGCAGTGTCGTGCTCCTCTTGGCAGGCCTTTGCAATCCCAATTATCCCTGGAGCTGTGGGCTTTCTGGTTCTCCGGACCCTAACCCTAACCCTAACCCTAGAAGTTGCCGACCGCGGTTCCCGGCCACGGCCCTCCCTGGGTTCTGGCTAGGAAAGCAGGGGAAGGAGCCATGTCTGTGCAGTGTCGTGCTCCTCTTGGCAGGCCTTTGCAATCCCAATTATCCCTGGAGCTGTGGGCTTTCTGGTTCTCCGGACCCTAACCCTAACCCTAACCCTAGAAGTTGCCGGCCGCGGTTTCCGGCCACGGCCCCCCCTGGGTTCTGGCTAGGAAAGCAGGGGAAGGAGCCATGTCTGTGCAGTGTCGTGCTCCTCTTGGCAGGCCTTTGCAATCCCAATTATCCCTGGAGCTGTGGGCTTTCTGGTTCTCCGGACCCTAACCCTAACCCTAGAAGTTGCCGACCGCGGTTTCCGGCCACGGCCCCCCCTGGGTTCTGGCTAGGAAAGCTGGGGAAGGAGCCATGTCTGTGCAGTGTCGTGCTCCTCTTGGCAGGCCTTTGCAATCCCAATTATCCCTGGAGCTGTGGGCTTTCTGGTTCTCCGGACCCTAACCCTAACCCTAGAAGTTGCCGACCGCGGTTTCCGGCCACGGCCCCCCCTGGGTTCTGGCTAGGAAAGCAGGGGAAGGAGCCATGTCTGTGCAGTGTCGTGCTCCTCTTGGCAGGCCTTTGCAATCCCAATTATCCCTGGAGCTGTGGGCTTTCTGGTTCTCCGGACCCTAACCCTAACCCTAACCCTAGAAGTTGCCGACCGCGGTTTCCGGCCACGGCCCCCCCTGGTTTCTGGCTAGGAAAGCAGGGGAAGGAGCCATGTCTGTGCAGTGTCGTGCTCCTCTTGGCAGGCCTTTGCAATCCCAATTATCCCTGGAGCTGTGGGCTTTCTGGTTCTCCGGACCCTAACCCTAACCCTAACCCTAGAAGTTGCCGACCGCGGTTTCCGGCCACGGCCCCCCCTGGGTTCTGGCTAGGAAAGCTGGGGAAGGAGCCATGTCGGTGCAGTGTCGTGCTCCTCTTGGCAGGCCTTTGCAATCCCAATTATCCCTGGAGCTGTGGGCTTTCTGGTTCTCCGGACCCTAACCCTAACCCTAACCCTAGAAGTTGCCGACCGCGGTTTCCGGCCACGGCCCCCCCTGGGTTCTGGCTAGGAAAGCAGGGGAAGGAGCCATGTCTGTGCAGTGTCGTGCTCCTCTTGGCAGGCCTTTGCAATCCCAATTATCCCTGGAGCTGTGGGCTTTCTGGTTCTCTGGACCCTAACCCTAACCCTAACCCTAGAAGTTGCCGACCGCGGTTTCCGGCCACGGCCCCCCCTGGGTTCTGGCTAGGAAAGCAGGGGAAGGAGCCATGTCGGTGCAGTGTCGTGCTCCTCTTGGCAGGCCTTTGCAATCCCAATTATCCCTGGAGCTGTGGGCTTTCTGGTTCTCCGGACCCTAACCCTAACCCTAACCCTAGAAGTTGCCGACCGCGGTTTCCGGCCACGGCCCCCCCTGGGATCTGGCTAGGAAAGCAGGGGAAGGAGCCATGTCTGTGCAGTGTCGTGCTCCTCTTGGCAGGCCTTTGCAATCCCAATTATCCCTGGAGCTGTGGGCTTTCTGGTTCTCCGGACCCTAACCCTAACCCTAACCCTAGAAGTTGCCGACCGCGGTTTCCGGCCACGGCCCCCCCTGGGTTCTGGCTAGGAAAGCTGGGGAAGGAGCCATGTCTGTGCAGTGTCGTGCTCCTCTTGGCAGGCCTTTGCAATCCCAATTATCCCTGGAGCTGTGGGCTTTCTGGTTCTCCGGACCCTAACCCTAACCCTAACCCTAGAAGTTGCCGACCGCGGTTCCCGGCCACGGCCCTCCCTGGGTTCTGGCTAGGAAAGCAGGGGAAGGAGCCATGTCTGTGCAGTGTCGTGCTCCTCTTGGCAGGCCTTTGCAATCCCAATTATCCCTGGAGCTGTGGGCTTTCTGGTTCTCCGGACCCTAACCCTAACCCTAACCCTAGAAGTTGCCGACCGCGGTTTCCGGCCACGGCCCCCCCTGGGTTCTGGCTAGGAAAGCAGGGGAAGGAGCCATGTCTGTGCAGTGTCGTGCTCCTCTTGGCAGGCCTTTGCAATCCCAATTATCCCTGGAGCTGTGGGCTTTCTGGTTCTCCGGACCCTAACCCTAACCCTAGAAGTTGCCGACCGCGGTTTCCGGCCACGGCCCCCCCTGGGTTCTGGCTAGGAAAGCTGGGGAAGGAGCCATGTCGGTGCAGTGTCGTGCTCCTCTTGGCAGGCCTTTGCAATCCCAATTATCCCTGGAGCTGTGGGCTTTCTGGTTCTCCGGACCCTAACCCTAACCCTAGAAGTTGCCGACCGCGGTTTCCGGCCACGGCCCCCCCTGGGTTCTGGCTAGGAAAGCAGGGGAAGGAGCCATGTCTGTGCAGTGTCGTGCTCCTCTTGGCAGGCCTTTGCAATCCCAATTATCCCTGGAGCTGTGGGCTTTCTGGTTCTCCGGACCCTAACCCTAACCCTAACCCTAGAAGTTGCCGAGCGCGGTTTCCGGCCACGGCCCCCCCTGGTTTCTGGCTAGGAAAGCAGGGGAAGGAGCCATGTCTGTGCAGTGTCGTGCTCCTCTTGGCAGGCCTTTGCAATCCCAATTATCCCTGGAGCTGTGGGCTTTCTGGTTCTCCGGACCCTAACCCTAACCCTAACCCTAGAAGTTGCCGACCGCGGTTTCCGGCCACGGCCCCCCCTGGGTTCTGGCTAGGAAAGCTGGGGAAGGAGCCATGTCTGTGCAGTGTCGTGCTCCTCTTGGCAGGCCTTTGCAATCCCAATTATCCCTGGAGCTGTGGGCTTTCTGGTTCTCCGGACCCTAACCCTAACCCTAACCCTAGAAGTTGCCGACCGCGGTTTCCGGCCACGGCCCCCCCTGGGTTCTGGCTAGGAAAGCAGGGGAAGGAGCCATGTCTGTGCAGTGTCGTGCTCCTCTTGGCAGGCCTTTGCAATCCCAATTATCCCTGGAGCTGTGGGCTTTCTGGTTCTGCGGACCCTAACCCTAACCCTAACCCTAGAAGTTGCCGACCGCGGTTTCCGGCCACGGCCCCCCCTGGGTTCTGGCTAGGAAAGCAGGGGAAGGAGCCATGTCAGTGCAGTGTCGTGCTCCTCTTGGCAGGCCTTTGCAATCCCAATTATCCCTGGAGCTGTGGGCTTTCTGGTTCTCTGGACCCTAACCCTAACCCTAACCCTAGAAGTTGCCGACCGCGGTTTCCGGCCACGGCCCCCCCTGGGTTCTGGCTAGGAAAGCTGGGGAAGGAGCCATGTCTGTGCAGTGTCGTGCTCCTCTTGGCAGGCCTTTGCAATCCCAATTATCCCTGGAGCTGTGGGCTTTCTGGTTCTCCGGACCCTAACCCTAACCCTAACCCTAGAAGTTGCCGACCGCGGTTTCCGGCCACGGCCCCCCCTGGGTTCTGGCTAGGAAAGCTGGGGAAGGAGCCATGTCTGTGCAGTGTCGTGCTCCTCTTGGCAGGCCTTTGCAATCCCAATTATCCCTGGAGCTGTGGGCTTTCTGGTTCTCCGGACCCTAACCCTAACCCTAGAAGTTGCCGACCGCGGTTTCCGGCCACGGCCCCCCCTGGGTTCTGGCTAGGAAAGCTGGGGAAGGAGCCATGTCTGTGCAGTGTCGTGCTCCTCTTGGCAGGCCTTTGCAATCCCAATTATCCCTGGAGCTGTGGGCTTTCTGGTTCTCCGGACCCTAACCCTAACCCTAGAAGTTGCCGACCGCGGTTTCCGGCCACGGCCCCCCCTGGGTTCTGGCTAGGAAAGCAGGGGAAGGAGCCATGTCTGTGCAGTGTCGTGCTCCTCTTGGCAGGCCTTTGCAATCCCAATTATCCCTGGAGCTGTGGGCTTTCTGGTTCTCCGGACCCTAACCCTAACCCTAACCCTAGAAGTTGCCGACCGCGGTTTCCGGCCACGGCCCCCCCTGGGTTCTGGCTAGGAAAGCAGGGGAAGGAGCCATGTCTGTGCAGTGTCGTGCTCCTCTTGGCAGGCCTTTGCAATCCCAATTATCCCTGGAGCTGTGGGCTTTCTGGTTCTCCGGACCCTAACCCTAACCCTAACCCTAGAAGTTGCCGACCGCGGTTTCCGGCCACGGCCCCCCCTGGGTTCTGGCTAGGAAAGCTGGGGAAGGAGCCATGTCGGTGCAGTGTCGTGCTCCTCTTGGCAGGCCTTTGCAATCCCAATTATCCCTGGAGCTGTGGGCTTTCTGGTTCTCCGGACCCTAACCCTAACCCTAACCCTAGAAGTTGCCGACCGCGGTTTCCGGCCACGGCCCCCCCTGGGTTCTGGCTAGGAAAGCAGGGGAAGGAGCCATGTCTGTGCAGTGTCGTGCTCCTCTTGGCAGGCCTTTGCAATCCCAATTATCCCTGGAGCTGTGGGCTTTCTGGTTCTCTGGACCCTAACCCTAACCCTAACCCTAGAAGTTGCCGACCGCGGTTTCCGGCCACGGCCCCCCCTGGGTTCTGGCTAGGAAAGCAGGGGAAGGAGCCATGTCTGTGCAGTGTCGTGCTCCTCTTGGCAGGCCTTTGCAATCCCAATTATCCCTGGAGCTGTGGGCTTTCTGGTTCTCTGGACCCTAACCCTAACCCTAACCCTAGAAGTTGCCGACCGCGGTTTCCGGCCACGGCCCCCCCTGGGTTCTGGCTAGGAAAGCAGGGGAAGGAGCCATGTCGGTGCAGTGTCGTGCTCCTCTTGGCAGGCCTTTGCAATCCCAATTATCCCTGGAGCTGTGGGCTTTCTGGTTCTCTGGACCCTAACCCTAACCCTAACCCTAGAAGTTGCCGACCGCGGTTTCCGGCCACGGCCCCCCCTGGGTTCTGGCTAGGAAAGCAGGGGAAGGAGCCATGTCTGTGCAGTGTCGTGCTCCTCTTGGCAGGCCTTTGCAATCCCAATTATCCCTGGAGCTGTGGGCTTTCTGGTTCTCCGGACCCTAACCCTAACCCTAACCCTAGAAGTTGCCGACCGCGGTTTCCGGCCACGGCCCCCCCTGGGTTCTGGCTAGGAAAGCAGGGGAAGGAGCCATGTCTGTGCAGTGTCGTGCTCCTCTTGGCAGGCCTTTGCAATCCCAATTATCCCTGGAGCTGTGGGCTTTCTGGTTCTCCGGACCCTAACCCTAACCCTAGAAGTTGCCGACCGCGGTTTCCGGCCACGGCCCCCCCTGGGTTCTGGCTAGGAAAGCAGGGGAAGGAGCCATGTCGGTGCAGTGTCGTGCTCCTCTTGGCAGGCCTTTGCAATCCCAATTATCCCTGGAGCTGTGGGCTTTCTGGTTCTCCGGACCCTAACCCTAACCCTAACCCTAGAAGTTGCCGACCGCGGTTTCCGGCCACGGCCCCCCCTGGGTTCTGGCTAGGAAAGCAGGGGAAGGAGCCATGTCGGTGCAGTGTCGTGCTTCTCTTGGCAGGCCTTTGCAATCCCAATTATCCCTGGAGCTGTGGGCTTTCTGGTTCTCCGGACCCTAACCCTAACCCTAACCCTAGAAGTTGCCGACCGCGGTTTCCGGCCACGGCCCCCCCTGGGTTCTGGCTAGGAAAGCAGGGGAAGGAGCCATGTCTGTGCAGTGTCGTGCTCCTCTTGGCAGGCCTTTGCAATCCCAATTATCCCTGGAGCTGTGGGCTTTCTGGTTCTCCGGACCCTAACCCTAACCCTAACCCTAGAAGTTGCCGACCGCGGTTTCCGGCCACGGCCCCCCCTGGGTTCTGGCTAGGAAAGCAGGGGAAGGAGCCATGTCTGTGCAGTGTCGTGCTCCTCTTGGCAGGCCTTTGCAATCCCAATTATCCCTGGAGCTGTGGGCTTTCTGGTTCTCCGGACCCTAACCCTAACCCTAACCCTAGAAGGTGCCGACCGCGGTTTCCGGCCACGGCCCCCCCCGGGTTCTGGCTAGGAAAGCTGGGGAAGGAGCCATGTCTGTGCAGTGTCGTGCTCCTCTTGGCAGGCCTTTGCAATCCCAATTATCCCTGGAGCTGTGGGCTTTCTGGTTCTCCGGACCCTAACCCTAACCCTAACCCTAGAAGTTGCCGACCGCGGTTTCCGGCCACGGCCCCCCCTGGGTTCTGGCTAGGAAAGCAGGGGAAGGAGCCATGTCGGTGCAGTGTCGTGCTCCTCTTGGCAGGCCTTTGCAATCCCAATTATCCCTGGAGCTGTGGGCTTTCTGGTTCTCCGGACCCTAACCCTAACCCTAACCCTAGAAGTTGCCGACCGCGGTTTCCGGCCACGGCCCCCCCTGGGTTCTGGCTAGGAAAGCTGGGGAAGGAGCCATGTCGGTGCAGTGTCGTGCTCCTCTTGGCAGGCCTTTGCAATCCCAATTATCCCTGGAGCTGTGGGCTTTCTGGTTCTCCGGACCCTAACCCTAACCCTAGAAGTTGCCGACCGCGGTTTCCGGCCACGGCTCCCCCTGGGTTCTGGCTAGGAAAGCAGGGGAAGGAGCCATTTCTGTGCAGTGTCGTGCTCCTCTTGGCAGGCCTTTGCGATCCCAATTATCCCTGGAGCTGTGGGCTTTCTGGTTCTCTGGACCCTAACCCTAACCCTAACCCTAGAAGTTGCCGACCGCGGTTTCCGGCCACGGCCCCCCCTGGGTTCTGGCTAGGAAAGCTGGGGAAGGAGCCATGTCTGTGCAGTGTCGTGCTCCTCTTGGCAGGCCTTTGCAATCCCAATTATCCCTGGAGCTGTGGGCTTTCTGGTTCTCCGGACCCTAACCCTAACCCTAACCCTAGAAGTTGCCGACCGCGGTTTCCGGCCACGGCCCCCCCTGGGTTCTGGCTAGGAAAGCTGGGGAAGGAGCCATGTCGGTGCAGTGTCGTGCTCCTCTTGGCAGGCCTTTGCAATCCCAATTATCCCTGGAGCTGTAGGCTTTCTGGTTCTCCGGACCCTAACCCTAACCCTAACCCTAGAAGTTGCCGACCACGGTTTCCGGCCACGGCCCCCCCTGGGTTCTGGCTAGGAAAGCAGGGGAAGGAGCCATGTCTGTGCAGTGTCGTGCTCCTCTTGGCAGGCCTTTGCAATCCCAATTATCCCTGGAGCTGTGGGCTTTCTGGTTCTCCGGACCCTAACCCTAACCCTAACCCTAGAAGTTGCCGACCGCGGTTTCCGGCCACGGCCCCCCCTGGGTTCTGGCTAGGAAAGCTGGGGAAGGAGCCATGTCGGTGCAGTGTCGTGCTCCTCTTGGCAGGCCTTTGCAATCCCAATTATCCCTGGAGCTGTGGGCTTTCTGGTTCTCCGGACCCTAACCCTAACCCTAGAAGTTGCCGACCGCGGTTTCCGGCCACGGCCCCCCCTGGGTTCTGGCTAGGAAAGCTGGGGAAGGAGCCATGTCTGTGCAGTGTCGTGCTCCTCTTGGCAGGCCTTTGCAATCCCAATTATCCCTGGAGCTGTGGGCTTTCTGGTTCTCCGGACCCTAACCCTAACCCTAACCCTAGAAGTTGCCGACTGCGGTTTCCGGCCACGGCCCCCCCTGGGTTCTGGCTAGGAAAGCAGGGGAAGGAGCCATGTCTGTGCAGTGTCGTGCTCCTCTTGGCAGGCCTTTGCAATCCCAATTATCCCTGGAGCTGTGGGCTTTCTGGTTCTCCGGACCCTAACCCTAACCCTAACCCTAGAAGTTGCCGACCGCGGTTTCCGGCCACGGCCCCCCCTGGTTTCTGGCTAGGAAAGCTGGGGAAGGAGCCATGTCGGTGCAGTGTCGTGCTCCTCTTGGCAGGCCTTTGCAATCCCAATTATCCCTGGAGCTGTGGGCTTTCTGGTTCTCCGGACCCTAACCCTAACCCTAACCCTAGAAGTTGCCGACCGCGGTTTCCGGCCACGGCCCCCCCTGGGTTCTGGCTAGGAAAGCTGGGGAAGGAGCCATGTTGGTGCAGTGTCGTGCTCCTCTTGGCAGGCCTTTGCAATCCCAATTATCCCTGGAGCTGTGGGCTTTCTGGTTCTCCGGACCCTAACCCTAACCCTAACCCTAGAAGTTGCCGACCGCGGTTTCCGGCCACGGCCCCCCCTGGGTTCTGGCTAGGAAAGCAGGGGAAGGAGCCATGTCTGTGCAGTGTCGTGCTCCTCTTGGCAGGCCTTTGCAATCCCAATTATCCCTGGAGCTGTGGGCTTTCTGGTTCTCCGGACCCTAACCCTAACCCTAACCCTAGAAGTTGCCGACCGCGGTTTCCGGCCACGGCCCCCCCTGGGTTCTGGCTAGGAAAGCTGGGGAAGGAGCCATGTCGGTGCAGTGTCGTGCTCCTCTTGGCAGGCCTTTGCAATCCCAATTATCCCTGGAGCTGTGGGCTTTCTGGTTCTCCGGACCCTAACCCTAACCCTAACCCTAGAAGTTGCCGACCGCGGTTTCCGGCCACGGCCCCCCCTGGGTTCTGGCTAGGAAAGCAGGGGAAGGAGCCATGTCTGTGCAGTGTCGTGCTCCTCTTGGCAGGCCTTTGCAATCCCAATTATCCCTGGAGCTGTGGGCTTTCTGGTTCTCCGGACCCTAACCCTAACCCTAACCCTAGAAGTTGCCGACCGCGGTTTCCGGCCACGGCCCCCCCTGGGTTCTGGCTAGGAAAGCAGGGGAAGGAGCCATGTCTGTGCAGTGTCGTGCTCCTCTTGGCAGGCCTTTGCAATTCCAATTATCCCTGGAGCTGTGGGCTTTCTGGTTCTCCGGACCCTAACCCTAACCCTAACCCTAGAAGTTGCCGACCGCGGTTTCCGGCCACGGCCCCCCCTGGGTTCTGGCTAGGAAAGCAGGGGAAGGAGCCATGTCTGTGCAGTGTCGTGCTCCTCTTGGCAGGCCTTTGCAATCCCAATTATCCCTGGAGCTGTGGGCTTTCTGGTTCTCCGGACCCTAACCCTAACCCTAACCCTAACTCTAGAAGTTGCCGACCGCGGTTTCCGGCCACGGCCCCCCCTGGGTTCTGGCTAGGAAAGCTGGGGAAGGAGCCATGTCGGTGCAGTGTCGTGCTCCTCTTGGCAGGCCTTTGCAATCCCAATTATCCCTGGAGCTGTGGGCTTTCTGGTTCTCCGGACCCTAACCCTAACCCTAACCCTAGAAGTTGCCGACCGCGGTTTCCGGCCACGGCCCCCCCTGGGTTCTGGCTAGGAAAGCAGGGGAAGGAGCCATGTCGGTGCAGTGTCGTGCTCCTCTTGGCAGGCCTTTGCAATCCCAGTTATACCTAGAGCTGTGGGCTTTCTGGTTCTCCGGACCCTAACCCTAACCCTAACCCTAGAAGTTGCCGACCGCGGTTTCCGGCCACGGCCCCCCCTGGGTTCTGGCTAGGAAAGCAGGGGAAGGAGCCATGTCGGTGCAGTGTCGTGCTCCTCTTGGCAGGCCTTTGCAATCCCAATTATCCCTGGAGCTGTGGGCTTTCTGGTTCTCCGGACCCTAACCCTAACCCTAACCCTAGAAGTTGCCGACCGCGGTTTCCGGCCACGGCCCCCCCTGGGTTCTGGCTAGGAAAGCTGGGGAAGGAGCCATGTCTGTGCAGTGTCGTGCTCCTCTTGGCAGGCCTTTGCAATCCCAATTATCCCTGGAGCTGTGGGCTTTCTGGTTCTCCGGACCCTAACCCTAACCCTAACCCCAGAAGTTGCCGACTGCGGTTTCCGGCCACGGCCCCCCCTGGGTTCTGGCTAGGAAAGCAGGGGAAGGAGCCATGTCTGTGCAGTGTCGTGCTCCTCTTGGCAGGCCTTTGCAATCCCAATTATCCCTGGAGCTGTGGGCTTTCTGGTTCTCCGGACCCTAACCCTAACCCTAACCCTAGAAGTTGCCGACCGCGGTTTCCGGCCACGGCCCCCCCTGGTTTCTGGCTAGGAAAGCTGGGGAAGGAGCCATGTCGGTGCAGTGTCGTGCTCCTCTTGGCAGGCCTTTGCAATCCCAATTATCCCTGGAGCTGTGGGCTTTCTGGTTCTCCGGACCCTAACCCTAACCCTAACCCTAGAAGTTGCCGACCGCGGTTTCCGGCCACGGCCCCCCCTGGGTTCTGGCTAGGAAAGCTGGGGAAGGAGCCATGTTGGTGCAGTGTCGTGCTCCTCTTGGCAGGCCTTTGCAATCCCAATTATCCCTGGAGCTGTGGGCTTTCTGGTTCTCCGGACCCTAACCCTAACCCTAACCCTAGAAGTTGCCGACCGCGGTTTCCGGCCACGGCCCCCCCTGGGTTCTGGCTAGGAAAGCAGGGGAAGGAGCCATGTCTGTGCAGTGTCGTGCTCCTCTTGGCAGGCCTTTGCAATCCCAATTATCCCTGGAGCTGTGGGCTTTCTGGTTCTCCGGACCCTAACCCTAACCCTAACCCTAGAAGTTGCCGACCGCGGTTTCCGGCCACGGCCCCCCCTGGGTTCTGGCTAGGAAAGCTGGGGAAGGAGCCATGTTGGTGCAGTGTCGTGCTCCTCTTGGCAGGCCTTTGCAATCCCAATTATCCCTGGAGCTGTGGGCTTTCTGGTTCTCCGGACCCTAACCCTAACCCTAACCCTAGAAGTTGCCGACCGCGGTTTCCGGCCACGGCCCCCCCTGGGTTCTGGCTAGGAAAGCAGGGGAAGGAGCCATGTCTGTGCAGTGTCGTGCTCCTCTTGGCAGGCCTTTGCAATCCCAATTATCCCTGGAGCTGTGGGCTTTCTGGTTCTCCGGACCCTAACCCTAACCCTAACCCTAGAAGTTGCCGACCGCGGTTTCCGGCCACGGCCCCCCCTGGGTTCTGGCTAGGAAAGCTGGGGAAGGAGCCATGTCTGTGCAGTGTCGTGCTCCTCTTGGCAGGCCTTTGCAATTCCAATTATCCCTGGAGCTGTGGGCTTTCTGGTTCTCCGGACCCTAACCCTAACCCTAACCCTAGAAGTTGCCGACCGCGGTTTCCGGCCACGGCCCCCCCCCGGGTTCTGGCTAGGAAAGCTGGGGAAGGAGCCATGTCGGTGCAGTGTCGTGCTCCTCTTGGCAGGCCTTTGCAATCCCAATTATCCCTGGAGCTGTGGGCTTTCTGGTTCTCCGGACCCTAACCCTAACCCTAACCCTAGAAGTTGCCGACCGCGGTTTCCGGCCACGGCCCCCCCTGGGTTCTGGCTAGGAAAGCAGGGGAAGGAGCCATGTCTGTGCAGTGTCGTGCTCCTCTTGGCAGGCCTTTGCAATCCCAATTATCCCTGGAGCTGTGGGCTTTCTGGTTCTCCGGACCCTAACCCTAACCCTAACCCTAACTCTAGAAGTTGCCGACCGCGGTTTCCGGCCACGGCCCCCCCTGGGTTCTGGCTAGGAAAGCTGGGGAAGGAGCCATGTCGGTGCAGTGTCGTGCTCCTCTTGGCAGGCCTTTGCAATCCCAATTATCCCTGGAGCTGTGGGCTTTCTGGTTCTCCGGACCCTAACCCTAACCCTAACCCTAGAAGTTGCCGACCGCGGTTTCCGGCCACGGCCCCCCCTGGGTTCTGGCTAGGAAAGCAGGGGAAGGAGCCATGTCGGTGCAGTGTCGTGCTCCTCTTGGCAGGCCTTTGCAATCCCAGTTATCCCTGGAGCTGTGGGCTTTCTGGTTCTCCGGACCCTAACCCTAACCCTAACCCTAGAAGTTGCCGACCGCGGTTTCCGGCCACGGCCCCCCCTGGGTTCTGGCTAGGAAAGCTGGGGAAGGAGCCATGTCGGTGCAGTGTCGTGCTCCTCTTGGCAGGCCTTTGCAATCCCAATTATCCCTGGAGCTGTGGGCTTTCTGGTTCTCCGGACCCTAACCCTAACCCTAACCCTAGAAGTTGCCGACCGCGGTTTCCGGCCACGGCCCCCCCTGGGTTCTGGCTAGGAAAGCAGGGGAAGGAGCCATGTCTGTGCAGAGTCGTGCTCCTCTTGGCAGGCCTTTGCAATCCCAATTATCCCTGGAGCTGTGGGCTTTCTGGTTCTCCGGACCCTAACCCTAACCCTAACCCTAGAAGTTGCCGACCGCGGTTTCCGGCCACGGCCCCCCCTGGGTTCTGGCTAGGAAAGCAGGGGAAGGAGCCATGTCTCTGCAGTGTCGTGCTCCTCTTGGCAGGCCTTTGCAATCCCAATTATCCCTGGAGCTGTGGGCTTTCTGGTTCTCCGGACCCTAACCCTAACCCTAACCCTAGAAGTTGCCGACCGCGGTTCCCGGCCACGGCCCTCCCTGGGTTCTGGCTAGGAAAGCTGGGGAAGGAGCCATGTCTGTGCAGTGTCGTGCTCCTCTTGGCAGGCCTTTGCAATCCCAATTATCCCTGGAGCTGTGGGCTTTCTGGTTCTCCGGACCCTAACCCTAACCCTAACCCTAGAAGTTGCCGACCGCGGTTTCTGGCCACGGCTCCCCCTGGGTTCTGGCTAGGAAAGCAGGGGAAGGAGCCATGTCTGTGCAGTGTCGTGCTCCTCTTGGCAGGCCTTTGCAATCCCAATTATCCCTGGAGCTGTGGGCTTTCTGGTTCTCCGGACCCTAACCCTAACCCTAACCCTAGAAGTTGCCGACCGCGGTTTCCGGCCACGGCCCCCCCTGGGTTCTGGCTAGGAAAGCAGGGGAAGGAGCCATGTCTGTGCAGTGTCGTGCTCCTCTTGGCAGGCCTTTGCAATCCCAATTATCCCTGGAGCTGTGGGCTTTCTGGTTCTCCGGACCCTAACCCTAACCCTAACCCTAGAAGTTGCCGACCGCGGTTTCCGGCCACGGCCCCCCCTGGGTTCTGGCTAGGAAAGCAGGGGAAGGAGCCATGTCTGTGCAGTGTCGTGCTCCTCTTGGCAGGCCTTTGCAATCCCAATTATCCCTGGAGCTGTGGGCTTTCTGGTTCTCCGGACCCTAACCCTAACCCTAGAAGTTGCCGACCGCGGTTTCCGGCCACGGCCCCCCCTGGGTTCTGGCTAGGAAAGCTGGGGAAGGAGCCATGTCGGTGCAGTGTCGTGCTCCTCTTGGCAGGCCTTTGCAATTCCAATTATCCCTGGAGCTGTGGGCTTTCTGGTTCTCCGGACCCTAACCCTAACCCTAGAAGTTGCCGACCGCGGTTTCCGGCCACGGCCCCCCCTGGGTTCTGGCTAGGAAAGCAGGGGAAGGAGCCATGTCTGTGCAGTGTCGTGCTCCTCTTGGCAGGCCTTTGCAATCCCAATTATCCCTGGAGCTGTGGGCTTTCTGGTTCTCCGGACCCTAACCCTAACCCTAACCCTAGAAGTTGCCGACCGCGGTTTCCGGCCACGGCCCCCCCTGGTTTCTGGCTAGGAAAGCTGGGGAAGGAGCCATGTCGGTGCAGTGTCGTGCTCCTCTTGGCAGGCCTTTGCAATCCCAATTATCCCTGGAGCTGTGGGCTTTCTGGTTCTCCGGACCCTAACCCTAACCCTAACCCTAGAAGTTGCCGACTGCGGTTTCCGGCCACGGCCCCCCCTGGGTTCTGGCTAGGAAAGCTGGGGAAGGAGCCATGTCGGTGCAGTGTCGTGCTCCTCTTGGCAGGCCTTTGCAATCCCAATTATCCCTGGAGCTGTGGGCTTTCTGGTTCTCCGGACCCTAACCCTAACCCTAACCCTAGAAGTTGCCGACCGCGGTTTCCGGCCACGGCCCCCCCTGGGTTCTGGCTAGGAAAGCTGGGGAAGGAGCCATGTCGGTGCAGTGTCGTGCTCCTCTTGGCAGGCCTTTGCAATCCCAATTATCCCTGGAGCTGTGGGCTTTCTGGTTCTCCGGACCCTAACCCTAACCCTAACCCTAGAAGTTGCCGACCGCGGTTTCCGGCCACGGCCCCCCCTGGGTTCTGGCTAGGAAAG
Source organism: Rhynochetos jubatus (assembly GCA_027574665.1). Lineage (NCBI taxonomy): Eukaryota > Metazoa > Chordata > Aves > Eurypygiformes > Rhynochetidae > Rhynochetos > Rhynochetos jubatus. Next base: position 7,980,352 of record CM050661.1, read on the forward strand.
CAGGGGAAGGAGCCATGTCTGTGCAGTGTCGTGCTCCTCTTGGCAGGCCTTTGCAATCCCAATTATCCCTGGAGCTGTGGGCTTTCTGGTTCTCCGGACCCTAACCCTAACCCTAGAAGTTGCCGACCGCGGTTTCCGGCCACGGCCCCCCCTGGGTTCTGGCTAGGAAAGCTGGGGAAGGAGCCATGTCGGTGCAGTGTCGTGCTCCTCTTGGCAGGCCTTTGCAATTCCAATTATCCCTGGAGCTGTGGGCTTTCTGGTTCTCCGGACCCTAACCCTAACCCTAGAAGTTGCCGACCGCGGTTTCCGGCCACGGCCCCCCCTGGGTTCTGGCTAGGAAAGCAGGGGAAGGAGCCATGTCTGTGCAGTGTCGTGCTCCTCTTGGCAGGCCTTTGCAATCCCAATTATCCCTGGAGCTGTGGGCTTTCTGGTTCTCCGGACCCTAACCCTAACCCTAACCCTAACTCTAGAAGTTGCCGACCGCGGTTTCCGGCCACGGCCCCCCCTGGGTTCTGGCTAGGAAAGCTGGGGAAGGAGCCATGTCGGTGCAGTGTCGTGCTCCTCTTGGCAGGCCTTTGCAATCCCAATTATCCCTGGAGCTGTGGGCTTTCTGGTTCTCCGGACCCTAACCCTAACCCTAACCCTAGAAGTTGCCGACCGCGGTTTCCGGCCACGGCCCCCCCTGGGTTCTGGCTAGGAAAGCAGGGGAAGGAGCCATGTCGGTGCAGTGTCGTGCTCCTCTTGGCAGGCCTTTGCAATCCCAGTTATCCCTGGAGCTGTGGGCTTTCTGGTTCTCCGGACCCTAACCCTAACCCTAACCCTAGAAGTTGCCGACCGCGGTTTCCGGCCACGGCCCCCCCTGGGTTCTGGCTAGGAAAGCTGGGGAAGGAGCCATGTCGGTGCAGTGTCGTGCTCCTCTTGGCAGGCCTTTGCAATCCCAATTATCCCTGGAGCTGTGGGCTTTCTGGTTCTCCGGACCCTAACCCTAACCCTAACCCTAGAAGTTGCCGACCGCGGTTTCCGGCCACGGCCCCCCCTGGGTTCTGGCTAGGAAAGCAGGGGAAGGAGCCATGTCTGTGCAGAGTCGTGCTCCTCTTGGCAGGCCTTTGCAATCCCAATTATCCCTGGAGCTGTGGGCTTTCTGGTTCTCCGGACCCTAACCCTAACCCTAACCCTAGAAGTTGCCGACCGCGGTTTCCGGCCACGGCCCCCCCTGGGTTCTGGCTAGGAAAGCAGGGGAAGGAGCCATGTCTCTGCAGTGTCGTGCTCCTCTTGGCAGGCCTTTGCAATCCCAATTATCCCTGGAGCTGTGGGCTTTCTGGTTCTCCGGACCCTAACCCTAACCCTAACCCTAGAAGTTGCCGACCGCGGTTTCCGGCCACGGCCCCCCCTGGGTTCTGGCTAGGAAAGCTGGGGAAGGAGCCATGTTGGTGCAGTGTCGTGCTCCTCTTGGCAGGCCTTTGCAATCCCAATTATCCCTGGAGCTGTGGGCTTTCTGGTTCTCCGGACCCTAACCCTAACCCTAACCCTAGAAGTTGCCGACCGCGGTTTCCGGCCACGGCCCCCCCTGGGTTCTGGCTAGGAAAGCAGGGGAAGGAGCCATGTCTGTGCAGTGTCGTGCTCCTCTTGGCAGGCCTTTGCAATCCCAATTATCCCTGGAGCTGTGGGCTTTCTGGTTCTCCGGACCCTAACCCTAACCCTAACCCTAGAAGTTGCCGACCGCGGTTTCCGGCCACGGCCCCCCCTGGGTTCTGGCTAGGAAAGCAGGGGAAGGAGCCATGTCTGTGCAGTGTCGTGCTCCTCTTGGCAGGCCTTTGCAATCCCAATTATCCCTGGAGCTGTGGGCTTTCTGGTTCTCCGGACCCTAACCCTAACCCTAACCCTAACTCTAGAAGTTGCCGACCGCGGTTTCCGGCCACGGCCCCCCCTGGGTTCTGGCTAGGAAAGCTGGGGAAGGAGCCATGTCGGTGCAGTGTCGTGCTCCTCTTGGCAGGCCTTTGCAATCCCAATTATCCCTGGAGCTGTGGGCTTTCTGGTTCTCCGGACCCTAACCCTAACCCTAACCCTAGAAGTTGCCGACCGCGGTTTCCGGCCACGGCCCCCCCTGGGTTCTGGCTAGGAAAGCAGGGGAAGGAGCCATGTCGGTGCAGTGTCGTGCTCCTCTTGGCAGGCCTTTGCAATCCCAGTTATCCCTGGAGCTGTGGGCTTTCTGGTTCTCCGGACCCTAACCCTAACCCTAACCCTAGAAGTTGCCGACCGCGGTTTCCGGCCACGGCCCCCCCTGGGTTCTGGCTAGGAAAGCTGGGGAAGGAGCCATGTCGGTGCAGTGTCGTGCTCCTCTTGGCAGGCCTTTGCAATCCCAATTATCCCTGGAGCTGTGGGCTTTCTGGTTCTCCGGACCCTAACCCTAACCCTAACCCTAGAAGTTGCCGACCGCGGTTTCCGGCCACGGCCCCCCCTGGGTTCTGGCTAGGAAAGCAGGGGAAGGAGCCATGTCTGTGCAGAGTCGTGCTCCTCTTGGCAGGCCTTTGCAATCCCAATTATCCCTGGAGCTGTGGGCTTTCTGGTTCTCCGGACCCTAACCCTAACCCTAACCCTAGAAGTTGCCGACCGCGGTTTCCGGCCACGGCCCCCCCTGGGTTCTGGCTAGGAAAGCAGGGGAAGGAGCCATGTCTCTGCAGTGTCGTGCTCCTCTTGGCAGGCCTTTGCAATCCCAATTATCCCTGGAGCTGTGGGCTTTCTGGTTCTCCGGACCCTAACCCTAACCCTAACCCTAGAAGTTGCCGACCGCGGTTCCCGGCCACGGCCCTCCCTGGGTTCTGGCTAGGAAAGCTGGGGAAGGAGCCATGTCTGTGCAGTGTCGTGCTCCTCTTGGCAGGCCTTTGCAATCCCAATTATCCCTGGAGCTGTGGGCTTTCTGGTTCTCCGGACCCTAACCCTAACCCTAACCCTAGAAGTTGCCGACCGCGGTTTCTGGCCACGGCTCCCCCTGGGTTCTGGCTAGGAAAGCAGGGGAAGGAGCCATGTCTGTGCAGTGTCGTGCTCCTCTTGGCAGGCCTTTGCAATCCCAATTATCCCTGGAGCTGTGGGCTTTCTGGTTCTCCGGACCCTAACCCTAACCCTAACCCTAGAAGTTGCCGACCGCGGTTTCCGGCCACGGCCCCCCCTGGGTTCTGGCTAGGAAAGCAGGGGAAGGAGCCATGTCTGTGCAGTGTCGTGCTCCTCTTGGCAGGCCTTTGCAATCCCAATTATCCCTGGAGCTGTGGGCTTTCTGGTTCTCCGGACCCTAACCCTAACCCTAACCCTAGAAGTTGCCGACCGCGGTTTCCGGCCACGGCCCCCCCTGGGTTCTGGCTAGGAAAGCAGGGGAAGGAGCCATGTCTGTGCAGTGTCGTGCTCCTCTTGGCAGGCCTTTGCAATCCCAATTATCCCTGGAGCTGTGGGCTTTCTGGTTCTCCGGACCCTAACCCTAACCCTAGAAGTTGCCGACCGCGGTTTCCGGCCACGGCCCCCCCTGGGTTCTGGCTAGGAAAGCTGGGGAAGGAGCCATGTCGGTGCAGTGTCGTGCTCCTCTTGGCAGGCCTTTGCAATTCCAATTATCCCTGGAGCTGTGGGCTTTCTGGTTCTCCGGACCCTAACCCTAACCCTAGAAGTTGCCGACCGCGGTTTCCGGCCACGGCCCCCCCTGGGTTCTGGCTAGGAAAGCAGGGGAAGGAGCCATGTCTGTGCAGTGTCGTGCTCCTCTTGGCAGGCCTTTGCAATCCCAATTATCCCTGGAGCTGTGGGCTTTCTGGTTCTCCGGACCCTAACCCTAACCCTAACCCTAGAAGTTGCCGACCGCGGTTTCCGGCCACGGCCCCCCCTGGTTTCTGGCTAGGAAAGCTGGGGAAGGAGCCATGTCGGTGCAGTGTCGTGCTCCTCTTGGCAGGCCTTTGCAATCCCAATTATCCCTGGAGCTGTGGGCTTTCTGGTTCTCCGGACCCTAACCCTAACCCTAACCCTAGAAGTTGCCGACTGCGGTTTCCGGCCACGGCCCCCCCTGGGTTCTGGCTAGGAAAGCTGGGGAAGGAGCCATGTCGGTGCAGTGTCGTGCTCCTCTTGGCAGGCCTTTGCAATCCCAATTATCCCTGGAGCTGTGGGCTTTCTGGTTCTCCGGACCCTAACCCTAACCCTAACCCTAGAAGTTGCCGACCGCGGTTTCCGGCCACGGCCCCCCCTGGGTTCTGGCTAGGAAAGCTGGGGAAGGAGCCATGTCGGTGCAGTGTCGTGCTCCTCTTGGCAGGCCTTTGCAATCCCAATTATCCCTGGAGCTGTGGGCTTTCTGGTTCTCCGGACCCTAACCCTAACCCTAACCCTAGAAGTTGCCGACCGCGGTTTCCGGCCACGGCCCCCCCTGGGTTCTGGCTAGGAAAGCAGGGGAAGGAGCCATGTCTGTGCAGTGTCGTGCTCCTCTTGGCAGGCCTTTGCAATCCCAATTATCCCTGGAGCTGTGGGCTTTCTGGTTCTCCGGACCCTAACCCTAACCCTAGAAGTTGCCGACCGCGGTTTCCGGCCACGGCCCCCCCTGGGTTCTGGCTAGGAAAGCTGGGGAAGGAGCCATGTCGGTGCAGTGTCGTGCTCCTCTTGGCAGGCCTTTGCAATTCCAATTATCCCTGGAGCTGTGGGCTTTCTGGTTCTCCGGACCCTAACCCTAACCCTAGAAGTTGCCGACCGCGGTTTCCGGCCACGGCCCCCCCTGGGTTCTGGCTAGGAAAGCAGGGGAAGGAGCCATGTCTGTGCAGTGTCGTGCTCCTCTTGGCAGGCCTTTGCAATCCCAATTATCCCTGGAGCTGTGGGCTTTCTGGTTCTCCGGACCCTAACCCTAACCCTAACCCTAACTCTAGAAGTTGCCGACCGCGGTTTCCGGCCACGGCCCCCCCTGGGTTCTGGCTAGGAAAGCTGGGGAAGGAGCCATGTCGGTGCAGTGTCGTGCTCCTCTTGGCAGGCCTTTGCAATCCCAATTATCCCTGGAGCTGTGGGCTTTCTGGTTCTCCGGACCCTAACCCTAACCCTAACCCTAGAAGTTGCCGACCGCGGTTTCCGGCCACGGCCCCCCCTGGGTTCTGGCTAGGAAAGCAGGGGAAGGAGCCATGTCGGTGCAGTGTCGTGCTCCTCTTGGCAGGCCTTTGCAATCCCAGTTATCCCTGGAGCTGTGGGCTTTCTGGTTCTCCGGACCCTAACCCTAACCCTAACCCTAGAAGTTGCCGACCGCGGTTTCCGGCCACGGCCCCCCCTGGGTTCTGGCTAGGAAAGCTGGGGAAGGAGCCATGTCGGTGCAGTGTCGTGCTCCTCTTGGCAGGCCTTTGCAATCCCAATTATCCCTGGAGCTGTGGGCTTTCTGGTTCTCCGGACCCTAACCCTAACCCTAACCCTAGAAGTTGCCGACCGCGGTTTCCGGCCACGGCCCCCCCTGGGTTCTGGCTAGGAAAGCAGGGGAAGGAGCCATGTCTGTGCAGAGTCGTGCTCCTCTTGGCAGGCCTTTGCAATCCCAATTATCCCTGGAGCTGTGGGCTTTCTGGTTCTCCGGACCCTAACCCTAACCCTAACCCTAGAAGTTGCCGACCGCGGTTTCCGGCCACGGCCCCCCCTGGGTTCTGGCTAGGAAAGCAGGGGAAGGAGCCATGTCTCTGCAGTGTCGTGCTCCTCTTGGCAGGCCTTTGCAATCCCAATTATCCCTGGAGCTGTGGGCTTTCTGGTTCTCCGGACCCTAACCCTAACCCTAACCCTAGAAGTTGCCGACCGCGGTTCCCGGCCACGGCCCTCCCTGGGTTCTGGCTAGGAAAGCTGGGGAAGGAGCCATGTCTGTGCAGTGTCGTGCTCCTCTTGGCAGGCCTTTGCAATCCCAATTATCCCTGGAGCTGTGGGCTTTCTGGTTCTCCGGACCCTAACCCTAACCCTAACCCTAGAAGTTGCCGACCGCGGTTTCTGGCCACGGCCCCCCCTGGGTTCTGGCTAGGAAAGCAGGGGAAGGAGCCATGTCTGTGCAGTGTCGTGCTCCTCTTGGCAGGCCTTTGCAATCCCAATTATCCCTGGAGCTGTGGGCTTTCTGGTTCTCCGGACCCTAACCCTAACCCTAACCCTAGAAGTTGCCGACCGCGGTTTCCGGCCACGGCCCCCCCTGGGTTCTGGCTAGGAAAGCAGGGGAAGGAGCCATGTCTGTGCAGTGTCGTGCTCCTCTTGGCAGGCCTTTGCAATCCCAATTATCCCTGGAGCTGTGGGCTTTCTGGTTCTCCGGACCCTAACCCTAACCCTAACCCTAGAAGTTGCCGACCGCGGTTTCCGGCCACGGCCCCCCCTGGGTTCTGGCTAGGAAAGCAGGGGAAGGAGCCATGTCTGTGCAGTGTCGTGCTCCTCTTGGCAGGCCTTTGCAATCCCAATTATCCCTGGAGCTGTGGGCTTTCTGGTTCTCCGGACCCTAACCCTAACCCTAGAAGTTGCCGACCGCGGTTTCCGGCCACGGCCCCCCCTGGGTTCTGGCTAGGAAAGCAGGGGAAGGAGCCATGTCGGTGCAGTGTCGTGCTCCTCTTGGCAGGCCTTTGCAATTCCAATTATCCCTGGAGCTGTGGGCTTTCTGGTTCTCCGGACCCTAACCCTAACCCTAGAAGTTGCCGACCGCGGTTTCCGGCCACGGCCCCCCCTGGGTTCTGGCTAGGAAAGCAGGGGAAGGAGCCATGTCTGTGCAGTGTCGTGCTCCTCTTGGCAGGCCTTTGCAATCCCAATTATCCCTGGAGCTGTGGGCTTTCTGGTTCTCCGGACCCTAACCCTAACCCTAACCCTAGAAGTTGCCGACCGCGGTTTCCGGCCACGGCCCCCCCTGGGTTCTGGCTAGTAAAGCTGGGGAAGGAGCCATGTCGGTGCAGTGTCGTGCTCCTCTTGGCAGGCCTTTGCAATCCCAATTATCCCTGGAGCTGTGGGCTTTCTGGTTCTCCGGACCCTAACCCTAACCCTAACCCTAGAAGTTGCCGACTGCGGTTTCCGGCCACGGCCCCCCCTGGGTTCTGGCTAGGAAAGCTGGGGAAGGAGCCATGTCGGTGCAGTGTCGTGCTCCTCTTGGCAGGCCTTTGCAATCCCAATTATCCCTGGAGCTGTGGGCTTTCTGGTTCTCCGGACCCTAACCCTAACCCTAACCCTAGAAGTTGCCGACCGCGGTTTCCGGCCACGGCCCCCCCTGGGTTCTGGCTAGGAAAGCTGGGGAAGGAGCCATGTCGGTGCAGTGTCGTGCTCCTCTTGGCAGGCCTTTGCAATCCCAATTATCCCTGGAGCTGTGGGCTTTCTGGTTCTCCGGACCCTAACCCTAACCCTAACCCTAGAAGTTGCCGACCGCGGTTTCCGGCCACGGCCCCCCCTGGGTTCTGGCTAGGAAAGCAGGGGAAGGAGCCATGTCTGTGCAGTGTCGTGCTCCTCTTGGCAGGCCTTTGCAATCCCAATTATCCCTGGAGCTGTGGGCTTTCTGGTTCTCCGGACCCTAACCCTAACCCTAGAAGTTGCCGACCGCGGTTTCCGGCCACGGCCCCCCCTGGGTTCTGGCTAGGAAAGCTGGGGAAGGAGCCATGTCGGTGCAGTGTCGTGCTCCTCTTGGCAGGCCTTTGCAATTCCAATTATCCCTGGAGCTGTGGGCTTTCTGGTTCTCCGGACCCTAACCCTAACCCTAGAAGTTGCCGACCGCGGTTTCCGGCCACGGCCCCCCCTGGGTTCTGGCTAGGAAAGCAGGGGAAGGAGCCATGTCGGTGCAGTGTCGTGCTCCTCTTGGCAGGCCTTTGCAATCCCAATTATCCCTGGAGCTGTGGGCTTTCTGGTTCTCCGGACCCTAACCCTAACCCTAACCCTAACCCTAGAAGTTGCCGACCGCGGTTTCCGGCCACGGCCCCCCCTGGTTTCTGGCTAGGAAAGCTGGGGAAGGAGCCATGTCGGTGCAGTGTCGTGCTCCTCTTGGCAGGCCTTTGCAATCCCAATTATCCCTGGAGCTGTGGGCTTTCTGGTTCTCCGGACCATAACCCTAACCCTAACCCTAGAAGTTGCCGACTGCGGTTTCCGGCCACGGCCCCCCCTGGGTTCTGGCTAGGAAAGCTGGGGAAGGAGCCATGTCGGTGCAGTGTCGTGCTCCTCTTGGCAGGCCTTTGCAATCCCAATTATCCCTGGAGCTGTGGGCTTTCTGGTTCTCCGGACCCTAACCCTAACCCTAACCCTAGAAGTTGCCGACCGCGGTTTCCGGCCACGGCCCCCCCTGGGTTCTGGCTAGGAAAGCAGGGGAAGGAGCCATGTCTGTGCAGTGTCGTGCTCCTCTTGGCAGGCCTTTGCAATCCCAATTATCCCTGGAGCTGTGGGCTTTCTGGTTCTCCGGACCCTAACCCTAACCCTAACCCTAGAAGTTGCCGACCGCGGTTTCCGGCCACGGCCCCCCCTGGGTTCTGGCTAGGAAAGCAGGGGAAGGAGCCATGTCTGTGCAGTGTCGTGCTCCTCTTGGCAGGCCTTTGCAATCCCAATTATCCCTGGAGCTGTGGGCTTTCTGGTTCTCCGGACCCTAACCCTAACCCTAACCCTAGAAGTTGCCGACCGCGGTTTCCGGCCACGGCCCCCCCTGGGTTCTGGCTAGGAAAGCAGGGGAAGGAGCCATGTCTCTGCAGTGTCGTGCTCCTCTTGGCAGGCCTTTGCAATCCCAATTATCCCTGGAGCTGTGGGCTTTCTGGTTCTCCGGACCCTAACCCTAACCCTAACCCTAGAAGTTGCCGACCGCGGTTCCCGGCCACGGCCCTCCCTGGGTTCTGGCTAGGAAAGCAGGGGAAGGAGCCATGTCTGTGCAGTGTCGTGCTCCTCTTGGCAGGCCTTTGCAATCCCAATTATCCCTGGAGCTGTGGGCTTTCTGGTTCTCCGGACCCTAACCCTAACCCTAACCCTAGAAGTTGCCGACCGCGGTTTCTGGCCACGGCCCCCCCTGGGTTCTGGCTAGGAAAGCAGGGGAAGGAGCCATGTCTGTGCAGTGTCGTGCTCCTCTTGGCAGGCCTTTGCAATCCCAATTATCCCTGGAGCTGTGGGCTTTCTGGTTCTCCGGACCCTAACCCTAACCCTAGAAGTTGCCGACCGCGGTTTCCGGCCATGGCCCCCCCTGGGTTCTGGCTAGGAAAGCAGGGGAAGGAGCCATGTCTGTGCAGTGTCGTGCTCCTCTTGGCAGGCCTTTGCAATCCCAATTATCCCTGGAGCTGTGGGCTTTCTGGTTCTCCGGACCCTAACCCTAACCCTAACCCTAGAAGTTGCCGACCGCGGTTTCCGGCCACGGCCCCCCCTGGGTTCTGGCTAGGAAAGCAGGGGAAGGAGCCATGTCTGTGCAGTGTCGTGCTCCTCTTGGCAGGCCTTTGCAATCCCAATTATCCCTGGAGCTGTGGGCTTTCTGGTTCTCCGGACCCTAACCCTAACCCTAGAAGTTGCCGACCGCGGTTTCCGGCCACGGCCCCCCCTGGGTTCTGGCTAGGAAAGCTGGGGAAGGAGCCATGTCTGTGCAGTGTCGTGCTCCTCTTGGCAGGCCTTTGCAATTCCAATTATCCCTGGAGCTGTGGGCTTTCTGGTTCTCCGGACCCTAACCCTAACCCTAGAAGTTGCCGACCGCGGTTTCCGGCCACGGCCCCCCCTGGGTTCTGGCTAGGAAAGCAGGGGAAGGAGCCATGTCGGTGCAGTGTCGTGCTCCTCTTGGCAGGCCTTTGCAATCCCAATTATCCCTGGAGCTGTGGGCTTTCTGGTTCTCCGGACCCTAACCCTAACCCTAACCCTAGAAGTTGCCGACCGCGGTTTCCGGCCACGGCCCCCCCTGGTTTCTGGCTAGGAAAGCTGGGGAAGGAGCCATGTCGGTGCAGTGTCGTGCTCCTCTTGGCAGGCCTTTGCAATCCCAATTATCCCTGGAGCTGTGGGCTTTCTGGTTCTCCGGACCCTAACCCTAACCCTAACCCTAGAAGTTGCCGACTGCGGTTTCCGGCCACGGCCCCCCCTGGGTTCTGGCTAGGAAAGCTGGGGAAGGAGCCATGTCGGTGCAGTGTCGTGCTCCTCTTGGCAGGCCTTTGCAATCCCAATTATCCCTGGAGCTGTGGGCTTTCTGGTTCTCCGGACCCTAACCCTAACCCTAACCCTAGAAGTTGCCGACTGCGGTTTCCGGCCACGGCCCCCCCTGGGTTCTGGCTAGGAAAGCTGGGGAAGGAGCCATGTCGGTGCAGTGTCGTGCTCCTCTTGGCAGGCCTTTGCAATCCCAATTATCCCTGGAGCTGTGGGCTTTCTGGTTCTCTGGACCCTAACCCTAACCCTAACCCTAGAAGTTGCCGATCGCGGTTTCCGGCCACGGCCCCCCCTGGGTTCTGGCTAGGAAAGCAGGGGAAGGAGCCATGTCGGTGCAGTGTCGTGCTCCTCTTGGCAGGCCTTTGCAATCCCAATTATCCCTGGAGCTGTGGGCTTTCTGGTTCTCCGGACCCTAACCCTAACCCTAACCCTAGAAGTTGCCGACCGCAGTTTCCGGCCACGGCCCCCCCTGGGTTCTGGCTAGGAAAGCAGGGGATGGAGCCATGTCTGTGCAGTGTCGTGCTCCTCTTGGCAGGCCTTTGCAATCCCAATTATCCCTGGAGCTGTGGGCTTTCTGGTTCTCCGGACCCTAACCCTAACCCTAACCCTAGAAGTTGCCGACCGCGGTTTCCGGCCACGGCCCCCCCTGGGTTCTGGCTAGGAAAGCAGGGGAAGGAGCCATGTCTGTGCAGTGTCGTGCTCCTCTTGGCAGGCCTTTGCAATCCCAATTATCCCTGGAGCTGTGGGCTTTCTGGTTCTCCGGACCCTAACCCTAACCCTAACCCTAGAAGTTGCCGACCGCGGTTTCCGGCCACGGCCCCCCCTGGGTTCTGGCTAGGAAAGCTGGGGAAGGAGCCATGTCGGTGCAGTGTCGTGCTCCTCTTGGCAGGCCTTTGCAATCCCAATTATCCCTGGAGCTGTGGGCTTTCTGGTTCTCCGGACCCTAACCCTAACCCTAACCCTAGAAGTTGCCGACCGCGGTTTCCGCCCACGGCCCCCCCTGGGTTCTGGCTAGGAAAGCTGGGGAAGGAGCCATGTCTGTGCAGTGTCGTGCTCCTCTTGGCAGGCCTTTGCAATCCCAATTATCCCTGGAGCTGTGGGCTTTCTGGTTCGCCGGACCCTAACCCTAACCCTAACCCTAGAAGTTGCCGACCGCGGTTTCCGGCCACGGCCCCCCCTGGGTTCTGGCTAGGAAAGCAGGGGAAGGAGCCATGTCGGTGCAGTGTCGTGCTCCTCTTGGCAGGCCTTTGCAATCCCAATTATCCCTGGAGCTGTGGGCTTTCTGGTTCTCCGGACCCTAACCCTAACCCTAACCCTAGAAGTTGCCGACCGCGGTTTCCGGCCACGGCCCCCCCTGGGTTCTGGCTAGGAAAGCAGGGGAAGGAGCCATGTCGGTGCAGTGTCGTGCTCCTCTTGGCAGGCCTTTGCAATCCCAATTATCCCTGGAGCTGTGGGCTTTCTGGTTCTCCGGACCCTAACCCTAACCCTAACCCTAGAAGTTGCCGACCGCGGTTTCCGGCCACGGCCCCCCCTGGGTTCTGGCTAGGAAAGCAGGGGAAGGAGCCATGTCGGTGCAGTGTCGTGCTCCTCTTGGCAGGCCTTTGCAATCCCAATTATCCCTGGAGCTGTGGGCTTTCTGGTTCTCCGGACCCTAACCCTAACCCTAACCCTAGAAGTTGCCGACCGCGGTTTCCGGCCACGGCCCCCCCTGGGTTCTGGCTAGGAAAGCAGGGGAAGGAGCCATGTCGGTGCAGTGTCGTGCTCCTCTTGGCAGGCCTTTGCAATCCCAATTATCCCTGGAGCTGTGGGCTTTCTGGTTCTCCGGACCCTAACCCTAACCCTAGAAGTTGCCGACCGCGGTTTCCGGCCACGGCCCCCCTGGGTTCTGGCTAGGAAAGCAGGGGAAGGAGCCATGTCTGTGCAGTGTCGTGCTCCTCTTGGCAGGCCTTTGCAATCCCAATTATCCCTGGAGCTGTGGGCTTTCTGGTTCTCCGGACCCTAACCCTAACCCTAACCCTAGAAGTTGCCGACCGCGGTTTCCGGCCACGGCCCCCCCTGGGTTCTGGCTAGGAAAGCAGGGGAAGGAGCCATGTCTGTGCAGTGTCGTGCTCCTCTTGGCAGGCCTTTGCAATCCCAATTATCCCTGGAGCTGTGGGCTTTCTGGTTCTCCGGACCCTAACCCTAACCCTAACCCTAGAAGTTGCCGACCGCGGTTTCCGGCCACGGCCCCCCCTGGGTTCTGGCTAGGAAAGCTGGGGAAGGAGCCATGTCGGTGCAGTGTCGTGCTCCTCTTGGCAGGCCTTTGCAATCCCAATTATCCCTGGAGCTGTGGGCTTTCTGGTTCTCCGGACCCTAACCCTAACCCTAACCCTAGAAGTTGCCGACCGCGGTTTCCGGCCACGGCCCCCCCTGGGTTCTGGCTAGGAAAGCAGGGGAAGGAGCCATGTCTGTGCAGTGTCGTGCTCCTCTTGGCAGGCCTTTGCAATCCCAATTATCCCTGGAGCTGTGGGCTTTCTGGTTCTCCGGACCCTAACCCTAACCCTAACCCTAGAAGTTGCCGACCGCGGTTTCCGGCCACGGCCCCCCCTGGGTTCTGGCTAGGAAAGCTGGGGAAGGAGCCATGTCGGTGCAGTGTCGTGCTCCTCTTGGCAGGCCTTTGCAATCCCAATTATCCCTGGAGCTGTGGGCTTTCTGGTTCTCCGGACCCTAACCCTAACCCTAACCCTAGAAGTTGCCGACCGCGGTTTCCGGCCACGGCCCCCCCTGGGTTCTGGCTAGGAAAGCAGGGGATGGAGCCATGTCGGTGCAGTGTCGTGCTCCTCTTGGCAGGCCTTTGCAATCCCAATTATCCCTGGAGCTGTGGGCTTTCTGGTTCTCCGGACCCTAACCCTAACCCTAACCCTAGAAGTTGCCGACCGCGGTTTCCGGCCACGGCCCCCCCTGGGTTCTGGCTAGGAAAGCAGGGGAAGGAGCCATGTCTGTGCAGTGTCGTGCTCCTCTTGGCAGGCCTTTGCAATCCCAATTATCCCTGGAGCTGTGGGCTTTCTGGTTCTCCGGACCCTAACCCTAACCCTAACCCTAGAAGTTGCCGACCGCGGTTTCCGGCCACGGCCCCCCCTGGGTTCTGGCTAGGAAAGCAGGGGAAGGAGCCATGTCGGTGCAGTGTCGTGCTCCTCTTGGCAGGCCTTTGCAATCCCAATTATCCCTGGAGCTGTGGGCTTTCTGGTTCTCCGGACCCTAACCCTAACCCTAACCCTAGAAGTTGCCGACCGCGGTTTCCGGCCACGGCCCCCCCTGGGTTCTGGCTAGGAAAGCAGGGGAAGGAGCCATGTCGGTGCAGTGTCGTGCTCCTCTTGGCAGGCCTTTGCAATCCCAATTATCCCTGGAGCTGTGGGCTTTCTGGTTCTCCGGACCCTAACCCTAACCCTAACCCTAGAAGTTGCCGACCGCGGTTTCCGGCCACGGCCCCCCCTGGGTTCTGGCTAGGAAAGCTGGGGAAGGAGCCATGTCGGTGCAGTGTCGTGCTCCTCTTGGCAGGCCTTTGCAATCCCAATTATCCCTGGAGCTGTGGGCTTTCTGGTTCTCCGGACCCTAACCCTAACCCTAACCCTAGAAGTTGCCGACCGCGGTTTCCGCCCACGGCCCCCCCTGGGTTCTGGCTAGGAAAGCTGGGGAAGGAGCCATGTCTGTGCAGTGTCGTGCTCCTCTTGGCAGGCCTTTGCAATCCCAATTATCCCTGGAGCTGTGGGCTTTCTGGTTCTCCGGACCCTAACCCTAACCCTAACCCTAGAAGTTGCCGACCGCGGTTTCCGGCCACGGCCCCCCCTGGGTTCTGGCTAGGAAAGCAGGGGAAGGAGCCATGTCGGTGCAGTGTCGTGCTCCTCTTGGCAGGCCTTTGCAATCCCAATTATCCCTGGAGCTGTGGGCTTTCTGGTTCTCCGGACCCTAACCCTAACCCTAACCCTAGAAGTTGCCGACCGCGGTTTCCGGCCACGGCCCCCCCTGGGTTCTGGCTAGGAAAGCAGGGGAAGGAGCCATGTCGGTGCAGTGTCGTGCTCCTCTTGGCAGGCCTTTGCAATCCCAATTATCCCTGGAGCTGTGGGCTTTCTGGTTCTCCGGACCCTAACCCTAACCCTAACCCTAGAAGTTGCCGACCGCGGTTTCCGGCCACGGCCCCCCCTGGGTTCTGGCTAGGAAAGCAGGGGAAGGAGCCATGTCGGTGCAGTGTCGTGCTCCTCTTGGCAGGCCTTTGCAATCCCAATTATCCCTGGAGCTGTGGGCTTTCTGGTTCTCCGGACCCTAACCCTAACCCTAACCCTAGAAGTTGCCGACCGCGGTTTCCGGCCACGGCCCCCCCTGGGTTCTGGCTAGGAAAGCAGGGGAAGGAGCCATGTCGGTGCAGTGTCGTGCTCCTCTTGGCAGGCCTTTGCAATCCCAATTATCCCTGGAGCTGTGGGCTTTCTGGTTCTCCGGACCCTAACCCTAACCCTAACCCTAGGAGTTGCCGACCGCGGTTTCTGGGCCACGGCCCCCCCTGGGTTCTGGCTAGGAAAGCTGGGGAAGGAGCCATGTCGGTGCAGTGTCGTGCTCCTCTTGGCAGGCCTTTGCAATCCCAATTATCCCTGGAGCTGTGGGCTTTCTGGTTCTCCGGACCCTAACCCTAACCCTAACCCTAGAAGTTGCCGACCGCGGTTTCCGGCCACGGCCCCCCCTGGGTTCTGGCTAGGAAAGCAGGGGAAGGAGCCATGTCTGTGCAGTGTCGTGCTCCTCTTGGCAGGCCTTTGCAATCCCAATTATCCCTGGAGCTGTGGGCTTTCTGGTTCTCCGGACCCTAACCCTAACCCTAACCCTAGAAGTTGCCGACCGCGGTTTCCGGCCACGGCCCCCCCTGGGTTCTGGCTAGGAAAGCTGGGGAAGGAGCCATGTCGGTGCAGTGTCGTGCTCCTCTTGGCAGGCCTTTGCAATCCCAATTATCCCTGGAGCTGTGGGCTTTCTGGTTCTGCGGACCCTAACCCTAACCCTAACCCTAGAAGTTGCCGACCGCGGTTTCCGGCCACGGCCCCCCCTGGGTTCTGGCTAGGAAAGCAGGGGAAGGAGCCATGTCTGTGCAGTGTCGTGCTCCTCTTGGCAGGCCTTTGCAATCCCAATTATCCCTGGAGCTGTGGGCTTTCTGGTTCTCCGGACCCTAACCCTAACCCTAACCCTAGAAGTTGCCGACCGCGGTTTCCGGCCACGGCCCCCCCTGGGTTCTGGCTAGGAAAGCTGGGGAAGGAGCCATGTCGGTGCAGTGTCGTGCTCCTCTTGGCAGGCCTTTGCAATCCCAATTATCCCTGGAGCTGTGGGCTTTCTGGTTCTCCGGACCCTAACCCTAACCCTAACCCTAGAAGTTGCCGACCGCGGTTTCCGCCCACGGCCCCCCCTGGGTTCTGGCTAGGAAAGCTGGGGAAGGAGCCATGTCGGTGCAGTGTCGTGCTCCTCTTGGCAGGCCTTTGCAATCCCAATTATCCCTGGAGCTGTGGGCTTTCTGGTTCTCCGGACCCTAACCCTAACCCTAACCCTAGAAGTTGCCGACCGCGGCTTCCGGCCACGGCCCCCCTGGGTTCTGGCTAGGAAAGCAGGGGAAGGAGCCATGTCGGTGCAGTGTCGTGCTCCTCTTGGCAGGCCTTTGCAATCCCAATTATCCCTGGAGCTGTGGGCTTTCTGGTTCTCCGGACCCTAACCCTAACCCTAACCCTAGAAGTTGCCGACCGCGGTTTTCGGCCACGGCCCTCCCTGGGTTCTGGCTAGGAAAGCAGGGGAAGGAGCCATGTCTGTGCAGTGTCGTGCTCCTCTTGGCAGGCCTTTGCAATCCCAATTATCCCTGGAGCTGTGGGCTTTCTGGTTCTCCGGACCCTAACCCTAACCCTAACCCTAACCCTAGAAGTTGCCGACCGCGGTTTCCGGCCACGGCCCCCCCTGGGTTCTGGCTAGGAAAGCAGGGGAAGGAGCCATGTCTGTGCAGTGTCGTGCTCCTCTTGGCCGGCCTTTGCAATCCCAATTATCCCTGGAGCTGTGGGCTTTCTGGTTCTCCGGACCCTAACCCTAACCCTAACCCTAGAAGTTGCCGACCGTGGTTTCCGGCCACGGCCCCCCCTGGGTTCTGGCTAGGAAAGCTGGGAAAGGAGCCATGTCTGTGCAGTGTCGTGCTCCTCTTGGCAGGCCTTTGCAATCCCAATTATCCCTGGAGCTGTGGGCTTTCTGGTTCTCCGGACCCTAACCCTAATCCTAACCCTAGAAGTTGCCGACCGCGGTTTCCGGCCAAGGCCCCCCCTGGGTTCTGGCTATGAAAGCTGGGGAAGGAGCCATGTCTGTGCAGTGTCGTGCTCCTCTTGGCAGGCCTTTGCAATCCCAATTATCCCTGGAGCTGTGGGCTTTCTGGCTCTCCGGACCCTAACCCTAACCCTAAACCTAGAAGTTGCCGACCGCGGTTTCCGGCCACGGCCCCCCCTGGGTTCTGGCTAGGAAAGCTGGGGAAGGAGCCATGTCGGTGCAGTGTCGTGCTCCTCTTGGCAGGCCTTTGCAATCCCAATTATCCCTGGAGCTGTGGGCTTTCTGGTTCTCCGGACCCTAACCCTAACCCTAACCCTAGAAGATGCCGACCGCGGTTTCCGGCCACGGCCCCCCCTGGGTTCTGGCTAGGAAAGCAGGGGAAGGAGCCATGTCTGTGCAGTGTCGTGCTCCTCTTGGCAGGCCTTTGCAATCCCAATTATCCCTGGAGCTGTGGGCTTTCTGGTTCTCCGGACCCTAACCCTAACCCTAACCCTAGAAGTTGCCGACCGTGGTTTCCGGCCACGGCCCCCCCTGGGTTCTGGCTAGGAAAGCAGGGGAAGGAGCCATGTCGGTGCAGTGTCGTGCTCCTCTTGGCAGGCCTTTGCAATCCCAATTATCCCTGGAGCTGTGGGCTTTCTGGTTCTCCGGACCCTAACCCTAACCCTAACCCTAGAAGTTGCCGACCGCGGTTTCTGGCCACGGCCTCCCCTGGGTTCTGGCTAGGAAAGCTGGGGAAGGAGCCATGTCTGTGCAGTGTCGTGCTCCTCTTGGCAGGCCTTTGCAATCCCAATTATCCCTGGAGCTGTGGGCTTTCTGGTTCTCCGGACCCTAACCCTAACCCTAACCCTAGAAGTTGCCGACCGCGGTTTCCGGCCACGGCCCCCCCTGGGTTCTGGCTAGGAAAGCTGGGGAAGGAGCCATGTCGGTGCAGTGTCGTGCTCCTCTTGGCAGGCCTTTGCAATCCCAATTATCCCTGGAGCTGTGGGCTTTCTGGTTCTGCGGACCCTAACCCTAACCCTAGAAGTTGCCGACCGCGGTTTCCGGCCACGGCCCCCCCTGGGTTCTGGCTAGGAAAGCTGGGGAGGGAGCCATGTCTGTGCAGTGTCGTGCTCCTCTTGGCAGGCCTTTGCAATCCCAATTATCCCTGGAGCTGTGGGCTTTCTGGTTCTCCGGACCCTAACCCTAACCCTAACCCTAGAAGTTGCCGACCGCGGTTTCTGGCCACGGCCCCCCCAGGGTTCTGGCTAGGAAAGCAGGGGAAGGAGCCATGTCTGTGCAGTGTCGTGCTCCTCTTGGCAGGCCTTTGCAATCCCAATTATCCCTGGAGCTGTGGGCTTTCTGGCTCTCCGGACCCTAACCCTAACCCTAACCCTAGAAGTTGCCGACCGCGGTTTCCGGCCACGGCCCCCCTGGGTTCTGGCTAGGAAAGCTGGGGAAGGAGCCATGTCGGTGCAGTGTCGTGCTCCTCTTGGCAGGCCTTTGCAATCCCAATTATCCCTGGAGCTGTGGGCTTTCTGGTTCTCCGGACCCTAACCCTAACCCTAACCCTAGAAGTTGCCGACCGCGGTTTCCGGCCACGGCCCCCCTGGGGTTCTGGCTAGGAAAGCTGGGGAAGGAGCCATGTCTGTGCAGTGTCGTGCTCCTCTTGGCAGGCCTTTGCAATCCCAATTATCCCTGGAGCTGTGGGCTTTCTGGTTCTCCAGACCCTAACCCTAACCCTAACCCCAGAAGTTGCCGACCGCGGTTTCTGGCCACGGCCTCCCCTGGGTTCTGGCTAGGAAAGCTGGGGAAGGAGCCATGTCTGTGCAGTGTCGTGCTCCTCTTGGCAGGCCTTTGCAATCCCAATTATCCCTGGAGCTGTGGGCTTTCTGGCTCTCCGGACCCTAACCCTAACCCTAACCCTAGAAGTTGCCGACCGCGGTTTCCGGCCACGGCCCCCCCCGGGTTCTGGCTAGGAAAGCTGGGGAAGGAGCCATGTCTGTGCAGTGTCGTGCTCCTCTTGGCAGGCCTTTGCAATCCCAATTATCCCTGGAGCTGTGGGCTTTCTGGTTCTCCGGACCCTAACCCTAACCCTAGAAGTTGCCGACCGCGGTTTCTGGGCATGGCCCCCCCTGGGTTCTGGCTAGGAAAGCAGGGGAAGGAGCCATGTCTGTGCAGTGTCGTGCTCCTCTTGGCAGGCCTTTGCAATCCCAATTATCCCTGGAGCTGTGGGCTTTCTGGTTCTGCGGACCCTAACCCTAACCCTAGAAGTAGCCTACCGCGGTTTCCGGCCACGGCCCCCCCTGGGTTCTGGCTAGGAAAGCTGGGGAAGGAGCCATGTCGGTGCAGTGTCGTGCTCCTCTTGGCAGGCCTTTGCAATCCCAATTATCCCTGGAGCTGTGGGCTTTCTGGTTCTCCGGACCCTAACCCTAACCCTAACCCTAGAAGTTGCCGACCGCGGTTTCTGGGCATGGCCCCCCCTGGGTTCTGGCTAGGAAAGCAGGGGAAGGAGCCATGTCTGTGCAGTGTCGTGCTCCTCTTGGCAGGCCTTTGCAATCCCAATTATCCCTGGAGCTGTGGGCTTTCTGGTTCTGCGGACCCTAACCCTAACCCTAGAAGTAGCCTACCGCGGTTTCCGGCCACGGCCCCCCCTGGGTTCTGGCTAGGAAAGCTGGGGAAGGAGCCATGTCGGTGCAGTGTCGTGCTCCTCTTGGCAGGCCTTTGCAATCCCAATTATCCCTGGAGCTGTGGGCTTTCTGGTTCTCCGGACCCTAATCCTAACCCTAACCGTAGAAGTTGCCGACCGCGGTTTCCGGCCACGGCCCCCCCTGGGTTCTGGCTAGGAAAGCAGGGGAAGGAGCCATGTCTGTGCAGTGTCGTGCTCCTCTTGGCAGGCCTTTGCAATCCCAATTATCCCTGGAGCTGTGGGCTTTCTGGTTCTCCAGACCCTAACCCTAACCCTAACCCTAACCCTAGAAGTTGCCGACCGCGGTTTCCGGCCACGGCCCCCCCTGGGTTCTGGCTAGGAAAGCTGGGGAAGGAGCCATGTCGGTGCAGTGTCGTGCTCCTCTTGGCAGGCCTTTGCAATCCCAATTATCCCTGGAGCTGTGGGCTTTCTGGTTCTCCGGACCCTAACCCTAACCCTAACCCTAGAAGTTGCCGACCGCGGTTCCCGGCCACGGCCCCCCCTGGGTTCTGGCTAGGAAAGCAGGGGAAGGAGCCATGTCTGTGCAGTGTCGTGCTCCTCTTGGCAGGCCTTTGCAATCCCAATTATCCCTGGAGCTGTGGGCTTTCTGGTTCTCCGGACCCTAACCCTAACCCTAGAAGTTGCCGACCGCGGTTTCCGGCCACGGCCCCCCCTGGGTTCTGGCTAGGAAAGCTGGGGAAGGAGCCATGTCTGTGCAGTGTCGTGCTCCTCTTGGCAGGCCTTTGCAATTCCAATTATCCCTGGAGCTGTGGGCTTTCTGGTTCTCCGGACCCTAACCCTAACCCTAGAAGTTGCCGACCGCGGTTTCCGGCCACGGCCCCCCCTGGGTTCTGGCTAGGAAAGCAGGGGAAGGAGCCATGTCTGTGCAGTGTCGTGCTCCTCTTGGCAGGCCTTTGCAATCCCAATTATCCCTGGAGCTGTGGGCTTTCTGGTTCTCCGGACCCTAACCCTAACCCTAACCCTAGAAGTTGCCGACCGCAGTTTCCGGCCACGGCCCCCCCTGGTTTCTGGCTAGGAAAGCTGGGGAAGGAGCCATGTCGGTGCAGTGTCGTGCTCCTCTTGGCAGGCCTTTGCAATCCCAATTATCCCTGGAGCTGTGGGCTTTCTGGTTCTCCGGACCCTAACCCTAACCCTAACCCTAGAAGTTGCCGACCGCGGTTTCCGGCCACGGCCCCCCCTGGGTTCTGGCTAGGAAAGCAGGGGAAGGAGCCATGTCTGTGCAGTGTCGTGCTCCTCTTGGCAGGCCTTTGCAATCCCAATTATCCCTGGAGCTGTGGGCTTTCTGGTTCTCCGGACCCTAACCCTAACCCTAACCCTAGAAGTTGCCGACCGCGGTTTCCGGCCACGGCCCCCCCTGGGATCTGGCTAGGAAAGCAGGGGAAGGAGCCATGTCTGTGCAGTGTCGTGCTCCTCTTGGCAGGCCTTTGCAATCCCAATTATCCCTGGAGCTGTGGGCTTTCTGGTTCTCCGGACCCTAACCCTAACCCTAACCCTAGAAGTTGCCGACCGCGGTTTCCGGCCACGGCCCCCCCTGGGTTCTGGCTAGGAAAGCTGGGGAAGGAGCCATGTCTGTGCAGTGTCGTGCTCCTCTTGGCAGGCCTTTGCAATCCCAATTATCCCTGGAGCTGTGGGCTTTCTGGTTCTCCGGACCCTAACCCTAACCCTAGAAGTTGCCGACCGCGGTTTCCGGCCACGGCCCCCCCTGGGTTCTGGCTAGGAAAGCTGGGGAAGGAGCCATGTCTGTGCAGTGTCGTGCTCCTCTTGGCAGGCCTTTGCAATTCCAATTATCCCTGGAGCTGTGGGCTTTCTGGTTCTCCGGACCCTAACCCTAACCCTAGAAGTTGCCGACCGCGGTTTCCGGCCACGGCCCCCCCTGGGTTCTGGCTAGGAAAGCAGGGGAAGGAGCCATGTCGGTGCAGTGTCGTGCTCCTCTTGGCAGGCCTTTGCAATCCCAATTATCCCTGGAGCTGTGGGCTTTCTGGTTCTCCGGACCCTAACCCTAACCCTAACCCTAGAAGTTGCCGACCGCGGTTTCCGGCCACGGCCCCCCCTGGTGTCTGGCTAGGAAAGCTGGGGAAGGAGCCATGTCGGTGCAGTGTCGTGCTCCTCTTGGCAGGCCTTTGCAATCCCAATTATCCCTGGAGCTGTGGGCTTTCTGGTTCTCCGGACCCTAACCCTAACCCTAACCGTAGAAGTTGCCGACTGCGGTTTCCGGCCACGGCCCCCACTGGGTTCTGGCTAGGAAAGCTGGGGAAGGAGCCATGTCGGTGCAGTGTCGTGCTCCTCTTGGCAGGCCTTTGCAATCCCAATTATCCCTGGAGCTGTGGGCTTTCTGGTTCTCCGGACCCTAACCCTAACCCTAACCCTAGAAGTTGCCGACCGCGGTTTCCGGCCACGGCCCCCCCGGGTTCTGGCTAGGAAAGCTGGGGAAGGAGCCATGTCTGTGCAGTGTCGTGCTCCTCTTGGCAGGCCTTTGCAATCCCAATTATCCCTGGAGCTGTGGGCTTTCTGGTTCTCTGGACCCTAACCCTAACCCTAACCCTAGAAGTTGCCGACCGCGGTTTCCGGCCACGGCCCCCCCTGGGTTCTGGCTAGGAAAGCAGGGGAAGGAGCCATGTCTGTGCAGTGTCGTGCTCCTCTTGGCAGGCCTTTGAAATTCCAATTATCCCTGGAGCTGTGGGCTTTCTGGTTCTCCGGACCCTAACCCTAACCCTAGAAGTTGCCGACCGCGGTTTCCGGCCACGGCCCCCCCTGGGTTCTGGCTAGGAAAGCAGGGGAAGGAGCCATGTCGGTGCAGTGTCGTGCTCCTCTTGGCAGGCCTTTGCAATCCCAATTATCCCTGGAGCTGTGGGCTTTCTGGTTCTCCGGACCCTAACCCTAACCCTAACCCTAGAAGTTGCCGACCGCGGTTTCCGGCCACGGCCCCCCCTGGTGTCTGGCTAGGAAAGCTGGGGAAGGAGCCATGTCGGTGCAGTGTCGTGCTCCTCTTGGCAGGCCTTTGCAATCCCAATTATCCCTGGAGCTGTGGGCTTTCTGGTTCTCCGGACCCTAACCCTAACCCTAACCGTAGAAGTTGCCGACTGCGGTTTCCGGCCACGGCCCCCCCTGGGTTCTGGCTAGGAAAGCAGGGGAAGGAGCCATGTCTGTGCAGTGTCGTGCTCCTCTTGGCAGGCCTTTGCAATCCCAATTATCCCTGGAGCTGTGGGCTTTCTGGTTCTCCGGACCCTAACCCTAACCCTAACCCTAGAAGTTGCCGACCGCGGTTTCCGGCCACGGCCCCCCCGGGTTCTGGCTAGGAAAGCTGGGGAAGGAGCCATGTCTGTGCAGTGTCGTGCTCCTCTTGGCAGGCCTTTGCAATCCCAATTATCCCTGGAGCTGTGGGCTTTCTGGTTCTCTGGACCCTAACCCTAACCCTAACCCTAGAAGTTGCCGACCGCGGTTTCCGGCCACGGCCCCCCCTGGGTTCTGGCTAGGAAAGCAGGGGAAGGAGCCATGTCTGTGCAGTGTCGTGCTCCTCTTGGCAGGCCTTTGCAATCCCAATTATCCCTGGAGCTGTGGGCTTTCTGGTTCTCCGGACCCTAACCCTAACCCTAACCCTAGAAGTTGCCGACCGCGGTTTCCGGCCACGGCCCCCCCTGGGTTCTGGCCAGGAAAGCTGGGGAAGGAGCCATGTCGGTGCAGTGTCGTGCTCCTCTTGGCAGGCCTTTGCAAACCCAATTATCCCTGGAGCTCTGGGCTTTCTGGTTCTCCGGACCCTAACCCTAACCCTAACCCTAGAAGTTGCCGACCGCGGTTTCCGGCCACGGCCCCCCCTGGGTTCTGGCTAGGAAAGCTGGGGAAGGAGCCATGTCGGTGCAGTGTCGTGCTCCTCTTGGCAGGCCTTTGCAATCCCAATTATCCCTGGAGCTGTGGGCTTTCTGGTTCTCCGGACCCTAACCCTAACCCTAACCCTAGAAGTTGCCGACCGCGGTTTCCGGCCACGGCCCCCCCTGGGTTCTGGCTAGGAAAGCAGGGGAAGGAGCCATGTCTGTGCAGTGTCGTGCTCCTCTTGGCAGGCCTTTGCAATCCCAATTATCCCTGGAGCTGTGGGCTTTCTGGTTCTCCGGACCCTAACCCTAACCCTAACCCTAGAAGTTGCCGACCGCGGTTTCCGGCCACGGCCCCCCCTGGGTTCTGTCTAGGAAAGCTGGGGAAGGAGCCATGTCGGTGCAGTGTCGTGCTCCTCTTGGCAGGCCTTTGCAATCCCAATTATCCCTGGAGCTGTGGGCTTTCTGGTTCTCCGGACCCTAACCCTAACCCTAACCCTAGAAGTTGCCGACCGCGGTTTCCAGCCACGGCCCCCCCTGGGTTCTGGCTAGGAAAGCTGGGGAAGGAGCCATGTCTGTGCAGTGTCGTGCTCCTCTTGGCAGGCCTTTGCAATCCCAATTATCCCTGGAGCTGTGGGCTTTCTGGTTCTCCGGACCCTAACCCTAACCCTAACCCTAGAAGTTGCCGACCGCGGTTTCCGGCCACGGCCCCCCCTGGGTTCTGGCTAGGAAAGCAGGGGAAGGAGCCATGTCGGTGCAGTGTCGTGCTCCTCTTGGCAGGCCTTTGCAATCCCAATTATCCCTGGAGCTGTGGGCTTTCTGGTTCTCCAGACCCTAACCCTAACCCTAACCCTACAAGTTGCCGACCGCGGTTTCCGGCCACGGCCCCCCCTGGGTTCTGGCTAGGAAAGCAGGGGAAGGAGCCATGTCGGTGCAGTGTCGTGCTCCTCTTGGCAGGCCTTTGCAATCCCAATTATCCCTGGAGCTGTGGGCTTTCTGGTTCTCCGGACCCTAACCCTAACCCTAACCCTAGAAGTTGCCGACCGCGGTTTCCGGCCACGGCCCCCCCTGGGTTCTGGCTAGGAAAGCTGGGGAAGGAGCCATGTCGGTGCAGTGTCGTGCTCCTCTTGGCAGGCCTTTGCAATCCCAATTATCCCTGGAGCTGTGGGCTTTCTGGTTCTCCGGACCCTAACCCTAACCCTAACCCTAGAAGTTGCCGACCGCGGTTTCCGCCCACGGCCCCCCCTGGGTTCTGGCTAGGAAAGCTGGGGAAGGAGCCATGTCTGTGCAGTGTCGTGCTCCTCTTGGCAGGCCTTTGCAATCCCAATTATCCCTGGAGCTGTGGGCTTTCTGGTTCTCCGGACCCTAACCCTAACCCTAGAAGTTGCCGACCGCGGTTTCCGGCCACGGCCCCCCCTGGGTTCTGGCTAGGAAAGCAGGGGAAGGAGCCATGTCTGTGCAGTGTCGTGCTCCTCTTGGCAGGCCTTTGCAATCCCAATTATCCCTGGAGCTGTGGGCTTTCTGGTTCTCCGGACCCTAACCCTAACCCTAACCCTAGAAGTTGCCGACCGCGGTTTCCGGCCACGGCCCCCCCTGGGTTCTGGCTAGGAAAGCAGGGGAAGGAGCCATGTCTGTGCAGTGTCGTGCTCCTCTTGGCAGGCCTTTGCAATCCCAATTATCCCTGGAGCTGTGGGCTTTCTGGTTCTCCGGACCCTAACCCTAACCCTAACCCTAGAAGTTGCCGACCGCGGTTTCCGGCCACGGCCCCCCCTGGTTTCTGGCTAGGAAAGCTGGGGAAGGAGCCATGTCGGTGCAGTGTCGTGCTCCTCTTGGCAGGCCTTTGCAATCCCAATTATCCCTGGAGCTGTGGGCTTTCTGGTTCTCCGGACCCTAACCCTAACCCTAACCCTAGAAGTTGCCGACCGCGGTTTCCGGCCACGGCCCCCCCTGGGTTCTGGCTAGGAAAGCAGGGGAAGGAGCCATGTCTGTGCAGTGTCGTGCTCCTCTTGGCAGGCCTTTGCAATCCCAATTATCCCTGGAGCTGTGGGCTTTCTGGTTCTCCGGACCCTAACCCTAACCCTAACCCTAGAAGTTGCCGACCGCGGTTTCCGGCCACGGCCCCCCCTGGGTTCTGGCTAGGAAAGCTGGGGAAGGAGCCATGTCGGTGCAGTGTCGTGCTCCTCTTGGCAGGCCTTTGCAATCCCAATTATCCCTGGAGCTGTGAGCTTTCTGGTTCTCCGGACCCTAACCCTAACCCTAACCCTAGAAGTTGCCGACCGCGGTTTCCGGCCACGGCCCCCCCTGGGTTCTGGCTAGGAAAGCTGGGGAAGGAGCCATGTCTGTGCAGTGTCGTGCTCCTCTTGGCAGGCCTTTGCAATCCCAATTATCCCTGGAGCTGTGGGCTTTCTGGTTCTCCGGACCCTAACCCTAACCCTAACCCTAGAAGTTGCCGACCGCGGTTTCCGGCCACGGCCCCCCCTGGGTTCTGGCTAGGAAAGCAGGGGAAGGAGCCATGTCGGTGCAGTGTCGTGCTCCTCTTGGCAGGCCTTTGCAATCCCAATTATCCCTGGAGCTGTGGGCTTTCTGGTTCTCCGGACCCTAACCCTAACCCTAACCCTAGAAGTTGCCGACCGCGGTTTCCGGCCACGGCCCCCCCTGGGTTCTGGCTAGGAAAGCAGGGGAAGGAGCCATGTCGGTGCAGTGTCGTGCTCCTCTTGGCAGGCCTTTGCAATCCCAATTATCCCTGGAGCTGTGGGCTTTCTGGTTCTCCGGACCCTAACCCTAACCCTAACCCTAGAAGTTGCCGACCGCGGTTTCCGGCCACGGCCCCCCCTGGGTTCTGTCTAGGAAAGCTGGGGAAGGAGCCATGTCGGTGCAGTGTCGTGCTCCTCTTGGCCGGCCTTTGCAATCCCAATTATCCCTGGAGCTGTGGGCTTTCTGGTTCTCCGGACCCTAACCCTAACCCTAACCCTAGAAGTTGCCGACCGTGGTTTCCGGCCACGGCCCCCCCTGGGTTCTGGCTAGGAAAGCTGGGAAAGGAGCCATGTCTGTGCAGTGTCGTGCTCCTCTTGGCAGGCCTTTGCAATCCCAATTATCCCTGGAGCTGTGGGCTTTCTGGTTCTCCGGACCCTAACCCTAACCCTAACCCTAGAAGTTGCGGACCGTGTTTTCCGGCCAAGGCCCCCCCTGGGTTCTGGCTAGGAAAGCTGGGGAAGGAGCCATGTCTGTGCAGTGTCGTGCTCCTCTTGGCAGGCCTTTGCAATCCCAATTATCCCTGGAGCTGTGGGCTTTCTGGCTCTCCGGACCCTAACCCTAACCCTAACCCTAGAAGTTGCCGACCGCGGTTTCCGGCCACGGCCCCCCCTGGGTTCTGGCTAGGAAAGCTGGGGAAGGAGCCATGTCGGTGCAGTGTCGTGCTCCTCTTGGCAGGCCTTTGCAATCCCAATTATCCCTGGAGCTGTGGGCTTTCTGGTTCTCCGGACCCTAACCCTAACCCTAACCCTAGAAGTTGCCGACCGCGGTTTCCGGCCACGGCCCCCCCGGGTTCTGGCTAGGAAAGCAGGGGAAGGAGCCATGTCTGTGCAGTGTCGTGCTCCTCTTGGCAGGCCTTTGCAATCCCAATTATCCCTGGAGCTGTGGGCTTTCTGGTTCTGCGGACCCTAACCCTAACCCTAACCCTAGAAGTTGCCGACCGCGGTTTCCGGCCACGGCCCCCCCTGGGTTCTGGCTAGGAAAGCAGGGGAAGGAGCCATGTCGGTGCAGTGTCGTGCTCCTCTTGGCAGGCCTTTGCAATCCCAATTATCCCTGGAGCTGTGGGCTTTCTGGTTCTCCGGACCCTAACCCTAACCCTAACCCTAGAAGTTGCCGACCGCGGTTTCCGGCCACGGCCCCCCCTGGGTTCTGGCTAGGAAAGCAGGGGAAGGAGCCATGTCTGTGCAGTGTCGTGCTCCTCTTGGCAGGCCTTTGCAATCCCAATTATCCCTGGAGCTGTGGGCTTTCTGGTTCTCCGGACCCTAACCCTAACCCTAACCCTAGAAGTTGCCGACCGCGGTTTCCGGCCAAGGCCTCCCCTGGGTTCTGGCTAGGAAAGCTGGGGAAGGAGCCATCTCGGTGCAGTGTCGTGCTCCTCTTGGCAGGCCTTTGCAATCCCAATTATCCCTGGAGCTGTGGGCTTTCTGGTTCTCCGGACCCTAACCCTAACCCTAACCCTAGAAGTTGCCGACCGCGGTTTCCGGCCACGGCCCCCCCTGGGTTCTGGCTAGGAAAGCTGGGGAAGGAGCCATGTCGGTGCAGTGTCGTGCTCCTCTTGGCAGGCCTTTGCAATCCCAATTATCCCTGGAGCTGTGGGCTTTCTGGTTCTGCGGACCCTAACCCTAACCCTAGAAGTTGCCGACCGCGGTTTCCGGCCACGGCCCCCCCTGGGTTCTGGCTAGGAAAGCTGGGGAGGGAGCCGTGTCTGTGCAGTGTCGTGCTCCTCTTGGCAGGCCTTTGCAATCCCAATTATCCCTGGAGCTGTGGGCTTTCTGGTTCTCTGAACCCTAACACTAACCCTAACCCTAGAAGTTGCCGACCGCGGTTTCTGGCCACGGCCCCCCCCGGGTTCTGGCTAGGAAAGCAGGGGAAGGAGCCATGTCTGTGCACTGTCGTGCTCCTCTTGGCAGGCCTTTGCAATCCCAATTATCCCTGGAGCTGTGGGCTTTCTGGCTCTCCGGACCCTAACCCTAACCCTAACCCTAGAAGTTGCCGACCGCGGCTTCCGGCCACGGCCCCCCTGGGTTCTGGCTAGGAAAGCAGGGGAAGGAGCCATGTCTCTGCAGTGTCGTGCTCCTCTTGGCAGGCCTTTGCAATCCCAATTATCCCTGGAGCTGTGGGCTTTCTGGTTCTCCGGACCCTAACCCTAACCCTAACCCTAGAAGTTGCCGACCGCGGTTCCCGGCCACGGCCCTCCCTGGGTTCTGGCTAGGAAAGCAGGGGAAGGAGCCATGTCTGTGCAGTGTCGTGCTCCTCTTGGCAGGCCTTTGCAATCCCAATTATCCCTGGAGCTGTGGGCTTTCTGGTTCTCCGGACCCTAACCCTAACCCTAACCCTAGAAGCTGCCGACCGCGGTTTCTGGCCACGGCCCCCCCTGTGTTCTGGCTAGGAAAGCAGGGGAAGGAGCCATGTCTGTGCAGTGTCGTGCTCCTCTTGGCAGGCCTTTGCAATCCCAATTATCCCTGGAGCTGTGGGCTTTCTGGTTCTCCGGACCCTAACCCTAACCCTAACCCTAGAAGTTGCCGACCGCGGTTTCCGGCCACGGCCCCCCCTGGGTTCTGGCTAGGAAAGCAGGGGAAGGAGCCATGTCTGTGCAGTGTCGTGCTCCTCTTGGCAGGCCTTTGCAATCCCAATTATCCCTGGAGCTGTGGGCTTTCTGGTTCTCCGGACCCTAACCCTAACCCTAACCCTAGAAGTTGCCGACCGCGGTTTCCGGCCACGGCCCCCCCTGGGTTCTGGCTAGGAAAGCAGGGGAAGGAGCCATGTCGGTGCAGTGTCGTGCTCCTCTTGGCAGGCCTTTGCAATCCCAATTATCCCTGGAGCTGTGGGCTTTCTGGTTCTCCGGACCCTAACCCTAACCCTAACCCTAGAAGTTGCCGACCGCGGTTTCCGGCCACGGCCCCCCCTGGGTTCTGGCTAGGAAAGCAGGGGAAGGAGCCATGTCGGTGCAGTGTCGTGCTCCTCTTGGCAGGCCTTTGCAATCCCAATTATCCCTGGAGCTGTGGGCTTTCTGGTTCTCCGGACCCTAACCCTAACCCTAACCCTAGAAGTTGCCGACCGTGGTTTCCGGCCACGGCCCCCCCTGGGTTCTGGCTAGGAAAGCTGGGAAAGGAGCCATGTCTGTGCAGTGTCGTGCTCCTCTTGGCAGGCCTTTGCAATCCCAATTATCCCTGGAGCTGTGGGCTTTCTGGTTCTCCGGACCCTAACCCTAACCCTAACCCTAGAAGTTGCGGACCGTGGTTTCCGGCCAAGGCCCCCCCTGGGTTCTGGCTAGGAAAGCTGGGGAAGGAGCCATGTCTGTGCAGTGTCGTGCTCCTCTTGGCAGGCCTTTGCAATCCCAATTATCCCTGGAGCTGTGGGCTTTCTGGCTCTCCGGACCCTAACCCTAACCCTAACCCTAGAAGTTGCCGACCGCGGTTTCCGGCCACGGCCCCCCCTGGGTTCTGGCTAGGAAAGCTGGGGAAGGAGCCATGTCGGTGCAGTGTCGTGCTCCTCTTGGCAGGCCTTTGCAATCCCAATTATCCCTGGAGCTGTGGGCTTTCTGGTTCTCCGGACCCTAACCCTAACCCTAACCCTAGAAGTTGCCGACCGCGGTTTCCGGCCACGGCCCCCCCGGGTTCTGGCTAGGAAAGCAGGGGAAGGAGCCATGTCTGTGCAGTGTCGTGCTCCTCTTGGCAGGCCTTTGCAATCCCAATTATCCCTGGAGCTGTGGGCTTTCTGGTTCTCCGGACCCTAACCCTAACCCTAACCCTAGAAGTTGCCGACCGCGGTTTCCGGCCACGGCCCCCCCTGGGTTCTGGCTAGGAAAGCAGGGGAAGGAGCCATGTCGGTGCAGTGTCGTGCTCCTCTTGGCAGGCCTTTGCAATCCCAATTATCCCTGGAGCTGTGGGCTTTCTGGTTCTCCGGACCCTAACCCTAACCCTAACCCTAGAAGTTGCCGACCGCGGTTTCCGGCCACGGCCCCCCCTGGGTTCTGGCTAGGAAAGCAGGGGAAGGAGCCATGTCTGTGCAGTGTCGTGCTCCTCTTGGCAGGCCTTTGCAATCCCAATTATCCCTGGAGCTGTGGGCTTTCTGGTTCTCCGGACCCTAACCCTAACCCTAACCCTAGAAGTTGCCGACCGCGGTTTCCGGCCACGGCCTCCCCTGGGTTCTGGCTAGGAAAGCTGGGGAAGGAGCCATGTCGGTGCAGTGTCGTGCTCCTCTTGGCAGGCCTTTGCAATCCCAATTATCCCTGGAGCTGTGGGCTTTCTGGTTCTCCGGACCCTAACCCTAACCCTAACCCTAGAAGTTGCCGACCGCGGTTTCCGGCCACGGCCCCCCCTGGGTTCTGGCTAGGAAAGCTGGGGAAGGAGCCATGTCGGTGCAGTGTCGTGCTCCTCTTGGCAGGCCTTTGCAATCCCAATTATCCCTGGAGCTGTGGGCTTTCTGGTTCTGCGGACCCTAACCCTAACCCTAGAAGTTGCCGACCGCGGTTTCCGGCCACGGCCCCCCCTGGGTTCTGGCTAGGAAAGCTGGGGAGGGAGCCATGTCTGTGCAGTGTCGTGCTCCTCTTGGCAGGCCTTTGCAATCCCAATTATCCCTGGAGCTGTGGGCTTTCTGGTTCTCTGAACCCTAACACTAACCCTAACCCTAGAAGTTGCCGACCGCGGTTTCTGGCCACGGCCCCCCCCGGGTTCTGGCTAGGAAAGCAGGGGAAGGAGCCATGTCTGTGCACTGTCGTGCTCCTCTTGGCAGGCCTTTGCAATCCCAATTATCCCTGGAGCTGTGGGCTTTCTGGCTCTCCGGACCCTAACCCTAACCCTAACCCTAGAAGTTGCCGACCGCGGTTTCCGGCCACGGCCCCCCCTGGGTTCTGGCTAGGAAAGCTGGGGAAGGAGCCATGTCGGTGCAGTGTCGTGCTCCTCTTGGCAGGCCTTTGCAATCCCAATTATCCCTGGAGCTGTGGGCTTTCTGGTTCTCCGGACCTTAACCCTAACCCTAACCCTAGAAGTTGCCGACCGCGGTTTCCGGCCACGGCCTCCCCTGGGTTCTGGCTAGGAGAGCTGGGGAAGGAGCCATGTCGGTGCAGTGTCGTGCTCCTCTTGGCAGGCCTTTGCAATCCCAATTATCCCTGGAGCTGTGGGCTTTCTGGTTCTCCGGACCCTAACCCTAACCCTAACCCTAGAAGTTGCCGACCGCGGTTTCCGGCCACGGCCCCCCTGGGGTTCTGGCTAGGAAAGCTGGGGAAGGAGCCATGTCTGTGCAGTGTCGTGCTCCTCTTGGCAGGCCTTTGCAATCCCAATTATCCCTGGAGCTGTGGGCTTTCTGGTTCTCCGGACCCTAACCCTAACCCTAACCCTAGAAGTTGCCGACCGCGGTTCCCGGCCACGGCCCTCCCTGGGTTCTGGCTAGGAAAGCAGGGGAAGGAGCCATGTCTGTGCAGTGTCGTGCTCCTCTTGGCAGGCCTTTGCAATCCCAATTATCCCTGGAGCTGTGGGCTTTCTGGTTCTCCGGACCCTAACCCTAACCCTAACCCTAGAAGCTGCCGACCGCGGTTTCTGGCCACGGCCCCCCCTGTGTTCTGGCTAGGAAAGCAGGGGAAGGAGCCATGTCTGTGCAGTGTCGTGCTCCTCTTGGCAGGCCTTTGCAATCCCAATTATCCCTGGAGCTGTGGGCTTTCTGGTTCTCCGGACCCTAACCCTAACCCTAACCCTAGAAGTTGCCGACCGCGGTTTCCGGCCACGGCCCCCCCTGGGTTCTGGCTAGGAAAGCAGGGGAAGGAGCCATGTCTGTGCAGTGTCGTGCTCCTCTTGGCAGGCCTTTGCAATCCCAATTATCCCGGGAGCTGTGGGCTTTCTGGTTCTCCGGACCCTAACCCTAACCCTAACCCTAGAAGTTGCCGACCGCGGTTTCCGGCCACGGCCCCCCCTGGGTTCTGGCTAGGAAAGCTGGGGAAGGAGCCATGTCGGTGCAGTGTCGTGCTCCTCTTGGCAGGCCTTTGCAATCCCAATTATCCCTGGAGCTGTGGGCTTTCTGGTTCTCCGGACCCTAACCCT
This sequence comes from Rhynochetos jubatus, assembly GCA_027574665.1. Classification (NCBI taxonomy): domain Eukaryota; kingdom Metazoa; phylum Chordata; class Aves; order Eurypygiformes; family Rhynochetidae; genus Rhynochetos; species Rhynochetos jubatus. Next base: position 8,012,016 of record CM050661.1, read on the forward strand.
AACCCTAACCCTAGAAGTTGCCGACCGCGGTTTCCGGCCACGGCCCCCCCTGGGTTCTGGCTAGGAAAGCAGGGGAAGGAGCCATCTCGGTGCAGTGTCGTGCTCCTCTTGGCAGGCCTTTGCAATCCCAATTATCCCTGGAGCTGTGGGCTTTCTGGTTCTCCGGACCCTAACCCTAACCCTAACCCTAGAAGTTGCCGACTGCGGTTTCCGGCCACGGCCCCCCCTGGGTTCTGGCTAGGAAAGCTGGGAAAGGAGCCATGTCTGTGCAGTGTCGTGCTCCTCTTGGCAGGCCTTTGCAATCCCAATTATCCCTGGAGCTGTGGGCTTTCTGGTTCTCCGGACCCTAACCCTAACCCTAACCCTAGAAGTTGCGGACCGTGGTTTCCGGCCAAGGCCCCCCCTGGGTTCTGGCTAGGAAAGCTGGGGAAGGAGCCATGTCTGTGCAGTGTCGTGCTCCTCTTGGCAGGCCTTTGCAATCCCAATTATCCCTGGAGCTGTGGGCTTTCTGGCTCTCCGGACCCTAACCCTAACCCTAACCCTAGAAGTTGCCGACCGCGGTTTCCGGCCACGGCCCCCCCTGGGTTCTGGCTAGGAAAGCTGGGGAAGGAGCCATGTCGGTGCAGTGTCGTGCTCCTCTTGGCAGGCCTTTGCAATCCCAATTATCCCTGGAGCTGTGGGCTTTCTGGTTCTCCGGACCCTAACCCTAACCCTAACCCTAGAAGTTGCCGACCGCGGTTTCCGGCCACGGCCCCCCCGGGTTCTGGCTAGGAAAGCAGGGGAAGGAGCCATGTCTGTGCAGTGTCGTGCTCCTCTTGGCAGGCCTTTGCAATCCCAATTATCCCTGGAGCTGTGGGCTTTCTGGTTCTCCGGACCCTAACCCTAACCCTAACCCTAGAAGTTGCCGACCGCGGTTTCCGGCCACGGCCCCCCCTGGGTTCTGGCTAGGAAAGCAGGGGAAGGAGCCATGTCGGTGCAGTGTCGTGCTCCTCTTGGCAGGCCTTTGCAATCCCAATTATCCCTGGAGCTGTGGGCTTTCTGGTTCTCCGGACCCTAACCCTAACCCTAACCCTAGAAGTTGCCGACCGCGGTTTCCGGCCACGGCCCCCCCTGGGTTCTGGCTAGGAAAGCAGGGGAAGGAGCCATGTCTGTGCAGTGTCGTGCTCCTCTTGGCAGGCCTTTGCAATCCCAATTATCCCTGGAGCTGTGGGCTTTCTGGTTCTCCGGACCCTAACCCTAACCCTAACCCTAGAAGTTGCCGACCGCGGTTTCCGGCCACGGCCTCCCCTGGGTTCTGGCTAGGAAAGCTGGGGAAGGAGCCATGTCGGTGCAGTGTCGTGCTCCTCTTGGCAGGCCTTTGCAATCCCAATTATCCCTGGAGCTGTGGGCTTTCTGGTTCTCCGGACCCTAACCCTAACCCTAACCCTAGAAGTTGCCGACCGCGGTTTCCGGCCACGGCCCCCCCTGGGTTCTGGCTAGGAAAGCTGGGGAAGGAGCCATGTCGGTGCAGTGTCGTGCTCCTCTTGGCAGGCCTTTGCAATCCCAATTATCCCTGGAGCTGTGGGCTTTCTGGTTCTGCGGACCCTAACCCTAACCCTAGAAGTTGCCGACCGCGGTTTCCGGCCACGGCCCCCCCTGGGTTCTGGCTAGGAAAGCTGGGGAGGGAGCCATGTCTGTGCAGTGTCGTGCTCCTCTTGGCAGGCCTTTGCAATCCCAATTATCCCTGGAGCTGTGGGCTTTCTGGTTCTCTGAACCCTAACACTAACCCTAACCCTAGAAGTTGCCGACCGCGGTTTCTGGCCACGGCCCCCCCCGGGTTCTGGCTAGGAAAGCAGGGGAAGGAGCCATGTCTGTGCACTGTCGTGCTCCTCTTGGCAGGCCTTTGCAATCCCAATTATCCCTGGAGCTGTGGGCTTTCTGGCTCTCCGGACCCTAACCCTAACCCTAACCCTAGAAGTTGCCGACCGCGGTTTCCGGCCACGGCCCCCCCTGGGTTCTGGCTAGGAAAGCTGGGGAAGGAGCCATGTCGGTGCAGTGTCGTGCTCCTCTTGGCAGGCCTTTGCAATCCCAATTATCCCTGGAGCTGTGGGCTTTCTGGTTCTCCGGACCTTAACCCTAACCCTAACCCTAGAAGTTGCCGACCGCGGTTTCCGGCCACGGCCTCCCCTGGGTTCTGGCTAGGAGAGCTGGGGAAGGAGCCATGTCGGTGCAGTGTCGTGCTCCTCTTGGCAGGCCTTTGCAATCCCAATTATCCCTGGAGCTGTGGGCTTTCTGGTTCTCCGGACCCTAACCCTAACCCTAACCCTAGAAGTTGCCGACCGCGGTTTCCGGCCACGGCCCCCCTGGGGTTCTGGCTAGGAAAGCTGGGGAAGGAGCCATGTCTGTGCAGTGTCGTGCTCCTCTTGGCAGGCCTTTGCAATCCCAATTATCCCTGGAGCTGTGGGCTTTCTGGTTCTCCGGACCCTAACCCTAACCCTAACCCTAGAAGTTGCCGACCGCGTTTTCTGGGCATGGCCCCCCCTGGGTTCTGGCTAGGAAAGCTGGGGAAGGAGCCATGTCTGTGCAGTGTCGTGCTCCTCTTGGCAGGCCTTTGCAATCCCAATTATCCCTGGAGCTGTGGGCTTTCTGGTTCTGCGGACCCTAACCCTAACCCTAGAAGTAGCCTACCGCGGTTTCCGGCCACGGCCCCCCCTGGGTTCTGGCTAGGAAAGCTGGGGAAGGAGCCATGTCTGTGCAGTGTCGTGCTCCTCTTGGCAGGCCTTTGCAATCCCAATTATCCCTGGAGCTGTGGGCTTTCTGGTTCTCCGGACCCTAACCCTAACCCTAACCCTAGAAGTTGCCGACCGCGGTTTCTGGCCACGGCCTCCCCTGGGTTCTGGCTAGGAAAGCTGGGGAAGGAGCCATGTCTGTGCAGTGTCGTGCTCCTCTTGGCAGGCCTTTGCTATCCCAATTATCCCTGGAGCTGTGGGCTTTCTGGTTCTGCGGACCCTAACCCTAACCCTAACCCTAGAAGTTGCCGACCGCGGTTTCCGGCCACGGCCCCCCCTGGGTTCTGGCTAGGAAAGCTGGGGAAGGAGCCATGTCGGTGCAGTGTCGTGCTCCTCTTGGCAGGCCTTTGCAATCCCAATTATCCCTGGAGCTGTGGGCTTTCTGGTTCTGCGGACCCTAACCCTAACCCTAGAAGTTGCCGACCGCGGTTTCCGGCCACGGCCCCCCCTGTGTTCTGGCTAGGAAAGCTGGGGAGGGAGCCATGTCTGTGCAGTGTCGTGCTCCTCTTGGCAGGCCTTTGCAATCCCAATTATCCCTGGAGCTGTGGGCTTTCTGGTTCTGCGGACCCTAACCCTAACCCTAGAAGTTGCCGACCGCGGTTTCCGGCCACGGCCCCCCCTGGGTTCTGGCTAGGAAAGCTGGGGAAGGAGCCATGTCGGTGCAGTGTCGTGCTCCTCTTGGCAGGCCTTTGCAATCCCAATTATCCCTGGAGCTGTGGGCTTTCTGGTTCTCTGAACCCTAACACTAACCCTAACCCTAGAAGTTGCCGACCGCGGTTTCTGGCCACGGCCCCCCCCGGGTTCTGGCTAGGAAAGCAGGGGAAGGAGCCATGTCTGTGCACTGTCGTGCTCCTCTTGGCAGGCCTTTGCAATCCCAATTATCCCTGGAGCTGTGGGCTTTCTGGCTCTCCGGACCCTAACCCTAACCCTAACCCTAGAAGTTGCCGACCGCGGTTTCCGGCCACGGCCCCCCCTGGGTTCTGGCTAGGAAAGCTGGGGAAGGAGCCATGTCTGTGCAGTGTCGTGCTCCTCTTGGCAGGCCTTTGCAATCCCAATTATCCCTGGAGCTGTGGGCTTTCTGGTTCTCCGGACCTTAACCCTAACCCTAACCCTAGAAGTTGCCGACCGCGGTTTCCGGCCACGGCCTCCCCTGGGTTCTGGCTAGGAGAGCTGGGGAAGGAGCCATGTCGGTGCAGTGTCGTGCTCCTCTTGGCAGGCCTTTGCAATCCCAATTATCCCTGGAGCTGTGGGCTTTCTGGTTCTCCGGACCCTAACCCTAACCCTAACCCTAGAAGTTGCCGACCGCGGTTTCCGGCCACGGCCCCCCCTGGGGTTCTGGCTAGGAAAGCTGGGGAAGGAGCCATGTCTGTGCAGTGTCGTGCTCCTCTTGGCAGGCCTTTGCAATCCCAATTATCCCTGGAGCTGTGGGCTTTCTGGTTCTCCGGACCCTAACCCTAACCCTAACCCTAGAAGTTGCCGACCGCGGTTTCTGGGCATGGCCCCCCCTGGGTTCTGGCTAGGAAAGCAGGGGAAGGAGCCATGTCTGTGCAGTGTCGTGCTCCTCTTGGCAGGCCTTTGCAATCCCAATTATCCCTGGAGCTGTGGGCTTTCTGGTTCTGCGGACCCTAACCCTAACCCTAGAAGTTGCCGACCGCGGTTTCCGGCCACGGCCCCCCCTGGGTTCTGGCTAGGAAAGCTGGGGAGGGAGCCATGTCTGTGCAGTGTCGTGCTCCTCTTGGCAGGCCTTTGCAATCCCAATTATCCCTGGAGCTGTGGGCTTTCTGGTTCTCCGGACCCTAACCCTAACCCTAACCCTAGAAGTTGCCGACCGCGGTTTCCGGCCACGGCCTCCCCTGGGTTCTGGCTAGGAAAGCTGGGGAAGGAGCCATGTCGGTGCAGTGTCGTGCTCCTCTTGGCAGGCCTTTGCAATCCCAATTATCCCTGGAGCTGTGGGCTTTCTGGTTCTCCGGACCCTTACCCTAACCCTAACCCTAGAAGTTGCCGACCGCGGTTTCCGGCCACGGCCCCCCCTGGGTTCTGGCTAGGAAAGCTGGGGAAGGAGCCATGTCGGTGCAGTGTCGTGCTCCTCTTGGCCGGCCTTTGCAATCCCAATTATCCCTGGAGCTGTGGGCTTTCTGGTTCTCCGGACCCTAACCCTAACCCTAACCCTAGAAGTTGCCGACCGCGGTTTCCGGCCACGGCCCCCCCTGGGTTCTGGCTAGGAAAGCAGGGGAAGGAGCCATGTCTGTGCAGTGTCGTGCTAGTCTTGGCAGGCCTTTGCAATCCCAATTATCCCTGGAGCTGTGGGCTTTCTGGTTCTCCGGACCCTAACCCTAACCCTAACCCTAGAAGTTGCCGACCGCGGTTTCCGGCCACGGCCCCCCCTGGGTTCTGGCTAGGAAAGCTGGGGAAGGAGCCATGTCGGTGCAGTGTCGTGCTCCTCTTGGCAGGCCTTTGCAATCCCAATTATCCCTGGAGCTGTGGGCTTTCTGGTTCTCCGGACCCTAACCCTAACCCTAACCCTAGAAGTTGCCGACCGCGGCTTCCGGCCACGGCCCCCCCTGGGTTCTGGCTAGGAAAGCAGGGGAAGGAGCCATGTCTCTGCAGTGTCGTGCTCCTCTTGGCAGGCCTTTGCAATCCCAATTATCCCTGGAGCTGTGGGCTTTCTGGTTCTCCGGACCCTAACCCTAACCCTAACCCTAGAAGTTGCCAACCGCGGTTCCCGGCCACGGCCCTCCCTGGGTTCTGGCTAGGAAAGCAGGGGAAGGAGCCATGTCTGTGCAGTGTCGTGCTCCTCTTGGCAGGCCTTTGCAATCCCAATTATCCCTGGAGCTGTGGGCTTTCTGGTTCTCCGGACCCTAACCCTAACCCTAACCCTAGAAGCTGCCGACCGCGGTTTCTGGCCACGGCCCCCCCTGTGTTCTGGCTAGGAAAGCAGGGGAAGGAGCCATGTCTGTGCAGTGTCGTGCTCCTCTTGGCAGGCCTTTGCAATCCCAATTATCCCTGGAGCTGTGGGCTTTCTGGTTCTCCGGACCCTAACCCTAACCCTAACCCTAGAAGTTGCCGACCGCGGTTTCCGGCCACGGCCCCCCCTGGGTTCTGGCTAGGAAAGCTGGGGAAGGAGCCATGTCGGTGCAGTGTCGTGCTCCTCTTGGCAGGCCTTTGCAATCCCAATTATCCCTGGAGCTGTGGGCTTTCTGGTTCTCCGGACCCTAACCCTAACCCTAACCCTAGAAGTTGCCGACCGCGGTTTCCGGCCACGGCCCCCCCTGGGTTCTGGCTAGGAAAGCTGGGGAAGGAGCCATGTCTGTGCAGTGTCGTGCTCCTCTTGGCAGGCCTTTGCAATCCCAATTATCCCTGGAGCTGTGGGCTTTCTGGTTCTCCGGACCCTAACCCTAACCCTAACCCTAGAAGTTGCCGACCGCGGTTTCCGGCCACGGCCCCCCCTGGGTTCTGGCTAGGAAAGCAGGGGAAGGAGCCATGTCGGTGCAGTGTCGTGCTCCTCTTGGCAGGCCTTTGCAATCCCAATTATCCCTGGAGCTGTGGGCTTTCTGGTTCTCCGGACCCTAACCCTAACCCTAACCCTAGAAGTTGCCGACCGCGGTTTCCGGCCACGGCCCCCCCTGGGTTCTGGCTAGGAAAGCAGGGGAAGGAGCCATGTCGGTGCAGTGTCGTGCTCCTCTTGGCAGGCCTTTGCAATCCCAATTATCCCTGGAGCTGTGGGCTTTCTGGTTCTCCGGACCCTAACCCTAACCCTAACCCTAGAAGTTGCCGACCGCGGTTTCCGGCCACGGCCCCCCCTGGGTTCTGGCTAGGAAAGCTGGGGAAGGAGCCATGTCGGTGCAGTGTCGTGCTCCTCTTGGCCGGCCTTTGCAATCCCAATTATCCCTGGAGCTGTGGGCTTTCTGGTTCTCCGGACCCTAACCCTAACCCTAACCCTAGAAGTTGCCGACCGCGGTTTCCGGCCACGGCCCCCCCTGGGTTCTGGCTAGGAAAGCAGGGGAAGGAGCCATGTCTGTGCAGTGTCGTGCTCCTCTTGGCAGGCCTTTGCAATCCCAATTATCCCTGGAGCTGTGGGCTTTCTGGTTCTCCGGACCCTAACCCTAACCCTAGAAGTTGCCGACCGCGGTTTCCGGCCACGGCCCCCCCTGGGTTCTGGCTAGGAAAGCAGGGGAAGGAGCCATGTCTGTGCAGTGTCGTGCTCCTCTTGGCAGGCCTTTGCTATCCCAATTATCCCTGGAGCTGTGGGCTTTCTGGTTCTCCGGACCCTAACCCTAACCCTAACCCTAGAAGTTGCCGACCGCGGTTTCCGGCCACGGCCCCCCCTGGGTTCTGGCTAGGAAAGCTGGGGAAGGAGCCATGTCGGTGCAGTGTCGTGCTCCTCTTGGCAGGCCTTTGCAATCCCAATTATCCCTGGAGCTGTGGGCTTTCTGGTTCTCCGGACCCTAACCCTAACCCTAACCCTAGAAGTTGCCGACCGCGGTTTCCGGCCACGGCCCCCCCTGGGTTCTGGCTAGGAAAGCTGGGGAAGGAGCCATGTCGGTGCAGTGTCGTGCTCCTCTTGGCAGGCCTTTGCAATCCCAATTATCCCTGGAGCTGTGGGCTTTCTGGTTCTCCGGACCCTAACCCTAACCCTAACCCTAGAAGTTGCCGACCGCGGTTTCCGGCCACGGCCCCCCCTGGGTTCTGGCTAGGAAAGCAGGGGAAGGAGCCATGTCTGTGCAGTGTCGTGCTCCTCTTGGCAGGCCTTTGCAATCCCAATTATCCCTGGAGCTGTGGGCTTTCTGGTTCTCCGGACCCTAACCCTAACCCTAACCCTAGAAGTTGCCGACCGCGGTTTCTGGGCATGGCCCCCCCTGGGTTCTGGCTAGGAAAGCAGGGGAAGGAGCCATGTCTGTGCAGTGTCGTGCTCCTCTTGGCAGGCCTTTGCAATCCCAATTATCCCTGGAGCTGTGGGCTTTCTGGTTCTCCGGACCCTAACCCTAACCCTAGAAGTTGCCGACCGCGGTTTCCGGCCACGGCCCCCCCTGGGTTCTGGCTAGGAAAGCAGGGGAAGGAGCCATGTCTGTGCAGTGTCGTGCTCCTCTTGGCAGGCCTTTGCAATCCCAATTATCCCTGGAGCTGTGGGCTTTCTGGTTCTCCGGACCCTAACCCTAACCCTAACCCTAGAAGTTGCCGACCGCGGTTTCCGGCCATGGCCCCCTCTGGGTTCTAGCTAGGAAAGCTGGGGAAGGAGCCATGTCGGTGCAGTGTCGTGCTCCTCTTGGCAGGCCTTTGCAATCCCAATTATCCCTGGAGCTGTGGGCTTTCTGGTTCTCCGGACCCTAACCCTAACCCTAACCCTAGAAGTTGCCGACCGCGGTTTCCGGCCACGGCCCCCCCTGGGTTCTGGCTAGGAAAGCTGGGGAAGGAGCCATGTCTGTGCAGTGTCGTGCTCCTCTTGGCAGGCCTTTGCAATCCCAATTATCCCTGGAGCTGTGGGCTTTCTGGTTCTCCGGACCCTAACCCTAACCCTAACCCTAGAAGTTGCCGACCGCGGTTTCCGGCCACGGCCCCCCTGGGTTCTGGCTAGGAAAGCTGGGGAAGGAGCCATGTCGGTGCAGTGTCGTGCTCCTCTTGGCAGGCCTTTGCAATCCCAATTATCCCTGGAGCTGTGGGCTTTCTGGTTCTCCGGACCCTAACCCTAACCCTAACCCTAGAAGTTGCCGACCGCGGTTTCCGGCCACGGCCCCCCCCGGGTTCTGGCTAGGAAAGCAGTGGAAGGAGCCATGTCTGTGCAGTATCGTGCTCCTCTTGGCAGGCCTTTGCAATCCCAATTATCCCTGGAGCTGTGGGCTTTCTGGTTCTCCGGACCCTAACCCTAACCCTAACCCTAGAAGTTGCCGACCGTGGTTTCCGGCCACGGCCCCCCCTGGGTTCTGGCTAGGAAAGCAGGGGAAGGAGCCATGTCGGTGCAGTGTCGTGCTCCTCTTGGCAGGCCTTTGCAATCCCAATTATCCCTGGAGCTGTGGGCTTTCTGGTTCTCCGGACCCTAACCCTAACCCTAACCCTAGAAGTTGCCGACCGCGGTTTCCGGCCACGGCCCCCCCTGGGTTCTGGCTAGGAAAGCTGGGGAAGGAGCCATGTCTGTGCAGTGTCGTGCTCCTCTTGGCCGGCCTTTGCAATCCCAATTATCCCTGGAGCTGTGGGCTTTCTGGTTCTCCGGACCCTAACCCTAACCCTAACCCTAGAAGTTGCCGACCGCGGTTTCCGGCCACGGCCCCCCCTGGGTTCTGGCTAGGAAAGCTGGGGAAGGAGCCATGTCGGTGCAGTGTCGTGCTCCTCTTGGCAGGCCTTTGCAATCCCAATTATCCCTGGAGCTGTGGGCTTTCTGGTTCTCCGGACCCTAACCCTAACCCTAACCCTAGAAGTTGCCGACCGCGGTTTCCGGCCACGGCCCCCCTGGGTTCTGGCTAGGAAAGCAGGGGAAGGAGCCATGTCTGTGCAGTGTCGTGCTCCTCTTGGCAGGCCTTTGCAATCCCAATTATCCCTGGAGCTGTGGGCTTTCTGGTTCTCCGGACCCTAACCCTAACCCTAACCCCAGAAGTTGCCGACCGCGGTTTCCGGCCACGGCCCCCCCTGGGTTCTGGCTAGGAAAGCTGGGGAAGGAGGCATGTCGGTGCAGTGTCGTGCTCCTCTTGGCAGGCCTTTGCAATCCCAATTATCCCTGGAGCTGTGGGCTTTCTGGTTCTCCGGACCCTAACCCTAACCCTAACCCTAGAAGTTGCCGACCGCGGTTTCCGGCCACGGCCCCCCCTGGGTTCTAGCTAGGAAAGCTGGGGAAGGAGCCATGTCTGTGCAGTGTCGTGCTCCTCTTGGCAGGCCTTTGCAATCCCAATTATCCCTGGAGCTGTGGGCTTTCTGGTTCTCCGGACCCTAACCCTAACCCTAGAAGTTGCCGACCGCGGTTTCCGGCCACGGCCCCCCCTGGGTTCTGGCTAGGAAAGCTGGGGAAGGAGCCATGTCTGTGCAGTGTCGTGCTCCTCTTGGCAGGCCTTTGCAATCCCAATTATCCCTGGAGCTGTGGGCTTTCTGGTTCTCCGGACCCTAACCCTAACCCTAACCCTAGAAGTTGCCGACCGCGGTTTCCGGCCACGGCCCCCCCTGGGTTCTGGCTAGGAAAGCTGGGGAAGGAGCCATGTCTGTGCAGTGTCGTGCTCCTCTTGGCCGGCCTTTGCAATCCCAATTATCCCTGGAGCTGTGGGCTTTCTGGTTCTCCGGACCCTAACCCTAACCCTAACCCTAGAAGTTGCCGACCGCGGTTTCCGGCCACGGCCCCCCCTGGGTTCTGGCTAGGAAAGCTGGGGAAGGAGCCATGTCTGTGCAGTGTCGTGCTCCTCTTGGCAGGCCTTTGCAATCCCAATTATCCCTGGAGCTGTGGGCTTTCTGGTTCTCCGGACCCTAACCCTAACCCTAACCCTAGAAGTTGCCGACCGCGGTTTCCGGCCACGGCCCCCCCTGGGTTCTGGCTAGGAAAGCAGGGGAAGGAGCCATGTCTGTGCAGTGTCGTGCTCCTCTTGGCAGGCCTTTGCAATCCCAATTATCCCTGGAGCTGTGGGCTTTCTGGTTCTCCGGACCCTAACCCTAACCCTAACCCCAGAAGTTGCCGACCGCGGTTTCCGGCCACGGCCCCCCCTGGGTTCTGGCTAGGAAAGCTGGGGAAGGAGGCATGTCGGTGCAGTGTCGTGCTCCTCTTGGCAGGCCTTTGCAATCCCAATTATCCCTGGAGCTGTGGGCTTTCTGGTTCTCCGGACCCTAACCCTAACCCTAGAAGTTGCCGACCGCGGTTTCCGGCCACGGCCCCCCCTGGGTTCTGGCTAGGAAAGCAGGGGAAGGAGCCATGTCGGTGCAGTGTCGTGCTCCTCTTGGCAGGCCTTTGCAATCCCAATTATCCCTGGAGCTGTGGGCTTTCTGGTTCTCCGGACCCTAACCCTAACCCTAACCCCAGAAGTTGCCGACCGCGGTTTCCGGCCACGGCCCCCCCTGGGTTCTGGCTAGGAAAGCTGGGGAAGGAGGCATGTCGGTGCAGTGTCGTGCTCCTCTTGGCAGGCCTTTGCAATCCCAATTATCCCTGGAGCTGTGGGCTTTCTGGTTCTCCGGACCCTAACCCTAACCCTAACCCTAGAAGTTGCCGACCGCGGTTTCCGGCCACGGCCCCCCCTGGGTTCTGGCTAGGAAAGCAGGGGAAGGAGCCATGTCTGTGCAGTGTCGTGCTCCTCTTGGCAGGCCTTTGCAATCCCAATTATCCCTGGAGCTGTGGGCTTTCTGGTTCTCCGGACCCTAACCCTAACCCTAACCCCAGAAGTTGCCGACCGCGGTTTCCGGCCACGGCCCCCCCTGGGTTCTGGCTAGGAAAGCTGGGGAAGGAGGCATGTCGGTGCAGTGTCGTGCTCCTCTTGGCAGGCCTTTGCAATCCCAATTATCCCTGGAGCTGTGGGCTTTCTGGTTCTCCGGACCCTAACCCTAACCCTAACCCTAGAAGTTGCCGACCGCGGTTTCCGGCCACGGCCCCCCCTGGGTTCTAGCTAGGTAAGCTGGGGAAGGAGCCATGTCTGTGCAGTGTCGTGCTCCTCTTGGCAGGCCTTTGCAATCCCAATTATCCCTGGAGCTGTGGGCTTTCTGGTTCTCCGGACCCTAACCCTAACCCTAGAAGTTGCCGACCGCGGTTTCCGGCCACGGCCCCCCCTGGGTTCTGGCTAGGAAAGCAGGGGAAGGAGCCATGTCTGTGCAGTGTCGTGCTCCTCTTGGCAGGCCTTTGCAATCCCAATTATCCCTGGAGCTGTGGGCTTTCTGGTTCTCCGGACCCTAACCCTAACCCTAACCCTAGAAGTTGCCGACCGCGGTTTCCGGCCACGGCCCCCCCTGGGTTCTGGCTAGGAAAGCTGGGGAAGGAGCCATGTCTGTGCAGTGTCGTGCTCCTCTTGGCCGGCCTTTGCAATCCCAATTATCCCTGGAGCTGTGGGCTTTCTGGTTCTCCGGACCCTAACCCTAACCCTAACCCTAGAAGTTGCCGACCGCGGTTTCCGGCCACGGCCCCCCCTGGGTTCTGGCTAGGAAAGCTGGGGAAGGAGCCATGTCTGTGCAGTGTCGTGCTCCTCTTGGCAGGCCTTTGCAATCCCAATTATCCCTGGAGCTGTGGGCTTTCTGGTTCTGCGGACCCTAACCCTAACCCTAACCCTAGAAGTTGCCGACCGCGGTTTCCGGCCACGGCCCCCCCTGGGTTCTGGCTAGGAAAGCTGGGGAAGGAGCCATGTCTGTGCAGTGTCGTGCTCCTCTTGGCAGGCCTTTGCAATCCCAATTATCCCTGGAGCTGTGGGCTTTCTGGTTCTCCGGACCCTAACCCTAACCCTAACCCTAGAAGTTGCCGACCGCGGTTTCCGGCCACGGCCCCCCCTGGGTTCTGGCTAGGAAAGCAGGGGAAGGAGCCATGTCTGTGCAGTGTCGTGCTCCTCTTGGCAGGCCTTTGCAATCCCAATTATCCCTGGAGCTGTGGGCTTTCTGGTTCTCCGGACCCTAACCCTAACCCTAACCCTAGAAGTTGCCGACCGCGGTTTCCGGCCACGGCCCCCCCTGGGTTCTGGCTAGGAAAGCAGGGGAAGGAGCCATGTCTGTGCAGTGTCGTGCTCCTCTTGGCAGGCCTTTGCAATCCCAATTATCCCTGGAGCTGTGGGCTTTCTGGTTCTCCGGACCCTAACCCTAACCCTAACCCTAGAAGTTGCCGACCGCGGTTTCCGGCCACGGCCCCCCCTGGGTTCTGGCTAGGAAAGCTGGGGAAGGAGCCATGTCTGTGCAGTGTCGTGCTCCTCTTGGCAGGCCTTTGCAATCCCAATTATCCCTGGAGCTGTGGGCTTTCTGGTTCTCCGGACCCTAACCCTAACCCTAACCCTAGAAGTTGCCGACCGCGGTTTCCGGCCACGGCCCCCCCTGGGTTCTAGCTAGGAAAGCTGGGGAAGGAGCCATGTCTGTGCAGTGTCGTGCTCCTCTTGGCAGGCCTTTGCAATCCCAATTATCCCTGGAGCTGTGGGCTTTCTGGTTCTCCGGACCCTAACCCTAACCCTAGAAGTTGCCGACCGCGGTTTCCGGCCACGGCCCCCCCTGGGTTCTGGCTAGGAAAGCTGGGGAAGGAGCCATGTCTGTGCAGTGTCGTGCTCCTCTTGGCAGGCCTTTGCAATCCCAATTATCCCTGGAGCTGTGGGCTTTCTGGTTCTCCGGACCCTAACCCTAACCCTAACCCTAGAAGTTGCCGACCGCGGTTTCCGGCCACGGCCCCCCCTGGGTTCTGGCTAGGAAAGCAGGGGAAGGAGCCATGTCTGTGCAGTGTCGTGCTCCTCTTGGCAGGCCTTTGCAATCCCAATTATCCCTGGAGCTGTGGGCTTTCTGGTTCTCCGGACCCTAACCCTAACCCTAACCCTAGAAGTTGCCGACCGCGGTTTCCGGCCACGGCCCCCCCTGGGTTCTGGCTAGGAAAGCAGGGGAAGGAGCCATGTCGGTGCAGTGTCGTGCTCCTCTTGGCCGGCCTTTGCAATCCCAATTATCCCTGGAGCTGTGGGCTTTCTGGTTCTCCGGACCCTAACCCTAACTCTAACCCTAGAAGTTGCCGACCGCGGTTTCCGGCCACGGCCCCCCCTGGGTTCTGGCTAGGAAAGCAGGGGAAGGAGCCATGTCTGTGCAGTGTCGTGCTCCTCTTGGCAGGCCTTTGCAATCCCAATTATCCCTGGAGCTGTGGGCTTTCTGGTTCTCCGGACCCTAACCCTAACCCTAGAAGTTGCCGACCGCGGTTTCCGGCCACGGCCCCCCCTGGGTTCTGGCTAGGAAAGCTGGGGAAGGAGCCATGTCTGTGCAGTGTCGTGCTCCTCTTGGCAGGCCTTTGCAATCCCAATTATCCCTGGAGCTGTGGGCTTTCTGGTTCTCCGGACCCTAACCCTAACCCTAACCCTAGAAGTTGCCGACCGCGGTTTCCGGCCACGGCCCCCCCTGGGTTCTGGCTAGGAAAGCTGGGGAAGGAGCCATGTCTGTGCAGTGTCGTGCTCCTCTTGGCCGGCCTTTGCAATCCCAATTATCCCTGGAGCTGTGGGCTTTCTGGTTCTCCGGACCCTAACCCTAACCGTAACCCTAGAAGTTGCCGACCGCGGTTTCCGGCCACGGCCCCCCCTGGGTTCTGGCTAGGAAAGCTGGGGAAGGAGCCATGTCTGTGCAGTGTCGTGCTCCTCTTGGCAGGCCTTTGCAATCCCAATTATCCCTGGAGCTGTGGGCTTTCTGGTTCTGCGGACCCTAACCCTAACCCTAACCCTAGAAGTTGCCGACCGCGGTTTCCGGCCACGGCCCCCCCTGGGTTCTGGCTAGGAAAGCTGGGGAAGGAGGCATGTCGGTGCAGTGTCGTGCTCCTCTTGGCAGGCCTTTGCAATCCCAATTATCCCTGGAGCTGTGGGCTTTCTGGTTCTCCGGACCCTAACCCTAACCCTAACCCTAGAAGTTGCCGACCGCGGTTTCCGGCCACGGCCCCCCCTGGGTTCTGGCTAGGAAAGCAGGGGAAGGAGCCATGTCTGTGCAGTGTCGTGCTCCTCTTGGCAGGCCTTTGCAATCCCAATTATCCCTGGAGCTGTGGGCTTTCTGGTTCTCCGGACCCTAACCCTAACCCTAACCCTAGAAGTTGCCGACCGCGGTTTCCGGCCACGGCCCCCCCTGGGTTCTGGCTAGGAAAGCTGGGGAAGGAGCCAGGTCTGTGCAGTGTCGTGCTCCTCTTGGCAGGCCTTTGCAATCCCAATTATCCCTGGAGCTGTGGGCTTTCTGGTTCTCCGGACCCTAACCCTAACCCTAACCCTAGAAGTTGCCGACCACGGTTTCCGGCCACGGCCCCCCCTGGGTTCTAGCTAGGAAAGCTGGGGAAGGAGCCATGTCTGTGCAGTGTCGTGCTCCTCTTGGCAGGCCTTTGCAATCCCAATTATCCCTGGAGCTGTGGGCTTTCTGGTTCTCCGGACCCTAACCCTAACCCTAGAAGTTGCCGACCGCGGTTTCCGGCCACGGCCCCCCCTGGGTTCTGGCTAGGAAAGCTGGGGAAGGAGCCATGTCTGTGCAGTGTCGTGCTCCTCTTGGCAGGCCTTTGCAATCCCAATTATCCCTGGAGCTGTGGGCTTTCTGGTTCTCCGGACCCTAACCCTAACCCTAACCCTAGAAGTTGCCGACCGCGGTTTCCGGCCACGGCCCCCCCTGGGTTCTGGCTAGGAAAGCTGGGGAAGGAGCCAGGTCTGTGCAGTGTCGTGCTCCTCTTGGCAGGCCTTTGCAATCCCAATTATCCCTGGAGCTGTGGGCTTTCTGGTTCTCCGGACCCTAACCCTAACTCTAACCCTAGAAGTTGCCGACCGCGGTTTCCGGCCACGGCCCCCCCTGGGTTCTGGCTAGGAAAGCAGGGGAAGGAGCCATGTCTGTGCAGTGTCGTGCTCCTCTTGGCAGGCCTTTGCAATCCCAATTATCCCTGGAGCTGTGGGCTTTCTGGTTCTCCGGACCCTAACCCTAACCCTAACCCTAACCCTAGAAGTTGCCGACCGTGGTTTCCGGCCACGGACCCCCCTGGGTTCTGGCTAGGAAAGCTGGGGAAGGAGCCATGTCGGTGCAGTGTCGTGCTCCTCTTGGCAGGCCTTTGCAATCCCAATTATCCCTGGAGCTGTGGGCTTTCTGGTTCTCCGGACCCTAACCCTAACCCTAACCCTAGAAGTTGCCGACCGCGGTTTCCGGCCACGGCCCCCCCTGGGTTCTGGCTAGGAAAGCTGGGGAAGGAGCCATGTCTGTGCAGTGTCGTGCTCCTCTTGGCAGGCCTTTGCAATCCCAATTATCCCTGGAGCTGTGGGCTTTCTGGTTCTCCGGACCCTAACCCTAACCCTAACCCTAGAAGTTGCCGACCGCGGTTTCCGGCCACGGCCCCCCCTGGGTTCTGGCTAGGAAAGCTGGGGAAGGAGCCATGTCGGTGCAGTGTCGTGCTCCTCTTGGCAGGCCTTTGCAATCCCAATTATCCCTGGAGCTGTGGGCTTTCTGGTTCTCCGGACCCTAACCCTAACCCTAACCCTAGAAGTTGCCGACCGCGGTTTCCGGCCACGGCCCCCCCTGGGTTCTGGCTAGGAAAGCAGGGGAAGGAGCCATGTCGGTGCAGTGTCGTGCTCCTCTTGGCAGGCCTTTGCAATCCCAATTATCCCTGGAGCTGTGGGCTTTCTGGTTCTCCGGACCCTAACCCTAACCCAAACTCTAGAAGTTGCCGACCGCGGTTTCCGGCCACGGCCCCCCCTGGGTTCTGGCTAGGAAAGCAGGGGAAGGAGCCATGTCGGTGCAGTGTCGTGCTCCTCTTGGCCGGCCTTTGCAATCCCAATTATCCCTGGAGCTGTGGGCTTTCTGGTTCTCCGGACCCTAACCCTAACTCTAACCCTAGAAGTTGCCGACCGCGGTTTCCGGCCACGGCCCCCCCTGGGTTCTGGCTAGGAAAGCAGGGGAAGGAGCCACGTCTGTGCAGTGTCGTGCTCCTCTTGGCAGGCCTTTGCAATCCCAATTATCCCTGGAGCTGTGGGCTTTCTGGTTCTCCGGACCCTAACCCTAACCCTAACCCTAACCCTAGAAGTTGCCGACCGTGGTTTCCGGCCACGGACCCCCCTGGGTTCTGGCTAGGAAAGCTGGGGAAGGAGCCATGTCGGTGCAGTGTCGTGCTCCTCTTGGCAGGCCTTTGCAATCCCAATTATCCCTGGAGCTGTGGGCTTTCTGGTTCTCCGGACCCTAACCCTAACCCTAACCCTAGAAGTTGCCGACCGCGGTTTCCGGCCACGGCCCCCCCTGGGTTCTGGCTAGGAAAGCTGGGGAAGGAGCCATGTCTGTGCAGTGTCGTGCTCCTCTTGGCAGGCCTTTGCAATCCCAATTATCCCTGGAGCTGTGGGCTTTCTGGTTCTCCGGACCCTAACCCTAACCCTAACCCTAGAAGTTGCCGACCGCGGTTTCCGGCCACGGCCCCCCCTGGGTTCTGGCTAGGAAAGCTGGGGAAGGAGCCATGTCGGTGCAGTGTCGTGCTCCTCTTGGCAGGCCTTTGCAATCCCAATTATCCCTGGAGCTGTGGGCTTTCTGGTTCTCCGGACCCTAACCCTAACCCTAACCCTAGAAGTTGCCGACCGCGGTTTCCGGCCACGGCCCCCCCTGGGTTCTAGCTAGGAAAGCTGGGGAAGGAGCCATGTCTGTGCAGTGTCGTGCTCCTCTTGGCAGGCCTTTGCAATCCCAATTATCCCTGGAGCTGTGGGCTTTCTGGTTCTCCGGACCCTAACCCTAACCCTAGAAGTTGCCGACCGCGGTTTCCGGCCACGGCCCCCCCTGGGTTCTGGCTAGGAAAGCTGGGGAAGGAGCCATGTCTGTGCAGTGTCGTGCTCCTCTTGGCAGGCCTTTGCAATCCCAATTATCCCTGGAGCTGTGGGCTTTCTGGTTCTCCGGACCCTAACCCTAACCCTAACCCTAGAAGTTGCCGACCGCGGTTTCCGGCCACGGCCCCCCCTGGGTTCTGGCTAGGAAAGCAGGGGAAGGAGCCATGTCTGTGCAGTGTCGTGCTCCTCTTGGCAGGCCTTTGCAATCCCAATTATCCCTGGAGCTGTGGGCTTTCTGGTTCTCCGGACCCTAACCCTAACCCTAACCCTAGAAGTTGCCGACCGCGGTTTCCGGCCACGGCCCCCCCTGGGTTCTGGCTAGGAAAGCAGGGGAAGGAGCCATGTCGGTGCAGTGTCGTGCTCCTCTTGGCAGGCCTTTGCAATCCCAATTATCCCTGGAGCTGTGGGCTTTCTGGTTCTCCGGACCCTAACCCTAACTCTAACCCTAGAAGTTGCCGACCGCGGTTTCCGGCCACGGCCCCCCCTGGGTTCTGGCTAGGAAAGCAGGGGAAGGAGCCATGTCTCTGCAGTGTCGTGCTCCTCTTGGCAGGCCTTTGCAATCCCAATTATCCCTGGAGCTGTGGGCTTTCTGGTTCTCCGGACCCTAACCCTAACCCTAACCCTAACCCTAGAAGTTGCCGACCGTGGTTTCCGGCCACGGACCCCCCTGGGTTCTGGCTAGGAAAGCTGGGGAAGGAGCCATGTCGGTGCAGTGTCGTGCTCCTCTTGGCAGGCCTTTGCAATCCCAATTATCCCTGGAGCTGTGGGCTTTCTGGTTCTCCGGACCCTAACCCTAACCCTAACCCTAGAAGTTGCCGACCGCGGTTTCCGGCCACGGCCCCCCCTGGGTTCTGGCTAGGAAAGCTGGGGAAGGAGCCATGTCTGTGCAGTGTCGTGCTCCTCTTGGCAGGCCTTTGCAATCCCAATTATCCCTGGAGCTGTGGGCTTTCTGGTTCTCCGGACCCTAACCCTAACCCTAACCCTAGAAGTTGCCGACCGCGGTTTCCGGCCACGGCCCCCCCTGGGTTCTGGCTAGGAAAGCTGGGGAAGGAGCCATGTCGGTGCAGTGTCGTGCTCCTCTTGGCAGGCCTTTGCAATCCCAATTATCCCTGGAGCTGTGGGCTTTCTGGTTCTCCGGACCCTAACCCTAACCCTAACCCTAGAAGTTGCCGACCGCGGTTTCCGGCCACGGCCCCCCCTGGGTTCTGGCTAGGAAAGCAGGGGAAGGAGCCATGTCTGTGCAGTGTCGTGCTCCTCTTGGCAGGCCTTTGCAATCCCAATTATCCCTGGAGCTGTGGGCTTTCTGGTTCTCCGGACCCTAACCCTAACCCAAACTCTAGAAGTTGCCGACCGCGGTTTCCGGCCACGGCCCCCCCTGGGTTCTGGCTAGGAAAGCTGGGGAAGGAGCCATGTCGGTGCAGTGTCGTGCTCCTCTTGGCAGGCCTTTGCAATCCCAATTATCCCTGGAGCTGTGGGCTTTCTGGTTCTCCGGACCCTAACCCTAACCCTAACCCTAGAAGTTGCCGACCGCGGTTTCCGGCCACGGCCCCCCCTGGGTTCTGGCTAGGAAAGCTGGGGAAGGAGCCACGTCTGTGCAGTGTTGTGCTCCTCTTGGCAGGCCTTTGCAATCCCAATTATCCCTGGAGCTGTGGGCTTTCTGGTTCTCCGGACCCTAACCCTAACCCTAACCCTAACCCTAGAAGTTGCCGACCGCGGTTTCCGGCCACGGCCCCCCCGGGGTTCTGGCTAGGAAAGCTGGGGAAGGAGCCATGTCTGTGCAGTGTCGTGCTCCTCTTGGCAGGCCTTTGCAATCCCAATTATCCCTGGAGCTGTGGGCTTTCTGGTTCTCCGGACCCTAACCCTAACCCTAGAAGTTGCCGACCGCGGTTTCCGGCCACGGCCCCCCCTGGGTTCTGGCTAGGAAAGCTGGGGAAGGAGCCATGTCTGTGCAGTGTCGTGCTCCTCTTGGCAGGCCTTTGCAATCCCAATTATCCCGGGAGCTGTGGGCTTTCTGGTTCTCCGGACCCTAACCCTAACCCTAACCCCAGAAGTTGCCGACCGCGGTTTCCGGCCACGGCCCCCCCTGGGTTCTGGCTAGGAAAGCAGGGGAAGGAGCCATGTCTGTGCAGTGTCGTGCTCCTCTTGGCAGGCCTTTGCAATCCCAATTATCCCTGGAGCTGTGGGCTTTCTGGTTCTCCGGACCCTAACCCTAACCCTAACCCTAGAAGTTGCCGACCGCGGTTTCCGGCCACGGCCCCCCCTGGGTTCTGGCTAGGAAAGCAGGGGAAGGAGCCATGTCGGTGCAGTGTCGTGCTCCTCTTGGCAGGCCTTTGCAATCCCAATTATCCCTGGAGCTGTGGGCTTTCTGGTTCTCCGGACCCTAACCCTAACCCTAACCCTAACCCTAGAAGTTGCCGACCGTGGTTTCCGGCCACGGACCCCCCTGGGTTCTGGCTAGGAAAGCTGGGGAAGGAGCCATGTCGGTGCAGTGTCGTGCTCCTCTTGGCAGGCCTTTGCAATCCCAATTATCCCTGGAGCTGTGGGCTTTCTGGTTCTCCGGACCCTAACCCTAACCCTAACCCTAGAAGTTGCCGACCGCGGTTTCCGGCCACGGCCCCCCCTGGGTTCTGGCTAGGAAAGCTGGGGAAGGAGCCATGTCTGTGCAGTGTCGTGCTCCTCTTGGCAGGCCTTTGCAATCCCAATTATCCCTGGAGCTGTGGGCTTTCTGGTTCTCCGGACCCTAACCCTAACCCTAACCCTAGAAGTTGCCGACCGCGGTTTCCGGCCACGGCCCCCCCTGGGTTCTGGCTAGGAAAGCTGGGGAAGGAGCCATGTCGGTGCAGTGTCGTGCTCCTCTTGGCAGGCCTTTGCAATCCCAATTATCCCTGGAGCTGTGGGCTTTCTGGTTCTCCGGACCCTAACCCTAACCCTAACCCTAGAAGTTGCCGACCGCGGTTTCCGGCCACGGCCCCCCCTGGGTTCTGGCTAGGAAAGCAGGGGAAGGAGCCATGTCTGTGCAGTGTCGTGCTCCTCTTGGCAGGCCTTTGCAATCCCAATTATCCCTGGAGCTGTGGGCTTTCTGGTTCTCCGGACCCTAACCCTAACCCTAACCCTAGAAGTTGCCGACCGCGGTTTCCGGCCACGGCCCCCCCTGGGTTCTGGCTAGGAAAGCAGGGGAAGGAGCCATGTCTGTGCAGTGTCGTGCTCCTCTTGGCAGGCCTTTGCAATCCCAATTATCCCTGGAGCTGTGGGCTTTCTGGTTCTCCGGACCCTAACCCTAACCCAAACTCTAGAAGTAGCCGACCGCGGTTTCCGGCCACGGCCCCCCCTGGGTTCTGGCTAGGAAAGCTGGGGAAGGAGCCATGTCGGTGCAGTGTCGTGCTCCTCTTGGCAGGCCTTTGCAATCCCAATTATCCCTGGAGCTGTGGGCTTTCTGGTTCTCCGGACCCTAACCCTAACCCTAACCCTAGAAGTTGCCGACCGCGGTTTCCGGCCACGGCCCCCCCTGGGTTCTGGCTAGGAAAGCTGGGGAAGGAGCCACGTCTGTGCAGTGTTGTGCTCCTCTTGGCAGGCCTTTGCAATCCCAATTATCCCTGGAGCTGTGGGCTTTCTGGTTCTCCGGACCCTAACCCTAACCCTAACCCTAACCCTAGAAGTTGCCGACCGCGGTTTCCGGCCACGGCCCCCCCGGGGTTCTGGCTAGGAAAGCTGGGGAAGGAGCCATGTCTGTGCAGTGTCGTGCTCCTCTTGGCAGGCCTTTGCAATCCCAATTATCCCTGGAGCTGTGGGCTTTCTGGTTCTCCGGACCCTAACCCTAACCCTAACCCTAGAAGTTGCCGACCGCGGTTTCCGGCCACGGCCCCCCCTGGGTTCTGGCTAGGAAAGCAGGGGAAGGAGCCATGTCTGTGCAGTGTCGTGCTCCTCTTGGCAGGCCTTTGCAATCCCAATTATCCCTGGAGCTGTGGGCTTTCTGGTTCTCCGGACCCTAACCCTAACCCTAACCCTAGAAGTTGCCGACCGCGGTTTCCGGCCACGGCCCCCCCTGGGTTCTGGCTAGGAAAGCAGGGGAAGGAGCCATGTCGGTGCAGTGTCGTGCTCCTCTTGGCAGGCCTTTGCAATCCCAATTATCCCTGGAGCTGTGGGCTTTCTGGTTCTCCGGACCCTAACCCTAACCCTAACCCTAGAAGTTGCCGACCGCGGTTTCCGGCCACGGCCCCCCCTGGGTTCTGGCTAGGAAAGCAGGGGAAGGAGCCATGTCTGTGCAGTGTCGTGCTCCTCTTGGCAGGCCTTTGCAATCCCAATTATCCCTGGAGCTGTGGGCTTTCTGGTTCTCCGGACCCTAACCCTAACCCTAACCCTAGAAGTTGCCGACCGCGGTTTCCGGCCACGGCCCCCCCTGGGTTCTGGCTAGGAAAGCAGGGGAAGGAGCCATGTCGGTGCAGTGTCGTGCTCCTCTTGGCAGGCCTTTGCAATCCCAATTATCCCTGGAGCTGTGGGCTTTCTGGTTCTCCGGACCCTAACCCTAACCCTAACCCTAGAAGTTGCCGACCGCGGTTTCCGGCCACGGCCCCCCCTGGGTTCTGGCTAGGAAAGCAGGGGAAGGAGCCATGTCTGTGCAGTGTCGTGCTCCTCTTGGCAGGCCTTTGCAATCCCAATTATCCCTGGAGCTGTGGGCTTTCTGGTTCTCCGGACCCTAACCCTAACACTAGAAGTTGCCGACCGCGGTTTCCGGCCACGGCCCCCCCTGGGTTCTGGCTAGGAAAGCAGGGGAAGGAGCCATGTCGGTGCAGTGTCGTGCTCCTCTTGGCAGGCCTTTGCAATCCCAATTATCCCTGGAGCTGTGGGCTTTCTGGTTCTCCGGACCCTAACCCTAACCCTAACCCTAGAAGTTGCCGACCGCGGTTTCCGGCCACGGCCCCCCCTGGGTTCTGGCTAGGAAAGCTGGGGAAGGAGCCATGTCGGTGCAGTGTCGTGCTCCTCTTGGCAGGCCTTTGCAATCCCAATTATCCCTGGAGCTGTGGGCTTTCTGGTTCTCCGGACCCTAACCCTAACCCTAACCCTAGAAGTTGCCGACCGCGGTTTCCGGCCACGGCCCCCCCTGGGTTCTGGCTAGGAAAGCAGGGGAAGGAGCCATGTCTGTGCAGTGTCGTGCTCCTCTTGGCAGGCCTTTGCAATCCCAATTATCCCTGGAGCTGTGGGCTTTCTGGTTCTCCGGACCCTAACCCTAACCCTAACACTAGAAGTTGCCGACCGCGGTTTCCGGCCACGGCCCCCCCTGGGTTCTGGCTAGGAAAGCAGGGGAAGGAGCCATGTCGGTGCAGTGTCGTGCTCCTCTTGGCAGGCCTTTGCAATCCCAATTATCCCTGGAGCTGTGGGCTTTCTGGTTCTCCGGACCCTAACCCTAACCCTAACCCTAGAAGTTGCTGACCGCGGTTTCCGGCCACGGCCCCCCCTGGGTTCTGGCTAGGAAAGCTGGGGAAGGAGCCATGTCTGTGCAGTGCCGTGCTCCTCTTGGCAGGCCTTTGCAATCCCAATTATCCCTGGAGCTGTGGGCTTTCTGGTTCTCCGGACCCTAACCCTAACCCTAACCCTAGAAGTTGCCGACCGCGGTTTCCGGCCACGGCCCCCCCTGGGTTCTGGCTAGGAAAGCTGGGGAAGGAGCCATGTCTGTGCAGTGTCGTGCTCCTCTTGGCAGGCCTTTGCAATCCCAATTATCCCTGGAGCTGTGGGCTTTCTGGTTCTGCGGACCCTAACCCTAACCCTAACCCTAGAAGTTGCCGACCGCGGTTTCCGGCCACGGCCCCCCCTGGGTTCTGGCTAGGAAAGCTGGGGAAGGAGGCATGTCGGTGCAGTGTCGTGCTCCTCTTGGCAGGCCTTTGCAATCCCAATTATCCCTGGAGCTGTGGGCTTTCTGGTTCTCCGGACCCTAACCCTAACCCTAACCCTAGAAGTTGCCGACCGCGGTTTCCGGCCACGGCCCCCCCTGGGTTCTGGCTAGGAAAGCAGGGGAAGGAGCCATGTCTGTGCAGTGTCGTGCTCCTCTTGGCAGGCCTTTGCAATCCCAATTATCCCTGGAGCTGTGGGCTTTCTGGTTCTCCGGACCCTAACCCTAACCCTAACCCTAGAAGTTGCCGACCGCGGTTTCCGGCCACGGCCCCCCCTGGGTTCTGGCTAGGAAAGCTGGGGAAGGAGCCAGGTCTGTGCAGTGTCGTGCTCCTCTTGGCAGGCCTTTGCAATCCCAATTATCCCTGGAGCTGTGGGCTTTCTGGTTCTCCGGACCCTAACCCTAACCCTAACCCTAGAAGTTGCCGACCACGGTTTCCGGCCACGGCCCCCCCTGGGTTCTAGCTAGGAAAGCTGGGGAAGGAGCCATGTCTGTGCAGTGTCGTGCTCCTCTTGGCAGGCCTTTGCAATCCCAATTATCCCTGGAGCTGTGGGCTTTCTGGTTCTCCGGACCCTAACCCTAACCCTAGAAGTTGCCGACCGCGGTTTCCGGCCACGGCCCCCCCTGGGTTCTGGCTAGGAAAGCTGGGGAAGGAGCCATGTCTGTGCAGTGTCGTGCTCCTCTTGGCAGGCCTTTGCAATCCCAATTATCCCTGGAGCTGTGGGCTTTCTGGTTCTCCGGACCCTAACCCTAACCCTAACCCTAGAAGTTGCCGACCGCGGTTTCCGGCCACGGCCCCCCCTGGGTTCTGGCTAGGAAAGCAGGGGAAGGAGCCATGTCTGTGCAGTGTCGTGCTCCTCTTGGCAGGCCTTTGCAATCCCAATTATCCCTGGAGCTGTGGGCTTTCTGGTTCTCCGGACCCTAACCCTAACTCTAACCCTAGAAGTTGCCGACCGCGGTTTCCGGCCACGGCCCCCCCTGGGTTCTGGCTAGGAAAGCAGGGGAAGGAGCCATGTCTGTGCAGTGTCGTGCTCCTCTTGGCAGGCCTTTGCAATCCCAATTATCCCTGGAGCTGTGGGCTTTCTGGTTCTCCGGACCCTAACCCTAACCCTAACCCTAACCCTAGAAGTTGCCGACCGTGGTTTCCGGCCACGGACCCCCCTGGGTTCTGGCTAGGAAAGCTGGGGAAGGAGCCATGTCGGTGCAGTGTCGTGCTCCTCTTGGCAGGCCTTTGCAATCCCAATTATCCCTGGAGCTGTGGGCTTTCTGGTTCTCCGGACCCTAACCCTAACCCTAACCCTAGAAGTTGCCGACCGCGGTTTCCGGCCACGGCCCCCCCTGGGTTCTGGCTAGGAAAGCTGGGGAAGGAGCCATGTCTGTGCAGTGTCGTGCTCCTCTTGGCAGGCCTTTGCAATCCCAATTATCCCTGGAGCTGTGGGCTTTCTGGTTCTCCGGACCCTAACCCTAACCCTAACCCTAGAAGTTGCCGACCGCGGTTTCCGGCCACGGCCCCCCCTGGGTTCTGGCTAGGAAAGCTGGGGAAGGAGCCATGTCGGTGCAGTGTCGTGCTCCTCTTGGCAGGCCTTTGCAATCCCAATTATCCCTGGAGCTGTGGGCTTTCTGGTTCTCCGGACCCTAACCCTAACCCTAACCCTAGAAGTTGCCGACCGCGGTTTCCGGCCACGGCCCCCCCTGGGTTCTGGCTAGGAAAGCAGGGGAAGGAGCCATGTCGGTGCAGTGTCGTGCTCCTCTTGGCAGGCCTTTGCAATCCCAATTATCCCTGGAGCTGTGGGCTTTCTGGTTCTCCGGACCCTAACCCTAACCCTAACCCTAGAAGTTGCCGACCGCGGTTTCCGGCCACGGCCCCCCCTGGGTTCTGGCTAGGAAAGCAGGGGAAGGAGCCATGTCGGTGCAGTGTCGTGCTCCTCTTGGCAGGCCTTTGCAATCCCAATTATCCCTGGAGCTGTGGGCTTTCTGGTTCTCCGGACCCTAACCCTAACCCTAACCCTAGAAGTTGCCGACCGCGGTTTCCGGCCACGGCCCCCCCTGGGTTCTGGCTAGGAAAGCTGGGGAAGGAGCCATGTCGGTGCAGTGTCGTGCTCCTCTTGGCAGGCCTTTGCAATCCCAATTATCCCTGGAGCTGTGGGCTTTCTGGTTCTCCGGACCCTAACCCTAACCCTAACCCTAGAAGTTGCCGACCGCGGTTTCCGGCCACGGCCCCCCCTGGGTTCTGGCTAGGAAAGCAGGGGAAGGAGCCATGTCTGTGCAGTGTCGTGCTCCTCTTGGCAGGCCTTTGCAATCCCAATTATCCCTGGAGCTGTGGGCTTTCTGGTTCTCCGGACCCTAACCCTAACCCAAACTCTAGAAGTTGCCGACCGCGGTTTCCGGCCACGGCCCCCCCTGGGTTCTGGCTAGGAAAGCTGGGGAAGGAGCCATGTCGGTGCAGTGTCGTGCTCCTCTTGGCAGGCCTTTGCAATCCCAATTATCCCTGGAGCTGTGGGCTTTCTGGTTCTCCGGACCCTAACCCTAACCCTAACCCTAGAAGTTGCCGACCGCGGTTTCCGGCCACGGCCCCCCCTGGGTTCTGGCTAGGAAAGCAGGGGAAGGAGCCACGTCTGTGCAGTGTTGTGCTCCTCTTGGCAGGCCTTTGCAATCCCAATTATCCCTGGAGCTGTGGGCTTTCTGGTTCTCCGGACCCTAACCCTAACCCTAACCCTAACCCTAGAAGTTGCCGACCGCGGTTTCCGGCCACGGCCCCCCCGGGGTTCTGGCTAGGAAAGCTGGGGAAGGAGCCATGTCTGTGCAGTGTCGTGCTCCTCTTGGCAGGCCTTTGCAATCCCAATTATCCCTGGAGCTGTGGGCTTTCTGGTTCTCCGGACCCTAACCCTAACCCTAGAAGTTGCCGACCGCGGTTTCCGGCCACGGCCCCCCCTGGGTTCTGGCTAGGAAAGCTGGGGAAGGAGCCATGTCTGTGCAGTGTCGTGCTCCTCTTGGCAGGCCTTTGCAATCCCAATTATCCCGGGAGCTGTGGGCTTTCTGGTTCTCCGGACCCTAACCCTAACCCTAACCCCAGAAGTTGCCGACCGCGGTTTCCGGCCACGGCCCCCCCTGGGTTCTGGCTAGGAAAGCAGGGGAAGGAGCCATGTCTGTGCAGTGTCGTGCTCCTCTTGGCAGGCCTTTGCAATCCCAATTATCCCTGGAGCTGTGGGCTTTCTGGTTCTCCGGACCCTAACCCTAACCCTAACCCTAGAAGTTGCCGACCGCGGTTTCCGGCCACGGCCCCCCCTGGGTTCTGGCTAGGAAAGCAGGGGAAGGAGCCATGTCTGTGCAGTGTCGTGCTCCTCTTGGCAGGCCTTTGCAATCCCAATTATCCCTGGAGCTGTGGGCTTTCTGGTTCTCCGGACCCTAACCCTAACCCTAACCCTAACCCTAGAAGTTGCCGACCGTGGTTTCCGGCCACGGACCCCCCTGGGTTCTGGCTAGGAAAGCTGGGGAAGGAGCCATGTCGGTGCAGTGTCGTGCTCCTCTTGGCAGGCCTTTGCAATCCCAATTATCCCTGGAGCTGTGGGCTTTCTGGTTCTCCGGACCCTAACCCTAACCCTAACCCTAGAAGTTGCCGACCGCGGTTTCCGGCCACGGCCCCCCCTGGGTTCTGGCTAGGAAAGCTGGGGAAGGAGCCATGTCTGTGCAGTGTCGTGCTCCTCTTGGCAGGCCTTTGCAATCCCAATTATCCCTGGAGCTGTGGGCTTTCTGGTTCTCCGGACCCTAACCCTAACCCTAACCCTAGAAGTTGCCGACCGCGGTTTCCGGCCACGGCCCCCCCTGGGTTCTGGCTAGGAAAGCTGGGGAAGGAGCCATGTCGGTGCAGTGTCGTGCTCCTCTTGGCAGGCCTTTGCAATCCCAATTATCCCTGGAGCTGTGGGCTTTCTGGTTCTCCGGACCCTAACCCTAACCCTAACCCTAGAAGTTGCCGACCGCGGTTTCCGGCCACGGCCCCCCCTGGGTTCTGGCTAGGAAAGCAGGGGAAGGAGCCATGTCGGTGCAGTGTCGTGCTCCTCTTGGCAGGCCTTTGCAATCCCAATTATCCCTGGAGCTGTGGGCTTTCTGGTTCTCCGGACCCTAACCCTAACCCTAACCCTAGAAGTTGCCGACCGCGGTTTCCGGCCACGGCCCCCCCTGGGTTCTGGCTAGGAAAGCAGGGGAAGGAGCCATGTCTGTGCAGTGTCGTGCTCCTCTTGGCAGGCCTTTGCAATCCCAATTATCCCTGGAGCTGTGGGCTTTCTGGTTCTCCGGACCCTAACCCTAACCCTAACCCTAGAAGTTGCCGACCGCGGTTTCCGGCCACGGCCCCCCCTGGGTTCTGGCTAGGAAAGCAGGGGAAGGAGCCATGTCTGTGCAGTGTCGTGCTCCTCTTGGCAGGCCTTTGCAATCCCAATTATCCCTGGAGCTGTGGGCTTTCTGGTTCTCCGGACCCTAACCCTAACCCAAACTCTAGAAGTAGCCGACCGCGGTTTCCGGCCACGGCCCCCCCTGGGTTCTGGCTAGGAAAGCTGGGGAAGGAGCCATGTCGGTGCAGTGTCGTGCTCCTCTTGGCAGGCCTTTGCAATCCCAATTATCCCTGGAGCTGTGGGCTTTCTGGTTCTCCGGACCCTAACCCTAACCCTAACCCTAGAAGTTGCCGACCGCGGTTTCCGGCCACGGCCCCCCCTGGGTTCTGGCTAGGAAAGCTGGGGAAGGAGCCACGTCTGTGCAGTGTTGTGCTCCTCTTGGCAGGCCTTTGCAATCCCAATTATCCCTGGAGCTGTGGGCTTTCTGGTTCTCCGGACCCTAACCCTAACCCTAACCCTAACCCTAGAAGTTGCCGACCGCGGTTTCCGGCCACGGCCCCCCCGGGGTTCTGGCTAGGAAAGCTGGGGAAGGAGCCATGTCTGTGCAGTGTCGTGCTCCTCTTGGCAGGCCTTTGCAATCCCAATTATCCCTGGAGCTGTGGGCTTTCTGGTTCTCCGGACCCTAACCCTAACCCTAACCCTAGAAGTTGCCGACCGCGGTTTCCGGCCACGGCCCCCCCTGGGTTCTGGCTAGGAAAGCAGGGGAAGGAGCCATGTCGGTGCAGTGTCGTGCTCCTCTTGGCAGGCCTTTGCAATCCCAATTATCCCTGGAGCTGTGGGCTTTCTGGTTCTCCGGACCCTAACCCTAACCCTAACCCTAGAAGTTGCCGACCGCGGTTTCCGGCCACGGCCCCCCTGGGTTCTGGCTAGGAAAGCAGGGGAAGGAGCCATGTCGGTGCAGTGTCGTGCTCCTCTTGGCAGGCCTTTGCAATCCCAATTATCCCTGGAGCTGTGGGCTTTCTGGTTCTCCGGACCCTAACCCTAACCCTAACCCTAGAAGTTGCCGACCGCGGTTTCCGGCCACGGCCCCCCCTGGGTTCTGGCTAGGAAAGCAGGGGAAGGAGCCATGTCTGTGCAGTGTCGTGCTCCTCTTGGCAGGCCTTTGCAATCCCAATTATCCCTGGAGCTGTGGGCTTTCTGGTTCTCCGGACCCTAACCCTAACCCTAACCCTAGAAGTTGCCGACCGCGGTTTCCGGCCACGGCCCCCCCTGGGTTCTGGCTAGGAAAGCAGGGGAAGGAGCCATGTCGGTGCAGTGTCGTGCTCCTCTTGGCAGGCCTTTGCAATCCCAATTATCCCTGGAGCTGTGGGCTTTCTGGTTCTCCGGACCCTAACCCTAACCCTAACCCTAGAAGTTGCCGACCGCGGTTTCCGGCCACGGCCCCCCCTGGGTTCTGGCTAGGAAAGCAGGGGAAGGAGCCATGTCTGTGCAGTGTCGTGCTCCTCTTGGCAGGCCTTTGCAATCCCAATTATCCCTGGAGCTGTGGGCTTTCTGGTTCTCCGGACCCTAACCCTAACCCTAACACTAGAAGTTGCCGACCGCGGTTTCCGGCCACGGCCCCCCCTGGGTTCTGGCTAGGAAAGCAGGGGAAGGAGCCATGTCGGTGCAGTGTCGTGCTCCTCTTGGCAGGCCTTTGCAATCCCAATTATCCCTGGAGCTGTGGGCTTTCTGGTTCTCCGGACCCTAACCCTAACCCTAACCCTAGAAGTTGCCGACCGCGGTTTCCGGCCACGGCCCCCCCTGGGTTCTGGCTAGGAAAGCTGGGGAAGGAGCCATGTCGGTGCAGTGTCGTGCTCCTCTTGGCAGGCCTTTGCAATCCCAATTATCCCTGGAGCTGTGGGCTTTCTGGTTCTCCGGACCCTAACCCTAACCCTAACCCTAGAAGTTGCCGACCGCGGTTTCCGGCCACGGCCCCCCCTGGGTTCTGGCTAGGAAAGCTGGGGAAGGAGCCATGTCTGTGCAGTGTCGTGCTCCTCTTGGCAGGCCTTTGCAATCCCAATTATCCCTGGAGCTGTGGGCTTTCTGGTTCTCCGGACCCTAACCCTAACCCTAACCCTAGAAGTTGCCGACCGCGGTTTCCGGCCACGGCCCCCCCTGGGTTCTGGCTAGGAAAGCAGGGGAAGGAGCCATGTCGGTGCAGTGTCGTGCTCCTCTTGGCAGGCCTTTGCAATCCCAATTATCCCTGGAGCTGTGGGCTTTCTGGTTCTCCGGACCCTAACCCTAACCCTAACCCTAGAAGTTGCCGACCGCGGTTTCCGGCCACGGCCCCCCCTGGGTTCTGGCTAGGAAAGCAGGGGAAGGAGCCATGTCGGTGCAGTGTCGTGCTCCTCTTGGCAGGCCTTTGCAATCCCAATTATCCCTGGAGCTGTGGGCTTTCTGGTTCTCCGGACCCTAACCCTAACCCTAACCCTAGAAGTTGCCGACCGCGGTTTCCGGCCACGGCCCCCCCTGGGTTCTGGCTAGGAAAGCAGGGGAAGGAGCCATGTCTGTGCAGTGTCGTGCTCCTCTTGGCAGGCCTTTGCAATCCCAATTATCCCTGGAGCTGTGGGCTTTCTGGTTCTCCGGACCCTAACCCTAACCCTAACCCTAGAAGTTGCCGACCGCGGTTTCCGGCCACGGCCCCCCCTGGGTTCTGGCTAGGAAAGCAGGGGAAGGAGCCATGTCGGTGCAGTGTCGTGCTCCTCTTGGCAGGCCTTTGCAATCCCAATTATCCCTGGAGCTGTGGGCTTTCTGGTTCTCCGGACCCTAACCCTAACCCTAACCCTAGAAGTTGCCGACCGCGGTTTCCGGCCACGGCCCCCCCTGGGTTCTGGCTAGGAAAGCAGGGGAAGGAGCCATGTCTGTGCAGTGTCGTGCTCCTCTTGGCAGGCCTTTGCAATCCCAATTATCCCTGGAGCTGTGGGCTTTCTGGTTCTCCGGACCCTAACCCTAACCCTAACACTAGAAGTTGCCGACCGCGGTTTCCGGCCACGGCCCCCCCTGGGTTCTGGCTAGGAAAGCAGGGGAAGGAGCCATGTCGGTGCAGTGTCGTGCTCCTCTTGGCAGGCCTTTGCAATCCCAATTATCCCTGGAGCTGTGGGCTTTCTGGTTCTCCGGACCCTAACCCTAACCCTAACCCTAGAAGTTGCCGACCGCGGTTTCCGGCCACGGCCCCCCCTGGGTTCTGGCTAGGAAAGCTGGGGAAGGAGCCATGTCGGTGCAGTGTCGTGCTCCTCTTGGCAGGCCTTTGCAATCCCAATTATCCCTGGAGCTGTGGGCTTTCTGGTTCTCCGGACCCTAACCCTAACCCTAACCCTAGAAGTTG
Organism: Rhynochetos jubatus; assembly: GCA_027574665.1. NCBI lineage: Eukaryota > Metazoa > Chordata > Aves > Eurypygiformes > Rhynochetidae > Rhynochetos > Rhynochetos jubatus. The sequence continues at coordinate 8,042,783 of CM050661.1, forward strand.
CCGACCGCGGTTTCCGGCCACGGCCCCCCCTGGGTTCTGGCTAGGAAAGCAGGGGAAGGAGCCATGTCTGTGCAGTGTCGTGCTCCTCTTGGCAGGCCTTTGCAATCCCAATTATCCCTGGAGCTGTGGGCTTTCTGGTTCTCCGGACCCTAACCCTAACCCTAACACTAGAAGTTGCCGACCGCGGTTTCCGGCCACGGCCCCCCCTGGGTTCTGGCTAGGAAAGCAGGGGAAGGAGCCATGTCGGTGCAGTGTCGTGCTCCTCTTGGCAGGCCTTTGCAATCCCAATTATCCCTGGAGCTGTGGGCTTTCTGGTTCTCCGGACCCTAACCCTAACCCTAACCCTAGAAGTTGCTGACCGCGGTTTCCGGCCACGGCCCCCCCTGGGTTCTGGCTAGGAAAGCTGGGGAAGGAGCCATGTCTGTGCAGTGTCGTGCTCCTCTTGGCAGGCCTTTGCAATCCCAATTATCCCTGGAGCTGTGGGCTTTCTGGTTCTCCGGACCCTAACCCTAACCCTAACCCTAGAAGTTGCCGACCGCGGTTTCCGGCCACGGCCCCCCCTGGGTTCTGGCTAGGAAAGCTGGGGAAGGAGCCATGTCGGTGCAGTGTCGTGCTCCTCTTGGCAGGCCTTTGCAATCCCAATTATCCCTGGAGCTGTGGGCTTTCTGGTTCTCCGGACCCTAACCCTAACCCTAACCCTAGAAGTTGCCGACCGCGGTTTCCGGCCACGGCCCCCCCTGGTTTCTGGCTAGGAAAGCAGGGGAAGGAGCCATGTCTGTGCAGTGTCGTGCTCCTCTTGGCAGGCCTTTGCAATCCCAATTATCCCTGGAGCTGTGGGCTTTCTGGTTCTCCGGACCCTAACCCTAACCCTAACACTAGAAGTTGCCGACCGCGGTTTCCGGCCACGGCCCCCCCTGGGTTCTGGCTAGGAAAGCAGGGGAAGGAGCCATGTCGGTGCAGTGTCGTGCTCCTCTTGGCAGGCCTTTGCAATCCCAATTATCCCTGGAGCTGTGGGCTTTCTGGTTCTCCGGACCCTAACCCTAACCCTAACCCTAGAAGTTGCCGACCGCGGTTTCCGGCCACGGCCCCCCCTGGGTTCTGGCTAGGAAAGCTGGGGAAGGAGCCATGTCTGTGCAGTGTCGTGCTCCTCTTGGCAGGCCTTTGCAATCCCAATTATCCCTGGAGCTGTGGGCTTTCTGGTTCTCCGGACCCTAACCCTAACCCTAACCCTAGAAGTTGCCGACCGCGGTTTCCGGCCACGGCCCCCCCTGGGTTCTGGCTAGGAAAGCTGGGGAAGGAGCCATGTCGGTGCAGTGTCGTGCTCCTCTTGGCAGGCCTTTGCAATCCCAATTATCCCTGGAGCTGTGGGCTTTCTGGTTCTCCGGACCCTAACCCTAACCCTAACCCTAGAAGTTGCCGACCGCGGTTTCCGGCCACGGCCCCCCCTGGGTTCTGGCTAGGAAAGCTGGGGAAGGAGCCATGTGGGTGCAGTGTCGTGCTCCTCTTGGCAGGCCTTTGCAATCCCAATTATCCCTGGAGCTGTGGGCTTTCTGGTTCTCCGGACCCTAACCCTAACCCTAACCCTAGAAGTTGCCGACTGCGGTTTCCGGCCACGGCCCCCCCTGGGTTCTGGCTAGGAAAGCAGGGGAAGGAGCCATGTCTGTGCAGTGTCGTGCTCCTCTTGGCAGGCCTTTGCAATCCCAATTATCCCTGGAGCTGTGGGCTTTCTGGTTCTCCGGACCCTAACCCTAACCCTAACCCTAGAAGTTGCCGACCGCGGTTTCCGGCCACGGCCCCCCCTGGGTTCTGGCTAGGAAAGCTGGGGAAGGAGCCATGTCGGTGCAGTGTCGTGCTCCTCTTGGCAGGCCTTTGCAATCCCAATTATCCCTGGAGCTGTGGGCTTTCTGGTTCTCCGGACCCTAACCCTAACCCTAACCCTAGAAGTTGCCGACCGCGGTTTCCGGCCACAGCCCCCCCTGGGTTCTGGCTAGGAAAGCAGGGGAAGGAGCCATGTCTGTGCAGTGTCGTGCTCCTCTTGGCAGGCCTTTGCAATCCCAATTATCCCTGGAGCTGTGGGCTTTCTGGTTCTCCGGACCCTAACCCTAACCCTAACCCTAGAAGTTGCCGACCGCGGTTTCCGGCCACGGCCCCCCCTGGGTTCTGGCTAGGAAAGCAGGGGAAGGAGCCATGTCGGTGCAGTGTCGTGCTCCTCTTGGCAGGCCTTTGCAATCCCAATTATCCCTGGAGCTGTGGGCTTTCTGGTTCTCCGGACCCTAACCCTAACCCTAACCCTAGAAGTTGCCGACCGCGGTTTCCGGCCACGGCCCCCCCTGGGTTCTGGCTAGGAAAGCAGGGGAAGGAGCCATGTCTGTGCAGTGTCGTGCTCCTCTTGGCAGGCCTTTGCAATCCCAATTATCCCTGGAGCTGTGGGCTTTCTGGTTCTCCGGACCCTAACCCTAACCCTAACCCTAGAAGTTGCCGACCGCGGTTTCCGGCCACGGCCCCCCCTGGGTTCTGGCTAGGAAAGCTGGGGAAGGAGCCATGTCGGTGCAGTGTCGTGCTCCTCTTGGCAGGCCTTTGCAATCCCAATTATCCCTGGAGCTGTGGGCTTTCTGGTTCTCCGGACCCTAACCCTAACCCTAACCCTAGAAGTTGCCGACCGCGGTTTCCGGCCACGGCCCCCCCTGGGTTCTGGCTAGGAAAGCTGGGGAAGGAGGCATGTCGGTGCAGTGTCGTGCTCCTCTTGGCCGGCCTTTGCAATCCCAATTATCCCTGGAGCTGTGGGCTTTCTGGTTCTCCGGACCCTAACCCTAACCCTAACCCTAGAAGTTGCCGACCGCGGTTTCCGTCCACGGCCCCCCCTGGGTTCTGGCTAGGAAAGCAGGGGAAGGAGCCATGTCTGTGCAGTGTCGTGCTCCTCTTGGCAGGCCTTTGCAATCCCAATTATCCCTGGAGCTGTGGGCTTTCTGGTTCTCCGGACCCTAACCCTAACCCTAGAAGTTGCCGACCGCGGTTTCCGGCCACGGCCCCCCCTGTGTTCTGGCTAGGAAAGCAGGGGAAGGAGCCATGTCGGTGCAGTGTCGTGCTCCTCTTGGCAGGCCTTTGCAATCCCAATTATCCCTGGAGCTGTGGGCTTTCTGGTTCTCCGGACCCTAACCCTAACCCTAGAAGTTGCCGACCGCGGTTTCCGGCCACGGCCCCCCCGGGGTTCTGGCTAGGAAAGCTGGGGAAGGAGCCATGTCTGTGCAGTGTCGTGCTCCTCTTGGCAGGCCTTTGCAATCCCAATTATCCCTGGAGCTGTGGGCTTTCTGGTTCTCCGGACCCTAACCCTAACCCTAACCCTAGAAGTTGCCGACCGCGGTTTCCGGCCACGGCCCCCCCTGGGTTCTGGCTAGGAAAGCAGGGGAAGGAGCCATGTCTGTGCAGTGTCGTGCTCCTCTTGGCAGGCCTTTGCAATCCCAATTATCCCTGGAGCTGTGGGCTTTCTGGTTCTCCGGACCCTAACCCTAACCCTAACCCTAGAAGTTGCCGACCGCGGTTTCCGGCCACGGCCCCCCCTGGGTTCTGGCTAGGAAAGCAGGGGAAGGAGCCATGTCGGTGCAGTGTCGTGCTCCTCTTGGCAGGCCTTTGTAATCCCAATTATCCCTGGAGCTGTGGGCTTTCTGGTTCTCCGGACCCTAACCCTAACCCTAACCCTAGAAGTTGCCGACCGCGGTTTCCGGCCACGGCCCCCCCTGGGTTCTGGCTAGGAAAGCAGGGGAAGGAGCCATGTCTGTGCAGTGTCGTGCTCCTCTTGGCAGGCCTTTGCAATCCCAATTATCCCTGGAGCTGTGGGCTTTCTGGTTCTCCGGACCCTAACCCTAACCCTAACCCTAGAAGTTGCCGACCGCGGTTTCCGGCCACGGCCCCCCCTGGGTTCTGGCTAGGAAAGCAGGGGAAGGAGCCATGTCTGTGCAGTGTCGTGCTCCTCTTGGCAGGCCTTTGCAATCCCAATTATCCCTGGAGCTGTGGGCTTTCTGGTTCTCCGGACCCTAACCCTAACCCTAACCCTAGAAGTTGCCGACCGCGGTTTCCGGCCACGGCCCCCCCTGGGTTCTGGCTAGGAAAGCAGGGGAAGGAGCCATGTCTGTGCAGTGTCGTGCTCCTCTTGGCAGGCCTTTGCAATCCCAATTATCCCTGGAGCTGTGGGCTTTCTGGTTCTCCGGACCTTAACCCTAACCCTAACCCTAGAAGTTGCCGACCGCGGTTTCCGGCCACGGCCCCCCCTGGGTTCTGGCTAGGAAAGCTGGGGAAGGAGCCATGTCTGTGCAGTGTCGTGCTCCTCTTGGCAGGCCTTTGCAATCCCAATTATCCCTGGAGCTGTGGGCTTTCTGGTTCTCCGGACCCTAACCCTAACCCTAACCCTAGAAGTTGCCGACCGTGGATTCCGGCCACGGCCCCCCCTGGGTTCTGGCTCGGAAAGCAGGGGAAGGAGCCATGTCTGTGCAGTGTCGTGCTCCTCTTGGCAGGCCTTTGCAATCCCAATTATCCCTGGAGCTGTGGGCTTTCTGGTTCTCCGGACCCTAACCCTAACCCTAACCCTAGAAGTTGCCGACCGCGGTTTCCGGCCACGGCCCCCCCTGGGTTCTGGCTAGGAAAGCAGGGGAAGGAGCCATGTCTGTGCAGTGTCGTGCTCCTCTTGGCAGGCCTTTGCAATCCCAATTATCCCTGGAGCTGTGGGCTTTCTGGTTCTCCGGACCCTAACCCTAACCCTAACCCTAGAAGTTGCCGACCGCGGTTTCCGGCCACGGCCCCCCCTGGGTTCTGGCTAGGAAAGCTGGGGAAGGAGCCATGTCGGTGCAGTGTCGTGCTCCTCTTGGCAGGCCTTTGCAATCCCAATTATCCGTGGAGCTGTGGGCTTTCTGGTTCTCCGGACCCTAACCCTAACCCTAGAAGTTGCCGACCGCGGTTTCCGGCCACGGCCCCCCCTGGGTTCTGGCTAGGAAAGCAGGGGAAGGAGCCATGTCTGTGCAGTGTCGTGCTCCTCTTGGCAGGCCTTTGCAATCCCAATTATCCCTGGAGATGTGGGCTTTCTGGTTCTCCGGACACTAACCCTAACCCTAACCCTAGAAGTTGCCGACCGCGGTTTCTGGCCACGGCCCCCCCTGGGTTCTGGCTAGGAAAGCAGGGGAAGGAGCCATGTCTGTGCAGTGTCGTGCTCCTCTTGGCAGGCCTTTGCAATCCCAATTATCCCTGGAGCTGTGGGCTTTCTGGTTCTCCGGACCCTAACCCTAACCCTAACCCTAGAAGTTGCCGACCGCGGTTTCCGGCCACGGCCCCCCCTGGGTTCTGGCTAGGAAAGCAGGGGAAGGAGCCATGTCTGTGCAGTGTCGTGCTCCTCTTGGCAGGCCTTTGCAATCCCAATTATCCCTGGAGCTGTGGGCTTTCTGGTTCTCCGGACCCTAACCCTAACCCTAACCCTAGAAGTTGCCGACCGCGGTTTCCGGCCACGGCCCGCCCTGGGTTCTGTCTAGGAAAGCTGGGGAAGGAGCCATGTCTGTGCAGTGTCGTGCTCCTCTTGGCAGGCCTTTGCAATCCCAATTATCCCTGGAGCTGTGGGCTTTCTGGTTCTCCGGACCTTAACCCTAACCCTAACCCTAGAAGTTGCCGACCGCGGTTTCTGGCCACGGCCCCCCCGGGTTCTGGCTAGGAAAGCTGGGGAAGGAGCCATGTCGGTGCAGTGTCGTGCTCCTCTTGGCAGGCCTTTGCAATCCCAATTATCCCTGGAGCTGTGGGCTTTCTGGTTCTCCGGACCCTAACCCTAACCCTAACCCTAGAAGTTGCCGACCGCGGTTTCCGGCCACGGCCCCCCCTTGGTTCTAGCTAGGAAAGCTGGGGAAGGAGCCATGTCTGTGCAGTGTCGTGCTCCTCTTGGCAGGCCTTTGCAATCCCAATTATCCCTGGAGCTGTGGGCTTTCTGGTTCTCCGGACCCTAACCCTAACCCTAGAAGTTGCCGACCGCGGTTTCCGGCCACGGCCCCCCCTGGGTTCTGGCTAGGAAAGCAGGGGAAGGAGCCATGTCTGTGCAGTGTCGTGCTCCTCTTGGCAGGCCTTTGCAATCCCAATTATCCCTGGAGCTGTGGGCTTTCTGGTTCTCCGGACCCTAACCCTAACCCTAACCCTAGAAGTTGCCGACCGCGGTTTCCGGCCACGGCCCGCCCTGGGTTCTGTCTAGGAAAGCTGGGGAAGGAGCCATGTCTGTGCAGTGTCGTGCTCCTCTTGGCAGGCCTTTGCAATCCCAATTATCCCTGGAGCTGTGGGCTTTCTGGTTCTCCGGACCTTAACCCTAACCCTAACCCTAGAAGTTGCCGACCGCGGTTTCTGGCCACGGCCCCCCCGGGTTCTGGCTAGGAAAGCTGGGGAAGGAGCCATGTCGGTGCAGTGTCGTGCTCCTCTTGGCAGGCCTTTGCAATCCCAATTATCCCTGGAGCTGTGGGCTTTCTGGTTCTCCGGACCCTAACCCTAACCCTAACCCTAGAAGTTGCCGACCGCGGTTTCCGGCCACGGCCCCCCCTTGGTTCTAGCTAGGAAAGCTGGGGAAGGAGCCATGTCTGTGCAGTGTCGTGCTCCTCTTGGCAGGCCTTTGCAATCCCAATTATCCCTGGAGCTGTGGGCTTTCTGGTTCTCCGGACCCTAACCCTAACCCTAACCCTAGAAGTTGCCGACCGCGGTTTCCGGCCACGGCCCCCCCTGGGTTCTGGCTAGGAAAGCTGGGGAAGGAGCCATGTCGGTGCAGTGTCGTGCTCCTCTTGGCAGGCCTTTGCAATCCCAATTATCCCTGGAGCTGTGGGCTTTCTGGTTCTCCGGACCCTAACCCTAACCCTAACCCTAGAAGTTGCCGACCGCGGTTTCCGGCCACGGCCCCCCCTGGGTTCTGGCTAGGAAAGCAGGGGAAGGAGCCATCTCGGTGCAGTGTCGTGCTCCTCTTGGCAGGCCTTTGCAATCCCAATTATCCCTGGAGCTGTGGGCTTTCTGGTTCTCCGGACCCTAACCCTAACCCTAACACTAGAAGTTGCCGACCGTGGTTTCCGGCCACGGCCCCCCCTGGGTTCTGGCTAGGAAAGCAGGGGAAGGAGCCATGTCGGTGCAGTGTCGTGCTCCTCTTGGCAGGCCTTTGCAATCCCAATTATCCCTGGAGCTGTGGGCTTTCTGGTTCTCCGGACCCTAACCCTAACCCTAACCCTAGAAGTTGCCGACCGCGGTTTCCGGCCACGGCCCCCCCTGGGTTCTGGCTAGGAAAGCTGGGGAAGGAGCCATGTCTGTGCAGTGTCGTGCTCCTCTTGGCAGGCCTTTGCAATCCCAATTATCCCTGGAGCTGTGGGCTTTCTGGTTCTCCGGACCCTAACCCTAACCCTAACCCTAGAAGTTGCCGACCGCGGTTTCCGGCCACGGCCCCCCCTGGGTTCTGGCTAGGAAAGCTGGGGAAGGAGCCATGTCGGTGCAGTGTCGTGCTCCTCTTGGCAGGCCTTTGCAATCCCAATTATCCCTGGAGCTGTGGGCTTTCTGGTTCTCCGGACCCTAACCCTAACCCTAACCCTAGAAGTTGCCGACCGCGGTTTCCGGCCACGGCCCCCCCTGGGTTCTGGCTAGGAAAGCTGGGGAAGGAGCCATGTGGGTGCAGTGTCGTGCTCCTCTTGGCAGGCCTTTGCAATCCCAATTATCCCTGGAGCTGTGGGCTTTCTGGTTCTCCGGACCCTAACCCTAACCCTAACCCTAGAAGTTGCCGACTGCGGTTTCCGGCCACGGCCCCCCCTGGGTTCTGGCTAGGAAAGCAGGGGAAGGAGCCATGTCTGTGCAGTGTCGTGCTCCTCTTGGCAGGCCTTTGCAATCCCAATTATCCCTGGAGCTGTGGGCTTTCTGGTTCTCCGGACCCTAACCCTAACCCTAACCCTAGAAGTTGCCGACCGCGGTTTCCGGCCACGGCCCCCCCTGGGTTCTGGCTAGGAAAGCTGGGGAAGGAGCCATGTCGGTGCAGTGTCGTGCTCCTCTTGGCAGGCCTTTGCAATCCCAATTATCCCTGGAGCTGTGGGCTTTCTGGTTCTCCGGACCCTAACCCTAACCCTAACCCTAGAAGTTGCCGACCGCGGTTTCCGGCCACAGCCCCCCCTGGGTTCTGGCTAGGAAAGCAGGGGAAGGAGCCATGTCTGTGCAGTGTCGTGCTCCTCTTGGCAGGCCTTTGCAATCCCAATTATCCCTGGAGCTGTGGGCTTTCTGGTTCTCCGGACCCTAACCCTAACCCTAACCCTAGAAGTTGCCGACCGCGGTTTCCGGCCACGGCCCCCCCTGGGTTCTGGCTAGGAAAGCAGGGGAAGGAGCCATGTCGGTGCAGTGTCGTGCTCCTCTTGGCAGGCCTTTGCAATCCCAATTATCCCTGGAGCTGTGGGCTTTCTGGTTCTCCGGACCCTAACCCTAACCCTAACCCTAGAAGTTGCCGACCGCGGTTTCCGGCCACGGCCCCCCCTGGGTTCTGGCTAGGAAAGCAGGGGAAGGAGCCATGTCTGTGCAGTGTCGTGCTCCTCTTGGCAGGCCTTTGCAATCCCAATTATCCCTGGAGCTGTGGGCTTTCTGGTTCTCCGGACCCTAACCCTAACCCTAACCCTAGAAGTTGCCGACCGCGGTTTCCGGCCACGGCCCCCCCTGGGTTCTGGCTAGGAAAGCTGGGGAAGGAGCCATGTCGGTGCAGTGTCGTGCTCCTCTTGGCAGGCCTTTGCAATCCCAATTATCCCTGGAGCTGTGGGCTTTCTGGTTCTCCGGACCCTAACCCTAACCCTAACCCTAGAAGTTGCCGACCGCGGTTTCCGGCCACGGCCCCCCCTGGGTTCTGGCTAGGAAAGCTGGGGAAGGAGGCATGTCGGTGCAGTGTCGTGCTCCTCTTGGCCGGCCTTTGCAATCCCAATTATCCCTGGAGCTGTGGGCTTTCTGGTTCTCCGGACCCTAACCCTAACCCTAACCCTAGAAGTTGCCGACCGCGGTTTCCGTCCACGGCCCCCCCTGGGTTCTGGCTAGGAAAGCAGGGGAAGGAGCCATGTCTGTGCAGTGTCGTGCTCCTCTTGGCAGGCCTTTGCAATCCCAATTATCCCTGGAGCTGTGGGCTTTCTGGTTCTCCGGACCCTAACCCTAACCCTAGAAGTTGCCGACCGCGGTTTCCGGCCACGGCCCCCCCTGGGTTCTGGCTAGGAAAGCAGGGGAAGGAGCCATGTCGGTGCAGTGTCGTGCTCCTCTTGGCAGGCCTTTGCAATCCCAATTATCCCTGGAGCTGTGGGCTTTCTGGTTCTCCGGACCCTAACCCTAACCCTAGAAGTTGCCGACCGCGGTTTCCGGCCACGGCCCCCCCGGGGTTCTGGCTAGGAAAGCTGGGGAAGGAGCCATGTCTGTGCAGTGTCGTGCTCCTCTTGGCAGGCCTTTGCAATCCCAATTATCCCTGGAGCTGTGGGCTTTCTGGTTCTCCGGACCCTAACCCTAACCCTAACCCTAGAAGTTGCCGACCGCGGTTTCCGGCCACGGCCCCCCCTGGGTTCTGGCTAGGAAAGCAGGGGAAGGAGCCATGTCTGTGCAGTGTCGTGCTCCTCTTGGCAGGCCTTTGCAATCCCAATTATCCCTGGAGCTGTGGGCTTTCTGGTTCTCCGGACCCTAACCCTAACCCTAACCCTAGAAGTTGCCGACCGCGGTTTCCGGCCACGGCCCCCCCTGGGTTCTGGCTAGGAAAGCAGGGGAAGGAGCCATGTCGGTGCAGTGTCGTGCTCCTCTTGGCAGGCCTTTGTAATCCCAATTATCCCTGGAGCTGTGGGCTTTCTGGTTCTCCGGACCCTAACCCTAACCCTAACCCTAGAAGTTGCCGACCGCGGTTTCCGGCCACGGCCCCCCCTGGGTTCTGGCTAGGAAAGCAGGGGAAGGAGCCATGTCTGTGCAGTGTCGTGCTCCTCTTGGCAGGCCTTTGCAATCCCAATTATCCCTGGAGCTGTGGGCTTTCTGGTTCTCCGGACCCTAACCCTAACCCTAACCCTAGAAGTTGCCGACCGCGGTTTCCGGCCACGGCCCCCCCTGGGTTCTGGCTAGGAAAGCAGGGGAAGGAGCCATGTCTGTGCAGTGTCGTGCTCCTCTTGGCAGGCCTTTGCAATCCCAATTATCCCTGGAGCTGTGGGCTTTCTGGTTCTCCGGACCCTAACCCTAACCCTAACCCTAGAAGTTGCCGACCGCGGTTTCCGGCCACGGCCCCCCCTGGGTTCTGGCTAGGAAAGCAGGGGAAGGAGCCATGTCTGTGCAGTGTCGTGCTCCTCTTGGCAGGCCTTTGCAATCCCAATTATCCCTGGAGCTGTGGGCTTTCTGGTTCTCCGGACCTTAACCCTAACCCTAACCCTAGAAGTTGCCGACCGCGGTTTCCGGCCACGGCCCCCCCTGGGTTCTGGCTAGGAAAGCTGGGGAAGGAGCCATGTCTGTGCAGTGTCGTGCTCCTCTTGGCAGGCCTTTGCAATCCCAATTATCCCTGGAGCTGTGGGCTTTCTGGTTCTCCGGACCCTAACCCTAACCCTAACCCTAGAAGTTGCCGACCGTGGATTCCGGCCACGGCCCCCCCTGGGTTCTGGCTCGGAAAGCAGGGGAAGGAGCCATGTCTGTGCAGTGTCGTGCTCCTCTTGGCAGGCCTTTGCAATCCCAATTATCCCTGGAGCTGTGGGCTTTCTGGTTCTCCGGACCCTAACCCTAACCCTAACCCTAGAAGTTGCCGACCGCGGTTTCCGGCCACGGCCCCCCCTGGGTTCTGGCTAGGAAAGCAGGGGAAGGAGCCATGTCTGTGCAGTGTCGTGCTCCTCTTGGCAGGCCTTTGCAATCCCAATTATCCCTGGAGCTGTGGGCTTTCTGGTTCTCCGGACCCTAACCCTAACCCTAACCCTAGAAGTTGCCGACCGCGGTTTCCGGCCACGGCCCCCCCTGGGTTCTGGCTAGGAAAGCTGGGGAAGGAGCCATGTCGGTGCAGTGTCGTGCTCCTCTTGGCAGGCCTTTGCAATCCCAATTATCCGTGGAGCTGTGGGCTTTCTGGTTCTCCGGACCCTAACCCTAACCCTAGAAGTTGCCGACCGCGGTTTCCGGCCACGGCCCCCCCTGGGTTCTGGCTAGGAAAGCAGGGGAAGGAGCCATGTCTGTGCAGTGTCGTGCTCCTCTTGGCAGGCCTTTGCAATCCCAATTATCCCTGGAGATGTGGGCTTTCTGGTTCTCCGGACACTAACCCTAACCCTAACCCTAGAAGTTGCCGACCGCGGTTTCTGGCCACGGCCCCCCCTGGGTTCTGGCTAGGAAAGCAGGGGAAGGAGCCATGTCTGTGCAGTGTCGTGCTCCTCTTGGCAGGCCTTTGCAATCCCAATTATCCCTGGAGCTGTGGGCTTTCTGGTTCTCCGGACCCTAACCCTAACCCTAACCCTAGAAGTTGCCGACCGCGGTTTCCGGCCACGGCCCCCCCTGGGTTCTGGCTAGGAAAGCAGGGGAAGGAGCCATGTCTGTGCAGTGTCGTGCTCCTCTTGGCAGGCCTTTGCAATCCCAATTATCCCTGGAGCTGTGGGCTTTCTGGTTCTCCGGACCCTAACCCTAACCCTAACCCTAGAAGTTGCCGACCGCGGTTTCCGGCCACGGCCCGCCCTGGGTTCTGTCTAGGAAAGCTGGGGAAGGAGCCATGTCTGTGCAGTGTCGTGCTCCTCTTGGCAGGCCTTTGCAATCCCAATTATCCCTGGAGCTGTGGGCTTTCTGGTTCTCCGGACCTTAACCCTAACCCTAACCCTAGAAGTTGCCGACCGCGGTTTCTGGCCACGGCCCCCCCGGGTTCTGGCTAGGAAAGCTGGGGAAGGAGCCATGTCGGTGCAGTGTCGTGCTCCTCTTGGCAGGCCTTTGCAATCCCAATTATCCCTGGAGCTGTGGGCTTTCTGGTTCTCCGGACCCTAACCCTAACCCTAACCCTAGAAGTTGCCGACCGCGGTTTCCGGCCACGGCCCCCCCTTGGTTCTAGCTAGGAAAGCTGGGGAAGGAGCCATGTCTGTGCAGTGTCGTGCTCCTCTTGGCAGGCCTTTGCAATCCCAATTATCCCTGGAGCTGTGGGCTTTCTGGTTCTCCGGACCCTAACCCTAACCCTAGAAGTTGCCGACCGCGGTTTCCGGCCACGGCCCCCCCTGGGTTCTGGCTAGGAAAGCTGGGGAAGGAGCCATGTCTGTGCAGTGTCGTGCTCCTCTTGGCAGGCCTTTGCAATCCCAATTATCCCTGGAGCTGTGGGCTTTCTGGTTCTCCGGACCCTAACCCTAACCCTAACCCTAGAAGTTGCCGACCGTGGATTCCGGCCACGGCCCCCCCTGGGTTCTGGCTCGGAAAGCAGGGGAAGGAGCCATGTCTGTGCAGTGTCGTGCTCCTCTTGGCAGGCCTTTGCAATCCCAATTATCCCTGGAGCTGTGGGCTTTCTGGTTCTCCGGACCCTAACCCTAACCCTAACCCTAGAAGTTGCCGACCGCGGTTTCCGGCCACGGCCCCCCCTGGGTTCTGGCTAGGAAAGCAGGGGAAGGAGCCATGTCTGTGCAGTGTCGTGCTCCTCTTGGCAGGCCTTTGCAATCCCAATTATCCCTGGAGCTGTGGGCTTTCTGGTTCTCCGGACCCTAACCCTAACCCTAGAAGTTGCCGACCGCGGTTTCCGGCCACGGCCCCCCCTGGGTTCTAGCTAGGAAAGCTGGGGAAGGAGCCATGTCGGTGCAGTGTCGTGCTCCTCTTGGCAGGCCTTTGCAATCCCAATTATCCCTGGAGCTGTGGGCTTTCTGGTTCTCCAGACCCTAACCCTAACCCTAACCCTAGAAGTTGCCGACCGCGGTTTCCGGCCACGGCCCCCCCTGGGTTCTGGCTAGGAAAGCTGGGGAAGGAGCCATGTCTGTGCAGTGTCGTGCTCCTCTTGGCAGGCCTTTGCAATCCCAATTATCCCTGGAGCTGTGGGCTTTCTGGTTCTCCGGACCCTAACCCTAACCCTAACCCTAGAAGTTGCCGACCGCGGTTTCCGGCCACGGCCCCCCCTGGGTTCTGGCTAGGAAAGCAGGGGAAGGAGCCATGTCGGTGCAGTGTCGTGCTCCTCTTGGCAGGCCTTTGCAATCCCAATTATCCCTGGAGCTGTGGGCTTTCTGGTTCTCCGGACCCTAACCCTAACCCTAACCCTAGAAGTTGCCGACCGCGGTTTCCGGCCACGGCCCCCCCTGGGTTCTGGCTAGGAAAGCAGGGGAAGGAGCCATGTCTGTGCAGTGTCGTGCTCCTCTTGGCAGGCCTTTGCAATCCCAATTATCCCTGGAGCTGTGGGCTTTCTGGTTCTCCGGACCCTAACCCTAACCCTAACCCTAGAAGTTGCCGACCGCGGTTTCCGGCCACGGCCCCCCCTGGGTTCTGGCTAGGAAAGCTGGGGAAGGAGCCATGTCGGTGCAGTGTCGTGCTCCTCTTGGCAGGCCTTTGCAATCCCAATTATCCCTGGAGCTGTGGGCTTTCTGGTTCTCCGGACCCTAACCCTAACCCTAACCCTAGAAGTTGCCGACCGCGGTTTCCGGCCACGGCCCCCCCTGGGTTCTGGCTAGGAAAGCAGGGGAAGGAGCCACGTCTGTGCAGTGTCGTGCTCCTCTTGGCAGGCCTTTGCAATCCCAATTATCCCTGGAGATGTGGGCTTTCTGGTTCTCCGGACCCTAACCCTAACCCTAACCCTAGAAGTTGCCGACCGCGGTTTCCGGCCACGGCCCCCCCTGGGTTCTGGCTAGGAAAGCTGGGGAAGGAGCCATGTCGGTGCAGTGTCGTGCTCCTCTTGGCAGGCCTTTGCAATCCCAATTATCCCTGGAGCTGTGGGCTTTCTGGATCTCCGGACCCTAACCCTAACCCTAACCCTAGAAGGTGCCGACCGCGTTTTCCGGCCACGGCCCCCCCTAGGTTCTGGCTAGGAAAGCAGGGGAAGGAGCCATGTCTGTGCAGTGTCGTGCTCCTCTTGGCAGGCCTTTGCAATCCCAATTATCCCTGGACCTGTGGGCTTTCTGGTTCTCCGGACCCTAACCCTAACCCTAACCCTAGAAGTTGCCGACCGCGGTTTCCGGCCACGGCCCCCCCTGGGTTCTGGCTAGGAAAGCAGGGGAAGGAGCCATCTCGGTGCAGTGTCGTGCTCCTCTTGGCAGGCCTTTGCAATCCCAATTATCCCTGGAGCTGTGGGCTTTCTGGTTCTCCGGACCCTAACCCTAACCCTAACCCTAGAAGTTGCCGACCGCGGTTTCCGGCCACGGCCCCCCCTGGGTTCTGGCTAGGAAAGCTGGGGAAGGAGGCATGTCGGTGCAGTGTCGTGCTCCTCTTGGCAGGCCTTTGCAATCCCAATTATCCCTGGAGCTGTGGGCTTTCTGGTTCTCCGGACCCTAACCCTAACCCTAACCCTAGAAGTTGCCGACCGCGGTTTCTGGGCATGGCCCCCCCTGGGTTCTGGCTAGGAAAGCAGGGAAAGGAGCCATGTCTGTGCAGTGTCGTGCTCCTCTTGGCAGGCCTTTGCAATCCCAATTATCCCTGGAGCTGTGGGCTTTCTGGTTCTGCGGACCCTAACCCTAACCCTAGAAGTTGCCGACCGCGGTTTCCGGCCACGGCCCCCCCTGGGTTCTGGCTAGGAAAGCTGGGGAGGGAGCCATGTCTGTGCAGTGTCGTGCTCCTCTTGGCAGGCCTTTGCAATCCCAATTATCCCTGGAGCTGTGGGCTTTCTGGTTCTCCGGACCCTAACCCTAACCCTAACCCTAGAAGTTGCCGACCGCGGTTTCCGGCCACGGCCCCCCCAGGGTTCTGGCTAGGAAAGCTGGGGAAGGAGCCATGTCTGTGCAGTGTCGTGCTCCTCTTGGCAGGCCTTTGCAATCCCAATTATCCCTGGAGCTGTGGGCTTTCTGGTTCTCCGGACCCTAACCCTAACCCTAACCCTAGAAGTTGCCGACCGCGGTTTCCGGCCACGGCCCCCCCTGGGTTCTGGCTAGGAAAGCAGGGGAAGGAGCCATGTCTGTGCAGTGTCGTGCTCCTCTTGGCAGGCCTTTGCAATCCCAATTATCCCTGGAGCTGTGGGCTTTCTGGTTCTCCGGACCCTAACCCTAACCCTAACCCTAGAAGTTGCCGACCGTGGTTTCCGGCCACGGCCCCCCCTGGGTTCTGGCTAGGAAAGCAGGGGAAGGAGCCATGTCTGTGCAGTGTCGTGCTCCTCTTGGCAGGCCTTTGCAATCCCAATTATCCCTGGAGCTGTGGGCTATCTGGTTCTCCGGACCCTAACCCTAACCCTAGAAGTTGCCGACCGCGGTTTCCGGCCACGGCCCCCCCTGGGTTCTGGCTAGGAAAGCAGGGGAAGGAGCCATGTCTGTGCAGTGTCGTGCTCCTCTTGGCAGGCCTTTGCAATCCCAATTATCCCTGGACCTGTGGGCTTTCTGGTTCTCCGGACCCTAACCCTAACCCTAACCCTAGAAGTTGCCGACCGCGGTTTCCGGCCACGGCCCCCCCCGGGTTCTGGCTAGGAAAGCTGGGGAAGGAGCCATGTCTGTGCAGTGTCGTGCTCCTCTTGGCAGGCCTTTGCAATCCCAATTATCCCTGGAGCTGTGGGCTTTCTGGTTCTCCGGACCCTAACCCTAACCCTAACCCTAGAAGTTGCCGACCGCGGTTTCTGGGCATGGCCCCCCCTGGGTTCTGGCTAGGAAAGCAGGGGAAGGAGCCATGTCTGTGCAGTGTCGTGCTCCTCTTGGCAGGCCTTTGCAATCCCAATTATCCCTGGAGCTGTGGGCTTTCTGGTTCTCCGGACCCTAACCCTAACCCTAACCCTAGAAGTTGCCGACCGCGGTTTCCGGCCACGGCCCCCCCGGGGTTCTGGCTAGGAAAGCAGGGGAAGGAGCCATGTCTGTGCAGTGTCGTGCTCCTCTTGGCAGGCCTTTGCAATCCCAATTATCCCTGGAGCTGTGTGCTTTCTGGTTCTCCGGACCCTAACCCTAACCCTAACCCTAGAAGTTGCCGACCGTGGTTTCCGGCCACGGCCCCCCTGGGTTCTGGCTAGGAAAGCTGGGGAAGGAGCCATGTCTGTGCAGTGTCGTGCTCCTCTTGGCAGGCCTTTGCAATCCCAATTATCCCTGGAGCTGTGGGCTTTCTGGTTCTCCAGACCCTAACCCTAACCCTAACCCTAGAAGTTGCCGACCGCGGTTTTCGGCCACGGCCCCCCCTGGGTTCTGGCTAGGAAAGCAGGGGAAGGAGCCATGTCTGTGCAGTGTCGTGCTCCTCTTGGCAGGCCTTTGCAATCCCAATTATCCCTGGAGCTGTGGGCTTTCTGGTTCTCCGGACCCTAACCCTAACCCTAACCCTAGAAGTTGCCGACCGCGGTTTCTGGGCATGGCCCCCCCTGGGTTCTGGCTAGGAAAGCTGGGGAAGGAGCCATGTCTGTGCAGTGTCGTGCTCCTCTTGGCAGGCCTTTGCAATCCCAATTATCCCTGGAGCTGTGGGCTTTCTGGTTCTCCAGACCCTAACCCTAACCCTAACCCTAGAAGTTGCCGACCGCGGTTTTCGGCCACGGCCCCCCCTGGGTTCTGGCTAGGAAAGCAGGGGAAGGAGCCATGTCTGTGCAGTGTCGTGCTCCTCTTGGCAGGCCTTTGCAATCCCAGTTATCCCTGGAGCTGTGGGCTATCTGGTTCTCCGGACCCTAACCCTAACCCTAACCCTAACCCTAGAAGTTGCCGACCGCGGTTTCCGGCCACGGCCCCCCCTGGGTTCTGGCTAGGAAAGCAGGGGAAGGAGCCATGTCGGTGCAGTGTCGTGCTCCTCTTGGCAGGCCTTTGCAATCCCAATTATCCCTGGAGCTGTGGGCTATCTGGTTCTCCGGACCCTAACCCTAACCCTAACCCTAGAAGTTGCCGACCGCGGTTTCTGGGCATGGCCCCCACTGGGTTCTGGCTAGGAAAGCAGGGGAAGGAGCCATGTCGGTGCAGTGTCGTGCTCCTCTTGGCAGGCCTTTGCAATCCCAATTATCCCTGGAGCTGTGGGCTATCTGGTTCTCCGGACCCTAACCCTAACCCTAACCCTAACCCTAGAAGTTGCCGACCGCGGTTTCCGGCCACGGCCCCCCCGGGGTTCTGGCTAGGAAAGCAGGGGAAGGAGCCATGTCTGTGCAGTGTCGTGCTCCTCTTGGCAGGCCTTTGCAATCCCAATTATCCCTGGAGCTGTGGGCTTTCTGGTTCTCCGGACCCTAACCCTAACCCTAACCCTAGAAGTTGCCGACCGCGGTTTCTGGCCACGGCCTCCCCTGGGTTCTGGCTAGGAAAGCTGGGGAAGGAGCCATGTCTGTGCAGTGTCGTGCTCCTCTTGGCAGGCCTTTGCAATCCCAATTATCCCTGGAGCTGTGGGCTTTCTGGTTCTCCGGACCCTAACCCTAACCCTAACCCTAGAAGTTGCTGACCGCGGTTTCCGGCCACGGCCCCCCCTGGGTTCTGGCTAGGAAAGCTGGGGAAGGAGCCATGTCTGTGCAGTGTTGTGCTCCTCTTGGCAGGCCTTTGCAATCCCAATTATCCCTGGAGCTGTGGGCTTTCTGGTTCTCCTGACCCTAACCCTAACCCTAACCCTAGAAGTTGCCGACCGCGGTTTCTGGGCATGGCCCCCCCTGGGTTCTGGCTAGGAAAGCTGGGGAAGGAGCCATGTCTGTGCAGTGTCGTGCTCCTCTTGGCAGGCCTTTGCAATCCCAATTATCCCTGGAGCTGTGGGCTTTCTGGTTCTCTGGACCCTAACCCTAACCCTAACCCTAGAAGTTGCCGACCGCGGTTTCCGGCCACGGCCCCCCGGGGTTCTGGCTAGGAAAGCTGGGGAAGGAGCCATGTCTGTGCAGTGTCGTGCTCCGCTTGGCAGGCCTTTGCAATCCCAATTATCCCTGGAGCTGTGGGCTTTCTGGTTCTCCGGACCCTAACCCTAACCCTAACCCTAGAAGTTGCCGACCGCGGTTTCTGGCCACGGCCTCCCCTGGGTTCTGGCTAGGAAAGCTGGGGAAGGAGCCATGTCTGTGCAGTGTCGTGCTCCTCTTGGCAGGCCTTTGCAATCCCAATTATCCCTGGAGCTGTGGGCTTTCTGGTTCTCCGGACCCTAACCCTAACCCTAGAAGTTGCCGACCGCGGTTTCCGGCCACGGCCCCCCCTGGGTTCTGGCTAGGAAAGCAGGGGAAGGAGCCATGTCTGTGCAGTGTCGTGCTCCTCTTGGCAGGCCTTTGCAATCCCAATTATCCCTGGAGCTGTGGGCTTTCTGGCTCTCCGGACCCTAACCCTAACCCTAACCCTAGAAGTTGCCGACCGCGGTTTCCGGCCACGGCCCCCCCCGGGTTCTGGCTAGGAAAGCTGGGGAAGGAGCCATGTCGGTGCAGTGTCGTGCTCCTCTTGGCAGGCCTTTGCAATCCCAATTATCCCTGGAGCTGTGGGCTTTCTGGTTCTCCGGACCCTAACCCTAACCCTAACCCTAGAAGTTGCCGACCGCGGTTTCCGGCCACGGCCCCCCCTGGGTTCTGGCTAGGAAAGCAGGGGAAGGAGCCATGTCTGTGCAGTGTCGTGCTCCTCTTGGCAGGCCTTTGCAACCCCAATTATCCCTGGAGCTGTGGGCTTTCTGGCTCTCCGGACCCTAACCCTAACCCTAACCCTAGAAGTTGCCGACCGCGGTTTCCGGCCACGGCCCCCCCCGGGTTCTGGCTAGGAAAGCTGGGGAAGGAGCCATGTCGGTGCAGTGTCGTGCTCCTCTTGGCAGGCCTTTGCAATCCCAATTATCCCTGGAGCTGTGGGCTTTCTGGTTCTCCGGACCCTAACCCTAACCCTAACCCTAGAAGTTGCCGACCGCGGTTTCTGGGCATGGCCCCCCCTGGGTTCTGGCTAGGAAAGCTGGGGAAGGAGCCATGTCTGTGCAGTGTCGTGCTCCTCTTGGCAGGCCTTTGCAATCCCAATTATCCCTGGAGCTGTGGGCTTTCTGGTTCTCCGGACCCTAACCCTAACCCTAGAAGTAGCCTACCGCGGTTTCCGGCCACGGCCCCCCCTGGGTTCTGTCTAGGAAAGCTGGGGAAGGAGCCATGTCGGTGCAGTGTCGTGCTCCTCTTGGCAGGCCTTTGCAATCCCAATTATCCCTGGAGCTGTGGGCTTTCTGGTTCTCCGGACCCTAACCCTAACCCTAACCCTAGAATTTGCCGACCGCGGTTTCCGGCCACGGCCCCCCCTGGGTTCTGGCTAGGAAAGCAGGGGAAGGAGCCATGTCTGTGCAGTGTCGTGCTCCTCTTGGCAGGCCTTTGCAATCCCAATTATCCCTGGAGCTGTGGGCTTTCTGGTTCTCCGGACCCTAACCCTAACCCTAACCCTAGAAGTTGCCGACCGTGGATTCCGGCCACAGCCCCCCCTGGGTTCTGGCTAGGAAAGCTGGGGAAGGAGCCATGTCGGTGCAGTGTCGTGCTCCTCTTGGCAGGCCTTTGCAATCCCAATTATCCCTGGAGCTGTGGGCTTTCTGGTTCTCCGGACCCTAACCCTAACCCTAAACCTAGAAGTTGCCGACCGCGGTTTCCGGCCACGGCCCCCCCCGGGTTCTGGCTAGGAAAGCAGGGGAAGGAGCCATATCTGTGCAGTGTCGTGCTCCTCTTGGCAGGCCTTTGCAATCCCAATTATCCCTGGACCTGTGGGCTTTCTGGTTCTCCGGACCCTAACCCTAACCCTAACCCTAGAAGTTGCCGACCGCGGTTTCCGGCCACGGCCCCCCCTGGGTTCTGGCTAGGAAAGCAGGGGAAGGAGCCATGTCTGTGCAGTGTCGTGCTCCTCTTGGCAGGCCTTTGCAATCCCAATTATCCCTGGAGCTGTGGGCTTTCTGGTTCTCCAGACCCTAACCCTAACCCTAACCCTAGAAGTTGCCGACCGTGGTTTCCGGCCACGGCCCTCCCTGGGTTTTGGCTAGGAAAGCAGGGGAAGGAGCCATGTCGGTGCAGTGTCGTGCTCCTCTTGGCAGGCCTTTGCAATCCCAATTATCCCTGGAGCTGTGGGCTATCTGGTTCTCCGGACCCTAACCCTAACCCTAACCCTAACCCTAGAAGTTGCCGACCGCGGTTTCCGGCCACGGCCCCCCCGGGGTTCTGGCTAGGAAAGCAGGGGAAGGAGCCATGTCTGTGCAGTGTCGTGCTCCTTTTGGCAGGCCTTTGCAATCCCAATTATCCCTGGAGCTGTGGGCTTTCTGGTTCTCCGGACCCTAACCCTAACCCTAACCCTAGAAGTTGCCGACCGCGGTTTCCGGCCACGGCCCCCCCCCGGGTTCTGGCTAGGAAAGCTGGGGAAGGAGCCATGTCTGTGCAGTGTCGTGCTCCTCTTGGCAGGCCTTTGCAATCCCAATTATCCCTGGAGCTGTGGGCTTTCTGGTTCTCCGGACCCTAACCCTAACCCTAACCCTAGAAGTTGCCGACCGCGGTTTCTGGGCATGGCCCCCCCTGGGTTCTGGCTAGGAAAGCAGGGGAAGGAGCCATGTCTGTGCAGTGTCGTGCTCCTCTTGGCAGGCCTTTGCAATCCCAATTATCCCTGGAGCTGTGGGCTTTCTGGTTCTCCGGACCCTAACCCTAACCCTAACCCTAGAAGTTGCCGACCGCGGTTTCCGGCCACGGCCCCCCCGGGGTTCTGGCTAGGAAAGCAGGGGAAGGAGCCATGTCTGTGCAGTGTCGTGCTCCTCTTGGCAGGCCTTTGCAATCCCAATTATCCCTGGAGCTGTGGGCTTTCTGGTTCTCCGGACCCTAACCCTAACCCTAACCCTAGAAGTTGCCGACCGCGGTTTCCGGCCACGGCCCCCCCGGGGTTCTGGCTAGGAAAGCAGGGGAAGGAGCCATGTCTGTGCAGTGTCGTGCTCCTCTTGGCAGGCCTTTGCAATCCCAATTATCCCTGGAGCTGTGGGCTATCTGGTTCTCCGGACCCTAACCCTAACCCTAACCCTAACCCTAGAAGTTGCCGACCGCGGTTTCCAGCCACGGCCCCCCCTGGGTTCTGGCTAGGAAAGCAGGGGAAGGAGCCATGTCTGTGCAGTGTCGTGCTCCTCTTGGCAGGCCTTTGCAATCCCAATTATCCCTGGAGCTGTGGGCTTTCTGGTTCTCCGGACCCTAACCCTAACCCTAACCCTAGAAGTTGCCGACCGCAGTTTCCGGCCACGGCCCCCCCTGGGTTCTGGCTAGGAAAGCAGGGGAAGGAGCCGTGTCGGTGCAGTGTCGTGCTCCTCTTGGCAGGCCTTTGCAATCCCAATTATCCCTGGAGCTGTGGGCTTTCTGGTTCTCCGGACCCTAACCCTAACCCTAACCCTAACCCTAGAAGTTGCCGACCGCGGTTTCCGGCCACGGCCCCCCCGGGGTTCTGGCTAGGAAAGCAGGGGAAGGAGCCATGTCGGTGCAGTGTCGTGCTCCTCTTGGCAGGCCTTTGCAATCCCAATTATCCCTGGAGCTGTGGGCTTTCTGGTTCTCCGGACCCTAACCCTAACCCTAACCCTAGAAGTTGCCGACCGCGGTTTCCGGCCAAGGCCCCCCCTGGGTTCTGGCTAGGAAAGCTGGGGAAGGAGCCATGTCTGTGCAGTGTCGTGCTCCTCTTGGCAGGCCTTTGCAATCCCAATTATCCCTGGAGCTGTGGGCTTTCTGGTTCTCCGGACCCTAACCCTAACCCTAACCCTAGAAGTTGCCGACCGCGGTTTCCGGCCACGGCCCCCCCTGGGTTCTGGCTAGGAAAGCTGGGGAAGGAGCCATGTCGGTGCAGTGTCGTGCTCCTCTTGGCAGGCCTTTGCAATCCCAATTATCCCTGGAGCTGTGGGCTTTCTGGTTCTCTGGACCCTAACCCTAACCCTAACCCTAGAAGTTGCCGACCGCGGTTTCTGGCCACGGCCTCCCCTGGGTTCTGGCTAGGAAAGCTGGGGAAGGAGCCATGTCTGTGCAGTGTCGTGCTCCTCTTGGCAGGCCTTTGCAATCCCAATTATCCCTGGAGCTGTGGGCTTTCTGGTTCTCCGGACCCTAACCCTAACCCTAGAAGTTGCCGACCGCGGTTTCCGGCCACGGCCCCCCCTGGGTTCTGGCTAGGAAAGCTGGGGAGGGAGCCATGTCTGTGCAGTGTCGTGCTCCTCTTGGCAGGCCTTTGCAATCCCAATTATCCCTGGAGCTGTGGGCTTTCTGGTTCTCCGGACCCTAACCCTAACCCTAACCCTAGAAGTTGCCGACCGCGGTTTCTGGCCACGGCCTCCCCTGGGTTCTGGCTAGGAAAGCTGGGGAAGGAGCCATGTCTGTGCAGTGTCGTGCTCCTCTTGGCAGGCCTTTGCAATCCCAATTATCCCTGGAGCTGTGGGCTTTCTGGTTCTCCGGACCCTAACCCTAACCCTAACCCTAGAAGTTGCCGACCGCGGTTTCCGGCCACAGCCCCCCCTGGGTTCTGGCTAGGAAAGCAGGGGAAGGAGCCATGTCTGTGCAGTGTCGTGCTCCTCTTGGCAGGCCTTTGCAATCCCAATTATCCCTGGAGCTGTGGGCTTTCTGGTTCTCCGGACCCTAACCCTAACCCTAGAAGTAGCCTACCGCGGTTTCCGGCCACGGCCCCCCCTGGGTTCTGTCTATGAAAGCTGGGGAAGGAACCATGTCGGTGCAGTGTCGTGCTCCTCTTGGCAGGCCTTTGCAATCCCAATTATCCCTGGAGCTGTGGGCTTTCTGGTTCTCCGGACCCTAACCCTAACCCTAACCCTAGAAGTTGCCGACCGCGGTTTCCGGCCACGGCCCCCCCTGGGTTCTGGCTAGGAAAGCAGGGGAAGGAGCCATGTCTGTGCAGTGTCGTGCTCCTCTTGGCAGGCCTTTGCAACCCCAATTATCCCTGGAGCTGTGGGCTTTCTGGCTCTCCGGACCCTAACCCTAACCCTAACCCTAGAAGTTGCCGACCGCGGTTTCCGGCCACGCCCCCCCCCCGGGTTCTGGCTAGGAAAGCTGGGGAAGGAGCCATGTCGGTGCAGTGTCGTGCTCCTCTTGGCAGGCTTTGCAATCCCAATTATCCCTGGAGCTGTGGGCTTTCTGGTTCTCCGGACCCTAACCCTAACCCTAACCCTAGAAGTTGCCGACCGCGGTTTCCGGCCACAGCCCCCCCTGGGTTCTGGCTAGGAAAGCTGGGGAAGGAGCCATGTCGGTGCAGTGTCGTGCTCCTCTTGGCAGGCCTTTGCAATCCCAATTATCCCTGGAGCTGTGGGCTTTCTGGTTCTCCGGACCCTAACCCTAACCCTAGAAGTAGCCGACCGCGGTTTCCGGCCACGGCCCCCCCTGGGTTCTGTCTAGGAAAGCTGGGGAAGGAGCCATGTCTGTGCAGTGTCGTGCTCCTCTTGGCAGGCCTTTGCAACCCCAATTATCCCTGGAGCTGTGGGCTTTCTGGTTCTCCGGACCCTAACCCTAACCCTAACCCTAGAAGTTGCCGACCGTGGATTCCGGCCACGGCCCCCCCTGGTTTCTGGCTAGGAAAGCTGGGGAAGGAGCCATGTCGGTGCAGTGTTGTGCTCCTCTTGGCAGGCCTTTGCAATCCCAATTATCCCTGGAGCTGTGGGCTTTCTGGTTCTCCGGACCCTAACCCTAACCCTAACCCTAGAAGTTGCCGACCGCGGTTTCCGGCCACGGCCCCCCCCGGGTTCTGGCTAGGAAAGCAGGGGAAGGAGCCATATCTATGCAGTGTCGTGCTCCTCTTGGCAGGCCTTTGCAATCCCAATTATCCCTGGACCTGTGGGCTTTCTGGTTCACCGGACCCTAACCCTAACCCTAACCCTAGAAGTTGCCGACCGCGGTTTCCGGCCACGGCCCCCTCTGCGTTCTGGCTAGGAAAGCAGGGGAAGGAGCCGTGTCTGTGCAGTGTCGTGCTCCTCTTGGCAGGCCTTTGCAATCCCAATTATCCCTGGAGCTGTGGGCTTTCTGGTTCTCCGGACCCTAACCCTAACCCTAACCCTAGAAGTTGCCGACCGCGGTTTCCGGCCACGGCCCCCCCTGGGTTCTGGCTAGGAAAGCTGGGGAAGGAGCCATGTCGGTGCAGTGTCGTGCTCCTCTTGGCAGGCCTTTGCAATCCCAATTATCCCTGGAGCTGTGGGCTTTCTGGTTCTCCGGACCCTAACCCTAACCCTAACCCTAGAAGTTGCCGACCACGGTTTCCGGCCACGGCCCCCCCTGGGTTCTGGCTAGGAAAGCTGGGGAAGGAGCCATGTCTGTGCAGTGTCGTGCTCCTCTTGGCAGGCCTTTGCAATCCCAATTATCCCTGGAGCTGTGGGCTTTCTGGTTCTCCGGACCCTAACCCTAACCCTAACCCTAGAAGTTGCCGACCGCGGTTTTCGGCCACGGCCCCCCCTGGGTTCTGGCTAGGAAAGCAGGGGAAGGAGCCATGTCGGTGCAGTGTCGTGCTCCTCTTGGCAGGCCTTTGCAATCCCAATTATCCCTGGAGCTGTGGGCTATCTGGTTCTCCGGACCCTAACCCTAACCCTAACCCTAACCCTAGAAGTTGCCGACCGCGGTTTCCGGCCACGGCCCCCCCGGGGTTCTGGCTAGGAAAGCAGGGGAAGGAGCCATGTCTGTGCAGTGTCGTGCTCCTTTTGGCAGGCCTTTGCAATCCCAATTATCCCTGGAGCTGTGGGCTTTCTGGTTCTCCGGACCCTAACCCTAACCCTAACCCTAGAAGTTGCCGACCGCGGTTTTCGGCCACGGCCCCCCCTGGGTTGTGGATAGGAAAGCAGGGGAAGGAGCCATGTCGGTGCAGTGTCGTGCTCCTCTTGGCAGGCCTTTGCAATCCCAATTATCCCTGGAGCTGTGGGCTTTCTGGTTCTCCGGACCCTAACCCTAACCCTAACCCTTGAAGTTGCCAACCGCGGTTTCCGGCCACGGCCCCCCCCCGGGTTCTGGCTAGGAAAGCTGGGGAAGGAGCCATGTCTGTGCAGTGTCGTGCTCCTCTTGGCAGGCCTTTGCAATCCCAATTATCCCTGGAGCTGTGGGCTTTCTGGTTCTCCGGACCCTAACCCTAACCCTAACCCTAGGAGTTGCCGACCGCGGTTTCTGGGCCACGGCCCCCCCTGGGTTCTGGCTAGGAAAGCTGGGGAAGGAGCCATGTCGGTGCAGTGTCGTGCTCCTCTTGGCAGGCCTTTGCAATCCCAATTATCCCTGGAGCTGTGGGCTTTCTGGTTCTCCGGACCCTAACCCTAACCCTAACCCTAGAAGTTGCCGACCGCGGTTTCCGGCCACGGCCCCCCCTGGGTTCGGGCTAGGAAAGCTGGGGAAGGAGCCATGTCTGTGCAGTGTCGTGCTCCTCTTGGCAGGCCTTTGCAATCCCAATTATCCCTGGAGCTGTGGGCTTTCTGGTTCTCCGGACCCTAACCCTAACCCTAACCCTAGAAGTTGCCGACCGCGGTTTCCGGCCACGGCCCCCCCTGGGTTCTGGCTAGGAAAGCAGGGGAAGGAGCCATGTCTGTGCAGTGTCGTGCTCCTCTTGGCAGGCCTTTGCAATCCCAATTATCCCTGGAGCTGTGGGCTTTCTGGTTCTCCGGACCCTAACCCTAACCCTAACCCTAGAAGTTGCCGACCGCGGTTTTCGGCCACGGCCCCCCCTGGGTTCTGGCTAGGAAAGCAGGGGAAGGAGCCATGTCGGTGCAGTGTCGTGCTCCTCTTGGCAGGCCTTTGCAATCCCAATTATCCCTGGAGCTGTGGGCTATCTGGTTCTCCGGACCCTAACCCTAACCCTAACCCTAACCCTAGAAGTTGCCGACCGCGGTTTCCGGCCACAGCCCCCCCGGGGTTCTGGCTAGGAAAGCAGGGGAAGGAGCCATGTCTGTGCAGTGTCGTGCTCCTTTTGGCAGGCCTTTGCAATCCCAATTATCCCTGGAGCTGTGGGCTTTCTGGTTCTCCGGACCCTAACCCTAACCCTAACCCTAGAAGTTGCCGACCGCGGTTTTCGGCCACGGCCCCCCCTGGGTTGTGGATAGGAAAGCAGGGGAAGGAGCCATGTCGGTGCAGTGTCGTGCTCCTCTTGGCAGGCCTTTGCAATCCCAATTATCCCTGGAGCTGTGGGCTTTCTGGTTCTCCGGACCCTAACCCTAACCCTAACCCTTGAAGTTGCCAACCGCGGTTTCCGGCCACGGCCCCCCCCCGGGTTCTGGCTAGGAAAGCTGGGGAAGGAGCCATGTCTGTGCAGTGTCGTGCTCCTCTTGGCAGGCCTTTGCAATCCCAATTATCCCTGGAGCTGTGGGCTTTCTGGTTCTCCGGACCCTAACCCTAACCCTAACCCTAGGAGTTGCCGACCGCGGTTTCTGGGCCACGGCCCCCCCTGGGTTCTGGCTAGGAAAGCTGGGGAAGGAGCCATGTCGGTGCAGTGTCGTGCTCCTCTTGGCAGGCCTTTGCAATCCCAATTATCCCTGGAGCTGTGGGCTTTCTGGTTCTCCGGACCCTAACCCTAACCCTAACCCTAGAAGTTGCCGACCGCGGTTTCCGGCCACGGCCCCCCCTGGGTTCTGGCTAGGAAAGCTGGGGAAGGAGCCATGTCGGTGCAGTGTCGTGCTCCTCTTGGCAGGCCTTTGCAATCCCAATTATCCCTGGAGCTGTGGGCTTTCTGGTTCTCCGGACCCTAACCCTAACCCTAACCCTAGAAGTTGCCGACCGCGGTTTCTGGCCACGGCCCCCCCTGGGTTCTGGCTAGGAAAGCTGGGGAAGGAGCCATGTCGGTGCAGTGTCGTGCTCCTCTTGGCAGGCCTTTGCAATCCCAATTATCCCTGGAGCTGTGGGCTTTCTGGTTCTCCGGACCCTAACCCTAACCCTAACCCTAGAAGTTGCCGACCGCGGTTTCCGGCCACGGCCCCCCCGGGGTTCTGGCTAGGAAAGCAGGGGAAGGAGCCATGTCTGTGCAGTGTCGTGCTCCTCTTGGCAGGCCTTTGCAATCCCAATTATCCCTGGAGCTGTGGGCTTTCTGGTTCTCCGGACCCTAACCCTAACCCTAACCCTAGAAGTTGCCGACCGCGGTTTCCGGCCACGGCCCCCCCTGGGTTCTGGCTAGGAAAGCAGGGGAAGGAGCCATGTCTGTGCAGTGTCGTGCTCCTCTTGGCAGGCCTTTGCAATCCCAATTATCCCTGGAGCTGTGGGCTTTCTGGTTCTCCAGACCCTAACCCTAACCCTAGAAGTTGCCTACCGCGGTTTCCGGCCACGGCCCCCCCTGGGTTCTGGCTAGGAAAGCAGGGGAAGGAGCCATGTCGGTGCAGTGTCGTGCTCCTCTTGGCAGGCCTTTGCAATCCCAATTATCCCTGGAGCTGTGGGCTTTCTGGTTCTCCGGACCCTAACCCTAACCCTAACCCTAGAAGTTGCCGACCGCGGTTTCCGGCCAAGGCCCCCCCTGGGTTCTGGCTAGGAAAGCTGGGGAAGGAGCCATGTCGGTGCAGTGTCGTGCTCCTCTTGGCAGGCCTTTGCAATCCCAATTATCCCTGGAGCTGTGGGCTTTCTGGTTCTCCGGACCCTAACCCTAACCCTAACCCTAGAAGTTGCCGACCGCGGTTTCCGGCCACGGCCGCCCCTGGGTTCTGGCTAGGAAAGCTGGGGAAGGAGCCATGTCGGTGCAGTGTCGTGCTCCTCTTGGCAGGCCTTTGCAATCCCAATTAT
This sequence comes from Rhynochetos jubatus, assembly GCA_027574665.1. Taxonomy (NCBI): domain Eukaryota; kingdom Metazoa; phylum Chordata; class Aves; order Eurypygiformes; family Rhynochetidae; genus Rhynochetos; species Rhynochetos jubatus. The sequence goes on from CM050661.1 coordinate 8,070,450, forward strand.
CCCTGGAGCTGTGGGCTTTCTGGTTCTCCGGACCCTAACCCTAACCCTAACCCTAGAAGTTGCCGACCGCGGTTTCCGGCCACGGCCCCCCCTGGGTTCTGGCTAGGAAAGCTGGGGAAGGAGCCATGTCTGTGCAGTGTCGTGCTCCTCTTGGCAGGCCTTTGCAATCCCAATTATCCCTGGAGCTGTGGGCTTTCTGGTTCTCCGGACCCTAACCCTAACCCTAACCCTAGAAGTTGCCGACCGCGGTTTCCGGCCACGGCCCCCCCTGGGTTCTGGCTAGAAAAGCTGGGGAAGGAGCCATGTCGGTGCAGTGTCGTGCTCCTCTTGGCAGGCCTTTGCAATCCCAATTATCCCTGGAGCTCTGGGCTTTCTGGTTCTCCGGACCCTAACCCTAAGCCTAACCCTAGAAGTTGCCGACCGCGGTTTCTGGGCATGGCCCCCCCCTGGGTTCTGGCTAGGAAAGCAGGGGAAGGAGCCATGTCTGTGCAGTGTCGTGCTCCTCTTGGCAGGCCTTTGCAATCCCAATTATCCCTGGAGCTGTGGGCTTTCTGGTTCTGCGGACCCTAACCCTAACCCTAACCCTAGAAGTTGCCGGCCGCGTTTTCCGGCCACGGCCCCCCCTGGGTTCTGGCTAGGAAAGCTGGGGAAGGAGCCATGTCGGTGCAGTGTCGTGCTCCTCTTGGCAGGCCTTTGCAATCCCAATTATCCCTGGAGCTGTGGGCTTTCTGGTTCTCCGGACCCTAACCCTAACCCTAACCCTAGAAGTTGCCGACCGTGGTTTCCGGCCAAGGCCCCCCCTGGGTTCTGGCTAGGAAAGCTGGGGAAGGAGCCATGTCGGTGCAGTGTCGTGCTCCTCTTGGCAGGCCTTTGCAATCCCAATTATCCCTGGAGCTGTGGGCTTTCTGGTTCTCCGGACCCTAACCCTAACCCTAACCCTAGAAGTTGCCGACCGCGGTTTCTGGGCATGGCCCCCACTGGGTTCTGGCTAGGAAAGCTGGGGAAGGAGCCATGTCGGTGCAGTGTCGTGCTCCTCTTGGCAGGCCTTTGCAATCCCAATTATCCCTGGAGCTGTGGGCTTTCTGGTTCTCCGGACCCTAACCCTAACCCTAACCCTAGAAGTTGCCGACCGCGGTTTCCGGCCACGGCCGCCCCTGGGTTCTGGCTAGGAAAGCTGGGGAAGGAGCCATGTCGGTGCAGTGTCGTGCTCCTCTTGGCAGGCCTTTGCAATCCCAATTATCCCTGGAGCTGTGGGCTTTCTGGTTCTCCGGACCCTAACCCTAACCCTAACCCTAGAAGTTGCCGACCGCGGTTTCCGGCCACGGCCCCCTCTGCGTTCTGGCTAGGAAAGCAGGGGAAGGAGCCATGTCTGTGCAGTGTCGTGCTCCTCTTGGCAGGCCTTTGCAATCCCAATTATCCCTGGAGCTGTGGGCTTTCTGGTTCTCCGGACCCTAACCCTAACCCTAACCCTAGAAGTTGCCGACCGCGGTTTTCGGCCACGGCCCCCCCTGGGTTCTGGCTAGGAAAGCAGGGGAAGGAGCCATGTCGGTGCAGTGTCGTGCTCCTCTTGGCAGGCCTTTGCAATCCCAATTATCCCTGGAGCTGTGGGCTATCTGGTTCTCCGGACCCTAACCCTAACCCTAACCCTAACCCTAGAAGTTGCCGACCGCGGTTTCCGGCCACGGCCCCCCCGGGGTTCTGGCTAGGAAAGCAGGGGAAGGAGCCATGTCTGTGCAGTGTCGTGCTCCTTTTGGCAGGCCTTTGCAATCCCAATTATCCCTGGAGCTGTGGGCTTTCTGGTTCTCCGGACCCTAACCCTAACCCTAACCCTAGAAGTTGCCGACCGCGGTTTTCGGCCACGGCCCCCCCTGGGTTGTGGATAGGAAAGCAGGGGAAGGAGCCATGTCGGTGCAGTGTCGTGCTCCTCTTGGCAGGCCTTTGCAATCCCAATTATCCCTGGAGCTGTGGGCTTTCTGGTTCTCCGGACCCTAACCCTAACCCTAACCCTAGAAGTTGCCGACCGCGGTTTCCGGCCACGGCCCCCCCTGGGTTCGGGCTAGGAAAGCTGGGGAAGGAGCCATGTCTGTGCAGTGTCGTGCTCCTCTTGGCAGGCCTTTGCAATCCCAATTATCCCTGGAGCTGTGGGCTTTCTGGTTCTCCGGACCCTAACCCTAACCCTAACCCTAGAAGTTGCCGACCGCGGTTTCCGGCCACGGCCCCCCCTGGGTTCTGGCTAGGAAAGCAGGGGAAGGAGCCATGTCTGTGCAGTGTCGTGCTCCTCTTGGCAGGCCTTTGCAATCCCAATTATCCCTGGAGCTGTGGGCTTTCTGGTTCTCCGGACCCTAACCCTAACCCTAACCCTAGAAGTTGCCGACCGCGGTTTTCGGCCACGGCCCCCCCTGGGTTCTGGCTAGGAAAGCAGGGGAAGGAGCCATGTCGGTGCAGTGTCGTGCTCCTCTTGGCAGGCCTTTGCAATCCCAATTATCCCTGGAGCTGTGGGCTTTCTGGTTCTCCGGACCCTAACCCTAACCCTAACCCTTGAAGTTGCCAACCGCGGTTTCCGGCCACGGCCCCCCCCCGGGTTCTGGCTAGGAAAGCTGGGGAAGGAGCCATGTCTGTGCAGTGTCGTGCTCCTCTTGGCAGGCCTTTGCAATCCCAATTATCCCTGGAGCTGTGGGCTTTCTGGTTCTCCGGACCCTAACCCTAACCCTAACCCTAGGAGTTGCCGACCGCGGTTTCTGGGCCACGGCCCCCCCTGGGTTCTGGCTAGGAAAGCTGGGGAAGGAGCCATGTCGGTGCAGTGTCGTGCTCCTCTTGGCAGGCCTTTGCAATCCCAATTATCCCTGGAGCTGTGGGCTTTCTGGTTCTCCGGACCCTAACCCTAACCCTAACCCTAGAAGTTGCCGACCGCGGTTTCCGGCCACGGCCCCCCCTGGGTTCTGGCTAGGAAAGCTGGGGAAGGAGCCATGTCGGTGCAGTGTCGTGCTCCTCTTGGCAGGCCTTTGCAATCCCAATTATCCCTGGAGCTGTGGGCTTTCTGGTTCTCCGGACCCTAACCCTAACCCTAACCCTAGAAGTTGCCGACCGCGGTTTCTGGCCACGGCCCCCCCTGGGTTCTGGCTAGGAAAGCTGGGGAAGGAGCCATGTCGGTGCAGTGTCGTGCTCCTCTTGGCAGGCCTTTGCAATCCCAATTATCCCTGGAGCTGTGGGCTTTCTGGTTCTCCGGACCCTAACCCTAACCCTAACCCTAGAAGTTGCCGACCGCGGTTTCCGGCCACGGCCCCCCCGGGGTTCTGGCTAGGAAAGCAGGGGAAGGAGCCATGTCTGTGCAGTGTCGTGCTCCTCTTGGCAGGCCTTTGCAATCCCAATTATCCCTGGAGCTGTGGGCTTTCTGGTTCTCCGGACCCTAACCCTAACCCTAACCCTAGAAGTTGCCGACCGCGGTTTCCGGCCACGGCCCCCCCTGGGTTCTGGCTAGGAAAGCAGGGGAAGGAGCCATGTCTGTGCAGTGTCGTGCTCCTCTTGGCAGGCCTTTGCAATCCCAATTATCCCTGGAGCTGTGGGCTTTCTGGTTCTCCAGACCCTAACCCTAACCCTAGAAGTTGCCTACCGCGGTTTCCGGCCACGGCCCCCCCTGGGTTCTGGCTAGGAAAGCAGGGGAAGGAGCCATGTCGGTGCAGTGTCGTGCTCCTCTTGGCAGGCCTTTGCAATCCCAATTATCCCTGGAGCTGTGGGCTTTCTGGTTCTCCGGACCCTAACCCTAACCCTAACCCTAGAAGTTGCCGACCGCGGTTTCCGGCCAAGGCCCCCCCTGGGTTCTGGCTAGGAAAGCTGGGGAAGGAGCCATGTCGGTGCAGTGTCGTGCTCCTCTTGGCAGGCCTTTGCAATCCCAATTATCCCTGGAGCTGTGGGCTTTCTGGTTCTCCGGACCCTAACCCTAACCCTAACCCTAGAAGTTGCCGACCGCGGTTTCCGGCCACGGCCGCCCCTGGGTTCTGGCTAGGAAAGCTGGGGAAGGAGCCATGTCGGTGCAGTGTCGTGCTCCTCTTGGCAGGCCTTTGCAATCCCAATTATCCCTGGAGCTGTGGGCTTTCTGGTTCTCCGGACCCTAACCCTAACCCTAACCCTAGAAGTTGCCGACCGCGGTTTCCGGCCACGGCCCCCTCTGCGTTCTGGCTAGGAAAGCAGGGGAAGGAGCCATGTCTGTGCAGTGTCGTGCTCCTCTTGGCAGGCCTTTGCAATCCCAATTATCCCTGGAGCTGTGGGCTTTCTGGTTCTCCGGACCCTAACCCTAACCCTAACCCTAGAAGTTGCCGACCGCGGTTTCCGGCCACGGCCCCCCCTGGGTTCTGGCTAGGAAAGCTGGGGAAGGAGCCATGTCGGTGCAGTGTCGTGCTCCTCTTGGCAGGCCTTTGCAATCCCAATTATCCCTGGAGCTCTGGGCTTTCTGGTTCTCCGGACCCTAACCCTAACCCTAACCCTAGAAGTTGCCGACCGCGGTTTCTGGGCATGGCCCCCACTGGGTTCTGGCTAGGAAAGCTGGGGAAGGAGCCATGTCGGTGCAGTGTCGTGCTCCTTTTGGCAGGCCTTTCAATCCCAATTATCCGTGGAGCTGTGGGCTTTCTGGTTCTCCGGACCCTAACCCTAACCCTAACCCTAGAAGTTGCCGACCGCGGTTTCTGGCCACGGCCCCCCCGGGGTTCTGGCTAGGAAAGCTGGGGAAGGAGCCATGTCGGTGCAGTGTCGTGCTCCTCTTGGCAGGCCTTTGCAATCCCAATTATCCCTGGAGCTGTGGGCTTTCTGGTTCTCCGGACCCTAACCCTAAACCTAACCCTAGAAGTTGCCGACCGCGGTTTCCGGCCATGGCCCCCCCTGGGTTCTGGCTAGGAAAGCTGGGGAAGGAGCCATGTCTGTGCAGTGTCGTGCTCCTCTTGGCAGGCCTTTGCAATCCCAATTATCCCTGGAGCTGTGGGCTTTCTGGTTCTCCTGACCCTAACCCTAACCCTAACCCTAGAAGTTGCCGACCGCGGTTTCTGGGCATGGCCCCCCCTGGGTTCTGGCTAGGAAAGCAGGGGAAGGAGCCGTGTCTGTGCAGTGTCGTGCTCCTCTTGGCAGGCCTTTGCAATCCCAATTATCCCTGGAGCTGTGGGCTTTCTGGTTCTCCGGACCCTAACCCTAACCCTAGAAGTTGCCGACCGCGGTTTCTGGCCACGGCCCCCCCTGGGTTCTGGCTAGGAAAGCAGGGGAAGGAGCCATGTCGGTGCAGTGTCGTGCTCCTCTTGGCAGGCCTTTGCAATCCCAATTATCCCTGGAGCTGTGGGCTTTCTGGTTCTCCGGACCCTAACCCTAACCCTAACCCTAGAAGTTGCCGACCGCGGTTTCCGGCCACGGCCCCCCCTGGGTTCTGGCTAGGAAAGCTGGGGAAGGAGCCATGTCTGTGCAGTGTCGTGCTCCTCTTGGCAGGCCTTTGCAATCCCAATTATCCCTGGAGCTGTGGGCTTTCTGGTTCTCCGGACCCTAACCCTAACCCTAACCCTAGAAGTTGCCGACCGCGGTTTCTGGGCATGGCCCCCCCTGGGTTCTGGCTAGGAAAGCTGGGGAAGGAGCCATGTCGGTGCAGTGTCGTGCTCCTCTTGGCAGGCCTTTGCAATCCCAATTATCCCTGGAGCTGTGGGCTTTCTGGTTCTCCGGACCCTAACCCTAACCCTAAACCTAGAAGTTGCTGACCGCGGTTTCCGGCCATGGCCCCCCCTGGGTTCTGGCTAGGAAAGCTGGGGAAGGAGCCATGTCTGTGCAGTGTCGTGCTCCTCTTGGCAGGCCTTTGCAATCCCAATTATCCCTGGAGCTGTGGGCTTTCTGGTTCTCCTGACCCTAACCCTAACCCTAACCCTAGAAGTTGCCGACCGCGGTTTCTGGGCATGGCCCCCCCTGGGTTCTGGCTAGGAAAGCTGGGGAAGGAGCCATGTCGGTGCAGTGTCGTGCTCTTCTTGGCAGGCCTTTGCAATCCCAATTATCCCTGGAGCTGTGGGCTTTCTGGTTCTCCGGACCCTAACCCTAACCCTAACCCTAGAAGTTGCCGACCGTGGTTTCCGGCCACGGCCCCCCCTGGGTTCTGGCTAGGAAAGCTGGGGAAGGAGCCATGTCGGTGCAGTGTCGTGCTCCTCTTGGCAGGCCTTTGCAATCCCAATTATCCGTGGAGCTGTGGGCTTTCTGGTTCTCCGGACCCTAACCCTAACCCTAACCCTAGAAGTTGCCGACCGCGGTTTCTGGCCACGGCCCCCCCTGGGTTCTGGCTAGGATAGCAGGGGAAGGAGCCATGTCTGTGCAGTGTCGTGCTCCTCTTGGCAGGCCTTTGCAATCCCAATTATCCCTGGAGCTGTGGGCTTTCTGGTTCTCCGGACCCTAACCCTAACCCTAACCCTAGAAGTTGCCGACCGCGGTTTCCGGCCACGGCCCCCCCGGGGTTCTGGCTAGGAAAGCTGGGGAAGGAACCATGTCTGTGCAGTGTCGTGCTCCTCTTGGCAGGCCTTTGCAATCCCAATTATCCCTGGAGCTGTGGGCTTTCTGGTTCTCCGGACCCTAACCCTAACCCTAACCCTAGAAGTTGCCGACCGTGGTTTCCGGCCACGGCCCCCCCGGGGTTCTGGCTAGGAAAGCTGGCGAAGGAGCCATGTCTGTGCAGTGTCGTGCTCCTCTTGGCAGGCCTTTGCAATCCCAATTATCCCTGGAGCTGTGGGCTTTCTGGTTCTCCGGACCCTAACCCTAACCCTAACCCTAGAAGTTGCCGACCGCGATTTCTGGGCATGGCCCCCACTGGGTTCTGGCTAGGAAAGCAGGGGAAGGAGCCATGTCTGTGCAGTGTCGTGCTCCTCTTGGCAGGCCTTTGCAATTCCAATTATCCCTGGAGCTGTGGGCTTTCTGGTTCTCCGGACCCTAACCCTAACCCTAACCCTAGAAGTTGCCGACCGCGGTTTCCGGCCACGGCCCCCCCTGGGTTCTGGCTAGGAAAGCTGGGGAAGGAGCCATGTCTGTGCAGTGTCGTGCTCCTCTTGGCAGGCCTTTGCAATCCCAATTATCCCTGGAGCTGTGGGCTTTCTGGTTCTCCAGACCCTAACCCTAACCCTAACCCTAGAAGTTGCCGACCGTGGTTTCCGGCCACGGCCCCCCCCGGGTTCTGGCTAGGAAAGCAGGGGAGGGAGCCATGTCTGTGCAGTGTCGTGCTCCTCTTGGCAGGCCTTTGCAATCCCAATTATCCCTGGAGCTGTGGGCTTTCTGGTTCTCCGGACCCTAACCCTAACCCTAACCCTAGAAGTTGCCGACCGCGGTTTTCGGCCACGGCCCCCCCTGGGTTCTGGCTAGGAAAGCAGGGGAAGGAGCCATGTCTGTGCAGTGTCGTGCTCCTCTTGGCAGGCCTTTGCAATCCCAATTATCCCTGGAGCTGTGGGCTATCTGGTTCTCCGGACCCTAACCCTAACCCTAACCCTAGAAGTTGCCGACCGCGGTTTCTGGGCATGGCCCCCCCTGGGTTCTGGCTAGGAAAGCAGGGGAAGGAGCCATGTCTGTGCAGTGTCGTGCTCCTCTTGGCAGGCCTTTGCAATCCCAATTATCCCTGGAGCTGTGGGCTATCTGGTTCTCCGGACCCTAACCCTAACCCTAACCCTAACCCTAGAAGTTGCCGACCGCGGTTTCCGGCCAAGGCCCCCCCTGGGTTCTGGCTAGGAAAGCTGGGGAAGGAGCCATGTCTGTGCAGTGTCGTGCTCCTCTTGGCAGGCCTTTGCAATCCCAATTATCCCTGGAGCTGTGGGCTTTCTGGTTCTCCGGACCCTAACCCTAACCCTAACCCTAGAAGTTGCCGACCGTGGTTTCCGGCCACGGCCCCCCCTGGGTTCTGGCTAGGAAAGCTGGGGAAGGAGCCATGTCGGTGCAGTGTCGTGCTCCTCTTGGCAGGCCTTTGCAATCCCAATTATCCGTGGAGCTGTGGGCTTTCTGGTTCTCCGGACCCTAACCCTAACCCTAACCCTAGAAGTTGCCGACCGCGGTTTCTGGCCACGGCCCCCCCTGGGTTCTGGCTAGGATAGCAGGGGAAGGAGCCATGTCTGTGCAGTGTCGTGCTCCTCTTGGCAGGCCTTTGCAATCCCAATTATCCCTGGAGCTGTGGGCTTTCTGGTTCTCCGGACCCTAACCCTAACCCTAACCCTAGAAGTTGCCGACCGCGGTTTCCGGCCACGGCCCCCCCGGGGTTCTGGCTAGGAAAGCTGGGGAAGGAACCATGTCTGTGCAGTGTCGTGCTCCTCTTGGCAGGCCTTTGCAATCCCAATTATCCCTGGAGCTGTGGGCTTTCTGGTTCTCCGGACCCTAACCCTAACCCTAACCCTAGAAGTTGCCGACCGTGGTTTCCGGCCACGGCCCCCCCGGGGTTCTGGCTAGGAAAGCTGGCGAAGGAGCCATGTCTGTGCAGTGTCGTGCTCCTCTTGGCAGGCCTTTGCAATCCCAATTATCCCTGGAGCTGTGGGCTTTCTGGTTCTCCGGACCCTAACCCTAACCCTAACCCTAGAAGTTGCCGACCGCGATTTCTGGGCATGGCCCCCACTGGGTTCTGGCTAGGAAAGCAGGGGAAGGAGCCATGTCTGTGCAGTGTCGTGCTCCTCTTGGCAGGCCTTTGCAATCCCAATTATCCCTGGAGCTGTGGGCTTTCTGGTTCTCCGGACCCTAACCCTAACCCTAACCCTAGAAGTTGCCGACCGCGGTTTCCGGCCACGGCCCCCCCTGGGTTCTGGCTAGGAAAGCTGGGGAAGGAGCCATGTCTGTGCAGTGTCGTGCTCCTCTTGGCAGGCCTTTGCAATCCCAATTATCCCTGGAGCTGTGGGCTTTCTGGTTCTCCGGACCCTAACCCTAACCCTAACCCTAGAAGTTGCCGACCGTGGTTTCCGGCCACGGCCCCCCCCGGGTTCTGGCTAGGAAAGCAGGGGAGGGAGCCATGTCTGTGCAGTGTCGTGCTCCTCTTGGCAGGCCTTTGCAATCCCAATTATCCCTGGAGCTGTGGGCTTTCTGGTTCTCCGGACCCTAACCCTAACCCTAACCCTAGAAGTTGCCGACCGCGGTTTTCGGCCACGGCCCCCCCTGGGTTCTGGCTAGGAAAGCAGGGGAAGGAGCCATGTCTGTGCAGTGTCGTGCTCCTCTTGGCAGGCCTTTGCAATCCCAATTATCCCTGGAGCTGTGGGCTTTCTGGTTCTCCGGACCCTAACCCTAACCCTAACCCTAGAAGTTGCCGACCGCGGTTTCCGGCCACGGCCCCCCCGGGGTTCTGGCTAGGAAAGCTGGGGAAGGAGCATGTCTGTGCAGTGTCGTGCTCCTCTTGGCAGGCCTTTGCAATCCCAATTATCCCTGGAGCTGTGGGCTTTCTGGTTCTCCGGACCCTAACCCTAACCCTAAACCTAGAAGTTGCCGACCGTGGTTTCCGGCCACGGCCCCCCCGGGGTTCTGGCTAGGAAAGCTGGCGAAGGAGCCATGTCTGTGCAGTGTCGTGCTCCTCTTGGCAGGCCTTTGCAATCCCAATTATCCCTGGAGCTGTGGGCTTTCTGGTTCTCCGGACCCTAACCCTAACCCTAACCCTAGAAGTTGCCGACCGCGGTTTTCGGCCACGGCCCCCCCTGGGTTCTGGCTAGGAAAGCAGGGGAAGGAGCCATGTCTGTGCAGTGTCGTGCTCCTCTTGGCAGGCCTTTGCAATCCCAATTATCCCTGGAGCTGTGGGCTTTCTGGTTCTCCGGACCCTAACCCTAACCCTAACCCTAGAAGTTGCCGACCGCAGTTTCCGGCCACGGCCCCCCCTGGGTTCTGGCTAGGAAAGCAGGGGAAGGAGCCGTGTCGGTGCAGTGTCGTGCTCCTCTTGGCAAGCCTTTGCAATCCCAATTATCCCTGGAGCTGTGGGCTTTCTGGTTCTCCGGACCCTAACCCTAACCCTAACCCTAGAAGTTGCCGACCGCCGTTTCCGGCCAAGGCCCCCCCTGGGTTCTGGCTAGGAAAGCTGGGGAAGGAGCCATGTCTGTGCAGTGTCGTGCTCCTCTTGGCAGGCCTTTGCAATCCCAATTATCCCTGGAGCTGTGGGCTTTCTGGTTCTCCGGACCCTAACCCTAACCCTAACCCTAGAAGTTGCCGACCGCGGTTTCCGGCCACGGCCCCCCCTGGGTTCTGGCTAGGAAAGCAGGGGAAGGAGCCATGTCTGTGCAGTGTCGTGCTCCTCTTGGCAGGCCTTTGCAATCCCAATTATCCCTGGAGCTGTGGGCTTTCTGGTTCTCCGGACCCTAACCCTAACCCTAACCCTAGAAGTTGCCGACCGCGGTTTCCGGCCACGGTCCCCCCTGGGTTCTGGCTAGGAAAGCTGGGGAAGGAGCCATGTCTGTGCAGTGTCGTGCTCCTCTTGGCAGGCCTTTGCAATCCCAATTATCCCTGGAGCTGTGGGCTTTCTGGTTCTCCGGACCCTAACCCTAACCCTAACCCTAGAAGTTGCCGACCACGGTTTCCGGTCACGGCCCCCCCTGGGTTCTGGCTAGGAAAGCTGGGGAAGGAGCCATGTCTGTGCAGTGTCGTGCTCCTCTTGGCAGGCCTTTGCAATCCCAATTATCCCTGGAGCTGTGGGCTTTCTGGTTCTCCTGACCCTAACCCTAACCCTAACCCTAGAAGTTGCCGACCGCGGTTTCTGGGCATGGCCCCCCCTGGGTTCTGGCTAGGAAAGCTGGAGAAGGAGCCATGTCGGTGCAGTGTCGTGCTCCTCTTGGCAGGCCTTTGCAATCCCAATTATCCCTGGAGCTGTGGGCTTTCTGGTTCTCCGGACCCTAACCCTAACTCTAACCCTAGAAGTTGCCGACCGTGGTTTCCGGCCACGGCCCCCCCTGGGTTCTGGCTAGGAAAGCTGGGGAAGGAGCCATGTCGGTGCAGTGTCGTGCTCCTCTTGGCAGGCCTTTGCAATCCCAATTATCCCTGGAGCTGTGGGCTTTCTGGTTCTCCAGACCCTAACCCTAACCCTAACCCTAGAAGTTGCCGACCGCGGTTTCCGGCCACGGCCCCCCCTGGGTTCTGGCTAGGAAAGCTGGGGAAGGAGCCATGTCTGTGCAGTGTCGTGCTCCTCTTGGCAGGCCTTTGCAATCCCAATTATCCCTGGAGCTGTGGGCTTTCTGGTTCTCCGGACCCTAACCCTAACCCTAACCCTAGAAGTTGCCGACCGTGGTTTCCGGCCACGGCCCCCCCTGGGTTCTGGCTAGGAAAGCTGGGGAAGGAGCCATGTCGGTGCAGTGTCGTGCTCCTCTTGGCAGGCCTTTGCAATCCCAATTATCCGTGGAGCTGTGGGCTTTCTGGTTCTCCGGACCCTAACCCTAACCCTAACCCTAGAAGTTGCCGACCGCGGTTTCTGGCCACGGCCCCCCCTGCGTTCTGGCTAGGATAGCAGGGGAAGGAGCCATGTCTGTGCAGTGTCGTGCTCCTCTTGGCAGGCCTTTGCAATCCCAATTATCCCTGGAGCTGTGGGCTTTCTGGTTCTCCGGACCCTAACCCTAACCCTAACCCTAGAAGTTGCCGACCGCGGTTTCCGGCCACGGCCCCCCCGGGGTTCTGGCTAGGAAAGCTGGGGAAGGAACCATGTCTGTGCAGTGTCGTGCTCCTCTTGGCAGGCCTTTGCAATCCCAATTATCCCTGGAGCTGTGGGCTTTCTGGTTCTCCGGACCCTAACCCTAACCCTAACCCTAGAAGTTGCCGACCGTGGTTTCCGGCCACGGCCCCCCCGGGGTTCTGGCTAGGAAAGCTGGCGAAGGAGCCATGTCTGTGCAGTGTCGTGCTCCTCTTGGCAGGCCTTTGCAATCCCAATTATCCCTGGAGCTGTGGGCTTTCTGGTTCTCCGGACCCTAACCCTAACCCTAACCCTAGAAGTTGCCGACCGCGATTTCTGGGCATGGCCCCCACTGGGTTCTGGCTAGGAAAGCAGGGGAAGGAGCCATGTCTGTGCAGTGTCGTGCTCCTCTTGGCAGGCCTTTGCAATCCCAATTATCCCTGGAGCTGTGGGCTTTCTGGTTCTCCGGACCCTAACCCTAACCCTAACCCTAGAAGTTGCCGACCGCGGTTTCCGGCCACGGCCCCCCCTGGGTTCTGGCTAGGAAAGCTGGGGAAGGAGCCATGTCTGTGCAGTGTCGTGCTCCTCTTGGCAGGCCTTTGCAATCCCAATTATCCCTGGAGCTGTGGGCTTTCTGGTTCTCCGGACCCTAACCCTAACCCTAACCCTAGAAGTTGCCGACCGTGGTTTCCGGCCACGGCCCCCCCCGGGTTCTGGCTAGGAAAGCAGGGGAGGGAGCCATGTCTGTGCAGTGTCGTGCTCCTTTTGGCAGGCCTTTGCAATCCCAATTATCCCTGGAGCTGTGGGCTTTCTGGTTCTCCGGACCCTAACCCTAACCCTAACCCTACAAGTTGCCGACCGCGGTTTCCGGCCACGGCCCCCCCTGGGTTCTGGCTAGGAAAGCAGGGGAAGGAGCCATGTCTGTGCAGTGTCGTGCTCCTCTTGGCAGGCCTTTGCAATCCCAATTATCCCTGGAGCTGTGGGCTTTCTGGTTCTCCGGACCCTAACCCTAACCCTAACCCTAGAAGTTGCCGACCGCGGTTTCTGGGCATGGCCCCCCCTGGGTTCTGGCTAGGAAAGCAGGGGAAGGAGCCATGTCTGTGCAGTGTCGTGCTCCTCTTGGCAAGCCTTTGCAATCCCAATTATCCCTGGAGCTGTGGGCTTTCTGGTTCTCCGGACCCTAACCCTAACCCTAACCCTAGAAGTTGCCGACCGCCGTTTCCGGCCAAGGCCCCCCCTGGGTTCTGGCTAGGAAAGCTGGGGAAGGAGCCATGTCTGTGCAGTGTCGTGCTCCTCTTGGCAGGCCTTTGCAATCCCAATTATCCCTGGAGCTGTGGGCTTTCTGGTTCTCCGGACCCTAACCCTAACCCTAACCCTAGAAGTTGCCGACCGCGGTTTCCGGCCACGGCCCCCCCTGGGTTCTGGCTAGGAAAGCAGGGGAAGGAGCCATGTCTGTGCAGTGTCGTGCTCCTCTTGGCAGGCCTTTGCAATCCCAATTATCCCTGGAGCTGTGGGCTTTCTGGTTCTCCAGACCCTAACCCTAACCCTAACCCTAGAAGTTGCCGACCGTGGTTTCCGGCCACGGCCCCCCCCGGGTTCTGGCTAGGAAAGCAGGGGAAGGAGCCATGTCTGTGCAGTGTCGTGCTCCTCTTGGCAGGCCTTTGCAATCCCAATTATCCCTGGAGCTGTGGGCTTTCTGGTTCTCCGGACCCTAACCCTAACCCTAACCCTAGAAGTTGCCGACCGTGGTTTCCGGCCACGGCCCCCCCCGGGTTCTGGCTAGGAAAGCAGGGGAAGGAGCCATGTCTGTGCAGTGTCGTGCTCCTCTTGGCAGGCCTTTGCAATCCCAATTATCCCTGGAGCTGTGGACTATCTGGTTCTCCGGACCCTAACCCTAACCCTAACCCTATAAGTTGCCGACCGCGGTTTTCGGCCACGGCCCCCCTGGGTTCTGGCTAGGAAAGCAGGGGAAGGAGCCATGTCTGTGCAGTGTCGTGCTCCTTTTGGCAGGCCTTTCAATCCCAATTATCCCTGGAGCTGTGGGCTTTCTGGTTCTCCGGACCCTAACCCTAACCCTAACCCTAGAAGTTGCCGACCGCGGTTTCCGGCCACGGCCCCCCCTGGGTTCTGGCTAGGAAAGCTGGGGAAGGAGCCATGTCGGTGCAGTGTCGTGCTCCTCTTGGCAGGCCTTTGCAATCCCAATTATCCCTGGAGCTGTGGGCTTTCTGGTTCTCCGGACCCTAACCCTAACCCTAACCCTAGAAGTTGCCGACCACGGTTTCCGGTCACGGCCCCCCCTGGGTTCTGGCTAGGAAAGCTGGGGAAGGAGCCATGTCTGTGCAGTGTCGTGCTCCTCTTGGCAGGCCTTTGCAATCCCAATTATCCCTGGAGCTGTGGGCTTTCTGGTTCTCCTGACCCTAACCCTAACCCTAACCCTAGAAGTTGCCGACCGCGGTTTCTGGGCATGGCCCCCCCTGGGTTCTGGCTAGGAAAGCTGGAGAAGGAGCCATGTCGGTGCAGTGTCGTGCTCCTCTTGGCAGGCCTTTGCAATCCCAATTATCCCTGGAGCTGTGGGCTTTCTGGTTCTCCGGACCCTAACCCTAACTCTAACCCTAGAAGTTGCCGACCGTGGTTTCCGGCCACGGCCCCCCCTGGGTTCTGGCTAGGAAAGCTGGGGAAGGAGCCATGTCGGTGCAGTGTCGTGCTCCTCTTGGCAGGCCTTTGCAATCCCAATTATCCCTGGAGCTGTGGGCTTTCTGGTTCTCCAGACCCTAACCCTAACCCTAACCCTAGAAGTTGCCGACCGCGGTTTCCGGCCACGGCCCCCCCTGGGTTCTGGCTAGGAAAGCAGGGGAAGGAGCCATGTCTGTGCAGTGTCGTGCTCCTCTTGGCAGGCCTTTGCAATCCCAATTATCCCTGGAGCTGTGGGCTTTCTGGTTCTCCGGACCCTAACCCTAACCCTAACCCTACAAGTTGCCGACCGCAGTTTCCGGCCACGGCCCCCCCTGGGTTCTGGCTAGGAAAGCAGGGGAAGGAGCCATGTCGGTGCAGTGTCGTGCTCCTTTTGGCGTGCCTTTCAATCCCAATTATCCGTGGAGCTGTGGGCTTTCTGGTTCTCCGGACCCTAACCCTAACCCTAACCCTAGAAGTTGCCGACCGCGGTTTCCGGCCACGGCCCCCCCGGCGTTCTGGCTAGAAAAGCAGGGGAAGGAGCCATGTCTGTGCAGTGTCGTGCTCCTCTTGGCAGGCCTTTGCAATCCCAATTATCCCTGGAGCTGTGGGCTTTCTGGCTCTCCGGACCCTAACCCTAACCCTAACCCTAGAAGTTGCCGACCGCGGTTTCTGGGCATGGCCCCCCCTGGGTTCTGGCTAGGAAAGCAGGGGAAGGAGCCATGTTGGTGCAGTGTCGTGCTCCTCTTGGCAGGCCTTTGCAATCCCAATTATCCCTGGAGCTGTGGGCTTTCTGGTTCTCCGGACCCTAACCCTAACCCTAACCCTAGAAGTTGCCGACCGCGGTTTCCGGCCACGGCCCCCCCTGGGTTCTGGCTAGGAAAGCTGGGGAAGGAACCATGTCTGTGCAGTGTCGTGCTCCTCTTGGCAGGCCTTTGCAATCCCAATTATCCCTGGAGCTGTGGGCTTTCTGGTTCTCCGGACCCTAACCCTAACCCTAACCCTAGAAGTTGCCGACCGCGGTTTCCGGCCACGGCCCCCCCTGGGTTCTGGCTAGGAAAGCTGGGGAAGGAGCTATGTCTGTGCAGTGTCGTGCTCCTCTTGGCAGGCCTTTGCAATCCCAATTATCCCTGGAGCTGTGGGCTTTCTGGTTCTCCGGACCCTAACCCTAACCCTAACCCTAGAAGTTGCCGACCGCGGTTTCCGGCCACGGCCCCCCCTGGGTTCTGGCTAGGAAAGCAGGGGAAGGAGCCATGTCTGTGCAGTGTCGTGCTCCTCTTGGCAGGCCTTTGCAACCCCAATTATCCCTGGAGCTGTGGGCTTTCTGGTTCTCCGGACCCTAACCCTAACCCTAACCCTAGAAGTTGCCGACCGCGGTTTCCGGCCACGGCACCCCCTGGGTTCTGGCTAGGAAAGCAGGGGAAGGAGCCATGTCTGTGCAGTGTCGTGCTCCTCTTGGCAGGCCTTTGCAATCCCAATTATCCCTGGAGCTGTGGGCTTTCTGGTTCTCCGGACCCTAACCCTAACCCTAACCCTAGAAGTTGCCGACCGCGGTTTCCGGCCACGGCCCCCCCTGGGTTCTGGCTAGGAAAGCTGGGGAAGGAGCCATGTCGGTGCAGTGTCATGCTCCTCTTGGCAGGCCTTTGCAATCCCAATTATCCCTGGAGCTGTGGGCTTTCTGGTTCTCCGGACCCTAACCCTAACCCTAACCCTAGAAGTTGCCGACCGCGGTTTCCGGCCACGGCCCCCCCTGGGTTCTGGCTAGGAAAGCAGGGGAAGGAGCCATGTCTGTGCAGTGTCGTGCTCCTCTTGGCAGGCCTTTGCAATCCCAATTATCCCTGGAGCTGTGGGCTTTCTGGTTCTCCGGACCCTAACCCTAACCCTAACCCTAGAAGTTGCCGACCGCGGTTTCCGGCCACGGCCCCCCCTAGGTTCTGGCTAGGAAAGCTGGGGAAGGAGCCATGTCTGTGCAGTGTCGTGCTCCTCTTGGCAGGCCTTTGCAATCCCAATTATCCCTGGAGCTGTGGGCTTTCTGGTTCTCCGGACCCTAACCCTAACCCTAACCCTAGAAGTTGCCGACCGTGGATTCCGGCCACGGCCCCCCCTGGGTTCTGGCTAGGAAAGCTGGGGAAGGAGCCATGTCTGTGCAGTGTCGTGCTCCTCTTGGCAGGCCTTTGCAATCCCAATTATCCCTGGAGCTGTGGGCTTTCTGGTTCTCCGGACCCTAACCCTAACCCTAACCCTAGAAGTTGCCGACCGCGGTTTCTGGGCATGGCCCCCCCTGGGTTCTGGCTAGGAAAGCTGGGGAAGGAGCCATGTCGGTG
Source organism: Rhynochetos jubatus (assembly GCA_027574665.1). Taxonomy (NCBI): domain Eukaryota; kingdom Metazoa; phylum Chordata; class Aves; order Eurypygiformes; family Rhynochetidae; genus Rhynochetos; species Rhynochetos jubatus. Next base: position 8,087,043 of record CM050661.1, read on the forward strand.
CAGTGTCGTGCTCCTCTTGGCAGGCCTTTGCAATCCCAATTATCCCTGGAGCTGTGGGCTTTCTGGTTCTCCGGACCCTAACCCTAACCCTAACCCTAGAAGTTGCCGACCGCGGTTTCCGGCCACGGCCCTCCCTGGGTTCTGGCTAGGAAAGCTGGGGAAGGAGCCATGTCTGTGCAGTGTCGTGCTCCTCTTGGCAGGCCTTTGCAATCCCAATTATCCCTGGAGCTGTGGGCTTTCTGGTTCTCCGGACCCTAACCCTAACTCTAACCCTAGAAGTTGCCGACCGTGGTTTCCGGCCACGGCCCCCCCTGTGTTCTGGCTAGGAAAGCTGGGGAAGGAGCCATGTCGGTGCAGTGTCGTGCTCCTCTTGGCAGGCCTTTGCAATCCCAATTATCCCTGGAGCTGTGGGCTTTCTGGTTCTCCGGACCCTAACCCTAACCCTAACCCTAGAAGTTGCCGACCGCTGTTTCCGGCCAAGGCCCCCCCTGGGTTCTGGCTAGGAAAGCAGGGGAAGGAGCCATGTCTGTGCAGTGTCGTGCTCCTCTTGGCAGGCCTTTGCAATCCCAATTATCCCTGGAGCTGTGGGCTTTCTGGTTCTCCGGACCCTAACCCTAACCCTAACCCTAGAAGTTGCCGACCGTGGATTCCGGCCACGGCCCCCCCTGGGTTCTGGCTAGGAAAGCTGGGGAAGGAGCCATGTCTGTGCAGTGTCGTGCTCCTCTTGGCAGGCCTTTGCAATCCCAATTATCCCTGGAGCTGTGGGCTTTCTGGTTCTCCGGACCCTAACCCTAACCCTAACCCTAGAAGTTGCCGACCGCGGTTTCTGGCATGGCCCCCCTGGGTTCTGGCTAGGAAAGCTGGGGAAGGAGCCATGTCGGTGCAGTGTCGTGCTCCTCTTGGCAGGCCTTTGCAATCCCAATTATCCCTGGAGCTGTGGGCTTTCTGGTTCTCCGGACCCTAACCCTAACCCTAACCCTAGAAGTTGCCGACCGCGGTTTCCGGCCACGGCCCCCCCTGGGTTCTGGCTAGGAAAGCAGGGGAAGGAGCCATGTCTGTGCAGTGTCGTGCTCCTCTTGGCAGGCCTTTGCAATCCCAATTATCCCTGGAGCTGTGGGCTTTCTGGTTCTCCGGACCCTAACCCTAACTCTAACCCTAGAAGTTGCCGACCGTGGTTTCCGGCCACGGCCCACCCTGGGTTCTGGCTAGGAAAGCAGGGGAAGGAGCCATGTCTGTGCAGTGTCGTGCTCCTCTTGGCAGGCCTTTGCAATCCCAATTATCCCTGGAGCTGTGGGCTTTCTGGTTCTCCGGACCCTAACCCTAACCCTAACCCTAGAAGTTGCCGACCGCAGTTTCCGGCCACGGCCCCCCCTGGGTTCTGGCTAGGAAAGCAGGGGAAGGAGCCATGTCTGTGCAGTGTCGTGCTCCTTTTGGCGTGCCTTTCAATCCCAATTATCCCTGGAGCTGTGGGCTTTCTGGTTCTCCGGACCCTAACCCTAACCCTAACCCTAGAAGTTGCCGCCCGCAGTTTCCGGCCACGGCCCCCCCGGCGTTCTGGCTAGGAAAGCAGGGGAAGGAGCCATGTCTGTGCAGTGTCGTGCTCCTCTTGGCAGGCCTTTGCAATCCCAATTATCCCTGGAGCTGTGGGCTTTCTGGTTCTCCGGACCCTAACCCTAACCCTAACCCTAGAAGTTGCCGACCGCGGTTTCCGGCCACGGTCCCCCCTGGGTTCTGGCTAGGAAAGCTGGGGAAGGAGCCATGTCTGTGCAGTGTCGTGCTCCTCTTGGCAGGCCTTTGCAATCCCAATTATCCATGGAGCTGTGGGCTTTCTGGTTCTCCGGACCCTAACCCTAACCCTAACCCTAGAAGTTGCCGACCGTGGTTTCCGGCCACGGCCCCCCCTGGGTTCTGGCTAGGAAAGCTGGGGAAGGAGCCATGTCTGTGCAGTGTCGTGCTCCTCTTGGCAGGCCTTTGCAATCCCAATTATCCCTGGAGCTGTGGGCTTTCTGGTTCTCCGGACCCTAACCCTAACCCTAACCCTAGAAGTTGCCGACCGCGGTTTCCGGCCACGGCCCCCCCTGGGTTCTGGCTAGGAAAGCTGGGGAAGGAGCTATGTCTGTGCAGTGTCGTGCTCCTCTTGGCAGGCCTTTGCAATCCCAATTATCCCTGGAGCTGTGGGCTTTCTGGTTCTCCGGACCCTAACCCTAACCCTAACCCTAGAAGTTGCCGACCGCGGTTTCTGGGCATGGCCCCCCCTGGGTTCTGGCTAGGAAAGCAGGGGAAGGAGCCATGTCTGTGCAGTGTCGTGCTCCTCTTGGCAGGCCTTTGCAATCCCAATTATCCCTGGAGCTGTGGGCTTTCTGGTTCTCCGGACCCTAACCCTAACTCTAACCCTAGAATTTGTTGACCGTGGTTTCCGGCCACGGCCCCCCCTGGGTTCTGGCTAGGAAAGCTGGGGAAGGAGCCATGTCGGTGCAGTGTCATGCTCCTCTTGGCAGGCCTTTGCAATCCCAATTATCCCTGGAGCTGTGGGCTTTCTGGTTCTCCGGACCCTAACCCTAACCCTAACCCTAGAAGTTGCCGACCGCGGTTTCCGGCCACGGCCCCCCCTGGGTTCTGGCTAGGAAAGCAGGGGAAGGAGCCATGTCTGTGCAGTGTCGTGCTCCTCTTGGCAGGCCTTTGCAATCCCAATTATCCCTGGAGCTGTGGGCTTTCTGGTTCTCCGGACCCTAACCCTAACCCTAACCCTAGAAGTTGCCGACCGCGGTTTCCGGCCACGGTCCCCCCTGGGTTCTGGCTAGGAAAGCTGGGGAAGGAGCCATGTCTGTGCAGTGTCGTGCTCCTCTTGGCAGGCCTTTGCAATCCCAATTATCCATGGAGCTGTGGGCTTTCTGGTTCTCCGGACCCTAACCCTAACCCTAACCCTAGAAGTTGCCGACCGTGGTTTCCGGCCACGGCCCCCCCTGGGTTCTGGCTAGGAAAGCTGGGGAAGGAGCCATGTCGGTGCAGTGTCGTGCTCCTCTTGGCAGGCCTTTGCAATCCCAATTATCCCTGGAGCTGTGGGCTTTCTGGTTCTCCGGACCCTAACCCTAACCCTAACCCTAGAAGTTGCCGACCGCGGTTTCCGGCCACGGCCCCCCCTGGGTTCTGGCTAGGAAAGCTGGGGAAGGAGCTATGTCTGTGCAGTGTCGTGCTCCTCTTGGCAGGCCTTTGCAATCCCAATTATCCCTGGAGCTGTGGGCTTTCTGGTTCTCCGGACCCTAACCCTAACCCTAACCCTAGAAGTTGCCGACCGCGGTTTCTGGGCATGGCCCCCCCTGGGTTCTGGCTAGGAAAGCTGGGGAAGGAGCCATGTCGGTGCAGTGTCGTGCTCCTCTTGGCAGGCCTTTGCAATCCCAATTATCCCTGGAGCTGTGGGCTTTCTGGTTCTCCGGACCCTAACCCTAACCCTAACCCTAGAAGTTGCCGACCGCGGTTTCCGGCCACGGCCCCCCCTGGGTTCTGGCTAGGAAAGCAGGGGAAGGAGCCATGTCTGTGCAGTGTCGTGCTCCTCTTGGCAGGCCTTTGCAATCCCAATTATCCCTGGAGCTGTGGGCTTTCTGGTTCTCCGGACCCTAACCCTAACCCTAACCCTAGAAGTTGCCGACCGTGGATTCCGGCCACGGCCCCCCCTGGGTTCTGGCTAGGAAAGCTGGGGAAGGAGCCATGTCTGTGCAGTGTCGTGCTCCTCTTGGCAGGCCTTTGCAATCCCAATTATCCCTGGAGCTGTGGGCTTTCTGGTTCTCCGGACCCTAACCCTAACCCTAACCCTAGAAGTTGCCGACCGCGGTTTCCGGCCACGGCCCCCCCTGGGTTCTGGCTAGGAAAGCTGGGGAAGGAGCCATGTCGGTGCAGTGTCGTGCTCCTCTTGGCAGGCCTTTGCAATCCCAATTATCCCTGGAGCTGTGGGCTTTCTGGTTCTCCGGACCCTAACCCTAACCCTAACCCTAGAAGTTGCCGACCGCGGTTTCTGGGCATGGCCCCCCCTGGGTTCTGGCTAGGAAAGCAGGGGAAGGAGCCATGTCTGTGCAGTGTCGTGCTCCTCTTGGCAGGCCTTTGCAATCCCAATTATCCCTGGAGCTGTGGGCTTTCTGGTTCTCCGGACCCTAACCCTAACTCTAACCCTAGAAGTTGTTGACCGTGGTTTCCGGCCACGGCCCCCCCTGGGTTCTGGCTAGGAAAGCTGGGGAAGGAGCCATGTCGGTGCAGTGTCATGCTCCTCTTGGCAGGCCTTTGCAATCCCAATTATCCCTGGAGCTGTGGGCTTTCTGGTTCTCCGGACCCTAACCCTAACCCTAACCCTAGAAGTTGCCGACCGCGGTTTCCGGCCACGGCCCCCCCTGGGTTCTGGCTAGGAAAGCAGGGGAAGGAGCCATGTCTGTGCAGTGTCGTGCTCCTCTTGGCAGGCCTTTGCAATCCCAATTATCCCTGGAGCTGTGGGCTTTCTGGTTCTCCGGACCCTAACCCTAACCCTAACCCTAGAAGTTGCCGACCGCGGTTTCCGGCCACGGTCCCCCCTGGGTTCTGGCTAGGAAAGCTGGGGAAGGAGCCATGTCTGTGCAGTGTCGTGCTCCTCTTGGCAGGCCTTTGCAATCCCAATTATCCATGGAGCTGTGGGCTTTCTGGTTCTCCGGACCCTAACCCTAACCCTAACCCTAGAAGTTGCCGACCGTGGTTTCCGGCCACGGCCCCCCCTGGGTTCTGGCTAGGAAAGCTGGGGAAGGAGCCATGTCGGTGCAGTGTCGTGCTCCTCTTGGCAGGCCTTTGCAATCCCAATTATCCCTGGAGCTGTGGGCTTTCTGGTTCTCCGGACCCTAACCCTAACCCTAACCCTAGAAGTTGCCGACCGCGGTTTCCGGCCACGGCCCCCCCTGGGTTCTGGCTAGGAAAGCTGGGGAAGGAGCTATGTCTGTGCAGTGTCGTGCTCCTCTTGGCAGGCCTTTGCAATCCCAATTATCCCTGGAGCTGTGGGCTTTCTGGTTCTCCGGACCCTAACCCTAACCCTAACCCTAGAAGTTGCCGACCGCGGTTTCTGGGCATGGCCCCCCCTGGGTTCTGGCTAGGAAAGCTGGGGAAGGAGCCATGTCGGTGCAGTGTCGTGCTCCTCTTGGCAGGCCTTTGCAATCCCAATTATCCCTGGAGCTGTGGGCTTTCTGGTTCTCCGGACCCTAACCCTAACCCTAACCCTAGAAGTTGCCGACCGCGGTTTCCGGCCACGGCCCCCCCTGGGTTCTGGCTAGGAAAGCAGGGGAAGGAGCCATGTCTGTGCAGTGTCGTGCTCCTCTTGGCAGGCCTTTGCAATCCCAATTATCCCTGGAGCTGTGGGCTTTCTGGTTCTCCGGACCCTAACCCTAACCCTAACCCTAGAAGTTGCCGAGCGCGGTTTCCGGCCACGGCCCCCCCGGGGTTCTGGCTAGGAAAGCTGGGGAAGGAGCCATGTCTGTGCAGTGTCGTGCTCCTCTTGGCAGGCCTTTGCAATCCCAATTATCCCTGGAGCTGTGGGCTTTCTGGTTCTCCGGACCCTAACCCTAACCCTAACCCTAGAAGTTGCCGACCGCGGTTTCCGGCCACGGCCCCCCCTGGGTTCTGGCTAGGAAAGCTGGGGAAGGAGCCATGTCGGTGCAGTGTCGTGCTCCTCTTGGCAGGCCTTTGCAATCCCAATTATCCCTGGAGCTGTGGGCTTTCTGGTTCTCCGGACCCTAACCCTAACCCTAACCCTAGAAGTTGCCGACCGCGGTTTCCGGCCAAGGCCCCCCCGGGGTTCTGGCTAGGAAAGCAGGGGAAGGAGCCATATCTGTGCAGTGTCGTGCTCCTCTTGGCAGGCCTTTGCAATCCCAATTATCCCTGGAGCTGTGGGCTTTCTGGTTCTCCGGACCCTAACCCTAACCCTAACCCTAGAAGTTGCCGACCGCCCTTTCTGGCCACGGCCCCCTCTGGGTTCTGGCTAGGAAAGCAGGGGAAGGAGCCATGTCTGTGCAGTGTCGTGCTCCTCTTGGCAGGCCTTTGCAATCCCAATTATCCCTGGAGCTGTGGGCTTTCTGGTTCTCCGGACCCTAACCCTAACCCTAACCCTAGAAGTTGCCGACCGTGGATTCCGGCCACGGCCCCCCCTGGGTTCTGGCTAGGAGAGCTGGGGAAGGAGCCATGTCGGTGCAGTGTCGTGCTCCTCTTGGCAGGCCTTTGCAATCCCAATTATCCCTGGAGCTGTGGGCTTCCTCGTTCTCCAGACCCTAACCCTAACCCTAACCCTAACCCTAACCCTAACCCTAGAAGTTGCCGACCGCGGTTTCCGGCCACGGCCCCCCCGGGTTCTGGCTAGGAAAGCTGGGGAGGGAGCCATGTTGGTGCAGTGTCGTGCTCCTCTTGGCAGGCCTTTGCAACCCCAATTATCCCTGGAGCTGTGGGCTTTCTGGTTCTCCGGACCCTAACCCTAACCCTAACCCTAGAAGTTGCCGACCGTGGTTTCCGGCCACGGCCCCCCCCGGGTTCTGGCTAGGAAAGCAGGGGAAGGAGCCATGTCTGTGCAGTGTCGTGCTCCTCTTGGCAGGCCTTTGCAATCCCAATTATCCCTGGAGCTGTGGGCTTTCTGGTTCTCCGGACCCTAACCCTAACCCTAACCCTAGAAGTTGCTGACCGCGGTTTCCGGCCATGGCCCCCCCTGGGTTCTGGCTAGGAAAGCTGGGGAAGGAGCCATGTCTGTGCAGTGTCGTGCTCCTCTTGGCAGGCCTTTGCAATCCCAATTATCCCTGGAGCTGTGGGCTTTCTGGTTCTCCGGACCCTAACCCTAACCCTAACCCTAGAAGTTGCCGACCGCGGTTTTCGGCCACGGCCCCCCCGGGTTCTGGCTAGGAAAGCAGGGGAAGGAGCCATGTCTGTGCAGTGTCGTGCTCCTCTTGGCAGGCCTTTGCAATCCCAATCATCCCTGGAGCTGTGGGCTATCTGGTTCTCCGGACCCTAACCCTAACCCTAACCCTAACCCTAGAAGTTGCCGACCGCGGTTTCCGGCCACGGCCCCCCCTGGGTTCTGGCTAGGAAAGCTGGGGAAGGAGCCATGTCTGTGCAGTGTCGTGCTCCTCTTGGCAGGCCTTTGCAATCCCAATTATCCGTGGAGCTGTGGGCTTTCTGGTTCTCCAGACCCTAACCCTAACCCTAACCCTAGAAGTTGCCGACCGCGGTTTTCGGCCACGGCCCCCCCTGGGTTCTGGCTAGGAAAGCTGGGGAAGGAGCCATGTCTGTGCAGTGTCGTGCTCCTCTTGGCAGGCCTTTGCAATCCCAATTATCCCTGGAGCTGTGGGCTTTCTGGTTCTCCGGACCCTAACCCTAACCCTAACCCTAGAAGTTGCCGACCGTGGATTCCGGCCACGGCCCCCCCTGGGTTCTGGCTCGGAAAGCAGGGGAAGGAGCCATGTCTGTGCAGTGTCGTGCTCCTCTTGGCAGGCCTTTGCAATCCCAATCATCCCTGGAGCTGTGGGCTATCTGGTTCTCCGGACCCTAACCCTAACCCTAACCCTAACCCTAGAAGTTGCCGACCGCGGTTTCCGGCCACGGCCCCCCCTGGGTTCTGGCTAGGAAAGCAGGGGAAGGAGCCATGTCGGTGCAGTGTCGTGCTCCTCTTGGCAGGCCTTTGCAATCCCAATTATCCCTGGAGCTGTGGGCTTTCTGGTTCTCCGGACCCTAACCCTAACCCTAACCCTAGAAGTTGCCGACCGCGGTTTCCGGCCACGGCCCCCCCTGCGTTCTGGCTAGGAAGGCAGGGGAAGGAGCCATGTCGGTGCAGTGTCGTGCTCCTCTTGGCAGGCCTTTGCAATCCCAATTATCCCTGGAGCTGTGGGCTTTCTGGTTCTCCGGACCCTAACCCTAACCCTAACCCTAGAAGTTGCCGACCGCGGTTTCTGGGCATGGCCCCCCCTGGGTTCTGGCTAGGAAAGCAGGGGAAGGAGCCATGTCTGTGCAGTGTCGTGCTCCTCTTGGCAGGCCTTTGCAATCCCAATTATCCCTGGAGCTGTGGGCTTTCTGGTTCTCCGGACCCTAACCCTAACTCTAACCCTAGAAGTTGTTGACCGTGGTTTCCGGCCACGGCCCCCCCTGGGTTCTGGCTAGGAAAGCTGGGGAAGGAGCCATGTCTGTGCAGTGTCGTGCTCCTCTTGGCAGGCCTTTGCAATCCCAATTATCCCTGGAGCTGTGGGCTTTCTGGTTCTCCGGACCCTAACCCTAACCCTAACCCTAGAAGTTGCCGACCGCGGTTTCCGGCCACGGTCCCCCCTGGGTTCTGGCTAGGAAAGCTGGGGAAGGAGCCATGTCTGTGCAGTGTCGTGCTCCTCTTGGCAGGCCTTTGCAATCCCAATTATCCCTGGAGCTGTGGGCTTTCTGGTTCTCCGGACCCTAACCCTAACCCTAACCCTAGAAGTTGCCGACCGTGGTTTCCGGCCACGGCCCCCCCTGGGTTCTGGCTAGGAAAGCTGGGGAAGGAGCCATGTCTGTGCAGTGTCGTGCTCCTCTTGGCAGGCCTTTGCAATCCCAATTATCCCTGGAGCTGTGGGCTTTCTGGTTCTCCGGACCCTAACCCTAACCCTAACCCTAGAAGTTGCCGACCGCGGTTTCCGGCCACGGCCCCCCCTGGGTTCTGGCTAGGAAAGCTGGGGAAGGAGCTATGTCTGTGCAGTGTCGTGCTCCTCTTGGCAGGCCTTTGCAATCCCAATTATCCCTGGAGCTGTGGGCTTTCTGGTTCTCCGGACCCTAACCCTAACCCTAACCCTAGAAGTTGCCGACCGCGGTTTCTGGGCATGGCCCCCCCTGGGTTCTGGCTAGGAAAGCAGGGGAAGGAGCCATGTCTGTGCAGTGTCGTGCTCCTCTTGGCAGGCCTTTGCAATCCCAATTATCCCTGGAGCTGTGGGCTTTCTGGTTCTCCGGACCCTAACCCTAACCCTAACCCTAGAAGTTGCCGACCGCGGTTTCCGGCCACGGTCCCCCCTGGGTTCTGGCTAGGAAAGCTGGGGAAGGAGCCATGTCTGTGCAGTGTCGTGCTCCTCTTGGCAGGCCTTTGCAATCCCAATTATCCCTGGAGCTGTGGGCTTTCTGGTTCTCCGGACCCTAACCCTAACCCTAACCCTAGAAGTTGCCGACCGCGGTTTCTGGGCATGGCCCCCCCTGGGTTCTGGCTAGGAAAGCTGGGGAAGGAGCCATGTCGGTGCAGTGTCGTGCTCCTCTTGGCAGGCCTTTGCAATCCCAATTATCCCTGGAGCTGTGGGCTTTCTGGTTCTCCGGACCCTAACCCTAACCCTAACCCTAGAAGTTGCCGACCGCGGTTTCCGGCCACGGCCCCCCCTGGGTTCTGGCTAGGAAAGCAGGGGAAGGAGCCATGTCTGTGCAGTGTCGTGCTCCTCTTGGCAGGCCTTTGCAATCCCAATTATCCCTGGAGCTGTGGGCTTTCTGGTTCTCCGGACCCTAACCCTAACTCTAACCCTAGAAGTTGTTGACCGTGGTTTCCGGCCACGGCCCCCCCTGGGTTCTGGCTAGGAAAGCTGGGGAAGGAGCCATGTCGGTGCAGTGTCATGCTCCTCTTGGCAGGCCTTTGCAATCCCAATTATCCCTGGAGCTGTGGGCTTTCTGGTTCTCCGGACCCTAACCCTAACCCTAACCCTAGAAGTTGCCGACCGCGGTTTCCGGCCACGGCCCCCCCTGGGTTCTGGCTAGGAAAGCAGGGGAAGGAGCCATGTCTGTGCAGTGTCGTGCTCCTCTTGGCAGGCCTTTGCAATCCCAATTATCCCTGGAGCTGTGGGCTTTCTGGTTCTCCGGACCCTAACCCTAACCCTAACCCTAGAAGTTGCCGACCGCGGTTTCCGGCCACGGTCCCCCCTGGGTTCTGGCTAGGAAAGCTGGGGAAGGAGCCATGTCTGTGCAGTGTCGTGCTCCTCTTGGCAGGCCTTTGCAATCCCAATTATCCATGGAGCTGTGGGCTTTCTGGTTCTCCGGACCCTAACCCTAACCCTAACCCTAGAAGTTGCCGACCGCGGTTTCTGGCCAAGGCCCCCCCTGGGTTCTGGCTCGGAAAGCAGGGGAAGGAGCCATGTCTGTGCAGTGTCGTGCTCCTCTTGGCAGGCCTTTGCAATCCCAATTATCCCTGGAGCTGTGGGCTTTCTGGTTCTCCGGACCCTAACCCTAACCCTAACCCTAGAAGTTGCCGACCGTGGATTCCGGCCACGGCCCCCCCTGGGTTCTGGCTAGGAAAGCTGGGGAAGGAGCCATGTCTGTGCAGTGTCGTGCTCCTCTTGGCAGGCCTTTGCAATCCCAATTATCCCTGGAGCTGTGGGCTTTCTGGTTCTCCGGACCCTAACCCTAACCCTAACCCTAGAAGTTGCCGACCGCGGTTTCTGGGCATGGCCCCCCCTGGGTTCTGGCTAGGAAAGCTGGGGAAGGAGCCATGTCGGTGCAGTGTCGTGCTCCTCTTGGCAGGCCTTTGCAATCCCAATTATCCCTGGAGCTGTGGGCTTTCTGGTTCTCCGGACCCTAACCCTAACCCTAACCCTAGAAGTTGCCGACCGCGGTTTCCGGCCACGGCCCCCCCTGGGTTCTGGCTAGGAAAGCAGGGGAAGGAGCCATGTCTGTGCAGTGTCGTGCTCCTCTTGGCAGGCCTTTGCAATCCCAATTATCCCTGGAGCTGTGGGCTTTCTGGTTCTCCGGACCCTAACCCTAACCCTAACCCTAGAAGTTGCCGACCGTGGATTCCGGCCACGGCCCCCCCTGGGTTCTGGCTAGGAAAGCTGGGGAAGGAGCCATGTCTGTGCAGTGTCGTGCTCCTCTTGGCAGGCCTTTGCAATCCCAATTATCCCTGGAGCTGTGGGCTTTCTGGTTCTCCGGACCCTAACCCTAACCCTAACCCTAGAAGTTGCCGACCGCGGTTTCCGGCCACGGCCCCCCCTGGGTTCTGGCTAGGAAAGCTGGGGAAGGAGCCATGTCGGTGCAGTGTCGTGCTCCTCTTGGCAGGCCTTTGCAATCCCAATTATCCCTGGAGCTGTGGGCTTTCTGGTTCTCCGGACCCTAACCCTAACCCTAACCCTAGAAGTTGCCGACCGCGGTTTCCGGCCAAGGCCCCCCCGGGGTTCTGGCTAGGAAAGCAGGGGAAGGAGCCATATCTGTGCAGTGTCGTGCTCCTCTTGGCAGGCCTTTGCAATCCCAATTATCCCTGGAGCTGTGGGCTTTCTGGTTCTCCGGACCCTAACCCTAACCCTAACCCTAGAAGTTGCCGACCGCCCTTTCTGGCCACGGCCCCCTCTGGGTTCTTGCAAGGAAAGCAGGGGAAGGAGCCATGTCTGTGCAGTGTCGTGCTCCTCTTGGCAGGCCTTTGCAATCCCAATTATCCCTGGAGCTGTGGGCTTTCTGGTTCTCCGGACCCTAACCCTAACCCTAACCCTAGAAGTTGCCGACCGTGGATTCCGGCCACGGCCCCCCCTGGGTTCTGGCTAGGAGAGCTGGGGAAGGAGCCATGTCGGTGCAGTGTCGTGCTCCTCTTGGCAGGCCTTTGCAATCCCAATTATCCCTGGAGCTGTGGGCTTCCTCGTTCTCCAGACCCTAACCCTAACCCTAACCCTAACCCTAACCCTAACCCTAGAAGTTGCCGACCGCGGTTTCCGGCCACGGCCCCCCCGGGTTCTGGCTAGGAAAGCTGGGGAGGGAGCCATGTTGGTGCAGTGTCGTGCTCCTCTTGGCAGGCCTTTGCAACCCCAATTATCCCTGGAGCTGTGGGCTTTCTGGTTCTCCGGACCCTAACCCTAACCCTAACCCTAGAAGTTGCCGACCGTGGTTTCCGGCCACGGCCCCCCCCGGGTTCTGGCTAGGAAAGCAGGGGAAGGAGCCATGTCTGTGCAGTGTCGTGCTCCTCTTGGCAGGCCTTTGCAATCCCAATTATCCCTGGAGCTGTGGGCTTTCTGGTTCTCCGGACCCTAACCCTAACCCTAACCCTAGAAGTTGCTGACCGCGGTTTCCGGCCATGGCCCCCCCTGGGTTCTGGCTAGGAAAGCTGGGGAAGGAGCCATGTCTGTGCAGTGTCGTGCTCCTCTTGGCAGGCCTTTGCAATCCCAATTATCCCTGGAGCTGTGGGCTTTCTGGTTCTCCGGACCCTAACCCTAACCCTAACCCTAGAAGTTGCCGACCGCGGTTTTCGGCCACGGCCCCCCCGGGTTCTGGCTAGGAAAGCAGGGGAAGGAGCCATGTCTGTGCAGTGTCGTGCTCCTCTTGGCAGGCCTTTGCAATCCCAATCATCCCTGGAGCTGTGGGCTATCTGGTTCTCCGGACCCTAACCCTAACCCTAACCCTAACCCTAGAAGTTGCCGACCGCGGTTTCCGGCCACGGCCCCCCCTGGGTTCTGGCTAGGAAAGCTGGGGAAGGAGCCATGTCTGTGCAGTGTCGTGCTCCTCTTGGCAGGCCTTTGCAATCCCAATTATCCGTGGAGCTGTGGGCTTTCTGGTTCTCCAGACCCTAACCCTAACCCTAACCCTAGAAGTTGCCGACCGCGGTTTTCGGCCACGGCCCCCCCTGGGTTCTGGCTAGGAAAGCTGGGGAAGGAGCCATGTCTGTGCAGTGTCGTGCTCCTCTTGGCAGGCCTTTGCAATCCCAATTATCCCTGGAGCTGTGGGCTTTCTGGTTCTCCGGACCCTAACCCTAACCCTAACCCTAGAAGTTGCCGACCGTGGATTCCGGCCACGGCCCCCCCTGGGTTCTGGCTCGGAAAGCAGGGGAAGGAGCCATGTCTGTGCAGTGTCGTGCTCCTCTTGGCAGGCCTTTGCAATCCCAATCATCCCTGGAGCTGTGGGCTATCTGGTTCTCCGGACCCTAACCCTAACCCTAACCCTAACCCTAGAAGTTGCCGACCGCGGTTTCCGGCCACGGCCCCCCCTGGGTTCTGGCTAGGAAAGCAGGGGAAGGAGCCATGTCGGTGCAGTGTCGTGCTCCTCTTGGCAGGCCTTTGCAATCCCAATTATCCCTGGAGCTGTGGGCTTTCTGGTTCTCCGGACCCTAACCCTAACCCTAACCCTAGAAGTTGCCGACCGCGGTTTCCGGCCACGGCCCCCCCTGCGTTCTGGCTAGGAAGGCAGGGGAAGGAGCCATGTCGGTGCAGTGTCGTGCTCCTCTTGGCAGGCCTTTGCAATCCCAATTATCCCTGGAGCTGTGGGCTTTCTGGTTCTCCGGACCCTAACCCTAACCCTAACCCTAGAAGTTGCCGACCGCGGTTTCTGGGCATGGCCCCCCCTGGGTTCTGGCTAGGAAAGCAGGGGAAGGAGCCATGTCTGTGCAGTGTCGTGCTCCTCTTGGCAGGCCTTTGCAATCCCAATTATCCCTGGAGCTGTGGGCTTTCTGGTTCTCCGGACCCTAACCCTAACTCTAACCCTAGAAGTTGTTGACCGTGGTTTCCGGCCACGGCCCCCCCTGGGTTCTGGCTAGGAAAGCTGGGGAAGGAGCCATGTCTGTGCAGTGTCGTGCTCCTCTTGGCAGGCCTTTGCAATCCCAATTATCCCTGGAGCTGTGGGCTTTCTGGTTCTCCGGACCCTAACCCTAACCCTAACCCTAGAAGTTGCCGACCGCGGTTTCCGGCCACGGTCCCCCCTGGGTTCTGGCTAGGAAAGCTGGGGAAGGAGCCATGTCTGTGCAGTGTCGTGCTCCTCTTGGCAGGCCTTTGCAATCCCAATTATCCCTGGAGCTGTGGGCTTTCTGGTTCTCCGGACCCTAACCCTAACCCTAACCCTAGAAGTTGCCGACCGTGGTTTCCGGCCACGGCCCCCCCTGGGTTCTGGCTAGGAAAGCTGGGGAAGGAGCCATGTCTGTGCAGTGTCGTGCTCCTCTTGGCAGGCCTTTGCAATCCCAATTATCCCTGGAGCTGTGGGCTTTCTGGTTCTCCGGACCCTAACCCTAACCCTAACCCTAGAAGTTGCCGACCGCGGTTTCCGGCCACGGCCCCCCCTGGGTTCTGGCTAGGAAAGCTGGGGAAGGAGCTATGTCTGTGCAGTGTCGTGCTCCTCTTGGCAGGCCTTTGCAATCCCAATTATCCCTGGAGCTGTGGGCTTTCTGGTTCTCCGGACCCTAACCCTAACCCTAACCCTAGAAGTTGCCGACCGCGGTTTCTGGGCATGGCCCCCCCTGGGTTCTGGCTAGGAAAGCAGGGGAAGGAGCCATGTCTGTGCAGTGTCGTGCTCCTCTTGGCAGGCCTTTGCAATCCCAATTATCCCTGGAGCTGTGGGCTTTCTGGTTCTCCGGACCCTAACCCTAACCCTAACCCTAGAAGTTGCCGACCGCGGTTTCCGGCCACGGTCCCCCCTGGGTTCTGGCTAGGAAAGCTGGGGAAGGAGCCATGTCTGTGCAGTGTCGTGCTCCTCTTGGCAGGCCTTTGCAATCCCAATTATCCCTGGAGCTGTGGGCTTTCTGGTTCTCCGGACCCTAACCCTAACCCTAACCCTAGAAGTTGCCGACCGCGGTTTCTGGGCATGGCCCCCCCTGGGTTCTGGCTAGGAAAGCTGGGGAAGGAGCCATGTCGGTGCAGTGTCGTGCTCCTCTTGGCAGGCCTTTGCAATCCCAATTATCCCTGGAGCTGTGGGCTTTCTGGTTCTCCGGACCCTAACCCTAACCCTAACCCTAGAAGTTGCCGACCGCGGTTTCCGGCCACGGCCCCCCCTGGGTTCTGGCTAGGAAAGCAGGGGAAGGAGCCATGTCTGTGCAGTGTCGTGCTCCTCTTGGCAGGCCTTTGCAATCCCAATTATCCCTGGAGCTGTGGGCTTTCTGGTTCTCCGGACCCTAACCCTAACTCTAACCCTAGAAGTTGTTGACCGTGGTTTCCGGCCACGGCCCCCCCTGGGTTCTGGCTAGGAAAGCTGGGGAAGGAGCCATGTCGGTGCAGTGTCATGCTCCTCTTGGCAGGCCTTTGCAATCCCAATTATCCCTGGAGCTGTGGGCTTTCTGGTTCTCCGGACCCTAACCCTAACCCTAACCCTAGAAGTTGCCGACCGCGGTTTCCGGCCACGGCCCCCCCTGGGTTCTGGCTAGGAAAGCAGGGGAAGGAGCCATGTCTGTGCAGTGTCGTGCTCCTCTTGGCAGGCCTTTGCAATCCCAATTATCCCTGGAGCTGTGGGCTTTCTGGTTCTCCGGACCCTAACCCTAACCCTAACCCTAGAAGTTGCCGACCGCGGTTTCCGGCCACGGTCCCCCCTGGGTTCTGGCTAGGAAAGCTGGGGAAGGAGCCATGTCTGTGCAGTGTCGTGCTCCTCTTGGCAGGCCTTTGCAATCCCAATTATCCATGGAGCTGTGGGCTTTCTGGTTCTCCGGACCCTAACCCTAACCCTAACCCTAGAAGTTGCCGACCGCGGTTTCTGGCCAAGGCCCCCCCTGGGTTCTGGCTCGGAAAGCAGGGGAAGGAGCCATGTCTGTGCAGTGTCGTGCTCCTCTTGGCAGGCCTTTGCAATCCCAATTATCCCTGGAGCTGTGGGCTTTCTGGTTCTCCGGACCCTAACCCTAACCCTAACCCTAGAAGTTGCCGACCGTGGATTCCGGCCACGGCCCCCCCTGGGTTCTGGCTAGGAAAGCTGGGGAAGGAGCCATGTCTGTGCAGTGTCGTGCTCCTCTTGGCAGGCCTTTGCAATCCCAATTATCCCTGGAGCTGTGGGCTTTCTGGTTCTCCGGACCCTAACCCTAACCCTAACCCTAGAAGTTGCCGACCGCGGTTTCTGGGCATGGCCCCCCCTGGGTTCTGGCTAGGAAAGCTGGGGAAGGAGCCATGTCGGTGCAGTGTCGTGCTCCTCTTGGCAGGCCTTTGCAATCCCAATTATCCCTGGAGCTGTGGGCTTTCTGGTTCTCCGGACCCTAACCCTAACCCTAACCCTAGAAGTTGCCGACCGCGGTTTCCGGCCACGGCCCCCCCTGGGTTCTGGCTAGGAAAGCAGGGGAAGGAGCCATGTCTGTGCAGTGTCGTGCTCCTCTTGGCAGGCCTTTGCAATCCCAATTATCCCTGGAGCTGTGGGCTTTCTGGTTCTCCGGACCCTAACCCTAACCCTAACCCTAGAAGTTGCCGACCGTGGATTCCGGCCACGGCCCCCCCTGGGTTCTGGCTAGGAAAGCTGGGGAAGGAGCCATGTCTGTGCAGTGTCGTGCTCCTCTTGGCAGGCCTTTGCAATCCCAATTATCCCTGGAGCTGTGGGCTTTCTGGTTCTCCGGACCCTAACCCTAACCCTAACCCTAGAAGTTGCCGACCGCGGTTTCCGGCCACGGCCCCCCCTGGGTTCTGGCTAGGAAAGCTGGGGAAGGAGCCATGTCGGTGCAGTGTCGTGCTCCTCTTGGCAGGCCTTTGCAATCCCAATTATCCCTGGAGCTGTGGGCTTTCTGGTTCTCCGGACCCTAACCCTAACCCTAACCCTAGAAGTTGCCGACCGCGGTTTCCGGCCAAGGCCCCCCCGGGGTTCTGGCTAGGAAAGCAGGGGAAGGAGCCATATCTGTGCAGTGTCGTGCTCCTCTTGGCAGGCCTTTGCAATCCCAATTATCCCTGGAGCTGTGGGCTTTCTGGTTCTCCGGACCCTAACCCTAACCCTAACCCTAGAAGTTGCCGACCGCCCTTTCTGGCCACGGCCCCCTCTGGGTTCTTGCAAGGAAAGCAGGGGAAGGAGCCATGTCTGTGCAGTGTCGTGCTCCTCTTGGCAGGCCTTTGCAATCCCAATTATCCCTGGAGCTGTGGGCTTTCTGGTTCTCCGGACCCTAACCCTAACCCTAACCCTAGAAGTTGCCGACCGTGGATTCCGGCCACGGCCCCCCCTGGGTTCTGGCTAGGAGAGCTGGGGAAGGAGCCATGTCGGTGCAGTGTCGTGCTCCTCTTGGCAGGCCTTTGCAATCCCAATTATCCCTGGAGCTGTGGGCTTCCTCGTTCTCCAGACCCTAACCCTAACCCTAACCCTAACCCTAACCCTAACCCTAGAAGTTGCCGACCGCGGTTTCCGGCCACGGCCCCCCCGGGTTCTGGCTAGGAAAGCTGGGGAGGGAGCCATGTTGGTGCAGTGTCGTGCTCCTCTTGGCAGGCCTTTGCAACCCCAATTATCCCTGGAGCTGTGGGCTTTCTGGTTCTCCGGACCCTAACCCTAACCCTAACCCTAGAAGTTGCCGACCGTGGTTTCCGGCCACGGCCCCCCCCGGGTTCTGGCTAGGAAAGCAGGGGAAGGAGCCATGTCTGTGCAGTGTCGTGCTCCTCTTGGCAGGCCTTTGCAATCCCAATTATCCCTGGAGCTGTGGGCTTTCTGGTTCTCCGGACCCTAACCCTAACCCTAACCCTAGAAGTTGCTGACCGCGGTTTCCGGCCATGGCCCCCCCTGGGTTCTGGCTAGGAAAGCTGGGGAAGGAGCCATGTCTGTGCAGTGTCGTGCTCCTCTTGGCAGGCCTTTGCAATCCCAATTATCCCTGGAGCTGTGGGCTTTCTGGTTCTCCGGACCCTAACCCTAACCCTAACCCTAGAAGTTGCCGACCGCGGTTTTCGGCCACGGCCCCCCCGGGTTCTGGCTAGGAAAGCAGGGGAAGGAGCCATGTCTGTGCAGTGTCGTGCTCCTCTTGGCAGGCCTTTGCAATCCCAATCATCCCTGGAGCTGTGGGCTATCTGGTTCTCCGGACCCTAACCCTAACCCTAACCCTAACCCTAGAAGTTGCTGACCGCGGTTTCCGGCCACGGCCCCCCCTGGGTTCTGGCTAGGAAAGCTGGGGAAGGAGCCATGTCTGTGCAGTGTCGTGCTCCTCTTGGCAGGCCTTTGCAATCCCAATTATCCGTGGAGCTGTGGGCTTTCTGGTTCTCCAGACCCTAACCCTAACCCTAACCCTAGAAGTTGCCGACCGCGGTTTTCGGCCACGGCCCCCCCTGGGTTCTGGCTAGGAAAGCTGGGGAAGGAGCCATGTCTGTGCAGTGTCGTGCTCCTCTTGGCAGGCCTTTGCAATCCCAATTATCCCTGGAGCTGTGGGCTTTCTGGTTCTCCGGACCCTAACCCTAACCCTAACCCTAGAAGTTGCCGACCGTGGATTCCGGCCACGGCCCCCCCTGGGTTCTGGCTCGGAAAGCAGGGGAAGGAGCCATGTCTGTGCAGTGTCGTGCTCCTCTTGGCAGGCCTTTGCAATCCCAATCATCCCTGGAGCTGTGGGCTATCTGGTTCTCCGGACCCTAACCCTAACCCTAACCCTAACCCTAGAAGTTGCCGACCGCGGTTTCCGGCCACGGCCCCCCCTGGGTTCTGGCTAGGAAAGCAGGGGAAGGAGCCATGTCGGTGCAGTGTCGTGCTCCTCTTGGCAGGCCTTTGCAATCCCAATTATCCCTGGAGCTGTGGGCTTTCTGGTTCTCCGGACCCTAACCCTAACCCTAACCCTAGAAGTTGCCGACCGCGGTTTCCGGCCACGGCCCCCCCTGCGTTCTGGCTAGGAAGGCAGGGGAAGGAGCCATGTCGGTGCAGTGTCGTGCTCCTCTTGGCAGGCCTTTGCAATCCCAATTATCCCTGGAGCTGTGGGCTTTCTGGTTCTCCGGACCCTAACCCTAACCCTAACCCTAGAAGTTGCCGACCGCGGTTTCTGGGCATGGCCCCCCCTGGGTTCTGGCTAGGAAAGCAGGGGAAGGAGCCATGTCTGTGCAGTGTCGTGCTCCTCTTGGCAGGCCTTTGCAATCCCAATTATCCCTGGAGCTGTGGGCTTTCTGGTTCTCCGGACCCTAACCCTAACTCTAACCCTAGAAGTTGTTGACCGTGGTTTCCGGCCACGGCCCCCCCTGGGTTCTGGCTAGGAAAGCTGGGGAAGGAGCCATGTCTGTGCAGTGTTGTGCTCCTCTTGGCAGGCCTTAGCAATCCCAATTATCCCTGGAGCTGTGGGCTTTCTGGTTCTCTGGACCCTAACCCTAACCCTAACCCTAGAAGTTGCCGACCGCGGTTTCCGGCCACGGCCCCCCCTGGGTTCTGGCTAGGAAAGCAGGGGAAGGAGCCATGTCTGTGCAGTGTCGTGCTCCTCTTGGCAGGCCTTTGCAATCCCAATTATCCCTGGAGCTGTGGGCTTTCTGGTTCTCCGGACCCTAACCCTAACCCTAACCCTAGAAGTTGCCGACCGCGGTTTCCGGCCACGGTCCCCCCTGGGTTCTGGCTAGGAAAGCTGGGGAAGGAGCCATGTCTGTGCAGTGTCGTGCTCCTCTTGGCAGGCCTTTGCAATCCCAATTATCCCTGGAGCTGTGGGCTTTCTGGTTCTCCGGACCCTAACCCTAACCCTAACCCTAGAAGTTGCCGACCGTGGTTTCCGGCCACGGCCCCCCCTGGGTTCTGGCTAGGAAAGCTGGGGAAGGAGCCATGTCTGTGCAGTGTCGTGCTCCTCTTGGCAGGCCTTTGCAATCCCAATTATCCCTGGAGCTGTGGGCTTTCTGGTTCTCCGGACCCTAACCCTAACCCTAACCCTAGAAGTTGCCGACCGCGGTTTCCGGCCACGGCCCCCCCTGGGTTCTGGCTAGGAAAGCTGGGGAAGGAGCTATGTCTGTGCAGTGTCGTGCTCCTCTTGGCAGGCCTTTGCAATCCCAATTATCCCTGGAGCTGTGGGCTTTCTGGTTCTCCGGACCCTAACCCTAACCCTAACCCTAGAAGTTGCCGACCGCGGTTTCTGGGCATGGCCCCCCCTGGGTTCTGGCTAGGAAAGCAGGGGAAGGAGCCATGTCTGTGCAGTGTCGTGCTCCTCTTGGCAGGCCTTTGCAATCCCAATTATCCCTGGAGCTGTGGGCTTTCTGGTTCTCCGGACCCTAACCCTAACCCTAACCCTAGAAGTTGCCGACCGCGGTTTCCGGCCACGGTCCCCCCTGGGTTCTGGCTAGGAAAGCTGGGGAAGGAGCCATGTCTGTGCAGTGTCGTGCTCCTCTTGGCAGGCCTTTGCAATCCCAATTATCCCTGGAGCTGTGGGCTTTCTGGTTCTCCGGACCCTAACCCTAACCCTAACCCTAGAAGTTGCCGACCGCGGTTTCTGGGCATGGCCCCCCCTGGGTTCTGGCTAGGAAAGCTGGGGAAGGAGCCATGTCGGTGCAGTGTCGTGCTCCTCTTGGCAGGCCTTTGCAATCCCAATTATCCCTGGAGCTGTGGGCTTTCTGGTTCTCCGGACCCTAACCCTAACCCTAACCCTAGAAGTTGCCGACCGCGGTTTCCGGCCACGGCCCCCCCTGGGTTCTGGCTAGGAAAGCAGGGGAAGGAGCCATGTCTGTGCAGTGTCGTGCTCCTCTTGGCAGGCCTTTGCAATCCCAATCATCCCTGGAGCTGTGGGCTATCTGGTTCTCCGGACCCTAACCCTAACCCTAACCCTAACCCTAGAAGTTGCCGACCGCGGTTTCCGGCCACGGCCCCCCCTGGGTTCTGGCTAGGAAAGCAGGGGAAGGAGCCATGTCGGTGCAGTGTCGTGCTCCTCTTGGCAGGCCTTTGCAATCCCAATTATCCCTGGAGCTGTGGGCTTTCTGGTTCTCCGGACCCTAACCCTAACCCTAACCCTAGAAGTTGCCGACCGCGGTTTCCGGCCACGGCCCCCCCTGCGTTCTGGCTAGGAAGGCAGGGGAAGGAGCCATGTCGGTGCAGTGTCGTGCTCCTCTTGGCAGGCCTTTGCAATCCCAATTATCCCTGGAGCTGTGGGCTTTCTGGTTCTCCAGACCCTAACCCTAACCCTAACCCTAGAAGTTGCCGACCGTGGATTCCGGCCACGGCCCCCCCCGGGTTCTGGCTAGGAAAGCTGGGGAAGGAGCCATGTCTGTGCAGTGTTGTGCTCCTCTTGGCAGGCCTTTGCAATCCCAATTATCCCTGGAGCTGTGGGCTTTCTGGTTCTCCGGACCCTAACCCTAACCCTAACCCTAGAAGTTGCCGACCGTGGTTTCTGGGCATGGCCCCCCCTGGGTTCTGGCTAGGAAAGCTGGGGAAGGAGCCATGTCGGTGCAGTGTCGTGCTCCTCTTGGCAGGCCTTTGCAATCCCAATTATCCCTGGAGCTGTGGGCTTTCTGGTTCTCCGGACCCTAACCCTAACCCTAACCCTAGAAGTTGCCGACCGCGGTTTCTGGGCATGGCCCCCCCTGGGTTCTGGCTAGGAAAGCAGGGGAAGGAGCCATGTTGGTGCAGTGTCGTGCTCCTCTTGGCAGGCCTTTGCAATCCCAATTATCCCTGGAGCTGTGGGCTTTCTGGTTCTCCGGACCCTAACCCTAACCCTAACCCTAGAAGTTGCCGACCGCGGTTTCCGGCCACGGCCACCCCGGGTTCTGGCTAGGAAAGCTGGGGAGGGAGCCATGTCAGTGCAGTGTCGTGCTCCTTTTGGCAGGCCTTTGCAATCCCAATTATCGCTGGAGCTGTGGGCTTTCTGGTTCTCCAGACCCTAACCCTAACCCTAACCCTATCCCTAGAAGATGCCGACCGCGGTTTCCGGCCACGGCCCCCCCGGGTTCTGGCTAGGAAAGCTGAGGAGGGAGCCATGTCGGTGCAGTGTCGTGCTCCTCTTGGCAGGCCTTTGCAATCCCAATTATCCGTGGAGCTGTGGGCTTTCTGGTTCTCCAGACCCTAACCCTAACCCTAACCCTAGAAGTTGCCGACCGCGGTTTTCGGCCACGGCCCCCCCTGGGTTCTGGCTAGGAAAGCTGGGGAAGGAGCCATGTCTGTGCAGTGTCGTGCTCCTCTTGGCAGGCCTTTGCAATCCCAATTATCCCTGGAGCTGTGGGCTTTCTGGTTCTCCGGACCCTAACCCTAACCCTAACCCTAGAAGTTGCCGACCGTGGATTCCGGCCACGGCCCCCCCTGGGTTCTGGCTCGGAAAGCAGGGGAAGGAGCCATGTCTGTGCAGTGTCGTGCTCCTCTTGGCAGGCCTTTGCAATCCCAATCATCCCTGGAGCTGTGGGCTATCTGGTTCTCCGGACCCTAACCCTAACCCTAACCCTAACCCTAGAAGTTGCCGACCGCGGTTTCCGGCCACGGCCCCCCCTGGGTTCTGGCTAGGAAAGCAGGGGAAGGAGCCATGTCGGTGCAGTGTCGTGCTCCTCTTGGCAGGCCTTTGCAATCCCAATTATCCCTGGAGCTGTGGGCTTTCTGGTTCTCCGGACCCTAACCCTAACCCTAACCCTAGAAGTTGCCGACCGCGGTTTCCGGCCACGGCCCCCCCTGCGTTCTGGCTAGGAAGGCAGGGGAAGGAGCCATGTCGGTGCAGTGTCGTGCTCCTCTTGGCAGGCCTTTGCAATCCCAATTATCCCTGGAGCTGTGGGCTTTCTGGTTCTCCAGACCCTAACCCTAACCCTAACCCTAGAAGTTGCCGACCGTGGATTCCGGCCACGGCCCCCCCCGGGTTCTGGCTAGGAAAGCTGGGGAAGGAGCCATGTCTGTGCAGTGTTGTGCTCCTCTTGGCAGGCCTTTGCAATCCCAATTATCCCTGGAGCTGTGGGCTTTCTGGTTCTCCGGACCCTAACCCTAACCCTAACCCTAGAAGTTGCCGACCGTGGTTTCTGGGCATGGCCCCCCCTGGGTTCTGGCTAGGAAAGCTGGGGAAGGAGCCATGTCGGTGCAGTGTCGTGCTCCTCTTGGCAGGCCTTTGCAATCCCAATTATCCCTGGAGCTGTGGGCTTTCTGGTTCTCCGGACCCTAACCCTAACCCTAACCCTAGAAGTTGCCGACCGCGGTTTCTGGGCATGGCCCCCCCTGGGTTCTGGCTAGGAAAGCAGGGGAAGGAGCCATGTTGGTGCAGTGTCGTGCTCCTCTTGGCAGGCCTTTGCAATCCCAATTATCCCTGGAGCTGTGGGCTTTCTGGTTCTCCGGACCCTAACCCTAACCCTAACCCTAGAAGTTGCCGACCGCGGTTTCCGGCCACGGCCACCCCGGGTTCTGGCTAGGAAAGCTGGGGAGGGAGCCATGTCAGTGCAGTGTCGTGCTCCTTTTGGCAGGCCTTTGCAATCCCAATTATCGCTGGAGCTGTGGGCTTTCTGGTTCTCCAGACCCTAACCCTAACCCTAACCCTATCCCTAGAAGATGCCGACCGCGGTTTCCGGCCACGGCCCCCCCGGGTTCTGGCTAGGAAAGCTGAGGAGGGAGCCATGTCGGTGCAGTGTCGTGCTCCTCTTGGCAGGCCTTTGCAACCCCAATTATCCCTGGAGCTGTGGGCTTTCTGGTTCTCCAGACCCTAACCCTAACCCAAACCCTAGAAGTTGCCGACCGCGGTTTCCGGCTACGGCCCCACCAGAGTTCTGGCTAGGAATGACTGGGGAGGGAGCCATGTCGGTGCAGTGTCGTGCTCCTCTTGGCAGGCCTTTGCAATCCCAATTATCCATGGAGCTGTGGGCTTTCTGGTTCTCCAGACCCTAACCCTAACCCTAACCCTAGAAGTTGCCGACCGCGGGTTCCGGCCACGGACCCCCCGGGTTCTGCTAGGAAAGCTGGGGAGGGAGCCATGTCGGTGCAGTGTCGTGCTCCTCTTGGCAGGCCTTTGCAACCCCAATTATCGCTGGAGCTGTGGGCTTTCTGGTTCTCCAGACCCTAACCCTAACCCTAACCCTAACCCTAGAAGTTGCCGACCGCGGTTTCCGGCCACGGCCCCCCCGGGTTCTGGCTAGGAAAGCTGAGGAGGGAGCCATGTCGGTGCAGTGTCGTGCTCCTCTTGGCAGGCCTTTGCAATCCCAATTATCCCTGGAGCTGTGGGCTTTCTCGTTCTCTAGACCCTAACCCTAACCCTAACCCTAGAAGCTGCCGACCGCGGTTTACGGCCACAGCCCCCCCTGTGTTCTGGCTCGGAAAGCAGGGGAAGGAGCCATGTCGGTGCAGTGTCGTGCTCCTCTTGGCAGGCCTTTGCAATCCCAATTATCCCTGGAGCTGTGGGCTTTCTGGTTCTCCAGACCCTAACCCTAACCCTAACCCTAACCCTAACCCTAGAAGTTGCCGACCGCGGTTTCCGGCCACGGCCCCCCCTGGGTTCTGCTAGGAAAGCTGGGGAGGGAGCCATGTCGGTGCAGTGTCGTGCTCCTCTTGGCAGGCCTTTGCAACCCCAATTATCTCTGGAGCTGTGGGCTTTCTGGTTCTCCACACCCTAACCCTAACCCAAACCCTAGAAGTTGCCGACCGCGGTTTCCGGCTACGGCCCCCCCAGACTTCTGGCTAGGAATGACTGGGGAGGGAGCCATGTCGGTGCAGTGTCGTGCTCCTCTTGGCAGGCCTTTGCAATCCCAATTATCCATGGAGCTGTGGGCTTTCTGGTTCTCCGGACCCTAACCCTAACCCTAACCCTAGAAGTTGCCGACCGCGGGTTCCGGCCACGGACCCCCCGGGTTCTGCTAGGAAAGCTGCGGAGGGAGCCATGTCGGTGCAGTGTCGTGCTCCTCTTGGCAGGCCTTTGCAACCCCAATTATCCCTGGAGCTGTGGGCTTTCTGGTTCTCCAGACCCTAACCCTAACCCTAACCCTAACCCTAACCCTAGAAGTTGCCGACCGCGGTTTCCGGCCACGGCCCCCCCTGGGTTCTGCTAGGAAAGCTGGGGAGGGAGCCATGTCGGTGCAGTGTCGTGCTGCTCTTGGCAGGCCTTTGCAACCCCAATTATCTCTGGAGCTGTGGGCTTTCTGGTTCTCCACACCCTAACCCTAACCCTAACCCTAGAAGTTGCCGACCGCGGTTTCCGGCCACGGCCCCCCCTGGGTTCTGGCTAGGAAAGCTGGGGAGGGAGCCATGTCGGTGCAGTGTCGTGCTCCTCTTGGCAGGCCTTTGCAATCCCAATTATCCCTGGAGCTGTGGGCTTTCTGGTTCTCCACACCCTAACCCTAACCCTAAGCCTAGAAGTTGCCGACCGCGGTTTCCGGCCACGGACCCCCCGGGTTCTGCTAGGAAAGCTGGGGAGGGAGCCATGTCGGTGCAGTGTCGTGCTCCTCTTGGCAGGCCTTTGCAACCCCAATTATCCCTGGAGCTGTGGGCTTTCTGGTTCTCCAGACCCTAACCCTAACCCTATCCCTAGAAGATGCCGACCGCGGTTTCCGGCCACGGCCCCCCCGGGTTCTGGCTAGGAAAGCTGAGGAGGGAGCCATGTCGGTGCAGTGTCGTGCTCCTCTTGGCAGGCCTTTGCAATCCCAATTATCCATGGAGCTGTGGGCTTTCTGGTTCTCCACACCCTAACCCTAACCCTAACCCTAGAAGTTGCCGACCGCGGGTTCCGGCCACGGACCCCCCGGGTTCTGCTAGGAAAGCTGGGGAGGGAGCCATGTCGGTGCAGTGTCGTGCTCCTCTTGGCAGGCCTTTGCAACCCCAATTATCCCTGGAGCTGTGGGCTTTCTGGTTCTCCAGACCCTAACCCTAACCCTAACCCTAACCCTAGAAGTTGCCGACCGCGGTTTCCGGCCACGGCCCCCCCGGGTTCTGGCTAGGAAAGCTGAGGAGGGAGCCATGTCGGTGCAGTGTCGTGCTCCTCTTGGCAGGCCTTTGCAATCCCAATTATCCCTGGAGCTGTGGGCTTTCTCGTTCTCTAGACCCTAACCCTAACCCTAACCCTAGAAGCTGCCGACCGCATTTTACGGCCACAGCCCCCCCTGTGTTCTGGCTCGGAAAGGTGGGGAGGGAGCCATGTCGGTGCAGTGTCGTGCTCCTCTTGGCAGGCCTTTGCAATCCCAATTATCCCTGGAGCTGTGGGCTTTCTGGTTCTCCAGACCCTAACCCTAACCCTAACCCTAACCCTAGAAGTTGCCGACCGCGGTTTCCGGCCACGGCCCCCCCGGGTTCTGGCTAGGAAAGCTGGGGAGGGAGCCATGTCGGTGCAGTGTCGTGCTCCTTTTGGCAGGCCTTTGCAATCCCAATTATCCCTGGAGCTGTGGGCTTTCTCGTTCTCCAGACCCTAAACCTAACCCTAACCCTAGAAGTTGCCGACCGCGGTTTCCGGCCACGGCCCCCCCTGGGTTCTGCTAGGAAAGCTGGGGAGGGAGCCATGTCGGTGCAGTGTCGTGCTCCTCTTGGCAGGCCTTTGCAACCCCAATTATCCCTGGAGCTGTGGGCTTTCTGGTTCTCCACACCCTAACCCTAACCCTAAGCCTAACCCTAGAAGTTGCCGACCGCGGTTTCCGGCCACGGCCCCCCCGGGTTCTGGCTAGGAAAGCTGGGGAGGGAGCCATGTCGGTGCAGTGTCGTGCTCCTCTTGGCAGGCCTTTGCAATCCCAATTATCCCTGGAGCTGTGGGCTTTCTGGTTCTCCGGACCCTAACCCTAACCCTAACCCTAGAAGTTGCCGACCGCGGTTTCCGGCCACGGACCCCCCGGGTTCTGCTAGGAAAGCTGGGGAGGGAGCCATGTCGGTGCAGTGTCGTGCTCCTCTTGGCAGGCCTTTGCAACTCCAATTATCCCTGGAGCTGTGGGCTTTCTGGTTCTCCAGACCCTAACCCTAACCCTAACCCTAGAAGTTGCCGACCGCGGTTTCTGGCCACGGCCCCCCCGGGTTCTGGCTAGGAAAGCTGGGGAGGGAGCCATGTCGGTGCAGTGTCGTGCTCCTCTTGGCAGGCCTTTGCAATCCCAATTATCGCTGGAGCTGTGGGCTTTCTGGTTCTCCAGACCCTAACCCTAACCCTAACCCTATCCCTAGAAGATGCCGACCGCGGTTTCCGGCCACGGCCCCCCCGGGTTCTGGCTAGGAATGACTGGGGAGGGAGCCATGTCGGTGCAGTGTCGTGCTCCTCTTGGCAGGCCTTTGCAATCCCAATTATCCATGGAGCTGTGGGCTTTCTGGTTCTCCAGACCCTAACCCTAACCCTAACCCTAGAAGTTGCCGACCGCGGTTTCCGGCCACGGACCCCCCGGGTTCTGGCTAGGAAAGCTGGGGAGGGAGCCATGTCGGTGCAGTGTCGTGCTCCTCTTGGCAGGCCTTTGCAATCCCAATTATCCGTGGAGCTGTGGGCTTTCTGGTTCTCTAGACCCTAACCCTAACCCTAACCCTAGAAGCTGCCGACCTCGGTTTACGGCCACAGCCCCCCCTGTGTTCTGGCTCAGAAAGGTGGGGAGGGAGCCATGTCGGTGCAGTGTCGTGCTCCTCTTGGCAGGCCTTTGCAATCCCAATTATCCCTGGAGCTGTGGGCTTTCTGATTCTCCAGACCCTAACCCTAACCCTAACCCTAACCCTAACCCTAGAAGTTGCCGACCGCGGTTTCCGGCCACGGCCCCCCCGGGTTCTGGCTAGGAAAGTTGGGGAGGGAGCCATGTCGGTGCAGTGTCGTGCTCCTTTTGGCAGGCCTTTGCAATCCCAATTATCCCTGGAGCTGTGGGCTTTCTCGTTCTCCAGACCCTAACCCTAACCCTAACCCTAGAAGTTGCCGACCGCGGTTTCCGGCCACGGACCCCCGTGGTTTCTGCTAGGAAAGCAGGGGAGGGAGCCATGTCTGTGCAGTGTCGTGCTCCTCTTGGCAGGCCTTTGCAACCCCAATTATCCCTGGAGCTGTGGGCTTTCTGGTTCTCCAGACCCTAACCCTAACCCTAACCCTAACCCTAGAAGTTGCCGACCGCGGTTTCCGGCTACGGCCCCCCCGGGTTCTGGCTAGTAAAGGTGGGGAGGGAGCCATGTCGGTGCAGTGTCGTGCTCCTCTTGGCAGGCCTTTGCAATCCCAATTATCCCTGGAGCTGTGCGCTTTCTGGTTCTCCAGACCCTAACCCTAACCCTAACCCTAACCCTAGACCTAGAAGTTGCCGACCGCGGTTTCCGGCCACGGCCCCCCCGGGTTCTGGCTAGGAAAGCTGGGGAGGGAGCCATGTCGGTGCAGTGTCGTGCTCCTTTTGGCAGGCCTTTGCAATCCCAATTATCCATGGAGCTGTGGGCTTTCTCGTTCTCCAGACCCTAAACCTAACCCTAACCCTAGAAGTTGCCGACCGCGGTTTCCGGCCACGGACCCCCGTGGTTTCTGCTAGGAAAGCTGGGGAGGGAGCCATGTCGGTGCAGTGTCGTGCTCCTCTTGGCAGGCCTTTGCAACCCCAATTATCGCTGGAGCTGTGGGCTTTCTGGTTCTCCACACCCTAACCCTAAGCCTAACCCTAGAACTTGCCGACCGCGGTTTCCGGCCACGGCCCCCCCGGGTTCTGGCTAGGAAAGCTGGGGAGGGAGCCATGTCGGTGCAGTGTCGTGCTCCTCTTGGCAGGCCTTTGCAATCCCAATTATCGCTGGAGCTGTGGGCTTTCTGGTTCTCCAGACCCTAACCCTAACCCTAACCCTATCCCTAGAAGATGCCGACCGCGGTTTCCGGCCACGGCCCCCCCGGGTTCTGGCTAGGAATGACTGGGGAGGGAGCCATGTCGGTGCAGTGTCGTGCTCCTCTTGGCAGGCCTTTGCAATCCCAATTATCCATGGAGCTGTGGGCTTTCTGTTTCTCCAGACCCTAACCCTAACCCTAACCCTAGAAGTTGCCGACCGCGGTTTCCGGCCACGGCCCCCCCGGGTTCTGGCTAGGAAAGCTGGGGAAGGAGCCATGTCTGTGCAGTGTCGTGCTCCTCTTGGCAGGCCTTTGCAATCCCAATTATCCCTGGAGCTGTGGGCTTTCTGGTTCTCCGGACCCTAACCCTAACCCTAACCCTAGAAGTTGCCGACCGCGGTTTTCGGCCACGGCCCCCCCGGGTTCTGGCTAGGAAAGCAGGGGAAGGAGCCATGTCTGTGCAGTGTCGTGCTCCTCTTGGCAGGCCTTTGCAATCCCAATCATCCCTGGAGCTGTGGGCTATCTGGTTCTCCGGACCCTAACCCTAACCCTAACCCTAACCCTAGAAGTTGCCGACCGCGGTTTCCGGCCACGGCCCCCCCTGGGTTCTGGCTAGGAAAGCTGGGGAAGGAGCCATGTCTGTGCAGTGTCGTGCTCCTCTTGGCAGGCCTTTGCAATCCCAATTATCCGTGGAGCTGTGGGCTTTCTGGTTCTCCAGACCCTAACCCTAACCCTAACCCTAGAAGTTGCCGACCGCGGTTTTCGGCCACGGCCCCCCCTGGGTTCTGGCTAGGAAAGCTGGGGAAGGAGCCATGTCTGTGCAGTGTCGTGCTCCTCTTGGCAGGCCTTTGCAATCCCAATTATCCCTGGAGCTGTGGGCTTTCTGGTTCTCCGGACCCTAACCCTAACCCTAACCCTAGAAGTTGCCGACCGTGGATTCCGGCCACGGCCCCCCCTGGGTTCTGGCTCGGAAAGCAGGGGAAGGAGCCATGTCTGTGCAGTGTCGTGCTCCTCTTGGCAGGCCTTTGCAATCCCAATCATCCCTGGAGCTGTGGGCTATCTGGTTCTCCGGACCCTAACCCTAACCCTAACCCTAACCCTAGAAGTTGCCGACCGCGGTTTCCGGCCACGGCCCCCCCTGGGTTCTGGCTAGGAAAGCAGGGGAAGGAGCCATGTCGGTGCAGTGTCGTGCTCCTCTTGGCAGGCCTTTGCAATCCCAATTATCCCTGGAGCTGTGGGCTTTCTGGTTCTCCGGACCCTAACCCTAACCCTAACCCTAGAAGTTGCCGACCGCGGTTTCCGGCCACGGCCCCCCCTGCGTTCTGGCTAGGAAGGCAGGGGAAGGAGCCATGTCGGTGCAGTGTCGTGCTCCTCTTGGCAGGCCTTTGCAATCCCAATTATCCCTGGAGCTGTGGGCTTTCTGGTTCTCCGGACCCTAACCCTAACCCTAACCCTAGAAGTTGCCGACCGCGGTTTCTGGGCATGGCCCCCCCTGGGTTCTGGCTAGGAAAGCAGGGGAAGGAGCCATGTCTGTGCAGTGTCGTGCTCCTCTTGGCAGGCCTTTGCAATCCCAATTATCCCTGGAGCTGTGGGCTTTCTGGTTCTCCGGACCCTAACCCTAACTCTAACCCTAGAAGTTGTTGACCGTGGTTTCCGGCCACGGCCCCCCCTGGGTTCTGGCTAGGAAAGCTGGGGAAGGAGCCATGTCTGTGCAGTGTTGTGCTCCTCTTGGCAGGCCTTAGCAATCCCAATTATCCCTGGAGCTGTGGGCTTTCTGGTTCTCTGGACCCTAACCCTAACCCTAACCCTAGAAGTTGCCGACCGCGGTTTCCGGCCACGGCCCCCCCTGGGTTCTGGCTAGGAAAGCAGGGGAAGGAGCCATGTCTGTGCAGTGTCGTGCTCCTCTTGGCAGGCCTTTGCAATCCCAATTATCCCTGGAGCTGTGGGCTTTCTGGTTCTCCGGACCCTAACCCTAACCCTAACCCTAGAAGTTGCCGACCGCGGTTTCCGGCCACGGTCCCCCCTGGGTTCTGGCTAGGAAAGCTGGGGAAGGAGCCATGTCTGTGCAGTGTCGTGCTCCTCTTGGCAGGCCTTTGCAATCCCAATTATCCCTGGAGCTGTGGGCTTTCTGGTTCTCCGGACCCTAACCCTAACCCTAACCCTAGAAGTTGCCGACCGTGGTTTCCGGCCACGGCCCCCCCTGGGTTCTGGCTAGGAAAGCTGGGGAAGGAGCCATGTCTGTGCAGTGTCGTGCTCCTCTTGGCAGGCCTTTGCAATCCCAATTATCCCTGGAGCTGTGGGCTTTCTGGTTCTCCGGACCCTAACCCTAACCCTAACCCTAGAAGTTGCCGACCGCGGTTTCCGGCCACGGCCCCCCCTGGGTTCTGGCTAGGAAAGCTGGGGAAGGAGCTATGTCTGTGCAGTGTCGTGCTCCTCTTGGCAGGCCTTTGCAATCCCAATTATCCCTGGAGCTGTGGGCTTTCTGGTTCTCCGGACCCTAACCCTAACCCTAACCCTAGAAGTTGCCGACCGCGGTTTCTGGGCATGGCCCCCCCTGGGTTCTGGCTAGGAAAGCAGGGGAAGGAGCCATGTCTGTGCAGTGTCGTGCTCCTCTTGGCAGGCCTTTGCAATCCCAATTATCCCTGGAGCTGTGGGCTTTCTGGTTCTCCGGACCCTAACCCTAACCCTAACCCTAGAAGTTGCCGACCGCGGTTTCCGGCCACGGTCCCCCCTGGGTTCTGGCTAGGAAAGCTGGGGAAGGAGCCATGTCTGTGCAGTGTCGTGCTCCTCTTGGCAGGCCTTTGCAATCCCAATTATCCCTGGAGCTGTGGGCTTTCTGGTTCTCCGGACCCTAACCCTAACCCTAACCCTAGAAGTTGCCGACCGCGGTTTCTGGGCATGGCCCCCCCTGGGTTCTGGCTAGGAAAGCTGGGGAAGGAGCCATGTCGGTGCAGTGTCGTGCTCCTCTTGGCAGGCCTTTGCAATCCCAATTATCCCTGGAGCTGTGGGCTTTCTGGTTCTCCGGACCCTAACCCTAACCCTAACCCTAGAAGTTGCCGACCGCGGTTTCCGGCCACGGCCCCCCCTGGGTTCTGGCTAGGAAAGCAGGGGAAGGAGCCATGTCTGTGCAGTGTCGTGCTCCTCTTGGCAGGCCTTTGCAATCCCAATTATCCCTGGAGCTGTGGGCTTCCTCGTTCTCCAGACCCTAACCCTAACCCTAACCCTAACCCTAACCCTAACCCTAGAAGTTGCCGACCGCGGTTTCCGGCCACGGCCCCCCCTGGGTTCTGGCTAGGAAAGCTGGGGAGGGAGCCATGTTGGTGCAGTGTCGTGCTCCTCTTGGCAGGCCTTTGCAACCCCAATTATCCCTGGAGCTGTGGGCTTTCTGGTTCTCCGGACCCTAACCCTAACCCTAACCCTAGAAGTTGCCGACCGTGGTTTCCGGCCACGGCCCCCCCCGGGTTCTGGCTAGGAAAGCAGGGGAAGGAGCCATGTCTGTGCAGTGTCGTGCTCCTCTTGGCAGGCCTTTGCAATCCCAATTATCCCTGGAGCTGTGGGCTTTCTGGTTCTCCGGACCCTAACCCTAACCCTAACCCTAGAAGTTGCTGACCGCGGTTTCCGGCCATGGCCCCCCCTGGGTTCTGGCTAGGAAAGCTGGGGAAGGAGCCATGTCTGTGCAGTGTCGTGCTCCTCTTGGCAGGCCTTTGCAATCCCAATTATCCCTGGAGCTGTGGGCTTTCTGGTTCTCCGGACCCTAACCCTAACCCTAACCCTAGAAGTTGCCGACCGCGGTTTTCGGCCACGGCCACCCCGGGTTCTGGCTAGGAAAGCAGGGGAAGGAGCCATGTCTGTGCAGTGTCGTGCTCCTCTTGGCAGGCCTTTGCAATCCCAATCATCCCTGGAGCTGTGGGCTATCTGGTTCTCCGGACCCTAACCCTAACCCTAACCCTAACCCTAGAAGTTGCCGACCGCGGTTTCCGGCCACGGCCCCCCCTGGGTTCTGGCTAGGAAAGCTGGGGAAGGAGCCATGTCTGTGCAGTGTCGTGCTCCTCTTGGCAGGCCTTTGCAATCCCAATTATCCGTGGAGCTGTGGGCTTTCTGGTTCTCCAGACCCTAACCCTAACCCTAACCCTAGAAGTTGCCGACCGCGGTTTTCGGCCACGGCCCCCCCTGGGTTCTGGCTAGGAAAGCTGGGGAAGGAGCCATGTCTGTGCAGTGTCGTGCTCCTCTTGGCAGGCCTTTGCAATCCCAATTATCCCTGGAGCTGTGGGCTTTCTGGTTCTCCGGACCCTAACCCTAACCCTAACCCTAGAAGTTGCCGACCGTGGATTCCGGCCACGGCCCCCCCTGGGTTCTGGCTCGGAAAGCAGGGGAAGGAGCCATGTCTGTGCAGTGTCGTGCTCCTCTTGGCAGGCCTTTGCAATCCCAATCATCCCTGGAGCTGTGGGCTATCTGGTTCTCCGGACCCTAACCCTAACCCTAACCCTAACCCTAGAAGTTGCCGACCGCGGTTTCCGGCCACGGCCCCCCCTGGGTTCTGGCTAGGAAAGCTGGGGAAGGAGCCATGTCGGTGCAGTGTCGTGCTCCTCTTGGCAGGCCTTTGCAATCCCAATTATCCCTGGAGCTGTGGGCTTTCTGGTTCTCCGGACCCTAACCCTAACCCTAACCCTAGAAGTTGCCGACCGCGGTTTCCGGCCACGGCCCCCCCTGCGTTCTGGCTAGGAAGGCAGGGGAAGGAGCCATGTCGGTGCAGTGTCGTGCTCCTCTTGGCAGGCCTTTGCAATCCCAATTATCCCTGGAGCTGTGGGCTTTCTGGTTCTCCAGACCCTAACCCTAACCCTAACCCTAGAAGTTGCCGACCGTGGATTCCGGCCACGGCCCCCCCCGGGTTCTGGCTAGGAAAGCTGGGGAAGGAGCCATGTCTGTGCAGTGTTGTGCTCCTCTTGGCAGGCCTTTGCAATCCCAATTATCCCTGGAGCTGTGGGCTTTCTGGTTCTCCGGACCCTAACCCTAACCCTAACCCTAGAAGTTGCCGACCGTGGTTTCTGGGCATGGCCCCCCCTGGGTTCTGGCTAGGAAAGCTGGGGAAGGAGCCATGTCGGTGCAGTGTCGTGCTCCTCTTGGCAGGCCTTTGCAATCCCAATTATCCCTGGAGCTGTGGGCTTTCTGGTTCTCCGGACCCTAACCCTAACCCTAACCCTAGAAGTTGCCGACCGCGGTTTCTGGGCATGGCCCCCCCTGGGTTCTGGCTAGGAAAGCAGGGGAAGGAGCCATGTTGGTGCAGTGTCGTGCTCCTCTTGGCAGGCCTTTGCAATCCCAATTATCCCTGGAGCTGTGGGCTTTCTGGTTCTCCGGACCCTAACCCTAACCCTAACCCTAGAAGTTGCCGACCGCGGTTTCCGGCCACGGCCACCCCGGGTTCTGGCTAGGAAAGCTGGGGAGGGAGCCATGTCAGTGCAGTGTCGTGCTCCTTTTGGCAGGCCTTTGCAATCCCAATTATCGCTGGAGCTGTGGGCTTTCTGGTTCTCCAGACCCTAACCCTAACCCTAACCCTATCCCTAGAAGATGCCGACCGCGGTTTCCGGCCACGGCCCCCCCGGGTTCTGGCTAGGAAAGCTGAGGAGGGAGCCATGTCGGTGCAGTGTCGTGCTCCTCTTGGCAGGCCTTTGCAATCCCAATTATCCGTGGAGCTGTGGGCTTTCTGGTTCTCCAGACCC
Source organism: Rhynochetos jubatus (assembly GCA_027574665.1). Lineage (NCBI taxonomy): Eukaryota > Metazoa > Chordata > Aves > Eurypygiformes > Rhynochetidae > Rhynochetos > Rhynochetos jubatus. The sequence continues at coordinate 8,120,961 of CM050661.1, forward strand.
TAACCCTAACCCTAACCCTAGAAGTTGCCGACCGCGGTTTTCGGCCACGGCCCCCCCTGGGTTCTGGCTAGGAAAGCTGGGGAAGGAGCCATGTCTGTGCAGTGTCGTGCTCCTCTTGGCAGGCCTTTGCAATCCCAATTATCCCTGGAGCTGTGGGCTTTCTGGTTCTCCGGACCCTAACCCTAACCCTAACCCTAGAAGTTGCCGACCGTGGATTCCGGCCACGGCCCCCCCTGGGTTCTGGCTCGGAAAGCAGGGGAAGGAGCCATGTCTGTGCAGTGTCGTGCTCCTCTTGGCAGGCCTTTGCAATCCCAATCATCCCTGGAGCTGTGGGCTATCTGGTTCTCCGGACCCTAACCCTAACCCTAACCCTAACCCTAGAAGTTGCCGACCGCGGTTTCCGGCCACGGCCCCCCCGGGGTTCTGGCTAGGAAAGCAGGGGAAGGAGCCATGTCGGTGCAGTGTCGTGCTCCTCTTGGCAGGCCTTTGCAATCCCAATTATCCCTGGAGCTGTGGGCTTTCTGGTTCTCCGGACCCTAACCCTAACCCTAACCCTAGAAGTTGCCGACCGCGGTTTCCGGCCACGGCCCCCCCTGCGTTCTGGCTAGGAAGGCAGGGGAAGGAGCCATGTCGGTGCAGTGTCGTGCTCCTCTTGGCAGGCCTTTGCAATCCCAATTATCCCTGGAGCTGTGGGCTTTCTGGTTCTCCAGACCCTAACCCTAACCCTAACCCTAGAAGTTGCCGACCGTGGATTCCGGCCACGGCCCCCCCCGGGTTCTGGCTAGGAAAGCTGGGGAAGGAGCCATGTCTGTGCAGTGTTGTGCTCCTCTTGGCAGGCCTTTGCAATCCCAATTATCCCTGGAGCTGTGGGCTTTCTGGTTCTCCGGACCCTAACCCTAACCCTAACCCTAGAAGTTGCCGACCGTGGTTTCTGGGCATGGCCCCCCCTGGGTTCTGGCTAGGAAAGCTGGGGAAGGAGCCATGTCGGTGCAGTGTCGTGCTCCTCTTGGCAGGCCTTTGCAATCCCAATTATCCCTGGAGCTGTGGGCTTTCTGGTTCTCCGGACCCTAACCCTAACCCTAACCCTAGAAGTTGCCGACCGCGGTTTCTGGGCATGGCCCCCCCTGGGTTCTGGCTAGGAAAGCAGGGGAAGGAGCCATGTTGGTGCAGTGTCGTGCTCCTCTTGGCAGGCCTTTGCAATCCCAATTATCCCTGGAGCTGTGGGCTTTCTGGTTCTCCGGACCCTAACCCTAACCCTAACCCTAGAAGTTGCCGACCGCGGTTTCCGGCCACGGCCACCCCGGGTTCTGGCTAGGAAAGCTGGGGAGGGAGCCATGTCAGTGCAGTGTCGTGCTCCTTTTGGCAGGCCTTTGCAATCCCAATTATCGCTGGAGCTGTGGGCTTTCTGGTTCTCCAGACCCTAACCCTAACCCTAACCCTATCCCTAGAAGATGCCGACCGCGGTTTCCGGCCACGGCCCCCCCGGGTTCTGGCTAGGAAAGCTGAGGAGGGAGCCATGTCGGTGCAGTGTCGTGCTCCTCTTGGCAGGCCTTTGCAACCCCAATTATCCCTGGAGCTGTGGGCTTTCTGGTTCTCCAGACCCTAACCCTAACCCAAACCCTAGAAGTTGCCGACCGCGGTTTCCGGCTACGGCCCCACCAGAGTTCTGGCTAGGAATGACTGGGGAGGGAGCCATGTCGGTGCAGTGTCGTGCTCCTCTTGGCAGGCCTTTGCAATCCCAATTATCCATGGAGCTGTGGGCTTTCTGGTTCTCCAGACCCTAACCCTAACCCTAACCCTAGAAGTTGCCGACCGCGGGTTCCGGCCACGGACCCCCCGGGTTCTGCTAGGAAAGCTGGGGAGGGAGCCATGTCGGTGCAGTGTCGTGCTCCTCTTGGCAGGCCTTTGCAACCCCAATTATCGCTGGAGCTGTGGGCTTTCTGGTTCTCCAGACCCTAACCCTAACCCTAACCCTAACCCTAGAAGTTGCCGACCGCGGTTTCCGGCCACGGCCCCCCCGGGTTCTGGCTAGGAAAGCTGAGGAGGGAGCCATGTCGGTGCAGTGTCGTGCTCCTCTTGGCAGGCCTTTGCAATCCCAATTATCCCTGGAGCTGTGGGCTTTCTCGTTCTCTAGACCCTAACCCTAACCCTAACCCTAGAAGCTGCCGACCGCGGTTTACGGCCACAGCCCCCCCTGTGTTCTGGCTCGGAAAGGTGGGGAGGGAGCCATGTCGGTGCAGTGTCGTGCTCCTCTTGGCAGGCCTTTGCAATCCCAATTATCCCTGGAGCTGTGGGCTTTCTGGTTCTCCAGACCCTAACCCTAACCCTAACCCTAACCCTAACCCTAGAAGTTGCCGACCGCGGTTTCCGGCCACGGCCCCCCCTGGGTTCTGCTAGGAAAGCTGGGGAGGGAGCCATGTCGGTGCAGTGTCGTGCTCCTCTTGGCAGGCCTTTGCAACCCCAATTATCTCTGGAGCTGTGGGCTTTCTGGTTCTCCACACCCTAACCCTAACCCTAACCCTAGAAGTTGCCGACCGCGGTTTCCGGCCACGGCCCCCCCTGGGTTCTGGCTAGGAAAGCTGGGGAGGGAGCCATGTCGGTGCAGTGTCGTGCTCCTCTTGGCAGGCCTTTGCAATCCCAATTATCCCTGGAGCTGTGGGCTTTCTGGTTCTCCACACCCTAACCCTAACCCTAAGCCTAGAAGTTGCCGACCGCGGTTTCCGGCCACGGACCCCCCGGGTTCTGCTAGGAAAGCTGGGGAGGGAGCCATGTCGGTGCAGTGTCGTGCTCCTCTTGGCAGGCCTTTGCAACCCCAATTATCCCTGGAGCTGTGGGCTTTCTGGTTCTCCAGACCCTAACCCTAACCCTATCCCTAGAAGATGCCGACCGCGGTTTCCGGCCACGGCCCCCCCGGGTTCTGGCTAGGAAAGCTGAGGAGGGAGCCATGTCGGTGCAGTGTCGTGCTCCTCTTGGCAGGCCTTTGCAACCCCAATTATCCCTGGAGCTGTGGGCTTTCTGGTTCTCCACACCCTAACCCTAACCCAAACCCTAGAAGTTGCCGACCGCGGTTTCCGGCTACGGCCCCCCCAGAGTTCTGGCTAGGAATGACTGGGGAGGGAGCCATGTCGGTGCAGTGTCGTGCTCCTCTTGGCAGGCCTTTGCAATCCCAATTATCCATGGAGCTGTGGGCTTTCTGGTTCTCCGGACCCTAACCCTAACCCTAACCCTAGAAGTTGCCGACCGCGGGTTCCGGCCACGGACCCCCTGGGTTCTGCTAGGAAAGCTGGGGAGGGAGCCATGTCGGTGCAGTGTCGTGCTCCTCTTGGCAGGCCTTTGCAACCCCAATTATCCCTGGAGCTGTGGGCTTTCTGGTTCTCCAGACCCTAACCCTAACCCTAACCCTAGAAGTTGCCGACCGCGGTTTCCGGCCACGGCCCCCCCTGGGTTCTGCTAGGAAAGCTGGGGAGGGAGCCATGTCGGTGCAGTGTCGTGCTCCTCTTGGCAGGCCTTTGCAACCCCAATTATCTCTGGAGCTGTGGGCTTTCTGGTTCTCCACACCCTAACCCTAACCCTAACCCTAGAAGTTGCCGACCGCGGTTTCCGGCCACGGCCCCCCCTGGGTTCTGGCTAGGAAAGCTGGGGAGGGAGCCATGTCGGTGCAGTGTCGTGCTCCTCTTGGCAGGCCTTTGCAATCCCAATTATCCCTGGAGCTGTGGGCTTTCTGGTTCTCCACACCCTAACCCTAACCCTAAGCCTAGAAGTTGCCGACCGCGGTTTCCGGCCACGGACCCCCCGGGTTCTGCTAGGAAAGCTGGGGAGGGAGCCATGTCGGTGCAGTGTCGTGCTCCTCTTGGCAGGCCTTTGCAACCCCAATTATCCCTGGAGCTGTGGGCTTTCTGGTTCTCCAGACCCTAACCCTAACCCTATCCCTAGAAGATGCCGACCGCGGTTTCCGGCCACGGCCCCCCCGGGTTCTGGCTAGGAAAGCTGAGGAGGGAGCCATGTCGGTGCAGTGTCGTGCTCCTCTTGGCAGGCCTTTGCAATCCCAATTATCCATGGAGCTGTGGGCTTTCTGGTTCTCCACACCCTAACCCTAACCCTAACCCTAGAAGTTGCCGACCGCGGGTTCCGGCCACGGACCCCCCGGGTTCTGCTAGGAAAGCTGGGGAGGGAGCCATGTCGGTGCAGTGTCGTGCTCCTCTTGGCAGGCCTTTGCAACCCCAATTATCCCTGGAGCTGTGGGCTTTCTGGTTCTCCAGACCCTAACCCTAACCCTAACCCTAACCCTAGAAGTTGCCGACCGCGGTTTCCGGCCACGGCCCCCCCGGGTTCTGGCTAGGAAAGCTGAGGAGGGAGCCATGTCGGTGCAGTGTCGTGCTCCTCTTGGCAGGCCTTTGCAATCCCAATTATCCCTGGAGCTGTGGGCTTTCTCGTTCTCTAGACCCTAACCCTAACCCTAACCCTAGAAGCTGCCGACCGCATTTTACGGCCACAGCCCCCCCTGTGTTCTGGCTCGGAAAGGTGGGGAGGGAGCCATGTCGGTGCAGTGTCGTGCTCCTCTTGGCAGGCCTTTGCAATCCCAATTATCCCTGGAGCTGTGGGCTTTCTGGTTCTCCAGACCCTAACCCTAACCCTAACCCTAACCCTAGAAGTTGCCGACCGCGGTTTCCGGCCACGGCCCCCCCGGGTTCTGGCTAGGAAAGCTGGGGAGGGAGCCATGTCGGTGCAGTGTCGTGCTCCTTTTGGCAGGCCTTTGCAATCCCAATTATCCCTGGAGCTGTGGGCTTTCTCGTTCTCCAGACCCTAAACCTAACCCTAACCCTAGAAGTTGCCGACCGCGGTTTCCGGCCACGGCCCCCCCTGGGTTCTGCTAGGAAAGCTGGGGAGGGAGCCATGTCGGTGCAGTGTCGTGCTCCTCTTGGCAGGCCTTTGCAACCCCAATTATCCCTGGAGCTGTGGGCTTTCTGGTTCTCCACACCCTAACCCTAACCCTAAGCCTAACCCTAGAAGTTGCCGACCGCGGTTTCCGGCCACGGCCCCCCCGGGTTCTGGCTAGGAAAGCTGGGGAAGGAGCCATGTCTGTGCAGTGTCGTGCTCCTCTTGGCAGGCCTTTGCAATCCCAATTATCCCTGGAGCTGTGGGCTTTCTGGTTCTCCGGACCCTAACCCTAACCCTAACCCTAGAAGTTGCCGACCGCGGTTTCCGGCCACGGACCCCCCGGGTTCTGCTAGGAAAGCTGGGGAGGGAGCCATGTCGGTGCAGTGTCGTGCTCCTCTTGGCAGGCCTTTGCAACTCCAATTATCCCTGGAGCTGTGGGCTTTCTGGTTCTCCAGACCCTAACCCTAACCCTAACCCTAGAAGTTGCCGACCGCGGTTTCTGGCCACGGCCCCCCCGGGTTCTGGCTAGGAAAGCTGGGGAGGGAGCCATGTCGGTGCAGTGTCGTGCTCCTCTTGGCAGGCCTTTGCAATCCCAATTATCCATGGAGCTGTGGGCTTTCTGGTTCTCCAGACCCTAACCCTAACCCTAACCCTATCCCTAGAAGATGCCGACCGCGGTTTCCGGCCACGGCCCCCCCGGGTTCTGGCTAGGAATGACTGGGGAGGGAGCCATGTCGGTGCAGTGTCGTGCTCCTCTTGGCAGGCCTTTGCAATCCCAATTATCCATGGAGCTGTGGGCTTTCTGGTTCTCCAGACCCTAACCCTAACCCTAACCCTAGAAGTTGCCGACCGCGGTTTCCGGCCACGGACCCCCCGGGTTCTGGCTAGGAAAGCTGGGGAGGGAGCCATGTCGGTGCAGTGTCGTGCTCCTCTTGGCAGGCCTTTGCAATCCCAATTATCCCTGGAGCTGTGGGCTTTCTGGTTCTCTAGACCCTAACCCTAACCCTAACCCTAGAAGCTGCCGACCTCGGTTTACGGCCACAGCCCCCCCTGTGTTCTGGCTCAGAAAGGTGGGGAGGGAGCCATGTCGGTGCAGTGTCGTGCTCCTCTTGGCAGGCCTTTGCAATCCCAATTATCCCTGGAGCTGTGGGCTTTCTGATTCTCCAGACCCTAACCCTAACCCTAACCCTAACCCTAACCCTAGAAGTTGCCGACCGTGGTTTCCGGCCACGGCCCCCCCGGGTTCTGGCTAGGAAAGTTGGGGAGGGAGCCATGTCGGTGCAGTGTCGTGCTCCTTTTGGCAGGCCTTTGCAATCCCAATTATCCCTGGAGCTGTGGGCTTTCTCGTTCTCCAGACCCTAACCCTAACCCTAACCCTAGAAGTTGCCGACCGCGGTTTCCGGCCACGGACCCCCGTGGTTTCTGCTAGGAAAGCAGGGGAGGGAGCCATGTCTGTGCAGTGTCGTGCTCCTCTTGGCAGGCCTTTGCAACCCCAATTATCCCTGGAGCTGTGGGCTTTCTGGTTCTCCAGACCCTAACCCTAACCCTAACCCTAACCCTAGAAGTTGCCGACCGCGGTTTCCGGCTACGGCCCCCCCGGGTTCTGGCTAGTAAAGGTGGGGAGGGAGCCATGTCGGTGCAGTGTCGTGCTCCTCTTGGCAGGCCTTTGCAATCCCAATTATCCCTGGAGCTGTGCGCTTTCTGGTTCTCCAGACCCTAACCCTAACCCTAACCCTAACCCTAACCCTAGAAGTTGCCGACCGCGGTTTCCGGCCACGGCCCCCCCGGGTTCTGGCTAGGAAAGCTGGGGAGGGAGCCATGTCGGTGCAGTGTCGTGCTCCTTTTGGCAGGCCTTTGCAATCCCAATTATCCATGGAGCTGTGGGCTTTCTCGTTCTCCAGACCCTAAACCTAACCCTAACCCTAGAAGTTGCCGACCGCGGTTTCCGGCCACGGACCCCCGTGGTTTCTGCTAGGAAAGCTGGGGAGGGAGCCATGTCGGTGCAGTGTCGTGCTCCTCTTGGCAGGCCTTTGCAACCCCAATTATCGCTGGAGCTGTGGGCTTTCTGGTTCTCCACACCCTAACCCTAACCCTAACCCTAGAAGTTGCCGACCGCGGTTTCCGGCCACGGCCCCCCCGGGTTCTGGCTAGGAAAGCTGGGGAGGGAGCCATGTCGGTGCAGTGTCGTGCTCCTCTTGGCAGGCCTTTGCAATCCCAATTATCGCTGGAGCTGTGGGCTTTCTGGTTCTCCAGACCCTAACCCTAACCCTAACCCTATCCCTAGAAGATGCCGACCGCGGTTTCCGGCCACGGCCCCCCCGGGTTCTGGCTAGGAATGACTGGGGATGGAGCCATGTCGGTGCAGTGTCGTGCTCCTCTTGGCAGGCCTTTGCAATCCCAATTATCCATGGAGCTGTGGGCTTTCTGGTTCTCCAGACCCTAACCCTAACCCTAACCCTAGAAGTTGCCGACCGCGGTTTCCGGCCACGGCCCCCCCGGGTTCTGGCTAGGAAAGCTGGGGAGGGAGCCATGTCGGTGCGGTGTCGTGCTCCTCTTGGCAGGCCTTTGCAATCCCAATTATCCCTGGAGCTGTGGGCTTTCTGGTTCTCTAGACCCTAACCCTAACCCTAACCCTAGAAGCTGCCGACCGCGGTTTACGGCCACAGCCCCCCCTGGGTTCTGGCTAGGAAAGCTGGGGAGGGAGCCATGTCGGTGCAGTGTCGTGCTCCTCTTGGCAGGCCTTTGCAATCCCAATTATCCCTGGAGCTGTGGGCTTTCTGGTTCTCCAGACCCTAACCCTAACCCTAACCCTAACCCTAACCCTAGAAGTTGCCGACCGCGGTTTCCGGCCACGGACCCCCCGGGTTCTGGCTAGGAAAGCTGGGGAGGGAGCCATGTCGGTGCAGTGTCGTGCTCCTTTTGGCAGGCCTTTGCAATCCCAATTATCCCTGGAGCTGTGGGCTTTCTCGTTCTCCAGACCCTAACCCTAACCCTAACCCTAGAAGTTGCCGACCGCGGTTTCCGGCCACGGACCCCCGTGGTTTCTGCTAGGAAAGCTGGGGAGGGAGCCATGTCGGTGCAGTGTCGTGCTCCTCTTGGCAGACCTTTGCAATCCCAATTATCCCTGGAGCTGTGGGCTTCCTCGTTCTCCAGACCCTAACCCTAACCCTAACCCTAGAAGTTGCCGACCGCGGTTTCCGGCCACGGCCCCCCCAGTTTCTGCTTAGGAAAGGTGGGGAAGGAGCCATGTCGGTGCAGTGTCGTGCTCCTCTTGGCAGGCCTTTGCAATCCCAATTATCCCTGGAGCTGTGGGCTTTCTGGTTCTCCAGACCCTAACCCTAACCTTTCTGCGTCGGTGCATTGTGGGTGGCATCAGGGTGTCCGTTCGCGTGTCTCTGTGCCGTGGGGTCACCCCCAGATTCATTGTTCGGGAGTTGGAATGAGGGAGGTGTTCTGGAGGGGATGTGTGTTGCAGTAACCTGGGGGGTAGGGCTGTGGGGTGTTTCGTTCATCCCGAGACCGCTCCCGGCTTCTTCCGACCCTCCCTTCCCATGCTCCCACGGCCCTAGACGGGCACCCACAGAATTCCTTCAGCCCGGGAAGGGGAAGGGTGGCGTGGGCGGGCGGGGCGGTACCGCCTCCCGGTGGGGCGGGGCCGGGTTGCGCGTTTCTCCCGGTGAGGTTTGGGCGGGGAGCCGACATCTCCGGGGCGGGATCGGACTCACCTGCGGCTCCGCGTCGGGAGCTCACCGGTCTTTCTCGCACCGGCACTGGGACCGGCAACTCAACCATGGGGTGGCGGGGGCGTTGCTCGGCCCCTCTCTGCCTCTTCCTGCTCCTGCTCCAGGTGAGAGATGGGACGGGACAGGATGGGATGGGATGAGATGGGACAGGACGGTGGGATCCTGCCCGGGACCCTGCCCGGGACCCTGCCCGGGATAACCCAGGACTGTGGGACCCTGCCTGGTTCTCACTCCTCTGTCCGGACAGGCCAGACACTGGCTGTGCGAGCGGTCATCACCCTGCCAGCCCGGCTTCACCACTGAGACCTTCACCCTTGCCGTGCCTCGGGACAGCGTGGCGTCAGGACGGGCGCTGGGACGAGGTAAGGTGGGGAGCCGTGGGCGCAGGGCAGGTTCCTGGCACAGGGGTGGCTGTGGGGACAGAGACGTGGCTGTGGGGCATGGCTGAGTGCATGGCACAGGGGTGGCTGTTGGGATGGAGCTGTGGCTGTGGGGTGTGTGGTGCTGGAGGTGGCAATGGGGGATGAAGCTGTGGCTGCGTGCCCATGTTGTGCAAGGGTGGCCATGGGGATGGCCTCTGCCTGGCTCCGTGGGTGCCAGTGCAGATGAGGCTGTGGCGGTGAGGACTCGGTACACACCACCACAGGTAGCACTGGGAACAGAGCCGTGGCTGTGTGCTGCGTCAAGTGGCCAGGGCACCACAGGCACTGCGGTGGGACGGCGTCGTGGCGCGGGGGCAGAGGGTGCCTCTCCCCGGGGTGCGCCAGCGCGGGTGGCACTGACTCAGGCGGCGCAGACCTGTTGGGACCGGCAGCCAGGGCGTGGGGCTGTGCAGGCGCCCGTCCTGCCCTGCGCTTCACCCAGCACCGGGGTCCTGGCACAGGGGTCTGGCACTGGGGGTTCACAGGGCCAAACCCACCATCTGCTGCCGTGGAGCCAAGTCCCAGTGTGGCCTCCCTGGTGGCTCTTGGCGTGAGGGCAGTGGCATCTCGCCAAAATCCCGGTCCCAGTGCCAACAGCCGCCCTCTGCTGCGCACCAAGCCCCGGCTGGGGCAACCAGGTGCTGCTAGCCCTGGGGGGCACGCAGGATGCCCTAGGGAAAGGTGCGTCAAGGGGGTGGGTTCTGGGGACCTGCTGCAGCTTTGGGGTGCCCCGCACATCCCCAGCCCCTGATCCATGGGTGCTGGGGGGCTGCGTGGTGCCTGGGTGGGGGCTCTTGGTGCAGTGTCTGGGGCATTGCCATTGGCACTGATTGATGATAGACGGTGGGGCAGGCACCATGGTCTGCTGGGGGGCAGCTAGGGTGGGCTCAGAGCTGAGGGGTGCAGAGCACTGAGCGCTGCACTGGGGGCTCCCAAACTCCCGCCAGCCCCAGAAGGGTTTCGCCTGGGCTGTGAGTATGAAGCCAGCAGCTGGACCCTGCCCTGCACCTCAGGAATTGCTTGTTAGTTAGCTTTCTGGTTGATCATTAATGAAGCTGGCGGCTGCAGCAGCCTGTGTCCATTAAGGCTGTGCCCGATACCAGGGTGGTGGGCAGCCACGTGGCCTCAGCACCTCCCCACTGTGCAGGGCTGGTCTCCAGAGCCAGGACCTGCTGGAAATCCCCCATCACAGCACTTCCCAGTTTCAGTTCCCAGGTGGAGACGCGTGGTGGGAGGAGGGAAGGGGGACGCGCATCGGTATCTGCCCTATGAGCCTTGTGCTGTGCCATGGTGATGCCCAGCCATGCCACGGTGATGTCCCCATGCTGGTGGACGAGCAGGGTAGACACTTGGCGATGCTGCCCCCACCCCCCCACCCCACCCCCCCCACCCCCGCCAAACCCGTGGCCAGGCTGTGGTGAGGGCAGGCTGATGAGCTGGCCTGTAATTAGGCTGATGAGTTGAGCGCGGTGTTTCCCCTCCGACAGGTCTGGATGGGTCCTTCGTGGCGCCAAACACCTGTGCGGGGGCCATGACATCCCTGGGGCCGGGCTGGGATTCTGTGGCTCTGCTTGGCCTTGTGTCCCCCACTGCAGGAATGTGGGGGACTCTGGGCTGAGGTGGGCTGGCCCCCGGCCACACTGTTCCTCCTGGGTGGGGAACCTCGAAAGTCTGAAGTCATGGCGAAACTTGGGTGACGTCAGCGGGTGCGCCAGCAGGACGTGCTGCTCCAGCGCCTTTGCCCTGGCTGCACACAGGCTGACGTGAGCCCCCACCCCCACGGGCTCCTGCCCCAGCATGGCTGTGCTTGCGCAACCAGTGTGGAGCTGGCACCACTGGGGCAGTGGCACCCAGCACCCGGGATGGTGGCACCGGCTCCGCCTGTGAGTCAGCCTGTGCCCACCACCAGCAAGATGATATGGGGTGGCTTGGGGGGCTGCCCTAGTCCCCATCCCGTGCAGGGTCTCGTCCCCCCCACCCCAGCCAGCAGCCTGTTAATGCAGGGTCTGGTTGTCCCAGTGCCCCAAAGGTGTTGGCAGGGGGCTGGGAAGGGGGATCCACCTGAGGGACGACCCTCCCCCAGCCTCCCTCGCCTCACACCCTACCGCTCCTGGAGAGGAGAGGGGCCCCCTGGCTCCGCACCCGGAGGGGAGGGCTGGGGATAGCTTTCCTTCAACCGAGGAGCTGGAAAAACAGGTTGTGCATGTCCGGGTGGGAAGGGGGGGAGCAGGGGAGGAGCGGGTGCACGCAGCGCTCCTTTCACCTGGCTGGTGTGGGATTGAGCACTGAGCACTCATTGCACCCATCCGGCGCGGTGCCAGGTCCTGGGCGCCTGCGCCCACAGGTGCCAGGGTGCCTCTCCCTGCTGCCTGGCCTGCCCTGGCATGCTCCTGCCCAGCTGGCCCCACCGGCTCCCCCAGCCTTTGCCGGGGGTCCCGCTGCGGGCCTGGGCTGGGCTGGCATTGCACTGGTGGGTCCTCCTTGGTTGCCCGGGCTGGGTTGGGGGGCACCGTGGTGGGCAGTCCCCAGCCCAGAGCTTGGCTATCACACCCCATCCTCCTCCATCCCACTGCCACCTCCGAATTCCTGGGCTGCTCACAAGCTGATATAATCCCACTGGGTGGCCATGGCAATGGCAGCATCAGCTGTGGCCTCCTGCCTGGCGTTTGGGCATGCCATGCCATGGGAAGGCTGCCCCCCCACCCCAGGCACGTCGCCTTCCCGTGCCAGGGCCCATGGCCATGCTGGCAGGGACTCCAGCCCGGGTGCTGCTGGCTCAAACAAACCGTCTCCCAGACAAAGGGTGTTTGTTTTGGAGCTCCCAGGAGCACGGCCCCGGCTCATGTGATGCCTGCTGACTGCTGCTGCGCCGCTCACACCTTCCCTCCGGGCTGACTGTGGCCCCTGCGTGCCGGTCCTGGCTCATACTGTGCCCCAGCAGAGTGTCAAGCTGGTGACACCCGGTCTGTGGTGGGTGGTTGGTGTCCCTGAGAACCCCTTGCAGCAGAGGTGCCAAAGGGTGCCTCGGTGGGCTGGATGCTCCCGTGGGCGCACCGGGGCCGGCAATTTCCTGCCGCACAGGTTGATGACCCCTCCTGCAGTGGGTCACAGCCTGGGCTGTCCCTGCTGCAGACATGTGGCCATGGTCCCTGGCCATGTGGGGGCTTGGGGGGACCCCCATGGGTCCCCAGTGCGCTGGGGCAGCATAACCCGCTGGCCAGGCACCAGATGCCAGCGCAGGTTGGGTGGCACTGATCTTGTTTTTAATTAAAAAGCGGCAAGAGCACCAGCACCCGCTGCCACGGGCACGGCAGCGGTGATGTGCCACACATGAGTACACGCTGTGCCACAGGGATGCCCCGTGCATGAGCATGAGCCACACAGCAGTGATGCCCCGTACGTGGGGATGTGATGCGTGCAGTGCTGCGACGGGATGTGCCGTACACAGAGCTATAGACAGGGCTGTGCCGCACAAAGCAGGGACACTCTGCGCTGAGTGCCCAGGGGCTGGCAGGGATCCCCTGGCATGGCAGGCTGTGCCGTGTCCAGTTCTGTACCAAGGTCACATCAGTGAAGCACCGTGCGTTGTGCCACACACCCTGCCCGTGCCTGGGACAGGATCATGGCAGGGCATGTGGCACTGTGCATGGTGCATCTCTGTGACCCCACGGCCACCCCCAGCTTCTGAGCCACGGCTATGCTGCCTGTGCCCATGTCATGCTGTCCTGCCTATCCCGTGGTGCTTACTCTGCCCTTGCCAGTGCCTCGCTGCCTGCGTGGGGCTGGGACCCCCCTGCCCACTTACTCTCCCTGTCCCCAGTGAGCTTTGTGGACTGCGGCAAGGAGCGGTATGCCATGTACCTCTCAGATGACACGCGATTCAAGGTGAGCAGGGATGGTGTCATCTCCGCGACCCGGCCCCTGCAGTTGCAGCGGCAGGAGATCAGCTTCTCCATCCACACCTGGGACACCATGGGCAAGAAACATTCAGCCAAGGTGACCTTGCGCAGGCGGCGGCACCATCACCGCCGCCACCACCATCACCACCAGGTAAACCGTGGCCCCTCTCCCTGGGGCAGAGCATGCAGAGGGCTCCCCACAGTGCTGGCACCAAGCCGAGCCGCAATCTCTGTAGGATGGGGCACCCCACGTGCTGACCTTCCCGGAGCCCAGCCATGGCCTCCGGCGGCAGAAGAGGGACTGGGTCATCCCCCCCATCAACTGCCCCGAGAACGAGCGGGGGCCCTTCCCCAAGAAGCTGGTGCAGGTACGTGGCCTCACGGGGACGGGGCGTGGGACAGGGGGGTCCCTGGGGTACCGGGACCCCTCTAACCCCACCCCCCGCCTTGCCACCAGATCAAATCCAACAAGGACAAGGAGACCAAGGTCTTCTACAGCATCACGGGGCAGGGGGCAGACACTCCCCCTGTGGGTGTTTTCACCATCGAGCGGGAGACGGGGTGGCTGGAGGTGACGAAGCCGCTGGACCGGGAGGACATGGATAAATACATCGTGAGTGGGGGGCTGGGATGGGGAGGGGACGGTGCCCGGGGCCGTGTGGGGGCTGACAGTGCCCTCGCAGCTTTTCTCCCACGCTGTGTCAGCCAACGGGCAGCCGGTGGAGGACCCCATGGAGATCATCATCACTGTGACGGACCAGAACGACAACCGGCCCGTCTTCACCCAGCAAGTTTTCATCGGCTACATCGAGGAGAATGCCAAGCCAGGTGTGTGGGGGACCAGCAAGATGGGGGCCCCACGGCTGGGACCACACAGTGCCCCAAGCCATACCCGTGCTGACATGTCCAGGGGGGTTTGTCCCATGAGTAAATTCTCCCCTGCTTGTTCCCGTGCCCAGGCACGTCCGTGATGACTGTGAATGCCACGGACGCAGACGATGCAATCAACGTGAACAACGGCATCATTGGCTACTCCATCCTCAGCGAGGAGCCTAAGAGCGTGCAACGGATGTTTACCATCAACCCAGAGAAGGGCGTCATCAGTGTCATTGGCACAGGGCTGGACCGGGAGGTGGGCATCCTCACTGCCTCCTGGGGGGACCGTGGGGCAGCTCCATGGGTAGGGATTGTCAGGGATGCTGGAGCCCTGAGGTCCAGCCAGTTTGGGGACTCACCATCCCAGAGTCACTGTTCCCCACTCTGGAGGGGTCTGCAGCCCCAAGCCCACTGGCAATCTGCACTGGGGACACTGCAGGGGCCCCCAGCCCTGCTGACCCCCAGAAATGGGTGGACTACCAGACTTTTGGGTGGGCAGCGGGGATGTTGGCAAGCACCTGTGCTGGTGGTAAACGCCATGGCTGGAGACGGGTGGAAGAGTGATGCCCCCAGAGGTGGGGGACATGCTGGACACCATCCCTGCCCTAACCACGGTGATTTGGCTTGCAGACCACTCCCAACTACACGTTGATCATCCAGGCTGCGGACCAGGAGGGCACTGGCCTGACCAACACTGCCACAGCCATTGTAGAAGTCACCGACGCCAATGACAACCCTCCCATCTTTGACCCCAACATGGTACCTGAGCCAGCTCCCACGAGCCACTGCCCTCCCTGGACTATGGTGGCATGAGCACTCCCAACCCAGGGTGCCCTGGACCGCCTCGGTGACTGTCCCCATCCCCTCTCTTGCAGTACGAGGGGACGGTGAATGAGAACGAGGTGGGAGTGGTGGTGGCGCGGCTGCACGTGACGGACCAGGACATGCAGGGCTCTCCTGCCTGGCAAGCCATCTACCGCATCAAGAGCGGGGACCAGGATGGCAGCTTCAGCATCACCACCGACCCCAAAACCAATGACGGCATCCTGAAAACAGCCAAGGTGGGTCATGCCACCACGCAGCTGCCCCCGTGCTGGCTGTCACCCCCCAAGCATCACCCCAGTTCCAATCTCCTGTCCCCTCCCAGGGCCTGGATTATGAGACCAGGAGCCAGTACAACCTCGTGGTGACGGTGGAGAACGCTGTCCCATTTGCCGTGCCCCTGCCACTCTCCACAGCCAACGTCCTGGTGGTGGTCAGAGATGTGAACGAAGCCCCTGTCTTCGTGCCCCCGGTCAAGAAGGTGGAGGTGATGGAGGACCTGCCACTGGGGCATCAGGTCACCTCCTACACAGCCCAGGACCCTGACAAGGATCAGAGGCAGAAAATCACGTGAGTGGAGAGGGCGGTGGTAGAGGAAGCTGTGGTGCCTGAGGGTGTGCTTCTCCCTCCACCATGGAGCATCCCTCCCGTCTGACCCCTCTTTCCCACAGGTACCGCATGGGCAGCGACCCCGCAGGGTGGCTGGCCATCGACCCCGAGAACGGCATCGTCACGGTGGCGCAGCCACTGGACCGGGAGTCGGTGCACGCCATCAACAGCACCTACAAGGCCATCGTCCTGGCTGTGGACAGCGGTGAGGAGCGCTCTGCCTTGGCCCTGAGGAAGGGGCTGCAGCCACCTGTCCGCGTCTGGGACCCCTTCCCCGGGCATCTTGCTAACCCCTGGCCCTGCAGGGTCGCCGGATGCCACTGGCACGGGGATGCTGCTCCTCCTCCTCCAGGATGTGAATGACAACGGGCCCATGCCGGAGCCCCGCATCATCAACATCTGCAACCGGCAGCCCGAGGAGCAGACGCTGAGCATCGTCGACAAGGACCTGCCCCCCAACACCTACCCCTTCCAGGCAGCGCTGGAGCATGGCTCTGGTGCCAACTGGACTGTCAGGGTGAAAGGACAAGGTAGGTGCTGTCTAGTCCGGCCTGGCCACCCACCCTCGCTGCGAGGAGACCCCTGGTCTGGATCCCAGGCCCCCTTGTCTCCCTGTGGTCTCCCGAGTGCAGCCGGTGCTCACCCCTGTGATGGGCACCGGGCTGGGGAACCGCCACGTGGCACACACACCGGTGCCAAAGGTGTCCCCAAACCATGGAGTGGGAACCCATCCCTGAGCCCAACCCCCCCCCACTCTGCCGCAAGACCTGCTGGTGCTGAACCTGGTGAAGGAGCTGGAGCCGGGGGAATACAGTGTCTTCCTGAAGCTGACGGACGGACAGGGCAAGGTGCAGGTGACGCCAGTCAAAGCCCGGGTGTGCAACTGCGAAGGGCCGGCCAAAAACTGTGAGCAGCGAGCGTTCATCGCCGGCGGCATGGGCGTCCCCGCCATCCTGGGCATCCTGGGGGGCATCCTGGCACTGCTGAGTGAGTACCGTTGGACGGGGACAGGGACAGGGACAGGTCCACCCTCGCCACGCCGCCCTAACACCGGTGCCCTCTGCTCACAGTCCTGCTGCTGCTCCTGCTGCTCTTTGCCCGGCGGAGGAAGGTGGTGAAGGAGCCGCTGCTCCCGCCCGAGGATGACATGAGGGACAACGTCTATCACTACGATGAGGAGGGCGGTGGCGAGGAGGACCAGGTGGGACATCTGTGCTGCACGGGGTCCCTGTAGCACCCCCACCAGGTCCCAGCGCAGCCGTGTGCCTGTGGCTGTCCCTCGAGTGTCACCTCCTTGTGTCCCCCTCCTCAGGACTATGACCTAAGCCAGCTGCACCGCGGCCTGGATGCCCGCCCGGAGGTGATTCGCAACGACGTTGCCCCCCCGCTGATGGCCGCCCCCCAGTACCGTCCCCGACCTGCCAACCCCGATGAGATCGGGAACTTCATCGATGAGGTGAGCCCCATACCCCCCGTCCCTGCAGGCACCAGCGGGACCCCAGCCCAGAGGGGACGAGCACTGACCCCTCTGCCCCCCTCCCCAGAACCTGAAGGCAGCCGACACGGACCCCACAGCGCCCCCCTACGACTCCCTGCTGGTGTTCGACTACGAGGGCAGTGGCTCGGAGGCCACCTCACTCAGCTCCCTCAACTCCTCTGCCTCCGACCAGGACCAGGACTACGACTACCTCAACGACTGGGGCAGCCGCTTCAAGAAGCTGGCGGACCTCTACGGCGGGGGGGAGGAGGACGACTAGGACCACCCCCTCGGCCCCGGCCTGGCTGGCAGCTGCCCAGAACAGGCGGCTCAACCTCATTTCACCCCACCGGACTCATGTCGGTCTTTGCCCATGGGGCAGCCAAACATCCCTCCAACACCCCCTCAACCTGGTGCCCGTGTCTCCCTCGCTCAGTAGACGAGAAGCTCGGGGTCACTGAGGCTGGAAGGGTTTTTTGGGGAGCCTGTGTGTTTCCCAGCCCCCCTCGGCTCCAGGCAGGGCATTGAGCCATTCGGTCCGTTCCCCGTCCTGGAGCCAAGGTGCTCCTGGCCGTGTGGAGCAGGATCAGCTCTTCTTCCCCAGGGTGGGGGACAGACCCTGGCCACCTTCATCCCTTTGCTGCAGAGGGAAAGGGTTTCTCTGCCGCTCTCCGAAATACCACGTGCTCCCAGCCCCGACACAACTGCCGGCCTGCTGCCACGCTCGGCTCGCCAACTCGGCGCCAGAGAAGCAGGGCAGTCCCGGCACCGCGCCTTTGCTGGAGCGGGGCGACCAGTAAACGCAGACCAAAGATGTGCCATCACACACTGGATGTGAGGGAATTCTATTTGCTAGAGTACTCCCAGGCAGATTTCTATTTTTCTGTATCCCAGATTATGATCCGATTCCCTTCTGTGTCGTGCCAGGTGTAATTATTGTGCAGTCAATGAAAAAGGCACTTGTGGAAATCAAACAGCTCTACTGAAATTCTGAACTCTTGTGTTTAGCTGTCGTCGTGGTTTGTATTTGTATTGTGGGAAAAGGGTCTGATGCTGGCTGGGAAGCCAGCAACGGTCTAGTGTTAATTGATTGTACGGTTTTGATATAAAATTGAAGTAATAAATTGTTTTAAGAAAATCAAAAAGCCTTTTCTCTGTCCATGGCTGTGCTGATTTCACTGCCTGTGTCCATGCTCCGAAGCTGGCCTGCCCCGCCGAGAGACACGTCCGCTGCTTCCTCCAAAGGGCAGGCGGCAAGCGCCCAGCTCTGCGCATAACAGGGACGGGTCTGTGCTGCAGCTCGTGGTTTCTCATCACCGGGGGCCCTGAGGTGGCAGAGCCGGCAGCTCACAGCAGGTCATGGGCTTTGCCTCGCGCCGAGCCTGCCTGGATAGGCCCTGGGGAAAGGAGGAAGAGGAGACGGCGTGAAAACCAGGCTTGTGCCTTATCGCCGTGGCCGTGTTTGCGCAGTGCCCGGCCCAACACGCTGCCCCGTGTGGGTCGTGCAGCAGAGGTGAAGCTGTTAGCAAACATGAGATGGGGATGTCTGGCCAGCCCTGCAATCGCTCCTAGCACCGTCAGAGGCCGTGCCCAGTAAGGAAACAAAAGAGCGTGACCCGAAACGCCGGAAGGTTTTTAAACACGCAGAGGCCTAGAAAGCTGGCAAAGTGTTTGCAACCCTCCTGCCTCCTTACAGTCCGGGGCAGGCAAGGCGTTCGATCCCATGCTTTGCAATGCACGCAGGAGCCATTTATTCTAAAGGCAGATCTGGTTGCTGGTCCCGAGAGCCCGTCGGGCACACCCCGGCCACCACGTGGAGAGGTGGTTGGGCTCCCCCTTCTTGGACAGAATTGTCGGCTTCTCTGGAAGCTGCTAACTTTTGCTGGATGCAGCCATAGCCTGTTCTTGATGCAGGGGTGGGCCTCGGGGCTGGAGCTTTCCCCAACTATCTGACCAGAGGGGCTGGTGCTGCAGGGGGCAGGGGCAGGGGCCTACGCTGCAGGTCTCCCACCCGGGTGGCAGTCCAGGGACAGCCATGTCCCCTGTGCTACCTGCTGGGAAGCAGACGAGCCGACCCACCCGGCAGCGGGGCAGGGGAACGGGCGGCCGCGGCCGGTGCACCGGCCAGGCCCCAAGATGACGCCGCCCCGCCCAAGATGGCGGCGGGCGGCTCCTCCCGACCTCCCCAAGATGGCGGCGGAGAGCCGCGCTCCTCCCCTTCGCGGCGGCCCCAAGATGGCGGAGCCTGAGCGGGTGGTGGAGGCACTGGAGCTGCTGCTGCGGCCGCCCGCCGGACCCGGTGAGCGGGACGGCGAGGCCGAGCCCGGCCCAGGAGTCGCCCTACGACCGGAGACGCTTCGCAGCAACGCGGCGGCGCTGGAGGAGCGGCTGCGGCTGGCGCCGGGCTGGGCAGCGCTGCGCGACCTGCGCCGTGCCGTGCTGTCCCGGGCCCCCTCGCTGGCCGCCGGGGTGTTGGTGGAGGCCGAGCCGTGCTGGGCCGCAGCCTGCGGGCTGCTGGCGCTGCTTCTGTGCCTGAAGGAGCGGCTGGCCGCGCTCGCCGCCGCTCCCGCCGCCCGCGGGGTCGGGTCGGGGGCCGCACCGCCGCCCAGCGCCGACACGCTGAGCGTGCCGCAGGGCCGGGCGGTGGGGCGGGCGCTGCGGGCCGCCGTGGGCCTGGGCATGGTGCCCTACCTGCCGCCGGGCGTGGGGCAGCGCCCGGGTCCCCCCGCGCCACCACCGCCGGCCACCCGCGGGGCCAGGCTCCACGCTGCTGCTGCTGCCCTGGCCGAGCTGGCCGAGCACCCCGCGCTGGGCGGCCCGCTCGTCGCTCGCCACCTTGGCCTCCTCCTCGCCAGCCTCTGCTTGCTGGGACATGGTCCTGCCACCCACTGTGAGGTCTGTGGGTCCCCTCGTGTCCCCTTCTGCTCCCTCTGCGCCGTGTGGGCACCCAGCCCTGCCAAAAACGTGTCAGGGTCACCTGCCTCACCAGAGCCCTCACGGTGCCACCGCTCCTGGTGCCACCGCTCCCAGTACCCCATGGCTGAGCTGGCCACGCTGGGCTCCTGAGCCTTGGGGCTGCCTGCCCAGTGGCAGCTCCCAAGCCCTGCACGTTATCTCCATAGAGAGAAGAGATGGGAGCTAGGGAAGGGCTGGAGGGGCACTGGCACGTGGCGGGTTTAGTGCCTGTGGCCAGGCTGTCCTCACCACCCCAGGATTTGTTTCTTCCAGGGTGTTACGGAAGCAGAGCGAGCGCAGTGCCGGGAGACCCTGCGGCACGTCCTGGACCACGTCTACCAGCCGCTGGCGGTGCGGGAGCTGCTCCTTCTGCAGGGCCGGCCCAAGCAGGTACCCAGCGGTGGCGTGGCTGTCCCAGTCGAGGGGTGCTCAAGGTGCACACCACCTGGGGTGCTGCTCCTCGAGGCATCTGAGCAAGCACCTCCATTCGAACCACTCACTTTGTTGCACTGGCAGCCTCCGGACGGCTCTGCTCTTTGTGCTGTCCCGGGGCGATTGGTTTGCTTAACCGGGGAGCCTGTCGGCTCACAGTGCCACCTCCGCAGCCCAGCGCTCTGTGCTGGGTCCTGGCAGGAGTCACCACTGCGGACCCTTTACCTACATCGAACACAACTTGTCCCCCAAACCCCCTGTGCGCCCTTTTGATAATGAGGCAGTCGGAGCTGCTGCCTGACCCTGAGAAGGTTTAATTAAAGGGGGAAGCTCTGCGCAGGGGGGATGCTCCTGGGAAGGCTGGCCTCTCTCATTAAGGTCCTAATTTGCTTTGTACCACTGGGTGAAGAAGTGATTTATTTAAAATGTTTCCCTCTCCTGTCTCAAGTCCTGCAGAGCCAGGGTGGGAGGCTGTTTGCTTGTTAGTGGGGGTTTGCACAGGAGTGTGCAAATATGCTTCTTAGTCGGCTCCTTTGTTTCCTTTCAGAGTCCTCCCTCTCCTGGGGAAGAAACAAAGCCGGCCCTTGTGCGCGCTCCAGTGTGGCTGCGGCGCCTTTGTGGTCAGCTGCTCTCCGAGAGGCTAATGAGACCCAACGGGGTTCAGGCTGTGGTTCGGGGCATCATGGAGGGAACAGGCGGTGAGTAGGGTGCTCTGACGCTGCTCTTGGCATCCAGGATTGCAAATTAAAAGAGACTGTGATGATGTGTCTGAGACATTTCATCCCATGAGAGGCCCAGGGAAGATGGTGCCGTCAGAGCACTGAAATGGGGAACAGCTTTTGTCAGGCCAAGCTGACTGTAACACCCGTGCAGATTTTGCCTCTGACTGTGCTATTTCCCAAACCGGGTTTGCCTTTAGTTCAGGGTACACCATCATGTTTGAGGTCCAGACTGAAAGCCTCTGAATTAATTTAGGCCACTTACGTCTCTGTGGGGTTGCACCTCGCGTGCGTACGCAGCACGGTTTGTTCCCAGGAGCTGCGCTGGTGCTGGTTCGGTGGGAGCCATGCTCAGCACTGGGCTGTGAGACCCGTCCTGCTCTGGGGCTTGGTAGCTTTGATCCCCTGCTCTCTATTTCCTGCCAGGGAAGGAAACTTCTGCTCCCTAAAAGTTGAATCCCACAGTTTTTAGTGCAAAAGTTTCCTCTGGCCAACACCAACCTGATGACACCACCCAAGCATGACCTCCCTCCACCTTTTGGCTCATACACCTACTTGTAGAAGTGTTTTCCGTTATCAAAGGTCTTGGAGAGTAATTTTTCCACTTCTGTCATTAAGTTCAGGTGTCTCCTGCAAGATGCTTGGTTTAAAGAGAGTATTAAAAGCTAGAAATCCAATTTTTGGCCAGAAACATCTGGCTTTAGCCAAAAATGTCCCTGCTGCTTGCTTTCCGCTGGTGTAGCAGGTGGTGCCGGTGCTGAAGCAGCAGCTGTGGACTGGAAAAAATGTGACACGGTTGCAAAGATCCTGGCTTCCTGCCCACAGCAGTGCCTATCCCTCGAGGACTACTACCGACTGGTGTGCCCCCAGGTAGGTCCCTCTCTTCCCATCCCTGCAGCACGCCGGCTCTGGCTGGGAATGCAGAGCCAGCTCCCGCTTTGGAGAGCGTTGGTGGTGTCGCTTCTGCTTGAGCGTGGCCTGGCTGGAGCCAGGACAACGCAGGGAGGTTTTTCTGCCGCTCTGTCAGCAGGATGTGTTTCCAATCTACTCATGGATTTTCCACATTGGATTGAAGTGCTGGATCATGTTGCCTGATCGTGTGAGCTGTTTGGCACTGCTCTGCAAGGAGCTGTGCTGTGGAGCTCTTGGCTATGGGAGTGGTGCGGGCTCTTGGTTTGAGCCCAGAAACGCATCCTGCATTAACAAGTGCACGGGAAGGAGACCAGCTCTTCCATGTGTGGAATGTCGTGCCAAATATCCAGCAAAGCAGCGCACGGGAGGCTCCTCAGTCTCTGCTATAGAGTCGGCCTGCCCCCCTTCAGAGAGGCTGCTAATCTTTTGTTCCTTTATCGTGGACTTTTTTCCAGATTCTGGGCTTGCTGCATATCCAGGACAAAGTGACGGCGCGCCAGTTCCAGCGAGTGGCCACCACGACGCTGCTCACCATGGCGAAAGAGCACCCTCAGCTGGCAGAGGAACATCTGCTCCGGCCCCTCTTGGCCCCTCTCCGGCGCTGCTCCCAGCCGGCAGGTACCTGCTGGTCTCTGCCGAGCCCCAGGCCAGCGGAGGGTCTGGTTTCTCTTCTCGCTGACCTTTTTCTTGCCATGAGAACTTTCCCAGGGAGCTGTGGGCCTGGCTCTGTCACTTGTGGACACATCTGTGTGCACCGGGTTTACTGGCGTTCGAGTCAGATCACCGCAGTGTAAGAGCCAAGCAGTGAGGGTTTCTGTCATTTGCTTTTTGGGAAACTATCCCAGTCTGACAGTCCCGTTTCAGGCTTCCGGATGGAAGCCATCAGTTCCCCCATGCTGACGGAGCAGCTCTCCGGGGAATAATCCATCAAGAAGTTGTGGTCTGGTTTGATTTGCTTGTAACCTTGAGGAGTTTACAGTGCTGCAGTGACATTTATCGCCACTAATGAGGGCTCTCCGCTTCCCATGCTGCCTTCACAGAGGAGAGGGAAGGCAAGAGAGCTAGCCAAGCGCTTTCTGGTGCGGGGCATTATGGGGTTGCTGTTCTACTGGAGACTCCTCAGCATGGGGGGGTGCTGATATTCCTGCCCTTTGTTTTCAGAGGTGGCAGTGGAAGATTTATCAGCAGGGACCGTGCTGGTGACAGAGGCAGAGCTCAGCAGCTGCGTGGAAGATGTGCTCAAGGTATCGTGCCTGATTCAGGCCTGAGGGTAGGCAAGAAAACTACTCCAAGAGCTGGTTTGAGACTTTGAGCGGTTCAGTGTGTGTTAGGCCATGACAAAAAACAGCGCCTCCTGCACGCGTGGCACTGCGGTGAGGCCAAGCGCTGCACACAACCACCTTGTACGCAGCACTGCGCTGGCAGGACTGCAGCATACCAGGGGCGCTGCCTGAATCCTTTTGAGCATTCTTACCCCGAAACGTTCTGCAAGAGGGCAGTGAGCTCCTGCTTTGTTGTTTTTTCCCCAGTGTCTTTCTGGTGCATCAGAGTAAGAACAATCTGAGCAGTAGGCTGGTAGCCAGGAGTCTCCGTGGTGCTTTCATAGCCTCTTTCTGCCTGAGCTGCAGCGAGACTTTGAGCGTCGCTAAACTGCGCAGCTTCCGCAGGACAGTTGTGCCCTGGTGTGCTGTCAGAGCAGCTTCAGGCTCGGGCTGCGGTCGTGGATCAGGTAATGGCAGAGCAGGCAGCGCCACGGGCAGGAGGGTCCTAGTCAGGAATCCCACTGGCCTGCCACACGTTGCCTTGGGATGTCAGTCCCTGTCTGAGGTGATGCTGCTCACCTTCCAGCGTCAGAGTTGTGCAGCTGGTCAGAGGGAAGGACAGATTGCAGGGAATCCTGTGCGTGCTGTGTCTTCAGAGAATGCCGGAACTCCCAAGCTGTCATGGGTCCAATCTCCTCTTAGTGCCTCCGTGCCTCAGTTTCCTCCCTGTAGAGCATGGATAATACATAGAATCATAGGGAATCATAGTATATTTTATGTTGGAAAAGACCTTTAAGGTCATCAAGTCCTCCCACCGTTAACCTAACACCTATTACCACCACTAAACCATGTCCCTAAGTGCCTCATCCCCACATCTTTTAAATCCCTCCAGGGATGGCGACTCCACCACCTCCCTGGGCAGCTTTTCCAATGCCTGACAGCCCTTTCCGTGAAGAAATCTTTCCTAATATCCAATCTAAACCTCCCCTGCTGCAACTCGAGGCCGTTTTCCTCTTGTCCTGTCTTGTCCCACAGCCTCTACTGAGCCCAGTGTTACCTGTATGAGAGGGAGAACCTGCTGGGAGTTGCTCTCCCTGCCTCCAGGGTCTGCAGAGGGCAGCCTGAGCCAGAGTGCTGGAGCTGGAAGCCTTTCTACAGCTCCTGCAGCATTATCCCCTCACGGAGAGATGGGCAGCAGCCAGCTCTTGTGCTGGGCCAAACTCCTTCCAATGGAGTGACGTGGAAAAGAGGGCACTCGAGGTATCGGCGAGTGGCCGGCTGTGCCGGACTGCGCAGCCCTGCGGCAAGGGCAGCTTGGCGGGGCCCCTGGCACGTCGCTCGGTGGCTGTGCAGCCAGTTGGCAGTGAGGATTCACAGTGGGCGCGACGAAACGACAGATTCGGTGCGGCTCTGAGGCTGCCGATCTGTCACCGGGGTGAAAAAGAGAGCGAAGGTGAGCTCGGAGGCATCGCAGTTATCCTGGTGGCTCCTGGTAGGAGGCAGAGAGCGTGTGGGTAGGGGGAAAAATAGGGTGGGCAGCAGCTGAGCTGCAGCTCAGCCACTGTTAGTGGTTGTGTCCTCACCTTGGGTGTCCAGAAACAGAGGGGGGGACACTGCAGCTGTTGCCCATGGGGTGTCCCCAGTGGTTCATCTTTCCCTCCTGAGATCTCTTCAGGGGACTCAAGGCTTAGGCTGTCTAGTCCCACTGGACAAGGTAAAACGGTAACGTTAAGTAAGGAAAACCGAGCAGCCTGTTTTGTGGGGACTGTTCTGAGCCGAACCCCGTGACACGAGGGTGTCCAGCCACCTCCTCGGCTGCCCTGTCCTTCGCAGCTGCTCTTGGAGCGGGACGGTACCTGGGGGACAGTGGAGCCTTGGAGCTGCTCTGTGTGCCTGGCTGCCGTGCAGCACAGGTTGCTGCAGCTCTCCCAGCCCTGATCAGGTGCTGGGGCATGGGGAGGGGTCCAGAAAATAGAAGCCAACTTGGAACAGTCCACCTTCTGTGTTAGAGGAAGTGTCCGTGCGGCAGGATGGTGCAGGTTTAGCACCTTCTCTGGAGCGCCTTCCTGCAAGGGGACACTTGCAGCAACAAGCAGGGTGTTCAACCATGCAGATCTTGGCTCTGGCGTTTTGAGGGAGAGCCGGGGTCCGTTCTTGTGTTCCCTATGAAGGAACAGGGGTGTTCTGTGGAAACTGTTCTTTCCCCTGTAGCTCCTTTTCCCCCTTCCCACAGTGCTGCGCTGCAGGCTTCACCGCCTGCCCTGACAGCAGCCCAGGCATTCCAACCCAGAAGGACATCTCCAGCCCAGGAATTCCATTTGAAGAAGCTGGTGACTTGCTCACTGGCATGCCCCTAGGCAGGCTAAGCTCTTAAATGCTGCGATTGTTGTAGTATTTTGTGCAGTAACGATCTGTCGTAACTAGCTGGCAGGCAGAGACCGGTCTGGAGGGCTGCTCTGTGGCTGCTGCTCACAATGCTGGTGCTGGGGGAATTTGGGGTGGATCCCTCCTTAATGGCATAGCGCTGGAGGCCTGACAGCAGCCAGATTAGTGATTGGAGACTCCAGCCTGTGGATTTTGTGGGGGGTTTCTTGCCTAGCAAGTGTCATTTGATGCGGAGTGAAAAACCGTCCTTGGGGCTTCATCAGGGAGGCTTTGTGTACAAAGGGTTCTGGTTAGGAGGAATGGCTCCACGGGGATTAGCACAGGTAAAAAGGTCTGTTTGCATCAATACAGCTGGGCAGAACGTTATCAGGGTAATCTCCCTCCTACCTGGGTTGTCACACTGCCTCCAGCTGGCAAAAGCTCTCTGCTCTGTCCCCAGGGCACTTCCAGCCCTGGAGCAGGGATTGCTCTCTAGCTGCTGAGGTCAGTGGTGTGGGGAGAGCTCTGTGAAGGGACAGCACCTGAGACAGGTAGTTCACCAACCCAGGCAGCTGGAAGTCCCTTGGAGAACTTGTGGAAAGATTTTTGGGGTGCATGTCCATCTTTTTTTTTAAATGAAAAGCTGAGGAGGGGGATAGAACCTGCTAAAATAATGCCCTGAACACAACAACCCTGAGTAAACCCTGAGTCCAGCTGGGCAAGGCTTGGCATTTAACAGTTCTCTGAGCTGAGTTTTCCCTACATCGTGGCTTTGACTGGAAGCGCTTTCCCTGGGTTTTTAGCTTTGGATAATTCCTTTAAAAGGATTCAAAAGGAAACACGATGTCGTAAGACTCCTGTGTGCGTTTTTCCAGTGCCCCGTGGGCAGCTAGGTGGGACTGGTGTGTGGTGAGCTGGTCACAGCCTGGGAATGGGGTGCTGGTTTCGTGGAGGAGGGCATTGACAGGGATGCGGGAGGGTGATGCTTGAGATGGAAGAGAGGAACGTGGCCCTACAGCCTCTTTGAAGCCCCCGCAACCCACTTGCTCGCCCCAGCACACATCAGCCCAGCTGCCCTGCCAGGGACTGATCTCTGTGTGTCAGATTTGGCTCTGGGTGCAGTATTTCCATAAAGATCTGCTTATCCAAAGGTGCCTGTTGCACTTCTCTAGCGCAAGACCTTCCCCCTGAGCAGCAGACTTCCCAACTAGCTAGCTGCGTTGTTACCGTAGCTTGGAGCCCTGCTGTGGTTAAGCAAATGCTAGGAGAAAGGTGGTGCTGAAGGCAGCTTTTCCTACAGAGTATCAGGGAAAACAGGCTCCAGACTGAAAGGAACAGAGGCTGTAAACCTTCTGCCATCCTCCCTGGTGCCAGCCATTCTGCACAGGGACGTGCTTTCTGTCCTCCCCTTTGCCTTCCCTCTGCTCCGCGCAGGTGTTTGACTCTCCTCCCTGTGCCCTTCTCCCCATAGGTGTATGTGGTTGGAAATGACAGTTCGAGCCTGCTGCTGGGATCCTTACAGTCAGTCCTGGGAGTGGTTTTTTCCCTCTATTCCTTCGCCAAGCAGAATGTGTCATACTTACGGTAAGGAAGGATTGTGCACAGCTACTTCTAGGGTTTCGTCTTCTCTGTTCTGCCCACCTCTAAAGGTCGTGCTCGATACGGGCATGTACAGAAGCCGAGACCAATTTTCTCACCCCAAAGAGCTCTTGTTCAAAGTAGGCAGCAACCGCAGGCACAGGCGTGGTACACAACCTTACTGGCAGGCCCTTGCCCGAGGAAGCAGTTCTCGCGTTAGTTTTTGTCTTCCCTGAAGCCAGAACGTTGGGCGCAGAGGCCAGCATACCCCACGGGAGCCTTGGGAGCGTGGTTTAACTCTTAGTGCCCACCTAGGACAGGGGCTGTGGCTGTGGACGGAGATGGTGACGCCAGGACCTGGCTGGGCGTCAGCGGGATCTGTGTTCCGGGGGTTTAGAAACAGGATAAAAACAGGATAAAACAGCTTGAGTGCTGACCCTTGGAGATTCTTCTCCTTTCTGGGATTGCCCTCTTCCGATACGTGTGGGGCTGTCCCTCGCGCCGTGCCCAGCTCCCCCATGGCTGATGTACAGTGATAAGCACCACGTGTGTCAGTCAGTGACAGCGGGGACCTGGCTGTCCTCTCTCCTCCTGGGCTGCCCTGAGCTTGGGCCAGCCTGGCAAATCCCCTCCTGGTGGGTCTACCCTTGGCTTTGGTGACGCTGGCACGTGGGTACGGGAGGATTTCCCTAAAAGGTCTGTGTAGACACGGCCTCTGCTATTATTAAAGACATCATTAATCACTTCAAAGAGTTGTGAGTGCTGTGGCAAGTTGGTGGAAGGAGCCAAGTTAACACTGCTGCCGGGGGAACAGAGCCGCTGCTCGCTTCAATCTTTGCAAAGGAATTTGGCAGGGGTAACTAAAACCACAGCTGTCTGGAAGTGTTCGGGTTTCCAGACCCCTGGCAGAGCACTGCTGCTCCACCTCATTAACCTGCATCTTCCCTTGGCAGGGGTTTCTGTGCCACCTTACAGTGCTCCCTGTCTCCTTCCTTTTCCTTGGCACAGCTGGCAGCTCTGTGAGGTTGGCGTGAAGCACCAGGCATGGCGTGCTGAGGCGGCGTGGAAGTGGCTGTCCTTGTACAGACACGCTGTTCAGACAGTGCTCCCTTCCTCACTGGGCTGAAATCTTGAAGGGCCCAGATCCTTCCATCTGGGAACGCCAGAAGGACAGGATGTGCTGCTGCTCCCCTTATACACTGACACAAATGCCTTCAGCTGCCAGAGCTGTCAGCCCCGAGCGTCCCGAGGAGTGTCCGTAGCCGCTCTGGAGCACTCCTGTCTTTCCCCTCACCCTGAGACACATGGTCCCGTTGCAGGGGCGCAGGGAGGGGCGCAGTGGGCAGAGCAAGGTGACCACTGCTTTCTCTCTCTTTGCCAGGTCCCCATGCCAGGAGATCCTGCTGTGGTTCCTGGAGAAGTCAGAGCAAGAAGTGTCGCTGGCCATGCTGGAAGGTTTCGCAGGACTGAACGACAGCGTGAGCCCCCTCCACCCGCGGTGTCGGTTCCGTGTGGGCAGCGAGGGTGGTGCCACCGTCGCGGTGGAGGAGACCATCAGGTGAGAGCTGCTGGGGCAGTGCCAGGCCTGGGGGCAGTCCCTAGGCGTCATCCAGCACCCAGGGATTCTCACGGCACACCTGGCAGAGAGAGCCCAGGTGAGCGTGGGGCTGCCAGTGCTGTCCCACCACAGTCTCATCTCCACAGCCGGCTGTCTGCGCCAAGCTCAGGCGATGCTTCCACACAGCCTCCGGGGTCCCTGTACATGGCACAGATCTTGGACTTTCATCCCTGGAAAGCAGCACGCTCTGTCTGAGCATTCGCTTGTGCTCTCTGCCTGCTTTTCCTGAGTCTCCAGTCTTGCCCACGGGGTGTCTGGGAATAGGATGTGCTTCTTCAGTCCCAACTCTCCCCGAATTCAACTTCCACCCTCCGCTCTGAGCCTGCCTCGTGGCAGATCGTGGCTGCGTGGGGCAAGTGGAATCCCTCGGGTGCAAGTGGCACCGTCGCCACGAGGACTCTAGCGATGCCAGCATCGTGGAGCCAGCGACGGCACTCCCCTCCTGCTCTTGCAGATGGTCCCTACAAATAGAGACAGAGTGTGGCCATGCGGGGAGTAAACTGCAGCCATTAGTCTCCAGCCACGCGAGCTGGGGCTGTCAGCGGCGCGACATTTGGTGTACAGAGGGGTAGCTGTTAGCTGGCAGGTACGAGCCCAAGGCAGAGCCCGCGGCTCCTGCGCAGGAACGTCCGTGGAGCGGGCATGCCAAAAGCACCCGTAACAAAACCCCGTACAGATATGCTTGGTCTGGTTTCATTTCAGTCTATTCCTGACCTGAATTAGAAGAGGGTCTGCCCTGGGGTCTGCCCTCGTTAAGCTGGTTGTGCGTTAACATTGCTCCTTAACGGCCGTGGCGCTGCCTGTGTCTGCCCTACGTTTGTGGCTGTGACTGTGAATCAGCCAGCCCCGATCCCGTCCTTTATAGGATGGCTGGATTAAACGTGCGCTTTGCGGCCGTGGTTTCTGTTAATGTTACTACTTTAACGAAAGCAGGTTAATTAATAAACTGAGTGTGCGATCATGTAGACCAGATGAACTGAGCGATAGTTTGGCTCAGCCGCCTCCAGGCTTCCGCTTTCTGGGAGTGGTGTGGGGGGAGGTTTCCAAGAGAAGGCAGAAGCGGGATTTTGCTTTGCCATGGCGTAGTGTGAAGCCAGCCCTGGAGGTGGTCTTGGTACACCCTTGTTGGTGACACAGTGACCTGTTTCAGCGATGAAGATGAAGCCCTGTACCAGAAGGTTTCCTCGGAGCAGTGCCACGTGGAGAACCTGGTGGAGCTCGTGTCTCACTGCCAGAAGAGTGGCCTGGCCGGAGACTTCTTCATTTGCTGCCTGAAGGTGAGGGCAGGCGAGGCTCTGGTTGGCACATCTGCAGGAATGGTTTTCCTGGGCTGAACACTCTGTGTGGCAGATGGCAGAGAGGACTGGTCATCCCCTCACGTGCCTCGGGAGCACCATGCCGGGGTACAGCACGAGGTGGAGCAATCCTGTGTGCTGGGCAGGAGAGGGAGGCAGCCCTGCTCCACGAAGGGGTTAACCCTCGCTCCCCCTGGGCTCTTTTGACAACAGGAGCATGTCTGAAGTTTAATGGTGTGTTTGAGGCTGTGAATAATCCCTGTTAGTTCCTTGGCTCTAGCAGAGGGGCCCAACCACCTGCTCCCTTTGAACCTGCTTGGAGCCCTCTGTGGTTCCCTTCTGGCCTTACCTGGGCTGTGCTTTCCATGCACTTGCTGGCAGGTGGAGCTCCAGCCTGTAGCCACACGGGATTTGCAGCGTTCAGGGTGTAGGGGTGCTACTGTGATAGAGGTGGGATGCCCGGGAGCTGTGGGCAGCTCTCAGAGACCTCGATGTATCGAGTGGCAGGTCCAGGTCACGTGAGGAGTTGGCATGAGCTCTGCGAAGGGGACGGGAGAGTCCAGGTGTCTTTGTGCAGAGACCCAGAGCGTCTGACAGCCCAGAGGATGGTTGGCCCTAGAGGATGTGCTCCGTGTGCTGTCCATGGGGTTTGCGAGGGTTTGGCCTGGGGACAAGGCTAGAAGAGGGGGAGGTAACCGGGAATCTTGGCAGCACGGTGGAGGTCTGTGTGATACGGACCTGCTATGCCCTACCTACCACTGCCACCGATTTCCCTGTGTTTAGCCCTTGCCTCTCCGTGCTTCCTTCCGGCAGGCGCTCACTCACGTGGCCGCAGAGGACGAGGTGGCTTCGAACTCGGGTGCAGTGCCTGGAGGGAGTCTCCTGGAGCTGGAGCAGTACCACGCCGGGCAGAGGAGGAAGCTGCTGGTCCTGCAGCTCGTAGCCACGCTATGCGAGAGCGTCTCGGACACCGTGTTCACGGACGTTGCTCAGGTTGGTCATGGCAAAGCTGGGGGTGGGGGGGCACCAGCTGGAGCACGTGGCAGACCGAGCTCTGGGCTGCTGGGCTCTAGGGAGAGGAGGGCTAAGAAACAGCTGGAGGAAGCTAGAGCATCCCAAGGAAAAGCAGTTTATTGATTCCGGTGCAAGTGTCTCAACAAGACACAATCCTACACAGTGCCGCAGGAAGGGCAGAGCCAGATGCAGGGACAGGCGGGAGCAGCCCGGCAGACAACTTTGTGTTTGTGGTTGTGTATTAAAAGTCGAGAGAGCAGGCTGTGTGTTAATCAGAACTGACTCGCCAGCTTCTCATCTTCATTTGGAGCAGAATTTATTCCCAGGTTTAACAAGGTTTAAAGACCTCTGTACCTGACAGACCTTGGAGGCGAGTGCTTGCTGCCCATCCGTGGTGTCGGTGCCTGGTTTTTCTGGCATGTCGCAGCAGCTGCCTCTGGGAGCTGCAGTACCTGGACTGATGGCCAGAAAAACACAGCACTGCTGCGTCCTCCTTGCCCCCAGATTGGCCTTTCGTGGTTTTTCCCTGGTTTGTGCTGCCGGGACGCCCGCACTG
Organism: Rhynochetos jubatus; assembly: GCA_027574665.1. Lineage (NCBI taxonomy): Eukaryota > Metazoa > Chordata > Aves > Eurypygiformes > Rhynochetidae > Rhynochetos > Rhynochetos jubatus. Next base: position 8,152,392 of record CM050661.1, read on the forward strand.
GGCGGTATGTCTGGTCATCGGGGTTGGTGTAACTGTGCTGCTATGACTGACACCCCTCCATGTCTTCAGGAATGGGCAACCACAAAATTTGTTAAATAATGGAATTTCAAAGGCCAGTTGTGGCTCGTGGAGCCTGGTGTCAAGGAGAATTGTTAAAATACGGCACTTCTGCCCGCCCTGAGCCCACCCTGCAGCACGGTCCTGCACTGTGCTGGGTCGGGAGGGTTGTTAGGCGCCGAGGGCAGCACGGTGTTCCCCAGCTGATCAGTGTAGTTTAACTTCCTCATCCTGGTTTTTTTTGAGCTTGGTGACCTGGTTGTGCCAGTTAACTGACCGGCTCGAGCAGAGGCGGTCACTGCTGGCGCAGGTTTCCTCGCTCTTTGGGACAAAGGAGTCTTTGTGTGCGCTCTGCAGTGACAGAGGGGACCCGGCCGGTGTCGTTGCGGCAGCCAGCGCTGCTTTGTCCTCACCTGCCTCTCCATCGCAACCGCCCGTGCTCCGCTCCGTGGGTCAGAAAGCCAGGGAGGGAACTGGGGAGGGATCTTGCCAGGTTTCCTGGTCCAGCCGTGAGTGTAGTACAAAAAGAAACGATCGCGGAAAAAGAAACCTGGACAAAAAGGCCATTATACTCCCACCTGGGGGTTGTGTTTCGGGGAGGGTCTCTGGTCACAGAGCTGTTTTTAAGCAGGTTCTGCAGCACAGGGTTCCTCTTGGGCGTTTGTTCTCGCTGTGGGCACCCTCTTTGTGCATAATGGGGTTGGAGCAAGCAGGATCCGCCTTCCCAAAGCCAGACCCCGGGAATGGCGGCAGCTGTGAACCCCCTGGATTGCACAATCTATTTTATTTACCTTTCCCGGCCCTCACAGCTGAGTTTCATGAGATTGACTGGATTTCCTTGACACGCCAAGTCAATCCTCCTGTACGAGACAGAAATGTGCCCCACTGTTCTATTTTTCAAAAATTTTCCCCCTTCCGGATTAGGGTGGGGGGTTTTTTGGCTTCTAGATTAGTGGGTATTTTACCTTTTTGGTTTTTTCTCAGTAGCTCTCTCCCGATTCTTTGTTCCTGATGTTCCTGTATTTTGCACTAAATACAGTTTCAACCCCTTCAGCTTGTGTGTCACTGTTTTGTGAGAGCAGACACGCTCGGTTTTACTCCCTACTCTTGCTGTTTGATGGCATTTCATTTCTGGACTAGTCAACCTAGAAGGTACCTAAGCCTTTTCCGCAGCCCCTCCCAGCCACCCTCCCTACGGTGCTGCAGCCAGGATGTGCTGGCAGCAGCCAGCTCTCCTGCTGATGAGGAAATGCATTGCCTGCACCCAGCGCCTGTGCCCTGGAGGCTGGAAATGTGGGATTTGGTGCAATAGTACCTTGTTGCCCTTGTCTTTTGTTTTCCAAAATAGGAGTAAAATAGTTCCTTTTATTTTGCAACACCCCTCTTCCGTAGAAACGACCCCAATCCAGCCCCTTCCCAGCACGGCTGCCTGCCCTGGACGCTGCCACAGCCAGGGAGCTCGCCCCGAGCCATGCAGTGCCAGTGCAGCTTGGCAAAGGCGTGGAGAAAATCAGCTTGCTAATTCCAAACTCCGTTAGAAGGGCAAGAAGCCTGTGGTATTGAAGGCTTTGGTGCCAAGTGTCAAGAAGGCTGCTGCCAGCTGGGCGGGATCGTTATGGACTCGGGAAAAAAAAAGTAGCGTGAGAAAATGACAAAATAAGTGTCCCACATGGTAAAAGTCCCCACTGCAGTGTGGAAAAATCGTGCCTGGTACTGGGGAGCCGTGGGGCGGCAGGATGGAGCTGGAGCCCTCCTGGGCAAGGGTGGGTGGCTGGGAGCAACCCTGGGGAGGGGCAGGGTGGGAGCTGTGCTCTTCCCAGAGCTCACAGGGGTGTGCAGGCAGGCGTGATTTTGGCTGTAATGAAGCGTGTCTGAGATGACTCCCCCGCCCTTGACTGTCTGGCTGTTGCTTCTGTGCCAAGTGCTGGTGGTCTGCCCTGGTGCCTTCCCAGAGCCCTGAGCTCTTGGCTCTCACCATCCTGCTCTGTGCTTACTCGAATTTTTATGGCACGAGCCTTTCTCTAGTACAATTTCATATGAATGCCTCCTGTTTCGCTGTTGTTGCCACCCCCCCCAACATTCCCTCTCAAGACTCATCCCAGTTGGCTTTCGAGCTCCCATCCCACAGCATGGTCACGATGGAGCAGGGACAGGGGACAGTGAAGGGGCTGGGCTTCCCCTTCTTCTGCAGCCCCCGTGGTGGGGCTTGTGCTGCCTGACCACGGCAACCACCATGATTTAACCATCGCCTTGTCCCGGCGCTGTGGCAGATGGGCAGCACGAGCTTGCTCAGCCCATGCCGGAGCCCAGTGGCTGCAGCCGGTGATGGACCAGACCAGCTGGCTCAGCCACCCTCCCAGCCCTGCTCCTGAAATCCTGCCACTTCAGACAGCCCAGTGTGGGGCTGGGACCCAGGATTCAAGGTGCGGCCTCACCAGTGCCCAGTACAGGGAGACAACCAGGGAAGGCTCTGGGAAGGCAACTGAGATGGGCCTGAGCAGGAAGGTCAAGGTGGTGGCAACAACAGGGGAACACGAAGGGTTTGTATGAAATTAATTGTGCTGGAGAAAGGCTTGGGCTCGGAAAATTCAAATAGGTGCAGAGACAGCAAGAACTAGAGAGTACCCGTTTCTGGGAAGGCACCGGCAGGGGCAGCCTCCTGGGAGCAACCTGGGGATCCCCCCTCCAAACCCCCCTTTCCTGCGCTCTCCCCTGGCAGGTGGAGGAGTTCGTGGCAGTCACGCTGCGGCGGGCCTGCGTCAGCCCAGCGCGGGGCCCCGGCGCAGCGGCAGAAGCACAGACCCTCGCCATGGCCATGGGGCTCGTGGCTGCCATGCTTGGTGGAGCCATCCAGGTGAGGGGACGAAGCCGGGGTGCCCAGCAGCCTTGGGGTGTGGGGAAGGGGAGACTAGGCACCGTCCTGCCGTGCTGCAGCCAGTGCTTGGGGGTCTGGGTGGGTGCTCGCTGGGTTGGGTTCCCTGTTCAGTCCATCCTCTGCATCCCGATGCATCCATAGGGTCCACGGAAATGGCATCTTGCTCCGTTCCAGTTGACGGAGAGCGATCACACATTCGTTAGTGCTCTGCAATCACCCTGGCTTACACTTACATCACTGAGCTGCCGGGATTGCTTCATCCCCAGACTCACTCAAAGGAAAATCCAACTGTTAATGGGGAAAAAAAGAGATAATTTATTATGTCTTATTGCTAAATTCCTAACATTGGAAAAAAGAACATTATTTAGTTGGAGAAAACTTAAAACCAGAGTGTCACAGCTCTAATGGGCCCCCTCCCAGGCGAGCTTCTGCTCCCATTCCGGTGTTAATGGGAGCAAATTGAATACAAAAGGTTTTGGAGGCAGTTGCAAAGCTGTTTGGTTTCCAATGGCCAAGGGTTTTTTACACAACCATCCAAAAGCTGCCCAAAAGCTCCACTAAAGCATCCCTTTTCCAGTCTTTGAGCCCAGATTTTGCTTCTGGGATTAGCAGTTAAATCCAAATTAGGGCAGAAATTTCTACCCCTCAGGCAGAGCAGCCTCGGGGCAGGTCACAGCTGCCTTGCCTGGAGCTTCCTTCCAGGCAGGATGAAGGGCAGGACCCATGGCAAGCCCCAGGCTGGCAGGATGGTGGGAGGGATGTCCCCAGCTCAGCCCTGTGCTGAGCATGAGGGTCCCGCATGGGCATCACTCTTCAGGCTCTTGCCCATGGCACCTTGGAGATGCTGTAGCTGGATCAGTGCTGGGGCCATGGGGCATCCCCCCCCCGAGAGCATCTCCTGGTGCCCAGAGCCCCATCTTGTGCGGTGGGGATCTAGGGTGGGCCGCTTGGCGCTGCGGTGGGGCTATGAAATGGGGCTCGTGCACCTCTGTGTGCCTTGCCAGGAGCATCCTGGGGAGCCAACCTCTGCTGCGGCCATGCCAGCGCTGATTCTTTCCCCTCCGCAGCTCCAGTCCGGTGACTTCGCTGTGCTGAAGCGGTTGGTGCCGTTGCTGGAGGAGCTCTCCCACACCTACCCCGACCCTGTCACCCAGGAGCTGGCCACGGACCTGCGCATCGCCATCTGCACCCATGGGGCCTTCTCGTCAGGGACAGTGGGTGCCGCTGCCAGCAGCATGCTAGGGAAGAAGCCGGTGATGGGAGTGCAGAGTCCTGCCAGCATTCCCAGTGGAGCCCCAAGCCTGCGGGGTGGCCAGGCAGCCTCACAGCATGGCCACAGCAGCCCCTTGGCTCCCAGGAAGAGGAGTGAAGAGCAGAGCATGTGCCATGAGCCCGGCGCTGCGGGTCCTGCTCCGGCCCCGTGTGCCGACAGCGCGACCTCGGCTAGGCTGCAGGAGCTTCTGGTATCGGCCTATGACCCCCAGCCTCCCGGGCGAACAGCCGCCCTGCGCTGCCTCTCCAGCCTGATCACACAGCGGGATCCGGAGGCACTTCGGCTGCAGGAGAAACTCCTCCAGGTACCAGGTTCCCACTGCGGTTCCCATTCTGCACCACAGCACGGAGTTGTGGCTGAGCGTGCTGGCAGGCTGGGCACAGTCTGTATGATCGGAGCCCTCCGACTTTGCTGTTGCTGCCAGCTGAAGGTGCCAGGCAAGAGGGAGCAGGGCTGCTGTGTGTGCTGGTGGACCAGCACAGGTCTGCTACCAACGGCACTTCCCCCTCCTTGCAGGTGTTTCTGGAGAACGTGCAGCACGAGGATGCCTTTGTCTACCTCTCGGCCATCCAAGGTGAGCAATGCCCGACCGAGGTGAGCGCTGGCGCTTCTTAGGAGAAGGATTTTGTGCTGGGGAGTCTTTGGGCAGTGAGGGTGAGGAGCAGCCGAGCAGTGGCCAGACTGGGGCCTCAGCATCTCCTGCCCTCCTGCGGGCAGGAGCCTAGAGCCGCATGCAGGCTTCGTGCTGCGGTTCTGAAGCCCAGACAGGCTTCATCTCCCAGTTGTGCTTCCTCAGCAGGTCAGTTTATTTACCCTCTGACTGAACTGCTGATTTGCACAGACCAGGAGTGCCTGCTCAGTGGAGCCCTGGGCAGGTTCACCCTCAGGGCATCCCCGGGGAGGACATCCGGGCGCCGGTCACCATCCCTGTGCTGGGTATGTGCTGCTGGCCTGGGGCTGCAGCTTCAGCATGGTGTGGGCACAGCTCCGGCACCCCGGCCCTGCGCCTGGCTGGCATTTTGGCTTGCTGGTCTGTGGCCAAGGCTGGCAGGGGAGCTGGGGCCGTGGGAACCCACTGGTGCTCCCCTGGGGCTCTGTGACATCCATCCCCGTGGCCAAGGTGGTTACTACCAGCTGGTGCCAGCCGGCCATGTGGATGTGGAACCACAGAAGCATTTGCCATGTTGGTTCCCTGATCCATTACATTTCATGGCCTCACAGATTGTTGCCCTCGTGGAGACGAGGACAGCAGCAGTGGGCACGCACCCAGCCCTGGCCATGCAGGCAGCACACAGGGAGCAGCAGGCTGGCAGGAGCAGCGTGCCACTCCACTCACTCCTGGATGCCCTCCTTCCCCCCCGGACTGCTACTGGGGGCACCGAGTGCCACCACCGCTCACACCACTTCCTGGGAAATCCTCGGGTCTGTGCTTGCTCCGGCACACTCAGTGCAGCCCCATGGCACCGTGTTGGGATTTGCAGGCAGGTGCCTTCGCACCCAGGATGACACAGGCACGGAGTTACTTGGAAGGAAGGTGCTGTCCCCATGACCCGAAGCGATACCGGCACTGCCGGAGCACCGGCTGCCATTGGATAGGTAACCTTCAGCAGCAGCTGGAAAAGGAGCTTATCAATGTGCTTCCCCTCTGCCTGCACAGTCTTGAGTGGGACGGGTTTGTCCTTGCCCCACAGGTGAAACACAAACGCTTCAACCGTCCGGGGGGTGATTAATACACCCTGTGCAGCTGCCTCCGTGTTTCGCAGCCTGGCTGCGGCTGTGATTAACCCTGACGCGGTTCCTTGCGGCTGTGACTCACCGGGCCCGCGCTGGCAGCGGGACCTGCGGCATCCCGTGCGTGGTGCTGCTCTCTGTGCCAGGCGGGCTCCCCGCTGCCCCGGTCGGGCTCCCCGCTGCAGGGCTTGCCCACCAGCCGGCCGTGCTGGTGCTGGGACTGGAGCTGGCTGTTGAGGCGCTGCTCGGAATCACTGAGCTGGGCTTCAGCAAGGTGATGCCAGAGGAGAGGTCACTGCTCTGCCAGACTTGCCTGGACTTGCGGAGAGTAACCCACTCTGGGCACTCTCCGATAACCGGAGAACGAGGTTAGAGGTGAATGCGGCTGCTTCTGGAGGGCAGGGGAGCTGGGTCTCACCCTGACTCAGCGCTTGGCACTGCCGGGGCAGCCTCTGCCACTCGCCCTTTCCCTGGAAAGCAGCTGCCTTTCCCCGTGGGAGAGGCGCCCGCCGCCTGGGGAACCCGGTGCTGTCAGAGCCCTGCCTGGCACCTGTCCCTAGCCCACATCTCTGCAGAGATGGCACAGCCCCATAGCACAGCCCCATAGCACAGCCCCATAGCACAGCCCCATGGCACAGCCCAGCACACGTCTCACATCCAGGGGCTGAGCCCCCTTCGTCCCCAGGGAGATGTGGCAGGTGTGGGGTGTGCTTGGGTTCTGGCTCCCAGCCTGGGTCAGGAAGACCTGGGGGCTTCACAGAGCCCAGGTGGGGACAAGGACGCACCAGCAGCATGTGCCCAATGGCAGGGATCTGGGAGCAGCGACTAGACACCATGCCCAAGCATCGCCTGCAGTACCCAGCTGCCCTGACACTGGGCCAGCTGGGGCAGGCCCCGCAGCGTCCGATGGCTGGCGTGCTGAGTCGGAGCTCGGTCAGGGAACATTAACCAGCAGCGATTAGTGGGCATCTGTCCCATGGATGACGGCCACACCAAGGGTGCCAGGGTGGCACAGCCGCCGGTGGTTCCTCTGCCGAGGGTGGTGGCACATGCCATGCTCAAGCCTGGCCCTGACCTGTGCTTTCCTCTCGCTCTCCCCCCAGGCATTGCCTTGCTCTCCAGCGAGTACCCGGAGCGGATCCTGCCCGTCCTGCTGGCACAGTATGGCTGCCCAGCACGGGACACGGAGGACACCGTCACCAGGATGAAGCTGGGTGAAGTGCTGATGCGTGTCACCCGAGCACTGGGTGAGTCTGCAGCCACGTCCGTGGGCACGGCAATGCCAGCTGCTGTGGGCAGCCGTGGCACCGCTCGGCCCCTCGCTGCTCTCTGCTGCGCTCCCAGGTCCAGGGGGCAAAGCCATCAGGGGTTTCTTGTTATCCAGAGGTGAGAACCAGCTCCCACAGCCCTGCCGCAGAGGGTTGGAAGCCAAAGAGCAGCTGGATGGTGTTTGTCAGGGTTTGCTGATGGGCAGGAGTGGAGCAGCAGATCCTGCCAGCAGCCCACTGTCCCCTCGGCCAGCAGCACTGGGCTCAGAGGCTGCCGGGAGGAGCCCGGACACGCAGGGCTGAGGGGTAAAAGCTGGATGAGGCCTTTCCGGCAGCTGCTGTTGGGACACGTCCTAAAACGCCTGGTTTTATTCCCTGGTAGAGGCCAGGCCAGCTAGAACAGGCGGATGGAGCTCTCCACAGCCAGGGAAGGCAGCAGCTGGTGTCCCTGCTGCCAGGGCAGCTGGGTGGGGGTCCCTGGTCACCGGCCAGGTGTCTTGTTCCCTGGTTAGCCATGGCAGAGCCGACCTTCTCCTGCAAAGCCCGAACTGTCCAATCCTCAGGGCTGGGACTCCCCTGCTCCAGGGCACAGTCACCACAGCAGGGTCCCCTGGCTGTGGTGGCATCCCTGAGCTCTGCCGGCTGCGGGCATCCTGCCAGTGCTGCTCCCCGCTGCCGGCGTGGGGACGGGGCATCCTATGGGCCGGCAATCCCATCATCTCCCTGTGGAGCTCCAGCGAGCAGCAGCAGAGCCTCTCGGTCTCTGAAGGCCCCTGGGTGATGTCTGTGTGTCCAGCCCTCGCCTTGCCCAGCGCTACAGCTGCACCGCGCCGGGATTCCCTCGGCAGCTGACCACGGCACAGCTGGCAGCAGGATGGTGGGCACGGCCTTCGCTGCAGCTCTCCCCCTCCCCATGGTGCCTCTGCCGCAGGCAGCGACTCCGGCGCGTCCTGGCTCGCCTGTGTATTTATAGAACAAATTGCATGAAGTTGTTTTTGTTGCAAAGCTTCAGGATTCGAGAGCGAGGATTTATCCAGCGCTTTCAGAAACGCGCTGCTCTGTGCAGCAGCTCTGCTGCGGTTCGAAGCTCTCCTGCTGCTGCCCGGGGACCACTGTGCCTCCCTCCTGCCCCCGTCCCTGTCCCCATCTCTGCCTGCCATCCCACTGGAGTGGGTTTTTTCCCGCCCAGGAGGGGATTTTGCAGCAGGCACCTATCGCCTGGCAAACAGCCGGCACGGGCAGCGTGGCTGGAAGCGCACAGCAGCCCCGTCCCAAACACGCGGGGCTGTTCCTCTGCCTCCAGCAACTCGAGGCCCAGCGCCATGCAGAGGTTCATGGAGACCTGTTGAGCTTTCGCTGCAAACCCATTAAACCTGCTCCGGGTGTGCCACAGCAGACCTTTTCCCTTCTCCGTCAGGGAGCACGTGCCTTGCTTGCTGCAGGAAACACTTCATGCTCTTTCTGGAGCCATCCAGCATGAGGCCAGCGTGCTGTTGGCTTCGGAGGAGAGGCATCATGCTCGGGTCATCCAGCACCACTCAGACTGCCGTAATACCGACTCGGGCTGCGTTCCTGACCAAGCGTGGCGGTTCTTGGCATCACAGTGCTGCCCCGAGCTCTCCCACCCTGTGCCACGCAGGAGCCATCCCTGCCCTCCCAAGTGTGCAGTCCTTTGGTGACACAGAGGGCCACATAGGAAGTGAAGCCCCAGCGTGGCTGCCACCTGGCCTGTTCCTGCCCAGTTCCTGGCCACGGCACGCCGTACTTCCCCTCCTGGCACACAGCCAGTGCTGCCAGCCTGTCAGTGTGCTGACGGTGCAGGGTCTGGCCAGACCCCAGCCCCTCGCAGCAGCGGCCCCAAGCCCCTTTGTGCAGGGTGGTGGGGTCCCTCCACTGCGTCTTGTCCCCACGTCCCGGGGCATCCCACTGCCTCCATCAGCTGCAAGACACCAGTGTCCCAGGAGCTTCCAGAGCTTGAAAGAGCCGGGAAACCACCAAGCTCACGGGCCGGTGAGCCTGCCAGAGCTTCCTTTCCTCCCTTACTCCCAGGCGAGTGCCACCCAGAGCTCCCCTCAGCCGGCGCAGCCCCTGCCCAGAGGGAGCCGTGCCCACGCCATCGTGGGGCACCTCTCGCGCTGGGTGATTGTGCATGCCGGTCACAGGCTCTGCACGCCAACCTCTAATTAGGCGGCTCACACATCCGCGGCGCCTCCGTGTGCTAATTGAGTGGGGGTTTGTGCGGCTGAATTAGGTGAGAATTTGGGCTTTGCGCTCTGTTTCCATGTGCTCTATCGGCCGTCACCCCTGAATGGCCCCACGGGACTGGGGGGGTCGTGGGATGCACCGAGCGGTCCCAGACAAAGGTCTTTGCTGTGGGGTGTGTGCTGTTGGGGTTTGCCAGCATCCTGGGGGACTGCACCAAAGCATCCTCATCCCTGGCACTACAGCAGGCCCCCACCGAGGCTCTGTGCCTCGCTCAGAGCTGCGCCCGTGTCCCCATGCTGGGCACAAGCCATGCTCCAGATGTTGCATCCAGCTGTTCAGTGTCTTACAAGGCAGGGGGCCAATCCAGCTGCTCCAAACGGCACTGGGGCTTTGGCAGAGAGGTGCTGTGGGTGTTTCCTTGCCTGTGACATGCCGCCCTGCTCTCTCTTGCAGGGGACATGGTGTTCAAGCACCGGGAGCCGCTGGTGCAGGCCTTCCTGCGGGGCACACGGGACCCCGACAGCGCGCTGCGGGCCAGCAGCCTCTCCAACCTGGGCGAGCTCTGCCAGCGCCTCGGCTTCCAGCTGGGCTCCATCGTCCAGGAGGTACTGGATCCCCCCCAGCACCACCAGCCCCTTCCCTGGGTCCCAGCCTGGGGAGCAGGGGTCGGTTAACCACTCGTTAACGAGGGTGGTTCATTAGTGGAATGCATGACTGCTGAGTGCTTGCTGCTGGGGAGACAACAGCCTGGGGTTTCCATAAAGGACAGGAGTGATATTTGCTGATAGCGGAAAGTATGAAAGTTATCGGACCTGAGACAAAGGCTCAGGAAATTCTAGCCCTGATTTTTAGGGCTAAAAGCTTTATAATCAGCTAAAGATGTCACTTGTGCAGGGAAGCAGTAGCCCAGGGAAACAGGCAGTGCCTGCTCCATCCATGGCAATCGCACTGCAGGAGACCTGGGGGCACAGTTAGTACCTGCCAGACACACCTCCTCCGGCTGAATGAGGCCTGTTACCCTTCCCGTTATCATCGGCAGCGGATGGCTGCAGAGGGTGCCCGGCCCTCACCCCGGCTGCCCACTCCCACCGGGATCCAGCTGCCAGGGCTGTGGGCCTGGTGTGGTGAGCCTGGCTTTCGGGGGTCTTCTCCCTAGAGGGTTCCGGGGGGCTTACTGGGAGCCACTGGCGTCAGGGTCTGACAGCCCTCGAGCTGGTGGGTCTGTGCCCCCGTGGGAGTGGACGTTTGGCTCACGGTGCCTCCTGAAGCGGGAGAGAGGTCGGGAAACCTCAGGGATGCAGCGCTCAGGCTTCATCCCCATGTCCCAGCCCGCAGCCACGCAGCATCGGTGGATACCGGCAGCGGCTGATGAGATGCCAATGCACCACACGCAGCTATTTCGGGAAGGCGCTAGCTCTGCTAATTCTCCCGGCTGTCACTGCTGGGGTTTAATTAACTTCCTTCGGCTCTGCCCGCTTTTTCTTCAGCTTTCCAAGGCGGCTGCGTGCCGCTCAGCCCCTGCGAGAGGGAGGGCTGCCTGGTGTCCCGCAAAAAGCCGATCCCCCCAGGTGGGGTGCCGGGCAGGGGAATGCGCGGCTGCCCCAGGCTGGGTGCGGGGGTCCCATCCTCATCCGCTATCCCCAGCACCGTGGCTGGCTGCTCTGCTGGGTCCCCACCAGCCCCCCACCCTCGCTGACGGCCCCCCACCCTGTCCCCACAGGTCACCTCCTGCTTGACGGCCATAGCCAAGACAGACCCCGAGGCCGAGGTGCGAAGAGCCGCCGTGCACGTGGTGGTGCTGCTGCTGCGGGGGCTCAGTGAGAAGGCCACCGAGGTGGGTCACCTCCCCACATGTCCCCAGGGCAGGGACAGCTCTGCCAGGCTCCCGGGCATCCCCCGGCACCGTGCTCCTCGGGGATGGCCCCTGCCCCACAGGGGCTGCAGGGCTCATTCCCAAGCATCTTCCAGGGAAAATGCCATGGGACCTGGACCACCAGTTTGTGCTTCCCACACCGAAGGGCCCCCTCAGTGCCAGATCCTTCCTGGGGCAGAGGGGACTTCACGAGGGCATCGCTTTGAGTTGCTTGGCTATGCCATAGGGCAGTGCCATGCCGCAGGGCACTGCCAGCTCTTGGGATCCGTGGGAGTTGTTCATTGCTGATTTGACTTGGAAATGCCCAGTTCTTCCGCGAGCTGTGGCCTCCCTCCCCACTTCCCAGAAATGAGCATGTTGGGACTCAGCTCCCGTGAAGGAAACGGCCGGTTCCCCATGGGAACCCCCGCAGCTGGGGATCTCGGCTGCCCCTCGTGCCCCCACGCCGGAGGGACGCCGCTGTGCCAGACCGCGCTGCTGGCAGTGAGGAAACTGAGTCACCGGGGCTGACGCCAGAGGCACCGTGGCGGTGGTGGTGCCGCCGTGTCCTGGCACCAGCAGCGTTGGTGGAAGGGGCAGCCCCATGCCTGCTGGGACATGCTGAGGGATGCGTTCCAGGTTGGTGCGGGCAAGACGCTGGTGGGTGCTGACGGTTCTCCTGCCCACTCTGCCCAGGTGCTGCGGGATGTCCTGCGGGATCTCTACCGCCTGCTGAAGCACGTGGTGGTGGCCGAACCTGACGGCGCGACGGTGCTGCACGCCCAGCTGGCACTGGAGGAACTGGACACGGTGATGAGGAGGGTCCTCTTCCCGCCACAAGCGCTGGAGAAGAAGATCGTGGTGCTGCCGTAGCGGTGCCGGCGCTGCAGAAACGGACTCTGCAGAAACTTGCTCCGGTGTTGGCGCCGGGCGGCTCCATGAGGGCAAGGGGTCACTGTGCCCCGAGGATGCTGCCGGCAGGTGCCAGCCAGGGACAAAACCACAGGCTGGGAATGGCATGTGGCTGCCGCTGGGCTCCCTGCGGCCAGGGCACTGTGGGCTCGCTGGACAGGGATGGGAATTAAACAGACATGCTCAGCCCTGTGCCTGTGCCATATCTGGGAGCTGCACGAAGCCCCCAGGTGACATCCTGGCCCATGACTGCACTGTGCTCACCTTCACACGCTTGGGGTGGCGGTGGGAGGGTGGGCATCAACCCCCAGGGTCAGACCTGGGCTCTGGAAGCCGCCAACAGGGTCAGTGCCTTGGGCTCCTCTGTGGCCAAACAGCACCGGGTGCTGTGGCTGCCCCGAGGGGAGCCAGGGGAGTGGGGTGCTCTGGTGCCTGACCCCCAGTGTGGGCAGCCATGTACCCCAGGGGCTGGCAGGCAGCTGGCTGCTGCTGCATGGCCCTGCCTGGCCCTCCCTCAGCACTGTGCTCACACTGCAGGGTGCTGGGGGGGTCCTGGGGATGCTGGGAGGGTCCTGGCACTGCCAGGCTGGTGGGCAGCTCTTGCATACTCACTGCTGGGTGCCCACAGGCACAGAGGAAACCTTTCTGGGTTCCACCCTGGGCGAGGGCTGGGGACGATCCCTGGAGGCAACAGGCACTGCCCACCCCATGCCCCTTCCCCGGTGTCTCCCTCACCGCAGGATCTGGGGATGGGGCCCTTCCACTGCGGCACCAGGAGCCCCCTCCATGCCAGGGCTGCTGTGTGTGCCAGAAGCTCGGCCAGGCACTGTGGGACCCTGCAGGGTGCCTGGCTGGGACCACTGCTCGCTGCTGTGTGCTCAGGGACATCCCAGCATCAGGGTCACCCCCTCCCCCTTGGCCAGGGCAGACCCCAGGGGTGCTGTGGGCCCTGCTGCTGTGCCCGGAGCTGCTGTGCACCCACCAGAGCAGGACTGGGGATGGGGATGCTGTGGGGTCACACCAGCATGCTTGGGGACCCAACCCAGAGCCCCAGTCGCTGGGCAGCCCCCTTGCACAGGGCAGCCCCCAGCCTCACTGTGCACAGCTCTGGGTACCTGTTTCCCAGCTGCCCTGTGCCATGCCACGTGGAGCAAGGGGCCCGGCACCCCCCTTCCCTGTGAGGTTGGGGGTGCCGGGCTGTGTCTCCACCCCCAGCGAAGCCGCCTGCGCTGGGGCCCACACCTCACCGTGCCGTGCCGTGCACGGGTGGTGGGGACTGCATTGTCCTCACCGGAGAACGACAGTGTCTGAGAGCTCCTTGTCTCTACCACCAGCCTGCACCGGTACCGGTGCCGGGCCACAGGCACACAGCGGGATGCTGCCATACCGACTGTGACTCCCCAGGGCCTCACGAGCGGCAGAGGATGGGTTTTGAATGAAAAGTCTCTTTTGATGCCACTCGCTGGACGCAGTCCGGCCGTCCTGCCACGGGAAACAAGGAGGTGGCTGTGCTGGAGGAGGCGGGAGTTTGGTTTCCACCTTGGGCAGTGTTTCTGCAGCCACGGGCACACCGAAAGGTAAGGGGCTACCCTGGGGCTGGGTCCCTACGGAGGGGCACGTGAGGGCTGTGGGGTGGGGATGTACTGCCCCCGCCCCCTCCCCGCTTCCCACGGACGGGTGCCTGCAGCCACAGGCACTCCACTGTGCCCACGCCAGGTCTGACCGCACCATGCAGGGTTTCACGCCTCTGTGTCCCACCGTTGCCAAGCTTGGCCGGGCCACGTGGGAGCCCCATCGGCAGTGCCAGCACGTCCCTGCCCTGTCCCCAACATCCATGGTGTGGTGGTTCCTCACCACCCACTCCGGACGCTGCTCTGGCACCTATGGTGGGGAGTTCCCAGCCGGCATCACCGCCGGGCCGGGGGTTCCAGCCGAGGAGGACCCACCTGGCCAGGGTGGTCCCACCGGAGGGATCCCCTTCCCTGGTTCCCAGGGCTGGAAGGGTCCAGGCCTACTCCCAGTGTCCCCTTGCGCTGGGCTCCCAGCCCAGCTGGACACGATGGCCCATATTGGGATGAGGAACCCAGAAGTGCTGGATTTGAGCCCAAAGCTAAGGCTGCAGCTCTGGCCTCAGCATGGTCCCTCCCGGGGCTGGTTGTCCCCAGCCATCAGGGACATTGTGTGTGACCAGCACAGGGTTGCTGTCCCCGGGGTGGCCTGGGGACAGGGTGACCCGGCAGGACCATCCCTGGGCACCCAGGGGTGGCTCATGGCCACAGTGGGGGGACACGTGGGTGTAATGAGAGGGGCCCCAAGAGTGGAGTGGGTTGGAGACGGGGTGTCCCCGGGGGTGGCACAGGGGATCCCAGGTGTCCCCGGTGGGTGCCAGTGCCCATGGCGCCTGCCGCCGCGCCGGGTGATGCCGGTGCCGGGAAACGCCGATGATCGCTCCCGCAGTGCGGGGCTGGGGCCGGTGCCAGGTGCCGCCGGGGCCGGGCGGGACCCGCGGGTTGCGGGCGGTCCGGTGCTGGGGGGGTGGTGGAGGTTCCGCCGGTGCCGGTTCCGGGCGGAGCCCCCGCGGGCTGCGGGCGGTGCCGACCCCGCCGCCGTATAAAGGGGCTGCGCGGGCCGCCCGGGCGCACAGCGGCGGCGGCGGCCGGGGCGAGCGGCGGCACCGGCACCACCACGGTGAGTCCCGGTCCCTCCTCCCTCCTGGCTCCGCCGGTGCCGGCTCGGGGCGCCCCCGCCCCCGCGGCGCTGCGGGACCGGCACCAGCTCCACCGGGAGCTGCGGAGCCGGTACCGGCTGCATCGGGGGCTGCGGAGCCGGGAGCTGCGGAGCCGGTACCGGCCGCACCGGAGGCTGCGGAGCCGAGGAGAGCCGGGAGCTGCGGGGCTGGGGCGGGTCTGGGGCTGCCCGGGGGACGCTGCTGGTGGTACGGGGGTCCCTGGGTCCCCGGGGCTGGCTCTGCCCGTGGTTCTGCCGCCCTGCCTGCACCCCCTGCCCGCACCCCCTCACGCGTTCGTGCCCCCTCCCCCCTGCCCGCACCCCCTGCCCGCACCCCCCGGCCGTGCCCTGCCGTGCACCTCCGCAGTCCCTGCCGCCGCCTGCACGGCCGGTCCCTGGCTCCCCATCCTGCCGCGGGGCAGGGGTACCGGTACTGCCACCCCCGCGGCTGGATGTGCCGCTGGGGGCTCCGGGTGGCCATGGGCAGGCAGGGCCTCACCCCTGGGGCCGGGTCCCCAACGTCCCCATGCCCTTCCCTGTCCTCCAGCCCAGCCATCGCCCGGGAGCGTCTGTGTCCCCGCTCAGCTGGACGGGGCCGGGCTGTGGGCGCACGCACCACGCACAGCAGGAGCTCCAGACCCCCACACCCCATTTGGCCCCATGGAGGCACTGGGAAGGTCTCACCCCTAAACCGGTGACTGGGGATGGACAGGGTGACCGTGGGGCAGCAGACAAGTGGTCTCTCCCAGTTTTCCCCTTGTGGGGAGCCAGGCAGTGGGTCCTGCCCTTGGCCTTGCCCTGATGCTGCCCGGTTCCCCCCCAGATGCCAGTGAGCTTCTCCACGGCCCTGCGCATCGTCGGGACCAGCCTCTTCGCCTTGGCGGTGCTGGGGGGCATCCTCGCTGCCTACGTCACGGGGTACCAGTTCATCCACACAGAGAAGCACTACCTCTCCTTCGGGCTCTACGGGGCCATCCTGGGGCTACACCTCTTCATCCAAAGCCTCTTCGCCTTCTTGGAGCACCGGCGCATGCGGGGCGAGGGGCGGCCGGTGCGGCTGGGGCGCTCAGTGGCCCTCTGCATCGCTGCCTACCAGGAGGATCCCGACTACCTGAAGAAGTGCCTGCGTTCCGTCAAGCGCATCGCCTTCCCCGACCTCAAAGTTGTGATGGTGGTGGACGGGAACGGCCCCGATGACACCTACATGCTGGACATCTTCCACGACGTGATGGGCTCCGAGCACTCGGGCAGCTACATCTGGAGGAGCAACTTCCACGCGCAGGGCGAGGGGGAGACGGAGGCCGGGCTGCAGGAAGGGCTGGCCCGTGTCCAGGCGCTGGTGCGCAGCACCACCTACTCCTGCATCCTCCAGAAGTGGGGCGGGAAGCGGGAGGTGATGTACACGGCCTTCCGGGCACTTGGAGACTCCGTGGACTACATCCAGGTGGATGCACAGGCTGGGTGGGCAGGTGGGGATGTGGGCAGGAAGTGCCCTGCCTACACAGCTGGGCAAGAGGGGCTGCGGGTGGAGAAGGAGCAGCCCCACGAGTCTGTGGCGGCACCCGGCTGCCTGGCTCTGGATCTGGCCCCAAGCCACCGGCTTGGGGGTGAGATGCTACCGAGGCAGCCTGAAAGGTCAAGCCCTGCCTGCACCGCTGCCCACGAGGGTTTCACATCCCCTGCGGCACGGGCAGGATGGTGCCCCAGGCTGCTGTCACCCCATGGGACGCTGTGTCACAGTGCAGGGTGCCAAGCCCCCGTATGTGGGTGAGGGGTGGTGGCCAGGGCAGGTCCCACAGCGGTGCCAGTGGCTGGGGCACGTGGCGGGGCTGGGCAGCCCGGGGCAGCGGTGGCTGGGCACCGCGGGGCGCTCTGCTCCCTGCCACCGCCTGCCGGTCTCCGGAGCTCTGCCTCGTCTCGCCGGCCGCGGCTCAGGCTTGCCCGACTGCGGGCTGGGCTGTCTGCCGGGCGCGCGTGGGCGGCGGGAGCGGGGCTCGACGTTCCCTCTTGCCCCCAGGTGTGTGACTCAGACACGGTGCTGGACCCCGCCTGCACCGCCGAGATGCTCCGCATCCTGGAGGCCGACCCCCGCGTCGGCGGCGTTGGCGGCGATGTCCAGGTACCCTGGCTGCGTGGGAGGACACCCTGGGGCGGTGCCGGTGCCGGGGGTGGAGGGTTTTGCAGCGGTGCCTGTGTTCACGTTCGTCTCCTTCCCAGATCCTGAACAAGTACGACTCGTGGATCTCCTTCCTGAGCAGCGTGCGGTACTGGATGGCCTTCAACGTGGAGCGCGCCTGCCAGTCCTACTTCGGCTGCGTGCAGTGCATCAGCGGGCCCCTGGGCATGTACCGCAATGCCCTGCTGCAGCAGTTCCTCGAGGACTGGTACCACCAGACCTTCCTGGGCAGCAAATGCAGCTTTGGGGATGACCGACACCTCACCAACCGCGTTCTCAGCCTGGGCTACCAGACCAAGTACACGGCTCGCTCCAAGTGCCTGACGGAGACGCCCACCCGCTACCTGCGCTGGCTCAACCAGCAGACCCGCTGGAGCAAGTCCTACTTCCGCGAGTGGCTCTACAACGCCCTGTGGTTCCACAAGCACCACCTCTGGATGACCTACGAGTCGGTGGTGACCGGCTTCTTTCCCTTCTTCCTCATCGCCACTGTCATCCAGCTCTTCTACCGCGGCCGCATCTGGAACATCCTCCTCTTCCTGCTGACGGTGCAGCTGGTGGGTGTCATCAAGGCCACCTACGCCTGCTTCCTGCGGGGCAATGCAGAGATGATCTTCATGTCCCTCTACGCCCTCCTCTACATGTCCAGCCTGCTGCCCGCCAAGATGTTCGCCATCGCCACCATCAACAAGTCTGGCTGGGGCACGTCGGGGCGCCGGACCATCGTGGTTAACTTCGTGGGGCTGCTGCCGGTGTCGGTGTGGGTGGCGGTGCTGCTGGGCGGGCTGGCCTACACCGCCTACAGCCAGGACCTCTTCAGCGAGACCGAGGTGGCCTTCCTCGTCTCAGGTGCCATCCTCTACGCCTGCTACTGGGTGGCCCTGCTCACCCTCTACCTGGCCATTGTCGCCCGGCGCTGCGGCAAGCGGCAGGAGCAGTGCGGGCTGGCCTTCGCCGAGGTCTGACCGCGGGCAGCACCGGGGCGGCCCACGTGTGCCAGGGACGGGGTGACCGCCACCGGTGTCCTCCTTGCCCGCCACAGCCGGCACCGAGCTGTCAGGTGCTGGGCAGCGCTGAGCGCGCCCACCGTGGCGTTTCTGATCAAGTCTTGCCTTTTTTTTTTTTTTTTTTTTTTTGTTATTTTGGTTGTTCTTATTTTCAGTGTTTTCGGTACAAAGCGGCTGCTGGCCAGGGAGAGGCCGAGCCGGGGCTGCCCGGTGCTGCAGTGCCCACGGCAGCATCCCCGGTGCCGTACTGGGCGTCCCGGCGTGCTGTGCGGAGCACTGCTGGCCGGGCTCCCTCCCCGCCCTCATCCCACCACCGCGGCTGGATCCTCCACCCTTCGGTGCTTTTACAGGGACCTCGCGGTCCCTTCCACGGTGCTATGGCAAAACGGCCCCATGCGGCACCGTCTCCCTCCGGCGTTGTGCCGGCACCGCTGGCTGGTGCTGCCTGCCTCTGCCCCACGGCCGATTGTATGTGCGGGCACGTACCCCTGGGGAGCCCCCACGGCTCCCTCCAGCCCCTTTTGGGGGGGTCTGGCTGCCCCAGGAGGGTAGCACCTCCCTTCAGCTTTGCCAAAGAGCCAAGGGGGGGACCCCCAACATGCAGAAATTGGGGAAACCGGGGCTGTGGCTTGGCAATGGTGACGCTTCATCCAAGCCACAGCCCCTCGTACCAACCCTGTTGCCTTCCCAGCACGTCTAGACAGCGAGGAGACGCTGGGTTTTGGGCTCAGGCATGCAGAGGAGGGTGGGGAAGAGCCGGTTCCCAACCTTTCCCCTCCCTGGGGAATTCACCTGGCTCTCCCCTAGGCCCTCTTTTTTTCAGGGCTTAAAAACCTTTCTACAATTGAGCATTTAGATGGAATTTTTGTTTAATTTAATACAAGGTTTTTTAGAAGACTTTTGTAGCTCTTTGGTATTCATACTTATTGCTGATTGTTTGTAAATCTATTTATTTTTTAACCCGCGGAGTGGTTTTTTTTCATATTTTGGAGAAGTCAGTTTTTATATCCTGACAGGTTTGTCAAAATAAAGACTTGCACAGAGAAAGGGGTGAATGTCTGGGGAAGAGGGGGTGACCCTGACGCTGGGGGGTGAAACTGGGGCAGCCCAGACAGGGGTCAGATCCGATGGGTGCCGCCTGCAGCCGCAGGGGTGCTTGTAGAGGGGCACAGACAGTCGCACGTAGAAAGATGTGTGCTGCCAGCACTGCGGATCCCCAGCACCAGCAGAGCACTGGGAAGTGCTGAGTTTGGACACTGGGGGCAGTCCCTGGGGTAGGACAGCTCTGCCTGGGCTCAGAGGTCCCTACACACCATAACCTCTCAGGCCTAGAATGGCAGCTGGGTTTGTGCCCCAGAGCACAGGACTGGAGTCACTACAGACTGGATGAGTGACCTGGGGAGGGACCATGGGACCTGGCACTCTCCACTGAGGTTGGGACAGGCCAGGGCTGGCCCCCAATATCCTCAAGTCCCAGTTGCAGCGCCCGGGGCCGCCTGGCAGCAGAGTTCACAGCCACTACCCTGAGTCCTCACACTCTCTTGGGCACGTTGGTGATGATGGGCTTGGGGCGGGTTTTGAAGAGGAGCTTGGTTTTGATGAGGGCGGTGACAGCATAGTGGGTGTGTGGCCCCGTTAGACCAGACTCGCTGGCTCCCTGCTTCATCAGGACGGCGAAGGGCTTCTCCAGCTGCACCACCTTCCCATAGAGGATGTGGTGGCCTACGATGAGCACGGGAACCCCCTGCACAGAGAAACAAGAGGGAAAGGGTGAGGGCCGGCGAGGCCCCGGCTGTCAGGAGCATCCCAGGGTGATGTGGTGGGGGCTACTTCACCTCCCGGGTGTAGTGCAGGTCTCCCAGGAGGTTCCCCGCCAGCCCGCCGCTCTGCCGGGGCTGCACCTCGCCCTGCAGCTCCACCAGCACCCACTGCGCCAGGCCTCCGGACCCCCCGCTGTGGGTGAGAGAGGGGCAGCTTCAGCCAGCAGCTCAAACCCTGCCCATGTGCAGAGCCGGGAGCCGCCGGGGGCAGGACCCGGCCCTCCGGGGGCCGCGCAGCCCGCCGCGGCCTCACCTGGAGACGACGATCCGCACCATGCTCCGGGCCCTGCAAAGTACCGGCAGAGCCGCGGTCAGCGGCGGGGGGGCACTCGGGGCAGGCCCTACGGCGGCGGCGGGAGCCCACCGTGCCCGGGGCCTTCCCCGGCACCCCCCATAGCCACACCGTCCCCTTCCAGGCCCTGCAGCACCCCCCGGGCCGCCGCTGTGCGGGGCGTTGCTGCCCTCCAGCGGCCCCGGTGGTGCGGGGCAGCCAAGCGGCTCGGCGGGCCGGGCCCCTCCTGCCTCCTACCCCCCGTCCAGCCCGATCCGCTCCCCTGAGCCCCCAGCCCGGCCCCTCCGCTCCGACCCCGCACCCCGTCCCGAGGCGGAGCCGCCTCCCGGTAGCGCCCGAATCTCCCGCCGCGCCGCGCTCCTGCTTCCGCTTCCGCCTCTTCGGGAGGACATCCGGTTCCGGGTGCGCCGCGCGCACGTGGGGGTTGCGTGGGGCGGAGCGGGGCCGGGCCCGGGCCCGGTGCGGGGCGGGATGGGGGAGTTCGAGGTGCACCGGGTGCGGTTCTTCGGCCTGGTGCCGGCCGGCGTGCGCTGCCTGGCGTGTCAGCCCCGCGGCGGCCGCCTGGCCCTGGCCCGCACCGACGGCGCCGTCGAGATCTACAACTTCGCCGCCAACTACTTCCAGGAGAAGGTGAGGGAGCCGGGCCGGGCCGGGCCGGGCCGGGCGGTACCGCGGGGTAACGGGCGTCCCTCCGCAGGTCATCCCCGGGCATGAGACCCGGTCGGTGGAGTCGCTGTGCTGGGCGGTGGGAGACCGGCTCTTCGGGGCCGGCCTCAGCGGGGACATCACCGAGTACGACCTGGCCCGGCTGTGTGTGGCCTGCTCCGCCGACGGCGGCGGAGGGCCCATCTGGAGCATGGCGGCCAACAGCAGCGGCACGCAGCTGGCGGTGAGTGGGACCGGGACCGGGGGCGGTTCTCCCGCTCACGGGGCAGGGGTGGCCTGGCCGGGGCGGTGACAGAGGGAGAGGGTCCACCAGCGGCTCCGCTGGGGCTGACCCCGACCCTCCCGCAGATCGGCTGCGAGGATGGCTCAGTTAAGCTCTTCCAAGTTATACCCGGGGGGATCCAGTTTGAGCGGAACCTGGACAGGCGGAAAGGTGAGTCCGGGAGGGCTCGGTGCTGTGGTGACGTTGTCCCCCTGTCCTTTCTGCCTGTCCTGGCTGCCCTGGTGCTGGTGACTAAGGGGCTGTGAGTCCACCGGGTCACATCTGGAGCTTCCTTCCTCACAGGCCGTATCCTGTGTCTCTCCTGGCATCCTTCAGACACTCACATAGCAGCCGGATCCATCGATTTTCTCCGCGTGTTTGACGTATATTCAGGTAACTCAGAACCCGTGGGGTGAACCCGGCCTGTCCTCTGCCCCAGGACCATCAGCACCGGCACGTCCCATGCTTTGGAGGGTTCCCCTTGCCACCTCCAACCATCCTTCCCCCGTCTCAGGCCAAACTGCCCAGAGGATCATGGTGAACTACCATGTGCAGAAGGTGAAGCGTGAGTGCATCGTGTGGAGCATCGCCTTTCTCTCCTGTGGCACTGTCGTCACCTCAGACTCCTTTGGGAGGGTGCAGTTCTGGGACTGGGAACGAGGGACGCTGGTGGAGTCCCACACTGTCAGCACCTCGTCTGTCCTTTCGCTGGCTGTATCAGAGGTAGGTGAGTCCCCCCGGGCAGCCGGGGCCCATCACGGCTCGTCTGCTCTGTGCCAGAGGTGCTTAGGCAGGAGCTGCCTGTCTCGGTGTCTTTGAGCTGGCAGGAGCAGAGCTGGGAGAGAAGCTGCCAGTCCCTGCCTGCCTGCCAGCACTCCCTTCTTGTTCTTCCCGGTCTGCGCTTGCCAACCCCAGCCCTGTTTCCCTCGCCAGAAAGAGGACAGCATCGTTGTGGGCACCTCAACCGGGGCCACCTACCAGTTTCAGCTGCTACCGGTGAAGATGGGCAGCCTGGAGAAGCGCTGGGTGCGGACAAAGCCCTTCCAGCATCACACCCATGACGTGCGAGCTGTGGCGCACAGCCCGATGGCTCTCATCTCTGGAGGTAAGACTGGCTGTGGTCACAAGGACGCCGTGGGTCTCTCCCCGGGCTCCCAGTTTGGCTGACCTCTGCTTGGCTTCCAGGCCTGGACGCCCAGCTGGTGATCCGCCCACTGATGGAGAAGGTGCAGAAGAAGGGCTACGACGCAGTGCTCCGCAAATTCACCTTCCCCCACGTGAGTACCACTCTGAAGGGGATCTTGTGCCTGGCAAGGCAGGCTGGGAGGGCTGGCTCTTCCTGCAGGAGAGGGCTGGCCCTCCTTGCCCCACTGGGTCCCCTCCCTGCCCCACTGGGTCCCCTCCCTGCCCCTGGCATGTCTGGAGGCTCCTGCCATGGAGAGGGTAGAAGCTGGCAGGCTTGTCTTGCTGGTCCTGCTGGGTTTCCCATCTCTGGGCTTGCATCCCACGAGACCCGAGTCCTGCCTCTCCCCCGCCCTGGAGTCTGGCACCCCAGGGCATTTCAGCTTTGGGCCCAGCCCTTTCTCCGAGGCTGCGGGTTCATGACAGTCTGCCCGTTTCTGCATGCAGCGACGCCTCGTCTCCTGTGCCAGGAAAGCCCGGCTGCTCCTCTTCCAGTTCTCCCAGCACCTGGAGCTCTGGAGACTTGGCTCTACCAAGGAGACCGGTGAGTCGCAAGGTTCAGCTTTTCGGTGCAAGTGCTGTGGCAGAGCCCATGCTGCCTGCAGGGTTTCGGGCCTGAACTCTCCTGCAGCAGAGGGGTGGTTTAGCCCGGGCCCCTTCCTCCCTGCTGCCCTGCACTGGTGTGATAGCCATGGGCAGGGCTGCGTTTCCCAGCACGCTGTGTGCCTGGGCACAGGCTGCACAGCTGGTGTGAGGCTGCGCTTGTGTTTCCAGTGGAACTGGGCCAGGCCCTGGGGAGTTTGGCCTCAGGGGAGATTGTGGAAGGGTCCAGGCTCTCCCTCGGGTGCTGCTGCCCCAGCTGTTTGACAGGACCCATGTGGTTTCCCCACCATCACTGATACACCACGGGGTTTCTTGTCATCCCAGGAAAGGATGGTGAAGTCCTTCCCTTGTGCCGTATGCCCGAGCACCTCGTACAACTCAAGAGCAAGGTAGGGCTGAGCCAGGGCCAGAGTCTGCCATGCTGTCAGGGAGGGGATGGGCAGCCTCTGACAGCTGAGCTACCTGTGTCAGGCTGCTGGGGGATCTGGTGGGCCTCACTCAGCCCTGATGCGTTTCCAGGGTCCGGAGCACATCTACTGCAGCTGCGTCTCACCCTGCGGCAGCTGGGTCGCCTACTCCACGGCCTCTCGCTTCCACCTCTACCAAATGCAATACGAGGGTGACAGTGTCAGCGTCAAGAAGGTGAGGAGGCTGACGGGCCACCCTACTGCCACGGAAGGGGGGTGGGTGGCTGCGGGGCACCCAGGGGCTGCCACGGTCGGTGTTACTTGTGGGGAGTAAGGGTGGCAGTGGTAGGTGGTTGCTAGCGCTGCTTTTCCCCCTTCAAGGTCCCCAAAGTGCCCAAGCTGCCACTCCCGGCCTACCAGCTCCAGTTCTCCACCGACTCCGGCAGCCTCTTTGTCGCCTCCGCTGAAGGCTCCGTCCGGGTCCTCCAGCTGCTGGAGCCGGGGGGCTGCAAACACCTGCACACGTTTCGGCCGCCCTCAGGTTCGGGCTGGTGGGAACTCGGGGGGTGTTGGGGGTCCCTGAGCTGTGGGTCCTGTCGCCGCTGTGAGCTCAGAGGAGGGTGTGCAGGGCTGAGTGTGCCCTGAGGTGTGTGGGTCTTTCTGCCCCATCAGCCTCTGCCCTATGTTTGTGCCACCCTTGTGGCCTGACGCGGGTGGGGGAGCTGGGGCACCCAGATCAGCGAGGGGCACGTGGGTCTGGATGTCCCCTGGGTGTGGGTCTGGGGCTCCTGGCACACCTGAGCACCCGTTATAACCAGGGAGGGTGTTTCCACAGGGTGTCCCGAGGCTGTGTACCTGCTGGCAGTGAGTGCAGACGGGCACTGGGTGGCCGCAGTCAGCGGGGACTGGGCAGTCCACATCTACAACCTGAAGTGCTTCAAGGTAGGGGCAGGTGCCAGAGGGGAGCTGCAGGAATGACCCCCCGCCTTGGGGTGAGGGTGGGCTCAGTGCATGGGACCCCTCCCTGGAAGTGATCACTGCATCCCCGGAGCAGGGCTGGGGGTGTGGGAAGGGGGTGGGGGGTCAGAGGTGGGCCTGATTGCTCCCATCAGTGTGCTGTCCTCTCCTGCCTCGCAGCATCACTGCACGGTGCCCACGTACAACTGCGCGGTGACAGCCCTCGCCATCCACCCCGTCACCAACAACCTCGTTATCGCCTACTCAGACCAGCAGGTAGGAGCTTTCCTGGTGCCCTGGTCCCTTTCCTGCAGCTCTCTGGGCTTCCCTGCAGGAGAGCTGCGACTCCGGGCAGGTACAGGGACCCAGCTGGCCTTTGCTGCCTGCTGTCCCTGTCAGGAGCCCGTCCCCATGCAGCGCTTACGGCCTGCTCGGAGCAGGGCCTGCCCATGCACCGGCGCGGGAGTGATGCTGCAGAGGACCAGACCTCGTGTGCCATCCCATCTCCCCTCTCCTGCCTCTCCAGCTGTTCGAGTTCAGCATTCCGGAGAAGCAGTACACGGCCTGGAGCCGCATGGTGCAGAACTGCGGTCTGCACAAGGTCTGGCTGGAGAGGGACTCGCCCATCACCCACATCACCTTCAACCCCAAGAACCCATCGCACATCCTGCTCCACGACACCTACATGTTCTGTGTCCTCGACAAGTCCCTGGTGAGCCTGCGTGTCGGGGGGGGGGCTGGGTTTGCACCCAGAGCATCTCCCCAGCCTGGCTGTCCCTGTCCCCACTGGGAGTGGAGGTGGGGGCACGTGTTGCCGGGGCGGTGGTGATTCGGATGGTGCTAACGCGTGCCGTGCGCTCTCCTCGCAGCCCTTGCCAGACAACAGTGCCCTCCTGCTGAACCAGAGCACCCTGAAGCAGCTCCCGGAGACTGCCAGGCAGCGGCAGCTCCACGCCTTCAAGATCTGCAAGAAGTTCCAGGTGGGTGACGGTGTTGCCCTGCGGGTGCTATGTCCAGGAGGACGGGGTTGGGGAGGTTTCCCTGTGCCCGTCGTCTCGCCTGCTTTCACACCCAGTCGCTCCCGGTGCCGTACCAGCGCCGGGCACCCGAGCAGCAGAGCAGAGCTCGCTCTCAGTTCCCATCACGGCACAGCCGGTTGCTGCAATCTTGTGGGCTCCCAGTGCCCAGCAGCTCCTGCCCCCAGGCCGTGCCCCCGTCACGGCTAAGCTGGAGCCGGCTGCAGGGCAGCTCTGCGTGGCCGAGCCCTGCAAGCTGAGCAGACGGGCCAGCACCGCGCTCTCACCTCCTGCCGCCTCCCTGTCCCGCAGCCCCTGCTCTTTGCGGATCTGCTGGACGAGAACTGCCTGGTGATGGTGGAGAGGCCCATCATGGACATCAAGACCCAGCTGCCGCTGCCCATCCAACAGAAGAAATTTGGCACCTGAACGCAGAACGAGCTGCTCCAGCTGCAGAAACTGTGCTGCTTTCCTCGGGTGCTGTAGGAATAAACCCTGCTGTTCTGTACGGCTGCAGCCTCGGGGCTCATCCTTGCCCTGTGACGCTCCCCGCTGTCGGAGCGGCGGGTCAGGTTGGTGCTGGCCTGAGGACGTGGCCTCGTGGGGCTCCCCTTCCCGTGCCGGTCCTCCTCCCGGGGCGGTGGGGACAAGGCAGCACCCTGGATCCGCCTTCTCTGCTGAGCAGCGTCCAGTGCCGATGTTGGCTACTCTCTCGCCATGCTGGCCGGCAGCCGGGCAGACAGCGGGATGCTGCCTGGGGCAAGGGAATTCCATTCCTGAGTAAGCTGGGCTCTGGACAGACAGACGGGCGGCGCCGGTGCTCAGCACCCCCAGCCGGGTGAGCAGGGTGTCCCTGCTCCTTGGGAGAGATGCTGGCTCACTGCGCCCAAGTTCGCAGGGGATTGGGATGTAGCGCGGTCGCACGTGCAGCTGTGCGGCAGATGTTAGCTGGAACGCCAAGCACCTTCTCCTCCGGCCCTTCCAGTAACACCAGTAAGCCCATTCCCCGTTTGTTCTTGCACCCTCCGCTACCTGGGCTTGTTTAGTCCTGGAGTCTGGCGGTACCGGGAGGGAGCAGGATTTGGGGATTCGCCGCTTTGCACCCCCAAAGGGCCATCCGAAGGCGAGGTTCTGGGGAAGGAGGGGGAAAATTCGGGCGCTAGGAACGGCCGTCCCGAGAAATAAGACGCGGGAGCGGGGCTATAGGCAGGGCCCGGGAAATAGGTCGCAGGGCGGGAAATAGGTCGCAGGGCGGGGCTTACGCTCCTCCCTCCGGCGCGACCAATCGCAGCAGCGGCAGCGGAACGCTGCCGCTGCTGCGATTGGTCGCGCCGAAGGGAGGGGAGGGGCGCCCCAGCCCCGCCTCTCCCACAGCGCGGAGCCTACCGCAGCGCGCCATGCGGGCGGGGGCGTGGCTATAGCGCCACGCCCCCATCTCCTCCAGACACCGCCCCTTCTCCCGGTGCGCGGCGGCGGCGGCGGCAGCGGCATGGCCGTGTGGACCCGCGCTTGTAAAACGGGGTTGCTGGAGTTACTGCTACGGGAACGTTGGGTGCGGGTAGCGGCGGAGCTGAGCGGCGAAACGTTGAGCCTGACGGCAGAACCGGGAGGTGGCGAAGCGGCGGTGCTTAACGGCGTGGTTAACGGCAACGCGGAGGCGGCACCCGGTTGCGTGAGGAGGGTGCGGGTGGTGAAGGCGGAGGCGGGAGGGCTCGGTATCAGCATCAAGGGAGGTCGGGAGAATCGTATGCCGGTGCTCATCTCACGTATCTTCCCGGGACTGGCGGCGGAACGGAGCGGGGCGCTCCGTTTGGGCGACGCCATCCTTGCCGTTAACGGCGTCGATCTCCGGGATGCCACCCACGACCAAGCCGTCCAGGCGCTGAAGCGAGCTGGGAGAGAGGTCATCCTCGAAGGTACCGGTTAACCCTCCTCGCCCCCGTCCCCGGTACCAACCCCCGGTGCTCCTTTCCTCCCCCCTGCCCCGTTACCGGGTCCCCTGACATCCCCCTTGCCGCTGTCACCGGGCTCCCGGACCCCTTCTTGGGGGCCCCTTTTCTGGCTGCGGGACGCCGCTCCCCTACCTCAGCCTGGTCACGGTACGTGTGTGTCCCCCCACCAAAATGCCCCAACCCTGGTGCTGCATCCCGGTGTGCCCCTTCCTGGCACAGGGACCGGAGTGTCCCCTCCCCGGGCGGGATGCTCCTGCTCGCCACCGGGCTGGGACCCCTCCCAGCTGGGGGCGAGGGTGGGCCATCTCTGCTGACCGTGTCCCCCCGCAACAGAGCTGGCATCTCCTGGGACCGAGCCAGTGTCCCCCCAGGACAGGGTGTCCCCATGGCAGCCCCGGGGGACACCAGCTGTGCTGTGGGTTCCCCGGGGGGGGTGGGTTTGCGGTGTCCCCGTGGGCTCCCTGCCTGTGGCACAGCTGGCCCGGCGGAGCCACCGGCTCCTGCCCAACCTGTTCCCAGCAGCCCGACAAGCTCGGGCAGGACCTGCCTGGCTCGGCAGCACGGGGCTCACGCTGTGGGGTGCCTGCACCCCAGGCAGTGGGGAGGATGCGAGCCCCCCGTACTGCAAACTGGGGTGGCCTGTGCCAGGCCATGGTGTGGCGTGTGCCGTCCTGGCAATGCTGTCTGTCCGCCAGTGCCGGCGGCTGCTCCGTGGACACGGTGCTTGGCTGGGCTTGGCTGAGCCCTGTGGTGGGTGCTCCTGCTCACTCACCCGCTCCCAGCACCCTGCAGCAGTGCTGGGGCAGGCGGGTGGGCTCCGTGCATCACCGCACCCAGCTCCGTGTGGCTCGGGCATGGCTGGGGGCCACTTAGTCACCCCACGGGGCTGGCAGGTTGGAGGCACTGAGAGTCCCCACAGGACCCTGTGCCGGATTCATCGTCTCCCTGCCCTGCGTCCTTCCCCTGGCTCCTGTCTCACGCCACCCGGCTGTTTGATCCTCTCCTGCAGCAGCTTCGACCCCATGGGCTGTTTGTCCCTCGTTTCCGCTACTGGCACGGTGGCAGCCGCCCCTTCTCTTCCTGCTGGGCTGGCGTTGGGGTGCTCCTCGCTGCTGCGGGGACCGTCCGGCAGCTGGCCGGTGTCTCCTGGCTGTGGAGAAGAGCTGGGGAAGACCTCAACCACCCTGGTCTGTCCATCCTCGCCAGCCCCTGGAGGTGTGACCGCCCTGGCTCCCGGGCAGGTGCTGGGGCTTTGCCTGGGCTGGAAGCAGAGCAGGGGCACACCAGCCCTGGGTTTGGCTGCAGGGACCTGTGCTGGGCGCCTTCTTCCTGGGGTGCCCGCGGGCACACGGTATGCTCCGTCACGCTGGGGGAAGGGAGCCGTTCCGCCTTTGCAGGGAGCTGTGGGCAGAGCTGCCGGCCAGCGGGCACACGAGCTGGCCGGCTGGCGGTGAAGGGGAAGGCCGGTTGCACCACACATGAACATGAGGGAACCTCTTCGGTGCTTCCTCTCTGGGCACAGAGGCTGGTGGCAGGAGGAGGCTCCAGCCCTGAGAATGGACCGATGCCATCTGGGCAGTGCACGGGCGTTTGGGCTCGGCCCCGGTGAGGCCGGTGCTAACCCAGCGTTGCCCTGCAGCCCAAGCAGCCGCCTTCCTGCAGCAGGTCGAGTGAGGGGTGCAGGCGGCAAAGGGCTTCCTTTGCGGTGAGCGCGTAGGCGGGGCGGCTGTGGCTGTGCCGTGGCGGCCGTGGCTGTGCCGGGGTGGTCGGCCGCCAGCTCACCAGAAGCAGAAGGGGTGGTTGCAGGTGCCAGCACCAGCCTTGAGCCCACCGGCATGAGGTTCTCTGTGCTCCTGCTACCTCATGGGTGCATGCCCCCGAAAGTGGGGCGCTGGTTCTGCTGCCGGCAGGCACAGTCCTGTGCATCTGCTCGGTGCCAGGGCACTGCCAAGCCCACACTCCTCCGGCAGCATCCCAGCACAGTGCTGGGGCTCCCGCACCGACGGCTGCCCAGCTCGCCCTCCCCACTTTGGGGGGTCCTGGCAAGCCTGGCCTTTGGAGGTGGTGGCCATAAGTATGGCCATCACCCTTGGAGATTGATGCTGGCACCGGGGGCTGGCTGGAGGACACCAGGATCCTGGCCGGTGCTGGAGGCAGCTGTCCACATCTGGCAAACATCTGCCGAGCGGCCCCGCGGCAGGAGCTGCCGCTGCCCCGCGGCGCTGCCCTGCCTGGCCAGGCAGCGGGATTAGGGGTGCGCGGGGACGGCGGTAATCCCGGGATCAGCGCGGCGGGAAGCTAATATTAACTCGTTTGCTGCCCAGCGGCAAGGACAAGCGCCTCGTGGCAGCACGTCCCCATCCTGCCGCGCTGCTCCGCTCAGCAAATCCGGCGGGAGGGCGGGGGGCCAGCCTGCCCGCTCCCCATCTCCCTGCCCACGCCGTGGCAGGGAGATTTGCAGCGGGAGAGCCCTGGCGATGCAGTGGGCACCTGCCCACGATGTCTGGCACCAGCACGACCTGCTGAGAGCCAGGACCTGGGCCTCGCCGTCGTTCCTGCTCCGGCAAAGCGCTGGTGTGCCGGGCGGCGCGGTGGTGTGCCGGCTCGCGGCTGCTGCTTTCCCTCATTTGCTTCTTTTTTTGTTTGTTTGTAACTCCCCGCTGCCCTGGGGTGTGTGGATGTTGTTTTTCCAGCATATTCCTCCTTCAGGGGAGGGCTGACGGGGCTGGATGCAGGCAGGCCGCTCGCAGCCGGGGAGCCGTGCTGGGGGAAGCTCGTTGGGCAGGCGTCCAGCGCCGCGTCCCAGGCTGCCGTCGGCGCTCGCTCGCAGCTTTCCTGCCTGGCCGAGCGTGCCGTCCCGCGCGGCCTCATCCCCGCCCTGGCAGGCAGCTCCACTGACGCTCCCTGACATCTTGAAGGCGTTGGCTTTCCTGGAGCGTGGCAGCAGCTGGCGCAGCCGTTGGAGTTGGTGAAGCCCGCGGCGGGCACCGCGGGCTGGGAACCCAGCTCGCCCAGCCCGCGGTGCCCCTCACCCCATCTGGAGTTGGGGTGGGCTCCGGGGTGCTGGCGCCTCGCTGGGGCTGGGTGGTGCTGGGGGAAGAACCGTGCAGGGGGAACAGGAGTCGGTGCCTCCTTCCTTCCTGACTAGCCTGGAGAGGAGCGTGGAGCCGGAATGTCCTGTCGGCAAACCCTGCTCCTTGTCCTGCCGGCTTGCCACTGCCGGGTTGCAGCGCCTGTGGCGCTGGAAACTTGGCGGGTGCTGTCATGGCCAGGGTGGGTCAGGATGGGCTGCAGCTTGACCTCCTGCTCAGCCCCATTGTGCTGCGCCGCCTTCCCTTTCCTTCGCCCGCTGCCGGTAACGGGGATGAGCTGCCAGCGTTTGTCCTGTACTGGGAACATCTCTGTCTCGGGGTAGGGTGGGATCCTCTGGGCCATGGCATAGTCCCCAAGGCTGCTGCACCCTCTGGGACACCCCCCTTTCCTGCTGCCTGCAGCACAAGGCAGGGGGGTGAGCTGAGCTCCCTGGGGAGCCCCAGAGCCAGCTGAGACCTCGTGGGGGGGAGAGATAATGCACTCCCGTGGTCAGAGCATCCCCAGGGCATGTGGCTGTGGCACAGGGGTGCAGGACCCCTGCCCAACCCTGTCCCTCTGCTCCCCCCGGCAGTGAAGTTCATGCGGGAGGTGACCCCTTACATCAAGAAGCCATCGCTGGTGTCGGACCTGCCATGGGAGGGGGCTGCTCCGCAGTCACCCAGCCTGAGCGGCAGCGAGGACTCAGGTTCCCCCCAGCACCAGGGCCCCCGTGACCGCAAGGTGATCCCCCTGAAGATGTGCTTTGCCGCCAGGAACCTCAGCATGCCCGACCTGGAGAACAGGTGAGGGGAGGGCGTGCCCGTGCCCCCCCCACACGCCCGGTGGTTGCTGGCATAGACCCTCTGGGGATGGGGGCTGCCCCTTGTTGCAGCCATGGCCTCCCGCTTCCCCCTCTGAGCTGTGAGAGGAAAATCCGTGGGATTTGGCTGGAGCCAGGGCTGTGCCGTGGCCAGAGCCCCAAACCAGTGCAGCCAGTTTAGGCACGGGCACACTCAGCCGGTCTCACCCAGCATTGCGTCCCCTCGCAGGCTGATCGAGCTGCACTCACCGGACAGCAGGAACACCCTGATCCTGCGCTGCAAGGACACGGCCACGGCTCACTCCTGGTTCACGGCCCTGCACGCCAACATCGCCGCCCTGCTGCCCCAGGTCCTGGCCGAGCTCAACGTCATGCTGGGCACCGGCGGTGCCACGGCCGGCGGCAGGGAGGTGAAGCACATCGCCTGGCTGGCCGAGCAGGTATGTGGCACCAGGGCTGCGCCAAAGGCGCTGCTCTGGGGATGGGCATTTCCCACAGCTGCAGCCAGGTGAAGGCCGTGCTTCCCGTGCCCTCAGCCAGGAAATCCCAGTGGGAGAGGGGGCTGAAGGTGCTCATGACCCCCTTGTTTTTCCACAAATTCACAACCAGAGTGCTGCAGCCTGCCTGGGCGCCGCAGTGAGCCTGGCCCCAGAAAGGGGGGAGTTCCCACTCCTGGCAGCACCTTGTACGGCTTTACGTGGGCGCTTGCCGAGAACTTGGGGGCACGGAGCCACTGGCTTGGGGTCAGCCCAGCTGTGGGTGCAGGGAGTGGGATGCCTGGGGCAGCAGTGGGTGCCTGCAGCCCCCGGTGCCCCTCACCATCTCTTCCAGGCGCGCCTGGATGGAGGTCGGCAGCAGTGGCGGCCGGTCCTGATGGCGGTGACGGAGAAGGACCTGCTGCTGTACGACGGCATGCCCTGGACCAGGGACGCCTGGGCCTCCCCCTGCCACAGCTACCCGCTGGTGGCTACCAGGTGGGCTGTGTGCCCTGGGGACCAGCTCCCCTCGGCCGCATCCAGCTCGTCCGCTCATACCTTGGCTCTGCCTCCCACCAGAGCAGGGAGGGACACCCTGAAACGCCGATGTGCGTGGGGTGGTGTGGTGCTGGCACTGCCGCCGTGACTCTGACCCCCACCCCTGCCCATCCTCCCCCCTGCCAGGCTGGTCCACTCGGGCTCAGGCCACCGCTCACCCGCCCTGGGCTCGGAGCTCACCTTCGCCACCCGGACGGGCTCTCGCCAGGGTGTGGAGATGCACGTTTTCCGTGTGGAGACCCACCGGGACCTCTCCTCCTGGACACGTGTCCTCGTGCAGGGCTGCCACGCCACCGCCGAGCTGATCAAGGAGGTCACCGTGGGTGAGTGCTGCTGGGGGGACCCCTGGGGCTGCCCCCTTCCCTCCCAGGGCTCTGGGTGCAGCAAGGCTTGGGCAGCCCATTGGGCAGCTCCGCTCCAGGGGGTCTCGTGGGTGGGGGGCTGAGCTCTGCCCATGCCCGCAGGCTGCACGCTGGGGGGGCAGGGGGTGCAGCTCTCCATCCACTACGAGGGTGGCTTCACCATCAGCCGGGAGGAGCCGGGCAGCAGCGTTCTCTTCCGCTACCCTTACGAGAGGCTGAAGATGTCGGCAGATGACGGCATCAGGACCCTCTACCTGGACTTCGGGGGCCCTGAGGGGGAGCTGGTGAGGAGGGGGCAGCTGGGTCTTCCTCCAGGAGCGTCTCCTGCTTTCCCCCACCCCCCATCTGTGCAGCGTTACGGCTGCCTGGACCTGGGGCACCACTGGCTGGGAGCTCCCAGGCCCAGCTGCACGACCCCTGGTGCCCCCCACGGGGTTTAGTGTGCTGGGGGGGAGGGGCCTGATGCCATTCTCCATCTCCTCCCCCAGGCACTGGACCTGCACTCCTGCCCCAAGCCCATCGTCTTTGTCCTCCACACCTTCCTCTCGGCCAAAGTCACCCGCATGGGGCTGCTGGCATAGGTGGTCCCAGCGCCCACCTGCCTCCCCCCAGCACAAACCAGCCAGGGAAAGCGGAGGGAACCCCGCCGGCCACCCCTCCTGCCCCACCAGTGCCTTGACGGGGCTGGGACTCACCGCCCTGAGAGCCGCCGGGGATACGGCAGACGGCTGCTCTGGGTGGGGTGAGCCTCTCCTGCTTCACACCGGTGGTCCCAGCCCCCCCTTCTTGGTGCCAGGGGGGCCAGGGCACAGACACCAGCTTTAACCACACCCCCCAGATCTGAAGCCATCACTGAT
Source organism: Rhynochetos jubatus (assembly GCA_027574665.1). Taxonomy (NCBI): domain Eukaryota; kingdom Metazoa; phylum Chordata; class Aves; order Eurypygiformes; family Rhynochetidae; genus Rhynochetos; species Rhynochetos jubatus. Next base: position 8,185,777 of record CM050661.1, read on the forward strand.
CTCACCATCTGTGCCTTGGAGTGGGGCGAGCCCAGACCTGATATCTGGTGGTCCCCCGGTGCTCCCCAACCCGTGTCCGGGGGGCCAGCGCCCTCCCTGCCCTGGGGTACCCCCCCCAGGGTGGTCACATTGGCCCTGCATGGACGGGGCTTGGGCCGTGGGGCCCCTCATTGCTGCAGCGTAGGGTCACCTTGCCCCACTCAGGGTGGGGGGCACACGGGTTCAAAGGGGGGTGCCCCAAGCCTGGGGTGCTGGTCCTTGCACACACCCCACGGTGCAGGCAGGGGGTCAGCCCCCCAACCCAAGCCCCTACCCATGGGGCTGGGTCAGGGCACAGCAGTGCCACCCCCAAACCTCCTAAAGCCAGAAAACAGGGACGGCGTCTCTGCGACCCAGGGCAGAGGGGCTGCCTGGGACACCCCCCACCCGGGGCTGCACCCAAGGCCCCCCGGGACGCTGCAGCCGGTGCCCCCTGCCCGGGACCTGCCATCCCCCGCGGGTTTGGGGCAGGACGTGTAGATTGATGCACTTTTGCTTTTTGTACTTTTTCGCCCTCCCCCCGGGCCGGGGTCTGTTCCCCCCCCCGACTCAAATTCCTCTGCACATTCCTCTGCTTCCCGCGGGGCTGCGCTGGCGGGGGGTGGGGGGTCCCGTGGGGTGCCAGCCCCCAGCCCGGGGTCGCGGCTTGCACACAAGCACTACAGGTCCCGGCCCCCCCGCCCCGCCCCCCGCCCCTTCTATTTTTGTATTCTTTGTAAATCGCTATTTATATCAGTTCGCCTTTTTTGGGGTCTCCGAGTTTTGCTCTGGGGATGCCTCGGGGAGGGGCACAACGGGGGTGTCTGCCTGGGGGTGGGGGGCAGTTAATTCCCAGTACGGCACATCACCCCAGTACAAGGGGGACTGGGATGTGCTGGGCAGAGCCCACCATGGGGATGCGCGGGGGGGAGGGGGCTGGGCACCGCCTCTCGTAGCCGGGGTCGGTTCAGCCCGAGGGGTGGGTGGGCCTGGGGGGGCTCATCAGTCGGCACAGGCTCTGGCAGGTATCTGGGGGCACGGCCGGGCCAGGGTGGGGAGCCCAGGGGGGCAACGCTGGTCCCGGCCCCCCCCCGGCGCTGGCCCGTGGGTCAGGGCACCGGGTGGGGGCGGTGAGCTGGGGCGGGGCGGGTCCAGGGGGCGGGGCGCACGGGTGAGGGGCGTGGCTCGGTGAGGTCCCGCCCCGCTGCCCGGGTGGCGGCAGGGGGCGCCGGCGCGCTCAGCCGCAGTCGCGGGCGGTCCCGTGGGCCCAGCCGCCGCCGCCACCGGGCCGGGCCGCTCCAGGAGCGGCCACACCGGGCGATGAGATGACAACGCCCACCCTGCAGGTACGGCGGGCGGGGCGGGCCGGGGGGGACTGCCGGAGTCGGGCCTCGGCCTGCGCCGAACTCGGCCCGAGCCCCGGTGGGGCCTCCTCTTGCCCTGCCGTGAGGCCGCGCCGGGGAGGCCTCACCCGGCCCCGGTGCGGGTGTGGTGCCGGCCGGGGGGAAGGCTTCACCGTGCCCCGGTGCCGTGCCGGCCGGGGAAGGGCCTCCCCCTGCCGCGGTGCGGTGACGGTCGGGCGCAGGCCTCACCCGGTGCCGGTCGGGGGGAGGCCTGGCTCGGCCCCGGTGGTGCCAGGCCGCGTTGGGGCAGCCTCATCCTGCCCCGTGCCCTGCCGGGGCGGTGGGCAGGAAGGAGGGCCTTGTCTTGCCGTGCACTGCGGAAGGGCCCCCGCTGCCCACCCCTCTGTGCGAGCAGGCCCGGCCCGGCCCGGCCCCCTCGGGGGTGGGCCTCATCCTGCCTTGGCCGCGTTGCCGCTCCCCGACTCACGGAGCTGCGCCCTCCCCCGCCAGAAAGCCATCGACCTGGTCACCAAAGCCACCGAGGAGGACAAGGCCAAGAACTACGAGGAGGCGCTGCGGCTGTACCAGCACGCCGTGGAGTACTTCCTGCACGCCATCAAATGTGAGACGGGGCCCGTGCCCGCCCCGCTGCGGCCCGGGGAGGCTCTGGGGGGTGGCTGGGGGGTTGCTGGTTGCGGCACAGGGCCACGGGTGATGCTCTGGGGGGTCCCTGCAGATGAGGCTCACAACGACAAGGCGAAGGAGAGCATCCGAGCCAAGTGCATGCAGTACCTGGACCGGGCGGAGAAGCTGAAGGAGTACCTGCGCAGCAAGGACAAGCAGGGCAAGAAGCCGGTCAAGGAGTCTCAGAATGACAACAAGGGGTGCGTGGGGGTGCGAGGGCGCTCCCTGCCCAGCAGTGGGGCTGGTAGGACCCTGCTGCCTCACAGGAGCCGGTCCCGCTCCTGACCCGTGTCCCCTCTCTCCAGGAGCGACAGTGACAGTGAGGGCGAGAACCCCGAGAAGAAGAAGCTGCAGGAGCAGCTAATGGGTGAGGGGCTGCGTAGGGCGCGGTTGCAACGGCTGTCTGCAGGGTCAAGCGGAGGGACTGCCAAAAGGCATTTGTGATGCTGTGGGGGTGGGGGACAGGGACGCATTGCTGAGGCCCAGTAGCCCCCAAACTGTTGGTGGGTTAGGCAGGCGTTGTGTGGGGAGGGATGGGAGCTCTGGCTCTTGGCAGACATTGGTAGCGCAGTCTCTGGGACCACATGAGCAGAGCCCACCCCCTTGCAGGTGCCATCATGATGGAGAAGCCCAACGTGCGGTGGAGTGATGTGGCCGGCCTGGAGGGAGCCAAGGAAGCGCTGAAGGAAGCCGTGATCCTGCCCATCAAGTTCCCACACTTGTTTACCGGTGAGGGTCATGGCAGCACTGCGCCTGCCACTCGCCCATGGAGAAGGTGCTGTTGGGGGGGGGCAGCTGGGGCGGGTGTGTGCTGAGAGGTGACCCCGAGCAGTGGGGACACGTGTCCCTGCAGGCCCCATGCGGATCTGGCCTGTGCAGGGAAGGGGGAGCTGTGACACTGGCTTCTTTTGCAGGGAAGCGCACGCCCTGGCGAGGAATCCTGCTCTTCGGGCCCCCCGGCACCGGCAAGTCCTATTTGGCCAAGGCTGTAGCCACCGAGGCCAACAACTCCACCTTCTTCTCCGTGTCGTCCTCAGACCTAATGTCGAAGTGGCTGGGAGAGAGCGAGAAGTAAGCTGGCAGCAGGCACGCGTGGCTGCTGCAGACGGGCTCCTGGCCTCCATGTGGGCCAGGCTGGCAGGGCCGGAACTCTCGCCAGGGTGGTGGAGCCCCCGGCATTGGTGAACCCCGTTAACGGGTCCCATGGGAGAACATGGGCTCTCCTGAGGCTCCACAGCCCGGGGATGGCCCTTCTCTTGGCATGGTGTACACCTCCTTGGTGCCAGCACAGGGTGGCCGGGTCAGGCAGGGGCAGGAAGGAGCCAGGGGTGCGTAGGGCTCCTTGCCCCGGGGCCATCGAGGGCTCTGGGTGCTGTTGGTGCTGTGGAGAGTCTCTTACTGGGACCCGTCCCCTGCACTTGTGCCCAGGCTGGTGAAGAACCTCTTTGAGCTGGCGAGGCAGCACAAGCCCTCCATCATCTTCATCGACGAGGTGGACTCGCTGTGTGGCTCCCGCAACGAGAACGAGAGCGAGGCAGCCCGGCGCATCAAGACGGAGTTCCTGGTGCAGATGCAGGGTGCGTGGGGCTTCCCCGGTGGGAGGGAGGCCGGGGGAGGGTGGGCAGGTGTGAGAAAAGCTGCCGGACGCCTGTGTCTCGGCTATCCCTGGGGCTTGCTCTGAGCGGTGCCCACTGTCCCTGGACAGGCGTGGGGAACAGCAGCGATGGGATCCTGGTGCTGGGTGCCACCAACATCCCCTGGGTGCTGGACTCGGCCATCAGGAGAAGGTGAGCAGGACACGAGTACCCCCACCCCGCTCCCAGGCCTGTGGGGCAGTGTGGGGCTCACCCCCCTGGCCTGCCGGCACTGCCCTCAGGTTTGAGAAGCGGATCTACATCCCGCTGCCCGAGGAGGCGGCCCGGGCCCAGATGTTCAAGCTGCATCTGGGCAACACCCCCCACTGCCTGACGGAGTCCAACATCCAGGAGCTAGCCCGGAAGACGGATGGCTACTCGGGGGCCGACATCAGCATCATCGTGCGGGACGCCCTGATGCAGCCCGTGCGCAAGGTGCAGTCGGCCACGCACTTCAAGAAGGTGAGCGGGGGCTGTTCCTGGGCTGGGGGGGGGTGCCACAGCTGGCGTCGGTGCTGTGGCCTCTGTTCCGCTCACAAGCCGTGTCGCCTGGTTCTGCCACAGGTCCGCGGTCCCTCCCGCACCACCCCCGGAGCCTTTGTGGACGACCTGCTGACGCCGTGCTCGCCCGGCGACCCGGGCGCCACTGAGATGACCTGGATGGAGGTGCCCAGCGACAAGCTGATGGAGCCCATCGTCTGCATGGTGAGCGCCGCCGCCACCACGGGGTTGGGCACCCATCCTGCCCGGTGCAGGCCGGCCCCCACCCTACCCGTTGCCTGTCCCTCCTTCGGGACAGGGCTGTGGCTCCCAGGAGTGGCCACAGCTCCTTGCTCCCCATGGTGGGGGGGAGTCCTGCTAGCCAGAGCCCCACTCTACCCCATGAAGGGTGCAGAGTAACCAGGGCTGGGCGCTGGAGAAAGGCCTGGGCCGCTTGCAGCGAAGGCACCGTGCAGCCCCTGGTTTCACTGAGGGGGCAACACCTGGCCCGTGGCCACACCCTGGGGATGGGCAGAGCTGGTACTGGGGGGTCCGTAGGTGGTACTGCCCCTGCACCTGCTCTGAGCTGCCCGCCCGGTCCCTGTGTTGCAGTCGGACATGCTGCGCTCGCTGGCCACCACCCGCCCCACCGTGAACGCTGATGATCTCCTGAAGGTGAAGAAATTCACGGAGGACTTTGGACAAGAAGGTTAAAGGAGGGGTGGGGTGGGGGGACGGGTGTGGGGCTGGGGTAGCCGTGCCAGCAGGGCCCTGCTAAGCCCCCCGCCCACCCCCACTGCCGTGCTGGCCGTGCCAAACAGGTTCATCTTCTGCTCACTACTCGCCCCATCGCACCGCAGCACCTGGCGGGGTGTGGGGAGCACGGCCCGGTGGGGGGACTGACAATACTGGGGGGCCTTAAGCATGCCCTGGGCAGCTGGGTGCTCCCCTGGCCCCCTCACCACTCTTCTTCCTGCTCTTTTTTTATTTTTTAAATTAATGCTGCTTTGGGTTCTGTCTTGTTTATATGAAAATAAAAACAATCCAAAAGCTTCCGCTGGTGCACGATCCCGAGGCTCCGACCACACCAGGGCCCCCAGCCCGCCCCCGCCCCAGCCCCTAGTACCACGCTGCCTCCAACTCTGCCTGTGCCACTGCTACCGCTGGCAGGCAGGAGGCTGCGTCAGCTGCTGCCTCCCCCCAGGCGGGGTGAGGGGGTGCCCACACTCCAGGATCCCAGACAGGGATTTGTGCCTGTGGCAGGGAGGCGTGGGGCTGCTCGGAGCTTTGCACGTGCTGCCAGAGCAGCCCCCAGCCTGGGGATGAGCCCCCGAGGGCTCCTGCCAGCTTGTGTCCCCCAGTCTGGCCACAGCAGCCCCCAGCCTTGTGCCCCACGCTGCAGCCTGCCCACTCCTCCCCATGACCTGGGCTCCAAAGGAAGCCCAGGAGAGGGGGATCCCCCCCTTACCCCAACACACCCCTGGCACCATGTTTTCCCAGACCCATAAAATAATTTAAAGGGCAAGGGGCAGCGAGGGCCTGGCTCCTGGCTGCGCCCACCCTTGCCTGCCCCGGGAGCAGCCAGGCAGGCGCTGGGGTGTGGGGGAAGGCAGCAGGAAGGGCTGGGAGCCATGTCGAGTCCTCACAGAGTGTATTGGCTGCAGTAAAGCAGAGGGGGGGGGGGCCCGGGGCCGAGGTTCCACACTGCTTCGTTTGCCACGGTAAGGAAGGAGGCCCGGGGTCTGGACACGGCTCCGCCACGGCTCTGCTCCGGGGAGAGGCAGCGCCAGGACAGCCAGTGGCTGGGCACCTGCCTGCTGGGGCAGCGGGCGTCAGTCCAGCAGCTCCATCCAGCTGACGTTGGTGAAGGTGCGGGTGTCCATCCGGTCGATGTAGAGGATCCCATCTAGGTGGTCCATCTCGTGCTGGATGATGCGGGCGGCCCAGCCCGTGGCCTCCCAGCTCACCGCCTTCCCGTGCTCGTCCACACCTGCTGCCCAGGAGAGCGGTGGTCAGGGGGCTGGGGGTGCATGGGAGGGGGCCTGGGTGGGAGCAGGGGGTATCCGTGTGGACACGGAGGGGCTTGGGGGGCTGGTGCGGTGTCCCACCTGGGGCTGGGCAGGGCAGAACCCCGCGGGGGGAGGGAAAGCAAGGGTCGGTGGGGTCCGTACCGGAGACGAGGACGGCCCAGTGGCGCGGGACGTAGGCGGAGAAGCCCTCGAGGCTGGTGCAGCCTTCGGGGCCGCTGACGAGGCGGGCATCGAGGACGCGCAGTTCAGGGTTGACGAGCAGGCGGAGCGGGAAGGGCTCGATGCGGTGGGCGCGGCGCAGCTCGGGCGGGTACCGCTGGCAGCGGGCGGGGGTCAGCTCGGCGGCGAAGACACGTAGCGGTACGCCCAGCTGCGGAGCGCTCAACCCCAGGCACGGCCGGCGCCGCAGCCCGGCCGCCAGCGCCGCCGCCAGCTGCCGCAGCTCGGGGCCGCCCAGCCCTTCCGGGGTCACGGCGGCGGCGGCGGCACGGAGCACCGGGGCGCCCACCTGGCACGGGTCGGTGAAGGGCGGAGCGGGCGGGCCCAGCACCCGCCGCCGCAGCGCCCGCCAGTACGAGCGTTCCCGCTCGCCCCAGCCCGCCGCGTCCCCGCACCCGCGGCCCGGGCCCGCCGGCCGGGCCCGCCCCGCCAGCCGCCTCCCCGCCGTCAGCGCCGTCGCCGCCATGACAGCCGGCCTGCGCGCGCAGCTACGGTGGCCGCCGGGCGCACGCAGAGGCGCCGCGAGCGCGGGAGGGCGACCCCTGGCGGCTGGGGGTGGGTCGGCGCAGCGGCTGCTGCGGGCAGGAGGCGGAGGGGAGGGGGGCAGGAGGTCCGGGGGGCAGGGGTGCGGGGGCAGGCGGGGGCAGGGGGTCACTTCACTCCCACAGGCCGGGGTCTCGGAGTGACACAGCCCGGCCCAGCCGCAGCCCCGCTACGCCGTGGCCGCAGGGATGTCCGGCAGCAGAGCCCCCTCGGGGGGGCTTTCCTGCCCCTGCACAGGCAGGGTGTCCCCGGGCATGGCCTCCTCTTCCTCCCCCAGGTGTGGGGTGTTCTCTTGGGCCGGCTCTTCCTCGCTCGGGGCCGGCAGGAGGAAAGCCAGTGGCTCCCTGAGGGCACCCACGTCGATGCGTCCCAGGCGGCCAAAGCGCTGCAGCTGAGTTGGGGGGATGCCTGGCAGACAGGGAGAGGGGGCTCAAGGAGGGTCCCACAGGCAACCACACCCCGAAGAGGTGACAACAGTGGGACAGTATGTCTCTGGGCCATGGCTCTGCCCCAAACCCTGTGGCTTCCCCCCAACCATGACGCAAGTCCCTGGGGTCTCATGGAGGCTCTGCCCCCACCCGTGTTATTCGTGTCCCTCCCCCTGGAAAAAACATCCCACATGTCCCCCCAGGGTCTCACCCAGCGCCTGTGCGATCTGTGCTGGTGGAAAGAGGACCTGGAGGCATCGGTTCAGGTAGGGCAGCAGGTCCTCCAGGAAGGCCGTGCAAAACTGGGCAAAGAGCTCCTGCTCGCGGCCACTGAAAGCCGCCTCCTCCGCACGGTGGAATGCCAGGATGGTTTTGGTCACCTGGGGCAAAAGGCAGAGTCGTTAATTCTACCCACAGACAACCCCAAGCCGCTCCTCTCCCACTGCGGTGCCAGGCACTTGGGCTACAACAACCCCCTGCAATGCTACAGCCCTGGGGACGAGTGGCTGGGAAGTCAGGCGGAAAAGGACCTGGGGGTGTTGGTTGACAGCAGTGGAATATGAGCCAGCATGTGCTCAGGTGGCCAAGAGGGCGAACAGCATCCTGGCCTGCATCAGGAACAGTGTGGCCAGCAGGACCAGGGCAGGGACTGTCCCCCTGTACTGCGCACTGGTGAGGCCGAACCTCAAATCCTGGGGTCAGTTTTGGGCCCCCCACTGCATGAAAGACACTGAGGGGCTGGAGCGTGTCCGGAGAAGGGAACGGAGCTGGGGAAGGGTCTGGAGCACAATTCCTGTGAGGAGCGGCTGAGGGAGCTGGGGGGGTTCAGCCTGGAGAAGAGGAGGCTGAGGGGAGACCTGATCGCTCTCTACAGCTCCCTGAAAGGAGGGGGCAGAGCGGGGGCTTTGGCTTCTTCTCCCAAGTGACAAGTGATGGGACAAGAGGAAACAGCCTCAAGTTGTGCCAGGGGAGGTTTAGATTGGGTATTAGGGAAAATGTCTTCATGGAAAGGGCTGTCAGGCATTGGAAGGGGCTGCCCAGGGAGGTGGGGGAGTCGCCATCCCTGGAGGGATTTAAGACGTGTGGATGAGGTGCTTGGGGACATGGTTTGGTGGTGGTATTTGCAGTGTTGGGTTAACGATCGGACTTGATGATCTTAAAGGTCTTTTCCAGCCTAAACGATTCCATTATTCTAACCCATGAACACTGGGAGCAGGGCCAGCCTGTCCCCACACTGTCCAGGGTCAAGGCACAGCTCTGTCCCACAGCACCTCACCTCGCCAAGCGAGTCCTCCAGGCAGGTGGTGACGTCCTGGGCCAGGGCAACGGGGCAGCAGAGCCGCAGGTCGTTGAAGGCGACGAGGAGGCCGTTGAGGAAGCAGGCGAGGGGCGGGAAGTCCAGCAGCACCATGGGGGGCTGCAGTGTCCCTGGCTGGGCTGCAGGCACCGGCACCCCCGCACTACCGCCGAGGACTGCTGGGGCAGAGATGAGCGTGTAGGAATTCATCTCCTCCTGGAACTTCTCCACCGCCTCCTCCACTGCCTTCTTAAAAGCAGCAGCAGCCACACGCTGGAAAAGGGGGGCCAGCTGCCCACGGAAATCGGCCCCCACCCTGCTGAAGGAGAGGCCGAAGTACATGCACTGCCCCAGCAGCGAGTCCAGGCGGCCACCCACCCCTTGATGGAGATCACGCTCCAGCGTCCGCAGGAACTCGGAGACCTTCTGCAGCACCCAGCCATGGAAGATGGCCCCCTCGTTGAGGGCCTGCCCCTCGGGGGGAAGGAGCGGCTCCTCGTCGGAGAATATGGCACGATACTGGGTGATAATGTCGAAGAGGTGGACGCGGCAGGCCTCAATGGTCTTGGTGATGTGGAAGTAGGGGTCGTCATCAGGGATAGAGGCCTGGATGGAGCGCAGCCAGGCATCCCGTGCCTGCAGGAACTTGATGCGCAGCTCGGCCTCCGTGAAGACGTCCATGCGCCGCAGGTAGCCGATGACCCGCAGGCAGGCCGGCAGCTGGATGTTGGTGCGGAGCTGCTGGATGAGCTGGTTCAGCATCAGCTGGGTGGACTGGCGCACCTCGTCTACGATGCCCTGCAGTGGGAGAAAGGCTTCAGCCATGGGGGCTGGATGTGGGGCGGTCGCAGGGTGGAAGCAGAGTGGGGCCTACCTGGATCACGGGGATGCTGCTGTGCTTCCTCTCCAGGCGGCGCACATAGGCAGCGAGCTCCAGCGCCTCCTCGTAGTAGCCATTGCGGACGCAGGTGTCCATGAGCTGCGGGATCTCCAGGATCTCTAGGATCTCTGTGTGCCGGTTCAGTGTCAGGCTGTTCATGCGCCGGCTGCAGGCGATCTCCTCGGCATCGCGCATGAAATTCCTACGGGGTTGGGATGGAGTAGGAGTGAGGGTCCCCCCCTGCAGCAGGTGAGCCCGGGACCCTCCTGCCTACCCTGGCTTCTTCCCAGCGCAATCCAGGGCGCCCTCCCAGTGCTGCTTCCAGCCCCAGCTGCCTCAGTTCTTACCGGGCCCAGCACCAGGACCCCTTTCACCCTGCTCCTCCCCTAGTCTCCCCCACCCCCAGTGCTGCTCCTGCATTCTCAGACCCTCTCCCAGCTTCACCTCATCACCGCCCTGGCCTCCTCCGACCCCGGTCCCACCCGAGCCCTCAGCGGGGCCCCATCCCCGCACCGGCAGGCGTCCTGGAGGGTGGGCAGGCGGTCCAGCAGGCTGCCGAGGCGGCTCTCGATGCCGCCGAAGCCGCGGCCGGCACGGCCGGTGCACTCGGCGGAGCGGATGAAGGCCCGGTAGTGCTCGAAGGCCAGGCGGCGCGTCTCCGTCCCCACCCGCGCCCGCTCCGCCGCCAGCCGCGCCGGCTCCCGGCCCAGCTCCGCCAGCCCCAGCGCCGCCAGCTCGGCCACGTAGGCGGAGAGCTCGGGGTCGCCGGGCCCCGCCACAGCCGGGCCGCGCAGCCAGGCCAGCAGCCGAGCCTCCTCCGCCGCCACCGCCGCCATTGCGCCGCTCAGGCCGCCGGCTCTCGGTGGGTTGCCGCGTCGCTTCCGCTTCAACAGCTTCCGGTTCCACCGTTTCCGGTTCCGCCGCGGCCCCGCGTGTGTGTTGGGGGGCGATGCGGCCGCTGACGGAGGTGGAGACGCGGGCGGTCTTCGAGAAGCTGGGGAAATAGTGAGCAACAGGGGACCGGGCACGGGGAGGGGACCAGGAGGGCTGGGCCCCGCGACCAGAGGGGCCGGGGCAGCAGGGGGCCGGGCTCACGGGGCTGTGTCTCCGCAGCATCGGTGAGAACATCCAGCTGCTGGTGGACCGGCCCGATGGCACCTACTGCTTCCGCCTGCACCGCGACCGTGTCTACTACCTGAGGTGAGCGGGGCCGGGCGGGGAGGAGGGGGTCGGGCAGGGCGTCCGGAGGGGCCGCTGGTGCCAGCCTGTGGGGAGTCCGCGCCCTGGGAGCCGCTCCAGCTCTGCCCACCCTCTCCAGCGAGAAGCTGCTCAAGGTGGCCGCCAGCATCCCCCGGGACAACCTGGTGGCACTGGGCACCTGCTTCGGGAAGTTCACCAAGTCACAGAAGTTCCGGCTCAGCGTCACAGCCCTGGACTTTCTTGCACCTTATGCCAAGGTGGGACGTGCCCCCCACCCCCAGTCGGCCCCCCAAGTCCCTGCTGCCCCTCCCAGCCCCTCACTGCCCTGGGCTTCTCTTGCAGTACAAGGTGTGGGTGAAGCCTGGCTCGGAGCAGTCCTTCCTCTACGGCAACCACGTCCTGAAGTCAGGGCTAGGCCGCATCACGGAGAACACGGCCCAGTACCAGGGTGTGGTGGTGTACTCCATGGCCGACATCCCGCTGGTAAGTGGCTGGTGTGGCCCGTGCCCTTTCCAGGGCCAGGGTGTGGGTACAGGGTGGGGAGAAACTCTCACCTCCCCTTTGTCCCCCTAGGGCTTTGGGGTAGCTGCCAAGTCAACCCAGGAGTGCCGGAAGGTGGATCCCATGGCCATCGTGGTGTTCCACCAGGCCGATGTTGGGGAGTACGTGCGGAATGAGGACACGCTGACTTAGGGGTACTCCAGGGCTCCGAAGACACGAGCATTCCTGGGCAGAACAGACTGTGTCCTGCACTGTCAGTGCAGCAGTAGCACATGGAGCCACAGTGAGCCCACCCTGAGTGGGGCAGAGGGGCTGGGACCTGCCAGCACACAGCCCTGCGCTGCAGGGGGACTGCTGCCAGTGCAAGGAAGAGCTCTGCCCGCACCAGCCCTGCCCCTGCTGTCACATAAAGCCTGTTCTTTTTCTTAAACTGCCTGTTGTCCAGTGTGGAGCCTTGGGAGGGTCAACCCTCACCCCTGCCACAGATCTCTGGGGTACGCTGCCAGAGGGGAGAAGCACTGCATTTGTTTCGGCAGATGAGGCTGGGGGGAGGCTCACATCCCGGGGCTGAGCTTCCAAGAGGGAGGGATGGGGCAGGCAGCTGCCTGCAGGGCAGGACTTGCTTCACCTGGGCTTGGACAGGAGGCTGTGATCACTTCCCCAGAGCACGTGCCAGGGGTTCCTTTATTGGGTCTGGTAGAAAAGGCACACTGGGACACAAAACCCAGGCAGAGCCGTAACAAACCAATCCAGCACACAAAGCTCAGGCAATGGTGTCGCCTTTTCTTCTGTTGGGGTGCTTTCAGCTGAGGCAGGGCTAGAGCTGGAGAGATCTCTCCTTCCTCCTCCCCCAGACAGGATCTGGCCCTCCCGCCTGCTCTGTGGAGGGGCAGCTGGGTTACCAAGGGCTGCAGGCAGCGGTCCTGCCTGCAGTTCCAGGCGTTGCTAGCACTTCTGCCTGCTGGAGGTCGGCACGTTGAAGAGGCGCTTCAGGAAGTAGAGCTGCAGAACCCCAGAGAGGACAATGACGCAGCTTTGAGCCATTGACCACCAGTTGATGTAGTTGTAGTTGGACTCTAGGAGGAAGGAATCAGACCCTTTCCGCATCCGGGCAAAGTTGTAGAACCGCCACATGTGGAAGATCTGGAGCTGCAGCTTGCGGATGCTGACCTGCAGGAGAGGCAGGTGCTCAGCAGCGGGGCCATGGCAGAGCCTGGGGCTGGCAGAGCTGCTCAGAGCTGCCCACTGGGCTCAGCATTAAATTAAGCTCCAGCTCAGCCAATGGCAAACACCCTTCTTGGTTCCCTTGGGAGGACATGTCCATCCCCATGGCACTGGAGCACTCTGTGGTCACCTTAACACTCACCTCGATTGCCTCCAGGGTGTTGTTCAGCTCTTGCCTCTCTTCCGGCTGCTTGTTTTCGACGTCGAAGCCTTCGTAGTAGACACCAAAGTTGAGATACACCTGCATGAAGCCAAAGTGGTTTTGCTGGTTGTCCAGGCACAACTGGTAGAAACCTGCAGAGCGAAATGGGGATTATTGTTTTCTGAGTAAAAGAGCCACTGCCAGGCACTCGACCCTCATCCTCCCAGTTAGGGAGGAAGGAGTGATCAGACCCATCAGTGCTCTGGGAAGTGCTGGCCGCTTCCTGGGCAGGCTTGGAGCTGCTGCTCCTGCCTGCACACGGGCCGTGCGGGGACAGGGGACACAGGGACCTGTCTCCTTGGTGAGGAAGTTGATCTGTCCTCGCACATGCTGGGAAACGCCAAGCTGGAAGCCACTGGGGTCGTTCGCTGTGACCAGGATGTTTCTGTTGTTGCCGATTCCCGTTGCCCGCTGGACCTGGAGGCAGGAAACACCTGAGCAGCATCTGTGGGCCTGACTTTGCACCCGGGAAGTAGATGGGAGCCCATGGAAGCTCTCATGTTCAGGGATTGGTTTGGGGCCCCTTCATTCCTGTGAGCTGAGGCCAGGAACAGCCTCCAGCAAGCAGCTGGCTACTTGTAAAAGAAAAATCCCACAGTCCTGGGCAATGAGCTCCTCAGTTCCCAACACCTGCTCGCAGTACTGCAGGTGCTCACAGACCCTGCATCTCCCACCCCAGAGGCCCACCCAGACCCCCTGGATCGGGTGCTGCCAGTTGCTGGAGTGTTGGGAGATGGAGCTGTGTTGAGCTGCAGGGCCGTGCCATTCTCTGCTGAGCACAGAGCCGGGGGGAAGCCGCCAGTGCCGGGCACGGACGTGCCCCTGCTCTCCTTCAACCAGCCTAGTGTAAACAGGAGATAAAAGGGCTGCAGTTTACCCTGTGGGAAGGGGACAGAGTGTGGGGACAAGCAGATAGGGCTGTGCCCGAGACCTTCGGTGTGCTTTTTGGCCGCGCATGGAGGAGAGCCTAGCGCTGTGCGACTACCTCCAGCCGGCCCAGCGAAGGGCAGAGCTCCCCCCAGGTGCTGGGACATCCCGCAGCTCTCCGCAAGCAAGCTCCGGGTGCTTGGACACCGTTTCCAGGGCTTTCAGGACCACTTTATGGTTTTAGAACAGGTGTTTAAAAAGGTAAATGGGATTGATGATGGAAATTGCCTAAAAAAGCACTGAGATAAAGCATGCAAGTGACTACAGCCATTCCCCTACTCAACCGAGGACCTTCCTCTGAAAGGCAAACTGCCTCCACCCCACGGCAGTGGGTCTGGAGTTCAGCCAGCACACGCTCTTCATCCCATGGGGCCTCCTTCCACCCACAGGCCTGGTTGCAGGACCAAGGCAACCTTAGACTGCCCGCTGCAGGACCTGCTGCACTCTCGGAGGCAGCTGGCATCAGCACAGGACTGATCCAGCGCAGCCATTCCCCAACCCCATCAACAGCCGTACCACGCCAACAGCATCCCGCAATGCGTCCTGCAACGCGTCCCGCAGCACTCACCTCGTAGCTGAAGAAGAAGTTGCCGCTCTGGTGCGCAAACTGCCAGAAGCACTCTGTGGCGCCGGCAGGGATGACGATGGCGAAATCGTAGCGATCTGCCCCACGGAAAAGGGGCTCCTGGCTGGACCCGCTCAGCGGCTCAGTCTTGGGGCAGCCGGCAGGGCCCAGCAGCAGTGCCAGGAGTGCCAGCAGCAGCATCCTGCTTCCCAAGCTCCAGCACTCCCTCCTGCCTGGCCCAGCAGGAGCAGGGACCCGAGGTGGCAGGGGTAATCATTAACTGGCAGCGCTGGGGCTGGTGTCAGGAGGAGCGCAGCACAGGCTCCACTCCTGAAGGGGATCTCCGTGCAGAGCAGGAGCTGTTCCAGCTCATCCATGCTCACCCGGCTGAGCTCTTTTGCAGAGGCTGAGGTGACCAGCAGCACCTCCCAGCTGCACCCAGCCGGTACCCAGCTGGTCCCCAGCCAGCGCCGCTCCTCTGAGAACAATGCTCTGCCCATCTGTGTCTTCTGAACAAGCAAATCAAGCAGGAAAAGTGTTTTACTCCAAGAAACTTCCACAGCTCTACCCAGGCTAATGGAACGGGGCCCACATTGTTCCCCCACAGCTGCTCCCTGGCACACCGGTGGTTTGCCTTGGGCTGCAACACCCGCCCTGCACAGCCGAGGGCAAGAGTGTGGCACAGAGAAGGGAAGAACAGGCTCAGCCCCGCGCAGCACAAACACATCCCTTTCCAGCTGGAAACAACCACCAGGCACTGCCTCACACTGGCAATCACTGGTCCAGTTTGCGGCTCACACCAAGCCTCTTGGCCCCAAAAAGGGCCACTGCAAGTGCAGGGTGCTGCCATCGACCCAGGGCTGCTCCAACCCCAGGGAAGTGGTTTTTACAAGCAGGAGGGGAGGGAAACGCGCAGCCAGAGCCAGGTGACAGGGGAAGCTCATTCCAGCAGCTGCTGCTGAAGGACAGATGGGAAGCAGGTGCTACCAAACAGACTTTTCCCCAGTCCTGGCTCTGCAGGAACACAGCCAAGAGAGGCTGCCTCATGGTGATGCAGCAGCAGCACCTCATGCCTTCAGGGCATCGCTGTTGCACCTCAAAGAGGTGCCAACACAACACCCCAGCCCCAGGAGGCAAAGGGGGACGCCCATGTTCCAGGGGTCGTGCATGCCCCAGCAGGGCAGCACCCCAAACTGCTGCTTTTCCACGTGCGAGGTGTAAATTTACACTCCCTACAACTCTTGCTATCCAACAAGAAAGGAACTTTATTTTACAGAAAACGGCTTGGCTGTGGACTCCAGGTTTGGCACCTGAAGGCAGGAAGCAGATGGCACCCTCGGAGATTTTACGCTTGGAACCGCACACAGGTCGACGTTACCAGGAAGGAGAACTGTCAATATGACACAACCAAAAATTGGTGAGCACTGAACTGTTAACATGGGAACGACTAACAGTTAAGTACTGAAACAAAAAAATAATGTTTTTAAAGCCTCAAAACGGGGAGGGAGAAATTCCCACTCACAGACTAGCCATGTACAAAGCAAAAATGTGTGTGCATGTGGGAATCAAAGCAGATCACCTTGCCTAAAGCTATTATCTCCAGAAGCTCTGTGACTATGTGCTGCCTCTGTCTCCCACAAGAGACTGAGTGCAAACAGACAAAACCAGCAATTCATCGTTTAGACAATTAAAAAACATAAAACCAGCCACTAACGGGATTATCCTGCCATCAGACAGCATCTGATAAAACTGTCATTTCAACAGTCCATCAGGCTGGGGTTCATTCTACAAAGGCTGCAGTTGTCAGCTGGAAAAGCAAGTCCCAATCCACACTATTTCCAAGCATGTGCAACCAGGCTGCACAGCTTCTGCCAGCTGCAGAAGCCCCGAACCTTGCAGCTGCAGCTCAGGACACAAGACTCCTCAGTTCTTGTCAGACGTGGTTTCCGTCTGCTGCAGCAGTCTTGGGTACCACGAGCCAGAGGAGGTCACCAAACTGTCCCCAGCACACAGGAATGAATACCACAGCCTCCCCCTGCGACTGTTCCAGCCCATCGTTTAAAAGAATAATAAGGTTTTTATACTGAAGGTCTGGTGGCTCCCAACTTCAGAGGATTCCCAGCTTTTTCATGGTCCGCCAGCGATCCTTGATCATCACTGACGTGCGGTTCTGGAAGGGGTATTTCTGGCAAATGGCCTTCCATCTCCCTTCTCCAAACTTCTTCACTCCCTCTTTGATCCACTCGCTCTCTTGTATCGTCCATTTCTACAAGAGAGCAGGTAAGCAGTGCTGAGTACAGAGCGCGGTTTCACGGAGGAGTCACAGCACGGTTCTCTGCCAAACGCAACTCCCTCCTACCATGTTAGCTTCCCTGTGCTAGTGACAGGGAGGAAAGGCAGAGATGTGCCCTCGATAGCACATGCAACACTCAATCACTTTGCTGTAGATGTGCTCTCATGACTGTTACAAGTAAGAGAAGGGCTGAGCTGCAGCACGAGCTCAGAAGTAGTTCTGCTTCCCAGAGCACAATCATGTAGAAGAGGAGTTGCTTGCTGTTGCATCAAAAGGTATCACAGGTAGAAAGTACCCACTGCCTGTGCCCTGCGGAACAGCACACAACTACAGCGTGAAAAAACAATCTGCAAATTCAGATCTGCAGGTCCCCCGAGTTGATGTACTGGAGGCAAAAAGTGAAATAACTGAAGGAAGCCGTTAGCAGGAAAAAAGAGCTACACAGTGCACAAGAGCCAGCAGCGATCTTTCTACAAGGGTGAGAGAGTTCCTAGTAACACCAAACTCTTCCCAAGTAACAGGTGCCGTACATGCATCCCTCACCCGAGTAAGATGCCGAACCTCTTCAGTGCGTGGGGGACCTGTCATGCCTAGCTCCAAACCATGCGCATTGAGGAAAAGGGATTTCACGCACACACCCAGTGCCTGGCGTGTGGGAGGCGCACAGCTTTAGCCAACTATCAAACTGGGCTGTATTTAACAGAAACTCCAGCCACTCTGTCAACGCAAAGACCCTGACAACTCGGATCAAGCCTGGATACTGCAAACACCAGCCTCAGGGAGGCATCACTTGCCAGCCCAGCCGCTGCTGCTTCACGTAAAAGGCAGCAGCAGCTTGCTCTGCTGTAGTGAACTGCAGGCTGCCAAGGAAGTGGTCTGACAACAGCGTATCCTCACCAATGTGTTTCAAATTGTCTGATAGTTTGCTCTGTTATACGGACATGTCCTGATTCCAGGCCTTACTCAAAGGATTTAAGGGTACAGTACCTGTTTCTTGGAACCGAAGACTGTAGAGTTGTGGCTGTTTGTCCCATACGATGCTGAAAAACAAGGCAAGAGGATTACATTTCACCACAACTGACGAGGTACAGACTTCCTTGAGAGACTGCCTTGGGTTTAACTGCTGAACTGTGCGGTCAGCCTACAATGAGAACAGACAGTAAACCCAAATTCTTTTATCCCACCCTTTTCTGCAGCTATAGCATTCACAGCCTTTCCATTTCAAGCCCCAATTCTGTATGTGAAAGCTTTCCAAGAAGATCTGCTTTGTTTTAAACCAGAACAGGGACATCCACCCAGGATGTGGCTACGCTGTTTGCTGAGGCTGGAATCTGACACCCATTGTCCACTCCTTTTCACCAGCTAAGCTGCCTATCTAGCTGCAGAGGGAACCGGGCTGAAAAACTGATCTGGCTGAAGTAAACTTAACCTTTATTTCATGGCACTAAAGCAGGAATGGAGAAAGAGCTGTATTTCCAATATTTACATCCTGTAAGCTAACCGTGGTTAGTCTGACACTCAACAGGAGCTTTAGGTGTGCGTTTCAGGTCAGAGGTACAAACACCTCACAGTTGGACAGCTACCTATTTTCTTGGGGTTTTAGGATTTCTGATGGCAAAATTCAGTCACGCAGAAGGTAGCGAGACACCCATGAACGAGCCCCGAAGCCAGGATTATCATCAGTTAACACCCGCAGCAGGGGCTCTGTTCTTACGTGCATCTGAGAAGATCTCATCCTCTTCACTCCAACTGTCTTTTTCTTCTTCGCCAAACGAGCTGTTCCACCTTCCTTGGAAGGACCTGCAAGCAGGCAAGCATTTACTTCATCTGCTGGCTAGGGAGAGTGCTTTAGGGGGAGAAGGTGCAGGGCCACCTGGAGCACAGCAGGCAAGCCTGCCCTAAGTGTGCAGTGCAGAGAAGCGCACCCAGCAAGCAATACATGAACATGCCACCTCCTCCATTCCCTTCGGAGCAGGGAATCCATAGGAGCCCCTGTCTGAAGGCATGGCATGCAATATATGCTCAAATACACACAGAGAGTTGTATTTTGTCACCAACATTTGCAGAAACAAGTGACTGGGTATTAACTACACAATTAAGCACTTACAGCAAACAGACACACACAGCTGGACTGCCCAGGCCTTTGTGTGCAGCACAGATTTGCCAGCAGCTCAGGGGAGAAGCCTTTAGTCTTCCCAAGAAGCATTTAATTCTGTTTCACTACTAATGCTACTGAGGTCAACCGAGTTACAAAGTCCTCTCCATGAGACTGAAGTGCCCTCAATGCTGTCACCAGCTTTCGACCCTCAAGCACAAACTTGTGAGATGAAATTAAGTGTTAAATAAAAAAACAACTTCGAAAGGTTCACCCCCGGGTGTCACATCCAATATAATTGAAGCCATCTGCGATTCCAGAATAATCGTTCCCTATTCTTACTTGAAGTTGCCCTGTTGAGCACCTCTTTCTTGCACATAAACATTTGAGAACCAGCTACCGGCAGAGATGCACAGGACCAGATTTCCACACAGATCTCACTAGCACCAACGCTACCACAAGTCCTGACACTAAATGCTTCAAGACGAGACATCCACACAAGCAGCACAGACAGTAAATCGCTTTTCAGGTGAACTGGAAACCAGCTTGCACAGGGGCAGGGCTGAAGCTTCAGAACGCTTGAGCCAGCATCAGCCATACGGCAGCAGCCCCGGGACAGGATGGGCAGGCATCAGACCCCAGGCACCGAGTCTAGCCCCTTCCCGGGGCAGTCAGCCACAGCACCCTGCTCTGAAATGTTCACAAAACATCATTCTATCCCCACAACGTTCCCCAGCACCCTCAAAATAAACTCAAGATCTATCCTAGGGACAGCAACGCTGTAATGTACTATTGGAAAAAACCAGAAGAGATCAAGTGTCACCGCTTGAAAGCCCTTGAAAGAATAGGGCATTTAGTTTAACCCTGAGGCGCCTGAGAGACTTCACCGCTGTGTGATACCAGCTACAAACGCAGCACATTCCTACTCACAGCTTCAGAGGAAGACAGTCCATCTCCAGAGCAGCCAAGCTACACAGAGATCTTTACTGCCCACCCTTCAAAACCAAACCGCTGTGTTCTTGACATTTCTTAAGTCAGGAACTAAGGGAAATTGTGTTCCATTTATCTTGTCAAACACAGCGAGCATTCCTAAATCCTCCCAGTTTCACTCCTGGAGATCCAAAATGTCATTATTGCTGGCTACTACGCAACTTTGCTAAGCAAAACAGCAGCTCAGACATTTAAGCAGGAAGCTTTGTTACACCCCACAGGAGATACTCATGAGACTCTTAGCTTAGTATCTTGGAAGTCTAAAATTAATTAATTAAATTTAAGTAGGCTGGTAAGCCTACTTGGCCGTTTTCTGTGGGAAATCCCACCTCTTACTGCAGTCACTTGAGCCGCAAGGTAAGTGATAACTCAGAAAGCTACAACGAGCAGTTTCTGCACCAACACGGGTTTCAGGAAAAGAGCTTAAGTGAGATCAATGTTGTATTTCTGAAAAGGTGGCAAGGAGAGTTTAATGTGCTCCACAAGATGCCCCTACGAACCCTTTCCAGCTCCAGCATCACTAACCAAAGCGCCAAGAAACACGCATTAGCTGTGATACACATGCTGGAATCACCTACCAGTACTAACTGCAGTACCTCTGTCTCACTGCCCATGGAAGCTAGGTCACTGTCTCCTCTCTGTTAACCAAACGGTAAAGTATAAGGAGAACAGAGCGTTTATTTTGCCCAGCTCCACATAAGATTGCCGACAAGGATGATCAATATACTTATCTTGAATTATAAATAAAGGTTTCTGTTTTTCATGTTACGGATGTCAGCTGCAAGTCAAAAGATTGGGTGCAGATTAGAATATACCACAAGAGATGGGCTTCATACTTGGTACTCTTAGTAGATACAGGCTGGTCATGCAATTTCTGAACAGGTCTGGAAGCAGAAGATACAACTGGCTCCTGGGAAGAGTCTGGGCTCTCACTCGACTCGCTGTGCTGGCTGTCTTGCTCCATGACCAGCTTGCTTATGGTCAACAAGCGTTTGCTCTTATGGGGTATTGCAGGAGGGTCTGAGATCTCAGAATCTTGATTCTCCTCTTCTTTCCGTCTCTTGGTTCTGTGGGATACAGAAGGAGACAGTTGCTTGGGGAAAGGAAAGTCTGTTTCGTCCAGTTTGGTGAAGATTGCATCAGAATCCTGGGAGTCCGACAAGATCTTGAAAGCTTCTCTCAGAACAGAAATCCCATAGGCGGTTACAGTTCCAGAGGGCTGCCTACAAAATAAACAGAACTGAGCAGGTTGCAAAGATTCCACCAAGGCGGCTCCAATTCCCTGAAATCAGGCTTTTCCCCTACAGTGTGACCCTCAACAATCGACCCTAGGGTGCAAATAACATCTGTTGAAATGGGTATTCCCAACCCTTTGGTCCACCCTCTCTCTAAACAGTGTGGTGTGCCAGGGACGCAGGCCGTGAGAGAACATGCCCATGCGCCACTGGATGCCCTGCTATTCTCAACTAAGGGCTGAAGCATACTGGTATCGAACACTGCTCCATGAGAGCAAACCCCATCAGCCACTGCCCTCCCTCCCTAGTTTACAAAAGTACTAAATATCTTCAGAAAAAAACCAAACCACCTCAATATTTTTACTGTGATCCAGAGAGAATTCCTACACCAATAGCCTTTGAGGCTTGCTTGGGCAGACCTGCTTCGGCTGGCATTTGGGGAAGTTAAGAGCTGCCCGGACAGAACAAACTACCCCCCTGGAAAAGAATTCATCCACAATGTAGGGCCAGATTCCTCTGCCCACCTTTCTGAGTCCCTCAAGGACACTCCTGGAAGTTCTGAAGCTGCTGCTGCTGGTTCTTTAGATATTTCCATAGGCTCTGAATCATCTTCCTCCAAGGTATTAGCTGCTGCTATTATATGCTCAGGAGTTGCTGCTGGGTCTGTAGCTCCTTCCATAGGCTCAGGAGCTGCTGTGGGGTCATCTGCCCCTTCTTCAGGGTTGGGAGCTTCCTCTGGGTCTTTTGCTGCTTCTGCAGGCTCTGGAGCTCCTGCCGCATCCTTTGCACTTGCCAAGGGCTCTGAAGACGCTGCTTGGTCCTTTGGCCCATTTGCAGACTTGGGAGTCGCCGATGAGCATCTTGGTTCTTTAGCACGTTCTGAATTCAAAGTCTTTTTCATTACCTTGGACAGAGAAAAAGCATGAAACCCTCAGAAAGATGATTCCCCATACAACCACCCGATTTCATACCCTCCCGAAGGCACATCAAGCTGCTACTTGTAGTCCAATCAGCACCATGTACAGAGTTCACGTCTATCAATTAAAACTTGTTACACCGACTGAAAATGTCTTCAATGGTATGAAAGTTTTAGAAATGGGCTGAATTTACAGTACTTCAACTTAACCCACTGTTAATTAGGCGTGTACACTCTTAACTCATTACTGGCACTGAAGGCACCTAGATGCCAAATTACTGTATTCCACTGCCTCATAATAAAATGTGTCAGTTCTCCCTAAATCTGCATCCCGTGGCGTTTTCCTGCTGCCTCTTGCTGGGGCTGAAGCATGCACAGAACGGGAAGCCAGCCCAGGTAAGCAGGGCAGACGCATACCGTTAGCAGCAGCGGCTCCGAATCGTCCACATAGGTCTTCACAAACTGAAACACATTCTGCTGGAAGATCTTGTAAGAGAAGTTTCTGACTATTGGATGAGAGAAATTCTTCTCCCGGATGACAGTCAGCAACTCGTTCCTCTTTTTCTAGAGAGGCAAGAATGCTCTGAATAGGTACGAGGGTATAACAACAGCAGGAGCTAGGCTCTGGGCAAGGATTGAGCCTTTCCCTTTTGACATTCTCCAGGCCCAACTAATTTACACTGACACAAGGATGGCAAATGGCCGAAGGAACGGCAGAGCCATCTTCATCCAGCAGTTCCGACTTTTTGCTTCCCGTGCCCAAGCCACTATGCTGCCCACAGAAACAGGAACGGGGATTCTTTCTGCTTTCAGAACCAGCCCTTCTTATGAGCTCACACTCTACATGTCTGCTTGAGTTTGCCTCTAGGCAGAGGATGAATGTGGGTGCCTGGAAGACCCACGAAGATACGTGAGGGAACGTGATTAGCAGAGAGAGCTCAAGTGATGATCAACACGCTTTAGAAACATGTACACTGAGGATCCATCATTCAAAGGAGGATTCTTTCCATTTTGGCACCCTTACCCTTTCTTCTTGTTCAGATTTCCCCAAAAGACATGCTTCTCAGGCAAATCTTTTATGACTGCGATACAGGTCACAAGTTTCCAAACCCCCCACCAATACCCCATAAGACCTATCACACCATCCCTAAATATCCCTGCTCCCCAATACCCCAGAAGACATACCAGACAGCCATCGTTCATTCTGATGCACTCACCTGGCTTCTGTGCTCCTTCCCCATATGCCTCTTGACAATTTTTGAAGCTTTATCAAACTCTCCGTTTTTGATGCAGACAATAACAGCCTACGGAAGAAAACAAAATTCCAGTTTCTCTGCTGACACTGAATGGATCATACTCTCTAGATCTGCTTTGGAAAAGAATGTATCATAATCAAACACGGCACACAGGTAACAGCTTGCTGCCAACTTACACGGAGAAACAACTTCTACATTAACTGATGAAGAAGCACATACACTGAAGATAAGCATTTGCAGCCAAGTCAGTACTAACAACGGTATTCTACACAGGAGGCACTTCCCGCTGTCATTTATGCAAGAGCATTCTAAGACAAAACATTTACTGAGCATTTACTGAAAAAAGAAAAAGGTCTTACAGCTTCCTTCACCATTTTCTGAATAGTTTCCATCGTCTTCTCAGCCACAGAAAATTCTTTCTGAATGAGCTCCAGGACACCGATGGCCGATTCAAGAGGAGTGAGTTCCGACTCTGTGTCGAAGGTGCAATCTACAAGAATTCACAGCTGTTGGTTTGCGAGGCCTTCACAGTGACGCCTTACAAAGAGCTAGTTACTTGATTTCCTCAATGGGACTGCAATTTCAGAACTACTGAGGACGGAGATTGAATGGCAGGCTGACTGCCACGCACCTAGCCTGCGCAAGACCACCTCACAGGCAGGGAAAGCTACACAAGAACCTCTTGACTACAAATAACTGGTCCAGGGGGAGCATTTCAGAAGCTATGAGGTGTGTTCAGATAGCAGGACCACCCTGGAGCTTGGTTTCGAGGTCACTGCTTTTGGGTAAGGGCAACAGCCTGTCACTTGCTATGGCCGTGCAATGCAGACAGGAACAGTCATGCTCTCTAGCCCCCTGCTCTCAGGGAAAAGCTCCTATAGCTTAACAGCTTCAGCCCAGACCTCTGCTCTGTGCAGAAACAGCTCCTGGGAGCTGCAGGGACACAGGCACAGATCAGGGCACGCTCTGGCTGGGGGACTGGGCTTCGAGCCAATACTGGGGCTTCCCCAGGGCCTTGCTGGGAGGGTTGGGGACCCACCGAGATTCTCGCCTTCCTCGATACGTGTTAGGAGTTGCATTAGGCGCAGCATCTGGGCCACCATGGGCTCCTTCTCCAGGGGCCGCACAAGCAGCGCTGTGGGATAAGGGGCAGGTTCACTGGAGCAGCACAGCACAGCCCGGCCCGGCCCATATCCCGCTCCCCGAGCTCTCCCTCCCGGCCCAGCCTCCCGCCTGCCCTCAGCCCAGGCCTGCCCCTTCCCAACCGCCGCCCTGCTCGCCCTCCCGCCCCCCAGGCCGCTTTCCCCGGAAGGTCCCCGCTCCCCAGCCCGGCCAGCCCGGCTCCTCTTCTCAGCCCAACCGCGCTGCCGCGATTCGCCGGGGCGGGCCCGGTCCGCACGGCCCACCCTGCATGACATCGCGGAGCTGGCAGAAGTCGCCGTTCCGCCCGGAGCGGTAGGCCGCCATGGCCTGGTGGAAGTAGAACTGCAGGATCCAGACGTTCACCGTCTCCTCGGGGACGCCGCCTCGGGCCGCCATCCCCTCCCGCCGTACAGCCCGCGTCCGTTTCCCTACCATGCCGCCAGGAACTGACGCAATACTCGGGCGGAAGTGACGATCACAATGGACTCCACCCCCCCTCCCGTACGTAGTACCCGCACGTAGTACCCGCTTTACACAGCGGCCGCCTGCGGCCACCACCGTGCTCCGCAGCGCCGCCGGGCCGAGCTGGCGCCCTCTGGCGGGCGGGCGGGGGCCCTGCAGGCAGGGGCACAGCCGGCCGCGTCCTTCGGGGCTGGGGACCCGTCCGCCGCCCCTCTCCGGCTCGTGTGCCTCACGGCGGACTCCTGCCGGCGCCCACGCGGCCCGGCCTCCGGGAGGGGAGAGGCCCCGCCGGCCTGAGGCCCTCCTCGGTGCAGGTGTCACGCAGCCGGCCTGGGGAGCCGTGGTGCAGGGCCATCAGGCCTTCCAAGCTGGGCCTGCGCAGCTCAGGCAGCGTGTAACGGCCCTAACTGTGACCAAGCAACATAGAGGCTCCTGTAGGGTCGCACAAGGCCCAGGGTCATTCTGTGCCCACCAGAAGGTAAACACGCAGCAAGGGATAGCAGAAGAACGTCCTCCTCATGCCCTCCCAGCCACAGGTCTCATTCTGCCAGCACAAACAGAATTTTTGAGCCCTGGTTATTTCTGCTGGTAAACGCGGCACAGAAGGGAAAGCGCCATTTGTAAATCTTGAGATGCACCTCAGCAGTTTCACCGCAGGCACCAAGGTCCAGAGATGTCTCTTCACTTGCTAAGGCAGAGAGCCAGCACCATCGCTGCCTGCACGGGCCAGTGCTCGGTGCTGATGGGCTGCGATCAAAGCGCAAGCAGTCCCCGCGGAGCTGTGCTTCTTAGGGCAGCCAGGGCACTGGGACCAGCAACACATCTCACCGGCTGCCGTGAGCTCGGGGCAGGATGTCCTGCACCTGTAGATGTGACTGAACCCTTCAGGTATTTGATAGGAGTTGCTTGGGTTTTTTTTTTACTTTGGTTTATGCTCTTTATTCCAGCCTTCTGAACAGGCAGGACATTTTCACATTCTGCCTGCACCCATTCCTTGTACTCCAGTCATCTGCAAATCCCATTCCCCTAACCTCTAAAAACAAAACAAGGTCCCTGTTTCAGCAACTTGGAGAAGAGATTTTCCCATAGTTGCTCAGGGTTTGAGCGATGAATCAGAAGCCCCAGCTTCCCAGTGATCCCAGTGAGTGAGGGCCAAGCAGAACCGGTGCGAAGGCCGTGCAGGGTGCTGGCAAGCAGATCCTGCAGATAACGGGGTGATTCTCTGCCGCTCCAGGACATCTCTCATTTGGGTGCAGCATTGCTTTGGCCCAGGCAACAACACTGACACCGTTCTGGAGACTCTCACCTGAGGTGGAAAAGCACGTGAAAATTCCTCTCATGTTAGGTTATCCAGGATACTCCCTTCCCTCCACCCCTGGCCAGAGGAGAAGGAAACACATGAGAAAAAATCCATGTGTCAAATGGAAAACAGTAAAACTGGGAGGGATTTTTTTTATTGGCAAACAAAGGGAGATAAAAATAATAAGTGCAAGAAAGAAGGGTAGCTGTTGGGTGAACAGCGTGACTGCCCTGGGGAGCGCAAGCGCAGAAAGAGAGCTGTGCGAGCAGGACACGGCACAACCGTGTCATATGACCAGCCGGCCAGTGCCGTTCCATGGTAGGAAGGATGCAGAGATACCGACGGCTGTTTCCTGGGCTGAGAGGAGATGAGAGAACAACATGCTTTGACTAAAATACTTTTCCGAATGAAATATTTGTAAGCAAAATAAATGGCTTTGCTCTTTTTCTGTCACAAGATGCAAGAGCAGGTGACAGGGCTGGGACTCCTGAATTCCGCTGTTCTCCCCTCGATTCAAGGAGAGGCCAATCCACCACAGCAATAGCATGTAAGATCAGTTGTCGTTATGGCATTTCAAATACTGCCGCTCCTCTCCTGACTAGAAAACTCCCATTTTCTGAAGAGCTCCATAGCTCCTGCACCTTTCTGAGATACACATCTCTCCAGCTAGATGCGCCAGCCACTTGGGCAGATCCACCAGCCAGTACAGGTTTTTGGATTTTGAGCACCTTCATTAATTTATCCAAGATCAGGAAAGAGAGTCCCTGAACTCCTTTCCCAAGGGGAAAAAAAAGAAGAGGCAAGCTTTCTGAGATGCCTGGACAAAGCCATTTGGGGACTACCTGCCTTCTCCAAGCCAGGCTCCACTCAGGAAAAGTGGCAGTTGTTCACCAGGTCCTTCACCTCAGCCTCCGGCTGGTGCCTCCTGCCCTTGTCTCCCTGGGCCTGCCATCACCTCCTCCTCGTGCCCACCAGTATCTCCGCAGTGAAGGTGGTGTCCCTTCAGATCTGCTAGTAGGGCTGCTCAGGACAGCACGTCCCACCCTGTTAGATCAAACTACTCAGGGTCAGAAAAGAGTGATGAGGTTTCTGCGGTTCCTTGGCTGTCTGGACAGCAGCAGCTGAAGAAGCCGCAGCCTGGACATGCTGACAGATGTCAGAGTGCGGTAATCACCACAGCAGAGTGGCAGGGCAGCTGAGAAGGTGCTAATCTCCCTAAACGCTGCTGGAGCCAGGAGGGCATGTGACAGGGGCTGCAGCCTTGGCATCTCAATCAAGGCTTCCTTCCCACACGGTTTCATGGCCCTGCCTGGGCCAATTACGTATTAACAGCACCCGTCACTGGGAAATGAGCCTGAAATGGTGATTTCCAGAGTAAATACAGGAATACAAACCATTGTTTTACTCTCTGAATCTTCTATGGTGAATGAAAAGGAAGCAGGGATTATGGAAGCAGGCAGGGGACGTGGCCTTGCTGTCCAGTTTCACCAAATCCTTGCCTGGTCTCATCATCAATTTTTTCAGGCAAAGTTTTGGTGTTCAGTGTGCCAAAAGCAACACTGGGCAGGAAGGCACAAATTAGTTGTGTTTGTGCTTTTTAGTCTTTCCTAGTCAATTTATGGATTTTGATGAAGTGATTACAGATGAAAGAAAACATTTCAGGGAACAGTATCTGCACATTGCTGCAGTCTCGTGTCTCTGTACGAGTTACAGTGGAAAAGAAAACAGGAAAATCACCCGGGGCACTCGGTCACCACACACTCCTTTCTCTTCTCTAGAGCACCGGCTGCGTGCGTAGGTGCCACGCCAAACAGAAGAAACAGCACCTACCCTAAAGGGCTTGCCCTCTACACAGACACACGACAGATTTGTGACTTCTGTTTGAGACTGATAACAGTAAAGAGCAGAAGCAATTGAATTTTGTTGCTTAGTAAATAAATACAGAACTCGTTTGTTACCGTGCTCCTTATTTGTGTTGCTAATGTGCCTATAAAGCCCAGGCATGGACCAGGATGCTACGCACAACTGCCCAACAGCTACTGCACCAGGTAGTCTTAGAAAGGCAGTGGACAGCTGCAGAAAACCAGGCAGCAACGGAACAGTTGTCACCATAGGAAAGGGAAACGTTGAGGAGGAGATGGCTCTGCAAAATACATGGAGAAACCTTCTAAGCATGAGAGCTGCAGAGAAGAAAGCACAAAGGCCCTTATTTTAAATGTATCAAGTAGGTTATAGAAACTGATGCTGTGAATTGATTCAAGGCAAAGGTAAATAGTTCATGTTGAAATCAAGACAGGCAGGGGTGTGCTGGGAAGGATCCAGAAAGAGAGACATAGTTTTGGATGCAACCAAGAGATGGGTAGCCTGGTCAAAGCAAAAGGGCGGAGTGATCTTCACAGCAGCTTTGTGTGAAATGATGCATGGCTGCACTTGTCAAGGCCAGGCAGAAGGATGCTGTTGCCACGGGGGTGCTCCATGGTGAAATCTCACATTAGTTTACAGTAGGTAACCTAGCTGGGGAGAACTTCCCTCTCAGCAACGTTGCACAGTAAGGGAACTGCTATGTCACATCAGTGCGGAGCTAGAAATGTTTCCATGTCAGAGAGGATACTCAGGTTACAAGCAGAATCAGGGAAAACATCCCTAATGACTGAAAAAAGATATACAGAAAGGATCAAAAGAGGAAGAACAAGCTCAACATCTAAGCTATGTTGAGACTAAGCTATCAATTAGGTAACTGCGAAGAAGTTTCAGGCTCAGGCTTTGACAACATACATACAAATATCTGGTTAAGTAAATGTCTGGACTTGCCCAAATAGAGGAGATTCCTGAATTTGCATTTACAGATGCAGTATCTGTATTGCTGTGAAATAGCTGGGGAGGAAGCTGTGAGGTCTGTGCCCTCCAGCCTGTAACAAAGCTAGGGAGGAAAAGGAGGCCAAGGATTTCAAGGACAGCATGAGTACAGCAGCTGCTTTGTGTAGCTCGAGCACGTACAGACGGAGTACCAGTTCTGACACTTGGCTTGGTAGAAGTCACTGCAGACTTTATTGGGCAACAGTGGGAATGAGTCTATTAAAGGAGGACTTCAAGTGTGCATACATTGCCTCAGTGGAAAAGAAAAGCTGCCATAGATACAAGTACTGAGAGACAGAAATATTCTAGCTTCATGGCTGTTTCAATAAATGTCGTAAAGTAACAGAGTTTAATTTAGATGATGGCTACATCAAAGCCTACAATTTACCAGAGCAATTTAGCAAAGGCAGCGTGTGCAACCACGTGCTGCGCTACCTACCAGGCTTTTGGAGAAGCAGAAACCCCAGTCTGCTGTGCCAGCAGGGTACGAGTAAGAATTCTGATGAAAGACTACGAGCTCGCTGGGAAGCACAAGGCAGTAAATGCACTTACGAAGGCAAGCAGCAATGCACTGAAACACTCTTTGCTGCAGCTACACGAACATCGTGAGGAAAAGCCACCAGCACACTGCGCACCAAAGGATGTGAAACATTCAGTAAAGTTCAACCACTGTGGTGGCGCATCCAGATTTATAGCTTACTTCCTAAGGCAGAGAACACACTGGCAGCAGGAGATGGCTTTGAACCCCACACTAATTAGACTGATCTGCCTCGAATGACTTCTCTCCCCACACTCTATTCCTTACTTAGTAGAGTGGCTTTATCTCTTTACTACTCTTCGATTGCACCTCGATCCCCATTTCCTTGTACAAAATCAGCAGAACAAGGCCAGCATAAACCAGTGCCCGAAAAGCAGATACCATGTCACATCTCAGCCCAGAATATCAGCCATTTGCAAAAGATGTGCATTACAACAGTAATTGGGTTAGGGGTTATGGCTGGCAGGCACCACTGGAGCGATTTCTTTCTCTCCACTAATAACAGATACCCTTCATCCTTACCAGAGAGCGACCTAGAAAATTTGACATACGACCTGGGATCTTCAGGGAGCTAACCAACCTGTCTTTGAACTGAAGCGGACGTGGACAGACAGCACTGTTAGCTAGGGTAACATCTTTGAGCTGATACATCTCCCAGACTGTACCATTAGGTAGATCTCATTTCCACAGAGATCCCAGCTTAGCGGCAAGCCAGGTACCGGTACCTATTTCACTTGAACTCTTTTTAAAATCCCAACTGTAGCAAACTGCAGAGATTTTAGCCTGCTCACATTCTCTTTGCATATATCTTTAATCTTTAGCCAGTGTTGGTAACAATATTAGCACTTCTTACAACACAGGGCCTTTCTGTCTCCTCAGCAGTTACGTTAAAACAAACAGTCCACTGTCCAGCGCTATACCTGCACAGCAAGTGTAAGAAAATAAATTCCACAGTCATGAATGTGAGTTCATAAATGAAAACCATCAGGTTTACAAATTACTCACGTTCCTGAGCTTCCAGTCTCTCTGTCCCTAAACCTGTTCAGTGTGGCTGGCAGGGAAGAGAGAACTCAACAAGTGACTCACAGCAGAGCTGCATGTGAACACTTCCCTTTAGAAACTGATAGAAACACAGCACTTGGGGGAGTGTTGCACCTCCACTGGCTCAACTGAAAGATCCATGAGATAGCCATCTATTCTATATACACACAGAAAGAACCCAAACCGAAGGAGCAACAGCAAAAAAAAGTTTGGAATCGAGAGCCTACCAAAGGAGTGCCACAGCTCAGCCAAGAGGGCCTGGCAAATGATTCTTGACAGCACACATGCCGTATGCTTTTCTGATGAACCAGATACCTGTGACTCCCTGTCCCCGCACCCACGGCAGATGGCTTGCACTGCACACTCGGCAGGGCCGCACAGTCCTTCCAGCCGCGTTTGCCACCAGAGACAGCCCCAGGCCAGCCTGTCGCAGACATCTGGAGCTCGGCACAGGAAGGGTACTGCAGCTCCGAACACAGGCGAGCTTGGACGGTCCCTGACAGGAATAGGCGCTTCCAAGGGGGTGCCGGTTTCCACAGTATTCCCCTTCGCCAGTCCAGCAGGCCAGACAGGGAGAGTGACCAGAGGCCAAGGACAGCCACTGGGCACTGCCCTGGGCAGGCCACTGATGGGCACCTCTCTCTGGCGGCCCAGGCGGAGTGTGGCAGCAGAGAGGCTGGAGCCCCGGCTGCCTGTCAGCCGGGCCCGGAGGAAGCCGGCAGCCGTGCCGCCAAGGCCGGGCCGGAACGAACCGCCTGAGGCGAGGTGAGACATGGCGAGGTGAGAGCAGGCCACGCGCCTTCCCGCTCTGTCGCTCTGGCCGCTCCCTATTGGCCAATGCCCAGCGCCGCACCCTCCCATTGGCTGTAGCCGGCGCGAGCAGTCGCCCCACCTCCGGTGCCGCTCGCTCCTCATTGGCCGGCGGACTCGTGTGGGAGTCGCCGCGGGCGGTTAGCTATAGGGGGCGGGCGGGGGCAGCCGCCATCGCTACGGCAGCTGCCGTGGGCCAAGCCTGTCGTTCCGCGAAACTGCCGGTGGCCAGCATGGAGCCCGGGGAGAGCACAGAAGCCGGGGGCTGCGCGGCGGAGGCCGGGCCCGTCTTCACGATGGAGGAGGTGGGGAAGCGGAACTCTAGCCGCGAGGCCTGGCTGGTTGTCCACGGGCGCGTCTACGATGTCACCCGCTTCCTGGAGGAGGTGAGGCCGGGCGGGGCGGGGTCCCGGCCCGGCCCCTCAGGGGTCGGCGGGGAGAAGGACGGGGCCTGAGGGAGGGAGCAGAGCGCTGGGGGGCTGAGGGGAGCGGGGAGGGCCTGGGGAGGGCATTTGGGGCTGAGAGGGAAGGGGAAGGCCTAAGGCTGCGGGAGGGGAGGGAGGGGGTTTGGGGGTCAGAGGTAGAGGGGCGGCAGGGGTGCCATGGAGGGCAGCGATCCCGGGGCAGGGAGGGGGCTGCCAAGGGGAGGGGTGTGCGAGTAGGCCCCGGGGCGTGGGAGCTCCTGTGTCCTGAGGCAGCTCTCTGGACCCAGGTTGTGGGGCCTGAGCGGCCTAGTACTGCCCGAAGGAGGAGGTGTCCACAGGCCCTGAGGAGGGGCCCTGGAGACCCGCTGGTTGGTTGGCTGCCGGTGCGTTTTATGTGCTCAGGACAGCTCCTGCCTCTGCTCAAAGATGCCTGTAAGAATCGGGAGGGTTCACGGTGACAAAGACCTGCTGAGTGCCAGTGTTGTGCTCCTACTCTTTGAGTCTGCTTGTTTTTTCTCAGGAAATCTGTTCCAACATGCCTTATGTGGGAGGTGCAGCTCTCCTTAAGCCATGTTACTTCACTTCTGTGTCTTGTAGGGTAAACCTTATCGGGCTAGATCAGTAGTTTAAATTTGACATTTGCAGGGACACCCCAGAACTTAAAAGAGAAGGTAATGGTGGTTCAGTAGGTGAGCACTTGCTGTACTACTGCCTTCCCAGAGGCGACCATGCACGAGTGATTTGGAAGCGATGCAGTCTCTGCTGTGTAATCTCCAATTCTCTTGGATGTGGAGACAAAGCTTCCAGACTCGATGCTTTTGACTTCTGCTTTTGAGAAGGTTGAGAGCGGCATCATTAATGTTTGGAGCTGAAAATAGAATGGGAAGAAATGGTAAAAAAATTTCAAATGGCTTTTATCCCAGCTTAAAATAACACCAAACCCTGTGTAGAATCTACAGGTTAATGGACGAAAGTTGGTCTGAATCAGCTTTAAAAGAAGAGCACTTCATTGAAAAAGCACATGTTGCCGCTTGTTGCTTTTGCTTGTCTAAATCTCTGATTCTCCTCCAGGCATTATACGATTAAAGCATGTTTGCTACGTGGTCATAACATCTAGTGACAAAGATACCTCGGTGGGGTGTAGAGGCTTATCAGATAGGAAGAGAGAATGATAACCTAGCAGCTTTTTTACAGTGTCCTGACAGCTGGAGGTAGTGGCATTCTGTGTAGCTTTTGGTATTTATTTATAAAGTTGGCCACAATCTAGTTTGTTCATTGGATCCAGCATCATAACGCTTCATTCAGAATCTGACACGTGCTTTGAGTCTTCCACCAGCATTTATTTTAAGAGAGTCTCTAAGGTATTTCTAAGTGAACAAATTAGGGAGTGTATTTTACTACGGTGGCTTGAGCTGGCCCTTGCTGTAGCCAGTTCTGCACTGTTTATAGGTTTTATAATGAAAAGGCTTGCTTTCACAGGACCATCAGTGGATCCTGGCAGTTCGGTCCTGACACACCAGTGCCTACTGTTGGTACTCCAGCACTGTTCACTGTTCACTCTGTGTCAGGTGCAGGACCTGAAAGGCTGCCCACTGAGCAGCTCCGGTTCTTGGGTCTTTGATACTTGCGAGAGACTCCAGGCCCCCAGTGCGCTGGAAGGAAAAGCATGTGGGAAAGTGGGATGGTGCCTGGTGGAAGCATGGTGGTTTGGTGCTCCAGAGCAGCAGCGGCATGAAGAATTATCAGCTGATGCTCAGCCGTTTGTTTTACGGGGGAGCCTGCAGGTCTGGCTGAGTTGAGGGACTGGTTGCACATTCAGTCACATGCATCTGTGAGATGATGCAAACTGTACTGTGAGGAGCTTATTGTTGGGGTGGGAAGGAGAAGGCAATTGTATTCAGTGTGACACTAACTCAGGAAGCTCTCAAAGTGGAGCTACGAGCAGCATTAAGGTAGTGGGATTCCTGTTTCAGGGTCAGTTCACAAGACCAGGAGTCTTCCAGCTGGTACGTGAGGATTTTTTGAGCAGCTGACTGCCACCTCCTACATGCACACCCCCTCCAATGTTTGGGTTCACCGGCACTAGGCCAAACCTGTCATCTGGCCTCTATCAAATTCCTGAGAGGCTGCAGTGGAGCACCAAGCTGTGGGCCCAGCCACCTCTGCTGATCAAAATAAATGTGCAGGTGTATTTTGAAGAATGTTTGTGTCCGAAACACTAGTGTCTGGAATCTTTTGCATTTGCCTGCATTTAAAAGTCCAAGACATCTAAGAGACAAGAACCAGGGGACATCAAAGAGCTGGCTGGAGCCAGGTTCACATCAGTGTTCCTTCACGCAACAGCGAGCAGACCAGTGGAACCCCTGGCCAAAGGTTGTTGTGGATGCAAAGAAGGTTAAGTAGATTCAGGGGAAGACTTAGTAAAAATGTGGAAAAGCAATTCACTCCTGGTTTCTAAATAACAGAATGCTGTAGGTTTAGGGAAAGCCAAAACCACCTGGAGGCTGGGACAGTTCTTGCAGAAACTGTGTGCCTTGTCTTACACTTGCCCCCACCTTCCAATTATGTTTGTTCCTTATTACTTTTCAGACTTAAGAGTTAGAAAAATGTTTTCAAGATGCTCACACTGTGTTTCAGAGCATGGACAGTGGTGGTCAGAGTCATCATCCCAGCATTCTCTGTGTAGGATAGCATCTGGGATGTGTGCCCTGGGAGACCTTCAGTATTCTAAATGAGCCCAGAAAAACACTTCACTCTCCTCAGCAAGCCAGGTTGAGCAGTGCCCTGAAATTTACCTTGAGATGCTATTTCACAGTGCCCTTTCCCAGCCCTTTATCCCATTTCTGGTTTTTTCTGGCATGAAAAAGATGTACTTGGACTAGGGAAAGGAAGAATAAGGCTACTGTTACAGCTGTGCCAGCATGGCTGACAGTGCTCTGCTGTGTACGCCCCTCCTTGATGCAATGAAACTTGTAAACATAGATCAAGGCCTAATTTATGGGCAAAAATACACTTTATATCTGTCACCCCGCCGTAATCAGTCGAGTGACAGGGGAACAATGTGTAGCTGATTGCAACCAGGAGTGTTTGTCTTGTTTAAAAGTTACAGTTTGATAAACTGTCCTGCTTTAGAGCTCGGAGTTGCCATAGCTGCAGCTATCAGGGTTTCAGTGGGTAGTATTTCCCCGTGATCCTGTGTGGTCACTGAAGCAGTGTCTAATTGTTGCCTTTTCTGGCCTTTGGTCACAGGTTATTTGAACAGGATTGCTGAATTCCACTGGAGCGATACCTTGGAGTGGTTGTGTAATCTCAAGGAAGCCTCACTGCTAAATGATTCCTGCAGACTAGGTACAGCAGGTCAGCCATTAGCTAGCCAACTCATAATCTGTGTGTCGTTTGAACCACAGATCAGTTTAAACTTCCAATTTACTTTGTTACATACTGCGTAGTAAGAGTAACAATTAAGACATTTATCACATAGCAAAATTCCACTGAATTATAAAAACAAAATGCAGGCGATGTGCAAAGATGGTAACTGAAATATCATAGATGTTTCTGAGAGACTGTGATCTCTTGTGCTTCAGAAACCCCAAAGTGCCTGAAATGAGTGTGATTATTTGAAATCTGAGATTGTCTTCTGGCCATAGTATAATTTTCTCCCAGATTCAGGAAACTGGACCGCCAGAATACACATTATTACTCCTGACTGCAGTAGTATAGAGAAGCAAGTGTAGACTATGGCTACAGCAAAAAGGACTGGCTGCTGGGGTAGGTGTGAACGATGAGTGAGGACATGGGGGAAGGTAGATGTGTACCTCTCTGAGGTATGGTACTGCTCATGCTTACACCCTCACCACACTGGGATTAAATTCTGTGGCTTTACGCAATCTGTAATAGATTTATTTTCAGAAGGATTCCGATGATAGAGGGACATGGTTTATCTCCATTTTTACATGTGACTAGAAGAGTTTGGAGAGTCTTCAGTATATGCTTTTGTCTGTTATCTGAATCCACAAGACCAGAGGCCACCACAGATTTGTGTCTTGGCATGCACTGCTGCTCTGACACCCGTGATAAGTGTGACTAGAAATGTATTTGAACCATTTTCCAAGTGGAATGAGCCTGGGTTGCGACAACTTCAGCCAAAATTGGGTTTCAAGTACAATGTTCTTCAAACTATGTTTTCAAAAAAAGGAAATATTCTACTACTGACAGCTTCCCTTTAAAATGAAATGGTTCTAACAGAAGTTACGCTCTTTCCAGGCAAGTACACAGCTACGGTA
This sequence comes from Rhynochetos jubatus, assembly GCA_027574665.1. Lineage (NCBI taxonomy): Eukaryota > Metazoa > Chordata > Aves > Eurypygiformes > Rhynochetidae > Rhynochetos > Rhynochetos jubatus. The sequence continues at coordinate 8,221,595 of CM050661.1, forward strand.
GGGTATGTGCTTGGAAGAGCTGGTAGTTAAGAGCATTAGCATTGAGCTGAGAGTAAAGAGAAGTATCAGATGGCTGCTTACACCAAAAAGGCAGCAAGTGGTTTCTTACTGCTGATTCTAAAAACTACTGAATACCCTCCTTTGTCTTTCTGCATTTAATTCCTGCATGCTCTGGTGTGTCTGAAACCAGAACTCTGTGAGGGGGAAGGAGGAATGTCAGAGATCTGGTTTTGCTCACGCTGACTTGCTCCAGCTTTGCAGAGATGTTTTCGGGAAAACCTGTTGTGTGTCTTAAAACAAGCGTTGAAGGATGTGTGGCTGACGAGCACCGTTTGTCCAGGCGACTGCTTGTCCTTGTTTTCTGGCTTGTATGGTACTGGCACATTATTATTGCACAGTAGTACTCCTTCCTTTCCTGTCTTATTTCTCTAATACTGGGGGCTAGGAATGAAATCTTTTGCACCCTCCTCAATCTGATGATCTCGTGTTTTACCTGATCCAGAAATCTAATTAGTCATAGAGCTTAGCGTTGCTTCTGAGCTCATTACAGTGGGTCTGTAAGAGCTGTGGCCAGCCAGACGTATGCACACAGGCCTTTGGAGTTTGTGAAAAGGCAGCCCTAGGTTCTCGCCTTCTGCAGTGAGTCTGTGTTGCACTCTCAAAGCCTTTGCTGCATGCCTGTGGTTCTGAATTGCTGATGCTGTTTGCTCACTCAGTATCCCTTCTGAAGGCTACACAGATGGAGCATCTTCTGAGGTATCATGAATAGATACAACCTTGCTGGCTGAACACAGAATGTGGACTAGATGAGCTGCTAATTAGGGAGTGAGTCATCAAGGGCGAACTTTCTTTGCTTGACACCTTAGAGCATCAGTGACATTTAAAGTGAGCTGGGAATGGAAATGGGGTTATACAGCTCCCTGCTTCTGCTGTTCTTCTCTGGACCCACTTTGGAATTTGGAGAACTTCGTTCAAGGCTCACAGTGAACTCGTGCTTTTGAGAGCACCTGCTGGAGCTGCGAGTGTTGCAGAGCATGAGGGAGCCTTGGGTTTTCTCCCCCATAAATCTGACTGTGACAAGAGCAGGCTGGCCTCCCTCCTGCCCCACCTGGGCCGGGAACGCTGGAGGGTGCCTTCTGCTGGGGATGGCTGTTGTGCTTTCACTTCCAAATGACAGGGTTCTCCCCGTAAAACTGTTTTCTCTGCTCAGCGGCGTTGGTCATATCCTTCCAGAACTGGTCCTTCAAGGCCATTAATGTTACTGTCAACGTGCACTTTATTTATTGTGTATGCTGAAGGCTCCAGTGACGAGGTTCCAGTTCTATTGCTGTTGTTGGTGGAACCTTCTGAGGGCTGGCACTTGGGCCCACGTCTCTTGTTTGCTTTTGTCTCTTTCTGAAAAGAAACAGATGTTTTTCAGCCATTGTTTCATTATTTACTGTTGGGGTTTTTTTTCCCCACAGTTTGCAACACTTTCAGTTTTCATGTTTTCCTGCAGGAACTGTAGCTTTGAGAAGTTTTGTGGCAGAGTAAATAACTTCCTGTATAAACAGTCTGGTTTTACCTTTTCTCGGGTAGGACAAGGTAAGAATTGTCTGGCTGCAGTTGTGGTTGTCTAGACTAGAGAGTCCTTTCAGAAATACACTGTGCCAAAATGTTTTGAAGTTTTTTTTCTTTTGGCTTGGTAATTACAGTGAAGGACAGATGTGCATGAAGAAGTAATTCTTTTTCTTACTTGTGGATTTAGCAAGTGCATAGAAAGTCTTCAGACTTAAAGATGTGAAGAGGAGTAAACTTTACCATTCTTGTCTCTTGTACTTTGCCATTCTTCTTGTCTCTTGTATATGCAAAGACTGGATGCCACTGAAAGCCAGTATCCACTGCGTGTTCCCTGTTACTGCAGGTTTTTGTCTGACCTTTTAGGGTGGATCAGTAGGAAAGCAAGGCTGTCTTCTTAAAATTCAGTTCTGTTATTTTTCCATCTGAAATAAGACTTCTGGTGAGACATTTGTAAGGAGTTCTTCTACAAGGCTTAAAGTAAAAGGCTAGCTTTTCATCTTCTAGTTGCCATGGATTGTTGCAAGCATGCTTATAAAATAGCTGAAAATTGGACAGTAGTTCTGAGTAATATGTACAGACAATATGCAGCATCCTACCACTGCAGCCCTGTCTGTGAATGATCAAAGGGGCACAGAAATCATCTCAAAGGTGGTCTTGCTGCAGCCTGTGTCCTCATTAACTCCCTTGTGTAAAGAGAGACAGGCATCCAACTCTGTAGTGAGCTCATTCACAGCTACCCCAGCAGAGAATCGCTTCCTTTTCTGTTTTTGTAGGTGGGTTTTCTGCTAGGGTAGTCCCTGATCTGACTTCCTCTGAGGTCAAGTGAGCCTGAGGCTTGGTAGAGGAGAAGCAGCAGCAAGACCTGTAGAAGGAATGAGCAGAGTGGACCCCCACTTGGTTTTACAGCTAAGGTAATCTGATGACTGCTGACCAAACTGTGTCCTAGGAGCGCAGACTTTGCCCTTCGTGGCTGCTGAGAAAGCTCCATGGTCATTTTGTTACGTACCTGGACAATAAAGGGATTTATTCAGAATAAAGAGCTCTGATATGAGGGTTGCAGAATTGCCTTCAGCAGCTCACTGGAGTAAACAACTGGGCTGGTTTTGTGTCCATACTGAGTGTGTTTGGTATGAGGTATGATAGCCAAGTGGGAATCTTTAGGAGCAAAACCAGACAAGCTGAAGGAAGAGCGGCAATGACAACTGCTCTGTGTTTGTGGGAAGGAAATGGATATTCCAGTGAAAAACAGGTGTGTTAGTCCTTTGATGTAAAATTTAGTCTAACGTCTCCAGTTCCAGAGAACTGGAGACGTTAGACTAAATGTCAGAGGCATTTCAGACAGCAGTGAACAAGTTTAATCTTCTCAACTTGTTGCCTGATGCTCTAGAGAACTGAGTTAGTCCCTGTGTGTGCCTGACCACTTCATTGGTTTAACTGGATTAGCCGATCATTTCAATACAACTATCTGTTCACACTCGCACTGTAAAGAGATTGTCCTTTGCCGGCTTTGTTGTTAGCGCCTCCATTGCCAATCTGCTCCTGGAAGCATGGTATTGACTGTGCTAGAGCAGAGCCCAGCCCGTCAAGGAAAACAGAGTTGCACCTGGGTTTTTTATCGGTTCATACTGCTTGGTTTGACAGTTGTCTGTGACTGTCTGCCACCAGCAGGGATGCCAGAGGCATTGTGGAGTGTCCTGTGGGTTTGGTTACATTCATTGTTGTAAAACGCTGAATCTCTGAAGGTGGTGTATGATGTCAAACAGGGCAATTTTTTTTGTGACACCTTTTTCTCTCTCTCTCTCTCCCTGGTCATAGAGTGGTTGTACACTGGATCAAGTTCAGTATTGTTGGGGCTACACTGGAGTCGTACCTTTTTATGCTGCTAGAAAACATAATGCTTTTCTTCTCTCTCTTTCTCCATTCCTCACTGCACAGCTCTCAGACAGGCTGTCAGCCAAATACAATTATTTCGTATCTGAAGAAGGAGAATATCCTTTCCTCCACTGGTGTCCGTAAAGGCAGTGTTGTCTTGTGCCTCACTAGCAGTTGAGTTGCCTCAGGAAGCTTCTTGAGAAACCATGCAGGAGAGGCTCCTCTGCAAGCAAAGGAGTCCGATTTAGCCCATGAAGAGCTACATGAGGATATCCCTTCTTTTATTTTCTTGCCCAAATTCATTACAGAATCCAGAAGGGATAGCTTGGCTATGGGGCACAAAGCTGTGCTTCCCTGTGTATGTTGGGGATTCCTCTCTTTGGAACGTTTTTTATTATGCGAGGTATGACATGTGCTGCACAGCCCGGAAAATTCTCTGTGAATTGCTGAAGAAGTTGGGACAATTGAATCTTGGGAAGATTTTATGGATGATGTTGGTTTGAGGCATCCATGATGAACGGAAGAGGTTGGAAGGAAGGTTGCTGACACTCTTGGTACCTTCTTTGCATCTAGCCCTTTGCTCACATGAAGTTTTCTCTTCCAGCATCCAGGTGGAGAAGAGGTTTTGCTTGAACAAGCTGGTAGAGATGCCACAGAGAGCTTTGAAGATGTTGGGCATTCCACAGATGCCAGGGAAATGCTCAAGCAGTACTACATAGGGGAGATCCACCCGGTAAGGGCCAGCTGGCTGCAGCAGCCTCTTCCAAACACAGGATGGGATTGTGCAAAAGTGTGCAGCTCCTTTATGTAACCCTAACCCACACACCAAGATGTGTCTTGTGAAATAAATAAGTAGTTACGGGTTTTATGCAGTCTCTGTGTTGTCCAGGATTTCTGTTGAGGAAAGAGGACCTCTGTTGAGGAGACAAAACTAAACAAGTCTTCTCTTTCCAACATTCAGAACAGATTTCTCACTGCAATTAAATCAGTGGCACTTAAAGAAGCTAATTTAATCGTTTCCCTCCTTAGCTGGTGGCACCATAACTTCCCCTTGCCTTGTAATTTAGAGTTTGGGAGGGTGAGAGATCACAGGGGCAAGGCGCAAACACAGAAGGAACGACTCCTTTGAAAACTGAGTCCAGGCAATTACCCCTGTGATGAGGACTGTGTACAGAACAATTCCTTCATAAAGACCGCAGGTTGCTCTTGAAGTCAGTACTTACCTTTTTTCTTTTTTTTTTCTTTTCCCTTGACAGCATGATCGTAAAGAAGAAGGTTCTAAGGTAAGCTATTAGTATTTTACTTTTCTGTTTTAATTAAATGCTGTGGAAACGATATTATGCTCGCAAAATGAACAAAGTTGTTGTCACATTTTTTTTTTTTCCCTGTGGAGCTTGTGGCTTTATGTTTACACAAACTACAGTAATGAATAAATCTTCCAATCAAGTTATACCTTTGTTTTTGTTCTGAAGCTCAGCAGTCACCTCAGTGTGAAATTGGAAGTGTTTTTTGTGCCCTCTCTCCCCTGGCATCAGCAATGTTATTTCCACACCTCGAACCACAAACCCTTTTTTTGCATTACTCGCTATGTCCTGACCACTGAACTGTTAGTGTTGTTCTGTTCAAGCCAGGAGACAGGCACAGCCACCAAGGGGTTGGCTGTAAAACAAGAATTCTCTGTTAACTGCCCTAGTAATCACCGGTATTGCTTAAAATTCAGGTACTCCTGGATTAGAACAGGGCAGAGTGTTGCAAAAATGCCTTTGAAATGGATGGGGAGAGGGAAATGGCAATAAATAGAATCCCACCTGAGAGGTAAACATGAGCCTTGCAGCTGGCTTCTCTTCTCACTTGGCTTGAAGGCTTGGACCAGGCGCAGCGCTGCCTTCAACGCTTTCCTCAGATGTTGTTCAAAACAGAGCAGCAGGAATCAAGGAAACTGTCAACTGAGGGGGTGGCGAGTGAAGCCCTTGGGAGTGTTTGCTGCAGCAGTCAGCCGTAGGAAGGATAACTTGGCCTGGGTAAAGCTTGGTTATAACATGGGACTGCATGATTATGCATATATTCACCTTAAAGTTTATGCTTTGGTTCAACTCTGTTTCATAAGCAGAATCACGTGCCCAAAATGTGCATAGTAATAAGTAGTAATCTGAACACTTCCCTTGGATAGGAGTTAAGTATTTTTTACAATCATCTTTCTCTTCTGAGGAGAAGGCCCAGGGAGTTATGCACAGTTAAGGTCTTTCTCCAACGTACAACATCTGTCATAAAAGCAGACCCAAGTGTAATTCAGAAATAGCAGCAAGAGAGAGATGTCAGCAGTGTGAAAATAAATAGGGGGGAATGACAGAAAAACCCAAAGTTGTCCATGTCTATGCTTGTGATGCAGCTTAGAGGTAGCTCCCCACAGGTAAGTGTCAGTGTTTTGCATCTGCTGAATGTGTTAGGACAGCAAAACAAGCACTAAGGCTCCCAAGAAATGGAGCTAATTCTGTTTAGGATGGGCAGGAAAGGTGACATTTGGCTGGTAGGTATTGATTAAACTGGAGGGCAGCAACAGCCACGGAGGATGAGGCTGTAGAGTTGATGAAAGCCTGAATGAAAATTTCATGTGACTGGAAAAAGTATTTAAATTGTCAGACTTTTATGAACGGAGAAGTATAAGAGTTCGGAAACAGGTTGGGAAGAGTTGAAGAGGACACGGTGGTTGTATGGTGCAGTGGTCAGGTGGCAGGATAACAAACAGGGACGTGGGCAGGGGTTTGGAGAAGGGATCCTAGTGAAAGGACTGTCCGTACCGGAGTGCCAGTTACTACCCATAGCATATAAAACAAGCAGAGTGGTTTGTTCACTATGGGAGTGCCAGTTACTACCCATAGCATATAAAACGAGCGGAGTGGTTTGTTCACTATGAGTGAGACCTCTTTAGAGAGGGGTGTGAGTTCCAGTGTGAAGTTGAGGACTGGGTGGGAGGGATCGGATTGATGGAAAGAATGTGGAGGTGAGGACAAGTGCAAACAACCCTGAAACATCCGCACTTGTGACAGAGGGTGTTTGGGAGAGGAGCAGAGGGTTATTTTTCCTCTGTATTTGTAATCACATGTTCAGTCTTGCAGTCTTATTAGCACATATTTAATGTTTCTTTTTTCCCCTGCTAACTCCTTCTTTCCTCCTTCAGAATCCAAGTATGACATCCTCAGGCCAAGCAAGGTATAGTATCCTCTTAAAATAAGAGTAAGAAATTGAGGGGTTAGAACTTGTTTAATGGGCAGAAAAAAACCTGGGGATATTACCTCACTGTCCTTCCAGCAAGCAGGTGGTCCAAAGTAAGTTGCCAAAGTGCACTGAGTTAGCTGCCAGGGCGTGCACCTCCCTTGTTGGATGTGGAGATGCAGCCGGCGATGCGGAGCTCTCTGCTCTGCGCAGGGCAGGACAGGCATCCTGGGGTTGCAGCTTCAATCCCCTGGCTCGCGTGTTCGTGCTACGCAGCTATGACTGCAGCCTCTTTACACTGCGCTGATGATCTGGGGGGTCACGGGATGATGCGACACAGTAATGTGCTTTTTGGGATGGGGGGGGGAGGATCTTTACCATGATTGGCATCGTTTAGTTGAAAATCCAGGACTGCTTGCAACCAGAACAAGGCCTTAGTTTTTTGTAGCTGCTGCAGAACTTTTTCGCTGAGAGGCTGCCGAAGGTGAGCCTGTGGCTTCTGGTTTATGAATGAGGAAGATTTATTGTGGGACAGCCGTAGCAATTTCCATCCCTGAGCCAGCCTAGCTGTTTGGATAGCACAAATTACAGTCTGACATATTTAAGGGAAAAAAAAAAACAACCAACCCCAAACACAGCAACCAACAACAAAAAACCCAAATTGGTTTCTGTATGTGCCAGGCTGGAAACCGGCAGTTCAGCTGCGGTGTTGTAAAGCAGCAAACTGCCCTTGCAAGGCGTAGGGGCCTCTCGCAGGGGCCGGGCACTGCGCACAGGGGCTGCTAGAGCTGCCTGGCCCCATGAGCCAAGACTTGTCTGGTAGCTGATGGGAGACAGGTCCCCTGAGTTCCCTGGATGAAAACATACGTGTAATAAGTGATGGACGTACTGAATGAATTATTAACTCAATCCTTTTTTTTCTGGTTTATGTTGTGTGTATTTTTGTTTTGTTTTTTCTCCCCGTAGTTTCTGGTCAACATGGCTAATCCCCATCTTTGGAGCACTGGTCCTAGGTTTAATGTATCGCTATTACATGTTGGATGGGAGAACTTCTTGAACTGACCTTGCTGGAACCTCAGAAAGCCTGAAAGAGAGGACATGAGAGAGAGCACACACATGCAACACATGGAGTTCTGCTTCCCTTAACTTTTCTGCCTTGCTTTTAGCTTTGAGTTTGTCAAGTGGCGTTGATATCCATGGGACCAAGCTAGTACCAAACTCTCTATCCTAACTCTGGGACCCACAGGCCTGTCGTACTTTCCTCTTGCAGTGGCAGGGCCAGGGCAACTTCCCAGTATTCTCTTAGGTGTGTGTGTGCTCGTGCGCTCTCTCTCACTCTCTCTCCGAAGTAAATCACGGACAACCTTTTTGTTTTTTTTCAATGCCTTTTCGTTAAGCCAGACAACGTGAACCAGCTGCTAGTGAGCCTGTGGGTTTGCCTCAGTCCTTCCCGTAGCATTGTCAGAAATAAACTGCGAGTTGTCTACAGTCCTTTCCAGAAAAGATGTCTGGAGATTCGGTTCCGCAGTAACTTTTTCCAGTGCATGCAGGCAACACTAATTGGAGCAGCAGGAAATTGTTAGCTTTGCTACCTCTTTCTGTACGTGTCTGTTTTTAACGGTTAAACAAATATAAATATTTTAAAAGCGATTTTGTTCATTTTGTAATATTTGTTCTTGTCCCTTTAAAATGTATAATCTGTGAAACAATTTCTACCTTGAATCCTGGTTTGTTTGGGTGCTTTTGTGCTGCCTGCAGCGATGCCAGAAGTGGGAACTGATGTGTGGCTTCTCAAAATGCAGATTTTTCTTTCTCCCTGAGGTCTTGATCCAACACATGTATTGGAAACAAAACTCATTCTTACTTACTGTGAATGTGCACCAGATGGGGGGGGGGGGAGGAACCAAATAAATCTGGTCTCTTCTCCCTAAATGAAAAGGGAAAAGAAATCCATGTGGGATTTGTGCATAATGCTGGTGTTGTCTTGGAACAGAGGAGGATATTTCTCTCTTCTTCTGTTTTTGTGTATCACGTAGTCAGCCTCCAGCAGTGCAGAGACAATGTAAGGTATACTTCATGCGTTGAGTCGTGAATCTCTCCAGCTCTTCCAGCACGCTGGTCTGTGGCTTTGGGATCTGCTAAATAAAGGGCAACTCGTGTTCTGGTGTCTGATACCATTCAGCGGTGCTGTACAACACTGCTCTGACACAGGCTGCTAGTTGAAATGTTACAGCAAAGCTGATCATCAGTTTCAACTGCAGCAAAAAGGGAAGCGATATGCTGGGATCCTGTTTGTGAAAACCTGCAGGCTCCGGGTTTTCTTCTCTTTTCCGTGAAACTATTCCCCAGAAAGTTGTGTAGAATTTCTTGAGTGTGGATATACACTCTGCCTTTTTAAAAGCGAAGGCCAAGTGACTGCATAGTCACGGGGAGAGGGGCTGCATCCTCCAGTGGGCACAGGCCAGTCGCTGCCAGCAGCAGCATCTCACGTTTCAGCACGCGCTGTCTTAGCAGAGCAGAAGTCCCTGTAGAGATCTGTCTTCCTACAGGGCTTTTTTCACTGCCATCAACTATTTTGTCTCTTACAGTGAGCTACCTGGACTTCTCCATTGCCAGAGTGGCTCCTGGATAGCCTATTGCAAGCTGTATTTATTCTGTGTTCTCTCCTGGCTGGCTTGGTCGTCTAGTTTCTGTTTATTCGGTCCTAGCAAGACTCCAGCAGAAGAGTAGAAGGAAAAGCCAGTGAGAAAGACCTGGGAAATTCTACTTAGCTACATTTTAAAGGATAAAGGTGACAGGCCACGTAGTCATACATTAACGTAGGTCTTAGATTAACTGACCTGTCACTGACTTTAAGTTTATGGAAAATAGATCTTATCAGTCTGATATGATATTTTTATATTCCAGATTAGTTGATTATACGCTGATGTGCCGCTTAGGCTTCTGCAAGGCATTTGAATTGATACTGCAAGGTCTGTTGGCTGGTTTGACAAAACCAATACAAAAATCCACAAGGAGAAAGCTCAAACTGAATTTGCAGGGGAAGGGCAATAGTCAGTCAGTGACTGTGTTTCAAGTTCACCCCAAAGCACAATCTGTGCTTGCTTAGGATTTAGCAATGACCTGGAAGGATGCTCCCTGGAAAAGCAGCGAGCTTGGTGAAGGCCGCCTTGCGCGGAGGGCGAGCCACTGCCACAGAGCGGTCTGGGTTTCAGGTTAAGGTTGATGCAAGGTTTCATCTGGGAAAGCAAACCAGGCAGGAATGTTGGACGTTTGGCTGTGGCATTGCACTGGAGAAGTGGCAGAATGTGACACTGCAGGGTGAAGGTCCAGCGCGTTCCTCTCGGGTGGTGGTGGGGAGGCTTGTTGGTGTTTGGCGCTGTCGCTGCAGTGGGTGAATGCTATGACTATGCCTTTGGCTTTTAAAAATCCAGGGAAATAGAAATGATTATATATCCAAGGTTACAAAAAGGTAGCATGGAGGTATTTGCATGGGGAACAGAAACTTTGTCAAAGGGCTTTTTGGTCTACAGGCTGGTGATCTAAAAAAGGCCCACTAGTCACAGCTAGAGCAACTCTAACTGGAAATAGGGACGTTTTCACCTTTATCACGAAGTCATGAACCATGACAAGAGTTTAGTGAGGTTGGTAGTGGATTCTCTGTTAACGGAAAGTTTTAAAGCTGGAAGGGACGTGTTGGCTAAAGCATCGTCTTACTGACATACTTTTTTCTAAACACTGTTTTTCTGGTGTGCTCTACATCCGGTTGCCTTTTGATAACTCTGGATAACTTTTGGCCATCATCAGATCTTGTCCCTTTGCTGTTTACCGTTGGGAAAACTGCCTGTCCATTCCTGTTTGTTAACAGAGCTTTCTGTTGTGGCTGCCGTTTCCTTTTAACTGATTAACTGCCCAGGGGAGACCTTCAGTCTTGTTCCAGTGCTTCTTAGAGCTGTTAAGAGCCTTGTCCGATGCCTTGTGGAAACCCACGTAGCCTCCGCCAAACAGCCGTCCCTTTTGTGTGCACGTGCTGGCTCCCTCAAAGATCTTGAGGTGCTTGAGATGCATTTACGGAAGCCACATCGAAGTCTTCCCACTTCTCCATTAAATACAGCATCGCTGCGCCTAGCACAGGTATCAGTTTTACTGGTCTGTTGTCCTGCAGATCCTTCCGCAGCTCGCTCTGTCTGCTGGAGCCGGTCTGAAGGACAACCTGTACGTGATGGACACAGGCTGGCATGAGCCCGGTGCTGTCCCAGCGCTGAGCTTCCCTGCCTGGGGTTCTTCCAGTGAGGTGGTGGGGCCCATCCCACCTCTTCTCATTCCTTTCTTCTCTTCTGGCTCGCTGAGTGATGGGTCCCACAGGTGTGAAACTGCTTGGGCAACAAAGGAGGCATTAACAAAGCTTGTTTACCTGTTTCATTTGGATTAAAAAAAAGACAATTCCAAATCTTTGTCCTTACGCTGAACTTCTCGTACAGCAAATGTTCGTTGCCAGGTCCCCCGCACAATGCAGGCGCTGTCTCAGCTTTCACCCTGTGAGAAAACTCTCCTGGTGAAATTAAAGCTGGGGGTGTGTGCTTTGCTTCCTTCAGGTGCTCTGGAGAAGGTGTTGAGTGAAGAACTGTAAACATGAGCACGGAGGCAGCTTCCATGGTTAATGTAACTGTGTCACCGCTGCCTCGGGAACACCAGCAGAACTGTTCTGGTCTCTTCTGCCTCTCCTTGAACCCAAATTCCCTGACAAAGCAGAATGTAACTGGTGATTGGGTTGATGGTTTGCGGAGGATGGGTAGGAAGTCTGAGTGTGTTCCTGGTTTTGCTGAAGTTAGCCGATGAAGGGAAGGAAATGTAGAGCTCTCCGTGTAGAGGTAGTGCCGTTGGAGCGGGAAAATCTTGGTCACGATGATTGTTCTGTTTAATTATTAGTTAAAGCTAAGGAGGCAGTCAGCTATGGCAGACGCAGCATTTGCCTTCCTGTCAGGAGAAGAAAAATGTTTTAGATGGCATCAGTTAGAGCTGACCCGTGCCAAAGACGATCTGCAGAGCATTGTAACTGAGCAATACAACTGTTCTTGCGGTGCGCCGGGAAAGCAGCAGTTCATGGATATGCACCACGCGAGCAAGGCAACACATTTTTTGGGGGTGAATGGAATGGGGTTTTCTAGAGAATTCAGTCTGTGGTGATCTAAATGTGGCTTGTTACTGAGTTTGCAGTTATTAAGCATTATGCAATCATTCTGTTTTACGATTGCTTGTTTGTAATAAAGATCTCTGTGATCAGCTGACATATTTACACTGTTAAGTGCTGTCTTGCTTTTCCACTTTTGAGAACATCTGCTCTCGCTTCAGCGGCTGCTGATTCTGTACAATCTTTCACACTGTAATTACAATGGGACTTTTACAGCCAGAGAGCTATGAGGGCTCCCTACGTAATCCTGGTAAATTCCAGTTATCTCTTAGGAAGTGCCATGTGCAAGTGGGAAAGAAGCGGTGGAAGCAAGTTTGGTCAGATAGGAAGCCGTAAGGGTGTGATGGTGACAGCAGTGCCGTCTCTTGCCTTCTGTGTGAGTGTTGGCAGTGGAGCATCACCCTGTGCCCAACTTCACTCTGGTAGCACATGGGAGCACATACTCTTCACCACAAGAAGAGCATGTAAGAGGGTTGTTTTTGATGGAAAGATGAAATGGAACCACAAAATACATCTCTTATTTACATGTATACTTACAAATGAAGAGGAAGTCCCACTCCCACAGCTGTCAGCAGAATCTGGCTCTTAAAAATTTGCCTAATTGTGACTTTCAGGGTAGTTTGCAGCAGCTGCCTTAGAGAAGCGGTACCTGCTCAGATCCTCTGAGGAGGAAGCAGGAGAATCTTCCTGGGACCAGTACATTGTACAGCTCTTGTGTCATTATTGTCCTTTCATTTGTACCTTCTCTTCCTCCTGCATATTCATGTGGACTATCCTCAACTTTCACGGTGATACAGAATTTGTTTTCCACTTAGGAACTAGGCTCTGATTTCCCTTGTAGTCACCTCCAGCAGCTGCTCCAGCTGGCATTACTCCTTTGTAATTGTAACCACACACAAAACATCCCAAGGTTTCCCTTAGACCCTGAAATACCTAATCCCCCATGGGAATTAGGGAGCTCCACATGGGAGCGGGAGTTACATTGTCTGCCACATCCTACCCCAGCCGTCTAAGGAAAACCCTGCGCTGACAACCGCAGTCACCTTCTGAGTGCCAGTTGTGTTTCCTCCTTTGCTGTTTCTGAATAATAATTATTAGGAATTTGTAATTCCTAATAAACTAATAGGGCAATAATTTGGGACAGAAAACCTCACCAGTTTTTAAGCTTGTGACCTGCTATGGAGCTGCACATCAGTTCCGATGCACGGGTCTCTGGGATCACCCCATTCCTGTTTTGATCCAGTCCTGCACAGACCGCCCTTTGTGTTGCTGCTCATTAGCAGTAGCCTACCCTTCGTGTTATCCTCTTCTACCATGCCGAGATTTAGAAAATGATGATTATTCTGCACAGTGCAGGACACAAACCTACTACCCACAGCCTTAGAGAAGTCTTTTCAGAAATATTTCATGAACCACGAGGAAAAAGCCTCATTGATACTGATTATTCTTCTAATGGTGTTATGCTGGCCTCAGTATAAAATAGTTAAATTTTTAAAGAGGACAGAAGTATTGAGTTACGCTGTGGAAACTGATACAGATATTTTCTACAATGAAATCTAAACAGAAAAGGGTAAACACTGCATATTTAACATGCCCTCTACTAGCATCGACGTCCCAGATGCCTTAGTGTTACTACAGCTTGAACACCGGGTTTTGCCTAATGGTTTCAGACCTTGTGGGCTGGGAAAAAGAAGGGACAGAGCTGTAGGGAACAAACTTCTGCCCTGGGACGTGCTCAGCTGGCCACTTGCCCTGCTGCCAACGGGCAGGCTCACAGAAAGCCAGGTGCCTCCCAACACAGCCAACCTGTGTTTGCCCATTGTGGCTGCTGCTCCCAGGAGCAAGGATGGGGATGCTGCAGTGGTGTTATTCCTGGGATGGAATGGGAAGACCCACTTCTTTAAATGTCCCCTTTTTTTAAAACCCTTATCAAATATTCAGGAAAACGGCAAATCACACATATGGGCTGCTGGTCCTTAAAATCACACCTTACCCAGCTGCCAGCCATGCAGCCTGGCATCCCCCATCATCCTGTTCCCCCGCTCCAGCACGGGGGCGCAAAGGTGCCGATGTCTCGTGCCAGCGGTAACCCCTGTGCAGTGATCCCGATGGCTCCCAGCCGTCCCGTGCCTCCGTCACGAGGACAAAGTTAACGCGGGTGTCACATGCGTGGTGTTGTCTCTTCTCCAGGGACACCGCTAACAGAAATTACTATAAAACAAGTTTCCTGCCAACCTCAGCAGCTCTAATGAGTCAGGAAGCAGTAATCTGGGAATAGGGGAACTGTTGACAGAGCCTAATTATTTTCTGACAGTCTTTCCAACACAGTTAGAAAATAAAACACCTACATAGGCTTAGAAATTGCAAGCTGGGTTAGCAATATTACGCATGAACCTGCTAATTTATCCCCACGATCCTGGTTTAGACTCCTTTCCCCTCACACCTGCTGCTATCCAACCGCTTATGCAGGGAGAGGAACTTCATTATAAAAGGAGAAAATACCTTAATTACACAGAACACATCGCTTTTAATGGGAAGTCTCCTGTTTCAGTGTCTGGCAGCTAATTGGTTAGGATTTTTGTGTATTTTAGTTGCATTTATTCCATGTATTATAATTAAAAATCAAGACACGTGCAGAACGCGTTGCCTCGTTACACAGATGTGCAAATGAGAACAGACTCATTGAAGTGCTGTCTCAGGCATGTCCCCGGCCACGCGACACTGTTCCTCAGTTCATCCAGATCCTGATCGGAGCTGGACGAGGTTTCCCTCTCCGCTGGCTGAGCAGTGGCCACCAGTGTACACTCTGGGGCCACCAGTGCATGCCTGGGGGCAAAACATGTGAAAAAGAGCAGACACGGACAAGGAGGCTGCCCAGGGCAGTTCCCCAACCCTGGATTCCAAAGGCAGAATCCCGAGCGGAGCTCATCTTCTAAACCTCTGCTGCAGCGACTGGAAAAACCCATGATAGCTGTGATCGCTCCTGCTCCTAAACGGCACACAGATTTCCTTTACTGTGTTATTTCAACTTCCACTGTTTGTGTCGCTTCCACAGCTCGGATCCTGCTCACTGTTTCCACCTCAGGCACCAGTTGGTTTGCCCTTTCGGGACATAAAGGTTTTGCCCATCAGCCAAACTGACATTTGAAAAGGATCGAGAGAGCTTGGACCTAGAGCCCAGCACCAACCACGGGGCCAGAGGACTCAGCCCCACGCTGACTTCTGGGGTTTGGTACCAGCCAGCTGGGCTGTGCCAGGTGATCTTCAGCCACCCTTGCGAGTAGGTGGTATGAATCCCCCCTGCACCATCCTCCCACCTTCCTGGACAGGGAACACAAGCGAGGTTTCGTTTGCTGACACCACAGCACAGCAATGCAGCGTGGTGAAGTGTGTGACCTGGGGCTAGTGAGAACACCCAGAAGGAAGATCTGGTAAAACACTGTAGTTGCTCTTGTAGCTTAAACCTCACCCAGATCTTGGGCCAGTCAAGGGAGGATAGAGGCTGAGGTCCTGCGATTCATTGGTAAAGGCAAAGCGCTCTCTTGCCTTGCTTTATCAGGTTTATCCTTGTCATGTGAAAATTCTCTCTGTCTTGGGAAGCGTAAGCAGCTTTTCTCTCCCTGGGCAATACGTACCAGACTTATCATCAGCAACCGTTGGGCGCTGGGCTTCTGTTTTTCTTTGCCACAGCCCATCTGTTAGTAGCACCTTCTCAGAAAGCCTTTGTTTCCCTCATTACTGAGACAGGAGGTGATTATAGCACAGTCTTACATTTTTTTCTCTGGATGCTTACCAAATAGTTTGATTTTGTAGTGCCAGCATAGCAATAGCACTCTCTCTTCTCAAGGGAAGGGCATTCCTCCCTCCCCAGGGAAGGCAACCCTCGCCTGGCACAGATGAATTCACTGTCCCTCCCAGGGCTGCCAGCTACCTGATCACCAAAGGGGGATCTTTCCCTTCGGCTCTTCTGAATATGACTACTCCACAGTTTTTTTCCTCCCTCTCTAAACTTCCCACCATAAAAATAATTGCCAGTTGTTCAGTAAATTTATCAGATAATCCTTTTAATTCCACGGTCATATAATCTGAGCCTGCCAATTTGCACAGTGCTGTGTATATTCAGCTCTTTTCTCCGGCATGCTCTGATGGCTATACAAGGCCCCTGTGCAATTCAGCTACATAATGCCTTGAGACTCGCACTTTGAAATTCTTTCTTGGGTGTTTTACCTTATTCCAATCGTTCAGCACTGCCATGTTTGACAAATTGCTTTGCTGGTTTTCATTTTCTTAGGCAGCCCAACAGTTCAGGTGGGCTGTGGTCTTGCAGCCACGCTGAGCTGAGCTGCGCTGAGCTCGAGCAAGTCTCACCTCCCCCACTGCACAACCTGCCCTGTGCTGGCACTAGCGCTGAGCAGGATGGACTCCTGCGGATCCCACTGCAAAATAACCTTACCAAAAAACAGTGTTAGCTTTAGGCAGGCTTCTTTATTCACACCACTCACCACAGGACTGATGGAGCTCTAGTTCCGGGCATGGGGGGATAAAGTGTGTGGTTTAGGTCACAACTACCTCTTTCCATGGCAGTAACATCAGGTTACAGTGACGGTCTCTCACTGCTGCTGCGATGTGACACAGCCATGGCTGTCACAGGGCTGCCTCTGCCCCATCACCGGCCCCTATGTCTGCTGCATCGGCTTTGGCGTCCACCTGCACATTTTGCTGAGGGACTTCCGTGCATGCACTTGTTGGAAAACCAGTGGAGACAGTGCAACTGGCATGAGGACATGGCCAGGGCAGCACAGGGCTGTGGTGGTGGCAGAAGAAGCATTTCATGCTGCAGCAGTGGGTGGTAGGAGCAGCAGTGGGTGGTAGGAGCAGCAGTGCTCCTCCCTTACGGCTGTAGTAACCATGAAATTGGCTCAGCTGCAGCACCCGGCATACTGAACTCGGTCAGCACTGGTCTGTGGCTCACGAGGGGTGGTGGTGCTACAGCTGCTAGGAGCTAAATTTGTCAGGTCACACAAGGAGATGTGCTGGAAAACACACCAGAGCACCTTGCAGCACAGCCTCCACCTCTGCAACACAAACTGTGCCTCGTTGCCACAGGAGGATACCCAGTGACAGCAACCGTGGTTTCAATTTTAACTGGTCAGATAGAGAAAAAGCCCAAGATTTGGCACAGCAGGGACAGGGCGCTGTTTTCAAAAGATTCAGAAAATCAGTGCTGGTCAGACCTCATTCACACGCTGCTGTTCCAACAGGCCCTGGTGATCCTTGCAGCTTTGCTGCCCACAGTTCACAGCTATTTCCTATTTCTTGTGCACGGTAACAAACCCATGTCTTTTCAGGGCAACAAACAAGTGGCAGCGAATGATAATGGTTAAATGCAGTGAGCGCCCTGGGTGATACACAATGTTTACTGTGCCCACGATCCTCCACTAGGGACCCCCAACTCAGCCAGGCCATCGCTCCCCCTTTCCAGAGCAGTGTGTTGCCCACCCCACGGCCCCCAGTCGGGAGCGGCACTTATTCTCAGGGTATCAGCTGCTTTCGCAGAGTACACGTACCCTCTCTGCACCCCGATGACCAGCTCAGATCACATACAGCTTTTGAGCAGCTAGCAGGCCATGAAACTGGCCATGACATGCCTTCAGCTGTAATTCCAGGTCTGCCTCATGTTGCTTCCCTTTGCTCCAATTACAAAAAAAGGACTTTTTTGGCTCTAGTAATCTTTCCAGAATCTGCTCTCTGAAGGACTGGTATCTGCTATCTCATCTCCTTTCAGAGGAGGATTATTTTGCCAAAGTCAGTCAGGCAGAGCTCGGCAGCAGCACACGGCCCTCTGAAAGTTGGTAACCCCTCCTTGCCACTGCCCTTAAGAAGCTGCACAGCAGCCGGGTTGGCACAAGGAAATGTTACCTGTTGGCTGAATGACAGCGTAGTCATCCCAGCAAAACCCTTCGGAAGATTTTTAACCTGGAAGGATACTTGTGCCTGGATTGAGGAAAATGAACAGTATCCTCCTTGCAGGATGCCATCTGCCAGCTCCACTCAGCACACGAGCTACGAGAGCGGAGGAAATGGCCTGCACAAGCTCTGGGCGCTGGCAGTGGAGAAACTTGCTTGGTACTTCGGAACAGCAGCAGCAAGCAGCCGGGGATGCATCCAGGATGCCTCAGCAGCCTCTTCTGAGCAAATTGCATGAGAGATGCTCTTGTTCTGCGTGGTGGCAAGTGAGCGGCCAGAACTGTTCCCAGCTGACAAGGCGATTCCTTAGGGAAAAGGGGGAGAGCCTTGCTGGGCAAATCCTTACACGCCAGAGCAGGAGTTGGTGCAAAGCTGTAATGGGCGAGTACACGGGAGCAGCGTAAACAAGAGATTTGGTCAGAGAGATGGGTGACGCAAAACGGTGCTGAAATCTGTACGAGTACTCCATGGCTCGAGCACTGCTCCCTCTTGGAACGCCACAAATGACGATGAAGTCAGGCAGGGGAGAGGAAAAGCCAGCACGGCTCTGGGGGATTAAAGCAGTATGTCTGGGATGAAAGCGATACCCGACTTCAAACAAAACCGAACGCGCACTGCGCAGTTGCCATCATTCTTCCGCCGGGCTGTAAAACTGGGACGCTGTGCGTGTGCCATGCCAAAACGGCTCCACAGGCACTGTCTTGGCCCCTGCTTGTGTGGGTGACATGGCAGAGCGAAACCGTGGTGCCTGAAGCACCGAAGGAACAGCGCCATGAGCACCAGAGTACGGTCGGACGTCTGGTGAAGATGCTGGGCAGGGGGCTGCCCCGCGGTGAGCGACCACCTGGTGGGCAGCTGACAGCGGACAGTGATCGAGGAAACCCTCCCGTGAACCGTGGTCCTGGCTGGCGGGGTGTGCCAAGTTTCTGGAAGCTGCCGTGTGGTTTTGGAAAGGGATTTCGCTGGGATATGAAAGCGGACCTTATGGGAACCGGCTACAGGAGGGATGGGAGCCAACCTTTCGGTGACAGAGTCCCTGCAAGGAAACCGGACCCTGTGCCGAGCCAGAGGCATGCGTCAGCTGTTCACAGCTCCTTCCTTCTCCATTTTTCACAGCTTAAGCATTTGCCTGGCACCTCCATTCACCCACGTGGCAAACCCTCTTGCTTTCCCATCCCTTCCCATTTACAAAGCAGATTTTTATCATCTGGAAAAGTAATTTTAAATCTGTGCAGGTGACTTTTCCTTACCTCCTCCCTTCTTACACCCTCTTCTTCAGGGAAAGGGCCTCCCAAACTCCCTCTCCCCCTCAACTTTTTAGTACTCATTCTCCAGACTACACCATCTGGGGGACTCGTTTTCTTAAGGTGTGTGCCATCTTGCTCTCACTTAAGCAAAATGCACTGGTGATACTCTGATCGCACTTGTCTGCTCAGAAACAGCTGCTCTTTATTTGGGAGAGGACAAACTGGAGGTTGTGTGGATGACTGACTACAGGCATGGTGAGCTGCAATGCCAGGGCACCCGGGGGGCTGGCCCTGGGCAGGCTGCAGCCCCAGAGCCACGGCCGGCCCCTGAGCCGTGGTGTGCCCCTCGCGTCTCCCCATGCCAGGCGAGGAGGGCAGCGCCCAGCAGTCGCCCAGGGCGGCTGCACTCTGGGGAGGGCGCCCTGGTGTCAGACAGGCCTGCACGCACAACGGGGCCCTGCAGCCTCCTCCGGGGCCCCGCAGCCGCCCCTCGTCCCGGCCTACGGCCGCAGGAGCTAGCGGCCACCCGCTACTGCCCCCGAGGCCGCGGCCCGGGCTCCCCTCAGCGCCGACGGCTTGGCCGATGGAGCGCCACCCCCCCTCCTCCCGCCCCGTTCTAGACGCTTCCGCGCCCCCCGCCACCTCGGCGGCTCTTCCGGCCGGCATCCCCCCCGCCCTCCGCCGCGCTCCTCCCCTTCCCGCATGCGCGCTGCGGCGCTGGCGGCGGCGGTCGGGGGAGCGCGGCCACGGGCTTCTCCGCGCAGGCGTGCGGGGCCCGGCCGGTGGGCTGTTCCGTCGCCGGGTCTCTCCGCCCGCCGGGACTCCTTGCCTGTGCCCCTCTCCCCGGCGGCCGCGCAGGCGCAGAGCGGTGACGGAGGGGGCGGTCGGGCGCGTTCCGTTGGCAGCAGCCGGTTCCTGTCAGCGGCGGCGGGTGGCGGTGCCCGATTCCGACGGCGAGCGGAACCCCCGGCCTGGCCCGATCCGGTCCGATTCGCGGCCCCGACGTGCGGAGCGCCGCGCTCTCGCCTGCCGGTGTCTCCCCTCCCCACCCCGGGGCGGCGGAGGCAGCAGCGCCCCCCTCCCGGCCCGGCCCCCTGCTCCCGCCGCCCCCCTCGCCCCTGCCGGGCCGCGGAGCTGCGATGCCCTCGGACTTCATCTCTCTGCTCAGCGCCGACCTCGACCTCGAGTCCCCCAAGTCCCTCTACTCCAAGGGTGAGTGGCACCGGGCAGGGCGGGGGGGGGCACCCTCCGTTAACCGTCGCTAACGGCCGGCCCTGTCCCCGGGCCCACGCGTCGGGAACTACCCTCCTCCTCCCGTGGCCGGCGGGAAGCTTCGCCCGCCCTGAGCTCCCGTCTCCCGTTCCCTCCCCCCTCCCCCGCCCCGGCCTGCGGGCCGCACCGGGATGCTCGGCCACGGGCGCCCCGCCGCGAGGGGCCCCGCTGTCCGCGCTGGGGCTGAGCCCGGCTCCCCCGGCCGCATTCCTGGCCCGGCCGCGGCGGCCTCAAGAATGTGTCCCGACAGGTTCCTGCGCTCGGGGCCCGGCGGCGGCCCCCGCGGGAGCGGCACCGCGGCGGGGGGACTGCGCGGCCGCGCCGCGAGCCTGCCTCCCTCTCGCCCTCCCACCCGTCGGTGCCGGGCCGGGAATGCGGCCGCGGGTCCGCTCGCCGCCCTGTTTATCTCTGCGTTTGGCCGCGCATCCGCAGGGATGCGGGCCGAGCCCCGGCGGTGCCCGGGAGCGGCCGTCTCGGCCTGGAGTTGGGAGCGCGAAGTAACGGGGTACGGGGAGTACGGGCGGCTCGAGGCTTCCCGAAGGGTGCTCGTTAAGTTTCTTGGAAAAGGATTTCGGTGGACTAAGCGGCCTCGGGGAGGACGGGAACAGATTGATTTGGGTGAGGAGCTGGCACAGAGCCCGACCCGCGGAGGGCTGGTTTTCAGGACGGCGGTGGGTTACGGTACCGGGGGGGGGTGGGGGATAGGCCATCCCCTGGCGTTATCCCCCCACCTTGGGGTCTGGGAGAGAGCAGGGAGAAACACGGCATCACTGGTACGTAGGAAGTCCAGACCAAGAGAGAATGCAGGGAATGTTGAGGGTAAACAAGCCAAGCACCTATTTTCATAGTATCTTGTGCTGGTTTTAGTTGAGATAGCGTTAATTCTCCACATGGTAGCGAGCATGAGACTGTGTCTTGGGTTTGAATTCTACTTTGGAGAAGCACACGGTAATAAGGATACGTATGTCAGAACAAATGGTACCCACCACGCAAGTTCTGGATGGTTTTCTCTTATTTAAAAGACTTGAGAGTCACTGCTAGTGGTTTGTTGAACATACCTGCCCACACTACAGTGCGGGGGGGAACAATGTTGGTGTGTATGACGAAAGAAATGGAAAGTCGTGTATAACCCTGAAGTGAAGGTGGCTAGTCAGAGTTTAATATTGTTACAGGAAAGATTAAACTGTTTCTGTATTTTTGGAACTAATTGAAACGTGCTCATTAACTCCGAGTTGTGTGTCATTAGTGCTGAAGCTAAAAGAAAGAGGCTTTTAACGAGTCAAAGTACAT
Source organism: Rhynochetos jubatus (assembly GCA_027574665.1). Classification (NCBI taxonomy): domain Eukaryota; kingdom Metazoa; phylum Chordata; class Aves; order Eurypygiformes; family Rhynochetidae; genus Rhynochetos; species Rhynochetos jubatus. The sequence goes on from CM050661.1 coordinate 8,243,207, forward strand.
CTTTAAAGCTCTCAAAGTGCTCTAAGTCATTGTCTCACCGTTCAGAGGCCTTAAAGTTATCACCACTGTGTAACAGTTTGTAAATATCTTTTTTTAAAGATGCTCCTTAGAGGGGTTTAAGACTCTCCTGTTACCCACGCCTGGGTATTCCAGTTGGTTTCAGTCCTGCTGAGGGCAATAGGAGGGAAAGAGTATTTGGAAACAGGGCAGTTCAAATTAAAAAATGCAGGTGATAAAATCCTATCAAAGCTATCATTTATTGTACTGGAAATTTGAAGAGTGTGCAGTGTTAATTTGTCAAACATTTAAAATAAAAAGCTTCCATGTAAGTTGTGAAATTTCTTCAAGGACTCATATGTAATTGAGCAGAGCTTTGAATTTGCCAATCTGACTGTGAATTCTTAGAATTTTATGTATTTAATGTAATGGGATTGTCAGATTCAGGTGGAAAAGGATCTCACACTGATTAGTCAAGAGTGTATTGTTTTTCTTCTGTTGGTGTTGATGTAGGTTCAGAGCTAGAAAAGGCCTGGAAAAGGCCGTGTGATGCTCAGGAGTGGCCATGATGAGCTGCTTGATCCGAAGAAGGTGACGTATGATAGAGGTGTATAAAGCAGTGAAGGGTTATAAAGAGGCTAAAGCAAGGTTTGCTTTTCAGATTTTGCCATAATAAAATATCAAGGGGACGTTAAGTTGAAATGCAATTTAATTTAAATTAAAATTTAGAACAAATGAATATACTTACACAGAATGAGGGATTAAGGGATCCTCTTTGCCGTGAGGTATATTAGTATGACTTTTAGCTGGATTTAGGAAAAGGTAGTGGTTATCTGATTAATCAGAACACACTTCAGTGTGCTGCATTTTTTCCTAGATAGATACAGATAAACTTCTGTGGACAAATGCTCTGGATTAGAGTATGAGTACAACTGATGAGATAAAGGGGAAAGTCTGAACACAGCGAGAAAGCCACAAATATGCATTTGTGATGAGGGTGTGTTAGGAGCAGGGCGCTTCTCACAACTGCTCTCCTTTCAGCAATACAGCTACCCCGCAGTTTGGAATCCAACTCGCAGATTGAATTGGGGCCAGTAGCTTTTCCTCTGAATTGCATTCCTGTGTGCGTGGCGGGAGAGTTGTGGTTTAACGATACCGCTCTTGTAAGTTTGTCGATGACGATCACTGAGATGTTTTGGAAATATAAGGATTATGAAAGTGAGTGAAGCTGTAAGATTGGTGTGGTCTTGTGAGTAACTGAGTTTTTTTAACATACAACCTTTAGTTTATTGAAATTAGTGTAGAAGATTATTAGTGGATGATTAAAATGTACTTGCCTGCTCTTCAAAGTGAAGTTATATCTGAAGACCCAGTGAATCAAGATGTAGCTCGCTCTAGTGCAATTTTCCATGGTATAGTTTGTCCTGCTCCCTGGACGGACGGAGTTATGTCATCTCTTTCTCCGTGCTGTGTGTTAAAGTTTTGGCTCGCATGGCTGTTTCAGTTAAGGTTTTTGTTGTTCTTCTATAAATACTTCCATCTTCCAGTTCTCGCTCCTGGAGGTGTGGCCTCATGAGCTGTTGCAAGCAGTATGAATTCCCACTTGCTGTGTTAAAAACCTTGTCCCCTGTCTTTTCCTTGCTGCTCCGCTCCTGCCACCACTTCCGTGGCCGTTCAGATTAACTCTGCTTTTCCCTTACTCCTTCTCACCCTGACCCCCAACATCAAAAGGAAAAAGGGGAGAGAGGTGTTGATGTTTAACTAGGTGAGTGTCCTGGTTCGTGAATGGCTTGTGCTGACTCAAGGAAAGGACCTGTGGAAACTAGCAGTGGGGAAGGGTGGGACTATTTCGGAAGCAGTGCCAACTTAGATTGGCTTAAAAGGATAGTCAAACTGTACTGAAGTTGCGGGCCTTCAGAATGTGACTGGTTACAGCTGTTAAAAGAAGTGCAAAGCGTTGATTCCACAGCCTGTTGCTGAAGCTTGTCCCCACAGCTCCTGAAGAACTGGCTGGTGCTAAGGACTAAAACCCGTCTTCTTATGTATCATCAGTGTTAAAAAAAGGCATATGCTTTGTAACCATTGCAGAAGGATGGTATCTCCTGATACCTGATAAGAAGATAATAGAGATAGACAAAAATGTATGTATATGCTGAAAATGTAGATTGTAATAGGTTTAATTCCCATCTTTATATAACCTACTGTCCTTTTTGAAATAAACCAACCCAAATGTGCACACTGATTATGTTGTAGAAGAATCACTGAAGCATAAAACCTAAAAGCTTGAGGCTAGTTGTTACGTGGTGGAATATCATATGCAACATTCAAATACAGCAAAGTTAGTTATTCGTTGTAAACAGGCCGAGGTGAAAAGCTGTGATTAAAGCAATTCCCCCCACGTCAGGTACTAAATCTGAACTGCTGAAATGCATGATTAATTTAGCTAATACATTCATTTTGAACAATTGCAAAGCAACGTGTGTACTAATAAAGTTGCATTTTTGTGCTGCAGCAAATATGGTCAGAGCCTTTTATTATTTGGGCTCCCCTGCACTCCAATTTTGCCTTACTTAACTGAGTAACTGTGAGGCTTTCTGGAACTTGGAAGCAAGAAGGAAGTTGTTAGTAGTCTTCTAAATAGTTCTCTTGCCCTATAAATGTTATATAGTCAAACCTCAATTTTCCTCTTTGCTTAAATGATGGAAATCTACTTGTGTTCATTGAGAAGTGTTGATACAACATGTGGGTTTGGGTGATTTTTACTTTTTCCTAACAGACCTTTGTTCTTTCCATGATCCAAGGGGTAAGTGTAGTAAGAGAGAGACTGAATTATCAAAGAGGGATGGAACAGATGCTTTATAAAAATAGTAAGAGCCTGCATTTGGTTTTGAACTTCAGAACAAGTACTAGCAGTTTTTTGGAATAGAAATAATACTCTGCTGCTTATTGTAATCATACTTAGCTGCTTTTTGTGGCTCACAGAAGGTGCCATGCTGGACAAACAGCGCTGGGCGTTACATCGGGGGCGGACAGACTGCACACATCTGCCTGTTGCAGCTCTTCCAGCTGCCCTCGGGACATTCTGACTTCAGTCAACTGAAATGGATTCTACCAAAGTTCCATAAATGCCCGTTTCCATCTTGAAGCTTACAAGCTTATTGGCTTTGAAACAGAACTGTGGAACAGGTTGCTGCAGGATGATTATGTGTGGTGCTGGGGGTGGGAGGATTTTGAATTCACAGCTTTTCACACTGTAATTTGAATATTCCGGTGACAGTGCTGTTTAAACAGACCCTTTTCCCTGCTGTCTGTTCTCACCCATGTACTGTTCTCTGAATTGTGCCAGCACAATTGTTTTTTGTGGCTGCAAGATGAATGGGATTAGGAAACCAATCTAGAATGAGTATATTGTACTTTTGATAGGATTTTCTAACATTGTTCTGCTTCCCGGTCTACTTTACCGTGCAGCTGCGCAAATAGAGGTGTCAGGACAAGAAAGGGGGTATCGAGGACTCGGATTAAGCGGTGGAGGAGGTAGCAGATGAGGCAGAGCTGCTAAATTGGCTCAGCCACGGAAGGAAATGCTCCTCGCATTGTGCCTTCTGTTCCGTTTGTGGTGCCTGCGCTCTTGTGCCGAGACCAGGCAAGCTAGGCTTCTTGCCTGGTGTGGGTTCTTGGGGGTCAGGGAGGGAATCCATTTCTGGAGTTCAGGAAGTTGGGCAGGATGCTGCAGCATCTCTCCTGCTGCAGGTGTGGAAGGAAGAGTGTGAGAGACTGCTCCTGCTGTAAGTTCTCTGCTTGCTTTTTTGTGTCCGAGTGTAAATGTGTGTTGTGGATCAAGAAGTAAGTGAAATTAAGGGGAATTCAGTAAGCTTTTTCTTTAGTTCTAACAATAGTTGAATTTTTTCAGTCAGTTTCACTTGTTTTGGATACTTCTAGTTCTGTGAAAGTAGATTTTTTTTCTATTAGAGAATCTCCATATGTTGCCCAATTCTCTTGTCCCATTTTAATTTAGATACTCAGAGAAGCTGTAATTGGAGAGAATACATGTCAGTCCCGTGGGAGGATTTGCATATTGCAGTGAGCTTGAATTTGACTTGATGTAGTGAGATCTCGGCATGGCTGTAGCACATGTCAAAGCAGCGCGTTGGCAGCCATCCGTTTCACAAGGAAATGGGCTCTAGTGCCTTGTCGGCTGGGCCATGGATGTGTGCTTCACTGCCATCAGATGTGTTGGGTTCAGGCTCCTTCCACTTGCGAATGCCCATGGGTACTTTTTATTATGTTGTCTTTTCATCCAGCAGTGTTGGGACCTAGGGGTTGGAAGACTGCCCTGAGTTATGTGCGGGCATGTTTGATGGCTGGTATGCTTTAGAGGATGACATTCTTTCCCAATACTTTCTTTCCTCCCACCTCGGTCTTTCTTTTTTTGATTCATCGTATTTTTCATCAATGTGAGGCTGTGCCACTTGGCATCCCCTCTGCTTTCAAGGCTGGGTTGGATGAGGCTTGGAGCAACCTGGTCTAGTGGAAGGTGTCCCTGCCCATGGCAGGGGGTGGGACTGAGTGGGCTTTAAGGTCCCTTCCAACCCAAACCAGTCTGGGATTCTATGATTCTATGGTACTTTGTTTTGTTCTGGAAAGTTCTTTGTGCAGTTTTGACGATGTAGTAGAGATCTGAAGATGTTTAGAATATGAAGATATTAGGAATCAGGAGCACTTGTGCTGCCATTAGTTCAGGAATGACATATTTGAAACAGTTATAGCTGCTCATAAGTGGAATCTGTAGGATACTGCTGTTTAATATAGTCAAGAAATAACATTTTTATTACACATTACTTAGATTGTAGATGAAGATTTTTCAGCTTTTATAAAGCATTTGTTCTTTATTTAGTAGTTTTCAACAGCATAGTTACCTTTTTGGGTCTGTTGACTAAAAATGCTTGTGAGCCTGGAGCCTTGATCTGATTTTTGCACTGGTACACAAAGTACTTATTGTTACGTGAGAATGTAGTACTTTTGAGCTGTAGAAAATGAAAGAGTAGTGATGCTTTCATGCAAAAAGGCAGTGGTCTGAACTCCTTTTGAAGTGCAGATGTGCTGGTAAGCCCCAGCAGGAATTGATGAGTGGCCAAAGGACAGGTGAAATAAGGTATGTGGTCATTTTTGTGCAGTTCATTAAGTTTGCTACCTTCTCTCTGTTTATGTAAAGAATAGTGATAGATAAAGAGATGAGGTTAAATACTCGGACAGGTTTTGGCTTTCTCATCAGCAAGCACTGTGATTATTGTAGGAACTGACTGAAATGAACCCTCCAACCTAACTTTGAACTGTGTTGTAACAACAGGCACATAGTAAAATCTTAAGTAACTGCTATTTCCGAAAACATGCAGTGCTTTAGCAGTGTTGGATGTGTAAATGCTCAACACAGTTATGTTATTAACTCTTGTAGTTCTGAGTGATCTATACGCTGAATATCGCCCCACCACACTAAGAGGAACGTTTTCATTGTTTTCATAAATAGGCTGTGACGGATCATTCTCCAGTTCCCCTCGATTTGGAGAATCGTCCCTCTAGCAATTGGAAAGGTTTCACAGTTGCTCTGTAAATAATTAGAAAGAATTTCAGATCACTTTACAATGTCTGTGAATATGCCAAAGTAATGCAGTTTTGGTACTAAAAGCAGATTTGAGTTGTGGTGGCGAACAAAAGGAAGATGGATAGCAGCTCCTGTTAATGCCCAGACAAGGTGAAGCACCTGAGAAAGAGATTTAAAGACAGAAATAAGTTTTCAAATGTTGGATTCCCACTCCCGTTCAGACAACCTGACTTTACAAGCCAGTTGTCTCAGTCTCGCATTGTCTAGAGGCCTGTGGGTTGTGGGGTTTTTTTTTTTGCATGGATTCACGCAGCAGGAGAATCTGTAAGTTTTGATAGTAGCACTACAGAGTGATGGGGAAATAAGCTGTGAGTTTCAGGAGCTCCTCTTAACTGTGATGGTTTCTGTTTTCTTGTGCACAGGGGAGTGTGACCTACTAATACGACTGCTGACAGTGGGCATGCAAGCTGCTTTGTAAAGTGGGGCAGGGAGATGCTAGTTGCGAAAATCTGCCTCCGTTAAAATTACGTTGCGCATTGCTCGGTGCCTATCCTCCCGGAGTGTTGACGCAGCAGCGAGCAGCTCCTTCTGAGCCACAGGCCGTAGCACAGCTTGTGCTGAGCAGCACTGCACATCTTCCATTTGGGTAGCACCAGTCCCCCTAACAACCAGTTGGGGTATGTCTGCAAGCATGTGCTTTGCTCTTTGGGGTATAACAGGACCATCTAGAATCTCACTCAGTTCTTTTTTGACCCTTGATCAGTGTTTGGGATCAGCAAGAGATTCCACAATCCAGTTGTATACTTGGTGAAGAAATATTTCTCATCTTCCATTTAACGTTTACTCTCTCTTCAGTTTAATATTAGGAATGAGGAGGTTTTCTGGTTTAAAATATTTGAGTATGTTTTTGTTTCTGTGGGAGGGTGGCAGCTTAGCTTGGAATATGTATTCCTATTAAAGCAGATTTACTGAGCAAGTTACAAACAAGACCATTAGGAACTATAATTATATCTCATAAGTAAATGTTACAGACCCATGGAATCTGATATAGGTTAAAACTTCTGAAAACAATGAGATGTCCCAGTTGTGCAGGGGGTGGGAGAGGAGCAGGGGGAGTACTTCGGGAGACAGTGCCAGCTTTCAGTCACCCAGCGGTTGAGGTTGGCAAGGGCCTCTTGAGATGGTGTAACCCACCCCCTGCTCAAGCTGCGTCAGCTGGAGCAGTCTGCCTGGGACTCTGTCCAGCTGGGGACTGTCTTCATGGATGGAGATTCCACGACCTTTCTGGCCAACCTGTGCCAGTGTTTGGCTGCCTTCATAGTTCAGATAATTAAAGCGGAATTGAATGTGTTTTAACTGCTGCCTGTTGCCTCTTGTCCTGTCACTGGGCACCACTGAGAAGAGCCTCATTGCCTCCTGTCAGGTATTTCTGCACATGAATAAGATCCTCCTTGGCCTTCTCTTCTCCAGGCTGAACAGTCCCAGCTCTCTCCTCGTGTGAAAGGTGCTCCAGGCCCTTCATCTCTGTGGCCCTAAATACTTGTCAGTTTGAGTTTTGTACAGCTTTTACCATTGCTGGGACATTTGTGAGTTCCCTCTTCAGAAGTGTCTGGTGTTAGGTTCCAATCATTTTTTTATTGGGGCACTAAGTCAGGCTTTTCCTTTTGAATATAGCTGTTTCAGTGTACATTTCCTACAGATTTCAAGAAAACAGAGTTTTGTATCCTGTTACCAGTTTTGCTGAGGATATCTACCAGGTTCAGCACCAACTGCGAGATGTGACTGCCATGCTGCTCCCTTAAGAAGGGGTCACACTGGTTTATCACGTGTGTGAACCTTGGAAAGTGACTTTCTGGGCATTCCCGGAGTTCTGTGCTCCAGGAACACTCGGCACATTCAGCAGTTCTAAACTCTTCTCTGCATTTGTTAGTGATAAAGAACTTCGCTGTCTCTTGTCTGCAGGTATATTTGTGTGAGTGTGAGCAGTGCCTGTCATTAGCCTGTCTGCAGATTTCATTTGGAATAAATCTTACTCTGTTTTTCTTCTAGGGCATCTCAGGTCTAGACAGGGCCACCTGCCTCGCCTTGAAACTTGAACCGTACCTGGAATGGAGTTGCTCTTTAATCAGATGGGGAAAGCATTCAGTTTCTTACTTTATGGCCTGAAAGAATTCAGTTTAAGCTTCAGTAATTCAGTTATTTGCTGCCTCCTAAGGAAAAAAAGGTGCTTTTGAAGGTGTGGTAGCAAGAAAGGGATTATGTTTTGTAGAGTACATTTCAGTACTCCTTGCTGTGCAAGTATTTAAATACATTAATGCAATAGCAAAAGAATCAATTTCGGAAGACTACTACCTGTCTGCACCTGAGCCAGGGAGTCTGCAGGCTTTATTTTTACTGAGTTCAGCTTTTAGACTTAGAAGAAACAGTTTACTGGGGAGTGGGATAGTCTTAGGCAAGGGATGTTGGAACCCACAAAAGCTTTTGACAGGTATGCTCTATCCATCCAGATACGATCTTTATCTGCACGCTTGTCAATTATGCCCATGAACTCTAACCCTCAGTGGATTTATCTTCTGTTCTCTTTCCATGAATCCATGTCAAGCTTTGGCATATACAAGGTGTTGCACAGTTTAGATACAAACCTGAAGATTTGAATGAGGGGGTGGAAGAGGAGCGCCATGAATGGTGTACACAGATAAATAGGCTGTGGTTAGTCATTATTTTTCATAACTTCAGAGGCAGGAGACTGTCAATGCATTGATCAGGCAGCAGTTTAAAACAAAAAACAGATTATTTTCTTTTTTTCCTTTTTTTTCTGTACACCATTTAATTGTGGGATCAACTGACAAATGTTTTGGGTGGCAAAAGGATAAATGGCTCAAGAAGCTGTTAGACTTGTAAAGGATATAGCTATTTATGGGAGCCTGTAAACTCAGGAGTTAGTCTGTAAGCTGACTGTCAGAAACTGAAAGGTATTCTAAGAGAAATACTCTTCTAAACTCACTGGCTCTTGTAAATATTTCCCTATAGTTTGCTGCTATCAGAGAAAAGATATGGGCTAATCAGTATTTAGTTTGCTTTATTACAAACATCACGAAGTTTTACATAACTGGGCAGTTTGAGAGCAGCTACACCACTGATTGTTGCTGCTCTCCGATTCCTTTGGGGTCTTAGCTCTGTAGTACAGAAGGGAATCTCTTATCTACGTTTTGCGGTTCAGTGGTTGGCTTAGGTTCCCACTTGTCTCCTGAGAGCCATGTGTGAACGTATTTGGCGAAGAACTTGCTTAATAGTTTCAAAACCTATTTTTACAAACAACTTGCATCTTTATTTCCTGGCGGAGTTCCTTCCAGGTGCGGTATTTATTACACAGCTTGGCCTGTGGTTGAGTATGCACCTCATTAGTTGCATCTACCTTTGCCTGCAGTCGGAGGGAGGCTCGGTGTGCATCATCAGCAGCGCTTGTTCGGAAGAACAAAGGGTTTGTAGATGTAGAGCCTGAGGTGGAACTGTAGCACCTTGTGCATGATGAAAGCTTCCTTTGAACAAATGCAGTCCATAACATGCTTCTGCTGTATCATTCAGGCTCACTAAAAAGGATTTTATTTATAATCACCTTTTTTCTTTCCTCCTTTTTTTTTTCCCAATTCCAGCATGAGCGTCATCTGAGTAGCTGCTGTTAGTGCTAAACGTGACAGAAAGCGGAGCAGGCAATCTGGGACTCGTGTGCTGTGCTCCGAGGTGCCTTGTGACTGTATGAAACGTGTGTGGAGCATCCAGGCTGTCTCTCATTACTTCCAATGGTTCTTAACACCGATGCAGTTTTACTTCCTAATCTAGGTTTTTGCGATACCAGAGAGACAGGTTGGTGAGACACAAGAGTCTCAGGCTCCATCACTTTCACATAACACACCTTTCACATACCTGGTGGGTTTGTTAGGAGTTACTTTACAGATGCCAGACTTTCTGCAGAGCTTTCTTTGAACTCTGCCTGGGAGTATTGTTTGTTAAACATTATTTCATGTTTGTTTTTAGAAGTTACATTTATCATCAAATATAGTACTTGAATTGTAACTAGAAACCAAAATGATGGTAGGAAGCATAAATATTTCTCATGTTGGGGAATGATGAATGAAATGACTTTTAATGTCAGTATCTTACTAAAATGGGTAAGACATGAAGATGGTTTATGGGCCCAAGATGCTAGACATCGTGTTACTAGGACACATCAAGTCTCCTGAACCTCTGCACCCAGGTGTATAATAAAATACTGAATCCAGGAGGTGGCTGCAGTGTATTGAAAGTCTGCCTGAATACCTGTATATTTTTATTCTTCACCGTCAAACATGGTGGTTTAGCCTCAAAAGAAAAAATTACTTATGTTTTCATTGCTGGTGTTGCATTTCTTGTTCTACAGCAAATGTAGGAGATGGCAGAAATAACCCCATTGGGAAAAATTGTGCAAACCTGAGAAGGCTGAGGAACATTGTTCTGAGACAATAGTCAGTGGAGGGTCAGGTGGAATTCTGTGTGTCTCTGCGTTCGGGCAGTGCATTGCACCTACGGAACTAGCATAACTGGCTGGAGCACCTGATTACCTCTGTGTTGCTGGTGAACTTTGATTTTTGAAACAATAGCAACGTTTTAAAGTGGTTGCTAAATAACTTTTAATAATAGTCCTTGGTCATACTGTAATTGGGTTTCTTTGAGCTTTTGAGAAATGAAGGTTTTGTAGTGACAGAATGTAAAGATGGGGAGAAAACCAACTATCCTTAAAATTCAGTTTTGTCTGGAGTCACAAATACAGAAATGCCATTGTTATAGCAACGGTGTTATATGGCAAAATGAGGTTGTTTGAATTCCTTAATTGAATTTTCATACCTATCATATTTGGATTCTTTCCACACATAAGCTTAGCTCCGTTTCCTGCATGCTGGAAGATTAAAACATGGCAACACTGGATTTCTTTCTGTTTTAATTCTTAAGGTACTGTGAACAAATTGATTTCTTTTTTTTTTTTTTTCCTTCCATTTTGGGTTGTTTGAGAGAAATGCACATCTTTAAATACTACTCCTCATATGTCGTAAAGCCTTTCAGATAAGTTGCTGAAGGGTTTAACTGTCTAGTAGAGCGGTACCCTGTTATGTCCTGCCAGTCCCTAGTTGCTTGTCCACTGTGGTGTAGTATCTGTTGAGTTCTCAGTTTTTGGTCTGGAGTTTACAATTGCACAGGACAGACTTTTCAGTAGGTCATTACTGGTCCATTCCTTGAAGTGAAAATTACTAAATAATGTTGTTTTGTCTTTCTGAGATGTGTAAAATTGGATGCAAACAAGACACAGGATTTATACTGTCTGTCTACATTTATAAAAGTACTCTGTGAGCTGTGAATGGGGATGACTGAAACACGGCCAGGAAAGCTTTATTTGATATTTGGATGAATGCCATAAATAGAATTCAGCTAACACATGCCTTTGTCAGTTGTTGAAATTCAACTTTAAAAGGATTAATTTCTCAACCCTACCCTGCTGTGCAGAATCCTGAATATTGAGATTAACAGCTTTTTCTGAAGGTTAGTGGAATACTGCAGTAACTGATTTTTGTTCAGTTATGAATTGCTTGCAAAATTACCTTTTTAACACTAGCATTTTTGGTACTAATAGTGGTGCTTTTAAAAAATGGAAACCCCAACTTTCATCTTTCATTTTTATTTTTAAGGTCAAGTAATAATGCTATTAGTTGTGATAAAATTTTAATGGCATCGGTTCTTAATAATATATTACTGATGATCTTTCTTTAAAACAGAAGTGACTGTCTTTCAGCAGACTCTTCTCTCTTCCTCACTAACATACTGTATGCATTTCAGTGCTGGAGTAGCATTTGCAGGCAAGGTTTGGATCTTATTGTCCAGTGCTACATCATGAACACAGAGTGCTCTGATCCTCTGCTGATTCTTCAGAATGGAACTGCACCAACATAAACGCTTCAGTCATAAACTTTCCTAGTCCAGGCAGAACTGTGGCATCTGCCTTTCCCTGTGTGCTCATGAATCGTGTTGATTTAGGGTTTGCTGCTTTTGTCTGAAGCCAGAGGGAACTGGAAGGAAGATTTTCTGTTTGGCTGTGTAAAACATCCTTGTATACACTGCAGTTTCTTTGAAAACCTGCCACTGTTGCTGTAGCAGCAATATAGTTCTGCCAGTATTGACAATAACAGGAGCGCTGGCGGGAGGACTTGCTTCCAGTCTTTTACTGCTCTACTACCTACAGATACTCTGAATGTGGCGTGACAGATAGGGAGGGAATAGTACTCCATAGTTTGTCTCCACTGCCCTCTCTTCAGAGGTGCTGCTGAAACGAGGGCAGCAGTACAGTGGCAGGAGCAGCGGTCCAGGCAGCGTTGGGGACCTTGTTCAGAACAGGTTAATGTGTACAGGAGCAGAAGGAAGTAGTCTTTGTGTATTTTGGATTACGCTGTCAGTTTGAACCAAGTCCTTGGCTGAATCATGTTATTCCGAGGCATACTCAAAAACGTGAACTAAAAGCTTTGTTTTAGTGTTAGGGAGGGGATTGAGCAGCCTTGTAGGAGAATCTCGGTTGTGTCCTGCGGCTGGCTGGGAAGCCTTGAGTTACCTTCTTCCTTCAGCTCAGTTTCTGCATTGGCAAAAATAGGAGTAATCAGGCTGACACAACTTTGTAAAATGTTGTAAGGTGTCTGCATCAAGGCTGTTAAGTACTGTATTGTGTCCTCTTCCTCAGCTTCACTAAATACAGGCTTTTTCTTGCTCTTTGGCTTTTGCCATGCAGTTATGCAGCAGGTAACTTTCATTCGTGGAACAGTCGCAGTGTTTTATCTGTTCTTACATGTGCTTAAGTAGGGTCTTCCTTCCCTTCTTGCTCTGTGCGTAACTTCAGCTTATCTTCAGGGCTGTTGGGTTCATTTTAACTACTGCTACTGTTAAGTCTACTGAAATTACAAAGATGTTAGGAAATCCAGAAACTGTGACAGTCTGTAATAAATCATAAATCCTCTTTTGACAGGTACAGAGCAAAAGCTGATTTACTCTTTATGTTGTCTATTCTTTCCTTCTTCCAAATCTTTTTTGTAACTTTGATGTACAAAATCTTTGCTGCACCTTAAGCAGAGCTGCCGTTCTCTTCAGTTGTTGTGGGTGATTCTCACTTCTGCCAGTAAGAGTTTGCATCGCCTATGGAGTGCTTGAAAAAGCCAACCACCCAAAAGATAAAAGGGAAAAACAAAACCCCAAAACCTCAGCTATAACAGTACCACCACACTGGAGTAGAAAATACTTTAGTGGTCACAGATTCGTCTGGCCTGTGTCTGTCTCAGTCTGTTTCTGTTCTGTTTTATGCACTAGACTCTCTGTCTTTCTTCTAGTTGCCTTTCTCAGACTCTCAAAGCTTCCTCTGTTGAGCTTCTTACTGAGTCCTTGTTATCCTGCTTTGGCTTCCCCTCTGCGCCGTCCCTGTTCCTGCGTGCTGTGCCAGCCCCTTATCAGTTTGCTGTCTCAGGAGAACAGTTCTTAAATACTCCGCTGGCCATGTACAGATCCCGTTTCATTTGCACAAAGATACAGGTGTGTATCCCCAGTGTAGCTGTAGTAATGCTTCATCTTGCTAACTCCAAGACAAAAAAAAGGAAGAGACTGTCTGTATTTTCACTGCAGAATTTACCCTGCTGGGTCCTGACGTTACTTCTCCCAGTTCAGCCTTGGTAAAGTGAAAGCAGTCACTGTGCTGTGTAACATGAAGTTTCCGCAGTGGTTCTAATGCCTGTTATAGTTGAGGGTGCCCTAAGGTTTTGGAAACTTACCCTCTGTTCTTTGTGCTGTAGTAACTAAACTTGTTCAGTAAGTTCTTTTCCTGGGATCTGCGGGAGAGCCTGTTTGTCTTTGACTGCATGGGGAGGGCTGTGGGGAAGGCTAAGAACTGGAGGGCTCATCGGCTGGCTCTGACAGGTTTTCCTGACAGGCAAAATAGTTTGCTTCAAAGTATTCCCACACCCAAGCTTTTGTATACTCAAAAAAATCCATGAGGGTCATGTGACACTAACATCTTGTAGTAAAGCAAGGCTTTGATTAGATGTTGAATATTCAGAGGTGATATAACAACACTCCCCCCACTCCCTCTGTTCTTTAAAAACCTTGTGAACAAGGCTGTTGTGGTGAAATCAGTGGCATACAGGAAACTCAACCACTAAACTGTATTATTTATCATAGACACTGGGCTTCTGAGTAGAACAGAACTGCAAGTTAAACGGACAAACCCCAAGGTGTTCTGGCAGATTCAGATTTTTCAGGTGTAGGACAGATGTTGGTTTTAGCATCTCTTACCCACAAAGGTTTTTGAAAGATACTCGGTTGCATATATAGTTTTATTTCCTTTGGAGTGAGGGGTGACAGGTCCTTAGTTGACATTTCGAACCTTGGTAGTGCAAGTTTAGCCCAAAACTCCATCTTAGCGTATGCTTAGCTGGGGATGTGGAGGAATACAGACACCGCTATTTTTTTCCCTTCTGGACTTTCTTTATTTTGCTGAACATGTGTGCCCTGCTTTTTTCACACCTCCCTCCCACGTACCAGAGACTGCTTGCAGGTTCATGTATTTCTAATTGTTTTTTAGTCTCAGTTCTATATAAACAACTTTCTTTGCCTGTTTTCTTGCTTGTTTTTTTGATCAGCTTAGAGTACATCATTAGAAGAGATTTCTGCTTGGATGCTGCCAGCTGATTAGAAGAGTGCACCAAGGTTTTGTCTAATCTCTGGTGTGACTGTCATGTGCTGCAGCAAGGAAATGGCTTTGGAAGAAGCAGCCAAATCTGTATGGGTATTAAAGCATGTTGAGGAGACTGGTATCAGTGGGGATCAAATGGGCAGCCACTCAGTGCAGGGAGCTTATTAAAAGACAAGGATTAACTTTGCTGTTGCTCATGAGGTCATAGAAGTGGTAAGGGATTTCCAGGATGCACCTACTCTTAAAGGCAAAAATGCCAGCTCTAAGTGGAAAATGCCCCATCTCTGCCTCTTCTGCAGTTGGACTGGTTCTCTTCATCACCCATTTATTGATCGTGCTCCCCCGCATGATTGCCTTTGGAGCAGGAAGCCTGTCATTACCTTTTAGTCTATGGATGGGGATAAAAGGGATGATGCTGAAGCAGCCCCAGCATCAGGGGGGATGAAGGCACAGGAGCAGATCACCGTGGCGTACAGACAGGCAGGTGGGCTGGGGGAGAGTTGGGGCTGCCTTTCAGTGATCTCAAGGCTGAGTGAGCATGAGGAATAACCTGGAGAAGTCGCCTTGAAGTAGGAGTTGGAGCTGCATCCAGGTTAAGTGGTGTCTGATGTCTTTGTTAAGAGGAAAACTGTAGCCAAAAAAAAAAAAAAAGTATTTTCCACATCATGATCAGAAATTGATATAGAGGCTATTACATGTGGTAGAAGGATAGCTCCAGCTAAAGGCAGAAGCAATACTTCTTTCCTGGGTTCCTTTTCTGTGTTCTTAACTCAGTGTTATCAAAAGTGAACTTGAAATAGTGGAGAAATGTTGGCAAGTTAACTGATTATTCTGAATTTACAGTGATTGCTTAAAAAAAAAAAAAAGGCATGAGTGTGGAATTACATTCCTAGAAATGGCTATTTTACTGCATATTGCCCTCTTAGCTCTGTAGCAGGGGTTTGTGGAGCTGTAGCCATCTGGAGTAGCTGACTTGCAGATAGTGGTATTGGTCTCTCTCTACATTAGTTACAGCCTAATTTGCTAGTAGGTCAGGGCAAAGTTCTCCATCAAGTTCATAACTTGTTTTCCATCCGTGGAAGCTCTGCGTGGCATGGCTTTGCTTCTGGTACAGAATAGCAAAGGGTAGGGAAATCACTGGTGTATCTAAAGACCATTCCATAAGGCATTTGGTGTTACTGGCAAGATGAGGATGTCTGCATTCATCATGGATGAGCCTGCTGTTACTCTAAACATTGGAAACTGGTATTGTCTGTGTCTTCTGTGCTCCCAGTGTCACCAAGTGCTGAGTTACAAGAAGCTCCTCTTTGGTCACTCGGCTAGAAGGATCTCAGTTATCTTGGCTGGTAGTTCTAAGAAAGCCTCTCAAAGGTTTGAGAAGGACAGACAAATTCCTTTTAACATCGTGACCCAGTCCTAGCACAGCGTGAGTTAATGAAGCCCTAAATTGCTGGACATCACATTTCTTAATCTGTATAGCTGAAATTCCTATGTAGATGCAACCAAAAAGTCATTCAAGATTCATTAAATGTGGGTAGCTGCAGAAAAGTCTTACAAGTGCTGCATGTGATGGAATACTGGATCCATGAGTACTTGATTTGCTGCATTGCAGCTGAACTGATTATTTGCAACTACTTTCACTAGCTATTTTGGGCAAACTACTTCTCTCCTTTTCCTGCCTTCTGTCCTCTTGAAGTGACAGCATCTGTGTCTCTTTCAGTGTTAAACTTGTGTTAACATGAGACCTTTTACTTGGAAGTGGCTTCTGTTCTGACCATAGGTGGTTATCTGAAATACTGAAACGAGAATTCTCCTTTTTTATTAGGAGGGAGAGCACTCTCCATGGTGAGAATACTTACGCTTTGGAAAAACTAGGGCTTTCTTTGGGGTATGTCCAAAGCTGCAGTGACTTCTCAGAACCTTACAGCTGTCTTAGGACTCCCAAACAGGAAGCAGTTGTGTTGTTGTGTTCACTTTGCTTCCATAAGCTTAACTGCTGTGTTCCTAAGAATAAAGTCTAAATAGAACCACAGTTTCCTAGTTAGTAAGGAGGAACCTGATGTTCCTGGTCACAAGGCACGGTGTGTTTCTGAAAGGTCCTTTGATACCGAGATGACGAGAGAGGTTTAAAAGTTCTAAGTATAGTATTTCTTGGTGGTGGTGATGAGGAAAGGCTGGAGTACTTAGGTTTTGCTGTAAGCCCAGATGCCTGTGAATTAGTCTGGTTTTTGTGTAGAAATCTAAAAACATTCATACATAAGGGGCAACTGTGTGTGCGCACTAATGTGGACTGAGTAAAATGAGAGGAGAAGGAGCACTTAACAAATCTAGGTTTGCCATCATGAGCCACCTGCCTCTTGCCCTCCCACTGCTAAATCATCAGATCAGCTTCACCCACAGTTTTCCTACCTTTTCTGAGTTATTTACAATCCCAAATACGAGTATAGGCTGAGTGGAGAATGGATCGAGAGCAGCCCAGAGGAGAAGGACCTGGGGGTACTGGGGAATGAGGAGCTGAACATGAGCCGGCCGTGTGTGCTGACAACCTAGAAAGCCAACTGGATCCTGGGCTGTATCCAGAGCAGCGTGGCCAGCAGGGTGAGAGAGGGCATTCTCCCCCTCTGCTCTGGTGAGACCCCACCTGCAGTGCTGTGTCCAGCTGTGGAGCCCTCAGCTTAAGAGGGATATTGACCAGTTGGATCGAGTCCAGAGGAGGCCACAGAGATGCTCCGAGGGCTGGAGCCCCTCTGCCATGGGGACAGGCTGGGAGAGTTGGGCTTGTTCAGCCTGGAGAAGAGAAGGCTCCGGGGAGACCTTATAGCACCTTCCAGTACCTGAAGGGGCTACAAGGAAGCTGAGGGGGGTGACTTTTTAGAAGGGCCTGTAGTGACAGGACAAGGGGTAACAGGTTTAAATTGAAAGTGGGGAGATTTAGATTGGACAGCAGGAAGAAGTTCTTCCCGCAGAGGGTGGGGAGGCTCTGGTACAGGGTGCCCAGAGAAGCTGTGGATGCTCCATCCCTGGAAGTGTTCCAGGCCAGGCTGGATGAGGCTTTGAGCAACCTGGGCTAGTGGAGGGTGTCCCTGCCCATGGCATGGGGGTTGGAACTAGGTGGGCTTTAAGGTCCCTTCCAACCCAAACCATTCCATGATTTTGCTTAAATCTTTCCTAGGCCTCACTTCTCTCCCTCAAAGACAGAACTGCTGTCACCAGCTGGTGGGACTGATCCAGATACGTGTTGACCAGAGGATATATTTTAGTGCAGACTGATCGTAATGTATCCAGCGCTTTCACAGACAGCTTTTGTTCAGTGCTTTTAATATAAGGCGAACTCATGTCAGCTTATACTGGGTGAACATCCCTCTGACAGTGTTCCATATCCTGTTGGGTATCTTCAGGATTGGTTGCTGCTCTTGCAGTTTTTTGAGAAAAGGGGTGGTGGATACCTTTCACCTGCGGCTGGATGCTGGCTTGGTTCCTGCCGATAGCCGTGTCTGCTGGAATGCTTATTTGGCTCGTGTGCACTGTTTTTGATGTGCCGCAAATAACAAGCCAGTCTGTTATCACTTGATAATTTTCTAGTCCTGTTTCAACTGTGAATGGTTTCTGCAGTTTCAAGCAGTACAGTAACAAAATCTTGTCCTCTACCAGCTTTAATATTTTTGCGGTGTTGGGTATTGACGTACTGTTTGATGCTGTTCTGGTCAGTGTAGCCACGTGAAACACAACTTTCTGAACTGTCAGTATAACTGGCAGGAAGATCAAAGTTAAAAGCAGCTGATCTCCGATGAGAGATTATAGGGGTGGGATAATCGGATAAAAGGCAGTTGAAGTTTGACACTTAAAGCACTTTTTGTAAATCTGCCCGTCCCCGTGCGTCCTTGTTTTCAGTGGTAGAATTTGTGAAGCCTGGGCTTATGTAGTTAGTCTGGTTGAGGTATTTTGGGGAAAGATAGAAGATTCAGAAGTCTGTTGTAATTAGGATGTCTAATAACTGATTACATGAGTGCAGGTGAAGGTTTGTGTGTGGAAATGAGGGTGTGCAACTCTTGGCTAATCATCAGTATTTTGTTATTTTGTTTGTGTGTTGTGCATCCTGAAATGCATGTTCCTCTCTTTCTCTATGGAGAAAGAAGATATGTAAAGGGAAGATGTTTGGCATAAATGGAGCTACTTCTAGCAAAAAAACTATTCACTTGAGGTTGACAAATACATTTGTTAAAGGGATTTGAAATCAATAAGTTACAAGACACTTTGTCTTGTAAGCTGGCTGAAGCTCGACTTGTTGATTCAACACGGTGGCTACGGAATTGTGTCTATGTATTTTTCTGGGTAATTGGTTAGAAATACATAACGATACTGAAATTTTATTTTTGCCTTCAAGTATAAACTGCATTTCCATAACAGCCTTTTTTGTGTTTTCCACGTGGCTAAACATAGAATTATAGCAGAAGAGGTCATACTCGGTGTTCATATGTGTGTGTGAGTAAAACACAGTGAAGGAGGTGAGCTGGCTGATAGGGGAGGGAGCTTTAGCTATTTCAGTCCATGGAGGGAAACTATATCCTCTGGGGAAGAATTAGTTTCCTTGCAAGAGCTCTAGTCTTTGTGGAATTTACCAGTTTTTGCTTTAATGCTATTTATAGTGCAGCGTATGTAAACACTGGCCTGTGTTTTGGTGAAAACACCAAGTTTCATTTGAAGTCTGATTTGTGTAGAGCTGTTTTGGTGCAGCAAGCTTTCTTAAAGGTACCCAAAGGACTTGAGATTCCTCAGAAATGTTGAAACGATAGCTCCTAGTAATCCGGTTCGCTAAAGATGTGTTTTGGACTATGAGGCTACATCTCTTCTGAAAAAAGCCAGGAGTTTATTGTTATGTGTGGTTTTTTTTTTTTTTTCCCTTGAAGTTTAGATTTGACCTTAAACTTCTGCCTTGTGTTCAATCAGCATAGTTTGGGTTGGAAGGGACCTCCAAAGGTCACCTAGTCCAACTCACTGCCATGGGCAAGGAACATCATCAACTCTATCAGGTTGCTCAGAGCCCTGTCCAACCTGACCTTGAACGTTTCCAGGGATGAGGCATCCACACCTTCTCTGGGCAACCTGTGCCACTGCCTCACCGCCCTCTCCGCGAAGAATTTCTTCCTTGTATCTTGTCTAAATCTGCCATCTTTTAGTTTTAAGCCCTTACCCCTTGTCCTAGTGCAACAGGCCCTAATAAAAAGTCTGTCCCCATCTTTCTTATAAACCCTTTCTAAGTATTGAAAGTCTCCCTGGATCGTTCTCTTCTCCAGGCTGAACAAGCCCAACTCTCAGCCTGTCCCTATAGCAGAGGGGCTCCAGCCCTCTGAGCATCTCCATGGCCTCCTCTGGACTTGCTCCAACGGGTCCGTGTTTTCCCTGTACTGTGTTAATCCCTTGGTTTTGATCTTTTCCTCCTTGTGTTACGCAGTAGACCTCCATGTTTTCCCTCACTCCTATTTGGGACTTTATGCAGTATTTCTCGCACTGTTGGGAGGGGAGGGAAGTTACGGGGAGACATGAGAGCGCAAGGGGAGACAGGCCTGGAAGAACTGGGGAGGTAGAGGAGGTGTTGATGGTGGCCAGGACTGTGCTGTCTGTTTTGAACCTTCATGGTGCTGTCTCTTCTCATCTTCCACCATATCTGTGTTCTATTGGCTGCACCTCACTGATTTCCTAATAGCTTACTCCATCCTCTCAGATTTACAGCTGTCAAGGCTAATGCCAGCTTCTTTTCCAAGTGGAAGGCTCATCTTCAATTTTTCGTGTGGTATCTATTCAGGATAAAAGCTGGGTGTCGTATTTTAGACCATGTTTCAAGTAGCTTGGTCTTTTATCAATGGAGCATGAAATTAAAGATTTGCTCTTAATGGTCTTGTGATCTTTGGGAATGTTCTTCATTTCTAATGCTGGCTTTTTCCTCCCTCCCTCTTTATCATATTGTTAGAATTTTTCACAAAAAATTGTAATTGTGCTTGTTGTGGATTACTGCTAAAATTATGTGTTCCATGAGGGAAAAATATGCTGTGCAAGTTTTGGATTTGAGCATCGCTCTAAAGCAGCAAACTTCACACAACCTTTGTCATGTTTGGGAGTTGAAAATAAATTTCTTAAACAAACAAACAAAAAAATCCAGCAACCAACCTAAAGAGGAAAGCTTGCCCTTACCTAATAACCTTCTTTGCCTTTGGAATGAGGCTTGGTAATCATCACCAAATATCTTATGAGTCATGACAAGATTATGATGATGAGCAGCTTTCTTCTTAAAGAGGATTTCTTGAGACAACAGAAAGGAATGAAAACGCACATATATATGCAACATATACATAAAAATGTAGAGGTTTCTCTACTTACATGCATGCACACACAGTGTTGTGATCCCTCGTGTTGGGGCCCGTCCCTAAACATTTTGCATAACAGAAATACTTGGGGAGTTGCTTCCAGTGTAAAAGAATATTCAGCATAAGCAGAGCTGCCTGTCAAATGACCGCAGCAGCTTAAAATGTTGTTACTACACCTCCAGAGGCAACAGCCTTCCCAGCTGTGGCAGGGTGATGTGTGTGAGTTTTAGATGGATTAGGAGGAAGAATGTTTTGCAGGATGCACTTTGAGCTAAGCTCACTTTTTGTCAGCAAAGCTGAATGGGTGTAATTTGCTGTAGGAGAGGCTGGACAGATACCTTGGGGGGTAATTGCAGTGCAGCAGCTGCTCCTGCACCGAACATCTGCCTGGGAGTGGTTTTCTGACAGAATTGAGCTTGGGTTTTACTCGCCTCCTGTGGGTAGTACCAGTGCCAGCCCGAATAAAGGCTGGTGCTTATTTTCAGGGGAGTGCTGTTGTACAAACTGCTGGTTGCAGGGGCAGTAATACCTTGAGGCACTGGGATGTCTAGTAGGGAAGTACCCCCTCATAACTGTATTTTTCTTTGGCTGGTATTTGTGCTTTTCACTGTTGGGGCAAAATCTGAACCTTTCATTCTTCAGTCTCTTGAATTAAGATACTCATCTTAAGAAAATGCGTAGTTCAGCAGAAAACAGACCCACACACATCTTGTGGTTTCCAAACGCCATGTTTTATTTGGAGAATTTCTTGACGTCCTGATAGCTATGCCAGCAGCCAAGCTTATAGGGGCCATTCAGTGTGGAAATAAGTAAATGTTTTTCTCTGAAAGCTGCTTGGGATTTTGTGGTTCACAGAAGCTTTCTCAGAATGCAGCATGACAAATAACAAACGGCTACAAAATATGCGGCGCTGGCTGTGTTTCTGCGCTTGTAGAGGGTGAGGTGGCTTGGGAGCACGAGCTACGCTGGCTCGTGTTTAAAAAGGTGCAAACGCATGTTTCGTTCTTTCATGTGACTTCCCTGGGCTTTGTATATGAGGGCTTCAGAGCTTCTGAAAGAAAGAGAACAGAGAATGAAAATCCCTGATAGCAGCCAGCCTGAGTACATTAACAGGGTTCTGCATATTAAACCAGATTTGAAGTCACGATGACACCGTTGCATTGTTCTTACCCTGGCAGTGCAGAAACTACCTGACAGTCACTATTTGAAGTAGTAACTGGGCTTCTTGGCTTCCCAGTTCTGGATTTTGCACTGCCTGCCCTGTTGTTAAAGCTGGAAATAAAACTGCATAGTGTTTTCAGTTATCCTGCATCAAACGTGCTCCTCTTTGCAAGCTGGATAATGCACAACCTCTCTGCTCTTCTTCAGTGCAAGGTCCAGCCAGAACCTGTCTGGTACAGCTTTAAAATAAGGGTTTTTTTACCCACACAGAGTAGGTAACAGTTGATTTTTCCAGTGCCCTGTTTGTTCTGTTCTGAGAGTGAACACCTCTTGCATCTCTTTCCTATGAATTTGGCACTTGTGGTTCACTGCCAGAAGTATATTGAATACAGTACAAAACAATTTATCTACTTCCTTCACCTTCCTCAGACATTCCTGTTCAAGAATCAGTGTAAGTCCTTTTTGATTATTTAGTCAATGAATTTTTTCCTTGTCCTTTCTATACTCCCTTCCCATCATAAAATAGAACTGTGCCTTGGTAGCCCCCTTTCTTCCCCCTCATTGCACAGCAGGCTTAAGGAGATGGTGTTTGACCAGTACCAGTTTTAAGTGCAATTTAGTTTGGCTTTTAATTTTTGTGTATTGGTTTCAAGCCTGTATGCACATGCAACTTCAGTAAAAATCGTAAGGTAAAAAATAAAGGCATGATTAGTCTTCTTTAATAAAGGCTAAAATTTAGAGTATGTTTAGACTAGTTAAGAGCTTATATACACAGAAAGTACACAGTACTTCTGCTTAATAAAATGCAATATGGTTATCATATCACTAAAAGGAACTAACCTTTTTTGGGAAAAGTAAATGAAGTATAAAATGAGAAGCATCACTTTGTAACTGTATCTTTAAATAACCAGTTTAAAATTGGTCTAATTTATTTCACTGTGAAATCCAGTTTTAGGGTGTTGAAAATCACTGGTTGAGGAGACTGAGAAATCAGGCCTTAATAGCTGAGGAAACAGTTAATTTTAAAAAGGGAACTTGTCTTTGAGGGAAATGCTAATGCAGCTGTTCCTTGTAGTAGCACAGGAGCAAAAGTATTATGGTGCTGGTTGTGTATGTACCTGTGCATTTGTGTTGAATATGTTTGATTTTGATTTTTTTTTTTTTTTTTTTTTTACAGAGCCTAATGCAGATAATGGTTTTCAGTTAACAACCCTGTAGGTTTTCTAATTTTTACAGAGTTGCTGCACAAATACATTTTACTTTAGGACCAGTTGAGTATAAGTCTTGCTACACTGGGAAATAAAGAACTTTAACGATGCACATTGTTTTCCATATCTGTCTTGCGAACCTAAACAATACATGTAAAGGAATTTAATAAAGTTTTGTGGTGCAGAACTGTTGATTCAGCTCATAGCTGTTCAGTAAGGTTATTTACCTCTCCAGAGCGGGTGTTGAAATGATGCATCTTTGGCGTATCCCCTTGAAGTGGTGTGTTTACAGCTGTGTTCTCATGCCTGAGCAGAGCTGTTGTACTCTCAGAATGACAGACATTCTCCGTCTCGATGTTGTTGGTCGTTGGGCACCGTGAGAGCTCTTGGCGGTTGAACCCCAAAGGAGCCGTCTGACTGTCGGCAGTGACCTGCTTTGAACCATGAGCAAGCATGGAGGAGCGGGTAGAACGGGAGGCTGTTGACTTGTGTCGTGGCTGCTGAAGCTGTCGGGTGGGCTGCCTGGTGGCCATAGCTCTTCCACAACGCAAAAGTCACAAAACAAATCCTTAGAGGTTGTGGTACCACACAGATCCGCCACAGCTCTGTCAGAGCGTGGCACTAGCCGTTTTGTTTGAAGACTGCTTTCTTTGGAGCATCTGCCTGAGTTTACAGGAGGGTTTGAGGCCAAAAAAATAAAGATGCAGATAACTGGAAGTAAGGGATCTTACATAACAAGAACTGATGCTTTTGGGAAGACTTTTGTAGGATGTTCCGTGGATGACAGTACTGTTAGTCTCTGTCAGCTACACAGTTTGAACTCTGAGAACACGTTTGTCTTTGTTTCTCATGGGATTCTGCCCCTTCATTCCAAATGAGTACAGTTTCCGTGGAAGTTTGTGAATTATTTCTTTGTTTGAACAAATTTGTATCCTTTGTTTCGGTCTTGAGAATGTGTATCTTAATGTTTTTGGGGTTTGTTTGTTTTCTGAAATAACTGAATGTCAGCGCGCTGAATAATCCCATTATGTTAACATTGCCAAATGCTTAATGTGACTTTTCCAAAAGGTTCTGAAAAGGCTGGATTATAGTTCATATCTTTTAGGCAAAACCGTAATTTCTTTTCTCTTACAGAGCATAAATAAATGTTTGATTAAATGCTTTTTGTTCAACAGAATCTGTCTATGACCTTCTCCCAAAGGAGCTGCAGTTACCACCTTCCAGAGAAACATCTGTAGCATCCATGAGCCAAACAAGTGGTGGCGAGGCTGGTTCGCCGCCTCCAGCTGTAGTTGCTGCTGGTAAGCATTCTCATTTATTCAGTTGCTTTGTTAAGGTTTATAACATTCTGGCCAACATGAACAGTGCTGGCAAAGTTTTGGTTGTAAAAAGAGCTTGTGGAGAAGTAACAGAGTTCATTCTAGGAGGATTTTGGTAATATAGATTAAACTGTGATCTAAATTATCAGGTATTTTATGTTCATGGTTGCTGTATTTCATATCTTCCTAAGAAATAAGTTGTCTGTGTTGCTGTTCTGTTACTATGCCTGTCAACTCCTAGAATGCACTCTGTCTTCAGAGGTAATAAACACCTATTTGGAACTAAGGCAGAATGCTGACCAACTGTAAACCAGCGAATTTTAGCTAGGATAAAAAAAATGGAATGGGAGGTCACATTTTGAGCCATGAAGTTTTTACCAAACTGTGAGGAAGAAGAAAGGTCATGTTTTCCTTTAAGAGGCCCGAGGAAGCTTAGTATTAAAACTCCATTCACACATAGCTCTCTGTGTATTACAAAATTCTCAAGTACATGAGTATAATATATGTCAAGATGGCACTTTTATAAACTGCTAAGTTTAAACTAGTTATTTTTCTAATTGACAGCATACAAAAATGAGGCATGACCTTTTTATCTTTGACTTTGTCTTACTCCCAGTCGTGTTTTAGGCTTTAGTCCAGAGACTCTGTCACTGATCTTCATTAAACTTAAAGTGAGGATTTAAGCACAAATTCTGATTTGTAAGGTTAGCCTTAGTGCTGGTTTGCATCTGGAATTCTTGACAACAGCTTGTATATATTAGTAAACATCTGTGCAATGAGGAAAAAATGATCATTCTGCTTATGATAGATGCCTCTTTCTTCATTAGATAAAGGATTTTTTTCCATAATTTGATCCCCATATTTCTTACAAGGTCATGTTCCACTTTCCTAATTGGCCTTAAATTGTTGCTTGAGAAAAATGAGTATATTTAAGGTGAGGTTTCAGATAGCTGCATTATTCTTTTTTCCTCTCTGAGTTCATATGCATTAAATGTTTGTGTGAGACTGTTTCCCAGATTTGCATGGAACAGGATTCCTGATCAGAAACTGAAGTGATTGTAGACTTGTCAGAGAAACTTTACAGCACTGCTCACCATTCATGTTTTGCCAGACCTCTTCTGAGAAAACCTGTGGATTTAACTGTGCACAGTGGAACTTCGGTCATTGACAGAATTTGATGGTTTTATTGATTGTATTAAAAGGATTTGATATTTTTACGTCCCGTATTCAAAAAATAATTTGGGCATATATTTCTAAAATGAAGATACTTAATGATTGGTTTGGTTCAAAGGCATGGCAGCAACCAAATCCTGTAGAAACATCTATCTTAAACAAGTGTACAAAAAAAATAAATCCCACAAACCCTGTTACACTCTAAATCCACAGATAGACATGAACTGCTAATTAATTCTGTATCTAACAGAAAAGACTTAAAAACTTGAATGGAACTAAATGTCTGTTACCTCCAGGTATTTAGTGTCTGCTAACAGCCAGTCCAGTTCCTTCTGAAAAAACTGTGTTAGCTGTGTTTGGGTTAAACTGCAGCACAAACTTTCTTAAATGAAAAACTTCAAAAAATAGCGTTGAGATTTTTGTTTTAACACTGAAAGACGTACTCGTTTGATTCAGAACACTTTTCAGTGTCAGAGATCATGTAGTTTCATAAAGACTGTAAGCTGATACCGCTGCTGAAAGAAGGGCTTTTCATGGGTGTGCTGCGGGGCGCGTTGGATCTAGGACCCGCTCCAGGTTAGGGGTGTCCCGGATGGGTTTGCTGTGGGTCTGCACGGGTGCTTTTGGTGACGCAAGGAGAGGAGTAACGCGGGGAAGAAGGAGCAGTCGGAAGAGGTGGAGCTAGCTTCTCTTCTTCAATGGCCGTCAGTTTGTGCCGGTTTAAATTGTTTACTGAACTGTGGCTTTGGAGGCCTTCCATCAGGGTTGTGATGAGACAGTTAAGTTTCTGGATGCTGTTAAAATCGGGATCAGAAGTATTAAGCAGAAGGGACTACAGTTCTCCAGGTTGTTAAAAGTTGTGTTTAAAAAAGCCTGACCAACCAGACAAAAAAACCTCCAACAGAGCAAAGACTAGTTTTGTTTTCATTGCTTATGCCGCTGGCTGCTACAGCGAGGGCACCAACAACTGAATCTTGGTCTTTTATAAACACCTAATTGTGCTGGCCAGGATCATTGAACAGTGAGTTGTGCTGTGTCCACACATAAGGCGAGGTGAGCCCCAGCCCAAAGCGATGTTGCTGGTGCTGTTAGAGGGGAGCGGGTGCCTAACTCCCATGGTGTCAGGGAAGGCTCAGCCTTGGCATTTTGGCCAAAGCATGGTACCAGATAGATAGCTTTAGTGTAACATCTTTGTGGGGTTTTTGATTTTTTTTTTTTTTTTCCCACCGCTCCACCACATCCTTGAAAGAAAATGCATGCATCTTAGATAAATACCTGCAAAACAGGTCTGTAGGCTGTGTTCCAAAACTGTGGAGACAGCAGAATGCTGAACAGTCCCTGCTTCTCCCTCTGCTGCTGAGAGGTAAGATAGATATATATATTTTATTGTATTTATATATATCTGAATAAAATACGTAAGGTATATTGTAACCCAAGGATGGACAGATAGTTGGGTATTTCTAGTAAGTCTGAGGTCAGACTTCTTTTTTTCTCTTGAAGCTGGAAATAAACTCTTAGGAACAGAGGAAGGAGCATCAGTGTGTACCTAAGTTGTAGGTGAGGGTACAAGGAGAGGTGAATTTGCTCCTTGCAGTGGATCTCAGTGGGTTGTTTATAGTCATAGTCCCCCCTTTCTCACAAATTCCTGCTGTGTAGTGGCTGATTAGGATTCCTTCTCTAATGAACTCGGCACTTCTGCGGTGATGTGGTACCCACAGCACACAGCTACCTTGGAGCAGGAGCATTCTCTGGTGTTCTTGGTTGACTTCCAGAATGTTGGGAATGCTACAGCTTTTCATTGAGGTTAGCTGTGTGGTGGTTCTGCACCCAAATCTCTCCACTTCCTCAGGAGAATAGGACACCATTGTTTCGCATTAGGGCTGCATTCTTGCCCTAACTGTACCATGTTGCTAGATAAAAGGGCGTATCGGGTTTTACTGTTTTCTTTAATTGTTTTAGGATTGCTGTGGTGTCTTTGAAAAGTTGATACCACATTTCCAAGCCCTGTCACCCGGCCTCTTGTAGTAATAAGTCTGACTGGGCTCTGATTTCCTAACAGGAAAATAGGAGGAAAATGAGCCCGGCCTTTGTGCATGTTGATATGCTTATACAGGAAAACATAAATGTTAGGTTTATATTTTAAAAGACCAAGGTTGACTATTCGTTTGCATGTATCAAGTCCTTAATAGCAGACAACAGGCACATTTTCGAGGACCCGACACTGTACAGATGATGGAGTGAGGAGGAAAGATGACTTGGGCAACCTAGTGTTCCTGTACCTGAAAGCTTTCCCTTGTTTTGTGCAAGTCTCTGTCTGCGTTGTATTTTTTTTTTTAATGTCAGCTCTTACTTGCTCCAAAACCTCACTTTTTTGGGGAAATGTTAGGGAAATGATAGTTCAGTCTCCAGAGCATTGCACGTTAATCTCATTTACTCTAGTTTTTAAGAGGAAGGGCTAATTTGAGATGCTGCTAGCACATGGTATGCAGAAGTCAACTGTAGATGTGATGACTCTCAATAATGAGAGGATTATGTTGCAGGGAATGATCCAAAGTGGTGAGAGCTTTTACTACTCCTGTAATAGTTAACACAGTTTGTTCTCTGCTTCCCAAAACGCAGATTAAGCTGAAATTCAGCTTCCTTGAAGCTTTTGTGTCCGTCTGTCTGCTGTGGGGTTTGTTCTGTATAAATCACATTATAGGTGAGAAATACATATTGCTGCAGTTACCTTCTCTGGTTTTTTTTTGGAGGAGCAGGATGGGCTGTTTTAGCAGTGATGACCTTGCAGGGGCAGACTTCTAGTTCTTCCACTTGGAAATTTGTTTTGTGATTTACAGAACAGTTTTAAGAGTATTAAAATTAAATGTTGCTGATTGGATTTTCATTAATTTGTTAATAAATGTGTATCTCATTCATTAATCCAGACAAAAGAGGTATTACCCACTCTGAATGTCAACCAGGCAAGTATAATTTAATAGAACTCTAGGATTTTGAGCTGCTATCTCAAGCCTCTAATTCTGTTATTCTTCTGGAAAGCAGAAGGGAGGAAAAGGATCTGGTTTTCCTGCTAGAAACTGTTCTCTGCTTGCTTTTGTATTACAAATGTCTTTGTTCAGGGGACAGGAAAAGGAGGATTTTGCCTGGTGCGGTGCCATAAACACATTAAATATGAATCATCTTCTAGACTCTTGAAACGCATGAGGGTGTCATGCTGAGAAATGTCATTGCAAGCCATGCCTGGAGATTTCTTATATGAAATAAATATGCCTGAAGCTTTAATAGAGCCTTCTACGCAGTATTTTATAAGCTCCAATTGCAAGGAGGGATGCTTGATTCTTTTCACTTGGTTCTTAAAGGTTGAACAAATTTTTTGTGTTGATGAAGACACATTGAATGTGTCAAACACTTAAATTCAAATTGCTAATCTAAGTCCTTTCTCAAAAGTGTCTTTCTAGTTGGTAGGTCAGCATCTTGTCCTCTGGGGATCATTCGGGAGTATTTCAGACCATGGGCTTTAAACTGGTGTTGCATTTTCATCTTTTATCTCCAGCAACAGGAATGCTCAAACCTTCTGAATCCCAGTGAAGAAAAGTGTTGCAGAAACTTGCTTCTCTGCTTATCATCCGTCTGTTCTTTCTGTGGCAGGTCTTGGAATGGGCTGCTTCAGCTGGCTGCTGGTCTCTGAAGCTGCTCTCCTTTTTCCACAGTGGCAAAAAATACATCTTTCCATATTTCTTTGTATTGCTCCGCAGGGTAGTAATTCCTGCGTTGTTTCCATTCTGACAGTTTCCAGTTCTTATCTCAAACCCAGTTTTCACAAAAAGCAGTGTTCTTGCTGTAACAAAATGGGAACAGATTTTATGCCACTGAAATGTGTTTACTTTTTGCATTTTTCATGTTTGGAGGATACAGTTAATCTGTGTTGTGTCGATTTTTCTCCTCCCTCCCAAACATCTGTGTATGTATCCTGGGAAAATACTTGGTAAACCATGATGAAAGCTTTACCTTTTTGTGATCATGTCAATTTTTTTGCTTCTTTAATTAAAGGGACAAACTGCTTGTCCCAGACAGGAATAATTGGCTTTTTGATCAGAGTTGTTAATGAAATACTTGCTATAAGTGGTTTTGGTAATTTTAATAATTAAAATAAGGCTTTGCTTCTGCATTGCTACTGTAGAGAAATGGACAAAAATATTTGAATCATCTGTGGGGTAGAGGCCAGGTGCTGAGGGGTGTGGGTCATGTTTTCCACTGCCAAGATAACCTCTTTCATAATTTGTAAGCTAAAGATTCTAATAAGGCTTCAAAATGGAGATGTGTGGGTTTATTTGGTTTTGTTTCTTTTCTGCATAGCTAGAGTCAGGTTCCTTGATTTTTATTTTTAATGAAAATATTTTGCCAATTTATCATCCTTCCTGGTGTCATTAGTCAGTTTTTCCTGTTGATAGAGAAATAATTACCAGAAATTTCAAAGGGGACATCAGTGCTGCTACTGATTCAGTTATCCTGGGCTTATAAGTACATGGTGTAAACAAATTACCAGAAAAAAAGGATTCTTCTTTGTAGTTGATCTCTAGTGCCTATAAAAACTTCCATTTCTTTGTAGGCTTTTCCCTTCCCCTTCCCACCACCCTCCCAGTTGGAAGTGCCTTCCTGTAATTTCCTAGGAGGATGAAATCCCAGGGATTTCTGTCTGCAGTGTGCTTGTTTCAGTCATGTGTCAAATACTTCTGTCTTACACAATTAATTTAAACCAGATCCTAGTGCCCTTTAAAAATGCATCTTTCCGATGCTGTGCCTTAGTGCAGTGCCCTGGCCGCTCTGGCTCGTTAGCACTAATGTGTATGTGAACAAGGTTAAGTATTCCTCCTGCCAGTAGCGTGTGCCCGAAAGACCTACATTGAAGGTAATAATGTGTGTCTGGGAGAGGCCGGGCTGGGCTGGGGTACAGCTCCGGGGTGGTGGAGAGGTTCCTTCATCCTTCTGAATTCTGCTGCTGAGAAGCCATTGCTGGGAAATGTGAAAGAAAAAGATTTCTCATACTGTTTCCCATTTATGGAACCATTTAGACGACGTGTTCTCTGCAAATTCAGTTAAAACATTGTAGGTCCTCTGAGCAGAGCAGAGCCTCCTTATGATTTCCTATAAAGCGTTCTCTAGATGTACATGAGATCCTATCTTTTTTTTCTAGATTCTTTTCAGTCTTCCTGAATCTCAGAGTCAGTAAACCCGGCTCCAAGCCAGTGAAGGGCAGGAGGAGAACAATCTTACTGTACTATTATTTGAGCATCCCCTTGCAGTAACAACATCGAAGACTTCACGAAGGCCAAGAGGAGTTCTTAATTTCTTAGGAAGAAACCCCCCAACCATGTATCTAAAGAACAAAAGACTCTGTTTCTTAAATGGAAGTGTTCCTTGTCAGATGTGACATCACTGTACAGTCACTCTTAGGGTAGCAGGCTGAGGAGGTGACAGGTAGAGCTTGAGAGCAGCTGAGGGTCCTAGAGTCCTGACTTGCTTGGATGCAGCTGCTTATCGATCTGAGTGGGGAAGGATCTAAGATACATGGAATTGGTGTGCGTGAGCCACTAACAAAAGTTCTACTTAGATACCTAAACATGAGTGTTAATTTAATAATGGATGTAATTGATAACAAAACCAGATTGATTGATGTATTTACCCAAAGTATAATAGACTGCTTGGGTCAGCATGTGAATGTAAGGGGAATTTACACTGTTGGGCTTAATGTAAATTAAATTAACCTACCTATCTTGAATCTGAGTGTTTTTAATAACTGGTGAATTGGATTGCTTTATTATATTTGCTGGGATGCTAGTTTTTTTCTCTATTAATACACTTAACTTGCATTCTAGCTTCGCCATTCAGAGACAGGCATCGAGTGGTGGGTTGTGTGACAGTGTCTGTCAATAGTGAAGACAAATAGTGCCAGAGACACTTAACCCATCCAATCTCACCCAGGGTATAGGTCGGTCTTGTTTTCAGACTTCTTCATAAGTCTCTTTTCTTTCTTTCTTTTTTTTTTTTTTAATTTTATTTCTAAATAGTGGATTGATACTGATTTGAAACTAAGCTTTTTGGAAAAGTTTTTGACATTACATCAGTAATACAAGAAGAAGAAAAGTAGAAACCCAAGTTTGGCATGTGAGGTGTTTGAAAGCAGGTTTGCAGCCACTTTGTAAGTTCTGGTTTTTCTCTTTAAAACCTTTGGCAACACAAGGGTTGATGGTGGAAATTTTGCACATAGTATCCTTCTGCTTTTGTTCTGAAATTGTTCTTCTGTGTCCAGTGGTTCAAATAAACCAATTAACATACAGAAGTCTTACCAAGAACATGACATGTTACGTAAACTAACGAATTTGATAAACAGGTATACTTCATATATTAAGCTTATACACCACCTAAACCTCACCCTGTGTGGTGAGCTTTCATTTTTGACACTTTTGTTTTCTGAATATAGCGTAGGGGGTCTCATGGGATGCAGGCTAGGTTCTGAGAAAAAGGCGCGTTCTCAAATGCCTTTTTGCTAGTCCTGGCTGTTCATGCACAGGTGGCTGAAAACCAAAACTTGTAAAACCAAAATCATCTCCAATTTATTCGTGTTCACAATCTTAGGCTTTCTAGTCTGGGAAATGACTTGCTTTGCACTCCAGCTGCAGTTAAAAAGAAAAAAACATCAGGATGCTATTTGTTTCTTTTTGAGAACTTGGTAATCCTTGTTGTATTTAAGGATCTCTTTGTAAGGAATGAACAAGGATTTCAAGTTTGGCTCTGTGTGTTAGCTAAAGACAAGACTCCCGCAATGTCAGGTAGTGATTTATTTTTTTTTCCTCTCTCCTGCCTTTCAGAGGTTTGTTTTAGAGGCTGAATGCCTTGTTTGACTTTACAGGATAATAGGATATAGAAATATGTCATTGCCTTAATTACTGACTCAGGAGGTAATGAAATTCCCTTGTTCAATGCTTTATGGTACTGAAAAGAGACTGCACTGACTTGCTCACAGGGATGCTCTGCGATGTGTTCCCTTAGTCTCTGATACTGCAGTAGCCTGTGATGTTCAGCAGCACGCATTTGTGCCACGTGCGTGTTGCATCCCTTCTTCCACTGCCGGTGTTTTGGCTGCTTTTGTGTCAGAAAGAACCTGAATTAAGTCTCTTGGTTGTGAACGTAATTCTGTTCACTGCCTGAAAGCGAGGTAAATGTTTGGGACTGGAAGGCACCTTTTTTAGCCTTTCTGGGAAGCAAATGTACAGATGACTGGTATGATCAACTGGAATTTCTTTGAAATTTAGGCTTCCTGGGAATAGTGCGGAGTACTTGATTATCTTTATTTGCATTCTGAACTCCAGCGCTAACCACTTAATTTGTTAGTTCTTAGTTATTTTCCGTCCTTCATTTACACATTATGGAATTGCTTGTTATTGATGTGTAAATTATAATGTCCAAAAGAGAAACAGGACTTCCTCATGCTCAGCTGTTTGGTAGCATTCTGCCTCTCTTAGAGGGGGAAAGCTTGTAGGACAGGCAACAAATTCTGAATTACTTATTTCAACTACCTTCCATGTTACAGTGATGGCAATGAATACATTCAGGAGGTTTAGTTTCAACAGTGATCAAAGCTGCTCTAATGTGGAAGTAGTTTTCTCATTTTTTTTAATTAAGAAAAAGGAAAACAAGCCACCTTGTGATGCTGGTGCACGTTTCATTTAGAATATTGTGGCTGCATACTTGCCATAACTTGCACTTGGCTTCTATTTGATGTTGTTGCTCTGAAAGCAATTTTTATTTTGAGGCTGTGTTTAAAGTATATTTAGTGTTACGTTTCAAAATGTACATACTCATTTAAACTATATATTTGTCATTGCAAGCACTGTTAAATTGCAACTGAAAGCCACCTGTAACAATTCCTATTAACATGTGTCTAAAGAAAGTAACCTCAAATAAAAGAAATGCTTAAACTGGGAAAGGCCTGTGTGTGGTTCCACTCTTAGCTTGGCGGTGACCAGGTACACCCCTCACACCGAACGTCTGCTGGTTAGGTTTTATTATCTGCATGTTGGGGAAAGCTTCATTCCTCAAACCCAGGAAATGCCAAATGCTCGCCTTTTAAAGCAATACCAGTCAAGTTTGAATTGCTGAAAACTTTACAATAAACTTCTTTGGTCATGTCCCCCCCCCCCCCCCAAAATACAGCATATTCAACCAAGAGATCCCCTTGGGGTGTCAGATGGGCGTGTGTTGTCACTGGCTTTAGAATAAATTGGTAAACCAAAATGGGAGCCATGTAAAACGCAGTGGTTTGTTTATTCACTGTAGTAACTTTGTGAATTCTTACTTGGTTGATCCCATTTATTTATTATTTCAAAGAAAGATGAGTGGGCTAAAGGCCTGCAGGCTCTGAGAAAACACACATTTGATGTATTTACATAACTTAAAATGTTACTAGAACAATTACTAATTTATCCCCCAAAATAGGTTTTAAATTTGTGCATCTGATTGTTCTAATATAGCCAGTTTATGTCATTGGCTGTAATATTTGTTATACTTTCTTACATATTGTTAATTATTATTATAGAGAAGACACTGGCTTGTACATGCATTAAAACACTCGCATGTTTATGGATGGCAATGGCATTCATTTGAGAATATGTAACGCTAAAGAGGTTTTCTTGCCATTACTGTTTAGCTCAATAGTGTTTCGGTAATCTGATTGTAACACGGGGTAAGTCTGGTAAGTCGAGGACACTATAAGCAGTTTATAAGGGACAGTATTTATTGCCTTTTAAAATGTATAAAGGACAGTCACACATTCATACACATACATGTTTTTTAACCTCTAGAAAAAAACCTGGAGGGGAAATAGTTTTGGATAGCAGTAATGATAGCAACTTAAATAGTGCAAAATGCTGCACCCTAAAATAATGGTACCCTTACCAGCTCTTTCAGCTTTATCACAGAATCATCATCATAGAATGGTTTGGGTTGGAAGGGACCTTAAAGACCATCCAGTTCCAACCTCCCTGCCATGGGCAGGGACACCCTCTGCTAGACCAGGTTGCTCAAAGCCTCATCCAACCCAGCCTTTTATCCTGAAAAATATTTTGTTTAGTGATTTGTTTATCATATCTTTTTTCTAGGAAAGTGAGGGAAAAGTACGGTTGTTGCATTTCTGGACAGGATATGCATCGAACCGTTGGTTATGTAGGGTATGATCAGTGTTTGGCATACCTGTCCCAGTGCACAGCTGTGTATGGATTGTCACCTTTTTTCTTATAAGTCTTTTAAAGAGACCTATCCAAAACATTCCCAGTAGTTGCTGAAAAAAAGATAAAGCCTTGCTATCAATCTGTTGGGAGGAAAAGTCTTCCAGTTCTAGAGCCCTGGTTCAACGTACACAATTATTTACTTGTCAAGGTCTGTCATGGACAGGCAAACACGAGGTGTATCATCCACGGTACAGCGCAGTGTATGCACTCGCTTTCATCCGTTAAAAGAAGAATTGGTTTTAAATGGGGGAAATACTGCTGTTCAGTCATCCAGTTCTGCAGCATTACTGCTGTGTGCTCCGGGCGTTCCGTTTGCAAACCCTTGCATGCAGCGCATATGCTGTATGCACGCCGCACCGTTCTGTTTCTCTCTGAGCGTATAAATGACGAATGGAAACTAATTCTGTTTTAACAGAACAAAGTCAACATCCCAAATAGCAATGATCTTTCCCAACTCAAAGTGGCTGCAAATCAGCTCCTAAATATTGTCACTGAAATTAATATCTAGATTAAATAGTTCTTGCCAATCCTATAAATGTTTTTGGAAAAAGCATTGCATTAATGCATGATATACAAAGGATAAATTTGCCTTTAAATTGGAATGCAGTTCAAAGTGACTGAATTCTCCAATTTCAGCCACTATATTTGCCAAAGAACAAACTGGAAAATGGAACTGGTATCATTCATCTGCTCCTGGTTCACTGGGAGGTTTCGGGGAAGGCCGCCTTATGAAGATAAAAGCAGACTAGTTCATTGATAAACTGTAATGACCACTAAATTTTACAATCTGTAGTAGTGTAGGTTTATTTTTAAATTAATTTAGCACAGAACGGCTGTAAGAAAAAATTAAAGGTTAAAAAATTAAGTCATCAGTCATTGACACCCCCTGATAATCACAAGTAGGCTGATTTCTGGGAAGGTTTGCTAAGTTTTGTCTTTACTTAAATATATATACGATGGCTGAACATACTTTATTCTGTTAGTTTTAAATAGCCTTAACTGCATAAAATAATTCAACTGCCTCTAAACATTTTAGATTTGGGAGATTAAGATAATATTTGGGATTTTAAAATAATCCCAAACAAGAAAAAGGAAACCATTATGTTCCTCTTAATAATAGATATTACCTCTACAACACCAGTAACTAGCTGAACAAATGCAGTGTATAATTATGTATATGTATAATGTACAATTTGTTTCCAAAATTAGATTATTTCTGTGGTTCTGGTTTATTGTGTAAGGTGTGGTCAGCACTGCAAAAATACAGAAAACAGCATCTCCCCCTTAGGAAGCTTAAATCTGACTATAAAATTGAGTTAGTTATTCTGCAGTGAGCTACAGCTGATTTAAATAAATAAATACAGACCTGTGTTTGTCCGTACTGCTTCCTCTGAAAGGCTTCAGCCTGTGTTTTCAGCTGATTTGTCCGTTCAGGTTCTTCCGTGGAAATGATTGTTGTTCGCCAGAAATCTTCACGGTTTTCTTTTAATCATTTAGCTGTCCTTTCATGTTTCGAAAACAGATTGATCTGTGTGTGACCTCCAGAGAAGTCACAATCACGTTGTTTACAATATCCTACTTAATAGGAGTTTTCAGAGGCCTGTCCCAAGCTGTCTGTGTGTGCAAGGGACTCGGATACTGAAGTCTGAGCGAACTCGGTCTCAGTGACCGAGAGAGTCAAATTGCAGAAATTCCATGTCATCTTCTATCAGCAGGTCACCAATACAGATTTTTCATTCCTGTTTTGAACCTTCAAAGCAAACAGCTGTGGCATAGAGACTGATACCAGTTCCATTTTGCCTACCAACTCAGTTGATTTTATATTTTATTTCTCATTTATGATGGAATAATCAGCAGCTCTTTTTCTCATTTATTTTCTCATATTTTTATTCCAGGATTTGCCTCTGAAGCAGGGAGTGTCTGCATTAAAAATGACCTGTAGTTCTCTGCTTCATAGGTTAGAAACTTATTTTAATATTTTGTGGCTAAGCACAGTCCCGTCTTTTTCAAAAATAAAAATTTCCAACAATAAATGGTTTAATTGGCATTGAATGTGGATTATAAGCATTTTGCATTGGGGCTTCCATTATTTTAGATGAAATGGCTTCTACAGAAATAACTAGTCCAGCTGAGGCAATGAAAGCTCTGTTCACTTGCAGCCATTTTTATGAATTAACATTAAGTTTAAAAAAAAAAGTTGATTACAGTGGATCGTACTAAGTCTTATTTGGACATTTCCAAAATACTGTATTGGTTAGACTGTATTGCTTTAAGCATTTACATTCTAAAACTTAACCAAATTCCAAATATTCACTGGGGGAAAGAAATCGGTTCATAAATCACTTTATTTCAATGGGACTGCTATAGCCAGCACACACAGAACCATGTATCTTGTATTTACTTGTGAATTATACACCGCAGATGCTTCTTCAGCTCCTTCCTCTTCCTCCATGGGCGGTGCTTGCAGCTCCTTTACCACCTCTTCCAGTCCTACCATTTACTCTACCTCAGTCACCGACAGCAAGGCTATGCAAGTGGAGAGCTGCTCCTCAGCCGTGGGGGTAAGTACCCGAGGGGTAAGTGAAAAGCAGTTAACCAGTAACACAGTCCAGCAGCAACAGTCAACGCCGAAGAGACACACAGTCCTGTACATCTCGCCACCACCTGAGGACTTGCTGGACAACAGTCGGATGTCCTGCCAGGATGAGGGGTGTGGATTGGAGTCAGAACAGAGCTGCAGTATGTGGATGGAGGATTCACCCTCCAACTTCAGTAACATGAGTACCAGTTCCTACAATGATAACACTGAGGTGCCACGTAAATCACGCAAACGAAATCCAAAGCAGAGGCCAGGGATCAAACGTCGAGATTGTGAAGAGTCCAACATGGATATATTTGATGCCGACAGTGCCAAAGCTCCTCACTATGTCCTTTCTCAGCTCAGCACGGACAGCAAAGGCAACTCAAAAGCAGGAAATGGGTTGGTATCTGCTTTTTTTTTTTTTTTTTTTTTTTTAAGTTCTATCACCATATGTACAACCAAACTAATAAAATTCCCCCATACCCCATCAAGTGTTCTGCTCAGGTTCTCACATAAATCCCTTCCCTTCTCTGCTGTTCCCTTTTGCGTCCTAGCCCATTAGTTCTCATTAGACTTCCTAATCTTTATTTAGAAGATGAAGCTAAACTTGCCTGCAACAATTGGACGCAGCCCTGATGAGCTCACCTGTAGTCTTGTTTAAGTGAAATTCCTAAAAGATTGCACAACTCCCTTTATAAAATGGCAGTGAAAACATTGCTGTATTTAAAAAGAAAGGCAGAAGCGGACTGGATGCATCCTAAATCTTAACGTGATCTTGCAGGATTTTATGTGAGGATTTCGGTCTGTGCACTTCACCTGCTTCTGTTGTCTCTGTCTCTATTTATCAAATAGAGACAGTGATGGGAGTAGAAGTTAATGGCTTGTTAGGATTTCTCTCATCATTTAAATTAACATATGCTTTAATTTTTTTATAAAAATGTTAAGATGCTACAGTGACCCAGATTTTGGGTTTTATTTTTCTTGTGAATTCACTTCTGTATTTGGTTTTTTTCAGAAATAAATCTCTAATCCTGTTTCTCTCTGTGCTTCTGGGTTGTGTGCATGCGTGTGTCTGTACGTGGGCACGCCTGGCTGGTGGTCTCTCATCTCTCACTTCACACTGTTCACTAAATGCATTTCAGTAGTTGCTTAATGAGGAAAAAGTCCATCAGTTTACAGTAGTGTGTTGATACTTTTTTAAACTTTATTTTTTAACTTGTGACTTCTTTACCACTTCTAAGATGGTCAGATGGATAGATTTGGCTCTTTTTTTGGCAGGATGAAGTGTGTTTTGTTTGGTTTTACTTTTGTATGTGCTTGCAGTACGTTCTAATGTTCATCACAGTAATAGTGAATATTGAAATTTGACTGATGGGAAAGATTATGAGCTTCTTATATTCCAGAGGGAAAGAGCCTGGAGTCTGTATTCCCAGAGTCATTGCAGTTCCATACTTAAAATTTCACTGTGAAAAAGTGATTCTGAGAAACTCTCCAGAGTGTGCTGGCCTGGACACCGCATCGGGAAAAGCAGAGCTGGCCGGTACCAGGAGCGCTGGCTCTGCTGCCCGCTCTGGTCTCCTCTGGCCTCTGGGTCTTCTGGTCTCTCCGTACAGCAGCCGCTCTAAACTCGACCACAGTTGTCTAGCATCTCTCGTTTTCACCAGCCGAGATTGATAATACAGTAAAACACGAGCACATGGCAGAGCCGAAAGAAGCAAATCGGCACATGTACAGCAGCTGCCTGGCTCTAGGAAGCTGCCTCCACCGAGCACAAAGGAGGTCAGGCTCTCCCTGACAAAGGGAAGAAACTATTGAAAGGCAAGAACCGTGTGACTGTGGGCCTACATGGAAGCTGGGGGGGGACTTTTTACAAGGGCCTGTAGTGACAGGACAAGGGGTAACGGGTTTAAATTGAAAGCAGGGAAATTTAGATTGGATATCAGGAAGAAATTCTTCCTGGAGAGGGTGGGGAGGCACTGGGACAGGTTGCCCAGAGAAACTGTGGATGCCCCATCCCTGGAAGTGTCCCAGGCCAGGCTGGATGAGGCTTTGAGCAACCTGATCTAGTGGAGGGTGTCCCTGCCCATGGCAGGGGGGTTGGAACTAGGTGGTCTTTAAGGTCTGTCCAAACCATTCTATGATTCTATGTAAACGTGATCTCTGGACAGAAAGGGGAGATCTAGTAAACTCTGGAACAGTACGTATGATCACAGTCTCAAACATCATAAGACTGTATAACATTCCCTAAAATATTAGGGGCTAACCAGTGAACATTCATCAGTACTGTCAGCAATGCTCTGTGAATGCAGCGATAGATAAGTGCTGGTTTTTTTCCCTAATGTGTTGTATACAGGGTAGATGGAACTGCAGCAAAACTCTTATGCAACAGAATTGTCCTTTTAAATAAAATCTCTAGGATAAGAAATGGCCAAGATATTAGAAAACCTAATTTTGTTGTTAGAATATGGAGATTTAGCATTACAAATCTAGGTCACAGTAGTGGCTATTTTTTTTAACTTTCCAGCCTGATGGAGTTCCGCCAAGGGAGTTCATTTACTTTTGGCTTTTAGAAAAGAGCAAGGAAAGCACCCTTGCTAATTTGTGAAGTGGAAATAGCATTGGCTCAAGAGAGGTTTCTAGTCAGTTGCCTTTGAGAACTGGGAAGGAAAAGAATATATTCCTGTGGAAACTGCTAGAATTTGTGAAAGCCTTTTTAAAACTGGATGAATTGATGGTGATTTATGGCAAAGAGTCTCAGCTTTCCGACATGCTTGGTCTCGCTTTCACTTTCAGGTTGTCACTGGGAGCAGCCCTGATGCCAGTGTAGGACCAGGCAGACCTTACCTCAGGAAATCTCTTTTCCTAGAATTGTGGGGTTTGCCACTTAATGTTTCTTTTCTAAAAAAGAAGTGCTAGTTTTGAGGAGATGTTGCCTAGTAACAGTTAAGCTAATAAATAAAAGTGTGTGTATGAAATAGTTTAGTGTATGTGCATGAATATTGGTATTACAAATAAACCAAATTGAAAGGATGTGTAAATGAGATATCCTCATAAATTGAGAAGAAAGACCACTGAAATTCTGGTGAAGGCTTTACAATACCTTTCAAGTTCAGCTGTTCTGACTGAAAGTAATGCTTAGGTTTCTTGAGGGAAGACTTGCAAAATAAATGTTAAACGGAATCTCTTCACAGAAACGTGACAGTGTGATTAGTATGTTGGCAGTTAAGGTAACTTGGGTGTTAACAGTGAAGTACTGTCAGGAAAAGTTGTGTTGGAGAGGCCAAAGTGTTAGCATCACACTGCTAAAACTTTGCATTTTGAATGTTAAAAGTGAATTTCATTCTGTTGGCTGCCTCCTTAATGCTTCCCTTCAAAATTCAGTTGTATCTCAGTCTCCTGTATTAATTTGTGGAGCTGGAACTTGCAAGTGTGACAGGGTCAGCCTAAGAAATCCGTGTGATGTCTACCTGGAGCGTTGTCCATGCGCAAAGCACAGAGCCCAGGTGCAGCATTTTGAATAATGCGATGGTGTTTGCAGTAGCTGAGGTTGCCCTGTGCTCCTGCTCACGTTCCCTATGGGAAGCTAAGAGATTGTAGCTGTGTGATTTAAAATTCTGACTGAGAAAAACAGAAGACACTCATTGAGAGTTCGTAAATATTTTCCTTTTAATTACTAGTCCATTGAAGAAATGTCCTGGCAGGAAGAATAGAGAAAGTGATTATCTAACAAGCTTGAGTTTGATTAGCATTTTTCCTTAACTTGTACAGAAGCGAAGAACATAGTGATGTTACCTGCAGTTTGTTTAGTGTATCACAGGTCTTGTATATGCTATATTGAAGAATTTTGTCTCTCTTTTTCTTAAAAGAAAGTATGTGTTTTAACATAGCATTTTTATTTTTTTAAACAACCCGTTTGACTAGACTACGACAGAGTAATTAAGACTCCTTGGCAGAAAGATGGTACTCTCACCGGCTTTTTTTTATACTAGTTTTTAATCTAGATCCTGCCTCTCTGCTGTTACTGGGTTGAGGACAAGCATGCAGCGCAGGGCTGCTTGGGGATGCACGCTGGGCATCCGTCCCAGGCTGAGCTGGATGAGCAGGAGGCCCACTGGGCAGTCCATGGTGAAGTGGTTCACCTTCACAAACAGAAAGACATGAGTGAGGAAAAAGCCAGGGCATTGACCAGTTGGAGCAAGTCCGGAGGAGGCCACAAGGATGCTCTGTGGGCTGGAGCCCCTCTGCCATGGGGACAGGCTGGGAGAGTTGGGGGTGTTCAGCCTGGAGAAGAGAAGGCTCTGGGGAGACCTTATAGCACCTTCCAGTGCTTGAATGGGCCCTACAAGGAAGCTGGGGGGGGACTTTTTACAAGGGCCTGTAGTGACAGGACAAGGGGTAACGGGTTTAAATTGAACTCAGGGAGATTTAGGTTGGACATCAGGAAGAAGTTCTTCCTGGAGAGAGTGGGGAGGCATTGGGACAGGTTGCCCAGAGAAGCTGTGGATGCCCCATCCCTGGAAGTGTTCCAGGCCAGGCTGGGTGAGGCTTGGAGCAACCTGGTCTAGTGGAGGGTGTCCCTGCCCGTGGCAGGGGGGTTGGAACTAGGTGGTCTTCAAGGCTCCTTCCAACCCAAACCAGTCTGCGATGCTATGAAATTCATACAAAGCACAGACAACCTAACAGCTCAGCAGTGTACATTTTAACCCTTTATTAGACATATTAAAAGGTTTTCAAAGGCTTAGTAGAAGTAAGAGTGTGACAAATAGGACTTGCAGGGGTATGAGAGGTGGTGAAATTGGGGAAAAGTGCCTGACCTTCCCTGGGGTAGGAGAAAGCCCCTCTGCAGGAGAAGTGCTGGGCCAGGCAGTGCAGGGGCTGGGGAATGACTTGGAAGCATGTGCGTACCGTGTGGCCTTGTGCTATTCATTGCACAGTAGGAGTTTCAGGAAAGCTGCTGATAAAGTTTGTTAGTATAAATCATCTGATAATTGGGAAGAGAGCTCTACAAGTTACCCCAGCCTTCAGGTCAGGGGAAAACTCATGCAGTGGCGAAGCTCTCCTTAAACAATTTTGAAGAAACAGCGTTTCTTTCACCCTTCTCCCTGAGAAGAAGAAATTGTGGTTAAATTACTTCCATATGTTGCATATTTAAACAGGATTTGTTAACCAGTTCACACCTGTTATTTTAAACTGCTTTCTTCAGAGCCGTTAGCTGTTAGAAACTACTTTTTGGTAGTAGAAAAGAATATTATATTTGCATAAAATCATGGAGGCCTTTTTCTGCGTGTTCGTTTGCCATGACATGTTTGCATTTGCTAGTGTTAAATGAATTTATTAGACTTCAGTTCAGGTTCATTATGCAAACTTGCACTGTATAATGAGATCAAGAGTTATTTTCCACTGTGCTTCAAAGCAAACGCAGAATCGATCGCACGATGTGCTACTTTGGAGGGCTTCTTCATTCAGGTTTTAATTATGGAACTGAACACCAGACACAGTACACCTCAAGGTACGCACCTGGGAAGAAACAGTCTGTTTGCATACACCGCAGATTTAAAATCGGTGCAACGATGTCAGAGCTTTTTGCAATAACTAATTTGGTTTAAACATAAATTTATCCATCTGTTGTGACAGAAATTAGTGTTTGGGTTTGCATGGATATGCAAGTTCAGGCGGAGACAGGCATGAGGCTGTTTTCCTATTTAAAGAAGTATCATTTAACCTTAAATCCATTCAGTGTGTGTGTGTACATATGTATATTTGTTACAGAAGTGAAACAGCTTATTCAGATAATATCAGGCTGTATTATATGCTATGACAGAGCAGGTTATGAGCCACCTTCTGTTTGTTAACATAGTTTAATGCTAATTGCTTTTCCCTTCCTTTATGTTTACCCTCTGAGAAGCAGTTGGTATTTGCACTGGATGGAGGAGGCAAGGAAGCACTGTTCCTCTTCATCCTGCAGGTTTCCTTCTGTGTCAGAATTCCAAAGTTTGCTCTCAACTCTAAATCTTCATCCGTTAATACACACTTTTTATCTTTTTAGCTTTTCTGTCATTTAGTTTGTTTCTGTTGGGGAGCTGCTTGCAACATCTTTTTAATGGTCTGCTTTGACTTCCCAGAGCATCAGAGAACCAGAAAGGAGCTGGAGGGAAGAAGACCCCAATGTTGTGTGGTCAGTATCCGACTAAGAGTGAGGGGAAGGAGCTGAAGATAGTGGTACAGCCGGAAACCCAGCACAGGGCTCGTTATCTGACTGAAGGCAGCCGAGGCTCAGTGAAAGACCGGACACAACAAGGCTTTCCAACTGTAAAGGTAGGCTGGTTAGTGCTAGGTGATTTTGGGGCTCCTTTCCAAGGGATGCTTTAGTAGAACGCAAAGTGGTTCAGTTCAGATAGGCCTGGAATCTCTATCTTTAGAGGAAAGTGGGAAGACTTTGTGGTCTCTTTGCTGTAGAGACTGTATTGTATCACTTCTTGCGGGTAACATGAAGCCTTATTTGTGTCATGAAGTTACAGGAAGAAGGAATCTCTATGTCAAGGCAGTGATATATAATCTGTGATGCATGTCCTGTTAGGCTGCAGTTATATGGACTGTCTACATAGATAGACACTTGAAGCAAACAAAACTAGGATAGTGAAATGCTGTAATTGTTAGATTGCTGATGACAGTGGGTCATCATTATGCCTTATTAGTAAGGACATAAAACTAGGTTTCATTTTAAAAAATAAAGTGAGGTGATGATTTTTTTAAAATTTTTAATAAGAAGTCTCTGAATCCCCATATCCAGTGTCTGTCTTTCAGGTAGGGTCGTAAAGATCTAACTGAGGCGTACTTTGGGTCGTACTGCTCAGTG
Source organism: Rhynochetos jubatus (assembly GCA_027574665.1). Taxonomy (NCBI): domain Eukaryota; kingdom Metazoa; phylum Chordata; class Aves; order Eurypygiformes; family Rhynochetidae; genus Rhynochetos; species Rhynochetos jubatus. The sequence continues at coordinate 8,287,499 of CM050661.1, forward strand.
TCGTTCGCAGTGGTGACGTACACGTGGGTTAGTAGAACTGGAGAATGGGGGGAGGAAGGGAGGATGCAGTTGTGTGCACACTGTAACAGATGCAGCCTGTTCCCTGTATAGACTGTGTTGCCTTAAAGTTTAGGTGTTGATAGTCACTTGCCCTGAGGCAGGGATGAGTGGCACACTGTTTAGCTGCTTTGTTTGTCTTGCTTCATTTGGAGGGGAGAAAAGGATGACTGATGCAATTCACCTTACTCCGAGAGGGGAAGAATTTGTTGGTGATCAGGTTGGCAGCCTGGTGAGGAGGGCTGTACTGTGAGTTTCTCAGAGGATGGGGCCAAAGCCCAGAAGGGAAGGAGGGGCTACAAATGGAGGAGAAACACCAAGGAACACAAAGAGGTCTTTCACGTCCCTGCTCAAAAGGGTGAACTTTCAGAGGCTATTTTCAATGACTGCAAACTAATGCACAGGGCGTGAATTTGCAGGTCTTGTTTCTTCCCTTGTGTAGCCACAGGGCTGTGACTCGACTGCAACTGCAGATTTGGGGTAGCGTACAAGGCTAGAATGCGTTTGTGGATGTGCAGCAGCTGCTCAGGAAGAAGAGAGGACATCATATTTGGCAGCGATCCAGTGTTTCTTTTTACTTGGAGTATTTTTCTTCTATTACCTAAAAAGAGGAAGAGAGGTTACTCCTTAACATGATGTCCAGGTTTACTTACAGGCCTTTTTTAGGTCAGTGTATTTTTAGCATATATCACCACAGTGGGATTCTGCTAATAAGCGTTAAAAGGACACAAACCCATTGAAGCTAGGATGTCGATGTTATAAAAAACAAATATATTTTTCACTAACATGTTCTGGGATATTTATGGCTTGCACAGTGGATTGCAGGACTGCTAAATCGTTGTGAAATGTGTGTCTGACGTGCCTTTATGTATTGTTTCAGTGATTGCTAACACTGTTTGTAAACTTTAGGTAGGAGATGTCAAGTTGCCATTTTCAATTCTTATTTTGGTGTCTGAAGGAAAACTACGTTTGCGTGGCTGGACCATACAGTCACTGATTCTGTTCCTCCCTCTGCTTTCCCCCTCATCCTGTTCTGCCTCATCCAGTGGTTTTGCAGGTGTTAGACAATTGTAATCCGGTTTCACGAAGATTGCAAAGTGTGGCTGCTTGAAGATGGGATCCTTGGAGTGTAGCACGCTAATTGATTGATTGGCATGCACACACAGACATTCTCATCAGCCTTGGTAGCAGCCACAGCAGATGTTCTCTTTCTCAGCTGACTGGTGGATGTAGATGCTGGTGGGAAAGGAGGATCCTGGGAAGAGATGGGGGAAGAGTCACAGCTGGGGGGAGAGTAAGGGGTCATAAGAGACCTGAAAGTTGGAGTTGGGATAATTCTGTGTGAAGATGGATAGGATTCAAGATGGTTTAAAAATAAAATAATAATTAAAAAAATTCATTTAACATCTTTAATAAATGACTGACTTGTCATTTGTTGTTCCATTAAAAGATAAAAGATAAAAAAATTAATGTTTTGTTTATAAACTAGGTGAAAAATTTTTGTTCTATCTTCCCTTAGGATTGTTTCCAGCAACACTGTGAGCAGACTCACTTCACATTCAGCTGCATAAAATGTTTTGTCTTCATTAAGAAGCGTTGCTGGCCAACTGAAATATTTGTGTTGCTGTGTTTCAGCTGGAAGGTCACAACGAGCCGGTGGTGCTGCAGGTATTCGTGGGTAACGACTCCGGTCGGGTGAAGCCGCACGGATTCTACCAGGCCTGCAGAGTTACTGGGAGAAACACTACTCCCTGTAAAGAAGTGGATATAGAGGGGACTACTGTTATTGAGGTCGGACTGGACCCAAGCAACAATATGACACTTGCGTGAGTAGTGTGTTTTGGGTTTTTTCTAATGTTTTCATTTAGCAGCTTGTTTTCAGAAATTGGTTTTCCTTTTTTGATGGCATTGGTTAGTAGTTAAGTCTGTAACATCTTGGCACACACCAGGCACTTAGTGAAGCCACATGTATAAGAAGCTTCAAAATCGTGTTCTCAGTTTGTGTCCATTATAGTTAACGCTTAATCTGGTCCTTCCTAAAACTTTATCAGTTAACTTTGTTAGGTGAGTCTCGTGTTCTGTCTGGATGATAATGTGCGTATTCAACATTACGTGAACTATGAGCTGGTCGCTGGTCTTGTCTTTTAACAAGTACAGAATTGCTAATCAGAAGAGGAAAGGAGGCTATTGGCATCTTCAGATCTCTTTGTGCCCCAGAGGCTGGGAGCTGTGGACAGTGAGGCTGAACTCTGGCTTTTCTCCTCTCTTGCTTTGCTTGTTCCCTTTCTGTCATTCCCACCAGATAGGCCTTTGTCACAGAAGCCGCCTGCTTTGCTATCTTTACAGCACTTGTCTGGCCAGGTATAGGCAGTGTTTTGGGTACCGCTAACAGCTGCATGTAGGCAGTGCACAGCCACAGCTGTGAAAGAATGCTCTCTGTCTGGGGGCAGTACTTAACCACAATACATTTTTGAGCAAGCGGCCTCATCTGCTTGTGTGGGTTAGATCTCCCGAGAAACTTCAGATATAAGCGATTCCCTAATAAGCTTTTCACATGTATCTTCAAACATAGAAAGGGAGTGATCTTCCAGAGGATTCGTCTCATTAGAACATCTTTAATGGGATGTGGTTGAAAGTTGCCACTCTGCTTAGAAGCTTGTCTCGTTTCAAGAGAAGAGTCATCTTTGTTTTACTGTGTCTACTTCTTGAGCAGGATAATGCAGCTGGCTAATAGACTGAATCAGTTTGATTTTTCATAATATAAATATATTCCCATGATAAGTTTGAAAACTGCCTTTTAGAGAGTGATTTTAGAATTGTCCTTGAGTGTTAATGTAAAACCATATAAATACAGAGATACTAGAAAGATGAATTTGGAATTATCCAGGAAGAAAAGCTTTGCCTAGGCAAAACTCATATCTTGATGTCTCCGAAGAAATCTTCCTAGTGTTTCAGTGATGCTGTAGCACCTCTCTGTTGATGGTAATGCCAGTACCACCTTCTGAGTCACACTCTCAATCTCCCCTCTGCTCCCTAGCTCTTGCTTGTTGGCCCTGATACAGCACAGAGATTTGTCCTACTCATACTACATATCAGATGGTCCCTGTATGTTTTGGATGTAGGGCTTAAGATCCTGGTAAATTTACAATATTATTCTTCTTAACACATCTGTTTGGCTTTTTTTTTTTTGTTTGGTTTGGTTTGTTTTTTGCTTGAAATCATTTTGCATCTAGCGTATCTTTCTGCAAGTCAGCACTGCATCACTCTCTCACCCTGGCCCTGTATACATTTCCCGTAGGACCACAGTTATGGTATGACGTATCTGTCACTCCCAAGTTCCACTGAGCATAAAAAATAATATGACTACAGTAAGTTTTCTTCTACTACTGCTTTAAGTGAATGCAGAATGTGTTGTAGCAATAATCTTACAAACCCAGATCTAGTCCCAGGAATGGAAGAATGAAGATCTGTGATTATAAATGGAATGCTTACCAGAATTACTTTGTTACATTGCGTTTTCTGCTTTATTGATACTCCTTTTATATTCCTTTTCCCATGATTCATCATCCAAATTATGTAGGGATGAATTGAAAACTGGGCTATGTAATGAGAAAGGTCATCTAGAGATTTCATGTAAATAAAAGAAATTTAATATTTCAGTAATTACTTAAGAGTTTTGACTTTGTGGCTTGTGTAACCAGTGAAAAGATTATTCAAGATGCTGAACTTTAAGTAAACTCTATTAAACTCTCAACTATTTTGTGTTGGTAGGGTTGATTGTGTGGGAATTCTGAAGCTGAGAAATGCTGACGTGGAAGCTAGGATAGGGATCGCTGGTTCCAAGAAAAAAAGCACACGTGCTAGGCTGGTATTTCGTGTTAACATCACTTGCAAAGATGGTTCAACTTTGACTCTACAGACACCTTCTTCCCCAATTTTGTGCAGTAAGTATCAAAATGTCGGTATTGGAGGACCCTGGATTTTAGTGTGATTGCCATAAAATGCCTTGGGGGACACCCCCCACACCCCCCGCAGTGTTAATCTGTGATTATTTCAGAATCACCATGGCTAAGATCACACACACTGATTTTTATTTGGGGTGGGGTGTTAGTTAAATGGCTGAACAGTATTTAAAAGTAGTTTTGACTTTTATTAAATGGATTTTTGCCTTTTAAAAGGTCAGAAATTTTGTCATGATTGCTTTGAACTTCTTTTATGACTTTTTTGATACAGGTTTTTATCTATTCTGTATTGTCACAGTCATCTGTCGGCTTTCAGGGATAGAAGGGACTTCTAATGAGTTAGTACGTGTGGCTCTTTACAGTTGCTTGTGCCAGAGGCTGAATCTGTTCTGGTTCAGTGCAAGAATGAAACTTTTTATAGCTATTTATTAAAATGCTCTGTTTAGTGCTGAGCACAGATGGCTGCATTGACTAGTGAGGTTTTACTGAACAACAGGGGAATCGGAGGAGGCTGCAATACATCGGGGCTGCCCATACAGTCTGTAGTGACTTCCAGTTACAGGGAATCCTGCTCATCTGTCAAAGAGAGGAGATAGGGAAATGTGTTTACTACAGCTGTTGGTGGGGTTATTGATTCTTCTTGATGGGCAAGGTGATAGGAAAGCTTTTTCTCCGTGGGTGGAACATAGTATGGTTATGCAAGCTCCTGGGCACTTGTGCTGTGCTCTGGCCATTGTGTAAAAAGAAGTTATTGTTTTTGGTTTCTTCTTTTTTCTGAACACTGTCAGTACCTATTGTGTCAGGGCTCCTATTCAACTTGTCAGCCACGGCAGCTTTGTTGCCAGCGAAAGAACAGATCGGGAGAGGAGATAATTAAAAACATGCGAGCCTCCACGTCAGCTACCACCGCGCGATTCCAGCGCTGCAGGCAACAGGTGATTCGGCAGATGTGCCGTGTAGCCCGCCTCTCCTTCCAGTATTCCACTCTCACAGAGAGTCCCTTTGCAAGACTTAGGGAGAGCAGGAGCCCCAGGAAACCCTGAAAAGGCTGATAACCAAAGATGTGTTGCTGCTGATGCAGGGGAGGACTCTCCTCCTTCCTTCTGCAAAAAGAATATGTAAGAGTGATGACATGCTAAGGGACATTAGAAGAAAAGGAGAAAGAAGGAAATAAAAATTGTCCTTCCACAAATAAACTTAAAAAACAGTACAGTAAGGAGTAAATTGGTTTAGTTTTTAGCAAGCTGGGTTTTGGTCAGTTGGTAAGAAAATCTTCTTAATTGTGTAAGCAGCTAAAAGATTGCCCAGGAATTTTAAAGCCTCTCCATTACAAAATACAGTGGTTAGACTTGTGTCTTTGAGGAACGATGTGGGTAAAACTGGTCATAATGTGAAGGCTGAGAAGGGAGTTCTTGAGGCTCTTTCCAGCATTCTGTGCTTCTGCTCTCTTAACTTACTTACTCCGAAGTTGGTGACTTGTAGAATATCTCAGCCATCCAACTACTGCTGGTAACTGCATACTGGTTGATCAATATGGCGTAACATTTTGTTGTCTGTTAAATTATTTCTTTATATAAATCATCTCCTTGAGCACATTACACCTGGTTTGTTTGCCACGTCTTACTACAGATGTGTACTGTACCTTTTAGTGTAAGGTTTACATTTTCACTCATCAGAGCCTGTTTATGTTGTGTTTTATAACTAACATTGTTGTCAAAGTTGCAGTAATGTTCGTGAAACCATAGGAAAGACATTAGGTAGACGCAGGCTCTTTATTTAAGGTCTGCGTTTTAAATAGGCTTCATTAACTTGCTAGCAAACCTAAATCCAGTTACTCCTTTCAGAAGTTCATGTGCCTTGAGCATATTTAGTAATTGCGTAATGGTTGCCTAGGAACCTGCTGCAACAGTTGTAGAAAAATCCTTTCTGAAAGGTCATTAAATAATTTGGAGTGTTACAGTATGTATGTTCTTCTGTGTAGTAAGCCCAGAGAATTCGCTTATTAAATGCTAAAAGTAGACCACGTATGTGCAAAGAACAAGTGCAGGCTTATCCCACTAGGATTTTATGGTGAATAGAAAAGGTGGTTGAGAAATCTTTATTAGAAACTGGAATTATTTATAACATTAAATATGACAAACTTGAAATACATTATTTAAAAATGTGTGTCTGTATTTAAATTGTTTTTAGTGCTCACTTTATTTAATACACATGGTCTTAATTGATTCATTCTTTAAGAAGCATAGAAAGAGGTTGCAGCAAAGACAGTTTGTAATGTGTTACATAAATCATCATCTGAATCGCTGGCTGAGAGGCAGAGGTTTCCAGGGATGTGTATCTCTAAGCCGTGTTCTCTTTGATAGTTTATAGGATGTAAATTGCTATAATCCCCAGCTGCGGAGATGTGACTCTGCATGGATTTGTATTACCTGAAGTATATAGGTCTGGAAAGTAATAGGATGACAGCCTGTGTGGGGTTGGAAGGGACCATAAAGACCATCTAGTTCCAACCCCCTGCCACGGGCAGGGACATCTTCCACTGGTCAGGTTGCCAAGGCCCTGGGTTAGTTGTTGCACCAGCGAGAAAGCTGTCACATAAAAAAAAAAAAATCTGAAACCCCCAGGAATTACAGGTATTACTACTTCTACCCTTTTGCATGGCAGAACAAAATAAGCTTCATAAAAATGTTTTTATGAGCTTAAGGATAAATATGAAGGTGTGATTCAGCTGTATCTAAGGGCTGGTGCATTTGTTCATTGCTATCTGTGCCAGGAAATTACAGAAATGGATTTTCTTCTCTCCTGAACACTTCTTGAGCTTTAGTTCCAACCCTGAAAGTTTCATTTTGAAGTTTCACTAAATGCAGGGGAAAAAAAGGGAAAATATTATTAGTGGATCATTTGTCTAAGTGTGATTTTCATAAGGTCATTGCATCTAGTGAGGAAATAGAAACTCTTATCTTGTGAAAAGTTTTGTCATTAATGATATAGTAAGGGAAGAAGCTTGGAATTATTTTGTACTTTCCTTTATAATCCTGTACGCAAAGGCTCTTTGTTATGGATGTTGACGTTTTCTTGATGTCAAACGATGTTTTTGCAATTGCAGCTCAGCCAGCAGGAGTTCCAGAGATCCTGAAGAAAAGTTTGCACAGTTGTTCAGTGAAGGGTGAAGAGGAAGTTTTTCTGATTGGCAAGAACTTTCTAAAGGGAACAAAAGTGATTTTCCAAGAGAATGTTTCTGGTTAGTATGAGAGCAAAAACGGCTTGGGGTGCTGAAGAGAGCGTGATGTTTGGGTTTACATCGGTTGATAAAGTTTAGTTGTAGAGAGCAGACTGAGAAGCAGAATCAAAGGCACTAAAATAAGTTGCTTTTCAAGGATGTGCAATAAATTATGCTTTTTAACTTTCATTTAGATGAGAATTCTTGGAAGGCAGAAGCTGAAATAGACATGGAATTATTTCATCAGGTACTTGTGTACTATTATTATTAAGACTCCAACTCTGTTTCCAAAGAAAAACTGAATAAGCCTTTCTCTCTTCTTCTGCATTTCTAGAAATAATGTTCCTTTTCTTCAAATAGGTTCTTTAGTGAGTCTGGTAGAATATCATTGTTTTGGGTTTACACAAGTTTAATTGCTCAACTTCTAATTCAGAACTTAGATACCACAGTAGGAGTATGGTTTATGAACTTGATGACAAGTCTTTACCCTTACATACAGTGCAATTAAAAGGCCTAACACCATTTTTCCAGTAGTTTTCCAAAGGACCCATGAGATTACTTCTGAATGGAAATAGATTGTGTGTAGGCCTTAGTCTTTATACCTGGTTGCATTTCTGTACCGCTCTGAAATGTTTTACAAAACAGTTGTTTATTCTTTTTGACACAACTAAATGTCCTTATGGACTATCGGACTGAAATTGGAGACATTACTAGATGTAAATGAGGTCCGACAAATGTCATCTTGCTCCCACCCCTGAAGGCGGTTATTCCATGCATGCATGGGTAGAAATGATGTCTCGCTTCTAGTGGGATCGACAGGTAGTTGGGGAATAGACAGATCACTCATCGCTGTTACTGTCGGTGAATGATTGCAGGCCTATTTTGATGTCTGCTGAGTGCTAAATCCGCTTAGGTGTAACCTGAAACGGCACCCTCTGTCTGCTCACACTGAACAAAGACCTGATTCAGCAGAAGAGAAGTGTCTGAGCCCAGCAGAGTCTGATGGCAAACTGATGGCAGTGCAGTAAGGCATGTTAGGCATAAGCTCATGTTTAAAGTGCTGGGCTTTATACGTCTTTCCTTTCTGCACCTTCTCTTTGGGCTGTGAGTTGCCAGGGGGCATCATGCAGGCTGATGATTCAAATCTCTCTTCTAGCACAAGTTAGTTATCAGTTTACTTCACTGGAAGTGTAACTTGATCACTTTTCCACCAGTGTCTTGGGTTTTTGTGGTGTTTTATCAGTCTGTTTTGATGGATGTAAATACAAGTAAGGTTAATAATAAAGAAATAAAGTTTCTAATGTGATTTTTTTAAAAACAATCTATTATTTTTGCGTTGCAGAATCACCTTATTGTGAAGGTGCCACCATATCATGACCAGCAAATAACCTCAGCTGTTTCTGTGGGAATCTATGTGGTGACTAATGCTGGAAGATCACACGATGTGCAACCATTTACATACACTCCAGATACATGTATGTAAGATAGAAAACTGGAGGAAGGAATGGGCAGTTTTACCTGCTAGGCATCTCATTTCTAATTTCACACTGTTTAGTCCATACAACAGAAATGTTAAGTGACATGGATCTTTTCAAACTCCACTTGCTGGTGAGGTTTGCTCTGTTAAATAATAAAGGCTTGGCTTTTCTCACTTCTATGGCAAGTATCTCAAATTTCAGCTGCATGGAGACAGCTGTTCTTAATAAGGTAGCATCCATTTCTAGCATAAGGTTCAAAATGAAGCTGAGCAGGAAGAAAGTAGACGTATACAGTGCACTAAATCCCGCTGAAAAATAGCACCAAGCTTTATCCTGAGGAAAGTTGATGCTTGACTGTATCATGTATTTTTGTTTATTTATTTATCTATGTTACAATACACAGTGCAAAAGTTAGTGTGGGTTTCAAAGAACCTTCATTTCTTTAAGATACAAGCAACTGTTTGGGTTTGCTTTGGTTTTCCACTTGTTTGCTGTTTTAACATAAGGAAGTTCTCAATGTGTTTTGTCTCGACAGCTGGTACTCTGAATGTTAATGTGAAGAAGGAAATCTCCAGCCCAGCCCAACATTGTTCTTTTGAAGAGGCTATAAAAGGTACTAAGTTGATTCTTATCGTTGTTGTTAATAATTTAACTATAAATTCCTACCCAAATTTGGAGGAATGAATCAGACGTCCTGTGAAGATAAGTCTGTGATTACAAAATCTGGCCATATTCTTAGAGTGAGGTTTGTTTTCTGAATATTTTACTTATAGCAGCGTTCCTTTAAGTGTATTTTAACATGAGCTATTATGGGACAAAAACTTCGCAAAAAGGAATATTAAAACCAGTTTTTGTTTTTCATGCCTTAAGCCCTGGAGTCTAATCTTCATTTCACAGGCATGCAAGTGAAGAAGAAAAAAGAAGCAAGCCTGAGGTAGCAGTTAATACAAAGGATTTAGAAACTGAGCAGCGTTCATTTAAGCAAAAACGCACATGAAAGTAGTGGTGGGGGAGAACTGAGTACTGAAAAACACCGATGTGCCAACTCGGTGTTTTCAGAAGCTCTCAGTGGTTTTAGGAAACTGCTTTCAGTGGGTCTAGTTAAGAATGTTAATCCTGGCAATTTCAACTTACTCCCTTCAGTGAGGTGTGTGTGTGTTCCCCCCCCCGCCCCCCGCCCATTCTGTCCACGCAGAGTTGGCCCTTTTGTTCCAAGGGAGCAAGTTTTAGGTTTGCCTGGGTTTTAAGTGTGAAGTGAATTGATCCTTCCGATATTGAAATAAAGTAGAGGAAGGAAGTGTTTCTTAGTCGATTGTTAAAACGGTGGTAGTATGCAGAGGTTAATGGAAATTTCCATAGCCTGCTCTGGTGAAAGCAGGTTGAAAGGTAAGCAAATTAACAATGTGATCACAAGTTTGATAGGAATCCATAGCTTCAGGTTAAAATCATGAAGCTCATGATGATTATATGTTAATAGCTTGGTCTTGGCAGGGAATATATTTACAAGTTGACTTTACAACTTGTTAGGGAGGATAATACAAGACATGATGAGTTTAAACCTGCAAAGAATGTTTGAGGGAGAAATATGCAAAAATATCTAGGAAATGAAACAAGCTGATGATAGGACTGGCAAGACTTCTAGTAGCACGATTAAAAAGATGAGGAAAACAATAACTAACGTATCAGGGCAAGCCTGGCAGCACTCTGATTTAGTGTGGAGGCTGTTGTGGTTTAACCCTGGCCAGCAGCCAAGCACCACACAGCTGCTCGCTCATCTCCCTCCTCCCCTAGTGGAACGGGGAGGAGAATTGGAGGAAGAGACGAGGAAACTCATGGGATGAGAGAAGAACAATTTAGTTACTGAAAATAAATGAAATAAAACAATGATAATACTAACGATACTACGTAATGAAAATAATGGAAAAGAAAATGAATGATACAACTCCTAATCACCTGCCTACCGATGCCCAGCCAGTCCTTGAGTAGTGAGAGCCAGAGCTGGAGAGCCCAAGAGCCAGACCCAGCCCGAGCGAGAGAAACAGCTCCGGCCCCCCCCCCAGCTTAGATAGCAAGCATGACATTTTATGGAACGAAATACCCCTTCGGTCAGTTGGGCCAGCTGTCCTGGCTGTGTCCACTTCCGGCTTCTTATAGAGAAGAATCCTTTAACAGAATAAAAACACGGTCTGAATGATTTGAGCACTCTGTTCACATGGTTATCTGAAAACAGGCGCTTTCCACAATGAAACAGAGAAGTTGTACAGTTGAAGTGCAGTAAAGTTTGAAATTTGATGATTTGTGGAAAGATGTCTGAAGCCTTTATGTTTGTAGTTTAAGCAGTTGGTGGATGGCTGTCTTGGTCTACAAAGATACCAAATGGAGGAAAAACAGAATGGTGGCATTGCTGTTAGTCTGAACAAACAACATTGACGCTTTCAGATTTTCTAGGGTTATATGAAGTATTCAAATGTTTGCAATGATCTCTCCGCGTATTAGTGTCTGTGAGGATGAGAGCTCTTATGGTAGGGCTGAAAAGTGAAATGGGAAGCACTAGAAAGCCACTCTACATTGTGAATGCTAACATTCTGTTGTCCTTTTATTTTTGTCTGTGACTGCAGCAGTGAAGGCCACTGGTTGTAACCTGGAGAAGGTAAACATTCTTCCTAGTGCCTTGATAACTCCACTCATGCCAAGCAGTATGATTAAGAATGAAGATGTGGCTCCGATGGAAGTAAGTGCAGAAAAAAGATCTCCCCCTGTCTTCAAGGTAAGTTTGTGTTCTGAAGACAGCAGCTTTAATAGTTGGAGTTACATCTGCCCGCCAGTCTGTGTTCTAATAGTGGGGAAGATTAGCACACAGGGAAAATGTGTCTGAGATTGGTCTGGGCAAAACATACGACGGCAGAGCACGATTAAAACAATTTCCTTTGAAAGTAACTTACCTTGTTCCCACGTTCAAACAGACTGATTGATTAGTGATGCTATGATGAATTTGGTTTTTGTCCTGTGACACGGAACTAGTAAATTACTGTTAAAAATGTTATTTTAGTCACTTCCTAGCATTGCTTTCATGAAACTGTACCTTGTCTCCTTCCTTGAAGTAGCATTTCCACTGATGGTCGTTATTGGTTATGTACGGAGAGAGACGTAGCCATCAAATTTTCTGTCTGATCTTTCCTGATAGTGGGTTGGTGGAAGTTTTATAAGCATAACCTGAGAAAGCTTACGAACTGTTTAATGTATTTCTCTTTTCAGGCGTCAAGTGTGGTTGGACCAACTCAACAGACATTAGAAAACAGTATGTCCGGCATATCAACTTCTGCTTCCCATTTACCTTCTGAAAATGAAACCCAACAACAAATACAGCCGAAGGTGTATAATCCAGAGACACTAACTACTATCCAAACACAGGACATTTCCCAGCCTGGTAGCTTCTCAGCAGTCTCTGCTCCAGGTCAGCTGCAGAACAGTGATGCGTTATTGCAGCAAGCTGCGCAGTTCCAAACAAGAGATTCCCAAGCCAGGGAAGTCTTGCAGTCAGATGGCACAGTAGTCACTTTGTCACAGCTAACTGATACTTCACAACAACAGCAATCTACGCTCTCGGAACCAGCACAGGCATTGCAGCAACAGATTTCCTCGAGTATTTTCTCATCAGCGAGCGGTGTCAGTCAGTTACAGAACACTATACAGCAACTGCAAGCTGGAAATTTTCCAACTAACACTGCCACTGTCAGCAATAGCAACGTTGACTTGGTGCAACAGGTATTGGAAGCTCAGCAGCAGTTGTCTTCAGTTTTATTTTCTGGCTCGGACAGCAGCGAGGATGTTCAGGATCAGCTAAATGCAGACATCTTTCAGCAAGTTAGCCAGATACAAAATAGTGTGAATTCTGGGATATTTTCCTCATCAGACACAGCTGTCCATCCCAGACCAGAGAGTCTTTTGCCTGGACGAGCTGAAAATGTTCACTCACAGCCTGAAAATGCGTTGTCCAATCAACAGCAGCAGCAACAGCAGCAGCAGCAGCAGGCGATGGAGACTTCTGCGGCAATGGTGATAGGAATCCAACAAAACATTTGCCAAGCTGCAACGCAGATGCAGTCTGATTTGTTCTCTTCAACAACTTCAGGGAATGGAGCCCTTCAGCAGTCACCTGTTTACCAGCAGGCGTCTCACATCATGAGTGGGTTATCGACAAGCGAAGACATGCAAATGCAGTGTGAATTATTCTCTTCGTCCCCTGGTGTTTCTGGAAGTGAGACTACTCCTGCTGCTCAGCAGCAAGTCTCCAACAATGGACCTGCGATGTTTCAGGCATCGAGTTCTGCAGATGGAGAAGAAGCTTCCGGCCAGAGTAAACAGATGCAGAGTACTGTATTTCAGACCATGGTTCAGATGCAGCATAGTGGAGAAAGTCAATCGCAAGTCAATCTGTTTTCACCCACCAAAAACATGATGACGGTTCAGGCGAGTGGAACTCAACAACAAGGAGCAGGTCTGTTCCAGCAAGGTGGAGAAATCATGTCTATTCAGTCGGGGAGCTTTATGCAGCAGTCTCCACATTCACAAGCTCAGCTTTTTCACTCTCAGAATCCCATTGGCGATGCTCAAAATATATCACAGGAAGCACAAGGCTCTATTTTTCACAGTCCAAATTCCATTGTTCACAACCAGACCAGTACTAATTCCTCAGACCAACTGCAGCCTCCCATGTTCCACTCGCAGAACGCCATGGGTGTGTTACAGAGCTCTTCAGTTCCTCAAGACCAGCAGTCTGCCAACATGTTTCTTTCTCAGAGTTCAATGAGCAACCCTGCGACTCAGGAAGAACAGATGTCATTCTTCACAAGCCCAAATTCTATTTCTCCTCTTCAGACAGCAACAAACACTGAACAGCAGACTTCTTTCCAGCAGCAGACACAGATATCTCATATCCAGAGTTCTATGCTTCCCCAAGAACAGCCCCAAACTCAGCCTGCACAGCAAGGTTTGTTTCAGTCTCAAGTGCCACTAGGCTCCATCCAGTCCAGCTCAATTCCACAGAACCAACAAGGAGCTATCTTCCAGCCCCAGCATTCGATAGTTGCTATCCAGAGTAGTCCTCCGTCTCAAGAGCAGCAGCAGCAGCAACAGCAGAACATGATGTTCAGTAATCAAAATGCGATGAGTACAATTGCTTCTCAAAAGCAGAACATGATTTTCAATCCAAATCAAAACCCAGTTACCAATCAGGAGCAACAAGGCCAGTCCATTTTTCATCCACAGACTAACATGGCATCGATGAACCAGGAGCAGCAGCCCATGCAATTCCAGAGTCAGACTACCGTGTCTTCTCTTCAGAATCCTGGATCCAGCCAGGCTGAAGCACAACAGCCAGCCATCTTCCATAACTCCCCCCAGATTCAGTTGGTCCAAGGGTCACCAAGTTCTCAAGAGCAACAAGTCACCCTCTTCATCTCTTCAGCTTCCATGTCTGCCTTGCAGAATAGTATGAGCCAGCAAGAGCTGCAGCAGTCTCCTATGTACTCTTCTCAAAACAGCATGGCAGGAATGCAAGGAACTGCTTCTCCTCCGCAGCAACAAGCTTCTTTATTTCACAACACAGCAGGAGGTGCTATCAACCAGCTGCAGAATTCTCCAGCTTCATCTCAGCAGACATCAGGAATATTCCTGTTTGGCATTCAGAACAGTAAGTGGTACATGCCTGATTCTGAGTTTACAAGCTAGAAGAGCTACTAATCAGAGCCCACAGGGCAATGCTTAATTAATTCTGAGATATTTCCTTACCAGAATAAAGAAAATCCTGAAATAAGTAAGGTAGCACTACAGCTGGGAATATACATCCTCATCGGGTTGCTCTGAATGTACATTCAGGTTGCTGAGTTTGCATGAGAACTCAGTTTAAATAGCTGTTGGTCATCTTACACTTAGGATTAACACGTGACAAAACCATCTTAGAATTGTCTGTAACTGTATAGAAATATTTACATGTAATATTGTTAACAGTGCGTACACAAATAAGAGAGTTGGCTGAACCCACAGAGACGCGTCTGTAATTAATAAAGACAAAGCGTGGGCGTGCTCAGTAGCCACGCGCTTTTCTTCTAAGCATTGTCCTCCGTTTGGGGTGTCCTCTAGTAGTATTTGATCATCATACAGAGTCTGTATGTTCAGTACGTACACCCTGAACTTGTGCTTGTACCCAGAGGGAGTGGTAAGCAAAGGTAGTCCCGTGAACAGCAGTGAGTGTAACTGTCTACACAGTTTACAGTCAGTATGGAGAGATGTAAAGAAGTCGCTAATTCTCTGTGTGTATTAACCTAATGCAAATGCTCCTTTGTTCTTCACTTACTGTTTAACAGACTGTGGGCAGCTGCTAACTTCTGGACCAGCTACGTTGCCGGATGAGCTGATGGCTATAAGTCAGCCAGGTCAGCCACAGAGTGAAGGACAAGCGGCAGTGCCGACGCTGCTCTCCCAGCAGATATCCGAGACTCCTCCGCTGCCGTCAGCTATGGCAACCAATCAGAATATTGAGAAAATAGACGATCTGCTTGTGTCATTGCAAAACCAGGGGAACAACATGGCTGGCTCGTTTTAATTAGTCGAGTAAGTAATGTGTTTGGGTTTTAGGGTTCTTTCCTGCTGTGCTTACTTTTGTTCAGCGACTCTTTACTTTGGAGTGTGTCATCCTGCTCTAAGAGATCAGCTGAAATACCCGTGCTGTGGAATTTAGAATAGAATACCAGTGGTTTGAATGAAGAACTATTAGAAACAGTCAGAGGTCAGAACTTCTGTGAAGCAGTTGGTTGAGACTGAGTCTTGTCACTCAGTTGCTGTACGTTTTGTCATCTGCCGTTACGGCCTAGTACTGTATTAGGAAGGAGAGTGGGTCACTGACATCTTGGGCGATAAAAGCGTTATGAAATACGACTGCAGTTAGAAACTTAAGGCTTATTGGGTAAATAACACCTCAGGTCTGTACTACTCTGAAGTTGCCCCCTGGGTTACAATAAGGTAACGTGAAAACAAGTTTCAGTAGAATACGGCAGCTATTGAGAGTGTGCCACATGCTGAGTCTTTGTTGAGCTGCCACAATCAGCTGTTACTAGGAGACATTATGCCTTAGAAGGTGCCTTTTTCAGAGGCGAAAGAGGCTTTGACTGCAAATGAGAACCAAGAATCAGGACTCTGCAATCTAGCACTGTCCACGGTGTGTAGCTTGGCTCTAGTTGGCTGTGTTGCCGTCCGAAATCCCCCCTAAGTTTCATTAAGTGATACATTTCATTTTCTAATCTAAACAGATTTGTAAAGAAAGTGATGAACTTTAAAATGTTTTAAAAAGGTGGAAGCAGAGTAACTGTGCTCTATGGAAGTGCTGCATTCCGGTACGCGCTCTTAGTTTCATGTCTGCTTGTGAAGGACGCTTTCAAGATGAAGGAACTACGTAGAAATAAGAGGATGACTTTTGTTAGTTATGCCTAACTTTTTTGCTTGCTTGTTTGTTTTTCTGCAGGAACTCTGTGAAGAAAAAAAAGTGATGATTTCCCAGATCCTCTCAGACCTTCCGCCTCTGGATTAGGCTGTGTGGAACTGATTGCTTCTGTCAAAAAGTGGCCCTCTCCTCTAAAGAGCACACTCACAGCCAATTGCAGCGTCTAGCGCCCAAGGCTGTGACCGTAGTATTTGGGATTTGTAGTGCCAATAATGCTGAAAAGCTATGCTTTGTTTTACTAGGGCATGGGATTGTACTGTTACTAGATTCCTAAGCCTCATTACCCGTGGGGCGCTCTTTCAATTTAAAGCATATCTGGTCAGTTATTATTGTTGTTAGAAGGTAATACATGTTACCACGTTTACTTTTTTTCCCCTCCTCTTCCTTCTTCACATCCTCTCTTTTGACTAGAAAAGCTTGTGAAGCAGAAACATCAAATGCCTGTGACGTGAGCCGTGGCTCATGGCTGTCAGTCAGTGAAGGGATCATGTTTTATAGCTGAGTGGGAGAGCTAACACTGCGATTTGTTCATTGCGGTAGGCGGCAATGAAAAATACTGATAACTGTAATAAACAAGCAGAGAATTGCTTGCTACTGTAGATAGCCAGAGGTGGGTGCTGCCCCTCTGAGAATGTGACTAATGGTTTTCTATGTCTCGTAGATGTAACTGTACATAGAGCAAGGGTTTGGTGGCTCTAACAAAATGAAGAAATGAAGGGGAACTTTCAATTAAATTTTGCTCTTAAAATCTTACCCTCTAAAATACCTTCAATTGGAAAGGAACATTCTGCCTGGCTGAAGAAAGAACTCCTCTGTGTCTCTCTCTGTATGGGTTAGAAGTGCATTATCCATTCTCGAACCAGCCTTCTCCCTTTCATTCTTCTTGGTTTCCTTCTCTCTCCTTCTCCCTTAGTTTCTTACTGCGTTTTTAAAAACGACACGAATATCCTACTGGCTTTAAAGATCAGAAGCGGCTTTTAGGAACCCTCGGCATTAAATTGCTTAGTCAGGAGAAGCTTTGGCAAATAATCAAGGATTAAGGAAAGAGGAAGCAATTTCTCCTCCACCTTCTCAGTGCAGGAATCCCCCTTAACCAGTCATTTCCTGGCTGTTACTGATGTAGACCTGCAGATTGACTTTACTCCAAGCAGGGGGCAAATTACATCATTTTTAAGCCTTCTCGAAAATTTCACTTCATGCTGAGCTGTTGCGTCTTCGTAGCATATCGAGCTCATCACAGTTTTGAAGTGGTGTTTTTTTAATGCCAACAGTCCCCGAGTCTAGTTTCTAGATTGTCACATCTCAATTAAAAAAAAACATAATTGATGTTACAGAATGTAAAAACAACCCACTCCAGACCGTGAAGTTGTATTGTGAGGCATGTGAATTTTTTGGGTGCTCCAACTATCCGGACAGTTTTGCGATATCTCACTACAGCCTCATTTGGATACTCGTTTCTCCTCCTTCTGCACGTAGAAAGCTGTTGCTGCAGTTAGAGCCGAACAGCTGTCACGTATGGCTATTATGCCTTGGTAGAGTGTAGTTGGTATCACGTCATTTTTCATTTTTGTTATTTTAAATAACAAAAGAATAGTCTGTAAATGGGTTTTCAGTTTCTCTAGTCTGTTTACTGTGTGTTTTTCCCCTTAACTTGTGTGCTTAGTTGAGCTGTGTAGAGTTTTTGTTTGTTTCAATGGTTTTTCCTGTTCGTCGGTCTGTCATAACGTTCACTTTCTGTCTCTCTCTTTCTCTCTCTCATTGAGAGGCATTGAATTACGTTTTCAGTAGTAAGGCTTCTTGCCGATATGAAGGGAACTTTTCAGAAAGAGACCTGCTCTGGGTCATTTAATTTTGAATACAGTTTTCAATCGTTCAAGTTTTGGATGGTTTATATCTAATGTGTGTTTCATTTTTTTGGAAAGCTATATTTTGTATTTAGGAAATGGTATACTATTTTGCTATTTGTACTGAGTGAGTACATTGGCATAAATATAAAAATTTATATATATACATATATATAAAATATTCTTTTTGCCACACATTTTTGTGGTAAATTTGTGAGTTTGTCTGATGTTCTACCACAACGTGGCGTCTGATAACAGTGGGGTGGGGTGGGGTTTGTTATGTCTTTATTGAGTATTTAAGTACTTTTTGCAACATAAATAACTTGTTCATCTCTCGCCATTCCATCAGGCAATGTATTGTTCCAACTGGCTACGAGAAGCTTCACTTGCGTGTTTTGATGTGTCTGTCACTCAGCAATACGATCTAGTAAGGAAACCCGTAGGCATTTAGGCGTGTGTAAAACAACGGGGTTTCGTTCAGGATGAGCCATTCAGCTTTTATCCACTATCATTGTCTATTTAATATTTTATTATTAGCGCCTCTGTGTTTTAACTCTTAATTTATGATTATGCTAAAATGTTTAAAATTTTAATCATGATAAAAAGAATTCCCTTCTTCATAATGTCCAGAGCTGCTTTATAACCCTGAACCATACCTTTTCTTTCTGTGATTTTTATTTTTTATTTTTTTTCCTGCTAAGACAAAATATTAACAAAATCCTGTTATGGTTCATGACATGAGAACGGCAATCTTGCCGCGTTGACTAAATGCTATATGAGGCTATGTAGAAGACTGAGAATTGTGGACCGAAACAACTCCCAGATGGTTGTGGAAGTCGATAGCCAGTTATTCAAAAATGAACTGGTGGCTTTTGCAGGATCGCAGTCCCAGGACAAGCTGTTGGGTGTCATCTGGGGCCTTCATACACAGAAGTAATAGGAATGATAAATTCACTTGTGTGCTGCTTCCATTTGTTCCGTTGTTCCCGACGGGTGTATCCGTACGTTGAATTGCTGTTGGTCAGTGCCAAGTCACCAGGGACCAATTCTCCTTTTTCCAAGATGGGTGTCCAAAAGAGAACTTCATACCAAGACTGCTACAGCTCCAGGGGAAGGGTATGTTTGGATTGTGTGCGTATTTTGGGTCGCTTATGAAAAGAAGAGAAAAAAAACTGTAAAAAAATAAATTAAAGGAAAAAAAAAAGGGCTGTGCTATCACATTTTTCACTTCTGGATAACACCTTTCCTTTCTTGTATTAAATTTATCTTGTTCATTTTAGGTCAGTGTTTAAATGTACAACACTTGGAACATGTGATTTGGTTACAAAAAGTATTTGTCTTATGAACGAAGAGGTTGCTCAGCGGTTGGTTAGTGCTCGAACTGCTGCTTGCAGACAGCTGTCACGGACGGAGAGAGGTTCGATAAGCCAGTGAAGAGCTTCAAGGCAGGCTGCAGGATTTCATGGCAGAAAGACCCAGGAACTGTGTGAGCCACAGCTCAATTTTATCAGAGTCCTGAACATTTAGGTGATTTGAGCAGTTGATAATTGGAGCTTACTCTGCTTTGGTGGGGTTTTTTTAAATCCCTCTGTGTACTCCTCTGTGTGCTCTCGCTGGCGTGTTTCTCGGCTGTGAGCGGGGGAGCCCTTGCCTGCAGGGGTGAGGTGGTGGTGTCCGCTCTAGTCCATTGTGGTTGAGAAAGTCTGAATGTGCTGAGACCGGTCTCCATAAATTGAAAATTCCTGACGTTATTGTGAAGGGGAAGTTACTCTTATATCCAAAGCAGCAGTTAATTAAGGAAGATATTACCGGGTGATGAACGAAAAGCTGCAGAGCTGCATTGCTGGGGTGGGTTTTCTGTATCTTGTTTTTTCTGCTGCTTGCGCTCGATCTTAAAGAATCGCTAAAGCTGACCCTCCGTACGGGATGTGGGCTGTCCTCTCCAGCTGTATATGCCTCTGCAGCACGTGTGCTCTGCACAGCGCCCTGGTACGGGGGGGTTACAGGGCAGCGATTTCTTGGCACACGTTAGCCTGGGGAGCCGTACCTGCTAGCCACCAGTCGCGACTTCTGCCAACATTCTCTTGCCTACTTCCACGCTCTGTGTGCGTGCATATAGGTAAATCACATGAGCAACACATAGCACACTAAACATCTCCTCTGGCAGGAAGTTATTGGTGCTTTGCGCTTCATTAGCGAGTCCACGTTTTGCTACTCATTGCCTCTTCGCTGTCGGATCTTTCAGCAGCTACTCAGGCCAAATGCTTTGCTGTTATTTTAGCGTAAAAATAGTTGGAGACATAATTCCAGCCTTGCTGTTTCAAAGCAGATGCTTAATCAGCAACTGTTTTATTAGAATTCCTTTTAATTACTGACAGGGTGGTTAATTCCTGTTTAGTTTTAAGGTGGAATAAAGCACGCACAGTTAAGTGTTCGTTGACTTCAGCGGGTTTCTTTTGCTGGAAATGCTGAGTCTGGGCAGCTCTATCAGTGGACATTCCCCTAATTTAGATAAGTTGAACTTTTTTAAAGCTTCTGTTGTGATTTTGATTTAGGAAAAACTTGTCTGAATGGTTTTTTTTTTACTCTTACTATCTTTGTAGAGTCCTTAGAACACCGAGCAAGTCAGAAGCTTGCTTTTGTCTTCAAGCATAGTTGAAATCGCGACTCGGGTAGCAGGAAAGGTGGTTTATTACAGAGCAAAATCGAACAAGTGGTTATTGGGCTAAAGGAGCTACAGGTAGTTTCCCCCAAGGGTGCGTGTGTGTGTGCAGCAGGTACCTGCACGTTCGTTAGGAGCTGGGAAAGAATTTCAGCTTTTGAATCTCGTGGCAAACTGCTGGGGTACTTTTCCAGGGCAGTTACAGGAATACGGACATTTATCTGAGCGACAGAGCAGGGACAAGGAGAATGAACTGCTTTGCGTGCTCTGAGCTGTCCAGGTTGTAAGCGGAAGGCGAGAAGAATTAAAAAATCGCTCACTGGTGGCTCCTTATTAGTGCAACATTTGTTTTCAAGGAATTAGGGGGTTTTGTGTTCCAGACAGCCTGGTGGCAGCTCCGTTATTGTAGAAGCTAAAAGGAAATTGGTACCGGGATGCTTTGTTTGGGGTCTTTGTCTTAATTTGGAGTAGCCTTTTGGGCTGGATTGTGAGTGCTTCATGTTCCTAGGCAGACTGACAGTGCCGTTTGCACGGGACAGTCCCCGCTGCGGTGGGTCTGCCTGTGCACGCCGCAAGCTGGGAGGCGGGTGCAGGGGATCCCTACTGGAAACGCGATGTTCTTTGGATACGAGGAAAAACGCAGCGGCAGATGCGTGAACTCCTGTCAATGTGTGCTTGTAAAATTCTCTAGTTGCGTACGGGGCTCTGGGGGTTACACAGGAGGGGCTTTTCCTTTCTGATACCTGTATGGGTGTGTAAATACGCAATGCCTGTATATCCTAGGGTTATATATATGTATATAGAGGAATCGTGTATCCTATATAAATGATTCGTAGGCACACGCATATAATACTGTTATATTTACATTTTTATAAACCTGGAATAATATTACATTTCCTTAGCGTGAGGTTATTTACTGAGGTTTTTGTAGTAACCTCTTGCTCGTTGTAGGGACCCCTCTCAGTACTGTACGCGTGACGCTGTTGGCAACGTCGTTCCAGCATCTTGCTCCGCTTGTGAACGTCGCGAGTAGCCGTGGGTTTAAAACAGCCGTACACTTTTGTATTTTTATATCTTTTTATTAATAGTTGCAGTTGCGGTGTTAGCAGAAGGGTAGAACTGCCAGCCTTGGCTCCCTGCGTCCGTGCGCTCCCCCCGGCCACCTTTCCGCGAGTGACTCCTGACTTGGGGACCTTTCCCCTTCTCGGCCTTGCAGCAGCTCGTGTTGATAGGGAACAGTGGTGGTTGTGTTGCTCCCGGCAGCTCTTTCCCAGTGGGGGTTATTCATCGTTCTTGCATAGCGAAGGATCCTGGCTGCCGCGTGCTGGGTTGGGTTGGATCGCGAAGGTGAAGCTTAATCTGTCGTCCCCCTTCTCTCTAGTCTAATAAAGGCATCTTGAATTTTTTTAAACCGACTGCACCGGAGCCCTGCCCTGACTTGCACCGGTTCCTTATGGATTGTGTGAGAAATTAAACTCTGAAAGAAATGCAGGTCGTGAAATCAATCCCGTGTATTTCGTCCACCACGACTCTCGGTGCCACGTCAGGTGTGTTCCACCGCGGCGCTAGGCTGACCTGCAGGCGTTGTCCTGGTGCAGGCTTTCTCAGAGCATCTCTGCCAAAGCAAATACCCTCCTTCTCTTTGAGCCGTCGGCTTGCAGCTCCGCTGCTTCCAGCTCCGCTGCTTACAGAGGTGGAGAGCTGTCGTGCGTGCTGGTACAGCTCCTGAAATTGCCTCGTAACGTTCCGGGTGTACTGGGACGGGGTGAGGAGTCCAAGGATTTCCCTGCTTGCGGATACCCGCAGGTGCTTGCTGCTCCCCACCCAGCAGCAGCCACTCTGAATCGCTCCGGTTGCGTGCATTTGATCCAGGATCTGTCTCCAGATCCTGTCCTTCGCTTCTTTTTACTCCCTGGAACTGCCCCTCTGGGAGTCGGGGAAGGTCTGGCCCGATTGTCCCTTGTGTCGGTCCCGGAGGTCGGGATAAGGGCGCTCGGGGGAAGCTCCCTTTGACAGGACAGAGTGTGGTGCCTCGGGTGCTGTAGGACTGGGAACACGTCCCAGTATCCCGGAGTAGACCCCAGTATTCCTTGAAACGTTTATTAATCTGGACACTGTGAGGTGATTTGAGCTCCTTATTAAAGAGTAAGCTCCAAAACCCAGAGCAGAGCTTTCTCACTCCGCCCCTTTGGGTGGTTCACCTGCCTTTCTGCCATGTGTTCCTGGAGGGCACTGATCGACCGCTGAGCTGCCTTTTCCACTGTCCTGCGATGTGAAAGTAGCACCAGATATTCCTCTGTGCATTTCTGTGTATATGGCTTCGGTAGTTGGGATTTTCAAAGCACTGATACCCGGTGTTTTCAGTTTGTTCTATGAGGGGATATTTCATTTGCATCTATGTTTTTAGCTATCCTGTGATAACTTGTTGAATATTAAAAAATAAAAATATTTTGCTTCTATTGGGACATTTGTATACTCGCAACTATATTTCTGTAAACAGCTGCAGTCAAGAATAAAACAATGAAAGTTTTCATTTTGCAGTGTAAAGTCTTGTTGTGTTTTTTTCAAGGGGCATCATCTCTCTGCCAGGAGGAAGTGTCTTCTCTTGGGTATGGAACCCAACCCACCTGGGAACCCGCGTGGTCAGGAAATACTGGGAAGGCCGGAGCCCTGCGATGGTTTGTGTATCCCGCTGGAGTCGGTGCGTAAGAAAAGGGACCGCGTGGCCTTTTAAAACACTGCACTGTTTCTTTGTGATTCGTGAAGTCCCAGAGGTGACTGGGATTAATTGACTGCCTCTCCAGGAACTGCCCCAGACCCCCTGGATCTGCAGCTTCGGTGTGTTGATACTAACACGCCAGGATGAGCTGGGGGTCACCGAGGCTCGGGCAGGAGCACGGGGCCAGGAGCAGTACTTAACTTTGGAAAAATTACAGCAGGGGTGAGGAGTAATTACCCTGAGAGCTGGGACGATGCTTTACAGTGCGATTTAAGCAGATGATTGATGTGAAAGGCTTTCCCTGGGTGCTGCCCCTGCCCGCTGCCCCTGCCCCGGGCATCCCCCACTGCTGGGGTCAGGCGTGACTGTGCTGCAGGGGGGGCAAACACAACACCCTGCCGCTGCCTTCTGCCCCTCCAGAGCTGCCAGCCCTGCTGCAGACATCTGTTATCCACCCCCACTCCTGAGTGCCCTGGGACACCCAGAGAAGCTCTCCTCAGCCTCCTCTTCCTCTCAAGGCTCGGAGGAAGGCACAGCCCAGCCCGTGAGCCTGGCACACGCAGCCACAGAAACAAGACTGAGCCGTGGTGCTGTGGGTTTTTGTGTTTATTAGCAAAGCAGCCGTTGCTGGGGGCATCCTGGGGTGAGCAGGGAAGCCACTGGCAGGCTGAGGGGGCACAGAGCCTCCCCAAACCCTGGTGACTGTCACCCGCAGTCACCCCTGCCCAGGGCCCTCCGAAGGTGCTGGGAGAGTACTCACCCCCCCAGAGCCACTGGGTGTCAGGCAGCAGCGTGCGAGGCCGGGGAGATGGGCCTGTCCCGCCCTTCACTTCCTCTTCACAAACTTCTTCGTCACGGCGTTGGGGTTCAGGCGCCTTCTGCCAGCACCCAGGGCCGCGTCGCGGATCTGCAGGTTGGCCGCGCGGCTGTAGACGTCGTTTTCCGCAAAGGGCGAGACCCCGGCGACGTAGTCGGGGTCGAAGACGTTGGTCTTCTGCCTGGCCTTGCGGGACAGTCGCTGCTGTGGGAAGGGCTGGTCTTCCACCAGGTGAGGGTTGTTTGCATGCTTCCCTCCTTTCGGGGCCGGCAGGGGGTACTGCCAAGAGAAAAAGCGGTTGTTAAACTCACTGCAGGGACAACTCTTGCTCAGAGGGATTTCCAGATGGCTGCAGGCCTCTGGAGCTGAGCAAATGAAGAACTGACCGCAGGCCAGGCCCCTCTCTCGGCTGTGGCCACCCAGCATGTCACGTGCAGCTACTCACCCTGAGCCCTCGGGGGTTCAGCACCTTGGGGTTGCGGGAGAAATGCATGTGGAGGCTCCCGTCATCGCTAACGCTCACCGCGACCTTCTTCAGGGTCTTGTTACCACAGTGGGGGCAGAAAACCTTGGTCATGTCCGAAGTGGTCCTGCCAGACGGGGACAGAGGGGGTTTACTGCTCCCTGGGCTGTGGAATTCAGGCTTAGCCCGTGAGCAGGACCATCTGCCCAGCCCCAGCAAGCACCGCACACCCGTGCCGAGGGCAGCGGCTGCCTGCACGTGCTCACTTGAAGCAGCCGTGACAGCGGAGGATGTAGCTCCTGGCCTGGCGGATCAGCATGCCGTTCACCGCCAGCACGTGGAGGCCCATCTGCAGCAGCACATTCTGCAACGAGGAGGGAGAAACCAGGATACCGTGAGCTGGGTTTGCCAGCCTAGCAGCGAGGGGCTGGTGGAAGCGGTGCCAGCGGACTCTGCAGAGGTCTCTGCTATGGAGAGAACTGGCTGTGCTTTAGATAAAAGGAGCTGTTGCAAAGCCAGTCTCGTCCAGCCCTACGGACTCTGTCCTGGGTGCTGGTTTAACCAGCCCGGACACGCAAGTAGTTTGGAATCTGCCCCTCCGCCCACCCCGCCAGCCCCCCTGTGCGGGCAGGGGAGAGACAGAGCCCACCCGGTGTCGGCCAAGCCGGAGCTGGTCCCGCGCAGGGCAGCGGCCAGCACTCACCTGCATGGCAAAGTCTGTGGTGACGCAGCCAACCTGGACATCAACGGGAGCAGTGTCGCAGTGCCCTGTGTCCTGCTGCGCCTGCTTGAGGTTGCTGGGTGTTATCCAACCCTCGTCGTCACTCTCTTCCTCATCCTCCTCTTCCTCAACACTGTGCCCGTCCTCAGAGCTCTGGTGCTCCTCGGTGGTCTCTGGGCTAACGGAGATGGCTTGTGCTTTCTGGGGTGGAGGAGAGTGTCAGCTCGGGCACCGGCACTGCTCCGGGCACCAGCCTGCGCTGCGCTGTCGGGAAAAGCCAGCCAGAAAGACAGTGAGGAGAGGAGGCTTTGAGTCTCACCAGCAGCTCCTGCAGCTCCTCCTCGATGCTGGGCAGGGGCGCTCGCCAGTAGAGGAAGGAGCTGTACTCGTTGCTCTCGGCAGGGACCGTGCTCCTCTCGGGACTGGGCAGACGCTGGCCTTTCCCAGGGCGCTTGTGCTGTGGGAGGACACAGGACAAGGGATTCTCCACCTGCTGCCACCCGTGGGCTCTGCAGGGCTGCATCCCGGCCCCGGTGGGCCCATCTCCCGCGCCGTACTGGGGGGCCGTGTTTCCACCCCTTACCTTGGTGGGCAGGTGGAAGCCGGCGAGGTGCAGGGGGGCCTCAGGGTGCCGCGGGGTGGAGCTGAGCCGCACCTGGGGAGGCAGCTCGGGGAGTTGGCGGGGCAGCCCGGGGGGGCAGGGCCCCATCCCCGGTGTAAGGCCCTACCTTGTCCTGGGGCTCCCAGCGGAGGCAGCCGCTGCCGTCGGTCTCGGTCTGCAGCTGACAGGTGAGGGCTAGCACCTGCAGGTCGGCGGCCGAGAGGCTGGGGTAGTCCCCGGTCTTCTTGGAGAAGTCGGTCACTGCGGGGCGGGGCGGGGGGGAGCGGAGGGGGCCGTCGGGCCGGGCCGGGCCGCAAGGAGGCAGGCGAGGCGCAGGGGCCCGGTACTCACCGAGGCGCAGGGCCCGGTGGGCCGGTACTCACCGAGGCGCAGGACGTCGGGCGGCGGGCGGCGGAGGCGCAGCTCGCAGGGCAGCGCGGCCAGGCGGCGGCGCGTCGGCCTGTCGCGGATCTCGGCCAGCACCTCGGGCACGGTGTACAGGTTCTCCGCGATGTCCTGCGGGCGGCGCCGTCAGACCGGCCCGGGCTCGTGCCCCCGGTTCCCCCCGGTTCCCCCCGTACCTGCAGCGGAGCGGCGCTGAGGAAGGCGCCGGCGTCGGCCACGACGTGCGGCACACGCGCCATGGCCGCGCGCCCCATGGCCCCCGTCGCCACCCGTAGCCGCCGCGCTGCCCGCTGGGAGCCGTGGTCCGCGCGGGGCACGCCGGGAACGGCAGCGCCGCGGCCCGCGTGATCGCTTCCGGGCGGCGCGGTCAGGTGACCGGCCGGTGTCACATGACGGCGGGCGCTGGAGCCGGAAGCGGAGCGGTCGCCGGTAACTCGGGTGGCGGGACGGGGCGGGACGGGACTTCCTGGTACGGTCCGTCCGGTGGACCGGGCCGGGCCTGGCGGGGTGCCCCGGACGCCGCTCGGCCCCAGGCTGTGCCCGCCCCGGCGAGGTGAGGCCCGGCCTGGGGCGGCGGGGCCCGCAGGACTGTCCCGGCTGTCGTCTCCCCTTCGCGGTGCCCCCGGGTGGCGGGCGCGGCCCACGGAGCCCGGTCGTGGTGGAGGCGCTCAGCCGGCGCTCGCCTTCCCCGCCCGGCCCGGTTCTGTGTGGGGCCACCCGGCACCCGGCTCCGTCCGCGGGGCAGGACCCAGCCCGGTCCCTGCGGCGGCGCTCCTGGGGGTGCCTGGCTCCCGGGACTGCCGCCCCGACCCCGCCGCCGCTCTGCGGCCAACCCTCGCGGTAGCAGAACGGCGGCCGCCCGCTTGCCCGGGGGGTGAGGCCGGGGCGTCGGCAGCGGAACCCCCCGGGAAGCTGGGGGGGGGGAGGCCATGGCCTTAGAAGGCGGAAAACCTGCGCGTGCCGGTGAGGGAGCGCCCCAGGCCCGCACCGGTTCCACGCCAATTCCAGCTGGAGCGGGTTCGAGGGGGGAACGGCGTGCCCGGGGAGCGGCACCGAACGCAGAGCGGCTCCCCGACGGCTGAGGGGTGTTTAACGTGGCCGGGGAAATGAACGCGGGGTGTAGGAAACGGTGGAGAGACGGGAAAAGAGAGACGGGGCGGAAGAGTCGAGACTTACACCAGAAAAGGATGGGCGCGGCCCGAGGGGCCGGGTCTCCGCCCGCATCGTACGCGGGAGGGTGCCGCGAGGAAACTGGGTCCTGTGAGGCCCGGGGTCCTCGTCCGTCGTGGGGCGCTCAGGCGAGTCGGTGAGCGTGGGGCAGGGGGGTCGAGGGAGGGCTGGGGAGTGGAAATGCGTCTGTCACAGGTCACACCCGGTGGTTAATGGACCCCGGATCGCCGTCTGTGGCAGAGAGCGGCAGGACTGGCGAGGCTGGCATCGCCGCAGGGGACGGCTGGGGAAGGGCAAAGGCAGCTCCAGCAGCCGCGAGGGAGGAGTGGGGATCCGGAGTCCCCGCTGCGGCGGGTCAGCCTCGGGTCTCAGCACAGCGGCTTTGGGGCGCAGGTCGCTAATGCTGGTGGAAGAGGCCCTGAAGGACAAGCTGGCCAGTCGGTGTCCCCTGGGGGCTGGTCACAGGCTGACACAGGAGGGGTGCGTGTGCCTGGCTGTTTTCTGAGGGCCTGCTGTACTGGCGCTAATGAAATAAGTGACGATGTGGAGTTGGGGAGTCATAACAAACACAAGGAACAACAACATCCTGAGGGGAAGCTGGGACGATCTGTGGGCCCGGATAATTGGAGCAGGAATCACTGTAGTAACAGCAAGTGTGATTAGTCTTATGAACGACCTCCCGCTGTAAGTCAGCGCTCTCCCACTCGTGAGGGTGGGAGATGGGCACGTTAGCGAGCCTCCAGCCACCCTCTGACAGAGCCGAGACAGCAGCAAGTCTGGTACCAGGCGAGGTTTTCCAGGCAGAGGTGGGGATTGTACAAGGCACCGGCGAGGTCTCGGCCGAGCGTGGGCTGCTGGGAGGGTTTGCCGCAGAGAGCGGAGACCCTGCTTTATGAGAGGGGACTTCAGAAGGAACCTGGCTTTGAGATGGAGCTTGGTGAGGTCTGATGTGGGTGTGGGGAGAGGGCAGGGAAGAGAGCAACTCCTGCATGAGAGGGGAGGTGGTGGAGGCTGGAGATGCTCCCCCTTTTCTTGCTGATCAGGGGAGGGGGAGATTGGCAGACACTCCAGTCCAGGGCTGGGCAGGAGGGGTGCTCTTGGCTTTGGTGGCTTGGGAAGGGGGATCAGGATTAACCCCATCTGAGCCCTTGCTGCTGCCCTGGAGGCAGGATTGAGGCTCCTCTTTGTTCCTGCCTGGGGGTGGGCAGCAAGTGCCTCTGTCTGTTCTGCTGTGTCAGGGGCAGGGACCCTCTGGTCCGTGACCTTGACACCCGCTGTGCGTGACCGTGCTCGGCACATCCTCTCCAGCTCCTCTGCCTGGGAAGCGTGGAGCGGGGGACTGCCGCCCGTGTGCTCGGGAGCTCAGTGTGAGTCAGGAGCTGACTCTGTGGTCCCAGACCGAGCACCTCGTGCTTCTGTGTGATATGTGACCTCATCCTTCTGCTTGTGGTCAGTCCTTTCGGCAGAGGCACCCAGCCACGTGTTCTGCCAGCATCCCTGGCTGTGTGTCCTTCCTGCCGGCTCCCTGTCCCGGGTGGGTGATTCCACGGGAAAGCTGCAGCCCAAGGGGCAGGGGGAAGCGCTGTGCCTGTGGTGACAGTGACGTGGCGCCGGAGAGCAAGGAAGTGGTGAGCGCTTGGGGAAGTGGAGGTCTGGGCTTGTAGCCTGCTCTGCAGCGTGATCCTTAGCGTGTTCAGAGCAGCTGTGGTCCCCGTTCCCTCCACGGTGTATTAGGGTAGATGGGACCGAGTTTTCTGTGGGATTTTGCCACCAGGAAGAGACTCGGGCTGTCCTTGAGGCATGCGGCTGCTTGCCTACACTGTGACCTGGCCTTCCTCTATTCTGCTGCTGTCACTGCCTCGTCCTTTCCAAGGGATCCCTTGTGTGATGGCCACACGGGCTGTTCGTGAGCCGGTGTTGCTGCCCATCAGCACGGAGCAGGGCTCCCTGTCTGCTGGAGGCTTTGGAGACTGCTCCTCCTCGTGCCGGCTGTGATCAGCAGCGAGCTTTGGTCAGGGTGAACTGCAGCCACCCACACTGGGTGTGCAGAGGGCTAAGCACTGGCTGCCCAGCTTGGCTCGGCTCTTCAGGCCGTGGTGGTGTGGTGGAAGGGGAGTTTCTCTCCCTAGGGTGCTGCGTTGCTGTTGCCTGCGGTGCGGGGCTGGTTTATGAGGGGTGAGAGGGAACCTGTGCTTCGCAGGCGTGTGCCTGTCCATTGCAGAGTCTTGCAGCCGTGTGGGACTCTTGCAGTAACGTTTGGGCCCTGAGGGGCTGACAGGGGACCCCCGTGCAGCCCTGGCTCTCTCCACACGGTGGGAGCGGTGCTGAGGTGTCTCCTCTCTCTCGGCTTCCAGCCAGGGGTGATGCCATGGCCGCTGCGAGCTCCAGCAGGGCCAGGGCTGGGCCGCCCTGCGAGAAGTCCCAGCTCTCCGTGAAAGGTGGGTCCCCCCCAGCAGGGAATGTGGATTTTGGGTGTGTCTGGGCTGGGAGACCTTCTGGGCTGGGGTGGAGCAGGGGCTGGGGAGGGCCAGTACTGCCCTGCACTTGCCCAGGGAAGCGGAGCATCCTTTGGCTGGGCTCCACCGCCTCCTCTCCCCGGCTGCTGTTGGGACGTGGCTCCGTGGCCCTGCCAGGGACGCGTCGGTGCTCCCGTGGCCGCGAGATGGCTCCCGATGCCTGGAGCCACGTCCCCGGCTCTGCCCCACAGTCCCTGCGCAGGGCACCGCTGGCCCGGGGGCTGCTGAGCCTCGCCGGGTGGGTGCTTGTGCCCAGTGGCTCCGGCAGAGCCCCCTCATCCCCAGCTTGCCCCCAAGCCCTGGGGCAGAGCGGTGTCTGTGGGGACCGTGATACTCCTGCAGCTTTTGGGTGTGAGGCCAAGGTGTGGGTGAAGCTGGGGACAGGCAGTGTCCGGGGCTGGTGACAGGAGCGTGGATACATGTATACGGCCATTGCTGCCATTAAAATTGCTCCCTGTTCCCCCACTCCCCAAAGCAGTTTGACTTTGCGGGGAGCTGTGGCCCCATGAGCTGGCAGGGATGGGTGTTTGGGACAGAGGACAGGGTCTCCCTTGCAGCTGCCTGACCCTCTGCCTGTCCCCCCTGCCCAGTCGTGTCCGTGAAGCCCAAGGTGCACAGCCGCCCGTCGCGGATGAACTGCTACGTGGAGGTGGCAGGCGACGGGCTGCCCAGCGAGACCAAGAAGACGGGGAAGCAGATGGGGAGCTCTGAGCTTCTGTGGAACGAGATCCTCATCCTGTAAGTCTCTGTGACTCGCCGGTGAGGGGCTGGTGCTGCTCCCGTGTGCCCCAGTTCACCCCACTGTGCCATCAGCTGGGGCTGCTCAGATGTCAGGTATCTTTGTCCCTGCGATGAGGACGCTGCCAGTGACAGCCCGGCTGGGAGGGCAGTGGGAAGGGGGGGATCTCCCATCGCCCTATGGCTATGCCCACCTCCCTCTGCACCCTGGCTTTGGTAAGCCTGGCACTTCCCTGAGCATGGAGCAGGAATAAGGCCATGGTGATGGCCCCCTTCTCTGGTCTCTGCAGGAATGTCACGGCACAGAGCCACTTGGACCTGAAGGTGTGGAGCTGCCATACCCTGAGGAACGAGCTGCTGGGCACGGCCTCCGTCAGCCTCGGCAACCTGCTGAAGAGCGGCGGGAAGTGTACGTACAAGACGGATCCCACCGGGGTCCCTCGGCCTGGCTGGGACCCCGCGTTCCGCAGGGTCCTGCTGCCTCATCTTCCCCGTAGGCGTACAGTGGGAAGGAGAGGCGGTGGCTGCAGTGGGTCCCATGCAGACCCCTGCCCCGGCAGGGGACAGGGTGCTGTCGTGTGCGCAGGCCTGCCTGTTGGAGCCGGGGGGCTGGGGCATGACGGAAGCTGTACCTCTGTTAGCCAGGGTGCTGCAGCCTGCACAGAAACACAAACCCCTCTGCTCTTTGCTGCCGTTTGTGGTCACCGGAATGTGGCTCGTGACAGCGGCTACCGCATAAAGGCGGCCATTCAGGGCTTGGGCCGGCAAGCGGCTGTGCGGGGCTGGAAAAGGCTCGCTCTGTCTTTTCCAAGCAAAGCTCCACTGCTTGCGAGAGACAGACCTGGTATTGAGTGGGAAGAGGGGCCTCCTGTGCCCCAGGGAGGATATGGGGCTGGTTCAGACTCTCCCCCGTGCCAGGGGCTGGGGTGAGCTGCTTCCCCTGGCACTTCCAGCTGTGGGCTACGAAACCGCGCTGGTGTCCCCGCTGCGCTCCCCGCGGCAGCCGGCTACCGTGCCCCTCAGTGGCACCTCATCCCACTGGGGCAGCGAGGGCCACGCAGGGAGCTCTGCTGCTGCCGCCCGCTTCTCGCAAAGCCCTCGAGGACCTGAACGTCCGCCCCAGGGCTGGGGTGCTTGGGCTGTTGTGTCAGGCAGCCTGCAGTGGGGGGTCTCTGCCCCAGGGCACCCTCCTCTGCAGCTTTTTCTTCCCGAGCTGTGCGAATACGCTGCCGTGTTGGGCTGCTGGAACCGCTGCTGCTCCCGCCCTACCTGCCTGCTCCGCTGCAGGGGCACAATCGGCTCTTTCATTAGCTGGTGTCCCAGGGGGTTGTGTGGAAAATGAATGGAAAAGGCAACTGGCTGTTTTAGCTTCTCCATTAACATCCACCAGAAAAAACGTGTCAGATTTTTCCTTGCCACCGTGAGCTGGGAGGGAGGACTCTTAAAGCTGCAGAGCCTGCCCTGCCGGGAAGGTGCTGCCGTGGGCTGGACTCAGCTGGCACTGCCTGGCTGAGCCCGTGTGCTCTTGTCTGCCCGGCCTGTCTAGCCTGGTGTCTGCTCCTTCGTCTTCTCTGCAGACACTCGCTGCTTGGTCCTGGGGCTGTTGCAGCTCTGTGTGGGCCAGAGACTGCTGCTATGGCCCTGGAGCTCCCGGGGAGCCTGTATCCCTGGGCACCTGGGAGACCCCTTCCTCAAGAGGTCTCCTCGCCTGCGGAGAGGAGTGGGGCCTGTTCCCTCTGCCTGCCAGCCGGGGGAAGTGGCCAGGTCATGAAAGGGCGTGCGAAGGGCATTTGGGATTTCAAGCCATCTCAAGTCGTGTGTCCTAATGCAACCCTTGACCCTTTGCCTGGGGAAGGCAGCGAAATGCGTGTGCCCTCTGCTGCTGGTGGGCTCTAGCTGTCCTCTCCCTGTCCTGGGAAGCACTCAGCAGGAGTGTGCCTTCCCCAAGGCTGCTCCTGCCAGGCAGCAGACCTGCTTTCTGGCTTAGCTGGGTTTGTTACGGTTTTGGGAAGGTTTTCTGTACATTACAGATATGTGAGTGTAGCTGTGGCCGTCGGTTTATAGTCGTTCTGCTTGGTGTGGAAGAATTGCTCTGCTTTTGGGCAGGGGTGGTGTTCTCACTGCTGGTGACGTCTGTGGCAGTGCGTGCAGGGCACGCCTGCCAGGAAGATGCTGGAGCTCCCCCTGTTCTTTCTGTTGTCCCTCCTGCCAAGCACGCCTCACTTCGGGTGGAAGAGTCTCTGCTCTGAGCCCTGTAGCCTGGAAAAATGGCTCAGTGACGGGCTCGGTCAGGCCTGAGCTCTCAGGAAGATGGGGAGAGCCTGCTGGAGCTAACAGCCTGAGCTGTGGGACAGGAGCTCCTGCTCCAGGCGGGTCCAGCCTTGCTTTTGGGCTCGCGGCGCTTCCCATTGCCTTGGCAGGCGCCTCTGGGGCCTCTCCTCTGGCAGGCAGCGCCCTCCCACTTTCTGAGGGGATTGGTCAGGAGATGGAGAGGTGGGTAAGAATGGGCTCAATCACAGAAAATGAGCTGG
Organism: Rhynochetos jubatus; assembly: GCA_027574665.1. Lineage (NCBI taxonomy): Eukaryota > Metazoa > Chordata > Aves > Eurypygiformes > Rhynochetidae > Rhynochetos > Rhynochetos jubatus. Next base: position 8,320,901 of record CM050661.1, read on the forward strand.
GGCCTTCCCCAGCGCTGAGCTGCTCCCAGGGCTCCCGTAAAACAGTTAATTTGCAATGGCACAGCCCCCGGCCCGGCCCCCGAGCTGCTGCCTGCTGCAGAGGCACCTCTTTGTTCCCAGGCTCTGGGAGCTCCTTTCCCGCTCCTCCCATGAGGCCTGAGGAACGTTCCCGCCCGGCCTCGTGCCACGGTCTCGGTGGAAGCCGATACTGGGCCTTGATGGTTTTTGCTGGTCCCCTTGTGTGCCGAGGAGGGGGTGTCTGTGCAGGCACTGGAGGGAACCAGGCTGCAGGTCGCAAACGAAAGTGCTCGCTTTTATTGCTCGCTGCTCGGGTTGCAGGTTACATCAACAGGCTCCTGTTTCTTGAGTGGCACCACATGCCAGGGTTTTACAGACCCTGCACAGCCTTTTCTTTTCCTGCTGCTGTGCCTCAGGCAGAGCCATGGCCTTGCAAGACCCTCCAGGAAGCCAGCAGCAAGTCCCCAAACCTCTGCAAAGCTGCAGCATCCCCCCCGGGGTTGTGTGTGTGATGTCAGAGGAGCTCTGCTGCGTGCCCTGGTGGCAAAGGCTTCGAGCGAGGAGTTGTGGAGGCAAAGGCTCCGAGGAGCCGACGTGACTGCGGTGAGCTGGCTCTGTGACGGCCAGGCCGTAGTCTCGTTAAACTGGCCCATCCATCCAGTACATCACAGCGGGGGTCGGATGCGCCTGTCCTGCGTCACCTTTTGGGTGTTGCGCTCTGGGTGTGCTGCTGAGCTGTGGGGACTGTGACCACCAGCGCTCTCTCCGTGCCCTGGCTGCCTCCAGGCTCTCTTAGGATGGGAGGCGGCTCTGTGCCCAGTCCTGGGAGCGTGCAGGGTCCCTGTCTGCTCCTGCCGGGCCCCGGCAGGGATGTTTTGCAGCCAGCCAGCTGCCCCTGGTTGGAGGTAGCAGGCTTTTTGGCTTTCTCCTCCCATCTTGTCTTCCCTCCCAGGGCTGTGATGGTTCAGAGGAAAGAAGCAGAAGCTTGAGGTCCTCCTGGTTATACCTGGTGAATAAATGAAGTGGGACACAGTTTCTAAGCTGCTGGTGGCTGAGATTGGGTCAGCAGCATGGGCAAAGCTTCCCACTGCCCAGGGAGACTTTGTTTTGCCTGGGACAGTAAAGATTATCCCTTCCCCTAAACTCTGGGTTCCCCCTTGATTGAGGGATGGCTGTGGAAGGTGTAACTTTCTCCCTGCTTATTCCTGGAGGGAATGTAGCCTTAGCATGGAGTCATTCCTTTGGCCGCAGGTATACGCCAGGGTTAAGCTCGTCTTCACCTGCTGAGCAGCAGGGAAGTGGGTGCTGCCCAGCTGCCAGCCCGGAGCCCTGGGGTAGCACTGGGGAGGCTGCGTGTCCTGCATCCTGCATGCCAGATGGGGACAGTGAACGGGAGGTTCCGCCGGTGTTCCCCAGCAGCCTGGGGGAAGCCGCTATGGCTTGGTGCTCCCACCAGTGCCAAAAGTGGCCCTGCGATGCTGCCCTGGCTTTCCTGTCTGGTGCTGTGGTGCTTTCAGGGCAGGGTTCTGGCTCTGGGATTTGATTCTTCCGTGGATTGATGTGGGCAAGTAGTTTGCTGTCTGGACACGTGGATTTTGGGGTAGCCCAGAGGATCTGCTTATCTTCTGTTTGTGTAAGCAACAGTCCTGGCTGCTCTCGAGGGGTGATGGTGGACACAGCTTTGATCGCGTGGAGCTGTTTGAGTGGTAACTGGCCTTTTCATCCAGGGGGACTGGTCTGGGGAGCTGAGAGGGTGGGAATGGCTGCCTGCCTGCCTGGAATTCTTCCTGGCTGCATGTGCCAAGATGGAGCCATCCCACCCAGGGAAGAGGCAGAGGGGCTGCCCCCTCCTGCGTGGCAGGTCTCTGGTGCTGGTGCCCATGGGCGTCAGACACGTGTGGTTCCTGGAGGTCCCTGAGGGCTCAGGCTTGGGCTCAGCCCGGGGCCGTTATCGCGCTGGCTGCTACCAGCCTCGCTTCGTGGAACCGTAAATCCGCTTAATGGGCTGGGTGGGAATTCCAGCTCACCTCCGCTAAATGGAAGCTCTGATCCTGCGTGTGGGGCACTGGAAGTAGCTGAACTGAGACCTTATTCAGGACCAAATCACCCCCAGACCCCCTCCCAAAATAATAATAATAATCCCTCTGACATTCTGGCTGCCGGCGGGACACAGGCAGCCTTTGTGCTCGGCCGTTCAGGGGACCCTCTGTTGGTGCAACAGCAATGTCCCTTTGTGCGTCCTGCGTGCTGGACGGGGACAGTGAATGGAAGGTTCTGCTGGTGTTTATTTTCTTTAAAAAAGCTGAAGGGGGTGGCGAGGGGGAGAAGGAAGCCGGCTGGGAGGTTCATGTTCACATCCTCCGCTTGGAGACACCTTGTCTTTGCTCCCGCGCTGCCGCCCCCTCGGCTGGGCGCCCGCACAATAAGGGCTTGTGCAGCTCCGGCGGGGAGCGCGGCGCGCTCGGCTGCCGGGTGCTCACAGAGGGGGATGGAGGGGACCCCCGGAGCGTGCTGGCATGACTTCCGCATGGCTCAGAGAAAATGCAAATTCCTATAGCTTGAAGCAGCCGGGGAGAAACAGGGTCTGGATTTGTTATAGTTTTTGGCCACGTTCAGTAGCATCTTCTATCTCAGACTCTTAAAAAGGTCTGTGAGATGGGTTCCCCTTGAAAACAAGCTGAGAGCAACTCCTTTAGGCAGATGGGTAAGACCAGGCTTAGAATCCCTTGTCTGATGATGAGTGTGTAATGAGAACAGAGTTGGGCTCCAAGCCCCGTGCTGTGCCTGGACCCCGAGGGGATACCTGCCTCCTCGGCACTGAAAACTGGAGACTTTCCAGAGATCCATGAGCACAGCCCTGTCCCCACTGCTGTGCTTCGGGCTGCCCATTGAGTGCCCTGTGGGACAGAGGCCGCTCGGAGGAGGGGGTGGTGAGTCCCAGCGCAGCCCCTGTGGCTCGCCTTCCCTTCGCAGTGCTGGTCAGCATGGAGAAAGGATGGCTACCAGCCACGGGCCAGGGCACATGGTGCGAGGGCTGGGACCGGCCTCCTGCCAGACCCCTTCTCCGTCCCCTTTGTGTCTCTTCCCAGTGGTGTGAGGCTGGCAGGCGCCCTGTGTGGAGGAGCAACTCTGGCCAGGGAAGGAGGGCAGGAGCCTCTCTCTGGGCAAGCATGAAAGGTGCGTGGCTGCTTCTGGTCCTGGCAAGGGCCACGCCAGTGTGCAGCGTCACCGTGGTCTCTGTGCCTTTGCTCCTGGTGCTGTGAAGGGGCTGGGCTGGCAGTCGGGACCCGTAAGTGCTGTTTGAGTGGCAGTTGCACGCCCTGGGGCTCTGCTAGCGTGTCTCACCCTGGAGCTGGAGATGCATGAGGGGTCCCTGTGGAGCATGCTCCCATCCTCCTCCTGCTCCCGCTGGCAGGTACCGCACCCCGTCCCCGTGGCGGACTGGGACAAAGCAGGTTGCTAAAAAATGGTGCCGTTGTGTCATGAGCAATCTGTGTATAATAAAAATATTATTTGAGCAAATGAGTCAGGAAGTGTCTGGGCTGGTGTCCCAGGCTGGTGCAGCCAAATTTTTCTGGTCTTCTGTGGCAGAGCTGGGTGTTTTGGTGTTGCTGGCTCCGGCAGGCATTGCTGCGGTAGTGCGAGAGCCCTGCCTGCCCGAGGGTCGCATTGTTCTCCCATCACCCGTGGGGATGCAGCCCTGCAGTAGGTGGTTTAGTGTGTGTGGCAGAGGGGGCTGTGCCTTGCTGTAGCCATGCTGGGCGCTGGTGGCTTCCCAGCGACACCAGGGACACCCCTTGCTGCTGCACGGGTGCAGCACGGAGCTGCCAGGAGGCCTCGGAGGAGCTGGAAGGGTGGTGGGTGTCCTGGGTCGTAGGGAGGCAGAGCTGTGGCCGCCAGCGTGTGTCGGTGTGGGGCAGCTGCTGGGTGTCTCGGCGCGTGGCACCGTGCGCCTTGTTGGCTCCCCTTCCTCACTGCTGCAGCCCCTCACTCTGTGCCCGAGGGGAGAATGGTGAGCAGTGTTCCCGGGGATGTTACCCCGGAGCAAAGCCACAGTGTCCAGCTGTGTGTGGAGCTGGGACTGGCAACATCTTGCTAAGCTGCTGGAGCCAAACTGGCTCACAGGGGAGGGGAGTGGAGCTGGCGACTGCCTCCCAGCCCATGCCACCCACTCCAGAAGCTTCTGCAAAGGTGGGCTGACGCTGCAGGGGGGTGTTTCTGTGTGTTTGGGGGCAGCCTCTTGTGCTGGTTGCGTTCAGTGGAACCGATACAAGGGGATGAGGGTGGAGGGGTGTGCCTGGAGTTTTTCTTTGCTGCTTGCCTGGGTTTTCCAGGTTGGTGAGGATACGCCTGATTCTGAAAGATGCTGCTTGGTCCTCTGCAGCAGACCAGGGATTCAGGCACCGCTGGGCACGTAGCCATTGCCTTCTCCATGTCCCAGGCACCTGCCTCAGCGTATCAGGTCAAAACAACCAAATCCCTTGGCTTTCCTGCCACAATCTCCCATATAACCACAGCTTCTGAATCCATGAGCGATGGGAATCTTGGCTGTGTTGTGGTTGGGAGCCCTGGGGCGGCTCCACCCCCATGGAGGGACCCCACTTGCAGTTGGTGAAGGAGGGTCTTCCTCGGGAGCTGGTGGTGGGGCTGGCCAAGTGTCCTCTGGTGATGCTGCTAAGTACAGGTAGCTGTGGGGCCGATACTGGTGGTGCTGACTGGGACAACTGGCCCTGAGGGAGCAGGCATGTTGTCCTTTGAGGACGTGGGCAGGGCTGGAGGGGACCAGGAGGCTGACATCCCATCCCATGGAGGAGCCGGGGTGGTGCAGCCATCCTCCATCACAGCTGGCATCCTGAGTGGTGACTGCTTGGTCTCTTTCTCCATGTCCCCTCATCTCCCACAGTGGAGAACAGGCAGCTGACCCTGGACCTGCAGACGGAGAACAAAGGCAGCGTTGTCTCCGGCGGGGAGCTGACGATTTTCCTGGACGGGCCTGCTGTTGATCTGGGAAGCCTGCCTAATGGCAGTGCCGTGACAGAGGGTGAGTGCTGCCCGGCTCCGCATGCGTGCGGCCGCTCTGAGCACGAGGCGGTGAGGAGCGGGGCTGAGAGCACGGCCCCTGGCACCTCCGAGCAAGATTCCGAGTGCCAGAAGCCACCTTCTCTCCCAGGTAAGGCTCCGGCCCTGCCCACCCCAACCCTGGGCTTGCACGCGGGCTCCTGTGGGAGCGAGCGTGTGGTGGGACAGGAGCGGGAGTGTCGTCGGGCTCATGCCCTGCCTCCCCAACAGGGAAGCCCTTCTCCTGGTCCTCCACCAGCCATCCATGTGGATTGGCCCCTTCCCTCGCTGTCCTGTGTGGGCTGCGGAAATGGCTCCTGTATTTAATGAACCGCTCAGACAAGGCAGGGGGTGTGCGGAGACATGGTCCGATGTCTGACCCATTGGGGCTGCCAGGGGAGCGAACGGAGCTTGTGCTGGGCAGGAGCTGGCACATTCTTTTCCCTCAGCTCCTTCTCTTCCTTGCTGGGAGATGGAGTCTGTGAAATCTGGGAGTCTTAAATGCAGCCGTTTTCCTGGTGTTGGCCGTTGGGCAATGTGCTGCATTGCCCTTCCCTGGTGCTGCGCTGGGAGACACAGGATGCTGTGAGGACAGGATGTGCCCCTGCACAGCAGTGGGACAGGAACGTAAAGGCAGGGGGTCCTTGCGTGCGGGTGGGTCTGTCCTGCAATGTGTGGGGCTGGTGTGCTTTTGGGTCTCCTCTCGGGAAGGAGGGAGGGAGAGAGGGTAGAACCAGTAGGTGCCTCAGTCGTTTTCTTCACCAGCTTTTTCTTCACCCACTCAGGGTCCCAGCTGCCTGGACAGAACCCCGGCGGCATGGCTGCAGCCATGGAGAGCAGACACCAGCCTCCCAGCACAAACTGCTTTGGGAGCAGGCCAAGGTAAGGGTCCCACGCTGGCGGTACCCCTCAGTGCATTACTGGGTGGTTGTTGTGGTGCTATCTAGGTCATCCTTGTGGACCCCACTCCGGATCTTCCCGTGAGCCCTGTGCAAAGCAGCCTATCGCTGGGGTGGAGCAGGGCTGGGCTGGCCAACGACCTGGAGGACGGCAGAGTTGGGGGTGGCCATACAGCCGGGGTGTGGCTGACCTGAGCATCTCAAAGTATTTGTTCCTCAAGGAATAGTTGGGTGTGTGATGTCCCAGACAGTTTCCACCGGTTGTTCTACTGGCAGCCGAAGGAATGATCTGTCAGGGAGATGTGTAGGCTGTGACCAGGCAAACCAGCACAGGGCTGGTCTGCAGGGGTCCCTTCAAATGGGGATTATGGGGACCCCAGCTCTTGCCTCGAGCACAGCTCTGGCCAGGCTGGGGACCACAATGTCTCTCATGGTGATGCTCACAGCGGGATGCTTCTGAAGGTCCAGGGAGAGCCAGAGAAGCAGAGCAAGCAAGAGCTGCAGGGAAATAACAGCTGCTTCCAAAGGAAATGAGATGTTTGGGCACCAGGCCATCCTGTGCCTGGCACGGTGCCCTTCCTTGCCTTCTTGCTGGGCTGGAGTGGCTCAGCGCTGCTCCTTTTGGAGCTGTGGTTGTTGAGAGACGTGTCACACTGTCAGCATGGAGTTGAATTTAACACCTATTTATATTTCCAGAGCATGGCCGTGGCCCAGCAGCCTGTACAGATGTTCTGGTTAGAAGTGTGCCTACAGAGAGAGCGCCTGCAGCCCGCCCCGTAAGGGGTTCTGCATGCCCTCAGGCTTAGGAGTGCTCAGCAACAAGCCCCACACATCGAGCTTTTCTGCTCCTTCCTCATCTGCTGGGCTCATACAAGAGATGAGCGAAGGGGAGAAATGGGTTTTGGCCCTAAAAAGTGACTCTGTCCTTCCATACTGCGTGTTCGTCTCCCACCCGAGGTGGGATGGGAAATGGGGAGCAGGTTGCTGAGCACAGTTTGTGCCCTTTTGTTGTGGCTGCTCCTCTTGATTCCTGCTGTCCGTGTGTTAAAGCCTTGTAAGGGGTGAGAGTGCTCAGTGTCCTGGCAGTGCTGGACCTTGCAGCCATGTAGCAGCTCTCGGTAGGTGCTAGGAAGCCTGCAAAGAAAGTTCTAGTTGGGATGCTCAGCCTGGTGACTGCCTACTTCTGATTGCCTGAAAGTAGTGTCTGTTCTTGGTGTCGCCTCGACCCACGAGCGTGCGATAGGAGTGTGGTGAGACCCGGCCAGTACCCGGGGACCTTCTCAGGCCTTCCCGGTGTGCTTGCAATCATTCAAAATCCCATCGCTGCTCTGGTGTGGGAAATGGCCTCATTAGTTTCCAATTCACCCTACGCTCGACTGTCTTTAGGGTGGACGTAACTCCACAGTATGAGGTAGTACTGCAGTGTGGGGCAGAACATGGCTGTACGTACCCACCGTGGAGGCAGCTGCCTTCTCCGGGGTGGAGAACGGGCCCTTTGCACATGGGAATGCTGTTTGATGTTTGCGCTGTTTATGCGCAGAGCTGTGTTTATTTTCTTGGGCTTGGTGATGGAGGCTGGCACGCTCGCAGGCGGGAGGGAAAGAAAAGGGTCATTCTTCGCTCCTCTGCTGTTTCTACACTGTCCCCTCGAGGGAAACTGCTTGGTCAGGGCTTTCTTCTCCCGAACAAATGTCATCTTGGGATTTGCTGCTAATCTTGGTGACGAGGTGTGAAATTCCACAGCCCTCTGTGGAGAGAAAACTGAGCCCAGAGGTCCCCAGCTGAGGGCTGGTGCCATGGGTGCTACAATCCCCGTTTTGTCTTGTGGTGGCCAAAGGGGCCCCTTCTGACAGCAGGGAATCAGGGAATACAGTAGCCTGGTTTGCTGCTCACCCTGTGGACATGCTTTGGCTGGAGAGCCAGGTTGGGTGTTGTGATCTAGGCACGGCCGCTAGAAACTGCTGTCATCTGTCACGAGCTCACGCCAGCTCTAGTGATTTCTTCAGCGCAGCATGCTTTGCTTTCGCCCCTTGTGCGATGTCCGAAAGGCACCGCTCTGCTAGCGACAGGCATGAGCATCTCTCAGGGCAGGCGGGAGACCTCCAGCTCACCCGGACAAAGTATTTTCCTCGGTGAGACCCATTGCTCTGCAAAGCCACACGTGTGGTTGCGGGATGTCCCCAGGCTTCTGGTGTGACACAGCAACAGTAAAAGGCCAGGGGGGACTGTCATCAGCAGTTGCAGCCCAGGCACAAGCAGGGGAGAGGCAGGGTGTGCTGCCCGCTACCGTAGAGGTGTCAAGGGGCTGCTCAGGGCCTTGTAGAACAAACCACAAGATGGGTCTTGGGTCAGCTGGAAGGCGGTGGGTGACAGGAATAAACTGGGATTGGAGTTTTGGAGCCAGGTGCCTCTTCGACTGTACATCCTGCTGCTGTGGGGCAGGGGGGTGTTCCTGCTGCTGTGGGGTGAGGGAGTGTTCCTGCTGCCCCAGCTCCAGGGTCTTACACTGGTGCCATCTCTGCTCCCAGCACTGCTGGCCTGAGGGCTGGGTGCTGTGGCTGCCTCCTCCCCCCTTTGCAGGAACAGGGGGAATTTCTCAGCTCCGTGTTTTAGGAGCTGAGCCCCTGCTGTCCACCTGACACTGGAGCTTTCCCCGAGGTCATGCCTGGACCCCCACAGCCATGCTGGTTCCCGGCTACATGCTCTGCCCTCCCTCCTCTTCGGCCGCAGTTTGGGATCTGGTATCCACGTGAGACCGAGGCTGGCACTGCCACCTCTGCTGGCGTCTCCTGCCAGGACCTTCTGGCCACTGCAGCGGGAGGAGGCGGCTGTTCCCAGGTTTCCTGCATGGGGCCCACGTCAGCCACTCTGGCGTGGGGGGCTCTGCCTTGGCAGAAGTGGGAAGCCGAAAGGTTGATGTCACCCTGGCTGACGCCTCTTTCCTCTTTGGCATCGTCTGCTCCCTCAGCCTCCAGCCCAGGAGGGATGACGGGACAGAGCATGCGATGGGGCAGCCATCCCAGGTCCCCAGTCGATGGGGGACAGCGGGGGGTCTTGTCAGACGTCTGGGAGATGGGCTGCCCTCCGCACACCCTGCTCTGTCCCACTGACAGGCCGCGAGAGGCTCTTCCCATCCACGCTCTGCCTTGTTTTCTCCCTGCTCCTATTTTAAGAGTTCCCAGCCCGCTCTCACGTGGCCTCGCGGGGTTTGTTTCCACACGTCTATTAAAAGACAATGCCCAGATGGGAGCACTCGTGGGTGGGAGGGCTGGGCTGGACCGCGGGCTGGCTAATTCAGGCCTGGTAACCCTGTGCGGCCTGGAAACATCCTGTTTTGGTTTCTAAAAACTCTCTGGGCAGCTCTGAGCTCATCTGTGCGGAGAAGGGCAGGGACCAGATCTGTCCTGTGCCCTGGGGGCCGCTCCCGGCTGGACTGGCTCCTGCCTGTGGTCCTACCTGCCCACTGCCTATGGCCAGGGCTCTGGGGGCTGTGCCGCCTCCCGGCCTCGCCATGAGTGAGGGTGGGGGGGCAGATCCCAGCCAACTTTTGGGAGGCGTGTGGTGGCGGTTTGCCCCGCTGAGCTGTGTGGATGGGCAGCGAGGGGCAACCTTCACCTTCCAGCCAGGGGAAGAGGAGCCCATTCAGCAGCTCAGAGTCCCCAAGTGCTGGTGGCCGAAGCGAACCCCTGGCACGTTGCGGTGTCCTGGGGGTAGCTGGGATTTCTGGGTTGAATTTACCATCTGAGGAGTGCCCCACGGAGCCCCTGTGCAGGGCTGCCCACCTGAGAAGGTCCTGTGGCTGATTCAAGTGGCCTCAGCAGCTCCTGCTTGCCAGCTGCTCTGCCCGTGGCTTTTATCTGATCTATTTTCAACAGCCTTCCCATGTCTCCTCCCGATCCCAGCCCTTCCCCTGCCCGCTGTCGTGAGCTGCTCCCCAAGGAGAGTGGCTTCGGAGTGAGTGGGAGGAATGGAGGGCTTGCTGGAGCTGGTGAGGGTGGCATGACTGCTGCGCCCCGTCACTGCCAAGCTGCCGTCCCCTCCCAGCTCCAGCCCTGAGACATGGGGACAGTTTGCAGGTTTTGCCCTTTTAAGGGGAAAACTTGGCTGGGGCAAAACGACTTCCTAATCCCTGTGGTCCTCACCCTCTGTGGTCGCTGCCCTGGCCTGAGATCCTGGGAGGAGGTGGCTGGGCTCTGCCTCTTTGCCCCTGCCCTGCCAGACATGGGAAGGCAGCAGCCCCCCTCCCACCCTGCCCCGTCCCCTTCCCTGCTAGCAGTAATGACTGGGCTTCTTAATCAGCCTGAAACCCCTGAATTCCTGAATGGCTTTGGGTGGCCTCAGAGGCTCGGGGTGGTCAGGGAGGGAGAGCTTGCGGAAGGGGAGGCAGTGGCAAGGGAGCTGCAGCCTGGCATAGAGAGGATCCCCTGCGAGAGATGGAGCAGCCGTGTTCAAGCCGGTTGCAACCCGTGCCGTGATTTAAGCTCACGTCTGTCCTGGCAACATCAAGTACTTGCACCTTCCTCACCTGTTTTTGTGCAAGGCTGGTAGCCGGCAGGAGGCACGGCGAGGGTTCCCACTGGTGCCGGAATCTCTCTGGGGAGCTTTATTGGAGGGGTGGAAGGAGCAAACTGCTGGCGGCCGTGGCCGGGGTGAACGCCCGCAAATGAAAGCAAGGACATTGTCACCCAGGTTATTCCTCTGTGGGACTCTGCCGCTGGCTGGCGGGTGCCAGGACCTGCGGGCAGGCTGGCAGGTCCGAGTCAGCAGCACGAAGGTCAGGGAGCAGAGGCACGTGGCTGCATCCTGTCCGTTCTCAGGGGAGACCGATGGCTGTGCTGGGGGAGAAGCAGCACAAGATGGAGGCAAAAAGGCAGGAGCGGGGTTTTCTTTGTGCTGAAACACCTCCTGTGTTTCTTTCCCTTGCAGGACGCACCGACATGCGGCTGGGGTGGCCAGGCAAAACACAGGGAGTGGAGAGCAAAGTCCCAGTGCCAGGAGCCGGCACCGGCAGCAGGCCAAGATCATGCAGCACGCCAGCATGGCCAATGGCACAGCCAACGGCACAGGTGAACCGGTGCTCATGGGAGGTGGGGGGGACACACAGAGCCTGGGGCTGCATCGTGTGGAAGAAAATTAATTTCTGTTGAGGTAATAGATCTTGTAGTACCTGGGAATTGATTGATTTTAGTTGATTTTACTTTTGATAAGCTGGAGTCTCCCATACAAAAACTACTGCATCCAGCTCCAGGTTTTTAAAAGGATCCTGGGACAGCAATGTCAGTGATGCCACAGCAAGGAAGACACTTATCACAGCTGAGTGGACTTTCTTCAGGGTTGGGAAGTGAAAAGGCTTTGAGCTCTTTGCCCACTGAAGGGAGGAGCAGCTGTCTATCGAGCACAAACCCACCTCTCAAAAGGGGGCTGATTCTTACACCAGAGGGTATTTTTAGAATGTTTTTTCTTGTCTTTTCTTGGGTTTGTCCACAAAACCATAAACAGCTCATGGACCAGGGACAGGGACCTGCTGAGTGCCTGTCTACAAAGCCACAAGCAGCTTATTTTCCTTCTCCGGCTCTCGTGGAGCCGGCCAGCGGTGCATCTCCTGCTCTTCGGCACTGCTTTTGCAGGCAGCGCCATCCTTTCTTTCGCTTTTGTTGGAGACCTGGAAGGAGAAGCAGAGTGCTTTGTTTTGGATTGAAGGAAATGTTTTGTTCAACCCAAAAAGGAGATTTTTTTTTTTTTTCCATTTCATTGGAAAAACCTGGAGCAGTGCAATTTCAATTTTGCCAAAACCCGTTCTGGGAGGGAGATGGTGGAGCAGAAGGCTGCTGTGAAATGCTGCCTTTCAGCTGTTGCTCCTGGTCTGTGCTCCCCTGCCCAGGGCTGTGGCTTGTCTCTGCTGTTGGGTGCAGTGCTGTAGTGGGAGTGGGTGTCCCCTGTCCCTCCCAGCCTTTCCAGCGCCCTCGCTCTGCAGGGACACTCCCTCAGACTGTGGATAGGGTTTTTGTTCCCAAATACAACTTGGCTCCTTGGCTTTGGTTTGTTTAAAACATGCTTTATTGGCCTGGCCCCAGCCTCCCCAGTGGCTTTATGACTGTGCTGTCCTCATCGCTGTTTACCACTCACCAACCTCCATGTCTCCCACAAGTCCTGATGGGGATGATTTTACACTTGAGGATGGGGAGATGAGTGGTTTGGGTGGCTGGGATTAGTGCTGGACACCCTGTCTTGTGCTCTGTGGAATGCCTCTAGAAACCATCCTCTTCCTCCTCAGTTTGGCACGTCATGGTGGCATTATTATGTTTTTGGAGCAGACTGTTGCAAGAACGTCCCCGTGACATTTGTCACTCGCAGCCTAATTCCATGTGACGATAGAAGGAGGTTATTTCGTGGCATGTTTTCTCCACAGCCACGTTGCTTAGCCCTAGCTGTACTTCCCCTGGAGCCCTTCCTTATCAGGTGAACTTTGGATCAGCTTTTCCCCTGCTTTGTCCAGGACTGCCATCAAACTGGTCACAGTGCAGTTCCCTGGGTCATTCTGCGGGTTCCCTTTGAAGACTGGCACAACGTGGTTGAACCTTCCAAACCCTTTCCAAGGCTTGCTAGAAATGAGGAGCAGCTGGGGACCTCCTCAGCTGTGTCTCGCAGGACTCCAGTGGGAATTGCTGACCTGGAAATCTTCACTGCCTGTAGATGCTGCCTGAGGGGCTCATTTTGTTGCTGATGCTGTGTACCAGGATTCCTCTGTGCCGGAGGATGCGGTCCTGCTGCCTTCCAGCTGCAAAGCGAGTGTCCCGAGCAGCCTACCCCTTCTACAGTGTCTGTGGTTCTTCAGTCTCCCATCTGTGGGGGGTTATACTGGTTATACAGGGTTTGTAGACACAGAGACTCCCCTTAGTTTTCTACATTTCTCAGCTCTAACTTGTGGAGCTCTGTCTGCACCCCTTACTTCTTTGTTACTTGTTGCTGGTTTGTTTTTAAGGCTTTTGCTTTGCCGTTGAAGCCAGAATGTCTTGTAGCAAAAGTCATCCTGCGCTGGACTGCCAAGTCTCAGGGGTTTTTGGCTATCTAATAAATATTCGACAAACAAATTCCCTTTCAGTGTTTTGGTCTGCATTTTCCTCCTCATCAGTTTTTTGTAATTTTCCTTTGCTCTGTCTCTTCCCTTTCCCTTTTCTAGAAGTTCAGTGGAATCCAGCAATGTTTGGCTCTTACCAGTGCAGCTGATGTGCTGAGCCTGGGCTTCCCTCTACCTGAGGGGAGGGAGCACACGCTGCCCCAGCAGTTTCTGGGCTCCTGCCTGTTACCTGAATTCCCATTAGGCACACAGCATGTCTGCAAGTGGCGGAAGAGATACTGAGCACAAATAAGAAGTGCCCTCCACTTTTGTCTCAGGACTAAGACAGTGGCAGCGGTTCACAGAGGGATCTGACTGCTGGGTGAAGGAAATGCTGCCTTTGCTGCAGGCTGGGAGCACCGCGAGTCCCATGCCTGGGGGGCTGCCACACACCACGTGCTCTGCTTCCAGGGCTGCGTGGGTGCAGTAGATCAGCCAAGCCCCCGTTACCCTTCCGGGGTGCTAACGTCTCTGCCCTCTGCCTTTCTAGTGAACGGAGATGCAGTGGGTGCTGCAGACATCGAAGAGGAAAGGCCGGCAGCAGGAGCAAGCGTCCCGACCCCAGCGGCATTGAGCGTGGCAGATAGCTCCGGCACTCCTGCCCTTCCTGCCTTGACCAGCTCTGGAGAGGCAGAGGAGGCAGCCTCCGGCTCCGGTGCCCCACCACCCCGGGCAGCGGTGCTGGCTCTGGATGCTCTGCCCCCCGGGTAAGCTCTGCCTTCTGCTTGAGACTTCTGTTGAGACAACGGAGTGCCTGTGGCCCTCAGGGAGGGATGCATGGCCCTGGAACGATGGCTGAGGGAACACGAGCAAACTGGGACACCGCCATGTGCTGGAAGAGAGGGTGTTTGAGGGAGGGGGCTGTGCTGCACCAGGAGTTGATGGTCAGCAGAGCAGGGAGGGCCTGGGAGCATCTGTCGGGGATCCTGTGCCCTCCTTGCGTGGCACAGCCTGTCCTTTCTTGCCTGGGGCTTGACTGTTGTGGATTCCTCCCCTGGGACGGGGTTTGCTCTGTGTCTGTGGTGGGTCTCTGGGGTAATACACAGAGAATCGCATCTCTGTGGCAAGCAGCCTCTCGGCACCCATGCCCAGGGGAGCAGCACAGTCCCCACCTCTCCTGGGGCTGCTGGAGGGACCAGTCAGAGGAAAATGCGTGGGAGAGTGAGTGTGGGTCTTCAGGGAGCTCCCACTGAGCAGAAGGGCACAGACATGCGCTCCAGAGACACCGTGGAGGCATTGGCCACTGCTGGGGGAAGGTGGGCCGGCCCTTCACGTACGCGTACCCATTCTTCTCCCTGGTGCGGATGCTCCGCATCCTCCATGGGATGTGGGGAAGGGGCTGGGAGGGGAGCTGGGGCTGGCCGAGCAGTGCTGGTGGGCACGCTGGCTCTCGGTGGGGGCGGCGGGCAGGCTCTGGGCTCAGCTCTGCGCTGCAGCTGGGTTGTTCTCCCCTTGTGTTTCAGACACCTTTAATTCTGCACTGAAAAGGCAAAGTGGCGAGGGGGTGGGGGTTGAACATGGCTTGTGTTTCGTATGAAGGGAGCTGTTTATTTTCCTTTGGCTGAGGCGATGCCTGGAAGGTCAGGGCCTCGCTCGTGTGTCAGTCACAGGTAATTAGGGTTAACGGCTCAGTGTGTCTTTATGCAGGGTGTGTGAGGGTTTCTGTTCTCCGGCCTGGACGCTTCCTGTTTCCAGGCAGCTGGAAAAGTCCAGGGCTCTGAAAAAGGTCTTTATTCCAGCCAGAGCCTATGCCCCTTTCTGCTCCTACCAGGTAGACCGAAGGTCTCCTTTTCTCCACCTCTGCGCAGCCTGAGGTGGAAACAGGCTGTTGTTTCTGTCCTGGGGTGGAGGGGAACCCACGGGTGTCTCATGATCAGGGTTTCCGGAGGCTCGGGGAGTCACAAGCGCTGCTTTCTAAGACATCCCAGGCTTGCATTTACCTAGTCCAGCCGGGTGGAAGGGTCACCCGTGTCCTCCCCGTGCCCACACCAGCAAAGCGTGCATGTCAGAGCAGGGAGTTGGACAAAGCTTTGGGAGGCGGCTGGGGGAGCAGTGAAGGGGTGGTGAGCCATCCTCTGGGCTGAGCTTGCGGAATTTGGATCTCTGGAGATGCCTTTGATTAGCACCTTGTGTCCCTCCCTGCCTGGCCATAGGATCTGGAGGGGGAAAGAGGCAGCAGCCCCCTTGGTGTGCTGCCCGAGCTATGTGCTCACGCTGGGCTGGCTCGGCAGCAGCTCACCTGCTTGGGCAGATGGAGACGGAGTATCGAGGTCTTCCCAGGTGAAGGAGAGTGAGGAACGGAGTCTGTTGAGGGCTCCGGGTTGCCAGCCCTGCCCTGAGAGCTGCCAGACCAGGTTCTGGGCTAACAGGGATTTGCTAAACAGGGATTGCACAAAATGCTGTGGCCCTGGGTGGTATAAATGAGCTTCTGGGGTTCTCTTGAGACTTGATGTAGGGCAGATGATTTTTGGCTGGCTCACCACACTGGGGTGTTGCTTTGACTAGTGGTTTGGGGCCCAGCTAGGGAGATGGGGATGCGGCTGGCTGGGCTGGGGGAGGCGGCGATGTCTCAGGCAGAAGGGATGCAGACCAAACCAGGCCGCTTCAGCTCTGGCAGCAGCGTGCTCTGCAGAAAGCGGTGCAGGATAGCCCCTGGCTGGCCTGCTCCTGCGGGGATGGCTGCGCCGAGAGCACTGCGAAGCCGTGAGCGATAGCTCTTGCTTTGCCGCTCGCAGGAGCGATGTCCCTGGCGGAGGTGCCGGTTGCTCCAGTGCTGCAGAGCCAGAAAGCCGTCGTGTCCCTCCTGCTTTCTGCGTGAGCCCTGCCTCATTCTCCCAGTGCCTCCTTTCATCCATGGGAGTGTGGAGAGCGCTCAGCTTCCCTTCAGCTCTGGAGGGGTGAGCTTTTCCCAGCGGCGTGCTGGTGGGTACGCTGAGTCCCAGCCTCCCCGCTCACGCCGGGCTGCGTGCAGATGGAGTGGAGAGTGGCTGGGTTCATGTGGGGATTCAGAGCTATTTATTGTGCTCGGAGAGCTGCCTCTGAACATCTGCACCAGATGTGGCGGGCACGGAGGCATCTCTCACACAACTGGTACTCTGTTCTAGGGGATGGAGGGTGCTGGAAGGTGTTCTGAATAATTCCAGCCCCCGAGAGTGCCCAGAAGATCCTTCACATCCTCCTGGTTTGGGAAGAGCGTGTTTCCTTGCGAAGCCAGGGAGCATGTGTGGCACAGGAGCAGCCGGTTGCAGCGCTCGAGGCCTTTGGCACAGGGTCCTGGTTGTCACGTAGGGGTTTCCGAGCGGACCGATAGCGAAAAGGAGGAAGGCGTGAGAGCTGCTGGCTCCTGCATCTGGTTCCTATCAGTGATGATCCCGCGCGGGGGACAGGCGGCCGTTAGCACGGTGTGTACACACAGTGCCGTCTCGCCCGTACAAAGAGGCACATTATGCTGCCTGGCAGAAGGCACGGGGCTGTGGTTTCTTACATAAGGAGGGCGTTTTGTTTGGACTGCAAGGTTGCCTCAGCACTGCCACTTCGCACCGTCCGTGGCTCCCTGTATCCGCTGCCGTTGCAAGCCTTGCGGGCAGTCGGAGGGGAGCTAGTGGGGGCCGACATGTCACCCGCTGTGTGCTTGCAGCAGTGGTGCACGTGGGTGAGAGCTCCCAGCATCTGGCACTTGCTAAACCCCTGATCTTCCTTGCTGGTGGCGAGGTGGCAGCGGGCACCGGGGAGGAATGCCGGCTGGATTTGGCGGGCCCAGAGGAAGAGCCCATTGTCGTGTGTCTCCCTGAGCCTCGTGGGATGGCAGGCAGAATGCAGGGAAGCTTGAAAAGGCTGAAGCCTGCGAGGAGCTGAGCACAGTGAGCTGAATAAGGATGGGTTTCCCCCAGTGCCCCCATCTCTCATGCCATTGCTGTGTGTCAGCAGTAACGAGTTCATCATGGCTTGCTGTTCAACGGCAGTGATTTGCTGTTCGTAGGGTGAGGCAGCCCTTAGCAAATTTACTTTTCAGATCACCTGGGAGCTGCTGACCTGAGGAGCATGAGAGCTTGTCACCTGTTTGTACAGGGTGTGAGATGGGTGGGGGACATCAGCCAGTGGCTGCCACCACTCACAGCTCTCCCCGGTCCTGTGTGGCTCTTAGCAGTCGTGAGGGCACCCAGAGGAGTATCTGAGGGATTCAGAAACCCTCTGCCATGGAGGAGTTCTCATCATGGCATTTCTGGTCTCTACAGCCACAGAAATGGTACTGGGGGCTTGGGAGCCTCTTGTCATAAAGGACTTCCAAGTCCTCAGAGCTGAATCGATCGGAGAACCTGTTATCAGTGAGTCTGGAGGACCCGTCCCCTGTGGTAACGGGTGCTGGCACCACTAGTTATGGGTGCTCAAGGCTGAGGTCCCGTTCATCTCTGAGGCACCACCTGTCAGCGTGGGCAGTCTGCCTGGGGTTGTCCTCACTGTGAGTGGTGCTGCAGTCGCTAGATCCACCCGAAGGAGGCTGTTACGTACAACTGGCCTCAAAGATGATGCTCAAAGGGTTTCATGGGATGCTGGCTCCTGCAAAGTCTTGTGAGCGGAGTTGTGCTTTGGAGTTGCGTTTGCACATAGCGTTCCTCCACCCAAGCCTTGTGCCAGGCCCGTATCCGGTTGCTGGTGATGATCTGAAGTGCCTTCAGTGTGAGTCTAGGAAGGGGCTGCCCAAAGCTCTGCCTGCAGCAGGAGTTCTCCAGCCAGTGGCACTTCCACAGCTCTGCCTTCCCCCTGAAGGTGCCTGGGGACCTCCTGCCATCCATCCCATGCCATGGACATGCTGGTGTCTTCAAGAAATCCCCACTGTGCTGATTTTCTCTTTAGAGATTTCAATCTTTTTTTAGCTGTCCCAGTGCTTTTATGCTCATAAAGCACTAAGTTCATCGTTAGTGAACAGGAAACTAAAGGCATTTTCCTTCCAACAACGCTCAGCGCTGCCCAGGGGTAACCCAGGAAAGGTCTGACCATGGCGTGGAGGGATGATGACTTCCTGATGCCAGATCAATGCCGGGTAGTGCCGGTTCTGCTCTTACGTGGCCACTCCTTCAGGCAGTGTTATGCTTGGCAGCCCCTCGCTGTCAGAGGTCTACAGGCACAGTAGGTCCTGCTTTGGACTCTTTCCATCAGAGAGAACCACTGGTGCCCCCAGATCTGTTCTAGGGATGTTCTAGATCCAGTGCTGCTGACTGGTAGGAACATCTGCAGATGTTACCTGCAGGTGCATTCGTGTGACAGTGCTTTTGAGAAGCCCGTAGGAGCCAAGCCAACAGCTCTCATTTGGGTTAGACAATCTCTTAGCTAAATCCTGTGCCTGGCATTCACCTTCCCTTCCTGCTTTTGGGGAGCTGACTCACCTCGGAGAGCAAGCTTGCCTTCTGCACAGGGTAGAGAGTTTTCTGTGTGCCTGCCTGGTTGCTGGACCATTGGGGTGCCCAGCTGGCAGGACACAGCCAGGGCTTGGAACCATGGCTGAAGCTCTCCCCGTTTCTACCTTCCCAGCTCTTTCAAGAGCGGTGTTGAGGCTGTGACACGTTTGGCCTGCGGTTGCCGCAGGCGTGTGGCTGAGGTCACCGACTGGTGGCTTCTGTCCCCTGGGGAGGTTCTGGGCGGGGAGCAGGGACGGCGCGAGCCCAGGCGATGGGACATTAGTGCTTAGAGCATCTCCTTCGCGAGGGCTGCTTGCTTTCGGCGAGCCCGGATTTGTTCCCTTGCTGTCACAACAGAAGTTGGTATAATAATTTCCTAGAGCTTTTTGTGATGATTAATTGAGACTGAAGATTGAATCGGGGGGGAGACGTGGGAGCAGAAGCGTGGCAGGAGAACACTTGATCTGTCAGCAGCTGGCTCGCCCCTCTCTGTTGCAGTATAAAAGCTGACAGGAAAGCATGGTGCTCCACGGAGCTCTTACCTTTGCCAGGACACACGCTTTCATGAATGAATTAAGGCAAAGAATGGTTTCCAGTGCAGCTGTGTAAAGCCAAGCCTCCCTGTCACATCGGCTCCCCTCAGGGGCCAGCTCCCAACCCAGTGCCCTGTGGCCCCGCGATGTGTTTAAGCAGTAGCTGTCAGCAGCGAGCAGGAGGGCTGCCAAAGGAGAAAATTCAGCCCCAGCCCCAGCCCCAACTCAAAGGCTCCCCTTTAAAGATGTATTAAGAGAAACCAAACAAAAACTACATCAAAAACTTACAGGGCATGAAAGTGACCCTGTGTGAAATCTTAAACGTTGACCCTCCTACTTTCTGGAGGAAATTAGGAATTTATGCTCCAAATGACGCCGGTTTTCAGAAAGCAGGCTGCTGCAGCACCTCTGCGATAGTCCTGAGCTACCAAGCCAAACAACTGCCGCGTAGACCTGCTGTCAGCTTTGATTTTAAATAAAGGTTAGAACGCTGTAGCTAAGCAATGCGAGGAGGTAGGTTTGCTAATCCACCAGATGCAGCTCTGTGGACATTCCATGGTAATAAGGTGATTATTAATTATTCACGGCTCACTGATCCGTGGGGGAGGCCGGGCCTCACAGCTGCAGTCTGAGCGTGCAGACACACATGCAAACTGTTCTCCTAGGGAGGGTGTTCGGGCATGATTTAAAGTAGATGAAGGTGCTTATGAAGTCTCTTGGTCCGATGTGTAGTAAGGCTCCAGCTTTCGCATTCCTGTGGATACAGGGGCTGAGGCCGCTGGATCAGTGTTGCGTGTTCCAGCTGAACCCTTTCGCTTCACCTCTGTGTTGGAGGAGAGAACAGGCGCCGTCTCGCCTGCCTTGGGTCTCTCCTGTCCTCTCCTGAGGGGCGATGCTCTCCCCAGCTGGCCCTGAGCGGTGGGGATGGGCAGCTCAGGGAGCCCAGCAGCCGCTCTGGCTGGCATCGTGGAGGGCAGTTCACTTTGGCAGCTCCACCTTGGCCAGGGTTAGGCCTCTGTCTCATGATTTATTTCTCTTCCTTGCAGGTGGGAACAGCGAGAGCTGCCTAATGGTAGAGTCTACTATGTAGACCATAACAACAAGACCACCACGTGGGAGAGACCTCTTCCTCCAGGGTAAGGAGCTCTGGGGGCCGCTGGCAGCTCAGATACTGAACTAACTTGCAGCAGGCCACACGGGAGTCTGCACAAAGGGGTTGGTGGCAGGAAGGTCTTTTCATTCCTAAAAAATGAAATGGGGCGAGATGACCAAGTGTTCACTGGCCTGAGAACACGCCCCGTACCTTCAGAAAGGTCTTTTCAGCATTTGTAAAAAGGAAAAGGCCTTCCAATCTGTTGCATTTTGACCTCTTTTAGAGAGTGGTTATTTTTTTTAAACAGTCCCCAGAAATCACTGAACCCTTGAGCAGCGGCGTGACCATTTGTGAGCAGAGGGCTTTTGGGATGGGGCACCAGCAAAGTCCCCCTGAGGACCAGGAGAAGGGAGAGGGTGGGCCTCATGTTACCTGGAAAACCAGATGTTTCTAGATGAGGGCTGAGCTCATGGGGAGCAGAAACAGGCATGCTGAGTGTGCCCCAAACCTGGAGCTGGACCCTGGACTTCCTCAGAGGGGCCTCATCTTCTCAGCCGCATTGGGTGCTCAAGAGAGACAAAGCTGCTCAGCTCTGTGAGACTCCATGTGGGAATTACTCTGCCAAACTCACATCCAGGAGGGCCACGCTTTCATTTGCAGGAGTAAACAAACTTCAGGTCATAAAATCTGAGCATAGCCCTGGGGGCCACGTGCTTTCCAGAAGCTTGTTGAATTCTCACCTCTTTGTGCTCCTAAAAGCAGAGAATTCGATACAGCCAAACGGTGGTTGTTCTCCAGGCTGAGTTTGTTCAAGGCTGGGCTGACTGCAGTGTGCTTCAGCTGCCAGTGCAATGTGTGAAAGGGAAATACAAGCCTGTCCTGTTTTCCTCCACGGGAGCCTCCAGGTTCCTGTGGGCACACACTGCCTTCAGTTAAGCTGGGATCTCTGCAGCCGCTTTCTGATCCTACAACAACTTGAAATCTGCTGTTAAAAGATGGAGGCTGTTACCTGGAAAGGTTTGGGGGTACCCCAGGTGTACTCCTTCCCTCCTGTGCAGGTGTCCAACCTAGTCAGGGGTCAGCTGCCGTGGAGGAATGCTTACGGCATCCTGGTGTGAACTCTGCTAGTGTCTAGGCATCCCATCTAGGCTTCGTGTGCCCCTGCAGGGTGGTGCCTCAAGTCTGGTTAGTTTTTTGTGTTTCCTTGTGGTGGATCTTTGTCCAAAAGAGCCCCTTCAACAAGCTGGTGGTTGTGCTGGAGCTGAGAATGGAGCCCTTGTTTTAAAAGGTATCTTAGTCTTGTGAGAGGAGCTAGAGAGCAAGTGTCCGAAGTCAGGCTGTAGCATCAGAATGAAATGAAAAATCACGGCCTTCACAGCTGGATCCTTGGGCCCCGGCAGCTCTGGGCTCATCCTCCCTCGGTGGACTGTGAGCTGCGTTTCTCACCTGCGTTTCCAAGAAGCAGAACTTCACAAATCTTCTGCTGAGCTGCTGCATGGGGAACACGAGGAGAGCGTGGCAGCTGGGGAGGGGACTCACAACCCACCGCTCCTCTCAGTTGTGCTTTCAGCACACTCAGGGGCAGCAGCTGGGCATGTCCAGGGCCCTGGGGACAGCCCTGAGACGAGAGCAGTGTGAGGTTCCGCAGTGCAGGACCTTCAGCCGTGCATTCTGCTGTGCCTCCTGACCTCACCGGCGTTTCTGCTGCCTTCACACCAGCATTAGTACTGAGTTGTCCCACGGCAGCTGGAGGCACCTGCCAGCAGGGCCCGCCGAGCTGGCTGGGGACAGGGCAGTGACATCTTTGGTGTTTCCAGGTGGGAGAAACGCGTGGATCCTCGAGGACGGTATTACTACGTGGACCACAACACTCGGACCACCACGTGGCAGCGCCCCACGGCCGAGTACGTCAGGAACTATGAGCAGTGGCAGTCCCAGCGAAACCAGCTGCAAGGAGCCATGCAGCAGTTCAGCCAAAGATTCCTGTACCAGGTGAGAACGGCGGGGCTGCGGTGGTGAGGGTCTTGCCCCACTCTCCTTCCAGTCTCACCTGGGCTGACCTGGGAGACCCTGACTGTGGGGATGTGCTTGCTGGGCTGTGTGGGGTCTGCGAGCTCAGCAGAGTAGCGTTCAGGCAGGAGAGCCCATGAACTGCTGCGTGCGGAGAACCCCGTGGGAGTAACTTTCTTTTTATAAAACATCTTGCACGGCCCTGAAGGGTGATGGGAGGTGACCTCAGCAGCCTGTCCCCAGTGTCCCTTCAGTGCCAGCGTGGCCAGGCACATGCATTCTCTCTTGGCTCCAGCCAGGCAAGCCTTGCTGCTGACCTGCGAGGCTTGCAGGGCTTGCTGCGTGCTGTCGAAGCTGGGCAGAGGCTGAGGAAGCTGTGGGAGCCTGGTTGGTAGCCAGAGGGGAGGCTCTTCAGGGCTGAGCTCATCCCTCCTCAAGTCTCCGTTGGGCTGAGGACAGCAGGTTGGGTCCTGGGTGGCAGCAGGAGTCAGGACCAGAGAACGCAGGGAATGAGCGCTGCTGGGCTTGGCGAGCTTCCTCCTGCTTCCCCTGCTTCTTACCCTCCTTCCTGGTTTGGGCTGAGCAGCTGCATTTCCGTGCTCAGGGAATGATTTCTCGACAGTTCCGCAGAGCAATAGCTCCTGGGCAGACACCACTCTTGTCCTGGTCTTGCCTTTGCTGCTGGAGCTGGGAGCCAGCTTCCAGCTGGGGCGAGCACCCTCCGATAACCAGGGCGGTGCTGGCGGCCGTCATGCTGCAGGGTGAGCAGTGCTTGGGAAGGAGCCAGGCTGGAGCGTTTCCACCTCCCGGAGCGGTGATGTCCCCGTGCTCTCTGCCGTCAGCCAGCCACGTGCCTCGCAGAGGCTGTGCCGCGGGGTAAAACACGGCTCTTGCCGGAAGGTGGGGAGGTCTGGTGGGCAGGAGTGGGGGGAAGGTGGCCAGAGCAGGGTGTCCGACTTCCCCTCGACACTTATCTCCTCTTGGAGAAAGCCAGGAGGCTGATGTGTCCCAGGAGTGCTGGTGCAAGCTCTGTGCTCCAGCGAGGGGCTCGGATATGCTCTGGGAAGGGGGTATGGGGTCCATCCAGTGCCGCTCCGCATGAGGTGCAACCAGGGCTGCTCCCCGAGGATGCGGGAAGCTGCTCTGCCTCTTTCCCTGGACCCTTCCAAGCCTCGTGGCAGGAGCTGGACCCTCACGGCCCTGCTGCCCTCCTCCTTGGCATGCTGTTCACAGGACTGCTGCGGAGGGATGCGGGAGAGGGCTTCCACCGGCAGCCGAAAGGGCTCCGGGCCTGTCGCTCGCTCGTGTCTCTGCCAGCACCAGCCCTGGAGCTGCTCCAGCGCTGTGCGACTCACCCTGGCCGGGCTCCGCGGAGTGCAGAGGGAGGGACTCGTGCTCCAAAATTAGCCTGATGAAACGATTGTACTTTTTGTTTCGAGCTTTGCTGCCAGCAGCGATGACTCCTGCCCTGCCTCCTTCCCCACAAGGGCTTTCGCTTCGCCTCGCTCTCCTGTCTCCAGCATCCCCCTGCCCTCCTTGCTGGCCGAGGAAGGTGGGAGGTGATGAGCAGCGCTTCCCAGGCTGCGCACCCCTTGCACCGAGGGGTCTGGCCGGCGCGAGGGGCCAGGGTGTTCCTAGGGCTGTGGTGAGCTGCAGGAGTGTTGGTTCCCGGAGCTCTGCCCCGGGCTCTTTGGTCCCTCGTTTTAATTAGGCTTTTTAGGTCCCAGTGCGGTGATAGCTCTGGATGGGACTCGGCTGCATCCCTGGCCAGCCTGCGTGGGCCGGGAGGGAGTGGACACTGCCCTGGGTCCAAGGCACGCTGTGCCGGGCTGGCCAGTGCTGGGCAGTGCCTCCTGTGCCTAGTCCTGGCCCTGGGGTTGGGTACGCGAAGCTCGGAGATGCAGGGACTGTGCCAGCCCCAGCCCTGACATGTCCCAGGACATCCCCGGGGTGATGGGCTGCCGAGGGGCACCCTGAGTGCTCTCTCAGGGTGGGGGGTCCTAGCACCCTGAATAGCAGCAATGCCTGGGCCTGCCTCCTGCTCCTGGGCTGGAGGGATGGGCCTGGCTTTGGGTGGCTTTTCCTGAGCCCAGGCTGGCTCTGCTTCCCAGCCGGGCTGAGATGCGGCCCCCCCAGCAGCAGGGTGTCAGGAGGTGAGGTGGAAATGCCTTTTCGGAAACAATATGTTTCTTATTTAATCTTTACAAGCACTCCCAGGCCCCATCTCCCCTGAACCCCCAACTGTCAGGGTGCACCTCCAGCGGAGCTGGGTTGGGGGCTCACACACCTTGGGGGCAGCGGGGCCTCGCTCCAGGCCCCACCGTAGGGCATCCCCTGGTTCAGGCTGGGTGACGGCCGCCGGCTCTGCCCGCCCCGAGGAAGAAGAAAGGTGCTTTGTGCGGTGGCCCCCAACCTGCTGGGGGGGCGGCGGGGTGCGGAGCCGCCCGTCTGGGCGGGATGAATGTGGCCTCAGTGCGAGGGCACCCCGCTCCCGGCCGGGGGGGCTGCTGGCCCGCCAGGAAGCGCTGGGCGTGGACAGGGCTTGTGGGAATGATTTCATTGGAAAGGCCTGCGATATTTTTTCCCCTCTTGTGTGTGGTTCTTGGAGGAGGCTGGAGGTGTATCTGGTGGGGACGGCCGGCGGGAGCCCAGCAGCCGCGCACATCTGGAGCCCGACGCACATCTGGAGCTCGCCACGGCGTCCCGCTCCCTCTGTGCGGCGCGGCCTCGGCCCCGCCACCCCCCGGGCTGCCCCCAGCCTCTGTTTAGTTTGTGCTTTTTTTGTTTTTTCCTTTTTTTTTTTTCTTTAACCCCCCCTTGAGCATGCAAGTTTTTTTTTTTTCAGCTCTCTGAGCCAAGGGGAGGCGAGTGGGAGCGGGGGCTGCACGGCTCACCTCCTCGCTCCGCTCTTCCCAGCCGTCCCTGCCTGGGTTTTGATTTTGTGGTGTTATTCCCTCTCTGTTGTCTCTAGTCGTCTGGCGCCCCGTCCGACAATGATCCTCTCGGTCCCCTTCCTCCCGGCTGGGGTAAGTACTGAGCCATCTCACCTGCCTGCTGCCACGCTCGCCCGACAGCCCCGAGGGGGACGCTGATCCGTCACCCGGAGTGGGGCCCTGCCTGTCCCGTGGGACGGATGGGGCTGTCAGCAGCTCCTTTGCTCCCGTCCCTGGCATTAATGGGAACCGTGCTGGGGAGCCAGTGTTCCCCATGCTCTGCTGCATGTGGGGCTGAGTCTGACTGTGATTAGCATGATCTCTGATTTGAAATCCAGCTTTTTCTCCTTTTTTTTCCCCTTTTCCTGGAGGAGTTCCCAGTCTTTCTCTGCTACTGAATGCAGAAGTGCTTGTGGTTGTTCTTTTGGATGGGGGGAGAGGTTGGGGATCCAACTCCTTGCTCATCCCCAGACCCCTCCTCTGCTGAGCAGGGATCCATCCTGCTGCCTGTGTGCCTCCCAGGATGTCCTGCCCCAGCTTGCAGCGGCACTGGGAGCCAGCAGGAGCGGGGCTGGCAGTCCTGTCCCCATGGCCCAAGCGTGCCAGGATGTTTTGAAACATCCCTGTGCCATCCCCAGGGTAGAGACACCCCCTCCACGGCAAGAGCATCACTGGAGTGGGCAGGCTGGGATGCTCCTGGGTGCAGACGGGCTGTGCAGGGAGGGCAGGAGGGGTTAAAAGTGCAGGGCTTGGAGCAGGACAGAGGGAGCCCAGGCTGCTAAGGTCTCCAGGGAGAGGGTGTCGATGGGGACGGTGCTGGAGCCTTTGCTGCCATGCTGGGTGGCCCACCCATCAGCGAGGTGAGCCCTGGCCTGGGAGGAGAGGGGCCCTGTCCCCAGCATCCGCTGGACACACTGGGGGGATGCACAGCTCTGCATGGGGACAAGCACCCTGGGGTGGGGCTGGGGTCCCCGGGATGAATGCTGTCCCAGTCTGGAGCTACAGCCTGGGGGCTGCTTCCTGCAGGAGTGAGAGGCAGCGAGGCAGGGCCGTGGTGGCCGGGAGGTGACAGGAGAGTGCGTGCAGGGCAGCTGTGCTGGCATGGAGCATGGGTGTGTGTGCGGGGGTGACGCAGGCACGTGGAGGGAGGGGGTATGTGCGTGTGGGGCGCACATGTTGGTGGGGAGGCAGCGAGCGTGCGTGGACAAGGGGGTGGCTACTGAGGGGCAGAGCAGTGGTGCAGGCACACAGAGGGGGTGCGTGGGGTGGGTGCAGGCACCCCGGGGGCTGGCAAGATGGGGAGTGGGTGCAGGATCACCGGTGGGCCAGGGCACGTGGTGCCCAGCCACGGTGGGGAGGCAGTTGCTGTTCTGAGTGTGCAAATAGTGTCGGGGAGTGCTGGTGGGGAGCAGCAAGTGGGAGGCTGCTGTGCGAGGCTGCGGGCACAGAGCGGATCGAGCCATGGCGCTGGCATGAGCAGTGCGCGTGTTTCACGCCCGTGCGCAGCGGGAGGAGGCGTGGGTGCGCACGCGTGTGCGATGCACGTTGGGAGCACAAGCTGCGTGCTGGGGCCACGCAGGGAGTTCGGACGCGTTTGAGGGAGCAGATCTGCCCGGAGGGATGCTGTGCCCGGAGTTGCTGTCCGAGGAGGGTGCGTGGCCGAGCATGTCTCTTGTGCCAGCCTGGCAGCGCGTTGGCAGGATGGAGAAAGCCGGAGAAAGCCCTGGAGGTGCAGCAGCTTGTGCACGTAGACGAAATGTAGGGCTTTTTCTCCTGCCTTTTCTAAATGAGCCGAGGCAATGCCGGCGAGGAGGTGGGATGGTGGGAGCTGAAAAATGTCTGGTGAGCTGGGAAGGGGAGGGTTGTTCCCAGGACTGCGGGTCAGGGCACACCAGCTAACGCTTCCTCTCACTTTTCTCTTAGAGAAGAGACAGGACAATGGGCGAGTGTATTACGTGAACCACAACACGCGGACCACCCAGTGGGAAGACCCTCGCACGCAGGGGTAGGCAGCCTGCGGGGAGAGCAGGAGGGATGCCTGAGGTTTCGGAAGGTCCATGCGATGGGTTGCTGAGAGCTGTCTGTGCCGGGGGACCGAATGGGCTGCGGCGCAGGGGAGCCCAAAGCACTGAGAACCGCAGGCAGTGCTGGAGCCCAGGAGAGTTGGACACTGCGACCCTTGGCGTGGCGGGGCAGCTCTCCCGCTTGCGGGAGCTGAGGGTAGAGATGAGGAAGCGATGGGGAAGACTGCAGGGCTTTCTGGGCAGAAAGAGGTGCTTTCTTCTTGCCCTGCCACCTTCCCAAAGGGCTCAGCTTGGGCTCCCAAGGGCTCTGGATTGTGGTTCTCCAGAGACCTGCTGAGGACCTGGCCCAGGTCTGTGCTGAGGCCACCTCTCCTGCAGAGAATGAAGCCGTAACTGTGGCCGGGTCCTGGCTGCGGCTCGTCCTGGCTGTGGCCGGAGTGCGGTGCAGG
The DNA here is from genome assembly GCA_027574665.1 of Rhynochetos jubatus. Classification (NCBI taxonomy): domain Eukaryota; kingdom Metazoa; phylum Chordata; class Aves; order Eurypygiformes; family Rhynochetidae; genus Rhynochetos; species Rhynochetos jubatus. The sequence continues at coordinate 8,348,431 of CM050661.1, forward strand.
CAGGCGCTCATTAATCCCATACCGTGAAGCCTTCCTTTTGCCTGGCACGGAGCTGCAAATTGCAGGTGGTCCCCAAGGGCAGCAATCTGGGGGGCCGCAGCTCAGGGTGAGAGACCCCTGAGGGGCCTACCCAGTGACCCGTTCCTTGTCGGCAGGATGATCCAGGAGCCGCCACTGCCGCCCGGCTGGGAGATGAAGTACACGAACGAGGGTGTGCGCTACTTCGTGGACCACAACACTCGCACCACCACCTTCAAGGACCCGCGCCCTGGATTCGAGTCTGGGTGAGCGGTTCTGGGCCAGGCCCCTGTCTCCGCAGCCGGGCTGCACTGGGAGTTGGGACTTGAGCTGCCTGTTTGTACCTTGCGCCTTCCCGTGGTCGTGACACGGGGTGAGGGAGGTGGGTCAGATTCATCGTGAAGACACCGAATAGTGGGTTTAGGGCCTCGCGTTTGGCTCTGATGGAGTGGAGCTGTGCCCCAGAGATTTTCCTCCCGCCTGGCAGGCAATGAGGCTGCTGGGGCCGGGCAGCTCATGCCAGGGCAGGTGGGGATGAACCAAGGCCCGTGCTGCTTTTCCAGGAGCAAGCAGGGGGGCTCCCCGGGGGCGTACGACCGGAGCTTTCGCTGGAAGTACCACCAGTTCCGCTTCCTCTGCCATGTGAGTAGAGCAGCCAGAGGGCTGGATGGGCGTGTGGACAGCCTGACCCTGTGGGCAGGCACAGGCCAGGGGAGCCGCTGTGCCAGCCTGCACAAAGCCTCGTGTCTCTGCCTTGCTTGCAGTCCAATGCGCTGCCCAGCCACGTGAAGATCAGCGTTTCCCGACAGACGCTCTTTGAGGACTCCTTCCAGCAGGTGAGGAGGTGCCGGGGCCACCGAGCCCAGGGAGGTGTGGGGCCGGCCCTACGCCAGCCCATGGTGACCCTTCCCCTTGCTTCTCCCCAGATCATGAACATGAAGCCTTACGACCTGCGACGCCGCCTGTACATCATCATGCGAGGGGAGGAGGGCCTGGACTATGGTGGCATCGCCAGGTGAGTGCCAGTGTGCTGGAGCTGTGCCCTGCCTGCGGTGTGATCCCTACAGGGTAGTGCAGGCACGGGAGACTGTCCGGCAGCTGCACCTGGGCTCCCCGGCCTTTCTGCAGTGCGGAGGAGTCCAGGGGTGTTCCAGTGGGAAACAGTGTGAGTTTTGGAAATGGTGGAACACCCCAAAAGCATTGCATCAACCTGTCCCTGGCCTGGGGGATCCAGCTGGGGCTCTCCTGTCACCCCCAGGGCATGGGGGTGCTGGGTCAAGTGGCCTCTTCTCCCCGCAGCCGGCAGGTGTTTCCTGGGGCAGTCGGTGTGTGCCGGGGCAGACGTGGTGTGATGCAGCCACTGCAGCCTCCGCTGCCTGCCCTGAGAGTGGTGTTACCCCCGAGCATGGGCTGTGTCTTGACTGAGGGGGGGGGGTCCCATGTCCCCATGAGCCCCCACCAGCTCTCTCGGTGTGCCTCTTGGTGCTGGGCTAAGGCTTCCCCCTGCCTGTCACCGCCCTCGTGTTTGTGCTGCCGTGCTCTCGCCTGCTCCTCCTTCGTGGTGCTGCTGCCCCCGGCTCTGGTGCAGGGGCTCCTGCTCTCCGCCTCTCTCTGTGTCTTGCCAGTGGTTTTACCCTATGGTAGGTTACGTCATGCTGTTCTACCACAGGGTAGAACCACGGACAGGATGCTGGGGCTGCCTCTGCGTCCGAGGATCCCGATTCCCTGCGCGGCCGGGGGAGCGAAGCCAGGATGGTACCCGTCCTGCGCTCCTCTCTGCTCAGGGGCTCCTGGGGAGACTGTGAGGAGGCTTGGGGGTGTGTGCACAACAGTGTGTATGTATACAACAGCCTGGGTGGGACTGAGCTGTGGTGGTGTTACTGGGATCCCTGGTGCTCCTAGTGGGGCCTCCAGCAAATCGGGGTGTTTCTCGCTGGTGTCTCCAAACCCTTCACCAAACCCCACGCAGCATCCCTGGGGTGGAGGACGCTCTTGCCAAGTCACAGTAGGGCCCAACACTTGCACCGACATCCCAAGGAGACAGGCACCCGGTTTGTGCGGGGTGTGCCGCGGAGTGACGTGGTTGTCCCCTCTGCTGGAGCGCAGCCTCCCCGCGCACCCTTGGGCACGCCAGCTCCTCGAGCCGCTCGTCACCGCCCTCCCCCTTCCTCTCGTCCCAGGGAGTGGTTCTTCCTCCTGTCCCACGAAGTGCTGAACCCCATGTACTGCCTCTTCGAGTACGCTGGCAAGAACAACTACTGCCTGCAGATCAACCCTGCCTCCTCCATCAACCCCGACCACCTCACCTACTTCCGCTTCATCGGCCGCTTCATCGCCATGGTAGGAGCCGGGGCTGAGAGGGGTCGTGGAGGCGATGGGAGACCTTCTTTTCATGTCCCCCCGCCTCGGAGCAGGGGATGGGGGTGGTCAGCGGGGCGAGGGGCAGCTCCATGTGCTGTGCCTAAGCTTGGCTCAGCACTGCCGCCCTCCTTAAGCCCCGTCTCGCTCAGGTGTGGGTCTGTGGGAGATGGGCCATTGGGGGGGTGCTGTGGGGTGGTGCATTTTAAATCTGGGGAATGGCTGTGGGGCCGGAGGGAACCTGGTTTCCCAGGAGCTATGTGGTGCGGATGGCTCCAGGTCTTTGGCTGCTACCCCAGGTGCTGTCGGGTCTGCAGCTCCGGGGACTATTTTTAGCCCCAGCAGTGTGAGATTTTCCAGCTGCCCAAGCCCCAGAGCAGCTCCTCCTGTTCATCTCTTGTTCCCCAAGGCCAGCTTGTCATAGGTCGCCCAGCCCTGGGCTGGCAGGGGGCTGGCAGGGGCTTCCCAAGCTTGGGGAGGGGTCCCTGGCCCTGTGAGGTGTGTGTGTGGGAGGGGGCTGCATGCTGCTCAGGTCCCCGCTCTGTCCTGCCCTGCCCCGCGCGTTGCAGGATACCAATAAAACCCCAGACTATTACTCACCGCTGGGCCGTTCTAGACAAGCGTCTGCATTATTTTTGGCTGCCTCTGCCTTGGGGCTCCTGGAAGCCAGGGATTCAGGGAAGCCACAGCACAGCTCTGTTTAAACAAGTGCTCTTAATAGAGCTGTGAGGGGAGAAGGAGACACGGTGGAATTTGCGGTGGGGAGGGGAGAGGGGCTCTGAGCACACCCACACCGGGCGAGCTGCCCCTGGGCAGCGCTGCTGGGGGGAGCCTGCTCCTCCCCGCTGCGTTTGCCAGGCAGGAGCGAGCGCCACAGCTCTGGGACCCCGGGAGCAATTCCCCTTTGCCCCGTGGTGGAGCACCATCTCGTCCTGTGGGTCCATCCTGCGGGTGCCCCGTCACCTGGTGTCTCCTCCCCGCGGCAGGCTCTGTATCATGGGAAGTTCATCGATACCGGCTTCACGCTGCCCTTCTACAAGCGGATGCTGAACAAGCGGCCCACGCTGAAGGACCTGGAATCCATCGACCCTGAGTTCTACAACTCCATCGTCTGGACCAAGTGAGCGCCCCATGTTCCCTTCTGACATGGACCCGTCCTGCTGTGGGGGTGGCAGCGCTCCTCCCCACCGCCCCTCGCTGCTGCCAGGTGCCTCTGTCAGAAATCACATCCCGCTGTCCTCCCGCAGGGAGAACAGCCTGGAGGAGTGCGGCCTGGAGCTGTACTTCATCCAGGACATGGAGATCCTGGGCAAGGTGACCACCCACGAGCTGAAGGAGGGTGGCGAGAGCATCCGGGTGACAGAGGAGAACAAGGAGGAGTACATCATGTGAGTGGGCGCCTACCCCCACCAGCTGCAGGGCAGTTCTGGGGTGGGAACACGGGGCTTGGGACGTGGCCGCTTCCCTGGGCTACGTGGCCTGTGACAAGTATGGGCTGGTGCGGTCAGCCGAGCTGCGCTGCGGTCTGGCTCGCTGCTGGCTGGGCGCTTGCCAGTACTTTCAGGAAAGAGGAGAGGGGAGAGAGGGTGAGACTTCTCTCCCTGTCCCATGGCTGCTTACCCTCCCTGTCCGCTGCTGGGCTGGCTGGGGGCTGCCGGGGCTGTCTCCTGCTGATGTTGGCTCCAGCCAGGGGAGATGGTTTGCACCCCTTGACCTCCCGACGGCTGCTGGGCTGTGCTCAGGGCTGTCTGCCGCGCTCGAGTTTGGAGGTGGAGAGAGAAACCCACTGGTGGGAATTGAGAGGGGGCCCTGGTGATTTGCAGGAGCCCCTCTCCCCTTCCCCACACACCCCTGCAGCTCCCGGGGCCCTCCCCACCGGTGGGAGGGATGGTGGGGGTTCCCTGTGCCGGGCCAGCGGTGCTGGCTGCCTGCCGACCACTGTCTGCCTCCCAGGCTGCTGACAGACTGGAGGTTCACGCGGGGCGTGGAGGAGCAGACCAAAGCTTTCCTGGACGGCTTCAACGAGGTGGTGCCGCTGGAGTGGCTGCGATACTTCGACGAGAAGGAGCTGGAGGTGAGCTGGTGCCTTTGCTGGGACGGGGAAGCAGAGATATACCGGTGCTTCCAACCCCAGGGCAGGCTGCGGCGGGAATGGCACGTGGTGATGGCAGAGCGCACAGGCTCCGCTCGCACCCTCTGCCCCTTGGCTCTGCTGATGGAGGTACCCCCGTGCCAGGCGGTCGGGCCTGCGGGGTGGCTCGGTGGGCCCATTAGCAAGAAAACGTCTCGTCGGAGGCGAGGAATTCCTCCCAGACACCTCCGCTGCCCGGTGCTGGAGCCTGTGCTTGTGAAGCCTGGCACTGGAGGGGTCGGTGCCCTGAAGCGCAGGTGCAGGGCCCTGTTCCTGCCCCGCTGCTGACTGTCCTGTGTCCCCAGCTGATGCTGTGCGGCATGCAGGAGATCGACATGAACGACTGGCAGAAGAATACCATCTACCGGCACTACACCAAGAACAGCAAACAGATCCAGTGGTTCTGGCAGGTGAGCTCCGGTGCCGGCAGTGCCTCCGTCCTGCTGCCTGGCCCTGGCGTTTTTCCCCTGCCCGTGGCCTGGGGCAGGCAGGGCTGGCAGCGGCCCAACCGCCGAGGACAGCAGACAGCACTTAGTGGTCAGCGTGCTTCTCGCAATAGCTGCTGCTCCTGGGCAGGGCGACAGGACGGGGTGACACGTCCTAGGGCTGTGCCAGTTCAGGTGGTGCTGCTCTGTGCTGGCCAGGGGAGAAGGGGCTCAACACTGGCTCTGAAGGAGGGCAAGGCTGGGCACAGCTGCTCCCCAAAAACCCTTGCATCCCCAAAAATCCTTGGGGATGCACTCATCCCCAAGGATGTGGGACTGGAGGCGAGGGCTGGACCGTGTGCTGCACCATGCTGGGCTGTATCCGAGCCCGGTTGGCTGGAGGGTGTGGGGTGTTCACGGCAGGAATGTGCTGCAGGATGGTGCCCCAGGCATGGCCGGGCTGGGGGTTTGGGAGTGACGGGGATCCCGTTCTCCTGCTGTGTTCTTGTCACAGGTGGTTAAAGAGATGGACAACGAGAAGAGGATCCGGCTGTTGCAGTTCGTGACGGGGACCTGCCGCCTGCCCGTCGGGGGGTTCGCGGAGCTCATCGGTGCGTGTTCCTGGGCGCTTGGTTTGGTTGGGGAGTCTCAGGGAGGCGAGCGGAGGCAGCGTCCGTGTGCGGGGGCCGGTGGGTGGGACCTGGCTGTCCATGTCTCCATCACTGAGTCCAAGGCAGCCCACAGCACGTAAGCAGGGGAGCAGCTGCCATGTCTGAGCACGGTGATGTAATCCCGTGGCGTGCCGTACCCAGACAAATTCCTTAGCCGTGAACTGTGCCGCCATGGCTAACTTTGGCAGTCCAGTTTTAATTTCATCTTGAGTGAGATTTGATACTTTTTTTTATTTAATTTTGATTTTTGTGCGACGAACCCCCTTTTCCAGAAAACCACAGTGTGGCATTATTCTGCTCTCATCCTTTAATTTGCTACTTTTTGGGGCCTGTACCAGCCTTTCCCTTGCTTTCCTGGAATCGATGTCAAGCTAACCAGCTAACTTAGCCCGCTCATTTATTCTTGCTGGCATATTAGCTTCTTTCCAGCCTCCTGGAACCTCTCCAGCATGCACAATCTGTTAAGAAATCGACCTCAGTGACTCAGACTTCCTGAGCCAGGGCCTTTAAAACTCTGGGATGGACCCGCTCAGTCCTGAGGGTCTGCAGATAGAATGTTTTAGACTTGCTGTTTAACCATCCTGCTTCGAAGCCGTGCTGCTCTCCCTCTGTGCTGTGAGGATGCCTTTCAGCCTTCCCTTTTCTTCTTTTCTGTCCATCCTCTCTGCAAAGGGGTCAGAACAGGCAGCGAGTGCTGCTGTGGATTTATGCCCCGATGCGTCTCTAGGATCATGGGCACGTGATGATGCGAATCCGCTGGCTAACGGCGCGTCGGAGGGTTTTCTTTTTCAGCTCCTGGTAGTGTAATGAGATTTGCTGTGCTCATAATTAACAGGCAGCAACGGGCCCCAGAAATTCTGCATTGATAAAGTTGGCAAAGAGACGTGGCTGCCTCGGAGCCATACATGGTAAGTTGTTTCTCCTTGGCCCCGTTCGGAGCACACGGGGACAACCTCTGGCAGTCTCTGCGGGGCTGCGTGGGGCCCTGGGTGCCCTCCATCCCCTCTGCCTACGTTCCCCTGGGACGTAGCTGCCGTTCCCAGCTGTGCATCTCGCTGAAGCACAGCTGAGGCTGGAGAGGACCCTGCCATGGGGAGGAGAATTGGGATGGCAGCGCTATTCACGGCCTCTGCTGTCTCCCCAGCTTTAACCGCCTGGATCTCCCTCCCTACAAGAGCTACGAACAGCTGAAGGAGAAGCTGCTTTATGCAATTGAGGAGACGGAAGGATTTGGACAGGAGTGACGGAGCTTTGGTGCTTTCCCAGGGCGGGGAGGGCCCTGGAGCGCTGCCGGCTGCCAGGTCCTGCCTGCCGGCGCCCGCAGGGCCCAGTGCGGAGCCCTCTCCGCAGGATGGTGCGCAGGCAGCTGCAGACGCTGTTGCTCTTGTTCCTGTGTGAGATCTGCGCTAACGCAGCCCTGGGGGAAACGGGTCCGCGTGTCCGTCCCCAAACAAATTTGAGGTGTGACGCGGAGGTGGACGCAAAAGCCTGGCGCCGCTTGGCTCGTGAGGGGCGCGGGCTGGCACGGAGGGGATGGGGTGAAGGCCTGGGCTTTGGCACGCAGCGCGTGGAGCACCGAGGCCCCCCCAGCCCCCCTCGCAGACACAGTTAAATGAGATCTGGTTTCAACACAGGCTATTTTTCCTCCTAGTATTTTCTGCCTTTTCACGGCGTTTTAAATACATGCAGGGGAGGAGGGGAAATGGATCTTGAACCGACTCTCAGGTTGCTTTTGGGCCCCATCCTGCACCCAGCAAAGCTTACAGGGAACCCCTGGTCGCTGCTGCTGGGACCGATGCACCGCGCGAGGGGCTGGGATGGCCCCTTCCCCCAGCCCCCCCGAGCCAGGGCCTGGCCAACCACGTCCGTCGCGTGTTTCGATTTGCAAGCGCGTGGCCCCTGTGCTGTTGTATTTAAGTGGTGTGTTGCTCAGAGCTGGTGCTCTGCAGCATCCCTGGGGGCTCTGGTCACATTCGGGGCACGTGTGGCCTTTGCTTGGTTCGTGGGTTTGGCCCGAATTCCCTGTTTCCTCTTGTCACTGGCCAGGTGGGTGGCAGGAGCTGTGGGTGAGGGCAGGATCAGGCCTCTGCCCCTTGCCTGGATGCCACCTCCGCTGCCGCCCCCCACCCCGGCACGCTCGGGGGAGACGGAGCCGCGCCAGCGTTGGTGTACATAGCTGTACATACAGGGCGTCTGTGGATACAGGACATTGCAATAGCTTTTGACTGGTAATCGGATAGTTTTGTACTTGCACCATCCTGCCTCAGCGACGCCGACTTCTTGTGCAATAAACGATAAGCAGCTGTCGCGGTGTGTCCCTGGTCGGCGTGTCGCAGCGGGGTGCAGCCCGGGCACTCGGCTGAAGGGCTGCGGCGGGTGCCCACAGCTCGGCAGTAATACGGATTCTCCCTGCACCCCCTGGGCAGGAGGGTCAGGCGGGGCGCAGCGCTCCTGCCCGCCTTCGCCCAACCTATAATCATACTCGGCTAAAAGCGTCTCCGGGACGCTTTGCCGGAGGCGGAGCAGCCTCCCCGTGCCTCCGTGTGAAACCCGTTGGTGGAACAAAAGCAGGTGGAGGAGGCCAAGGGCCGTAGGCTGGTGGTGGTCAGGAAAAAGTCCAACACAAGCACGACTAAACAGACCCACTGTTCACAGCTCCACTGACAGCCTGCAGCCGGGAGTTTCGCCATGGCTTTGCCTTTCAGCGGCTGCCTTGGCGGGTTGGTTCTTTGTGTGCATTTGGGGTATTTTGGGGTTTTTTTTACATTTTATTTGGTAGCCTGTACTTCTGCCGTGCTGTGGGTCATCGTTGCCAAGCGCGGCACAGCCCAATCCCAGAAGAAACGTTTCCGTCGCTGTGTGTAGGCTGCTGGCACCGGTGTGCGGAGGCTGGAGCCCCAGGCCGGGGCGGTGGCTGGGGAATCAGTGGTGTCTGGCGCCTGGGAGAGGCGCGTCCCCCTTTGCCCATCTCCTGGGAGGTGCCAGAGCGCGCGTCCATCCTGCCCCTTTGGCCCCAAGGGCAGAGAGACTTGCCCACCCTGTGCCCGGCGTGGGGCAGGACGGCAGGGTACAGCCGCGGCTGCCCCGGGAGATGCCGTGCAAGGGAGGCTCCGTGGTGCTTCCCTGGCGTCACGGCAGCACAGAGCCGCGGTGGGAGGCCACCACGTGCTTGAACCACGAAGCCGGGCGGGCAGGGCGCTCCACGCGGAGCTGGCAGCCCGGGCAGGCAGCAAAGCCAGCTCCTTCACCGGCAGAGCCGAGGAAGGTGCAGCAGCGGCGGTGCCACCTGTGCTGCGACAGGCAGCGAGGTGCCGTGGGACTGTGCAAACGGGAACCAGATTACATCCACAGCTGTCGGTGTTGCGTAAAACCGGCTAATTGTAACGAGTTGGCCCTGAAAAACGCAAATTCATGCGCACGCTGCAAGCCTGGTGTGGTAACGACCTGTGTTACCCTCACCGGAGCAGGATCCCATCTTCTCTCCTCACTTCCACCCCGCAGAGCATCACGTCCGCCAGGAGTACAGCGTTTATCCACCCTGTAAAGTGTTAGGTAGCAACCAGCCGACCCCGATCCTGTCGGTGGCCAGCCCCACAGGACTAGAACGAAGGCCAGCATGGCGTGGGGTAGAAACCCTCAGCTGCTGGCCTGGAAGCCCGTGAAGGTGTGCTGGGGGAGGGGAGAATGCTGCCCTAAAAACCAGGACTACCTTCCCGCTGGCTTTTGCCCCTTCCTTGCCCGGTGCCCCGTGCTGCCAGGCCAGCCCTACTGCAACCGCCCGCTCGTTGCAACAGCCGCCCGCGGGAGGCGTGTGCAGCCACGGTACGATGCATGCGAAAACCGGACCCCGACGCAGAGCTCTGAGCCGTCCAGCGAGAGAGAAGAACCCAGCAAAGTCATTTAGTTTACAAGATTTTTAATTTACAAATAAAAAAACTACACATTTTACTTTTTCTCCTTTTTCTCCTCTTTCTTGACATCACTCTTCTCCTTCTCTTTCTCCTTCTCATCTTTCCTCTCCTTTTTACTCTCTTCTTTTTCCTGTCCTTCCTTCTTCTCTGCATCCCTGTTGGCAATCTTGTTGTTGATGAGGTTGTGCAGGGCAACCACGGACCGGATAAGAGACGCCAGATAAACCACCACCATCTGGTCGTTGGTCTTCAGATAAAAGGCCTTGACAAACTCCTGCAGGTTGACGTCTGGGAGCAGGTTGAAGACATCCTGGAGGTGGTAGATGATCTGGTGATTGATGGGGAGTTTGCCCATGGCTACTTTCTCTAGGTAGCTCCTGATGTCCAGAAGCTTGGAGTTCAGTCCCTTCAAGCCATGGACCTGATTTGTGATCCGCTGGGACAGAGTGCCCACCGTGGTATCCTTGATATCCCTGAAAAAATCAGCGTTAGAAGGTTACTCTGCATTCTTGTTAACGGGGGCACAGCCCCCTCACAGATCCTTCCACCTCAGAAAGAGCAGCTGGCAGCGCAGCTGAGGTACAACGGAAACGAATGCTTCGAGGCAAGGGAGAACAAACGGATGCACGTTACGAAGCGTATCTGAAACGGATCGCTGCTGCGTCCTGTGCTGTGCACTGCTCCCTCTGGAGTAACGTTCGTAACGCCAGTTAGAGGGACAGAGAGAAAACCCACCAGGATTTCTGACTGGGGAGAGGGCGGCGTGGTTTGTATAGGGCGACCGCTCTGTTTTTCTGACTGGAGCGCTACAGACCCACCAGCACCACTCCCCTTCTGTCCCGCTCCGGGCCGAGGCGGTTCCCAAGGATGGGATATTCTGAGCTTTGATGGAAGGAGCGTGTGGTTTTCATCCGCTCGGCGGTGGGCAGTCCCACTTCTCGCTACCAAGGAGCAAACTCGCCAAGCCAGACTGCTAAAGGCGCACACGCTGAATATAAGCAGCGTGTTTAACACGAGCTGCGTTTCCTCCGGGAAGCTGGCACGGGGAGACGCCAGATGGACCGCGTTCGCGACTGCGCGCCTCTCGTGAGAATGCTCACGTGAAAGACGCTTACCGTAGCAAGTGTTCCACACCGACTTCCTCTGCCTCCTCCGCTCCGATCTCACTGGTCACGTGCTCAAACGTCTTGGAGGTCGGAGTGCCGTCCTTTGGGACGCAAGGACACAGGGTGAGGGTGAGCAGAGCTGGCTGCAGGTACAAGGCTGCAGCCCAACCAGCAGCACGTGAGCGGTGGGGCAACCCGCACAATGTCGCAGCCCGAGGCTAACCGACCCCGTTTGCAGGGTGGGAGCAGGAGGAGGCAACGGGGCAAGTTATCCCAAAACACCCATCAGAGGACTGAAGGGCACAGCTGAGGGGGAGCAGTTTGTAAGGGAATCACAATGCCTTTTAAAAACGTGGAATTTTAGATGAGAAAGTGTAGGATTGAAACTGGCCAAGGGGGTCTATACAGTCCATGAGAAATCAGGAAGACTCCAGCTGGATTTTCCTTGATTTAATTAGTGTTGCAACTGCCCCAAGCCCAGAGTTGGAAGCAGTTTCTTCATTCCCGCTCTCTGGAGGAATCCAGAGATTCCTGCTCTTCTAAGAGCAAATCCTGCAGGTAAAGGACCTACAACACTGGGAGCAGCTTTTGCTCTGCAGTGAGGGCCTCAAAGGCAAAAGGATCCGACTTTATACACACCCAGAATGTAATTTAAATCAAGCAGCTCCAAATGAAAAGCCGAAGCTGACTTACTACCGTACGTGGTCTGTCTGCACGGTGCTGCAACTGATGAGTAAGTGTTGCTCGTGCCTGACCTACCTACTTCAGCACTGCACAAACGAGTAAGCACGCGATTACTCAGAGCGCCTCTGCAAACAGGCTGACGTGTAAACGCGACGTCTTAGAGTGCTCCAACCTGTGACTTCCTTCACGGCCACGGCCACGACAGGAGCAGGGAAGAAGCACCTAAGTCGAACGGTCAGTTGGAGCTGCTCAATTCCTTAGGTCAAACAGGAAAAGCTGGGCACAGCTTTTCTTCCAAGGGCATCGGTGGATGAACACTTTAGTTACGAACGCTTGGATTGCGACTGGGATTTAACCTCTAGTTGCAGCAGTTTTTGGCTGCAAGTCACAGGCCCTCTCTAGTGAGTGCCACATTCCATGTGTGAAAGGCAACCAGGCGCCGTGGGGTGTGCATCCTTCAGAAAATAAGGCAATCCTAACAGCCACCTTTTAATGGAAACGCTTTTCCTAGGAAAAGGCAGAGAGATGTTAAATACTCACATCGTGAACTTCTTCAACTGAAATGTAAGCTTCTGTGGGCAGCCCCAGGTCCTTTGGCTTCACATCAATAATCACCAACACCTTATGGAAAAAGCGAACGTTTCAGAACCCGGGGTTTCATTCAGAGACTAGAAAAAACCTCCCGAAGCCAGCTCCGCGCTCCACAGCGACGGTACGCTGGCTGCTCAGAGACACTCGCGTCCGGCACCACGAAAAGCCATCTCTAGCTGTTTCAAAATGATCCGAGTTCCTCAGTCCAGCTACCAGGTCTGTAACATTATCATCACCAGTAACAAAGGTGGAGGCAAAGGGTTCCCAGATTCAGGAAGAGAGAGGGAGAAAACCCCCCAAAAACGTGCTGCACTTACCGAGTTAGGGCAGTATCTTTTCATCAGTTCGTTGATGGCGATGTCGTTCTTGTGCAGTTTGGGGCCTGTGTGGTACCAACCAACTATCCTTTCTCTAGCTGAGCAAAACCAGAGAGGACACTCAATCAGCACCGCGTGGTGAGACAGCAGAAAGGTTGAGGCGGAGAGCAAGTTAGCAAATCCGGGGTGACAAACGCAAACTCTATCCGTGAGAATGACAGCTGGTCCCGGGGCTAAGAAACCCATTGGGACCGAAGTCATGACTGAACACTCAGCTCTGGAGTCTCCCACTGAGCGGTAAAGACACTTTTTGGAAACCTAGCGAGGTATACGTTAATGAAGAACACAAACTGCTTGCACAAATTAACCCGTGGAAAAACAGCAGTGAAAGTGAAGCCCTGCGAGGAATTAGCATGGAATGGCTTGTTTTGTGAGCAATGAACTCTCCACCTTACTATGAATTCACTTCCCCATACAGCGTCTAGAATGTTTCCAGGAGCATATCCCTGACTGCAAGAAGACCCCAACTCACCGTTGACCTTCTTAAACATTCCATACATGTTCTCCAGGTAGTCATGGTCTAGAAACCACACAGTATCATCCTTGTCATCCTCATCAAAAGGTACTGGGAATAAAGCAAAATATCAATATTTAAGAATCCGGCTTCCAGAAGGAAAAAGTTTATAGAAACACTGCGTTTTAGGATATCTTTCCTGCTAAAGGAGAGTGCATTTTCATCAGTTTCAACTGTCCTGCAACCCTCTGCTGCACAAGCTCACCTGCTGTGCTGGCCAATTCCCTCAGTAGTGGCTGGCTCCTAATTACTAAGTTTAAAAGTGAGGAATGAAGTGCAAAGCATTCTGAGGGTTACTCTCAGTGGACAACATCAGGCAACAGAGAAATCCTCCCACAGGGAAAAGTGGTTCAACAGCGTGCAAAAACATTTGGTACGATAAACTGAGTATCCCAGCAGACTTTACAGCTTGTAGATCAACAGCAGTCTAATTAGAGGAAAACTAGTTTCCAGTGCAGAACACGTCATTAGTGCTTAGTACCAGAACACCAGGAGGAAAGGAGGAGGCAAGGAGGAGGCAAGGAGGAGGCAAGGATCCACACTTGGGAGAAGAAATTCATATAAACCATGAAACTCCACATACAAACCAAGATAATTTTGCTTCATCACTGAGTGGTCCCCACGGGGAAGGAATGATCTAACTAACACAAATGGGTCAGCAAAAGCCATGTGTTCTAAACCTACTTTCACTATCCTACAGAAGTATTTAAGAGGAAACTTTGAAGAACTAGCATTTAACTGGACAAAACCTGAGGCAAAGAAGCAAAGCTTAAATATATGTAACATCTTTACCCAGGTAGGTACCAGCTACATCAGCAGCGAGCTGTGATTTCGGTATGACATGGCGAGATCTGATCACTCTGCAGAGATCAGCGAGCCCAATGCAGCAAAATATTCACCAGCATTGCAAGAGGTTTGCATCCGCTCCCCAAACATTCCACACTGCACAGTATCACAGGGAGGATGCAGCACAATGTACCGGAATAGGTGCGTTTTTGGCAGCAGTTAGCATTTTTGTTCCACGCAGACGGATTCGTCCAGAGGGAACAAGCTGTGGTCTGGCAGGGTGGCTTAAAAAGACCCAAACACAATTCATCTATTAAATAATTCAGTAGGTTTGAACGAGGGCAGGACACCCCAACTCACCTGCAAAACTGTTGGACACATCTAGGATTTTTTTCTGCCACGAGCCCAGCAGCACACCGACGACTCGTTTCTGATTTCCAACTTTTCCTATTCTAAATGGAAAAAGACTGTCAGTTCCTAGGACAAAAAGCCTGATTCAGGAAAGAAGGTAACAGCGGGCCGCTTGCTTCGCCTCGTTTCTGCAAGTCGAACTGTGCGTGTTTCGGAACGGAAGAAGAGGCACTACGATTGTTTTATTACTGATTATTAATTTACATCCAGAAAAAGCCGTTCGGTGCCCTCAGAATCAAGCCTTGTGACCCAGCCACGCAGAAAGAGGACGACGTGGTCCGATGCAGCTACTGATGGGGACCGTGGCCCAAAACAGGCCCCGCTGCAGCCTCTCCGCAGGACAATGGGCGATAAAAAAGTGAGTAAGCTCTTAAACTGCTCGGTGTCACCCACCATCTGCTTTCCCAACAGCTGGCTTGTTCACCTTCTGAGATTCTGGGGTTTATTTCTGACGGTACAACTGCTTGTCAGTTGGCACAGTGAAGTTAAACTAGGGACAAATCACACCAGGTGTTGAGAGACGTGATTTATCCCCTGCCCGGCCAGCTGCAGCTGTACGAGCTGCCCCACTGCTCCCCACTCGTGTTGTAACGAGCAGGACAGGCTCTGACAGCCCCCTCACGGCACCCAGCGCTGCCCACCCTCGGCTTTTCCTCCTTCTGAAGCCCAAAACACCAGCGTTGGCGTCGGCCCCCGGGGTGCCGGCGGCTCCCACAGGCCGCGCTCCCGCCGCCACACGGGGATGGCGGCTCCCGGCACCGAGCGACCGGCCCGGGCCCGGGCGCTCCGCTCCCCTGACGGCGCGGGTTCCCCTCCGCCCCGATCCGCCCGCCCGGGGGCCCGGGGCGTCGCTGCCCTCACGGCCCCGGCTCCCCTCACGGCCCCGGCTCCCCCCACGGCCCAGCCCGGCCCGGGCCGTGACCGTGACTCAGCGCCGCGGCGCCGCGACCGTCCGGACCCACCTGTTGAAGTGATCGACGACGCTGAGCAGCACCAGCGGGTGCACCACCACCCGGTCCACCGCCAGCTCCGGCATGGCGCCCGCCCGGCCCCGCTCCGCCGCCAGCCCAGCCCGGCCCGGCCCGCCCGATCGCCCGCACCAGGCCCGCTCCCCGCCGCGCGGCCCCGCTCCCAGCCTTCCCCGCTTCGGGGCGGGGCCTCCGCCGCCATCTTTAAGAGGTCGCCGTCAGGAGGGCACCATCTTGGAGAGGTCGCGGACACGGACGCGCCGCCGCCATCTTGGGAAGGTGCAGCCCTGCTGTCGGCGGCGCGGCACCATCTTGGGGAAGTCGTGTCGCTCCGCCCGGAGGTGAGGGGCGGGCCGGCCGGCGGAGCTGGGAGGCGGGCAGCCGGCGAGTAAGCCCTCGCCGGGGGGTTTCCGGGGGTGCTGGTTTCCCTTCTCCGCAGCTGCGCCTCAGGGTGGGGCTCCGAGGGGCTGGCTCCTCGCCGCGGGTCTCTGAGGCGGGAAACCGCGTCCGGCCCCAGCCAGCGGGTCCTCCTGCGGGCTGCATGGCGTTTGCCATTGGTCTCCTTCCAGGGAGAGAGGTTCCAGGGGCTGGCCATCCTTCCCAGGCTCCCGCTGCTGGGAGATGAACGTGGCGTTGGCCTTTTTCCGGTTGTCAGGCACGTCTGATCGCTGTGACCTTTCAGAAAACATGAGAGAGCGGCTTCAGGATGCCGTTGTAACCTCACCGTTACCACCAGACTGCATTTTAGGACCCCTTAAAACGTGGGGGTGCCGTGCCCTCGTGGACAGTGAAAGCGCTAAGCGCACGTGGCGGGGGGTGTCCTGACCGTGACTTCTGTGTCTGCCCCAGGGGCTGCGGGCCTGTGCCAGGCCGGGCTGGGAAAGCGCCATCGCCCACCCTCTCCTCCCGCAGCTTTGGGTTTCCAGCAGCAGTAAAAGCCCACAAAAATGGGTAGAAATCTTTATTAGCGTTGGCGTTTGCCTTCTCCTGAGGGGCCGGCGCGAGGGTGGGTCGGTTTGGGGCAAGGCCAGCACCCTTGAGCCGCTCTGGCGCTGCGGAGGCCTTGCCCCCCCCAAGTACGGCTTTCCCCCGTGGGAAGGAGCAGAGGCTCCCAGCTCAGCGGAGTGCGTAGGCCGGCCGCTGTAGCAGGGTTGTGGCACCTCCGGGCAGGCTGACACAGCTCGTCGCGGGTGTTTGTAGCAAGAGAACAGAGCCCGAGGCCGTTACTCCAGAACCTGTTCCGGAGGAGTTAAGGTGAGAAGGATCAGCAGCGTTCCCGAGGGTAGTCCCCCTGTTTTTAAAGCGTTGCAGTAGCCCTTCCTTTCTCTGCTTTTCGCACGCGTTACGCGGGTGTTTTCCCGTTTCTCAGGTGTGCCCAGGTGGCGGTGCCGCGGGTGAAAGCTGAAGTTCGGCGCCTTCTAACACTGAGCAGGGCTCGGCAAAAGCCGCGTTCGCGACCCCTCAGACCGGAGACCTCTCGTGGGGTTTTTACACGTTACAGCCTTCGGCGCTGCTTGCGGGGAAACATTCCGGGTTGAGTTTTTGAAGGTGTTTTCCCCGGCAGAGGGAGACATCTGACCGTGAAATTCAGATACGGCCGGTATTCTTGCAGCTTGTTTTATCAATATACATATAAAACTCAATGTTCAAATTAACTAGTTCAATAAGTAATTTAGCTCATTGATTTTTGGGCATATCCTAAGTGCCATTACAAGCTACGGATATTTTAAATGCCATTACCTAATAGAAGGAATGTTTTAAGCACCTTTTATTGATTTTATTACTGCTTTATTTTGCTGTCTTGGTTTAAAATCATTTTAACCACTCCGTAATCAAGAAGAAATATATCGTTGGTGAAATACAGTCAATTTCCTAAAAACCTTTGACATCGTTAAATAAGGAATTACAGTTGTTAAATCATGTCAGGCAATAACCGAGGGACAGAAAAGATATAAAATTTGGAGCAGCGGGCCAGCGTACCAGTAAGCTGTTTTGACCTTTGGCATTCAGACTCCGTGTGTGACAATCACACTTCAATCCTGTTCTTGGTTCCTACATCAGCCAGAAAAGATTTAAAATCTCAGCAGGCCAGGAAGGTTGTGGGAGGATAACGGAGTATGATCGAGAGACAATTAAGGGGCATTTTAATGACCTGCTGTGACTTTCTGTTAAAATTACTCTCGAATTTAGCGCATTTGAAGTTTCATTTGCTGGATTGTATTGCCAGTAGTTTAGTATATTGATGTTGTACACAAAAGGAGTAAATTGAGTCTGCTCATGGGGATTTCGGTTACTTCCCTTCCCAGCTCTTTTGGCTTGAGAAGATTATCAGTATTATTGAGCTAATCAGCTGGTAGATGTAGACTGGGAATACAGGCAATATGTTGCTTAATCAAAGAATTGAAAAGTAAGTAATGAATGTTGGTGCTCAATAAAAAAACAGCTAATGAGTTGATTGCGTTGATGCCTGATGTAATTTAACTGTAGAGTGGCAAACATCAATACTTATATATGATTTGGCTCGTGATTGCTGAGCTGAAACTCAAAGTTTGGAGAGGTTCTGCAGTGTGTGAACGCCTGGCAACTGACCTGAAGTGGGGAGGGAGGGAGGGAGCTGCGTTTTGCTCTTTAAATGGAACTAGTGATTCCGTCCTTAATTGTTGGGCTTTTATTTTGTTTAAAAAGACGAAACCAAACAAAACATACCCCACACGCTCCACCCAAACCCCCGAAAACTTACACATCACTGTTGCCAGAGGTTTAAGGATAATTTCTGGATTGAAAAATAAGAATAAATCATCATGAAGTAGTTTAATAATCATTAATTTGATTTTTAATGTTAAACCAACCTCTAGTCTTCCTTTAATAATGACCTTGATAACCTCAAGGGGAAAGTCAGCAGCAAAGGAACGTTATGCTGTTGGGGGAGGTGGACATCCGTGATGTTTGAGCTAGCTGTCCCATTCATATAGTGTCAGTTACGACTGCGTTTTAAACTCGTACCGTCGTTCTGGATTCGCTTTTTGCCGTTATTCTCGTCCTCTTGATTCACCAGGTGTTGTAAACTCCCCTCAAGTGCAAGGGGGTATACTTATATACTTAGTGGTGGCACCGAAGGACATCTCTGTAGGCTTTTCTAAACCAAGATCTGCCCTGTCAGCTGCTGTGAGGCAGCAGGAAGATGACTGTTGGTACCCAGATTCTGCATAGTTTCTACCTATTTTGTCTTGTTCTGACCTCTTTTCCAGCCCCCGGGGATCACACTTCTACTTCAGGAATGTTGGACCTACCGTCAGGAATTACTATTTGTCTTTCAACTGTGGCACAATTAGATGTTTCGGAAACTTGGGTTTTATTTCTGTGAAATGTCCTGTGTCACGTGTGGGCCCAGATCACCCAGGTTGGTGACATGTTCTCTGGGCAGCCCTCAAGCATGGCCTTATGGGGTCTCTGCTGGCCAGTTGTATTTTTTTTTTTTCAACGGTGGTGGCCTACAAAAGCACAATGACACCACTGAAGGACACTTTTAGTGGCTGCTTCTCTTCTCTCTTCAGTCTGTCTGTACTGGGGGTGGGGAGGCAGTGATGGAAACTTGTAATAGGGGAACAAACAAACGGAGGTGATTCTGTTGGCAGTCACTGAAGACTCTCCTCATCTGCAGACGAGGGAAGATGTACATTTACAGAATACCTTCAGTGCGTATTTCTAGGTGCTCTTTCCAGTGATGAGAGTTATAACCGTGAACGAGATGAAATCACCAGCATGGCACAGTACCAGCCTCAGTTCATCAGAGCCATGACCTGAGCCTTGGATGTCTGTGTGGTAGAGACTGCACCCTCCAGACTAGCAGCCCGTGTTGTGTATGGCTCTTGGGGTGTGTTTTCCCATGGTGTCTGGGATGGAGCTGCTGTGTGCTTCCCTCTCCTTGGGAGGAAAGGTTTGATTATCCGTGCCACTGAGCCTCTCCCACATAAAGAGGGTCCTCTGCCTACCTAAAGGGCAGAGTGCATGAGCAGATGGTGAGCTGTGGGCAGGGCAGGCTGGGGTGTAGGGAGGAGGGTCAATCATGCAGAAGGCAGTAACGCTTCAGTCTGATTTGCTTTTCCTCTGTAGCTTTCCAGTGTCTGCTAGTGCTAAGTGACATCCTTGGGACTTTGGCTACAAAAGATCCACGCAGCTGGGAAATATTGATGCCTGATACTTTGGCTCCTAATCCTAAATGACACTTATTAATGTGCTTCTCTAATACTGGTTGTCTGTTTTTTTTAAAGGGAAAACCCTACTTTAATTTTCCTAGATTGTGGCAGGGTGGAACTGAACAGTTAGAGACAATGTCCGCTAACACGTGTTTTCACTGAGATGCCTTCTCAAATGTGTTCAAAATCCAGCCAAGAGAAGCTCGGCTTTCTTTAGACCTGTTGATAGTTTGTCACGTAATATCTTTCTGCTACCAGTTTGAACAGGAAATATATTTATTTCCCTATAAATATGTTTAGCTTTGTCCAAATAACTGTAGTTTCCTGTTAAGATTTTCTCAGCCAGGGTGTGCCATAAACTGTTTTAGAAGAAATGATGCTGCCTGGAATTGAACAAGGATAATGGAAGCAAAACAGAAAGCCACCACAACAATAATTCTAATTTGTTTTGGTTAAACTGTAATGCGGTGAAATGCTGACGCTGTGTACTCAATGCGTGATGCCGTAAGGAGTGTCCTTCTCCAAACTGCAGTTTGCTTCTGAAGACCTCCAAATAACCATTATTTCCCCCAAATCTCTCTTCTAGAATGTAAACTCTGAAGCAAACTTTAAAATCTGTATTTATAAATTGATCTCTTCACCTTGTGATATGATCTTTAAATATTTGTGTTGTAGTAATTTATTTGTTTCCCTTTAGGGTACTGTTTGACCAAAAGGTACGTGTGGAAGTAGAATGGTACTTACCATAATTTGGCCATCTCTGAGCATTGCTGTAGCTTCTGCCCACGGATTTAAATCCCATTGTCCATACCTGTGGGTTGGCTGCTGACTCAGACAACCTCATCCTCCTGCAAGAGCAGAACAGTAGAATTTTGACTGATAACTTTTGGATGTAGAATCATCACTTTCTTTAGTTAAAAATGGTTTGTAGAAGTACTGTTAGCATCTGAGGTAAAATTGCGAAAAAAAATCTTTCCTGTCTTATATTGTATGCTTCGGATTTTGTCCTCTCCGGACATCACAGGGTATAGACATGCCAGAAAGATTTTAATTCTTTTTTAGTAACTAAGTCATTGACTCTAATTGTTATATTTCAATATGGAGTGATTTGCTTATTTTATTCTGGTACCCTTGCTACTTTTTTTTTTTTTAAACAGTGGAAACAAACAGTTAAACAAAAAGCACAACAGGTTCTAGTCATACTCATTTTTCCACACCTTGAGGACTAGCAAATTCTTTAATATGAGATTTTATTTGTACAAAGCAAAACTTCAAAACCACTCAAAAGCTTTCTTATTAACTGCTGTCAGTCCTTTGATTTACAAGGGCAATAAAGATCTAGAGGGGGCACATTTATCATGGAGTTCAGCACACCAGGAGCCATTTTCTCAAGCGGTAAAGCCAAGTGATAAAATGAGTTCTTTTGTTCTATAACCAAGACACATTCCCTGTTTTTTGAAAATATGTGTGTTGGACTTCTTGGCTTGTAGTTTGGCTGTGTTCCTGTGATACATTTATAAATAATGAAAAATTGCTAACATGCAGATGCTGATGATGCATCTGGAAAAACAGACTGTCTGAAAGAAACTTACTTTCAACTTTGGTTTATTTGCTTGACTTTTCTCCCGTGCTAATTCTTGTGTGAATTTTTAATAGCACTTTTTAAACACTAGAGTTGTCTTGGGGTTTTGCTGGGTGGTTTTTGTGTTTGTTTCTTTGTGTGGGGTTTTTTTTGTTTTTTTTTTTTTTTTTAGTAATCATATACCTCTCTGCAAAGCTGAAAGAATTCTGGTTAGGAAGTAGTAAAAATATTTAAAATAAAGAGCCATATTCATAGGGTATAGTGCTCTTCTGCAAGCCTCAGTTGCTTCATCTGTTTCTAAGCTTGTGTACAAGTGACTTTTTGAATGCTGTTCTTTAATGATAGCGGATAGAAAGGTTTAGCTTCTTGTCTAGGCTAAAACATTGATGGCTTGTACGGGCACTTCATTAACAGACGTAGCTGTGGGAGGAACTGATTGCCAGCGTAAATATCCTTGCATGTGTGCAAGGGGCTCAGAACCTGATTATCAACTGAATATTAAAGAAAGTGAATTGGTTTTTTTTTTCCTCCTATAAAAATGCTGCCACCTACAGTCTCTTCCCAGGAAAGAGGTGCGTTGCTGCTTTCGCCAGGCAGCTGCTGAAGTTCTGTGAAGTCTGCTTATGCTCAGCTGTACAGTGTTGTTTCACAGGCATCTTCAAAATAAAAGTAGAACAGACTTACAAAAAGTCCTTTCCAATATAATTTTGAATATAACAATCTTTAATTGTAAATGTAACACCGTGTGAAGTTGCTCTTGATGTTTTGGCTTCAGTTGGGCTGCTGTCGTAACGTATGGAAGAGTGAGTCTGAAAAAGGTCAGAGGCATTAAACCTTGTTCATATTTAAATCGGCACCACGCTATGGTGCCCAGATAACTACAGCAGTGCTGCGGCGGTACCGTTTGTCCCCAAGTTCTGCAAACCGTGATGGATGGGCTTGGAAGGCGTTTTGGACAATAGCTGTTTCTTTGGTTTTATTCTTGGTTTCTTTTATAGACAGCTCTTTAAGAAAAGCCATGCTGTAAGCAGATTGCACTCGTAGCAAAGTTATTGCCTGGCTCTCGAATGTGGTGTTTTATGAACAAAACCCCTGAACAAAAGGACCAAGGGGGTATATCTGGGCTGCTACGCTTTCTTTGGCCGTGGTCAGCGTCAGGCTTGTAGATAAGTGTTAGAACAGGGCAAACATACAGTGGTATTGTCAGAATAAGAAATGTGGCGCAACACAGGTCTTGCCTAACCTGTTTATTGATCCTGGGTAAACACTCTTCAGCTGTACAAGGCGTGTGGGACAAACAATTTTTCATTCACTGTATTCTACATTAAATAGTTTGGAAGTCGGGTTCTTACTATTATCACCCTAGTTCATATGCCTGTGAAAGCGTATTACTGAGAAATTAAAGAAAACGTTTCTCGGTGGCTGACTCTTAGTTACCCAGAAGGAAGCTGCTATTACAACAGCCAGAAGACCCCACCAGAGCTGCCGTACTAGCTTATGGAAAACCAACGCTTCAGTTGACCTACCGTGGCAGTCATCTGGGGATTTTGCAGATCTCTTTGCTGTAATATTATTTTGGCACTTGAAATTTAGCAAGAAAAGACATAGTCTAGGAGGCCCACCTTTTTGTGTCGCTGTGTGTGCTACTTCAGATATTGCAAAACATTTAGTCTCTGATATTTCAGGTCAGAAATTTTAAGTGTTTTGTGTTGGCTTTTTTTTTTTAACCCTGGGGCCTCTTACACTGTAGTGTTTTGAAAGATCCTAAAGCTTTGAGGGGGAAAAAAAATCGAAATACTTTATTTTATGAAGCAGTTTTGGGGTCAGTTTTTCTAAAATGAATGCTTTTATGTTGGATAGTTTAAAGACCATCTGTTAACTGAAACCAACCGTAAGTGAAGTTGCAGTGATGTTTCCTATTAGTCTTGTATCTTTCCTATTAGTCATGTATGAAAGAATACAGAGACATCCAGCAGAACTCAAAACAAAAATTGAAAAAGCAGATGTTGAAACTGTTGGCTTGTTGCTTTTCTTTTACAGGAGCAAGTAATTATTAATGGATCACAAAAATACCGTAAGACTAGTTTTGTAAACTGTTACCTAGAATCGCAGCTAAGATGTATTTCTGATTATTGTATATTGCAGCTGAAAATTGGAGTATTTCACTTGGAGACACTGAGGAGGGTTTTAAAAAATAGATCATGAATGTTATGTCTGGAAGCATACAATGAAAGATAAAATACAAAATTTTAAATAGTTATGCACTTCTAGTCTCTCAGGGCTCATTTATTATGTTGTCATGGTGAGCGAGGAATAAAGAAATAAAATAAAAAGGCTGTTCCTTGGGTAGTTGTGACTTATTGGTAGTTATCTTTTACAAGAGTTCCATGCTGATTTAAGTAAAGATCTCTGAGAAAAAAACCCAAACTTTATTTTTCAAATAAATTCAGCTCACAGCCTTCCATGACACCACACTGAATTATTATTAGTGTACACTGCTGTGAGAATAACACTCACTGCTGTTTAACAACAATGTCTTTCCATGGAATTTCAGAAAGTCAGTAGGAAAATGAAAGGCAGAATTGAGTGCTGAAGCAGAAGTAAACCAGTTCATCCTGAAGCCAGGATACTTTCATCATCACCTCTGTGAGGAGGAAGAATAATAATTAACATGTACTGTAGATGCAGGTCCATAGGATTTGGCTGAAAAATGCTTAATGGCTTACGTTTGTTAAGCAGGAAGTCCTCTCATGTCTGAATAAAATCTCCTTAAGTACATTTCTTTCAGACTTTTTTCCATCCTTAACCTGCATTGAAATACCAGGAATGTACGCAATTTTGTCTATGATGTGAAGCTCCCTTTGGAGAGGAGAGGTTACTTTTTTTTCCTGCTTACTTCTATACTCATGGAAGATAACGTGTTGCCTGTCCCGTGTCTCATCCTACTGCTGGAGGAAGCTTGTGCGAGTGGCCTGACTCAGGGCAGCACAGTGGTACAGACTTTTCAGGATGCCTCAGAGGCTTGTTTATACAGTTTGGGAACGCAGGTGTTTCTGGGACACTGAATTTAGGAGACAGGACAAATGTCTATCAAGTGTCCCAGTAATCGTTGCAAGGGCACAGAATTACTGTTGTGAATAGTAAATCACTTCATTGCCCTCATGGGCCCATCTATGGACAAAACCTCAAGTGCTTACTACCGATACTTGGACAAAATCTTTTGGAAAATTCAGTTCTGAGAACCCTCAGTCCTGTAGGCATATACAAGGCGTATTACAAACCTGGTCTTAGAGGGCACTAGGCTTAGGTTCCTAGAGCAAGGAGACAGCAGTTGATAGAAGATGGGCCCTGATGGGAAAACTTTCTGGTCTGGGTACCCAGAGAGTTACCCAGATCTAAGTTTTCTGTGTCAACAGCTTTTTTCCCTAAACATGATATACAATCCCACTAAAGACATCCCTCTTCATTCAGTCTTGGGGTACTAATCAAATACGGTTTAAGGTCTGTCTGCCAATGTGCTTGGGCAGCTGATCTCAGTGGGAGACTCTCCTAGAAAGAAAAGCTTACGGAAGCACCCTGATAGCCAAACCATCCCTATAGTGCTATCAGCCTCTGTGGGCCAGCTGGTGTGGTCATCTCCAAGCACCTAGTCTGTCATACAAATGGACTTGTGGAGGAGTTGAAGACCTGTCCTAGCTCAGCAGTAAGAGTCTTCTCTCAGGCAGTGTCTGTGCTGGTTCTAGGGAACAACTCTGTTCAGCTGTCCCCAAGGCCCTGGATTGCAAATGTTTAGAGATGAAAGGAATGTAACCTGTCTGGATTCCTCTGAATTCTTGTGACACCCAGGCCAAGAGGCTATGAATGATGCAGCAAATTAGCCTTGAAGAGGCTTTAACATGGTAAGGCTGATGTAGCTGATGTCTTGTTCTGCTACTGCCTCTTTGTACAGTTTAGATAAAATTGCTTTTTCATTCTGTTAGAGCTGTCTCATTTAGAAAATGGAAAATTAGGTATACAGGTATTGTGTTTTGAAGTTCTTGTAGTGGACATGTTCTAGAAATGTTGGTAGTAATGATGTAGTTTATTCTTGTTTAAAAAGTGTTGAAATTCTCACTGGACTGAGGAAGCACAAATTTGCTTTAAACGGCTTCCTTTTGTGGGAGCAGCGGTCCTGGTGAAAGATGGTGGTACCAGCAGAGAGAGAGAAATTCTGTTTCATACTTTGCACTGACACGGTTACTCCCTCTTTTACTCGTACTTTTAAAAAGACACATGTTTTTAGTAGGATGCTTTACCACCTACTAGTGCCAAAACCCGATTTGTCAGAACTTGACCATAATGCAAAACCTCACCTACTTTCAGCAGGCAAAAGTGGTTTTACACCACATCTCTGTAAGCATGATATGGAAAAAAATAATACAAACCTCCTATGACAACTATTTTCTTTCAGAAAAACACATATTTTAGGATAGCGTTTACAAAGGCTTTATTGGTACTGCATTTCAATCTTCTGTTTTAAGTTCCTGTTAGTTATGGAAACAGTTTTGAATTTACTTTGTCAAGGCTTTAATATTAGGCAATTACAAATCCTGTGTAGCCTAGGTCTGCATTTTATAGGCCAAATTTACTGTTCTCAATGCTGTGCTGTGTTAATTATATTGTAACAAAACATCTATAGTAGGGATGTCGTGTTCATTTTCTATACCTTCTCTAGAAAGATTAATTTCTTCTCTAGCTACAACTGACACCGTGGAGCCAGGCTTGCGTTTAAGCACTGCTAGGTGCTGTGGAGGGGCACTGTGACCTGCAGCAGGTACATGCCTGGCATCTCCCCCTCGCTCCCTGGTTAGTCTGGTGCTGGCTTTCCCCCTTGGATACTCCTCTTAGATATTCCCCCATCTGCACGTCTTCTCCCCCTCAGCCCAAATTTGACTGCATACGCCCAACTTGGCTGGTGGGGAGACCAACCTAATCCAGATTTTGGGAGAGACATCCTTCTCCTTGTCACTTGCTCATCCCTTTCTTCTCTGTGTCGTTATTTCTGGAAAGCTTGCATTGGCGGAGATCACCGGCTGAGTCAGTTTAGTTGAAGGGGTTATTGGAATGCACGTGTGTTACTGGAAACGTACCCGTACCCATTCTACACGTCTCAAATACTCATTTACTGCAGCAATTCATGTCGGATGTAGTTCTCAGGTATTTAAGAACTTCTGTGCCATCTTATCTGTGTCAGGCTGAAGACAACTGTGCGCTTTGATATCCTTTGCCATGCTTCTCTTGTGCAGATTAAACACCAGTATACATGTAGATCTATTAGCAAGTTAATGTCAATAAAAGCTGGCTGCTTTTTGGCTGATTGGCCAAATATTGGTTGAAAATATTACCATATAATCATGAAGAAAATGGGGCATTCTCTTGATTTTTTTTTTTTTAAGCCTTAATTATCATCATAACATCTTTTAAAAGTGCATCTTGTTTCTACAGATATAAAAAAATTCAAAGCACGTGGCATCTAAAGAATTTCTTTATGCTTAATGTTTTTGGTATTACCCTGCTGCTGTTGTTAATGGTGCAGCCTGTGTATGGGGAACAATTATGTGCGGACCTCGGCTTTCCTAGGGGAAATCTAACTCATTGGGTGGCTGTCAGGCTGTAGGTTTTTAATAGGTGATAATATTTAAATAGGACAGACATACAGTGCTTTTAGGAGAGATGGATATTTTAATCTGAAGAAATCCCACACCTCTTTGGAATCAAAATAGGAAGAACAGAGAATACAAAACCCACTTGTTTTGTCCTGCTTTGAAAATCTGTTGTTACTTTCCGTTTGTTTCCTTGTTTTCATCAGAGCCTGTTGAGGTAAGAGGAGAATGGGCTGTGGATGTGTATGAATATGGGAGAATGGGAGACTGACGAGTTCTGCAGAGGAGGCCTCTGAAATCAAAGGACCAGAGTAATTTAAATTTAGTGAGGGAAAACATTGTACAAGGTGAGATATAATAATTGAATGGTGAACCCTTAAATTACTTTCGTAACTGATAAGCTGATTTTCTTGGGTCTTTGTGTTGTTTGTGTGTGGGTTTTTTTTTTTAATAGAAAGCATTCTTTACTGCTGTTGCATCATGCCGACAATTACCCAAATGCTACTTTCATATTAAAGTTATATGCTGTGTTTATTGATATAAAAATGCATAGGTTTTACTAAAGATTACTTTCTCAGTTTATGGAAAAATGTCGTTCTAGCTGATCCATTTTCAGATTCTGGTGATAGTCCGTTTAATTTCCCTTTGCTCGTATTGGATTCTAGAAAAGGTTAATTAGTTATCCACTGAGCTTGATAGAAGAACATTTTTTTAGAATATATATTAAGAAATGTTCTATTGGGGTATGAAGGTAACACCACAAGGGGGTACTATAATTTTATCAAATTTGCCTTGGTAAGTTGTTTTATTAAGGTAAAGTGATTACAGCCTGCAGAGTTAATTTTAATATGCTAATACACCACAGCAAGTTGGAAACTTAAATAAAATGATACAATTAATTTAAATTTATAGAAGGTAGAGAAGCTTAGTAAGGTCATCTGTATGTTATATTAAGATTGCGTATAGACTTACCAGATTTAAAAGTCAGTTTTCTTAGCAGCAAGCTTTAGAAGATTGCTGTGTGTACTTTATTGACCTTTGCATGAGGAAGTTGGTGTAGTTCTGTGAAAAGTACATTCTATGAAAAGTTTGTTGTCGTGTGAGAAAAATAACCCTTTACTCTCTGAGTACAGAAAGCTGATGTTAGAGGTATGTGTTTTAGTGGTTTTACACCTGTATGAATGTGGAAACATTAGGACTTGATTTTTTTTTAATTTGCAATGGCCAAATGCATCCTCTGGTATTCTTACTTTTTGATAAAATACATTAATATGATTCGCTGTTGGGCACATAGGTGCAGGAATTGTGTTGCACAGTTTGGGCAAGGAGTGGATGCTGCTTTTGCTTTGTGCTTTTGGAAGGGAAGGATGTCAGCGCTGTGGAATATCTGGGCTTTTGAACTTCTGTGTCACTGCGGTGTTCAGATAATGCCTTCCTGAGCTCTAGAAGCATAGGGCAGAAATGAATTTACCAGAAACAGGCTTTTTGAAAACCTTGTTGTTATATTTGGCCAGGGAAACTAGAAGTATAAAAACTAAGAAGAAAAAAACAGAATGAGGGAATGAAACAAGAGTACAGTGCAGCAGGAGTTATGGGAGACTAGTTCTAACAGTTTGTTTGTATGCAGCCTATTGCTGTTCGGCTGTTTTATCTATCATCTGAGCAGCATCACTGCTCCTGGTGCAGAGAAGACGTGATTTCAGGCAGGGGTCTCGGGATGCGTCGTGCAGACGTGAAGCACTACCACCAGCAATGGTACTGTGGAATGGCTGGGGGAGGGTAGGAGGGTGCTAAATCTCAAGGGCTGCTATGGGGGATATGAGAGGAAGGTGTAGGACTGTCAACAGTGGTCCATGCTGTCTTTGGAGATTTTGATTAAGTCCACAGAGACCCAGGTTAGAAATCGGGAAAGTAATAATGTGTCAGTAGAACATGTTAGAAAATACTTTCTCATAATTTCTACAGAGGATAACTAATTTGTCATTCCTGTGATCCTGTTGAGTGAGTTGTACTTTCATTAGGAGGTTCCCCAAGACCATTGGTTCCCCCCAGGATATAAAATACCAGATTGCACATCAACAAACCAGTCGAGAGGCTAGTTTGCCAGAAACAGTAATTGGCAATGAAGTAACAAAATGGGATTTTCCAAATGCTTTTAAAGATGTTTTCAGTGGCTGTTTGCAATCTGTTATTAAAATCTCCACATGGCATCTGTGTGTGGTGAAGGGTACGCTGAACTGACGAGGTCAGCGTTGCAAACCTGCTCTTGATACAAGGAGGTGGATGTAGGAAGCTCACAGTCATACAGGGGTTGATCCAGGTTACTAGTGAAACCTGCCAGATATTTTTTTTCTGAAATCCATGTGTTGTACAAATGTTGGAGAAATGAGGATTATAGTGACAATGTCCTTACCAGTGGGACACTTTCCTTTATCTGTTTTGTAATCCAAGCAAGTCACCGTTGCCTATGCAATTTATTGAGCGCTTGCTATTGCTGAGTTTTTGTCCCTGTGTGAGGAAATCAACAGATAATGTTGAGCGTGGCTTTTTGGCGTAGTGTATGGAATCTGACATTTTGGAAGGTCGTAATGAGTCAGCTTCTGCAGAAGACAGGTCCTGTTTTACTGTCATCACTGTTTATAATGGTTTCCAGAGATCTGGCTTTCTCCTAGAAACTCCACACCAATGGAAAAGGAGTAGGGGACAATTTTGCCCCCAGTGGCAACAAAATGCTGTTCATGTTTGTCATGGCTTTCTGTGGCTGTTTTTGAAGATGTGCCCAAGGATCATCATGAGAACTTCATTAATGAAATGAGGTAGCCTTAGTGTTCTGCATCTTCCACAACAAGAACAGGAGGCTGGACTTAAGGACATTTGAGTCACAATAAAAGGATATGGTTTCACTGGGCATGAGTTCTGTCCCATTTAGGAAGACTGCAGCCAAAATATGGCAAAATTGGGAGTTCTAATAATAAGAAAGTTTATTCACAGAAACATTGAATGTAACTTTTTTCCCAAGAAAAAAACCAAATGAATGCATTCTAGATTTGTACAACAAATTATTGGTATTAAACTATCAAATTATATGC
This sequence comes from Rhynochetos jubatus, assembly GCA_027574665.1. Taxonomy (NCBI): domain Eukaryota; kingdom Metazoa; phylum Chordata; class Aves; order Eurypygiformes; family Rhynochetidae; genus Rhynochetos; species Rhynochetos jubatus. Next base: position 8,377,891 of record CM050661.1, read on the forward strand.
ACAATTAAATTTTTATTAAATAAGAAATAATGTATGCAATATTATGTTAATCTTCTAAAGTATAACAAGTTTTTAACTTGAACAGCACCATGTACTGTGCTGCTGCTTCTCAGGGGACCAATTTTAAAAGTAAGACATTCAGCAATTGAAAAAGAAATGATAAAATTAGTCACTCGAGTAATTTAAACATGCAAATAAGTGTACCAACTGTGTTGATACCAGATTTAGTTGAATTTACTAGGGCTGCTTAGGCTTTATCATCCCAATTATTCCAGTGTTGTGTCAGACTTAGGAAAGCAGGAAGACAGAATTATCTGTTACAGAAGTTTCTTTTGGTACTGTATTACTGTACTGTGTGTTCACTAATGCACTCACTGGCAAAAACTGAATCTCAGGTTTTTTCCCCTCCTAATTAGCAGAACAAAGGCCATCAGGACTGTTCTATCATTGCTTCCCATAAGAATAACAGAGATTTGAGAACACTTTGATTTTACTTGCTGAGCTAAGTATGAGGCATGTATGCTCATAGGAGGTACCTGGAGCAGAAGTTCCCCTGCAGCCCATGATGAGAGGGCAGGCTGTGCCCCTGCAGCTATGGAGGGTCACAGGGGACCAAAGACTCTCCTGCAGCCTAGGGAGGACCCCACGCCAAAGCGGGTGGCTGCACCCGAAGAAGACCATGACTCAGTGGGAAGCCCAGCCTGGAGCAGTCTGCTCCTGAAGGGCTGCACCCTGCAGAATGGACCCATGCTGGAGCAGTTTGTGAAGAAAACTACAGCTTGTGGGAAGGATTCATGTCAGAAGGTGGTGGAGGATTGTCTCCCATGAGAGGAACCTCACACTGGAGCAGGGGCAGAGTGTGAGGACTCCTCTCCCCCGTGAAGAGGAAGGAGTGGCAGAAATGACGTGTGATGGACTGATCGCAACTCGCATTCCCCATCCCCCTGTGCTGCTGATGGGGTGGAGGTAGAGAAATCGGGAGCAAAGCTGAACCTGGCAAGGAGGGAGGAGTGAGGGGAAGATTTTTAAGATCTAGTTTTCTCTCTGATTGTCCTGCTCTGATTTGATAGGTAACTCATTAAATTTATTTTTCTTCCCCAATTTGACTCTGTTTTGCCCATGACCATAATTGGTGAGCGACCCCTCCCTGCGCTTGTCTCGATCCACCAGCCTTTCCTGTATACAGCTGGACCGTTACAGCTTTCTTGAACATTGGCAGGTTCTGAGCTGTGTCCAAGATCCATACTTCCAGTGCATCAAGAACTGCAGCTCTCCAGTTTTCTGTGTGGGATCATCCCAGTGCAGGGTGCAACTGGCTGGGCTCTGGCTTCCTCTGCTGTCTGGGGACAGGCCACTGGTTTTTCTGTCATGCCTTTCCCAAGGAGACCTTCATGGTGGGGGAAACAGAACAGGGTTTGCCCCTGTTCTGTTGCCTGAGTGGCATCAATTAAGCGGAGTAGGGCAATGAATCATCTTTGTAGACTGCTGCTGTTCAGTCGTCTGTTCTGCATTTGCAGTGATAAGCGTGAGTTTGGCAATACTCTGCCTTTCACTGTTGTGCTTAGATAATGACTTTTTTTTAATTTCCCCTCAGAACCATCTTTTGTGGTGTTTGTTTTGACATTAAAACGTATCTGGCTACCATGAAAATAGAAATATATTTTAGAAATCCTATCTACAAGAAACTAGTTAAACCTTGTGAGAGGAATGAAGATGAAAATAAACGCCTGACACGATTGCATGTGCAGGACTGTTTTCAGGCTAGTATTAGTCTTAAAAGAATGTTAATACAAAACATTAAGATAAGAAATTAGAGACTAGTCTCCACCAACATAAAGTCCAGGAGCACACTGCTAAGCTTTGCTCGACCAGCAGGTGTAGAAGTTGTTATTAAATTGATTTAGTCCTTACTGCCATTTGGATGAGCATTCAGAGGATGTAAGGGTGGGGGGTTTTTTTAAAGGTATTTTAGTGATAAAAGGCTGAGAGACAGACATTTCTTCTTATTTTTTGGCATAACTTTTCAAATTTTTCCCCCCGGAACTGTACATAACCACTGCATTTTCCATATGTGGGTAGAAATGGAAATAATCTTTGCAGCTCTGGGTGCTTCTTAGTATTAGTTGAAAGTAAAGATCCACATAGGGCTTCTGCTCTATAAAGGTGAGAAAACAAATAAGAACAAGTGTTAATTCATGTACACAGAATTTGTGTCTGCACAGCAGGTGAAAATGCTACATTAATGCTGGAAATATGTGTCCTGCTGTGTAGTTTTCCTTCCTTTTTATTACTTCAGTGTTTGGTCTCGTATGAGTGCACCATACTTATTTGCATGTTATCATGATGGATTCCTCTCTGCTTCTGGTTATCCGTATAAAGAGATAGATGCTCCACATGACCTCAATGAAGTATTCAAATTAAATACTATATTAAAAATATCTTGGTTTTCATAGTGCTGTGTATATATACATAAATATTATATTTAGTTTAGGTTAGTAATTGCATACAAAAATGCTAAACAAAAGGAATGTTGTTAAAATGTAATGTCAAACGCTTCTAATTATGGAAATGTCAGAAGCAGGGTTCAGTCAGAATCTCCATGAGATTAAATTGAAAATTATCTAGACTGTGTGACTCAAAGCATCTAGCGCTGTTGAGCACTCTGTGTGTAAAACCAAATCCCATTAACTTAGTATCTGAAAATACACAGCACATTGCAAACAACACCCTCTATTAGCAGGCTGGAGGTCAGTATCTGTGGAACATACAATTAGCGACTACCTCGGGCAGGTCTGATTTAACAGAGTGGCTTAAAATTGTAGAATTCATCACTCCAGGGGCAGGATGAAATTAAGTTCTTCAGGGAAGCACTTAGTTGTCCATAAGAACTCAGTTGTCCGTATCAGAATTTTCTTCCTCCTGCTGCCCCCAGACTGGCCTGTCCCGTGTTTCAGAAACTGTTAGCTGTGGCTGTGGTACCCCCACGGAGTTCAGTAACGTGTCTTTGATCAATGCCTGTTTTCAGCAGGGGACTCGAACCTGGGTCTGTGAATGTACAGACATAGAGAGCCCAGGTTTTTGGGGAGAAACTTCTCAGTGATTAGTACTGTCATTGCCCAAAATCTTGAGCTGAATGTCCAATTTGAATTAGCCTGTTTTCAGTAAAAGCGTGTTTTCTGTTGGTCTCACGAGAATGCAGCAGCCGTGTTGCAGCTGGGGTAGGATGAGAAGAGATTGTGCATCTGTGCAGGCTGCTCTGCATGACCCAAGCTCACTCTGCCGTCAGGTGTTTCAGGTGTATGATGCTGCGTGGTTTACACGCCTTCCCAATAGTTTTCGACTGGGGTATTTTATTTTGTTTTAAAAAGAAGGGAGATTACTCTTGTGGTGGTCCTGAGGTCTGTGGCAGACTGGCTGTGTGCCTTAGGCTGGTGCTCCATCCCTCTGGCATGTTATCAGCCTGCACTAACATTGCAGGCACTGAGGGCAGTCTCGCGCTGGGTTTCCGCAGGACACAACAAACAGAGCTGATTGTAAATCTGCTGTTTGTTATCAAATGCAGTATTATTTTATATGCTAAGTTTATTCAGGTATTGGATAAAGAAAATATCTGTGGACAATGCTTCATTTTGTTGGTGTCCAAATTACTAGCTATTTTAAGTCTTTGTGTATGAATAATAGTGAAATCTTGGAAATGTGTGTTCCAGGGATTTACTCTGTTCTGATTCTCCATTGGATCTGCAGTCGTCTTAAGTTATATGTTGTGGAAATATTTCCCTCCCCCCCATTAGAATAACCAAGAAAAGAATGTTCAAAATCCTAATTAACTTGATAATTTGGTCTTGCTATCCACACAAATTCCCAGCCAAAGGTGGTCCTTCATGAGGAACTGAGTGTGATATGTGTCATGCTCTGGTTTGGTCTCCGTATTTGCCTACCTATTTTATTAATGCTATGTTATCCTCCAGAAGGGTCGAACAAAGGCAGTGTATAAAGGGGAATATTTTTTTTTAAAGGGAAATGCGTGCAGTAAGCAGAAGAAGGGCAAAAGCACATAAAAAAAGACAAGTATCATATCAGTCATTTTAAGTTACTCTTCCAGACTGCTTTATGTGGCACTCACATTTTTCCAGTGTGTTTTTCTGATAATGCTTTATGTATTTTACTTGACACAGCAGGTACTTGGGATTTGTACTTTCGTGAATCACAAAATGGGCTTTTTATTTAAAATTGGTATTTTTGCACTGTTCTATGCAGCAAAATGGTGAATTGGTGTACTGGTACTTCAAACTGGCAGGTCAGTAAAGCATGGTTATAGTCAGAACACTGACTGTAAAAGCGACATTGTGAAATCCTCATTCTTTTTCAATGATTCCAGCAAAATTGCAGTTTACAAGCTAAAATCTGATCCCCCCCTCCCCTTCTTCCCTTAACTGCAGATTCTGGCCTCTGAAAACCCATCTGTTTTCTTTCCGTCTCATACATTATCATCAGTAATAAGGGCTCTACAGTCGGAGCTTAGTGAGTGCTTCTGTTTATGGTGTGTGAGGCAGCGCAGGCTCCAGTTCATACTTCGCTATGTGATGCCACTGCAGAGATAAAAAGAATAGAAACTTACTTTAATTACTGTAAGCAAAAATGATGTGCAGAGAAGCAGCAAGGGCTGTTTTCATATTGGTACTTCCCTGTTCATACTGTATTTTTTAAATTCTTGTTAAGAGCATGTTTATAAACAAGCAGCATTACAAAACCTGCCCCAGGGATAAAAATCACATACTTGATTTGTATTGCAAAGATCACGGGCAGGGTGGAGGATATCCTCTGAAAGGATGTCTGAGACCTTGGCTGCTGGTCGGGATCCTTTTCCTTGGTTTCCTGATGCAAAGTGCTCAGTGTGATCTGCTGCCAGAGAATTTCCTGGGTTGTGTACAACTTCCCTGGTGCCTTTGGTGTCGGTAAGTTAAAATAGTGCTGGGCTGTTCCAAGATATATTTGGGACTAAGCTTGCAGTCCTATTCCAAGATACAGGATCCAGAGATAGTCCTCATATCTGGGCCTTACTGAGCCAAGCTGAAAATGTGTGCGGGTATTTTAAAGTACTTGAAGTGCTTTACAGAGTAATTAGCTTAATGAGAAGACTGGAGATAAATGAAGCAGCAAGTGTGTGCTCAGTTATAGCTCAAACAAAGAAAAATTACACACTGAGGGATGGGGGGACAGCTATGGCTTCTCTAAGCAGCCTGCTGTATGTTTTAATCTTGAAAAAAGTGGACTGTTATAAACTCAATTGAAATTAATCTTACGAGCAGAAAAAAGGGCAAATTGTGCACATTCATGCTCATCTCTTGTTTTACTGTGTGCTGCAAGGTTGGTCACAAACCTAGAAATAGTGGAATTTTTCTATGCTTTCTCCTGGAGAATGCTTTGGGGAACAGTGCAGAGATGCAACTTTTCACAGTCAAGTGAAACTAGAGAATTTCAGTGTCCAGGTTTGTTGTTCCATGCACCAGACTTGTTGTTTGTACAACTTCTGCCTCATCCTGCTGGTCTTTGGGAATTTGCATTATTGAACTGCTCAATATATAGAGCAGTCCGAATGGATAGCAGTGGATTCCTTTGTGATGTTTCCCTATGATTATTTACGTTGGAATATTCAACCTACGGACACGAGACAGTAATACCTTGTGTGAGGTTTGCACCTTCTGTTTCCCAAGTGCTGCAAAGAGAAATGGAAAGCTGTCTGCCATCAGATGTGTGACTTTTGGGCTGGTGGGATGGATGCTGGAGTAATCTTCAGTGCTGTCCTGCCATCACATGGCCAAAACTCACTGGAGCTATTGCATTCCATGAGCTACGGGTTCCTGACGGAGTGGTCAGCGTGAGCATTATCTCATGGTGATTGCACCTCGTCAGTTCTGAGAAGCAAGTAGTTTGCATGATGTAAATAAAAGGAACGGTTTTAAATGAATCAAGTGGTCAGAGAAATCTCTTGTATGAGTCAGTACACGACACGCTGGCTCAGTGAAGCATCTTGAGTTGCATTGTACACACAGGACGTGGTGGGCTTTGCTGTATTGGTGCTGGCTGGAGGAGCCTGCAAACACTGTGCTGCATCTTGGGGCTTAGCTTTGTTTGTGGTTACTGGCCTGTCAGAGTCAGAACTGTGCCAAAACAACACTGAAATGCGCTGACTGGCATTGCAGGAGGTGATTGTTCCAGTCTATATCATCTTATTTTGCTTATTGTGTTTTCATCATTTTAGAGAAGTTCATCTTTCAGGTCTTCAATACACAATGAAATATTTAATAATTCAAAGTTCAAATAAGGTCTAGAAATTAAAGTAGTCTGGATCCTGTGGAGAAAACAGTGTCTCCAGACAATATCAATACCAGCTCTTTAAAGCCAACCTGACTCTTGGCTGCCCAGGTGACCTTGGGGCATCCCTGCAGCTCTGAGTCAGCAGAGAGACTTCGGATTCCTCTCCAGGTTGTTTCTGGAGCTTTCACTGGGCAGCAAAAACATCACTCAAAAACCCTGTAGCCTAATGAAGTTGTTGCTCTGCAAAGAATGAGTTAGATGAGGTAGCTTTCAAAATATGTGCTTGTTCCTCTTCTGTCCTAAAAAGTCTATTTTTTGTTCCCTGATGTCATGGGGCCAAACTTTCTCTCTTCATTGACTTCAGAAAGAAGACTGTGATTGTGATACTGCGTTGGATGCATTGAGGACCCTGTAATTAGCATCTGAAAGCATCGCTTAATAGCTTGTCTTCATAAATTTATTTTCCCTTCTTCTGGAAAAAAAGTGTTGATATTTTAAGCATTTTAACTGTTCCTGCTTATTTTTTTGCTTCCTTTTATGACATAAAAATTCAGTTTGCTGGTTCATTTTGAGCCTGACTGGAAGGGTAAGTTTGTTTATTTTGGCAGCTTAGTTGTAGATCGGCCAAGAGGAAAATGAAAAACTGTAGCCTGTAGGCATTCTGTGTGTGCTTATCTAAGTACTGCTGGAGCAGGGATAACCGTCTCTTTTATAGGAAAGGAAAAATGGTTGGGGAGAAGCCTCACTTATTTATATTTTCTCTTTTTGTTTGGTTTTTTTTACTGTATCAATTATGCGCGGCATCCTGAATGTGACAGGTCTGCTGTCAGTATTGGCATAGACACACCTAAAACAGTAGGCAGAGGGTATGGTCTAAAGTACTTTTGCCCACCATAAGTTTAAATCAATATAGTAAATATTTCAGTTTTTTCTTCTCCTAATGTTTTGAAAATAACTAGAGACTGTATATCTTATGTTTGAGTGTTAATCTAATGATGAATCAGAAAACTAATTTATGTAGACTCCTTTTTTGGTGTTATAATTCAAAAAAGGGCATGCATTCCACCAGATTGGGCACAGCTGGCTGGTACCCTCAAGACTCTGCTCTCTAATCGTAGTGCAGGACGGGCGTTGGTGGGTGTTATTGCCGTGATCCCAAACATCTCACAAATTTTATCAGTCCTGTCAATACCTGGATGGGACATGTGAAGGATGCAGAGGGAGCTTTCCTCCACCTCTGACTCTGTGAAGTCCCTCAGCTGGAGCATCCTCTGCATCCTGTTTTTCTGTGGGTGACACAAATGCCATCAGCGGTCACCAAAGTGTAGAGGTTTGCACTTGAGAACTGGCAGGTAAGTTAGGGATGGCTAATTCCTGCTTTCATAGGATTTGTAACATCTGGACCATGCAGCGTGCTAGCATACTGATGTGAGATACTGAATAGCTTTAATTTACGAATTCTGTGATGCTCACTCTTAATTTGCTTTTACAAAGTGCAGGGAAATAGAGTATTATCATGTATTTCACATTAAAACATTTTAAAGATCTGTATTTATAAGCTTTCCAACAGCTTTTATCACTTTGCGTTGTGCTTTGTGCTGTTTATCCCTTGGCTATGTTGGAATTTTTTCTTGTGAGGGATGATAAACATACAAATTTCCAATTTATTAGGAGTTGATAGAAGTTCAAATACTACTGGCGTTCTTTTTAGAAAAAAAACCCCACAAACAAACAAGACACTGGTGAGGTAGGGAGAAGAAACTAGATTGAAAAAGTGAGGGACCTGTGTGATTGGGGTGGGTTTTATTTCTTTTTTTAAATGCTCCTTGCTAACAGGCATCTACCCTATCCTCTGAGGACTTGGGTATTGTTTTTATGTCAGTTCTTTCACAAATAAACTATTCTTTCTGTTATTCTAATCATACATGTACACTAAAGCCTAATAAAATTCTTCCTTGTGTATCTGAGAGGAAAACTGTATTCTTTTGTTTTGGGAAGGCCAGCGGCTGTGGCTCTGGTGGATTAGCAGATGAGAAGCTTATTCCAGAGAAACAGCTCTTTCAGGAAAATTACTTTGACAGAAAACTGTATTTCATGTGACCAGAATTCACATGCTTTAAAAGTAATTAGGGTGACTGGCTTCAGTTAAAAATAAATACCTAAACCAAGTCCAACGGTAAATTCGGCTTTTGCTCGGCAGCCTTCCCCTGGCCGTGGGTCCATCCTGCTGCTGGCGGAGAAGGAGTTATTGATGGGGATGGTGAGAAGCCTTTATTGCTGGGAGAACAAACTCATCCCTCTCATTTTAGCTAGGGCTCTGTCTCTCAGGAGCGCAAGCAGCCTTGCCACGGATGTGCTGTGTCTCGTGGCCATTCCATGAGGAGGCTGTGGGCTGGTAGACTCCCTGGTAGGCTGGAGCTGGGTGGTTTAGCACATCTGCTCATAAGGAGCAGTTCTGGGGGGCGCTAAGGAAACTGGGCATGAGGGGATCGACAGTGGCTGGCTGCTGGACCAGCTGCTGGTGCATCACCCCTATGACATCCCTGCCGCTGGTGCTTGGTGTCCACTGTGGGGTGGACAAGGCTGGACTGGCAGTGCAATTCCCAGTTCCCAATAATGGAAGAAAGCATCTGTATTTTCTTGATTTGTCTTTAAATCGTCCAAATGTCTTTGAGAGGGTAAAGGGGGAAAAAAAACTTTGGGAGAAGTGATGCTTTTGATGGCCTTTTCTTTGTGGCCACTACACAGCACTGACAAGCATTTTCCCTCCCTTCCTTTTGTCCTAATAACCAAATCAAATTGTGGATTAATGCTGCTGTGCTACTGTAAGTTGTGTACCAGAGGCAGCACCTTTCCACGGACTCATGTTTTTCCGCCCTTAATGTGTGTGCGGGGGGAACGAAGGATGAGGGTGTGCTGGGCTTCTGTGCCAGCCTGGGTGGACCTGGCTGAAGGAAAAACAGTTTTACTCTATCTTATTTGGGACCAAGCCTAATTGTATTTCCGTATGCTGCCGAATCGCATTTCTCTCCCTCCTGCCTCTGATCCTATTGCAACAGAAATCACAGGTTGTGATTAAATAAAAGCAAAATCTGTTTGTGGTGTTTGATCCACGTGTGCCATGGTGACTGCCGGATGGGGTGGGAGTTTCCCTGTGTTTAAAAGTTTGGGGAAAAAAAATAAAATTTCACAATCAGGAGGAATCCCCGTGCAGAATTAGTCTGTAAACCAGGCCTGATGCTGTGGTTAATTAGCGCACGACTGGTGATGGGCAGGGGGGAGGCAAGGTAGCATGTGGGTGCTTTGTATGGCTGTGCCACTGGAGCGTCATCATCTTGCCCTGTCTGGGACAGGCATGCCCTGGTGCTGGAGCACACTAGGTGCGCAGGCTGGTGGTGAGTGGCATCCCCATGGCTTTAATATGGGGAGGTTTGGGGTGCCAGGTGGTACCGGTATGCAGCGGGTGCTCCCCTGGCCAAGCCTGGCAGGCGGTGCCCAAGCCTCGCCTGGGGAGGAATGCGCCCAGCAGATTTCCCCCAAAGGAAACATGAGGAAAACATCTTGTTTTAAGAGAGATATTTAATATGTTTTTCATATTTGGAAAGCAGTTAATGTCTGGGAATGTCCTTTTGCTCCCTGGCCAGCACGATTAATATTACTTTTGATCTTTTTTTTGAAAAAAATTTAGATTAAAAGTGATTTATCTGCAACAAAAGCAACAGCAATTACTTACTCTGCAGTAATGTTTAAAGTTGCTTTCTTTTCAACATTATTTTTGGGAGGGTAAAAGTTCTTAAAAATAAACATGGTTCAAATTATTTTTAGATTAAAATACTTTATGGAAGGAGAACTGAATTTTAGCATTTGAGCAGTAAACCAGGAAGTCAAGACTTTGGGGAAAACACAGATGTAGAAAGACTGAGCAAAAATGCACTTTTAACTGACTCAAGCTAATTGCGCAGAGTGCCTAACAAGGATGGCTCCGTTATTGTGCCCAGGTGGCTTGGTTTGCCCCCAGCCCTGTGCTGAGGCTCGGCTGGCCGTGGGCTGTGCTGTGGGGGAATGTACCGACTGGCAGGCAGTCAGGGGTTAGGCGCCAAAGCAGGGTGGGATGTGCCCAGCCATCGCACACGGGAAAGCCTCGGCGGTTCAACTGGCTTTGTGGTGTTGATACCAGCTTCCCTTGGCAGCGCGTCAGCATGTGTTTTATATAGGATTGCAAATTAATGCTGAAATAATTGAGGATGTGCTTGAAAAAGAATTATTTTTGTAGCTTTTTTTTGCCTGTGAAGCTGAAAGCTTCATCTACCTGGTCCTCAGTGACGCAGCCTGGCTGGGAACCCTGTAACTGCCCTTGTCGCAGGTCCCTTTTGGACAGAGGTTACACCGGCTTTACAGCCAACAAGGATCTGGCCCAAATCTTTCCCAGTTTTTGTACTTACTTTTCTGCATTTCATTTTTCATAACTTTTTTTTTTTTTTAAGACAATAGGTGAGTTTTTTTGTTTGGTATTGCTATAACTTTATCTTTTATTTTAAGACTAAAATCCAGTTTGTATGCTCAGTCACCCTGCTGCCAAGGGCTTGTAGAGGAGTGTGGTGGTGGTGATGTGAACATCTTTATTAGGCACGAGTTACTCGGGGTGGGTCTGCCTTCAGACAGTGACCTTTATGAACGCTTCCGGTTACTTACAAACTTATGCATTTTATGTAAACAGGCTTCGTTTAACTCAAATTGCAGTTACGTTAAAATTGGAATTGCAAGTAAATTCTATTGCAGGAGAAAATGTGATTTTTAGGGAAATAAAACTTAACTACATTAAAGTAATATTTCAACCTTTTGTATCAAGCTCTGATCAGTAAATGCTTGATCTTTGGAAAATCTTAACAAAATGACCTTGTGATAATGTATGTCTCACTAATGAGGCAAAACACAGTTGGCAAAATTTTGTATTTTTACTATATGAAATATTCAGATTCAGTTAAAAAGCAGGCACATCCCACAGATGTGACGTGTAGGAAAGTGGGTGAAAACTGCCCAGGGTTGCACACTGTGGCCAGCCCAGTGCAGGCAGGAGCTCTGGCTGGGACCCTTGGGGGCTGCATGGCTGGGTTGGGTACAAATCCATCCACAGCTGCAAAGAAGAGGGGGGGGTGTCAGTGGTTCATGTGGGGAAATATCGCCCACTGCTATCCCCATCATGCCAGTATCATAAACATGAGCGTGTTTCTCCTCTATCACCTGCATGGGGGTCCAGAGACCAGAAGCGTCTCCTGGGCAGCCAAAGGAGTGAGGGTCCAGCTGGGCTGTGAGCAGAGTCCTCTGGGCTGGGATGCATTGAGTTTGGATCTTTGCTTTTTCTTCTAATTGCTTTCTGCCTCTGGCCATGCCTTGTCTAATTAATAATAACGTATTAAAAGCCAAGGCTAGCCTATTGAGTCCATAATGCATGAATAAGCTAAAAGGATAACTGCAAGTTACTTCTTCCCTACTTATAGAAAATAGACCTGAGTTTTTCATTCTGTATTAAGTCTTTTCTGGTATGATAGCGCATTCTGTACCACAGAGATGATTTTCAAAGGAAACACGGTTTATCCTTCTTATTTGATTAAAGTCTGGGATGAGTAACAGAGATTTCCTTTTACTTACACCTTCCATTATGGTCCTACAGAGCTATTTAGGTGGAAATATTGCAATGGCCTGATTATCGTGCAAAATCACCCGTGTTATTTTCAGCCTTAAAAGCCCGAAGTGATGTGTGTCCACCCCAGCTGGGACAGAGAGACGTGAGAGTGGTTCTGCAGGACTCGTGTGTGTATTAAATCCTGTGAAGCAAACAGCTCCCGCTGGCACTCTCCTGGGCATCGGCTCCTTCCCAGGGTTTGCTGGGGGATGGCAGAGTGACCGTGGCTGCAGGGGGGAATGGGGGCTGTTGCTGACCCACCTTTCCCTCCTCAGTCCCAGGGTTGGATTCAGGCTAAAGAATATGAATTGTTCAGATGTAGCTGTGCTGAAAGCTCAGTGCTGAAAGCTCAGTGCAACAGAAGCAAAGTTTAAACTTGAAACTGATCTTTAGTTAATCCCTTCTACAAAAACACGCCTAAAGAGATCTTTCACATTTCTGAAGCCCCTGTGTGTGTTAATGTGACTTTCCAAGAAAAGTTCATTATTTCTTGTTTTAATATATGAATAATCTTTCAGGAGTTGATATAAACCCACTACTGGTTTAATGTCTTTCAGTGTTTCAGTAACTGATAGCTTGCTTTAGTTCTTTAAAGCTGAAATTTTTATTGCCTGATATGTTCAAATATTTCTTTAAATAATTCAGAGTCTGTTGGATTTCTTGATCTTAGTGTGAAAATAATGTCCCTTTTAAATTCCTCCTTTGTGCATAGCCAAAAACCCAGACCCATTGAAGCTGAAACTTCAGATTCAGTAGTTGATGTGATCATTGTTGAAGAAGGATGGAAGTAGAAGCCAGTTTTGTCGAAAACAGGTCCAGCAGTTCTACATATATGGATATTTCAAGCTGGAGTACTTGTGGATGAGTACTGGAATAATTCAAAGTTGGAAGCCTTTCTGTGATACATGGTTAATTTAAAGGCAGCGGGGCTGCGTACAGGTGTAGTCACAAGTGGCTCTGGGTCCTGGCATATGGGCAGATGGAGCCAAGCCAGGGATTTCCTGCTTCCCACTGCCTATGCTGGGATTGCTGTTGCCCTATGCTGGGTCTTGGAGCTGATGCGGCTGGTCCCCACTGTGGTGCTGCGTAGAGGAGCACCTCGCTCCTGCGCTCCTCTGCTCCTTTGCCACGCTGAAAAACCATGGGATGACGACTCCTTTGGGTTATTTTACTTTGCTCTATGGCAGGCAATACCTATCCATACAAAGGGTTGGCAAGATGGATAATACAGGCTAAAATAAATATTCTGTAAAATGCACCGTATGCGCAACATCCATGTGAGTATTTTCTTCATCCCTTTTGCCCTGGTCTGTCCCTTAGGGTGGACTTAGTGAGGTGGTGCGGGGAGAGGGAAGGGGGCAGCTGGTTTGGTCCTTCTTGGATCTCTTGCACTTGGTTTCTTGTTGTGCTGTTGACAGCCTTGGCTGGCTGATGTGCCATTGCTGGGCTTGGGGTGGACTTGCTTCCGGTTGAGGCTCTCTGGGCTTCCTCAACTCCTTAGTTATTTGGTAATATACAGTGTGTTTTGTGCTTCATATTCCTGTAGATAACTTCACCAAAATGGGCTGCAAAATCACTTGGGGTGGTTTTGTTCTGGATGCATGAGCTCAGCCTTGACTGAAAGAGTTTATAATTTCTTCAGTTGTAGATGATGCAATTAGGGTTTTTTGGTCTTACTAGCACTGCATGACGAAAGGATGTGGCCAGAGCAAGCCTGTTTATTAGCCATGACTCATTTCTGGGTATCGAATAGTCCATGACTCACTCGTGTGTCGCTGTGTGATACCATCCTTTATCTGCAAGGCTGCTCTATTGAACATCTGATTTTGATTTGCCTCCCTGAAACTGCCTTGGCGTGAGGTTATCCAGGATGAGCATATTAATCAGCAGCTTGTTTGGATACAGGATAAGTTTTCTTGTTGTGGGTGACGTTGTGCAATGCTCTCCAAACTTCCCCTCTAGGCTATGGCAGAGATGTGTCTTGGTTGAATCATCTTTACTTTGTGCCATCCCCATCGCATACCTGTTCTCCCTGTGTGGTTAGCCCTTGTTATCGGTGTGGGATTAGCTCACAGAGTATTTTGATTAATGCAAGTGACTCCTGCAGGGTAACATTTTCTGTTTCAGGATGCTGAGAGCCTAAACCTTCAGGCTTGTCCACTTTGATACAGTTGTTTGTTCTTTTCATTTTTCGTGTACAAAACATAACTCCACTCATAATGAGTTTACACAGCTAAAGCAACGCTATTCCTAAATGGGAAGATCCTGTCATCTGTCTTTGTTGCATCTGTATTTAGTGTATTATAACCAATATTATAACCAGCACTTCAAAAATCCTCTGTATTTAGGAAGGCTTGTGCTGTTTCAGAAGAAGTGTTCTGCCTCTCCTGCTGCTCACCCACCTGGGGCTTGTTTCTGTTAGGCTTAGGGGTTCCGCTCTTGTCACAGTCTTCACTGCTTCGCACTCTTGCTGCAATAGGCTCAACATTTTTTATAATCAGAAATGCTAGACTATTTTTATTGAACCTGCACAAATACCTCCAGTATTTTACCCACATTACAATTTTCTATTGAAGTCTGTATCACTGTATCTGGAACGCAAATATGATTAGGTATCAAGACAGTTCTCTGAAGGAGAGTCTATAAATTTTTGTCCTTCCTCAAGTGTCTGAAGGTTTGGCAACTGGTTCCTTTGATTTATTTATTTTAAATTATACGTGTCCCCACTCTTTGCAGGCAGGGAGTCCACTGGTTCTTTCCTGGCTGCTTTGGCACCACAGATACGTCATTTCTGCTTCAAATCCACAGTGGGCTAAAACATGTATCCTTGAGAGTGCTAGGAGTTGTGAACACTGTAAATAAGAGCAGCAATAGCAGAGATAGATGAAACAGATGTTGTGGCTTCTGGTTTTACATTCAGTGACCGTTCTGGTACAATACCTTAGACTTATTAGATACAAAAAGATGCTGCAAAACCACACAAACCTGTCAGGCTTGAATGTTGCTGCCTAGATGGTGGTGGTTACCACGCTGGCTCGCAAGCTGTATGTTGAAATGGGTTGTGAAATCCCATTGTGGATATGGTAAAAGCATGCTATTTGTGAGTAACTAATTACCTGAAGGAAATGTCAGTGAAATCCACTCATCTTCCTAATAAGAGTATGTTCCATTTCCAGAAAAAGGAAAGCAAACCTTTTTTGGAAAGTTTGGAAACAGCTTCTTAGTGTTCCGTGTATAAATCCAGACCACCCGCACCAATGTGTGTGCATCTCTTCAGGCTTTTCTCCCAGTGCGTAGCGAAGCACATAGGTGCTGCAAAGAGCAAGAAGGACCTGATGGGTGGGAGGTGGTAGGCCGTGTGCAGTCCATGTTGATGCCCGTGGCTTGTGCTGGAGTATCCATCTTGCACAACTCATGCTTTCCTTCCGCCAAGGTCATTATTTCACACCCCTTAAAGCAGCCATGGGAATGTGTCCTGTGTCGTCAAGGTCAGGCTAGTGCGATGTTGGAAGAACCGCTATTTTGAGGGTAGGAGAAGAAAACTTTTCTTACCAGGTAATATAATTGTAAGGCACAAAGGTTTGATAAGTTACAAATAGCTTTTGGGATGCTGAGTTGTGGTCAATACTTCGTTGAATATAAGTTACGTGGTTCAGTGGTTTTAAGAATGGTTATTGCCACTATGCTTGGGTGTGAAAAGTTCTGTTCTGTTGCATGCACTACCTTTATGAAGTATATAAACAGGGTTTTTCATCTGCTTTCCATTTACTGTTACATTTTGTTGTCTTTGCCATGGGCATTTAAAACTGAGATGTTCTAAAGAGCCCTGCATGAAATTTTAAAGAGACTGGACCTTTCATCTGCACAACAGCAGGACACCAGATAGATGAACAAGAAAGAAAGAGAAATTGTTTTTGAAGCAATAGCAAAAAAAATAACAGTAGAAGCAATTATTTTATCAAAGGTTTATTTTCTTTCTTGTTTTTTTAAAGACCTTTCCTCAGTTGAAGTTGGCTACCTTCTTATGTATGTTTGATTTGTGGTTTTCACAAGGTCCAAATGAAAAATGTCAGCTGGAGGATGTGTATTGTTAATGAGCAATCACAACGGCACCAGTGATTTCAGTGAATTTTGGTGCTCAGAGAATTGCAAAACTTTAGCCTTCTATCCTCAAAACAGGCACACATTTCTCTTTCATATCTCAGTCTGTTCCTTGACTATGGACAGACCTTTTCAAAGAGTAAGGGTAGTGTTAGTCTTTTTCTGTCATGTTCTTGCTTGTAGTGAAATAAATTGTGTTCCTTGTGATAAGGAGCTAGATTATGATTCATCAATTCCCTCTTTCAGGTCATTAAGCACTTATGTCCACTTACGTTGCTTTGGCTTGTGTTGGTGACCTGACTGTGAGAAGTTCAGTACTGCATTGCTGGTTCCAGGTCCTTTCAACTCGCCGCCGTTTTTGATTAGTCTTCCTTCTGAATCATCTCCTGCCAGTTGCTCCTCTCCCTGCTGGGAGATGTTCCCCCTGAGGTGACGGAAGCTCCGGCTGGACCCCACCAGTTGGCTGGGGTGGCACTGCCTTGCTCCAGACATGCAGGTGGAATAGCTTCAGCTTTAATTTTGATGGTGTTCCAGTGGGAAGGAAAATAAAATTCCTCTCCTTCTAGGTTTATTGTATGGCAAGTTAGGAACAGAATGCAAATATCTCTGGGTTCTCCCAGAACTGATTTGGAACAAAAGAAGGGTTTAAGGAGAGAGCAAAGCCACCAGCTGTGACAGCACAGAGTTGTGGGGAGGAAAGTAATATATGGGGCTGGGACCCACAGCTTAGCTGTTCTATACTCACATTCTAATAACAACATTATTCTGGAGGAGCTATGGTGTCCAGAACATTCAGGACTTGAGATACCATGTTGTTGGATGGCTTGTTTAAGGATGAAGAAAACCTGGAGAAATCAAAAATATGCATAAATGTATCTTGTATTCCTCAATTTCAAATATATATACCTTGTATTAATTAAATAGGGCAAATGGGCAGCAAAGGGTTTTTGTACTGCCAGTAAATATTGAAGCCTGGATCTTGTTTGAATTAAGATGATGTCTGCTGGGTGAAAGAGATCTACAGAGATATATAAGGCCAAAGCTTCCAGCAGTCCATACTGTCTTTACTGAAAAGCATATTTATGTCTTCCAGACTAGTAATTAATCACTCGGTAGGATTTTTTGGGACGTGCATTCACAGAAGATCTTTTTGTACTGCCAGGAACCACAAAGCATGGGCACAATTAAAACACTGATTTAATTTATTACGTAGAGGCATGGAATGGGAATGTTTTAAGCGATGTTGACAGGCCAGAATTTCAGAACCACCTATTTTTTTTTAAATAGAAAACAAATGCTGCTCCTTACAAAAATTAAATTACATTAATAGCAGCTTTCTAATACACTACTGAGAAAATAAAGTTTTGGCATCAATTAAGATGTGAAGAAATGGTATAATTTTTAAAGAGAATACATTTCAAAGTTTTCTATTTATAAAAATAAAAGATACTGCCTTTTGTTGAAATGCTCTCTAAAAGCATGTGGCTCTTCTGAAAAATTAAAAATGATCGCTGAAAAGTTTCTGCATTCTGATAGTTTACTCCTTAGTTAATCTTGGGAGTCTCCGCAGCTCTTCCAGGCCCTTCACATGCTATTGATACCACTGATGGGGACTTGCAGAAACAAGACTTGGACCATGATCAGCCTGTGTACAGCCGGGGTTATGGGACACTGCCTGCAGCCTTGGGCGCTGTGTAGGTATGTACACATGGGCTGCCCTTTGGGGCAACCCCCCAGCTCTTTGGTGACTGTAGATTCATAAGACTGTGTGTATATCTACAGCTGCCCACGTTCACGGGGTCCATGTGCTGTTGAACTGTGTGTATGTATGAAGGAGAGGGTCCTCAGCGTTGGAAGACTTGGAAGGAGTGGAGTGGCCGCTTCTTTCTATTTCTGTGCAAGGAAGTGCATGTGTGGGTTTGCGGTGTGCTTCTGCACATCAACAGCTTGTGAGGACTCCTCACAGCTTCAGAACCAACTCATCATCACCACTAAGAGGAAAAATCCAAGAGTTTAGGGTCTGATCTGGTCACCCTGGCTTGTCCTGTGCAAATGCAGAAAAGCGTACAACATCCAAAGTGAAACTCGTGTCTACCTCCAGTTCTTTGTGTGCTATTTCAAGGAAGCCATTTTTCTTTGTTAAAAATAAATAAAATGAGTAAAGCCTGATGCAGCAAAACACATACATCTCAGCAGCAGACAAAGGATGCTTTTTCTGTAGTAAATATTCCTGAGATGTTCACCAATTTCCTTCTCATGCTTATGACTTTTATTTTTGTTTCTTCCTCTGCTTCAGATATGAAACATAAAGGTCTCATCAAGGCATAGGGTTATGCAGGAGAGAAATTAATTACAGCTTTAATTTGCTTGGACCTAGTTGGAGCAACTTAAATATTTTAAATGTAGAATAGAATTTGTAATGTTTTTTGTGGTCTTGATGGTTTTAACATTCTTGGAAATTACATTGTACCGAAACATCAAATGCATTGAGGTCACAGCTTGGGGCAGGCCTGCACTGTGAGTGGTCACCAGCTTTGTGTCACCACCATCTATCACAAAAAAAGCCTTTTTGCTATCTGGCCCTTTGGTAAACTATGATAGCATGAGCTGAACAAAGATGGACAACCCTGGATAAGAATAAATTTTCTTTGTCAAGAGTTCTTGACTGTATTTCCACTTACTTATGCATACCTCTGTGTGATGTCAGCAGGAGGTGTCATCTCACACTTTTTTTCCTGCATCTGGGGTCTGTCATGCATTGTCATGCCTGTGGTCATGAAGGGGTAGCCCGGTCTTCTGCAAACCACAGGGGTAGCCACCAGCAATGCTCGGTGCCTGGTCAGCTGCAGGGTGTTGATATGGCTTGGGAATGCCAAGAAATGCCATGTTTTTATTCTGGGAATTCTTGTAGATGTATGATGAGCTGTAAGGCCAGGTGTGCCTGTCTGCTGTCTGTGAAGTGCCTCTCAGGGCAAGGCAGAGTTGTATCGTTTCTGCAAATTCGTGGTATTTCTGTGTTGTGCAAGGAGTAGCAGCACGTGAATGTGTAAAGGCTGCGTAGAATTCCCAGTCTGCAATGTTTTCTCTTTTTCTAAGAGATATTCCTTGTCTGCCTGCATATGGAAAGAGAGGATGAGTCAAATTCTAGATAAGCTACTGCTTGACTTCTCATTTGACATTGTACAAGTATCCTGCTTTCCAGTTTGAGAAATACTGCTTGTTTTAGAAGCTGCTATTATGTGTCATCTTAGTGGTCTGTGACTTAATAGAAATTTGCTTCCATTTAAGGTCATTTGCATGACCTGAAAAAAGTTTAAAATAACTGTGTGATCATTGCTTTGAGACACTGACGTGTGTGTCGTGAGGACTGTTTTCTCTCTGAGTGGTTTGTCACTTTTAGCATAACTACAGAGAAATGTGCTGGTGCAGCCCTTTCATGTAGGGCCTGGAGAATGCTGTGTGGGATTAGGGCTTGTATGATCTCTCTTTGCCACTTCCACCTCTGGAATATTGTCCATTTCTTGGTCTAACACTTGGAGAAGGCTGCTGAAATGGATGCAGTGAAAATCCATGAGGGTGATTAAATAAGTGGAAAACTTATCTTATGGTGACAGATAAAAAACCAAAACCAAACCTCAAGTCTCTTCAAAAAGACACTTAAGAGGTGACTTGAACACGGCCAGTAAGTGCCTACACAGGAAAAAGAAATTTGAGAATAAAGAGCTCTTAAAACTAGCTGAAAAAAAGTATAATGAGATTTAGTGAATTGAATTAAAGGTAGGCAAAAATTTGACTAGAAATAATGTAGGTGCTAATCAGGCAAGGTGATTAATCACTGGAACAGCTTAATGGCCATTATGGTGGATATTGTAAAATTGAGATTGGATAAGCTTCAGTTTAAGAGCAACTATTGAGCTTTAAACTGGAAGTAATACAGAAAATTCCGGTGGCCTATATTATGCAAAGTGTCAGATCAAATAATCACATTATCTCAAGTCCTATGAATTAACAAGGCAGTTTTGTTTCTGAATAAACACAACCTCTAGTAATTTCCTGTTTCTTGAATAATTCAGCAGTCTTACCATCCAGTAGTTTTCATATGACGTTTTATTCCATCACTGTGAATTGTCTGAACATGGGATTTCTTCAGTGATGATCCAAAGCATAGAAAATAAATGATAATGAAATGAGCTGTCAGAAAAATATATTTAAAAAACAAATCCTTGATGTTTCTGCCTTTTTGTGTATCCCTATCCATTCTCCTCTTAAATCTGTGGTGCTTTATGCGACTGTGGCACCCCATGTCAAACACAGTGTTGTGCAAGGCTGGAGTGACAATCCCAGCTTTAAGTTTGTTGCCTCTTGTGAATGTCACAACACTAACGTTGTCTGGTTTATTATTTGGTATTTACAGTGTCTATGGTACGTACGTCATATTAGTTTAATGATAGAGAACAATGATGGGTTAAACTGCAAGGAACTGAGAGAAGTGACAAAGGAGATAAAGGGTTCTTCATTTTAATAAACTGCATGCTAACATGTGCCGTTAAAAAAATACTCCTCTCACTGAAATATGATGCAACACAGTGTGAATGCAGTGAATTATGGTCACAAAGATATAACACCAAAGAGTGGCTGGACTGTCATTCTCAATCAGAGGCATACCGTTTGGAAATGACTTTGAAGGTTATCTTGGAATAGCTTTCCAAATTGACTTTACATTTCAAGTGCAGAGGAATTGATGGATGGATGGAGAGGTAGTCAAGGAAATTAAATGTGGGTGACCATCTGCATGAGTAGAGATTTTTATACAGGGTAACACCTGACCTATTTATTTTTATCATAAAGTGATTACATATTGTGCTCAGAGTTCTGTAACAATGATAAACAGCATAGAGCTTTGTCTCTTCCAAACAAGATCTCCATCAGTCTGGTCCTGTAAACAAGATTCACTTGCTGAGAAATTACTACATTATATACGTTTTCACAGGTGCTCAGAAAGCAGGATGCAAATTTCCATCGGGGTGGTGATGCTATCAACCTAATTTCTCTTGTTCATGAGGAGAAATGAGTCACGTCTTTTGATATTCAGCATTCTTGCTTTCCACAGAAAGGTCTCACCAATATACCTTTGCTTTAGGAGACACTTCCATTTGGGATCTACGTGGCACTAACCATCTTGGCCAACATGCTGGCCCATTTTGGGTGAAATGGGAGATCTGTTTCCACAGCTGAATGGTGATAATGGGATCACCAAAAGGGTTGCCATTGGATCCCTCCTGGCTGTTCTCAGAGTTGTTGGACGTTTAGGACTTGGGTTATTGTGTCGCTGTTTCTGGACGTAATCCAGCTGTGCAAGTCCCAAGGGCAGAGGAAAAACAATGGGGGACTCATAGAAGACCCTGTAGTGACAGGGCTTTGTGCATGGCTGCTTTGGTGGGACGGTTTTCACCACACCTCTGTGGACTTGCTACAGCACGCTCTCGCCTACACAGCATGCTGCCCTCTCCTCACACATACAAATGTGATAACGTGTTTCTCTATTGAATTTGAAAACGAACAGACGACTCCTAATTCTCTTTAGAATGTACAAAAAAATTGCAGTAGCATTTACTGTATATGTTGGCGTTTTCTCTTTTGGAAGACAATTTATTCAGATACTCTCTTTGCTTTGCTCGCTTGTATTTTTTCCTTGCTTGTATTTATTTCCTGTCCTCTTCTCTTTCAGATTTTCCCATTCACTTTCCAGTTCCTTTCCTTTTGTTTGTGATTATATTTGAAGTACACAAGCAAACCCATGTAAACAGAGGTATTTTTTTTTGTGACAGAGAATCTAACTATTTGTATTTTGTTCCTATATCTTCCTTTTCATATGCTGTTGGGTTGTGTTTAGTTTTGTTTTTTTTTTTTTCCTGCTCCAATGATGACCCTGTGTGGATCAGACCTGGATTCTGCTCATTTGCAGCCTGCCAATGTGCCTTCCTTGTTTAACCTGCACAGGTCCTCCTGCATGAAGGCATTTATTTAAATAGGTGAATTAAAGCCTGATGTGGAATATGCGTTTGCATATGTTAAATGCAATGTTAACTTGTTCTCTCTAGTGCTGTGCTGAACACATCTTTTTCTCCCTGTCCCACCTCCGTCATTGCTGTTCAGCTCCTTGTTTCAGCCCCAGCCTGGTCCTTGCTGGTGCTGAGGTGAGACCAGGCTCATTGAAGTAAATAGGAGAAGCCTGTGGTGATTTCACACTGGGAATGCTGGAGTTCCTAGAGAAGGTAATCAAAGGCCATGATAGCACTGCCTTTGTGGTGACAGCATGGCCAAAATCTGATAGGAAGGAATGAAAGGGTGAAGTAATGACACTTCAATTTACAATTCAATTGATGTGATAAAAAATGAGTAAAAATTTTTTAAAACAAAAAAAATAATTGAGTTTTCAGAGCAAAGTTGTCTGCAATTTAAGGCTGTTTAAAATAACATGTATAGGGATTTTTACACTGGAATTTGAAGGACTCTTTCGTTTATGAACTGACCAGATACATTAAAAAAATGTACAAGAAACCACAAACAGATTTTCAAACCTGTTCCAGGACAAGTAAAATTTTGGTATGATTTACAGGATTCCTAGGGGGAATACTTCACAGAGCAAGGCTCTGTTTCTTCTGGGACTTAAAGAGGCATTTGTTATATGCGTTTCCGTATTTTAAGAAGCAGGTATTATTACACGTACTGGTACCAAATGGTTTTGTCCCAAAATGGGAAGAGTTTTATTGCGCTGTTGATGTCAGGGTCAGGAGGCCAGGGGACACCTGTTTGTTTGGCTCTCAGTAAGAACTCCGTCCGTTGACATCTTTGGAGATTTATTCACACACTGGAAATTGCAGATGACAGTTTCTCTGACTTTCGTTTTAGATTCATGGTTTGCAAAGTTTTTTCTTAATGAGCTGTTAATTCATAACAGTATTCACTAGTGATGTAAAATAGAAGTCTGCTGCTTTCCAAGCTGGTTTGCATTGTGCTGTAGTTTGCAATTTTTAAAAGAAAAGGATTTATTTCCCTCTCAGATTTATTTTTTAGATCTCAAAATTTCTGAAGAATTTTTTTTGTACTTGTTTGTGGTAAATATTTGCACAAATGTGCGCAGCATCTGACTCTAAGTGTGCGTGCATTGTTGCATTCTTATAAATGTATTATCTTAGATATAAACCCCCACATCTACATCCTTCCAAAGTCTGCAACGGCATTCACCGTATCGGTCCAGGTACAGCACAGCTTCCTTCTGCCCCCGTCTTGACTAGCTCTAAAAAATCCTGGGCAAACTGATGCATAATCTTACAGAAGTTGGAAGCTCGCGTCTAATCTTTTGGTGTGAAACCGTGCAACTATCTAAAATGATATCATCTTGTCAATATTGTTATGCATTTGCATTTTTATGTGCACAGGATTCCAAACGGGAGAGGGAACGGTTGTTGGGAGTGCAGACCCCTTTGTGCCGCTGTAGGCCCTCTTGCGAGCTTTCTGGTGCATGTGCAGGTTTGAGGCAGCATGAGGATGATTACAATAATTTTTCATTGCTTGGCAAGTTGAGAGACTGCACAAAAGGCAAGGCGCTCCCTCTCTCGTTGATTTAATTAAAGCTTTGAGTGCAATATGATGGACTTTGGAGGATTATAGAAACCAAAGGAAGTTCAGTGGAAGGATGTTGCTGCTGCCCCCGTGATAGCTCCTCAATGCGAGAGATGCACGACGGAGTTAAAGCTGACAGTGTGTTACCCAGAGTGCTGAGCATAAATCTGAGTGCTGGCTCTTTCATGTTGATTTGTCTGAGTTTTAGAGGTTTAAATGATTTTAGACAAAAATGAATTTTGACTCTAAAGCGAGCTCGATGGCTTGCTTTTGCACTGCTGGTAAGTCCATGTCTCCTACCTGCGCTCAGGCATGAAGTGCATGAGTACCTGCGGCTGTGCTCAGTTCTGGATAGGGGTTTTGCATTTGGCAGCCACCTGTGCGGCCCTTGCAGCCAGTGTTAATAGCAAAATCTCAGTTTTGAAACACAGGATGGGAGAAAGCACGAACGCGTTTGGAAAGCTGGCAGGCAGCAGAAGCAGGCAGCCCCTGACGGTGGGAGACAGTCTGTCGTGCTGCTCGGGTGATGATCAGTAAAATGGGGAGAAGTTCTGAAGGGCCATGAAAGCGAAGAGAAGGAGCCTGTGTCTGAGGAGGGGAGAAGAGGTGGCTAATGGAGGGCTGCAGAGATGTGTGATACGCTCCAGGTGATGGATGGGGAAATTATCTTTGCAGTAACGCTCCAGACAGGCTGTGAACAGAGCAAGAGTGCATTTGTCAAGGACGGAGAAGAGGATGCTGCAGTAATTGAGAAATGTCTCACTTCTCAAGACTAGGAATGTAAGGCAGCACTCCCCTTGAAATTCACTCTGACTGTGTGGGATCCACTTCCTTACAAAGTGCTCAGGTTTTGTCCCATAAAAATGCATGGGGTTTAATTATAAATGGCTGTGAACACCCCTTACCTTTTGTTTGCTACTAAGATATCCCTCTGCTGTATCCAGACTGGAATGTTGTGGTCTTCTAGAGACTCACATGATGATTTTTGGGTTTGTATATTTTGTTTCTGTAGGAGTAAATTGGACAAATACTATTTTGTACTGCAAATATTCAACATCTGGCAAAGTCTGGCAAAATATGTTGGACAAACGAGCACTCCCAATCGCTCTTGCTAGTCAGGTACAGCGAAGAGCCATCATGCCTTATGTTTTATATTTTTCTCCTCGAACATTTTATTCCATTTTATTTCTGAGCAATTGTAAACACGCAATTCACAATGCAGGTTCTTCAGCAGCGTAGAAATAAATTGAAATAAGGAATTATCACTCAAAGAAGGCATTGTTTTGGTAACTGTGCTGGGGCCAAGCTGTAGCTGATAGGAGAGGGAGTGGGATGAATACTTTGCGATGGAGACTTGGAGACCACATTCTTCTTGCTCACACCAGTGTCTGTAAAAGAAATGGTCGATCACATCAGCGGGTAATGTCAGAGTGCCACAACCAACACGTGTGGCAGGTGTCCGAGCCAGCCTCTGTTGCCAGCTCGGTTTTTCCAGCAGCTGGAAAATGAGTAGCGGTGAAGCTGGTGCTGTACCTGCAGGGTACCGCTCCCATCATCACAGGAGCCCACCCGCATCCCCGGGTACGCAAAACCGGGGGGAACTGTGTCTTCAGACATCAAAGATAAATATAAATAGGAAAGAAGCCAGAGATAAAAAGGACCATAAGGCTGAAAGAGTCCACAGAGATATTACATGTTTATAGCGGGGGTCTGTGGGAATAATGGGTGTTTATAAATGAGTTCAAGGGGATAATGTGTATTGAAATATGAGTCCGGAGGGAGAGTACGTATTCAAAAACTATCTACTGTATATAGCATAATAATCCCAGTATTTCATAAACTCATAGGAAAGTATTAAATAAAAATAAATTACAAATGTCTGTGGCTTGATTGCAAATCATTTCAGAGAAAAAGGAAAAAAAATCCTTTGCAAAATGTGGAAACCATCTTGTGTTAAACAGCACCAGAAAAAAAATTATAATTGTAAAAAGTAAATGTCAGTTATAGTTATTACAGTGGCCATGTTGTTTCCAATAACAATTTGGCATTTTATTTAGTCTGTAACAATCTACAATTTAAATTTAAAATAAAGATTTTTCTTTTATTTCCCTCTGAAGTTGTGTGCCAAGCACAGCAGAGCAGAATGTAACATCTGTTGATGATTAAAACAAGCTTTCCTATGGGCCCTGAATACAAAGTAAACATGGATTTTATCCATAGTCAACAGCATTTACAAATGTAAAGGGAGGAAGCTACTGAGTTTTTGAAGAATGAGCTGTGAGAGAGGAAATATAAGTATGGGGACGGCAGATGGCGATAATTAGTTCCATATCGTGAAAGGCTTCTATTAAAAAATAAAGAGGACAGAGTCCTGTATTATGCTGCTGTTTTATTAAAGCGCCCTTTATTTGCCATTATTCCCCCCAAGTTGAGCAGTACCTTTACTCGCTGGTCTGAAATGGGTGAGTGCAGCTGGTGCCTGTCGACGCAGCCGGCTGGCAATGAGCACGGCCATTCGAAATAGAGCTTTTCCTAGCTTTTCCCTGTGTAGCACTATAAATGCTTTGCTGGCAGTAGGCAAAATTTGGGAGGAATTTATTATGTGAACCTATAGGCTAGTAACCTTGCATTTTATTCTGTTTTAATCTAGATTTAGGGGCCAGGGTATCAAAGGTTAAAGGCTACTGTACCTCGGTGATGCCCCTCGTCTCCTACTTTTGCCCTGTTCAATCATGTGTTGCATGATTCCCAACTCGGTGTCCAGTTGTCATCACTAAGAGCCACTTCATTTTATCTCTTAGCAGGAGAAAATGCTTCGTTGTGCTTCTAGTCTGTATGTTTCTTGTATGGTCTATCTGTGCTTGTTACATTACCCAGTTTCACCATACTGAAGAGCTAATTATTATTGCTGGAATAGTCTCATTTCGTAGGACTTTGCTAAGCCTGTTTGCTTTATTTTGTCTTGCTTTGACTTTTTTCCCAGTTACACTTAATGGAGAGTACATTAAGTGAAGTGTCAAAATGAAATTCCAATTTTCTGAGGTTTACCTGCTTCCTAGAGAGAGGACAAACCTCTTCCAGATCCTAGGGCCTGAGCCAGCCCCAAACTTGCACAATGGGTTTTTGACTCTTCTTTCAAACCTGGGCTGTTTTCGGTTTGCAACAAAAGCCACTTTTCTTGATTTTGTTTCTTTTACTTATATTTTTTTCCCCCTGAAAGTATTTTGTAGCATTCCAGTTCATATGTTATTTTGGACTTCGTTTCAGTTTTTAATTGCAATTTCTTCTTTCCTCACTTCCATCCTCCTTCAATTTTCTTTCCAACTGGAAGCTGTTATAACTGAGCTCTCAGCGCAGGCACCCGTGGAAGTGCCTTTGTAGCCCTGCACAAACACATAGAGTGTTAATCTGGCACTCTTTTTTTTTTTTCTCCCCTTCCGTCATTTTATAATTACCCGAGGTGGTAACAGCTCTTAAGAGCCTCGTCTGTCACCCTGGAACCAAATGCTTTTCATTGAAAATTAAGGAGAGGCTTCAAAAGTTTTAGTTCTTTCAGCAATGAAACATAACAGTCCTCCAGTAGAAAGAGTATTTTGATGATGGATCCCATTACACCGAGTAACGTAGGATGTAAGTATGCTTTTGTGGTTAAGAGGAAACATAAAGACTGGAGGCTTGTGCTTGCTTTCACAGACGTGCGCGGCTGGCTTCGTGCGCTGCCTCGCCTGGAGAAGGCACCGTGCGAACTGCAGGGGCTTTGTCAAGGTGTGCGGAGCCCGCCTCGCCCCACACGAATCCCCACGTGGCAGCAAAGGCTGTAGGAAAGCAGAGCCACTGGCCCTGCTGCTCTCCCAGGTGTTAATGAATCTATCTCCTCGCGTGATATAGTTGGACCGCTGTTAACTGTTGTAGCAACAGCGAGAAGGTGCTGAGCAAGGACGTGGTTATTACTGGATGGAAAAAGGAGGCAATTTATCATGATGATATGAAAAGCATGCATTAAATTTAAATTTAAAATGCAAAAAGTGCATGGAAATCCACATTACTTTTAAATTACTGAAAGAATGTTTGGGAAGAGTTTTAGGCAAAAAAAAAACAAAACCCTAGATCAAACCAAAATAAGTCTCCAGATCTGCTGAGACACAGATTTTGGGCAGAGCTTTCCCAAAATCGTAGATTTAGCAAAGTCTTCAGGTAACAGATATTATACTTAAATGTCCAACTTCAAAGAGAAATGACTGTAGAAGCAGCCTTGCTTTTATTTTTAGTTACAGATTTGAAAGCATTACCTGAATGGAGCCGAAAAGTTAAAAAGCAGAAGGCAAATAAAATGTTATGTCTTTTAATGTCTTTGAAGTTGAACCTTACAATTGCTGGATCCTGTTATCTTGGGGTTTTTGTGCATGTTTGCTGGTGGTCCTGCATCAGTCTGGTGGTGGAGAGGATGGGTGAAGAAGTGGAGATTGCAGTGGTGTCCACATGGTAGGGATGTGCTGGAGGTGGAGGAGGTTCCCACCTCATCTGTGGGCCTGATACCGGATTTTTCAGGAGCTGGATCCCAGTCCTTCTCCTTTAGGACCTGTATAAGAGGAGTGCCCAGTACCCTCTTGCATGTCAGCAATTAGTCATTAATCGTGCTCTGTGACTGTGTGTGAGGTAGTACTGTAACTGTACTTGGCCAGTTTGCAGCAGTGTTTTGTAGTTAAATTCATAGAAATCCTAGCCTGCTCTGCTTCCAACATTGTGCTGTGTAGCATTTCCTTAAAGTAGTCTGTATATGACACTGAAACAATTTAAAATAGTAAAAAACTATCAAAATTGGTGTTTGAGCAGATGCAATGAGAGTGCCACGGTTTAAATGACTTTATGACCTTGCAGTATCAGAAAACACTCTGCCTCT
Organism: Rhynochetos jubatus; assembly: GCA_027574665.1. Lineage (NCBI taxonomy): Eukaryota > Metazoa > Chordata > Aves > Eurypygiformes > Rhynochetidae > Rhynochetos > Rhynochetos jubatus. The sequence goes on from CM050661.1 coordinate 8,406,519, forward strand.
TAAAAAAACCCAAACACCTTAAACCCACCCTAAAACTCAACCCTTGCTGACCCTTCGCTCCGGGAAGGGCAAGGTGAGCCGTGGTACCCAGCACTTGGTGTTTGCAGGGACCTTGGCCTCCTCCCAGCCAGCTTTCACCGTTTTCCAGGCAATAATGGCTTTGGAGGCCCAGATGAGTATTGGAGCCCTTCCAGCAGATGATTATACTTCATCTGCTGGCCCCATAAGCAAGGCTTCTGGAGAGCTGAGTGCCAGCCCAGGCCTCTCCATCATGTTATGGAGTGCTACCAGAAGGCCACCAGACTAGCTCTGTCTTTCCTTTTAAATAAGCAGCTTAATCATTCTCTGCTTGTAATTAAAATTTTGAGTTGGTCACATGTGTTGTAAATCTGCACATGAAGAACTTATTTAACTAATAAAAATTAGCCTGAAGTTGTGTTTACCTGAGCAACTGGAAACTAAACTCTCTGGATACATCAGCTCCACTCTCCTACGAGCGAGGATAAAGCCTCTGTTCCTAGGGAAGCTCGTGCAAAAGGTAGCCAAGGGCAAGCCTCAATCCCCTTTAATAAAAGCCATTATTTCAGCTTCTGCACAATTTGGAGTCTAGCCATAACGTAGGATGGGAACACCTTGTAACACTTACAGACGATCTACTGCTTTCAGTGGATTGAGGCCAAACTTCCGTTTAGCTTTCTTGTTTTCTCCACAGAATTGGACGCGGTGGCTTGTGAAGCATTTCTGGTCCGAGGGGCAGTGAATACGATAGCAGTGGCTGTAAGGAGTATCTCTACCACCACATGCTCTTTGTGGGGATGGTTTTCCTACTGCCCTTAGCTGTTTTGCTTGGGCTATGAGAACTGATAAGATAAAATGGACTCACGTGCCAACACTATGTGATGGTAGTTGGATTTTCTTATGTTTTGCTGTGCATTTCAATCAGTGATGTGACCCAGTACTCCAAGGTCTACTTGAGAAGGCAAACTCAAGTGAAGGATGGGCTGGTTGCCCTCAAACCAATGTGAAGTAGTTGACTGCAATAGCAAGGGTCTAGCTGGGATGTGATAACCCCTGTGTGCTGCCTGATGGCCCCTATCTCTGCCCCTCCACTGGAGACAGTCACCTGCTGTGGAGCTGGGGCAGGGAAAGCCCTTGCAAGGGGTTTGCTGCATGGTGCAGCCCTCTTTGTCCAAAGGCTCTGGCTCAGAATCAGTCAATTCAAACAACACTATGAAACCTAAAAAAATCAATGTTTGCTCAACAAGACTCTGTACAAAACATTTGTGACTTGAGTTAATTTTATTCCCATCCTCTAATATTTTATTGATCAAACTCTGTATTAACTTCCATGACTTTCTGCTGAGGATTGATGTCAGGTTAAGTAACCTATAGTTGCAAGTCTTGCTTGCTCTGTGTGAGTATGGATATAATCTTCACGCTCTTCCAGTGTTCTACAATTTCCCTGGTATGTTAACTTTTTTCAGTTCATATTGACAGATTAGAGATCTCTCCTGGCAACTCTTTTACAACTTAGTAGCACAAGGCATCCAGAGTCCATCAGATTTTAGATTGTTTCATACTCCCCATGGCTAGAAATAGACTCAGACTAGTGCATTGTCTTCATCTGATTTGAGTATGCTGTCTGTGTCTTTCCTAACAAAATGTTTATTGACCAGTTCTGCCCTGTCTGTATCCTTATTTATAATATAATCAACTCCTTTGAATAATAAACCAGTTCAGTTCTTGGAATTTCTTCTTCATATGCCTAATATACTTCTTTCTGTCCTTAGTTTGGCTAGCACAGACTTTGATATCTGCTGCCTTCTGTCAGTGATCTACACCTCAAAACATCTAAAATGGTATTGATTTCTGCTTGTTTTGCTCCCCACAACATAGATAAAGTTGGCCTGGAGCACTCATTGAAAAAGGCAGTTTGGAGATGCTGACAGCCTGTGGTGGCAAGTGGACGTGGAGGCTTGCCCTTGCCCATCTCCAGGGTCTCTCCAGTCCAAGAGCCCTATCCTCTCCCAAAGGTGTTCAGTAGCTTGGGAATGGGTATCATCTCCAAAGGTCTTATGAAAAGGGCAAGAGTCAAGAGTTTTCCCCTTTAGCCACCTGCCATAAATCTGGAGTTTATTTCTGAAAAATAGAGATTTCTTGCGGTTGAGCCCGAGTTGGGACAGGCTGCTAGGAAAGAGATCATTCACCTTCTTCTGCTCCGTGCTTGGGCAAAACTTGTGCAATCTTGTTTACACTACTGCAGTCCATGCAGAGTCTTCACAATGAATAATTATATGGCCATTTGCCAAAAAATTGCCGTACAGCAACTTCAAATTCTCGGATGTTGCCAGCTTTTGAGGTTTTGTTGTTTATGTAACTCAGATGGTCTGCATGGTACATTAAAACAGGTATGCAGGCAGGATTTCTCCCTTGCATTCTTTGGTTTGATTTTTTTAACAGATTGTCAAGATGGCAATCTCCTTTTGGATTATTTTTTCCTACCTTTAGTTTGCTCTGAAGTTTCCTCTTTGAATGTTTAAAAGAGAAGTGCTTGGAAGATTTATGGATAAAATAATAAAGACCTATCACAGCCTGAAATTGGAGGGTTAAATGTGCTGACTTCCTTCTGAGCCAACAAAACCCACAGGCGTGGCTCAGATGAGGGTGTGTGCATCTCCTGAAAACTGGCTGTCATTTCGTGAAGATTACTAGGCTTAGCCACACATAGAGGCCTGTTACGTGACCAGCTTTCCACCAGCATCTCAGAGTTTCTTGAGTGCTCCTTAGTGGGAAAAAGATGCTGGGATGACAAAACTCAGAGGCAGGTTCAAAGCAGCCCCATAAATGTGAGATTCGTAGTAAAGGGCTTTGACCTAATCTGAGTCCTACCCCTGTATTTTTGATGGGACCGATACAGAAATCATTAAACGACTGCAATAGATATGGGAGGAAAAGTAATGCTTCCTGCATGTGCCTTCCCAGTCGTCAAACTATTCCCGACAGCAGCCGTGGTAATAGCGCTGACTCAGTCTTCAGAAGGTGGCCCAGGAGTTGATAATTGTAACTGAGCTTGAGACTGAAAATTGCAGACTCATTAGCAATACAGGTAATAGGATTCTTCAGAGGTTGCTCCCGGCTTTTTACCCTTGAAAGGAGTAGGTGTGAGGAAGGCAGTAGATTCCCTGTGGCAGATCTGAGTAAAACACGCCTTGCCTTCTCACAGACCAGTGATTGAAAAATGAATTCTGGTGGTGCAGATGGAAGCGCTCTCTACTGAATGGGAAACTTGACCAAAGTCTAAAGACTAGAACAGTATATGACAAAATGTTTAATGTTGTGGGTTATTTACAGCCATGTGGCTGGTCCTGAATTAATTCTGTGCATTTCCTTTAATAACTTCTAATAACTTGAAAGATGAAGTAATCATCATCAGACTAATTTTGGAGAATGATGAGTAGTGAGGGGTTTTATACAGGGATAATACCAGGTTATTTATAGAAATTAGAAGCAGAAAGGGAAAAAATGAAATTCCACCTTGAAAAATACAGATGATATAGCTGCTTGTGTATGAAAGTACTAATCCATCACAGATGTATTCAATAGGAAAGAACCTGAGCGGTAGCGATGCTAAGAGACATTTCAGGGTAACAACGGACAGCGAGTTAGATAGGAGTTTGCAGTGTCTTATAGGAAAAATGACCAGTAGCGTTCTGGACTGCCTGCACTGAACCATCACGGTAAAGAGCAGGAAAATAACAGTGACTAGGTTGGGTTGGGTGACGGCAGAGTATGTAGTACAGTGAAATGCTGTATGTTGCTGAGATGTGCACAGTCGTTTGATGGTCTCACTGTTGCCATATGCAGAGATTCTCGAGGGCACCTGATAGCACATATGTTCTTTGGTATTGTATATATGCAAGCTTAACATTTTTATCTTGAGAAACCTGTATGTGTATGAAATAAAACTACCTTTGCAGCTCTCTAGAGCCTCACATTCCTAGTTCTCACCTTGAATCTCTACTGCAGCACCCACCTTATTGGTCTTTAAGATGTTTAGACCGTGATTTTACGCCCCAGGCCCAGATGCTGGGCGGCACCACCAGCTCATCTCCAGCCCGTTTGGAGAGTGGTGTCTGGCAGAGCACTGTCAGGGCAGCTGAGAGAGCAGTCCTGAGTCCCCAGGAGGTTTCTGGGGTTTTCCATCACAAGCAATGAGGCTGCAGAAGTAAATACTGCACATCTGGCAGCCCACTCTGGGGCGGTGTTGAGTTTTCTGGTGTAAAATAAATCCAAATGCTCGTAAACTTGCAAGACTGCATTGATAAAACACTAAGATATCAAAATGCATTAACATGACTTTTGCTTGGCCCTGGCCTTGATGCTCATGGTAGGTAAATTGTTCTTGGGCATCAGCGCAGCAGGGACAGGGATACTCAGAGGCGCCGCTGCAGCAGCTTGTGGGTGATGATAATGTTCACGGCACAGATCCTGGCATAGGACCGTGGGGGAACAACTGTTCTTTTGCATTGCACTTGGTCACTCTCCCATTTATTGTTTCAGGATGTCTGTTATGATAAACAGGTGGGAAAACATCTCCAGTGAGTGCCAGCAAACTCCAAACTGAGGAGATGGAGATGATGGTAAAAGTAGTTTGCACTAGCTTCATTTCAGGCTGTTAAGTAAACATGGAATTGTGAAACATAATGAAAGAGTCTCCTTTTCCAGTAAAGGAGAAGCTGAAGGCATCTCAGTACATGCAACTAACACTAGGTCTGTTTTAAAACAGACACAGTACTGGTGTGTGGAGTATTTGTGGGGTGTGGAGGCTCAATGCTGCTCTGCTCTTCAGTGTCATGCACTGCAGGAGTGGGTTGTTACGTTCCTAACCTTGTTTTGACATGTGCAGCGTGACGAACCCACCTATTCAGAGTTTAGCTTGTGAAGAAGAGAGAAAAAGGTTAGTTGAAATGGCAATTAAAGCATAAGGTGTTTTCCACGGTGTGGATCCTTTACCCAGGCCTCAGGGGTGGGCTTCATAAGTCACCTAGCAAATCCTAAAGCAGGCCACTGGGACCACTGGACACTTAGACAGCAAAAGGAGAAGTTATGCCATGCATCTCTCTATCCAGTCACAGCTGAACTGGCTGGCAGCAAACCCAGGCCACTTGTGAGGTTTCTCAGTGCACAGGCCAGTGAGAGGGTCTGTGCCTGCCGCTCGGCACCTCTCGGCTTGGTGACAGTTTACTCGTGCCACGTTCAGGTGGCAGCAGGTCTTGCTTGTGGCACAGAGCATCTGTGTTCAGGTGATGCTCAGGGATAGCCCTGGTCTCTGTGCCCCAGACAGGTAGACTGGCTTTGCTTTTATAACATACGCCTTTGTCGGTTGGTGCTCTTACGTATTCTAGTTCAGCCTGACGTTCCCTTGTGCACAGACAGTGCTTTGTTCAAGTATTCATCCTTTGCCTGAATTATTTATCCATTCTTTTATTTTTTTTTCTCCTTAATTTTTCCTTCTGTCTTTCCCCTGCTGGTGTCAGATGAATTCCTGTTTCTCCAGCAGCTCAGCGGGGCAGGGATTAATGTGGCTGGAGCACGATTGCAGCCATGGCGGGCGGCTGGAGTGACCTCCTCTGAGAAGAAAAAAAAGAAAAATAAAAATATCCAGCAGTTAGAAATGGGGGGGGGGGGGGGGAAACTCTGGGTACCTCTTGTTCATTTTCACAGCAGACATGTTCCCAGCATCTCTGTTCCCCTGGGAGATGAAATATAGTACAAATCTTTAACAGAAGGTAAAATATTGCAAATACTGAGTATGGGTTGTATTGAAAGAAATTGCAAGCTATGAACGAAAAAAAACCGCATGCAAACTTCAAGTGCTTGGCTGAGGTTAATAATTACAAGCCCTGTTCTCCGAGTTCTTATTGTTTCAAGCAGTGTGATGCGGGAGAAAGTGTCTCCTTTCCTGTTGTCCTTCTGCTAATGGCATGATGAATTCTGATTACACTGCAATTGCATCCCTGCAATGTGGAAGACCGCGGTAACTATTTGGGACATCAGTTTTCCTTCTGCCAACTTTCAGGAGCATTTTATAGGATTAATATTCAATAAAACCCCCTTAACATTAAAAAAATGCTTAGTCCCACAATTGTTATTAAATTCTTTTCCTGTGCCATAATGCGGATGCTTTGATCTAAAGTCCTGCAGTTTCTGGAAGGAGCTTGCGTGATTACGATAATGTGCAGTGCTCTTTCTGCTATTCCTATAGGGAAAATAAACCCCACATTAGTTCCATATTAGTACCTGACTTGGAGAAGTTAAAAAGTGCCAGAAAAAGGTTAACCAGAGTCAAGTACACATAAGAGAGCTGTGATTATTAGTGTTAAGGGAGCCATTTGAAAAAAACATTTCTGCTTTTACAGAAGAATTTATTGGTGTCTTTGCTTCTGGCTGCTTTATGCATTTTAATAAAGCAGTAGCAGCAATAACAGGGTGTGGGAGTTGGTTATGCCTGTGTCGAAAGAAGGAGTTTATCTGTGTGATGTTGCCCCCCGTCCCTGCCTTTAGCCCTCCCCAGCCCGGGGCTGCCCTCCACTCAGCCTGGGCTATTTATCTGCTCCGCAGCTGGGACTGGGAGTCCAGGTAAGAGCCTGTGATCCAGCACTGTCCAGAAGTTCACATTCCTAAATGCAGACTCAGTTCAGGCTCTCTGACTTGCCAGCACACGAACGGGATCCATTTGGAGAGCCATTTAAATGAAGGCAATAATTGCTTTTGTGTGTTAGAAGTTACATACAGCCTACAAGCAGCTTTCGCAATTTCCCTGCCAAATGTCTGGGCTTATTTTGAAAATGTACTCTATTGAAAACAGTCCCAGACCGAGATATACCCACACAATTAGGGTGAAACTCGGGTGTCTGCTGAACGCAACTGTACTCAGAGAAACAACTTTTGGTGCAGTAGATGCTAAAATGCTTATTGTGTGTGGGGAAGGGTTTGTGCTGGCCTGAGGCACCCGCTACTGGTCCCTGTCAGAAGCGGATACTGGGACAGATGAATCCAGGGTTTAACCCCACATGGCTGTTCTTACATGCAAATTTTCATCGCAAGACTCGGTATTTTTAAAAGGCAGATGGAAATTATGCTTTACTCTGGTTTGCTGTTGGTGAGCAGCTAATATGTGCAGCCTGTCCACTGCAGATTATCCCTCCTTGCAGGCGGGTCAGTGATTTAAATCCCTTACAAGACCACACGCTGCAGGTAACATAGGGAAATTGTGTTTCGTTTGTACAATGGTTTGCTTAAAAAGACATGTATGAAATACCGGCAGCCAGAGCAAATATAAATAGTCTACGGCTCGCACACCATGTATTTGGAGAAACATGGACGCATTCGGTACATGTGGAAGCCACATGCACGTGCAGGTTTTTGTATTTAAATGTTAGCTATATTGGCCTACTCTTACTGCTTTGCAGTTAGTTTGTTTTTCCTTTAAGAAGGCATCTCTCTTGCTAGAGGTTCATAGTCATGGATGTCCTCATCTCTAGCTGCTTTTTTGTTAATTTAGAGTCGCTTAGTCTGCACGGGATGTTTTTTCCTCTACCCAACCCCTTCTTTCTCTCCCTTTTCGTCTGCCTGTATAATTTGCAGGATGTCTCAAAGTGTATCTATGAAAATAATTTTTTCACAGAGTTTCTGTTTAATAGCCACTGAGTGTGAATGACCTGTGATAATGGTGGTTTTTTGCTATTGTTTTGCTGTGGATATTTTACAATTATTTGATTTCACCATAAAGACCTATAGTTTCTTCATGAAAAACTCAACATTGTTTATCCTTCCCAACCACTGTTTAATACAAATTGGGGGTGCATCCTGCGGGTCAGATTTTCTCCGTGATCTATATTCCCTTTCTTCAAGTACTTGCCTTTTCACACACTGGTTCTGATCCCAGGATCCTGTTGTCTGTTGCCTGTAACGATTCTTTCTTGGTAGTGATAATTTTTCACATGTTGTGCAAAGGTCCCATTCGTCCCTTTGGGGAGAATAGGGAAGTATTTTGCTTCACAGGTCCGTAAGCCCATCTGCACTCCTACATCTGGAAAGGCTCACGCCATCTGTCATGTGAGTGCGCTGGGACAAGACTTGTGATGGAAACACTTAGTTCTCAAAGCGGTGCTGGATAAGGATAAATCCTTTGTGAAATGTGGATTTGCATTTAAGAATCTTTCCTGCTCCTATTGTCTGTGGGACGTTTTACTCTGCCTTATTTCCACTGTCCCGAGTCTAAACTCCTAATCCCCTCTTATGATGCTTCAGCTTGAGCTGATAGTCCTCCATTGTTTCTTCATTTCCGTGGTCTTCAGAGCCCATTCTCCATCTCAGCTCTCTTCCCTTCCCCTGGCATCCTTGCCAGTTTTCTCATATTCTCTACTACTGCTTTACTCCTGGGCTATCCCATCTCCCGGGCTCCAATTCCCCTCCTCTTGACCTGTTCCTGCTCGTCCTGGAAGATGGGTGCTCATTTGCTAAGAGAAAAGAGTTTTCCAGAAGTGTAGTTATCACTAGTTTGTTCTTAAACTGAGAAAGTAAATCGAGCGGAGAGCTGGGAGGGTTTCCCTTGGACAGTTGTTTCAGATCTGTGAACAATGAAGTGGTGAATGTGCACTTGAGGCTGGCAGAGGAACGGAGGAGAGTGGCTGCTATCCCTCCAGGGGACAAGAGAGCAATTCAAGACGAACTTGGAAAGTTTCAAAGATAGTTGAAAATTGCAGAGTTGAAATTCTATTAAGAAACGCCTATATCTTCATATTTACTCATTTATTTATTTTCTCTTCCTAAATACAACTGGAGACAAACCGGCTTGGTAGTACAACTACAAAAAATTTATGGAGGTAACCACAAATTGCTGGTGACTTGACAGTGGGTTGGCGTATATATTAACGTCTCGGTGGTAGAGCTTTCTGGGATGTGTTTCCTTATACATTAAGGTATAGTTATTACCTTGCACTGGGCAGAGCTGGCAAGGTTTATGTTTCAGTATCTCGTTGGAGCATCAGACTTTGAAAAACAGATAAAGTAATTGGAGGAAAACAAGAGGAGAGCAGGCAAAAAGACAGCCCTGTTTGGGGGTGGCAGATCAGCAGGGGTTCAGCCTGTGCAGAAGTGGAGGGCTCGTCAGGGTGGTGTGTGAGCTCTGAACTGGGCAATAGTGGCCACAAGGAAGGGGTTTGGGAAGAGTAAAACAAATCATAGGGTGAGGATGGGGTATTAAGTGTATAAAGGTGATATGATATGCTAAACCTCCTCCTTTTGTACCTATTTTGAAGGCTTTGAATCATCAGCCTACTGCATTTTATACTCTTCAGCCGGTCTATTGTTACTCTCATTTTCTGATGATTGCTCCCACGTATCGGCATCTCTGAGGCATCTTTCTGCTGTTGTGCTTGCCGACTCAAGCATTGCAATGTACTCCTTCAAACCTCTGCCTGTCACGTGAACAAACCAACCCCTAATCACAAAAAAGCAGCCCTCAAATCAAAGAGAGAAATAAAATGCTGGGTACTTACTGTTGGGCTAGAGGCAGAACTTTTATTTCATGCTTTGTCCCTGTAATTTCCCTCTTTGTTTTACAGGGTATGAGTTTACCAAAAATAGTCAAAGGAAGAAAATAAAGTTTAAAGCTTCTGGGAAAGAGCCAAGTGTTCCATGCTGAAAATCAATTATTAGCTAATATTCTGAGTCAAGATCACCACACTCTGGCAATAGGCCAGTTCACCCACGTTCACCTGCTTTGTACTTTATTCACAAGAGTCAAAGATCTTGTGAATAAAAGTTTTTATTTCTAGGGGGGGTTCGCGTTTTGAGGGAGTGCTGATTTTTAGGGTCAGTACTGCTGGCAGAGGACTTCTTACCACAACCTGTATGTTTTTCAGGGTTACCACCAACAAATAAAACTATTGCATGAAATAAAGTGATTGCTTTTGGAAGGAATTGCAAGGTGGCACAATTAGACAGTGGGCATTTTTAAGGTTACTTTACTATGCTGGAGCTGCAGAAGATGGAAGTAATTTATTTCCTCTTGGTAATGCTCCTTTCTGGTCTAGCAATTTATCAGAAATGTTAATCCAACTAGCAGTAAGTGTGGATATGGTGGGAGGAGGTAAGAGGAATGGAGGAAGGGGAGAGAGAAGGCATTTAAAATTAGCTCCAAAATACTGTACATCTCATTAAAAATGTAATCATGCATAAAATGAGATCAATGAAAATTTATCTAAAAGTGCAAGGAAAAGGCGTTTTCTGGTGTGATACTGGGTATAATAGTCTGGATTTTAATTTAGTCAGTTTGCAACAAAAAATCCCTCCAGGCTAAATAAAACAGTTTCCCTCCCAGTTATTGTATGGACAGCTAATTTTCTGCACCTTTCCTTCTAATATTCAACCTTATCTCTTGCCGGATAGAGGTTTCAATATACTGCAGAGTTTGTTTTCTTTACATTTTCTATTACTGCAATTTAATTTGCATGATAAATGATGAGAGGTAGAAAGATGATAAAAAGCAGAACATTTCTTTATTAATTTTGTTTAAATTAGTGTAACTTTTCACTGACTGTGCTTTTTACGCAGAAAGCCTATGTAGAAATTATTTCAAGGCTTGGTGTTGCAGTTGTTAGAAAAAATTTAATACTTGACCATAAGCTCCCTGCCCTCACACATATGCCAGTATGCATGTTCTCATTTTCAGGTTTCCTTCCTACTTTGCACTGCGTCTAATGACACTTCTGGACCAGTTTGATGAAATTGCCATCAGCTTAGTTCCAGAATCTGTGATATAGGAATGGTTTTAGATGTATTTTAAACATGCATTGCATAATGCTGAATTTGTCTTTGGCTCTGCAAACCTTGGCCTAATGTTAGTGCAGCCTTGGAGAGAGCACCAGGAAAAAGCCTCAGTAAGGAGATATTGTAAGTGTTCCTGGTTTCTAATGTGGGAATCTGAAAGCGTTTGACAGCACTGGCCGCGTCTTTCCCTTCATTTCCTGGCCAGGTCCTTGTCCAGCATCAGCCCTGGCAGGCGCTGGGGGGGCAGATGCTGTGCGAGGGCATCAGCTCCTGGCTGATGAACACTTCCAGCTTTTGTGGGATTGCTTCTCAGCATCTGGAGAGTGTCTGGGCTTAGTTTTGAGGAATAGCGATGAAATGCTCAAGGGTGCTTAGCTAAAGCAGCTCCATGTTCCTGGTGTTCAGTCCTCCTGAGTCAGGTTTGAGATTTGGGTGGGTAGCCATCCGTGCTGAGCTGTGGATGCAGGTAGTGCTTCTCCATTGATCTGTCTGCAAGCAAACTTGTTATAGTATCTTAAAAACGTGAGTCAGGCATCCTTGCTCTCCTTACCTGCCCTCTGCTCACAGCTTGGGGCTTGTTTCACCACAAAGATTTGATCAACTTTATTCACAGCTGTTTGTTCAAAATATCTGCTCATCACAATGTTTCCTTTTCTTCCTGTTTTCACCCCACAAGTGCTTTATGCGGGGCACCGTAGCCTGCCCCGCTAACCTGATAACAGGGAGACCTCCCTTGTGTTTCAGTAGGCTCAGCCCTTTCTTTGCACACAGGGAGGCTCACAGGAATTGGCTTTGAAGTTAAGAGTTTTGGGAGAAGACGTTTATTTGAATTCATTCTAGTAATTGATTTTATGCTGGTTAATGTTACCAAGCTGAAGGGAATCTCCGCTGAGCCTCTGCAACCGAGGAGAAACCCGGGGCCTTTGTTTTCGTATTTCCCCCCACTTCTCCTTCTGAGGTTTAAGGCAATTAAACACAAAGCAGTTAAAATTTTACAGGTGGAAGAATGCAGTAAATCTCCCTAAACATATGTCTAAGTGCTTGCTAGAATATTTCCAAAGTAAATCCCAGTAATAGTTGTGACAAACGCATGTTGTGGTGTGTGGTTGTACTGGCACGGTCATGAGCAGGGAACACCTTGCCTTACCCCCCTTGTGCTACCTGTCAGAAACCCATCGCAGTGCAGCATCCTGCCCTTGGAGAACATATATTTACATGGTTACAAGTGTGCTGTTATACGAACACTTAAAAAGAGAGGTGTATATATAACACTGGGATTGCTTAACATATTCTGCTGTAGCATGTTTGTGGGTGGTTTTTTTTTTTTCTGTAAACCTTAATTCTGTTGGTGTTTTCTGCAGACATTTGTTAAGAGACAAGAAAAAGCATCGGCAATGGAGATTAGCCATAAATGTCCTTCTTTCCCCACTTTTCTGTCTCCCAAATGACATTTCATTGCGGTAGAGTTGAGTTATAAACTTTTGAAAATTGCCTTTTTCCTTCTCTACACTGTAAGAAAAATACAGGGAGCACAACAAAATAATAAATAAAAAACGTAATTCAAGACCGTGCTGCTGCCTCAGCAGCACTGCAGGCTGTGTTGAGAAACAATCCTCCGTGCATTCTGGTTTTTTAAAGAAAAGGTGAAAAGGAGATTATTTAAGTTTCAAATTCCAGAAGTTGGAAAATGCTGAACTAAATTTTCTTTGAAGACTTATGCTTGTCTCCCAGAGGGCGTTCAGTGAGCTGCAGAGTGGTGGCCTGGGTGGGTTATGCCTGTGTACTTCCCCGCACATGGACACCCTGAATCCCATAGCTGGGAGCCTTGTCGCTTATGGGAAGCGGGCAGTACTGACTGCAGCCCCTGACCAAATGTGATCTCTTAAGTGTCATGCATCTTCTGCATTTCATCCTGCCCTGTGCTCACTGATGCTTCTGCGTTGGCTGATTGTCCACGGTTCCTCTGCCCCATGCACAGGCAGACCCTCCCAACCAGGCTGGCTGCATCTCACGCTGCACAGAGGCTTTGTTTCATGAGAAACTTCTTAAAAAATCCCCTGGCAGTGTCTTCTCAGGTGATGCTCGGCACAGGCACCCTGGGCAGGATCAGAAACCCTGTGCAAGCAGCCAGGCTCCTGTTATGTCACTGACCCATCTCCTCTCATGCTGCCTTTTTTCTCCCCTTTTGTCTGTGATTCTCTCCTCTCTGAGTTATCCTTATTCCCCTCTTGTTCCCTGAAAGTCTGACTCCACTAAGATCAATGCTGTTAACGGATATATTAAACTGGCATAATGTGGTAAATTGGGGCTTAATTTCATGTATGTTCTTTACCTCCAGAGATGGCCAAATGCTTTGCAAAAATAATGTATTGATCTACGCGTGTAATAAAACTGTATATGAGTTTGGACACCTACATTAAATAATTTATTTTTATATATGAGGAACTTGTCTTCCATGTTTCACCCAAAGAGTAATCCGATCAATATGTTTCAGCGGAGAAGCAGAAAATGTGATCAAGTTTTATGTATTATGTCAGAGGATGAATTCTTCATTAGTTTTTACTTGTTGCTGTCTGCCAGACGGGGGGAAAAAAAGGCCAGTGGTCTTTGAACCGAAATAAGGGGACTGGTTTTGTGCAAAGGAACAGTAAACACCGAAGGGCTGCTGGGGCTCCCTGTGAGTCCACTTCTACAGCGCAAAAGAGAATTGTGCTGCAAACAGAAAAATGGGGAGGGAATACAACTGAACAAATAATCTGTTATTAATGGTTGATCAAGAAAAAATGAGAGGCCACCAAAGAAGAGCAGAAAGCACTGATGTGCATTTTCCTTTGAGTAGATGCCCTGTGTGTACCTTCCCTCTGTGAGTATCCATACCATCACACATACTCCAGCCAGAGATGCAACAGCATCCCCTTAGGAGCAGACTTTTCCTTACTTTCTTTAATTTTCTATCTGTGGTTTCTATTTCTATGCTTCTTATGCTGCCTTTGCCTTTGCTGTCAACAGCCAGAGGAACTCTGCTCATTTTGCTTTCCAGGTTTTCAGTTTAGTGATAATCTAAATCTTTGGAGCCCTCATTGTCTGTGATCCCTCTAACGTAAGACGATTTGCTTTATTTCAAGGGAGAGAAATTTCCCACCAGGTTTCCCAGAATCAATGTGCCCTTGGACACTTGTCCATCTGTGTATGCACTTTCCACGTGCGAGTGGTGACTATTATCTCTGTCAGGCAGTAGGATGGATCAGAGCCTCAAGGATGATCCCACCGTGTGGTCTGTGTGGTCACTTGGAAAGAAAACCCCTAAAACTTTGACCTACCCAAAATTGCTGCCCACAACTGTGTCAGAACCTGATTTTGGGCAGATTGTTATCTCCCTTTATTCTGAGAGATACAACCATGTAGATTCTAAAGGGTTTGGGAAAAGAAACACTAGTAAAACTGGTCTACTAAAATACAAAGATCCCTTTGTACTTCCTTTCTGTGTGAGTTAGCTCTCAACCTTTTATCACTTTGTCCTTAAGACAAAAGGCTTAAGGCGTGCTGCTCCCGCCCTAGGGCAGTCCAGGTGTGGTCTCCCTAGCTGGCCAGTGCACAGGTCATGGAGGGCTCGGCCAATTTCCCCTGTTGTGCACAGCTCCATCTGCCTTGTTAGCCTTCTGCCCATCATGAAATCTGTAGTGATTCCTACAATCTCGCACGGTTTCTTCTGTTGCATGTCTTCCAAAGGCATCATTATACATAAGCCTTCTAATATTAAAACTCCTCATTTTACAATTAAAATGAATATCAAGGCCGTTATACAGTGTATTACTTTATGTACTCTACAAAATGGTTCAATGTGATCCATCTGGTTGGATGTTTGTGTTATGATGTCTTCCTCTTTATCTTACATGCACAGAATAAAACATGCCCCACTTTGCTCTCTCTGTTTTTTGCTGATAACACTAGCAGGCTGTTAACTTCCTTGATTTTATTTGTCCACTCAAAGCTGGCGCATTTTTTGACTTGCTGTACTTTGATACACGAGCCTGTGGGCTGTGATGTGTCAAATACCCTTTTAAAATCCCAACAAATTTTGTCCCATGTTTTCTTCCTGTCTGGAGTCTGTGTTACCTCTTTAAAAAATTCCAGCAGATTTGTCAAACAAGATTTACCCTTTATAAGACTCTGCTGGCTACTTTTTATATCAGCTCACATTTCTCCAGATGTTTTGTGATCTCATCACTTATTAATGTCTCCATGATTCTCTCTTCTGCTGAAGTTACACAGTTATTACTGCTTAATGTGGCTATGAATGCATCGTCTCTTTCTTCCTTATTAGACTGCATCTGATGGCATGAATCTGCTCAGGGTGGGTTTGAAGCTTAATGGAAAGAATCTTTTTTTGGTCTTAAATTTGAGGGATTTAGAAATACCTCGATGTTTTTTAATCTATTACTTTATTACTGTTATTTAATAATCTTGTCCAAAAGGAGTTGGGATATTTCCAGTAACACATGAGTGCAAAGCCCCTGCCATGAAGATCCCTCATCATTCCTATCTGTCCTTTTTAATAATCTCCCATGCAAACATCATTTCAGCTCTTGTAGTTACAGACATTTAATTTTTTTCCTCTTCTAGGCTGACTGGGCTTTCACTTCTACCTTCTGATTCATAAACCAATTGCTACTGGAGTGTGGCTGGCTCAGGTGCTTCCTGCGAGGTAGACAAGAAAGAAGTCCCTCTAGATCACCAAAGGTAAAGAAGTTGCCTTAAAAACACACAGTTGTTGGCTGCCAGCAGTCGATGCTAACTAGGGCACTGACTTTTCTTGGATTTTTTATGGAGCCATTGGGAATGACAGTAACTTGATTTTGCTGCTCTTGCGGTCTTAAAAATGTTTAATTTCACTAATTTCCAGAATACTGTTTAAGAGCCTGACCACCATTTGTGCTTTCCATATGCACGGTCGGGAGATGGCGCGCGTAAACAAACACATCCAACTGGAGAACCCACGAGAAGGTGGTGTAATGTATCTACTTGATTTCCCTGCTTCAAAAGAAATAATACGTTATGGGGGAGCATGAGAACTTGTGTCAAAGTTGTCCTGCTTTGGGACTGTTGGAGTGGCTGAGAATAGGGGTATGTCCATGCTGCGAAAATTTATGGGAAAGTTGTAAGCTCCATGAAGGGCATGGAATTTGGATTGGATACAAGTCAGCCTCTCCATTACATGTCTACAACCCTCTGCATATTTGTGATTATCCTTATGAATAATGTAAGCTACTGCTTTCAGATGGGAGAGACTTCGAGAAGGAGTTAGGGAACATGTCTGAGTGCTGATAATGAACTCAGAATTAAAAAAAGCAATTTGTCAATGGACAGAGAAGTGCAGTCTTAGGTAGAGCCAATAAAGTTTCTGGGTAAAGGATCAAAAAAGGCTTGCTTTTTTTTTCTTGTGGTCACTGCTTCTAGAACTGTTGTCTTTTTTTGTTTAATGCCAGTTGCTCGACTGGTGAATGAGAAGTCAGATTAATGTCCTTATGCAGATTAAAACCAGTAGCTCTTATTTTGAAACAGTCATGTCTCTGAAAGTGGATTTTTGTCATGGCAGTGTCTCTTGAATCACTTTTTTTTTTTTTTTTTAAGTATTTTGTAAAAATTTAACGTTTCGATTCCCAGAACAAGAAGAATCCTTCCTCTTCCTTTCCAGGGAAATACATTCTTTACATATACTCCTCGAATTTCTCTAGCTGAGAAATCCAGCAGGAGGTCAAGACGCTGGAAGTCATTTAAATGCTTCTAATGGGTAAGATGTTTACATTTCATGGGTCTGGTTTAGACAGGTCTGTTGTATGGAGGCATTTTGATAAACTCATCTAGGTCACCTGAGAAAATTGTGCTTAAAATTCATCCATCAGCTTGTTTTCTCTAGATGGGGTGTTGCAGTAGCTGGATGTGGGTCATTCATCAGGGAGGTAATGCATGTCTTCAGAGCAGCTACTCCTGCATTCTGAAATAAAAGGAATTCCTCAAACACATAGAATAAGAGGAGAATACAGTGGGAAGTTTTAATATTTTCCTTGCCCTATTGGAATATTTTTTAGGGATTGCTGTGAAGAATTGCTGCTAGTATTATATTGCAATGATGTACGGAGTATACAGCTGTAGTCAATTCTCCTACAGCTGCTATATAGCTGTTCAGGGCAGAAAATAACTGTAGAAGCTGAAGAAACCATCTCAGCAGCCTGGTAATGCATTTCCACTGGTTTTGCTCCTGCTTGTGGTAGATGCTCGTGGTGCTTGGGTATCAGTTACATTGCATAGGATCATGGAATCACAGAACGGTTTGGGTTGGAAGAGATCTCAAAGACCATTTAGTTCCAACCTCCCTGCCACGGGCAGGAACACCCTCCACTAGACCAGGTTGCTCAAAGCCTCATCCAGCCTGGCCTTGGACACTTCCAGGGATGGGGCATCCACAGCTTCTCTGGGCAACCTGTCCCAGTGCCTCCCCACCCTCACAGTGAAGAATTTCTTCCTGATATCTAACCTAAATCTACCCTGCTTCAGTTTAAAGCAATTACCCCTTGTCCTATTGTGACATGCCCTTGTGAAAAGTCATCCCCCGTCCCCCCCCCAGGCACCGGAAGGTGCTATAAGGTCTCCCAGAAGCCTTGTCTTCCTCAGGCTGAACATGCCCCTGTCCCCATGACAGAGGTGCTCCAGCCCTTGGAGCATCTTCGTGGCCTCCTCTGGACTTGCTCCAACCGGTTGATATCCTCTTGATGTTGGGGGCCCCAGAACTGGATGAAGTTATGCAGGTGGGGTCTCACAAGAGTGAAGAGGGAGAATCACCTCCCTTGACCTGCTGGCCACGCTGCTTTTGATATAGCCCAGGATACAGTTCTACGATTTCTGGGCTGCCAGCACAGGCTGACTGGTCATATTGAGCTTCGCATCAACTGCCACTCCCCAGTCCTGCTCCCAGTCCGTTCCCCACCCAGCCTGTATTTGTGCTTGCGATTGCCCTGACCCATGTGCAGGACCTTGCACTTGGCCTTGTTGAACTCCATGAGGTTGGCACAGGCCCAACACTCCAGCCTGTCAAGTTCCTTCTGGATGCCATCCCTTCCCTCCAGCATGGTGACCACACCACACAGCTTGGTGTCGTCAGCAAACTTGCTGAGGGTGCCCTCAATGCCACTGTCCATGTCACTGACAAAGATGTTAAACAGTGCCAGTCCCAGTTTCGTAGTCTCATTCTCTGGTAGTTGGGGAGACTGCTGATCTAACTGCTGAACTTGAGCAAACTTTTAGTTTGGTGTATAACCAAAATTATTTGGTTCAGGTTGGACTGAGAGATGCCCAGTTTTGTCCTTTGAGAGCTCCATTGTTTATTTGAAGAAAGATAAGGTGTTGCATAGAAATGTTTATTCATCAAGAACCTTCTCTCCTTACTGATGGTGAAAAGGACTGGGCATTTGGTTTAACAACTCCATACCGGTGCTCCAGGCCCTGGGTTATCTCTCCAGGAGTGTATGTCTGTGTGGGACAAGCCTATTTTGTGCCTCTAGGCTGCCAAATCAGCCTGTTTCTCCTGCTGTAGCAAGCATGTGGCAAGGGAAGGGGAGGGAGGGGGGAAGGATAACTTCTAGTTCTGATTCATCACTTTTATTGAACTTAAATTCTTTTGTTTTAATGCACACTTGATTGAGCCAGCATTTATTGAAACAGTTATGGTTTGTAGGAAAGAGAGACAGTTGAAGAAAGAACAAATGAATCTAATGTAAATCAAATACTTAATGCTTTTATAGAAACTACAAAGCCTTAAATGTGTATTCTTAATGGTAATTTTACAAAACTCCACTAGGCATCTTCAAATGGAGGTGTGACAGTGATTGTTTCAGTCTGGAGATGGCTTTCCTTTCACATGCTAATCATCTGCTCATGGTGATATTTCTCAGCGTAGTTGCAGTCAGCGAATTGAATAATTTATGGAATGAATTTTGTTGTAAATTTATTGTGTCACAAGCAGGTTGTAATTTCACTAACAGTACACTTAAGTTATTAAGTAAAAAAAATAATGTGGTTGATAGGATCGTGCATTTGGAGGTTCTTTTGCTTCCTCCCCAACTAGTTCTCATCTTATATATTTTCAAACAGAGTATTTACCTAATTTTTATTCAGAATCTGATCTGAGAAAGAGGGGGCATTAACATAAATGGGTTTGCATTTGCACACTATTGTTGAATCTGGTAGTCGTAAACAAATTACAGAAGATTTTATATAGACAGAAATAGCATTAAAATGGCATAGCTCCGTTGCAGTGCTGCCTTCGTTCTCTATTTGTTTCTGAGTAATTGTCCTCAGCTTGCAAGTGATGAAGTGTTGAAGTTATGGGCAAATCCGCACAGAGAAGCGGAGCTTCTTGCTTCTTTCCCAACTTTGGTGTTAAGATAAGTGGGAGCCATTGCTCAGAAGTTGTTTCTGGCTTGAGAAGTACAGGCAGGGTGGGGAAGGAAGAGACACGCATCCCCTGTGCTCACCGGTGAGGTCTTGGACCAGCAGAGGGTTGGGGGGATGCTTGACCAAACTGATTCTAGTCTTTGCATATTTTCTTACACCAGAAATACCCATTTCCCGTGGCCTGTACCTCTATTTCCTGCCTTCACTGACAGCATCTGCATACTGCTCGTGGTGGCGTTTGTTCGGATGTAAGTTAAACAAGCTTATGGTCTCACACGTCACAGTGTCCTCAGAGTTAAAGCAGAACATAAGGAAACAATGCCATATCTAGGATTTTATGTCAGGAATGGGAAGCATTCATCGAAGTCTCTTTTTGTTGCTGTACCCCAGTTATGTCCCAAGACTTTTGTTGTCTATCTTGTTTTCAGCTTTCCTCTGCGAGCTCTCCTCGGTGTTTTGCCAGAACAGCGAGGAGCTCAAGGTCCTGCATTTGCATGTTGGTGGTATAATTTGTTTTACCGCTTCTCAGGTGTTGGGCAGTGTTTGCAGGAATAATGTGATTTTTACTGTTGCATGGTACCTCTGAGCCTCGATGGGAGGCCTGGAGAGGTTTGTCGGTGCCACTTCTGGAGAGTTATTCTACAACTGCGAAATGCCTCTTTTATAATTTTAAAACAGCTGTTGAAACTGTATCTAGTTGCTAGTTTTTAGTCTTAGGTCATGGACATTGTGGGCAAAGGCCTACTTTTACCTTTTTTTATATATGTTCTTATACATGCAGTTTTTTGCACCACTGTAGCTATTTTAAAAGCCTGCTTGTCCTCTTCCAGGTGTTTTGTCCAGCCTCCTCTCTTCTCTGCCTTCCCTTGGAGATACTGAAAGGAGTTAACTGTGCCATTACATTTTTCACATCTGCTTTCACCTGCAGTAATGGAAGGTGACAACCCAATTCAATGGCTACTGAATGGCCAGGGACCCCTTGTGCATCCCAGTGCTCCCAGCAGGCCTTTAACAGCTGGAAGGCTCATGGAGCTGGAGCTCGTTGTGATATGTAAATACCACGAAAGGCAGAAGTGTTGTGATTGTTTATTTAATTGTTTAAATATGCCAGTGTTAATACATGTAATTACACGGTATAAACACATTTAATTACTTAAATGAGCTAAATATTTTTGCATCTTAGTCTGAAATTGCAATCAAAAGTTCTCAGTGGGTGGCACATTTAGAAAAGATTTTTTTTTTTTTTTCTCTGACGGATGCTTCTAAACATTTACTCTTTTCTGGCAGGAGCAGAGGTGACATAGGGCACAAAATCCAGAGGACCACAACCACGCAATTTAAAAAGCATGCATAACGTAGGTTTCCCTGGCTCACTCAGGTTTTAATGCTGAAACTAGCTGTATAGCAGGGGAAATGAATGAGTGCGCTACTCTCCTCACTGAAACTGTAGTTAGTAATAGCGTGTGAGGAGTGTGTACAATATTTTAGTTGCTTTTTCTAGTGGGCAACACAGGGGAGCAGTGAGCTAGCGGTGCCGGTGTCAGGCTGGAGAGCAGGACTAGGCGCATCCTCGGTGGCTATGCCGGGAAAGCCGCACAGCCCCTCGTCTTTGGCTTTGCCCATGCGTGTGCTAGACTTTGGCTGGAAGTAACACAAATAAATGTCTCTTTATAAAGCACTCCTCACCATGTTAAATACTGGACCGGTCGATTAAATTACAGTGGATTTGTCACAGTAGTGTTTCAGGACTAAGAGTAAAGACTTCATTGAAATCTCCTGGACTTTGGTTTCATTAGGTTACCTATCTGCAGCTAGTTTTTCCTGCTACTGTAAATTGCAGTTAAAATTGAGAAAGCATGTCTACGTTTCATTCCTCAGATGAAATTCCTCTTAGAAGCACTGTATGGTAATTACGGTTGTGCGTGTTAAATTTTTAATTTGATTTTCATTTGTCTATTCAATTGATATAATTGATGTGCATCCTTTCTCCCTCAGGATACAGGTTAATAACCTACTAACCTCGGAATGAAGGAATGATAAAAGGATACCACACTAGGGTTTAAGGGACCATTTATAATATATGTTTTTAACTCTAGCCTTATTTTTTGTCCTTTGTAGCCTACAGCATTTTGTACTTCCATAGCCTTGACAAGCATAAAAAACATTAATTATCTTAACTTTAATGAAAAGAACTATTCATACTGGACCTACAAGGAGGCTAATTATATTACCATTTGTGACTAACTTACTAAACAAAAGAGAAAAATAGTTTTTATAAATAGAATCAATTTCTGTTCATTGTCTGAACAGGTACTTCTTGGTTGCTTCTGTTTTTGCACTTGTTCAAAATGCAGAGGGAACTTGACAAACAAGTAAGGCTTATAATCTTCAAAAGATGATGAAGGTGGGTGAAAGAAATATTTAGATAACATCAAGGCATTGCTAACTGTGGAGGATCATCAGATAATGGAGCAGGATAAAGTGCAAAGATATCGGGTTAGGGTGAAATATTTTGCAGATTTATTCTCAGTGTCCATTTTTCTTACAAGAAACAAGCCCTTTCCCGTGGTATTGCATTAAGGATAATTGCTGTTACAGACCAAGCTCCAAAGTAAAATTTCCTTCTACAGCTGGAGCTGTTTTGCCAACTCCAGACCCAAAGAGAGTCAGAGAAGTATTAGTACTGGGGGGGATGAAAATGCTGCGAAAAGCCTTCCTTTGCTGTGTGTCAGCTTTGGGACATTCACTGCCGTGCCCAGCCTCTCCCGGCTCCTGCTCTTTGCTGAAAACCTGCTGCTTTGGGACCCTGCGGCTGCCCCTTGTACCCTGGCAGGAACATGGCTTTCCAGATTCCTGTTTGGTCCCTGCCCGCTTGGTGGGGCTTTGGTTGTTAGCTGCTGTGCAGTGCTTTATAAAGATGCATTTCTTCTGGGCACCAGCGTGCAAATCTCGCTGGAGTTCACACTGAACCCTGGCCAAGCCTGAAGTTTATTCTAGCGGAGAAAAACACTTTCTTCTAGGTTACGAAGCTGGAAATGGAGTGATTAAATGAGCCAGCAGTAAGTGCAGAATTAGCACATGGCTGAGGCCACTCTCTTCTGGATGATGCTGGAGGTCCCGGAGGAATAGCAGGGCTGGGAGGATAGAGGGAAAAGTACCAGCCCCGGCGGTTTTCTCACCTTCTCTTTTTGCTGAGGGAGTGAGTGCCCCAAAGTGCTTTGTAGTCAAACATTTCAGCAAAACGCGAAAGCCTAGGTACGTGAGGAATAACTGAAACGCTCCCAAACACATTAGGTAAGCATCCCAAGGCACACAGATCTCATGCTTCAGAAAGTAACCAAGCTATCAAATGCTTGAAACTGGACAGAGAATTTCCCTTGGTAAGTTATCCAGTGCTGGGTTGTGTGAGCTCTCTGGAGACTTTCTCTGGAGGACCCGATGCTGCAGGCATGAGGGTGCTGCACGGAGGCTTGCTCCCACCCTCCACGGGAATCCCTGGGTTGGCTAATGAGCTTAACGTCCTGCAGCCAAACAGAAACTTTCCTCGGTGTTGTGCCTTTTTAATCAACTGGTAGTACCTGATAAACTGTTCCCAGGTCAAATATTAAATGGGCCAGCTTGTACTGCATTTTGTCACAGTGCTACTCCAGTACGTTCCACGTGCAGATCAAGGTTAAAGAGGGTCTGGAAAGAGCAGACATCTGTGTCTGTTGTGCAGTGAAGGGTAATGAGCACAGGAGACTTTTTCTAAAGTGCTTCAGCTGGATATGGAAATTAAAACTATTAAACCTGTAACCCATGGCTCTTTAGGGAGCTGATTGGTAAGAAATTACAGTATTTTCTGTACCTGGTAGGAAAGTTAGAGGATGGCAACATCCTATGTTTTCTTGGCCAATCGAGTGGAGAGCTGCTTAAGACCTGAAAATGAGGATTTAGTTGATCAGATATAACATTTACATTTATTAAGCTAGTCACAACCATTACAAAGTAGACCTTGGCTTTGCGTGTTGGAAGTAGTGAAAGCTATTGATGACAGTGAGAAACTTGTGCAAACTTCTTGGGCAGCTCCCCACCCCAGCTCACACTCTTTGGCCGTATCAACAAAGGCCAAAATTAAAGTTGTTACGTTAAACAGGTATGTGCACAGTCTTTACAGAAGCTGTTGTAACCGGCTTGAATGACAAATACACTCAGTGGTTATGGCCTGTTCTTGTGGGGAGAAAATTGAGTTTGCTATGGGAATGCCAACTGAATTTCTTGACATGTGTGCATAAAGTCTCATTTTTAAAGATGTGTAACTAGAAAGACATAGCTTCCTTAAAAATTAATGCGTAGTGTAATCTTGGACAGTCCACATAATGATATAAAAACTGCAGAGCTGGAGCTGGGTGGTTCAGCAGCATAAACAGTGTAAGATGAATGAGCCACATCGCTGGGGACGCCACTCCAGCACCCAAATTGAATCAAAGACTCTGGGATTTAAAAATAATGTGGCTTTCTGCTGAGGTAAAGCAGACTCTCTTTTGTTCTGTCAGGGCTAGTCCTGGTTGCAGTTTTCAAGCAAAGATTTCAGCCAAAAGCAACAAATACATAGATCTCTGGGAGCATCCATCCTTGCCACAAGGAAGGGACAGATTCATCACCCATGGGTGGTCTTGTGCCCAAATGCTCGTTAGGCTTCTACCTGCTCTACCCGTGCAACAAGGACATGACTTCTCAGAGAGCAGGATGGGGACCGGGTTGAATCATTGGCTGTTGAAGCACATGCATGCTGGCTTTTAGACCAGGCTTTGCACATTCTTTATTGCAAGTTGGACCCAGCAGTCAAGATCATTGTTTGTCTTTATTATGCTGTTGACTATTGATGGGTATGAATCCGTGCAGGCAGAAGTGAATGGCTGGAGAGCTGATGCTGCAGAAAACAAGTGCTGTGCCAAGACTGTTGGGAATTTTCTTGCTGGTTCACACTCATCCCTGTCTGTGATGGTTCTTGCATCTTCTTAGGGAAAACCCAAGAATCTCAGAGAACACTGAGTTTTCTCTCAGTGTAATCTCTCCCCAAAATTTCTATCTTATGTTGCTCTCTGGCAGTTAAAGATTGACATAAACCCTAGGGTACAAAGTTTAATATCCTTTCTAAACTTAGTATAATTAATTAGGAAATCTTGTTGGTTTTAATCTCTTGCATTTGTGCCTGAAGTGACTTTCTTTGGGACAGACCAGCAGCATGCTTTATGAAAGCAAGACTTGTTTTGATGCTGTTCATCTAGAATATTGTCCACTCTATAAGTACATTATTTTTTTGCCTCTAGTATACATTTCTTTCTACTTATTAACATTGATTTTCTTTTCCAATCATGTCGCTAATTCCCCTGCTTTCTCACCATCCTCTTCTGTGCTAATTACCCTCAAACTTTTATCTTTTCTCCCAAACATATTAAAGAGCATAAACTTACCCTGTGACAATGATGACTTGACCATGATGTAACACAAAACTTTTTAACTACTGGAGGACTAAAAGATGGGCACAGATTTAGGGATGCTGTGAAATGCCATGAAAAGGTTTTATAGAACACACTGTACTCATTCCTGTTGTGATACAGGGATTTTTGCTTGGCTAGCTCCCAGAGCCCTTTTAATATCTGTAATTTCTGCCACGGTGTCTCAAAACCAGGGAGGATGACAGGAGAGAGGGCCTGTCCTGCCTGGTCTCGCCAGCATGGTGATGAGGTGGGAAGCACTGGGAGGCAGCAGGAAGGGGTGGGCTGTGGTGGGTGGTGGAAATGAAGATGAGTAGCACGTCTGACGTGCCGGAGAAGAGGGAGCACTTGACCTCTTTTGAATCCTTATTGCTTGGCAAACTTGCGATTCATTTTCTTCTTGCTTTAATGCCAATTTCTTTCCAGCCTTTTCTGTTTTGCTCTCTATCTTGCTCAATATTTGTGTGATCTGGGCTGATTTCTGTATTTTGGATGGCTTCCTAAGAGATATTCTTTGACTAAGTTGAAGTTCTTACCAGCATTATAAAGTATGCTAATGCGATACTCTTAAATCTGTCTTTGGGCTTGCTGGTGCCTTTTGTACAACACACTGCTGAGTTTTGTACTGGACATGCAGTACATGATCTATTATACATCAGACACCTTGTATGTAGGTTTTTGATTTCTGAGCCTTAAAAAAAAAATTAAAATAATAAACTATACATTAAAGACCTCATTATACTGTGAATTCAAATTGCTGCCAAGCAAAATCCTTAACCATCTCCGAGATAATTTCTATATTACTTTTATTTTTGCCTTTTGGTAGTTTATTATGATTCCTGCTGTTTATTGCTATTGCAGATGAGGCAGGCTCACAGACTGGGAAATGGTTCAGATGCTGACCCTGTACCATGTGAAAGGTCGGTGGGCTGTGGGTGGAACACAGGGTTGTCTTGACGTTGCTCCCTTGGAGATGCAGGGGCTGCATTTAGCGATGAATAGCTTGGACTGTGTGCCAACATTTGGACTCAGAGGTGAGCTGGGGTTGTGTGTATAGCTTATTGCTGTTGGTTGGATTCAACACCATTATTTTAGTTTTACAGATTCACAGAGTGTTAGGAGTTGGAAGGGACCTCCAGAGATCCTCTAGTCCAACCCCCTGCCCGCGCAGGATCACATAGAGCAGATCACACAGGAACAAGTCCAGGCGGCTTTGGAAAGTCTCCAGGGAGGGAGACTCCCCCCCTCTCTGGGCAGCCTGTCCCAGGGCTTTGTCACCCTCACAGGGCAGAATTTTTTCCTCACGTTCCGTTTGAACCTTCTGTTTACCAGTTTATAGCCATTGCCCCTAGGATTTTCATCCTCTGATTCAGTGTTTAGCAAAAAATAAAATGACCAGGGGATAATTATGACCTGTGGATCTCAGGCTATGTATCACAAAAGTATTGTATTGCTAACGCAACTGTTTGCTTTTCGTGTGCTTGCTGACTGACCGCACAGGACCTGATGAAAATGCATCGTTACTTGATGCCTGACGCTGTTGCTCGCATCCCTCTGGAGGTGACGGGGGTTTACCCAGCTGGTTGATGCAGATGAGCAAAACATACTGACAAGTGGTTTGTGTTGGAGGAAAATTAAATGTAATTTTGATGTTGTGGCCATCCCACTGGGAGCTGGGAAAAAAGGGGAGGAACATGGTACAGCCAGTGGGGAGCAGGCGTTTGGGAGGCTCCTGCAACACGCTGCTCACCAGAGAGGGACAGAGGCTTTTTGAACAAACTTCACATCTTCTTGATGAGTTGATAGCGTTAAGAAATGTATCGCTGTGCCTGTTGATAGGAAACCATTGCGTGCAACGGGGAATTTCCCCAGTGGGCTGCAACAAAGGATATTGGTACTGGCCCTTTGGGACACTGGTGGGGTGTATTGGTAAAGCAGAGGATGACCAAAGCACGCACTTTTTCAGTGGATTCAGGACAACTCTGCAGTGTGTTAAGCAGCTGGACTTTGCCACTTTCACTTGGACAAATGTTTATCTGCACATTGTCAAAGATTTGGCTTTTTTTTTGCGAACATGTGGCTACAGGGTTGGTGGTTATTCCCAAACTGTCAATAAGAGCTTCGTGGTCGCCTGAGCTTATCTGATTTTTTAGTTGGTTGTCACTGATGACTAAATCCTAAAACCAAGAACCAACATGGGTGGCAGCTGGCACGGGGCAGCGCCAGCCCCCTGGCACCCGCCTGCACCCCATGTGGGTGGCTTCCCCGTCGGCTCTTCTCCATCGTGTCAATATAACTGCTGAAAAATGAGTATTTCTGACCATAACATTCTGAGCAACTTCAGCCTCTATAGATTAAATCTCACATCTTGAAGTGCACCCAAAAGCTGACAGCTAATGCAGCGTAGAAAGCAATAGGAGTTAATAATCCATCTGAGTCTCCTGCCATGTCCTAAGGCTTTTTTCTTCCATATTATTCAAAATTTAGGTACCTTTCATATTAATTAAATGGTAACTTTCTGTATCCCATGATCAAACTATCCAATAATGCTTGCTCAGAGCAATCAGAAATGACAAAAATAAAGTACTAATATAATTTTATTATGAATGATTTGATCCCTGGGGTTTCTATCATATTAAACAAAGAAACAAATTAACCAGTGACTGAATTAAGTGGAGGAACTTGCATCGTGGAGAGGCAATAGATTTTTTTCATAGTAAAGCTGCTACTTTTATCCCTCAAGTCCAGTTTCCAAGTTTCCCCATGAATTTCCTAGAAATAATCCTGCTGCCATGTACTGATGCATATTTCAGCATGGAGCTGTCTCTTGTATTCATAGGAAATGTAGTAAAGTTGTTCAGAAAAGGAGTTTTGAATGCATTAGTCTGCATTTCCACATCAACTGTGCCAATGATCGTTCCTCAGGACAGTACTGGTGGCTTGGGTGGGTTTGTGAGATTATGTCCTATGACGGGTCTTTGTGGATGGCTCTGGGCAGCATCTCCTGAGCGTGACATCACCTGGTTGTTCCAGATGGGATGCTCCCTGGTTTATTTACTCTTTCACTTCCCAGCTTTTAAAATAATTGCTGTCTTCTCTATTGCAGTTGTTAATTTTCTGTAGGAGACCGCTGCATGCATAGACTGTCAGAAGAGGTTCAAAGCATTTCCCGTATTTAGAAAAGTATTTATCGCAGCAAAGAGAGATATTTGATAGGTGGAAGCTCCCTGGCGCAGCCTGCTTCTGGCGAACGCACCGGCGCGGGGTGCAGCTGGAATGACTCTCTGCTGGAGTCTGCTCTGACCACAAACCTTCCCCTCATGCTCTGTTCTGTTTTAACATGGGGACAGCCAGGGTCGGTCACACTCGGACCTCTCTGTGTTACTGGGATGGTGTGAAAGATGTTTGCCGGGATGTGGTCAGTGACGTTTAAAAGCCCCTGTGCCTCTGTAAGTGTACTGCATGTTATGTGATGTTAAATGTTATGGTATAAGCATATATACATATATAATGTATGTTGCATTAAACTTTGCCCTTTAGGAAACAGCTAGGTACAAAACAGGACCTAAATCCTAAGATGGCAAAGCACTTTTAATTACCACTAAGGAGATCATGTGGATTTCTCTCTGAGATGCCCTTGTCCTTGCGAGCACTGAGGTGTAAAGGAGGACCACAATGACTCTCAATACCTATTTTTTCCTTCAAGTTCAGACTTAAGTTTGTCAGGCTGGGATCACAGCAGTGGGCTTTGGAAATGATGTGGAGTCTAAGTATTTTCCCCTGACAAGACTCCATGTACCCAGAGCACAACTGATCCCGTTATGGCTCCTACCGCTACTGTTGTGAGCACAGAAATTTGCCTCTTCTGGGAGAGCTCTGAAGTCAGGACTGAGCAGGAGCTTCTCTGAACACAGCAATGAATTTCCCTGGCTATGACAAAATGATGTTTTCCGTGTCTTTTGTCTAAAAGCTTTGTGGTAATTACGTCCTGTTGAGCTTTTCAAAAGTACCTCTTCCTTAAAATGCTGGTGTGTGACACCAGTCAATGCAAACGCATGCTGAGTCCTGCCGGGCTCCCGTGCAGAACAGGAGCAACCCAGAGTGCACCTGCCTCTGATGCCACGAATGTGTATTGTTTACTGATAAAATGCCAAGCGTGGGATAAGTGCTTTCCTGGCTGAGACAATAGTGATAAGGAATCCAGGAATCTGCAATGGAATTGGGGTTTTAATTGCATTCTGGCCCCCAAAAGCTTGATTGCGTGGTAAGAGCAGTAATACATTAAAAAATGAATACAGTAAAATATGTGTATGATGTACTTAAAATCTGTACGCAGTGCAGTGACACTTCATTGTTTCCTTTGCTTTGTCTCAATTGGACCCGGTGCTGCAGTCCCCCTGGCAGTGGCTGTCAGTAGTCCCGGCCTGATAACAGGGACATGGCAGCTGTGAAGTCTCCTACGTCCTGGTGAGATGCGTCTCAGGTTCTGTTTGTAATCATGATCATTAATGAATATCTTCGCTTTGGGGCTGTAACGGGCAGATTAGGCACAGGCACAAGTGCGGGAAGCTCTTGGGTTGGCCATTTGCTGAAACCACTGTGGTGCGTCTGCATTTGGGATCGGGGCAGGGTGTAGGAGCCAAACCCTTCCCACGCCACGCGGAGCTTCCCTCCGTCTCTTTCCTTTCTGGCCACGCTGCTGCCGGTCTTCAGTCCTCTGGCGGTGATGCTCCACATCTGCTGCACCAAGGGGGGAAGGACAGGGAACGTTATTAAGCCCTTCAGCTTTTAATGATGCATCTCATCCTAATATGCCATATCGGATAACTTCAGTCACATATCTCTCCCGCTCAAAAAGATATTATTATAACAGAGGGATTAATCAAAACTGGGGTAAGCTAAAGCATGCCCGTCCTGGTCAGCCCCTCGTTTCAGCAGTTGTAAAATAATGGCCAGCCTCTTGCTCCTCGCTATAAACATCTGGATGAGGACGCTGAAAGAATTAAATGTTGTGCTTGAAAAATGACATATTGAGTAGGAGCTCTGCTTTCATCTCTGTGATCATGTTTTGAGGAGAATACGCGCAGAGTCTCAGCGTTAACATTCTTTAACTGCTCCTCAAATTACTAATGCTTCACGTTGCTTTAATCCATTCTGCTGTAATAGCTTTATTAGATTAAACTCCCTGCTGAGCAAGTGAGGAACAGTGGGATTATCACACTTCCCTTTGAACAGCCAGTAAAGACAAAATAAATGGTTAACAAAATAGAACAAATTCAGTTTGCAGGTGATCTGCAGATCTCAGCCTCGTGGACTGCGGACAGGCTCTGAGTGTCCCTATTATTCCTTGCTTGAAAAACGCCTTTTTAGCAGCCTGAAGAAATTCCCGAGGTAAAAAATGAAGTCCTAATGGAATAAAAGTTCCTCTTTTCCCCTTAGATGTGTTGCTAATTGCATTGTGCTGACTGCAGGGACAGTGTGAGGAAAAACCGAAACTTTATTTTAAAAAAATTTTTTAGCTTGACTTTTGAGGAAGCCGTAGGTGCACCAGTAACAGCCTTTATCCAGTGTCTCCCAGAGTGGCAACTCCTAATGACTGATTTTTTTTTTTTTTTTTTTTTTTTTTTAGCAAATCTAATTAACTATTTGAAGTATTTCCTCAAGAGGCTCACGGTTACTATACACAAGCAGTGGGTGGCTCTTCTAGAGTCTCTTAAAAACTCAGTTTCTTCTCAGCATTCTTAAAATCCTCGTCTGCTGGAGCAATTTGAATTTTGTTATTAGTGACTGCTGGAAATCATAATTCAATAAAGACTAACTCATTTAAAAATGCTTCATGCTGAGCGTGCATTAGGTAACTTGGGAAACTTAGGAGACACAGAAAAACATATACTAATATTCAGGTCTACACAGGAAATTGGTATGGCACTGAGCAGTTTGAAGGAGGCTTTTTGTATTTTTTTAAGAAGCTGCAGAAAGGTTGGAAGGAATGCAGTGTTTTTTTCTAGTAAATGTATTCCTTCCCTCTCCCCAGCATTTTTTTCCAAACGCGCTGGCATTCATCCAAAGGAGTTAAAGCCCCCAACATACTAGGGGACAGTGAAAATATACATGATAAACATTTCTGTAACCATTTCGTAGATAAGTAAGAAAGCTGTCATCTTTCTTTCCCTAAACTCCTTGTATGTCCCTTATTACTTGTCTCGAATGAGTTTGGAAGTTTTAACTATCTCTCCTGCCCCATCTCTCCTATTCCCTTTATGGCAATAATATTACAGTCATAGAATATATGGTCTTGCCATAGGGGAATGGGCCTCCTGCTTGGGTTTTTAAGCCACATCTGCAGCTGCAGCTGGAGCAGGCTTTGAAAAATATTGGTATTATGAAAGGATGTCATTTTCTAACAATGAATTCTCCTTCAGAGGATGCTGCGCCATTTCATTCCTGCCCAGTGCTGTCCGGCAGCTGTCTCCTCTGCAGTTCATTTGCTGCTCGAGTTCACCCTGGGAAATACACAGGGGTATTTTTTCCCAATTTCTTTCCCCACAAGTTGTTTCATCTTTAGAATCACAACATTTCCTGCCAACATCAGAGGTTTCCATTCTTGTCTCCTCTCTCCCTTGTTCTTTCTAGCCATTTTCAGACTTATATAGCCCTTCTGTTTCTTACCATCTCTCCCTTTCATCCCCTGGTCCTCTCGCGGTGCCTCCCTCGTTTCAATTCTCCACTTAGCTGGGGTTCAGAAAACAATTGCCGTCTTCCACCTGTTTTTCCTCCTTTGTTGCTCTGTGGTTTGATTTAGCCTCTCTTTGTCTGCTTTCCCCTTCTTGGGTTTTTTCTTTTTTTCTTCCCCTTCACCCTCTTTTTAAAATGGGAGAAAATGATCAATATTATTCCCCCCTTCCTCTGTTTGATAAGGTAATGCTGGACTAACGCGGTGGAGAGGGATTTGTTGTCACCGCAGAGAGGGAGGAGAAGGAGTAAAGGTACTCCAGACCCGGCAAAGGCTCCCGCAGAGCGGGCAGGGCTGTGCGCTGGCAGCCCCTCCGCGGTCAGCGCGCTCCGAGTCAGGGTGGACGAGCCTGAAAAAATACATGTCATTCAGCGGATAAAAACTGGGACAAAGGCCTGGGTTCTTTGCCCAGGCAAAATGCCCATGGAAGCAAGTTGCTTAAGTCAGAGCGGAGAGGCCAGTTTTAGGTTGTTTACCTAGGAGATAATTTAGGAAAGCCCGACACGCAGGAATGTACTTCTGCTCAGCTTTACGCCACAGCTTGGTTGTGTTTTCTAGACTTTCTGCTTTATCCTTGTGATCCGTGGCTGTGTTCGCTCTGCAGCAAAACAGCGGCTCCCCCTCGACTCCAGATCGTTAGCCGTAGAGAATTAGCAGTGCCATGCTGGAGCTGCCGCACTTTGAAACTTGCCACCAAGCCGAATGGTGAGCTTGCTTTCTGACCAGGGTGGATGCTGCATCCACGCCAAAAGCCATTTTAGGGGACATTGGGTTTTTTAAAACAGTCTTTTTTTCTTTCTTCCTGCCATTGATGATGTGGGAAAAGTAGGGAAAATTTACTGGGAAGGGGAGAGAGTCAAAACTTCCCCCCATTTTGCCCACCTGTTCGGTGTTTCTGCTGCCTTTCATTTTCTGAAGTGTTACATATGGATTACATATGTCTTTCTGCTGCAGCTCTGCGGCTGAAAAAAAACCCCAACAACCACGAGGAAATCAATAAACACCTGTTATTCCCAGATCCGCAGTTACTTGGGCTCAAAAGTGCCTGCAGGCAAAGTTAAAACAAAACCCCCGGTAAGTCTATCTGCCTTCACAGCCTACTTCTTGCCGGCACGGGGGGGTGTGTGTATTTTATTTTATTTTTTTATATTTATTTCGTTTTGTTTCATCTCGGTTTATCCCGCAATGGACCCTCCACTGCCGCTGTGACCTGCCAGCCCGGGCTGTGGCTTCATCCCTCGAGCGCAGCCGGCCCCGGCGCGCAACGGGCCCCGGGCGGGGAGCGCGGCCGACCCCGGCGCGCAACCGGCCGGGCCGGGCTCCCGCAGCGTTCCCGGGGCGAGGTTGCCCCCTGCTGCTCTCCTGCCATTCGGCATAAAGCGGGATGCGAGACGCGCCCGGGCACGGGCATACGCTCGGGGTGCTGCTGGCACCGCAGGGTTTCCCAGCAGGTTTCGGTGTGGCAGTGGCCAGCTGGGAGATGCGCTGGTGTAACGTGGTTCTTTAAAAATAAACAAATAAACCATGAACACGTTAAGTAGGGTTCTTTTTATCCAGGAAGGAAAGTCCGTATTGGAAAACACTTTTGAGTGATTACCAACTGAGGAACGAGCCGTGAGAGGCACGCGTGCGGCAGGGACTGCCAGCAGGCGTGCGTTCTACCCGAAGTTTTTGTTGTTTTCCGTCTGTATTTGCTAAGGCTCGTTTGAAGACCTGAAGTTTCGTGAATATGTGTTCGTTCAATACATCTATCTTGCTCATAAGAGTTGGTCTGAGACTGCATTTACCTTTGCGAACTAGAAGTTTGCACTTAGTAAATGACTTGGTGTCTCACTTCTATTTCTTCAGCTTCTGCCTGGTTCAGCTCTACAGCAAAGGTTTAGCACTTACCCATCTTGCCAAGGATGCCCAAAAAGCATCCAGTTCCTTACCCACTGTTGACAGAAAACAGGGGCAAGGGCAAGGCTGGATCTGCAAAGCTCTGAAGGAGCCTGGCTAGTTTTAGCCCAAAAAGAAGCAGACCCATGCAAATCACTTGGCAATTAAATCCTGATGCGTTAGAAGTAGTGCAGGCCGATGTGAGGATGCGTAATAGCACCTTGGTGGTGGTGGGTGCTTTGTTCCTGCTCTTTAAAAGCCATCGTTCCTCCTGAGGGTAGGAACACATCCTATCACAATTAAAATGTGTGGCAAATACTCCTTGGCATGCCAGCAGGTAGTGCCTTTTTGTAGTTCTGGGTATCATCAGAGATCTGGAAACAATGGTGGAAGCCAGCGCTATGAAATATAATTTCTTTAAATGTAAGAAAAAAGAAAAACTCAGAAAATTGTGATGGCATTTTAACTAACTTCAAGTGTGCTGGCTGGTTCAGTCACCCCTTTGATGTTGCAGCCGGGTGACCTGGCCTCCCCCGCCATTCATCACTGCCTGGAAATCAAACTCCTCGGTTCTCCTGCTTTACAGCCCTTCCTCTGTTCTGCTAATAAACACAATTTTATTTAAAATAACCATTCAGGAGGCGTTCAAAGGGGATATCCATATATGAATTTTAGTGAGAGTGCAGTTTCTTGCTGCCGAGTCCTAACCTTCAAAATGTAACAGAACAAGATAGCATTAATCTAAATACGCGGCGCTGGATTCCTGAAGCTCAGGGCTCACAAATCCCTTTGCTCTTGTGGCTACTCTGTGATCAGAACCTTGGGGGAAATGTCTTTAATTATTTCCTTTCACCTTCATTTTTACAGCGTCAGTCTATGGCTATGGTAACAGCTACGTAAACACACAAAAATCCTGTTTGATAAGAATATGACCCAAAGTAGATAATTCCCTCTGAAAGGTCCCTGAATGTTGCTCAGCCAGTGGTCCTGGAAGCAGGCAGCTTTGGGAGAGCTGTTTTGGAAGGGGGCAAGCAGACATGGTGCGTGTGCAACACATGTGGACACTGCACATAACTCACCTGGACACAGTGCGTGTGTAACGCCTGGACACGGTGCGTGTGTAACACACAGACACAGTGTGTGTGTAACACTAGTGTGAACCTCCTCTCCTGGCCTCATTCAAGTTGTGAACTCCGCAGTGATGCTTTAACTGCGGTATTTTGTCAGTACTGTGCTACCCGAGAAACAGGGCTTCTGAATGACTTGGGATCTTACCCTGTTCTGCGCTGTGCTAACAGCAAAGACACGGTCACTGCCGTTTCAAAGCACTGCGATGTTTGCCAGCAGCACCCCAGCGAACTGCCCGAGCACCGCACGTTCGTTGTCTCTGGCAGGGGACACGTGCCAAACCCCCTCCGGGATGTCATGAAGGAGAAGGTCAGGAAAACCAGCAGTGCTGCAAGTTGAAACAAAGTAAGAAACAGTGGCAGTTGATTGCATCGCATATGTTTGCCTCCCTTGCTGTCTGGGTCGTGTCAGGGCTGAGGCCATCTGCCACCATTTCCTTCCCCTGGGGTTCTGCATTGCACTAGACGTGATGAAGAGGAGCACTGGGCGTGGGAGGAGGGCAGAGGCAGAGCCAGAGCACCAAAGCATGAAACCGTTATCCCTTTTCCCCACTGCTCAGCTCCTCCTCAGCCCTGTGGCTGCCCTCACTCCCAGTGTGGCTCTACTCGAGCCCATCTCCCGGGCACTTGGCAAGGTGCTCCGTGCCTGAGGAGCACCAAAGACAGGGGCATGTGTCCCCCTGGGGATGGCAGGAGCACCCAGGTAATAGCAGGGGTGGTTCATGCACCAGCCAAAGGAAACCCCTTTACTGGAGTGGTGCTGAGGCTTGGTTAGAAGAACATTTAGTAGATGATGTTGTGTTGTTTTGGACTTTGGATTCTGGCACAAGTTTATTCGCAATTTTGCTGCAGATCCCCTTTTTAGCACTTGCTTTCACAGTATGTTGCCTGTATTGTGTAGGAACGAATGAAGTGGGCTAGGAGAGACTTCTGGTTGGGTTAACGCAGCTGTGTGTTGTTTTTTTCATAGGCTGTATATTTTCTCCTCTTAGATCTGGTTCTTTTCATCCTCGCTGCCTCTTTGCCTTTACCAAAACGTCTATTGCTGCAAAACTCTGTTGCAGCAGATCGCCAGGTCCAGCCTTACAGCCCCACTACCAGCTGCAGCCCCCAGTGCTGGGAGTGCCTGGTGCTCCCACCCCTTGTCAGTGCTTCCCTTTGAAACCCATCATTGACTAATGTTTTGAAGACTGTATTGTTATTTTTTTAATAATATATACCTGGCAAGGAGCAGAACGATGTTATTGTGTGCCATTTAACACAAGTGTGCCTTCTTGGGAGGAGGGAAAGCTGATCTGGTTTGTTCACACTGCAGCTTCATGTCAGTGTGGAATAGCCCAGCTAACGAGTTGTTTTAATCTGATCTGTTTGTGCACAGAGTAACAGACGTGTAAGTCTCATACAGTGAATCGCTGTATGTACTATGGCAGCACCGTGGAAATATTTCTTAGCAGCACCAGAAAAAACGCCCCAACATTTAATTTTCTGATTTCTTGCTGAATATGGCATGGAAAATATGTTGATTTAAGTCTAAAAAAATGCACAGTCGATTTAAGGGGGGAAAAAAAAAGTAAGTAAGAAAGAAACCCTTTACCATATCTAATTTCATTAGTAAACTGTAAATGGAAAATGATGAAGAGGTAAGATTTCAAAGGGCTGGTAACCCACACATTTTATGTAGCATTAATCATGTGCTCTTAATTTTTCTGCAGCAGAACTCTGCAGTGCGGGGTTCCCGCTCTGGGATTCACAGGCCGATGGGCGGCAGAGCCCACTGGGACCCCCCCATGGCAGCACCCACCCTCCACGCTGCAGCCGACGCGGGGGACGCCGCGCGGTTGGCCCCACCCTGCGGGATGAGATTTATGGCCACGTGCCGGAGGTTTCGTGCCTCTGCTCAGACTGATTAGAAACACCACTTTTCTGCTGGCGCCTCGTGTTTTCTGCCTTACCCTTTCAGAGGCTCTTTCTCTTCCAGGCTGTAAAGAGGGTTAAGAAAGGAATTGTCTCTATTATGGTAATTAAACTCCCAGGAAACAGCCTCATTAGACTAATAAAGAGTAAATAAAGCAGGCGAGGACACACTTCGCTTTCCAATAGCCGAGGGCAGCAGTTACCTCCCTTCCCTTTGCCACTCGACTGCCCGCAGCTCCATGGCTGGGGCAGTGGTGGCCTCTGCCTGTCTGCCTTTACCCCTGCCCCGAGCTCCTGCCTGGCCTCTGCACCCACCTGGATTTGCCCCCATAACTTTCCCAGCAGTTTTCCCCTTGGGCTGAAGTTTTCCTTGCTCAGCTGGCAGCTCAGGGAATTCGGCATTTCTAATGCTCAGGGAAGTTTTCGGGTGCGTTTTGCTTGTCTTCACTACAAGCACCCCCTGGTTTTCTTGCGGGCTTCATGTGAGCAGTCCCCGCTTTGGAGCAGTTGCACTGAAAGGTTGCAGCGCGCACTCGCCGAATGCGCCTAACAAAACCCAAGTGGTGGACATTGGGGTTGGTTTTTTGCAGAAATGACATTGGTGGCACAATTCTGGGCGATATTTCTTCGCCAATGTTGACCCCAGCTGCGGCAGGGTACCACACTGAAAATGCACACGTAGCTCTCCTGCTTTTTCCGAAAGCAGATTATGGAGGGAGAATGAAATTAGCAGTAAAAGTATTAAAATATTGATAGCAATCATTCCATGTCCTGGCTTTACTAATTAATTATTAATTTTACCTTGAAGGTTAGTGTAAGAGATGGACTTTACTTTATCATGCCTTCACTTAGCAAGATGTTTGACTATATATTTTTAAACATTATCAGGTCTCTAGCAAATAGCTCTCATTTTTTATGGTTAGCAGCTGGGATTTGCTTTGTGTGGCTTCATAAAGTGGGAGAAAAGATGATGTTGCGAAGGCTTTGGGGAAGTGATCCCTCTGTCATGTATTAGTAATTCCTGCTGATCTTTGCTGCTTGCTGTCCTTTCATACTTGTTGCTTTTCCATACTGAGAGCCCTCTGCTAAACAGAGTAAAGAAATGTCTTGATGCTGTGAGCTGGGCATTGCAAGACAGTTAAAAAGGAATTGGTTTTGCTGTCAATGCAGGGATGCTGGCAGCTGGAGGTGGTGGTGGGCACTTCCCTGGAGCAGGGCTGCCCTCCCCACCCATCCCCCAGCTCTCTAGCTCAGGTATGCACCCAGAAAACGTGCTTTTGCAGGCGCCGGGATGGGTGCTCATGGTGCCAGGGAGGTGTTGCTGCGACCGACGGCTCCCACCACTGCAGGCTCTGTAAATGCAGGTTTCGGACAGGGAAGCACTGGCTGAGCTGCTCCTGAGGACCTGCAAGCTGGACAGTGTCTTTAAATAAATGCATATATAACATGGTTTGATGAAAACTGTTAGTACCTATATAATTCATAAATAATTTTTCAACTGGGCAAACTTTTCAATTTACTGTGAGGAACGTTTCTTTTCTTTAAGGCCACTTTAGTATTGGTATAAGATTCAAGTATGGAAACATTTATGTGCGTCTGTGGCTTTGCTCGTGAGAAATCGTATTGATTTCAGTGAACTATACACACGAGGAAGATCAGGTCTGTGTGTGCAGGGCTGGAGCTTTACTTTTGTAAACTTCCCATTTCCTCTCTTGCATCAGAAAGGTTTAAAAGATCTGTTTTACTGTCTTGAGGGTGAATTCCTTTCATTTCTGAAATGGTAAAACCCACTTCTCACTTGTTTCTCTTAAAGTGGACCCGGTTTTAAGTGCAGACGAATGGAAAAAAGCTTCACCAGCCTCCCTGGGGGGAGTAGGTTGAAAACCTCCAACTTTGGAAACAAGAATTTTCATTTTGTCAGTTTTAAAAGAGAATATTGGAAAAGGAAAAGCTTGCTGTAGTGTTGTGAAAAACCAGAACTTACCCAGTCTGGACCCTTCTGTGATGAAATTAAGGAAATACAGCTTTCTTATGCACGCTACTTTCCACTTTCTGCAATGTGCAGGTCTCGGTGGAGCTGCTAATGTGCCTGAAGTTAAGATGTGCTTATGCTCTTTGCGGGACTAGGACCATACGTCTCCAGGTCTCTGTCGTGCAGAGACGTACAGAGGTGCACGGGGATGGGAGCGCTGACTTCAGCAAGCTTACACATAGCTTCCAGAGGCTTTGCTTGCTCAAAGGAGTTACAATGCCCCACTTCCTTTTTAAGTTGGGGGTGGGGGAATTATGTTTGTTGACTGAATGAAATGACAAATTTTGGCTTACACAGCCCTGTAAGGTACCAGGAGCTCCTGTGCTGGTTTGCCACTCTTCACTGTGAGTTAGATATTGATACGGTTAAAAGCTACAAATACACATTTTATCCCCAGCGCTGTTTAAAGATCCTCTAAAGGTCTTTTCCAGCCACTCTGCCATGTCTTGTCTTAACACAACACACACACTGAGTGCCAGCATTACAATCCATCAGGGACTGTTAAGTATTAAGATGCAGCTTCTGACTGTGAGGGCCGAGTTGCCCAGGCTGGGGAGGCTGCATTAGAGGTTCCCACCCATCATCCTCCTGCTCTCACTTCCTTTCCACGAGTGTCCTCTATGGCCACTACAAGAGCGAGATGCCACTATAGAGGAACCTGGCCACGGTGCCAGTTTGCTTGATTTTCAAGATAGAAAATGCTCCTGCACAGTCAGGGCTCAGTTGTACTGACACAAATGCACGTTGACTCAGGCTGGGGTCAAGGAATTGGCACTAGTATAACAGAAATGCGATTTTAAGAAACTTGCTTCCAATTACCCTCCCCCTCCCCTTTTCAGGGTATTGTTTCCAGCAGAAAAATGCTACGTAGTGTCCACCTTTGCCCACGTAATTGCGGGGCATCTGTCAGCACAGTGTGATCATACATGTGCATATGACATAAAAGCGATCAGTTCATGGTATCCGAAAGAAACAGCCAAAGAAAGATTTTCCTGCCATATTATATGACTATTGCTGTGTCATTTCTGTTATAAAAGTTATGGGTATAAATGCAGGATTTAAACAAGATACCAGCTAGACTATAGTTAGCACCAGTTCTGGAGAGACTGACCAGAACAGTTACACCACTGCGTTGCCCCTTTTCTATATAGTAGCCGTACCAAAACATCTCCCCCCAGGTAATCTTATTTTCAGGATAAGTTATAAACCGTGATACTTTATATCTGGAAAGGATACGGAGCTCCCTGAGCTCCTCCCTGTGCTGATCCTCACGGTGGCAACACGAGGGCTGAGCTGAGCCCTGTGATCACATCAAACCAGCTGAGCTGCCTACTTGTGAAGAAATGGGTTTTGCCCATCAGGAGCACAGAGTGTGTTAGATTCAGTTGTCTCAGGCCTCGTGCAGGCTCGCCTCTGCTTTTAAAGGCAGGCTGTAAGGCACTTGCTTAAAGTCTCATCTTAGTACGCCTTTTGTGGTGTCTCTTAGGGGCTCTAAGGTGGAGAGATGAGCATCCAGAGGTCCTTGGGCTGGGAAAAGCCCTTCAAAGCCATGGGTGAAGCAGGCAAACATTGCCTTCTGCTCCGACACAACTGTTTTGGGACATCTACAGGCAGAGGCAGTTTTTGGGAGTCAGTCTGCACCCCTGGGGCAGGGCTTCTGCAGCCCTCTCACTCAGCAGGAGCTGCACAGCTGCGGGGCTTTGCTTTCCTACTCCTTGCTGGTGCATGTGATTTCTCTGAGCTTGGAGGTTTGATGCCAACCCCCTCATTCCTCTCCCTGCCATGAGATACTGGGATTCCAGAGTGTCTTATGCCTGGAGCCAGGTAATAAGTCCCCCTGCCCTCAGACAAGTAGATCCAATCAGATGTGTCTTCCACAAAGGCAATTTGGGTGACACCAATCATACGGGGTGATCAAAGGAGAGTTTTATCTCTTTCATTATGGTTTTTGCAATGGAAACGTTTTAGGCTGTTTTGCTGAAGGCTGAGCAGCAGCGAGACACAGAGGCTAACATGGAAAGTGACACCATCTGAGCAGCCCCACTGTGCTTGGCAGCACGTTTCCTCCCTTTCCAGCCATCCTCATCCTTGTGCCTCCCCAGGCAAGGGTTTGTGGTGGCTTCTTCCCCAGGAGGTGGCCGCTTCTCCCTGCTCCTGGACTGTCTGCATGGCCACTCACTCCAGAGCCGTGTCCTTCCTAAGCCTGGTACCGAGAGCCTGGTTTGCAGTTAATAGGGCACAGTTTAGGCCAACGAAGGGCTTAGGTTCAAGAGAAGATGAGCTGTTCCTGAGCAGGAAA
The DNA here is from genome assembly GCA_027574665.1 of Rhynochetos jubatus. Classification (NCBI taxonomy): domain Eukaryota; kingdom Metazoa; phylum Chordata; class Aves; order Eurypygiformes; family Rhynochetidae; genus Rhynochetos; species Rhynochetos jubatus. The sequence goes on from CM050661.1 coordinate 8,447,269, forward strand.
GACAACAGCAACATGATGCTAATGAGAAATGCTTTGGGATGGGAGTTGGGGGCAAGTTATGATTTAGAAATCTGCTTCATGGCATCTTTATGAAAATACCTGTCAGCGGTCACACAGGGAAGTCATGGCCATGTGGACAGGGAAAATAGAGTGAGTGGTGGGTTTACCTCGTGTTAAAGGTGACATTCTCCTTCATTACCAGCACTTAGTGTTGGGGACAGTACAGGACGCTCAGGATGAGTACGGTATTTTTAATGAGTAATTTAGAGCCTGTCTTCACTGTGTGATTAGCTTGAGGTGTAACTTGAGAGCTGCCAGTAACCCGATGCTTGTGCATGTCCTTAGCTGGAGCCAAAGGGCGCCTTCACCGAGGCTCACCCGGCAGTGCCGGTGCGGGGCTGAAGCTGCTGCTGGTGCTAATCACGCCATGGGGCTGAGCTGGCTCCTCTGAACACGCCTCGCAGCTCAAGGTCTGTTTTACAGCGCTGACTGCTCTCGCTCAGAGCAGACTAACTTGAGAGGAGTTAATTTAAGTGTAGATAGCTTCAGCTGACAGTTAAGTGAGGACAACCCCATAGAGAGCTGAGAAACTGGAGGTAACTTGAAAATACACAGAGAAAGTTGGGAGACGGCACATCGGCACATATCAGTTCTCAGTTAAATCCCTTCCTTTTTTTTTTTTTCTTAAAAAAAATTCTTTCCACAGTAGCAGACTTGCAGCTGTTAACTAATCCCATAACAAGTGGCATTTAGCCACACATTTTCCAAATTAAATATGCTTGCATGTTGGACTAGTTTCATACCCTGTAATACAAACACTTTCCCTGCTGGGGAAAAAAAAAAAAAAAAATTAAAAGCAAAATCCTCTGAGGCGTGTGAGGAACGGAGAAAGGGAAGATGGTGTGTGCACGTCTGTTGGCGCAGCCCGCGTGTAGCTACCGCTGTCCCTGTCACAGCGTCTGGAGGCTCTGCAAGAGCACAGTATTTGCTGGAAGATCTGATGGGTTATCAAGGACTGCTCATGCTTAAATTATTAGTTAAGGCTGTGACATTAAAGAATTGTTATTTGGTCATGGTCTCATGGCTGTGTTTTGCTAGGAGGTGTTTGAAAATTCTTATCTGTCCTGTCACGTAATCTGTACTTGCCCTTTTGTTTCATTTTTTTTCCCTCGGTCATTTAAATAATGTTTTCAGATCCTCGATTTAATCTGGGTTCAGTCTAGCAACATTTGGAAACAAGCAATTAGCTGCACATTTTGTTAGAACTTACGCTGGATCTTTTTTTTGGAGGTGTTTGAGAGCACCTACCCTACCCCCCACCCACCTCCTGCACATTTTTAAGAATCCCATTAACAATTTTTCAGGATCCCCATACAAGCCAAATGCATTGTTTCCATGGAAACAATTAATGGGGAGAGCAATTTATAAGACTGATGTAAAAAAATGAGCACTTCATCAGACCCCCTGCTGCTCTGATATACAGTCTGAAGGAAAAGTCTGTGGTGAGGTTTGCATAAGCTATATTCTTAAAAAGGTGGGGGGACACAAAAAGGAGTCTGCGAGTCCTGTCTGTGGCACAGTGAGCGATGCCTATTGTGCTGCGCAGGCATTATTAGCTCTTGGAAAAGACTAGTAAATTCTCATTTCATGACGTCTTTTGAAATGCTTTCCCTTTAGAGAACGGTTTTTTTTCCTAATCCCACCCTCTTCCGCAATACACACGTCTGCGTTTGGGGAAAGGAATCATGGCTTGTGATATACAAGGCAGCTGGGTCCCTGCGCGGGAGCGGGCCTTTGATTAAAAGGCATTCAGGATGCCTGATATTGCACTGGCTTTCAAAGGTCTCGCAGGCTCCTGGTTAGAGACCTGCCTTAAAAGTGTTCTCTTTGTTTTGGGTTTGTAATCTGCCATTATAGCTTTCTCCGGGCTGATGTTTTGCATTGATTTTATCGATATATACATACAAGCTAAAGCAGAATTTGCTGTTTAAAATGGAGAGTGAGCGGTGCACACCATGTACAGCGAGTGCCATCACTCTGGACAGGTGTCTGACTCCATTTGGAATTTCCTGAAGACCTTATTTTTGGGCAAAACCAATAGAAATTCCATCTTGCACAGCTCTGCTGCAGGAGAAGCAGGAATCCTGCATGCCTGCGCTCTGAAATATGTGGTGGGGATTTTAGAGCCTGCCATAAAACATTACCTTGCAAATGAAAATTCTTCTTAGATCTGCTTCTGTACGGACGGCGGCAGCCCCCGCGGCGGAGCGGGACGACCCGTGTGCTGGGGTGGGACTGAAACAACTTTGGACTCTGTAGGAAAATAGAGCGGAGGGGTTCAGCCGCACTCCCTGCAGCTCTGGGCACTGGTGTGGTGTGAAATAATTAAATGAGTAAAAAAAAAAAATAATGGAGGAGTTGATTTGCTTCTGTTTTCTGCTTCTGAGGGTTTTTCCTGGCTGGGCTGGGGGTGCTTTTCCTGCAGAGGGCACTCGCCATCCACGAACCGTGGCAGCCCGGGCTGCCTGCATCCCCAGCAGCATCCCCCTGACTAAACAGGAGATGTGTATATAAAAAAAAATTTAAATTATGAAAGCAAATTATTCCCTTGTAGTGCGTGAGGCCAGCTGAAAGAGCAGCTGAGATTTAAGGAGAAGGGGGGAAAACACCCCCCGAAACCGTGGGGAGTGAGAGGGCCAGGCTGGGGTGGCCGGAGGGGCAGTGGGTACCGGGGGGCAGGCGGTCCAGTGTGCTGCCGGAATGGATGGGGGTAATAAAAGAGGGTGAAAAAGGGTAAGGCTCCGTGGCTGGTTTAAAATTTAATAGCGTTGAGGATGAGTGAGGAAAATGCTTTAATTAAATTGCCATCCAAAAATCCTACAACAGAGTGGGGCAAATACACCGAATTATTGTTAGTCTGGAGCCACCAAAGTATTAACTATCACAGTATTTGAAAAGCAGTATTTATTTCAACTGTATTTCTTTCATGCTTATATATGAGAAAGGAGTAGACTTACAAAGAGCTCAGCCCAGAGAAATATCGGGATCTATCTGTGTGAGGCTCTAAAGTACATGTCTGTGATAAATAAATACTCAGCAGCCAAACGATAAAACAGTTTAGGCATTAACTATTCTGGAGTTTGTGGAAAAAAAAAATCTCTTATTACTAACAAGCTCCCATTGAAAATACATTACAGAAATTGTTTATAGTTATTTTAAAACAGTGTAGAAAATGGTCATGCACTTTCCTACGCCCATAACTCATCAAAGGTGGAAAAAACCCCTGCAGATGCATTTCAGTTTTAATAGGACTTGCATTTTATTATTTGGTTTTATTACATCAAAGGAACGTGTAAACAAAAATATCCACTGACCTTAAAGCCAGCTCTCAAAAATGTACGTCTGGGTATTACAGAAATATGTAATCTAAATAATTTTTACAGTGCTAATGAGAATTATGAATTTATTTTTAAAGTTTCTTTTGGCTACCTGTTTTATTCTTTCTTTCCTTTTTCTTTTTTTTTTCCCCTCTGAAAATATTTTCCCATTTTCTTTTAAAATTTTAGCCTTTTGAAATGGAATTGTTTTATTTTACAAAGCGTGGTTTTCATTTGCTCTAAGTCCCTATTTAAGGGAAATATGACTGATTTGAAGCAAAATCCCCTATATCAGCATAGACGCGCCTCCGCGTTGTGATGAGGAGGGACAGGAGGAATGCTGTTAATAGCAAATTTTGTTTTGGGACAATCCAGTCTATTTTTAAATGTGGGGTTTGGGCTCTCTGGGGCCGAGTCAGGTGAAAAAGAAGCAACAACAAAATGGCAGAGCAATTACTTAAAGAAGGGCTCATGGAGGAGGGTTGTCAGATTTCTGTAGGAAACTCAGGCAGACGGTAAACTGATACGATCTCCCCCGCTGTAATAATCCAGCTTGTTTCACAAATACAAATTATGAACACTTCAAAATCCGTAACACAAATCAGGTTGCAGAACTGTAGAGTTTCTTTTGAAGGGGCTTGTCTGTTGAAAAGGCTCTTGTAATTTTATTTTAGTAGGTTTTAACTCTGGATTTGAGGAGATAAAACAACCTGTTCAGAATTATAATGATGTTATTTGGGCTCCTACATTTAAATTAATGCAACTGTTTCAGGTATTAACATCCTGTTTTCAGGTTTGTAACTCAGCCTTAAAAAATTGGTTCAAGTTAAAAACAGACACAGAATATTCCAATCTCATTGTAGCTGTTTCTTAACAAATGTAAATTGTTTTAACTAATTTTAATTTTAGTTGCAATTTGACAATAAAACCAAAACTCCCTGGATGTATCTAGATTTGTATTTTCATATTTTAAAATGGTTGTGAATTAAAAGGAGCTTGGCTGGTTGTAATTTCATGTTATTTCTTCGCTTGGTGGTGAAAAAATAATGGTGACCAAGAAACTAAAATGGACTGTTCCCAAGTACACTAATTATTATGAAGCAATATTTGATTGAGAAACAGATGAATGTTCATCTTTTTTGTGTGGATGTGGGATTTTCCGAATGACAGGACAAACGGTATTATGTGTCTTTTTTTGATGTATCTACTACAGAATAGCTTCCTTTATAAATTGATTCCCCATATCCAAAATATGTCTTTATTTTTATGTTTTGCCAAATATATTTGGTTTTATCTTAATGTGTTTTGTACTTGTCTAGTCCTAGGTGAGTATACAATACAGCTGTAACGGTTGACTCCTAAATAATCTCATAAAGGAAAATAGATGGCAATTCCAAATGCTGGTTTCTCAGTAATGCAAAACAACAACCGATTTTAATTTTGCAATCCCTCCTTCCAAAAATGATCCAGAAAAGCAGCCCAGCCTCAGAACGAGAGCCTGGGGAGGGGGGTGGCCCCCGGAGAGGGGCACACGGGGCGGCTAGCATCCCCGTCCCAGGGTGACCGGCGAGGGTGGCTGCGGTGGCGGCTGTCACTCGCCTGTCCCGGGGACCGCCTCTTGGCTTTGACCCGACCCTTCCTATTATCTCCCTTCCAGTTTACATTCCCTCTTGCTATAGATATTCCCATTCATAAAATCTTTTCCTGCTTGCTTGCAGTGTGAAGGCAAGTGCTGGTGGGTATCACAAATAAATAAGATCACGAGCAGAAGCTATTCGTCAAACCCCTTATTTCCTGGAGTTCCTTCCCTGATCCCTGTTGCATTATATTGCAAAATCTTTTTTTTAATTTATTTTTATACTTCTCATCTGTCATTTATTAAACATCAGAATATTTTCAGCGCGCTCAAATCCCACGTATTCAGGCAGTCTTGCCCGGCAGGACTTCACGCTGCGAGAACTCGCAGTTCCGGGCCGAATCCTGAGCATTGTTTTTGATGATGATATCAAAAATCTGTTAAAACTCGGCATGTCTTTTCCTGCCTCGTATCAAGGGTTATCCTAGCTAACGGCGCGGGGGGCGCGGGAGCTGCCCGGGGATGCCAGCGGGCACGGCGTGGTGGGAACCGCCGGCCAAGGCTCTGCTGGAAAGCGGCTCCTTTGGCAACTGGCTTTGCCAGCGCGCTGGCATGCACGCTTCTTGCTGCGCCGTCTCGGGAGTGAGGGGAAAATATTGTGATTAATTTAAAATGGTGGAATGCGACTACTAATTCCTTTCCCCTGTTTGCTCCATCCTATTTCAACCAGGTTTGTGTAGATGGTTTTTTTTTGTTTGTTTGGTTTGGTTTTGTTTTCTACATTTAAAAAAGCGCCCTTATGCAGTTACGTTTTGTTTAATTCTTCGTTCACATTCCAAATATTTTGGAATATTATTTGCTAATATTTTCTTTTTTTCTCTCCCGCTTTCCCTCTCCTCCTTTAACTCACATTTTCCTTTTCTCCTGCTCGCTGGTTGGGTTGCATTTTCTTCCCGAGCTGAAGCCATTGCCTCCCTGTGTATCAGGAGGATAGGATTATATGTACTTCTTTCAGACCTGAGGCATTACTATTTCTTCCCCATACTCAGCATCCAATTGTCTGGATCTATCTGGGTCCTAAATCCATCCTGAATTGGTTTCATAGCTGGCAGATTTGTGTGTTCCATCTTGTTTTGGGACCTGGCTTTCATATGAATATCTCAAATCATTTTATATTTTTCCAAGTAGAAGTTTTATTACATGCAGACAATCTGTATATGACTAGTGAAAATGAGAAGATAAAGGGTTGATTGAAAACATGTCAAATGCTAGTTTTTGCCAGGGTGCAACAAAACTGGGTTTTATTGTGAAGGGAGCAGTGACAAACCCTCCTGTTTGAAATGGATGGTCTCGCCTTGCCCTCTGGTAGAGAAATGGTTAAATTATGCACTCGTTGGAGTATGAAGGCAGTTCTTCTTTGCTGACAGATAGTTTGACCAGTGTCAGGTTATCCCGATGCGTTCAGCATACCTTCATTGCATCATAAATAAAACAGACAAATTACTTTTTTTTTCCTAGGGTGGAATAAGCAGGAGGAAGGGGAGGGATAGGGATCGGGGTAGATGGGGGTTCGGGGGGGGGTGGGTGAAGAATTAGAAGGAAAAGAAAAAAGAGAGAGATCTTTGCAGACACTCTATGAATCTCTGCTTGGCAGCTGAGAACAATGAGAAAAGCAAGCAATTACCTCGAATCCTTCCCCTTATCCAGACATAGGAAATATATTCCTGCCTGAGCCTTTTTTCTCGTCTCTCTCTCTCCCTCCCTCCCTTGCCCTCCCTCTCTCCCTCTCTCCCCCTCTCCCTCTCTCTTTTCCCCTTGTATATCTAATTTAATTCTTGGAGGAAGGCAAGGCAGATGTAACAAAGAGAGGAGGGTCTGTGTCGATGGGCCACTTCCTACCGCAGGACGAAGCCTTCCTCCATGGCGAACGTCCTTTCCACTCCCTGCCCTGGCCGGCTCCTGCAACCTCTGCAGCAGCATCCATGAAAAATGAACAGAAAGGTATTTTATAGCTCCAACTCTTTTACAGATTCCTCCCAAATAAAGTGGTGTGAATACTAAGTCGCCCTGTCCGGGTGCAGGAAGCCAGCGTGTTCATTACCTTCGGAAATCCATCGCAGAGGGGCAAATAGGGCCCTTTCTCCAGATTCCCCTCAACTACTGGATTCAGTGGCCTCTTTACTGGTGGCTTCTGTATTCTGGAATTCCTATAGGATTTCAATTCTTGCTCTTGAATCTTTTTTTGCCCCCTTTTTTCCAAAGCAGAACTTGCAAATAATTCCTTAGGTTGCTGAGCCCATACCAGGGACGTCCCTGGGGGTTCCCCTCTGGTTTCACTGCCTTGGCCCACTGACACCCCTGTAGGAGAAGGGGCTCCAATGCGCACTGGTACCCTGCACCTCATTACCTGGATGTTGTGGTGATAAACATGTCCACTCACTGTGCTATGAGGCTTCCAGTTGCGAGAACCATAGTTTGCATAAAGATATTTTGGCGTTTTAATTGCTGATAAACCCTTAGCGAGCAGATTTATTTTTATTTCTGAGGGAATAAATAATGCAGGTGTGTTTACTGCAGACAGGATTGTTGCTCTTCTCGGTCAATCACGGTACGTGCCCAAACACCCGATTGCCAAGGGCTACCCTGGGTTTGCAATGTGCTGGACTTATTTGAGAGCAGTGCCAGAAATGCCCCCACGTGCCCTGCTGGTGGGGCCCGGTGCGGCTCACAGGCTCAGTATTCATCACAGACCCTGCTCTGGCTGTGTCCCTTGTGGGACCTGCCCCCATGTGCTGCTCCACAAGGCCTTTTCGAGTGCCCCGGGTGACGCTGCCACACGCGAGGCCCCCAGAGCCATCGCCGATGTTTGAAGACAGTCTGATGACCATACATCCCGCAGGCAGCCCTCCCCGGCCAGGGCTGCAGGAGATTCCTCCCCGGTGCTCCTGTCGCGGGTCGGTCGGCAGCACAGCCCCCTCGGGGGTACCAGGCACCAGCTGTGCCCCCAACAGCCAAAATATCCGCCAAACCCCGAGTGAGCAGAGCCTGCCATTTGCACAGGGCCACGGGTGGGAGCCCCCCAGTTGGCTGCTTTCCCCTTCCCACCCCAGCATTTGGTGTCAGGCTTTTGGGGGAGCAGCCATAATTTTGTTTGTCCTGTGCTCTCTTACACAGACCTTTTCCTTGCACTGTTTGCAATCACCCTAACGCCTGCATATTGTGATTTGAAAGTTGACAAATTGTCTGTATCCATTGCCTTTGCTTTTAGAAGAGAACTGAAACCACTATTAGACTTTTAATAATTTAAGATAAAAACGCCTTTCCTTAAGAATGTTCTCTGGCTATATTTTTACAGTCGGGGGATAGAAAGGAACATTACAGGAAATTTAAGGGAAGCTTTTGGTATTAAATCTTCACCTCTTCCAGAAGATAACGCAATTCCGTAAATCTGTGCGAGACCTTTGTTTAACCCACCCCCCGCTATCGCAGGCGAGGTTTTATAGGCGCCTGTCTCACTGCCGCTCACAGGCTGTGTTTTACATAATACCCTTCAGCATCACTGATATTAACCTTGATGGCATTATTATTGCTATTTACAGTTCATATGCTGGTAATGGTAAACCTGAATGGGATTAATAAAATAAATTAAGTGATGGAAATATTAATGCTATTAACAATCAGTAACAATAGTTGACAGCGTAAGAAAAGGAATAACCTGCCATTAACCAAGCAGGGTAGAGTCTCTCTAGCATATGCATAAAGGTATCTGACACTTCATTTTGATAAACCCAAGATTAATTTTCTTTCAAGCAACAACTTTTCCAGGGCCTTCACGCTTCTCTGTTTCAAAACTGAGCTCTTGGCACGTTTCCCACGTCACCTTTCTGATGACCAAGAGCTCAGCCCGCTGCAGGCCAGGCTCCGAGCGGAAGCTCTGCAGTGTGGACAGACCCCGTGGGCTCCATCCCATGCTGCTGAATCTTGCCTGCTTTTGATCCCGCATGGATCCTGAGCTTCTTGAGGCTGCTGCGACGCATTCCCTGTGCCCTGACTTTGCTTTTTCTGGCAAAAAAAACAGCACTCTGCTTCTGGGTGAGAATTTACAGCCAGAGGACTGACCAGGGATGCACAACTGTTTCTTTCTGAATGTGCCATTTACACATTTAAAAAGTGAGGTGCATCCAGCTAGAGGGTTAATGGGCTCTGGTGCAGAAGCAGTAGCTGTTGAGCATCATTGTGGGTTGACCTGATGCTGCACTGGTGGGCACTGCCAGGGACCTGTCCTCTCCATCCCTGCCACCACAACACCGGCTTTGGGATGGGAGAAGGTGACTTTATCATGGACCACGAGAGAAGCGGTCGCTCCTGGGCTTTTTAGGTGGGGTGTCTGTGATTTTGCCGAAGCCCTTGAGAATAGAAATATGAGTCTGCCTTCATTTCTCATGGGAAGATTCTTCTAAGCCAGAGCCTGGGTTTATCAGACAGGACTGTGTTTCAGCTGGTTTCTGGACTAATGCACCGAGTGCCTCGTACATCACTGCTCATGGGTCAGACGCCGAGGCTGCTGCGGGGCTTATTTAAGTACACTGGAAAATTCCCTGCCTAATAACGTGGGCAAAGGTTGGTAAGAAAAAAGCGACGCTAATTTTTTTCCCCTTACAAATGCATCTTGCCAATCCTTTACAGCTGGCTAAAAGCTAGGATTTCTCACACTAAGAAAGAAAGTGAGACCATAAATAAACCAGTGCAGGACACCTGGAAAGAATAAAGTGCCCTTCTCAACCTTGCTGGGGAGGAGGAATCGGTGTCGGCCTGGCTGGTGCATGGAGGTGGTGTGGGAGAAGGAACCTGGCTCCGGGCTGGACCAGAGAGGAGATGCTTGCAAGTGTTCTCTTTCATAACAATTTATCTGCTGAAACATAGCTTTTTAAAGTTACTGATATTAGTATTTTGCTGAAGTCTGGATGAAAGAGTGCTTGCCACTATTCCGACAGCTCTATCTTTAGTCAGAACAGAGGCTGGAACCTATTTCTCAGTACAGCCCAAACTTCACTTCCACCACTTCAGCAGAAAACGGCTCAGCTCCAGGAGCCGCTGGGGGCAGGGGATTCCCAGGAGCCCTGCGGATAAACACCAGGTACTCTGTTGTGACACTCTCATTAGAGTACAGACTGTTCAACCCTTTTCTTTCACATTTCGGATTATCTTGTGTCCAAATTTCAAATGTGTGGGGTTTTGGCTGTGGTGAGGAAACCCCCTCTTTTAGTAACTCACGTCCTCTTTGCTTTCTGGTATGGAGAAAAAGGCTAAACCACCTGAAACACCCCTTGGGCAACTCCCCTCAGTAGAAATTGGCTTCCCCTCGATTCTCAAAACCTTATTTTTGAAGTGACTGAAGAGGAATAGTGGACTTTGATCTAAGGACATCAAGTATCACCACAAAAGCCCATTGTTTCCCGAACAGACCTTATCTCTGATGCACTCCCTGCCACTCTCAGAACCTGATACTCCTTCCAGAGCGCATCAGGCCTGTCCATTCGTTATCCACACAAGGAGCAGATAAATAAGTATGCACACATTTCCTCAGACTTTGGAAAAACTCCAAGGCAAGCCCCGACCCCACGTCTGGAGGGGCCCCACGGCAGCGATGGCCGTTGCCATGCAGCTCCTGTCCTTTGCTGTGGCGGGAGGCGTTAACCGCCTGCCCGGCTGCAGGTTTCCTCTGTCCATGTGTTAGCGAGCCCCTGGCATCTCCATTCGATGGACATTTCTCACCAAGATGTATTAAGACCTCCGCATGTTGTCTCCAGCTCGGCTGCTCCACTGTTGACTGCCAAGGTGTTCCCACTGTGATTCACTCTTTCATCCACTGCTGTCCGATTCCCCTAGCTCCGTGTTTGGCGTCACCGCTTGGTGACCTGGTGGGATGCAGGCTTACAGGGGGGAATGGCAGAGAGTACTCTTCCTCAGCCTAAGTAAAGCCACTGTGGGCAGGAAAGCAGAGTCAGCAAATACGGGAACCGATAAATGATCGTATTTTGCAGTACTGTGCTTATACGTAGCTGGTGTGTTTCAACAGCGATTGAACACCACAGTGCTAGTGTGGGAGCACTTCTGGAGAGAGGTGATTCCTTTGGCCCTGGAATTACAGAATAGTCTTGTGATATTAAGAAAATTCCTCTTTTTTTAATTGATATTGGCCTGAATCCTCCATTAGCCGTTACTTGGCTCCTGTCAGAATTTGAGCCAATATGATGGTTTATTTGAGGAAGAATACTATTTTCTGTTTAGTTTGTTCTTGGGGAATTTAAAATGGCTGCATTGTGCTGTAAGATGGAGCCTCACGTCTCTATAGGTAGAAATGGAATTAGCAAACGTAAATTGTATTCAAAATAGGGGCTCCTGGTTTATCTCATTGCACTTTGCCTTCCTCCCGGTACTCCTCTCCTTTCCTCATAAGCTGTCCCAGCCCCTTCTGAGAGCGTAGCAAATAGTCATTACAGTGGAGATTTTTTTATCCACTGGTTTAACTTGCATATTTCTGCTTCTCTTGCAGCGAGGCTGTAAGGCTGCTAGTTAAAGTTACAGCACGCCGTTGGTTTTGCTACACCCTGTTACTCGGAAGGCTTATAAAATTGCCTGGGAGAATTCACGCCAGGGTAAGGCCTGGTGTAAGATGTGTAAACTTGGGAATAATTTTCTCTTTTTAATGTAACAAAAAAAAAGTCAAAATACAATTTATTTTACTATTTTTAACTTTACATCGTTCTGGAGGTGCATGTTTCTAAGCACCTTCGATTCCCATTTATTTTAGTGCTCACCATCTCCTAAGAGCAATTCAACATCTGAAAGGTTTGGATCCAAAAGGGTTTTGTAAGAATAATGCCAGGCAGGTGGGGGAGGGGGTCAAACGATCAAAGAGTTTAATACTGAGCCTGGTTCGAGGCACATGCTTTCTGAGCAGGGCTTTTTTAACATTTTCTCCTCCATTTACACTGACTCGAAGTCAGCCCTTTGGCGAGTCACTTAACCCCTAAGTCTGTTTTTCCACCTTAAACCAATAACACCGTGGTGATAAGGATTCTGCAAGTACTAATTATTCTCCTTCTTATTCATAATTTTACTCCAAGTTGGGCTGGCGTTAGGTGTTACTGTTTTTATTAGAGAATAATACTGGAAACAACCATTCATAAACTTCAGTAAATCTGTAGAAACATTTACTCTCAAAGTTTCATGAAGCTTTTTATGATTTCCATAGATATCATGGTTAACATTTCTAATTAAGCTATCATACATGCTGCATATATTATGTAATTATTCTAGACACAGAAGGAGTAACTTAGAAATTACAAGACAAGGACACATCCACGACAAAAACTTAATTAAAAATGTGAAAGCCGTAAGAGGCAGAGAGAACAACAAATTTCAGGAAATTAATAGTCTAGATTAAAAATTATTCAGTACCTTAACTCTAATGGGGTACCATTTTAATATTCAGCTTTCCATGTCAATATTGGATGTTTAAATCCTGAAATGTGAATTTCCATGCTTTTGTGACTTTGACTCACAATCTTAACGTCCTTTTAATGTACTTTTTGTTGTGTAAATCTGTGTAAGTACCATCAGTCATCAAACCTGACATCTGACGGCGTGATGTAGACCCAGCCTGCATGTATTAGGGCTTTTTGTGTTTGTGCAGTGGAACCTACTTACACAAATTCCACTGAAGGCATAAACCTGTTAAAGGAATACATTTTCTTTACACTGAAACAATAGACCTGCATCAAAGGAACATCCAGGGAAAGAATAAGTCATTTCAAAAGATAAATTTCTTTTCTGCAAAAAAGCAAAATGTACTAGGGGTCTGACCCACTGAAGAAGCGAATCTGTTGACTTAGCAGAGCAGCGCGCAGAGCAAATTAGAATGTAGACGATCATTTAAAAATTATCAAACAAGAATCCAGCCAACACCTTGTGCATGTAATGTACTGCTATGCTTTGAGTTGATTTAAAAAATTTAAGGAAAATGTGAATGAGAACATTCCCAGCATCCTTAATGCGATTCTATTATTCCTACCCCCTGAACTTCAGTGCATGGCTAAGGCTGAACTTACACACTCAATTAAAACAACTAGGCAGCCACAAATTATTATTTACATGCATTAAAGCTAAAAAAAGGTATTGCCTATGTCCACAAATAAATGGTAATGGGACAAAAATAGAGAAGGGATTTGAGGAGAGTGGGGCCAGCTCAGCCAGCTGTGGGCAGATGTTTTCACCTAACCTGGGGCTTGGCTGCCTGGGGACAGGAGTTTGCTGAGCAAACAGCACTCTGCCTGCTTTTTCTCAGCAAGGACTTCAGACCAGATGTGGCACTGGCTGGGGGTCTGCAGATGAGCATTTCAGGTCAGGTGGTGATCCCGGTGCAACCAAGGGAGTCTTCCAACCACTCAGCTGAGAGGATGGGGCTGGGAATCCATCACTGTGAGCACTGGGCAATACATCACATCTCTAGACCTCTCCAAAGCTGTGTGGTGCCTGGATGTCCAGCAGCCTCTGTGGAGGCACACCAGAATCCCTGCATTTCCCTGTACAAGAAAAACCCCTTCAGAACCATGGGTAGGAGTGCAGCTACGACGGGTGGCGCCAAGCATGGGATTATCCCCAAGAGGCCAGGAGCCTTGTTGGTGCTCTGCACCGACGTGAGAATGGTTTACCCACAGCTACAGCGCACGCCAGGAGCTGCATGGCTGTCCCGCTAGCCCATCCATTACCCGCTATGGCACTTTAAAGGCATTCATATACCTGTATGAATTTGAAGTATATTATTTACCTACCTAACATACTTGAGCTTTAAGTATACTTTTATGGGTATCTGCTCTGTATTTGGCACTCCTAGCTGGAGTTTTGGCCAAATTCCACCCGTAAGTAGATTCATTGCTGTCATTTGGATTTGTAGTGGCAGAATTTGCCCATTATTGTGTTATTTTAATTCCCTCAAGAATCTAATGAAAATTAAGTGAAAAAATAAGGCTTTCTGTATTCTATTTTCAGAATGATGGATTGATAGAAGGACAGGCAACTTATACTTGTAGGCTGAAGATTTTATGCATATATACATAACAGATATGGAGACAGAATTTTTCCCTTATGGCAATGGAATGGTTTTGATAGTCTTCATTAAAATAGATTTGAAAATACCATTTGTTTTATGTTTAAACCTTAAATTAAATTTTTCAATAATAAAGTATGCTTATTATAACCCAATTCTATCAATCACTGAAATGAACAGCACATTGGTGGGTTCAAGCAAGTAAATAAATGTGTTATTTTATTGCATGTCAGGAAGGTTTATTGGGTAGAATTCTTCCCTCTGAACTGGTGGGTTAGAGGTTTAAGCATTGTATCAAGGATTTGTATTAATACAGGATGCTGATCCTGCCTCTCAGTGCCTCAGACAGAGGGTGGCAGTTCAGACAAGGTGTGAAAGCACGTTGCACTCTGTCCAAGCAGGAGGTAGTGTTGCCATGGGTCCTTGGAAGAGGTACCTCTCAGAGCCTCGGTAAAGGGTTCCTCTTTGTTGGTGTGGCATTTTTGAGATATATCTGAGGTGTGGCATTCTGCAAGGATGTTTTCTGAGTTGTTGCTAAAGCTCTTCCAGCGGCTGTGTTTGTCTAGAGTCATTGTGATAGCTAAACTGATTATTTTAATAAGTGCTTTGAGAGACCTTGACTAAGAAAATAGTTTTAGATACAGTTCAAAGAGGCTGTGTTCTCTGCTGGAAATAGGCACGGTTATGCAGAGCGTCTTGCTCCTCGGTTCAGGGTTTCATACTGCAAAGACTAGGCAAAATTTTCCCTTTGCACAGTCGAATCATCGACTACAGAAGGTGTATCACTCTGCTACAGGACAGGTATCCTTTCGACTGAAGAGATATGGCTGGATGAACCTTGAACATTTCTGAGGTGCATGTAAAAGCTTCTGGACGTGTTTGAGTTGGGCTGTAAACCTCCATGTCCCAGGCATTGTTCTGCCTTCACTAGGGTCAAGGCAGCTCTAGGATGGAGATGCAGCCACTCTTCTGCTCTTGTCTTTCTGTGGCTGATCATCCATACCAGGAACGCCTCTCCTTTTCCTTCGCATCTAGGATGTATATGGAGCACAGAAAATGCCCAGAGATGGCTCCTGCTGCTGGGGGCAGACGTGGGATGATAAATGTCCCTCCATTGCTTCCGGCACCCTGACACTTGCTCCATGCACATGGAGTTTTGCCATCCTTAGCCAGCCGGACCACGCTGCCTGTCCTGGTGGTGCAGGATGGACAGACCCTCGCATAGAGCAGCTCTGTGCCGTAGCAGGCGTTATGCTGTGCGCGCTGGCTAATGGGCAGATGGTGCAGGTCATGGAGCATAACTCTCATTAACTCGGAGCTGAAAGCCTGTGCTCTTGTATTCTGTAATACCGTGGCCTGTGAGTGCTCTGTGAAAGGAGACCCAAATAAATCATATTACAGTAGCCTGGAGAAGAGGTCACAAATCTTTTTGAAGAAGAAAAGAGCCACTTCTGGCCATTGCTGAAACATGAACTTCCACATGTATCCTGTTATAAAAAATGAATTCCATGTTGGGAAACTTATCGACATGTTTGGGCATAGCTCATAGACAGGGAGAGCTACTAACACTCCAATGACACCTTCCAGATGTTCTCCCCTCAACAATTATCCGTCTTCTCCAGGCTGGCTTACTGCTCCATGGACATCCCCAGGCAGGCGGGACAAGAGCTGCTGAAGGCCACTGACAGGTTTGGCAGAGGTGGGAATATTCTGGCAGGTTGGATGAATTCTGAGTATTTCGTGTTATCCATCATTATCATGGCTAAAGTGAAAGAGTAGAGACAGAGTTCAGATCTCACCTCTTGTTCAGACGTGGAGAGGATGTTGTCCCTCCACCCTCTCCTGGGGAAAGCAGAGTCTGCTGCCCAGGTTTCTGTTCTTCCAGCCCATGCTGATCACCGGGTGGAGTGTGGACCTACGTGCACATGTGTACACCGACGTACGAACAACTGTTAGAGGTGGTGATGTAGCAGATCATCAACTACCCTGAATGTCATGGAGAGAAAAATGTCTGTGACAGGTTGAAGTCTGTTACCAAATTAATGGAAATCATGAGAAGGTGAGAGGCACCCCCCACCACTTATTTTAGCAAAGCAGCTCAGTCCCAGTGGGCAGTGGTTATTTCAAAATCCCTGCTGTCCCCGTGAGGCTCCCACCTGCAGCTTCCAGCCCCCAGATCCCATCAATGTCCAATGGGGCACCAGGCACAGCAGCAGCCAGGTACAAGCAGAAAGTTAAACAAATATTTTCCTCAGAAAGATAAAGTAGAAGAAAAATTTGTTTCACCAAATGACAGGTGAAATCTCTTTGTAAAGATGTTTTGGAGATGAAACGCGAAAAGCAGAGCTTGCACGAGTCTTTTGTTTTACAGAATTTACAAAAGCACAGTGAGCAGCTACAGCAAAGCCCACAGAAGTGATTAGCTTGACTACGTGAACAGTGCTGAGGAAAAGGGGGGTATCAATTCAAACAAGGAGTAGGATAATGACTGATCTGGGCTGGCAGTTCCTCCACTTTTTTTCCCTTGGGAAGTAAAAGAGCTGAGAAGGACAGAACTTAGTTTTTAAGAAAAAAGAAAAAGGCAAAATTTAGATTGACTGAAAACCTTCCCAATATAAGACCAACATTCCTGAAACATGAAATTTCTGGGCTGCAAATGTGACACTTTTGAAATTACCATTAATTGTGTTTTGCTGTTTGTGACTTGAGGTTCGTGATGTCATTTCATGTTTATCGGTGAATGAACCTGGGTATAACATAATGTGAACATGACAAAGTGTGATGGAATGCCAAAAGCTAAAGAGAAACATATGACTTCTGGGCTGAATACCTGCTTTACCCTAGTATCTAATAAGAAAAAAGCTGGGATGTGGAAACATGGTGAACAGTAAGAGGAGAAAAAAATTTGGCACGTCTTTTGTTGAAATTCAATCCTCCCCCTCCCTACTATGCCCAGAAACCATCTGCAAACTTTTCAATCATTTTTTAGGATACAGTGAATTTTATCATAATTTTGTCAACCAAAACCATATGTGCTTTTTCTATTGACAACATAGAATAACAAAATCATATTTGTTCAGACCACAAGGCAGGTAATAAATAACTGTGGACACACTGCTGCAACTTAAGGTTTTTTTTTTTTTTTTTTTTAAAAAAGGTATTGAATATTACCAAAAAATTTAATTTGGGAGGTAAAGAAAACTTCTGAAGAGAAAACCATCTGAGAGAAAGCTTGTGGCTCAATAACCTTCCCCTTCCTGTTAGACCAATTCTAGCTCGGTGTCCTGAGGCCATAATAAAATGAGATCTTCCACCGACCGCCCTCATCCGTGCGTGATGTAGATGTACATGCAAACTGCAGGTAACGGCTATGGCATGTTCCTGCTGCGCACAGATTCTCCGGCATTATTGCACTCGGCTGTCTGAGCTCACGCTGGCCATTGCTCTGAGAAGTTGGGATCCCTGAGGTGAAAAGATTAAATGTGAATTGAAGTAATTTAGGACATGCTTCCTCCTAATACACCAGCCATGAAATATCTTTCCTCACTGATATTAGACAAGCTAATCTTTCAGGTGTGACCAAATATTGCCAGAATCACACAAAAATCTTCACTCTAGAGCATCAGAATTGTCCTGCTCTAGGTAGGCTTTGGTGGCAAGCAACATTTACACATTCTTTGGAACTAAAAATACAGCAATTTTGAACACACGTAGCTGCTGAAAGCACTTTAGAGAAGTTAACCTTTTTCTTTTTTTTTTACATAAGTTGACATAAAACTCTTCCCTCTGCATGGAGAAAGCTGCTGCAAAGGGCAGCAGGCTCAGCTTCTGATCTCCAACATTCAAACGTGGGAGATGGCACAGATATGTTAATGGTAGCAGTTAAGCACTGGAAGAAGTTACCAAAGAAGCAGGTGAACTCTCTCAGGCTATCTATAACTTGGACAGGCAACCTTCCTGGTCAGTGCTTTAACAAGCCTTTGAGCTTAAAGGATGAAAATCATTATAGTGTGGTTACACTGAAGGCCGGGCCAGTGATTTAAAGACAAAATCGATAAATCCATGTGTAGACAAACATATGGTTTTAATATAATTATATATATTACATTAATAAACATGCAATTGTCATTGTGTTAGCAGTGATAAACAGCCTTAGTTTTTTATAGTAATGCCTCATTAAGATTGACTTGGGGACTTGGACGGCTCTCCACCACTCGACTTGGCACGATTGCTCTTTACCTGTGTTAAAGCAAGTGCAGGAAAGTTTGCGCTCCACTGCAAAGTGCTCTGAGGTCTGATAGTGAAAAGCTACAGCTGAAGTTCCCTTATTAGAAACGTTACTGCCTTCCCCTGCTGTATTCATTTTAATGGAGTATTTCCTCACTCCTCGTCATTAGCCACAGCACTGGATTCTGCCATATTGGTTTCTTTTTTTTTTTCTACATAACAGTTTGATAAACAGACAGACATAATCCTTGTTCTGAAGAACTTACAACTATCCTTATTTATTACAATAACGCCCCAAGACTTCAGCTGAGAGGTGGCCTCGGGGTGTCACGTGCTATGTGTTCAAGCAGGAAGACAGACAGTTTGCCTTGAAGCCTTCTCGCTCTAAACACCACAAAGGAGGAGGAGGAAAGCCATATAATTTTTCAGCAATGATAATGATAAAATAATTAATAAACTGTGTGGATCTTTAAAGCCTTCCTGCTAAGTTCTTGGTGATCTTAACAAATAATCAATTAAAGCCTTCTGAGATTACTGAGCATTATTATCCCTGTTTTATGGATTAGGTGACTGAGGTACAAAGGGATTAAATTCACAGCCCTGTACCTTCTGCCCGGGTCAGCCCTCCTCCTGCCCCAAACCCTCTTACACTGGTGTGAGTGCCAGCAGGCAGCAAGTCACAGGAGCAGGTTCTGAAACACTTAGGATGACCACATGGGAGAGAGCTGGAGGGAAACCTGGCTGTTCGAATTCTGCTCTCCTATCTGTTAGTTAATACCTTCACCTGTTTTAACCTGATTTCTCAGCACCACTGCAGCCAATCCCAGTTTTGGAGTCGCATTTAAAAATGTAATGATATTACTACAATACTGAAAGGAGAAAGTTGGAGGTGATGTATAGTTTTTGGGGACCTCTGCTGCAATGCTGAGACCCTTTTAACAGACAAAAGGAGTGTAGTTCTCCAGAAAATACCGATGTAGCTGAAGGCTCGGTTAAGAGTCAACACTGAAACCATCTCCGCTGCTTTCCTCAGTCAGTGCACATGGAGTGGGGAGTGCTTCAGGGAAACGGTGCTTTACACGTGGCTTCTCGCAAACTCAAGATGTAGGACCTCCTCACAATCCCTCTTCTTACACTTGTACCCATGCCCAACTCAGCCCACGTGCTGGATACAAGCTGCTGTCGTGTTTAGACCACCAAAACTACAAAAAGTGGGTGTGAAATGTTCCACCAGGATTGGTAATTGCCTTCACCTTTCTTAATTCCTGCAACCTGTGGAAGGTGTAACTGTGGAAGGCAATTGGCCATTCATTGGGAGCACCTGGGGGGCCGTTCCCTGAGCAGAAGGTGTTTCAGCGTGCATGGTGCCTGTGGAGGAGCAGCTGCTGGGAATGTCGGAGCTGTGCTTTTGTCCCATCCTACCCCAAAGTGTCAGCCCAGGGGCAACTGTTGGAAGAGGACTGGTGGAGCGCATGTGTGAGAGGTGAGGGGTTCAAAAGTGGGTGTTCCTTGGGCTGCAGCGTGGTCAGGATGGCCAAGTGCTGGGTGGTGAATGTGTTTTCTGAGGTGGGGTGAGAGACAAGATCCCTGTGTAGCCTGGGTCTTCTCCTGCTGTAACCAAGAACAGACGTTGCGCGTCTCTGCTTGCTGCGGTAGGGCTCTGTGACTGCAGCAGCCGCTTTGTGGCTGGAACTGGGGTGGTGACCAGAGCACCCTGCAGAGGGGACTTGGTGGTGACCAGAGCACCCTGCCGGGTACCTCGCCCAAAGGAGACTTTTTGGTGGCAACGCACCTCTTGCTCTGAGCTGTGTGCATCCGATTAGAGACCCCTCTCACCTCCTGCACGGTGACAAACTACCTTTGGGTCCAGCGTTTAACCTTCTGCACGGCTGCTCCAAGGAAGTGAACTTTCTTGTTGAACTTATTACGCCACAAAAGAGGTTGTTTGACATACACTTTAGTTAGCAAATCGGTGCCTCCAGGAGATTGAGGGGAAGTGTGGCAATGGTCTGTCTTGTAAAAGACGCACTGGAAATATCTGTAAGGTTTTGGTGCCAAACACAGCAGAGATGATGTTTGTCTCCTCTCCCTCCTCCCTCAACAGCTGCTCTATTTTCCATCTCTCTGACTGTTTTCTAAAAGAATTTCTTCTGCCTCTTTCTTTATGTGGAAATGAAAGACAATGCTTGCTCTGTTCCAGAGATGCTGTCCATTTTCTTAGAAATATGTTCAAGATAGACTACCTGTGCCCCAGCTTTGCTTTTGGGCAAACTGAAAGGGAGAACATATGTTCTGTTTCTCAGTGAGAATTATGCAATTTTTATTTCTGAAGAGGGCTCATTAACACCTGATTTCCAGGTGAAGGAGCAACTTGTTTTTCCTTCCTTTTTGAACACTGAATGAGGGGTGTTTCATAACTATTTTCTGTAAGATGCTGCAACCTGCGGGATCCGTGACTTCTTTCATAACTCCCCTCCGCCTATTTCTTTGTCTCCGTTGTAAATTCAAGCAGTTGCTACCAGCCTCTTTTTTTTTTCTCTTCAATATTTTAATATTGCATCTAATATTTAACAAGCATAGAAATGGTGAAAATGCTGCTGAACGTGTGACACAGGACTGTGAATTGAATTTAGGCTGCTGAGAATCCTTGTTTTTAGCAGAGATTGGTGGTGGCTTTGTGTCGTGTTGTTTTGTTTTTAAACCAAACCAGAAACCACTTCAACAGCACTAAAGGAACTTTAAGAGGTTGTATACTTTGCAGGTATAGGTGCTAATAAACACAAGAACCCTGCTCTCAGTACACTTTAAAGAAAAACAAGATTACCGTTTCTTTCACAGCTGCCTCAGTTCAGAGGCCGCAGTTTTTAAAAAGCACCTTCTGCGTTCAAAAACCAGAATGCAATTCCATCAGGGCAGCTCCTCCACGTGAGCATGGGGCGCAGTGCTAACAGGGTGAGGGCCAGGAAGGGAAGCTTAGCTGAAGAAAGTGCTACTTAAAGTAAATGCTAATGATTTAAAATGTTATTCCTTCTGTGCTTTTTAGAGAGAAGGGGGGGAAAAAAAGTTAAAGGAAAAAAAAAGAGTAATAAAGGCTCCCAGCCTGTACCTCATCTCCAGTCACTCCTGTGAAATTCCCAAGAGAGCATCCAGGCTCCCCTCTCCCCCTCTTTAAAAATGGTGGACCTGGAACCACTTACAAGAGAGGCTTAATAAGAGGCAAATGTGTTTTATATTTTGTATCTTGTTAAGTGAAAAAAGATGGATTCTCACAAGTAGTCTCCTGGTGCAGATTTGAGTGGTCTATGCATGCAAATGTTGTGATGCTTCGTCTGCTAGCATCCCGTTCCAGTCCCCCTTGGCCACTTAAAATCCCACCCCCCCAGAGCAAGCAGAGATGAAATTGCTTCATTTGTACAATGGATCTGCAGATCTAGGAAACTTGTTTCTATCTGATTTGCTGATAATTTACTCCTCATTTGATTTTCTTTTTCCTTTTCTTTCTCCCCCCCCCTCCCCCCTTAAAAAGAAAACAGTGTCTCAGCTCACATCTCTTCCCTAAGGAGGGAGGAATTATTTCACTGGGCTGAGAGTATGCTTGAAAGCAACTGAAAAAATTTAAAAAGACCTATACAAAGATGGCACATTTATTAGAGGACAAGAAAACCCCTTCACGTCTGAAAACTAATAGTAAAATTTTTAATTTATGTTCCTAACTGCTGAAAAATCTGCTAGAAAAACGTAACTATTGAAGATATACAGTATGTTAGGCGAAGATGTGTGTTGAACAGCAAGACATATCCCCCCTCTGATAATCTTTTTTTATGACCTTTTGGTGCAAGATAGTGCCATGCTTACTGTCTGCTTTCACTATTCAGTGTTGAGGAAACGCATTATATTTGTCTTTGATCCAGAGATCTGGATTGCTAAAACTGATGGCCACAATTAAAGACAGTCCTGTTGAAAACCTGACCTCTGTCTGCTCTCAACTTCATGTAAACTTTTCAATATGGATGTAATTTAGTATTAAATTACCCGTGCTTTATTGCTTTTTAGCACAGCTCTGTCCTGTTGCCTTTTAAAAATATAAAGAGTAACATAAAAGAAAAATTGCAGTGCATCTGCTTAATTACGTAATTATATACTTGTTTTCCTACATTTAGAAACCTTTTTGGATGCGTTGTCTATAGAAAAGCCGTCATACTTGAGATGGATTACTTTCCAGTGTTCTCGGAGCATATCCAGAACAAAACGCCTAACTGCAGTTGAGAGTTTTGCTCCCTTGAAGAGCTCGCGTTGAAGCGCGTTCCTTTTTGTAGGGCAGCCCAATAAGCCCGTGAGGTTTTTTCCCCAGACCTTAAACATGACATCAGCCTGTGATTTTCACTCTGTGGTCTTGTAGACTTTCTGTTTGAATGAGGACTAAACTCCTCAGCTTTAGGAGATCATGGAAATCACAGACGTGGTTGGAAGGGACTAGGAGGCATCAACTCATCTCTCACCACTTCTAAAAAAACAAAAAACCAAAAAAACCCCTCAAAAAGGTGGAATTTAGCAGCCAGGAATTTACAGGCTCCTGTTATCTTGTGCCAGCTGCTACTGTGTCAGTGCTGGTGCCTCCAGCCAGCTCCTCCTTCACACGGTCAGTGAAGGTCTGGGCACGCTGCAGCTGCACTCACCATCGGTCAGGTATCTCCATCTTCATCCTGTCCAAACTTCTGCCTGCACCTCCTTAGCAAAACACCCTGTGCTTGATTTGTTGTGCCTTCCCCCAGACACGCGGGGATCCCCTATGTGAGCCTGAAATGATAGTTTTCTTGTGGCTCTGACCTTTGTGTGTGGCTTAGCATGTTTATCAGCAGACAAGAAAATCGCCGTGCATCTAAAAAACATAGCTAAAATTGCTCCCTTCTGCTCGCTGCTTCAGGGCGTCTCCAGCCTTTTTCAGCGTCGCTTGGTGTTTCTGGCTCGCTCTTCTCACTTCATCGCTTTACAGTTTAGTTTGCAGCTAGCTTGGTGCAGGAGTATTAACCTGGCCAGCCACAGTCAGGTCCATCTTCCCCAGCGTGAGGAGAAATCTCTAGACACCTGGCCCTGGGCAAATACTGTCACAGACAACTCTGCACTGATTGCTGGTTTTGCACCTTCTCATGTCAAAAGACAGTGGGCTGCTGCTGGTTACAGAGCCGCTCACGGGCAAAGCAGCCTCTTCTCTTATTCTTTAGGTATGTTCCACATCTTTACAGAACATCATTATCTGATATGATAAAGGGCATTTATCAGCATTCAATCAATAGCTCCACTTTTATCTAGTAAACTTAATTGGGGGCTGTGTCAAATGCACCTAACCTTGCCAAAAAAACAGCAATGATGGCATCTTCTGGGATGCTACCCCACCGACTAAAGGGGGAATGTGCCCTCTTGAGAGACCATCCCTGTGAAGGCATCGAAAAGCGATGCAGGGCTGCTGCAGCACCACCGCCTCTCTGTGAGCAGCACCAGCGTGGCCGAAACATCTGTTTTCCCTCAGTCTGTAACGCAAGGAGGAGGTTAAACCAAAGGTGGGTTTTGCGCTGTTTGAGCGAGTGTGGGAGATGGCACAGGTCCAGGCGGTGCGGGGGAAGGAGGAGGCTCCTGCTCGGCTGGGACCCCGCCAGCTTCAGGGTTGCCGAAGAGCTGGAGCCTGCTGTGAGGACGGTGTCTCTCAGGACTCTTAGTATTTCACAAGTGTTTGTAAGTCTCTAGTGCCTCTTAAGTATAAAGTGACTGGATGAGAAATTTCTTTGCTAAACTCCTCATATCACTGTTACTTTGGCCTGTTGAGATGTACAAGATAAGGGATGGTCTAGGCAGGTCCCTTGGGTGGGGGCTGTGAGCACCAGCAAAAGCTCAAGGGGTGAGGAAGCGATGTTTTCTGAATCAGCAGCAAGACTGGGTCGTTGCACATTCCAACCAGGTTTTCCCAATTCTCTGTGACTTGTAGACACGAAGCTGAGTATTTGGGATGGGTGAAATGGAGCCGCTTCTCTCTCGGAAGCAGCTGGTGCTCTCCGTGGCTAGGTGTACATAACAGACAGGCCACTGCCTGAAGCGGTGGAGACACGTCCCGGTCATTATGATGTAGCAGGTTGGTCGTCTTGCTGTCCGGGTTTGTCCTCTTGCTGCATAAATTGTAATTTTGATGGTGTAAATGAGATGACAAGTATTGTTTAATGCCTAGTTTACACAGTCTGTAGGTATCACGTAGGGCTCATGCACCCAGAGCACTGGTCTCCCCTTTGCAGGGTCAGTGCCGCTTTCCACTCGTGGGAGTGGGGTGTTGGGGTGCGAGTGGGGTAATAGCTCCTCAGGGCTGACCTGGATGTGGTGTGAGGTGTGCAGCAGGAGCCAAGCAGCCACAGCTCCTGACCGCTTCGAAGGCGAATAAAAGGAGATCTTTTATTTTCAGAAATCTTACGAGAACTGCAGGTTTCCTTCTAGACTCTGCCATGTTAAATAGACTATGGAAAGGTTTTTCTGCCACAACCATTCAGGTACTAAAGTGAATAAATAAACAGATATCAAACCACATCACCCAAGGGATGTAAAGGTGACTTATTAGAGACTAAAAAGATGAAATTATAAGGTTAAAAATCATTAAAAATGTATCTAACTGGTGTAAGCAATAAAAGAAGAGTTAAAGGTGTTTGCAGCCTAATCTAGTTGTATCTCTTGCCTTCTCTCTCATACTGCCTGACTTTGATCCTCTTCTCCTTTAAGAACAAATGCAGGTTTACCCAACTAATAATTTATTTATAACTTTTTGTTGTAAAAGTTGCATCCAATAGAAAAAAAAATCCCACACACTGCATGGAATTTTATTGACTCCCATGCAAAAATGTAACTGCAGACCAGCAACCGAAGGGAGTATGTTTTATATCTTACCTAGCTTTGCTTACATATGTAACTTTGCAGAGGTTTGTTTCATGGTTTGAGATAAACTGCAACAAAGGAAAACCCAAACAAATTAAAATCTACCTACAGGTGATTCTCCTGACCCCTCAAATTGTTGTTTGACTAAGGGGCCATCATTTTTTTTTGTTCAGTCATGTGTCATCTGCACGTGACTTTATGCTGTACTTTGAATCCTGGGTTCAGATCTAGGCCCCTCACTACAAGAAAGACACTGAGGGGCTGGAGCCACAGAGCTGGGGAAGGGTCTGGAGCACAGTTCCTTTGAGGAGCAGCTGAGGGAGCTGGGGGGGTTCAGCCTGGAGAAGAGGAGGCTGAGGGGAGACCTGATCACTCTCTACAGCTCCCTGAAAGGAGGGGGCAGAGAGGGGGAGGTTGGTCTTGTCTGACAAGTGATGGGACAAGAGGAAACGGCCTCAGGTTGTGCCAGGGGAGGTTTAGAATGGATATTGGGGGAAAAATTCCTCATGGAAAGAGTTGTCAGGCATTGGAACCGGCTGCCCAGGGAGGCGATGGAGTCGCCACCCCTGGAGGTGTTTGGGAGATTTGTAGTCCCTTGTCCCTCTGCTTAGGGATGTGCTTTTAATGATGGTATTAGCAGTGCTAGGTTAATGGTTGGACTCGATCTTAAAGGTCTCTTTCAACCTAAATGATTCTGTGGCTCTATCTCCCTGGTCTGGCGTATATTTGCTCCTAGTACTTTACCTTTACAGGCTTGCAGCAGGTATACAGGAGCACATAAAACATACGGGCAGGTATCAAGAAGCAGTATGCCGCTGTGGCAACTTGAAAATACAATTATCTCCCTCACTGAGACCCGGATAAGCTAGATATTTCCCAGGAGAGTGAAGCCACGAATGACTACCAGTGCGGAGGCGCTGCTGAAGGTTCATATCGCCATTAATGCACGTTATTCCTCTTCCCAGTGTGGGTGTGCAGTGACCGCAGTGGCCATGTTGGTGTGGCCTGTAGGATCATGGGAGAGGTTGGCAGCATCCCACACTGTGCACCGGCGATGCGAGGAAAGCACATAAAGCTAATTAAACTGAGAAGCAAGAGACGTGGGGAGGGGGGCTTTACTCACACTTTTTTCCCAGCTAAAAAAGGTGATGTGAGGAAATGGAATTTTTTAACTAAATATCTGTCTTGATTGAAAATCTTTGACCTTTAACATGAAAAACAACAACTAATTGTTGAAAGCAGATTTTTATTTTTTTTTCAATTTTGATTAAAATGAACCAAACAATTATTTTTGTAAATGGAGTGGGTTTCTCCCCCTGCCCTTCCCACAAAAAAAGGGAGAAAATGCTTTCTGACAAGCTTTAATAAAAAGGTAGTTAAGGGGATGTTTTCTCATGTGGATTCCATTTCCTGGGATGCTGAGCCCAGAAGCGCAGAACCCGCGCTGACTGCGGGCTTTTCATCTGGAGGGTTTGCATGTGTAGCTCTGTAGCTGAGAGGAAAACACGGGAGTGTTTTGAAGAGTAAAATCTACAAGCAGCTTAGTGGTCTGAAGGTAAAGTCGGTGCATGTGTGAAATTTAATGGCGAGCTAATGGGGCTTTGGAGGGAAAGAAGGACATAAATTATACATTTAGCATTTTGGGGTTTTGATGGTGGAAGTGTGGTACAAATGCTTAGCTGTCACCTGGAAAAAAGGCGAGGCTCTCAAATCATGTGGATGTTGGTGCAAAATAACCCTTCCATGTCCTCATCAGCATTCAGAATAATAAGTACCCAAGAGCTGCAGGTTTCAGCCAAGCAGGGGCCAAGGAGATGACGCAGGGAGCTGGGCATCAAGAGGCACTTTGCTGGTGGACCAGGGCTGCTGGGGAAGCTGGTGAGCCCAGCACTTGAGTGTGTCCAGGGATCCGAGCTGGCAGGCGAGGCTGAGCAGCAAAGCAAGGCACTGTGAAGGGGATGGCCGCAGCTGCCCCCTGTACCAGCTCAGGATGTGCTTGCTTTTGTATAGGGTATTGCAGCTGAGATAGGACTATGGCAGGGAATATGACCCTTCCCGTCACCAACTTCGATGTGCTGACAGCATTGCAAAGATGTGAGGGTTGGCAGGATTTGTGCTTTGTCCCAGGCAAAAAGCTGAGCCGTGGCCTCTGCATCTTCCATGCAGTGTTCTGTTTATAGAAAAAGGGGGCTGCAGAAGGAGAGCTTTTATTTGCATCCATATATAATTATTTTTATGTATTAATAATAGATACTGTTGTTATAATACTATACATCTACATTATACATGTTATTATCGTTGCTCCCCCCCACCTTTGGTTCAGGGAGGTTTGCCAAGCAGCTGCCTAACAAGAGAGGATGGGCAGCGATGGGTGAAGAGGAGCAGGAACCTGCTGGCTCGTTTTGTGGGAGGTGTTAAATCGAACTGGTTTCTTAAGATGGGATACACTGAGCTGCTGCTTCTGGGGTGTGTGTGTGTGCTCTCTGGTAGAGAAAGGCATGGCTGGGGAGCTCACAGCGTCTGCCTCTTCTCCCCCTAACCCAGTACTCTGTCCTGTGTTGAGAGGCCAACGCTTCAGAAAAAGGAACAAGAAATGTCGAGTTAGACATGTGCAACTGTCTGCCCATGTGCTATTTTCCCTCTTGATTCCCTATAATTAGAAACTGAATTAAACCACAACTTGCGTGAGGTAATTTTTTTTAATTGTTACCATTAAGTACTATAATTCTGGATTTTTTTTTTTTTATATTAACATAAATGTCTACTCCATTTTTGCATCTGTCTGTGTCCCTCTGCTGCATGTGTTCAGTGTCAGGGAGTTCCCAAGCTTAATTTGCGTTTGTGGAAAGAAATTCCCCTAATTGGTTTTGAATGCATCACCTTTTAATTTCATGGAGGATGCTCAGGTACTTGTGTTATGAGATAGCCCAGAAGCAGCTGATCTACCCCCTGTAGGTTATTCATTATCTTATGTGCTGTTATTATGCCTCCTCTTATTTATTGCCTAGTTAAGGTTTAAAAAAAAGTCTTTCAGTCTCTGGTCATAGGAGAGATTTTCCATATCCCTAATCATTCCTGATGGTTTGCTCTGAATCACCCCTAGTTATGCAATATTATTTTTGAAATAGGATGGTCACTACTACCATTACAGCTGTGAATACTTGATTTACATGCTTTATTTTCGCATATTACCTGGCATCCTAATGTGCTGGCTTTTCTGACCATGGCGTTTCAGCCTTATCCATCCTCGTATCCCACTCTGGTAACTGCTTGCCTGCAAGCCGAACCAAAACACAGCAGCTACCATGCCTGCCTGCCCTGTTACTCACTCCTGACATTTCTACCTTTCACGTTTCTTCACCAATTTCTTTTTGCACTATCGTGAATCTTGGGTTTGCTGCCCTGCTCCGCACAGTGTGGTCCCAGCTGCTTTGCTCTGCTGTCCAGAGCTGCTGTTGTCTCCCAGTACCTCTCTGTGCCTTCCATGGTGTTTCCTCCAGTCCTGGAAGCTGCTGCTTGCTCAAATTCTCAGGCTGCTGCTTCTTTTTCCATTAAGTCTCTTCTAGAAAAGTTAGTTCTTCGATGGGCCGCACGGGCTCTGATCTGTGCCACTGAGATACTTTCATCATCCTTCAGTGCTGAAGCAGAACTTAAAAATGATAAACTAAGTGTCTGATCCTGCAAACAGTTACATGTGTGAGTCAGCTTGTTGACTTCAAAGCAACTGCTCACATGAGTAAACTCATGTATTAAGATATTTTCAGTAATGAAAATTCCTTAGGGTTTGGGCGCTTTTATTTTTTGTTAGTAGCACAGAACAGAATTTTGTCTCAATAAATAGCTGCTCATTACAATTTGAAGGGTTACTTAGATGCTTCAAATTTAGATAGATGCCTACCTATCTCTCCAAACTACTTCTAAATGCTAAACACTGCCAGTCCCGACGCAAGCGGTCAGAGTGAGCCCGTGTCTGCGGTGGGGAGGGGGAGCCTGTCCTGGTTAAACAGCAGGCGAGGGGTCTGGGTATGTGACTCTGAGCACGGAGCAGAAGTGTATTTATTGTCATCTGTCTTCATTTAAAGTGAGTCATTGCTGTTTTTTTGGATATCAAAGGAAATGCAATAGATTCTTTTAGGAAGAAAACAGGTAAGTCTGGCCGCTGGTCAATCCCTGGCGTGCCATGAGGATGTATCAGCCCAGTGCAGGGACTGGCATCAGGCAGGTGCCTCCCATGCCCTGGTTTGCCCAGCCCTGGACCCCAGCTCTCTGGTTGGCACTGGGGATGGTCCCTCAGTCTCCCACATCCCCTGCAGATGGTCAGAACTTGGGTGATTGTGCTTCCTGTGTGTGCACCAGCAATGTGGTACCAAGTTAGATCAGTCACTACTCACCTGTGAGCTGAAGTGGGAGTGGGGAGGCTTTAAGGTGATGCTTTCCCCCCACCTTACTCTCAGTTTTAACTGGCCCAGGTGTGTGTGGCCATCGGCATCAGTGGCGGTGACAAGGGAAGTCAACTGTGGGGTGTTTTTTTTTGCCTCCTTTGTGTGGCTGGAAAGGGAAAGGGGTAGGTTTTAAGGCAATACAGAGATAGGGTGAAATTAATAGCTTGCTGTTTGATTGAGTAAGCACCAGCCAAAACAGGGTGGGTGTTTGTACTGGGGAATGAGTACGTACCCAAGGAATCATACTGTCACATCTGTATGCACAGCTGTTTCGGTCATCACTTTTCAACTGTGCAATTTCTTACAATGTAGAAAATACGTTTTAAATGTAGATACCTTGCTAATTTTGTCTATGCCTATGAAATTCTCAAAGGTGAGATGAGAGGATAGAGGCATAAATCACGGTCATGGCTCTCTGCTTGCTTGGAGGCTCCTTGCCTTGTTTGGCGCAGTAGAAAGTCCACATGGCGTTTTCTGATGTGCCTTGTAATAGCTGGTGTATACGTTCCTACTTCCTTGGATGAAGCATTTTGAAACTGAAATGACTCATCCGCAGAACCAAAGCTAAGCAGTAAAGCTTTTTCTGAGACCCACTAATAACACCTTTTAACAATTTTTTCCTGGAATTTAAAATATTATTTTCCATGATGGAATAGAATACAGGGTTAGAGCTGCCTATTAGGTAGCAAACGCCTTGTCTAGCACATTGCTGAATCGAACCTGCCACTTCCTTCTTGATACGTTCAATGAATTTCAGGAATTTGGGTTTTTCTGGGTTTTTTTTCTTCTGCCATCGCATGTGCAACTCTCACATTACAACCAGGTGAAACAGCTTTGCTGTTAGTCTGTCTTGCCTGGTTTTAAAACTGACTGAAGCTTCAATACCTTCTTTGCCCACATACAAATTTATTGTAGTGCTGATCACACGCCAGATCAAATGACACTGTCAAAGAGCTATTAATTTCTGTTTATGGTTTGGTCCCTTTCATCAGGAACCACTCCGTGGCAGTAACTTGTGCCAGGCTGGCAACAGGCAGCTGTGCTGGTGGGGCTGTGGGGCTTGGGTACCCATGGCTCTGCTGCAGGGACACCGAGGGAGTGGGCTGGGAACTGTAATACTGGAACCATTTCCCAAGAGTGCTGGAGTGATTTTTGTCATTAGGCCGATTGCCTAATTTGCACCGAAATTAATTTATGGGGTTTTTTTTGAGTGTTAGGCATTTATTAAAAATCTTAAAAAGAGAAAAATGTGACATTTCAAATAGGTATAAAGCACAAAATAATAATAATAAAAAAGACTAAGCTGTGCAGTGGAAATTGAGTGTATAAAGGAAGACAAATTTCCAGTTTTTATCAAGAAACAAAATTTGACTTCACTGATCTCTGCAATTTTTGGTATGAGTCAAGCAATTGAGGCAAAGATGTCTGATATTTAGGGAAAGATGTGATGCTTTAATAAGGGAATCCTTTGCCTCCCTCATCCATCACTCGTCATCCTCATCCATCCAAACACCACTGTAAATTTGTCAGAGCCTTTTCCATATTCAGTACTTGTATAAATAATGGTCGTTGTGAACAGAAGTAAGGAAATGTGCATTTTCTATTTCTGTTCTGGCTCCAGTCGTAGCTGTGGAAATGTTAAGCAGGTTTTTGCTTTCAAAATACCCCTGATCGGCTCGTATAATATAACTGCATAAGCAAAAGTGCATTCCAGTGTTGCCCCTTATTGCGGTGTTGCCACTTGCAAAAAAACCTCCCCGAGTTTGTGAGTTTTTCTATAAGATACCGAACAGCCTGTGCCTCGTTACTACGCGCTTTTATCCTACTTCATCATGTCTTCCTTCTTTTCTCTGCTATCTTAGGGATTATGCAGCTTCTCTGCAATATTCTGAAATTAATCAAACCAAGCAAAATCTCATGCTATATTATCCATCACTGGAGGAGAATGATTTCCACAATCCAGGCAGCTTTACATTGTTTTGTCCAGGGGCTGCAGCAGAATTCCATTAACAAGAACACACTGGAAATTTGATTTCTCACAAAATGTGCCGGTTAAATATTCACAAACAGCAAATTTTATTTTAGGTTTGATACCAGATATAACCCTAACCACATTTCTTTTCCCTCTTATTTTAATTAGGAAGTGGACGAGCATAATGTCCACTTCCTTCTGTGAATTTTCCCCCACCGAACAGCTGCCGGGCGCTAATGCAGCGCGGCTGAAGGAGCTTTGCTATGCAATGAGATATGTAAAAAGTTAATGGATGCTTACCCAGACTATTTTATATTTCGTCTATTATATAATCAAGCTCTACAAGTAATTTCTTTCAGTAAATTAGTAACCATACTGCAGATTGCAGACACTTAGTTTGATTGAAAGTAATAAAGGGAGATTATCCATAGAGTTTGTTGAATGACGGTTCTGACTTGACCCACTGCCCAGAGAGATAAGAATTAATCTTATAAACCTCTCCACACTTCCACCCACTCTGATCCGCTGAACAACGGCACAGGGTCCCCTTAGCCCCTCTTTGTTCTGGGGCGGCCCTGGCTGGGGAGAGGGACACCCGCTTCGGGGTGGGCTGAGCTGGGTCACGCAAATACTATGGACAATTTCTCAGCGCCGATGAGTTTTAATGACGGTGGTACCCAAAACACTGATGGGGCAGCTGGTCCCTAAACGGCATGGTTGCAAAGGTTGTGCAATGTCTGCCTGGGCTCGTACAGCTCTGCAGGAGTGCATGGGAAGCGTAAAGATTAAAGTTGGAGACTGAAAGAAGTGTGTGACTGACTGACAGACACAAGTACTTCTGCTACAGGCTTCTTTTCTCTCTGAGTAAGTTTAAGTCTCCATACTGGACCTGACTTGCACGTGGGCTTATCTGCCCTGGTCATTCAGGGTGCACCTAATAGCTTGGACTAGTCCATCATTGTAGGTCCCTTACAACTGAAATATTCCTGTTCTATTTGAAGCTCAAGAGCTGCAAGGCTTTTCCTCTGAGGAAAGGCATTAAAATGGGCAATAACAACAGCTACTGCCTGTTTATCACTCGGAACTGACTGGGAGAAGCTGAACGCAGGTTTAGACATCTCCAGCTGATACAGAGCTGCTATGTAGGTTCAAACAGTTTCTGCACTCAGAAGCGTTTGCACCATTTTCCCTTCCCCTCCTGCCCACGGGTTTCTTCTCTGAGCTTTATGCTGTCATGGGCTAATTTTTTTTCCCAGGTATTTGACCATTGTCAAAGGTATTTTCTCACTCCAAATGGCATTTTAATGAGTGCTTCCACAATTTCTGATGATACTGTCATTAATTTATTTTGTACAGCTTTTGCTAACAACCGTGAGCTGTTTACTTGTAACGATCCTGACTTCTCACCTCCTTCTCGGCATCATTGCTGTTGAGTGGGGAAAATGAAAATGCCTTTAAATAACAGAATTGAACCACTCTGGGCATTTGGGGAATGATAGTCGCTGGGGAGCAATGCTGACTGCAAATGGGGAAAAAGAGCAGAGTAAGGGCTTGGGGTGTATCTGGAGGGGACAGGGAGGACACCGAGCCCAGCCTCGCCTGTACAGCCACCTCCGGAGCCCAGGTGAGAGGCGCAGCAGTCCCCTTAAGGGAGAGGGTGATGGATAAGAGCTGCTTATGTACATTCCTTCATTTGTGAAATTAGATGGTCATGCTTTTTTCTGCTGGCTTGTTGACATGTGTAGATGGTATGATTATGCTTCGTGTTAAGATGATGCAGACACAGGCAGTATGGAGAGTAACGGCAGGTAGAAATTGAGCTGCACTCAGAGATGCGGCGTACCTGTCAAACTGATGAGCTGAGAGGGTGTGCTTGCTGTTTGTTGTCTGTTACTTTATTGGGAAATAAAATAACGATGTTCTCAATTCATGTAGAAACTATTAAACTGCTGCTCCCTTCCCTTGTTCTTTTCCTGAATTTGTGACTTCTGCTAAAATTAAGAGATTGGGACAGCATAAATCTGTTATTTAACTGTCTCAACCCTCAGAACAAACAGTATGTTTCTCTTTATTTCATGCTTTCCGTTAGGGCTGTATACTGCTCTGGAAGGATGTTGGTAAAGAGTGAATGACGATGCTTCATTAAAAATATTTAATTGCCAGTGTGAAGGTAAATAAGAACAGTGCAACTTTACTGTAGTTTTCAGCTGAAATAGCACCGTAGCCTCTAGCCACACCAAAAGCAAGACCACACAGACAAATAACTGTCATCATAAGTGAATGTTGCAGAGGCAAGGGTGGGGGTTGGCTTTTCTCTTTTTTCCTGTTGCCAAATCTCCCTCTCCAGCTAGATTGCCTGAACTTGTGTGACATTATCCATCCTCACACGCAGACTAGCTGTGCTCTCTCTCCTCATTATACATTCTGCTGGTGATAATACCACTGGGTTAATGCACCAGCTTTCACATCTGCAGACATCAGTTCACAACCTGATATGCCTACAAGTGAAATGAGGGTGATGGTGACCTCAAACAGATCCCTGGTGGATATTACTTCATATCAAATCATATGATTACTCATTGATTCAGTGGACAGTTTTTGCTTGGATACTGAGGAATAAGGTCCAGTTCTGCAGGTTTTGGATGCTGTTGAATGAATTCCAGTAGACATTGGGCATTTCCCAGCTCTCAAAGTCATGAAGGAAACAGAGTACCTTCTCCTACCACAACTGGGTGTAATATCCCCAAATCCTTATCTCTGCAAGGCAGATGGACAGATGCAGATACAGATGTGTAACCTCATGCTGCTCACGTACAGTGCCAGAAAGGGGGATTGTCCCACTGCTATGAATTTGGAGTGACAACGATAAAGTGAATTACTGGGTGAAAAGGGAGCCATTGTGTGAGTTGCATTTGGTCATTCGCTGTTTCATATTGGCAAGCACAGTTCCACGCTTCTCTCCATGTTTATACCTTGGTGGGATCAGCTCTTTTTCATTTACTCTTTAAATGAAAGTTACAAAACCCACCCCAAACAGCAGTTCATTGACAAGCTGAACTGAGCATCAGGATGTGAGACTAACATTTGTGACAACACCAGTGTTGGGGGTAACGCAATATTCGGATATTACGATGCAAATAACAGATTTGAGTTCTGTCTTTCTTAAGACCCTATGGGTGCATTGCTTTGGGCTGAAAAAATAGAAAAAGGTCAAGCACCATTGAGCTGGCCTTGGAGAGTAAACAATTATTTTAAACGCCACGGTGTACTCGCTTTCAAGAGAGCTTCTGCTTGCAAGCAATACTGTAGCATTCAAGTATTTAGGTCTCCTTAAAACTGTTTCTTCCCCCACTTGTGTTAATACAGATATTAAGCCTAATAGTATCTACTTAGCATAAACAAGAAGATAAAAATGATTTCTGTGATTGAAATGTTTGTTATTTAGCATTAAGCATCTTCATACTCTCATGTGTTTTGCATTTTAATCCACTCTGTGCTTGGTTTTGGGATTGATAGATTAGTTTTAATCCCCTGTCTAATAGTGGAGTACTGGTGAGATTTATTAAACAGGCAGGGTTTGGTACTTGGATTTAAGAGGACTCACATGCACTGTTCATGCATATTAAATTTGGGAAACCACCAGTTCAGTTTATAAAGGGCTGTGATGTCCTTTATCACTGAGTGTTTCTGTTGTGCTTCACTAGCTCAGTAAGCCTTTATATTTTTGAAATGGAACATTTTTGATGGTTCCTTCCTACTGCATAAATCTGATATTCCAAAGATAGGTTTTTGACTACTAAAGTGGTTATTGAAATTCTGTTCATTTTATCCTGAGTTTGTGTTGTCCCTCTGCTCCTTGGCTCGACAGCGCAGAAGGTTGGGCAAGGATCCCACCGCACCTTAGGATGCATCTGTGGGTGCTGAGTCCATGGGCACCGGTGCTCACGAAAGCTTCTCCTGCCCCTTCCTTAGAAGTTTATTGACTCAATTTTGTAGCTGCATGTGCTTGAGGCTGTTGGTGTGGGTCTGTTGTGTTGTGTGCATAGGTGGGGCTGACATAGATGTCCCACGCGCTCTTCTGCACTAACATTTTTGACTTGGTTTCTTGGAATGAACTTGCTGGCGGAGGTGGTGCTTCCACTCGTGTTCCGTAGCATGTGGGTTTGAGGATAATGTTTGATGGACATGACGAAACATTGAAGGTGTGCTCTGGCTGAGGAGGAGATGCTTGGAGAAACATGCTTACCTGAAACCTCCTTTAGAGAAGCCAACATGCTCCTCTGGCTCCTGCCATTGATGGTCTCTCGGTGTGTCACAGCCCCTCCCTGGCACATCCTGGTGTCCAGAGCCAAATGTCTTGGTGTTTGCTCTCCGCTCGAACCGACTTCGTGTATTTGCTGTATTTCAGGAAACAAATAAAGAGTGCTGTGTGGTGATTAGAATGTGAAAATGACTCCTGTGTGGGTTTTACTGTTACACTGGGAAAAGCAGAAGCTTGATAATAGTTAAAAAACCACTGAAAACTTCAAACCCGCCTAAATTACAAATTCATGCCCTATCAGTGGAAGATGAGTTGACTTAATTTGCGGTTTTACTGGTGAATATACCATTAATGCTGTAATACTAGTAATGCTGTGAGAAATAGGGGAAATTTACTTTTTTGTTAATGTAATTATAGGGCTGCTATATAAAAGTTATTAACTGCAGAAGTGAAAACTAGGAAAAATGAGTTTAAATTTAACGATAAGTTAAAGAAACCACTAAAAGCTTTTTGCAAGAAGATGCTTTATTATTGTAGGTTTGCTTCTTTAGCTAACTTCTATGTTCGATTTACCATGTAAATAAGTAAAGCAGATATTGCGAATACAAGTGGCGGCAGTTGTAATCACCAGCTTAGGAACTCCCATATTTGATTAGAACACAGATAATGTATCTTTCTGGAATTCCACTTGGTCATTGAGAACTGATCACTCTCCGGTGAACTAAAGGAGAATATCAACACTTGGGTTTAAGATAAAGATGGAAGATAAAGTTTATTTTAGAAACTTTAATTGAAAAGAAATTATGTGATATGCTGGATAACTGATAATGCTCATTTTACCTCAGTTTAAAGCAAAGTTTTTAGTCTGAATATGGCACAAAAAGAGGTAAAGAAGGCAAATGGGCAGTTATTTGTTCACATCCCTTCCTTCTTGTTTTCTTTTCTCCTTGATGCAAGAATCCAGGCAGTGACACTGAAAGGTGGCAGATTTAAACAATGATGTTTTCACGTAACGTGCTTTTAGCCCTTGGAATTCACTGCTGCAAGATGTTGATGCAACAAGATTGAGAATATTAGGTGTTTTATTTTACGGCTAACGAGAACATCCATGCTAATATATATAATTTCAATTAAATAATCAAAATTCTACTGCTCCAGGACATAAGACAATCCCTAACCAATGGTAATGGGGAGGGAACTCCCCTGTGGCCACGTTATTTCATAATTATCAGCTGCGAGGTTTCTTGCCTATTTCAGTGTGAGGATGCTGAACAAAATTAACTGTTTGGAGCATGTGAGAGTATGAAACCACTTGGTTCATCAGCTTTTTGCGTTCCTCGGGAAAAATACCCGTTTGCAGTGCAGGGGTTTCCTGGGACCCTCATTTTGTGTATGTGAAATTTCAGAAATACTTGCAATTATGATGATGTCAGAAGGGTAGAAAATCACTTTATATCTTTTTTCCAGTTTTCCCTTTGTGCATATACCTTTAGCAATTTAACACCAGCGCTTTTTAATATATTAAAGAGGGGGGAAAAAAGGCTGTTGTGTAAGGAGATGTTGTAGCCTCTCCCATGTCGGTCCGTGCTGTTGGCAGGGTGATGCAGGAGAGATGTGGTGTTGCGTGCGGAGCGGCTGGACCACAGGGATGACATGGTGCTTGGGCTCAGCACGTCTGAGAGGCTCCCCGCAATGCTCCGTTTTTTTAGCTGATGATCCACAATTTGAGCAAAACGAGGAAAACCATGAAAAGTCTGTACTTTTTTTGATAGCCTTGCTATTCTGAAGTAGTGGCTTTTATAAGAATAAAATTGTCTTCAGCTCCTGACTGATGGGAGGTGGTTGCTAAATTAGAGCTCACAGGGGACTCTCTTTGGTATCATGCTTTCCACAATCCGAGCCCTTGAATTTCACAGAGCCCCAGTTGCAAACTGCGCTCTCCTTTAAGACACCGATAGCCTTAGGTGCTCACTTGTCTCGAGGTATTCCGGCATATCACAACTTTAAAAAAGCGAAAGCCACATCTGGGAATGAATCCAGCAAACCTAGAAGAACTTTCAGAAATGCCATGTAGACATCGTAGCCTGTGGTTCAGTTTCCATCTCTGTTTCCAAAGCACTCGTGGCACCATACGAACCAAGAGACAGCACGTTTTGTTTTACGTTAACAGCCACCTTCGGCTTAAATCAAGGAGGAAATGCAGTGATGTGGCATGCGATCTGTGTCGCGTTCTTTCTGCCACGCGTCGCGTTTTCTATCAGAGGTGACCGTGCATCAGCCTTCCCCAGACCTGCCTGAAACTGCTTCAGCCTGACTGCTGTCAGCCCCGAAGCTCTCATTTGGGAACAGCTTGGCAATTAAAAAATCTCTCTGCTTACTTAAGGTGATTTGTTGATATGTGACTACATTAGTAGGGGAAAAATATGAATGAAATAGGAACTGAAGTGGGAAGGGCCTACGCAGCATTTCTGCAGCCACAATTTGCCTCCAGACACTGTGCTCTCCACGCAGGCGGCAGATTGTGACCAGGGGATTTTGCCATATTCTCACCTAGCTTGGTGTAAGACACCATGGAGTCATCTAGCTACAGCAAACCTCTTGTATCAAAAGAGGAGTAATAGTAACTTCTGTTTTCACCATCTTCCTTTAAAATATTGCCAGTACCAAAATGCGTGTCTGTGCACGAATAGATGCTGCTGCAGAAAAGATGAGCTACGAGCTGCCCACACGAGGTGGCTGCTGCTGTTCTGTCTCAATTAGCTC
Organism: Rhynochetos jubatus; assembly: GCA_027574665.1. Classification (NCBI taxonomy): domain Eukaryota; kingdom Metazoa; phylum Chordata; class Aves; order Eurypygiformes; family Rhynochetidae; genus Rhynochetos; species Rhynochetos jubatus. The sequence continues at coordinate 8,485,908 of CM050661.1, forward strand.
ATGGCTCAGATTTCCCCACAGCTGTGGGGTGCATTCCCAGCTAGCCGTGTCACCAGCACACCTCTGATCCCGGCTTTAGGAGGTTTCTAGCCGTTTGCTGAGCACAGACAGGGAGCTGATGGCTCTGTGGTGGGAAACGTGAAGACCTCCCCTGCTCATATCCTGAAGGATTTGAACATAGTGGCTGTGAGTTCTTCACAGATGAGGACAGGCACTGCCTGGGCACCAGCGACAGGAAGGCGGGAGACTGGAGCTGCTGAGAGCGGAGGCGCAAACCTACGCCATCTCATAGCTGGTACTGAGCTGAAAGGATGTGACGAGGACTTGGCTTTGCTTTAAATCTTTCCTGGCTTCTGGCAGTTAAACAATACACATACATAGGTAGTTGGGTTCCCCCATCATTAGGTTTCCAGTACACACCAGATACCTGCTGGTGGGGCCAGCCATGGTCTCCAATGCTTTCTTTTCCAAAGTGCTCACATATGCAGAGTATTCCACTGATGTTCCTTGCTGTTCCAAATATGTTTAGAGACATAGAGCAAGCTCCTGCTTAGCACCAACACAGAGATGCTTTTCTGCTCTTCCCTCCCTCCCCCCGTGCCTGCAGACATTATTTTTTCCTTTTGGATTATTTACAGAAGCCTCAGTCACGACAGGCGTCTTCCCTGGTAATGCAGTTCTGGGATGGTGTCCTCCTCCCCTGTGACCGTTTCCAGTCCTTGCAAACTGGGATGGGTGTTGTTTCAGCACACATATCCTGAACTTTAAATAGAAAAGTCCTTGTTTACTACTTTGTAAAACTACAAAAGTTACAAGTGCTGTTTAAGACCCTGGTGTGGACACACGCTACCAACGTGCCGCCATATGCGCTTACCTTCACTGGTGAATTTGGCTACTGTAAGTTTTTAGTGTCCTCAGCTATTTTGATTAACTCGCTATAGCACAAAGCAATGGTGAATGATGTCACGTGGGTAGAAGTAAGAAAACATCACCTTTTAAAATTATTTCTGGCTTATCCCTACTATATGTCAGTAGTTCTTGCCATTTGAAGAAAATTTTTTTGGTATCCTTTTATGTAAACACATCATGTTAAAAAAGGCAAACTATGAAATGTTAAAAACCCTGCAGGGTATTAAAAATACCGGTCTCAATGCATGTGTTCATTCCTTTCACTTTCTTTTTAGATCACTAGTGTTGGTACAAAATGAGCTGAGAGAAGGAGAGAATTCTAATTAGGTTTAAAAAAGAAAAAATATGGCAGTTTATTTTGAGCGCATGTCTGCTTTGCAAAGGCATCTCCCATTTCAGATGCAGGCAGAATGAATCATTATTGCACATTTATCATCATAAAAATGCTTATTTGGACTTTTTTTTTTTTTTAAGAAAAGGAAAAAATTATAAAAAGGGCAAAGCAAAGAGCCATCTCTGAAGGGCAGTTATTGCTTGCCCTTGCTTGGGAAAAAAGGCTTTCTCAATGGGATTACGTCCCCGCTCATAACCTATCAGCCGTCTGATCAGAAATTCATAACGCAGGCCATCCATTTCCAGCTCTGCGAGGGCTGCATGATTGAATTTAAATAGGCAAATGCCAGACTTGAGCTTTGACATTCTCTCTGTCTCTCTCAATCTTTCTCTTTCCCCTGCCCTCCCAATCATAGCGCCTTTCTTCCTCCCTTTCTTCCTCTCTTCCCTCCGCACACCACCATTTCACATGAGGCTCGAGCCAGCGTGATGCGAAGTTATCGGGAAATGGAGGATGGATGTGGGGGGAGAGGGAGAGGAGGGATGCACGGCGAGGGAGAAATACTGACGGAACTGGACAGCAGAAAATTATAAATTGTTGCTGTCACGCTTTCATTGGGACACTAAAATCTGTTTTGAAAACCCCCCCACCTTCCTTTCCTCGTTTAAAAAGAGATTTCAGCATACATTAATAGTCTGTGTCCTTACCCAACCCGTAAGACGTCTGTGAGCACAAAGCTCCTAAGCTATTCTCTTTTTTGTTTCTTACATAGCTGATAAGGAGGAAAATGAATTCAAACCTGGGCGCTTTCAGTCATGGCGGTTTAAGGTACAGCGGGTGATGGCAGGCACTCACCAGGTGAGGGGACCAGCCCAGCCCACCCTGAGCCCTCACGGCAGCCAGGGAGCCGGCGGTGTGGTGGATGCAAGCCCCGTGGGGTTGGGTGGGGATGGTGCTGGGCACTACGGCTGCAGGGTGCCAGCTCTGCTGCAGGGGACCTGTGTGGGCACCAGCGGAGATGCGGGCAGGGATAATGTCTGGGCAGAGCCTGGTATTCCGAGCAAAGCGAAAAACCTGCGGCGAGGTAGCTGAACGTATTGCCTTGCCTCATTTTTCTAATGAGCTTTGGTGTGCAACGTGCCCCTGCGTCGGGGAAACGTGTTTTGTGCTCCCTTTCCCCAAACCCCGCTCCCTGACAGAGAGAGCTGATTATTGAGTTAGGGATATTACAATGATATTTTTATTGCTTTCTTCCCCGCTGGGCCTTTTATCCCCTCTTCAGTGTACAGATGCAGTTTCAGCCCAAATCCTTGCTGTAAACTGCTTCAAAACAAACATGTTTAAAGTCTTACTTTGCCCTTCAGAAAGCAGGTAAACACTCCAGAACCTGCGTTTTCAGACAGTGGTACTTTATTGCCAAGCATGCACAGGGAAAAGAAATACCGCAAGTTCAAGTGAGTGTGCTGTCAGTATAACAGTTGGTTTTGAGGGTATTTTTGGGGGTGTCCCTCTTTCTTCACCCCATAGAAGTTTGAGAAAAACTCAACGGATAGAGAGGATGTAACCTCTGTTCTTAATTACTGATTTTTCTAGTCTGAAACTAGGTTTTGACTGAGGTTTCTGCTCAAGAAAAGCATGGAATTTGGGATTAAAAATGTCACAGGGAGAATCAGAGATGGAAATCCCAGAGATTGATCATCCTTGTGGTAACAAACATGTCCCTGGGTTCTCCTTTGAGTTTTCTGACTTCATCTTCACCAGCAGGTCTTTGTTTTCCCCTTCTCCAAGGTAAAGGACATATTTCGGTGTCATCTTTGTCTTCAGCGATGGTTTTTCAATGATTGTTATTAACTTCAGAGTTCTTCAAGCTGTTGCCCAGTGCTGGGTCCAGCACCAGCACTGCAGACACTGGGGCTGTCCTCTTCCACTGTAACAGCATCAAATCAACTGCTGGTCCTCACCAAAGAGCAGCACTTAGGGCACCTCACCTGGGTTAACCATTAACCTCCCAACTCCTGAACTGGGGTTTTGCCCAAAACTGACTGACCGGTATCAGTATACACATATCCCTCCCAGTCACTAAAATAAGCTGAATCCCGTGTTAACTTTCCTAATTTAACCTGAACATTATTATCAACATCTCACTATACTGTTACTTGCATCTGCTTTTGAATACTGGCAGAGACCAAGATGAGCTCTTGTTTCTGGACGTGTCCAGAGACCTGCTAATGATGGACGTCAGCAGCGCTGGTGTCCTGGGAGGCTGCTGGCTTCAGAGAACATACCTGCTCTAAATCACTGTTTGACTTCACTTGAGCTCATCACTAACAAATGGTTAAGTGCTTCATGGTTCTTCTTTAGTAAGTTTGTCAGGGTCCCTCTTGAAATAAGAACTGTGAAGACTTCTGTGTTTTCTACTTTATTTTCAGCTTCATCATCTTCATCTCATTGTGGTCTTACAGAATTGCTATAATTCCTGTTTGCTATTACGCTTTAAAACCTGTATATCTTCAACTCTGGGACCATTTTTCTGCTATCTTCAGCTTTCCTCACCCATGTTCTGCTGGCCGCAGCTTCTAGTTTGACTTGTTACCCATTTCCCTTGTTTCCATTTGTCATCTTGGTTTTCTATTTTAATTGCTGACTTTATATTGCTAATAAACCCAGACAACTTTTAGCTGAAGTCGCCACCTTTCTTCATTGTCCAGTTGTCTTTTTGGCCATTTAAATGTGTTTCTTCTGTGGTTTTGGCTGATTTCCTCCTAAATCCTTTCTTATGATCAGTTTTCAATATTTTTTTGTAGCTTTAGGAAGTACCACGTACACGTACTTTGAAACTGTGATCTGCATAAGCAGGTTAAATATAAGGTGAAAGTTCCTGAAGCCCTGGCTTCAGATTTCCAGATGTGAATTATTTGGTGCTAAACCCATATATCCTTCAGTTCCTTCAGTAAAAACTTTCTGAATGGCCTATCCCAAATTTAGAGTAGAAAAGGAGGGTGTAAAACTAGCGAAGGAAGCTGTTAATTAGTTAATCTTTTTGGCTGATGGGAATAACCTTCTGCTGAATCACAGGGTTTGTTTAAGAGAATAAAAGAAAGAGAGGTGATAACTGGCAGGTCTCAGCATGAATGACTCTTACCGTATGTTATTACCATAAACAATGCATACCCAGGAGTTTGTTTCTTTTCTGTAGGTTGTCAAAATGGAAAACATAACTGCTGTTGAAAATCTTGTGTGTTATATTACTTTTGATGAAGGTACGGCAAGCCTTCCTTCAAAATATAAAGCAAAGTTTGGCTCTTGGTAATCTTTCCACAACAAATTAATTAAAGAAGCTATTTGTCAAAGATGATAAAATGAATCTTGGACTTACCATTCCAGCTTGCATACGCTAATAATTTAACCATGCATGGAGAGAAACAATAAAGCAAGTTGGTCTAGTGGCTTTCAAAATAACACCTATGGTTGCTACGTGCGTTTGCTGTACTTGTCCTTCCGAAGATGTCAGAGGTATGCACGCTCCTTGTCTCGATAGTGTACAAATGAACTGAATTACAGTTTCGGGATTGTTTCTGTTCGGAGTCAGTGAAGTGGGAGCTGTAACGTTTGTATTCCCTGGTCCTTCAAAACACTTGTATGAGAAATGTCTTGGAGAGTCTGGGAGAGGAGTATTTTGAATCTCGAGTAACAGGCATGTGATGTTTTACAATGTAAATATTGTATCCAAGAAACCAATTCAGATTAATTATCTCAAAGATAAATACAGAATTTCAAATCTGAATTGAACAAAGTAATGCAGAAGTAGAAAACTATTAAGAGAATAATTTAAATTAAAATTTTAAAATTCAGAGCCTTATTTGGGAGTCCAGCTATTTCTGAGTCCTGCAAAGGCTGATGATATAAAGCAGAACAAAGGTAACGTTTGGGATAATTCCTTCCCAGCACCATTGCAGAGAGTTTCAAAGACACTGGTGGTGGCAGAGTCGGAAAAGTGAACAGGGTTCATGGTTGACTGAGTGAGAAATGAGTTCAGCTCATCTGGCAGAAGTTTTAGTGTCTCTGAAAACCAGCTGAGGTTTTTAATTCTTCTAAATGAAAAGCATCTCTTAAGCTTACGGTTATAATTAGCCAGAACCAGTTGAGTTGTTCTTCCTCCAAGATGACCATATCTAAAATGAAGTCACGGATGCCGTATTTAGACATCGCAGTCAAGGGGGACACACTTTGGTGAACTCCTGCTTCCATAAACCTGAGAACTCCAAATAGCTCAAACTGAATTCCCAGCAATGTATCTGAGCTGTGCTAATTCTAATTCAATTTAATGAACATAAAACATTTGCCATTGATAGGGAATTCTTATCCAGCATGCGCTTTGTCTCCCTGGACACTTAAAAAAAAAATCAAAGCTACGGAAAACAAGCACAGTCCTATTTGATAGCAAGTTTAAAGAACTGCATACATGTATTTATTAATTATTTACACAATCATTTTTAAACAGAGGATCTTTTTCATAAGGCCAACTTTCTTTTGCTACTTGAGTCCATCCAGAAGGTAAAAGAAGGTTGAGTTCTGTAACGGAAGCGGATGTTGCAGAAGTTACGCTATTACTTCCCATCATCTAGAAAGGGTAGTTGGCTTTTAAATGGTCTGCAATATTATTCCTTTATGCAATTGTACAGTCAGCTTCTTTAGACACATTGGAGTTTTTTAGTATATCTAGCTTTGCACTATTTTTGAGAGTATTTTCCTTTGTATACGTTTCCATGTCTTTGCAAAAAACCGGACTTTGCCATATGCCATGGCTTTCTAGCTTAAATATAAACTCCGCAGTAGAATGTATGTACTCCGTGTATATTTCGTATTTTTCTTTAAAGACATGGTGCCAACACCCTTCTGTATTTACAATTCCAGGAATAATCATCTAGTTTGTAAGAACATCTATTTAGCAGTGCATGAGTCTTGTCAACTAGCACCTATACAAGTAAGCTGGCGTTTAAAGGGAATGGTTTTTATGCTTTCTTGTTTAAAGATGTAAGCACAAGAGTTGCAGATAATGTTTAATTGACTATCTGTTCTTAAAATGCCCTTCTTGATTCCCCTTTGAGAGATTTTATGTTTATTCCCTGTATGATATATGTTAAATCACTGAAAGGGTGAAGGGAGGCGGGGGAGCAAGCTGTAGACAGAAAAACGTCGGTTGAATTGCCTGGCTTCATACTCCAAATATCGAATAGTGTAGTTCTTGCTGGTCGTTGACTGACGTGAATGCAAACATGGGAGCAGTTTGTGGCTGGTGGCATTACCCTCTGCACTGGTGTCTCAGTTGGAAGTGATGGGTTTTTGGTTGACTTTAATTGTGGTTATATTTGGTTTGGGGCATAATACCACAAGACACTCCTCTGGGTAAAAGATGTTTCTTATTCCAGGTTTTTTTAAGCCACCTCCTAAAGAGCAGTTCGCTTCTGCTTTGTCTGGTGCTTCTGGGTGGCAGTGCAAGGCTCAGTGGCAGAGAAGGCGTAGGAAGGTACCTGCTCCCGGGTGGCTCAAAGCACAGTCAGGGTGCAATAGTAGTCATCCAGATATTTTCGCTATTTTTTAATTTCTCTATATCTTTTGAACAGCATCAGAAGTTGCGAGAACAGAATAGGTGCATGTGTTTTTAAAAGCATCTAAGTGACTTAAAAACACAAATGCCATTGAGGTTCAGGAGGACTTGAGCTGTTCAGGACGTGTTTACACAAGGAAGTTACACCTCCTGTACCGGTATAGTTCTGCTGATGGATCACTCCACCTGGAATAATTGGCTTTTTTGGGTTAGTTTAACTTATTCAAAATACTGTAAACTAAACCACTGGCTCCTTAACTGTAGTCTATAGAATTACATAAAACAGTAAAATTTATGAATGAGTCAGTTCTGTGTGGTTATGCAAGGTGGCTCAAAGAAATTCCACCACTGGGTAGTGGTCTCTTGGTCCTAACTTTATTTTATTTAGTTTAGCAGTTCTTAAAGACGTCCTTATTCCAAATTAAGGTCATTTAGGGAGTTACAACCGTGTGCTTTTTAAGTTCATGCCTTCATTTTTATTAATGTGTCCCCCAACTCTCTAAGGACTTTGGAAATCCAATCAGAATTATTCTGCACCGTTTACAGTGTAGAACTACACCTGAACTCTTTATGAAAACAGAAGAATAACACTAATTCCTAGACATAGAATATTTTAGGTCTTAAAGTGAATTTGAAAGATTAGCATACTTATTCCATCTCTTAATTGTAGAATTGTATAGTAAATATTGCAATTTAAAAGTCTTTAAGCAAAAGCAACACAAAAAATGATGCCGTTATTCTGCATACAACTGGCCATTTATGGGGCTTGAGGGTGGTTTGTGGGGTTTTTTTCAAATGTTCAGAAGCCAGATTTTCTTGCTTATGGCAGCTTAGAGTTATAGGATGATCCTTAGCAAAAATTTGAGCACTGTTAATTTTTTCCTAACAAAAGTCTTATAGACTATGAAATAATCTTCCCTGAAAAAGCCTAAGAAAGGAGCAAGGCTCATTACTTAGATAGATTAAATGTCTTCCTCCACATCACTCTCAGTTGTAACCGGTGGCAATTCGGTTATTTAACCATCCATAGGCTTCCTCATGTGTCCTTTGGCTGAAACCTGGGGTCAGAAGACTCCTGGAGAACGAGGAGCTTCTCTGTCCTACACAACTGCTGGTTGCTCGCGTAGGAGTCTCTTGTAAGCAAGATGACTGTCCTTAACCAGCTTACGCAGGTGCTTAAATATGCACCCTGAGGCTTCCCAGTTTTCACCTTCCAGAGCTACGTGCCACAGTTTTCCTCTGGAGTAGCTATATTCAGGCTTCTCTGCAGCTCCCACTTCTAATTCAGTTCTCTGTGGGGTTGAAATCCCAGTTGTGATCTCTTTCCACTTTGTTTTGTACAACGATGGGGTATCTCTGGTTGCCAGTGAAGAGGAGGCAGCATTGCTGCGACTACCAGACCTGGACTGCTGCTGGTGTGTATTTTTCTGCGTAGATGGTTTTGGCACCACTCGGGTGATTGAAAATGAAGACCTTACATTGCTGTGGCTGCAGTGTAGTCTTGGATATGCCACCACATTCTTATTATCAGCACTCTAAAAGCATTTAGAGACCACAGGCAAGATCAGTGTTTCACTATATGGACACCTGAACTTGTTTAACCTACAATTTTTGTTTATTGAAGTGTGTGCCAAAACTCACTGGGTTGAGCGGAGCTAAAATTTCACTCCCTATCTTCTGGAGTTTCAGTTTAAATAGCTAAAACAGATGAGTCATGGGAGAGGTGAATTACCATCCTTATCCTACAGAAGTATTAAGCAGCCATCCACAGCTCAGGAGGCAGCTGGTGGCATGCCCAGAAGTTGGACCAAGCCCAGCATCTTCACCATGGGGATGTTGATTTTTTGTAACAGTTCCACATTAAAAATGAAGAACTAACAAAAATCCAGCGCCCTTTTGTAACTTTGGAGACATGCAGTGGCTTCATGTGTTTAGGTATTAGGTTTTGGATGCTGAAAGCGTTGTGAGCTGGTTTTTTTTTTTTTTTTAATAATTGAGAATGATACTGCAATTTGGCAGGTAATTCCTATTCTGTACAAAACAATCTAATATTCTGTTTCACAAAAGAAATGCCTTAAATTGCCCGCTTGTATTTGTTATGGATAGGTTAGTTACAGGATTTTCTTTTTCTTAAAGAAGTTCTATCTGTCTGTAGTTGCTATTACATTTAGAGAGCAGGGGGGGCAGTACAAGGGAACTACAGCAGAAACACTATAGATGCAGGGTAGCTACAGGCATGTTAGCTCCCTGTGATACGCACATACAGCGGCTCTGAGGTATAGAAACTGGTCTTGCTGAGACTGGAAAACTGTTACAACTGCTGCTCCATGCTTCTCTTCTCTTCTCTGTTCCTCCTGCCCTTGTTTCCTGGGTGAGAGGTGCTCACCTCCAGCCGTTGCCTTTCTCAGCCTTGCCAGATCTTCAGTCTTTTGTTCATTTAATCTTAATGTCCTGTGTTGGTCTCTTGGTCTCCTCGGAGAGGCTGTGTTTCCATGGGGGGAATATGGCTTCCTACCTGGCCAACCGTTGCCCTTAGCCCTCCTCCTTCCTTACCTGATGCCATCTTCTGTTTGGGCCACTTGCCACCTGGGAGTGGTCAGCCTGGGAGTTCCCTGACCCTTCCCAGTCTTTGCCGTGGCTCTCAAATGCTGCTATCTCGTCCATCAGTGGCTGCCCGTTGAAGGTGACCACGGAGTATTCTGTTACAGGACCACTGCTTCATGTTTTGGTATGGTTGTTTGCTCGATTGGGATCTGCAGATGGGCACATCCATGGAATTCCATATTTAGAAATGAGAATACGCTTATTCTGAATGTGCTCATGACCCGAGCAGAATTCAATTGCAGGTGACAACCAGCACTTTCTCCACCTTCTGTCTGCCCAGCACAAAAGCTGTATGGACAATACAGCCTCACAGCCAACAGCTCTGAAGTCTGCGAGATAGCAGAAAGGCAGAAGAAGCAGATTTTAGATGAATAAAATTTGATATCCAGAAAAGCCAAAATGGCAGAAGAATCCCTTGACCAGTTTAATGAAGAGGTACCGAATGAGGCAGGGTAAACGCCGCTGTGCTTCATGTGGGAGATATGGAACTGATACAACCCAGTTACGTAACAAATAATTTTGGCTGTTGTTTTTATAATTGTGATTTAATGTCAGTTCAAGAGGACGTTGAGTGTTACCGTGAGAGCTAGGGGGGGATTAGAAACCCACAAATCAAACTGCTCTTCTCTGGATGCCTAACTTTGCCTGGGCTTATAAGGAGAAATAATACTTTTTATGGGATCAGCTGGTAGAACTGAAAAAAATAGGCATGCTATTGAGATCAGAGTTTGGCAATCAGTTTTGAAAATTGTATTTTTAAATCCAGTAGAGTGTTGTCACGGTTCTAATGCTCTCGTTACTTAAGCTTTACCACCTGAAGGCTGAGCACAAGAGCTGCTTAACACAGTTCTCTGAGCTTCCACACCTTTGATTTTACCCTAAAAGGTTTGGATATTCCAACCAAAATATGAAGCGTCACATTTGTTGCTGCTATTATTACTTACAGGAGGGATATGATTAAAAATATGCATATGAAGGAATGGCCTAATACATTGTAGGTAAGTCCAGTATGTAACTGTGTTTTAAAAGTGACTTTATACTGAGTATCTGTACTTTCAGATGCTCATAGGACTAGTTTGGCTGCTTTTGATGACTGACAAAATCAGAATGCCAGAAAGGGAATAACTGGGGGGGTCATCAAGGCTTCTGGTTTGCCTCTTTGTGCAGGCATCAATTTTAATTCCTTGTTTATATTTGGCACTATCAAAAATCTGGATTTCATTTCCCTGTCATGACTGGCAGTTGTCCCTTTGCTCTGAAGCCATACTTTTTATTTGTAATTTATTACCACGAGTGTATGGCGTCATTTTGCATTTAAACCTACGCTGTACGCTGATGCTCAACATTCACTCCTGCTGGTTTTGTGATCGGGATATATAAAGGTGTATATACAAGGTATAAATACATTCAGACACTGTTTGGACTGTGATTCCTGAATGATCGTCTTATGCACATGTGCAGCATCTTCAGTGACTTGATGGTTTTTGATGCCTCCTGGGGGACGCAGCACTTGGCATACCCCTTTCACAGCTTTGGGTCGCACTAGCAAATCCAGCTGGAGGTGCTGTGGGATATGTAGGCTGCTCCGTGACATGTCCTGTGAAAACCACCAAAAGCAGGAGCCGAGGAAGGTGCTGTGTCCATCCCCACCTCAGACCAATCTCCACTGTGCATCCAGAGGCCCTTTGCTCTGTTCAGGTGTCTTGTTCTGGGTTGCTTTGGTTCTCACTTCAAATTACGTCTGCTTTCAGAGCTGCTCTTTGCTCCCCAGATGTGCAGTGTGTGTGTGTGTGTGTATATGTATATATATATATATATATACACACACTCTTCCAGTGCTGGTGATGGCAGTTACATGTATTTCATCACATTACTATGCATTGATTCCTGCTGTCATCCCAGGTCTTCCCAGCAGCTGACCACATTAACCTTTTAGAAGAATGGGTTGTCTCTGAACATGCAGGAAAAAACGGTTGCCTTGGATAGCGAAAGCATTGCCGTGGCTCTCATGTTCTCTTAAGAATTCTCTCAAATCCCTCCCATAGCTGATTTCTTGGAATCGCTGACAATAAACCACCAAGAAATCAACCGAACCCCTTGGCTCTCCCAGTCCCCCATGAACTGCTAAATTGTATTCTGGATTTACCTTGGGGATTTTATTTATCATTGATCACCATTCACAGTGGTGTCTCCAACGTGCAGTCAGCTGCTTTGCTCCAGAAAATTAATAATACTTGAGTCCTAATTATTGCAGGCACTCCCCTGGAAGCAGTGGCTGCAGGGCTCTATTCCATGACCACAGTATGTGTGATAGGGACTCTCCAGCCTCTACAAAGACCAAGTATAAAATGTCTGCCCATAAAAACTGGTTCAGAGATGGCAAAATTGTCTGAAAGAGTGCCTCAGCATATTTTCTATGAAATTTGACCTGTCACGTGCACGTGTGCAACTTGGGCTTGCGGTGCTGCCCTCGCAGCCTGCCCCTCGGCAGCAGTTGCTCTGATTTGGGTGAGGAAGCCAGTCCGTGTGGGAGGAGGGCGGGTTGTTGGAGGAATGGGAAGGCAACTCTGTGGGAGCAGAGATGAAGACAAACACTAGATAGTTCCACCCACAGCTATCTGAGTCTTGCCTTTCCTCACAACTGCTGGAAAAGCTGATGGGAACCCAGAGATGAAAACCAGCCCCGCATCCTGGCGCCCTTCCATGCTGCCCTTGTGAGGACGGGCCCACGCTGCAGCGGGTCCTTGTTTCCATCTTGTAATCCCTGTTATCCACCGTGCTGGGGTGGTTTTTTTTTTTAAGCTCTGCTCAACATCTGATGTAAATGAGAAGCAGAGCTACTGGAAGATGTTTGGGGAAGGGTTTGGTCCCGCATGGCCTGCCACTGGCCACAGCCTGACCTTCCCAAAGCCGTTTCATGCGTTTCCTATTTTCTGACCATTTGCCACGGAGGGGGGAAAAAATAATTTTTATTTTTCTAAACCAGATTTTATTTTTGAAAACAGTTCAAATAATAAATAACAACCTATTAACCCAGCATGCTTTAATGCTCCGAATCTTAATAGAAAGACTACAGAGAGCACAAACATAACATTAAAAAAAGCGTGCACAGTTATTTCTCCTGCCCAGCGCCTCTCCCCCATAGTGCACGCAAGCTGTCTCTTTAATAATGCAAAGGAGCAGTAAATTTCAAGCTGAGGATGGGCAATAACAAGGAGAGTTATTTCCACGGTGCCCCAGTGTCAGCCCCTGGCTTAGGAGCACACCTTATTAGTTCTAACAGGCTGGTTAGCATCGGGTCACCTCTGCGGCTCCGCTCCCCAGCGGGGTCACCCGTCTCCAGGCGATATTTGGGGAGAGGGGGAAGGGAGATGGTGCTTGGAGATTCTCTTATTGCCCGGCATTTTTAGCACTGTTTATTTTTATTTACCACTCTCCCCCCCCCCCCCTTCATGCCTTGCCTTTCTCTTGCCCTCTCTCCCACCCAGTATATCTTTGCAACCCGCATAAATCCCGCGTGGTGGGCAAACCCCTCCCCTGCGAGAGCGCATTAAAGCAGAAAGCACCTTACTGCGGGGGTTTCATCTGTATTTCTTTTCAGAAGAGAAATAATTCAAATTAATCAGGCCGCGTTTGCGCGTGGACAAATAACAAAGCGCGTTAGAAATGTTTAATGAGAGCAAGCCCAACGTGGTTGCGCTCCCAATTAAGCCCGGCTGTAGCACGGGTGTCCGCAAGCGACGCCTGGTGCGTGCGAGCCGTGGATGTGCGAGGGCAATGCCAACGCCCTGCCTCTGTTTTTAGGGGCCACCGCAATGGTACTGGGGGTCGGTCCTCTGAAGCAAGCAGACCGAAGCGTCTTTTAAAACGAAGGCACCTTTTTTTCCCCTCTGTAACACAAACGTATGAAAAGCTGCACATTATGGAAATGTACATGTGGGGTTTTTATATGTCCCTATCTCCATCAGCCCCCTCCCCCACCCGCCAGTTCCCATCCAAAAATGAATGCAAAGAAATACTATTAGGCTGTCTGGTTATGTATTTTTTATGAGGCCATACAAGACACTGCCTGACCTCGTGCAGCTCATGTTATAACCACATTGAAGATGCTTTTCATTTGGGTTCTGCTTTTCAGCCTGGGTGACCTCTATTAAATAAAAAAAAAAAAGAAAAAAATGGCCTAATATGTGACCCCTGGGACTAGTCGCTTCAAGGATTACATTTAATTCATATGATAATATTGAAATATAATGTTTCTGCGTCTAATGTTTTGGATGTTTTTTCTCTCTTCTTTATTTCAGGGACTCTTTGAGTCTTGTCAAAGATTTTTCTATTTTTCTTTTTTTTAAATCTGGTGTTGGGGGGAGGACATGTAACTTGTCTTCGGTGGTCAGATTCTTAAAAATCACCTTTCTTCCTTTGGAAACCAGGCGCGAATACAAAAGAGCGTTCTTCCCGCTGTCTTTGAAGGAGAAGAAGAGAAACAAAGGCAGAGAAATTATTTTCTATAAGAAAGCGCATCTGCCACGTGCCCATCCAAATAAAGAACCACTCTTTGTTTTGGCATTTGCTTACCCAGTTGATAAGGAGTGACCTGCTTTCCCCTGCTCCCCGCACAACCTGGCTGGGGGGGCGCGGGCAGACCCCCCTTTACCTCCTTCCTCGCCTCCAGCTCCCATTGTCTGCCTCGCCACCGCCACAGCCCCTCCACTACCAAACGCAGGCGTATTTACTGTACAAACCCACCCGCAAACGCCGCTTCTGCGCTTGCTTGTGTCACCCCGGCATCAGAGCAGCGCAGCCCGTGCTGCCCTGCCCTATGATGGAGCATCCCGGCGTTTCTGATAGACAACACGTATTTCAGGGGTTTATAACTTCTCCATAAAAACGCGCTCTGGGATGAAACACGACTGGCGACCGTCAGGCTCAGGAGCGAATTTGCTTTTGCCAATTGCAAAAATAAATTTGACCCTTCCTGAATATTCTGCATGCAAAAAAATGTTTATTAAAGTACATTTTTTCTTCCCCCCCCCCCCCCCCAACCCTCTCGCTAAAACCCTGTTGTGAGCTGTACGGTAGAGTCCAGCAATCAGTCAGCGATCTGATCCGAGACCTTGTCCTGGGAAGCAATGAAGCCCTTAATCACTGGCGGTAATGACGTTTGTAAAAAAAGCGCCCCGCGTACACACCGCGCGTTTTCGGTGAACGTTTAACGCGAGGTTGGTAAAAAGTGGATGCGATGGACGCGGCGATGGTGTGTTTGGTGCAGGGGATTTCCCTCCTCCTGGGAGCCCACACTGGCTGTTGGCTACGCCGGCTCGCGAAAGCTGCGTCTTTTTAGAACAATAGGCCTGCGCTCCTGGATACCCGGTCCCGAAACACAGGGATGCTACTTCAGTGATGTTTGCGGCGGGATCCGTGATTCTCATTATGGGTTTTTTTCCCCTTTTTCCTACTGTGAGCTACGAAACGGTGAAATTAATTTGTGCAAAACCACACCTCGAATGCCACCGAGGTCAAGTCCGCGCGGTGCGGCTCAGGCCGAGCCTGGGCTCTCTGCCCTCGCGGGACCGGGGCACGCTCCGTCAGCCCGGGCCCTCGTTGGGTGCCCGTGCCGCGAGGGTCGGAGCGTGCGCGCGTCGACTTCACGCCGCCGTGGCGTTTGGTTGCGTCACGGGCTGAACCTCGACGGCTTTTCGGCGCAAACCTAATTAGCACCGGGCACGCTGCCCCGCGCGTATGTGTGGGATATTAAAAAAAAACGCCCAGGCTTTCGGTTGCCTTTTGTAAGGCATGAAGCTGTGACCCTCCCCTCCTCTCTTCCCTCCCCCTGTAGCCCCAGACTTCGCCATGCCCTGACTGCTGGCTTAACATGGAGTTGTCTTTTCTATTTTTTTCATAAACCCAGTCACCACACGGAGAGAGGAGGAGGAGGAGGAGGAAGAGAGAGAAGGAGAGAACTCCAAACCCCGAAGGATGGTTCTCAAAAAATGCTGGCGGAACCGGGGGGGGGTGTTGTTCCTCGGGGAGCGGGAGCCAGCCGCGGAGGTAAGGCACTTCGCTTCCTCCCCGTCCCCCCTTCGCTCCCGCTCCCTCGCTTTTGGGTTGGAAACCGGCGGCTCTTGGCGGGGAGGGAAGGTGGGCGGAGAAGACACCTTGGCTTCGCCGCCGCTTAAGCGATCGGGGAGCGGCGCTGATGTGAATATGCAAATGGGCCGCGCCGTCACACGTGCGGCTGCCGCCCCCTCCCCGCCGCGCGCTCGCCCTGCCTGCCGGCGCCGCGCGGGGCCCGTGGGCGCGGGGCGGGGGGCGCGGGGGTTGGCCCCCCCTCCCCTTTCCCGTCCCGCCGCCGCTCCCGGCCCGTTCGCAGGGGGAAGTGGCGGAGGTGCGAGGGCCCGGACGGGCGCGGGGGCGGCGGAAGAACGCGGGGAATTGAACGCGATCGCTGCCGCCGTGGGGAGTGTGGGGGGGTTATGTTGGGGCGGGGGGGGGCGCCGGGGAGGCTCCTGATTTTCCCCCGCGCGGCTGATTGATGTCAGAGGCGAACAGAACGCATCTCTGTGTTGCGGCGGTGATGATGATTGCGGTGATGATAGTTATCATTAGTGCGGGGTTTACGTTTCCAGCGGGCGGCGGGTGCAGCCCCGGCGGCAGAGCCGCCCCGGCCCAGCGGCAGGGCAGCGCGGGACTCGGACCGCGGGGCTGGGGTCACCGGTACCAGCGGCCCCGCTTTTATTGCGGGTGTACGAGGAGACAGGCGAAAAAGAAGGGAAAGTCGGGTTTGTTATTAAAGGAAAAATCTCTTACTGGAGGCACGGGTTAGGAATTTACAGCCGATGAAATTTAATTTTATCCTTTGCCGTTTGCTTTATCCGCGTTTTAATAAAACAGCCGTAAGGAATAAAAGTGCCACAGCGATTGCCGAACAAAGCAGGTCTCGGGCGGTGGGTTGTGGGTCTGAATAGCATTCAAAAATTGTGCCCCTGCTCTCTGATCTTCGCTCGTGCTTTGGGCAGCGCCCGCCGAGCGTGGCCGGGGGAGACGTCGCAGATCACACTACGTACAAATTAACGCCAGGATTAATACTCCATGTCCTGTAGGCACAAACTTTCTCGTGATGTTTTTTTTCCCCCCCTTATGTTTGCCCACCTGATAATTTGAGAATACCCAAGGAGGTCTTAGGTTTACAGGCAGTTGTTCTAGAGAGGGCAGAGGAGTGGAGCGCTGCTGGGGGCACCCGCCAGCCCCCCGATGTGGAAATGGCCACTTGCAGGTCTGCACAGCATCACCGACGTTCATCCACTGGGCGGGGGGGGGGGGAAAGCAACTCTATTAGTTTTTCTTAGGTATTACCAGGGACTTTAAAAGGATATACTAATGGGATAACTGTATTCACTAGATTAATAAATAAATAGAAAATCCCTAATTCTGGCGAGGGGTGGGGCTGGAGGAAGCGGATGAAAGTGACTCGCAGTTAACTGAATAAAAATCCTGCGCTGAAATTGCCTGATTGATCGTACTGTAGTGCACCAAGAGACAACAAGGCAGCTGAAAAGAGAGGAGGGAAGAGGCAAGAGCATCGAGAAAGGTGCAGTGTAAACCCGTTACAGCCACACGTGGATAAACCCAGTCGCCCGTGTGCCCGTTTCCAAAGCGATGCCCGGTGTCACCGCTGCCCTCATTTCTCTGCCGCCTAAACGCCACACTTGCCTTCAGTTCTCAGAAATCCCAACTTGTCAATGTTGTTTTCATCTCATTACATGAGATTTTCATCTCATCTCATTCCTGAGCTTCCCCTCACCCGTGGCCCGGACACGGGCCAGTCCCGAGGTGTGCTGTGGACAGAGTTGCGGCGGGAGCACCCGTGCGGGCCCCTCAGACACCGTCAGTGCCCATGGGAAGGGAAAAACCACCAGCAGCATCACACCCCTGGGGACACCATGACATGACGGTGTCGTCTCGGACAAGGATCTGGAGGTGTCCGGGAGTGCAGGGCCCCAGCCGTCGCCCCTGAGCACCTGCGCCGGGTGCGGGCGTGCACCTGCAGCTCGGTGCACGCGGGCGGCTCTCCCTGTGCCTCGCTCCTCTGTGCCAATAACGAAGAAAGGCAGGGATGAGGATTGTTGCTATTGATCTGCCCAAGGGGATCATTAGGCATCAGTATCAATCTACAAATCAGTGGGCCTGTGTTACTTGCTTGGGCAGTCATTGCCAATTTGTTCCTATTAGATGGCCGAGCCCGGAGGTGTTTGATGAGCAGATTGGGTCTTTATCTCGGCGCTGGAGAGCAGGCAGGCTTGCGGGGAGACGCTGGAGCTTTACAGGATTTCTGGTGTTTGTTTGTTTTCTTTTGCTGAAATCCGGCTGCCTTTTTACCGCTCCAAAAAGAATTTTGTATGGGCTGAGTATGTTTCTGCTTTATGTAGGGTTTTTCATATCATCATATTAAACATACTGAGAGTTAAGGAGAAACTATTTTAAAATAATCCCCTCTCTTTTATTTGGTATGTTTACCAGCAGCACTCCCTATAAAAATACATATTCATGCCAGATTCTTTTGTTATCCTTTCCAGGTCAGACCGAACATTAGGAACGCAAACAATTTTTCTTTTGCTATCCCAGGGCCCGTTCCTAGGGATTTATGTAGTTGCTGTTGGTGAGGTGACCGTTCTCGCAATATTTCCCTCCGTGATTTAATTAAAAAAGCCAAAAAAATGAAGCTTGCAGACAGTATTTTATTTGAAAGCGTTATTTACGTTTTTGTTCTGAACCGGTAGCCTCAGTTGTTTTGCGGCTAGCCGTCGGAGAGCAGTCCTGCCCGGGGGGTGGCTGTACTGCACGGCCGAGAGCAGTCCGTCTCATCTGCATCTTGCCTTGTTTTGTGTTTTTTAATACTGTGCAAAATGAATGACTAACAAAATCATACCCTAATAGGAGAATATAAATGAATGGCAAAAGAAGGATTAAACCAGTTCATACCAATGACCTGACCTGACACCAACGCCTTGGTGTTTAACGTAAACCTTGATTTTCAACTGTTTCGTCATGAGCATCGTACGGTTTAAGCATTTGTCCAGCTGTTAAAGACCCTATCGATGCTTGGTTATTGGATTTCTAATTTTCAGGTTTTGTCAGGGGGTTTAACAGACCATATGAGTGTTTATGATTTCTAATGAGTTTAATCTGTAATTTGCGTCTGTCACCTGTGACTGTCAAATCACTTTCCCAGTACTTGGTTGGTAAAAATTCAAAATAAAGAAATGCAGGTTTACTAAATAACCTAAAATATTTGTCACATCTTTTATATACAAATATCGCTGCAGTAAACAGAACTATACATTCTTATTCTGTTTGAAGATCAAGACTGATTTTAATCCTGCATATCTGCTGCAATCACAGTACATTACCTAATCCCAAGTTTCTTTGAGGACTTTTTGGATATATGTCATTATTTCAATGGAGATAAAATAGTGTATGTTTTAGGGTACTGCAAGGCTGATTATTGCTGCCTGATTAGTATTTGATCAAATTCTATTTTTTTTTTTTTGTCCCTGAGACTGTTCAGCTCCTCCACATCCAGAGGCGAATTCGCCTCATTCTGTCTGACAAGTGTTTTGTTGTGGAGCAGTCGATCGTATCTGTGTAAACACACATCTGCTGGCGGGCGGGTGGGGAGCAGAGCACTTTTAATTTATCATAAACTTCATATAACTCATTAGCTTTCATCTTTACGTTGCCCGTATAAAAATGAATTTGGAGTGTACTCAGAGAGGCTTTTTTTTTTTTTTTCTGAGGAGTTTGCTGTACAAATATTTATGGACCTTTTCCTTTGTAGTACAGATTCCAGTGGAAATAGCTATCATGCGATTAACAGCAGATTGCGACTTAGGGAAGAGGTTGCCAAAAGCTATTGTTTATTTAGTCGCGTGGCATTTTGCACTGAAATTTGTTTTGCTACTATTTGTAAAAATACATGAGTCTCTTGGGAGGAGAATTCAGGATTTTTTCCTATACTCCAGAAAAAAAAAAAAAAAAAAACCCACACAAGGGGAAAATAGCCTCCCAGAAAATTAAATATAAGCATGTTTGTATGTATGAACATAACTTTAGAATCAGGGCTCATTCTGACTGTGTTCAGGGAAGGAGGCTTCTTGTTGCCCATTCAGAAAACACACATATGGAGATTTTATTGTGTTTTTTGTTTTAAAGATAATAATTTGTCTCTGGGTTCCAGTTGTTTATGTTTCTGTCTATATCTCTTTCCTCTCCCCTGTTTTACTTAGTAAGGTTTCTTCTGTGAAATTTCTCCATGAAACAATTGATACATTCTCAGCACGCTGCGGCGAGGGAAAAAAAGCCCTTAGATTAATGGTCAGTGTCTCGTACACACAAATTTGTGTTACGATACTACCGAGAAGCTGCGAATTACTGACAAGATCTAGAATAATTCCTAATGCTGTCGAAGGCTTCATTTTCTCCTCCGCATGATGGATGAGGCATAAGAAGTGCTTTCTGAGATCGTTAATGTGCATCATTCTGTTAAGTGTTATTAAAGTCCGTCTGTCTTAGGCAGCAGAAACAATATCTTATCCCTTATTTTGCCTCTCTCTTTGCTAAACTGTAACTGCAGCCCCTGTCTTTTACTAATGTGGCCTTTTGTTGGTGCTCTTCTTTTAATGGCTAGTTTATACCATGGCATTTAGGTGGGTTTTAGGATTGTATTTTCCCTTTTAGTCAAAATATCGGCTTGTGGCATGGGAAGGAACATCTAATTTCAAGATTATGCTATCTGTAACCTGTAGATAAAAACACAGCCACGGAAGATCCGTACCAAGCGTTATATTTAAGCTTTGGAAATGGGATTGAACTTTTCTTTGGATGCTACGCCTGGGAGAAGGAGCTCGGGTTGAGTGGGGGAGGCTGCCTTCACCCCAGCGAGCCCAGTGCCTTCTCCCCCGGACCCAGCTCCGGGAGCGATGCTGGGGTGTGCAACAACGCCGGGAGCGACACATCCACTCGCCCTCCACCCTATTCACTGCTTAAAAATCTGGGAATTGCTGCCTGAGTAGAGAGCAAGTGCGATTTCTTGCTGAGAGGGAAGTTAGCACCGAGAGAGTGTTATGGGCAACCCAAACATGTTCTGTTGGGGCAGGAAAAGCTGCCCTGTGCCCCGGTGCCTTGGGCATCGGCCCACTCCCCGGGGCACTGCCCGCCCAGGGGGTAGGCCAGGTACAGATTGCAGATGGATCATATTAAATCAAAAGTACTTTTAACCAAACAGAAGAATTCACTTTAAAGGTTTTTAACCTTTCTTAAGAGCCAATTTTTCCTTAAGCCCTGTGATAATAAAATACAATATAATTTATAGAGCCCTTTCCATCGGTATGCATTCCTCCTCTTTTTTTTTTTTTTCTTCCTTTTTTTCGTATGGTCAGATAAAACATCCAACAACTGGGATGATAATCAAGAAAAAACAAAAAAGCAACTGATCATAAAGCCATTTAGAAATGTAACATTCCTTTTAAAAGAGATTCAGACATACTTGGAAAGCCTTGCTTATATACTTTTAATAGAATTATGGAAGTGTGATGCACAGCTGGTAAAAGCTCAGTCATCCACAGCACAGCTAGTTTTTGAGTATTTAATTTTATATTTGAATAATTCTCCAGATCAGGCTATAATAATGAATGTCATATAAAAAGATTTTTTTCAGAAATTACATTATTTCACAGATGTGCAAATACTTCTGTGAAAAAAATTACATTGATCAGTTTTTAATACCCCCCTGTCTCACCCTTCAGTCAAAAGAAAAAATAGCTTTTTTCCCATCTTTGTCTTCAGAAAGGTGCTAGATTGTAAACATCTGAAGGAAATGAAAGGGGGTTGGCCAGTCCACCCCAAATTCTTTCCAGATTTTCATTCCTTTCACCAGCAGCCTTCTGTTCTTAGAGGAGAGGGAGGAACAGCAGAAGAAAGAGAGAGAAGATGTCTCTGTTTCTTATTAAAATTTAAAGTGAAAAGCGGCACAGTATTTTGCTAATTTTCGATCCGCTAATTCGGAGGGCGTTCGGGAGGGAGAAGCGAGGCCGTGGGAAGCGGGGTTCGGCAGCGTGGGTAGCACAGGCTGAGTCCGGGCAAGCAGCTCAGCTCCACTCGGAAGGAAAGGCAGCCGCCCCCACCCTGGGGAAAGGAGAGCTCGCGGCGCTCGGACTCCTAATCGGAGATTTGTAAAATAGCGTTTATTTTTTCTAATAAAAAAGCGACTCTTGTATCAAGAACAGAGTTTGGAGCAGGGCCCGTGCCCTGCCCGGCCAGTGCTTGGTGTCAGCTTGTTGTCCCGACATGCTTCAGGGATGCCTGAAGGCCAAGAGCCGGCGTGGGACGGGGCAGGGGTCCCCTCCCCGGGCACCCCGCAGCCTCCTGGGGGAACAGGTGCCTGGCTCTGAACTGCCATTCCATTTGGCAGTCCCCAGCGCTTAGCTTTTCACCTGGTCACGGCACTTGGCTGAGGCATAGGTAGTTACGCAAAGCATACCGTTACCTGCAGAATATCTGATCCTATTGTGTGTTGTTGTGAATGGAGACGTTTGCCCTAATGTTTAATTCAGGGAGGACGATGAAGATAAATGCCTATTTCCAAGCTCTCTCATCCCATATACTATTAAGTTAGACTTTCAAGGGACAGGAAGGCTAAAAATAACTTTATAAGAAGTAAAGCAAGGTGCTACACCCTGCCTGCTCAGTCTTAAATCATAGTTGTCTGCTTGTTTTTCAGGAAATTTAAGTACCAGATGCACTTGGAGAAAGCAATCTAAACATCAGAGTTTATTTTCTATATGCAAGTGGTATAAAAATATGCAAACCCTGATCACAGTGCTATGGAAACTACTCCACAAAAATGTGGAACGAAAGCTGTTACTGTAAGTGTGGTTCATGTACTGTAACAGCTGTGACAGCCTGGTGCAGCTCAACACTTGTTCAATTATAAGAAAATATTCAAAAGGAAACTTGATTTAAATAAGATTTGTAATAATCTTTCACATTTACAAACCAGACCAGTGACAAACACTGTCCTCCCGCATGGTTCTCCCCGATTCGGCGTTGGCTCGGGCGACGGACGCGTTTCTCCCCGCTCTCGCCAGATCCAAAAGCATTTTTCAGGGCTTGTGTTACAGTTATTTGCAGATTATTTTAGATCTGTGTTCTTTTATATCCACTTAGCAACTTGCAAGGAATATTTCAGGAGCAGACCATACTTGACATGCACCCTTTTTGGGGAGCAGGAGGAATGGGTGTGGTGGATTTAAAAGCGATTATGTATTTATGACAGATGGTTTTCAGTTTATGCAAGGAAGCCCATATAGACACTAGCGTAGAGACAACTGTTCTGGGAATTTGGACACATATCGTTAGGCTCTTTCTGTTAACCAAATGCAAGAAATATAGTAAATTTATTTTTATACGTGACCTGTGGAACAAATATGGCCAACGGATATTAAACATAATAGGTCTTAAAAAGAACAATTATATTTTCCGTTGAACTTTTCTGATTCGTTACAAGTTGTATTGATTTTCAAGGTTTTAAGAATACTAACGATTAAAATCGTCCTACCGCATAAATTTTAGTTATTTACTATAGTTTATAAGTATCACGCAGTGACCTTTTTCTGGCTTCATAAAATCAGTGACTTAATATAATTTAGGATCTGAGAGTGCAAGTTCCTCGATTCATTTATCATTTTATGCTGAGATTTGTTTAGTCTAGATAGAAGTCCTACTCTACTTTTCCTACTAGCCGTATACGCTTTGTACATTGGAAACTGGAAGACCTTTGTCTCTTTTCTTTTGCTTTTAGGCTTGACCAAAAATAGTCATTATAGACTTCTTCGTAAACCCCCAGACTTTATAAATAAAGGCTGTTGACGGACTCTGATGGGAGTTCCATGCCCAGAAAGCAGCGTATGGCCCATATTACTAATTTTTCAGAATTGCAAAGTGTGTTAATATGTAATACGTGTTGAATTAGTGGTAGGTTTTGACTGTATCACAGGCAAATTCTTTATGAATGTAATTAAATATATAGTTTTAATAGCTTCGGGGGAATTAAGCTCTGAATTGTTATATAAAGAATGTTTATAAATATATATAGATGGATTATACACATAGCTGAAAGCAGAAGTCTGTACGGTAATTTATTTTAAAAATTCTTCTGTAGTCAGCATGAGTGATTTCAAATGGGATCCGAGAATCTCCAAGCTGAAGCTCTCATCTTCTAAGGAATTTCGGTTACCTGGAATAAAATGTTGCCTTAGAAATTATTGACGTAATAGTGCCCTTGGGAACCCCATAGCAGTCAAAGTGAAATCCAACAATAAATCCAGGGGCCACCTGGATAACTACCATTAAAGGCTTTTTTCAGTGGAAAAAAACTCTTAAAAAGCTTAATTCTTCCTAAATGTAAAGTTCAGTGATCGTATTTCTATATAAATTTCTTAGTTAGGTGTTTTACTTTACTTTGTTTTAAACAACTTTTCAAAGCATCTTTGACAGTGAACACAATGTTGTGTTTTTCCTTGGTGCCGTCACTACCTCACCCCTGCTTAACGAACCCTTTCGGAACCGAGGCGATGCCGGTTTTCGAGCATAGCCAACCTAATAACAGCACGAATCACTCAGATTCATTTGCAATCACTATTGGAACCAAACGACACAAGAACAGATAAGGAACCATGCGTTACCTGTTTTAAGTCGTTATAAATCCAACCTTACTCATGTGTAAATCCCACTCCGTGCCCTCAGCACAGAGACCCCCTCCCCGTTGGCGTCCCTCCCTGGGAAGGGCGTCTGCGCCTCGGCCTCTGCCACAACCCGGGGCAGCTTGGTCGCAGCGACTGCATCCGAGCCTAGCTCCTCATGCAGGAATCCCGTTGAACTGACTTTTGAGCAGAAATGCGACGTAGAAATGTGCCTGGAAAAAATGAAAAGAGCAAAACTGAATAGACTGAACAGCTGGTAGGCTTTGGCATGCGGCGGCTGGCGAAAGGTTCGACCACTTAGAACCGTTATTTTGCTCTCTTGCTGCTGTAGATCAGGATTAATTTCCCTGAACTCAGATGTATTGAAATGGGATAAACGAGATAAGGAGCGGACCCCAAAGTGTGGCCTTTCAGGAGAGGTTGTTTAACGACACCTGCAGATAACAGAGAAGGAACCAGATGGGTCTTGGTGGAAGGCCCTCGCTGGCCACCGGCCTGGCTCCGGTGAGGATGAGCACGGAGCCACAGGGCTGCTGTGGGTACTGGGGGTTCTGTGTTTGAAATGCTGTTGCAGCATGACAAAGTGTAGGGTTATGAAAAAGCAATGGGAAGCCCTGCTTTAACCCAAGAGCGTTGACCTGATCATTAGGAATTATTTACATATGCTTTTTTCCAATAAAAACCAGAAGACCTTGAGTGACCATCACGGTCCCTCATGTATACAAGCAGATGGGCAAAAGAGCTCAGCTGCGAAAGGCTGATGTGGAAGTAGCAGAGTTTCCACGTCTGTGTGATAAGCTGAATGGTTTCCAGAGCGTTCCCCTGCTCCGCAGCTCATCCGTTGTGGGAATGAGATGTGAAAATAGTTTCTTGTTTCTTTGAGATATCAGCAGACCCCACAAGCGGCGTTGCTTTAAAAAGGCTGGAGCTGGTTCACGCAGATTTATTCTGAATGAGTGAATATGTGTGGTCCGGCTCGATTACAGAACAACCCTGTATTTTAAGGTGTGTGTGTGGTGAAATAAAGGTACTTGAATTGCGTATTGGGGTGTGGTACTGGGGCTGAGGTGTCAGGAAGGCAGTGATGGGTCAGCTGAGGTTTGCACTTTTATTTGCTTCAAGCATATACGAAAACAACCCAAACCCATTATTTTATGCGTGCAGTTAGTTTATGCAATTATGTGTTTCTAATCGTGTTTTTATTCTTCCCTTATTATCTCCCACTTTTCCTCTGACCTTTCATTCTGTCCTGGGTGAGGTTACGGTGCCAGATCTTTGGGGCAGGATGGTTTTCTGTTTGCCTGAGCAGTGCCCAGATGTCACCAGTGGGCTGCATTATAACCCGTACGCGCAGACGGACGTACGGACGTATATATATGTGTACATAAAAATAACAGACTGCGGTGACTCCGGTTTCTCCAGAATTCTAAGTTGTATTTGTACCGTATCAAAAAGGCACCATCTGGCTTTCGATGAAAAATATTAAGGAAGAAACAATAATCCCACATACCAGTGGAAATGTTATCACAAGTTAATTCATTATCAACATTTTTAAAAGGAAAAAGGGGACAAGAATAAAATGAGCTGATCTTAAGTGTCTGTTATTATGAGTTAACATTAACTATCTGCTATGATGCCCACCTCCATGTCCAGTAAAAAGGATACTGTAGACCACATGAAAAAAAAAGCACTTTTGTTTTTTATTGAAATATATATAGATTGGATTTCAGTGTGTATTTACATATGGCCATTTTTCAGATTTCCTGGTGTGGTGGCTGGAAGGCAAACCTCTTTGCTAGTATTCAGGATTTCACTGAATTTACCATATTTTAAGTTATACAGAATATAGGTTTTTAAGTAGTTTTACAGGGGTTCAATACTTTTTTTTTCAATTTTAAACAATCTCTATTTTCCATGTATAATGAAATATCATTTGTAATTTTAAACAGTCCAAACCAGTATTTATACTGTTTTTTATCTTGAGATGAGGTTTGTGATATCTTTTCTGTTTGGTTTATTTACCTTATCGTTCCTTTATCACCCAGAGCCTTGTGGTTTTTTTTTTTTGCAATTGCATTTTTTTTCAAATGGCAAGTTTTTATTTTTAGTATCATTCTGTTGTTTAGACAAGGTTTTTTCCGTGCAAGTATATAAAGAACTTGTTTTGATGTTCTCCCCATAGCAGTTAAATGCAGTAATACATGCAATCAAACATAGGAGCCATCACTGATATGGGGGGGAGATGTTTTGTCTACAAAGACCCAGGATGAAAATGTACCCTGATAGCAATCCCATTTGCATTGAAAGCGCAGGGCTCATTAAAATCCTGACTCCAGTGAACTTACCTATAGGGACAGAAATCCATCCTTGGTATTGCCTGACCTTAAAGCGCTTGGCTTTTAACACCTTGGCAGCGCATCCGGCACAGGACAGCCGGGCTTATCCAGGGCAGTGAAGATTCCCAAATTTTCTCTTCCCGTGTTCAGGATGGGAGCAAGTAGGCATCGTCTGCATTCCTTATAATGAGCAGTGAAAGTTTGGTTTTATGGATCTAGGTTGAAACTATGTCAGCAGCAATTGTTATTTATAGGCCACCACTTTCCTCTAAGTCTGTGTGTATTTTTGAGGAGGAAGCAGTTTCGTTGCACGAGAAACGTAACCATTGAGCATAGGGTGCGCTGGGTATGACGGGGGTCATGTTCCCACTGTGGGATAACACACAGAATATTATTGTGTGGGATAATTACAGCTGAAGCCAGTCTCTGTTCCGTCTCCGGCTTGCTGCCTCCCACCTCTCCCTGCCATGCAAAGCAAAGCCTCTTGCAGCCGCTTGACCTGCTTTTACCTGCTTGGTAGCCCACCTCCAGCCCAGCCTAGCCCACCTCCAGCTAGGAAGGTCACCTCCAGCTCAGCCTAGCCCACCTCCAGCCTAGGAAGGCCACCTCCAGCTCAGCCTAGCCCACCTCCAGCCCAGAGTAGCCCAGCCTAGCCCACCTCCAGCTCAGCCTAGCCCACCTGCAGACCAGGGGGTCTACCTCCATCCCCATGAGCCCACTGTGGGGAGGTCCTCACATGCCCTCTCCTGCCTGCACCCCTGTCCTCCTACACTGTCTGCCGTGGCTCTGCCGTGGCCCTGGCCTCAGTGAATGTCCGTCTGGAGGAGGTGGGGAGGCAGTCAGTGGGAAAGGTGAGGCCGGCTGAGGCCGTGGATGGTGGTGGGGGTGTTCTGTGCAGAAGAACAGGGCAAGGTCAACTCATAGTCTGGGGGTGGCACTCAGCTCCTTGCCCCGTGGACCTGCGGTTTATGGCCAGGCAGAGAGAGGGACAGGCTGAGCCCATGCGAGTCGCTGATGCTGGATTTGGGAGAGGCTGCTTCCCCATCTGTAAGACAGTGATAGATGGCTTTCCCCCCACCTTGTTATTCTTGTCGTGGGTGCTGGGGGGTGACGTGGGGAGGGCTGGGGTGTGCTCCTGCAGCCCAGGGCCACCAGCAGTAACCCCTGGGACAAGCAGGACCCGGGTGATTTGGGGTCTGGAGAGCCGCCCGCTTTGGACGTGCCTGTGGAAACTGCTCCTGCAGCTCCCGACCCGGGGGATGCCCCGCGGGGGTCCCTCGCTTGGGTGCAGGACCTCCGCTCAGCTTCCAAGCCCCGGGGCGCATCCCTCGCTCCGGCAGCGGCGGGGGGGCGGCCGGGGACGCTTCGGCTGAGCCTCAGGGAGGGGTTTGTGTGGGCCGGCACACGATGAGCGGTGAAAGGCGCTGATGTCTCGGGGGCAGGCTGTCGGTTCCCCCCGCCCCGCCCCCCCCCGGTGCCGACGGCGGAATGGGGCGTCATCCCGGCGTTATCCCGGCGTTATCCCAGCCGTCGGAAGCGCTGCCGCCCCCGGCGCTGCCCGCCCGCCTCCCCCGGCAGGTGGCAGTGCCGCCCGCCCGAGCGCGCCGCGCGCCGCCCCCCCCAGCCCCCGCGCACCCCAACCGGCTGCGGCAGAGGAGGGTCCAGCGTCGCCTCCCGACTCCGATGCTGGAAGGAGCCCATTCCCTTTAACGTTTTCCTTTCCGTGTCGCCTTCCAGCTCCAACACACATGGCGATACCCTGCCCTCCCCCCCGCACCAGGGCTGCCGTCTGTCCTCGGGGCGCTTCGGCGCCTCGTGCGCTCCCTCCTAGGATGCACGCTCAAAATTCAGATTATTTGGGGGATTTTTGCATTCAAAACTTGTTTCTTTTTACATAACAATACCCCTAAAACCACATGCGTCTGTATGAAGGTAATCTTCCTCAAGGGTCGTTAGGAAACAAACAGTCTCTACCAGAAAGATAGAGGTGGCTGCCAAATAATAGAATATTAATTTTAAGTGTCCATAGCAGTACAATTTTTTCTTTAAGATGCGAGATCAAAAATGAGAAAGGCAGGTGTTTTTTTAATGTGTGTGGTGTACCGGGTTTCTCGTGGTGGTGGTGGTGGGGGGCGGTGGATATTCCAGCATTTGTATTTCTGCCACAAATATTTGTGTTTGTTTTTCACGGGCTTTGTTAATACCTAAGGGAACCATTAATGCAGCCGAAATAACACGAGATCTGATGTTCTCATGGTATTTTAGTATTTCAATTCCTCGATGGAAATACCATGAGAACACCAGCTCTCGCGTTATTTTGGCCCCATAAATAGCTCCCTTGGGAATTTTTAAAAAGCCCATAAAATACATAAACACAAATATGGAGATATTCAGGTGCCTGCAGAACTTGCATGCGCAGCCCTCTTTCTGTTGAAGACATCAGTCAGCAGCTTTCCTTACCTTCCAGCTGATTTGTCTTTGTCACTGCGTGAAACTACTCTTTCTCTCTCAAAACTGATGGCAGCAAACCGGACCCATGTAGGCAATTGTGATTATGGAGAAGAAAATTCTGGATTACTCAGGCAGAATATTTTTCCTAATTTACTCTTTTCTAACGCCATTGTTTCTTTTTTTTTATAAACATATTATTAATTTTTGAAATTTATTTTTGGTTTAACTGTAACTTTCATTGTATATTTGGTTGTATCTAGTTAATTACCTAATCAAGTAAATGGTGTCTTTGGCTCTTAGCTAAAACACGATAACATCCCAGTATCGGGATTAAGTTTTCATCTATATCAACTGGCTTAAAAATACTGAACTTGATTCCTTTTGAATTAACTGAGTCTTATTTTATTTTTTTTTTTCAATATCACCTATCACCATAGTAACCACTAGCTGTCAGTTCAGTTTCTGACATTTTTCTCATTTGGTAAGATTTCAGAATTGCCATCCTCCCTGCCAACATGTCATGAACAAGAAAAAAAAAAATTGCATGAAAAATCTAATGGGTGTCTGGTCTGATTGTCCTCACTCGTGGCAGGAAAGACAAAAACTGATGAATTGTGAAATGTATTCAGAGGGATTCAAGAAAAGCAAGTGTCTCGGACCCCCTCCTCACCAACACCTCCTCGTTTTCATCTTGTTATGCTTGATGCACCATACATGCTTGCCCTGACACTCGGGTTTGTAGAAATTTAAGATTAACAGTTTTTACATTCACCTCGCTGATCCCCGTTTTTTAAAGTCATCATTAAAAATAAAGTTAGCAGAGCTTGTATTTAGCACTATTTCCCACTCATTGATGAGATTTTAGCACCTTTGAATTTGCAACAAAACGCTTCCCATGCCTGAAGTCAACAGACAATTCTGTACGTTTCCACGTTTCCCTGCTTCTATATTTTATGTACATTAGAAAGCAACCGTTACGCAGGCCAGTAAGTGCTAAAAAGGAAAGCGAATTCTGGGTAACTCTCTGGGCTGGTGGTTATATTCATGTGGAAAAGGACAGTAAACAGCAAAATTGTGCTTCCCCCTTTTTTTTTTTTTATTTCTCCGATCGGTTTAGCTGAAGAAAAAAAATGTAAATTTAAGAAAAAACAGGCTTGTGTTCAGCAAGCGATGCGTGTGTCTCCCAAATGGAAAAATATCAGGAGGAAACCTGGTTGGCAGTGCTTCAAAAGGACAGCAAAAAGGGAAAGTACTCGTTTACTTCTGGTAAAGGAAACAAAACTGCAGCAAGAACGTATGGCTTGATAACGTGGGGTTGGGGTTTTTTTTTGCAGGGATTTTCTCTCCAACACACACATACGTGTAGTCAGCACGTCGTGGTTCCGTAGGTATAAAACAAATACACCCATCTGTCTCCGTGCGCGCACAAAGAGACAGTACCCTGGATGTGTTTTCAGAGGTTTTGTTTTGGGCTGTATCAATCTATTTTTCTCTCCCCTGTCTGTCTACGAATTCAGGCTCAGCAGCAGGAACTCATTTCAGAAACATAAAACTGATTTGATAAGCAGCTGCAGCGCTCGGGTCCCTTTGGCGAAGGGGTGGACAGCCCCGGCGCTGCCAGGGCTCGCTCAGGACCGTTTGTGGTTCAGATTTCACACACTGGGGCTACGGCGGTTCAAAACCCATGCAAACCCAAATGAAAACAATTGAAACAATACTAGGACATTCTAACCATTTGGGAACATTTGGGGGAATTTTTATTTGTAAGTATATACGCTCAGTACTCCTGCATCTATATGTAATAGGAATTGAGAAGCAGAGGATGTAGCTCTTTCCAGGGAAAATACATATTCGTGTTGTACAATCCGGGGCGGCGTATTTGTAAATGTTTTTCCTCTCGGAAATTGTAGATTAAGCTTTTCAAATGACGTGGTTTGGATTTTTTAAAATATGGCTAAGAAGCGGTGTCACCACAGCGTGCTGCGGGGGAGCGGGCTGCAGCTCCTGCGCTGCGGAGGGGAGACGGAGGGAGGGATGCGCTCCTCTGCAAAAGCACACGTGTGTGGTTATGGGGTGCAGGGTGTATCTAAATAAAATGGGTTTCTTAGTCTGGGTGTTGTTTTAAATTAGGCACTTCAGATATAGGTGACGCTCAAATGTTTCCTCGAATTTAGAATGAAAACCCCACATTCTTTAGAAATAACTTAAAAATGATCAAATTTTACTGCCCATTTCAGACATGTATTTTGCAAGCTGTAATTTTTAAATAGTTCTATAAACGTAGCTCATGAAATAAATACACCGGGAAAGTGTAACTCTTTTAATGATAAATAATATTGTTGTATATAATATTTGAAAATAAATGGTGTAAACGAAATGCACCTTAATGCCTTTATGGTTTGTAAGATTTATAACAATAATCAGCAAACCACTGTAACATTGTTTGCACCTTGTGTGCCCTAAAGCCATTGGATCACTCAGTTAATTGTATAAATTCCATGCACTATGGAAAATCATGATGTATCATTTATATTCAGCTATGTCAGGTATATAAATATTAAAATATATTGGCCAAAAATGGCTGATTATCCCTCAAACGTTTCATGATAAATCTTATCTCTTTATGGTGGTGGTAGTGTTGAGGGTAGGGACGGAGGGGACGGGGAGGGGGGGGACACCACACACACGAACTAAATATTTCATGTTATTTGGAAATATTCCTTAAACAACCTAGATATATTATTAATGTTTTACAACTGCTTCAAAAATCCTGAAGCTCAGTTCAGGTTTATAGGATAAAGTAGTTCAGTACCTGAAGAAAAAGTGATTTTTATATGCAAAACACACAAATGATAGGGATTATGCTGTTTATTCAGCCTGTAATGTGTACAGTTGATGGAGACTTCATGCTGACGCCCCTGCATAAAATAAAGGTGATGTTCCCTAATGCATGCCATCGATAGTCAGCACCTTGGTGCACTAATACTGAAAATATTCATGTCTGTTTAAGCAGGGTTTTGTTACTCACCTATAGTCTTATTTAGTAAACGTGCTGCTATCCCCAGTCACAGGTTATTTTTATATAGGTACAGATGCCTATTTATGACACAGCCTTTTGACAAAAAGTATTTTAACAATACTCGATGCGCAGATATTTCTATACATTTACCACACAGCACCCAACTTAGAGACAGGGCTGCGGAGGGAATCTATAGGGCAACGTGTAGAAAATATTGTTATACATATTTATTGATACTAATGCGTGTGTTTTAATGAATAAATAAATTCGGAGTTGGACTGTGTCGCAAATGTGTTTGGCAACTAGCCGTATCCAGCGAGGAGGGAGGAAATGTCAGAACAGGGTCTTGTAAATACATGTGGCTGGAAAGAATAAAATAAAAATGATGACTAGCACTGACAAGCAGACTTGGGGTGTATGATATACTTTGTTCATTTGATTCTTAGAACTCAGTCGGGGTTAAATTGGAATCCAGACATCAAAGAATTCTTCCACCAGACCCAAATTTTGCCCGTATAATTTTTTTCTTACAGTTGTCATAATTTTAGCTAATTTCACAGTGCAAAATTTTTTTGCTGTTTGAAGTATTTTCCTAAATATACATATAATATAGCAGCGGGATATATTCTTTTTATATAATACATTTCCCTGATATTCACAGATAGGCAGCTATAAACCCACAGCATCCTCTGTGGCTGTGAGAAACCTTTAGGTTTGGTGGTGTCTGTCTATATGCCCCCTCGTACGTGCCGTATGGGATCATAATCCTTAAATTCTAAGGGAGGGGAAGGCTAAAGGCTTTAAATAGCAACGCCCTTCTTTCTTTTTTTTCCTTTTTTTTTTTTTTTTTTGCCCCCGACTGTTGTGTCTGAAAACGCTCGAAGCATGTGGTGCTGCATATTTGGTGGGTTTGCAGATTTCTGCACGATTTTTATCTGAAGGTCAGGGCTGTGGAAATACATCAGGTTGCGATTTGGGATGTTTGCCATTTGCCATTTAGCCTCGCTCCTTCTTATCAGATCGCTGTGGAACACGGGCCTAATAAAACAGGGAGCTGTTACGAAAAGAAGAAATAAATATGGTTCTGGTTTTATGGAGTCTCTTTACTATTACACAGCGGGCGATTTTAAACGTATTTATTTAAGTTTGCCTTTTTGCTTTGGAATTGTTGAACTAGGTAGAAGAAATTAACGGTGGCTATTTATAATTTCACTGGCTATTTGCATAAATTTTTTTAAATGAAAAAATTATTTCCTTTTCCATATTGGAAGAAAAAAAGAAAGAAAATAGTTGTAGGAAGGCAGTGCCAGAAGGGAGGAACGGGTTGTGGGGTTTTCCCCTGCCTCCTACACCAGTTTGAACACGAAACGCCTTGATTGTGATGGTTTTCTGCTGCTTGCGCTTACCGATGGGATTTTAGGTGTCCGTTGGCCACCGAGCGCAGATCCCTCCTTTCCCGGCAGGATGGGTAACTTGGCTATAGTGCCCGGTGCAAAGCGAGACGTGGTGAACTTGTCGCTGCCGGGGACCGTGTGGGCAGAGATGATGTCCGATCAGCCTTCTTCCCTGGTTTGTAATTTTTATACCCCCACAAGAGCAAAATTACGGACACTGGCAACCTGATTTTAAATTTTAAGTGCAGGACCAGGCCTGTGTCTGCGTATTAAAGAAGAGGGCAGGTTTCTGCACGCTGGGTCTGGGAATGAGCATCCCTACCAGTCGTTCCTGGGGTGGCTGGAGGAGAGGAGCCCGGGCACACCAGCTGCCCGGGGCTGCATGTTTGTCCCCCGGCCCTGGGTTCTCACGGGGTTCCCCACAGCCGTGACCCACCTCACTTTATGTCCCTGGAATTACTTGCTGCTGGCGTTTAAACCCAACGCTTTCAAAATACCATCCGCCTGGAGTTGGGGATGGGCAAGGTGCTGGGTCCCAGGGCTGGGGGATGCATCCCAGCGGGGATGCTCCTGCGTCGGCAGCACCGTTTGGTCCAGCTCAGGCTCTTGGCTGGAGGCGTCGGGTGCCAGCAGCATCATGCCCCCGGCCGGGCACCCACGCTGTTGGGGAAACCATTTTCCCGGTGTCTGTACAGGGACAGTTCAGGTAGTTTTGAAAGTGTTTGTCGCTCCCAGGCAGTTATTAACGGCTCCATTTGCACAAAGCCGTCCCAGCTGTGGTCTCAGCACAAACCGCTTTGCTTATGATTGCCTCATGGCGAAAGCCCGTCCGACACAAGGAGTTTATTTTTCCCCTGAATTGGCCGGGGGGGGGGGGTTGGGGGTGGTGGTGACTGGTGGGGGGGGGGGGTGGAGGAGGGAGAGAATTGAAAGGCCACCACAATCCATATGAAAACATCATTTTGTTATTTTAATATTTTTTAGAGGAAAGCATTTTACTCCTGTGTTGATACCTTTTTGTATTTTATTATTTTGTTGCTAATTTACTTAACCATTAGCAAATTAAGGTGGATTACTGCTTGGATGCATTAAAAGCACCAAGGAGTTGCGGTCCTTGTGGCTATTTCGGGCAATGTCATAAGCACACTCTTTTTTTTATTGTCCTCCCAGGGAGCAGAATTTGAACTTAATATTCCATGAAATAAGCCATTGTAATCACGTTGGGTTAATAGAAGAAGTAAAATTGCCTCTCCTCTCACAAGACATTAGAGCAAGGCTGCATTATTAAAGTTTTCTTGCGGACAGGCGGTTTAAAATATATCCTCAGTGGCTGACGCAAGTCTTTTCAGTGGGGATGACAGCTTTTCAGATCTTAATAGGCTGTTCATTTCTGGCCTACGAGTTTTCAGCATTTCTTCTTTTCAAGCCAGGCTGTGACATGATGGCTAAAAACTGACATAAAGAAGTGCCATGTACTGTGAAAACCTTTATTCACTAAGTGGCTCCATGTAAATTGGTGTCAATAAGCAAACAATTAGAACTTTAAAAAAATTGTTGGTTTAAATCCCTTTTCTCCTTAATCATTTGACCTAAAAATCTCTCCTTTATTTTTCCCTTCTTTGGAAGTGGTGCATATAAAACAGTGACAAAGTGTTTAGCAAGTTAAAGTGGATCAGATCTTTGTTATAAATCGGTAAATGATATTTAGCCAAGGTGAGTTTGTCATAGGGCTTTTTCCTTTCAGAATGAAATTTACAGTGAACTAAATTCCAGGTAAATGATAATGGAGAAAGAAGGGGATGTTTTTTCTGCCCTTTTATCCTTCCTCCCCCCCTCCCCAAATTGCCTCATCCACGGTTTTGGAGACGCAGCCTCCAAGCAGCAATAATAGCCTGCTGATTCTGTGAGCTTGGCTAATTTCGAGAAATTTGGTATTGTTGTTCATGCTTTCTGGAGATTGTTTACTTGAATTATTTGCAGAAAAGACTTTTTTCTGTGTCATTAGATGAAGAAACAGAGCAACGCTTAATGCTTTTCCCACTATCGCTGTGCGCAGAAAAAAAAATAATTCAGCAGAGCTTTTGTCTCTCTGTTTTAATTTATGATTTCTCCTTTTCTTTTTATAACTCTGCTCCTTTCCTCTTTCATTCCTCTTTATGCATCGTGCCTTCGCCCGAACAGGGCGGCGAGCAGCCCTCTCTGATGGCTGCGCGGGCTGGCTGCAGGCAGTGCTTTGCTGGCGGCGGTTCCCCGAGCCGTGTCACTCGCTCGGTGTCCACCGGCCCGGGGGGACACTTGGGAGCCTCCTGCATTTCCAGGCTGCTCCTGCACTTGATTTTTCTGTGTTCCCTGGGGATGTAACCTCCT
This sequence comes from Rhynochetos jubatus, assembly GCA_027574665.1. Lineage (NCBI taxonomy): Eukaryota > Metazoa > Chordata > Aves > Eurypygiformes > Rhynochetidae > Rhynochetos > Rhynochetos jubatus. The sequence goes on from CM050661.1 coordinate 8,521,686, forward strand.
GCGCTGTGTTTCGCACCATACACACGTAGGCTTGCGTTGCAGGTGCAGCAGTGGCCATTGAAAAACAAATCAGTCGCCGTAGCAGGTGGAATGGCTTCACCTCACTTTCTGCAATATTTCTGTGGGATTTTAGCCGTTCCCTGACTTAGCGAGGGACAAAGGTAAACTGCAGGAATGGGAAAGCTGTTCCCATTCCCTCTGAGCTGGAGTAGGTGAGCGTGCAAGGCGATGATGTGCCGGTGCACTGCGAATGGCCTGCAGCCGGTGTGGACCTCACAGAGGGTACTGGGGAGATCGTGGAGCTGGACGGGGGGGACTGGGCATGGCCCCTGCAGCTCCGGGGAGCACATCCCTGCCCGATAGCCTGGAAGGCAGGGCCTAGCTGGAGGCACGGGCATACCTGAGTGAGCGGTGACTCCAAGCCGGAGCCCTTCTGCCTCCCGGGGTCCCTCTGCACAATCGGACAGGCTGGGGCAGCTTCCATGTCTTCATCTCCTGCACCTGGGTCTGCTCCAAATCCATTTACCCCCTGTACAACGGGTTTGTCTTCTGAAACTTGTTGCAATTAGTTTCAGCTTAATGTGGAGATGCCAATGAGTAAGAATGAGTCGATGCACCTTGGTACAAACCCCAGCAGAGTTAAAATACTGAGGCTGTGCAATATATTTAGCATAATGAGCCTGGCATGACATGTTATTTTACCTGAGCGTTTTTTTCACCATCCTGTTTTAAAATAATCTTTTCAAATGCCAAAAAACACTACCTAAATACAGTTACAAAAAATTGTCAAATGCATCTCCTCCAAGGATACCGCTACAAATGACAAGAAAAATGATGCAATGGCAGTTTGAAAGAGGGAGGTGTGCAGCACCAGTGTGCGGGTTATTTACCTCCCCTGCCTTCAAAACTGTATGTACTCTTTAGTAATAAGGATTACAGTTATTGTTAGTAATAATACTACTACTGTTATAGATTAATATATTAGTTTAGTTTTTATAAGTAAGACCATGTTCATGATTTATATAATGTACAAATTTTATCTCAAGAAAATTATAATTAGGGAGTTGCAGAAATCATGGGAAAGGATAAAATATGGGTTCCAAAGGCACATCATATGGGAGATACAAAACAGATTGGTGATTCTGATGACAGTAATATTTAGCATTTCTCTAGCATCTGTCCCCCCAGGATCCCACAGATCTCATCCATTCCATGGCTGATCCTTCCATACCTTTAAGGGTCAGACTGTTTTCCCTGTCGTCTAAGTGGGACACTGGGGCAAAGTGATGTGCGCAGCACTACATGGGGACTTGGTGATGGGGATGATCACAACCCTGAATCAAGCTAACGGTGAGGAATTACGGTGAGCAGCCACAGGTTGCGCTGACGGAGGAGTCTGTATTAACTTAGTAATCAACCGGTCTAAGTCTGCTTCAGGTTACCTGTGTCCTTGAGGATGCTTTCTTGTGTCTTCACGCTTTGGTTTGTTATTTGTAGTGTGGGGACACTGGCCCTTCCTCCTCCAGCCTGGGGCAGTCATCCTCTGCAGGCGACTTCCAATGGGAAGCCAGAGCCACCACCAGCTGCCTCCTCGCTCAGAGGAATGCCCTTGTGCTTCTGGGGGGATGCCCCTCTTCCCCAGGCGTGATGCCCAACTGCCTGTTGGTAGTAACATTTACGTATGATTAAAATACTGGTGACTTCATAGTTGTTTCCTAGTTAAAGTATATATTAATGACTCCAGAAGTAGTTTCTCAAAGACCAGGGCAGATGTGAATATTGGAAGGTGCTTGTGCACTGTAGTAAGGGAGTAACCAGGAAAACTGCGGGGCCTGGAAAGGAATTTTTATGAAGGAAAAGAAAATGGCTGGTTATTGCCTTTAATTTATACAAATTCTGTGCCAAAATTATATCATAATTTTATAAACTTTGAAATTATGTGAACGAGGGGAAACGTGGCAGCTGGCTCTGAAAGCCTGGAAGTGTGAACCAGGTTGTTTTATTTTACATCACTTGCAACGATCACCATGAAAACTAGATTCAAAGGCTGTTTAATTCCGAGCTTTCATTCAGGTCTGCCTGGGAGACAATAGAGGCTGAACATCAAATAGGCTCCAGTTCTCTTCAGAATCTGTATTTTTTTCTTTTAAACAAAGATATAAGTGAGATCCACCTATAAAGACTCTAATGGGCCCATGAGAACGGTTGCGTTAGACATGAGATCTTGTACGCTTCGTCTGATCCTTCAGTGCTGGAAACATGTACTGCAGGCTCAACTCATTTCTTTACAGATAATGAATTTTAGAACAACATTTAACATTTTTTTGTTCAAAGTTTGCGGTAAAAGGACTGGAACAACATAAATACAATTAAAATAAATCAAAGGGATAATGAGAGCTCTCGCGTTTATGTGAGCTAACGCAGCAAACATTTTTTTAAATTTCCAGAAATAATTTAAATTTATTTAGGCATAACAGGACTGGTTAGGACATATTGCTTACGCTGAAAACATAATTCAAAAAATTGTATTGATGATTTCTGATGATTTTCTATGATTCGATAATTACACAATATTTGGCAATTTAAAAAATTATTGCTGCTGTTCCTTTTAAAGCAGTGGACAAGAAACCATTGATACAGTCCTCAAAGGCTGGCTATCCTGACTCTAGATTTGTGGGTATGTATCTTGAAATATTTTTCAGTAATCAAGGCGATGTCTTTAAATAAAAGTGAAAAGTTATGTGACCTTGACTGTCAGACTCAATTTAGACTCTGCCGCAACACTTCGCTTTTTATTTTTTAAATTAGCTGTTGCCATCTTTTACAATTTGTTTATAGGCAGAAAGAGCCACAGAAAATGTAAAGTATCAATGAGAAATTTATAGTTGTTGCTTTATCCACAAATATAGTCATTTTTAATAACCTTAACAGCTTTTTTTAGGTTGTTTTTCGCTTAATCTCTCCTCTTAGGTAGTGCTTTGATTCATTCTAATGAGTTTGCTTTTCAAGGAATCTTCCTTTTTTGAAAAATTTTGGGGTTGTGTTCCCCCCGTGTTCCCTTTCCTCTCACTGTGGATTTTTGTAGAGTGCATCATTAAAAGATGTGTAAGGTAATATTCACTCTTAGGCTACACTTATTAAACCATTTTGTTTCCCAGCTGTTTTTCTGCATGTTACAGGAGTCAGGAAAAAGGAATATGTCAGGATTTTCCCTGGGAGTCTTAGGGAGAGGGGGAACCCAGCGTAGCTTGTCCATGACCTCAGCCCAGCCGGTGCCGCAGTGTTGCGGAGGCGTTAGGTTGACATGACCTCTCTCCCCAACGTGCCATTCCGGGTTGAATTTTTCTTTGCTGGGCATTTGCACAGGTATTGGTTTTGACTCTTTCCTTTCTGACTTTGCTGCCAGTAGCCGTTCAGGTTTCCCATTCTTTATGGCTAAAAATAGGTCAGTCCGCATTGCCAGAGACACCGATAAGCCCATCTTCTCACTGATTTTTATTTTTCATAAGATAAATTTTGAAAGCATATGTAAAATCGGACTGAAAACAGTATTCCAAATGTCAGCAATCCTGTAGCATCTTGGCTGAGCTGCTCTGTTTCACTGCTTGGAATAGATAGTCATTCTGCTCAATGAAAACCAAGTAAAAGCAAACACGGATTGGAGCAAAACTATAAAATATTTTGTAGTACATTGCCAGGCCCACAGGACGACTGCTTGCTGCTTTTGAAGATGGAATATAAAAGGGAAAGGCTGAGACTTGTGTTCATGTAAAATACAAGGGCTGTTTTGATCTAAATATAATTTAAAAATTAAGGAAGAGGAAAATCATCCGGGAAGCGCAAGCTGACCATACGGTACTTCTCTGACTGATTTTTGGACACAAGAATTTACTCAATATTGTAACATCAGGTGCTAATTGAAGGGGGAGGGGTGATGGTGTGGGCAACACCCCACAGAGCTGCTGCATAACTAACGCGATGGACATATATATTTTCGTCCTTTTGTCTTTACTTTCACAGCTTTGCATGCTTTTTTGAACAAATTGTTACTTTAAAATACTTGCTGGTAAGGATTTTAGGCTCTATAGAGTCATTTGTGTCATTCCATACGACTCTTCTGCCACCAAAAATTATAATTAGTTATTTTGAATTGGTTTTATTTTGTACTTTTAGTAAGAACAAGACTGTTATAGTCTGCTTGAGTAAAAATAGCAAATTAACACATACTATAATCCATCTTTAAAAGGTTTAACCTGGTCTTTTGGTGGGAGAGACAATGGACTACCAATTATTTCATGATGGTACAGCAGCACCCCACAGTTTGCTAACTTAGTCTGCAATACTGTTTGGAGACAGCATGATTTTCTTCTGAAAAATGCGCATTTTAAAATGCAAACTGTATGGCCAGGCCTGAAGAGGAGCCCGCTGTTTTCATTGGGCCACCTGAAATACCACATCTGGAATCAAACACACCGGTGAGACATGTATCACCAGAACGTCTTGTTCCTGTTTAAGACTTCTAGTATCTTTGGTGTGGCGGTTGCCTTTTTCCTTCTGTTTTTCCCTAACTTTCAACGTATAATGCTAATACTGCAGCTATGCCTTGGACTAGCGTCGGTTCGGCCAGTACAGCATGAAAGAGCGCGCAGCGGTTTGTAATGCAAGGGGACAGACACCGATGGGCTACCTTGTCCTCTTCTGAGCATATTCTATCCCTGCATTATTGTATCAAACATCAGTTTTAATACAATACCACAGGAAACTAAGGGCCCTATTCAGAGATTACATGCACCCCATGGAAGGGTGCTTTTCATGTATTGGAAGCCTGATTTAAAAAAACAGCCCTACGTGACTCTTCCATATACTGTAACTTGCACAAAACGGGGAGTTCTTGAGGTTTCCTATATTAGTCCCTGCTCCTTTGACATGCCTGGCACAAGCCCGACAGGATCTCATTGTGGCATTTTTATTAAGAAAGAGGATGCTGATTCTTTTTTCTCTGTCAGCTGCTGAAATAAGAAGGTATTAAGAACAAAGGAAAAACTTGTGCCAAGGAGAGACACAAGAGGATTATCGTTCCCTAAAGAAGGGGGACGTCCCGCACACCAAAAGACTTGCTGTCCTAATGAGCCGACGGATTTTTCCAAGGCTAGTAAATATATTTAGGGAGAAGTACATTTGGGTGCCATCTCTACTCATTTATTCTTCAAACTGTAATGCTGCACATTTTGGGTTTCAGTATATTGCATTTTAAAACTAATGATGCATTCATTCTCAGAGCAAATCTTATTTCTAAGCCCTAATTTAATAGAATTAACCTCTAAGCTGAATTGGTTTTATGAGATAAAACTCTGAAGTTGATAACTGCATTTAGGAATAGTTCAGGTATTGAGTTTCTAATTTGCTTCCTGAGCATGGAAATCCCTCAGATAGTCAATATTGACGACCTGTAATTGGTAAGAGAGGGTCTTGCCGAGTTTTCTCTCTTGTGCTGGAGCGATACTCTGTTCAGGGCAGCGGTGCTGCAGCTGCCGGACTGAGCCCTGCCCAGCCGAGCGCGGCTCCATCAGCTCCGGGTCCAGTGCCATCTGGCGAGGGTGCTTGCTCTGGACCCCTTCACCACCACCACGTGCTGGGCCATTAACAATTCCTTGGCCTCCAAGGAAAAAGCTAATCTCAGCTTTGCCTGGGCTTCAGCTCTGACGCGGAGCAGTCGCTTCGTGCTCCCCACTCCACATAAGTGCGTTTTTATGGTGACCGTGTCTCGCGTGGGTTGGGAAGGAGAAACCTTAAAATGCACAGGAGCTGCCTAAGACGAAGTGCTGAGCTTAGAGCAGGTGCAGGTTGCCCCTGGGAAGCAAAGGGTTTCAGTGAGGAGCAGCTTCTCTGAACAAACACACGCCGAGCGGTGGTGCCGTAATTCTGGGATATTAAGCCAATTCTAGCATTATCACTTTCCAGCCTGGAACCCTGTGGTTTTGAATGTGCTGCCTGTAAATCATCCTGTGCAAATCACAAGGAAGCTCATGGCCAGTTGCAAGGCGGCACAGCCAAACTCTTGTTGCCTGAAATGGCAGTGGTTTTTTTGGGGCTTGTACTGCCATTTTCCCCAAGAAGGATGAAGTCTTTTCAGGGCAGACAGGGCATTATGTAAGAGATGTAGGAATTCACCGCTACCAGATATGCTATGATCTAATTTTACTGTTCAGATGTAAACCAGGCTTTAATTCTGCTCCTTGGAAGCCCATGGATCCTCTTATCAGAGACGCCAGCTGGATAGAAGAGTTGTTGCTGTTTCTGCATTTCCAGATTTTGCTCTGGGTTTCGGAAGGTCTTGATTTAGCTGTTTTACTACAAGAATTGTTTAGGTTTTGAGGGCTCAGTTCCACTAAGCTTGAAGAATAGATTCCTGAAACACCTGGATTTAGCAAATTTGCCAGTGCTTATTTGCAAATAGATATCACTGCAAATACAGCATAGCCTTTTCCCAGAGAAAGCACCAAATACTTAATCTGAAGCTACCTAAAGCTTTGGTTAATGAGGATGGGTGGACCCCAAAATCTCTGTGAGTTTGAATTAGTTTGTTATTTGGAGAGGACGACACTGTTCTCAAACCCTTCTGTTTGAGAGACCCGCTCTCCAGCATTTTGTGATGGCGAGTATCATGGGGTGATACTCAGCCAGGAGAAAAATCTTCGTATCAGTTGGAATGCAGCCCCCGAAAAGCACTCGGGGAGCCCTCAGGATAGGAGATGTTGCATTCATGCGCTTCATCTGGTTATTTCTGTTTCCGTGCACGTTGCAGGCTGCTGGTTACGGTTTGGTACAGGACCATTTAATCTGCTATTGTTACTCTTTTTCCTATATGGGAAGCTGAGAAGTGCTTTTAACTCACAGAAGCTGATGCTGAGTGCTGCACAGCAAAGAAGGCACCCATCCGTTGCGAACTGAGTTTCACTACTGATGGACAATGTTTATTTGATTTTTTTTTCATTTATCTTACATAATTTTACTCTCCCACCTGAAGAAATTACAGTTAGTATTCTCCTGAAAAGTTTGTGCATGTCTCCATATACATGTCTCCTGGGGCCATTTTATTATACTTCATTAGCTTTCTGAGATGTGAATGGTGGGTGGTTCTGCATAGAAATTGGTTATCGAGCCTGTCAAGTTCCAAAAATAAATAAAAGCAAAGAGTTGCTATTTAAAAAAAGAAGGTGGGGAGAGAAAACAACTCAGGTTTTATTGTAGTTGCTTAATGAAAAAGTTTGGGTTTTACCCTAATATCTAATGATTTAAAGCATCAGGAAGAGATTTCCCAGATAGTTTGTCTCCCTCATTAGTTAATGAGGTTTTTATTCTGTTTTTTTCAAACCTGCTCCTCTTGCTACAGGTGTCTTCCCTGCATTTACAACCTGCTGTATAGTAGTAAACTAAGGAAAATACGGAACAGTTGCTGTTGCCGTATTTTATCAGGTCTATAACCGGCAGGGTGCGATGATGTAAGATCAGTTCCTGGGCTCTGGTGATTGGTGGTGACAATAATGATGCTCCGTGCCTGCTGGACGGCCTGGAGAGCTCCAGGGGATAATTCTTATTCCTGTGTCACTGATTTCAGCCAGATGCGTTGGTGGCCATGATCCATGTTAGCAGGCCAGAGGTACTGTAAAACGTGTGTCCTTGTCACCTCTCCAGGGACTTTTATATGACATGTTCCACGGATTGTGTTCTACCTTCGGTCTTTTTGTGAAATGACTGATTTTGGTAACTTCATAAAACGTATGGAAAGCACAAGGCAACGTTACATGAAGCGCCTGTAGATTGCTATTGGACACTCTTGACTAAGACATACCCAGAGTTGCAGGTCTGTGTGTACACATACAGCCACAAGCCATATTGTGTTTAATTCCAGATTGCGTGATGTCGGAGAGTGATGTCACAGGATCAGAGGTATGGGTGATGTGGACCTGCTGGGTTTGTTAACTCTTGCCCGTCGTGGTGGGCAGGTCTGGGGGCGATGGCTCCTGATGGCAGCCCGGGAAGGGTGGTGGTGCCCGTCCCCAGAGCTGGGCTTGGCGTGGCACAGCAGACCAAAGCTGGGCCAGGACAGGGAGGCTGCCCTGGGAAGGGAAGAGCACCCATTCTTGGTTCTCCGACCAAGGCTTTGTCCTGAAGCATTGACATCCGTGTGCCAGTTACCTGCTGCAGGCTCTGCTTTTGCATGGCTGTGATTCAACTGAGCACCCGCGATGCAAGGTTTCGCTGTGGTTCTTAGCAGCGATGCAAGCTGTTTGATGAAATGCCTGGAAATTTTAGTCATTTTGTGAAATAACTGGTTTCATAATATGACTGTAACATGTACGCTGAGCCAGCAGCCAGGCGACGAAATAACATTGGTCGCTATTTTCTCCTGCAGCCGAGGCAGCTTCTCTTCTGCATTCTCACAGATTGAAGTTTCCTCTCTCTACAAATGTTATAAAGTCTGCTGTTTAGCTATAAACAGTTGCAAATGATAAACAAATCAATATTTGTTAATGTTATGATGCACTTGCATCTATCAGATACGCATGGAATGATTTATAGAGTACAGCGTTTCAGGGCTGACCCTTGCAGGTCTCAGAAAGCACTTAAAAAATAAATTTACCCTGGCCTCTCTCACCCCATTTCAAAAAGGGTGACAAAGATGAAGTAATTTATAAGTCACACTTTTATTAATGCTTTTAACTTTCATATACTTGGCTTTCTTGCCCTCTGAGCAGCTAAGTGCAGCTCTTGGTCGAATGGTAACCTTCGGTGCTTTGAGGGGGGTTTTGTACAAATGATCAACTCATAAATAGGTGCTGTGCTCCGCATTATCCTGCCATAAATTCACAGGACCTTTCAAGTACATCAAGAAAGAGCAACTTGAACTAGGCGTTTTGCGCCTGAGTTTACAGACTAATGCAGTACTAATGAGCAGCTGGGCAAAGGGTTTCCAGAGCATGTCTAATGCTTTATGTTGTGATCCTGTGCTTACTCCCGGCTGGGAGAGCCCCGCGAGGCAGGAGGGAGGTGGACGTGGCAGTCCATTTGAGTGACTTCCCCTTCGCATCTCATGTACAGCTTTTGTTGCTAGCTTACAGTAAAGTCGTGGGGAGTACAGGGAATGATAACTAGGTTAGGGTGTATGAACTAATTATCACTAATAATGACCCCTCTGATTATAGGTATTGTTGGAAAAAAATTGATGTAAAAGACAACAATATACAGATAAACTTTGAAGTATTTTTCACGGTGAGTTCTTGTTGCTCATTGTCACCCTCATGACAACGCTGCTAGGACATCCAGTCGGCATTTGCATGACTGCTTACCAACATCTCCAGAACCTTTTCCATGCAATAACCACGTTTGGGAAACAGTTGTGTGGTGATGCTCATTTGAATAAAAAAGTGCATGTACAAAACAGCCGCTGCACCCCTGAGCAGATAACATTAACGAATTGTTCAAACCCAGCTCTTCACAATTAATACTGAATATAACTAAACCTGGAAGCACACGTGCCTGTAAGGGAGAGCTCACCCCATGGAGGTGGTAAGACCCGCTTACACACGTGCCTTCTGTCTTCTTTGTGAGCCCTTGAATGTGAGGCAATGAAAAATCCAGGAAATTACACTTCAACACTGGAAAAATCTTTTTCAGTGTGAGCGTGGTTGGACACTGGCACAAGTAACCCAGAGAGATTGTGGAGTCTCTGTCCTTGGAGATCTTCAGGGGGACATGGTCCTGGAGCCCTGCTCTAGGTGACCCTGCTTGAATTGGACTAGATGATCTCTAGACATGCTTTCCAACCTCAGTTCTGTGATTCTGTAATCAGTCTTTTGCAGCAAGTTTTCTGTGGGTTGATTTATTCCAAGGAGAAAAATCTAGCTATTTCCAAGTGGGAGCATCATTAGGACTTGTACAGACTTGAGGAGGAAGAATGCTTTATTCAGCTGCAGCTAAGTGACGCAGTGAGCAGCCCACTCTGCTAGATCTTCTGAGAGCTGAGGGTTGGCCATTGATGTAAGATGTCTAATTATGAACGATGAGGAAAGAGAAAAGCGGTCGAGACAAGAATAGCGAACTATTTTTTCAGGAAGTAAATTAAAATCATGTTTTAAGTTTCTCTGGTATGCTTCTTATGCTTGAGCCTAATGCATAAAGGAGCTCATTTTGGATTTTGCACTTCTGGGATGTAGGGATTCCTCTAGTCTTCTGGTTGCTTTTTCTAGGAGGTCTTTTCTAGCAAAGGCCTGCTTCTGGGGCGAGGACAGCAGCCTAGACCCAGCACCTGTGCCTGCCCGCTGGCTAACGATACAAGCATCAGCTGTTGGAGCACAGCTAGTTGATGGGATTTGCATTACCAAATACTGCACAGGAGTAGGGAATTAGGCAATTTAGCAGAGATGCCTTATGGGTAGGAGGGAGTGAGTATATGTAAGGGTAGAGCACTTGGGGCTGTTTAGGGTGAATGCTACTGGAAAGGTAGAGAGAAGAAGCTGCTCTAATAGGAGCAAGGTATGTTTGGGTTTCCATCTGTGGTTTGCTGGTTAATCTTCCCTGTAGTTGTAGGAATCAAAGGGTAACTTTAATACTGTGTGTCTCTAACGAAATGACCTTGTGCAATGTAAATAATTTCATCAGTGAAGGTTTTGCGGAAGCTTTCTGGTCTTAGCCAGGCTGGCTCTGGGACGCCTGGCCTGTTGTGTGGAAGTGTTGCTTTATAAGCAGCCCCTCTTCAGGAAGTGTTGGTAGGTTTGTGTGGTAGAGCTGATGGCAGCTGTGAGTTCAGATTTTTTTGAGCTCTGTACTAATAAAAGTATATCTTGGCAAATACTCATGTTAAGTCCCCCTAAGACGAGTATTTTGTCTCCTCTCCACCATGCAAGTAGGAAGTTTATTTTTTTTCCCCCTAGTATTGTTTTTACTATTACTCTCAGAAGTGAAGCTTGTCTGCTCAGATATCACTTGCACCTGGTGGCTATGAAAACCTGCCTTGAACCAAACTTTAATTTGGGCAGCTTCTGCATGGGTGACCAACATTGTATTATGGTTTTGGATATATGATGTAACGAAAATACCCTTTATTTTCACTCAAAAGGAACTTATCTTTGCACATAAGTCTTTCATTATTAGTACAGTGAAAGCTATGTTGGATTTCTGACTTGCTGCAGAGTAACTGTTGCTTCAGACGGCTAGAGTTTTAAAAGAAAATTCACGTGAAAAACTGTGTGAACTTTAATTTTAAAAAAAATGTACATAGAACCTTGTAATAAAATATTTGAAGCTTAGGCAAAGCAGCATGGGTAGAAGCTATTTGAATGCATTGATTACTTTTTTCTGAATCGGATCCATCTGTCAATTACCCTAGAAGAAGTAGGGGGAGGCAAAAAAAGCTTTTATTTCAATATAAATATGTAATGTAGTGCATGGGAAAAGCCAATTCCCTGTATTCAAACCATATGCCTAGTCTGAACATGGGCACTGTCTAGTCTGTTATTAATGAATATCGTTAAGTCTGAGATCAGTTTGGAGTCACCTCTGTCTGCAGTATCTGGTGGCCAGGACAAACTGCTTGAAGTAACTGAGGGGTTGTGGCAGACAGCAGGTGTGTTGTTCTTGTTGTTTGTTTGAACACAAGTGGCTTTTCATTAAAAAAAAAAAAAAAAAGTATATAGTCAAAGGTGGGAGAGAGGTGTATTTGCTTAGGATTTTGTGATTTACTGAGACTTCATGCAATCACAACACTTTTCTGAATATTTAGTGACAGCAATGGGGTATAACAGGCTGGTGGGAAACTGTTTTGTCTTCCTAATGAGGAGATGACAGAAAAAAAAAATCAATTAACTAGAACCCTGAAGTTTCTTGATGCTCCTGTCCTGCTTTTCTACCTCCAGTCACTGGGGTCACTGTGTCTTTCTCAGTGTTGGTTTGATCTACACCAGTGTGTAACTTGCACATCTTGGTAAACATTGTCAGATTTGGTGGAAAAACCCACTTCTTGGCTGCAGAGGCTCTGTCCCACTGAGACTTCCACTGCTCTGGGATGTCTCAGACACCTGCCCTTGCCAGCCCTGCCATGGAGCACAGAGCTGTTGCTGGGGCGGGTCCAAGGTGTGTTGAAGATGCTGCTTGCTCTGATGTGTGGCACGTCAATTGGGCAGCTTCAGGCTACTGATTACCTGAAGGTACTTGAACATGAGTGACAATCTGCAGGTGACCATCTAAAGGAGCTTTTCCAGCTTTTTCTTCTGTTATTCTTATACCAAAAATCCCCAACCAGGACTGAAATGAAGCAATGACCCTTAAATCTAAATTTCTCCTGACTTATCTGTTCCAGTCCATGTGTATCAATACATTACAATACAAGCCTTTGTATTTTAAAGCTGCCTATTCTGTGAGATCTCAGTGTAATTCTGCTGTTAATAATTTAAATGATGAAGTAGACTTGGTGAGAACAATAACCGTGAAACAGACGGAACTGTGAGCAGTGTAGGGCATAAATCCGTGAAAACTCAAGGCTCTGCTGTTGAGCATCTGAGTGGATTAGCAGCTACAGCAGAGAGCCGCTGCGGGCAGAGGAACTCCACAGATTCAAACCTTTCATCTCTCCTCCTCATTTTGGAGGAGAAAAACACCCCCAACAACGTGAAAACCAATCAAAGACAAAAACAGCAACAAAGTAAACTCAGTAACACTGGAAACAAAGCTGTGAATTTGTCTTCTCTCAGTTCTGTTTTGAATCTGTTTGGTGAAAATCTCCCTTCCTCGAAGATGCTCTTCTGTATTCACACAGGTCCCTCTTTATTCAGTTTCTGGTCAGTGTAGCTGTGGAGTGCAAGGATGGGGTAAATCTTTCTGCTCGTGTGAACTGACACACTAAAGTCAAATTGGTACAATCTGATTTTGAAATTAGACAAGTTTGTCTGAAGCCTGGCCAGAGCCACGTTCTTCTGAACTTAGTTCTCACAACTACGTGTATTTCCCTGTGTACTCCTGTAAAACATGCTTAATATTTGCATGTGCCTCAGCAGGCCTCTACTAATAACACTGACCTGCTTCATGTATGTTTGATGAAGACAGAAAATGGATCGGTACTTACTTAGCACAACACCAAGATCTTGAGGCCAGAGTTAGTAGAGGCAACAGACAGCAAAAATAAAAGATCCTCTAATTGACTCTGTGTGAGTGTTGGAGGTGAATAACAGACCTGAAGAATGATGGATTCTCATTAAGAGGCATAGCTGGTACCTGTGTGGTTTTGAAAAGATGGTGGGAGCACTGGTCTGATGAAATGTGTTCTTACTCCTTGGGGAAGGCGCCGAGTGGACAAGAACACTTGGCTGGAGATGAGATTATGGAAAAGCTATCTCAAATGGCTGGAAATGGGTGTTGTAGGTGTGATGGGTTTGAGGAAGAAGTGATGCAAGGGAGAGGGGTGTAAACCTTGCGTGGGCATGTCCCAAACCAGCACCTCCGCAGAGTTGCATGGGTAGTAATGCTGCCAGCTTTGACTTCTGTCCCATCCCGTTCTGCACTGCCTGTCTCAGGGTCACCCATTCCATCTTGTCCTCCCTGCAGGACTGTGTTCTCTAGTGTGAAGGCTTGTGTCCATTGTAATCCTTTAGCACCTAGTTGAGCTGATATTTTTTAGTACTAATAAAAAGCCTCTTTAAAGAGAGTATGTTGCCATTGAAATAAAGACGACAACATCTTGTGTGTTTTTAAAAATTTATTTTTATACTCAGACCTGTTCTTTCCATTTAACTTTTTAAGGCAGCTGCATAGCAGTTCCTTTACGTGTGCCCTAGATTTGGTCATAAAGGATGATGAATAGGATCTCCTGATTTCCCTGCCCTCCCCAACTTTTTTTATCGAGACATGTACTTGTGATCTTTAAAAGCCAACTTACATAAAACTTTTCTTTACTGATTTTTTGTACACTCTTGTTGCTTTTCTGTGGATTCTTCCTGCAAAATCGTTTTCCACATAGTAGCCAAAACTGAGGCAATTAAAAAAGCCTGTTATACTGGTTTCTATAAGGATATTCCCAATACATTTAGTAACAGCCTTGGTAGAATCAACTGAATGTTGACATTTTTAGTGGGACTGTGCACTGAGCAGATGTTTCTCATTGCTCTGTCTCGCTCAGGGTTCCTTAGCTCATTTCCTGAACAGTAGTGCTGTGTTCGCATCGTGCCAGTCCAAAGCTGATAGAAACTGCGCCTTCCCATGCGTGTCACATCTTGCCAACCCTCATTCCCCTGGGTTTTGCCATCCCATGGCTGGACTCTCCTGTCTGCTGTCAGGTCATGTCTCCTGCCATCTAGTAAAAAATTGTCTCCAACTCAACTGCGTTTTAAAGCCTGGCCGAGTCTCCGCAGCCTCCACCTTCAAAGGGTTTGTTCCAGCTGGCAGTGGCTAAGCAAAGCTGTCCTATAATTGCCTTGGAGTGGCTGGAGCAGTGGTTCACCTGGACATCAGCACAGAGCTTGGAAACTCTCCTGTGATCTCATTGTTCCCAGCTCAGATCTCAAATCAGCATGAGGGAGAAGGGAAGAAAATCAGTATTTAAATGGATGGGGGGAGTCAGGCGTGGAGCTGGACAGTAACAGCAGAGGAGGTGAGGAGGAGATGGCAAGGGCAGAGGAGGCAGCACCAAAACTGGAGGGTGCAGAGGCTGGATGTGCAGGAGGGTGTTGGCTGGGAAATAGAGGAGTGTGGCTGAGGAATGGTGGGGAAGAAGGACCAGATGTGGGTGCTGTTGTATTCAGCTTTGGAGAAGGATGCTCATCGTGAAGTGAACCAGCCCTGCCTGGAAGCCGATGGTATTTCACACATTGGAAACATGTGGCATGGGTCACAATGCGCAGGGAGGTGTGAGACCGGATGCGGTGCTGGTGTCCTACTCTCCTCCCTGGGGAAGGGGAGCCCTTTGCATGCCCATCTCGCTGCTGCTGAGACACCTACTATAAAATGTGCGACCAGAAAATGTACCTGCTGATGCATGCTGGTACACAGCACCTTACTCATCCACAGAACATTAGCTAAAACCCCCCTCTTTTCCAGTGTCTTTTCTTTACCACCGTGTTTCCTGCTCCCAAAGTAGGTGCTGAATCACTGCTTTGGTTTTAGTTGTGCGTCAAGGGCTCTCCTTGGCAAGGCGAGGTATTTGATTTTTCAGATCAAACTAGCTCACATCAGGGCTGCAAACTCCTGTCCCATAGTTCATCTCCTTTTCTCTCAAAAAAGAAGCAGAGGACAGCAAACCGACATGACATTACTTCAGTGCAAAGGTAACTGATGCTGCTTCTAGTACTTAGATTTTTGATGGGGTGTTGCAGAGACTGTATTTGTTTTGCAGCTGATGCGCAATGTGGGACTTCAGAAAATCAAAAAATTGAAGAGATCGCAGTGGGTTTTGTCACTGGTGGCAACCAGTTCACCACCTTCATGTTAGCTCCACTGACGTTAGTATCATAGGAGGACCATAAATGATCTTAGAGTGCCACTTTCCTTCCTTGCCTGAGGAGGGCCAGGCTGTCACCTAGGCACGCTGCTGCTGTGTCCTGTGCATGGTGTTTCTCAGAGGAGTTGTAAGGGGTCATGGCTTGGTCACCAGGCTCAACCCTGGCAAGTTAATCTTGTAGTTTAGGGTAGTACTGCACCACTTAAATACAGGTGTTATATCAAATATTTTGTGTTTATAATTAATGCACTGTGCTGCACAGCTGGATTAGTAAATATGAGACTTGTGTTGCAGATTTGCCTGGTATGTTCTAGTTTCAAAGTCTTAGATAACTTCAATGGGAAGGGACAGGGTCTGTCTTCCTGTCTGGCCCTTCTGCTGTGCTGCTATGGCTCATACACGGGCTCAGTCTCTGCTGTGTCTACTCCTATGACTCTACAGTCAGTTTTAAGAAAGAAAAAACCTCACCCTAACCTACATGGTTTCAAAGAGAGGATTAAAACAACCGCAGTAGCTCAGAAACCAGAGAGAAGAGAACCCCCAAAAGGGTATTTTTTGGGGGGAAATGTCATGCTTTCTGAGCACCCAAGTAATGAATTTGCATGCCTAGAACTGGATCTCTGTGCCTGGCGATTCCCTGGAGTGGGTGCTGTCATTAGCTGCCACAGATGAGGTTGTCAAGTCTGGTTTAAATTAAGCTGGGGCAGATGGAGGGTTGAGCTGAACTCCTCTGTGCAGGTCCTTGCTCCCCTCTTGCTGCCTCGCTGCAGCCTGCGTCACGCCGGCTCTGAAGAAATATGCTTTATTAATAATGAGATCGTGATTGTAACGGAATGAGAGATGAGGTGGGATTTGCAAATTGCTTAAAATTGGTGCACTTAATTATAGCTAGACCTGTTAAGTGGCTAAGAAATGCTCCCTTCTTGTGTGCTGCTGACTTCATTAGTCAGCTTTGTCAGGGTCCCTGTTGCCCTGTCCCACCCACTGCTGTTGGTGAAACCCCCGCCCCCCAGCAGCGCTGCCCAAGTTTTGCAGGACTCTGCAGACACGTCCCAGGGATGGCGCTGCCCTGATGTCCTTGCGGAGCGATGGGATCTGGCCGTGACATTTCATTATGCTGATTTTAACTGGCGTGAGTAAAACTTGTGGACAGGCTCCAGTCTTGTGAGGGGGAGGAAAGAGTTGAAAAAGCAAACCATAAATTAAAATAATAACAGTATGGGCCAACAAACAGCACACACATGTACAACAAAGAGAGTCACCCTAATAAATACATTCACTTTGATTTACTGTGTTGTGATAATCCATACCGTCATCCTCTCAGTAGTTGGGAGGTTTTTTGTGTGGTGATGAAGGACAAAATCAATGTTGGGTCCTTTCATTCTTTTAATAAGAAGAAAAAAAAATTCCCCCTCTGTGTTCTGCCAGTCTTGGGACTTGGCTTCAAAACCCATATAAATCTGTAAAAATGTATTACTGCCTTAGGACCTTCCTCCTCTTCCTGGAGGAGGGTTTTCCTGAAGATGCTGTCTCTGAGCTGCTCTAACTCACCTTCCCCTTCCCTTCTGGTAACCCAGCCAGTGATTGCCTGTTGTCCTGCCTGTGCCTGGGAAGGGTGGTGTGGTGCGTGCTGAGGGATAGGGGTTAGCTGTGTGAAAAAGGCAGGGCAAAATCTTTAAATAGACAACAAAGGGCGAGAAGTGCAAATGTTTATAACTTTCTAATGTAATAGCAATGATACTGAAATATAAATAATGCCAAGGGAGTAGTGTTTGTCAGTGAGGATCTCGTAGCGCTCCGCAAGCAGAGTGTTAGTGAGATGTGACCACCGCCGTGGTGAGGGGCTGCAAGGAGTCACAGACAGCTGATGGGGAAAGGGAATTGGAGTGAGATGTGAAACATGGGCACAGCTATTTGGGATACTAGAGTTTCCCTCATCCTTCTCCTGCCACAAGAGCAAATTTGTTCTTTGTTGGATTTAGGACGCCCAAAAAAAGCCTGTACAGGCTGGGGAGGTGCAGCCGGGGGCGTCTTGGCTGCCTGTGTCTACCTGGCTGGGCTTCCCTGGCTCACACGGGCTTTCCCTGCACGCGGCTACTTGTGGCCTGGTGATGTCTTGTGGCTTGGAGGGCAACTGCAATTAGAACTTGTGGATCTGCAGTATCACCTGCAGCTGGATTAATGCAGGCTGGGCAAGGGCTCAGGTCCTGTGGTCTCCACTGGAGAGAAAACCTGAGTGGAAATGAAGCAGGGCTGGCAAGGTGCAGGTTGTTTTAATTTCATTTTGTATTTTTGTATTAAATAGTGGTTAATAGAGAAATGCTTTTATAGATTTGATTCCCTGGGTGAAGAAGCAAATCACACACCTAAAATTCTGCTGGAGCAATAGGGTAAGCATCCTTCGGACTCACAAGAGAAAGTTACTCATTCTTAATACATTAGTTTTTGTTTCTCTATTACATGTACTCTTGGTGAAAAATTTAAAAAAGTGTGGTGAAACTGATAAAAATATTGACAAAATTAGCCCATTTCATTTACTTGTAATATTATTTTAGTATCAGCCTTGTCATGATGTGATACTTTTGTAAAGAAATTGTAATGATCTTAGAAATGCTTTTCCAGATCAGACTCAACCACCTTTAAAATTCCTCTTTTGCCTGCCCTCAGCCAAAGATACTTAGGGAAGTTAAACGTGTAAAGGATCTTCTTTGCGGAATTAGCTGTTGAGTAATTTAATATACGTGCTTCGTGGTGCATTATTGTGAAATATTTGTTGTTACCTTTTAGTGCGTTAGCTGATGTTTTAAACTCTGAAAATGAGTGTAGCTTTGTGAATCAGCTTTTTGCGTAGTGTGGGCATGTAGTTACTGAGCTAATGCATGTACCGCGTTGGGGCTGTATACGCAAACAACGTATTGTTGGTGTGTACATACAGCACAGCCCTGAAATAGTGTTTTCTATGCCCAAACTTAAACGTGCATTATTTCCAGATAGAATTATCAGTGTAAACCTAATGAATAATTTTTGTGGTGTATTTTTTTTTACATTGGGGGGAGAATATCTCACATCCTAA
Organism: Rhynochetos jubatus; assembly: GCA_027574665.1. Classification (NCBI taxonomy): domain Eukaryota; kingdom Metazoa; phylum Chordata; class Aves; order Eurypygiformes; family Rhynochetidae; genus Rhynochetos; species Rhynochetos jubatus. Next base: position 8,540,246 of record CM050661.1, read on the forward strand.
ACTTGAGGTGTGGGAGGGCAGAGTGTGGAAAGGTGGGATCCGTCCCTGTGGCTTCTGTCTGTGATGCAGACAAACCCAGGTGGGGTGAGGTGATGCTGGGGACCTGCAGTGGGGTACCCCTGGGTGCTCTGTCCCTGGGGCAGGCAGAGGCATTCCCCTCACTAGAAATACAGCCGTGCCTTTGCACTTAAAAGACTATTTCTCTCCAGCCCTGGAGCATCCCCGCTCTTGCTGAGCGCATGCTCCTGGTCCAGGACCTGTTTTTTCCATGTTCAGTGAGAGCCGTGCACTTTTTAAATCGCTTTCCTGCGGCCTTTAACCTGAACAGATTGCATTTTGGGGAACTACAGAGGACAAGCCTGCTGTCAGAGCAGAAAATCAAATTTTTTGATGTGATGTTGTTGCATTAAAAGGGCCAATCTTGTGTCATGTAACATGTGAATAATGGGACTAGCGTGTGATGTCAAAAATTTCCAACTGCCTCATAAATAAATGCAGTCCCACCCCTCCCCCCGAAAGGTCACCCCGCTTGAACCCAGGCTCGCATCCCAAATTACCAACGTGCTCAGAGTCAAGGTTAAAGGTACAGTATCCCCTTTCAAAAGGCACATGTCAGTGTCTGTGCTGGGAATGATAAATAACGCTTGAAACAAGCTATCAATTTCCAAGGGCCCTGCCCCCCCTTTTCTGTTGCGCCGAACTTTGCGAGGGTCTGGTCCAGGGGAGGGGAGCAGATACTGCACTGCGGCTCCGCGGCGGGCGAGGGCTGGCGTGATTTTGGCCGCAGGCAGCCCGGCCCCTCGTACCCTGCAGGGGCTCTGGCAGCATCTGCTGGGGCACTGTGCTAGGAAAGGCTGTAAATGTCACTGCCCTTAACCCAGCTAAGTCATTTAGATAGCTAATTTCACACGTTTAAGTGTTTAAAGCTTTATGCGTGCAGAGGTCATTAAGGTTGCAAAATCGAGCAACAGACTGAAAAGTTTGGAAGGGCCAGTTTGCACGCACAGCCCCAACTCACCCTCCCCGGGTGTCTGATCTGGCCTTAAACTGCATCCGCTCTCAGCGCTTACTCTAGAGCAGCCTTGGCTGCCTTGTGCATACCACGGTGCAGGTGACGTCCCACGCTCCCCCTTACCTTCCCTGTTCCTACCTCTGCGCGTTGCTTACTGCACGGTGCGCTGGCTGCGAGGCTCATCCGTTCTTCCGCGATGCGTTGGGCGTCTGTTGAGGTGCGTTGGTACTTTTGTCAACAGTTGGGAAAATACCCTCAATTTCCTTGTGGAACACCATGTAGCTCGTGGCTTAAAGCCAAAATAAATTGCTGTTAAACCCTTTTTACAAACAGGCAACAAAGTCACTGTGGTTAAGGTCATGTACGTAAGCAGCGTGTCCGAATTTGGTTTAAACGATGCTGTGTGTCTGTAACCAACAGATGATTTCGTTATTCAGCACCAACCCATAGCATGCTCTGCTGTGCTCACTAAATGAGGTCAGGCTCCTGTAGAATGGTAGCCCATTAGCATACAATTCAAGCATATGCAATAGAGTGACAAATTGAGGTTGAATAGGTAAATTTAATGATAGTATTTTCTGGCTTTTTGCAACTTTAACATTTTATATGTAGTTTGCGGGGAAAAAAACCAAAACAAACCCTCACATGGTCCTCAGAAGGCAGCCACAAAAGGCAGTGAATTCTGTGGAGCACATGTGGACCCCAGGTAGCCTGGGAGGGTGGTTTACTTGACTGGCTTGGCCAAATGGCTTCCAGTAGCTGTGGGGCTGGAGGATGGTTTTTTTTGCTCATTTTCTGTATTTATAGCTTTAACAGACATCAGTGAATTTGTTTTCCAGGTTTATGCCAAATTTTGAGTTTTATTACCTCAGATCTTTGGCAATTTGAGTGACTGGGGTAGGGGGCACGCAGTGGTCCTTCCTGTGAAGGAGGGTCATGGCAAGAGGCAGACATCACCCAGGCTGCCATCTGCCTGCCCTCAGAGGTAGGCACAGAGGTTTGAGTGTGCCATTGTGGCTCTCTAGAGCTGATGGAGGCAGATAAACCCTTTCAGAGACCAGCTAGGGCAGGTCAGGGAGCTGCCCGCTCCTCTCCAGAGAGCTATTTGTCTGGCCTGCCTTGCCATGTCATTCTCTCCAGCGATGGCAAGGGGAGCACTAGCTGATTAGATCAGACTTACCAACGAGGTAGGTGTCCCAGCGGGAGAAACAAATCCCACCCCAGAGCTCCTCTGATGCCTGGGGCTGCCTGCACCCCTCTGTCCTCCCCATGCCAACCAGGTCTTGGGAAGAGATGGATGGGTGACCTCTACCATTGCCTGATGCTGCTAGTGCTTAACCAAGGGATGGATGGAGCTGATGCCACCTCACCCACAGGGACCATTATCCACATATTCAGTATTAACCAGCAGCTACGATGGAGCTTTCCAGTGTTCAGATGGGGAAGCAAGGATTGTGAAGTGTCTGTGTGGTATCTCTTGGCGCATGCTTTCACATGATCCCTACTCCAGGTTATAGCCTGGCAGCTGCGCTAGACCAAAGTGTGGCAAAGTTGAGTCTGTTGCCCTAATAGCAAGGTATGTGTGAGGAACTTGTAAAAGAACTTTAAAAGGTTAATAAATTCTATAATAATCTGTGAATTTGAAAGCTTTTTTTAGAAGAGGTTATTTTAAGCAAGTGTTTTCCATCTCTGGCTTTCTACTAATGAAATGCTGACCGCTGCATTTGCAGTGGGTCGCTTCCCTGAGCTATAAGGGCAATAACTCTCAGTGTGAACCCTCTCCCTGTCCAAGCAATAACCTGTCCTTTTTTCATAAGATCTTTTGTTAAATTGTATTTAGGCTAACAGTTGATAAACTAGTTGGGCACATAAAATGTATACTTAAATGGAAAGGATAGGGTTTTATGGAATTAGGTCTCTAAAAGAGGCAGGGAATCAGCGTAGTCCTCAGCGCTGCTGCTGAGGGTGAATTTGGCTCTGTTTGCATATGCACTGGCTTGTCTGCTCCCATCTCCTCCGGATCGGAGCTGGGACCTTCCCTGGCGCTGTGGTGTGCCAGAAGCCTGCGCCCTGGGAACGCGCCTGCTGACCTGCTCTGTGTAACAGCCGTCAACCCCAAACCCTACCGAAGCAGCTACATCTGTTTTGGCTTTGTTCGCAAGGCAGAGGGGAGGGAGGTGCACTCTGTGGTCAAGGGCCAAACTACATGTCATATTTCATTACCTTCATTAGCTACTACAGAAGGCTGTGTTAAAAGGAAGAAGGTTGTGGTTAACTCTTTAGCTGCCAGCTTTTTTTTTTTAAATCAGTTTTAATTTCACTTCCTGCTCTTCTCAATGTGTCTTTACCTTTGTTTTTAGCTTATCAAACCCATAAAGTGTTTATGCCCAGGATTTTGCCCTCTTAGTGTAGAAGAGGCAGCAAACTGCTGTTTCATTCCCAGTTAGCTGCTTGGACGATGGCTGAACCATCTGGAAACAGTTATGGGAACAGTAGTGTAAACCCAAAAGGGAAAGTGTATTTAGCATTAATAAAGCTTTCCTTTTTATTTTGTCCACGGTTGTCTTTTCCTTTTCCACCTCACATTATTCTGTTGATTTAATATTGCTGATTTCTTTTGGGGGAGGTAAGGGTGAAAGGGCATTTTGCGATTGTGGTAAGGTTGGGGTGAATTTGGCTCCTGGTTAAAGATGCAATTTCTCATAATACTTGTTCATATGAAAAAGAATGAGAAACTTCCTATGCATCGATTTACACAAAATATAGCATAGGGATGTTTTATAACCTGTTAGCTAATGCATCAGATATCTTCATCATGGTTGGCCAGCTTCAGACAGTGTTTAAACACATTGGTCCAGGCAGACCTGGGATGGTACAAGTGTTTTATGGTTAGAATGCAATTAAAGGACATTCTTATTAGCAAAACATATGATATGGTGCAATGACACTGCCAGTGTAGCTCCTGTGTGCTGCCGGAATGCGTGACTGCTTCCAGAAGGGAGCGGGATAGGCCATGGGGAGCCAGTTTCACTGGAAGCCCCATGGTGGATTGGGATGAGCGGGAAAACTGGTCCTCTCACCCCCCAGGCTGCTGGAGGTTGGAAATGCCTTTGGCTGTCACCAGTGCTGCTTTGCTGCCGTTTTCAGTGTCGGTGTGTAAGTGAGCCTTGCCTCAAAAGAAAGGAATCTGAACACAGGTACCAGCTGGCCTTGCTTAACTTCCCAGACATGCTCGCTTTAGGTTTTCATAGCACAGTCCTTTCAGAAGTAAGGAAATGGTGGTGTTTTTGCCTTTTAAATGTATCTCTAATATAGCAAGCGTGTGAAAACTCTGCAAGCAAGTCCATTGGTGTCAGAGCCTGGGAGGTGTATATTGCAGACGTCATCTGAACACATTTGAAAACTTATTTAGGATGCAAACTGAGAAACCTCAAACTGAAAACTGTCTTTTTGGAAAGCTGGGAATGGATTAATAGCTGCAGATATTTTTTTTTTTTTCATTGATATGTCTGTATTAGATTTGACAGGTAGGAACAAAACCAAATTGCATATTAATTAGTTTAAAAATATTGAGCATGAGACTGCAAAACTGGTATTTCCCTTCACAGTCTGTATATCTCCTCTTTCACAGGCAAAATCTTTGTTATTGTAGCATTCTTACACAGCTGTGTTGAGACGTAATCTGCAGTGAGGCAAGATAGCATAGCAGGATTAAGATTTAGCTCTTTATCTGATGGCAACAACAGCACATACAGTATCTTCACTATTATTCTTAAACTCCTGAAAGACTACATTCTGAAATTACTCATTTCCTTAAAGGGTGTATTTACTTGCAGCTGTGTCTGTAATGGTGAGTAGGTAGTGCTTTTTCTCAAAGTTTAATGAAAATTTTGATTTGGAATGAGATTTTTACCTGGCTGTGTTTTGGCTGGCACAGATGACTGCTACTTCAAAACTGTAAACCTTCAGTAATGGGTGTTTTTTACTGGGAATACCTACACAACTGTAGTCATAGTAGTGTGAATGCAGTGTGATTAAAAAATGAGGCAGAACGACAAAATACTGCTTTTAATTTATCGTTTGGTGGTAGAAAAAGACTTGTTTACTTCTTTTCCATCTTCTGTGCTCTTAAGACTTTCAGCCATTATTTTGAAATGTATTTTATAATAAAACCTCAGTGGTTACGTTGCCTAGGGCTTTAGTGTCCATTTTCAAGAAAGGAAGCATTTTTAAGCTTAAAAAAGCCAACATTCTGACTGATTATGTTTCAGCGTTTTAGGTGGACGCTGCTGCTTTGAAATATAATTATTATAGCAGAGACTTAAAAACAATTCTTTGTGATCCTATGAATCGAAAAGGTTCAGTAACTCATGTATGTTATACATACAATATAATTTTTATTCTATTTCAAGCTGTGAGTTTAATTTTACAAGCTTGGTGTTTGCTGTCTATAGTCATTTTTAAAGGTGGATCCATTCACTCCCATAAATCCAGTTGTAAGCTTGTGTGTATGAGGGATGTGTCCAGCCTGCATGTCTTATCAGAGCTGCCCTTTGGTCACTGGTGACTGATGGGACGTGACAGGCTATGTCCATCCAGCTCCTGGTGCTCCCTGAGGCCATTCCCTGCAGACCCCTATGGCAGGAAACAGGCTTGGAGAGTATACTTAGTGCTGCCCATCCTGCTGGTCCTTTCTGCCTGCCCAGCAAGGCTTTGTCAGCAACAGGAGTTTCACTTGTTTGTCAGTGCCATGGGAAGTGCAGAGCCAGGTGTGCTGCTGTGCTGGACCTTCTGCTGCTGTGGGGCTCTCCTAAAGAGAGGGAGGGAGATGGACCTGGCAGGCAGGCCCCCTCTCAGGCTATTGCTGGTGTCAAACCCAATCTTGTCATGTGCAACAACTTTTCTCTGACATGTGTGCTGTAACCTTTGATGCAGTCCAGGGTAAAACACGATGATTTTCTCATTAAGAGACCTGTGGAGATGACACTCAACTAGACTGCGTTATGCCCAGACTCTTTGCACAGCGTGGTGACCACAACCATACCAGCCCATCACGGAGAAGACTTGGTCCTGCAGCTAATGTGTTAACTGGGAGCCATGCTAATCCCAGAGATGAAAACTTGCAGAAAGACAGGGATTGTCAGGAGAAGCCTCTCAGGCTGCGGCTTTTAGAGTAAGACCCCAAATTAATTCTCCTCCATGTCAAGAGCATTTGTCCTTAGACACAACAGTCCCATTTCATTGCAAAGTCAGGTTTCAAAGCCTGTTTGCCCAGGTGCTCATTCAGTTGTCCTCGGTAGAAGAACCTCAGGCAACTCTCTCTGTACAGTGCAAAACAGAAATAAACCCTTGTATGCACTCCCCAGAGCCTGGAGGCCTAATCTCAGCCATTGCTGCCTGACCCTCTGCCCACAGATGCTTCCAGTAGGCAACCCTTGGCACACAGCGTGTGCTGTGTTAAAGTGGGGTAGGAAACGGGAGCACACAGCAGGGTCAATTGGCAGGTGCAAAGATGTGTCCAGAAGATGAGTGGGGAATAGATCCCTCCTCTACCAGTCTGGTTCCCTCTAAAAACTCCATTGAACTATAATCCTTCATACTTATCGATATGGAAATACCTAAAACATATTCCTCTCATTCCCCAGGGGTGAACAAATATCTGCTTGAGTGCTAAATGAGATCTACTGCAAACACAGATGCAGCAGTATACACACATTACAGAAAGAACTAATGAATGCCTTCCATACAACACAGATTACTTCTTCAAAGCTACATCTGGTGAGCACACCCAAAGTAGGGATGTTCTGACATGAGGAAGGCTGTTAATTATCATGTGCTACAGATGGTTAATGCCTGGAATTGTTTTCACAAGGTTTGCTTGATTTTTCTGGGCATCTAAACAGAAGGTTGAGGTGGAAGTGTAGAACAAGATGAGACTTTCCAGCTGTGAGAAGACATAGGAGGTGAAATGTGGATGGGTCTGCAGAGAAAAGGGGAAGGCATTTGCTTCCAGCTGCATGAGATCTTCTGTATCACACAGTAAGACTTCAGGTTTCTTTGCCTACCATCCTCTATTAAGATCAAGGGCTTTGTCCTCAACATTTTTCAAAGAAAAAGTGAAAATGATAAACAGTACTGAGTCCCCCAACAGCACAGTATGGGTCTGTGTCCTGCTGGTCCTGTTTGCCTGCCTGTGGGATGGTGATGTACACCCTGGGCTGCATGTAGGGTCAGATGTTCACCTGGGGCAGGGATAGGGCATGGGACCACGCACAGCGCATGCTCAGGGCTCTGCAGTGACACAAGCCTTGCTTAGACCAAGCAAAACTGTTGAACAGAACTAGCCAAGTGGCAGCAGGGTGGTGAACGGTGACCCACGGAGCAGGCAGGGTGCCAGAGCCAGGACATGGCCATATCTTGGGGCAAATCTCTGATCTCAGCAAGGTGTTGGCCCTGTGGGCTCAGAGGGATGAGTCCTTGGGAGTGCTTCCATAGACAAAGTACCCGAGAGACACTGATAATCCTCAGATTTGCTGTGTTCTGGTTCTGAGATGTCTAAAATCAGCTGTTTTGGAAATGGGGGTGTAACTTCTTCGTTGGCTGATTGGTTATTCCTGTAAGGCAGAATGATGATGTTTACTCGACTTTGTAATACCGCTTTAAAGTGTAGGTGAAGGAAGCCTGTCTGTGTGAAATGTTACTACTGTGGTGGCATTGTCATCTCGCTTCCATGGGTGTTCATAGGGACTATTGGAAGTATCTGCTAAGTTTGTGTAAGTGCAGCTAAAACGGCTAAGGAAACAAAGCACTTAGAAAATGGGTGTACGCTGCAGTGCTCCTTTGACCACAAGCCTCTTTGTGGTCTTCCCAAGACCAGAGTTCAGGGACTGAGCAGATGAGGAGTGTGGTGTGTTGGCAGGATCACACAGGGCTGGAGGAATGAGATATTGTGGCTAATGTAATTTGTGAGTGAGGGACATTGTTCAAGTGCTCTATGAAAGTGCTTACTTCCTGCCTCTAACTAGAGCTATCAGTTTATCACTTTCAAAATGAGCAGTTTAATTTAAAAGCTAAACTAAAAGAAACCTGGCTGCATCTGGGACTTGTCAGAAGCCTCATTCAGATGTGCCATTGTCACATTTTCCAAGCGCTTGAAGATGTGGAAAATAATTATCCCATCCCATAGACAAGTCTATTTGTTCCTTGCACCAGTCACTTCCATGGCTGTGCAGTCTGAGTCTTTCCCTTTTCCCCTCATTTAAAGGGTATAACAGACTTCTCAGGCTGCTGCTCTCCTTAAATTTCCTGTTTGCTTATGCTGTAAACATAAACATTTTGTGAAGTTAAGTTTATCTAGATTCCCCTAGTCCCAGATCACCTTATTAAATGTACAGTTTATGTGTTTCATTATGTCTTTTAAATTAAGATGTCAGTCACAGCCTTTAAGGAGAATTCACCCAATCTGGTGAAGACAAATCTGCAACTTCTGCAAATGTTGCAGCAGGCCTGGCTCCTGGTGATGGGTGTAAGTGTAGGAGTCCCTCAGCCCCACACCAGAGGTGATGGCAGTTCAGAAGCATCCCATATCCCTGCCAGCTGGTGTGTAGCCAACGAACTCGCTGTGCTGGCCCATGACCCTGACTGTTCCTAGCTCCATTCTCACTTGGCACATGTGGCAAAGGCCTATTAAGCTTGGTCCCGCTGTAGGTAGTCCATTGGACAGATGCTGTCTAACTTTGGTTCTGTTAAGGATGGGCATGATGAGAGCAGCGTGGGTATCTTGCGTCTCTCTGGGCTGTCCACGTGTGTTAGTGGAAGTTCACCCTGTGTCGTGCAGCACCACCAACAGCACCTTCTCATCCCGGTCATTGGACTGGGGGGACTGAGATCACAGTATCTAGACTGGGTCCTTAGTTCTGGTCACGGTGTACTTCACAGCACTGTGACACATGTTCTTCACTATTCCATGTGCTGCCTTCCCTCCTTTCTGCCACTCCTAGTACTACCTTGCATTTGAACTTATGTCAGCACCAACTCATGGCAAAGCACTTGCTGAAAAGTAAACTGTTGTGTGATCACTTGATGGTACAGCAATGAAAATGGATTTCCCCAAAATTTGTTGTGTATTTCTAATGTTCTGTTTACCTGGGTTAAAGCCTTTGTAATGATCAGTCTGTCTCACAGCAGCTGGTTAGAGAGGTGGATTCTTGGTGCTGAAAATCTTGAAACTCACAAATATGAAATATTCTGCATAGAAACAAAAATCAATCATAATAAGCATGTGAGCTGATGCAGATTTTTTTCTCTGATGGAGAATTTTCTTTTTGAATAGTCAGTCAGCTCCTAGCATCCCACATGCCCACTTCAGAGTCTGGTAAGATAACATTAAGAGTGTCTGGCCAGTCTGAATTACAGCGGGTCTCTCCTGATCGGTCAGTGGCAGGTAAGGGCGAGAGGTAGATGACTGTAGCAGTGGTCACAGGTATTTGGGCAAAGGTGTTGGAGAACCTGTATCTTCTGCCCACAGCGAGCCCAGGACATCAGTGTAGTGCCTATTGTCATCATGTGTTGTCACGGGGAGGCTGGCTTGCAGAGGACCTGATGGGGACAGGGTGCCTGGTCACTCAGTCAGCTGCACCCTCCTGAGTATTATCACGATAATCTTTACATTCGGATAGAAGAAAACTGGAGATGTACGTTTGTACTGGTGAAGAAGAAAATATGAATTTCAGAAGTGAAGGAGAGGGAAGGGATTGCCTTTCTTTGCATTAATATAAGATGAAGATTAATTCTGCTAGCAGGATTCTGTCGTCTTGTCAGAATTCAGTGATTTTCCATTTTGGATCAGTGCAGTGCCAGAATGTAAATCCGATCGCCTTGTGTCTTTCAAAATAAAATCAAAAAGCCTTACTGATTGCTTATATGGGCAGCTAGCACACCTTAAGAAGTAAGAAGGGTTCAGACAGGAATATAATAAGGCCCGGGAAAGTGGCAGCATGAAAGGGATGACCTTTATTTGCAATCATAGCTGAGATTTACAGTTTATTACTGATAGCTTTTATAAAGAGCCATTCAGTTCAGAGGTGAGAGGTTTGTCATCTGGAAATGCAATTAACTTTAGCCTTATCCCAATCCCCCTGGTCTTAGTGTGAGAGCAGCACTTCAGCAATATCATGATTTTCCCTCTAATTTCTTTTTTCCCTTTTTGTCTCTCATATCCCTTGTTCTTTGGCGTAAATGCAGGTGCATGTTTTTTGCCGCTATTATTTCATTATTATTAGATGCATCTTTGAATTTTTTATTAGATCCAACTTGATTTTTGAATGAGCAGATTTCAAAGAAGACTGACATTTAAACCTGAGAAGAACTAAGATAAGTCATGGAATGAAATTGTGCTATGTATGTCAAAAATTAATTACAGACATGGAGAATCTCAAAAAAAAAAAAAAAAGAGGGGAGGGAAAGAAGAAGAAACAGTTGCTTTGTAAATAGCAATGATTATTGCTCTTCCACACAAAGCTCATACACGAACACCCATGCTTGCCTGACTTAGCCTTGATGTTTGGTTATATACCCTTATGCATCAGCCACACGTGGATACACCGTACGTGCCCACATATACGCACACCAAGGAATATGGCATGAACAAATGAAAGTAGTTTTGGTATCCCTGCTGTGTGCATTCGAGAAATCCCTAAGGGTCTATTTTTGTTTCACAGGTTTGCTTTTATGGCCTCTCTTGTCTGTTAAGTCAGGTCTGTAGGAATTTAAGAGCCAGACACAAAAGCAAGAATTTAGTGCGCTTGGTCAGTTGGTTTCGGTTACTTGACATATAGCCCGGTAGATTTTCTGCTGCAGGCTCTGCCAGATGGATGAGAGGAGCACACGGGGCTGTGCCAGAGGTGTTAACTGGGGGAGCGGGGTCCCTCCCATGCCTGGGGGCTGCTCACTGCTGCCCTGGGCACGTCTGCCGCTGGTCCCACTGGAGCCTGTGCTCCTCAGCCTGGGAATGTGCCAGCCAAAGGACTTTGGAAATTCCTGCAGGCTCTGCTTACTCCTGGGTAAACTAGAGCAGAATAATTACTGCCACCATGTTTTTCATCCCTGTTTTATTGTGGCTATTATTTTCATCAGTGTTAGAGGTTAATATCCCTATTTTTCTCCTCTGCTGCCTGAACACAATAGGGGCTTAGCACGGAGTCAGCCCAGGTAGCCGCGGCAGACACACCATCCCCAGTGAGTCCAGATTAAAGTGTCTCTAACGAGGGTCCCCAGCCTGGGGTAGGAATGGTCTTGGTGGCACGGGGAGCTGGGCTTGCTGCTTTTTTTACCTCTGTATAAAAGACAAAGAGTGAATGTAGTGTGAAGCCAAGCGGGCGCAGAGTGCAGGCAGCTGCGGGAGCCTTGCACCAGAGATACTTTTGTTCTGCATCTCTGCTCATCCTACCTAGCTGGGGTGTGTGAGGCACCTATCCCAGCGGTACCCAAGTGTCTAATAGAGTGGAGAAAAAGGCAGTCTGGTTTCAGTGTCCTTAAAAACACCTTTCTGTGGTGCAAACAAGTGTTAATGTGAAAGAGGAGATTGCCTCAAACAGCATGCTCTCAAACTGGAAAAGTAAACACTGCCCTTTGCTGCGGAAAGCTTTTGTTCTAAGGTGCTCTTTATCTTGATGATATTCCAGTCCAAAAAGCCTTCTTCCTGGCTCTTGACAGCAATAAAGAAACCTCAGTTGTACTTATAGATTTTTTATTTCCCCTTCCCTCCCCCTGCCCCGAAGATCCAGAGCTAGGTAAGGGTGTCCTTGGTAGGAATGCTTACCTTTTTGATTTTCCTTCTTTTTTTCCCTTCTCCTTTTTTCTTTTACTTTCTTTCTGTGCTAAGTGCTTTTATCTTAAAACTCCTGATTACGCAGGAAGGATAGCGCTCCTTGCAGCGCAATTATTTTGTTGGGAGGCAGAGGATCTGATTTTCTTGAGCTGAGAAATGAGATCAGTTTGTAAATCCTGAGGTAAATCTATCCTGCTCCCAGGGAAAGGGAGAGTCCAACCATAATCTTCAAAATTGGAAGTAGCAAATGCCGGTGGGACTGAAGCCAACTTGAGGAACCTGGAGAAATTAGAAGTATGTATTTCAGGTATCAAATTATATTCAGCCCAAAGAACTCTAGCCTTGGAGCAGTAGAGATGCTGCGCGTACAGCAGGATGGAGGATTGTTTTGAGATATCCGTTTGGTGTTTTCTGTTGTGTAATGGGAATGGAATAAGCGAAAATCTAAAGAGATGATAAACTTTGGTTTTGTTGTTAATATCCTAGACAAACTCTGCAGTCCTGAATTTTGTTTGCTTTCCTGTTCTGAGTATCAGGGGTGAAAAGAAAGGAGTTCACAGAGAGTCAAGTACCTGGCTCAGGTTTTGATCTAAAGGTGAAGGAGGATTTTGGCAGTGGTTTTCCTCGTAGCAGCCAGGTACCTTTTAAAAAGCCCATGGGAATAAGGTAAAATAAAAATAAAGGTACCATGTGCGGAAAGGCATAAGGAAAGCTCATGCTCTGCCTTTAGGGCTACTGGGCTTGGGCTGCTCCTTGTTGCTGCTGCAGCAGCGGGAGCCAACTCTGTACCCCTGGACTTGGAGAGCCACTATGGAGGGACTGGATTTTGGGCAGTTTGGTGATTTAAAGTTGTATTGGGCTCCAGCTTCTGACAGCTGCTGTGGAGCGAAGCTTATGTCATATGGCCAGGCTCTTGTGGACCATGTATTTAAGCAGCATCACCAGCACCACAATGTCAATGATCCACAAGCTGCTGCCAAGCACTGGGGCAACCCCCTTTCATCTTAGTGTTGCTGCTTCTCGTTAACGTGCTGTTTCAATGATATCTCTGAACATTCGCTTCCTTTACTGACCAGTATGCTGGGGTGCTACATGCCTGTATGTTCTAAAAATTGTTTGGGTTGGAAAAACCCTTTAACATCATCAAGTCCAACTGTTAATACTGCCAAGTTCACCACTGAACCATGTCCTTAAGTGCCATGTCTACATATCTCTTAAATACCTCCAGGGATGGTGACTCAACCACTTCCCTGGGCAGCCCGTTCCGGTGCTTGATAACCCTTTTGGAGATATACACTAATACAATCTCTGGCTTGGTTTTTTTCTACACTTTATAAAGACAGAACTTAGTATCAAGCACTGTAACAGTGTGTTTTATCAGTTACTAAGTCAATGCTAATAAATAAAATGGGATAAAAATACTTTGGTTTTGGTTGACAGAGAACAGATAGTTATCATTAAGACTAGTAGGATACCAATAGTAAGTATTGTCTGTAGCTGGACTAGACGATCGTTTTAGGTCCCTCCCAACTGAACTGTTCCACAAAAATCAGTATGAGACCTGTATTTAAGATTTAGGATTTCCATTAAGGATCTAGAACAAGGTAAAAAAATCAAAAGTGACTAACTGAAGTTGACCTCAAAATCAGAAGTAACAAATACTGGTGGGACAGAAGTCAACTTTAGGAACCTGGAGAAATTAGAAGTATGTATTTCAGGTATCAAAATATTATATTCAGCCCAAAGGAATGTAGCCTTGCCACCCAGGCAGATGGAAAAGTAGCACAGATCTGAAGTAAAGACTTTAAGACTCAGAAAAACTGTCACGGATTTCAATCAAAGAAAGTCACATTGCAATGAAAACATAAATACTTTTTTCATATATGAATATGCAGTGGGATTACTTTTGAAGTCTAGAGGTTTGACAGTATGATCTCTGCACTTGTCTAGGATACTGTGTTTCTGCCTGATGTGTTTCACAGAGGATGTGGAGAAGTCGCTGAGCAGGAAGCAGTGTCTTCCTCCCTGCGTGAGGGCTCTGGGAAACGCTGAGCTTTCCTCAGGGAAAGGGCAAAAGGTGTCCCTTTGGAGCAACCAATGAGGAAAAACAACTTTTCCTCCTGCATATTAGCAGTAATTTCATAAAACTGTCAGTGGCTTTCATACAGTTGCAACAGCAAAAACAAGACCCTGAAAGCTTATTTATTTGGCCATTTTTTAAATCGACTGCAATGTCTACATGATTGTGTAGCTGGGTCTCTGCGTACACCTGCATCACTGGAGGGGGGTGGAATGTGTAAAGGTGCTCCATTATACAGTTATAGGTTGAATAGATGAAAAAAAAAATCTGTTTGGTAGCAGCGTGGAAGGCTTTTGTTCATGTTCGATCAGGATCCACAAGGAACTGGGGTGGTGGGGAGAGGCTCAGCCATTCCTGGTCATGATGCTTGGGCCAGAAGTGCTGTGCTGGTGTGCAGATTTGCGTGACCATCCTGTCCCCGTAGGCCGCTGCGCTGACAGCGATGTGTGCCTTGCCTCAACTGTCTGAAATATCTGTGGCAGCCAAGAAGGGGTTAATAAAATTAATGTATTCATTTAATCCACTAGAAAATGTATGTACCATGTGCTGTGTGTGAATTATATTTCTGTTACTTCTTGATCACCTGAAAAGATAAATGAAAACCGATGCTGTGTGCTCATCCACAGAGGCTTTAAAAATAATCTGCATGTGCTGTGTAATAAATAGAAGTGAGAGGATTGCTAAAATGTGGAGAGGCTGCTGGGTCGGTCACAGTGTAGCTGCTCTGCGTCCATTCCTGTGGGTCCTGCCATGCTCCAGGCCCAGTGGGGCAGGATCCTGCCACCACCTTCCCATACTTCTCCAAACATTTTGGTGACATCACATTGGCATCTGTGTTTTGATTAGGAGGGTGAGGAATTCACTGGAATTGCGGTGCTGGTACCTCACCTGGTGCTAAGCCCGCAGTCTGCACAGTGCTGTGTGTCTCCCTAACTTTTCCATGGAGAAGCAGCAGAGTTTCCATGAACTTTGTAGTGTGTCTTGCGTTTGAGGATTCAGTAGAGCTGTAGTTACTTGAGGTCTTTGAGGCAGAGGTACTTAGAGAGCTGATTTTTTTTAATGAAATACACATGGGGCAGAATTGCCAAAGGAAGTTTGCTCTGAATTTTTAGGAAGACTTAGAACATTTCATTGTTCTTGTTCTATGGCAAAGGGAACTGGGCTATTTTCTCTTTGGACTTTTAAAAAAAAAAAAGTTTATTTTGGCAGAAATGGATTTTGTTGCTGAACACCAGCACCTCTGCCTGCTTGGTGCAGGTGGAGCTGCTGCCTGGTGAGTGGGGGCTGCCTTTGCTTTGTAAGGCAGAGTTAACGAGACAATAAAACAAATACACTTTGTAGAGCATCATCTCTTTTACCTTACTCATTTGCAAATGAACATAAATGGGTTCATGTGAAACATGGATAATAACCAAGATGTGGTAGGAAATTAATTAGAATTTATTTATAATTACACACCTAACTTGAACCTATTAGTTACACTATCTGTTTTTTAATTGCTTTCATTTTGTGAATTTCTTCAGACTTTAAAAAATACGATAGCATTTAATTTAAACATTCTGTGAAGTTTATGCCTAGAAACACACGTTAAATCCAAATGGGGTAATTTTTTTTTGCTACTGCAAAATTATGTTTTGAAGAATTAAGCTCTCTGTTCTTTAGATACTTACAGACTGAAACCCTGGGATAGAACTTGAGGTACGTGTAAAATCCTGAAAAAAAGGACAATAGAGGAATTTCTCTCCTGATTGTCAAGTCCCTGAGTCTTTTTGTTTTGTTTTTATTTTTGTTTGTACAAAAGGTAAAGTTTTACATAAGGGATTATATAGATACATTTTCTAAGAATTTTTATATTTCAAAATTTGATTTTGTTCCAAATTGTAA
The DNA here is from genome assembly GCA_027574665.1 of Rhynochetos jubatus. NCBI lineage: Eukaryota > Metazoa > Chordata > Aves > Eurypygiformes > Rhynochetidae > Rhynochetos > Rhynochetos jubatus. The sequence continues at coordinate 8,556,050 of CM050661.1, forward strand.
CAAAACCTTGAAACCAGAAGAAAATGCTTTAAAACTATGCATCTATCAAATTTTCTTTAGATTTTAGTTTCTTGAAACTTATCTATAATAGAAGATATAAGAAAAAAAAGCTATAAATATGTTGCTCCAAAAATGTTGGATAAGAAGTGGGAAATAATACGGTAGTTGAGTGTTTTTAAAACTTTTTTCCAAACTTCATTTTACAAATGAATCTTTTGGGAAATCTTCAAAATTTGCCAAGCATTTATATTTCCATTAATCCTCAGTCGTATAAGGCAAAGCTGTTTGTTTTGTTTCTAGAATGTGTTTTATTTCTGACTTAGGAAAAGGGGCTTAAGCGATTTGGAAGGAAGGAAAACAATTTCCAAGAGTTAGAAGTTAGATGAGGCTTCTCTGGGGGAAAACCCATCAGAAATCTCAACGCTGAGGTCCTTGCAGGCTGGCTACTCTGGGGTGAGGGGTGCAGGGCTGAGCCCGCCTGCTTGTCCCCTGCCCCTGTTTCAGGTACCACATAGCCAGAGCAGATGATGTGCTGAGGTCCCACCTGCGCAGCCTTCTCCAGTGCTCCCATCCACCTTACGTACTGTGACACGGGCTCACAGCGTATGAACTTCTGCTTTTTTGCATGCTGCTCTGCTTAATTCAGCCAACGCTGCTGCATTTCCAAGAGTTTTCTCAACATGAGCACCAAGGTCCTGGCTTTTGCAACCAGCAGTTGAAGAGGCGCATGGCGGCTCCACCTCCTGCTCTTGCAGTTGGTGCGGGACTGCCGCCTTTGGGATTACAATACGTGTCATTCTAAAATGCAGTCTGTGCCGATGACTCCGTTTGTATTTTGTAAGTAAAACACCAGTCCAGTGATTCACAAAACTGTAAACTCTCTCTGAGGCCAGTTGCTGGAGGGGGTTCTGCAGAGCCAAAGGAGATGGTGTTTGAGGATCTGAAATGCCGGGAGCTCTGCTACGAGCAGGTATCCCGATGCCAGTGGGTGTCAGTAGAAACTTTTGTTTTGCTGATTTACCTGTACACAGGAGGGATTTGGCCTCTACGTCATAGCCTGGCTTGGAATAACCCTGGCCATTCCTGGGCAGCAGCCTGGACAGCTGGGCTGGACCATGCTGTGAAGGTGTCTGGGCTATACCTCCATCCATTCCTGTTAAATCCCAAGATGGACATGTCAGCCAGAGCATGGGGACAAGCAGCAGCCAAGTGGTGTGGCTGCTACCGAAAGCTGTGCCTGCAAAAGCAACCTCTGGCTGGCCGGGTCGGCTTGGTGGCTGTGCTGGGAACCCTGTCCAGGTTAGGACATGAGATAAGGGATCACTGTTTAGTCTGTTTTGGGTGTATGATTTTGATGGTGAAAGAAGCTTCTGCAGTACATAGCTTGAGTGATCCAGGAATGAATCAAGGCCTGGTTAGTGGCATCTTCTGCAGTGATTTTTATGGGCTTTTGTATATTGTTTTGCAAGGAACCAGCATGTATGAAAATGTTTGCACTTCTTGGGAGATGCTCAGAACTAAATGAACAGTGTTCCCTATTGCTTCATGGAGTATAAAGGGCCCAGAGGTCAACAATCACTGCAGATCACTCTGCTTTTATTTTGTCTCAAGAAATTATTTTCCAGTTCCTGTATTGGTCACATTTATTACCTAATTGTAAAAGGGAAATGGCTTGTTCATAGGTCTGTGTGAAAGCAATTTCTCTGTATCAGATAGTTTAGACTTGAAGATTATATATAGGTGTGAAGAATGATGAATAGGATGCAACAAAACGTAAAGCAGTCGATAAAGTTAGTGGAGGACTTGCTGATATTCTGGGTTTGATTTCAGTCTCTACCCTGTTAATATTTTGTCAGAAGGAAAATTTGACTTCACAGGCATCTTTAAGAACTCTGACTACTGCTGCCTTGCTTTTTTAAGTACATGTAATATAAGCTTCTTTCTTTATATTACTGTGCAATCACACATTTTGGTATCATCCACTACACTTTACACTTGTGGCAAGGTCCACTTGTGCTCTCCTGTGCTGAAAATCCTTTCTTAGCTCTCAGATGTGTTTATACCTACAAGGAGCCCTTTTCCTTTATTGTTTTCTCTCTGGTGGGAAATACTTTGCAATTCAGGCTAAGTTTTACTTTCAAGCAAAGAACTAAGAAGAAAAACACCTTTAGTTTTTCACTGGGCTGAGTGATTTGGCGCTGCTTCATGGAGCACCACACAACATCTGGACACTATTCTCACTGGGGGAATAGAAACATTAAATCTTATTATATGGTGATGCTACCCTATTATAAGTTTTTTCCTTGTAGATTTGCTCACACTGATAATCTCTAGATGTTCTTTAAAAGCGGAATAGAAATAGCATGAAAAATTGCTCATACATTATAGTCCATCCTGAAAAACAGTCTGGTCCCCTATCTGCTTATTGATATAATTAAAACTGGATTAGTTGGGTGGATTATAGAGTTTTCTGAAGTCATTGGGGAGTTTTGTCTCTTGCAACCACCCCATCCCCAAATTTTAGTATATTACGAACAGGCTCGTACCAGTGAGGTCTGGCTCCGTTTTGTTCTTAAGCCTTTTCTCTAGTTTGATTTGCACACGAGTGTGTGATAGTGTTTGTGTGTCACTTGATGTGAGTGAATAAAAATCCTTCAGGCTCCTAATTCAATACTAAAGCCAACTCCAGGTGCCACAGGGGACTGACAGATAAAAAAAAAGTGTGGTTTAAGGCAATGTCAGAGACATACCAGCGTACTCTCTTATGCTTTCGGGCTTTGTCTTGGATTTCTGGGCCGGCTGAAGGATGGAATTCAGAACAGCCCATAGACCACTACCAAATTCCCCCTGAACATTCCTCAGTGAGTCACTGGGAAGCAATCTTTAAACCAGTGGGATCATTAGTGAAAAGTCCAGTCAAATGGAGAGTCTGATTAGAGCAGGTGACTTGTCTTGGGTCTGTAATGTGTCAGCCCTTAATGACACCTTTTACCTGCCCCAGAAGGAGTGTGCCATAAAACGTGGGGTTATTTCTGACACTGCAACAGTACCTGTGCAGGGGAGGGGCTGACTGCTTCTGCATCGTTTTGTGATGTGTAAAATATTCAGGGTTCTGGGGGAATCTTGTCTTACCTGTGAAGAGTAAACAACTGAATATAGCTTCATCAAATAACTGCATTCACAAGGTTAGACGGATTTTTTTTTTTTTTGGGGGGTGGGGTGGGGGAGGAAATATTCATTACATTAAAAACACTTCTGTATTCCAGGGCCAAAAGACGAGACACTGATTTACTTATATGCTAACAGCACTGAAGATACTCAGCAACTACACTAAATAGATTAGTTGTATCAATCACAAGAATATCCACAAAAATGTATCACGTAATGGTTTGGGTTGGAAGGGACCTTAAAGCCCATCTAGTTCCAACCCCCCTGCCGTGGGCAGGGACACCCTCCACTAGCCCAGGTTGCTCCAAGGCTCATCCAGCCTGGCCTTGGACACTCCCAGGGATGGGGCACCCACAGCTTCTCTGGGCAGCCTGTCCCAGTGCCGCACCTTCCTCTCCGGGAAGAGCTTTTGTCACCAAAGTAAACTTTACTAACCTATCACCAAACCGAAACAAGCAATCTTTACATGATGGTTTTAAAATGTATGTAAAATGCAGTATATATGACTTCACAGATGGTAAAAAAAAAAAAAAAAAGCCCAACCACCTTTTACTGAGACAAATTTTGGCATTGATTTAGCACAAGTGTTCAGCACATACAATGCTTTCTTGGTTTTGAAGGCATTTAAACGCAGTCTGAACGCTCCCTGGCAAAGTTAGCCTGTAGTGTGTTACCAGCATACTCAGAGACATGTTACACTAGAGCTAGGATCCTCTCTGAGATTTTTCTTGGACAAAATTGCATAGAGAACTCTCTGAAAAGGAGTTCCTGTGTTCTGACGCTGTAAAAATAGCTTAATATCAGCTCATCAATAAGATATTATGCCTTCTGCGTGACACAAAGCCCAACAGAATAGGCAGGAATTACTGTGTGCGCTGGATGGGCGACACACTTCCCCCTGTGGTACATGGCCATATTTAGTATGATTAAAAAGGGCGGGGGGAAGAATTATAGGTAATTCTTAGGAGCAATTTGAAAGCTGAATTCTGTTGAGCCTGCATCTTCTCCACTAGAGAGATATTTATAGTAAAATCATAACCAGGAGGTTCCCCTCTCTGTTGCTGTTCAATGAGAGAATAATTTATGAATCTGACAGTCCTACCCCTGGATAATGTTAAGACTAACATAATGTTCAGGTGAGTAACTCCACACTCCTAAAGTTTATTAGTGTGTAACAACAGCAGCAGGGCTGGTGTAATGAAATGACACACACAGTCGCTCTGGAGGTAGGATGTCTTACTATGAATCTGCTACGAGACAATGTCGGGAATCCTCACTGCTTGTGGCTCACGCCTTCCAGCGATGGGATACAGGGATGTGTGCAAGGAAAACTCCCCAAACGGGTTAACTCCTGAATATAAGCAGAGACAATCCACATAGGAAAATAGGTCAACTTCTACTCAGCCTGACAAAACTCCTGGTTTTACAAGCAGCCTTTCCTTTTCCACCCAGAAGATGCTCTCGCACAGAGGTGGGAACTCCGCATTGCACAGCAGTGCCTGCAGCCCCTCCTGCACTCGTGGCGTCCCTGATGCCACCGTGGGCTGTCCAACCCCATTCCCACTGCAGCCCCCCAGCTGCTCTCTGGCAACTCTGCTGGTTTTCAGCTGGTGAGAATTAAATATTCTCAGGTTTGTGAATGCTGCAGTCTCCCAAAAGCGTATGTTACAGCCAGGAAGGTCTGTGATGGATAACAGTCAGCACTGCCTATGGAAGTAAGCCGAGTGGTCAGTGCGGCTGGTTTGGACACAGAGCAATTGTGCTGTTCGTTTCTGAGAGGTTGTCAAGAAAAATTGAAGGCTTTAAGTGTATGACCTTTTGCAGGAATTACTTCAACAATAGCTTATTCTACTGTGTCAACTACAGTTGCAGTTCTAACAATAAATTTCACTTTGAGAATGCAAATTTGGTTCCTAATTGTGAGATTTAATCCAGGGTGTGCTGGGCAGTAATCTCTTAAGAGTTTTGTTCCTACGAAAGCATTTTAGATTCCTGCTAGAGTCAAATAGACTGTTTGAAAGTTGAAAATATTACGTATGGGGGGAGGAAAAGAAAAGAGAAAGGAAAAATGGCTGTGCTCAATGAGAACAGTGCTGGCACGGAAAGAAAAAGAGCTCCAAGATTTGCTGGACAGTAAAGTCTGTTAGTCCTTGTTTTCATGGGACTTTGATAAAGGCACTTAGGGAAAGAATGGAAGTACTCACCTGCATGCCAAAACCTTATGGCCACAGATGCAAATTAGGAAATTGCTTCTGGGTGCATGCTCAGGCATGCACCTACATATAAGAATTTTAATAAATAGTAAGATAAATTTGACACTGTTTTCTGCCCTTTTTTCATTTTATTACTAAATAATATACCGCTAAACCTCAACAACTCATCTCTGCAGGCTCTAGAAAGTTCCCTGCATTTATCAGGGCAAGAAAGATAGAATTTGTAAGTTATTAAAAAAAAAAAAGGCAAGCATGATAAAATGTGGGAGGATCCTCTATGAGTGGTGAGCACCATGTTTTCTTTTAATTGCCAAAGAAATAGTTTTGGAAAGTTTTCTGAACAAAGCACTAAATATTTTTTGGGCCCTGCCGTTGTCATTGTGGGCTTTGACAGACACCGTATGATGCCAATGAACGTTGAGCAAAAATATTGAAACCCATGATTGAGCCCCACTTCATGCGCAGCCGTACCATTCAACGAGTATTACCTGTGAGGATAAGGGTTTAGTGAAATTTCTGTGCATTCTTTCACAAACCAAGTAGATGATTGCTTTTGACTTATCAAGAGGCTTATTTGGATAATGACTGCAAATTTGGAACTACTTTTGTATGTCAGAAGACATCACAGAATTTCAGTGTTATGCCCTTTGGGTTAACATCCAACTAGAGTCTCTTACAGATTAATGAACCCTGTCTTGCAAAGATTAATTTATGAAATATTTGTTGTCTGTTTATATGAAGTCACCCTAGAATTGTCTGCTTCCGAAAAGTATGCATATGGAAGGCTAAATTTAAAAGTGAAACGCCAAGGAAAATTAACTTCCTGTGACATCAGGCCATAATTTCAGTCATGACAGTGCATCCTGCAGGAATGGGAAACGTGCGGATGTGAAATGTCTTCTGCTGCTGTGAGATGTTGGATAATAGGTGGGAGGGATTAAAGCACTTCTGTTTGTACCAAATTTACTGCATTTACAGAAAATATAAAGCTGAAAGCATCTTATAGGCAGTAGAACACATCACAAACAAACAGGGTGGGGTGAACATCCTACTGACCTAATGAGCATTTACCCTGCTACGCAGACCTTACCCAGGCGCTGGCTGCTTAGGCAAAGAGGATGCGTTTACCATACAAACCTGCGAAAAGCAAGAGGAAAAAGTTAAAGATACTAGAAAATATCACTTCCTGAATTCCAGAACAAAAAGATACCTCCCGCATGTCTCAGTAGGTCTCAGTATGGGTCTAACAGGGTTTGCTTCCTTTCCTATTTTAGTGTGTGGTTTTTCAGCCAGGGCAGAGTGAAAGAATTTGTTGCAGTCATTAAAGCCCACAAGCCATTTAAAAGATAAATATTTACCAGAAAAGTAGCAGGAGCAAAGAACTCCCTGTTTCAAGGGAGTCACCCTGGTTTTGATTTATTCACAAACTGCATGCTGGAAATCCAGAAAATGTAATTTCAGGAAATATTCTAATAAAGTACTATTTTTTTTTAATATTGAGACAATCAACTCAGATATCTATGTGTAGATAGATAAAGTTTTTTACCTTGAAGGTGGCTTTTCTTTGAGTTGTGCACCACTTTCAGGTAAACTGTTTTCACAGAAAATTACGGTTCTTCTTTTTCAGTGCTTGTTTCTATAAGTTTGGGGACAGTTCAAAATCACTTTCATGAGAAAACAGTTCTAATAATATGACAGTGTGTTTCATCGATCTTTATGCATGGCATCGATTTATCAATTTCTGCCTTTAAAGTGAGAGATCTGGGTACTGAGGAAGTGTGTGGTAAGGTTTGCGTGTTCTTCGGACAGGTTGAGAACTGCTGTTGCCTTACCTTAAAAAAGTACCTGCTTAGTCTTACATTTTTAAAATGTAAAATACTACCTTTTACCAGTATCTTTTTTTTTTTTTTTATCCCAAAGTCTCTAGCAACTCCCTGTCACCCCTGCATATTTTGATCTCGGTGGCCAGGAGGGGCATTTCCGAGTGCCCTGCACTGCCAGGTTCCTGCAGGGGTTTCTCGGAGCAGCAGCCGGCATGGAGAGGTTGTTGAATGCGTGCTGGTTGTTGAATTTGTAAATAACGGAGCAGGCACCAAAGGAAACATTCTCTGAGCAGGATGGAAAAAACATCCCGAGCACGTCCTGACGGCCTGCGTGCCTTTGCAGGGGAGGCAAACAGAGCAGTGGTGCTCTGCTTTTCCGCTCAGCCTCTCCCGGCTTTGCACACAGCAGGATTCGGTTTCACTGAATAAATCTTAAGGCCATTTCATGAAAATTAGACCGTCTGTGAAATGAAATGTAAGCATCTGGCAGATGGCTTGTAAAACAAAATCTCGGGAACCACCTGGATTTTAGGGATCTGAGTTACCTGAACTGAGAGGAGCTTTTTTGGCATCGCTGACCTATGTGAGCTTTGCTTTGGAAACTTTGCACGAAACCAGTTTTGCAGATGTTGGTGTTTCTGTGAAATACTGCGTGTTCCCCAAATGCAGGACAGTGTCACCCTTGGTGATTGCCCCATGAAAAAGATGGTTCACATCTAGCTTGAAGATTTATGAGGCTCTGGTAGCTCATCTAAACAGCTGTCCTTCTCGGGACAAAATTTCAGGGGCTCTGAGGGCAGGTGTGGGGTGGGTCTCCAGAGGGGGCTGCATGAAGCTGCAGCCATCCATCCGTCTGCATCCCCTGGACTAAGGATGACTGCAAGGACAGATGCAGTTGCTGGATTATGGATTGGTTCACACTGCTCCCCTGAGAAGTGGTTTTGTCCTCATCTTCCTCTTGTCCAGTTCTGGAAGCATGCATGAGCTCCCAAGGTCTGTATTGCCTTATTTGTATTGTTACAATTACAATATATTACGTTGTGATTGTGAACTGAGGCAGCGTGGACCGAAAATGGTCCTAAACAGTGTTTCTCATCAACAAAGTAAAGCACAAATTGTTCCAAATAATGATCTTGGACTTTGAATACTGATACTGGAAATAAATTAGGAACTCTTAGATTGTGTTTTATTCTGAGACGTCCGCTTTGTGTATCATCTTTCTCCATAGATACAGACCAGTCTTGACTAGACAGGATGGACCCTGTGTGAGTTTGCATGTGAAGGTCACGAAGGTCTTCCTTACCAGGCTGTAAGCAAGATTGGATTCTGCCCCCTAGATTAAGTCAACTTTTGCAAATTTTCATATGGTATCAATCACTGTGGAATCTCCTGGTTTTACTTCATTTTGATGATTGCTTTTTACCTGACAGATTCTTTCTTGCTCTTCTTCTGTGTAGCTTGTCACTTGTTATTTGAGAAACTTTACTTCAGGAATTTGGAGTGTCTTGTTATACTTTGCACATCATCGGTTTATGTGTATGAGCTGCAGTAAAGTGCAGTGATTGCTTAAAAACACTATAGTTACTTAAAAGAGATGACTTTGATTGTGTGTTTTTTGTTCCCATCACAATAACACTTTGCAGGTGATTATTAAATTAGAGATTTTCTTTGTTTTTCTAACAAAAAAACCCAACCTTTTTCATGTCAGTGCCAATTATGAGTAGTAATTTTTCACACTTTACAAAAGAATTTTCTGTCCTGCCTCCACGCCCCCCCAAATAAAGAAGGGCTTTGACACTCTATGACAAGGAGGTGGGGGGTAGGGTTTTTTTATTATTATTTTTTGCAAACACAGTGCTTTTGACTTTTCTTTAAAAAATCTGTTGACTCTATTGAAATGTGACAGGGCAATATTTAACCTGAATAGAGGCATGTTGACTCCTCTTATTAAAACTGACAGTTAAGGACATTTCTCTCTTTATTCCTTCTGATACACGCAGACAAGTCTTCACTGCTAACTAGTATACAAAATCAAAAACAAAAAAATACAGAGTGAGGAGATGAGTACCTTATAAACAATATATGAATGACAATTGCAAGTTTAATCTAGCAAAGAAACCTTTTTTTATCCTTTAAGAAAATTAAAGCCCTTTCAAATTAGCTTGATATATGAAGACAGGCTGACATCATTAATTTTCAAGTATTCATTCTTCTTCCCGTGCTCCCTGTCGCACACAGATGTGCCATGTTCCAGGTGCTCTGGATAGGTCCACAGCGACACCTATAGCGAGAGGTGGATTTTGCCTTGACCGAGGTGGTGGAAGGGTTGGTTGGCTCATGGGCGAGACCTACTCTTCCTCTTCCCTGGGGACTTACCCGGGGCATTTTGCTTTGGGTTTGGCCGCCTTCTGAAGAAGTGGTGCTGATGGCAGGCTTGCTCTCTTTTTGGGTTGCCTTGCAGTGTGAAGTTGGATTGTGACCCCTGCAGCACCCTGACCTGCCACAAGGCTTTTCTGAGAACTTGAAGGTCTTCCTGGCTTGTCGTACCAAAGGCTGAAAAGGCCATGTTGCTCAGTTTTGGGTTTTTTTCCTAGTTACTTTCTGAAGCAATTGTGTAAATATCTGTAACCATGGAGTATGCTTGCTTGCTTGTTTCCCATGCTTTGCTGCTGCAGAGGATGGTGGTTCTGGCCTAACGGTGGCATTCACTGCTCTATCGCATGACTGTCCCCAGCATTTCCCATTAGCACAGCAATGAAATACCTAGTGGAAGAATCATCTGTCTTCATTATCTTTCTAGCAGAATAGGCTGAGCATTTTTACAAGCTTTTCTGTATGTTTTTAGTCCTTCTGTGGCAGAGTACTCAGCCTGTGTAGCATCAAATACCAGCCATTTGTCCATGGATAGCAATGAGACAGGCATTGTCCTTGTCACTGGATGAGAAGATTTAAATATAAATGAACGGCAACTGAAGACAGGTCAGGGGTTCTATGGTTCCTTTGACTGAGATGGCCATATCGCAGTAAGGATAGCTGTCCTACTACTGTGGAGTTTGGAAGCCCCTTTTTACTGACTGATGTAGCATATCCAGGACCAAGAGAAAGATGGGGGAGCCAAGAGTGGAACCTGTGTAACAGAAGGTTCACAGGTACAATGCAGCCAGCAGATCTACCTACAAGGTCTCAGCAAATATGGTATTTCTGGAAAAGGAATGAGTTTCAAAGTAGTGTTAAATAGAAGTTTATGCTCTCTGACATCAGGGGTTTGAACATCAGATACACAAGCAAGAAGAAATAGCCCATTCTTAACCTCACCCCATCTGTTTGAAGAGCAGCAGTGAAACCTAGCAGGAGATGAAACAGCAGTTATGATGGTTAAGCCAACACTGTGAAACCTTCTCTTTGCATCAGTTGGTTAATTTAAAAGGGGGAAAAGTCAGATGTATATTTTGTACTCGTCTCAGATGAGATTAGAAGAATCTATAATGCCCTAAGGCAGACAGTTCAGACTTTTACAAGAAGTGGACTGATAGACTGTGTGTCTTGCAGGTTCCACAGAGGAATTTGGGCTCTGTAGACATTTTCACATAGTCTGATAATCTTTCTCAAAAACCTCTCAGCTGTATTGTTCAGAAAATCCTGGACTGGCAGTCAGACAGTAGTGGAAGAGAGGACTGACAAACAAAACAGAAGACCAAAACTATGGATTATAGAATTTATGGTGTTGAACCTTCTATAAATTGAACTGAACTCAAGGTACAAAATCAATCATCTTTTCAGTGTGAGTTGCGTCTCAGAATTAAGCTGCTAATTAAGATTTTTTTGGTTAATCTTAGTACCAAAGCCTGTAAGTGTGCATCCAAGCCACAAAAGAAGACCCAAACCCATATAGAAAATATATAATCTGATCTCTTACTTATCTGTAGAAACATGCCTATTAACCACGCACGTTTTAACTAAGAGATCAAAGACTCTAGGCAGAAAAAATCTGTATGTTTATATCTGGGGACAAATGGAAGCCGGCAGGTGATCAGTTCACAAGAGATGGGGAGATGATGTGTTTTTGATAAAGCCGAGGTAGTAATTTCATACCAAATTGAGCTTCATGCGTTGTTTCTGCTCTCAAGACACCTACAGGCTCTGTCTAATAAGCCTGGCTTTAACTTTGATATTCCAGCCTCCTTTGATTTGTGTCAAGGCTGTAAACTTTGTCTCACCCAGGATCTGCTGTCTGCTCCCAGAGCCCCGGCTCTGTCTCAGCAATGATCACCCTGTCCCTGCTCCTGCAGCCTTGCTCCTCTCAGATCTGTTGCAAATACATTCAATGAGATGATTTCACTGCTCTGACTACATCACAGCTCTGTTTAAGGCCCTTTGTGGGTTTCACTGCATCCAAAAAAATCTGTCTTTATTTCAGTCCCCTTATAGTTTTGCAAAAGCTTACTTCTCTGTCATGGGTTTGTTTGGATGCCTGCCCTCATCCTCTCTGACTCCTTGCTTTTCTGATGAGTATTTTTGCACTTTCTCCTATACTGTCACTAAAGAGTGAGAAAAGCACTCAAAGTCCCTGAAGCTACTGCCCTCCATTCTTCCACATCTACTGAAAAACCGTCTCTGCCTACTAAAGACGCAGTCTGGTAATGGCAGAGCAAATAGCGAGCGATGAACGGTGCAGCTCATTTGCTGTGAGTTGTTCATATCCAGTTATGGTTAGGACATGCTCTCCTCTGTCATCTATCCAGCCCCACTTACTAATTTTATCCACTTCTGCAGCTTGACATTTAACTTGCTAGTTCTTTAAGGCAGTTGCTGTCATTTCTTCCATTGGAACAGGACTTGATGCCACAGTATAAATATGAAATCATAACAAACATGCGGTATCAAACATGATAAGCATGAGTAGTAGGCATTTCGGATGAACAGAAGTCACTCTAGTTCTGAAAAACGCGTCTACCCCTTGGCGATGGATGTCAATGTACGTAGATTGCAGGTTTTTTCTTTAACGGCTATTAGTGGGATTCTTTGCATAATCAGTTCTTTGGTTCTATTCATTGCTAGGCAAGGCAAATATGTGAATTGCTGTGGATTCTTTTAGCCAAAAAACCACAGTGCTGAAGAGCATTTCGTTTTAAAGTGTGATGAAGCAGTGGCTATCATGGGGTTTCACGTAATGGGAGCAAATGAAGCAGGGAGTCCTAGCTGACACGTGCTGAAGGGAAGGGATCTCTGAGGTAGCTACACTAAAAAGATTTTAAAAAATATATAAGAAAATAATTTTAAAATATAGTAAATGAGAGTAAACACAGTGCATAGGCATAGAAAATGAAAGCAAGTGAGATACTGCATTTGTTAGGTACTGTAAAGAAGCAGCATATGTATACACGATGGTAACAGCGAAACCTGCATCCCTGTGTCGGGGAGAGCCCAACCCATATCCAAGGGAACAACTACAGATTAGTGGAGAGAGACTAGATTGGATTTGGTGTGTGTGTGTGGGGAATTACTACTTTACCACATGAAGACAGTGACAGCACTTGCCTCCTTGCTGTTTACCTAGCTTTTTCAAAAAAACAAGTTTCCAATAATTTCTTCGTAGCAGAAAAGGGAAATCCAGAGTTAAATAGGAATTCTGGCTGACATCACACAGACTTCCTGAAGAAAGGCCCTGGAAAACTAATAAAGTATTAAACTATGCACAAAATTCACTAAACGGGGAACAAGGCCATGGAAAGTGAGGCCACAGAAGACAGTCACTTCAGGAATGACAAAGTGTATGGCAAGTGAGTCTGGATTTAAGATTAGTTGACACTTGGAGGTATAGCATTGATTAGTCATCATCAATAAGATGTGCTCTGTCCTTTTAAAGCAACAACCTGTTCAATCATGCTGCAAATGAAGGGGGAAGTATAGAAAGTACGGTGAAAGTTTCCTCTCTGCGCCCCTCGAACTTGATGGATGCTATAAGTTTACGTAGGGGCAAAGGGAGACTGGACAAGTGCAGGGAAAGAGAAATCCATCAAGAGATATTAAACACAAACATACCCCTTCTGCTCAGGAGGTCCCTGAGCAGCAAGCTGTCGGAGCCTGGGAGAGTGTTTGAGGGAAGTATCGCTATACGCTGCTCTATTTTTACACTCCTCCCTGGGTACCTGTTTTTGACTGTTGGATGCTGAACATGGGACTAAGTGGACATTTGGTCAGACCCAGCACAGCCATTTGTATGTTCTCTTCTTATTTGCTACAGTAATTTAGAGAGAGCAGAGGAATACAGCTTTGGTAGTATTTGTCTTATATACCGGAAGGATCGCAGGAGAGATCTGGTCACACCCGTAACCTTATATGGTGATGCCTTATTCTTACACCCTGCCCCAAAATCACGGGCTTTAAAGTGGCCCATCAGGGTGAAACTGGCAATTCAGGATATTTTCAGTGCGGCAGTCGCATGATAAGGATTTGTGTTGAGTTCACCCATGGAATTATTCATTTTGGTCTTTTCAAGCATTATCAGGGGTTCTTTTTCATGACGAGGGCAGTATGCAGTTAAGAAGCTGACTTTCATTTGCTGCTTGTCTCCATTCAGTCTTGCAGCTGAAGTGAAGGTTAGTTTAGAATCATACTTTAATTTCATTGTTGTATATGAAGCCTTAAAAAAACCTCTTTATTCTTCAAAAGACCTAAACTTTTATTGCACTTTTTCTATTGTTATAAATTTGATTGGCCAGATGTTTTTTAGGCTTACTACGTTCTTGTTCAGAAATTCTTTTTGTAGATTTTTGACTGGGGCCTGTTTTGGTGAATGAGGAAGTTATCAAAAGCGGAAAACAAGTGGTGGCTGCTTTTTTCTTACACCTTAACTTTTGCAGATGTTGTAAAATCTATGAGTTCCAAAGTTTTCAACATATCATTGCTTTATTTTGGTGAAATAAAATTTGCTGAGCCATGACCAACTCCATCATGGAGATACTGAAACAAGGGACATAGAAGGCAGTGGTAAGGGCGACAGGACGCATTGCAGTTTGTTTTGAACATGACAATCATATTTACACCTCAGAGGAGATGCAGGACATCCCCAACCTGTGGGAACAGAACACAGTGATAATGTGCCCCACTGACATAACAGCTACCAGGGCACAGGGCTCCCAGGTCCCGTCTGTCAGGTTTCTGCCTATATTTCTTTTAGGAATTGTCCACCAGATGCTTTCCTGGGCACCTAAACTGCAGCACTTAATTGTGCCCTGCTGTAATGCTGGATTACCTTTTTATTCTCTGCCCACCTGGACAGGGAAGGGTGAATGCACTCCTTTGCTGCATCTGGGCCCAGCACTTCCTGTGGGATTTTGCTGTGGGCGAAGAGCAGCCGCAGGGTTAGGTCTGTGGGGATAAAGGGCAGTAAAGCTGCATGTTCTAGGCTGAACAGCTCCTGCCTCTTAGCAAACTGCCTCCATCAGGTGCAGGTCAGCCCACGTAGGAAAGAGTCCAAGTCACAGCTAGGGATGGACTCTGGTCCCATCTTCTGTCCAGTCTCTAGGTAAAAAGGTATGCCTGGAAAGGAAAAGCATCCTGTTTGGAGGGGAATTAGGCACCTGTAATGCTGGTGGCATTTGAACACAGAATTTTAACTGTTAATCTATGGGGGTTAAGGTCAGGCACTGACAGCGATGCCCCCTACTGTCATCATGCTTCCCCCCCCTCAAGTCACTTCCTCTCCATAAGTTTTACTTAAGGAATGTTCCATGTTTAATTTAGGGTTCCTTTGTGCAGCTTCTTGTTAGTTTACATGGAAAATGCGATGGGCCATAGGGGGTGGGAGACAGGTAAGGGACAGTGGGTACTGACTTCAAAGGCATCACAATGTGTGCGTGGCTGAAATTCAGGCCAAAAAACTAATCAGGGAAGAATCTGTCTTTAAAATATATTACTTACGCCTTTCTTTGCATCAAGAATAATATTTGTATGGTGGTTGCACGTGTCACTGCTGGCTGGGAGTTGTTAGCACCAAACCGTAGCTCACTATGCACACAGATGCAAGAACTAAGGGTGTTCCTAAGCTCTTGTACTGTCCTTTGACTGACGCTTCTGGTTAAGATGGGACATCAGAGAGATGACTGACCATAAGGAGTAACATAAAAACATTCCAATTCATAAATAAAATGTATTTTTAGTTGGTGTAATTCTATATTAAATTACACTGTTTGTTTTTCTGCGTATGTATATTCTTTGTTTTACTTTAAGTTGAAATGCAGTATACACTCCGTGCTTCTCCCCTGAAGTAGGATATTCTATATACATTCTAGTTTGAGTCATATTAAAAAGAATTAACTTCAGTAACACCACATTGTGCCAGGAATGGCTATCTTAGCTTGTCACTGTTCGGGGTCCTCAGGTCAACCTCTTTAATTAAGTCTTGTAATGTTAAGAGTGAATTCAATACCCATCCTACCCTATCAGAGCTAACACTCTTTCCTGCACTGCTTTTATCAGCATGCCCAATTTTCCACCTGGAATTTGTTTTAACGAAGCCCAAATCCTATTTTGTCAAACGCTGGAGGCTGTATGGAACATTCTGCCCGTTATTCTGTTATCCACACTATGAAACTCGGGACAAACAAGCTGTAAGCTGCATTTTGATGTCAGGTTAAGCTATTATAGTACAAATTGTGTTTAATATATTTTTAAATACTTTCTTTAATATTTTATAGGGTTTTTTTCCTATTGAATTAGCAGTAAAACAGCAGTGCTTCATATTTCAGATCTTTTTCCACCTTTCCGAGGCCTGTGTTCCACATGATCTGGTTACCAGCTGGACAGCCAGAGGCTGAACACAAAGAAAGCACAGCAGACTTCGTTTCTACCCCAGTGTTCAAGCCAGAGTGTGTTTTTCCACAAATAACCCACTTTCTTATATATTCCCTTCCTATTTTAATTCCACCAAAAAGGGATGTTTCTTTTCTCCAGCTTTTACTCCATGGGCCACCAAACCCAAGGAAATTCATTACATGGATTTTTATCTGGGAGGAGGGTGCATCACTCGCCCTATGAGCACATTTAAATATCCATTTGAATTACTCTTCCTGTTCTGTTGAACTCCCCTGAGATGAGCAGTTATCTCCATTTCTCATATTTGTTTAATGTTAACACTGTGCTTAAAATGTAGGTGAGAACTGTGGCACAAAGTTCTCAGACTTTAACAAACATGGGAATAAGCGAAGCTGTTAAAATACAGGTTTGACCAACAGTTGGATTTACATTTCTGACAAACCCAAGGAGTGTAGAGGGACATGCAGGAAACGAATTCTGCTACCTCTTTTTTTAAAAAAAGGGAATAAAAGAAAAACTCACCAAGAGGGGGAAAAAAAGCCATGGGTGATCCCAGCAAATACTGTCTGGTCACAGCAAATTTAACCCTTAAAAGCAAAGGAGAGAGGTGATGTCTCTGGGGAGGGTGGCGCAGACCTGCCGTGCAGTGCCGGACGGGTGCTGCTGCCTTGGGAGCTGTCTGCTTTAGGAAACTTTCTTTGGCTGCAGGAGTCAGTCTAATCAGATAACTTCACGGACTTAATGAAAACACGCTTTAGCCAGTGTTCCCGTGAGCACTGTCAGAATATAGTAAGCTGTGTGTGACTGAGTCAAGTTTCAGAGTGTCTGTAGCCAAAGTTTGCATGGGTGCAGACAGATCACCTCCCTGGGACCCAGGTCAGTTCTCTTGCATGAGCAGGTGCTGCGAATTGGACTCCGTTTCCTCCTCCGCTGATTTCCACAGACCTGTACTATATTCTGCTGGATTTACACTGGTTAAAACTGATCAGAGCTGAGTAGAGGATGCAGTATTTGATGTGAAGTAATACAACACTGCACACTAGCAACTCTGGGTCAATACAGATAATAGTAAAAGATTGGTAAACAGCTGTTTTGTCACTGAAGTCAAACATACTCAAACTTGTTTACACACAGGGAGAGAATCTTTGAGTCAGAAGTTGCCAGTTCTTTAGTGACTTTTTTCAGAGTGAAGCCACACTTAATGTTATCAGCATTAGTCTAACTGGAAGGAAGAGGGGTGTTCCACATGTTACACGTACAAAATGAAAACCCACTTGTTCCAAAATGTAAACTTCAGGGCATCAAACACTTGAACTTGTCTGGTTTCAGCACATACTCCCCTTGTGATCACGCTTAATTTAATACAGCTTAAAATTAAAAAGTTAAAGGAAAGTTATTTTTCTGCAGGCTGTTTTCCAAATTTTCCCAGGCCTAATGTTTTTACTGTACTCGTTCTATTAAACAGCAGCCACATATGTGTCTGTGGTGTGCACACATCTGTTCTGGGTGTGCATGCATGTGTCTGAACATATGTATGAATTAAGTGGAGTGCAATATTGGCTAAATGAGAGAGACATAAGGTAGCCACCTGCTCCGACACGACGCTTAGTGCGTGCATACCAAAGAGAAGTGATTTAAAAACAATTACAATCTAGAATGTACTTGTTAGAGCAAAAGAACAAACTAAACTAATTTAAACTAATTTTTCCCCTAGGATGGTAATTCATTGACAGAATTACCCTGCTATTGAAATTGGGCCTGTTGTTTGCACAGCAGAGCGTATTAGATAAATAGCAGTAATGGCTGTTCTCTACACCTAATAAACTAGCTAAAATTTCTTGATATGCTTCATCTGTATTACAAAGTTTGTTTTTTGCTTTCTAGTGAGAACCCAAGGATGTCTGATTTTCTATAGCTACTTCAGGCGTACTAAAAGCCTGTGTACTGTCTGAAGTGGGCTGGGTGTCAGTCAGCAGCAGGGATCTATAGACAGTGGAGCATCGAAGGACAAGAGCACAGCATCGCTGAGCCTGTGCTGCTGCCCCTTTGCTGTCTCTGGGGTCTGACTTTCTCTCCTTTGAAAATATTCCCATGAAAGATGCTCTTTACTGCAAGCAGTGACGTTATCTACTGCTAACGTACACATACCTAGAGGTACCAGACTGGTTGCTTTATGTATAATTTTTGTTCTAATATGTAGCTTTTAATGTAAATTCATTGGACAAGGACTAGATCAGAAATATTTGCAGAACACAGGAAGCTATCAGTGCAATGACTGTGGGTCCAGAGACACAAACCGGTGAGCAACGTGGTGCCAAGCCTCTGCTGCCAACCACTCTCCTGCTCCCAAGTGTGGGGACTTCCAAAAAACTTGCATGGGGAAATTGTTGCTGAGTAATTTGAGGTGAGAATTTTAGCTAGCTCTGTGCCAATTCTGTGTGGACAGCCTCTCAGGGCAAGGAGATTTCCTTCAGCAAGAGGCAGCTCACTGTTTCCCATTGTGTGAGATCTGCTTGATGCCCTGGGGGGGTCCTTGGGGAATTTGGGCAGCAGATCCCAGGGACTGTGAGTCTGCATCAAGCTCACGGCACATGGACATCCTTTTGTTTCGGGATGTGTTGCTGTGCTTAGACACAATGCAGCCAGCTATGGGATGGATCAAGAAGTGTAGTAAGGCAGGATTTAAAGACCTGGGACCTGGTCTTGGAGAGACTCCAGTTCATTCTGGTCTGGCGTGGGCAGTGGGAGGACAGTCTGAGCCCAGATGGGGAAGGGCAGGAGGAGGGAGAGCTGGAGGGAGAGCAGGGGTGTTTGTCGGCTGTGTGGCGGTTGGAGGAGCCCAGGAGTCATTGAAAGCCCTTTAGCTGGACTGGATATGGCTACGTTTAGTCTTAATCCACCACTCAGTAGAGTATCCACTTTACTTCTAAACCTCTTATGCTTTGCTGGCCTGCATCACATCCTTGTAATTACTTGGACATGGGACTGGTTATTGTGGTTTCACTGCACCCTGACTGAAAGAAATCCTCTGATATTTCTGTACAGCTGCCTTGCTGTTTTTCTCACAATTTGCCTGGCCTAATTGCGATGCACAGCCAGCTTCGACGTTAATATCTAGATCTGCTCGAGAGTCCAGTGGGACAAGACAAATGAGCTTTAAATGCTGGATGTTTGCAAGGGCTTGTGTGAAAGGGTCAAAAAGACAAGTTGTGTATCCTTTAGTGCCAACGCTCCTGAAGTAGGGGTACGACGATTTAAATTTTATCCTAACAAGTGTCCTTACAGAAAGCACCACTTGGAAACAAACTTCACAGATTCCTTGCTCCTTACCAAGAGCAAACTTGCTGCTTTTCATTAAGCTGTTTGATTGCTATCAAGCTCCTTGTGTCAGTGCCAAAGGCAGCTAGGGCTTTGTACGATGTGCTGGGTAATTTGTGCAGTTCCTGTGGTCCGCTTTTGGAACAATGTCTCATAAAAATCTTAAGCGGCTATCACTTTTCATGGCTAATGAACTGAGGATCTGGGAATTAGATCCAGAGCCAATTCTTGGATTAAACCTTCTGAGTCCAAAACAAGGCTGTCTTCAGGAATAAAAAACAACCCAGGGCTGCTGGAATAGGGTACTACAGACTGTGACCTTCAAGATGTGAGATAAGTGACCAACATGAAGGGTACACCAAAAACTAATCAAGGAGGAGGGATGAATACCAAAGGACTTGTCTGAGAGTCAGTAATGCAATTGGGGGGGGAGGGGGGGGGAATTGTTTGTTTTTAGATGTGATTTCTAAAAGGCTTTTTTTAGTTTCAGAAATATTTGAAGTAAGTATCCTTCAACATTCACATGCTGATCAGGGACAGAATGAGTTTCGTGGCCTCAGCCTGCCCCTGGTGAACAGGGAGTGGGAGAAAACCCCCAACCCATTCTGCGCACAAAGGAGCGGAGTGCAATTGGTAATCTGGGCGGCGGGTGGGTGGTCTATGTTCAGAGGGAGGTTTAAAGGCAGATTTCATCCCGCAGACCAATAATATTTAATAATTGCATCACAAAACCCGCAGCCTCCTCAACACCCTAAAAGCCAAAGAAAATACCTGTATAAAGTATAGATTTTAATGCTTCCAGAAAAATGAGAACATGGAGAACAACTGGAAGAGTTGTAAATAGCAGCTTTAACAGGAAAATTCCAGAATGTGTTCAAAGTAAATTAGCTACTGCCATGCCTCCTTGCACTCCCTCCTCCCTTTCCTTCCTCCCCCCCCCCAGCCCACTTTTATTTGCTTTGAATTTCCCTTCCGCTCTCTTAGTTGACAGCGTTTGCACTTATTTCTGTTAGGGAACATGGCCATTCTTTTTTATGGCAAGGTGAAAATAATTTTATTTTCATCACTTTTCCCCCACTCCTGTGATGGATTTACTTGAAAAAAAATAATGACGGGCTTCACAAACTGGCCTGACAGTTGTGATGCAGAGAGTGAGCTGGCTGAGCAGGGACAGTGAGGCATCTCTGTACCTATTATGGCAAAAATCGATAATGCTTTCTGTAAATTGCTCCTCCCAAAGGAGATGAACAAATGCAGGAGACAAGGGAAGCCATCATTCTGTATGAAAGCCCCTGCACATTTGGACCAGTGCAATTATCAGGAAGAGCTTTTTTTTCCCTTTTCTTTTCTCTTTTTTTTTTTAACTCTCTTTTATCGGGGGTTGGGGGGAGTTCTTGGAAAAGAAAGTGAGAGAGTGGGATGCAAGAAAGAATAGGCATATTTTCCAAGAAATGTTAATTGAAGGCTAATATTCTGTGAATTGTCCAACTATATTGCTTTTGGGAGGCAAGGAAGGAATGAAGATAATTCAGAAGTACTTGTGCTCTTTGGATATCTCTACAGTCTGATTATACATTCAGACTTGCCTATTTAATTTTTTTCTGACAGACAGCAGTTCTGTAATCATCTAGAACCACACAGTTCTGTTTAATCCTTGCACATGTTCTGTTATCCTGAGTGGGAATTCCAGAGAGTACTAAGAACAGATTCTCTCCTATTGTGGAATCATATAAATTACATACGAAGTGGTATGAAAGGTAACGTGAAAACAAGGAGAGGACCATGTGACACCTGTACTATTGCTCAGACTGACTGGAGTAAGTTATTTGTCTAGTAATCAAGCAATAACAGGGAATGAGGGTCATAGACACTCAGCAAAGGTGCAGAACCTGGACAGAAGGGTTGATGAGGAAGTTGGAGCATCACTGAGTAAGGTTTGCTTCTACGTGCTTGCACTTCCTTTGAAATATGTCAGTTGACCACTAGTAGGTCCTGCGGCACGTTTGCCTTTCATCACAAGGACGTTCCCTTTGTGAATATCCTTAAGAAGGTACAAGGTGACCTTATCCAGAACAGATACAGATATAATATAAATTGGGAATGAGGATCTTCATTACTGGGCATTGCCTTATCACTGGTTTCATATGAGGCCTTTGGCAAGTCCTACAATTTCACCAAGTGAAGTGAGATTGGTAATAGCACTTGTCTTTGTTAAGGTCTTCACTTTCTTCAAACAAAAAATAGTTGAATGCTTAGTATTTTTTTATAGTACTTCCTCTGTCCGGAAAACAGTTAGTTTATTCTTGTGAAGACAAGTTGTGATAGCCCTTCCTGCCTACACACTGAAAGAGAAGCACGAAGCAAAGCTCCTCAGCAATGTGACAATAAAAAATTTGGCAATGGGTTTGCTCTATCCCCTTTCTCTTAACCTTTCATTTCTATTTCAGTGAGAAACCCCATGAAAATAGCATAGATGAATGAGAAGTATATTGGAGATGTTGTTCCTTATCGTAGTTGGAAGATAGACAAGAGATACTGCAGGCAGGTACTCAAATTTAAAGTGCCCTGAAGTTCAGAAAGACTTTTCAGAAAAACATATTTGGAAAGGGCATTTAGAAAGTTAAAAAAAAAAAAAAAAAAGCCATGAAAGGTAAGACAGTTCAGCATCTATAACCCTGAATTAAATCAAAAGTGAAAGGAGAGGCGCTGGTGGGAGACATTCAGCCCTTCAAAACCTCTGAGCTGTTTTCCCAGAAAAGCAGTTAAATGCTTAGGGATGCGTTGCCAGATGTGGGAGATATCGATAGCAGGACTTGGGAGACGATAGTAAAACTCGCACTGTGGCATATGTTGAACTAGTGGCATTACGTTGGATGGGTTAAGCTGCTTTTCCAGTGCTAGAGATGTGTGTTGGAGTGAAGATGGCTAAATAACACAAAGCCATGATGGAAAAGAGAAGGTATTCAAGAGGTGTATTATTTATTCACATGGATTTCCTAAATTTTGTTTTCTAACATTGTGCTTCTTGCCTCTTGACTAGTTTTCGTTTCTTTGGCAAGTTTTTTGTTCACGAATTCTAAGGCTTTTCTTGCAGTGCTAATAATTGCTTCAGAGTTTGAGGAGAATGTGTGAATGAAAGCATACATTGTAATTCCAGCAAACCATTTTGTTAGAGCTATTTCATGGTTTGTTAAAAACACAACAGCTGTTTACAGTTTTTGTACATCTTCTGCACCATGCAGACATTTTTTTGATGAGCGCATTTTTGTCCTATGATAAGCACATAAGGACTGATGAACTACTTATGTCATGTTCTCAGAACCTGAGAAACAGCTTGACTTCCTTTTTTCTAATACCTCTGGAATGGAACCCTCCTTTGCTGGTTGGGAGATGAGTGTCGGATCAAGTTTCTACTTTGGCAGTAAGAAACCATGAGGAAAATGCCCAAGTGTGTTTCACAGTGGAAGCCATTCGTTATGAAGTGCCATGTTTCGTTGTTCCCACTGTTGTTAGGTTGAGAAGCTGTGATGGAGCAGGAAGTGAGGACACTCCTCTTCAAACCAGTATTCTGTCTCCCCCTCATGGAAGGGAAAAGCATAGCTTTGCCATTTATGGGAGCACAGGAATAGAACAAGCAAAAATGGTTTGCTAAAATCAATAATTTTCATGTTGTATTAATGCATCTAAAATATTTAAAGGAAATATGTTTAAAAGCTATTATTATGGTTTACATATACTGCAAGTTTTAAATAATGAATTTGAAAAATGCTTCTGAAAAATAAGGGTGGTTCTCATAACCAGGAGGCAGATCTGGGAACCCAGCATGCTACAGGTCAAGAAAGGGCAACTGGAAAGGTAACATCCATCAAACCTGTGCCAGCGGCTGGGTATTGGTGATCTGCTTCCGCTAGCAGTAGTTATTCTTCTGAAGGGAAAGCCTTCTAAACAAGGCTGTGAATTGGTTTTCATGCTCGCATTGACAGATTGGGAAAGCAGTTTGTTCTACCAAATTTAACAATGATATATCATTATCACAACTTTGGGGGAAATCTATAAAATCAATAAGTTTGTAGCCTGAACAGGATTTGTATCGCTTGCTTGCTGTGCTGGTGTCAAAGCGTGAGCATATGGATTGAGTCACAGCCTGAGATCAATGGAATTTGTGGACAGTAAGCTCAATAACAAGCCCTTCTGAAAAGAAATAGATGTAAAAAGCAAATTTACTAGAGTATAAAAAAAAAAAAAAGCTAATATCTTTTCCGCGCCTGGCTGTAAAGTGCTGTTTGGCTGCCGTTGGCTGCTGGTACTTTGAAAGCTGTCTAGGGTATGTGCTTGCAATGCTGAGTGCTGCTGCTGCTCTCTAGTTCCATGCATTGCATGTACAGTTGGATGCTTCTGTTTGTAGGGCTTGTATTAGGAAACTAGCCAAGAATAGGAGGAGGGGGGAAAAAATAGCCCTTTATATTGTAAACTGAATAAAGAATAAAAACAGTCAGTGTGTCTGCTGGGGAAAGACCATGGTGGCTTTATTTACTTTGTACTGGCAGGGCTTGCTAATGGAGAAAAATAAAAAGGCATAATTAAATAGTTTAATGAATTCGCAGCTCTTTTGTTTGAGTGGGGCTGGGAATGCATGTTCCAGAGGGCCTCACAAAGAGCTCGGCTGGTAGTGAGTTAAAAGTAGGAAATCAGTCCTTTGAAGGCATTTTTATACTTCATTATCCCAGCATGTAAAATGACTTGTACTAAACGATTGAGGATTTTTTTTTCCACTCTCTCTCTTTCTCTCTTCTTTTTCTAAACAAAGGAGAGCATCAGGGCGGCAGGAGCATAATTCCCCTCAGTGTCCTAGAGCCAATAGATCAGCTTGTCAGCGAATTGGTGGGCCTGTACTTATGTTTCAGTAAAATATAGGGCTCTGGGAAACTGTAGTGAACAACGAAACCACAAGCCAACCACCACAGAAACACACACACTCTTAAGAGATCCTGGGGGAACAAGGATGATAAGACCTCCCTTTTCACCTCAATACTTTGCAGTAGGCATATATTCACTTTTAAAGGTTTTGTGTGTGTGTGTGCAGCCAAAAGAATTATGTTACATTTTTTCCCCCAGGTTTTTTATTTCTTTGTTGTTATGGATTAGTAAAGCTGGATCAGCTAAGGTGTATTTCCTTTCTCACAGTATGTCAAGTGATAGTATGTAGGATTTTAATGGAAGTTATAGTATTCATCGATATTCCTCAACTAGTGTGCACACTTTGATCATAAGGGTGAAAGGACAGCTATCCTGCAGCCAGCCAGCCACAGGTATGGCGTGTCAGCATGGACTCGTTCGGATGTATGTCCGCATCCCCGATGTTCCAGCGTGGGCCCTTCAGTACACATCAGTCTTTGGTTGTGGCTTTTCGGGGTTTGGTCTCCGCACGGCGCAGGCGGTGGAGCCCGATGGGCACCTGCAGCATCCATGGACTGTTTGGTACTGAGAGTCCAGAAGGGTGGATACTCTTACCTCACACCCCCCTGCCAGTGGAAATTAGCTTTGAGTCACTGCTCCCTGTTGTTGCACTGGCATTTGGCTTTAATGGTGTGATCATACTGCACCGTAGGGAGACCACAAAGTCGTGGATCTTCCTGGGGCTCTACCTAATGAATTAATTTCGTTAAAAGAGAGGGTATGTTGCAGTGCTCAGTAAGAATATGGGTATTTCCTATTAAACAAGATGGCAGTGTGAAACCAATCCGAATTGAATTTGGGGATCGTTTAGATCAGTATAGTCTTTTACACCATACAATATGTTTGTATTGTGTTTAGCATAGTCTTTTTGATGTTGTTTGCTGTTAGATACTAGGCTTATCTTTTTGGTAGTCATTGTGGCTATTTTTCATATGGACGTTAGAAGGAGATCACTCCATACAATGCAAGGGAAGGCCTGGGAGAAGAAATATCCTAACGAGCGAATGAAGATTTTGCCACTGTGCCATCTGTGGATAAAACCACTGGCTTTGGTTTCACCTGGCCGCTGGAGCTGGTCACATTCTGTGTGTGTGTGAGAGCCAGCTGCAAACAGCGGGGCGCTTCCCTCCAGGACCTCATCTGGCCCATGGACTGGTATTTACAAAGCATTCCCTGGTTTTTACAGCTTGAGTTTGCTTATAAACAACACTAACTGTTTGTTTCTTGTTAAAATTTACCTCATAAACAAATTTTACTGTGTGAGTTTGAGGCAGTAATTGTTTAATCCTGACTTTCTCATGCCCGTAATACAGCGACTGTAAAGCTGCGGTCGGCACTTTATAGAATTTTTCTGTAGCCCTCTTCAGTGAGCGCAGTGCCACGTGCGCTGCTGATGGGGACGTTTGCTACCCCATGCGCACGGGGGACGGGTTAGCAGGCAGTCATCAGGAATGGCATTGGACTGACTGCGTTTCTTTGCTCCTGCTGGAAAGAATTAAAATAGAGACAATCTCAAAAGAAGCCGAAAAGTCCAAAATAAAAGCTTCCTCCTATTTCTGAAGTTTAACTTACTTTCTGATGGAACACTAGAGCTATACAGTTATTTACAACCAATGGCAGTCTCTATCGTCCTTCTGGCTGAGTAGCAGGGAAATGCCGTGGAAGTGACTGCTTATATTGATTAGCGAGACAAGAGAGAGTTAGAGACCCTCAGCACTGCCACTTAAAGTGGGCAGGAAACCCAAATTGACCAGTAATAAAGTGTTTGAGGTTGTACAACGCGGCTCCTGGGGAAACTGCCTTCTCAGAGTGGGGATGCTAGGGGTGGAAAGCTGTCAATTATCCTTGTTTGATGAGGACTAAGTAAACGTGCTCTTAAAGTGGGCTATTAAATGTGAGAGAAAATATGCTGGGACTGGGTTCCCTCCGCTAAAGTATTTTTGCAAAGTTGGAAGGATGGACGGTCGTGGAACCCTGAGTGAAAGAGCACTACCATCCGCAAAGCATGCAAGATTTCGCTTGATTTCTCGCTCCTCTTTTGTTGTGACCTCTAGTTATAGATGGGGGAAGAGTGGAAAATACTGTTAGTCCCCCGTGTACTAGTAGTGTGAGAAAGTAAGTTCTTGCCGCAGTGTATACTACTGTGCGTGTAGAGTGAGTGTGAAAGGAACGTAGAAAGCCAAGACATAACTACTTGGGACATCACAGGCAAAAGGGTAGCAAGTTTTTGAGTTCAGTACACAATTAAAAGCTAAGAATAATCAGTGACAGCGAGTATCTCAGACACCTAGGGTGACAATTATTGGGAATAATTCAGACCTGAAGTCTGAATAATTACATAAATGGAATCTTTATATGAAGTGCAAACTCTCCTAGTGCAGAGGGTGAACGCAAGGTGTAAGAAAAACCACCTTGCAGATTGCTGAGAGTAAGTATAAAAATAGAGCAGAAAAATGATAAAATCAGGGAGGCCAAATCATAAAAGTAGCAGCTTGTAAGATGTATCAAAATAGCAAAAATAATGATGCTAAGAACAATAGCAGGAATAGGAAAATAAAGTGTAGAATCACTGTTCAGTGGAGAGTGAAAGAGAATTGTGGGACAGCCAGATGTTTCTGTATCCTTCTCTATTAAAGGTCGTCTATAGCACAGCAGCTATCATAATTGATGCCGTTGCCAAATGGATAAGATCTTAGTCCTGAATAGAGAAGAAACAGGTTAAAGTGTGTAAGATAGCTGCTGTCAGAACCGTGGTTTCCAAAACCCATTAAAGGAACACGTGGAGCCAAAATAAACTCGGAACTAGCAGTGGCTATTTTTGAAAATTTGTGCAGGGAAGGTGAAATATTGGAACTGTATTGTCCTTAGTCTGAACAGGAGTTTAGACAGGGGTTATAGACCAGTCAGCTAAACTCTCGTTTCTGCAAAAATTCTGGGAAAAAATAATCAAATTATTTGCAAGCACTTCAAAGATGACAAGGAAATGAGTAACAAACAGCCTGCACAGATTTGTCAGGAAAAATATTGTCTCACCAACACAACTTCTACGAGAGAGTAACAGGTGTGGACAGGGAGGAAGCAGATGTCATTCATCTGGAATTTAGGGAGGTTTTTGACACCACCTCACATGACTTTATTTACAAGCAAGCTAAGGAAATGGGGGTTAGATGAGGGTAGGTATACAACTGGCTGAAGAATCGTATTTAAGGCATACTTCTCAATGTCAAAATGGAAGGAGGCATAAAATGAGGTTTGGCAGGGGTCTGCCCTGACCCTGGGTCATTGCAGTGTTTGTTTTAATCAGCTGAATGACAAAGTGGGAAATGTATGTACTGAGCTTTCAGAAAACTGAGCTATGGAGTACATTCAATGATAGGAGTCCAGTTCAAACTAATCTGACAAGTGGAGGTGATGGCTTGGCAAAAACCAAGTGAAATTGTGTAGGGGCAGCTACAAGATGTTCTTCTGGAAAGTTTGTGATGGGCACAAAAAATGAGATGTGTTACCTGTTAGCAGTTTGTTGGCCAACTGCCCTGATGATGCCTTCAAACCTTATGTCATCCTTCTGCTTTGAGAACTGAAATGATTTTAAAAGTGTGTAAAACTACGGATGAATAATAAGGTGGATTTTGTGAAAAAGAAGAAGAAAAAAATTGCCAAAAGCATAAATCAGAGAATTTATTTGTGTGAAATGAGTTTGCCTGTAAAGAACTCATGTCTAGGTACTTTACAGTGTTTTACTAACGTGGTTTCTACTGTACAGGCATGCTAACAACAAAAGCAAAACAAAATAGTTTCAGAAGTCGTTGCTAAGTAGTAACTGTGCCGCGGTGCCCCAGCCTGGCACTGGGCACTGTGCACACACCGATGGCTAACTGTGTCAGGCAGACAGCAGTAAGGGAAATCTTGTCAGAAACGCAATCAGTGGGGTGTTTCTGTTTATTTCAATAGCTCTTAAAAAATGTTGTTTCCTTTAGAAATTATAAATGTAATACTCATGTAAACTCTGGTTTTTCTTCTGACTCCGGCCAAGGTCTTACTGAGGTTAACCAAGGTTTTGACTATGTTGACTGACTTGTAACAGCAGCACTCTTAACTGCTTTAGTACCTGTTCACTTAATCCCCCTTGTTCTCTTGTCTGAATTAGGGACGTGTGTGGTTTCATTAGCACTGCAAAAAGCGAAAAAGCTTGTTTGTTAGAGATGTCCAATGGTTGCTTCTGTTTATTCACGTTATTTTCTGACCTTCAGCTCTTCAGAGGTTTTATATCCCCACTGAATTCTGAGGTCGGTCAGGAGGATCTGCTGTGGTTCAAACCACAGAGCCCTGAAAAATCTTCCCACTGAACACTGGCTCCAACAAGAAGCCCCAAAGTGCTTGTTTTCAGGCATAGTCGTCTTGTAGATTCTGAAGCAGAATGGCATTGGATGAGAGAGCAGGGTGAAGATGCAGAGATAATCACCAAAGCGTTTCTTGCCTTGAAAGGTGTCTGGGATGGACCAAGGGAGGCAGGATGCCAGCAGGGCCGAGCCATTGCGCTTCCGTGGTGTGCTTAATAAGTTATATGCGGTGCTTCTAACGAAGTTTTTTGCGGTGCGTAATTTCCCGTCGTGCATGGAAAATAGCAAGCATACCCAAAGGTATTCCACAGCTGCATTTTCTCTTGTGACTAATCCCTGGTGAGATGAAATTCATATTGTCTAAACGTCCAAACCTTCTCCACTGCTGTGGTGGAGATATTTTTTTGTTGGAAATGAAAATGTAAAATTGTTGCTCTGCTCTGTCCTTTTTGGACATTCCCCATCCCAGTGACATATTCTGATTTGCTAATAACAGGATTCCTTCAAAATTGTGTAAGCTTTGTTTTTTACTGGGCCTTCAAATTAGGGAATCACGTATTGGCAGTCTTTGTCAGGCTACCTGTGCCCATCTAGTCTGGTTTTCTTTGTTCATTTAGAAGTGTAGTCTAACGTCTTCCACGAATCCCCCGAGATCCTTAAATCTTTCTGTTCCATGAAGCAATTCAGTTAGACAGAAGCAGTCAATGACACTTTCGTACTTATTATTAATTTGTTACAGGCAAAATTCCATCTCTATTTTATTATGTTTGTGGTACTATGGACTTTCCCTTTTTTCCTCTTCACTGCCCCCCAAAAGCTCACTTCAGCAATATGAAGTGAACCATGCTTCAAGTGTTATTAAGTAATATTCCTTATTACAAAAAAAGAACAGGGCTCCTTTTAATGAGTGCTTTAATGCTACCGGTTCATGTCACTATCTAGGGAGCCCCTTTTCTTGGGTTCATAATGAGGAACACCTCATTTGCACTGTCCCTAGATTTATGGAAGGACAGGAAAAAACTTCAATTTATTACATCTTAAATGAACTGCTCCCAAAGCAAAAACAAAGGCGGTAGTAAACTGGTGCCTCTGCACCATATAGTTTGATTTTTATGGAGCTGTGTAGTGATGTTCTGCCTCACCTAAGAAGGGTGAGCATGGGCTATAATTACCTCTTGTGAACCCCATTTTCTGATAACCTCACTGGCCTCTACCTCTTCAGGATGTTGAATCTGTCAGTTATGGTATTTTATTTGTTCTTACTGATGGAGCTGTATATGGTTAGAAGCAATGAAGCTCATTTGATAGCTCATTTACTTGAAAAAATGGGGCATGCTCCCTGAATTTGAAACAGAAAAAACATTCCAGTTGTTCTGCCAGTTTTATTCTACTGTACTTCAGAAATTCTTTCTGTTAATTCTCTCTCCTTGTGTTCATCCTAAACTACTTTTTCTCCACCTGTACTCTCAGCTCGGTTTGGCAGATATTCTTGCATACTGTAAGAGTTAACTAAAAAGAAAACAGGTTTTAATTGATGAAATCCCAGACTTAGAAAAAAAGGCTTTAAGGTCAAAGTCTTTCTTTGTAAAGTGAACAGAGACAGGCAATAATAGCTGTGCTCTTGGTACGAGATTAAATTCACTGTCTCTTGTGCAAGATGAATTGACATAATGGTGTTATTCCTTGCTTCTGACTTAGGAAAAAATGTACTAATTCCTTAAAGTTTTAATATTACTTCTCCTCTGCAGGAATGTTTTGCATAAACATAACAGTGTCTTTGATGTGTTAAATTTAAAATAACAATTTGAGGTGTAAGAAGGTTTTATGAAGGTGGAGTTTGGGTTTTTTTGTTTGTTTTGGCTTTAGCTTAGGTATACTTCCTCGCATTCAGAAATGTGGAGCCACCTAAACCATTTTTCAGCTAGATACCAGCAATCTAGAACTTTGTCTGACCTATGGCGAAAAGCAGAAATCAGCAATAAATGATCTGGTGTCTTCCTGGTTTTGCTCTAGGTGTGTGTTTCCTCTGCAGTTCAAAGGTTATAGAAATTATAGTAGACAAATTCCAGCTACAAATAATGCTTCTAGCATTTTGCATAAAGTCTTAAAACCTTTTTATTTATTTCCTTTTCAGCAAGAGTCAAATAGGAGGCTTTCACATACCAAGTCAAGGTTTTTTTAGACTTAAACTTCAGAATATTTTCAATATCTGCAACATTATCTTTTGAATAATAATTACCTCTTATATTAAATTATAAGACAGCAGGATTCAGGATTAGATCTCTGCATATTATTCTAGTGAAGGAAATTATGACAGGGGTCATTTTTTAGAATTATGTAGGAGGGTAAAAGGTCCCAGGCAGCATTAGAAGGGAAGGCGTTTATAATTAAATTGTAATTTAGGCCCATGATTTATAGTTTTCTCAATGAAAAATTTGGTGCTGTAGAGAGATCCTAGGAGGAACTTTAGTGAGATACAACTTAATGAAATAATAAAAAGAAAAATTATTCTGGAATAGACTGTATTATAGTGGTACCCGTTATCGTGCTACAGCGTAGCTAATGTCCTGTCAGTATTTTCCTTATAAACTCCGTTTTCTAGGGGTTTCTATCTAGGCAGTAGGAGTTTGTTTTAGGCTGAAACATGGCATGTAAGGCTTCAGATCAAGAGAACTTTCACAATATATATATTTAAAAATCATTTAGCTCATTAATACTTACAGAAGTATTCTAAAACATCCAAGTTGTCAGTTTGAGACAAAGACCGCTGCTTCTCTTACTGTTGTTATTCACGAGCTGCAGGAAAACTGTAAGCTGTGTTGTTCTTTGTTACTTGTGAAGTCATTGAAGTAGGTACAGTAAAAATCTGCTCTGAAATGCCACCCACTTGTATAGAAACAGTTAATTTCTATCTAATGTGCAAAGCGGTTAGTTTCTTAGTATCACTCTGTAGAGCAGACAGACATTGGAATTAAAGAAGGAGCATTTTTACAGTTATTTCTATTAGTTAATAGGCTAAACTCCTCCCTAAAATGATGAAGAACTATTCTACTGGCAGAAAAACATTAATACAGAAAGGTTAAAAGACTTGCCAAAGGCAATTGAGGTAGTCAGTGACTGATCTGACAACAGAAGCCATCTCTGACCTGGTGTCCTCTAGCAGTAAGACTCTGTTGAACTAGTTTATGCAGATGGATAACAGCTCATAGGTGGTTTAAAGCCACATTTCAGGATACAAAGAACTAATTTTCATAAAATATTACTTTAAGAAAGGGGTGTAGGTTGAGACATTGCCTTTTAAATACAATTTGCTTGTGAAAAATCAGCAGCTGTTCCCACAAATTGCTTATTCACTGGCCCAAGTTATACAATTTATTTTTTTTCCTGAATTTTCTTGGATTTTGTGTAGTCATAGGAAGTCAATACGCGAGTTTAGTGTGCGGGTTTGAAGATCAGCACCTGGATTTTACTACACTCAGATTAAGGCACTGTATCAAGCCTTCTGATATTTAATTTTTTTGGTATTGACTTTGAATGCAAATAAGCCTGATTAAAATAAATGTCCTTAAGAAGCCTCTGGAATAAAACTATTGGAATTGCGTCTAAGCAGAACGTGACGTTTTCTGTATCACAGAAAGACGGGAAGGAGTATGCAACTTAAAAATACACTGTATGGAACTTGAAATCACACAGTGACTTTGTCCGATGTCACCATAATAAAAGGGTAAGAGGAATTGATAAAGGAGACTCCACTGAAAGGGAAAACAACAATAAATAGAAAGGACAAATAATATATTTGCATTTTTTCGATGTTATCCAGCTAAAATCATTCAGCTTGAACCATGTTCAACTAGCATGGCTTAAGCTTCCTGTACTGCAGATGCTGATTTGTACGCTGAAGTTACGATCATTCAGCATCGTCAGATTTTTGTACTCAGACAGCAAACGGTTTCCAAAGAAGTGCTAAGTCACAAAGAGCAGGGGAGGACAGAAGCGAAAACATTATGATGTGTGGCAAACATTGCGTGGAAAGAAAAGAGGGAAGAACGGAAAGGTGCTGAATTAGTGAAATTCTGTTGTTTTCCCTCTAACAGGGTCACTGCTAATTCAGAAGCTCACTACAGGCATCAGAATGGACTATGCGGTGGCAGAGGTGTATTAGTTTGGTGGAAACAAAAAAGCTGAGGAGATTGAATAGAAGGCAGTGACGGAGATAAGAGAAGTAGCTGCTTCCTAAAGATTGATACTATTTGTGTTTTAAACATAAGGATTATCCAAATATCTATTTATTTGACATAGTGCACAGATTCTTCCCAAAATATCCAAAATTAGGGAGAAAATTATAAGCTTTTCAAAGACTGTGTGTTCACACGAGGAGTATTTAGGAATGTTAACAAATAATGTATTTCTTGGGAAAGAAAACCAACCTTTTCTTAATAGCACAGATTATTCTCCAGCTTCTGCGTAAATAGCAGACAGTTTAGAACTTATCTAAAGAAAGAGGTTACATCACAGGCTCCAGCATTCAGACAAACTATTTGTATTTTATTGTGTCAAATAAATAAAAAAAAAAAAATAGAGGTTAGATTTTTTCTTTTTTCCAAGCTAACCTGAAAAAAAAAAAGGTTAAGACTGAGTCTTGAAAAAAAGGAGGTATTTCACCTTGAACAAGAAAACAACAAGGGATATTTACAGATTTTTTTTTCTGTGTTTTTCTGAACCCTGCTTGCACTAACTGTTGATTATGGAAACGTTTGTTTCAAATCTAGGCTTTCTTCTCCGTAACTCCGTTTCCTCTCCTTGATCCAGTGGAGAAATCACAAGTGCCTGTGTTTGACTTATCCTTTTGTTTGGCAAGGCGCTGTGATCGTATACCTCATTTAGCATCTTAACATCGCTCTCGGATGAAGAAGCAGCAGCCTTTGTTTAGAAAGAAAGTCTCTTTGATAATTAGAAGTAGTGAGAGATGTAACAAACCCCCGAGAAAATGTGTTACAAAGTGTGACTGCATCTTTTATTTCAGCAGAGTGCCACTTCCCACGCCGTAAAGTAGCCTGGCGAGGCTGTGACCGGCGGCCTGCCAGGCTTTGCCCCATCTCCCCCCACCGAGGATGTGGTGTGGCAGACTGAGGACCCCTGGCAGGCTCTGGGCCATCACGGTGCCCTGCCCTCAGCCAGAAACTGATGCCATTCAATTCATTTTGGACCCCTTAAGTTACACCACCAAATGAGGCTAGTCTGATGCTGGTGTTATTTCCCCCATCTTCCCGTGATCCCTAGCAGTGACATTCAAGGCACACGTATGTGTGGCACTCTGCTCATGTGAGTCTCCATGCCACAGCTCCTCTGCCTGGGGACCCCAGCCCGGCTTGCTCAGACCCCTGAGCGGGAAGGTTAGGTGGACCTAGATAACAAAGGGTCGTAGAGGAGCAGGGGAGGCAAACAGCTCCCTGGGGCTCTGGGATGCAATGGGAGTGCTGGGGGGTGCTGCTGTGGGGCACACACCCCAGCCTGCCCCTGCTCACCTCATTGAGAGCTCGATTAATATCGGAGTCCAAAGCATTTGCACCCAGCCTGTTCACAGCGAGTCATAGGGATGATTCAGTTTTATAAAGGCTCTTACTGCTGTGGAGAGCTTCTGCTAGGTGAGTGGCAGAAGCTGAAATTCCCATAGCACACAGCAAAAGAAGCATGGATTCCATGAGTGACACAGATGCATCTTTAAAAAGTAGGATTTTTTCCTCCCTCTGCAAGAAACTGCTGACGTGGTGCTGGTCAAGTCACTTAACCCTTGCACCGAGCACTGCTAACCGCACCTGCTCTGCTGTCTGGGTGCTCAGCTTTGATGCGTGCTGGTGGGTTTGCGGCAGTGTGAAAAATCACAGCCACGGTGGGAACTAGCAAAAACCTTTCTAGGAATGTATTACATGCTGTGAAATGCTGTGCTTAAAAATAATAATAATTAAAAAAAAGATGTTAAAGTCTAAGGTGACTTAGAGTGGATACCCAAAATTAATAGACATATTTGACCTTAATCTGTCTTCCTGGACAAGTTTAATTATGGCAATTTCTTAACTTCAGCTTGAGCTCTTGTTTTAGAAATGTTAGTGTTCTTTTAATGTGTGTGTCTTAGTATTTAATATCACTCTGTTTTCTAAGGCAAAGCAAAAATTTTAACCTATGAAAACTTATTGGAGTGGAATAAGCCAAGACTTTGGAGATAATTAAGTTTAATTTCTCTTTCTTAATAAGCTGTTGTTTCTGAGGTGAGCTCAAATTGGGGGTGAGAAGGAAGAAATTAGAAATGCTGTTTCAAGAGCCAAATTTAAAAGGGAATCTTTTTTGGAAAGGCATTGTTGCCTTTGTGATCACAGTCTGTCCTGTCAGGAATCTTTCTGTGTAGAACATTGCGTGTGATCTGGTGATTAAAAACTGGTGATGCACGTGTCAATTTACACCAGCTTGAGTCCTAGCATAGGTTAGCCCTTATTGTCTTATATAAGTTAAAGTTGTAAAGGTTGTGATATCTCTGCGTAATTTGAAATGTAAACATTTTGAAAATATAAAATGTGCTAAAATAGTCGTATGTACATATTAGTAGTACATCCTAACGTGTTGTTAGTAGTACTAGTAATTAAAAAAAAAGCTTTATTAGTTCCTTTCCTTAGTCAAATTGTGTTTGCCTTATCTAACCTGTTGATGTTGGTGCCTAGTTTGATGGCAGCAACTGTCTTTTCTGTGCTTCAGTCATACCAGCAGCATTGTGAAGTGGTTTTACTCTGTCCTTGAAAAGTTCCAGACACTAACCTGCAAAATTACACAGAAGTAATGGCTGAGAGGAATAAAGGCTTTAGGTCAACTGTGATTTTAATTAGTTGATGATAGGAAGAAATGCTGGATGTACCTTTACTGTCCTCCTTTGGAAACAAAAGGCAGATGCTAGATTTCCAGAGGAGTTAACTTTAAGAAGTCCACTTGTATAAAAGTGCTTTTCTGACTTGCTGGGTGTTTGGAAAGTGAGGTTTGTAAAGAGATGTTCTCTCTCTCACATGCCGCATGCAATTTCACCGTTTTCCTCTGTTTACAAGACAAAGGCTGAAAATATGAAATTTTGGACACAAGTGGCAATTTTACATCTCTGGTTTTCAAAAATTTGACATATTCTACTCACATGAAACCATTTCACAGTTGCTATTAACAAGTGAGAGAAAGCACCAGTGCCTTCGATTGAAGGCTGAGGAGAGTTACGAGACATGCTGATGGCGTAGAAAAACTCCTTGGTTAGATATATATAAAAAATTAAACTGTTTTCTTCTTTCCTTCTATAGGGCTAGTTTTGCAAGTAGGATTCTAACAGAGCAGAAGAACTCATTGCTTGAGTGCACTTACTTTAGTTCCACATCTTATCCAACTCTAGGAACTTGAACTTGTCATTATCAGACACAGAAGGTCAATGCATTAGCCATGGTACTAGCTCTTTCATGTGGCCTTTCTGAAGAGGAAAAACCCAGCTTTTAATCTTAGCTTTTATATAATACTGTGTGTACTAGGATACATCCTAACTTGTCATTTTCTCGTCTGTTTTAGTGCTGGGGGATATCTGGAGATGTTTTATGATGCCACACAGATACACATGTCTGCAAAAGGCCTAATCTGAAGTGAATCTTCTATAAATAATAAACAACAAATAGGTTCCTTTTAGTTATATTAGCCCCAAAATAGGTCATGTACATTTATTTTAGATGCAAACTTAACAATAAAGTAAATTCCCTAGGTGGAGAATTTGATGTGTTTGTGCAAATTTTCTGGACACAGTACAAAAAAACCCAACACCTATATTTTACCATTTGAAATATTTATACACTGTCTCTTCAAGTCCTGTGTCTGAAATACTGTTTATAATAAACACCCTACTAGGGAACTAATAGTCACAGTGTAAACAGTTGGCATTTGTTACTTAACCACAAAGCAATCTTTGTGAACTTCTTTGTACAGAAACTTAGTGTTTTCGGTTGTTACCAGAGAAGTTGACACCTTTGCAGTTTCCTGCCTCCAAATAATCTGATTTTAAAATATCTATACTAATTTGTGGTGTCCTTTTCTTTAAGTCAAAACAAACTGATTTTGAATTATCCAACTGGCTAGACATGTATGCAAGATGCATCTATCTCGGAATAACTTTCAAACACATCATACCTAGTTCTCAAATGTTAAGTTGTTCAGTGTGCAAATATATTAATAGTAAAATGATAGCCTAGACTAGAATAAATTGGTATGTTTAGTATGTCAGTACTTACGCTAAAATAAAAGAAAGACTTCACTAAAAAGGAGGAGCGATGAGGAGAAAATCTAAATGCATGAATTTGCTGTAAAATTGCAGTCTTACACCTCAGGGGAGCAGACGTTTTCAGCTCATGGTCCACAGGGTCTTGTGGTTCCATGGGCGGCTTCTCAGGAAAGGTGATTAAGGAAAGCAAGCCTTGTGTCAGTAGGCTTTCACACTCTAGGCTGTGTGCCTCCACTGGAAATATTAATATGGTTTTCAAATGAAAAAAAGGCTGAAAAGACTGCCTAGGCAATCCTTTTTAATGCTCCCCCTGAATATAAAAACTAATATGTTAAATTCTGTGGGTAACTACAATATAAAGGAAGGCATATCTGAGGAATAGGTAATTTATTGTGGTTGTTTGGAATTAAAATGGCTATGACACCTATTGTAATTTTCATACTATTTCTGCCTAATATAATGGTGTTTGGATTTTAATTGGAGTCTTTAAGTACTAGTATAATACAAATAATACATATAGGATGTCTCACAGTAGTCTTAGACAAAGGCAAAATGCTAAAAATTGTAGTGCCACATTTTCCAGCTTGTGTTCTTCTGTGGAGCTAGCTGGAATCTTAAGTTCTGTGTGTCACCCATTGTAATATACATAATTTCTTCGTCCCTATTCATTTTCATCCCTGAGATGCATTGTAAAAGTGTAAATCCATCACTAGATAATTTTCAGTTCCATTATTTACAAAAATGAATAGTTAAGCAAGTCATTGTTATTAGTGGGATGCTATTGTTGTTTCACAGAGATAGGGACTGCCAAGGTCTTGAATGATGTACACTTGAATGTTCTTTCAAGATACTTGTACCTGTTTCATTTGGGAGGAGTTTCACTCATGTAAAATCAAACAGAAACAATTTTAGTAGCCTCTGAAAAGAGAAGAAGGGAAAATGGATATTAATGAACTATTTAATATTCTGCTATGGAAGAGATGCAGTGATTTTGCTGTTGACACTTTTGCATGGAATTAAAGAGATCTGGTGGTTGTTTTACTCGTCTGTCTTTGTTCCTGAAAGACTTTTCAGTGTCATCAGATTTGGTTTTGTAACCTAAGAGATGTATTACAGACATGCAGGCAAGAAAAAAAATTGCTTCTTTTTCATGAAATTCATTGGTATTCAGAACATGGTCCTTTGATGAATTAGAAATTTTGGCTAAAGCTTTAATGAGATTTTTATTTCCTGAACTTATGTTGGAAAATGTGTAGGCTCCACGACTCACAATTCTGAATAAGGTGTTTGGTTTGTGTGGGTTTGTATGGGTTTTGTGTTTTGTTTTTTTTTTTTTTTTTTTAAAGAATATTTCTGGCTCATTGTTTATTACTCAATATTTTATTGATTTGTGAGTTGAGAAGTTCACAGTGAAGGTGGAACAGTTTAGAGCTATAGATCTTTACTGCATGGTCTGAATTGACATGCAAGCTTGTTACGTTCAGGTAAGCGTTTGCAATTCAAGGTTACGCAGGCAGTGCTATGGCAGAAATAATACAGGTAGCTGCTGAATTCTTGTTGTAGGTGCATCATTATATCAGCTGTCTGCTGGTTTATTAGTTCTTATTTGTTAACACCAAACCTTGTTTGTGCCTGCCCATATGCTAATGCTTGTGAAATGCTGTTGGAGGGAGAAGGGCAAGGCAGGGACCCTGGAAGCCTTGGGTCAGACTTCTATGTGAATTGCTGATGTTGTGATGTTGTTTGGGTGCGCTTTGTGAAGTGTAACGGCATTGGTAGTAAAGCCTTTACCTCTTTGATGCAGGAGAACCTGTGGAGCCTCTAATAAGGGAATCTATAGAAATGGTTGTCTTCTTTTTTCTCACTCTTATCTTTATTATTAATTATGCAGTATTAGTCAGTACATGTAAGTTCCCTTTAAGCTTTCAGCTAATGATACTGTAACGTCAGTGCCTTGTATCTGAGACTAGTATTTTCAAGAAACTCTGCTGTGAATGTAGACAAGCAGATTTACATACTAGCTGCATAAATGTAACTAGATAACCATTTGTATTTATTTCATGTTTAGTAAAATCTTTCATCCTCCAGCTGCTTGTTTCATTGCGCACGGACACGTAATTTGGGAAGCTTCCCACAAGCTGTCGTTGAATGGTCATAGATTTTACAGCCTTTCCTGTGTTACTGTACTGGGCTACCCACAAAAATTCTCATAACTCAAAAATGCTTGATTCATGACTTACCCCATTTTCATAACTTACATGTGTTCCAGCACGTTAAAAAATTTAGTGGTCTTCAAGTTATCATTGTATCACTGTCCTTTAATTTACTTAGAAGTTCTTCAGGGTCACAAGGCTTACAAGAAGTATTTTGGTGTTGGCTGAAAAGAAGGGTGTATCAGTATGTAACCTTAGGAGTTACTGAAAACTTTATGAAAGAACAATTCAGCAGCAATAAGACTTTCTTTGCTGCAGAGCCAGCGAGTAGATAATGAACCTGGGACAATGTTATGTATGCTTGTGTTTAACTGTGAGCGTTAACAGCATGGAGTATCATCTAGTTAAAAGTATGGATCATGCCCTTCATATATGGTGAGAAAACATCTTCCTTTGTATTTCCATTGTTTTCCTCATCGTATCTAAGAAATTTAATTTTGAAGGTGTCTTCCACATCATTAGGGTGACGTGGTGGTTGTTGTGGAGAAGTTCTTGATCAATATTCATTTTAATACACATTAAAGAGTGGACAATGGAAGAGTGGCTGGTGCTGCTGAAGGTACTCTCTTCAGGTGCACAGCTGGAGGGTGACGTTGCTTGGGGCACTGTGGGTTGCGCTGGGTACTGCAGGATGTGGTGGTGTAACCCATGCCAAAGTCAGGTATTCCCACTAAGTGGAACTAGAGCATGCTCATCCTCAGTCATGTTAATTTGCTTTTCCAGGTGTATTTTATTCAAAATCACTATCCTGGGTTTTCTACATTTGCTTGATTCATTTCCCCTTGCTTCTTGGATCCTGTGCGTGGTGCATAGACACTACCCTTTGACTTCCCAGTCTTACCTTCCGTCTTTAAGGGTTTTTTCTGCCTCCTTTTCCCTCTACCACTTTTGGGGATTAGTTTTTCACTTATGTTGTGGGTGCTTAATCTATTTAGACTTCTCTGATCCTTTATCCTGTTGAGTTTTAGTTTGCTTGTATTCTAAGTCTCACTTTCCGATGTGTGCAGCTCCCTGCTCTGTTTTTGTGCTGGTATCTGCCCGGTGGAAACGCCTCTCATTATAAGTGACCTCCTTCTCCTACATTTTTCTCTCCTTCAGTTCAGGAAACATCAGAGTAGAAAACCAATGGGTTCTACAGCTAAGGTCAGAGGAGTAGGGAAATTCTAGGTGTCTAGCCCAGTGCAGAGAGCTCCTCGCTCTGGGGCAGTGTGCTGTTGTGTCAGCTGCAAATGACGTCACTTTTCACTGTAAGAAATAATCTCCGGTATTAATTGAGATTGTAATCTAATCTATTTCAGTGTTTGGAGGTGGCAAGATGTGTTTGGACTGTTTAAAACCGCAGTAGCTGTTTGAGACCATCTTATCTTGCAAACCCTGGGATCTGTTCTCAGCTTTTAAAAAAGGAAATACAATATATTTGCTTACTGCTTGAAACTTCTCCTCTACAAAGTCTTTTCTAGAGAGAAGAAATTTACTGACTGGATATTTCAATTGTTATTAATATCTGTATATTTTAAATTTTGAGCCAGGAATCTGGGAAAACTGTCCATGTACCCCTATTCTGTCTATTTGACACAGGCAATTTTAAGATATGACAGATGCTTGAAAGGTAAAACACTTTCTTAGTGATTAGTTTTACCCTGATTGGCAGATTTAAAAATAAAATTAAGATATTGTTTTGACACACAAAAGGAGGAGAGTCATATAATCTATATTTAGGGTCTCTTTCATATGGTTTATAATGATTGACTCTTGGGCCTTATCTTTCTGAAAATATTAACTGGTGCTTGCTTCAAAGGTGTTCTATCGGCAGCTTTTGTTACTATTTGGTTCGTGTTTTTCAATCTCCCTATCAACCTATTACGGAGCAGAAGGAAGGGGTCTGTTTGCTCGGTAGCTTTCCATTGTTTTTTCCGTGCAGAAACATAGATTGCAGAAGTAACTTTGCCTGATTTGGCTTTTATACAAGGGCAGGAACACAAGGTGTTTGGAGACCAGCACTCTGTATGGCCATGCCCGGTGTCTTTAGAGTGTGAACTCAAAACTAGGGCGAGCACAAACCCACCTTACGTTCATAGTCTAATTTGGGTTGAGTTTGGGTTTGGTCATTTTGAAAGGAGGGGAAACGTGAGCCTGCAAGGCTGAAGTCAACCCCTGATGTCCCTTCAGACTGCGTGGCTGTGACCATGGCCCTGCTTCTGCAGCCAGGGCTGCCGTCCTGTATCGCAGATTGTGTTGTGGCAATGTCATGGTCCTGGCTTTGAGCAGAACAGGTAGCTGTGCTCTACCCTACGGCCTGGGGAATTTGTGCATGTGATGTTACTGACACCCAAAAATCCTGATATTATATGCACTTGAGAAGCCAGGATTCACACACCACCAACATACACTGCTGTGGAACCAAACCAGTGCTGTTGCAACCTCCCTCATAGCATGCCTTTACTTGTAGACTGGAAAGGAAGACCATAGTACATTTTTTTGTCAGTCAAATGGACAAGAAAGCATTCAGTTTGTTCACATCCAACCCCTGCTAAATTTGTGTTTTTCATATATTTGTCCTAGCTACTTTCTGGATTTATCCTGAACAAGAAGTGGAATTACTGAATTAATGCCCAGGAAGTGAGTATCCTGTGTTACATACTACAGTCCAGAAGTCCTTCATATATGGTGAGAAAACCTCTTCCTTGTATTTCCAAGCTGAGTTCCAAGCGCGAGTATTTAGCATTATCTAAATGAGTTTTTTGAAAAGCTGTCCATTCTTCAGTTTTCAGTCTAAGGCAGTCTGAAGGTGCGTGAATTGCGGCCACCGTGTTAAGGCTTTAGCACATAGGTTGCTGAACTACATATTTTCACAAGGTAGCTCTATCCTTAAGCAGTTAAAAATCATACTAAAAAAAGTAACTTTAGCAACAATGATAATCTCTGTGCTTTTTTCTGGAGTAGTTGTAGCAATAAGGGATCTGTCTGTGTTTGTGGCCACACAATATGTAGGTGATCTCTGCCTGAATATGCATTTTTTTCAAGGAGAAGCTTTGTTCCAGAATCTTACATTGTCCTGAGAGAGTAATTCCTGAAAATATGATATAAATGCAAATCTGCGTTTAAAAATATTGAAACAACTGTGTGCATTAGCTGGTTGCTTGCTATGGTGTATTGCTTCCGCAGTAGGTTTGCTGGTGATCTAGACAGTGTAATTGTATTTTGATGTAGTCAAATACAATATGCATTATTATTTATGAGAATATACGGGGGTTTTTTGGTCCATTATCTAGTACAAGGTATGCTTTGCTTCTCTATCATCTGTACTCTGGTGGTCTACTTGTGCAGTTGAATTTCGGCCAAAAATAAGTTGGAGAGAAGGATGTGACAGAAGGCTTCTCTTCACTTTGTGCTAATAGTATGGACAGGCTGGTGGAATCACTGCATCAAGTTTTAAATGATATGTGAAATGAAAACTTCCCATTTGAAGCACAGAGCGAATGCAGCCATTGCTGCGAGAGGCTATTTGTTCTAACGCTGTTTCAGACATACCAAGTTTTAATTTAAAAAAAAAATCTTATGCTTTTATGTGAAAGAGACAAGTCTTTCAGAGAAACAAAAATTTGTTAGGAAAATGTGTTAAGATGCTGCATCAATAGATATCCTCAGGAAGTTTTCTAGGTGTTCGTATGTTTTCGTTTGAGCCTAAGCAGCGTTACTTACCGTGCGACATGTGGACATGATGATGGTGGTCAGAATACCTGGAACTTTCCTAAAGTGGGAATTTTAAAAGTGGAATGATACGATTCAGCACCAGGAGTCCAGGGAAGTAGTTTCTTTGAGAGGTATAGTGGGTTTGGGAACTAGAGTGAAGGTAAGAGTGATATCCAACGAGGTATCAGGAGTTCAAGTTCTGTGAGGCGTGCCATGTATTTGCATGGTTGATACAGGGCAGGGACTCTGGGGAGTGACAGAGACAGAACCTTCTTTTCCAGTTTTCTGTCTTAGTCACCCAGACCTTCTTCTTGCACTTAATGATGTATGGTTCCTGTGGGGAAAAATGTGATTATTCCAATTAAAGCGTACATACAAGGATCCAAAGTCACATTAACCTGGTTAGTTGGACATTTGTGTTTCTTTGCATTTGAGTTTGATTCATCTGTGTCATACTGCAAATGTGGGTTTGAAAGTTTGTTTAAGGAACGTGTGCATAGGTAACTACATACGCGTAAAATTCACAGAATTGTGTATATAGTGTAAGAACACAACGTAAGAAATATGTGTAGGTAAGAGGGCATTGCGTCTGATAGAAGTATTTGCATGTTCCAAAAGAGAAAGCTGGGAGTTACTTAGCTTCAAGTAATATTTCCTCACAACTT
The DNA here is from genome assembly GCA_027574665.1 of Rhynochetos jubatus. Taxonomy (NCBI): domain Eukaryota; kingdom Metazoa; phylum Chordata; class Aves; order Eurypygiformes; family Rhynochetidae; genus Rhynochetos; species Rhynochetos jubatus. Next base: position 8,599,543 of record CM050661.1, read on the forward strand.
CCTGGAGTTAAAAAAGCAACTGCTGCCTAGGCTTTTCTTCTGAAAACATTAGCTGCTTCTTTTAAAAATATATGTTAATCATACCTCCCAGCTGCATCTATTTACACCTAGTTGTAGACTTATGGTTACAGTAGAAACTATATATTCATTAACTATTTCTTACCTGAATTTTAAAAATCCAATAAGATTTATTGAAACCATGAGAAATTATAACCTAGTGGTGTCAGTTAGTTTCAGGGTCTTTTCCCTAGTGTGCTTACTGCCCTGCTGCGCTTACTGCCCTGCTGCTTCCTCAGTTTATTCTCACCTTTCCTATGCGGTATTTCAGATGGTTGTGAAAGGACATGAAAATTCTGCTGTACTTCTCTCTTTCACAAAAACTTACCTATGACAGAAAAATGTCACAAATAAATGCACATCAAATTCATCTGTTTTCTTAAGGGAAAAAAATAATCACGATGAACAACATTTTGTTGGATGAAAACACTCCTCCCCTCCTGAAATCCTGAAAACCTCAAAGGTGCAGAAGGGTTTCTGTATCATTTGTGGTCTGTGAGGGGATCAGTGTTAATAAAATCCACAGGAGCCCGTTGTTCATTTAGTCACTCAAAGAGCTGCCCATCAGGAGCATCTTTCTGCAGGTTTCAGAAAGTTTTCAGTTACTGTTTTTTCAGTAACTCCTTGGTGTAGAAAAAAATCAACCAATTATGCCACTGAAGTACAAAGATTATTAATTCTACAAAATTTTTGCATCTTAGTTTTGTAGAGGTACCAGAAGTGATGTCAAGCACAGGAAGCAAGTTACAGTACCCGTTCTGCATAGACGCTTTGCATATGTACATCTCCAAGCCTCTCATCATATAATTTTTTTTAATTGCTAGTTGTCAGGATTTTTTATGTTAATATTAAAAATACTGGAAGGAAAATATTTCTTATATTGTGCTGTCATGTTTCTTAGAAAGGAGAAAATAGTGTCTGAAGAAGTTGAAAATGCTTTCATAAATCTTCAGTGTTTATTTTAAATTCTTTTTAGAATTTTCACATTGTATTTCTGTTCTCTAAAACCACCTACTTCCTTACAGCTTTGTTGTTGTGCCATGCTCATGCAAGCCACCTCTTAAGTGGTTAGAAAGAATAAATATTATAAGGGGGCAGCATGTGTATGACTTTTAAAGCCCAGCATCTAATTTGTTTGTTTTCATGATAGTATTGCTGTTTTCTTACTTTCTCAATATTGTTTCCTTCATTCACTAACTGGGATTGATCCATACAAAGGAATTTCCCACCTTCTGTGCTATCCTGTCGGAGGAGGAGTGCAAAGCTCAGTGGTGAACAAAAACCTGAATTCACTAATGTTGGATCATACTTTTGTATTACCAATGCTTTTTATGCCTGCCTTTCTCCAGGTCTCCCAAACCAAGATCCCAGTCTGTGCTTCTGGTATTTCATCCTCTCCTGCCGCAGCCCAACTCCCTGCTGCAGTTCCCATGTGTGCGAGCCTGTGCTCTCGCTCTCCATCTCTCTGTTCTTCAGGTCTGCTGCTTTCCTGAGGATCAGGTTCAGGAACTCCTGTAGGCACTGTGGAACAACCCGCTGCTTTTAGGTAGCCCGCAGTTGCTGTGCCAGCAGGAGCAGGTTGTTCAGAGAGCTGCTGCCCGGTGAGCACCGCTGCTGTAGCTGGTCAGGGCAACTTTACCGGGAACCAGCTTTCACAAACTGCGGTTACTGGACGTTTGGTTGTGGTGCTATACCTGCCGCTGGGCTGGGGCACAGCAATTGGTTTCTGACAGCTGATTCTCGGGGGGCACTTACTGCAGTGTCCGCTTAGCTTAGCGTAAGCAGTCACAGGGAAGTGGCCACTGCATGTAGCTTAGTAACGGGGTGAAGGAGCTGGTCTGCTCACTGTTCCCGACACCGTCAATCTCTGCAGCTCTTTCCCCTTCTTTCTCTGTTGCAGTAGTTTGCAAGTGTTTCATTCTTATAGTGCTCTTCTCACACCTGCCTTTTCCCAAACTTCTGCGGTCATCACCTGAAAAAGGGTTCTCATACCCAGAGCCCCTGTAGGCAGCCCGTTGCGTGGGTGGGCGTAAGCCACGGTAGTCACCTTTCAGCTTCTCGGGGAAGCTGGCACTGCTTACACAGTGAGGAAAAACCAGAGCATCAGACAGAGGACACTTTCGTTCTCTTTTCTTCAAGTTGTCTTGGTTCAAATTATTGAATTTCTTTGTGTCTTGCTCTTACTCTTTGTTTTGAAATCTATAGAGAGCAATTCCTCTTTTGTAAAGTGTTGACTATTGTTTCAAGTATTTGTTAGCGTACTAAAACATGGTTTGTCCTTATGAGGAAACCTGTTCTTCGTTCCAGATTATAGTTGTCTTTTGGCCTTGAAAGTTGAAAAGGAAGGTTACCTTAGTGTTGATTTAATGTAGATAACATTTTTAATGTGTTATTAAAGATCTTAATTAGACTTCGCTTTACTGGAAATGGATGATTTTGGAATGCTTATATGGTGGAAAAAAAGAAATAAGGGGTAAAGTGATAGTTGCAGGGCAATTATGTAGTAGACTGATAAAATAATAAGCAATAACATGGATAAAACAGAGAACCATTTTTTTTTTTACTAAAATTGACACAAAATAAAGGTTCTGCTTGATTACTGCAAAGTATTTAATACTGAATCCTGAACTGTTTTTGACCAAATTTGGGGGTGGATATTAGTCTCTGAAAACCCGATAGACGTAGCACTAGGAATTGCAATTTAAATTTCTAGCATGAAAAAAAAAAAATACTGCTTATGAAGGGAAAAGTTTTTATTCTCTCTGATAGCCAACAAATAGATTGCTTCATCTTACTGTCATTTAGCTGGGCTTCAGAGCTTCGTATGGGAAAAGCCCAAATCCTTACTTTTGCTTTAAATGAAATGGAAGTACAGAAGTAGTCTAATACTTGATTTCTTCTTTATTTCAAACTGGCAAAATTTTGGAAATCAACAAAATTTATAGGTAAAACCATCTGGACTGATGAATTTAAGAACTTTAGGGTTGCAAATGCAGGAAATGTGCTGTAAGTCAAAGGTAGAAATGCTATCTGGAAATGGAATTCTAAACAGAAGGGAAGAACTTGCAGGAATGGTCTGTGAATGTACTTGCAAAAGAAATGCTCCCCAAAAAACTCCTGCATGCACACGTGTCCTCACCCCTGCCTAGACAGAGTAATGGGAAGTCAATAAATAATGAGAAACTTGTCGGCACAGATCAGTTGCAAATTGTCGTAATCAGGTGGAACAAAATCATCATTAAGTAAAATGTGAAAGATTCCATAGTCTTATAATTGGAAAGAGAACTTGCTGAGTGTTAGAATGGGCCAAAGGATAGCTCAGGCTTGGTCACAACTTCTTCAGTACTCTAAGGGTTAATGTGCTCTAAGTTAGATGGTAGTGTCAACCCAAAAATTTTGAAATGACTGCCACATAGAGCTGTATGTTCTGTATTACAGACTGGTTTTTTTAATATAAGAAAGAAGAATACTGCGTCAACATGAAGGAAAGAATTAAAGACAGGAAACTTAATGGAAAAAGGAATAAGATGAATGTGCCAAAGATTGACTGTTCCCCAAACACTTAGTCTCTTTCTTTAATACTAAAGAATATTATTAGTAAAAAGCACTGCAAACGTATCTTTTCTTAAGTCCTGTAGAGCAACTGATCCAATGACAGCATGGAAAATATATTTTTCAAAAGTAGAAGATTGTTGGTAAGAAGTGTAGGGCAAACAGAAGAGTTTGTGTGCTAACATGACTTACCAGACTGGACGGAAGTTACTTGTTCCTCCAAGATCAACCTTTTCTATACTTCTCATTTGTAACTCCTATAAAAATTACACTAATTACTGAAATTGGACTGAAGACCCAGTGCTGAGAGATGCTGTTCATAGAGTGAAAGTTGGGGACATTAGATAGGAAGAACTGGATGACTTTAAAGAGGTAATGAAAATAATGAAATTTGATAGAGTCTAGTAAGAACAGCATTTGCTGTTACCTGAAAGCATAGCATGTGCTAGGGATTGGGGTGTGTTACGGATGACTGCGTCACCAACATGATGTGTTAGTGACAAAGCCAAGTGCAACACTTGGACACATGAAGGAAAAAGTAATTCCAGAGAGGCTAGCAAAACACTATTGCTGTTGTAATAGCAACTGGCAAGAACTCATCTATTGACAGAGGAAGAATGTAGCAATGTGAGATCAGGACTCTCTTAGATGGAGAATAGTACACAGGGGATCTCTGTATCTAATCATTACTCAGGCCTGTAACAATTAACACTGGACAAGACTTTGTTTTTCTTTAACAAGGTAAGTACAGTAGGTAATTTCTCCTAATAATGCTCTCTGAATGTGCTTAATATAAATGATTTTATCATCTGACAAATAGGAAGAATAACATGAAGTGTAAGATTACTTTTTTTCTCTCATGAAATGTGCTAGAAATACTATGACACTGGGTAGCAGGTGGAAGAAGAAAACAGTTCTTGAACTCTTTACTAAATTGATATACTAATCAGTGACTTTTCAAAAAAAAAAAAAAAGTCCCATTTTTGCTTGGACTCTATCTTTCCTATTTTCCTTTTTCAGCAAGAGAAGATTAGGAGGTGTCTGCACCAATGTGATAAAATGTTCCCACGAAATTGTATTGTATTTTCGCCTTGAGTTGCTGGCGAAATGAAGTTGTTCGCTTTCAGTGTGGCTTTGTTTTTGACCCCTTTTTGTGAATTCTCTGAGGAAAGAAACATATTCCCATCTTTTATAGTAATCAAATTTATCTGGCATCTCTCAGCCTCTTGCATTACTTATGCTACAGTTGGCCAGCCTTGGGAAGGCTTTAGCGGGTTTATTTATTTATTGTTCTAAAGTGAAGGTTTTTGACTTGAGGTCCCCATATGATCCTGGGGGATTTCAAGAGAAAAACTGAAAGTGCTTTCTGCCATTATTTTGAGATAGTTATTTTCTGTGAAACTATTAAAAAAAAAAAAAAAAAAACCACACCACCCAAAACCTAAACAAAAACCCCGTGTGTCCAAACTCCCAAATGAAGACGCAGCTGTTGCGAGTAGAAAACCTGTCGTTATCTTAGTTGTGTTGGAAAAGTTCTGGTTTTGTTCTGAGCAGGTCAGTGAGGCTGATGTCGCGTTTAGATTCAGTGAGAATTTCAGTTTCATAATTGTCCATGTGTGCTAATGAAATTTCTTAAACATGTCTAATGGCTTTGGATGTCTCTGGTAAATGGCCTCACAATCTGTAAACGTTATATCTGGGGTTAGTTGGTGTGGGACTAGAAACACCCTTAAATCTTACTGAAGGGAGAGGATGTTGGCAGTTAACACTGGAACCAGGCAGTTCTTGTAGTTCCTGTGTGCAGTCTTTTGCTCGAACGCCTTGTGAAACAGCCCTTCTGTGTTCATGAAGCACAGGTGAAAATTCAGCACCAACAAAACTGGCTCTTGTCCTCTTGGTTGATGGCACTTGTGGGAAGAAAACTGCATTTTGGTAAGGCTGATATATAGTGAGACATATGCAATAAATAAATTAGATGCATAATCAGCAGTCTTTTCTCTCTCCCCTTCTCAATCAAACTGGGCAGATGCAAACCATCCTGGAACAAATGACTTAACAAAAATTCAGGTTACTTACAGGCATAGAGTTTACGGCCTGCTAATATTTTGTTAACATGTTTTGCTTTTTGAAATGTCTTTAAAAACAAGCAAACAAATACATTTCTAGCTGAGTTTATTGCGGGTAAGTGAAGTAAGTTTCAACTTCAAGATTTGAGTGTATAAAACAGAAACACGGAAGGTGCCCTGTGGCATACAGCAGAGATTAAATGAAATCAAAGCACTAATAGAGAGATGGGTAGGATTTTTGTTTAAAGGTAAACCAGTTGTTTTTGCAGCAGTGTGCTTGCAGCTTGAGTCTGCTGAAAACAGCCAGTGGGGAAAGAAGCAGAAAGGAATTGACAGTGTTACAGCAGGAGAATAGTGTGTACTGCAAAAACTGGGTTTTGATGGCTGCTGCTTGCCATAGAGGTTCCACAGAAGGGGTGAGATATGCTACAATTAGATATTTTAATTACTCCTGAAAAGTGTAGTTTGTTCAGTGTTTAATGTTGTTGTAAATACTGTTTATAGAAATACATCTAAATGCATTAAATGCATCCCGTTTAAAATATCTTGCCTCTTTTCCAAGGGACTTGTCTAAGGTACCACTTATGCACATTGTACAATAAACAGGACATTTTCAGTCATCATAACTTTGATCTTAATGTTCATTAGATTTAAAAAGCAAACACCACCTGTATAGTAAGTCTAAATGTTTAACTGATCTTTGGAATATTTTTGAAGGTTTGCCACACAGTATTGACTGTTACAATCTTGGGCAAGAAAGGGAACAACCTCTGTGGTAAAACATGAGGATCACTTAGAAAATGTGTTGCAGTAATAGTAGGTTGGAATGGAAATTGAGGACAGAAAACTCAGATTTGAGACAGTCAATCAGAAAGTCAGCCTGAAGAGTATCAGTACAGATCTGAGAATGGCGCATTATATTAGGCCTCTCCTTCAGTTCAGTGTAGTATCACCTCATTTTGGTTTTGTGCTTTAAAATAGATTCTCCAGGCTGTTCTTTAAATTAGGTTTAGACAGAGGGAAATTAGCAAAATGCAAAGAAAGGCAGTGCTACATAAAAGTAGGATTTTTGTTGTATACACTTTGTCTTTCTCAGGAAACCCATTTGTTTTAATAGAATGCCTATTGACCACATTCAACTTTGCCACAGCTTCTTTTAGAACTTCTATTGCTGTTTGTCCATCAATTTATTTCTATATTTGAAAAAATGAAATGCTGATTATAAGGGAACTAAAGCTGTGCTGGGGTATCATCAATTATTTTGCTCTCAAATACGATCTATTTGACTAACAACCTTAAAAGCTTTGACTGATTTAATTTTATTTTAAGCTCATGAAATCCATGGAAGGCTGACCCTAGCCATCTCCTTGTCTTCTACTTTGTAAGTCCCAGATGGAATTCCCCCCTCTGATTCTTTGATCCTATGATTTTTTTCTTAGAGGAGTAAACAATGATAGTAAGAAAATGTTCATATAACATTTTAGATGTACATACTAGCGTAGAGGGATTTCTATTGCAGGAGAAAAATCAAATCCTTGTCACCTAAACTGCTAATTATGTTTGATAAATGTATGGTATATATTTAATGCAAAGAGAATTTAGGAAATAATACACCTTGTGTAATTACAGCGACCGAGCTACTTCCATCAATCTAATTTTTCTGATTCAGGTTCATTTGCATTGCATTATTTTTATTAAATGAGCTTTCAGTGGAAGCCCTGCTCTCTGTCAAGAAGAGGAATCAAATGCTGAAATATTTCAACGTGCATAAATCCAGTTTGCGCATGACACGCATCATGCATGGCTGCTCCATCGCAACAGGGACGCGTGCACATTCATAAGACATGCAAGCATGCACAAACATGGCCTTTTCACATGGGTACTCAATGTAGCAGCTGAAAAACATACCTGTACATAGTAAATATATGTAACTTCCTCTTCTCTTTGCTTGTGTCTCCATGTACACCTGCTTGATTGCAACCCCAAGCGTTTTCTCATTCCCTCTTCAGTGCAGTGGAAAGCATTCCATTGGGAAGCTGGTTATGGCTTCTAAACAGTATGTTCTAAGGAAAACTGGGCTTTCTCTTGTGTCACTAGTCTGAAATGGTCTTGGTCCTCCTAACCTGATTGTATAGTCTTGTTCTAATATTTTCCAAGTGGGAATCAAATCAGGTTGTGTTGGTTACTGTGCGTTAATAAAATAATTTTCCAATTCAACAGAGTAGGCTATTCCCTCTTGCATAAAGTTAAAACAACGTGTGATTGGGACAGGTGGGAAGAGAGAAAAAAGGGACTGTTACAGGCATGCGTAAGTGTCTGTATCAGAAATGGGATTTTGTGTGTTTCTACCTATTAATGCAACTTGTCCAACTCCACCAGTATGTTACCGTTCTGACAGTTTTGCTCTAAACAAGGAGATCTGATCATTCTGCTCCCCCCTTTGCTTCTGACACAAAACTGCTGCTGCTGATCCAAAACAAGATACTTGGGATCTTAATCAGCATCCCAGAAATGGAGTAACTGTGTAAAGATAACTATCAGATCTTTCTGTTCTTTTATATCTTTGCACATTTTCTGTCCTTTCCATCTCTGCAGTACTTCTGTGCTGTCACTGTTTTTCACCATAATGCAGTGTTGGAAATCTCCTATCTGATATTTAGTGAAAAATAGCCTCTCTTCCCTAATCCTCATTTCCTCCCACCCGATTTTCAAGCTTCAAATTAAAAAAAAAATAGAACTGGAAACACATTTCTAGTGACAGTACGGCTAACTCTTACAGCGTACGTAGTCATGATTATTATTGAAGATGAGTATAAATTTAGGTTGGTCTATATACAGTTTTATTTAGTAATTTTCTTTGTTACCTGCTGTGGTTAATTTTGCATTTGTTGCTCTGGAATGGACTTGCTCTTAAAAATACAACATTGATATTAATAATTTAATAGATAAGTGTTAAAGTAATTCAGAAAGAGCAAACAACGTATTTTCAAATATGCATCCTCTTGTGTAGCATCCAGAATTGTTCTCTGCTGAGGGAAGGTGTTGAGAGACACTAAAGACTCTTGCACTGTCTCTCATATGTGTTTTTTCTTTGAATGGAGCTTGTTTTCAGCCACCTGTCTTTTGTATTTTACATATGTGTGAATTTAGGATCACTTTTAGATGTTGGCAATCATAATATTTATAATATGTTAATTCGTTAATTACGTTGGGAAATGCTCTTTTCTAAATAAACGCAACGTGTTTGTAAATGCCTGTAAGAGCAGCTTACGTTTGCAAATTGCCTTGGCAAGGCGGTTTTGAATAGTTGTGAGCAGACACGGAGAATTACTGGGGAAGGGTGGGATGATCTCATGGCAGTTGTCTTCCCACAGCCATTCTTTTATCTCTGTTGTCTCCCTTTTGGAATTCATGAGCATATCAACTTTGGAAACAGGAAAAAACGTGTCCTTTTTTATAGTTGTAGCACAAGGAGAGAGAAGGAATAGTGAAAGAAGAGAAGTAAATGAGTGTTTTGGCTGTTCAGGGCCTTGCTTCTTGGTGACTGTTAATGCCACGTTCTGCATATTGTTTGTAGTTCAACTGTAGTTTGTCCTCTCAAAGGCAGAAATGTCTGAACCACTGTTTCTTCAAACACCACCTGGTCATCTTTGCATTGTCGCAAATCCTGTTGATGAGCTGGCTTCTCACAGAGAAGCACAGAATGCAGGGTGGTTCAATTTGCCATCACAAAGTTTTGTTGCATAGCGCAGGTATTTGACTGGGAGAGAGAAATCGGTGTGGAACAAGAAGCAAAACTCCAAAGAGGGAAAAACTTGGTAAGGAGGAAGAACACAAAGCAGCAGTGTTTAGGAAATGAGTGTCCAGTGAAGGCAAAGCTGGAGGTCAGTGAAAAACCCGAAGCAACCCTTTGAAAGAGAGGGAGATGTTTGAAACCCTAACGTATGTCAAGATGCTCAGGAAACCGTTTTGAATATTCCTGCATTTAAACAAAATTAAAAGAAGATGCAAATACTGTGTGTCAGCTGAAAGATCAGCAGTAAGCTCTCGACTTGTGCCTTTCCTACAGTGGAATGCAAGTCTAAGATGAAAGGCAGAGAGGCTGTGTGTAAGGGAAGGCTGTGCATAGTGGCTGTGTTGCTCTCCTTTAAAATAAATCAGTTCATCTGTATCAGTATCTGGAAATAACATTTTCTGAAGGTTGCACTTAGTTACACCTACCGCATCAGTGTAATAGGTTAACATCCTGCTTTACCCTGAATCAAAGAAGTGTTGATCATATAGCAGATTTATGGCTTTCCTTTGTCTCAGAACCAGTGCTGCTTCTCTCAGTTACTTTAGATGGGACACTCCAAAAATAGAAATCATGGTACTGCAGGTTATCCTACAGTATTTCCAAAAACACACCCAGCAGTCTCAAGCGCTAGTGTTGATGGCTGCTAAAGGATTGGGCAACACTGGAGAGAAACTTTTATGTAGCAGCTGTCATCTGTCCTTTGGAAATGCATAAGGAAATTTGGAGGTTTGATTTGCCACTTGGCTCTTTGTTGCTGTCCAAGCAGCTCTGTAAGTAAAATAAAGTAAATCTCATAACCTTAAGTTCTTACTGCTCTCCTGATTAAACACTCTTCTCACACTTGGCCCGTTTGCAACAGAGTGCATCAACAGAAACAGTTTGGTTTTTTCCAGAATAGTTGTACATATGAAAGTTTTGAGTTTCCTTTTAAAGGGATAGTGACTGCAGCTTTGATTACTTCAAAATAAGTGGGGGATATTCCACATAAATTCCTTTAGTGCAATGATTAATGTTAATTGACAAAGACTTCCCCCCCCCCCGCCCCCAAAATAACTGCAATTCATTAAGTCCAATTCATTGGCAAGAAAGCTGTGAACTGATTGTAAACTGTTAAGTCTTAGAACTAGTTAAAAATAATTCATCATGTGCATGAAGTGCACTAATTCTGAGGAAAACAAAAAGAGAAGAAATAATTTCCATTAGTTTAATGGAAATAATGAGGTAATGGTACAGTTTCTCTGGTGTGTAATAATTCCACGTTTTATTTGAAGAACAGCTACTGTGAAGAGCTACGTATGGTTACAGCTAGTGTCAACACTCATGTTTATTAAAGTTTTTTCAGATCTAAATAGTCACTGGTGTGTGGGGTGGGTTTTTTTTGGTTTTTTTTGTTTGTTTGTTTTTAGCTTAAACCACTAATTTACAGCTGAAGATAAAATGTGGGAAATAATTCCTTATCCTGGTCAGATGACCTATAATAACTTGAACTTTTCAGATTTCTTAGTAGCAAGCAACAACTTTGCTAACATATTTGGTCATAAAATTACTGCAGTTCAACTTGGCAACCTAATATATTCTCTCAGTGATAATCGGAGCGCAAGTGTTTCAGTTCCCTGCTACATCAAACCGAGAAACAGTGCTCTGCTAGCTTGTCTTTGGCAGTGGGCTACCCCAGATACTTCCCAGGAACATGTAAGAAACTCCATAAAGTGCAACTAATGGGTTATTTCATTGATTATAGATTTTTAAGGCCAGAAGGGAGTGTTAAAGCATCTAATCTGACATCCTGTATAACGCGTGCCATTAAAATTAGCCTAGTTATTTCTCTATTCAGCCTATAAACTTGTGTTTCAATAGAGTATATGTTGTGCTGTTGCAACTTATCTTGATATTTTGGGGCAGGAAGAATCCATCATTTCCTTACTATTCAGTCAAACATTAAAATGTATACCTTTTCATTTGAATTTCCTCAGCTTCAGCTGCTGGATATTGGTCCTTGTTCTGGATTTTTTTGAGGAAACAGCCTTTTTCTGTCCAATACTTAAGGTATAAGGAGGTATATTTTATTTTTGATAAATTAAAAGTGGTTTGGCTCTTAACTTCCTTCAGTATAAGTGGTTTTTTTCTTCAGTTTTTCAGTAGGCTGTGGATGCTGGACACCAGCACTGTGCGCAGTATTCCTGTATTGGTCTCCTCTGCATCATACACAGACATGAAATCCCTTTCCTTGTTAGTTTTTCAGCAAATAACATTAGTGTTTGTTTGGGTTTTTTACCATTACATTGCACAAAGATCTTGTGAATTGTTTTGTCTTTGTAGATCTGACATACTCTTTTTATTCCTAGGTGTAACTGTTTTCTATTGGAATATTTAGAAATCTGTAATGTTTTAATTTGGTCCTGTTTAGAGGATAGTAGTAGTTCATACCATGCTGAGTAAGGTGGTGTTTTTCTCACAGCAGTCCTTCACAAACCCTGGAAGACTGATCCTTAATGGCTCCCAACCAAAATCACCCAGATGTTGATTATTCAGACAAACACTTTTTTAGACTTGGCAATCAGTTAGTTCTGGGTAGATTCTACCCACGGTTTATTGGTAGATTGTTGCACAATTTGTCAATTTGCATTTTTATGGTGCTAAAAAAAAAAACCCAACCTTTTTTCTTTTCTATTGCTGCCAACCTGACTTGTTACCTCATCAAAAATAAAATCTGGGTGGTGGTTGTATCTCAAGTTGGAATTTTGCTGATCATATCTGCCTCATTACTGTACCACCATGAAAGAAATTTTCTCCGTTAATTCTTTGATGGCTTTAAGTTTACCATTAAAGCATGTTTAGAGCTCAACTAATTTTTCTGTTTTCCTTTCTGACAGTTATCAGATTCTCAAAAAGAGGTGGTATTGTGTGTGTGTTGAGACCACTTTACTATTTCAGTGGCTCTGAAGTCATGCAATAAAAAGTATAAAGAGAGTGGTTTTGTTGCCCAAAGCATCCAACTCTCTATGCTTTTTGGAAACACTATGCATTAGTGGCCTGTTGTGAAATTCTCTGGATACACTGATTTTTAAAATATGTGATAGAGGAAGATGTCTTGTATATTTGAAAAGGTGTCCAGTGCAGCAGGTTCACATTTGCTTCTATGTTTTTAATGAAAACAAAATAGTAAATATACATATATTATAGCTTCAGTGTAAGAGCCTGCCAAAGCAATCTATTCTCTTATAATTATTTAATAACATTTTCCAGATTATTTAATGTCTTTGATGCTGTTGCAAAGTTAACGAGCTGTTTAACAAAGGAAAACATTTTGCTGTGCTAGTAAAAATTACTTTCTAAGGGAAGAAAACACTAAGTGATCTTTTCAGATTACTGCCAGAGAAAAGCTTGAGAAAACCAAATTACTTTCTCAAGTTTTGGATGTACATTTAAAATCTGATCTAGCAATTTTATTGAATTTGCTTTTTAATCAGTTCACATTTATTGAACTACTTGAAGTTTTAAACTGTTACTTCTGCTATTTACAACAGGAGATGGAAATTTGAATTATATGTTATGAAGCTTCCACTTAAATTAGCCTATTGAGCAATTAACAAGAGTGTTAGTGATTTAACAAATGAATCAAACACTGTTATCTGCTGGTGTAGAGCCTGGCACACTAAAGACACTTCTCTGATTTGTGCTGGTGCACATTGCTAATATGTATGTCTCTGATTATTAAATAACTTTTTTGATGAACTCCTTCATAAAGTAACAATATTAGAATTTTGAGGAAGTGTTTTTTAGTAGTTTCGTATTTGTTTAATTGGACTAGAAATTCTATATTTGGCAAAAATTGCAGCCTGTTTCAATCAAATTTTTCAGGCTGATCGACTATAGTTTTTAACCAGTAAATCACTAAGAAAACAGTTATTTATAACCTTGAATATATTAGACTTTTAAAAAAATGTTAATCAGTAATTCAAATAAATTAGAATTTTAAATGCTATGAAACTGCATATCTGTGCATGTAATTGATAATGCCTTATAAATGAAAAGCCTTTATAACAGTTTTCTTATCTGACATAACAATTTAACAGTTGTATCCTAGCGAACTTAATTTTTTTTTTTTTAATATATATAAAATAAACTGAAAATCCCTCTGAACTGTGTTGTTGGCTTTGGTACAGGGCATGAAATAATTTTTCCATCTTACCCCACCGTTCTCTGAAGGTCAGACTTTAAATTGGGCTGTTACTGTCTTGCTGCAGAGTTTCCAAGCTACGTTAATTTTTGGTCTGCCATTGATGGATGGAGCAGTTTGAATTCTGACATGCAGCAGCCTGACTGGAATGACCTGCAGAGGCAGATGTCAGCCTGTTATTTCATGCCCGTTTGTCAGAAAGAAAAAACAGCTTTTTTTTTTTTTTTTTAAGCAGTTCTTCTTTTATAGATAGAGCTCTTGTAGGTGGATGTGCTCTTTGATATACACATATAGAGTCCTGTTCAAAAATCATATGCATTTATAATTCGTGGAAAACCTGGTTAGGTCTCTTCAGAATTTGTCAGGCCAATACTGAGAATGTGCATATTATCTTTTCTGTACTGCAAACAAGTGTACAACAATAATCTTGAGAATTTATAGTATTTCATGCAAAGGTGTTATTTTTCCCACAGATAATCTGAGAAAATTAACATTCTTCTTTTGTAGAGCAAAAAAAGGTGGTGTCTGTTAATTTGCAGTTGCAACAGAATTTCCTTTGTGATCCTGGTTTTGCAGATTCATAGGCTATAAGAAATAGTTGATGCTCATTGTCCTAGCATTTTCCTCTGAGGATGAAATGTGCCCTTATCGGGTGCACAAGAATACTCTGTGTTGGAGCAAAGCGTTCACCCAGAAACGTACGTAGGAGGGAGTTTTTCATTCAAATATAAAAATCAGTTTAAAGGACTGATGCGGGCAGAACGAGCCCAACTTCTACACTTAAGGCTCGGCTTGTGCAGCGTCCTGAATGAGAAGTAATTTAATTGGTTGATATTGGGGGGGGTGAAGGAAATACTTAAAGAATTGAGAATCACTTTATCACCCGCGGTACCATCTGGGCAGATTTTAGATAAACCTTAGACTGCCTCCACAGTGTATGCTGGCTGGCCCTGATGAGAATGAGCAGGGAGTTGGTGGGGTCAGGAGCACTGTCCTTTAGGCTTTGCAGTGACATTGTCATAAAACTGAAAGAAATGGAGTGAATGAATTCTGGAGTGATACTGTGACCTCAATGAAGTGAATAGAAGCTTTACTGTTGATTTTGATAGTATCAAAATTTTAACTTGTGATCTTTCTTCATTTGCTCATTCCCCAATTAGGAGTACTTTCCTTAATAAACTCTAAATTCTGAATTTTAATTTTGAAACGAATTCTTTGTTCCTAAAATACATAGATGAGATAGAAAACACATCTAGCTAGAAAAAAAGAAGCATAACTCACGTTCATGGTTGAGTTGGAAACACATAAGGGTTAACACATTAATCATAAAGGTATGAAAAAGTTGTGCGAATTGACATATAATAAAAAATATCATATTGTATAAGTGATGATGGCTACAGGTCCATTTTAATGGCAAACCCAAATTTTTTTTAAGGTCACCTTTAATCTTTAATACACAGTTTCATATTGGGTAAGGTGAAGTTATACCTTCATTTAAAAAAGTGACACCTCCCCTCCCCCAAGTTGTGATTGCGAGATGTAGGACTACAGCCAGGAAAGCATCGAAATAAGTATCTGAAAAAGTCTTAGTGATTAGGGTAGATTAATAGTTGAACAGGAGAATCCAGTCTTACGCTTTAGCTAAGGGAACAAATGTAATCCATGGTTATATAACACAAAAAGCCTAACATATAGGAAAGTAGGAAAAGAGAGCCTTATCTGTGTATAATATAAATAAATACATAATAGACGTTGTTTTTAGCAGCATGTATAGTCATCTGTTAAAACAGCATCGCTAGAGATCTTGTGGATTCCCTGTCACTGAATGCCTTGAATTTCAAGTCTGGATATTTTTAAGGCTTTTCCCCCTGCAACTGTAGTAGCTAAAGCAGAAATGTGGTCTTGAGGCAGAGATTATTACCTGAGTTTTTCTCCAGAATTATGTGGAAGACAGTATTCTAGTAGTTGACTCTTTTCCTTGACGCTAGCAGCAGTCTTTAATTTCTTGTGTCTTTTAAATCGAAAGCAGTAAATACAGAAAGTGAAGCACTGGGTTAGGGCAGATGGAAAGCCCCAAAATAATATTAAGAAAAGGCAACTTTCTAGAAATGTTAACAGCAGCCGGGTGGTAATTTTGCTTAATAAGTGTGCAGTATAACTCTCAGCAATAATCCGTAGTTGATTATTGTCAAACTTACTGTGCAAACGCAACATTCAGCAGCAATGAAACCAGTCACCTTCCCCTCTCTCGCTGTTGCAAGATAAAGGAATGTAAGGAAATGTTACTTGCTTAATCCCTCTCATGATGTTGCTTCTTCTCTTCTGCCAATACGTAGTGTCTCTCATTCTACTAGCAAATCTTTCTGAAGGTCGTATCTCACTTGATGTAATTTCTGTAGTAAGAAATTTTGGGGAAGTTTAGCAGGAAAATACTGGCAGTTAGCTGCTTTTCTGTTACACTGGAAAACAATTATTCCGTTTAGAGTTAAGCTGCTCCCTAACTTTGAGTAAATTCCTTGTAGAAATGATTATTGAATTGAAAGCAAAAATTGACCAGGTTATTTTGTTTCTATAATTTCTATGGATTGGGATTTTTAAAAATCATTTTATATGGCATTTTAAAAAATAATAATCTGTAGGTGCGTGTTGGATGTGCAAGCTCTGCGTAGCCTGGTGTAGCCCAGTGCTTTTTAGCTTTGTCATTTGAAAGATACTTGTCACTGCTCTTGCACTATGTAGCTAGAACAGGGTTGGCTCCGTTTTCCTGCTGTTTTTCCATTTATATTTAATTATCCCAAGATGATGCTGAATGCTTCAGCCTGTTTGTTTACAAGATTTGCCTCAAAATGTTGCTGATTATCAGGACAGGGTTGTCATTTCCCAGTTTCAGAAGTCATCAGTGGAGACTTAAAGTGTCCCTTTCCTGTATTCTTCCTCCTGTTTCCACTGAACATCCTAGGACACAGACCTCCTCACTTTAACAGTGAATTGATCTGTGAAGTTAACCCACTTGTATCTTCAAGGACTGAAAAAGGTTTGGTGACATCTCTCTTCTGTTGGTATTCTGGAATGGCAGAAGAAAATCAGTCAAAATTATCTCTTTATTACGTTATTACTATAACCAGATGTTGAGGTTTTCCAAACATACTCTATGGTGTGTCTTTGCTCTCTGGCTGAATATAGAAGCCAATTACTTCTTACAGTATGTTCCTTAGTGTAAAGCCAGAAACTAAATAGGACTGTGCTACTTGAAATGCCAGTTATAATTACCTTGGTAGAAGTAATCATGGTGTGTGTGTGTGCCTTCTGTTAGTGGTCGGATATATCTTCTTCATTTGAAATCAGCTCCTGCATCCTTGTTCCCCTATTTGTCATCTTGTCAGTCAGAAATCATAGTCCTGTTTCTAATAGATTTAGATCATAATAGCACATTGATGGAACTTGCTTAATGTCAGCTTCCTGGAAGCATGTAGAGGTAGTAGGGTGTAGGCAGTGGCAGTGGTGGGTCTCTGTGCTGGTGGAACAGGCACCTTGAGACTGTGACAGGAAAAGATTCCATGATTTCATGTCGGAGCCCAACATGCCCAAAATGTCATGCATACTGAGGACAACCGATATCAGTGCCAGGGCTAGTAAGAAAAAGGAAGTGGTTTGCATTGTGAAGGACAGGCAAGACCTGTGAGTGAATAAAGCTAGTCTTGGTCAGGAATAAGCGTCGATGCATTAAGAGGGAGAAAGATGTATAGTTGATGCCTAATGTCCTTTTAGCCTGTGGAAGTAGCCAGCAGAAGCTGAAAGGGCAATCATCCAGATCAGTAGTTAGGTCGAATCACACACATCCGCACAAATACAGCTTTAAGGACTGTACATGTAATATCTGTCTTGTGGGTCTTCTGCTCATCAGCTGGTGTTACCTGCAGTGCAGTGACTGGAACAAGCTGCTGGTCCATTCTCAGTGACTCCTCCATCACCCTGTCCTTAGCCTCTGCCCTTGGTCCCTGTTTCGTCCCTTTCTATGTTTTCCTCATAGATGTCACTTTCAATGAGTAGTACTTCAGTAACTTTTTTCGCTAACGACTAACAACTCTCTACTAAAGACCAAGTAGCACCAGGGTAGTTTGGAAAGTGGGCATAGGAGATTTTGATGGCACCTTCTTCCTTGTAGATGAAAAGGAGACAATTTTTCCTGTATTTAGGAAGAGTGGTAGCACAGAATTTATATATTTACAGAATGGCTTAGGCATTGTTATGCTGTGTGCCAAGCAGCCAGATTTGATTTCATGTACCTAAGCAGAGTGTCTCTGTTCCCTACACAGCTGGAAAGAGAGATGGGTGTCTTATTATGTGATTTACCATCGCCAGCATGCTGTGAAGTAAAGGGTATGTCTGAAACCCGGCCATAGGTATTTACCTCTATCTACTGGCTAGGTGACACTACACAAACTGTAACTCTGCTCGCACCTCTGTACGTGGGTGCTTGGCTTGCTGTTTCAAAACATCAGTGCCAAACTTTTAAGGACAGCCTAGATTTTTGGGAGTGTTTTCCCAGAGGGCTGCGGGCCTTGTTTTGTTGGTGATTTGTTTTTCGGTGGTTTGGGAGGAGGTGTGTGTGGTGGTGTGTTTTTCTTGTTTTTAGTGTTTCCTCACCCAGAAGAGATTTAGACTTCTCAGTAGGGAAATGTCCTAACCACCAGTGTTAGAGGTAAATGGCCTTGTGTTTCAATGACTTAGAGTTCTAACTCCAGAAGGAGATTTTAAATATCTCCCCTGTAGTCAGTTGTTCAAAGAAAACTGGAATACAGTCTCCAGCAATTCGTGGTTTAGGAGGTTGCTAGCAAACTCTCACAGAGCAGGGTGGCTTTCTGTAAGTGTGGTGTGGTATGTTGTAACTGCATCCAGCTCTGGTTTACAAGGTGGATGCTGATAGATTTTTAACTTGCTGTCATCCTAAAGTGATCAGTGCTCTCAGCATACGTTATATCAAATTCTCCTACATATCTGCCTGTTGTCTTTTCTCATCCTTCTGTCCCTGTCTTTCCTCTGTACATGCACGGCTGGGAAGGACATACGTTTTTCCTATATCTGCTTGTGAATTTTCCTCAATAATGCTGACAACAGGATAGTGTAACCAGAGTTATCTACTGTTTTTTTTCCCCAACATAACACATTGTATTTCCTGCCGCAGTCAATCTTATATAAGTCCATTAATGATGTTAAATAAAAAATAAAATACAATATCAAGGACTGTGTGGCAGACTGGGATGGCAATTTCTTTGCTAAATTTTCTTGATTCAAAATTTCCTGATAAACTTCTCTTTTGGCTGATGTAGTGTGGCAAGTTTAGAGCTGTACTAGAGCTGCTTTTAGGTTTGACAACTGTCTTCATTATGATACATTTTGTGCGTCATATTACAGCGTTTAATACTGCTTCTCTAAGTAACTACTTTTGATGTCACCAGTGTGAAGAAAATACTAGATTTTTCACCTTGAAGTCTGAGCCATGGCAAGATGCCTGAATAAGGTACCGTCACTAATTAAGCAGCCCACAGTGCTGCTAGTGTTTTAACTGGTGGCCCAGTTGGTCCCACTGTTAGTAACGGCATATGTAAAACCATTAAATTCTAAGACTGCTTTATAGGCGATGCCTGTTTATGTTCCAGGAACAGCTAGCTAAAATCTGAGGTGTTGATTATATTATTGATTAAATAGTTTATTATCTTATTGGTGGTACTTTATTGATTAGTATATTAGAAATTAAACAGGAATTGGAGCATTATTGACAAGTTCATATAAGCAGTGTTCAGCCTTGATGTATCCTGGGTCACTTCAGCATTCAAACCACAAAGCAGTGACACTTCTAAAAGGTGATTCAGTGTAGAAACTACGGGCTGTTCCACATGCCCGTGATTTAGGATGTGAAACATTCTTGGTCTTTGAAAGATGAAATTTAAGCTTTAGGACCTAGAAATTCAACTTTATAGCAAAGACGAGCTCTGAAAAATACCAGGCAGTGTTCAGAGGAGAACAGAAACTAACTCCTGAATCTGAGACTGGTAGAATGGTGAGGAATAATTAATTATTCAGGTGTCATCCATTACTAAAAGTATTCTTTCTACAAGACCCGAGAATTGTCTTCCAGTGGAAATTGTACAATTACCTATGGTGTAAATGTTCTAGTATACACCCATATGTCAAAATGCGCTTCAAGATGTATGTCAGCACTTTTGCGCAGAAGAGGGAAATAAATCAGAGGCATGCCTGAACTATTCTCCCTGTGCTGGCACTTCTGAAGTCCCATTTCATCTGCTGCAGTTACTCTGAAGTCCGTGAAAAACTGTTAGCGCTTTCTTCTGCTTTTGTTAGAGCTCTCTTCTCCTTTTTTCTACTTTTTTTTATTTAACTTTTTAAATTAAGTAATCAAATGCAAAATTTTCCCTTTAAAATGTTCTGTATTTTTTCAAAAACAATTTTCATAACACTTTTGTGTGAAAGTGACTATCATTCATTCTGGTGCAAGACCTAGGTATTGACATACTCAGTGAATAAAAACTGTTCAAAGTTTTAAAATCTAACTTCTATTAACTGCATTTTCAGGTGAGTGACTTTAGCTCTGTTCCAGACCGTAACACTGTAAGTTGCTGGGCATCAAGTGACCGTTTTTGGTCGGTAATCTTACTATGTGCACTGTATCTTAGCTGGGGCTCAAATACCAAGCAGAGATCAATATTTCTGTATCACTTTTAATGAAAGCATGAGAATCTACTGGGTTATGGCAAGACTTCCGTGTTGTGAAGGTCCAGTTGCTATCTATAGTATTTTTACAACATTTAGCTTTCACATTGCTTAAAAATTTGAAATGGAGATGTTCAACGTGCTGATTCCAGAATCACCTGTCTGAACAAGGCTTGAAATCCGGATCCCATACTCAGTATGGTATAGGCATTATAGCATTCTGAAGGTACATACAGACTGTTTCGGTTCAGTGTATGATTTCTGTGCATTGTGTAGTATGCCAGCCATGAACAAGAACAATTTTTGAACGCTGATTAATGGCTGGGACACGGGCTAAAAGCCATAGAGTGACTACGGATGGTCATGACTGGTGGCTGTGTGACTAGAGCTCAGGAGATTTGGTGTGTTTGCTGGGTCCTCAGCCACATGATACGGGGTCACGCCGTAGCACCGACGCACAGCGGTGGAATAGCAGCGGTTATGTGAGCTGCTGAATATGACCTGCTCACCCTTAGGCTTCAGAAGTACATGGTAGAGAACTTGCCTGACCATAATGGCAGTGTTCTTTGTGAGTTCTTCCTCATCTGTTTGCCAAACCTCTGCCAAGATGAGCAAGAATTGACATCTGGTGGCAAAATCCAGTTGTGGCTTTTCACGTTGCAGTCTGGAGCGCTGCTAGAACGCAAACATTCAGTTTAGATCACATGGAAAACTACCTCAGCTGGGCAGACCAGCAACATGTGTCCGTTGTCAGAGCTGGCTTGGGAGCGTACATCAGATTACCACAAAACTGGCTTTGTACTTGTCTGCAGGGAACTTCAGCTGATTTCACAAATCGCTGCTGCATCTCAGTTCTGTTTCTAGGAGCCTCCTGACTGCATGAAGACCAGGGTGCCGTGTTTACGAATGTCCGTGTGTGAGTAACCTGACGCAAAGCCTCGTTTCTGACTTGCTGCAGTTGCTGTTCAGCATCATCTGATGTCACCCAGCAAAATTCTAGGAAACTAGTGTATCTTGAGTGTTTTGGAATTTTGCTTGTTTCGTGGTTTGCGTTTGGTTTTGTGTTTGTGTTCGTTGTGGGTGTGTTTAGTTTTCTTTGTTTGTTTTTCTCCTTCTGGAGCAGATGTCTTATACCACCCAGCTCCTGTTGCTCAAAGAACTAGTATTATTTCCTTTTTCTTACCACCCCTTTGACTCCTCCAGATAGATTTAAATAACAGCAAGGCTCCTATTTAAAATGATAACATCCAGGAAATTAAAAGTTAAGCCCTTCACTGTCCATAACTCGGTGCCTCTGCTTTCCCCTTCTCAACAGTGGTGTAAATGAGGGATGAAGCCTCAGCCTGAACTTTCAATTTCCTGGCTGTTGTCAGTTTGTATCACAATGCCACCATTATGCAATTTTCATTTCTGGAAAGGATTCATCCACGATATATTACAGAAAACTAGGGAATAGCCAAAGAAATTAAATATTCTGTAAAGGTTCATATTAACCTAAATTGCCTCAATGTTTTGTTGAGTAAGTGACAAAATTTAGATTTTAAAGTATTATTAGTAAAATGCTCATCATTTGAAGAGGAATTACTTAAACTTATAGCTTATAATTTATTCTGTCTTGATAGCTTTACCTTTTAATAGTTAAGGAGTTGTATCATCATGATGTGTTCCCCTTTCAGTCTCCTTGAAGAACGGACATGACTTATTCTGACTTTTGCAGTGCTTGTCTGGCCCTAACGGTGCAGGGGGAATGGCAGAAGAGAGATTCAGAGTGCCAGGAAGGATGTTAGTGCCAGAGAGATGCTCAGGGTAGTTTCTAAAAAGAGATACCTGAGTAGCAGAGAAAATTTGCAGGTGAAAAGGAGTACAGGTGAGATCTAAGATTAATTAATCTGTTGCTGCAAAAAACGTAATCAAAATATTTTATGAAAGCTTACAAAACACTTAAATTTCACTTCCTGGCTAGGTGAAGGTGGTTGGCCAACCTCACCTTGCTAGGGCTAATTTTCACTTCAGCTGCACACCTTGCTGCCCATTGTAGTCTACGAAACCTCTCCCCTATTACTGTTTCACAGATTCTCCCAATCTGGTGGAGAAAAAAAATGACAGCTTTTTTTTTTTTATTGTTTTAAATTCATCTTATGTGCATCTTTCAGTAAAAGGTGATAGATGAACTCTCTGCTTTTTTATATCATTCCGTATTTTTTTCCGAGTTTTACCTTTACTGAGCTAACATCTTTCCCGAATGTTCAGTGGTCAGGCTTGTGGCAGGTGCATCTTTCTTTATTGCTTTGAAAAATGGGGTGCCTTTATTCTTATTAAACTCAAAATATCTTAAATGAATTTCAGATTTATATGTGGAAGTCTCACTATTTGTAGAATGAATCATAAATGCCAGTAATGCAATTTTAAAGAGACGTTTTCTCATCTAAGAAGAAAAATCGTGAATCTGGGTATCTAGCTTACCTGCTCTGACCAGAGTGTTGGTAATATCTTCCTACAGCCTGTTTGTTGTTTTAACAGTACAAACACAAACAGGAAAGGGGAAGAGAAAACTCTTAAGATGTTTTTCTGGATGTTTACTTACTTGTGGGTGTTTTGTGTTTGTGCAGGTGCCCGTGTACCTTGTGTACTTACAAATGCCCAGCTAAACACAGCCAACATTTTAGTCAGTCACAGCAGATGGGATAGAAAGATTTAAATACATATTGATTTTTCATGACACGGGTTTTTTGTTTGGCGTGTATGCTGTCTGTAAAGCATGGGTAACAGGTACATGTCTGCATGTAGTCGGTAATGACAGCGATAGCCATTGCTATTCGTTCCAATGGTATTTTTATTGACTATAGATGGCTCTTGTGAGGGATAACTTTGTGACATTTTACTGTTCCTTTTAATTTTGTGAAAAAGATGGTTTGTGGGGGGGAATTGGGTTTGGGTTGTTTGGTTTTTTTTGCTTGTTTTCTATGAAATTCTATGGCTATAGATCTGTTCTTTCAGATTATATTCACAAATTTTACTCCAGAATTTGAACCTTTTCAGTTATTTTACAGTAATCACACTGGGGAAAATAGTCTAAGTAATTCCCAACCTAATTTTTCTGCCCCTTCAAACACTAAGACACATCCTACTTTATCTATTCTATTGCTTTTTTCTGTCTTTGCCAAAATTAGGGATCAAATGCCACTGTTCAGTTAGGAAAAGTTTCAAATCAGTCTATATTTCAGAAGAAGGCAAGTAAGATCCAAACGTTACCAAATAACTGGGCACGTGTTTGGTATTCTTTCGTTTTCTATCAAACCCTAAGTTCAGAAGTTTACTATCCAGTTATTACTTAACTTCCATTAGAATAGTTTGTATGTAACTTCATTCTGTATGCAGCCCAACTGTGGAGAAACAGAAGCAATACGTTAATTAACAACAGCAAAAAGAAGGGTTTGTGAAGATCCAACTAAGAAAAAACAATACATTCCTTCGCTGTTTGCTGAAATAATAGATGGTATTCGTACTTGTGGAGAGCACTGGGTGCAGACTGTGGGGGTGTAAGTTCTGACTCTGTCTCTGCTGTTGGCTAGATGTGTTACAAATAATTTGACCACCTTATTGATGGCCTTTGTGAAGCATTTCGTGATCTGCCTTTGAAAAAAGCCGTATAGAGGTTATGTTTGAATGTTAAGAGCGATGTGGTCTTGCTCTTCCCTGAACGCATGGCCGTTGCCAAGTCCATATGCAATGCCATGCCTTCTCTCCCTCTTTTACTCAGAAGTGTGGTCTTTCAAAACCCTTTGTATTTTCAATGAATGTGAATTATGCTAATAATTTGTAAAGTAATAAAATTCTGAGTCCATTTCAGAGGATATTTTTATTGTTTTGGCAGCATACTTTCCCCGAAACAGCCTCTGCAATATAAATTCCTTAGCAGTGCGTGACAAACCGCTCAGGCCTCACCATACGAAGGGGATAAAACATGGGTGGCTTTTCAAGTCAGCCTTTCTTGAAAACCCTTGGAAAGGCGGCAGAGAAACTTCAGTACAAAGAAGTGAGGGGTAACTCTAAGCCCGTTGCGGTTTTGTATTCCTTGGAATTTAAAAAATACCAGTCTTGCATAAGTGCTATTCCAACAAGTTGCTGCATTTCTTTGGTGAGCATCCAAGGACTTTATTTGGTGGGAGATGTGCGTGTCCCAGCTCGTAGAGTTAGGTGACAGCGATGCTGCGGTTTTTCAACTGACGGCGTAGCCTTTTGCACTCTTCTCTTAGCAAAACGTTCTATACGTGGATTGACCGATTCAAGTGAGATTTGGTGAATAATTGTCTCTGCCATGAATCTCTACCCAGAGTAACGTATCAGAGTTGGTGCACCCGTGCAACAAAGACGCAGAAATAGGAGTGGAGAGCGTGAATGTATGACACAGTGGTGTTAAGAAATGGCAAGCTCGTAAGAAAACCTGAGGTGTGTTTATAGCCAGGGATGTCTTACTGTGCCCGGCTGCAAAATTGGATCAGGTTTCCCCCAGGCTTTGGGCAACCTGGTCTAGTGGAAGGTGTCTCTGCCCGTGGCAGGGGGTTGGAACTGGATGGTCTTTAAGGTCCCTTCCAACCCAAACCAGTCTGTGATTCTATGAAATGCATGTGCACGTGCAAGTGTGGCATCAGGGTGTAGTGATGCAGATAACACATTCTTTATTGTGGACTGTTTATCTTAATTTTATATAATATGATGACGATTCTGTAGTTTTGGTTTTCATATCAATTCATGTTTCTTTTTCTGGGTTCCCTTTCCTCTTCTGTTCAGTATCTGAGCTCATGGCCCCTGCATTTTTCCTATTTATATTTTATTTTCTTTTTCCTTCCCTATTTCCTTACTGCCTTAGAAAAAAAAAAAAAATGCAGGCCTTTATCATATTAAGCCTGCACAATAAAATTTCAATTTATAGCTGAAAGTAGCCCTATCTGTTTGAAGAAGTAGAGGGGATTTTTTCCTCTGGTTTTTCTTTCTCTGAATCTTACCTACATGTACAAGTATTGTTTAAAATTTATAGAAACCATGTTATAATTGATAATGGTACTTTAGCAGCATCAAGTACCATCCTGTGTGGTGCAAAGTGAACCATTGTAGGAGTTGAGCTAAAAATATTTCATTAACACTTAGAGAAAATGAAATTTTTATACTTGATTTGCTCATGGTCATATGGTTGCAACTAAACACAATTTGAGCTGTCACTTCACTGCAGAGAAAAATATGCAATTTTGGAATATTTTAAATGAGCTTGATATTAGATTCTATAACTCAGAATGACACAGGAAATAGCGTTTGCAACATGATTGGTTCATTACTATTTGGTAATTGCAGTCCATCATTTTAAAGGGGAAACTAAACCACAAACAAATGATCTCGGCATTCAGCAGTCTCTGTATCTGAGTTGTCATTTTGGGGATGGTTTTAGAAGATACAAGTTGTGTATGCTTGGAAGCTGATATTGTTCCCTCCCCCTTATCATTTCAGGAGAGCGATTTTCATCATAAACTAACATGTCAGCCAAAGCATCTACATTTTAAAAAAATATTATTTCACAATTTTCCACATGCACATTTGATGTAAACCCTGGAGGTGTATTCCCTGAGTACCTATTACCTCCATTTTAGGGAAATTACATTAAATTATTAGTGACAAATTTACTTGTCTGCCAATGTGTTTTTCTTGAATTTTACTACAACATCAATACTTGGCTGTTTTATATGGGCCCTCATTTACCTGTCTTTGAAGGCAGTCACCCCTCTGGGAGCTTTGCCTGTCACTAACATGCACTAGGAAGAGTCTTTAAGTTTAACATTTGCTGTTTTGAATTAGGGAAAAAAATATGTTGCACTTTAAAAATATAATATGCTTTTCCGACAAGTCATTTTAATGTCTACTGTCTCTCTTCTTTTAGAGAGCAAACCCGGTTGTAAGCGCAGTATGCTCAAAGGAGATACTGGTTTGTCAACAGAACGGTGTTTACTAGGGACTGACACCCAAGAAGAGGGACTTACCCATTGTCTTGTACATCTTGGGTTTGGGAAATGACCAGATTTTCCTTGTGTTTTTGTCTATTCATGAATCCTTTCCAGTCTGATGCCAAAATAAAAGCAGATGGAAAAAAAAGTCAGGCTGAGAGCTGAAGTCAACTACAGGACTTTAGCTCTCTCTTACAATTGCATCAGGAAATATAACTATGAGGCATATCGAAAAAAATATGGGCCTTTTAGAGCAGTCACAGCATGGCTGGGAGTGAGGTTGCCTGCCTTTTTTTGATCTTTAAAGTCTTTGTCTTCAAATGCAATTAGTGTTAATTCCAAATAAATGAGTGTTTCTGGGTTCGCTATGCTGCGGTAATGTTTAAGTCCACAAAAAACACTCTGCTTTTTGAAACCAAAGCCTTTGCAGTCCGAGTTGCTCCTGTTGAGTACAGGAATTGAGGTTTCGTTTTAAGGAAGGGACTCCCGGTGCTTTAATCTGCTGGCGTGATTGATGTACTAGCAGCAGCGTACCCCACCTTATGTTGTCATCTGCTCAGATCCTGAAAATAAGCGAGCTTCTGCTGGTTCAGTGCTGGCCAAAGATTTCTGGGGAATACTTTGGTGCTTCAGCAAATAATAGTGGCTACAGGATAGTACAGTGTTTTGTTCCCGAAAATATTGATCGCTGGTATTGGAGGTGTCTGCATTTTATCGGACACAAGGGGATGTCACCGCTCCACGTCACTAATTCAAAGTTTTATAACCTCTAATTAATGAATGACTAGAAACATGTGAGAATTCACATGGACAAAGCTGTATGAGCACAGTCATTATCATGTGATTGTTCTGGGAGAGATTCTTTGCTAGTAAACTGGTACAAACAGCTCTGTTGAAGCCGGTGAAGCAATAGTGCTGTAGAGTAGCAAATAATCTGCCCAGTGGCTGTATTTATTTGTGTATCACTCACTGCCTTGTGGACCAGATTCTGTTATAGCCCTTCGGGTGTTATACATTGTAAACAAGAAAGGAGCATGTTGGCAATAATAAATTTTGTGTCAGTCTTCAAGCAGTTGGGATTTCTAGTGCTGGAGCATCTGATTTCTGGGAGTTGGTATGTCCAGAAGACTGGAAGAGGTGAAAATTGATTATGAAGGTTGCTCACTTAGAGCAGATTAGAATGCTTTAACCAAATTCCTCTCAATTTAGAAAAGCAGTTGATTAAAATCAGCTTTTGAATGGGACTTTAGTTACCTTAACATAACTTTGGCTCTAAAAAGAGAAAGGGAGAATCTCTGATTATCAAGGCAGTGGAAGGAAGATGATGGTAGAAACGTCGTTAGAGCCAGGATCTCTACTTTTTGGTTAAGTGGCTAGATTAATACCAGAAATCAATACGAGAAAATACCACTGGTATTTTGTTGCTGGTTCTGACTGTTTTATAGCTCCAAACCCAAGGCTTACAGTCAGGGACTGGAGCCCTGCTGAACTTTCTGCTAAATATTTGCACCATGCCCATATATTCTAAAAGCACATGTCTGCTCCAAGGAGCTTGTAATTTAACCAGTTTCTTCTGTGTGTGTGTGTGTTCATGTACAACTGCAAAAGGGACACGGACCCCAGTTTGTATTTTGATGAGACGGAAGGAAGGAAGAGCAAATGTGTCCTGGTAACAGCCAAGGACAAGGAGCAGTGCCGTGATTCCTTTAGGGAGAAATCTCATTCTTTGTTGCTTTAGCACCGGAGTAATTCTGTTCCAATATTGCATACAGCAGGATTAAACAACATATTGACATGAATTGTATAAAATCCTAATATTTTTCATTTTCTGTTTATTAACTGTTGATAAACTAAATTTCTTTCACCTCTTTCCTTGCTTAAAGTATTATTTCAGAGACTCTGCTTTGCTTGCTTGGCACTGGGAGTGCCGTAGATCCATGAGAATTCCGCTGGATGAGTGCTACTTTTCCTTACGTTATATCCAAGTCTTAAGGAAGCAGCAAAACAGAATGCATACTTAAGATGTGCCTCATAATTTCAGTTTACTCCCTCACTGACTCAAAATTATTATATAAATCAATGCAATTTTAAACTGATTAACCTGAAACCCTCTCAATTAGAAAATAGGGGCTTCAGAGTTCACCTGCAGTATGTGAAATGCCCTTACATTATTTTGCCTGACTATCCTAGGGCTGAAAATAGAAAATGCATATTATTGCCATTACATACAATTATATTCTTCAGGGGCTTTTCTCCTCTTTCCTTAGAACTTGCTATGTCAAAATACTTGCAATCTCAGGGCAATATACTTTGGCCTAAAAAGAAAGTGAGAAAGCTAAGAGGACCCTGCTGCTGCTTGTAGAGCCTTGTTTTCTTCAACATGCATTGAGTTTTAAAAGAGATTTGCTCATTTTTTGAGATCCTGGTAGAAATTTTGGAAGGCTCACTTAAAAATGTTTCTGGTAAGATTTGTGATGGGTTCCTCACTCCTCAGCGAGACTGCCTTGGAAAACGGCTCCTCGTTTCTCTTCTCCTAAAATCTCCTTTTTCTGTACACATGCAGAAAAACTTCACAGGCCAAGTAAACTCTGCGTAGGCAACAACCCACCAACAGTTAGGGTTTTCCTTTGTTTATTCCAAAACCTGCTGAGACAGAAAGAGTGAGAAAGGTGGGCAGCCCCTCAATCTTCTATTTTGTTTTATATATTCCGGCACTAATGCATTTGGGGGTGGGGGGGGACCATGGCATTGCCCATGGATATAAGTTCTCAGTACATGTAAATTGGCAAATTAAGGCTTTTGTATGTTAACTTTCAGTAAAATATGTATCAGCATCTTTAAGATAAATAATTCATATGCGTTTCTCTTCTTATTTTGGACAGACTGTTCTTGAAGGGAGTGAGTGTATTGGCACAATCTAGTTTTGGTGCATTAAAAACCTTCTGCTCCACCTCTCCCATCAGCTGCTCTACCGTGGGCTCCATTGCATTACTTCTCTGATCTGCATTTGCATATCAATTAAATAAGGGTGAGAATGGGGAATGTGTACCTGACAAATAGGTTCTGAAAATGTAGTCGGATAGGTTACTTTGTAATCTGTGTAGGGAACTTGTTGGTTAACAGGATGACCAAAGTGATAAAATGTGTGCTTCAGATGTCTGTTTGGCAAAGCATCGAGATGGTACGTGTGCCTAATTATAGGCTTAAGTGCTACTGATGCCAATGACTAATTGAACTGGGATCAAATTTACCTGTGGCGTAACAGTGGCTCGCGTAAGCGAAACGTTTTGAAGTGCAAGTGTGACAGTTTTGAATGGGAAGACTTCAGAACAGTCACCTGGGTGATGTCCGTAGATCTTGATGGGGATTGTTCTTTTTCTCATTCAGAAAACCCACAGCCAGTACTGCAGCGGTCTTGCTTGCTGATGAGAGGTAGCTTAAATATTTAGCAAGCCACGCCTGTGAAGAAAATATGGCCTTGCTCAGTTTGCCAAATATTTTAAAGAAATATATATAAGCAATTGTAGAGCAAGTTATTTCTGTTATTTTTAGCATATGATTGCAAATGCAGACTGTAACTTTACTAAAACATGTTTTCCTGTATGTATGCTCCACTTGAAATGTATGAGAGAAACATGGATGATAGCTGTTTCTCCTAAGCTATTCCCACTGAGTAAATACAAAGTGCTTAGTGGAATATATGAAGTATTGCTGAACAGTCATGCTAATGTGTTACGGATTATTTTTATCTCAGGTTGGAGAACAAACAGCATAATTAGGTCTGTTTGTTCTAACCCTTAGCACTTCTTTGTTCTAAACTTTCTCTCTGTCTTGTTCTTTTTATTATTATGGCTTGAAATACGAACTATTTCAGGTTGCTTAGTGCCACTTTCCGTCCCTTACGTTCCCCTGTCAGGTGTTCTCTCTCTGTATATAAGCACACACGTGTGTAACATATATATACATGTCATCTTCTGGTTAGCAAGTCTTATAAATGTGTGTTCTTACACGTGTGTGCATGTGTGTAGAAAAGGTGTGCAGATACGTAGGAGAAAATGAGGTGTGCAGCAGCGTTCCCAGTCTGTGTCTTTCCATTGTGTGCGCTGCGCCTGCTTTCTCTATACCTATCATCCTGTTGTTTATCATGAACGCAGGTTTCAATTGTACAGTTTTATCTGTGGCTAAACGCCTGTTTCCTTGGCAGTCTACCTTATAAATTACAGTTAATATTATTACCCTTTTGCACAGTGGAAGGAACGTGTCCAAAACGGGAAAGGATTCCTCAGGTTTGAGCAGAGAGAAAACTTTCTGCCTTTATTCCTGTGCACCTAATCTCTGGTTTTAGCTCAAGATGGAGGGTTTATGATTAATACAGTTGATGCAGAAAATGGCCGGTTGCTTGGTTTCTTTTAAATGTATCATGCTCAGTGCACACGGTCTCTGAGCATCAGTTAGAGGGAAGTGACAGCAGACTTGACCTTTCTCTCCAAATCATATGGGGGGGTGGGGGAAGAATTAGCATGATGCAACTGCATTTCAACTTGTTTTAACTGATAACTTTCATATTTAGAGATGCTAATATGTTCTGGAAATATAAAATCACTTTCTAGCAAGTGTGGTCGCATGTTATTTTAAATGAGATTTAAGAATTTAGCCTCTATGTGCGTAACAAGATGCCTTTACGATATTTTACTGACTTGGCTAATGCTCCTAAAAGGTCAGTACAAATATTTAGCTTCTACTTTTACTTCTGCTGTTTCACAGATTGGGCCCATTTTTAATTTAGAGTCATCTCACTGAATATTTTAAGGACTATTTAGACGGCTTGTGAGAAGGCATGAACAATAGGTCCTATATGTAGGAAGGTGTTAGTTATAAAAGGGCTTAAATTGGCTTTAGTGTAACTGGAAACCAAATAAATGGTTCTGGAAACTACACTAGGAGATTTAGCAGTTTTTTTCTGTAGTCACCAATTAGTGCCATTAGAAAGTCTAATATGCACAGCGTGGACCGGCAGCAGCTGTGATTGATACAAAGCTCAGCCAATCACACCGGTCCCTTGTCAGCTCTCATTAGTCTGTGATCAATTACCAGGATTTTAGACCAATTTGAATGAAAAGTAAAAACACATTGTTACCACAAATTTCATCAAGTGAATATGCTGTATAAGGAAATAGATCAGCTATGACCTCTTTGACATTTTCAAAATGTTTAAAAGCTGAAGTTAATTCTTTGTGATGTCCTTTCATCTTTAGTTGACAACAGAGAGACCTGGAGTGGTGACAGGCCTTGTCAAGTGGCTGTGTCTTATCAAAAACAATACCCTCCAGATCTTTCAAGCCAAATATTCTAATCTAAGATAATTGCATTTAAAATTTCGTGTAGCTTTTATGCCTTTCCCTGAACCGGTTTTCTATTAAGTAACAAACCTTTTCACTCAATGCTTTTTTCACTTTAAAAGGTGTAACAGTTACTAAAAATATGTAAGTGGCTGTGGTGAGTGGAATGCAGGAAGGAGAGCCAGGGATGTCTGCCCAGTGCTGCTGGGGTGCTGGTTCAGCTGAGACTCGACTGTCTGCCAACCATATTCTGGGCTGTATCCAGAGCAGTGTGGCCAGCAGGGTGAGGGAGGGGATTCTCCCCCTCTGCTCCGCTGTCATGAGACCCCAGTGCAGTTCTGCATCCAGCTCTGGGGCCCACAACATGACACGGACCTGTTGGTGTGAGTCCAGAGGAGGCCACAAAGATGCTCTGTGGGCTGGAGGCCCTCTGCCATGGGGACAGGCTGGGAGAGTTGGGGGTGTTCAGCCTGGAGAAGGCTCCAGGGAGACCTTATAGCACCTTCCAGTACCTGAAGGGGTGACAGGAAATATGGGGGGCGTGGGACACAGACAGACTCCTTACAAAGGTCTGTACTGACAGGACAAGGGGTAATTGCTTTAAACTGAAAGTGGGGAGATTTAGATTGGACATCAGGAAGAAATTCTTCCCACAGAGGGTGGGGAGGCCCTGGGACAGGTTGCCCAGAGAAGCTGTGGCTGCCCCATCCCTGGAAGTGTCCAAGGCCAGGCTGGATGAGGCTGTGAGCAACCTGGTCTAGTGGAGGGTGTCCCTGCCCATGGCAGGGGGGTTGGAACTAGGTGGGCTTTAAAGTTCCTTCCAACTCAAACTGTTTCATGATTCTGTGATTGTCTGTGGTTTTCTACCACAACTCTATACCCCACCCTGCTGCCACCCCCAACATTTTGCAGCCTCTGATTGTCCTCTGATTCCTCGTATTCCCCTTCTGGCTGAGTATTCCAGTGAAGATCCTTTTTTGGTGTTTAGTGGAGAGCGAGTTGTGAGACAATGCCACTCCACCTCAGAGGGGTCTGTTTTAACATTTGTGCACTGGAACAGCCATTTTAGCATGCAAAATCAAACAGAAAAGATTTAATGTAATTTTAATTTTTACAATTTTTCTCATTGTGAGTTTTCTTTTACCCAAGGAGGGTTACAGAAATTAGTATCCTTAGATCTTTAATTGGGCAATTTTTTTGTTTCTTGAAAGAACGAGCTGGTTAATGCAAGTGACAAATACACAGTGCTGCTGCTGCTATTTCCAGCTCTGGCCTTGCATGTCTTTGTGAGCAGCTTCTCCTGTTCCGGGTCCCAGGTGCCCTCTTGGACCTCCCTGCTGGAGTGTTCTTCCAGGCACCCAGTTCCGATGCCCCTGCCTTTGCTGCTCTGTTCAGTACTCCTCCAGTTTGTTGGAATGTTTAGTGTTTTCAAAACCACAAAGGTAATTTCAATAGAATAAAGCAAAAAGACCTGAAAAAAAAAATTAGTTTCCCTATCCTGGTAGATTTTTGTTAGTAATTTTCTCTTCTTATCCTACAAATCAAAATATAAACTAGATCAAAGAGTGGAAGTAGGACTAGAAGAATTAGTCTGTACTGGACAAGTCTACCATTGGAAGGTGTGAATGAAGGAGACCCTGCTACCTGAGCTGTTTATTACCAGATAGTTTATTCAGGACAATGTATTTTCTTAGCTGATGTTCTCCTCAGATTCATTATTTTTTAATCCTTTTGGTGATCACTCTAGTTCCTTTAGGTATGCATTTACATGCCATGTCAGTAACCTCTCACGTGGATTTTTGCTGTGTCAGTAAACATTCCTGAAAATAAGATTTTCAAGCGTGAATTATTTATACTATATGATAAGCAAGATGAATGTTGAAATTCAATACTAGTTCAGAAGACTTTTTTTGCTTGATTTCTCTGTCTTCTACTCTAACCAGGCTTTTGTTAGAAAGAGTACTTTATTCTTTTTTGACACATTACTAAAGGTATTATGCAAACGTAAGATGTTGTTCATTATAATCTGTTGAAAATGGAGGCAGCAGAAAGCTGAATTTCATTGTATAACTTGATCTAAGAGAAGATTTTAATGGAAAACAGCAGCCAGCTGAAGGTGTCGGGACTGATTGCAAAAGCTGATTTTATTATGATACTAATATTAGGCGACCCACATTCTCTCCAAGCTGCGGTAGCACAGGCCTATGGAATGGATTAGCAGTGTTGCTTACACAAACCGAGTAAACATGGGGTCCGCTTATGAGAGCTGGACCTAAACCCAAATATACTCCAATACGTTGGTTCTTGCGGAAACTCACTTGTCGAGAAAAATCACCTCAGAGGTGAAAAGAACCAGTGTGTTATAGGAAAGTTCAGCTCCTTCTCCATGTGTCATCTGAACCTCTTGAAGGCACAACAGCAGATGTCAGATGGAGAATGGGTTTCTCCTGAGCTGTTCCTCAGTTTGTTTAGGAGTAAGTCACAATTAGCACAAGAACCTAGGAAAAGGTTCTGTCACCCTGCTACGATCAGTATGCTGTTCCTTGTTCTATTAAGGGGGAAAAAGGGTAATGATGAGAAAGTGTTATTACTTTTGGATAGTTTCAGTTGTTAGGTCAGTCCCGTAATTCGTATGGACTTTCTCACCTTCCTTATGTTTCTGTACGTCAGCTGTCAGTCACTTGAACATTAAACAGGGATGCCAAATATAATTGTTTGGTTTGGGTATATGGAAAACCAGGTTATACTGTCACTTAATTTTCACAAGCCTGTTTGAAGACAGAAATCAAGATATTTCATCCCTTCCAACTTGAAACAGTCTATTCTAATTTCCTAATTACTGTATTTAGAAAAGTATCAGGACTGTTACCATCTAATAAAATGTAAACATGCTATTTGATATTTGCATGCTTTTAACTACCTCCTTTTATCAACAAACGTGTGCATATATGCACACTGTGTGTGTAAGATACACAGTATTTACATAGGTATCTGGAAATTCCAAGAAGTGTAAACACTTCTGGCATACAGCTTTCTCTTTGTAGAATGGGGTATTATGAAGCTACATTTGCATGTTCATAAATTTGATGAAATAAATGGGTCCCCATTTGGTCCTTCCTGAAGAAGCTTAGCTCCAGCTGGGGTAACGCCCAGTTCGGGGCGCTGCTCTGAGCAGTGCCTGTTTCGGCTGCCGTCAGCCTCTGCCCAGGCGAGCAGCTCCTGCCCTCGCGTGCACTGCTTTGTGCCTGCACAGACACTGCAGGGCCGCAGAGCACCAGGCCGAGCTCTTGACTTCCTGGTTGTCGCTGCTCTGTGGCCCAAGCCTCAATTTTATCTTTTATATTTTTTGTGTTTTTACTCAGGAATGTTGAGCCAAGAACCAAACTGTCTTCCCTTCCCCCCCTTGCTTGCCTCCCCCCAAAAGTAACTTTGAGTAGCAGGGCAATTGCGAGGTTTTGTATTTTCTTGTGCATACCGTGTCATTCATCCAAGGGAAGCTGATGTCCCTAAGAGACCCAACAGCACACACTTTCAAGTCTGAAAAATGGTAACTTTTTTCCTTCAGGCTGTAGAAATCCTAAATTATTTAGACCTGCTGTTTAGGGTGTAATATAAATAAGTGTAGTCTAATGTGTTTCTCATTGTGTAGCACTTTGATACTGACTATGCGAGGTGTGAACTTGGACTAGAGAGGAATTTTCTGTTAAATGAAACCTCTAGAGCTTTCACCGTGGCTGAAAATCTCTTCACTCTAAGCCTTGAAATATGCTGATTTCCTGTGTGTCCCCCCTTCCCACTCTCCATTATTCCTTAATAACCATTGGATGGTGGAAGAGGTTCTCCTACAAAAATGAGTACTGACATAAGTACCTCACAAACATATTTATTTCAGAACTGTTCTGTTAAGAGTTCTAACAAGTATGTATCGAGCAGTCCAATGTTTTTACTTGGAGAACTCTTTAATAAAACGATGCCTTTAACAAAGGTCTGCTTAGCCTAGTTGCACAATAAATTCAGGGTTGTGGAACAGTGGAAATAGTAACTTAGTAGCAACAGATTTATTCTCCTATGAGGTATTCCAGCTAGAAGGCCGAAGGTACCAAGATTTTGGTTTTTCCAACGGATGAACAGAAAAATGTTACCAAGAATTTTATTTTTAAGAAATTTTTGCATTTTAAAGGCAGGGAAGAGAAGGGGTTCATGCATGTAGGCAAACATATATACATACGTGTGTATATATACACACATTCCTTAAATAATGAGATTGTTTTCATGAATTAATCATTTCCCACGTGAAACTGAATGTTTATTTCTGCCCTTAAAATTAGATATTATTTCAAATCCACTAAGTTAATCTTATTGAAATACGTTTAATTAATAACTGCAATTAGAATGCTGCAAAGCTCAGCAATGTTGACTCACATCAGTTAACAAAAGAGGGCATCACTTTTCCAGCAGATTTCAGCTTTCATTACTGGTGTGTAAAGGAGTTTAATTTACCTGGAGTAGTGTAAACCTTTTTGAAAGAGGTGCCCCATTCCACAGAAGAATCATTCTCCACATGCTCTAAATACTGTACATATTTACCAAATTTAAATACATATTTACATACGTACGATTGACCCAATTGAATGGAATGACTCCCTCGATACCTTTTATAGTCTATTAGGTAAATAAGCATCTCTGAAACGGGCTAGCTTTTCTTTGCACAGTAGACAGTAATGTAGATAGGATTAGAGTTTTGGGTCTCTGTATGGTAGTTGGGTTGATAGCTTACTGGAGAAAATACTGATTTTTTCCCATTTCAGATATAGGCATAGATAGATGAATCAAACAACAGAACAAAAATTGTTTAAGATACAGGAAGCACGGTGGGCAGCAGACCTGAGCAGAAGGTAGGGAAGGCAGTAGTCCCACACGATGCCATTCACAGTCCTGCGGTGGCTAAAGCCCCCTTAATGTTGCATTCTCCCTCTGTTTCTTCCCCTCTCCACTATATAAATCTGTACTCCTAAGACTGTTCCAAAATGCTGAGATATAATCTCTGACTGTTGAAGAGGATGTTTCATTTGCATATCTTGTCTTAAGTAACCCTTTCTAGATTTCAGGCTTGCTTTGTACTAACAGATGAGGTGCAAAGAGAGAATAGTTTCTCTTTAGCTGCATGGGAGACCAGGGGCTGTGCAGTAACACTGCTGAAAGCAGTGCAAGGTGTTGGTTTCTTCAGTGCAGCTGCCTTTATGTCTGTCTTCACGGAGAGCAGTTCCAGCACACAGGAACCTATCATGCTTAAAGTTCTGGAAAAACCCGCAAGCTAGGACGGGCCATGTGCCTGCCGCATGCCTTCAGGCTGAGTCAGAGCAAGTCTGTGTCTCGCTTTCATGCGGCTTTCAAGGCCTTGAATTGGGTAGAAGTTGCTATTAGTGATCTGTCCTTTTGCCTTCCTCAGTATGTGTTGATTTCTAGAGCAAAATAAAATACTTTTTTCTCATTTCTATCCATAAAGAACAAAGGAGTGTGTAGGGGGACTGTTGTTGAAGATTAAGAATGGGTTGGTTGCATTTTTTTGGTTAGCTTTAATTTGTGTTAGAATAATTAATGTAAAGGGTTTTGGTGATCTCTCTAAATAATGGCCTGAGAAAGAGTTCTGTATGTTTGATCACAGCCTATATTGAAAAGCAGGAAAGATAGGCTGAAGGAGAACTCAGACGAGTGAAAAGAGCAACCAATTTGAAGCCTCTTTTTGAGTGCAGCAACAAATACTGGTGTACACTGGAGATATCCAAAATAACACAAAGGACGAACTCCAGTTGCAAATCCAGAACACTGTATTTCTGTATACTGTACATTAGAATAATGAATGTTCTTGATACTACTGCTGCTACGGCACAGAGGGGTTTGATACCGCTACATCCCAGCCAAGCTGGGTTCCATGGCAAATCTGTCTGTTAATTAAAGCTGACAATAACCATCCAATAAATAACCATCTCTGAATTTAAGCATCATCAGCACGTTGAAGAGCCTTGACCTGTGACACCACCATTTGCTGTCCTATAAACAGAATCCCAGGCAATGCCATGAGATTCCACTGAGCTAGCTCTGGGCAGGCACAGCATAATGACTTTGTTCCGGTAGGCCAAGAGTAAAAATCAAATGCTTCAGAAATCAAAAACCACGCCAAATGGTCACTGAAAGTAGTGACTCTTTGCCCTTTACAAGGAAGTTGTAAAAATTCTTCATAAAAGTTTAAATTTAGATACAGACTTTTATCATCATTGCTAAGAATAGATGCAGAAGGCAGCAAGAAATAGTTAACCAATTTGCCCAATAGCATGAAAAAATGAGGAAAGGAGACTACTTGGAAGCAAGATTTTAAACTGCTTTTAACTACTAATATAATTATTCATAAATATCTTCATCTCTAGGTCTTACAGTGCTTTGAAGGGGGAGTTAAATATTACAAAATCCAAGTTTCTTTATTGGAGAATCAAGGCACAGGAACTTTGTCATCCAGCTGTAACTGGATGTAGCTGTAGCCAGAGCACTAACCAGCACTTGAGGCGCTGTCTCTTGGCTCGCGTTCCCAGCATCGAATGGAATTTGTATATTCTCAGTGAGCCTCCAAAATACAGGTAGAAATGGCTTGAATATTTTGATTTCTCATCTGATGGGCACAGGCCTTCTCAGTAGCTGTGATGGTGGGGGGGGTCTGGCAGATGGTCACTGCTGAGTTACCTGTTTGTCTTACCTGGTAGAGCCTTTGTTCCCTGCCTGTGCTGTTGCCTCCCCACACACTATGGGATAGGTTACTGGGACGGGATTTTGGACCCTCTGGACCATGGTTCTCCTTCAGCATTTTTCACAGACCACTATAAGCGTTATTCCCATGTGTTTAATTAAAAACATTATTAAAATCACTTCTTAATATTGAAGGTATGTTTTGACCATGTGCGCTAATGGTGATCAAAAGACCACATTTGGAGACTTACTGAAGTGGATCTTAACTAATCAGCGTGAGGGGCGAGTTCTGAGCCCAGCCATGCTCTCTTCATATTCCTGTACTCAACACTACACGCTGGGTTGTAAAACCTGACGGCTGTTCGATGGAAGGCACAAACAAACGCGCTGGGTTATCCCTACTGTCTGTCTTGCATTCTAATGGCCTAAGTAGAACTGTTTCAATCCAATCCTTTACGTTATGGAATTCTCAGCATCTTGGGAATAAAGGTGTCACAGGCATTTGGTATACTATGCAACCCTCAAACCTTCTATTAATGGAATGTTTGTTGCAGGAGAATAAAGACTTGCATGGATTTAATTTTTGTCGGATTTTTTACTGCAGCTGTTTCATTTTGTTTTCAAAGTTTAGTCGTGGCAGTAGTAA
This sequence comes from Rhynochetos jubatus, assembly GCA_027574665.1. Lineage (NCBI taxonomy): Eukaryota > Metazoa > Chordata > Aves > Eurypygiformes > Rhynochetidae > Rhynochetos > Rhynochetos jubatus. The sequence continues at coordinate 8,638,642 of CM050661.1, forward strand.
TCGTTGACTTGTTTCTTATTTGCTTTGAATGACAAATTATTTTTTGTAGTTGCAACTGGAAAGGTAATGGTGAGAACCAGGAATTAATTTTGTATATCGATTCTTTCAGTCAAAGATGACCATACAATAGAGAAATCAAATGTTAACCTCCAAGCAGGGGTGTGAGCACTTCTTAGTCACCCTGTGCTGATAATCCATCTGTTGTTCTATACAGGGTCTTTTGCTTTTGGAGATTAGAATCAGAAATCTGCAAATTCTACTAAGGCGGCAGAGTGCCTCTGAACTGTAAATACACGTGCTGTGTGACAGACTGACAGGGACTGCTCAGCTTATTTTACTCCGAGCCAATTCATCATCTACTGATTTACAGAGCTGTTCTGGTTTTATCTTACTGATTTGCAAATTCTAGTGACCAATTACATTTCAAACATCAGTTATTTTTATTATGTAATTTGTTTTACTGGAGCATATAGAAAAGCCAAGCCCTACTTCAGAGAGCTTACAGTCTAGTTTCAGATATATAGCGAGGATCATAAAGAGGAAAATGAGCTAGCCCATATAGCAGTGACAGTTACTTGGTCCTGGCATGTGCCTATCTTGCTGTGCTATTTAAGCTCTTTAATTCTGGTGGGGGAAAGGGGAAAAAACCGCAGTTCTTTCAGACAGTGAGACAAAAATTAATTTCCAGAAGAATTTCTGATACTAAACTCATGATGGATGTCACTGGGAGTAAAGATGAAGTGAAATGCTGATTGTAGGAGCAGGATGAGGTGAGAGATGCAATGAGTGGAGGCATAAACTGTGTGAGGATGTACAAGGACAAGCTCAGAGGACAAGTGACAACTCTGGTAGCAGTGGGACAAGAAAGGCGGTAGAAATACTGACTAGAGGTAAAAGTGCAAGGCAACACATCTGACTAGGGGAGGATGGGCAGTGTGTCAGTGTAATCTCTTCATGTCCAAATGCAAGTTGGGGTGACTGATTTGGTGACCACCAGGATCCAGGGGGAGAAAACAGGGTAACTGGAAAGATCCAAAGCCAGGAGACAGTTTTGCTGGCTGAGATGGGACACAGGCTGTTGTACAGGGGTGCAGGAAAGACCAGGAGCTGGTACAGTGCAGAGACATCAAGGTGAGAGGCTTTTCTGGTACCATGTCAGTCATACCATTCTTCAGGAGAAGTTCTGGGAAATAAATAAATGGGGAGAGTTTGATGTTAGGGTCACACCTTGCATTGAAATATGATGTAAAAAGTTATTCCTCCTGGGAATATAATTTACCAGCCGATGTTTCAGACTTCCTTAATTTCTGCTGCGTACTACTTTGAAATACTAGTGTTAGAAAGAACTTTTGTTTGTGTAGCAATGTTTCTGTTAATAGCCGGGGCACTTTGTACATTTATACATGATTTATTGTTTAAATTTGCCTTTCTGTTGTATTTTAAAGCTTAAAAATAGCCTCATCCCATTGCACTACCTCATGGGGCAGTTCAGGTTGGTTCGCAGAATTACTGAGAGACCGCTGCTAAGGGAAAGAAAGATCTTTGGATGTATCTAAGAATAATTCCCCAAATGTGCATATTTACACACAGTTATGGATTAGATGCTAGATTAATATCTGAGGTGAAAATGAAACAGTAACGCTTTCAAAAAGAGCTATTAATTTCAACATGAAATGTTGATAATATAAGTCATTGTTTACTATACTGACCGCATTGGTGCCCAGAGCTGCAGGGTAGATGTTTCTTTGCGGTGGCATCCCTACTGCTTTGCACCTATTCAAATGCAGGACACACTTGGCTGCATGGATAATATTTATTCAAGTGCTTTTTAAAAGACATGGAGAAATGTGCACTTCTTCGTCTTCAATTTATCACCCTCAGTCTGATAGCGGAAGGGGATGTAAGTGAAATCCAAAGAGAAGAATGATAAAAGAAAAATATATACAATATTCCAGATATTTTATAAGCTGTTTCAGAGTAACCCTGTGCATGGTAATGTATTGTATCCAGAGCTTTTTCCGGTGACCTGAGCAGTTTAGTAGGTGAGTGCATGTTGTGGATACCAGGAAATGAAATAATTTATTTTTCAGTCCCTGCGTCAGGTTTTCTATGCATCAGTATGTTTATCTCTTCTTTGTCCAAATAAAAATGAGTCTGTAATGTGGGAATAGGGTTTACGATGTTGATCCGTGCTTTTTCCTTTACCAGCTGCAATTTGGCAAATTAAAAGAGAAGGAAGAGAGGTCTCCACTTGTGTGGAGATTTTTCAGATGGTTTTTGGTAGTTTCTTATTTTTTCTCGATGACATAGAGATTTTGAAAATATTTAATTTTCCTATTCCGATGCCTGGCTGAATGGAAACCTGTGGAAGGCAAATTATAAAGGTGGATATATGGAAAGAACACTCGTCTCGTGCTTGCCTATCAACAACTGAATTTAGAGTTGTGCCATCTCTGAAAATTCACGTCAGCCACATAACCTGTAAAGCAGGACAGGGAATAAAAGCCGTACCCTGCCTTAGGGCCTGCAGAGTGACCCTTCAGCCTGAAAATATCAGTCAGCGCAACCGCTGGGAATAGGAGGTATTCCACAGTGTATTCGCTCTTTCTTAAATAAAAGGGACACTGCTTCAATCTGAGAATTTCTGTCTGTAGTAACTTGAGCAGTTTGCATTTTTTTCCAGATGCAGTGTAGAGGGAAACTGGAAATACTGCAGTTCCGTAGCAAGGAGTTCATTTATACGTCCTTTTAGCAATCCCAGCATAGCACACGCAGCCCAGGCTCCTAGTATGGAGCAGGCAGCTCTTTTTCCTTTTATGTGTCAGAGTGACCTGTCTGCTGAAAAGGTCAACCCAGTGGAAAAATGACATATGCGGTCACAATTTTTAAGGTTTGAATAATTTTAGGATCCCGCATGCTTCAGGACTGTGCTAGCGCTTGTGGTCAGAATGTGAAACCCAGAATCAACCAAGCCAACTTCTAGTGGTATGTGAAGTGCAAAAATACAAGGAACTGACAGGAGTCTGGGAGAGCAAATAGGGTTTCATCTATTGTTTTATGATGTTGAGGAGTAGCAGTAGTGTAAGTTAAAGAGGAGATACTTTAACCCATGTTTTTAAGCCTATCGTTTTAAGTAGGTGTGATATTTTTGCTTTCCGTTGTAAGACACATATCTGGAAATAGATAAGTTCTCCTTTAACCCCGGGTTATTTGTCTGGTCTTTCCTATGCAGATAAGAAAAAGATTAGAGATGTTTTCTTGAAATACATTTTTTTCAGGTGGCATTATCTGGATCTCTTTCTTCATTACCACTATTACTGGTACTATCATAGTAGTCTGGGAGACAGCACCCTTCTAAAATGCATTTTGGTGTAATCAGGCACCGACAGTGGCTCCAGCGAAATACCATCATCATGGGTTCTACATAACGGCTTTGTAAAAATTCCTCTGGGGGTATAATTCCTTCACAAGCTGTGTCAAAACATAGGCCATGTAAAAATGGTGACTTATTGAGTGGTTGCTCTTAAACTTTTTGAAAACTTGCGTGTTCAAGGAAGAGCACATATTAATTGAATAATTGTCAGTCTAAAGTCTGTCTGTCCAGAGTACATCTCTGCCTGATGCATTTGAACACAGAAGCAAAAGTCATAGCACCATAATGCAAAATATATTCCATTTCTGTCCCTTGTGTAACTCTAGAGTGCAAATGCAAAAATACATAAATATGAAAAAAGCCCTGTAGCCCGAAAGGAAAAGTGAAAATTGCTCCATTGTTTTTTTTCAGTAAGTCCTTTCCTTGCGCGTTTTCAGAGTATCTGTTGCAGTGGTGGTGTCCTGGAGAGATAGGATATGCCCTATGACACAAAGTATTTTCAGTGAAGCTGCCATTAGCAAAGGATAAATGGGTGTGAGCGGGTGCAGCATTTCCAGAACCCCCTCTGCCAAGAGACATAAAAATATCTCTCTCAAGAAAGATCTGGTTTTTAGCGGTCAGGTGTCATGGAGACCGCCACTCCATGTGTATTCTTTTCTTTCTCTGACATACAGTCCTTCCACTTCCATCACACGCACGGAGTAGGTGTGTGTTGTGTCTTTACACGTGTACACAAGGGCAAGGAATGCACTCAACTGCTATAGGCCCCACGTATGGGTACATATATTATGCATTAACAAGTTATGACTGTTTTAATTACTCTATTTTAAAAGGATCTAAGAGACTGTAGATTTGGAGTGGAACATGCAAAAAAAAAAAAAAAAAAAAATTCTCACAAGGCAGTTTAAAGCTGCATCAAATGAACTCCAAAGAATGACCTCAAGACGTCAGGCTCGGGGGAGGCGTGTGTGCAGTCCACACAGGCACCCCCTCCGTGCTGTGAAAATTTCATCCGTGCATAGAATATATTGAATGCTGGGCTTATATTTTAAGAATGTTTAAAGGAAAAAGCTGAATTCAAGACTTATTTCTAGGAATACAAGGCAGGCCAGAAGGTCTCAGTGGTTTGGACTCTTCAGTAATTTTTTGCTGTCTACATTCTTATAATGTAATTTATTGTGAATGTTACAAGGAATGACTATAACCAAAACAACTCAACTGTCTGGAGACATGCATGTTAAAAACCAAAAGATGAGGAGGATGTTGCCTGGGTCACTGACCATTTAACAGCCCTTGAGCGGGATGTGAGAATGCTGCTTGCGGCAGAGGCTTCCGTTTCTTTTTTTCTCTCCTTTGTAATAATTCTTTATCCAAATACTTCTAGTGAATGAAATCTGCTGTAGTGAGAGTCACATTATCTATTCTTGCCCACTCTTCAGGTCCTTTGGTTGTCCTAATGTCTACTGTGTTGAGGGGTAAATATTTGACCACTCTGCTAGCCATTGCTTCACAGCCTCTGAGTGACCCTGCATTAATTAGTTGGGAATTTCGGGGCTTTGAATCTGATTGAATCAAAATATTGTTTTTACAAGTTGATGAAGGCTTGATTGATGTGGGTTCTGCTGATTCTTTAAAGGATTAAATTCTATGTACAGATTACAGAGTCCTGCCTGTCACTGCTTAAATGGGAATTGTTTTTTAACAACGCCAAGAGAAAACAGTGTTTTTCTTTAAAACAGAGAAAGAAAGAAGTCCCATGGTTTCCCAAGGTCTTGCTCTCTCTGTCTTTGTGGGTGGTGTATTTCTTTCAATCTAAAAGTATTCTTTTCAGGTTACATTTCTGCTTTCCTTCTCCTCCAGCTATGCTGTCCTGCTTCTTGGCCATAGGGAACGGGGTATCTGGGTTTCAGGCTGAGAGATGATGGAGATCACAACTTGCAGGACTATCTGTCTGCCAGGCCATAGATTCTCCTGGACAATAGCAATAACATCTATCAAGCCTCTTAGGCCTTCCTTTTTAGAAGAGGAAAGGACCTCAAGGGACTAAATAAATACACTAAAGAGGATAAAGGAAGATGTAGTGGCAATCACATGCCAATAGTTTGACAGAAAAAAAGCTCTTTAACTGTACTGTTTAAGAAGGAGGAAATCCAAGGAGTAGCTATTCCTTATAAAAAAGGACACTGTGGTCAATACGTCCCTTCCTGCACATATGGGATATATGGGGGGTTTATCCTAGGGATTTAGAAAACTATAATCTAATTTTACTGTAAACCTGTTACACTGAAAAATGGCTTGTTCCTATAGACTCGGTTCTGTGTAAAGAATAATAAACATAGAAACAGTAAAGCAAGTAATTTGGTGCGCTTCATACTGAGGGATGTGTAGCAGCATCACCCTAAATTGCTGTTTAAAATGCATATGATCATTTTCAGAATTACTGCACTTTGGATTTACTGTAGCCATGGATTCTGTCTGGGACAGGAGGTGTGGCTGGGGCCACCCTCCCTTCACCTGGGCAGGGGTGATCTCCCACTCACACGAGGACAGGGGAGAAGAGACGGGGATACAGGTGTTTTTAGAAGCCATGGAGGGAAGAGAGAGGGTAATGTAAAAGCAAGTGCATCACCATAATTGCCTGACATTTCACCCAAACCACAGCTGAACTCTGGTGATTCAGAAATGAAAAGAGGGAGCAAACTTTCCTCAACTAATAACCTGAGAAAGAAGTTTTCAGAGATGATCTTGGAGATAAAAATCCTACCAAGCAACAGATAAGTCCTGCACCTCCTTAAGTTTGACTGGAAGGGACTCCACCTGCTTCTAGGTTTAGTTTTTCCTAAGCATTATTGTGTAAACTTTGTGTGAAAATGTTGTGTAACAGTAAATCTTGCTGCTTTCTCATTATTGTTGGTAAACAAGTAATGAAACGTCTTTCCTGTTTTGCTTGCTGGAAGAACAACATTTATGAATAGAAAACTTTCACAAAAATCATACAGCCGTGACTAAAAACTACAGTATAGATGATCTGCTAAGTCTTAAACAAAAGATTATTTTCCTAGTGGTAGAGGAGAGGGAAAGGTTGGGTAGACATAAGAGTGAGAAGGAAAACATGATCTACTTTTCAAGGAAATTAATAACTGGTTTTGAACGTAGAGTGCAGCCTTCTTTTCGTGCACACCATCTTCCTATACCTTCAGGTAGCCAATTGTCGCACTTTATCTTAGCGTGTCTTATTTCTTGAGAACATGCTTTAAATCTTTATTTTCACATGCTGCTAGAAAAAACAGATTCATATCAGATGAACAGATTTGCTTTTTAATTTTTATTTTAGCACTCTGCCTACAAAAGTACAACTTAATATTATTTCTGGTAATATCCTTTGCCCGACCATGCGGGACCGCGGCGCAGAGCCCGCCCATCAGGCCTGTGCAAGCGGAAGGCGTGTCATTGTCCAGGCTGCCTTGAGGGCGTGGAGCGTAGTGACAGCGGCAATTGACTGTTTTGGTTGTATCCTGGGTATTGTTCCTTGGTGGGGAATCTTCATCCGACTTCCTTTTGGTCAGGTTTGGGTGGTGTCATGAAGGAGCGTGCACAGGCGTGCAGGATGCTTGCGCCGCTGGCTGTATGTTGTGTCGTGAACCCCGGGACCCATCTGGACCCGTCTGAGCGGTCTCGTCCTGAAAATGATTCAGCAACTTATTTGTGGATGTGTTGTTGTGGGTTTGTTTCAGGGGAAGTGGATTTGGCTTCCTGAATACAGGTTTCGCTCTCTGCCCTGTGGCATCACGTAGCAGAAAAATGCAGTCACGGATTTTAGGGTAGGTTAAGGAACCGCTTTGTCACGTAAGGTGGTGATGTGAATGAAATAAGCCACCTTGGAGAGTCTCTGCCCAGTAAAAACTTCCATGGGAGTACGTTTCTAATATTGGTGGAAAAATGAAGTTCTCGGGGTTTGTAACTTTTCCATTAAAATCACAAATGTTGGTCGGTTTACTTCCAACACCCCGAAGGAATAATTCGTTGCTATATCTGCATTTAACACGGAGCTGGTTTAAAGGACAAACTGAGGAATGTATCCAGCCCCAAAAGTAATGTTCACGCTGCAAACTGATAGCCACGGTGGTGTCGGAGCACTCGGCCGGGTGTCGGAGCAGGACACAAAGCGGGGGACGGTCCCTCCCAGCCAACCCCCACACCCTGCCTCCCCCGCGCTGGCGGCTCCGGGGGCTTAGGGCTCAACGCGTGCTCCTTTGTGTTTACGGCATTAAATCATAGCGGGTGGAGTTATTTCGTGAAAAAACCAAAACAAAACTGTACTGAAAAACACCAGCGTGCTTTTGGTTTGTATTTTCTTCCTCTGCCGTTAATCCTGTTAGCAGACTGCATGTTTTTTCAGTGTCATGCAGCTCACCAGCCAGTTGCAGGATCCTGAATGGGAAAAAATATGTAGAAACCTTCTTCCATTTTAGCTTTCAGATCTTTTTCTTGCCAGCCAGCAAGCTGTACAGAGGGTCTGCAAGCTGCTACAGTATCAGCTGTCTTCACCTACATTACTGAATTCAAACCCACAAAACAGCCACAGCGAACAGCGCACAATTACGGTATTTCTGTCCAGACACCCCCACCTTTTTAATGAGGAATAATTAACGATCAAGAAGTAAACTTTAACGTATCTCTCATCTCCTCTGTGCTTTTTCAAACTTCCTGCATATATATCTCCTTACGCAAGTGTCATGTTGAAGGGGTCCTCCAAATCCGGAGCTTCTGCTCCTGGCTGAGAGGCGTTCACCGTCACTGACCACTTGGCCGCACCTCATCAGGATGCGTTTGCTTGTGTTCATCTTGTCACCCTCAGCCAGGCACCCCCCGCCTCGGCCTTCGAAGGTCCATGTTTGGGGTTTTTTTTAGGGATTACATGCAGTGTTTGGAAGATAGTTTCGTACTTGAATTTATACAAGAAAGATAATGGGTGTATTTAATGGTTTAATGTATTGCCATTTATAATTTTCGTTAAGTAAATTGCCATGCAAAATTGAGCACCAAGTGATTTTTATCTATTTTTTTTATTCTTGTACTTATTTCAGTATATTTTCTCAATACACGTATGCGTTCAGATCTGTGTAACAAACAGTTTGGAAAGATAGCAACGGACTTTAATAACAAATAAAAGAGCAGTTCCTATTCAGCTTAAAATTGCCCACAGCAAAATTCAAGGAAACATATCTGCAGCTAAACTGAAAAGTGCGGGAATGGGTTTAATCATTTAACCTCTGGATTACAAACCGGGGCGTTTAAAAATCCATAGCGTGAGGTTTGCTTATTACTTATATGAATCACATCCCTTTACTGCAAAAAAACCACTCTGGAAACTCGTGTTCCCCTCTCTAATGGTAGTTTAGATTTCCCTTTTTGTCAGGCTCAACCGCAGGAAAGAAAGGGGGAAGAACATTTACCATTGTTTAAAATAGTCAGTGACATTTAATTTCTGTCAACAATTTCTTAATTATTGCTTTAAAAGCGAAGCTTCAATGTGTCAGTCTAAATAGTGATACAAAAGGCTTTTTAAGAAATCACAAATTAAGCTGCTAACATTTACCATTTTCAGATACTACTGATTAGATTAGAGATAATTATTTCCCATGCTTTCACTACTGAAAAAGCTGTACGTCTAGTCATACCAGAACATCTAAACGAAATTACAGAGAAACAGTTTCTGAGTGCAACGTTTGCACTTGTATTCAAAAAGGAGAGTGTAAAGGTTCTAATTTTATGCAATATTTACTGAATTGCAGTCTCTTAGAAATGTAAAGTCTTCAGTCTAATCTGGCTTTCCTGTTGCAAAACACAGTCTTGTAGACTATTTTGCATTTTTGCTTCTGGGAATAAAAATGAAACAACAAATGTCCAGTTCGAACGTACATTTGTGAGCTATTCTATTCCTAAAGTTTAAATGTGAACGAAGTCTAATTAACAGTAATATCTGCCAGGTTCCCTCTCTTACCATAAATAGCAGAAAAGCCAATAGTTTTACCAGACTGAAACGCAGAGTCCAAAATAAAGGTTTAGTCAGGGCTGCTGTTTGAAAATGGAAGTTTAGTTGGTCTTATTTGTCATGTTGTAAATACTTCAAATATTTTAACACCATTACAAAGAATTCACATAATGGTATCAATCCTAAAAAACGTCAGGCTTCTGCAGCAGAAGGCTTTGACTTTAGTTAAGAACTCAGGGCTATTATCAAAATTAGAAATGTCATTTTCTCCATTATTTTAATGGAAAGTTACCTTTGAAAGAATAAGCCCATTTTGACATGATATAAATGTTTTAAAATAAAAAAGCATTGAGGGAATCACAGAAACATTTTAATCTTAATTATTCATAAATAGCTACCTCAAGTCCATTTTAACAAAATGTCAGTTGACCAAGAAACATGCTTATTTTGCATGAGAAAAAAGAATATTTGGGCTGTAAAAGGATGCTTTATCAATGTATATTTAACTTAAAATGAAACTTGCAAATCAGAAACAACCATCTATCATGAAAGTGCATTAACGTTACAGCATTTGCTACTGAAAATTGAGCAATATTATGAAATTTTTAACTCTCTAGCTAACTAGCTAAAACAGAAATGACAGAGGACTACTTTTATTTGTCAAGAATCTAGCAGGAATTTTTTGATAAATTCATCTTAAATATTTGGATGAGCTTGATCTGAAGAAAATAATTTAAAATGCTATAATGGTAAAGTTTTGAAATGTAGCTAATACTCTCTTAATTATTTGAGCAGCTTTGTATTATTTTTCCCAACCCTACCCTTGAGAAACGAGCTCCCCAATGTATGTTTCAATATACTGTGCACTTTGCAGTTAAACATTTTCTATGAAGACATCTAGAAAAAGACACGCTATTTGATTTCTAAATACATTTCAGGGCAATTGATTGTTTTGTTCTTTTTAACTATGCAGATTAAAGTAATAAAAAAGGACTTTTTGGAGTTACAGGGAGAATTAATTGTTCCTTTCAGCTCCTCTAGAACCTATAATTTCTGTGTTCATGCTGTCCTGCATGGTTGCTTGTATGTTTGTATATACAGGTTTCATTGGCAGACCTAATTTCAGAATACATAATGCATGATTTTGAAACCAATTTGTTATTGTAATAAAATATTTTTAGGAATGCATGGTGGTACTTGAGAGGAGAATGTTAAATTATACATGTATTGTGGCCGAGTGCATTCATTTAGCTCAGTGTGCAGGTGAATCTCCCCATGACCTTGGCACTTGCAGGGTAGCATAGAATAACAATCAAATCTAGGATTGGAAATCCTACCATTTCCAAATATTAACAACTTCTTTCAAAGGAAATGCTGATTTCAGCATTTATGTTAATGGAAACATCAGTATATCTTTCAGAGAACTTAAAAAAAAAAAAAAGCCATGATCTTAATAGGATTAAAAGCCATGCTTTTTATTTTCAAAATGCTAATTTGTTTTCTGCATTCTGTTTTCATATCAGGTCTCGTTATTCAGTACACTGGGATCTAGAGGACACTGAAAGCTCCCAGAAACGTGTTGGTAATGATAGGAAAGCTACATAAAAGGTTTCTTTCTGAAAGAAATTCTATATTCCTTGCATGCCTGTTTTCCCATCTCTGTTAGTTGGTTAGAGACACTAAACGCAGCGATACTGGTGAGAAGCAAGGGGAGAGCAGTTGGCTTTACATTGCTGCTTTGTGCATCTCCGTATTTATTCCTTCCACATTAAGGAACAAATGTTAGTCATTAGAGGTGCATTAATTGAAATAGCCTGTGACCCATATTAGCGAGATGAACTGATTCGGCCAGCGAAGTTTGGCTGTGAAATTTAGAGTAGCCCGAGGCACCTGACATTCTGTAATCTGCTTATCTTGCAGGCTTTCACAAGCAGCTCTCCCATCGTCATTCATGCTGAACAGTGGGGTGTAGAGAGGAGGCCAGAACAGAGATAATAATTTACCATGTAATTTGTTTTGAGATTCCTTTGATAGATTTCAAAACCGAAGCATCCTGCAAGAGAACAGGGCCTTTAAAACCTTTAAGCCAAGCCAATTCTGTGCTTGGTGGTGGGTTATGTAGTGTGCTCAGCGGGAAGCTACCTTAACGAATGGACACCCAAGGCACTGGCCCTTCTCAATGGGGACCCTCTATTTATTTAATGGCTTTTAAACATTGCTTCTATTCCTTTTCCTCCTACAATGACTCTTATACCCGATGCTGTAAATTTGGAGAGACCAGAGTACAGTTCAGTGCAGGTTGATGAAAACCATTTGCAGCAATCAGGAGGGGCAGGTAATTTTCTGGACAGATTTGTTTTGTAAATGAGGTGTTCCATTTGGGGAGCTGGGGCAGCAGCACACCTGGCTAGCAGGTGTCCTGCTGCAGGACAGCTTGCTTTAATTCCCTACTAGTTAGGGGATATTTCTTCAGCCCACAAACTTTTGTTTTAATGTCTTCATGGAGGCATAAAACATAACAAAAATTCAGGGATTTTATATTCCAAACTTCAAAACTTTCATCCAAAAGGGAAAAGGATCAAAAGGAAAAGGTGGTGCGTTTCATGTTCTCTTGTGGTTTTAATACTTGTTAACTGACCTATAAACTGAGTTTTCCAAGTAAAGAAACGTAGGGGAATTTTATTACAGAAAATTCTACTGCGAATCATCCCCAGCTGCTTTTAGAGATAGGAGAGGCTATTTGCACTCTTGCTTTCAAGGGTGATGTATGCAATCTCTACACCTTTCCTTTGTTTCCCTACTTACACTGTGCATCCATAGCCATGTTGCTTTGTTTGTTTGCTGTCTTTCTGAATATTTTTTTCTCCTTTAGAGCAGCTGCATTCCGCTTTCTTTTTCCTCTAAAGAAGAGATACATTAAATCAGCGGTTGTCTTTGCTTGATTATTTTGCTTGGTGTAGTCCAGTTAAATATCATCTTGTTGCTCCTAATTGCCTTGGATCCAGAGGACTTTTTAAAACCTGGCTGTAAGTTTTGCACAGACGACCTCTGAGCCTGTTGATGTATTAATCGTAGGGTTGTACCTGGAAGTGGAAGTAGAAGCACTGGGAACCTTCTAAATCTGTCTTTCTGTGGAAAAAAATGATTGGAGCTTGGGAAGCGCCCCTTAGAATGATAAAAACGATGAACGCGTTGAGTGGGGAAATACTTGGAGAGAACGGGTCTGGAACCTTTTAGGCTGAATTTAAGTTTTTTAGATCAGTGTGTTGCTGTGTATTCTGTACAATGCCCAGCACAAAGGAACCCTGGCAGGGGCCTCTGGGTACTGCTGTAATGCAAATAATAATAAATCATAATAATGGACAAACCATGTTGCTTTTAAAATGCACAGCCTTTTGTTGAGGACTTAAAATGGTTTTAGGGGAATGCTGGCGCTATCAGTTTTGTAATGGCAATCACAGCAGTTTGTAAAAAAGCTGTAACATTGAGAGAGATTAAGGATTTGAGAGCCACTGTTTTGTTTTGAATAGCGAAGCACGAGAGCAGAAACAATGTGGGTAACAAAATTAAACAACTGAGATTTACCCACGGACCATCACAGACGTCGCCGCGAGAAGCGTACGGCGTAGATGGTCTGCGGTGGGGTCCAGCTCAGTGTCACGTGGTCCCGGCCGACCGAAAGACGGTCAGCGTTTCGAAAGCTCTGAAAGCACCTGTACGAACCTCTAAGGTTTTGTACAGCTCCTGTAGAATGAAAAGGGCTCTCGGTGGCAAGGAAGTGCCCTGGTGTGGGGGGAAGCACTACAGGCTGGCATCCTGAAGTGGCGGCGCTTCTCGAGCGTGGCCTTCGCTCTCTCATCAGATTCAGTATTTCTTAGCGTTGCTTCTTCAGTACATTCCAGTTCTCATCGCACCTTCGCTTCCAGCGGCGCTCGCGCAGCTGTGAGAGTTGCTCGCAGAACACATGACTTTTTCTATCGCATATAATTTTCCAGAAGAATTAAAAAATAAATCCTGATTTTTCAAGGAAGGGACGTCATTGACTGTTGCGAAGGGGGCTTTGGGTGCTTTTTGCCAAGCTGCCCGCCCCGTTACCTGAGGGGTCGCTCGCAGCTGGCTTAAGGGGGAGCCGCGGGGACGGGGCGCCCGGCGCGGGGCTGCGCTGACGCTCCGGGGCGGGGGTGCGGGGCGGGGGGCGCCTCCTGCGGGCGCACCGCGGCTCGGCGCCGCCTGGGGGTCCCCCGGCCACGGCGGCGGGGCCGACGTGTCAGCAGCGGCAGCACACGCGAGGGCTCGTCCCTGTGCCCGCTGCCGCCGTGATTCCTGCATCCCGGCAAGTCGCGCTGCTCCCCTGCCCGCACGGAACGGTCCCATCCGGTTGCCCTGGCCCCGCAGCCTCCTCCGCTGGGCTCGATGTTACCAGCCTTCCTCCCAGGTGCCCCAAAGCGTGATTTCTGTAAGAAAACGCTCTCCCTGCAGTTTATACTATCCAGATGGAAACGGATCCCTGTCTCTTACGCTCACAAGTGGGTGTCTTCTCTGCTTGATTTGTTAAATGTAGAGAAAAGGCTTATCTTGGAAAACAGACAGCCTTTCCCGTGGCAGTGCATGGCACCCATTCGGGCTCACGCAATCTGGAGTTTCATTTATATTATTAATAAGAAGAATATGCGGTGCGGCTTATGTAACAACGTTTCAGGATAATTATCTTAATTAGGGATTGTTCTGTTTTGAGAAGTCTCATTTTATAGGAGGTACCGCATGCAACTGTATAGCTGAAACGCTCTGGACCCCTAAGTTATGTCAGTGGCTTTTAAAAATCCGCTGCATGGTTTACGGAATATCAGGAGGTCTCCTTTATTTGCAGGAAGGATTTTCTGCTTATCTTTCTGTAATGGTGCAGTAGCTTTGCTACGGGGCGGATTCTGAAGTATCACTTAACATCAATCCATTTCCTTATGATTGTTGATAACGTGGTTTGTATTTCACAACTAATAAACAGGCCAGATTTCTTAGCAAGGTTTCTGCCCCCCAAAAAAAAGGCAACCCCAACCCCCCACGCAAGTTCTTGTAACGCCTACATTTCCTTTCCCTAAAGTCCTTATTTTGGACTTCAACAGTGTCTTGGGCTTTGGAAAAATAGCGTTTTGTCATTGTGCTAGGATTTTGTGGTGGGACCGTGACTGGGGTTTTTTCAGTTCTGCCCACTCATCAATCTTTATGCTTGATGTGGCGGGTACCACCAGACCTGAAGCCACGTTTCCAGTTTACACGGGTTGGTCCCCAGATGGACTAGGGCACCGGGCGAAGTATTTTCACAAATGAACTGCTCAGACCAAGAAAATTTTAAATTATATGAATTTCTGATGGGTTCCCCAAACCACGTAGAGGGATATGCGCTGTCTAGGCATCTGCTACGGATTTGACTAATGCTTAGTTTTACAGGCAAATATTTTGCCGAGGTGCTTGTAGGTGGTTTCCCTTGGATGTTCAAAAATAACTGTGAAATTTAACTTCTCAGGTTCAATAATTCTTCAGTTCTTCCTCGGTTATGTTTGACTTTGGTCTTATACAGGGCACATAGAGTATTCTCTTTTCATTTTTCAAAAGAGAAGTATAAATACGTTTCAGGTTATAGGAGAGGCATCAAGAACTGTGGCTGTCATTCAGTAATAGAGAGAGCAGAGAAAAAGACCCACTCCAACATACCAAGAAATAGTGAAATACAGAAGCTTTCTTGGTGAAATACACTGCCAAGTATGTAAGTAAAAACGTGGAGACGGGTGAATTTTAATTCAGATGTTGCACAGGGGGTGCTGGAGGTGACTGGTGGGGCACAGCACCGGCCAGCTCGGACACCAGCCTGGACGTGCTGCAGGGAAGGGAGGTGTCCGACCCCCTGAGCAGGGTGCGGTGTACCCCACTCTGCGTCCCAGGGGAGTGTAGCTTCAGGCTCGCTTTCTTGCTGCTCATGGATTTGCTGCATGGAAGTTTTACTTTATTTGTCTTATTTAGAGGAAAAAAAGCAGAGAAATGTTATAAGGGCACCCAAGGTTCACAGTGACTGCTCACTGCGGGCTGTGAGATCTCAGCTGTTATCTTCCAACCCTGTTACGGAGGAAAGGCAAGTAAAAAGGTTTCTAACAGACAAACTCAGAACCGAATAGTTTTTTTCCTTGAGATGAAAAGTGCAATGTAACAAGCACATTTAATTTCTCCTCTTAGAGCTGGCTTTTAATAAAAAGGCACCCTGCAACGCGAACAGATAATGTTTGTCTTATAAAACGTAACAGCTAGTTCCCATTTTAAACACAGATCTGCTGGCTGGACTTTGTTGTGGGCTGAGAACTGACAAGTTTGCAGATGCTACAGCTTGTTCCCTAATCAGAGCCAGATGCTGTTCCTAGGCGACTTTCTCACTGTCACCACGTCCCTTACCGCGGCGAGGGGACAGCCAGAATTCACGACAGACCTTTTAGTCTTGCCGTGTTTTTTGTTATCTTGATTCTCTGTTTGTTTTTAATTTAAGGGGGTTTGCACTGGCTGGAGATACAGAGGAGTGAATGGGAGAGTTACTCTGAAAGAAGCTGATGTCCACTGGACATCTGTTTAAATTCAACAGTCAGACACAGAAAGAAGCCTGTGTGCCTTTAGTTTGTTCTCGGGAAATGGCCTGCAGCAAAATGAGAGTATTTGATTTGAGAATTCATTAGATAATTCTGTACATTATACTTCAAATAATACATAGGCCTGAGAGAATGTTTTAAGTAAAATTAAACATTTTGGTGTGGCTGCAGCTGTTGTCAGGCTATTCCAGCGCAGGGAGGTTTCTTGCCCCCTCTGAACTGCAAATTGAGTTCAATATTCTGTTTGCGTTTTTAGAAAAGGTAGTGCAGGAATTTGGATTCTGGGAAGTGAGGGCTATTTGCCTGAGATCGTTGTTTGATTCAGCACCTTTTGCAGGCTTTCCTTTCTCCCACCGACCAAAATGCTCAGTAGTATATGCTGCTATTAGCAGTACTGTAGCTCGGGGTGTTTAATTGACCTGTTACCATCTGCTATGGAAATGGAACGTTTACAGCTCTTGTCATCCAGCTATGTGCGTTGTGGTGTGCGTTTCTTGGATTAAATACTGTGTGACCAGAAAAGGGGTTTGCCTCCCCATGCCAAATGATACCACAGGTGTCATGTAGTGTGCACGCCTACAGAGATGTTTGTTTTCGGAGCTGCTTTCACCTGTGAAACTATCCTCATGCTAAACCACTATGTGAAACGTCCAGGAGTTGGAGTTGCCCCTGTTTACAGAGGGATCTGCTTTCTTTCTTTCTCCCTTGAAGAAACCTGTTATGCAGTGGGTAATAAAACTAAAAATAAAGATCAGAGCCAATGGAAATGCTGTAATGTTTCTCGGCAGAAGCATTAGAAACTGCCCATAAACCATGAGGCATTCAAAAATTTGCACCCTATTACTGTGCCCTCCAGCCCCTCTGGAATCTCTTTTTTCAAACAGATATTTTTTTTTTTTTTATTCCCAACACCTCCGCACTTGTAGGTTGTGCTTCTGAGCCCTGGTTCCCTGACACTCTGCTGGTCCTCCACTGCTGCCACTTCGTGAGGGTGAGTTTGAGCCATAAACTCGCCTTCCCCCGGAGCCACCAGCAAGGCTGCAGTATACAGTGGTCAGTGAGCAGTTTGGGAGAAGCCTCGGCCAAGTCTGTGCAGCTGAAAGTAGTGATGAACTCTGATTTATCTTACAATACGATCGTGTTTAAGTTGTGCTTTCCCAGAGTGTGCAGGTTCTTGTGTTCTGGCTTGGGTTTTCAGTTGGTTGGTTTGGGGTTTTTGCTGGTTTGGTTTTGGGGTGGGTACTTGTTTGCAGTTACTTTGTGCTACTGTGTTTCCTAGAAAGCTATTTCATTTCCAGGATTTATTTTCCCCCTGATATCTCAAATAGCTGATGATTTTCTATGTACACCTGAGTACTAGATGGAAAAATTTACAGAAATCTCTAAGCCAGAATCCATTGTGCTTCAGCTTCTGCTTTTTTCACCCACCCCTGTTGTTTAGCCAGCGACTGCTTCTTGCAGGGAGGCTCCACTTTTAAACAAACCTCATCTCTGGAGACGGCTGGCAGAAGGAGAGAGGAAGGTTTGCAAACTCATCCTCCCCACACAAATCCCCCCCTCCCCCCGAAGAGTTAAATTAAGTCACCTCCTGAAGCTCTGCCCTCGCCTCCCAGCACCCTCAGCCCCCAGCTCCCCACGGGCTGAGGTTTTCTCTGGAGAACAATAAGCCATCTTCTCTTCTTTTGGTGCCTGTCCAGTGTGGAAAGAGAAAGATGAGGTCAAAGTGGCAGGCTGTACAGCTTTCTTTTGAGCCAAACAGATGGTGAAGGTTAAGTGACAGCTCTGTGACTGCCTCTTTTGAAGTAATTGGAGATAATTTGTATTTTGAATCAGAACTTGACCACTGTCAGAAGGGAAGAAGGTTAATATGTAAACGATTTTACATTAGCCCCTGTTTCTTGGGATTTTTGCGCCCTCCCACCCCCCCTTGGATTCTTGTTTCTATAATCCTTGCTCCAGGCTATTGGTAAGATTGTCTTTGAGCTCGGTGTGACTCGTCCTAGGCTGCAGTTGTTATGAAAGCCAACAACAGCTTATTAAGGCCAGGGATAATCTCTGCTACTGATGCATTGTTGCTTTCCTACAGTCCAGTTAAGGCTATGCATTGGAAAGAAGATCTGGAAATACAATCTCTAACTGGGGAGGTTTGCAAAGAAATATGCAAAATATGTTCCCGTTTCTGAAGTTGAACCCCATTTTGCAGGTTATTTCATACGTTTAAGAAGCTGCCCCTCAACTTCTGTCGTGATTCTCAGTGTGAATTTGATTCTGTCTTCCTCCTATCCCTCGTGATTTCTATTTGGCCTTGAGCAGACTTCTATTTATTCACTTAAAGTACAGAACGTACCGTATGTGTTGAATTTGCTGGTGCTTTCCTGGTGGTAGGTGTACAATAGTTCTGAAATATTTCTAGAGCCTGATTTCAAAGCTGTAAAGAGTAGCTGGCAAGCTGCTTCTCAGCAATTCCTGTTGATATAACAGCGCAAACCATCCTGGCAGTTCCACTCTGGTCCTACGTCTTGTTGTAAGTGCCATGTGCAAGAGCAAGCGGCGATCAGCTGGGATTTCTCTGCCCAGTCCTTGCGTTCAGAATGTGGAAACTGAAAAGACATTGTAGAGAAAGAACCTGTAAAGTCGTCTTCATCCTAACCGGTGTCCTGAGGCCTTTGCATGTGTAAGGAAAACTGGAAACAGTTTCACACTTATTTAAATACTGCAGCTTGGACTTCGGTATTTCTCAGGTGATGATTTTTAATTCTTGGTGTAGCAGTTGGTCGCCAGAGAGGCACCTGAATGGGCTGTTGGGGAGGTAACTTGAACCTTTTTGTAGACTAGATTAATAGACTAATTATTTTGTCCTGGCCCCAAAAGATTTTCTGCATGCAGAAGTCAGAGATGCTGGTGGAAAGCAACCAGCATCAAAAGTCAGAGGTATTTCTGTGCATTTAAGTGCTGTTTCCACAGGAGCACAGAAGGCAATATTGTATTTTATTCATATACATCAGGATTATTATGAAACACGTTTTTTCACTAACTTGAAGAAGAAAAAGGAGATATTGGCTTGTTATTTCTGCCTTTTTCTTAACCAGGCAAAGTAAAGAAATGGTTGCAAAACCTTTAGAAGCATTCAAGTACCTCAGTGACTTTCATCAGATGTTCTCTGTACAAGAAAAAGAAAAAAAAATCGTTCTATCTTTTTATTTTTACTTTGCTTTAATCTTATTTGATGATGTCTCAACAGGCTGGGACATGCTTTCTTGGATGGCAATTTCACTGCACCATATGTGTCTCTCACAAGATAGCAGAGTGAAATGAGTCTTGGCAGGAAGAGAACTAAACACATCGACAAAGAAAAGAAAAAATTTATTTACTTAACTCCCTGTTGCCTGCATACATTTTTCCCTGGGACTGCATCTGGTGCAGTGATTCAAAGTTGGTTTCTTATAAATGTGTGTCTGAAGCACAGTCCCACATTGAATCACTTTTTCTAGCCATCCACACTGTTTGTTTTTCTTGTAATCCTGATTTAAATGTTTTGGTGTCTAGTATGTGACCGAGCTAAAAAAAAAGAGAAAACCTGGGTTTACCTGAGAATCTCTGTTGCTCGTGGTCTCAGGGAGAGCGCTGGTCTTTATGCAGCTGAAAAAAAGACTGTCATTCTTGGGAAAAACTTTAAAAATCATTTAACAACATGAGATTCTTGACCTACCAGGGCATTCTTCTAGTGAGCTCCAGGCCTGGGATTTAAACTCTGTGGTGAATATAAGAGATATTAGGCCAGGCTCCGAGCCCCACCAGGCTCCCTATCAGTGTGGGGGAGATTATAGTTGGCTTGATTGCTAAAAGATTCTAGTTTTGTCCGATAAGTTTGGAAAATTTACGTTTGATATATTTCAAAGTAAGGATATTGAATATCTCTGGGTTGAAATAGTGGATGGTCTGTTTGAATGCTAAAATCAATCAACCAAGCAAAATATACTGTATTTGAACATGCTTGTAAGATAAATGTCACACTGCAGCTCGGGCTGCGGTGACCACTCTCCCGGGTGGGCAGTCTGTTACGGCGAGAATGAGAGCGTTCGGTGCCCAGTTCATAGCCACGGCTGCCTCACTGCAACATTGACTTCCCTACTCAGCAATACAAGGGTTAACCGGCCATGGTTTTTTCCAACAGGAATCTGTAGTAGTCCATTTATGACTCCATGTTTCAAAGGCTTTCGCAGCTGTATTGGTTTGTGTTTACATTAGCTCTCGGGGACGACTTCAGAACCGTTGGTAAAATATGTATTTGTACAGTTGGATATTTAGGAAGAAAATCAATACAGGTTTTGCAGTGACCTTGCTGGTTAGCATGAAAGTGTCTGGCAAAAATGATAACAGATGACCACGCAGGCGATTTGCAAAACAGAAAATGAAGAAAGGAGCAAGTTTTTAGTGTGTTTAAGGAAATTTGCAATTAAAAACCATGGAGTGGTGAAATGCGATTTTAGACACCACGTGAAAAGATAGGAAAGAGGGGGAAAAAAGGAATACTCTGAGGCATTAGCGCCTTACGGTCATTCTGGCTTTAGTCCAGGCTCATGGTGAGATTCGCTCGAGGTGCAATACACAGGGGATACAGAAGTGGGACTGGTGCACAGCGCGGAACTGGTCGGAGAGGGTTTTACGAGTGCTGAACTTTGCTGTGCTGTGAGCTCCTCTCTGGATCCGAGTGGGGTGGTGGGAGGTTGGGAAGTTTTTGCCCCTTAACCATCATCAAATGTTTTATCCTTTAAGGTTTCTTCCTTATGCGTCCTTCTTCTGGACGTGACAAGTAGTTTTCCAGTGTGCAAGGAAGGGTTTTCCTCCGGAAGATGCAGAACGGTCACGTAGACATAAAAATAGTGACCACGTTGATGCAACTTTTAGGATTTTATTACGTGTTTAAAACCGTTTTTCCTCTGTGCTTTGTCTGAATGAAGTGGTTACGGGTTTTTTTAAATTCCTGCTTTTTTCACGGTATCTCTTTTTTGCAAGGTTGTAGCTATTGTACAGTGTATAAAGTGGCTATCTCGGGAAGGCTGAAGGGATTGTTGTACTGTAATGTCTGTGCGGATCCAAAGGTGAAAGTTCAGCTATGTCAAGTTAAATTTGCAAATTTCATCTTCATCGTGTTGCGGTTAGGTATAATGGAGATCATTTAGGGCCAGTGTTTATTCAGATACAAAATCGGATTTCGCCCCTGCAGCGTCTCCGACCCTCTGAGGCGGACATCCGTGGTCGCTCAGCGCCGAAACCATGTCAGCACGGCAGTTGGCGCTACGCGGCGGGTACGGGCTCCATCCTGTTGTGCCGAGTGCTGGGTAGGCAGCGGGAACGCAGCCGCTTTTCCAAAGACTTCCGTGTCTGTGTAATGCCTGTGCGCCCACAAAGGGGACGATTCAGCCCCGGACGGTTTCCCAGTTACGCAAAACTCTTGTAAAACTCACGACTGGCAGTCGGTGCTGGGTTCAGCCTTTTTCTGCAGTTTTTCCGCCCACCGCTGCTGCTCAGCGCTCCGCAGGCTCAGCGCAACTGGCACGGGGCAGTATCTGCAGTATTGGACCAGGTGGGAGGGCAGGGCCCTGCTCGGTGCTGTAAGCTGCCCAGAAAGCCATCGCTCCGTGCACCGTGACACCTTTCGGTGCCCACGGATGGCTAGCAGGTCAAGGGCTACTTGGTGAAGGCGGGAATGAACTGTGTGAACGATGCATAGTCAGAAATGGTCCCAAAAGCTTTGGGGAAATGTTGTGAACCGAAGGGTCAGGTGACCGGCTGGGAGTCTGGTATTGAGGAGCTTTTGTGTTTCTCATTTATGTGCTCCTGCTAAATGAAAATATTTATATAAAATATACATACCTTGTATTGCTAAATGTTCAAGGCCGAAATTGATCCGTGCTGCTATCCCTGTGCAGGCGCTTGAAATGGAAATGCAGAGAGAAAAGATGTGAGAGGAGCGGAGCACAAAGAGGAGCTATAGGTGAGGCTCCGAGCAATGATGCCGGCTCCCCTTTGACACCGGGATTCTGCATCCGCAGGCCCAGGGAAAAAACACGGCGTTCCAGCCATGATAAACAAGAGCTGTTACATTTAATTGGTGGAGAAAGCTTTCTGCAAAAATAGGACTTTTTTTTTTTTTTTTTACTCTGCTTTTTCTTTTCACCTTCTGATATACTAAATTATTACTTATCTGGAGTCTGTGTGCCCTCGTGCCCTGAGAGCGTGCACTCGTGGAGAATACCGGACAATTTATATTATCTCAAAGTAACAGCTCCAACAGGGAAAAATAATAGTTGGCATTCTCCTTAATTTTATATATTATTTTATCATAATGAAAAATAAATAAAAACCCCAAGATATGTCGTCACCTGTGTTCCTAAGAGGGCAGCTTTCAGATTGTAGGTGTGAGACAGGCTCAGTCTGAATAAACAGAAAAAAATCATTTAGCAAATACCGTCACATGGGTGGCAGGAAAAAATCCTTTTGTTTCATATGACTGCAACATAAACTAAGTTAGTAACAAATGTGTTTTGGAACTGTTGTGTCTTTTTATATGGCTTTTTAAAAATATCTTTAAATGTGAGCAAGATTAGAAAATGCATTAGTGACAGAAATCATGTTTCTTTTGTTAAAAGCTTTTAAGGTTTGACTGAAAATACAAATAGTATCTGAATAATCTGGATTATACTTTCATGTTCTTTAGCTGCGTTGCTTTTTGTTGACTCTTAGGTTAAAAGAAAATCTCAGTGGTTTTAATGTTTTTTATTGATGAAGTACTTAATATTAAGAGAGGGTTTATTTTAAATTAATTTTTGACAAATCAGCTGTTGTAAAATTGCTGCGTCTGAGCATATGTATATCTGTAAATATATGCTTATATATTATATATAAACCCCTAAATTTTTAGGATGAAGTTTCTTTCCAGTAGAGCTTTTTAATGACCTGTCAGTTTTCCAGTTGTGCGGACTGTTTAAAATTCTATATCATTTTCTGTTTTAATGCAATATCAGTTAATTCTCTAGAGGAAAAGAGATAAGGTGTTAAAATTGGGATAAAAGCTTCCAAATGCTGGAAAATTTGCTCTGTCAAACCCAGGGCCCTTTTTACTGGCAGAAACTCAAGAAAGTAAATACTAGTAAGCTCATATGTAACAAAAAATTGAAATATCGTTTCTCTAAATAATATAAATGCAATTATCAACACTTTCACTAAAAACAGCTAAGATTGAATTTTCTATTAATTTTTTATTTTTGATTGACAAATACAAAATTGATACTTTGAAACTTCTTCTCCAGATGGATTCTACTATTTTCCCTTCTTATTGTTTTCTTTTTTAAGAACCCCTTGTTGAAACTGCCTTCCAAGTATTGTAACCACAGTGTAGTTAATTACATAAATTCCCCTCTTTCTAGAATATAACAATTTTTTTCTTGTAGGAGGTTAGGAAGTGGGCTCCAAAACGTCCAGCTGGTAGAAAATACACTTGGAATAAAGAAATTAAAGCAAATCCTGATAATGACAGAATTTCCCTTTGCCATCCTGGGTTCAGTTCATTGGTATTTTTAGGACACCGTTCCCCTGCTGCTCTTCCCCTGACGGTGGTCAGGGTGGCTCTGGTTTCCCATTTTCACCTGCTGGAGGTGTGGGCAGCTGCCCGTCCCGGGTGCGAGGAGAGATGGCAGGCCGCGGGCAGGCCGTGGCGCGCTGTCAGCACAGGCGCGCTCCAGAGCAGTGTCCAGCCTGTCCTGTCAAGTTTATTGTCCACTCCATCAAAGGGTCTAATGGTCAGCGGAGAGGCTAAACGTGTCCCCAGTGGCCTGACATTAACAGCGTGGACTTGTTTAAGCGTTACCCGGGGTGTCTCCGGCTGATGGGGACGCCAATACCCGTTTCCCTCGATGAGCAGTCATTCGGATCATGACTCAATACAGCTTCCCCTGACACGGCCCAGCCCCGAAGGGCTCCTGGGGGAGCTGCCCTCACCTCCGCGCCAGCCGGGGAGGGCTGATCAATGCCCGCTGACAACAGGCGAAACGAGGGCCTCCCCCAGCCCCTCCCGCCTGCCCGCCCTGGGAACGATCAAGATAAATGGTTTTACCCCAACAGAGAGGCTGAGGCTGAACCAGGGTCTGGAGACGAGTCTAATTGGGCATCTGGAGAGCCCTAGGATGCCGCTCCTTGCCTACTGTGCTCCCGAAAAGTCAGGCTTAGGGGGCAGACGCAGAGCTAGATTAATCCAGATTAAACGATTTGGAACTACTTGCGCCACGGCGCCTTTTTATCTCCGGCCACGCTACTGTGTGTAGAAGCATCTGTTAATATAAACGGGGTTTTGTTGTTCTGGGGAATAATGGAATTCGTACAGTCACGGCAGGACTGCAAAGCTGCGCTGCAAGGAAGTCCCAGACGTTTGAAAGAGCATTTAAATCAGTAAAAATAGTTTGTTTGAAATGTTGTGGTTTCAATTTATCAATAATGTAAAGTTTTTCCAAATTTTGATTTTAACAAGGAAAAAAAAAAGTCTCATTTCGTTAGCAGTAACAAAATAGGAATACTTAACATCCTAAAATTAGATCAATAGTGAAAAGTATAGAAATGCAGATGTGGAGCTTTAGGTAGTTCCTGCACAGAGTTTTTCATAGTCATCTTAAATATATCGTTTCTTTGATGAATGATTTTAAATGATTTTCTGTTGGAAAATAAGCAGATATTTTCTGCATATTAAACTGTTACTTGAAAACACGATTTTTTTTCTAATCGAAACACTTGCTGCACACAAATATTTTAGGGAAATCAATTTTGGTTTAAAATAAATTTATCCTGTTTAATTTTTAAACTTTAAAAAAACCCCAATTTCTTCAAATATTTTATAGAAAAAACAGGAAAACACGTTTTAACATAGAAGGAAAGAAAAATGCATTTGATTAAGCTCATTCCTACTGTATTGTCAGATAGCAGGGGAGTTTCTGAATCTGTCTTTTTTTTCCAAGGCAACCTAAAGACGGAGATTGCAAGGGAAAATGAGCCAAATAATATGATTTTTGATAGATGTTTGTAGTTTGTCAAAGCTTTTTGTCATTCAGATGACTAATTTGTATAAATAAGTCTGAAAACACTTTGTATTAACATAATTATTTACATAAAATATCTTTATTTTTCTGCTTTCATTAACAATTTTCTTGTTTACGGTTTCAAATGCACTGTAGTAAATACTTTGTGCATATGTATATATTTCTGAGTGTTGTCTCAAAAATGTTTGATAGTATCAGTTTCCTAAAGATTATGTTTATAAAATGCACATAGTTGTGTGAATTATTTATAACAAACGAATGAAAAAGAGATCCTGCTTTATATAACACTAACAACAGATTCACTTTTCCTTTGGCAACACAAATATTTATTATATTATTGTACTTAAAAAAGGCTAAGCCTCTAAAGTGTCAAAAGTCAAGCTTAACAAATTTAAAAGCAATGAAATGAAAACCGAGTTAGGCACAAAGGATCTTTTCTGAATTTACTGAAAGGCAGTCACAAGAGCTGAAGAGGACAAGATCTGTGCCTCCAGTATCCTGTTTATTAGGTCTAATGATTATCTTCAAAGGAATATCGCTGTGACGCGGCATTTAAGGTTTTAAAGGAGTTCTATAAATGTCCGTGTGTTGGTGTTTTCAGCCAAGAAGCATATGTAGTATTTATCTGAAAAAAATAATCTGCTACTCTATATTCTGTCTCTACAGTAAATAGCATAAATAGGCAGTTCAACAACAGATCGGGAAGTGTATGTTCAAGGGGAACCCCCCCAAAATCTGGGAAACCAGTACAGAGAAATTCAGTACCAGATGGATTATATATTCTGAAATATTTTTCCGTGTTCCCAAGCTCTTCCGTGTCTGTGTTGCTGTGCACGATTTACAGGCAGGTGGTGTTCGTATTTTGAAAAGCAGTATTACGAATTACGTGGTTTGCCCGCGGAACTCGAGGGCCTCGGAGAGCACGGGCAGGAACGGCCCCTGCCCGTTCCGGAGTGGGTTTGGAAATAGCCGGGCAGGGAATCTCTGGCGTTTCTGGACGGCAGTGGCACTGCGGGACAAAGTGCAGAACTGCCAGGTGGCATTGAGAGAGCAGAGAAGGTGATTCCCTTCTCTAAGGTGTGAAATGCGCTTTTGTGTGAGTGTTTTGGAGCCAACCGGTTATTGGTGAAACAGACAATTAGGTTCACATTTTTAAAATGAAAACTACGTTTCAAATTAAGCAGAAGAGTTTTCCTTAAGCTTTACAGAAGGGAAGCACGTTTCAGGGTTTCACTTGCTGCCGCAAACCTGACGGCAAATCTGAAAAATCCCAGTTTGGGAAAGGTGTTCTTCATTTTGGGAGTGCTGAAGAGGTAACTCCCAGGGAAGCCATGTGTTAGGAGGAAAGGGGTAAAAAGGAAAACAGGAATTCTGTATAAAAAAGGAAGCGAGCTAGAATCACAATCTGAGTGTGTCCTGGAGGAAATTTCACTTTCCTTTGGAAAATTAATTTTGTGCAAAACAAAAATTAATATCTTTAATTTCCAGTGCAAACACAATATGTACCACGGAGGGGAAAGCGCGTGAGGCCGGGGACGTGCGGCAAATAACCTGCTAAAGAGCCAGCCCGGCCACCGCGCAGGAAACATCTCGCTTAACAACATCGTTAGAGCCTGCTTTGACGATGCTAATATTCCAACCAGAAACTAAGCCCTTTTCCGGCCAAATGCTGTGCTTTGGAGAAGTTAGGTGTGTTTTATGATAAACGCGAGCTGCGTTCTGCCTCGGGTGCTGACAATGGGGCTGGGGCAGGGGGTGGGCTGGAGGGGGCTGGAGATGACAGGCACGGCGAGGGACACACAATGGGATGACCGTGACTTTGAACAAATAAATAAAACATGCGACTCTCATTCTCCGCTCTCCCTCACACCCCCCCCTCGGCCCCCGCCCCCACCCCTCCCGTCCAACTGTGATTACATTTGCCGTGGTCATTTCCCAAATGTCTGCCTGATAAAAAAGCACCCATAGCCCCTCTCGCACCGGCGCTTGCAGCGAGGGCCCTTCCTGTGGCTAGCAATCTGCAGCCCTGCCAATCACCCGCGCTTGCACAGACATGCATGCCGTTTTCATTACCAGAAATGCTTCACATTTGATTGTGCCCCCCCCCCCCCAAAAAAAAATCTGTAACTCCGACTCGGCCCACTTAATAAACAACCGCTCCCCCTCGCCTCCGCCTGCGTGGCTGGATGGGGCTTCCCGCACCCCCCACCCCGCTCCCCTGCAAACCCGAGGGTGCGGGGAGGAAGAATACATTTTAATAAGCCCAGGAAGGAGAAAAATGAGTTTGGTCTACAGTTCAGTTCTTTAGGAACAGAAAAAGGTGAGCATGTTGCAGGGCAGGGAGGGGAAATTTAATATTGAGAGAGATAATGGCAACTATGTTAATATCCGGAATTTTCAATGTACCATAAGTACATTTTGTTTTTCCTTTTAGCACGATTTATAATTAAAGATTTTAATCTGGCTTCACATTGAGTTAATAAGCCCTTTGATTGATTAGGATTCATAAAATTGCCATTTCCCGCTGATGCTTTGTGTTTCTGGGGATGTTCTTTTGAAAAGCTGGGTTAAGGTGAATAGGAAGCAGCCATTGTTTAGGCTGAGCTGTGCCAATTCTGGGAACTCGGGACCGCTTTATTCAGAGTTTGTCCCCAGCAATATCTTGTTGTTCAGCCAAATTAATGCAGATAGAATCTGCTGAGCTACATTTTAGCGATTTTTAGGCAAAACTTTTTATTTTTTTTTTTCATTTCGGCAGGTGTTGCGCACAATTACCGCCTTGCTTTGCTGACCTGTTCTCGATGAAAGAATTCGGGATTAGAGGCAGATTGCTAACTGCTGTTTTGAACAAAAAAGGCGAAGTATTAGGAAACAAATATATCTGAATACAGCAGAACCCTGATATCTAGGCTCTCCTGTGTCTTTTAAAATTCACTTTACAGTTCTGTGCCCTTACAGTGTCACCTCCTTTGTTATTAGGGGCCAGTGTTGCGGCAGTCCCCTAGTAAAGGCACTTGTTATACAAGTAAGTGGAATAAAAGGAAGGGACCGTTTTGCTGTTCTTTGATCACATCCTACTTATTTAATTTTTTTTTTTTTTTTTTTTAGTAAATTCTGATAAATTCTGAAGCATAAATGGAAAAAATGAGAGAGAAGGCTCATAATTTTTAAGCATCTCGTCGAGTGGAGGTGGGCAGCTTTCTCCAACAAGATCGTGTGTGTGCGTGCATGCGTGTGTGTGTTAGAGGGGAAAAAAATCTTTTTTCTTTATTTTTAGCCAGGGTAAAAGTGACCCTCTTTAGCCCCAGAGGGGCCTCACTGTGTGGATTGAATCAGAGCAAATTCCCTTTGTGTTTCCTGCTCCGAGGGGACACGCTATTGTTGAGTGCGGGGCCTCTTGTAACACGGAGCAGCGCAGGACCGTGAGCAAATCCTTCTCAGATAATGCGCAAGTTGTTTCACAATCGATCCGTCCTCCCCTCCCCCAGTATTCACCCCAATTTACTTGGCACAACTATCATTTCCTGGCCCTTTTATTACCATTCAGACGTCCTACAAATGCAAACATTTGGGACAGAAGAAAGGGGCTGGGTGAGGCGAGGGCAGGTTTGGGAGCCCAGGGAGCGCGATGCTTCCGAGCGGGAGAGCAGATGCCTGGTTAGGGTAAGCCGTGAGCTTTATATGTCAGCACTTCCAGGGGCCTTAATTGGCTTAATTTGTTTTAATGTAAGTACCTGTTTCCTATTTCTATTTTACAAGAAAATATTTTTAATTTCTTTTTAATCTTCCCCTGTTAATTTTCTAGCAGCCTCTGAGACAATTTTGCTTTTAGATGACTTGTGCCGGCACGGGCTGACAGTGATGAAAAGATGAAAACCTGGCAATAACACAGGGTTTTGCTTACAAATTGACAAAAACGTCCCTGCCAATCCCCTGTAATTTCCTGCATCTCCATAACTGACCTCATGCATTCAGCACCGTCCGCGCTGATTGGCGGGGTTATAATGTGAATGATGAAGAACCTTTATCCCAGGAAAGAAAAACAAACAAACAAAAAACCCACCACAAAAATAATTTGCCTCTCTAATTAATAATTTTGTACCGCTCAGCATACAAGTTTGCCTAATTATGGAATGAATATCCATTTAAAGCAAAGCTCGTCTTTCCCAAGGCGGGTCACAGGCAATGACGAACGGCAGGGACGGTTCCTGGTTTCACATCGGCTGAGGTACCTCTGAGCGAATGTCAGCTCCTGTCTACCCTAGCGCCGGCCGATCGATGCTTCATTAGGCCGAATTGTCTTTTGCCCATGCAACCTTGAAAACAGTCCCTTTAATTACCTGTGAGGAAGTCAGGGACCCTCCTCCCCCCTCTGGCCTTCCTTCATGGCTTTCCTCCCCCTGCCCCTCGCTGTTGCAGCCGGGGGGGAATAGGGTGACGGGGGTCCCTCCTGGCCCTTCGCCGCCAGCCAGTGCACGTCGCTGCTGATGGAGATACCCGGGGGGGGGGGGGGGGGGGAGGCGGGGGGAAGAAATATGGGACCCTGAGGTGAGAGGGCAGGGTTCAAGTCCAGACTACAGATCTATTGAAGAGGTTTCAGACAGCCAGGCCTCCACTTGACTTTCCCATCAGCCTGCCCCCGATTCCTCAGCTGCTTCCGCCACCGCCGCGGCCGACTCCTCCTGCGCGGTGCTAATTACCCTGCGCCGTGAAACCGAGCGGCCGGGGTCTGGCGGTGCCCACCGTGGGGCTGGGCTGCCGAGGAGGGTCCCTCATCCCCTGCGCACAAAACTGCGGGGATCTGGGGCAGAGCTGGGAGGAGGAGGAGCAGCGAGGGGGGGCAGTGAGCGCACCCTCCCCCAGACCTCGAGTTTCGGGAGGGGAGGCTGTACGCAGTCGTGGGCCCTGCAAGCCGAGCGAAGAAAGTGCATAAATAATCTTATTTGTTATGCGTTATTAAAAATTCAGAGAGATTTTAAATTCAAGTGATAATCTGATCATCCTGAGGGATAGGTTTATATTTAATAGCCAGGTGTTCTACCTATTCATTTATGATGGAAAATATTATAATGAAGTAATAAACCTTAGCACAGAAATGTTAATCATATATACGTGGTCTACAAACCCCTTGAAATCACAGACCCCTTCTGCTGTCCCAAGCTGTCTTTATTGGTAACCTCATGATTTAAGATCATTTAGGTTTTGGGACTATGCCCGTAGACCTCAGGGCACGGTTGTTAATAATGGAAAGCTTATTTGACTACGTTATTTTCTCCTACTGCATTTCTTATCTGGTCCGTTGTTAAGTTTTTACAATATCATTTGCTATTTCTTTGTTTCTTGTTTAGAAGGACACAGAACAAAATCATGAAAATTGTTGAGGCTATTGCAAATACGATATACAAGGGTGAAGGAATTACAGATAAGTGAAAAGTTGTAGAGGGGTTCTTGGGCAACTTTAAAAATTCACCGAGTGTTTTCATTTTAATACAAAGCGTGATTTTGGCTACTCTGTGATGCTGAAAAACGAGATGTCTCCCAGCGCTCCATCTCTCCCCGCAGCTGAGAACCATCTCCCTCCTGTCTTTGCATACAGACCCCACCAAATGCAAGTGCTAGCAACAGACAGGTGTCTAGTAGTTCTCCTCTGCTGTTCAAAAATGGGTGAACTTGTTCAAAGTGTCTCTCCCAGGTCTCCCTCCCAATTTCCCGAGTCTCCCAGACGCTGTAGCAGGGCTGTGCAAACTCACAGGGAAACCTGCACTGAGCCGCACCAGAACGCAGCATCTTCTGCTCTAGGGATGAGCACTAAATATCAGACCTTGCTAAATCCCGTCATTTGGAAGTGATCAGTGGAGCCGTATTCTGTATTCACGGCGAGGGCTTTATCTCACTAAGAGAGCTGTGATGTCACCACATTAAGCTAAAATAACCACTGAACATGAGAACAAGAGAGATGGGGTGGGGGGAGGTTTGGAGCGGAGGGGAGAGGGAGAGAGAGGGAAATAGCAGGCATATTACAAGTCCTGCATGTGCATCACACAGCCAGATTGTGAGCAATCCCTGCGCTCAAACTATCTTCTTAACAGAAAAGGGAGAGGGAGAGAGAGGGAGCCAGAAGCCAGTCTTCAGTCCCTACCACGAGAGCTCTCGTGCATACACTCGGCCAGGGTGTCAGAGGGCGTGAGTGCATTTTTCATTTCTTAGCCTTTATGTGGTCTGCCAAATAAATAGGATTCTGTCTGTATTTACATGTATTTGACTAATTGTGCTGTGTATTTTTTTATCCTGTATGTGAGCAGGCATTAACACGTAAACTCACACGCACTTAAATAGATGTAACGTGAATAGTCCTCTAATACACGGGGGACACGTGAAAAATATCATGAGAGTCAGCTTTTCACGTGAACTGCCTACCCGGCAGTGCCCGGTGATATTTCCACCCTTCCTTAATGTACAGGAACTGGATGTTACTGGGAGGGAAAGACTGGAACGGGAGGGGAGGAATCTTTCTTTTCTGGCATCTCTAATTCACGTTGGCCTTTGCCTCGTGTCACGGCAGAGAATATTGCTTGTGATGCTGCTGCTGCAAGCCACCGTTCAAATGGCGATCCCACCTTCGCTTGCCGAGCTTTGCAGAGAAGGTGCCTGCAGATCTTCTGCTATGCAGGCACCTGAGAAATGAATCCAAACCAGTTCTGATGCATTCAGATACAGAAATACCGTGTGTGAGCTTGGAATTCTGCGTGCCTGCGTGGGCTCTGCCTGTTTGCAGTGTGTGTTGCGACTGTACGGCAAGCATGTGGACTCTGCATGGGTCACGTATGTGCACCACATGTAGTACACACGTTACTTAGGAGATGTAGATCTTTTTAAAGGAGTATAGTGCAAATTGCCCTGCCTTCACCGTAACGCATTCCAGATCCAAGCTGGTCTCAGTGTTTGAGAAGAGAAATTCTGAAAGAATTGGACTAGGTCTGGCAGTGATGTTTCCACAGGACAGAGGCAGAGCTAACACAGCAGAGCTTGCCTTGCAGCCTTACCTAAGCATTGAGTAGCAGAGAGGGAAAAATTAGGTATCCTCAGAAATGTGGCCTCCCTGAGGATGGTAGAAATTGTCCCAGGAAATAGAGAATGATGAAAAGTCTTTGCTCAGGAGAAAGAAGTAGTCACCCAGACTTCCCCCAACAGCCTGCTGTAAGGAAAAGGTCTCCTGTCCTGTGCTTTCCAGAGGCATATCCATCTGCATGAGACTGATCCCTGCAACGCAAATCTCTTTCTTACCCTCCCAATAGTGACACCCACCCCTACCTAAAACAAATGGGATTTAACCCCAGTTCTTCCTACTGGAATTCCAAAGTGGTGCAATTTATGGACATGAAGAGAAGTCATCCTAGGAAGAACCAAAAATGCAGTAATTTCAGAATAGAGAAATATCAGATAGTATTATCAGCTCAAAGTCATAAAACCCTATATCATAAAAAGGGTTTAGGGCTAATGTAGCACGCATACATGATACACGTTTTCACAGGGACAGTAACCATAGAGACTGGAGAAAGAGATGATGGAAAAGTTTTCGTGTTTCTGGGTAAATCAAATTTATTTAAAGGAAATGCCAAGAACTTTTAAAGGAAAATTCCTAGTGGTCATTCTTGGGGAAGTGAAAAACACAGTCGTGAAGGGCTGGAGCCTCATGTTGTACCTGCCGAGGTCGGGGTTACCTGGTAAATCAGTAAAGGCTGCCCTGCCTGGTGGGTGGTGTGTGTTTTGGCTGTTAGTTGTGTGTGCAGATGGATCTCGCTTGCCACGTGGGCAACGCGCATGTGTGCACACGTGTGCGTACAGGCGTGTGTGTGGTGCACACACACCTCTGCGCGTGGCAGCTGTTGCATGGGAGGTGAACCCACGTGCTGGAGCTGCTGTCCTGGAGACAGGAGCCACCCACGCTCGCACACACGGCCAGAGGTGTTGGGGCTGGTGCCTGCGCGCCCTTTGTGCAGCACATGCTCCGCTTTCACGGAGGAATATTGGTCGGGAGTGGGGTTTGGCCATTATCAGTGTTTGTAAGGAGCGTCTTGCTTGGCCAAGTCTCGTGTCATTAGTAGCCACATAATTTTTCTGCGTGTATTAACTGCTGAAGTGACTCTCGAAAGATTTAGCGTAAGAAAGCAGCAGAGCCCAGCCTGTTTACATGGTGCATCTCGCTCCTCGTGGCAGTGCTGGTGTCTCCCTTTACTGTGCAGCATCAAACAAGGTCAGTGATTCTGCTTCTGCCGCTGCCGCCTTTTATTGCCTGTGTTATCGAGGACACCTGTAAAAGCTCCTGCTTTTGATATCGTGACCTATGGCGTTGCTCGCGTGCTGCCTTGTGGTTTAGAGTTTTAAAGAAACAGAGAGGGAAAGGGAGAGAGAGCGTTTGCCTTAGGTGATGAACAGCAGTGTAGAGCCGGAGGCCGCAGGAGTGGAAGAAGGAGGGGGAGTGGGAAACGTTCACAGTTTTTATTTCTGTAATAAAATGGGTTTATCGAGTTATTATTTATTCCTGCTACATATTCTGTATAATTATTATGCATGATGGGTTCTATGTTTTATTTATTTATCGCTATATAGTAGCATTTGTTTATAGTAAAACCAGACCTTTTAACCAGGGTCTGTCCGTGCATACCTGGGTATGTGTGGTGACAACACACACACTTCTGAAGGTGGGTGTACATGTCTTTACCATTATGCAGGCTTGCCATAAGTGCTCTTTGGATGTATTTCCCTTCCCCCCCAGCCCCTGCATACATGCTGATGTACGTACGTTTGTCTCTCCTGGTCTCACACTGTCTCAGTGATACTTGCTTACAACGATATTGGCTGGTTTTCACCTTTGTTCCTCCTCTCGTTCCAGAGGTGCTCTAAGACCTGAGCTCCTGTTGACCCTCCCACATCCTCTAATGTCTTGTATCTTCCTCAAATTATGCGCCGATTCATCTGCCTGCTTTTGAACCTGTAGCCTGTTTGCGGACGCTGGTGGTGTGCTGGATGATCGTGCCGTGGCTGGGACAGCTGGTCTGAGCCAAGAGTACCTTTGGTTTGATTTTTACAGGAAGGGAAGCTACAGAGACTCTCACCTTGGGTGAGATTGGGTATGGATTTGTTGGGTATGGATTGACAGCACGAGTATTATGACGAGGCAGCCTGGAAAACACTCCCTCTAGCCTGAAAGCAGCCTGGGCTTGTATCAGTGAAGTAGTGTGGAAGTATATAAGCGTAGTGATGGCTCAGAATTGTTTGTTGGTGAGAACATACTGGTAGGGCTGTTGTAACCTACTCCCCACTTCCAACAAACCTTCCTTTTGTGCTAAACGTCTAAGTTTCTTGTTACTGTTCTATTTTCAGAAGGAAGAAGAAAATCAGTCTGAATTATGTTGTTAGAAAATAAGTTTAAACTTTGGTTTGGATTCAAAAATAAATTGTTTCTGCATCTAATTAACATCCCAGCTACTAGTATTCAGCTGTTTGGTTAAATTCCATTGTCTGGGTTTTGATGCTTTTCTGTTTAAGTGTCCAGCAGATATTCCAGGGGAATTTTAAAATTGTCTTGCAGTGCTTCATGGTAGGTTATAAAAAGCAGGTAATGGATGAGAAGTTTGTGGTTAGGGTAAAGAGCTTTGCCTTTTTTTTTTTTTATCCCCCACTATCCTTTTTAGTCTGTGTAGTGAGAATAAAGAAAAGTTAATGAGTGTAATTATGTCAGTGACACCCTAAAAAAGCTGCTGCTCAGAATTAACTTCTAGTCGTCTTTCTGATTACTTTTTGTCATAATGTGTTGAAAGTAGAGAATGGGGGTTCTGAAAAAGTCAGCAAGTCAGATTACAGAGGGTTAATAAGGATTGTTAATTCCCAGTGATTACTTCTGAGTACGTTCACCTGCGTGTAGCTGTGAGGTGTGGCATCTCCCCCACTCCAGGCAGAGCTTCCAGATCCCTTACAGCAACCTGCTGGCAGGACGAGTGGAGCAGAAAGGTGCCTCTGCCTCAGGAATGGCGTGAGTAGTCTGCTGTGTGAAGACCTTATTTTGTGTGTATGTGGGGGCAGCCACTCCAGTCTGGAGTATGTAGGTTGGTGTCAGGGATTGGAGCTCCTCAGAGCATGGGGACCACTTCAGCTGCCTGTGCTCCCAAGCTCTGCTGTAAGGTAGGTGAGTGGTTTGCATCACCAAAAATTTGTGACTGAGGAGAAGGTGCTGTTTAGTCGACACTGTAAGGTAAAATACAGGAGGGTGTTGTGGTTTCTAGTACTTCACCCGAGCAGTCAGAAGGCATCACGATATTGTGGGCTGTGCAAACAGTTGAATATCAAGAACACTTGAATGTAATTTTGCAAAACTGTTGAGGTGACTTCATTTAGGTCATTTGAAGCTGTGAGTGCTGAGAATCTTGCAAAATTAGGTCCTTCTTGCTCAGACAGATTCTGAGTACATTGTCTTCATTTAAAGTACTTCTATACTCATAAACATCAGACAGACCTGTTAGCAGCACCTGAATACGGTGAAAATTAAGCAGTTGTCCCTCTTTCTGTTAGAACAGATAAACCAAGTATAGTTTAATGTGCTGTAGTCTCGAGTGAGCTGGCTGATTTCCAGGTTTTTGTGGAGAAATCTGAGATGGAGGTGGTGTCCAAAGATGTTTTCTCCAAATAATAAGTATAGATGGTCCTGTGCTGCGTCTTTGCTGACCGTGCATCTCTCTTGCTTTAATAGCATCACATGGGTTCAGCGTGGCACCGCAGGCTTGAGGTCCCCAGACCAGCCGAGACCAGTGTGTGCAGTGCTGTGTGTCGTGGGTGCATTAATCAGAGGGTGGATTACTGCTTTAGAAAGCCTGGCCTTCGTGCGGGTCCTCGGGAGCCCAGTTATTGCTCACAAACAAGAGAGGCAGGAGCACTGTAAACATGCAAAAGTACAAGTGCATGGTTGGGGAGCAATGAAACCCTGTGAAATGGTAGATGGGAAAGGAGCTGGCAGGACACACCACCAGGGAGGCAGAATGGCAGAAATTCATCTAGTTTGCTCTGAGAATACGCAGGATTATAAAATGTGGCGGGCAACTGAAGAAACGGTATTGGGAGGATTGTGGGCTGTGTGGGTAGCTGTACTATTTACAGCGTTTCCTCGGAGGGGCATCATGGTAGAGTGGTCAGGTCACAGCTGCAGCCATCAGAGGGGCCTTTATTTCTTAAATATAAAGTTTATATAGCTGGTTAGCTGTGTGGCCTTAATTTATTGTTGTTAGCATTGTTTGTTATTTGCTTATCCTTGCAAGTCAGTTAATCTTCGGTCGGCTATTTCTCCTTCTATAATATGGCATAATATTTGGCTGTCTTCGTGGAAAGTCTGAAAACCTGAGAGAAGCGTGATAAACGTTCAAAAGGGTTTTATTTCCTTTATTACAGAAAACATATAAGCGCCAAGAAGCGAGGTTGCAGAGTACATTCTGCTTGAATTCCGGGTGTCATGCTCCTTCACCAGAGCCTAAGCTGCATGGGGTGAGGGCTCTCCTGCACTCTGGTACTTGTAACTGGAAGGGGACATAAGCATCTAACAGCAGAGCTAAGGGAGAGATGGCATTCCAAAAGGGCTTGGTAGCAGAGGCAGGTGGAAAAGATCTAGGGTCTCTCCATGGCCAGCTGTTTTACTCAAAAAAACAGCCAAACCCCAGATGGGCATCACCTGGGGTGCTCGGGCTTCCTGCCCATTTTGGAGCCGACAGCTGATGGCTGGGTTGGGCTGACGAGGAGTGATCCCGCTTCTGTCTGGTCTGGCACTATGGGGTTGTCCTTGCTGTTAAAAGGCGATAGTCCAGTCTGTTGGATGATTGCATGGAATCTCCTCTCTGATTGACAGTAGTATCTGAAAATCAACTAAGTTTCATCGATGGGATTTTTTTACTGTCTTTGTGGAGAGGCAAGAGACGTGGTCAGAAGTGCCCACCTGGTAGAAAAACAACTTGCAGAACAACAAAGGATTTTTTTCACAGGATTCGATTGCTAAAGGCTTCAGTGATGGGCCAGCGATTGTTCTGGTGTTTGCTCTAGGTCTCTCTAAGCGCCTGGCACAAACCTGAAGCCCTGGGACTTCTTTTTTTATTTTAACATTTGCTCTGGAGATGCACAGTTAATTGTGAATAGTCGTCTTTCGTGCTCCCACGCGGTATGAGTCAATGAATTATGGCAAGGAGGAAGAAAAGCATAAAACAAAGACTCAAGGGAAATTTGGGGCAAGACCCTCAGTCGTTTAAACAAAGAAAATAGCATCTTTTGTGTTTCCTGCTTGTGAATTTCTATAATGAAGTTTACTGTTAAGGGGAAGGAGCAGGAAGGTGATTTTGGAGTTTAGGGAAGTGCAGCAGCCATCGAGGCTCGGGTTTGGCCCCTCCTTGCTAGCCATCGTTTATTTTTCAGTGCTTCTGTCTAATTAATATAAGGCCTGCTCAGGCACAGCCGCCCTCATTGGACATGTCACTCGTTAATCATGTGACCCTCCTAGCCTTGGGTAATGACCTTGAAAGAATATATCAGCCCATGATGGCGGGAGTGAGGAATTAAATTGTTTCTCTGAGTGCTTATGGTCATTGCTGACAATTTATATGACACAGCTGCCCTAAGCTGTCCGTGCCGGCCATTGTGCCGCAATCATTTTCCCCGCCGGGAAGGGGTAGCTGGGCTGGCAGCACGCTGCCCACGCTGCCCCCCATCCTGGTTTGGTTTTGGGGTTGTTCCTTTGTGTGAGGCGGAGGAGGGCTACGCAACCTGGAAATTCTGCTTGAGGGTACCGAGAGCGAAAATCCCAGGAAGGCTTTGCTGAAGCCTTTCTCTCCGGGTGTGTGCGATGTTGCCGTAATGTCGGGAATGACATTAGCTTGATTGTTGCGAGTGTTTTCAAAGCTGAGGAGAGTCCCCAAGTCGAGATCAAGGTCCCTTTCAGGGGGGTCATTCACAAGGTTTAGAATCTGTAAAATTGGTAGGATGGTTTGATTAGGGGCTGATATTTAGTTAAGATTCAGATACAAACGTGTCAAAGAACAGCATTTCTGTATGCAAAATTAGGCAGGTCCTTTAATTATCATAGGAACCTATCTGATACCTTTTGTGCGTTGACGGAAAATTAAGAAGTAAATTTTAAGATATGTTCGTATAAATGGTTGTGGGTTAATAGATGCATTTGTATATTTTTGTATTTTTCTAAGTGTTAAATGTACTTGGGAAGGTATTTATTATTTGCAGATAATGAGCAAATGGCTTTCCTAGTTGTTATATATTAGTATCTGCTTTTAGACTGATGAAATAATTTGTTACAGTTATTCAATCATATTATTTATAGAAAACATGTAGCTGAGGATCTAAACATCAGATTGTTCTGCTATTGCCATATGGACTGCTTTTATCTAAATATAAACAGTTGATAATTATCACTGGAACTATTGGCTAAAATCACAAAATAGACCAAGAACAAATAACAATCTCATTCTTCATTAACATTTTAAAAATGAAATAGATGTACTTGTTTATGCCTTCAGTAAATTTGGCTCTGTTCTTACAGAACTGCAAATGAACCAGAACATTTGTTTTGTATAATCTATAAAATATTTTACATGCATATTTGTATTTGTGATCTCAATCTGCTGCGTTTTGAGGGTGCTGATACGAGATCACGTACAGCCGTGGGTGACTGTGCGCCGGGGCGGCTGCGCGGGGTCGCTTGGGCGTGCGCACGTGGGACGGGGGCTTTGGCTCTCGGCCCTGCTCACCCTGGCCCTGTGGTCCGGCGTGTGCTCGTGCCTGTGCTCAGCAGCGTACAGGTATCGGGAAGTTCATACTGCATTTCTCGGGGTGAACTCAGGCAATGGCAGCGAGTGCGTTTCCATCCAGAATTCCTTGGGCGTGCTGCTACAGGAAGGTGTGCATTCACGCCAGCCTCTGCCCTGCATGGAGGCAGGGATTCCCCACCCTCCAAATGAGGGGCACATCACCACAGTCGCTTTTCTCAGTCTCAGCTCTGTGTGTCTTGCTCACTTCATGGAATTTATCTATTTATTTTTACATATTGTACCGAGAGGGACAAACAAGGCTCTGACTGTCGCTTGCTAAATGCTGCTCTTGTCAGGCCACCTTTTTTTTTTATTATTATTTATTATCAATGAACGCCCAAAAAATGTAGATTCAAGATGCCAAATTTTCCTGTTACGTAGCTGATTTGTACTGAAGCATCAGATTTACCCAAATGTTTCAGCACTTCAGTTTAATCGCCAGCTGAGCTAGTCTACCAGACACTACAGATCGTGCTACGTAAGGAGCTGCTTCAAAGCGCGTTTATTAATGTCTTAATTGCTTCCATCTCGGACCCCTTTAAAACGCTTGGGTTTTGCGTCGCGTTTAGTGACTTATTATTCCTTTATTCTTCAGTTTGTTCTGATATCTCTTCTCCAGCACCTCAACATGCCGGTAGGTCACAGCAGAGGATGCGCAGTTGTCACCTCGGGATTCTGTGTGTTTTGAGGACCTTAGGGAAAATGACACAAGTCAGTGGCAGCTGCAAAAAACTTACCTGCAAAATAAAGGCAAAAACAGGCAACAAAGCAAAAGCGGATGTGTTGGTGGGACAGAATACTCTGTTCGTACGGATGCCTGTGCATTGTGTTTTAGTGCAGGCGTGTTGTGTACGTGCCCAGCGAACGGGGTCTGTAGCACCCTGGCAGGATGGCAGAGACCAGCAGGTCCCCCACGGAGCATTTACAAACAAGGAATGCATTGTGGTGTACTGATAAAGGCTTCAGCTAGCTTTCCTCTGAGCACTAATTCTAGCTGGAAGGTGAAGATGAAGCTGGTGGGAATCGTTTCTATTTCCCACGGGAGACGCGTGGTCTGGTCGTGGCGCCGCTGGTCCACGGTGAGATTGGTGCCGCACAAGAACGCCAGCTCACAGGCCAGCGTTGCTGGGACTCGTGCTGGACAACAGGCCAGCACCTCATCCAAGTCACCCTTGCAAGGTGTCTGATCCCTTCTTGCCTGCCTTTGGATGGTGCTGCCCTGGCTGGCAGCTGCTGCTTTGGCTCCTTAGGGAGCAGAGCCCTAAATACCTGCTCGGCTCAGGCACCCAGCAAGGCGTTACCGTTCCTTATTCAAATTCCCTTTTTTAATCGGCTGAAGGGAGAGCGAGCACACTGCAGCCCCCATTCCCCGTGCTGCGCTCGCCACAGTGACGTCAGCCTTCTCGTGCGGCAAGGATATTTTAAATTTGTTTATCTTGATGATATCAGGTGGTTCGGTTGCTGGCACTCCACGTTAGCATGGCAGAGCAGCAAATATGTACATATATATTTATATTTAGTGTTTTTTTCTGGTATGTTCAGCTGAAAAGGCTTGGCTTGATTAATATTTTCCGCTGTCCGGTAACCATGGCAATGGGGTCAGCAGATATAATACTTAATTTAATCTTCCAACTGCCTCAGTGTGCATCACCAGTGTCCCGAATAATAGAAAGCCTTTTGCTTCTCTCTCCCTTCCTCCATCCTCCCTCCCTCTCTCTCTTCCCCCCTCTCGTTCTCTTGCTTCATATATTATTATCTTTGCCAGTGGCTCCCTCATATGACCCAAAAGGAATAAACGGAGGGTTTTTTCATTCGGTGTATGGAGCTTAAAAAGAATAAATTTGCGGCCACCCTCCCCAGCCAGCCAGATTCCCCCACCACCTACCCATTCGTCCCCCCTCCCCACTGCGCTCCGGCAGCCAATCTCCACCACGTGACGGGGACGTGGGAAGACTCGGAGAGCTCGGCGTGGCACCGGCGCGGCCACGAGACACTCTCCAGCCACATGCGCCCGAGCGGATTTTCCTCCCACCGCAAACCCCAGGCGATTGGCCAGCAGGGCTGGATGGCCTGTTTTGCTCTCCAGGTGGGTTA
This sequence comes from Rhynochetos jubatus, assembly GCA_027574665.1. Classification (NCBI taxonomy): domain Eukaryota; kingdom Metazoa; phylum Chordata; class Aves; order Eurypygiformes; family Rhynochetidae; genus Rhynochetos; species Rhynochetos jubatus. The sequence goes on from CM050661.1 coordinate 8,679,672, forward strand.
AGTGCATTGCTTTGTCTTCATCTGGCCCAGTTCCCCTGTTTAGCTATTTGATTTTGTGCTTTTGGCTTGATTTTTCTAATTTTATTTTTTTTTTTTAATGACATCTGCCTTTTTTCCACAGAAACACGTTCAATTTTGGGTTGGTTTTGGGTGAAGAGATGACCTGTATACATGCTCCCAGATAGACTTAGACGTAATATAAACAAAAAAATTAAAAAAAAAAAATGGCATTTTCTTGCTCCATAACTCTTTTGAATTGTCCTGTGACTAACCTGGTGCAGGTCAGGCTGGTTCTTTCCTCTTCCTGGCTGCCCCAGTGTCTACATCTCTAGTGACGTCGTAGGAAGGTTATCAGGGACTACAGTCATTATTCCAGAGATGGAAAGGACATCAGGAGGAAGAGACCCTCAAAAATCTCCATAACCAAATTCTTCCTAGTGTGGTTTTTTCATGTTTGCCTCTCAGTTTACATTTTAACCCATCCCTGAATTTACTTGAAGAATACTTATGCTTTTTGTTTTTTAGCTCATTTCTAATGAGGTATTGGGAGACAGAATGGTTTTGACCACAGAATGGGTAAATAAGTGAATTTTCCTTTTCCCAGAGCTGGGAGAATGAGTTTGTACATTGTTCATTGCCTCCAACACCATTTCTTTAGGCAGAAGGACAGAGACAGGCCATCAAGGTCTCAGCAGAGGTTTTTACTCTGATCTTGCTCACTGCCGCTTGTCAAAGCATGTCAGACACGTTGTTTTCACTCGTTTCTTGCCCAGGTGTTGAGTGATGGCTGAAAAGGCTAAAATTTTGAAAAAACTAAAGTTCATCCATCAGCCCAGGTCTGAGCCAATGATTTGTCAAAATATTTGGTCCCAGCCAGTAATTACTGTGAGGACATTAAATTTCTTCCTATTTCTGAAACATGCCCATCACTTTTCTTTAAGCACAGTATCACAGCCATGGTAAAGACATGCTACTGTAAATGGATGTAAAGCCATCAGTAGCAAAAGCAAAGAATTTCTCTAAGTAATGGCCCAAATGGATTCAGTTGCCTATATACATTAAAAAAACAAACAAAAAAACCCACCCAAACCCTAAAATTGATCAGTCCTTTCTCATGTTTCTTTGAAGTACTAAACATTAATTTTGTTGTGTAGCACATTTAAGTTTTGTGTACAGTATGTTTTGTTGTTTCTCTTCAGGACAATCTTTTGTCCCTTCACCTCTTGAAATAAACCCTGTCCATCTTCTTCCCAGGGCAGAAGGCCTGATTTAGCAAAATGGACATATCCCCCGTGAGAGGGAACGGGGAGGCAGGATGGTGTGCGGCGCCTGTAAGAGTAACATGCCCCGGGGAGCTGGGAAATCCGGCTCCTGGGGTGCAACGGGCAGAGGGAGTGGCTAGGCACCCTCACATGGGCTTGGCCATGCGTACTCACAAATGAGAGCATTTGGATTGCAGTCACGAGCAAATAGTAAAAATTGCATTTGTCTGTGCCTGAGACTACGCTAATCTGCAAGAATTCAAACCAGAAAACTGAGGAGGCGTTCAGAGCCGTGCTCTTGGATGGAGCGTGGCGTTTGCAGGTGGTTCTTTTGGTTCAGGAATGAAAGAGCTTTTCCATTGTGGGACTGCGTGTGCTGCAGGTCTGACTGACTCCTGCGCCGGGGAGGGTCTGCGGTTCAGCTCACCCCTTTGGGCTGGGAGAGACAGCAGGGTTTTCTGGGGCACAAAGAGCCTTTAAATTACTTAAATGTTTCATAATTTTGGACTCTAGGCTTGATTGAATAAATATATATTAATTTTTGCAGTAGCTATTGCTACTTCCTTTGTTCCAGACTCTCCCATGTATCCCACCTTTGGTCCATCTTTGTCTGTCTTTAACTGCATACGTGTCATTAGCAGAAATACAGATGCCTGCATGGTCTTTAGGAAGATAATTACTGAGATGGGTCTTTAGACTTGATTTTACACGTTTCAAATATTATAGTTCAGTGATCTTCTTTTAATATATATTCAAAGTGTTTTATAAAGTAGTGTTTTGTCCCATAAATCTACTACATGACCTGCCATAAAACCAACTCGGATAAAAAATTAAAATTTTGTTTTAAAATGTCTCTAAAACAATTTTTTTTTTTAATTTTTCCAAAGTCCTCAATCATAACGTTATTTCTCAGGGACATCAGTAACAGAGGCAAAATACCACATCTGCTGGCAATGCAGACTTTCTCCGTTTACCGGGCAAAAATTCAACTCTTGGCCACCTTGACAGAGACTCGACTGTTCAATCTCACTGCCTCGCACCCTAAACAACCTTGCCCGTTAAATGCGTTTTACCACATGTCCTTGTATCTAATCACGTGGGTATCGTTATCACACGCACTACAAGTGTATAAATATAAGAGCTCTCACTCTCATTCATATTTATGCCGTAGCATTTAAATATTACATGCGCTAATCTCTGAAAATATAGGAGAAACATGTGGAAAATAAATGAGCATTCTTCAAGATTTACAAGATTCCTGCCAATCATTTGCTATTTGATCTAAAAGGAACAACAAAAATGAATATAAAAATAATAGCTAACCCCAAAAGCAATAACAAACATAATGCATACTACATGTTACAATGCTTGCAGAAACTACCGATAGTTTTTAAAATGTATTTACCATAAACAAATACTCTCACTACCTTCTCTTGAGTAAACATATTTTTCCTTCTCTCCCCTTTCTCTTCTGTGATCCTTCCTTATAGTCTAGTCTTATTAAGTCTGACTTGCTCTCCCACTGAAATCAATGGGAGTTTCAAAAGAAACAAGGTCAGCAAACCGTTTATGGAAGAGACTTCTCGTATGCGCTTGTGAAGCGCGAAGCCCACCCGCCCAAGGGCTCGTTCTGCGCGGGGGTGGGCGTCGGGCTGGGTGTCAGTGCTGGTCCTGGTGAAGTTTGAAAGCAGCAAAAATTCATTGGGAGGTGGCATTTATGATGTTCTTGTGATACATATGCTAAAGCTTTAAAATTAAAAATGCAATTTATAAACAAAAGCAAAAAAACCCCTGTCTTTCTATTCAAGGGAAATTATTTGAATAAATAATTGTTCTACTCCTTCTTTTCTGCACGACATAACGTACTCTTCTGCCTGAAATTGTTGGGCAAGATCTTTCTGTTGGTCAGAGAAAAATACATTGTAATTTGAAAATCCATTGAGCAATGGTGCTACAGCCCGCTCTGCCTTCTGAGCTGGAACTGAGGTTGAAGGAGGCGAAAGATCTGACACCTCTGGAAATGTTTTCTGCAGTTTGGAAACTTGGGTTTGGGGGGGTTCTGCTGCTCCCTATTGTTTGTTTGAAATCACTAGGTCTTAGATGGTACGAATAAGGGTCTGTAGAAGTGTCTTCACAGGCAGCACCTTGAAAACTTGCGCCTGGAGCGGAGCAGGGATTTGCGTGCCCAGCTGCCTGCGCACGCCAGCTTCCGGAGGGGTAGGTGCCCTTTAATACCAGTGCTGGGAATTACCTGTCTGGAGAAGGGCTGGCCCACAGGGTTTGTGCTCCACTCTTTTGATTTGTATGGTCATGGAAAACAAGGTTGAAGGAGACCTTGGGAGATCACTTCCTCCATATTTTTGTCTGAGATAAGATCTCTTCTATCAAAGCCAGCTCCTGCTACGCATACAGCACTTTATTATAATAAATAGCAACAGTTTTTGCAAGTTGAAGTTTGCTGACAGTTCACAGATTTTACACTTCAGGCAGTATATTTAAATGAGTTAACAAAGTGTAAATCAGAGCATAGCTGGTGTGGTAGTAGTGGATTTGTTTTACTCTCTTTGAAGCAGAGCGCAGCAGCAATGTGCCCAAGGGCACAGAGCAAGTCCATAGAGTCCATCTTTTCCCGGCGCAGCATCAGGGACAGAAGCCCAGCCACCCTTTGTGGACACTTCACCATTGCAAATAAGGTCAGGATGCAACAGATCTTCCCAAAAAGGGCTGTGCCAAGGGACGTTCGCTCTCTATGACCCTAGCAAATTTGGGATAATAGTCCTAAATAACAGGGTAACTGATCTCTGAAATTCTTGACTCTGCTGGAGACAAATGATACAATAGTGGTACCTCCACTGTAGGAAGACTGTCATTCCAGTTCTCGGATGTTTTTTTATAGGGGAGGTTGTGGTCCTAAATCAGACTATCAGACTGCATGCTTTAACATGTGTTTATGTGCATTGCCTGCGTGCGTGTCTTTAGCTTGTGGTTCCTCTCCTGTTTGCTTACGCTTCTGAATACATCTCACTCGTATGGGTTGCTCCTCATCTGTGCTCCTCATCTGTGTGTCCCATCAGGGTATCGCTGCACACGCGTGCCGTTTGTGGGGCCCGCAATGACAAACCAGGGATGGTCTCGCCTCCCTCAACTTCCACCTGACCATATGGATCCTTGATTCTGTTGGTATCCCATTCCCAGCCGTGTACAGGTTTCGATGGTTGGTTCCCTCATTTACCTACTTTCTACCCAAAGACAGCTCGGAAGGGGCCTCAGAGGGAGTCTGGATTATGGAGTTTGGGTGCTGCAGATTCATGGTATGCTCCCCTCTGCGAGCAGCAAGTAGCCAGGCATACCAGGACCTCAGTCAGCAGCAGCGGGATGAAACATCCACAGGAACGGTGCTTGTATTTTCTGGTCAGTGTGCGGATAGAGGCTGTCCCTTAACATTTACAGGCTGTGGGAGCTGCATAAATCAGTGGTGTGTGCTCACTGCCTGATGGTCTGCAAATCCTCAGCTAACATGTAGCATCATATTTGGGAGTTTTCCAAAAGTTTTATCCTAAATGCTTGCGGAGATGGTGATGAATAATTACAGAACAACCAAGTAATGGATGATGACAAATCTAGAAAAGAAAACATTCTCGCAGCATAGTTAATACTTAAGCATTTTTTGCATACTGTATCTTTAATCAATTACAAATTGCATCTTTACTTATGAAAACCTTCCGCCTCCCTTTGCCCCCTGTGCTGTTCAGGATCCTTTCCCAGAAGGCGAGACAGTCCTGAATACCACAGCAGTGTAGGTATTGCCTGCCTCTCGCATTCTGGTTCATTAAACCTTTGGCAGTTTTCACACTCGAGTGACGGGAATTAACTCCATCGTTTTTGGAAGAATACCCGCTGCAAGGGCTGGGCAGTTCTGCCACCCAAGGAGAAGAGTCTCGTGAGAGGTCCCATCCAGGGACAAGAGGCATGCCTGTAGGCACTGGGTGCAGAAGTTGGGCTTTCACGTGTCTTCTCTAAGACACGGTTTCTGTTCGCTGTGTAGCAGAACCGAACTATCACATAGATTTACGAAAACCTTCAGAGAACACGTGTACTCATGTGTTCTGGGTCTCAGGAGGTGGTGTACTGAATCCAGTGAGGACTGTCTGTTAAGTCAATGACCGAAATTCCTGTTGATGTCTCCCAGAGTCGCGCTACAGCCAGTGAGGGTGGTCAGAGGGGTGGAACGGCTGTGAGGGTAAGGAAAAGGGGTCAGCCAGCCCAACTTGTGTATGGGTGTCCTGCATGGTCCAGCCCCCGTAAGACCTAACCTGGCTGTTTTGTCTCGGGGAGCACAAGCCAGTCTTTTTCTCCAGGTTATTTTACTTCTGTCAGCTGCTAATTCTTTTGTAAGCCTAAAAACCCCAGGCTCTGCCTAGACAAATGCATCATCTTTGCTCAAAGGTGTTTCATCTTCAAAACAGGAAAATCAGGAATCAGGAGGAGATAGGTCCCATTTTGTCCACAGAGCAATAAGCACGCGTGGGATCTTACAGAGAAATTACGTGTGTAAAGAAGTTCTACAGTGAATGCCACATGCCTATAATATGTTTGCAGTTCAGTGGCACTCCAAGGCCTTAATGAGTTCAGCCCACTTTGCTATGTGCTTTACGAACACGATAGTTCTTGCTCTGAAGAGTTTGCTTTTTAAGGACCCAAAAGAAAAATATTAAAGAAAGAAAAGCTGTTATTGGAAAGGAGAAGATTAATCCAATATTGTTTATTGCTCATAGTAGCCCTTTATTATTTGTGGTATGAATCAGCAACTTTTGTTTAACAGGACTTGCTACTTTTTTTCATTAATCGTAATTTTGTTTCATATAACATCTTTACGTTTTTGTAGTACTTAGTTACGCTTTACCCTAGTGTGGTTGGGGTTGTTTTGGTAGGTTGTCTTGATATCTTGACCTTTTTCTAATCTGTGGTCCAAAACCCGCGGTTTGGAGCTTAAAGAGTAAGAAAATGCAGGCGGGAAGGACCAGGATTGTTGCTTAAAAGAAAGGAGGATACAAAAGCAAAATCCAAACCATAAACCAAAACGGAACAAAACTCCAGATGCGGCAGAGTTGTATTTTATCAGTGCTAAGACTGAGGGAGCTGAGTCAGGCTGGACAGCAGAGATCTGAAGGCTCTGTGGCAGAAGCCTGACCAGAGGGCAGCTGGGGATGGGGTACCTTGTGCCTGGGCGATGCCCATCTGCCATCTCCTCTGGGCTGTGTGTTTCGGTGAAGGATGATCCTTTTAAAAGCAGCACTTCTATTGTATCTGCGCGTTTCTTTTTCCAGCCCCATCTCCATTAACTGAGAGAACCCTTGGAGGCAGCCCCTCCATCTTTCAGGCATTTGCTTTACGTAAACCAGCTAGCAAACCGCTCTGTTAGTATTGATGTAGACATTACCACAAATCGCCACTTAGGGACCTGAAAGAATTGACTAACTGGTTTCGGATCCAATACACATAACTTGATCAGACGCAAACTTTAAGTACACTTGCAGGCCTGCCAACTGCCCCGATGGGGAAGTGACTCTTCTGCCTGCTATTTAAAGAGGCCCTGAGGGGAAACCATATAAAAATAAAGATCTGGGGTTAAGACTTTCGCTAGAGTGGTTTTAAGATGGGGAGTTAGTCTGAGTGTGAAAAATTAAAACACAAATGTTCTATGTGAGACTTGGTGTTTATATATATATATATATATATATATATATATATATATATATATATATATATATATTTATATAAAATAAAATTCACCGATTTCAGGTTTATAGCCGTCAGCATGACTGTAGATTCCTGTAGTTGCTCTTCTGAATCTTATTTATGTTAAAAGGCCTGGATGCTCTCCTGACATTTGCAGCCACTTTAAAGTGACTGTTCACGCTGCTGGCCTGGGGTGGTTGGGGAAAAAAATATTGGACTAGATATGTTGCTGAGAACAAGGTGTCCCCCACCAACAGAAATATCTCTTACATTAATTAGTACCAATGCAATAAGAACTCTTCCTGTGGTGGATTTTTGAACTTCCCATTCTCTACTTCTCTAAATTTTGGAGAGTTTGTGCATGTCACATGGCACGGATTAGACTGCTTTATGTACAAGTACCAAATCCTTAAGTATTGCTTTTTATCAGGATTGAGGTTGCGGACATAAACCTCTCGTCCACCTTACGGCATGGGGAAGACTCCCAGTTCCTTGGTTCCATGTGTGCATCACAACTTCACGGCAGCACCAGAACGGGCTCAGCCCCAGCCAGACCCCTTCTCACATCCCGGTTTCCATGGGAAGGAAGTTTGGGTGTATGGGCCATACAGGGAACACACCCCTGAACAGCTGCCCAGAATGGGCAGTGTGGAGACCAGGCTGCCTTGTCAGGGCAGTTTGGGTGCCTATGAAGAAATTAAGGATTCTTAGTGTTTATGTGGAAATAGTTCATTCAATAGTTTATCTAAAAATGTGTCTTTAAAAATCACCAGTTAATCCCTTAGGCACTAAATTCCTGCCAGAAAAATTCTTAAGGTGCCCAAAGTGTTGCTTTTGGTATTAAAAGCGTATTAATTGTGTTAGTGCCAAGTAAATTAGTATCTGTTTCACAAAAAGCCAGGTCAGGGTCCACAATGTTGATGTTCCCTGTTTGCGTTCCAGAAGATCCTGGATGTTTCTGCCACATGGTGGGATTGCCCTGCAAGCTAATCGAACAGATATTGCCTCCCTTATCCAAATCTGGATGCAGTGGGGGCGATACCCTCTCTGCAGGCTGGAACCCCACCTGGAGAGGTTTCTCCCTGCCTGGCACAGTCATACCCTCATTCCTTGTCCTAGAAGAGTGCTTTAGAACCAGGCTGTAGGCTGTTCTTGGGTAGGGAGCTTCTCAACCTCGGTTGCTCAAGCAGTAGCATGTTGCATAAAGGTGTGTTGGGAGATAAATTTGGGTGTTGTAAGAGTTGAAATTTCTCCTGGGCCACAGACACTCTTTTGTGTATATAAAAATTAGACTGCTATTTGCGAGGGGTATTCTCAGCTCTTCCATTTATTAGAAGAGGTGCATGCCTTGACTTTACATTAAAAAAAATAGGTTTAATTCTAGGAAATGTTCACTTTTATGGCAGGCAAAAGCGCTTCACAGCCTCAAGTCAGGTCCTTAAGGCCTGATAGGGGTCCCACTGCCTGTGGGGGACATCGTGTCTGTGCGCGTTATACCTCGTGAATTTCACTGCTAAATGCCCTTATCTAAAATTCAAATAATTCTTGAAAATGGCAATGTTTTCTTAGCTGTGTGCTTTGTTTAGTTTGGTCCTTTGCATCAGCATCTAGAAACGAGAGTAATTGCTTTGGTCAATCCTAAAAAGACTGTCTGTACCATGGAGGGCTTCCTTTACTAGCCATCCTACTTCATCTGGCTTTCCTTCTATATTTTTTTCCGTTGTAGTCAAACACTTTTATTTTTCTGCTTCTGTTTATTCTGTCCCCTGGATAGTAAATCAGAAATCTAATTTATTCTTTTCTTTCTGTACTTGCTGTCCTTTCTTAAATCATGATATTAGGAAAAAGCCAGATAAAACTTAAAACAAGAGTCTCGTCTAAAATTAGCACTTGGGAAGCAGTAATAATGCTTGTGTAGGTTGCACTGTTCAGCCCTTGTGGTGGTACCTTGCTTTAATTTTTGTACTGAACCAAAAAGAACCCAAGAAAGCATGTGGGTTTGGGGTTTTCTTTGGTCATATTCAGGAGATGTGATCACAAAGTTTACAAGAAGAAATAGAAAAGCAAATGAGATAATTTCCTGATTTTCATTCAGTGGGTTTTCTCTTTTTCTCTCCCCAAAACCCTTGTGTTTTGCAGGGATGTTCCCAGGACAGTAGCTGGGGAGTTAGCTGAACCTGACTGACAGCGCACATAGGTCTGACCTCAGTGCCGTGTTATTAGGTGTGGCAAGCTCATGGCGATCTCAGCCAAGAGAGTTCATGGAGAAGGCGAGCTCTGTTCTTGGGGAGGGTTAAAGACAAAAGCATTTAGTGTTTTTGGCATTGACTTATGGTGTCACAGCTGAGAGCTCGACTCAAAGTTGGCAGCTGTGAATTTTTTAGTAGATCATAACAATCAAACAGGGTTCTGCATGCTGGAATTGAGAAATATGGGGTGATCAAAGAAGGTGGGAAGAGTGAAAGACAAATTCAAATCATTAGTGGAAAATGTAGCCTCTTGTGCAGCAAAGGTGGGTGATTCATAGAACAAATCTGTGTTTAGCTGCGTGAATCAAAGTTAGGGAGAAAAAACTTAGCTGGCACTCTGAGTCCTACTTTGTCCTATGCAAATAAGACTACTAGCTAAGTTTGTTTTTTTTTTCTTCCTAATTCTGATTCCTACAGCTAAAAGCAGCGCAGAGCAGAGGCAGCATTGTCTAACGTAATACGGTGCCTGGTCGTGAGGCTTCTGCTTGGGGAATTTGCAACTGATGTTGCTGTCCCATATTTAGTATTCCCCAGAACTTAATATTGCTGTGGAAAGCCCAGGAGGGTCCAGCGGGGCACGGAGGACTGTTTTCTTATTACTAAACAGAGAGATATTAACAACACAATGTAGAAATAAAAAAAAAAAAAAAGGAAAGCAAAGACGGCCGCCTGCTCTTTTCTTCTCGGTATTATTATTTGTGACAAAGCCTTTGGTCCATTTTTCTTCATAATTTGCAGGACTCCTAATGGGAACAGCACCTCCCAATTACCATGGTTGCCAAAGGCTAATTTGGTTACCCTCAGGATCCACAATAGAGAAACTGTGTCGGCCCTTTGTAGATATTTGCATACTATACATACCGGGAATGTAAAACAGCTGCCTGGGCCCTATTCCACTATCATGGCAATTATGGGTCATTAGCTTTTTCTTTTTTTTTTTTTTTTCCCTCCCCCTTTCTCCCTCTTCTTTCCTTGTTCTCATCTTCTAAACTCTGCCAGGCAGCAGAAGCAGCTGATGTTTTTGCAGGGAGCAGCAGCGCGACGGGAGGAACTGCCTTGTCTTATTCAAGGGTTGGCGGCTGACAAACGGCCGCCCGAGTGGCGTGAGCGCCGTCCTCTTTTATTCCGTGATTACCCTCTTTCTTCTCCTTTATTTACTTTTTTTTTCTTTCTTTCTTGGCGTCCTCCCCAGAAGCATTTGCATGCCGGACGCGTGTGCCCGTGCACGTGTGTGCCCGTGCACGCGTGTGCGCTTTGTGCTGCCCGGGTTGACTCTTGCGCCGGCAGCAGTCGCCGCTCCGGTTGGGAGCGGAAGCATGTGCTTCCCCGTGCCCGCTGCGTTCCCACCAGACACCCCCTGTCAACACCGCGCTCCTCGGGGGAAACCGCCCCGTGCTTCGGAAACTTTTGCGGGCTCCCAGGGGCCCAGAAATTAAAGGAGGGGACAAAAGGGAACTCCATCTTAATTCGTTTGGTATTCAATTTGTTAAATGGCCAGAGGCTTTTAATAGTTTATCTCCCTTTTGTTCTGAGCGACGTTTACAGTCTCGGTGTAGTTTACAAGGAAGTGATGGTTTTGCATATACATTAATTTTTTTATGAACTGCTAATTTTATTGACAATAAGGATAGATTGAAAGACCCAAAGCTTTTGTGTTGTTTTGTTAAAGCAAATAAGTAAAGCACAAATGTAAATTACATCTCCAGGTTCACATTAGAGGTTTGCAAATAATACTGAGCTAATGGTTATTGCTAAGGAAAATAGCACTGGGATCAATATTCTATACAGTAGAACGCAATACCTCTCTCTCTTTTAATCACCTCATTGCAGAAATGGCATTGAAATTTGAAATCTCATTTTCTCCATTTGTACAAATTGAACATAAATCATTGTGAGTGAGGGGAGGTTTCGGGCAACTTCACTCTTTGTGGGATTGCATTACTAATTAGTGCTGGAGGGAAACGGGGATATAGACAGGGCTCAACCGGACTCTGCAACTGCACGCAGATGGTTCTGTAAATAAAGAACCAGGGGGAAGTAAAGGCTGATTTTCATCCTTTGCCCCATCGGGGTCTTGTGAGCAAAGAAAGCACTAGTGATACTTGCTCCTCACCGCCGTTAAAAATGGATAAATAAGAGCAAAACGCTGACGTCGCTGTTGTTGGTGTTGAGTGTACCTGGTGCTGTACAAAACACACAATCAATCTCTGTTTCCCAAGGAGCTTGCTTTAAGGGTGAGTCTTGCTACGCTTAAAGGGTTGTATCCCATTTTGCGGTTGCGCTGGGGGCAAGGGGGGAGCGCTGTCGTTGATAGCGCAGCGTGCAGAGCTAGGAGTAGGTCTCCAAATGGTGTCGTTGCTGCTGGTTAGAAATACGCTCTTAGTCTCTGTTCCTCCACTGTCTGTAACTTGCTTAAAAAATGTTTGAGGGAAATACTGACAGAAAAATCTTCGCTGCTGATATCTTTAGAACCTTTTTCCTGTGGGGTAAGCGAGCTTTCCTGAAATGCAGCTGGCAGCATGTCGTGCGCGTGCTCCCTCAGCAGCTTGGCTTATCCAGAATGATCCAGGACATCAAAAACATTCAGATAAAGGTGGTAGCTATTGGGTAAGTGATACAGGCTGAAAGATAGAACAGATTTGGATTAAAAGGTTTAGATAAACAGGGTTTTATTTGTCTGTGTGGAGAGGATATTACTGTGACTACTGTGGAAGGAGGAGTCTGAGTGACTAGGAAAGGTTCACACTGAGTGGGTGGGTTCCAAGCATCGTCCCCATGGATAAAGACTTTTTAAAATTATTCACTATCAGTCCTAGAGATTTGTCACCACACCTATATTTTTCCATCATTTTCATGCTTTCTGAACCACTACAATAGGAGATAAATAGGTAACTTTATGGGAGAAACTGTTATTAAGGCTCATTATATAAATTTGTTCTTGCAGATTTCAGTAGCTAAAAGTGAAGAAAATAAATAAAATACCCTTGAAAGTGAAGAACAAACACTGAGCTGGCAGAGCCTCTAGCAGAGAAGAAATAACTCAAATAATTTTAGAAAGTTGGGGGCAGAAATCTCAGACTCAAACCGAGGGGTGGTTCAGGTCTAGACTATTCAAGAGGATGGAAAATAGATAAAAATTATTACTCAGTCTTAAGGAAAGACAAGAAAAATAAATGACAGAGAAGTTTGCTCGTCCTTGGCTCGGTCTGCGCTGCCAAGCTCCAGAGGAGGACTTTGTGCATGCTGGTTGCCAGGCTGCATCCCTCCCTGCAGCATCCACCTTCCTGGAACAACCAGGGCCAGGGACCACCTCTGCAATGCCTTTAACTAGACAATTGCTCCTAATTAATGACTTTTGACACACAAACCATCCTACAAATGGCAGGAGTCTTTGCAAAGTGGAGGATAAGGCAAGGGAAGACACAGCCTCTCGGTTCCTTCGTTAACCGATGCCTGTCAATAAAGCACTGACGTTCTAGAGCCGCTTGCGCTGCTGCTTTCCGTGGTGACTTGCTCAGATATGTATTTGGACCTAGCAGAATATACTGTATCATTCTTTCTGGTGTTTTACCCATGTAGCACATAGCAAGAGGTACTTGAAGATAGTAAGAGAAAGAAATGTCAGTAATTTATATAGTCAGCACATCCAGCCATGTGTTTAATTAATGCCATTTGCCTCTGTCATGCGAACTGCATTGAGAAAACATAAAAACTTATAAATTCAAAGGAAAAATAGTTTTACGTAAAATCTTATAGGAAAACAGACTCAAGGGTAAGCAGGGAAAGAAATTTGGGGTAAAAAAATAAATCCTGTTAAATGTCTCGGTTGGAAACTGATGGACTTTGGGTTTAGGTGGCTTACTGTCAATGCTGGAACAGTGGGGAAATGAGCTATTTAACAAGTAATTATGCAGAGGCATTTATTTCTTTATTATGTGGTTTACTGAGAGATTTGCAATTTTGCACATAGCACAGCTTATTTTGAAAATACAAGAATAGTCTTGAAGTTACATCATTTGCTGATGTATTAGCAGCCGCAGAATCTCCCTAATTTCTTAAGGATCAGTTGTGGGCAAAAGACTCGTCAAACTGATCTCTAGAGGTTGGAAGACGTGGTTTGCACGAGACCACTGTGGAGAAAATCACATGGAAAAAATTTGCTCAAAACTCTGCTCTTCCCAAAGTCTCAGTTCTTCGGACTGCTGCTTCCAAGCGACTGCTGGCAGGAAGGTCCAGGTCACTCCACCTGGACGAGGGAGGGACTTCTCGGCTAAATGAGGCAGGAGGGTCATACTCTGCGAGTGGTATTTTTCTTTTGAATTTATTATCTCATGCTCTCCAACATAAATGTTTATAAATTGAATAAATTCATAAACAAGTGCATGCATAAACAATTGATAAATAACTTCAGGCTACGTACATAGATACGTAGTGCTAATGTTTGCGCGCCTGGTATAGATGATGCGCCAGTATCTCCTGGTTCTGCAGAGTGGTTGAAACAGTGTTGTGAGTTATCTGCTCCTCATATTGATGGGATATTTCTGGAGCATAAAGATAATAATTAAAGTGTCACTTTTTTTTAGTTACATTCCTTATGAAGATCTGCTCAATATTTTATAAGTTGTATTTAGCTGCGCTGGTGCCAGTAGAGAGAATTCATTTTGTGAGAAGACTAGAAGAATAGCTACTATATTTTCTGAAGAAGGTCCCAATTCATGCAGGCTCCAGGAATCCCAGCTAGCATGGGCCTTGGATGCTGCACGCCTTTTGTATAGGCAAGAGTGGTATAGATAGAGCACTAACTCATTATACAAGAGGTGATATAGAATCATGGAATGGTTTGGGTTGGAAGGGACCTTAAAGGCCATCTAGTTCCAACCCCCCACCGTGGGCAGGGACACCCTCCACTAGACCAGGTTGCTCCAAGCCTCATCCAGCCTGGCCTTGGACACTTCCAGGGATGGGGCATCCACAGCTTCTCTGGGCAACCTGTCCCAGTGCCTCCCCACCCGCTCCGGGAAGGATTTCTTCCTGATATCCAATCTAAATCTCCATGCATTCAATTTAAACCCATTACCCCTTGTCCTGTCACTACAGGATCTTGTAAAAAGTCCCCCCCAGCTTTCTTGTAGCTCCTTCAGGCACTGGAAGGTGCTATAAGGTCTCCCCGGAGCCTTCTCTTCTCCAGGCTGAACAAGCCCAGCTCTCTCAGCCTGTCCCCATGGCAGAGGGGCTCCAGCCCTCTGATCATCTTCGTGGCCTCCTCTGGACTTGTTCCAATCGGTCGATATCCTTCTTAAGCTGAGGGCTCCACAGCTGGACACAGCACTCCAGGTGGAGTCTCACCAGAGCAGAGTAGAAGGGGAGAATCCCCTCCCTCACCCTGCTGGCTACACTTCTCCTGATACAACCCAGGATCCAGTTGGCTTTCTGGGCTTCCAGCACACACGGCCAGCTCATGTTCAGCTTTTTGCCCACCAGTACCCCACAGTCCTCCTCAGGGCTGCTCTCCATCCCTTCTCTGCCCAGCCTGTACTTGTAGTTGGGATTGCCCTGACCCAGGTGCAGGACCTCACACTTGGCCTTGTTGAACTCCATGCGGTTGGCACAGCCCCACCTCTCCAGCCTGTCCAGGTCCCTCTGGATGCCATCCCTTCCCTCCAGCGTGTCGACTGCAGCACACAGCTTGGTGTCATCAGCAAACTTGCTGAGGGTGCACTTGATGCCATCATCTGTGTCGCTGACAAAGGTGTTAAACAGGACCGGTCCCAGCACCAACCCCTGTGGAACGCTGCTCGTCACTGCTCTCCACTCAGATATTGAGCTGTTGACCACCACTCTCTGAGTGCGACCAGCCAGCCAGTTCCTTATCTGCTGAGTGGTCCATCCATCAAATCCATGTCTCTCCAGTTTAGAGACAAGATGTTGTGCGGGATGGTTTCGAAAGCTTTGCACAAGTCCAGGTAAATTACACCAGTTGCCTGTCCTCTATCCACCAAGGTCGTGACCCCATCGTAGAAGGCCACCATATTTGTCAGGCATGATCTGCCCTTGGTGAAGCCATGTTGGCTGTCACCAATCACCTTATTTTCCATGTGCCTTAGCCTGATTTCCAGGAGGATCTGCTCCATGATCTTGCCAGGCACAGGAGTGAGGCTGACTGGCCTGTAGTTCCCGGGGTCCTCTTTCTTTCCCTTTTTAAAGATGGGGGTTATATACTGATTTATACTGGCGTGCTCTATTGACAGCAGTGTGTCATGGCCATAAGTTTAGGAGGTATCTACAAGCTCCTGCAGCTGTTAGGGCAGCTGTACAATTTATGTGGAATAACTGCAGTACCCTCTGCAAGCTTCAGGCCAATGGCATGTGCACAACGTGACCGTGCAGACCCTGAGGTTTCCTGAGTTACGTGTTCCGGTGTGACAGTGTGCCTGCGAGGGCAATCAGTGAGTTTGAGGATATTGTAGATGTGGGCTAAAGGTTTGTCCCTCCCCCTGCCCAGATGTGGAAGCTGGGTAGAGCACACGTGCCACAGAGTGGGACATCTCACCGAGATGGTTCAGAGCCAGGCATCCTGAATAAACAGTTTTTCTGTTGAGCACTCAGAGCAAATGATGCTTTGGATAAGCAGAACATCTCAGAGTTTGTGCCTAACAATTTCCAGGCCAAAAGGGAGGGCACCATAGGAAGAGCAGACTGAAGGAAGGTGAAGACCCTCACCTAACACTTGTGGGAAAGATGCTCATGCAAGGTTATGCGTGTAGCGGTACTCGGGTATAAGTTACAAATACATCTTTAAGCTACAGCTCTGATCCAGTTCAGAGTACGGCTGATAAAAATGTTGTGTTGAAACAAAAAGGGCAAAGTGTTCTGCAGCACAGGAGCGAAATGTTGGGAATGTTTGGTCTGCCTTGCTCTGGAGCACTTGGTGTTCTGAGGCCACCTGAAAAGCGATGTGTTTGATCAGCCTGTAAGCCAAATCATCTCCTTGCCCCAAAAGAACTTCACATCTACGATAAAAGAGGCATTTACAAACCTACGGAGCCCTGAAGGAGAGAATTATTGTATGAGTAATAATAAGCACTTAAATAGCGCTTGACAACTTGATTGATACAAACATTAACAGATTAACTCCTACAGGACCCCGTGATGGATATGTGTTTGCCTGTCTTGCAGTTGGAGAAACTGAGGTGTAGAGGTAGATTAATTTACTTGCTGACCCACAGTGTGTTGCCGGCAAAGGCAGAATTAGAATTATAGACTTCTTAATGACCAATTAGCAAAATTATAAAGCAAAAGAGCAATGTCCGATAGCAACCTCTAGGATCAGTATGAGAGGACACTGTATAACCTCGAGATCTCATTTCTAAGTAGTAATTTTAGTCAAGAGTTCATAATTGCATCTAGAAATTAGGATTATTTTTATCATGTACTTTGTCTTGCATTTATCTGGTCCTCTATTTCGTGTGTGCAGATTCTGACTTTACAGATATTTATATGCATGCATATATGGTTTTAGCAGTACAGCCATAAAATACAGCCATCTATAAACTAACTCGGAAATATGACTCTCTACTTATTGGCACTGCACTTTTTGGGATGTACATTAAACATGAGCCTATTTTACTACCTGGAGAACACAAAATGAGTGAAATCCAGCTATTTGCCTATTACTCTTTAGACTGAAAAATTGTGTATGTTTATAGTTTAGAAGGATACATGGTTCATGGTAGGATGCAGTGGAGTAAAGGTGTTATTGATGAGTCTGAGATGACTGCAATGCTTATGAGTAGCGAAGCCCTGCGTGACTTATGTGGCTCATCCCAGACTAATGCCAATAAATTGTGTCGCACCACATCTCCGTGTATTTTGTGCGTGCTACGTATTTTACAAACTATTTCAGAAAGATGTTGGAGAATTTTTAAGAAATTATTTGTACCATTTTTCATAGACTTCCTGTGAAGGCAGACTGCTAGTTTCCACCACTCTGACTATACAAGCAGAGAAAAATTGTACAAATATGATTTTAGAAACCTTTACTTAGACAAAGTATTATTTTTGTATCTAATAATGGGAAGATTTTAAGATCATATATATCTTAAACTTCCTAGATGTAGAGTGCTTTCAAAACTCTTACTCTGTTTTGAGCGAGTCGCAAAATACTTTGTCACCAGTGACTGAACACCGTCTCTGCTACACCTCAAAATTGTGCTTTGTGGATAAAAAAATCTACATTTGAAGAAAAACTCCTCTTACTGTTTGAATAAAAAAAAAAATTTATTCCTTCTTCAAAGACAAATGTAGCTTTTTGCAGAGCAGAAGTTTAGGACGTTTGAAGTAAAGCGAATAGAGAAAGATGAGGGTGCAAAGCGTGCTTTCTCCGCAGTGTGACCACATGCATACCAAACCCCTTTGGTGACAATAAGTGGTACTCAGGGCTTGACCAGTGGCATAGAAAGCGTCCCGTTAAGTGACAGGAGTTTTGGAAAGAGAATGGTGGATGAGGTTGTCAAGCCACTATGCATCCTATTTGAGTAGTTGTGGCAGTCTGGTGATGTTCCCACTGACTGGAAAAGGGGAAACAAACCCCTCATTTTTAGAAAGGGAAAAAAGAAAGACCCAGGGGACCTACAGGCCAGTCTCACTGACTCTTTCAGGCAAGATCATGGAGCAGATCCTCCTGGAAACTATGCTAAGTCACATGGAAACTAAGGAGGTGTTTGGTGACAGCCAACATGGCTTCACTAAGGGCAGATCATGCCTGACAAATGTGGTGGCTGCCTATGACAGCCTTGCAGTGCTGGTGGATAAGGGAAGAGCAACTCATGTCATATACCTGGACTTTTGCAAAGCACTTGGCATTGTCCCACACGACATCCTTTTCTCTAAACTGGAGAGACATGGATGTGACCGACCAACCACGCAGTGAATAAGGAACTGGCTGGATGGTTGAACTCAGAGTTGTGGTCAATGGCTCGATGTCCAAGCAGAGACCAGTGATGAGTGGCATTCCTCAGGGGTGGTGTTGGGACTGGTGCTACCATCTTTGTCGGCAACGTGGACAGTGGGATCGAGTGCACCCTCAGCAAGTTTGCTGACGACACCAAGCTGTGTGGTGCGGTCGACACGCTGGAGGGAAGGGATGGCATCCAGAGGGACCTGGACAGGCTGGAGAGGTGGGGCTGTGCCAGCCTCATGGAGTTCAACAAGGCCAAGTGCAAGGTCCTGCACCTGGGTCAGGGCAATCGCAAGCACAAGTACAGGCTGGGCAGAGAAGGGATGGAGAGCAGCCCTGAGGAGAAGGACTTGGGTGCATTGAATGGAAGGAAAAAAATAAAATTCATAGACTACCTAAATTCATGGGATGCGTTTTCATACAATTAGAGAGATGGTGCACAAAAACAAGAAAACAGGAAAGCAGTCGAGATTCTTTGAGTTTTGTGGAACAATTTGACAGAGTTTTAACAACTTCAGAACGCTGGTACTCAGAAATAAGGGGGTCCATAGCGGAAAATGCTTCTGCAGCATTAGTGGGACTTCCTTAATTTTCAGGGAATTTAGTTGGAGAAGCTGTACTTCCACAATGAGTATGAAAGAGGTGGCATTCCTTATTACGTCGATCTGTATCTTGCTGCAGAACAGAAAATCCCAGGATCCCTTTTTGCTCCCTGCACTTAGGTGCCTCCTGGGTTTGTGCTGGGATGTCCACGTGGTCTGGCCTCCTGCCACCAGCTGGTGTGTCATCCGAGGCTGGTTCGTTCTATTGGCTGTCAGCAAAATTTGTCTAACGTTGGGGTGGGAAATGCATTTCAAACACTGTAGAATAAGAGGTTATTTAGTTGTAAATTAAGAAATAAAGCAATTCACAAAACAACTGCTGGTGATGTAGGACAAGAAGCATAATAAAGACCTTAAAGCCACTGCTTCAGCTGGTGATTGAGCAAGACCAACAAGCAAGAAGATATATTGCTTTAAACCCTCTCTCCTGATCCTTCCAGGGCAGCGATCTCAGCGGTTTAATCTCTCTCCCCCAAGCCAAGGGCTTGAGCACGAGCCGTGCAGCCGCTCCGCAGGAGCACAGAGCCCCGTCCCCCGGCAGCGGAGCTGCGGTGCTGGGTGGTGGCTTTAGGTGCTCCCAAAATGAAGTTGAGAGGGACCCGTGGCTGGGGCAAGGCCCAGGTTAGCCTCTGGCCCCTCTTGGTGTGCTCATGTCAAAGCACAGCTGGGACATTAGCAGGCAGGCATTTGAAGCGTAATAATAATTCTGCAGATCAAAGCAGCTCTTCTTCAGACAATTACAGTAAAATTGAAGCTCTCCTCCAAGAGAAACGTGTGCCCTTGTTGTGGTTTTCCTTTTTTGCCCTCCTTTTCTTTCTTTCTTTCTTTCTTTCTTTCCCTCCACATCCCACCCCACCCCACCCCCCTTTTTTTTTTTTTTTTTTTTTTATCCTTTATGAGCAAATTGCTTTTTCAGGGCTATAGAAAGAGCCGATTGGAAGCTGAAATCCTCCCTCTCTGCCCAGGGGTGGGATTCCCAGGGTTAGACATGTAACATCTGAAGGGTGATTTTTTTTTTTTTTTTAAATTGATATCCAAGAATAAAAGAGAGAATAGTAGGAGAAGCTGATCAGGAATGAATAAAGTCTCCTTTTAAGCTGAAATAACCTTCCCCCCCCTCCCCAATTTTCCCTCCAGAAAAGCCGGACTGTAATTGCTTGCAATCACTCGGCACAAATTGTCTGCGCGTATTTGCTTTTTAATTTTGTATAATCTGGTCCATTTCGCTCTCTCTGCCTTTGAGCTTAACCTCTCTCTTTCTCTCCCTCCTTTTCTGTCTTGCATGCCTTCCCTTTCTCTCTTGCTTTAATTCCTCGATGCTGCTAAAAAAAATTATTACTATTTCACAATGATATTTGATGGCTTTTACTAAGGAAAGGCACTTAGGAAAAAAAGAGACTGAGTGGACATGTGCTGCAACTGGTGAGATTTCATTGTTCTCTTTGAAGTGTTTGTTTATTTGTATATTTATTGCATTTCTGTTTCTTTAAGACGCAGAAAGCTGTTTTGATACATACATAGGATGTCTTCCCCCGCTCCCCAACGGAGCAGAGAGCAGGAATCCTGTACACCCCAAGAGGACTGTACACACCAGCTGAACAGGGTGATGTTGCATCATATACTGTGTCTGAATTTCTCAGCGTGTGCTTTGGCCGGCCCTTTTTGTCGGGGAGCCCCAGAGTTTCAGCCATAATTAACATTTCTTCCAGGTGAACTTAGTGCTTAGTAAATAATGTTTCTGGGATTCAGTGGTTAGAATTTCAGGTTCTTACTCAGATTTTGCATTTAGGTTTTCTTCAAGCAGGTGCTTGTGGAAGTGAGTCTCTCAAGGTTTAGCCCAATATTTGAGTAGAAGCCTGGTGAGATGTTCTGGAAAAAATCTTATGTGTTAGAAAATGGTAACAGAGGTCCTAGGAGTGAGATGGTACAAAGATAACATTTGTCAGAATAGTTTCTCATCATTAATACTTCATTTAAGGAGGAGTCCATGTAGCTTCAGTGCCACATGAGTACTAGGTAAGAGATCGCAGGGAGAAAGACCTCTTCCACATTGAAACCTTCTGTTTTTTTAAGCAGTTGATTGACTTTGCCCGCTTTGGCAGCTCTTTCTCCAGCCTCAAGGCAGCTGTGTTGTCCTGCTCTACCACTGACACTCACCATCCCCTTGCAGTGCACTGGGCCAGTGTACAGCACAGCTTAGTACTCTGAAGGGCCGTGTGAGCGTCTCGCCCTGATTGTCATCCATTTCTCTTGTTGCCACCACTTTGATTTCCCAAAACATAGTGTAGTGTTTTGCCTTAACGTACGTGGTCGTGTTATCTGGCAGTGACTGAGAAATCCAGAAGTTTTACTGGAATTTCTGTGGGTGATATGCTATAATTTTTATTGTGGAATTCTCAGTTCAGTATTCAGTTGTGGTGTTTTCTTCTTTTCCCTGTCATGTCGTTTGGGGTTTGGTTTGAGTTTTCATTCTTACAATTAAAAAAGTGTTAAACAACAAAAATGCTATGTAAATCTCATATGTTAATCGTGATTAACATACCATGTTTTTTCTTGTAACTCTTTTTTCTTGCTATCCTCAGAAGCATACCTTCATCCCACTCACATTTTCGTGGTAGTTTGTAGGTTCCATTCTTTTGTGTTATTATCAAAAATTGTCTGAACTGATTTTCTGCAAAGGAAACATTAAGGGTTTCTTTTCTTTTTAAAGGATTTCTAATAAACAGTCCAAATTATCAGTGGAGAGTTGTGTAAGATCAAGTCCCCTGGTCTTACAAAGCAGCCCCAGAAACAGACACACGTCCTGCCCCTGTCACGGGATGGGTGGAGGTATGAAGACCCAGCAGCAACCACCTTCCTGTTGCTATTCTACCAGGAGGTCTTATTTTCTGCAGATAAGAATTTAACTTCCTACTGGAAGTCATTCTGTGGTGGGATGCCACGGTTAAGCTCAGGCTCTGATTTCTCTTGACGTTTCTCCCACAGGTAAATAACTCTTATTTTTTTCCATAATCCCAATGTCTTTAACAAAAAAGCCTATGGCTGCACACAGAAACCTGAAAGGTGTCTGGATTCCATTCTTCAAGCTGTAGAGGGACCAAGGAGAGACAGGCAGGGACGGGCCTTCAATTTAAATAAGTAAATTTAAAAGGAAAATAAGACAGCCTTCCCCTGCAAACAAGTAGTTGCTGATTCCCAGCAAACAAACCCGTAGGAGAAAAACAGTGAGGTTTAAGAAGGAAAAGTCCATGTATATTTTTCTCGATGTGTTTTAGGTTTGCTTGTAACAGATTTATAATGCTTGTATTATTCAGCTTTTCATTTGAAATTCTAATGAGCCTTTTGAATGGACTGGTGCAGGCTAGGAAGTAAAGAGCATAAAATAGTTCCATTGACTTATGATTTTCTGCTGACTTTTTCATTGTCATCCCATATCTTCATTCTCTGTCACCAGACGATTCCGGGAATGTCCTCAGTTGCCTGTTTGATAGCACGTTGGAATATAGGAAACTGTATGAATTGCAGATGACTTGCTAATTTATTCAGATGTGTTCTGTCATCTTTCGGTAATAAGAACAACAGCTTTAAGTACGCGTTGTGAGTGGATTTGGGATTTTATACAAGTTTTGTTGTTGCTTTCTTCCTAGATCGTGAAGAAGCATATTTTTTTCCTCTGACTCATGGTGTCTGTCTTAACGGCAAAGTCTTGTTGTGGAGGATTGCAAATTCAGCCAGAACTGGCTTAAAAGATAAGGATGTTGAATCAAACCAACACCTTTTAGACATATTTTATGTCAACAGTGAATGCAACAGCTTCGATTGAAACACATGAAGTTTGTGCCAGCTGAATCTTTTTAGAGACTAACCTGATGCTCTTAAGCAGGATCTCTGTGGGAGGAGCAGCATCTCTTTGCTGGACCATGGGGTCTCTGAGACTGGAGACTCGCAGTTATGGTCAGTTAATGGTACAGGTGCTGTGTTGGGTTTAAGCTGACTCTCATCCAGTCACTGTGTCAGATTTTTGATAGCAGCGACTGTTTGGACCTTTTTGTTCCCCTGAACTGTCTCTTCACAATAGATATTTCAGGGTCTTTCAACCAGTTAGGAAAGTTCATTATATTTTTAATACAATATAAAAAAAATTAAAATAATGATTTGATATACAGGCATTGATGAAAGATGTATTTTTAAAGTAGTAAATTAAAATCTCATTAATATTTCAGTGAGAATATTTTGTGCTTATCTGTTTCATCTCTATTTTTGACCTATGGCTTGGAGTTCACAGCATGAAGGAGATGGTGAAATCTGTTCACCATAAAATGTTAATTATAAGTAAATTACAGCACAAACGTTCAATCAGCCACATTAATTCTACATAAAGTGAATTATTGTAGCAGAAAATTTTAAAATGTGACTGAATTTTATAATCTGCATCCTCCATTTTCTACCTTTGCTCTTATTGCTGTGCTGTTCTTCTCCAGCATGGCTGAGCTCTTTGTGCACTGATGGTAAGTGCTTTCTACTTAGATTATGTTAAAAACGGAACAGCACAATTTGATCCATTTGTTTGCAGTCTACTAAATGTCTCTTAAATACAGAAAATTTTCTTTGCCCAGTGAGAAAACGCGATGCTGTTTGAAGGTTTCCAAATGCAGGAGCTGTGATTCAAAGCATGAAGCTGTGCGGGTCCTGCGTCAGGACCCAGGGAAGTACGGATGCCGGTCGTGCTGGTGGCGGTACCCTGGCAGCCTGTCCTCTGTGCGACCTGGGGGTTGAATTATCGTGGTGTTACGTGCATTTCCAGGACACTGCGTTCGGTTTTAACCCTGTATTTATTTTGACGAGTACAAGGCACCGCCGAATCCCTGTATACTTTGAAAATTTATATGCAGGTCTTGCTGACCTCATGACCTCTGAGGAAAAAGGTTTAATTTTAATACCAAACTGGTATATAAAGTAGCTTCCCTTATAAATCTGAATGTTGTGTCGCATTATAAAAGAATTTCTGCCAAGGTGCAGAGTGAAAAAAATGCTAAATGTGCTCTCTAGGAATCATTGTAGTGATAGTCCTGAGAGCCCATCGGGACTCTCACCATCACCGGTGATGGCAAAAATAGAATAATCTTGTTAGAGTAGTTTTATCATGGTGTTTCAGGTAAAAGGTCCATATAGTGAAAAATGTGTTTCACCTTTTTACCTATAACTTCATGGAGTTTCTGGGAGAGCAAAAAAGAAAAGTGAACTTGTGTTGTGCAGATCCTCCAAGTGTAGAGACTGTGGATTTCTGGATACTTTCCAGTGTTTCTCGAGTCCGTAAGTTAGGTGGTGTTGTAATCTTGACTCTAAACTGCTGTAAAGCGTTGCCTGTTAGATTGGTTTTGAATCTGGCTTTTTCTTAAACCCTTGTACAATGACAGAATTTGTGGATACTGAAATGGTGACATGGTACATTCCTACTATGGAGAAAAGCTCTCAAGCTCAAGTCCAAAGAAATTCTGAAGTGCCTTGTGTGGCACAGCTCAAAGTAGGTATCAGCAAGCAGTTAATTGCTGTCTTCTCACATGAGTTCATAGAAAGCTTTAATTCATTAGAAGACTACCTATTTGCCACTGCTAAGTGGCTTATAGGCTAAGGATTTCCTAGCTGTTAGGTAACGAATCTGCTCAGATCAGTGCATAAAGCTGAATAATTTTGCGTGCCAGGTGATCTTCCTGAAACAATTGCTCATTGGTGTCAAGATCCTCTGATAACTTGGTACAACTTTTCCTGGGATGTAAGTCAAACATTAATTTTCTATCTCAACTAGATAACCACCCCCCAAACTGGCCCATAAAACCAGTAAATGACCGCTGGGTATCTCAGTGCTTTCTGAATCTGGCTGCACTCACGTTATTTGAACTCTGGTTTTGCCATTGAGAGGACACCTGCATTTGTGCACTGCTGTGAGCAGATACTTGGCTTTTCCTATGTGGACTAGCTCTTCCAAGTAGGAGAATCTGGGGACTTGTCTACTCTTGTTAACTGTTCGCCTGAAATACGTGAATATGCTTTCTAGAAGCTATAGCGCTGTGTGACAATTTGAAATGTTTTAATTATCATAAAAAATGCTCAAAAATGAGAATCCTGACATGTGTATGAAAGAAAGGCCAGTTCCTCTGTGAAAGTAAATGTGCATACGCTTGGAGGAAAGTGAGCAGAAGACGTTTCCAATTTGCTAATAGTAGGTCTGCTAATCTGTGAGTGTATGCAGGAGCTGGTGATCCCAGATCACAGCAAGATAACCTTTGGGATTAAAATGTGTGAGAGGGAAGAGTTGGAGAGCTGATCCCATCAGATGGGAAGGAGTCAGCTGGGGCAAACTGAATCTTGCAGCTGTGGCATCAGCTACCCAAGGAAGCAGGTGAGTTACAGATTTTGTAACTCGTCCCTTGAGTGCTCCCAGCCCAAGCTGCCAGGTCGATGCCACCCAAGTCTTTGCAGACACCATTCCATGTCTCTAAGCTATCAGACCTCTGCATATCTCAGTTATTTACCACCAGCTTGAAATGTGGGTTCCAGAAAATGTGTAGGTGAGTCACCAAGATTTGAGCTGCTAAATGCTACAAATGTTTTTGAGAGAAATCTTTCAATGTTTATTGGGAAAGGAAGGACTGTCTTTTGTGGTAAGGTTTGATAGGAAAGCTAAATAGAGTCTGGAAATCTAAGCCAAATAATTTGTGAAAAGAGAATTATCAGAAAACCCATTTGTATCTGTACAAAGTACGTAAGTGTTGCTGCGGTACGCATGTTTCTGACTGATGTAAATGACAGCCACCATAGCCAGTTCGCCCACTGCCTTGCTACCAGCACCCCGGGCAGACTGTGTGTATCCAGGGGTTTTGTGAGAGGTTCTGCATCCTCTGCCTTCCTCATTCAAAGCGGTGTTCTCACGCCTGGGCATGCACCCTTGTTTCCTTTCTTGCCCCTGTTCCGATAGGCTGGCTGGGGATGAGAAACTATTTCCCAAGCAGATGCCATGTGATTCAGTGGCTCTTCAAGATTACTCTGCGCCCAGGCAGATCAATGTATGTTTGTGTATGTGAGCTCTGCTGACTAGCTATGCTGTATAAATAGCACCTGCTGTACACACTTAGCTAATCAATTCGGTGCTCAGACTTACTGTCCAGAAAAGGCGTACAGCTCCCAGCATTTAGGCTATATTAGGTGAGTGTAAGTGAACGCTGCTCCAGAGACGCAGAAATTACAGCTGTTTAAACAGGTATGGTTAAAGCCAGGGCTGGGAAAAGTAAATTGGCACAGGGACCTGAGAGATCATGCATGCATAGAACCCGAGATGATAGACGTATTTCAAGTACCTGAGATGTGCTCAACTTTTTGCCGTTTAGAGGTACTGTGTTGTGAGGAGACCAAGCTCGAATACAAAGCCTTCTCCTAGTTACATTCACCTTACATAGTTGTTTGGGTTTTTTTTTGTCAGGGCACGGCATAGTTAAATGATTTTCGTTTAATAATTTTCATTTGAAATCAAGGGTTTTGTTAGGTTTCAATCAGTTGCCTTCATCACCTAATAATAAACATTTATTTGTCTCTTCTTTCCTAATTTCATGTTCCATGCAGCTAGTTGCTGCTGGGATAGATTATGCACCATGCATAAAGATGTGTTTCGGTACAGCCAAAAGTACCTGGGCAAGGTGTGAAGTTAAAGACAGTCATCAGGATGTTAGAATGAGATGTGATCAGTAAAGCCTCTCAGAATGGAAAAGCATAGAGGAGAAAAAGTGTGAGGCACGATGGATGCTAAGAGCCCTTGTTTTCCAGTAAGCAGCATGATTGGCAGCAGAAATAAACACTAGCGGGAAGCTTGTGTATCAATCTAATTGTATAATTGCAGGTTGCTTTCTGCCTGGTTTGATGTGCAGATTGTAGTAATGTGTAGTGTCTCTTTGGTAATTTGCTATTAAATCCAACACTAGGAAGTAGTTCAGTTGCTTCCTGTATGGATACCTGATGTTTGCGTTCAGTTTATCTGCAGTAACTGGCAGCATAACCTATGCCTCGCTTCTAGTCCTCTTCATGTTCTTTTTGCATATATGGTGCTCAAAATTTTTTTAGCAAATCACTGAAGGTGAGTTAGATGTAAAGGTCAAAATGTGATAACTCGTTACGTGGTGGTGTAAAAGTCACTGCCACGAGCTGAGAGCAATGTTTAATCATTCCCTCTGAACTTGTACAAAATATTGTTTTATATATATTGTAATCCGTACACTGAAAAGGCAGTCTGCCTGAACTTCTGCACGGGCTCTCCTCAGAGCTCCCAGTGGGTCACTGACCAGGAATGGAAGAACGCTGTTCGTTGAAACTCATGCAGAACAAAAATCCTTAAGGTGGGAAATGTTATCTTTGAGGATGGATGCAGAACAAAGCCACAAAGGGAGCAAGGTCCTTCTTACTGGGAGAAAAGCAGAAGGCTCAAACCAGACAGGATCAAATGTCCATCTAGACCATCACACTTTCTTAATAACTTAGCAGTATCTAACGTTCTTTTGTTGCCATTAATCAGCTGTTTTTCCCATGCAAATATCCCTGCCCTTATTCCTTGGTAGTAAGCTGACCTCTGGCTGATGATGCTATAGTTCCAAACCAGAAGCTCATAATCCGTATCTCGGAGCACTAAGGTCTGTTACAGAACTACAAAGATTTACTTTTCTGACTGCCTGAAAGATCTTCCCAACTCTTTTGCTTCCTACGTGCCAGTCGCTTTTTGTATGATTGTATTTACGTCCTGTTCTGTCTTTTTTTTGCTGTGGTTGGGAAACCACTTAAAAATCTAAAACCCAAGCCATCACCTGTTAGTTACTGTGACCTCCAGAAACACGGGTTTTGACAAATACTGATAAAAATACACTTTGAAAGATAACTGTAAATAGGTGTTGCCAGGTCACGAGCTTTTCCACTCAGGCGAACGTACCCTGCATCAATGGCAGGAGCTACACAAGGCATCTGCAAGTCACGCTGCGTAACGAACATCTAGAAAGCGCTCTGGTGTCATGTTGGTGGGCAGAATTTGAGAGTGGAATAGAAGAGGATGTATTTTGCACATAGTTGAACAGCGATAGGAATTAAACACAAGATTCCGCGTGCTGGGGTTGCAAAAGCAGATGTCATGATGTTATAGATAATGGCTCTCCTTTAGGATCTCAGAGGATTACAAACTGACATGGGTATCTTTGAGCCATTCTGTAGGAATTAATGCTGAATTATAATCTTTTTCCAGAACTGACTAGGTGAGTTAAAGTTCCAGAGCCTTCCTTTCAAATTATTTCCATTTTTAGATCAATTTTGATAAAATGCTAGCAACTTACTGTATTTTGTTTCTAGGTTCCATACTTTTACATGTAGATTATAGTCTAGCCAGTGTGCCGTCTATCTGTTCATTTACAGTTATTTAATATTTAAGGGTGGTGGTGGTGGTGGTGGAAATCATGTTCTGAGCTTTTTACCTGGTAATGTAAGAAGATGAAAAGCCTCTTTCCCCTGTATTTCATGAATTTTAGGGGAGGGAAGAATAGCTAGATCATTATTTTTGCCCTCATGTATGCAATGGTATTGATCTGCTGCTGATATGATAATGTTTTTGTTTTCTTGTGTTGAAAATTCATAGTGGACCAACAGGTAGACAGAAATGCAATACATGCAATATTTTCCTGCGTATAGATAGTTGCTATCTATTGACCGTTGGTCTTGACAGTTGCACAGGTTTGGTGAAGCGCCGGTGAGATGTCCTGCTCTTGATGCAACATCTTCCCTGCCATGTGAATTGGTGCATAAATAGACACCTGTACGAGTCGGGGCTCTCTTCCTCCCCCAGCAGTGCCTTGGCATAACCAGTTCTGGCCTGCCTCGCTCAGACACTGATTGCATCCCCAAAAGTTAACCTCTGAACTCCCAGGGGTTATGCTCAAGCCAAAGATCACTGAGCTTTTAAAGATCAAGAGGATGTCAGTGAGGAGGGATGGCTCGCATTCAGACCTACGATAAGCTTTAGACACTCATTAGTCCTAACTGAATGCCTGAAAATAACGTGCAGAATTTCAGCTTAGTCAACAGCAGTGAAAGACTTTTATTGCATTTGGATTACCTTGAAATGTCTCCTGCTTGCTGGGGCTAGGAAATGGTATTATCCAGAGGGAAAAACCCTCTGTCTAATGTTCCCATGAGGACGGCTGTGTCCTCACTCCTGCAAATACAAACCGTTCTTGGCAAGCGGAAGTTTAATTAAGAGCCTCCCTGAAACTAGCCAGGCTGGGCATTAGTAGCCGTGAGGGGCCCTAGCAAGTGTGTCAGGAAACATGCTGGGAAAAAGGCTGGATTTCTGGTAAATGTCATCAGACTGCTGTCTCACTTTGTACATCCTCGCACGCCTGTGTTTTTAATACAGTTGCACTTTGTCTACCTGGAATATGCAAATAGTATTCAAATTAGATCTCAGCGTTCAGACTGTCAGCACATACCCCACAGCTTCCCTCTAGCAAGTGACTAATGGGAACATGTGTTCTTTCTATTTTTATAAAGCTGGGGGAATAAGGGGAAGAAGGGCCTGAGCTATGGGGATTAAAATGTAGCCTCTCTTTCCCGAGGTCTTTTTCTGTCGGCAGAAATATGGCAGGATGGCTGTCACTCTCCTGGGTCGGTGTTATTCTGAGTCTGGTGTTGCCTCGGCAAACAGCTGCTGCCATGGGACCTCTGCCCGCCTGCAGGAGGACGCGCGTGTTCCCAGGTCTCGGCACGCCAACAGGCAGTGCAGTGTAGGGACTCTGAACTTTATCGGTAGCGTAGGCCATTTTCTTTCTTTTTTTCCCCAGTCCATTTTATTCACAATTATACACATCACTATATTTGTTAACGTTCCTATGGCAACAGCTTTAACTGCTTAGAAATGTAATGTCAGGAAACTATTTAATGCTTTTGTGGATGACTTAATGGGATTTAGCCCTCTGGTGCAAGGAGAAATCAGCACCGCCTTGTACTGGGTGCTGGCTCCCAGCGAGCGCTCTGGGCTGAACCAGTCCGGCCTGGCTTCCCACCGCTTCGGAGTGTTTGCTCTTCTCTCTTACCCTGCATCCTTTTTAGAGCAGGATATTGCCTTCTATTGATTCTGAAAGTTGTGCAGCAATAAAAATTAAAATAATAGCGTGCGATTAACACACACCCACCATTCCCAGAGTACTGTGAACCAAGTGCTGAAGACCCAGATATCGCTGAACTCGGACAAATGAAACTCCTCATCACTCTCTCGGTCTCCTCCAGTCACATAATGCACACTCGAGGTAGGGACAATCACGTCTTGCAGAAACTGTTGTTCCCTGAGAAGTAATGGCGTGGGTGTCATGGTCTGCTCTCCAGATCTGCTTTTCAGGGCTGCGGGCAGCACAGGCTGGACCTGCAGGCACAGCCACGCTGCTGTCCGTGCCCTTGCATGAAGGGACAATGCCCACTGCAACAGCTCACCCATCGTCTGTCCTGCACACTGGGCAGCATTTGGGTCCTGTGGAGAAATAACGTCATGAGATAATAAGAGATGATATCTTAATGCATACGCAACAAGAAGACTTTTTTTTCCCTTGCTTTACAATAGGAATAATATTCCTAAATAGTTTTCTTTGTGAATTTTCCTAGCTTTTTAGAAACATAAACAAGCAAGCATAAGAATTTCATAATGCATATTCTAACAGACAAAGTGGGAACCTTTCACTTCACAGCCTAAACTGGTTCTGCTTGCACTAACGGAATACATGATAGACATCGTTAATGATCACCCGCTTTATGGACGAGCCATTAGAGAAGAATAAGACATTGTTCTGTTGGATCCCTCTATATTTTCTGACTGTAAAAGAAGACTAAGTCTTGGGAATTTTGGTTGGTCAAGAATTTTTGGGGAGTCAGACACTACAGGACTCTGTAGCTCTTTTAGGAGGACTGAATCAGACTTCTCCCTCATCCTGGCTGCATGAAGTCATGGCAGTTTCCAGCCCTCAAGCCTGGATAGTTCAGTAGAATTTCTGTGTTCCGTTGGTTCTCATGTATCAAAATGGATAGCTAATGGTATTCTGAGGAATGGTATTCAATGTATTAGAAATCAATTTATCTGCAGTATTGGACTCTTGTCTTCATGATTCCCCCCTCCCCTTTATAATTTAATTCTGTCTCTTATTACATTCTAATAAAATTGACAAGCACATTAACCAAGAAGATCACTTTAAAGAGAGAAAACAACCTCTGTGTGTTAGACTGAAAAATGCACAAATGTGTTTGTGTAGGTTAAAGGCCATGAGTGGGGTATTCGGCACGATGTCCAGGAGGAAGACTTTCCTGCACAGGCTGCAGCTCAGTGGGAAGTGATGGGTACCTTGTTATTGACTTTGTTTACATGGCTCAAGGAAATCCAAATCCTGCTCTGATACTAAGAGAATCGGAATCAGTATTTCCCAAATACTGGCATCTCTGGAAAGCCATTCTCTGGGACTGCTCTGGGTCCGTGTTTTAAAGGACGTTTGCTCTGCAAACAGGGCTGTGTTTTGCTCTCAAATATAAAAGTTTTCAAGACAGGATGCTTTTCCCATCTCTCCCTGAGCTACAGATCTCCAAGTCCCAGGAAATGTGTTGTTCCTTTCACCCTCCTCTTCTCTTCCTCTGCTGACACCCGCAGCTTCGCTGTCCCTGCGGAAGGACAGGAGCGGGCCGCCTGCGCTTGCCAGCTTGAAGCACAACAGAGGTGTTTCCTTCTGCTTTTAATAAGATTGTCAGCACTCCTCTCTGCTCTGAATGAGTAGAGGAGTGTGATTTAAGCAGCCAGAATAGGAAGCTCACTCTTCTTAATTAGCACTAATGCAGTGAAGGTTGTTTTCTGGCCCTGGCAGAGGGGAATGGTAATTAATATGGCAGGGAGACAGCAGAGAGACAGACGGAGAGTTCAAGGCCAGCATGTGTGCCTCCGACCCTGGGTCAGTGTTGGGGGGGGCAGCAGGCAGAGGCAGTGGGCGTCCAGCATCTGCAGGGGACAAAGCCCATCCCTGTGGGATGGATGAAGCGCTGGCGGGGGTCCCTCAGCCTCCCAGCCCAGCTCTTCACCTCCAGTAGCAGCCATCCTTCTCCTGTCTTAGCGTGACCAGCCCTTCCGACCCCCAATTTAGGTGCTTTTGTGTTGTAATGAACAATTTTCATCACATCTCTCAGCATGGCCTGAGGGTCAATTCTCACACTGTGCGTCTTGGCTGCTGCCGGCACCCGTTGGGTCCTGTTGGCAATGCAGAGACCAGAGTAGAGCGGTGCTTCCGTCTGCGCCCCAGGAAGTTCACCGTCTTGCTCTGGGCACTGCGCAGTGCTATGCCAAAGGTGCTGCAGGCACACCGAGGGCGAGAAAAACCTCTGGTCACGCTGACCAGTACCCCAGATACGTGCGTGCTTTTACGTTGTTCTGGCACCGTGTTCAGTTGTAGCTCAATGTGTAATAAGAGAGTAAGGGAGCTGTGAGCAAGGACATGTTATTTACAGGTGGAGTTATGATGGGGAGAAGGTGATAACACAAAGAAATATCTCTTAATAGTTGCATTAAGGCTCCCTTTGCGCAGGCAGCCCTACGCTTTGGTGTCGATAGGGATTTTGTCTGTTCGGGACTGCAGTGCAGAGCCTGTAAGGTACTGTGCTAATTCTCTGTCTTGGTGTAAACCACATTTTATTCAGAATATTTATACATCAACAATATTCTTGGCATGTTATATACCCATAAACTTCTAATGACTTGCCTTTTTAAACATGTATTCGAAACGTGAGTGTTCAAAGCAAGTTTCTGTACATTAGTCATGTGTGGAGGTTAGCAGTGACCTCCCCCGACATGCATATTCAGAGCAGAGGCTGAAATATGATTAATTGAAGCAGCCAGATTGCAGGCAGGGTTGTGCGGTTTGTCACATGCTCGCTTTTACCCACCACAACAGGTTGCCCGGGACTGATGGGCACCGCAGCGACAGCCAGCTGGTACTTGCTGTTCACTTTCATTCCGAAGCCGTGAAGTGGGTACCTAATGTTACGCTCCGGAGAAATGTTTACTTAGTTTGAAGTTCGTGATTCTGTTGGAAAGTAGAAACTGAATCATACCTGGTATAGGGGGTCTCGAATTAGTCGTACAATTTGTAAAGACATTGAGACTTGTCATTTTAGCTGTGAGAAAAGTCAACCAAACCTCTAAAATGAGATTTCCCTGGGTCCCTGGAAGCTAGATAAACCAGATAAATGTAAGTGCTGCAGGATTTACTCTTTAAATGTTCTAATAAAAATGGTTTAGCTGAGGAATTGACTTCCTCAATTAAATGGCCTTGAAATCACCTTTTGAAAAGCCAGGTGGTATTTAAAATGTTGAAGAAAAAGCAGTGAGTGGAGTGGACAAGGCTTTTATGTGTCTGGACCCATATTCCTGAAAAGCAACTGTTGTGGTTTAACCCAGCCGGCAACCAGGTCCCACACAGCCGCTTGCTCACTCCCATCACGGTGGGATGGGGGAGAGGATCGGAAGAGTAGAAGTGAGAGAACTGGTGGGTTGAGATAAAGACAGTTTGATGGGTAAAGCAAAAGCTGTGCACGCAAGCAAAGCAGAACAAGGAATTACTTCACTGCTTCCGATCAGCAGGCAGGGGTTCAGCCATCTCCAGAAAAGCAGCGCTCCATCACGTGTAAGCGTTACTTGGGAAGGCAAATGCCATAACTCTGGACCTCCCCCCTCCTTCCTACTTCTGTCCCCCCAGCTTTATATACTGACCATGACGCCATATGGGATGGAACATCCTTTTGGTCAGTTGGGCTCAGCTGTCCCAGCTGTGTCCCCTCCAAACTTCTTGTGCACCCCCAGCCTTCTCGCTGGTTGGGCGGGGTGAGGAGCAGAAAAGGCCTTGGTGCCCTGTAGCACTGCTCAGCAATAACAAAAACATCCCTGTGTCCCGCACAAATCCAAAACACAGCCCCCTATCAGCTACTGTGAAGAAAATTAACTCTGTCCCAGCCAAAACCAGTACAGCAACTTAGTAAGCTCTTGCAGGGAAGCGTTACCCTAGACAGCACGCTTTTCAGTATGTAATGACTGGAGGAGACTGTAACCCCAAATAGAAAGCCCAGGTCCTGAGGTAGTTTTTAGGGTTCTGCCAGACTGGGACTGAAGAGGTGATACTGGTTCGTTAGCTGAAGCACTGAAAGCTTGATCCTGGGAGCATCTCCTCCTCTGCCCCTTCGCTGCTCTTTCTCTTCCCTCGCAGCATTAACCCTGAATGAATAAAGCAAATATTTACATTTTGAATAAGAATAACCTGTGCAAGTGTTCACCTTGGATGGAAGCACTGTTCTCTCTGGAGTAGTAAATGCTTCTTTCCAACAAGAAAAAACAAACACTATCTCGTATGTGACCCTTCCTGTGTGGGTTTTTGGTTGTTGGTTTTGGGGGGATTTTTTGTTCATTTTGGATTTAGAGTATTTTCTTTATAGATTGCAGGGGGGATTTGTTTGCATCTTTTCTATTTGCCTATTCTGGGAGCTGAAGTCTTGCTCACTAGATGAGAAAATGCATGCAAGTGTTCTTCCATCAGGGACCAGATGTTGGCAGGAGGCATCTCGCTTCTTGTGCTCAGCCATCCCCCCGCAGTCGACAGGCTGCAGGAATGTAAGAAACGCTCTTGCGCTCTGTCCGCTACTGTCCATCAAGGACTGAGCAGAGACCAGGAGACTCGTGTCACCTCAGACTGAAGTTGAAGTAAGGTCAGAAAGGTGAAAAGGCAATATTTTATCCATTAAGAAACCCAAGGCATTTGGATTTGTGCCAGAGCAGCAAATGCTAAATCATCAGATCCCAACTGGGGGATTTATGGCAGAGTTACAAGGATGATAATTTATTTAAGCTCTTGTGCTTAGAATTGTTTTTCCCTGTTGATTCTTATTAGCATGGAACGTTTTACACTTTGTAATGGGTATCACAGGGAAGGAGGGAACATTTGCAACGCAATGTTATCCAGAATACATAGGTTGTTTAAACTAGCTGTTCTCCAGGCTTTCAGAAATGTAAACATTTAAAGATAGAGGCAGCATCTTGCGTTTTATTAATCGTACATGCATATGAAAACTGTCAATAGCTTTTGTTTATAAATGCAAGTAGCAGTTTAAAATCTCCTTTAAAACAAAGCATGTCAAAATACCCATTTGCTGTACAAAACTGGCTTTAGGAACAGGTCACGGTGCGGTAACGAGAGTGATGCTTTCCAGTATCATTAGTGTTCTGCCCTTGCGTTCTGGGTGGAAGCTGGTCCCTGCTCCATTCAATCTTGCAGTTACCACAGATACCTTTTTTAACGAAAAATGTTTATGTTACTGTTTCATTAGCTAAATTAATGGTATGTGTATGTGCTGGCTTGTTCTTAACGGTTTGCTATAATGAGTTTGTGTCAGAGTGATGCTTATAAGCAAAACTGCAATGTAGAAGGACAGGGGAGCTGAGTAATACATTACAGTAACTGTGATAAATCTGGGCTTTTATTTGTGGCTTAAATTACCGTCTGTTGTCCAAAACACAAATTAAGTACTGAGCACAGGTAAGAGCGGTGAGCACAGGCAGGTGCTGAGCGGGGAAGTGTTTGCTCCGTGCCAGGTCGGAGGTGCCAGGTCGGAGGTGCCAGGTCGGAGCAGACTATGACCTGGTAATGCTTTCAGAGCACTGCTGGAGGCCATGGCATTTTCTGCCTGTTCCTCATCCTGGCAGTGTTTGCCACCTAAAGTTAGGGCAGGATTTGTGCTTTGGCATGTTGGTTTTGTAGGGTTTTTTCCCACCCCTATTTTCTAGCTGTGACTTGTGAGAAATTCCGCTTTTGTATTTGCTTCGTTTTTGCAGTTTTCTGAAGGAAATGGTAGGGGTACAGGCTGAGAGTCGTACCGTGGGACTGAAAATCCAAAGAGCATGGCACTTGTCCTGAGTTACTATTAATTCTCGGGTGCCTTTGGGAATTCGCTCGAGGCCCTGTTCTGCCAGCGCGCGTGCCCAGGCGTACACTGCATCGCTGCTGTCGTGTCACGGGTGAAATCGGGTGTGTTTACCTTTGGACTGATCAAGAAAGCTTTAGTATATGTGCAAAGTTGAGCATGTGCTTAAACATTTGTTCAACTGCTTTCCTGTACTGAGCCCTGAGTGAAAAGTGTTAGACCAGAAGTGTGATGAATTACTCCATATGTACATCTCACCAATGTAACTTGTAAACAGACCAAGTCCAGAGTATAAATAGATTTTAATGGGAAAAATTATGTGCTGACCTACGACCATGGGTTATGTTTGTAAAAAGCAGAACCCAAAATTTAAAATAGACCTTTCCCACAGTTTAGCAAATTACTTCATGTGAAGTCGCTTGCAGCGAGGATGCCAAATGCTTTTGCTTGCTTTAGGCAACTTCCTTGTAGATGATCGCCAGGCTTGCTATGCCAGGACTGCAAGCATCACGTTTTGGTAAAAGAAGGCTTTTGAGGGTACCAATCTAACGTGACGGTTAATGGCAGCTGAGAAGATTTTCAATTTAGACTGAGTCTACACAATAGATGGATGCATTGTATGTGAACTTCCAACGACAGGGCTTTCAGGATTTGTGTGCAAATTTAATCCAGTGTTTAAACACTCCTCCTTGCAGAAAACTCAACACATTAGTTGTTACCACGAGCTAACACTGTGGTTTTAGTTGTTTCAAGCTGAATTAGCGTGTAGGTAGTACGTCAGTCACGCTGTGCAAGCATCTGATTTTGAGTACGTTATTACAGATTTAATCTTTATTCAGGTCTTTGTGTGTGAGTCAGTGACATGTTAAGATTGAAAGGTGGCAGGAAGAAAATTTTGGTTGTTCCTTAATCGGTTTGTATGTCTTTCTCTGCCAATTACAGATTTTTTTTTCGTTCTCTGCCGTCAAAAGGTGTATGAGTAAGAGTATCTAGCAATCAAAAAAGAAAATGGGCATTCCTAAAATCTTACTTTAAATTCATTTTGCAACAGCTGAATTTTGTTTGATTCTAGAAGAACTTCACGTGAACTCGGTGTAACGATAGCAGCAGCACCTCACTGACATTGCGCGCTGCAATTGGGGCAGCAAATGCTTATGGAGAGTTTCACTGTGTCCTCTGCTAAGGGGCTGCTGAGAGTGA
This sequence comes from Rhynochetos jubatus, assembly GCA_027574665.1. Taxonomy (NCBI): domain Eukaryota; kingdom Metazoa; phylum Chordata; class Aves; order Eurypygiformes; family Rhynochetidae; genus Rhynochetos; species Rhynochetos jubatus. The sequence goes on from CM050661.1 coordinate 8,716,690, forward strand.
TGCTCCCTCTTGGTCCAGGCACCTGGGCTGTGTCACACCTCAGGGTTGGTGCGGCCCCCGGCCAGCACGGGTGCTTTGTTTCTGCTCAGATGGACATAAACATCTCTACACATCTCCTCAGCTCACGCTGCTCAGCGTAGTTGTCGGCGTGAGCGTTCACCGCGGCCGGATCTGAAGGTCACCGCGCAGACGGGCTTTCCCTTTACAGCGGCAGGGTTTGGAGCCCTAGCTTTTCTCAGCAAAATTTTCCTTATGCTCTGAAACAGAGCAGGGTTTGTGAAAGCTGTGCAACAAAGAGACCAAAATGTATGAGGGAAAATGACAACTTATTTGTCAGCCAACAAGACGCGAGGCTCTGCTGACCTCCGCTCTGACCCCCAAGAGCCATTTTTCTGTTGTTTTTTTCACAACCCAGTTGCTTGTGGACAAAAACTCCTAATGTGGAGTGCGACAAAACAGATTATCAAAAGGCTGTGTGAGGCTTCCACAGAAATACTGTGGAATTAGTGATACCACTGAAATAATTACAGCATGTGGAATACCAGGGTTTGGAAAGCACAAAGCAGCAGTTGGGGGCATGTCCCCAGGAACAGGGGCCACACAGCCTGTGCCCCCCAGATTCTGTATTTGCTGCTTGTGTGAGGCATTGTCACTGCTTTGATTTTGTTCCAGTGCTGCTGTTTGGTACTTAAAATATTTCTGGAAATTTTTTTTTCAGTACTAAGAAAATGCTTGTTAGTTTGCTATCGAAAACGTGGCTCAGTAAACAAACACTGGGTTTCCAGGCTGAGATGCTGGCTAATCTCACTGGTGTGCTTTCAGTGTTCTTGGTTGCTGCTGTTCTGAGAAATAATCCAACATCGTTCTGAAGAAAGCCAAGTGGCTAACCTCCACGACTCAGCATTGGCGAAATACAGCCATTATGTTTTGGAAATAAATATTTTAAGTATAAAAATCCTATATCATTCCTTCGATTTTCAGTCTGAAAGCAGTCACAGAGATTTCTTTGAATGTAAACACACCCACAAAAATTACAAACCCAAACTAGAAATGTACAATAAATACAGCCCAAGGATTCCCCCCTGCCCCAACATTCAGCTTGGTCTCAATTGCAAGAATCTTTGTTTAATTGGAGTAAAGGTTGATGAGGTGAAAACAGCTGTTAAACATTTGTCTTTGTTTCAGATTGGCACAAACAAAACATTATTTCATTATAAAGAAAATCTTCCCTTGTTGGAAAACAAAGCAACGTTTAATTTAGATTGCAATGTTTTCTACTGAAAGGAATTAGAGGGAAAAATAACTTTGACATTTCAAACTGTAATACTTGCTCTAGAAAGTGTTGAAAGTTTTGTTTCTATGCTGAGACCTCTTCTTTTTGGTGTATTTTTTTTCCCCCAAATGCAGTTTTTGTAAGATTTCTCAAATGCAAAAATTCTGTTTTCAGAATGCAAGCGGTTCCTAGGTCTGAGGCAGTAGCTACTCCAGGGTAGGGAATACAGTCAGTATGGCTTCGTCCCACATCTTTCAGCTTCCCGGGATGCTGAGCATGGGACAGGGCCCCTGCCCTCAGGTGCGTCGCACTAGCCTGTGCCCTGCCAGGCTGGGTCTGCGGCAGGGCTGTGGCTCTTTGCCCTGATTTACAAGTGTACGGTTGGGATTGTTGCTTCTGCTGCTGTCGTTGGGAAACTGCTGCTGAGGTTGCTGTCCATCCTTCCCCGAGTCTGGTTGAACCCCACTGTAAATGCACCGTTTCCCACAGCTGAAGCTGGCACTCGGTTTAGTGTCCTTTCCCTGTAAGAATCCTGCTGCAGGATCGTTTTCTCTTTGGTTCTATTTTAGATGGTTATCTCCAACAATAGACTCGTGTTCCTCCTCTGTCTGTTCCAGCCTGACACAGTTTAATGCAGCAGTGCCTACGGGGGCTTGAAAAGAGCAGCCCTCTTTTTTTTTTTTTTTTTTTTGTGGCCAAGGCCAAATTCCTTCACCCAGGCAGAAGGATTGTCTGTGCTTACTGGCTTTTACTTTTTGAGAGAGCATTTTCCATCCCTCCGTTGCTTTCCTGCGGAGTGAGTCTCCCACTCCATTCAGGGGAGAAGGGTGCATTTTGCGCATCTGCCTTTTGTTTTGCCTAAGCCTCTGGGACTCATAGAAGGGGGAGGAATTGATAAAAGCAAAGCATTTTGCCATAAAAAGAAACTAAGAGGGCAATGGAAGGCCATTTGTGTAATTCCCCAGGCTGTGTCTCTTTGAAAGTGAAGGTCTGGCAGAGTCTGCATAACCCGCTGACTTTGGATCTTCCTTTATACTTTACCATGTGCAATATGTTCCCGTATATGAATTAAAGATTAAAGGCAGCTTAACCTGTATTTTTCTTTTTTTGCAACATTCTTTGGTAGTGAATGGTGAAGTGGCATTTCTGATCAAATAATGGGGTGGGTGAGCGTGTAGGGAAAACACCTGACAGTTTACACACCTCCCAGATCAGAGCTGCCATCTCACCATGCCTGTACAATGCAAAAAGGCCTTGCAGGCCTAAAATAATTATTAGCATTTATACGGGGCTCTTTTTCTCGTGGATCTAACGCTGGTTTATGATTCTTTGTGGTTTGCACGTGGGAAGATCGGCATAAAAGGAGCAGGTGGGCAGCACTGCCTGCTGGCAGTCACCATGCTAGATGGGACAGTGTGTCTTTGTGTAGTAGGACGGCTCAAGAAGTGGTAATCGGTATGCAGAAGCAGAAAGTTATGCCTGGAACGGGGAATCGCTGAGGCCAAATCTTCCCTTTGAGCCAGGCAGCAGATCGCAGCGTGGAAATCCCACACGTGTAGTTTGCCGTGTGAGACATCAGCAAAACCAAGTGGTTTTGGAGCATCCTCCCACCCGGGGGTAGGAGCATCAGGCTCCCCATGCTCGCGTGGTGCAGCGGCACCTTGGAGTATCGAGTTCCGTTCTGGACGCTGCGGTACTGTAAGGTATTGACAAACCAGGAGGAGATTAGAGAAGAGCCACAAAAAGGATTAAGGGGCTGAGGGGATTGATTTATGAGAAAAGATTAAAAGAGCTAAATATGTGTAGCTTGGCAAAGAGGTGAATACAAGAAGACTTGATAACAGTCTACAAATGTTTGAAGATCTAAACATGAAGGGGTTGATCCTGCAGACCTCACTTTCATAATGTCCCTGTAAAATCAATAGGCATTGGGTAAAATGTTTGCAGAACTGAACCCCAATACCAAACTAAAATTGGTTATGATAGTATATATTTTTATATACATTCCCTATACATATATGTGGGGAAGCAGGTAAAGTAATGTGAATATCAGGAAGAAATTTTTGTAACAGTGTTACACTGAAACTTTAGACTTCTCCTAAAGTGGAAGATACCAAATTCTTCAGCCTGGACATTTAAACTGAAAAACACACTGGACAATGAGGAAAGAGTGATACGCAGCAGTAGAGGGACAGTATGGGTTTCCTCCGTCAGGTGGTTCTTTCTTCAGCTGCTCTGAGTCAAGAATCCTCATGAACCACGAGCAGAAATTTACTGTCAGGCTTCCTTGGTGGGTTGTCATTTTTGGGGGTGTGAGAGGGGTGGAAGGATGGTTGGGTTTGTGTCAGTTTTCTTCAATGCATGTTGATAGGTGGTTATAATGTTGGTAATACCATACTGGATGAAAAATTCCAAGTTTCTGCCAGGGATTTTTGGATGTTCATGGAACAGGATTAGTTTCACTTACTGCACTTTTGAACTTTGGCTTGGCTTCTGTTTGCAGATGCAGAAAAATAGTGCATGACTGTAACACCTTGAGATCAGGTAGTGAAATTTGTTTCTCTGCTGTTGCTGCCTTCTTGTAGACTTGACTTTTCCCCTGCTCTCTCTTTCTCTCCTCTTCTACTTGGTGCTATTTCCAACCGTCACCCTGAAATTAATATTAATATTCTGAACTGAGGCAGCTTCCAAGCTACTGCTCAACCTTCTCTTTGCTAGGAGAAAGAATTATGTTCCTTCCGTGTGTTCAACAAGTCCAGCTATTTCCCTTCATTTCAGAAAGGCTCCAACTAAACATAAATCTGTCTCCATCTGTGACAGCCCACAGTCATCTGTTTACCAAAATAAACTTTAAGCATATATTGAAAAATAATTTCTATTGAAATATGCATCCCTATGGCATTCAAGCTTGGTATTTAATGCCTTTTTTATGGTTAATAATGCATCAAAAGCATTTCTAGTCTTGAGCTGTCATTACATCACATACATGATGTGCCGGATGCGTTTAATTGACTAAAAAAACTTGGAGTCAGTTTTTATTTTAAAAAATACTAATATATGGTTACCAAGTCCTACTTCTCCTGATCTGTATCTGTTAGTAAATTGTCTGCTGGTATAAAACAGTCCATCGACAACGCTTACAGAAAGCTCAGCTCTGAGGAGATGAAGAGAGGTCATACATAAACAATAAAAGCTGTTTGTTAGGAGCATTTTCCTTAAGCAGAGTTTACTACTTTTTGATTTCTGCAATTTAAAAGCAGGTTAATTCAGGAAAATACTATGAGACCTGGCACATGCTTAAACTAGAAGACTGTTGGACTGAGACCTGTATAGATGGTTCTGCCCCATGGGGTTTTTTTCACTCCCACAGGCAAAACAAGGGTTACAAGGTGTGTTGTTGCCTGGACCTCTGTATTTACCACAGACACATCTGCACACTGAGGAGGGTGATTGTCACCCTCATCAATTTCAGTTTGTGCCACTTGGGGCCATTTATCCATGGGCTCGTGGAAAAATCTCATGCAGGGGTACTGTTCTGGTTTCGTTTTGGTGGGGTTTTTTATTGCTGAGAGAAAAATCTAAAACAAAACCCCCCCACCACATTTGAAAGACCCTGCTGAAGTCAAAATCTTCCCATATGAATGTGATGATGTGAACCAATAAACGAATAATAAAATACTGTAGAGTTCTGCAGCTAAATTGTTCTCAAATGGCATTTGGGGCTGGCAGCAGACTCTATAGTACCTCTAGGACTTGCCAGATGCAGAGGTCCATGTTCATGTCTTCTGCAAATGCAGAGGTAGCCATGAATCATGCCCTGAAGAGAAAATTTGAAACAGCTCACAGCAAGGAAAAGGTGAATGCTTTTATCTACATACCTGTTTGCACGTTCTCAAAACTTTGGGACTGCGTACTCGACCTGCCTGTATTTAGACCCCAATATTTTCTTTGGCCTGGGTGTGAATAATTGACTACATCCTGCTAAGTATCATTGCAGAAGTGCAGGGGAGTTTCCTTCATGCAATGTTTGTGCCTTATTTCAGTTCACAGGCCTGCTGTTTCATAACATCTAAGTCCCTCTTACATAATTTGTTTAGCTCCCATATTCGCACCCCTTCAGCTTTCAGAAGCCTGATTGCTGGATATCTGAGTGCCAGTGCTGTCCCTCCTAGACAGTCTTGTAACTTTTAATGTGAGACAATTCTCCTCTGCACCTTTTAAACTATATTCCACATCTTTTTGCTTCATCTCTTCCCGAGAATACTTCGCTTCAAACTTGCCCAGTATATTTTCCTTTGGCCACTCAGCCTTTGAGGATCTTTAGCTGCTTTATTGTTTTTATTTTTGTCTCTCAAGTTCCTGCTATGCCTTTAAAAATCAGGTTTGATTGAATGGTGTTGCTTGAATCCTGTGATTATATTCCAGTGGAGGCACGTGAAGAATGTGAAAAGACTTGGAGTTTAGAAGGACTGGGACAGTCGTATGTAGGAGGATGTGAACGTAGTTTTGGAGAGGTGACTCGGTCTTATTTGTAGGGATCATTTCATTAATACAGGTTAAGCTGAGTGCTCTGGGGATGCCTCTTTGTTCCCTCCTCATGTATAATGTGACCTGTGATTGAAGCAGGTATGCTGTATTCCCCTGATGCTTTTCCCACTGTCACTTCTCCCACTGGCCGGTGCAAATGCTGTTCGTTACAGACTTGGATCATCAATGCAGACTCAAACATTTGTTTCTTCTGGATAAATCTGTTAGATGGATGATATGACACTTTTTACTATATTTCTAAACTCTATATTCTGGCTATAGCTCAAGACTGAAGCAAGCTAGATGTTTTTTAAATACTCAGATTTTAAATGACCAAAAAAAAGGGCAGTTCACTAAGCTTCCCTTCTTTCTTCCTTTTGGCCTTCCCTACTTCTCGTTTACCTGCCCCATCTTGGTCCCAGCGGTCACCTAGTTTCCTGGGAAATGTTTATCTCTTGCAGTAGGTATTTTATGTTGCTTCTCTTCTTCAGTCATCAATATCCTTTACTGTGGGGCTCTGACGTTGTCCTTCCACGGTTTGATGTCCGTCTCAGTTCTTCTGTAAGCGCCAGAAGGATTCCTGCCACAGCAGCAGGGACAGGTTTGCCAACAAGCACTCGGAGTGCAGCCACCTGCGGGCGAAAGGGGGGTATTTGCACACGCGGGACAGACACATGTAACGTGTCACAGGACTTCAGCTCTTACATGTGATCACCTGTGTGCAGGTGCTTGCTTGCAGGCACGTGCATGCTCCCTGGCATGTGCTCCTTGCTTCCCGCACACACACACGCTTGTGTGTTGTAACACTGGCCTCATGTTAATGTTTCCAGGTCAGATGTGGCAGGGTACTGTGAAGGGCCAGTCACTTAATGAACCCCTCTGGGACCTACCTCAGTTACTAACAATTTCTCTCCAACTCATCAGGCAGGGAATCGCAGCCCTTGCTGTTTCACTCCATCACTTTCCTCCACTGCCTTTTCCGCCTGAGCCGCCTGCTCACTCCACACAAACAAACCAATTATCGATGAAGATACAAATTGGGTCCTTTTTCCTTGAAAGCTCCTTCAGCCTTGCACTTACCCCAAGTTTCACAGACAAATATCCACTTGCATTTCTTTCTGCCACTCTGCGCTCTCTCTCTTGCACATGCTGAATTGCACATTCACAAATACATCTTCATATCCAGACCTGGTATTGACTTGCACAAAAAAACCCTAGTATCCAGGTGCACGTGCTTGTGCTCTTATAAAAGCACATGAAAGAGTCCTGAGGTCATTCATTAATTTGAGAATTTCTTTGTTTCAGTTGGAGGTCACTTTATCTGCATGTGTCTCGGACAAAAATACCCCCCGAAATAATCTGCTCATCTCCAGTTTACATAAGCAAGGCCTTCATGTACCATAAAATGAAATCAATACCACTGAACACACCTTTTTTATATGTGGTGCATGCAAGCAAGCATGTTTCCTGAGGATGCATTTGTGTCTCTGTCATCTTAAAAAAAAAAAATGTGTTGTCTTCTAACACTAAATATCTCACATAGAGTGGAGAGGACAGCTGTGATCAGCTGGAGTCTTTGTCCAGTTCTGGCACCATGCCCCAGTATTTGGATCTATACTTTGCGTGTGGAAATTTGACATCATGTGTATTTGATATGGGGAAGTAAAATTGATCACGTCTTCCCAAAGTGCATCTGTAGTTGAGCTTCCCTTTACACCACATGGACCACCTCAGTGCATACACCTGAATAAACTAATCAGCCCTTTGGCACCCTTATGAAAATGCGTTTTGAGTCTGTGAAAACGGTTTGAAAAGCATTAGATGGCAGAAAGTGAGAGGTTACTTGTAGCAAACCAATCACCTTCTCAAAACAAAGAGCTAAAAAAAAGGGCTTTAAAATTTGCAGTTTTGCCAAAGTTTTGAACGTTTCAGAGAAATGTTCCTCCAACCTTGACCTGGCAGCATGTGCTTGAAGTGCTCCTCTGGCACTGGCGTCTCTCATCCCCTCGCTCCCCGGGGTCGCGCTCCAGCCTGAGGCCTCTCACCCCCTTTAGAAGGAGATTATTCCTGTGCTTAGGCAACCTGTGTTTTCTAAGACCGTGCCCATTCCTTTGAGAGACGATTCTTTTGGCCTACTGTGCTGGTTCATCCCTCTCTTCCACTGCTGGACCGTAGGGCTTCCCTGCGAGGACCTTATTGATCCACCCGGCAGCTCCCAGCGCTGGCGGGTGAAGGTTAAGCTTGTGCTGCTGGAAGCGACTCTTGGCGGTCGGTGGTGTTACCCCTACAAGACCAACAGCCAAGAGAGCCTTCGTTTCTCACCCTGTGTAACTCAGTCTTAAAAGGGCTCCAAGGAGATGAGATGTGCTGTGTAGAACCTTTCCCAACTCCTTTTAAAAGTAACAAAATCGCATAAATGCTGGACACGTAAACATGGCGGCAAGTATTTTGCGATGTCCTTCAAATCGTTACCAGAACAGACCTCCCAAACTGGATAGGAGGAGATAATCAGTAAACACTTTTTTTTTGCTTTTGCAATGGTATAAATTTAGGAGGAATGATGGAGTAAGGCATGCTGCTAGAGTGAAGCTCTACATAGATGAAATCGTAGAATTAATGAAGGTAAAAATGTAACTATCAGTAAGCACAGTTAACGAGAGTCCCTGCGGGTGGGAACTGATGCCGAGCTAGTGGTAGTTGAGTTCTAGACCTGTGCTCTAGAGGAGGTAACTGCATACGTAAAAGCTGTGAAACAGATTATTGCAGAAGCTAAATTTCTTTCAGATACTCTTGCTTCCATTTGACAAAAACATCGTAGAGAACCCAAAAGTGACCAGTTCTGATTATTTTTCTTTTCTTGCAGTGCAGAGGACATAGTACAGGTAGTAAGCATCGCACAGAAACTTTGTGAGAAAAAAGCCATGAAAATCTGACTGCAGTGAAGTCTGACTTTGAAGAGAGAACTACAGAAAATGAGTGGCTTTTTAACTTATGTATATATATATATATTTTTTTTTAGAAAAGAAAACATCCAGAAGGTTAAATTGTTTTAAGTGGAATGGTGGCAATTCAAATAGCTAATATCAGAGTAAAGGAAATTGTTGAAAACAAAGCAAGTGAGTGTCATATTTAAAGAAAAGGAAAAAAAGGCAAAAAACCCATAGGCTTTGGCAATTAAACATAAAATCATAACAACGTACGTGTTGTCATGTCACCCCCCCAGAACAACACGCTTGAGGAACAAATTGCTGCAAACATTGAAGGTAACACTAAATACTTGCTCACATACATCAGCATTAAAGAGGTTGCCAGGAAGTCTGAAGGGGGGTGCCAGATGACTGAAGACTGAATTATAAAATGAGCATTTATCAAAAACAAAGCGATGGCAGAGAAGCTGGCTGTGATCTCTGCACTGGTGTGTGTTGTGGAAGAGCTTTGAGAGGTTGCCCCATTAGAAGCTTTTATTTTTAGTGGAAATAGGTAGGAAAAACTCTCTCCAATTAAAATGTCAGGGGAAGATTTTAAAACAAATCAAAAAAAGCAACTGCAACAAATTGTTGACAGGATGACAAGAGTTAATGAACTAAAATTCAAAATAGCCAAATTAACGTACTGTGTAACCTGTAGTTTAAATTGGCCCAGCACTGGGGGAACTGATTGTGATTACAGTTCTTTAAAAAGACTCGAGGATGATGTCAAGAATTTCACAGTAGTCAACTTTGTTTCTTTCGTGGAAAAATAGGGATATCGCAGAATGAATTTGCAGCCACACAAATAAGTTTGACGTGATGGAGAAGAATCAGCACTGTAAATGGGAGTTAATCATCGCGAGCCTATTGCGATACTTCAAAGAAATTGATGCGTTTGTGGGACGGGAAGTGATTGAGTGACGGAATGCACTAGAGAGCCCAAAAGAAGTTTTGAACAAAAGCAATCTTTCAGGGACTGCTCCAAGGGAAACTGCGCTGTCAGAGGGCGAGAGGATTACGATTACCAGCTAACGGTAGCCTTTCCCGATGGAGGGAGGTTGCACGTGGAGCCCACCACGCTCCATGCCGCTCAGCATGTTCCTGAATGTTCTTGCAATGGCCATGGGATGGCCGCATCCCTCCTGGTCCATCAGGTTCTTGTCTTTTTCGACAATTGTGTGCTAGAAATTTAAAAAACAAAGTGGAGGCCAACAGACTCAGGAATTTTGAAGCTCTTTCAATCTTTTGGATTTGAATTGTTTTGTCCTGATAAATTCACAGCTTGATAAAGCATTCACTGCAGATTAGGAAGCACAACCTTCAGGTTGCTGGGAGCTAGATGTTTATTATTAAAAAAAAAAAAAAAAATGATTACCTAGTGTTACTTTTGTTCTTACAATTATTTTCCTAAGCATCTATTACTGGCTGCCTTCAGAGAGGTTTCTGAGCCAGATGGGCCTTTGGTCTAACCTAATAGGGTTGTTCTTCTGCATGTACGTTGCAACACTGGAGGCAGCTCTGCACCAAGGTAGGAGGCCTTCTGCTGTTTTCCTTGCTGTTCCTTTTTGCAGAAACGGCCTGTTGCTGTGCAAGGTATGGCAGGTACCAGCCCAATATCCAACAGCCGTACACTTCAGAAACCTCCTTCAGAAAGGGCTGCCTAGATAAGAGTCATTCTATCAGTAGTGAAATTCCTATTTTAATGTAATTTTACAGACCCTGATTCACTGTCCCTTAACTGCAGCTTGTTATTTCTGGCATTAGAGGGTAAAAAAAAAATAGCTTCTGGGCATGTGACACTATTCACAGGCCTTTAATGTCAGAAATAATGATCATGTTAAATTGGAGCTCATTACGACGAAATGAGACCTCATTGAGCCCTCTTTTTGGGGGGTTGTTTAATGATTTTCCTTTTTCTCTTCTTTTTTTCCTTCTAAGTAGCTCTGAATTGGTACACTGGGGGAGAAGCTGGGAGGTTTGGTGGTAAATTTAAATTGCAAGAAATGTATACCTTTAAAATATATTTTTAAAAAAAGGCTTGATTTTTTTCTACTGTTCTCCCCAAGTACTCTGTTCCTTTGTTACATTTTCTGTTATAGAAATTTCTTGCACCTCTTAAGGCCGCTAATAATGGTTATATCTAAGGCAGCTACAAAACATATTTGGGACTTTATTTCAAGCACTACTTTTCTCATAATGAACATGAGGATCCCATTTTCCAATCTTTTCTCTAATCACATTCAAAAGTACTGAAGCTACCTCCTGTGATACCGCTGCAATAAAGCAGCTTTGCAGTACATAGGAAACCAGGCGAGTGCCCACACATCCTGTCCCTTCTCAGGGTCTGCTATGCCACAGTAGTTTCCAGATCTAATGCATGTCTGGACTTCTGGCATAATCGTGTGTCCAGCTATCCGTGGGCAGGGCTCTGCTGATGCCGTTCTGTGCTGAGCTGTCTAGGATCAAACCATCAGCAATATGCTACTGCTATCAAGTTATTAATAGGGTAGATATCTTCAGGGGAAAAACGTTTTGTTCTTCTCCTTCCTTCTCCTAAATGTATCTTAATTTTATGATATTCTGTCCATTTTGCTTCCCTCCTCAAACCACTCGACTTATGTTTTGTTCCTCGTGGACGCGCTTGTTGGACTTGCGTGCTCTGTGAACACCTCCATGGGTTTATGTAGCTCTGCTTCTACCCATGCCCCTCCCCCCCTTCTCAATTGCTGAGATTTATTTAGCTATTACTTGATTTCCTTCATGTTTTCGCTACATTCTGCGTGGTATTTTTACCATGCTTTGTCCTACATCTTCAATGAGCTCTGCGCTCAATAAGCTGCAATGTGTTTATCCGTAAGCCTGCTGCTTTTGGCCGTTGTCGTACCCTGAGTATGATTTCTCATATCACATATACCAAATATTTAGAAGCTGGAAGAAATGCGATGAATTAAGAGTTAATTTTATTGCTTCATAGTATTCTCCTTCTCCAGCCCCCTTTCTTGCTAGAAGGATGTGCTGCACTGCCATAAGCTCCTGCGAACTGTTTGCCCGTTAAATCTCACACAGCTTAATTTACTGTGTAAGTAATATCAATTGAGATGGGATGGGTCAGCAGGAGGACTCCAGTTTGTGTCAGTATCTCTGTGTTCTGTCTGCTGCTGCCCATCTCAGATGTTAACGCAGGTTCTGTTACACTGATTGTTTTCCTCACGGACCTTCTTGGCCATCTGACTGTCTTCTGTTGGTGCCTTCTCCAGCCCTTGTGACATTGGTGTTTCTCAGTCTAGATGTGCTGAAGGAGGAGGAGAGGCAAAAAAGACTGCAGGGAAGAGTAGGATCTCTGCTCTGAGGGGAGTTCTTGATGTGTTAGACAAGATATTGGATACCATTTTGAATTATGCCTTTAAGTAGAGGGATAGACCTTTGAATCCTCAATGTAGAGGTAACTGAGTTGTAATTTGTGGTTGAGAATACTCACTTCCTCCTGTTCAATAACATACATACAATGTGCAGTGGGTTTTCTTGCAAGGAATTTGGGATCGTGGAGAAAATAAAAACTGGCCAAGTTCCAGCATTTAGGTGATGTGGCAGAAAACAGCAAATTAGGAAACTTTCCTTGGTGCTGAAGCCAAATGGAGAGGACTGTGGAACGGGAGTTTCTAAGGACTGCGCTGTGCATGGGGCATGGGCCACTTGCATAATCTACCTCAGAAGATGAAACGTGACAGCGTTGCAGTTAACATTTTGAGGAAATAATTGGACTTCTAGCTCTCAGTACAGCTATTGATTGTTTATTTCTATAAACTTAGCCATTGTATTCGGTACAATAACCTCTTCTCTGTGGCATTTGGTTAAAAGCTTGACAATTCCTTAACGTGCCTAAGATTTCACTCTTGATGTTTGGTCACTGGGAAAGGATGAAAAAGCTTGCGTTCCTGCCTGGTACAAAGATCTTGAGCAGCCAAGTGACAGTTTGTTGTGTGAGTTTCTGATAGAGAATCTCTTATGTCAAGGCTGATCCTGCAGCCTAACAATCTGAAGCTGTACATACGTGTCTGTTTGTCTGTCATTCTACGTGTGCTCTAAAATGATACAGAAACAGGTGGGTTTAGCAAAAATGACTACCTGTTATTGCTCTACTTTGCATATGCCTTACCAGTGACACAGTGACTATTATTTAGCTCAGGGAAAACATTTGAATTGTGTTAAGCATATTCCAGTGCAAAGAAAAATCCTGAAGATAATTATTTGTATCCAAATTATTTTCCATTCTTTAGCAGACGTTTTCAGACTTCAAATATGTTGTTTTCTGCAAGTGCTGCATAATAAATTAATTGTTTAATTAGTAATAGATGTGTCACTCCTGGGAGAAAATCCCTTACTTTGAACAAGTAAACTAGACACCCCTTTCATGTTTAATATGTTGGGTTTAAGACTTCTACCTCTTTTTAAATACGTGTACTTTCCTAGATCAGATAATACCTTAAACTATTGTCAGTGATTATGTGAGATCTCACAACACAGAATGGAGCAAACTACAGACATTCCGTGACTTTAATCAGCAATAAAAGCTAGAAGAAATTAGAATTTACTTCCCATCAGTAGATCTCCTGCACACGTTCCATCTACTCCAAGTATTGAAGTGGTCCTCATTACCATAGATGTGAAAATCTCACAGCTCTGGAAATCTTTGTAATGTAATCTAGCATGAAAATACATTCATGTTGCGGGAGGGAATCAAGGCACAGACAGACTAATGGAGCAGGAAAACTTTTGACACAAGACACTGGCCTTCTTAGCGAGAAACCCTTATTCTTGAGGCTGCAGGGGGTGGGGGCGGGAAGACAACCCCCAGAACTTTTGGTAACCACCAGTTGCTTCACTTACATTGTGTAGGAGCTGCAGAAAATGGACCACTACTGCTTGGAAAGGAAAATGGTTGGGTAGCTACCCCACGGCTTTTGCTAATCCCTGTAGGAAAGCAGTGCTTCTCTCATATGCAGATGGTCTTCCGTTTTGTTTCAGTATATTGGATTGGAGTTTTTTTGCAGATGGTGCCTCGCTAGCACGAAAGGACCCTGGTTCTGTTGTTCGCCAGCACTGTTGGAATCAAATAATGAGTAGTAGTAACTGTATACATCATGTTGTAGTGTTCTTGCCAAAGCATTCAGTTATTTGATCTGTTGGGATTTCGTTATGAACAAGGTTTTATTTTAAAAATATTTATATATTCAAATATTTAACATTTTAACTCTTCGTAATTAAAAAGTCCTCAGTATATGTAATTAGTGATTCTAGTGAAACATTTCAGACAGTATTGGCTGAATTCAAGAGCAGATTGTTGTGAGTGCTGTTAAACTGGTAACTTAAGCATTAAAGGTTCAGCATGGGTATGTATTGCTTAAAGGACAGGTTTTGTTAGATGGCAGTTTTTAAGATTCAAATGTGTTGGTTAAAAAGAGGAGGGGAGACAATAAGGAAAATTGCCAAATTCTAAGGAGCGGCTCCTATCTACCAAATGTAAAGGAATCCAGTGGAGTTCCTGCATCCCTCTAACGCTGTCAGCATTGTACTGGTGGTCAGTAGTTCTGGATGCCTGAATGGCATCTCTTCTTCCTCCCAGCTCCACAAGGGCACTTGACTGTGGTGGGGTTTTGCAAGAGGCAAAGCTGCCTACTGCAAGGAATCACGAGACTGAAATTTCACTTAACTAAAGCCATCGAGCTGACTTGTTGTGAAACAGCCACTTTAGATGGTGTTACCCTGGGCTGGATGCTAACAGGTGACTGGGGCACGAAAGCTCTTTGTTCCATCCCTATCCCCAGCCCACTCACCCCTCTCCCCTCGGCTTTTGTTATCTATCCAAATTGTTAGCAGAAAAGATAGATGTATGCAAAGCACTTTCACAGAATCCGAGCTGGAACAGCTGTCAGAGATGCAATCCCACTTAGTTGGTCTTCATAAAATGCGTGCGGCATTTTTAAGAGTCTGGATAAAGGGTAAAGGCAAACTGCGCCCATTTAGCAGAAGGCAGCATGTGACAGCTGACAAAGTGACAGTGGGCCCCTGAACAGCCCATGTCACTCTTCAGCAGGAGGCCCTGAAATGCCCATTTTAATTTAAATGTTATTTTCAAATAAAATTGCCACTTTGGGATAATTGCTTCTTACTGTGTAACTTTGAGAACACCGTACTGAGCAAAGTGGGTGCAGCTTTCTTTATTGTTGTTCTTATTTGTTATTGTGCAGCACCATATGTGTCTACAGCCCTGTGCAATAGGTGGTCCCCAGAACTGCCTGCTGCACAAATCAGCCTTTTGTTCCCGGAGCTGTTGTTTTAAAAAAAACAAAACAACCCCCCCAACCTCCGTGTAAGGTAAGGAACTGGAATCAGGGTGATTTCAGTCATATGCATTGTTTTGGGGTTTTTTGTTTGCGCAGAGTTTTCCGGTAACCACGTCTACAGTGATGGGCACAATATAAACAAATATTTTTCTTTGTGCACAATGACTTCTGCGTCTTTTCATCTAAAAAGCTCCGCTAACTACTCACTTTCCCTTTTCTTTCTGGCCTCCTAGAGCCTCCTGGTATGGCATGAAACAAAAATGCAAAGCTCATTTTCTAGCCGTGTTGCGCATGCAATCGGCACGTTTACAAATTCTGTTTATTTAAATTCTTCCCTTCCTATAGAAAAGTGGTGTGTTAAATCCTTTAGCGCCCGGCTATGGTTGCAATGGGTTTGCGGGGTTCTTTCTGTTGTGTTTTGTTTTTTGAGACCCTGGTGTGTCTCGGGATGTCCTAGTAATGGAGTAAAGAGGTCAGAAGAACAGCAGCGAGAGACTCTATCTAATTCACACCTTGGCACCAGCACACTGGGGCTGACACGTCCAATTTACTGTGGCACTGTTTGACAGGTGTCAGGACTCGACAGTCGCGCAGAAGTACACACGGCTGCAGAATCAGAAAGAGAGAGGGGATGATTGAACATTCTGCAAATGAGACACCCAGGGAAAGAAAAACACACGCGCACACACACAAAACAATTCAATAGAAAATCTAGGCTAATTAACGCCTGCTGTTGCCTGATGCGTGGCATGGCCCCTCAAGGACTCTTTGCCATTCGAGAGTTGAAAACATGTCAGGAGGCTCCTCTTTTCTCTTGCATTAGGAATATTATGACATTTTAGTGCTAAAAAAAGTTATGATAACTTTCTCAGTTTTCATAGCAAGTTGTGAAACTTCTTGAAGTTCAGCCTTACCAGCTCTGTTCCTTGCTTCCCAGTCTTGTATCTAATCAGGTCATTTTTTCCCTGGCAAGATGCTCCTCCTGAAATCTAACCTTCTCCTGGCTATATGTCTATATACTTTTCTTTCCCGTGGACCTGCAGAGCAGAGTGTCTGCATGCCATGCTTGATGGAAGAAACGTCATTTCAAACCATCAGTAGTGTTGGTATCATGCGCTGGTTTTCGAGGGACGTGCTTCCCTCATTGACCAGGAGCCAGATGCCATGGCTGTTACCCCTTGCAGCCAGAGAGGCAAAGGCTGCAGAAATTCGGGCAGCTTTCATTGCCCAGTGCTGGGTTCAACCTTCCTGGCTGCGTTCAGGAGCGTGTGCTGGGAACAGCACCGTTTGCAGCTGATGAAAATATGCTAGAGGAGAGCAGTATGTTTCCAGCGTTCTCCTAAAATTATGGCAGTGTTGGGGAAGGAGCAATTCCCGAGTACGTGTTGATAAAGCATCTAACAACATGGGCCCTAGCCCTGGCTGCTGAGACCTCTGGAGAGGCTCGTAATGCATCTGATAACCGTTACCGTGGCTGCTGCTGTAGTGAGTAATGGCGAGGAGCACGCACGAACCGTGCTAGCCACTTGGGATCTGCCAGCCACCCTCTAATGAGCTTTGCATTAATGTCACAAAAGGAAGATTCCTAGACCTTAAATTTGCCCGAAACGTGAGAAATGCAACTCAATCCTTTCTCTCCATCCTCTGACCTTCCTGTCGTGGCTTCTGCTGCAGTGCGGATAGGTGACTGTGTAGAAAGCTTTATGCTTTACTTTGGGACTGAATTTTAGAGTGGGTTAGCAGTGGGAGACTGCGATATTTGAAATTTGTCTGAAGTGGGAGGATCCCATCATTTGGGGAAACAGCTCAGTACAATGCTGCAAATCAACGGGACACAGTCTTGTCCTGCTGAGAAAGTCAGCAGAGCCAAAACTGAATTTAAAGAAAGCCTTTATTATTATTATTATTCATGTCAGGACTCCGTTGGGAAAATCTTTATCTGCATTAAAACGTACATAAGAAGAGGAAAGAAGAAAAGGCCAAGAAGAGTGTGTACTACAAAGCGTCCCTTTGAGCTCAGCTCCGTTCCTCTGTAAAGTTCGTTGCCAGGCTCTTTGCGGGGAGAGAATTTGGGTTCAAGGTTGAGCTGGAGACGTTTCCTGGAGGAATGTATATCCCCTGATCACACCTTTAGGAGATTATCCCATCATTAAATATTTGTAGGATAACAGGAGAAGCCTAATTTAGTTTTTGTTTCTTTTTCTCTGTGGTTTAATCACAGATGAAAGAGACTAATAGCACTACAGAGCTTTCTGGTGATCAAAGGCCAATCAATCCTCTTTGTGGAGTAATTAACTATTTGCTAAACTTGCAGAATTGATTTCCATTTAGGGCTAAGAGAGAGGGTTTTAAATGAAGACCGATTTACCAGGCGTGAGGAGGGAATCTCAGCACTGATGCCAGGAGATACTCAGAGTGATGAATTGGAGCCTGCTAATTGGAGGATGAAAAATACAGCTGGATTCTGGCCCCATTTGCTCCTACTTTGGGGAAAGACAGGAAAAGGGAAATAAGGCTGAGAATCTGACAGATGGCTTTCTGCAACTGCAGGAGGGAGAGCAGAGTACAGTTAAAGCAGCATCTGACTGACTGGAGGAAACACGGATCTAACCAGCACAAAATTGTATTGCAGGGGACCCATTATTCAGGTAGATGTTCCGTCTAGGAACGGCTGCTGTCTGCTCACTTGCAACTTTGGGCTCGTGAGCTCCAAAGTAGCTTGTATCTGCACTAATTTCCTTGATACAAAATCAATCAGGCAGCTTTGTCTGGGTGGATCTTTAGTTTGTCAAGAAATTTTTAGCACCGTGGATGAAATAGGAGCTTTGTGAAAAGCAGAGGGTGTGTAACATTTTTTGGTATTCTTCAGTGGAGATGTGAGGAGCAAGTTCGGTATTAATGTGTTGCAGCCTTGGAAGGATAGTCGGGATGCTAGGCCTTACTTAAAAATGTCACAATGGGGAACTGAGTTGATCAGATAGTTAGACTGTTTACAGATATGGGCCACCTTCCACAGTCCATCATGCATGATAGTAAATGTGATGGGGAAAGGTAGTAGCAGCTTGTAAATTGTGAGTGGCACAGTGAATGATGATTAGGGAATACTTAGAAGAAGTAAGGGGTAGTCACCAAATGGGGTAAGTTTTAAAACAAAGACAAGTCAGTACCTTCTCTCAGAGCACATAATTAACACATGGAATTTATTACATGGGATATTGTGGAGGACAAAAGAATAAATGAATTCAAAATAGATTAGACAGATTCGTGGAGAGGAGGTTCATTGGTGGGTATTGAACACGGTACCCAAATGTACTATCTAGCTGGAGAAGTCCCCATCAGCCGCCTGCTCTGTCACGCTGCACTGCCCCCTGTTCCCATGTTTTCTGACCATGGCTGGAGAGAGGACTCTGGCTTTCAGCTGGAGCCAACGTGGCGGTTCTTCAGTCCCCATCCAGCAACGTACGGAGCACTGCATTGCCGCAGCAACACCAGGAAGGCTTGTGCACGTAACCTCTGTTTAGTGGCAGTTATAAAGCGAGTTAATCATTTTTCTGTCTGCACCGAATGGGTACTTGCGCTATGAATGTTTCCTCACTGTCCCAATTGCTGTCAATTGGCCCATGGTACTGGTGTCTTCCCCAGCGTGGAAAACTTTTAGGTAGTCAGGACAAAACTCAGCTGGACAAAGCCGCAAGAGATGCGATGACATCTAAAACAAGCATAGCAGGTGCTGTGCTTTTTGTTTGAGAGTGATACATCTGCTTCTGTAAAGAGTTGATACTGCTGTGATGAAACAGGGAACGGGGGAATCTCATCAGAGTATTCAGTGCTACTTCACATCATTATTATTGGCAAGGTCTGTAGGAGAAGGCCCAGTATTAGGGCACGGACTTTTTTTTTTTTTATACGTATCTCAGGACTATGGACCTTCTGGGGTTTTTTCCTGGCTTTCAGAGTTAGTCCAAACCTTTACTGAGAGAGAAAAATACAAATTAAAGGAAACAGCGTAAAACCGATCTTGCTTTATCCGGTCGGTATACAATTCTGCCGTTATTTTATCATGGAGAATTTTGGCTGTTCTGTATCAAATGATTCCTTACCCGGGGTCTGATTCATGTCAGCAGTTCCAAGAAAGGTGCTATAGGAACTTCATTAAGGAATTAGCCCATATATCAAAGTGTCTGGAAAGAAGTCCTCTGTTGGGTAGGAAGCACAGCCTGCTCCCAGCTGTGCTGTAACTCCGCACCAGCCAGGCAGTATGCCGTGCCGTGCCACTCTTGAGGCCTCAGTGGCTTTGGGGACGGTTGGAGCAGGCCATGGCTGCTGGAGGGGGGGGTGGCTGGTGCCAGGCCGCCCACCCAGGGCCTTCGGGTGACGGGTGGCCTGGCACTGGGCTGCGTTTCACGGGAGCTGTTGTGGAGCAGAAGCTGGGGAAGTTTTATTGTGGTGTAGTGCTGGTGTCGAGATGATTGTATTTGCTTGTTATAAATTGAATTCGCCTATTAGAGAGCTATGACTTGATTTTTTTCATTAGCACACAAAGCTTGAAGGGAAAGTTTCTTCTGAGGTCCCTCCAGACCTCTTTAAACAGGGATATAATGATTCTCTGTTGAGAAAGAGCAAAAGAAATTCCACTGCTGTTTAAACAATTAAAAGCGAAGCTGTACTTGGCGGAGAGGCTGAGGCACCGGCAGTAACCTCTCCTCTCGGCTGACCAGCAGCTTTTAAATGCAGGGGCTGCTGTGAACTGACTCACTGCAGGATAATTACGTTAGGGACCCATACGGCCTGCTGAAAATCAATTCTGTTGGACCAGCGTGTTTGTTCGGAAATCCACTCAGCCAATTCAGGAGTACATTAGGCTGCAGGCCCCATGCACTGACCTCCCCAGGATTGGGGTTGACACTTGAACGAAGGCGTTTGTCCAGTTAAAGGACAGTGCTACCAGCAGACTCTTCTCTCCCCTAAATTGGATTACTCAGATCTGCTTGTTCTCTTTAAAGATAGCTACTTCAGGTTTTTTTCCCCCCTCTCTTTCTGTCTGTCTGAGACAGTTACCTAGCCATTACTGTTTAACATGCCCCTCTTAGCTATTCCTGGACAGTTAACATTTAATATCACCCCTAGAGCCTCCTTTCTTAGCTGTCGCTGGCTTTTATCAGGAGCCGTTTCTCCCAGCTCTTCTCCAGCAACAGTTGCTTCCTACTGGATTATTCAGCAAAGTGCACGGGGGTGGTGGGGGAGGAGAAGCCCCAGCGATGGGGGGTGCCTTTGTGCCACCTCAGGGGAGCGCCTGGAGCACGCGGGACCTGGCGCCATGTGCAGACCTGTTGTGCCTTAGGCCTTGCAAACCCACAGGGCTGGCTACCAGGGTCAGGGTTGCAATCTGAGGGTTGCAAGAGCTGAGCAGGAAAGTTAAGGCCCGTTCGTTTGCAGGTTTGATCTGAGCCTTGAGGGCTGCCTGCTCCTTGCAGGGTAGCACTGTGCACAGACATCAGGGCTTGACCTGTCCCTGGAATCATCCTTGCCACATCAGCAACCAGCCTCGCAGGTGAATTGGACACCTCTGAGCCGGTTTCTTCGTCATTATCTTGAGCATTAAAGATTGCTAAAACCTGTTCTAAACCCACTTTACCTTTGACATCAACGATGATAATGGAAGACTTCTCTTAAAATGTCCAAACCATAACGTATAAGGAAAATCCCAGCTTTCTTGTACAGTTTTACATAGGAAACTTTCCTTTTGTGTTTTAAAATCCAGGAACTGCTGTTAGTGGACTATTGCAATGGCTAGCCTCAAACATTCCACGTGAAACAGGTTATCAGCTCGTTCTGTCTTCCATTGCAGAAGATAGCTGTATGTGCACATCAAACTGAAATATTTTCTTGCTTTTCTCCTGAAGGTGTGGAGGGAAAAATGGAAAATAAGGCTGAAGAAAAAATAGTTTAACTGAATCCTTGAAGAGTTGCCTCCCTCTTAGCTGAAAATACACACACAAATCATTCTGCTCTGCAGCTGATTCATACATAGATTTTTTTTTTGTTTTTGTTACGGTCTTGTAAAGACTCAAAGCTTCTTTTGCTTTCCTTATCGCTGAACAATGCTGCTTGTCCTTGTTTTAAGCAGGATACTACCTAACTGTAAGAAAAATTTATCTTGAAAGAAGCATTTCTCGCGTGGTTTTTGTAAATTATTTATGAGAAGACAAGGGAAGGAGGAGAAAAAAGAGTGGTCAGGAAAAGGGGTTGCGTGTGTGTGTTGTAGTACGTTTTCCCAGTAAGCAAAGATCTCAGACAGTATTCTCCTAATGAGAAGGGAGCAGTGGAACGGATATACAGATAACGTACAACTGGTGGTAGTACCAATACAATAGGAAACTCTATTTGAACGGCTGTGTGGGGGAACTGAGATAAAAAAGTACTGGACATCACAATTCAGTTTAAGTTTTTTGTACTGATAAAATGTTTCCAAAACAGTTTGATAACATCTCTGTTTGTGAAAGGTACACTGAAATATCAAAAACATTCCAGTCTTCGATGTGTATGCACAATCTGTGTTGCAAGCTCCTATGGGAGTCAAAGTTCTTGCTTAGCATACAAAGGCTTATGAGTTTTATAGTGTTCAGACTCTTAATCTACAAAGCGTAATTTAATCCTCTTTTAGCTAGCTGCACCACAAAGCCCCAGTTGTAAATAAATCGTATGGTGACTGCGGATGCAGCTGCAGCTTTTGCTTCCTTTACCTTCCCTCTCTAAATATTTCTGCAAAACAGATGAAATTAACTGGTGTAACTGATAAATAAAGAGCAAGGCTTGCAGAACAAAAGGTTGTAACAGCAGTAGACTTTAAACACAACTGATAGCTCTGAGTTTCTGCTCAGCTGCCTGCCAATAGCAATGATTTTCTGTTTCTGTGATTCCCAGTGCTTTACCCCCTCTTCAGGGCTGTGGAAGGATGGGAAGGCTAAGTAGTCCTCCAGACTATCTCTATGAATGTAACCAGTTAGGAGATGGGATGAAATTGAATGCAGATTAATTTGTGCTGCATAAAGAACCGCATCAGTGTAACACCCAGCCCACCCTTCACCTGCACGTTTCGGCACGTGTCTGTGGTGTATCGGTCTGGCCGTGTCAGCCCTGTACAGGCAGCCACTGGGACAAGGGAAAGCTAAGAGCTTTCCTCTCCTCCCTGCTGTGTGTGAAACTCAGGAACATCCTGTCTTTTTTGCGACACAGAACTTGCAGGGGAAAAGGCTTTCTGGAGGAGCGCTGTCAGAGATACTGTCCCTTCTGCATGGCATCACGGTTGCTCTTGACATCGGCGCCAGGTGTCTTTTCCTGGCACAGCTGGGTATTTCTCATGGCATTCTGCTGGAAGTGCCTCCTAAGGACTGCTGTCTCCAGAACCTGAAAGTGCCCAGAGGCAGTTGTGCAGTGCCTGGGTTAGATGCCAAACCAAGTTCCAGGTTTGTGCTGTTACCTCAGGGTCACGCAGCGATCATATTTGACCTCTGTAGGGAAGGTTTGTTGTCTACTGTATTAAAATGAACAATGTGCTTGACTGAAGAGTAGGCTTTTTTCCACTTTTTTTAACACTATTGCCATGGCAATGGCAGTTTTTCATAGTAGTAAGATAGACGCAATTAGGATAAATCAATAGTTCCTAAAATAACTCTTCCCAGCTACAGAGTAGAAACTTCCATTCAACAGGTACTAAATTGCCCTTCTTGGATGGTGTAGTGGTGAAATTGGAGTCCAAACAGGAGCTAGTGTTTACCTTTAGAAATGAAACCAGAGGTATCAGCCTCTGTGCTGGAGAACACGCAGCTGTACGTGTAATTGGCAATTTTCATGACAGAAGGAAAGCCTGCTACCAGATCTCTGCTATTGTATATGGGCAGATTTCTGCTGAAATCAATAGACCTCTACCCCTGGAAGCTGCTGAAGTAGGTTTTTGTGCCTGGCGTGCTGGAGGTAGACGTTAGGTGAGACCAAGTTTCCAATTATGTATACTATCACACATGCATCAGTTTTGTTCTCTCCTTTTGTTATGTCCAGGTAGAAAGATGGCTCAAGTAAATTCAGTTTCACTGTTCTCCTTGATGGACACATCTCACCAAGACTTCAGAAAGCAGAAAAGAAAGCAACTGTTAAAAATAAAAATAGAAAAGTTGCATTTTTCTTCGAAATTGTTTCAAGGTGGGTGTATCCATCTTTGGGGAAGAAAGGGAATTTGTGGCAGGAAGAGGGAGATTCAAATGGCGATGTTGATGCGTGAATATTTTGATGAGAGCTTGATCTACAGAAGCTGCTGTCATGGGTGCATAACGTAATGTCTTTGTCTGCTGTCCTTGATTTACCTCCCTCTTCTTTCTTGATTTTACAACTGTGGCCCACTATGACCCTGACTCTTTGGTTGCTCTGGCCTCATGAAAAATAAGCTATTCCTCCCAAGATAGTTATACTCCTCTCGTCCTGTATGTCATGCCGCAAGAGCTCTGTGCAGCTCTTATAATGACATCCTCAATACTAGCAAAAGATGAATAATAAAAACTGCTGCCATTGGTCCCAGAAGAGCCTTCTAAGGAGGTTTGTCTCAGAATAATGAGTATGGAAATTCTGCATCCATAATGAACTGCAAGCAGTCTTCCAACTCACTCGTGCCGAAAATTCACACTTGCCTTTCCCATAACTTGTCACTTTTCTTTTATTATTATTGTTCAATATGTAAACAAGGCCAAGAAACTCTTTGTTCCTTTGTGCCTACTTACATTTGTCCATTAATCCCAGTCTCCCTTCCCCCCACCACCCCCCGCCCAATGCACGCAGGATTACACAAAGCAAAAGTCATTAATTTTTATCTCTGACTATCTGTAGGCTTTTTAATGTGGCCTGGCTTGCTTATGCACCACCAATTACATGTCATAAGTGCTTGTAGATGCTGAAGCAGTATCGTAGGCTGATGAATCACTGCCTTCTCCTCTGATTAGTATGCAAGAGGCCGTGCTCTTCTTTGAGCAGCTGGCATGCCAATGAGGATCTGGCTCTGCTGGTCAAGGCATCTGGACATGAATTCAATATGGATTGCTTTAATTAAATGGCTAAGCACACAAGGAGCTAAGAAACAACTCCATCATTGAGTGAAACTTGAAAATAAAGTCAACGTAAGAGTGTAGGTGGAAGAAATTGTTTAAACACCTGTTGTATCACCAGTGAACCTCCACGTTCCTTTTCCATTAATGAAGTTCTTAAAAGTGGCTGAAATTCCTTCCCAATTTATCCTTCAGATAAATCTTATTTCTAAAATTAGATTTATCATTGAAAGTTTAGGAATCGGTGAACTTCATTCCATTTCTCTGCTCTTTATAGGAATTGATTTTTTTTTAAATAGTAAGATTATTGCAATTTGTAGAAGCAACTATTTTAAAGATGGGATTAGGTAGATGCGTGCTAAACTGGAAAGTAGCAAATCATCTCTGAATGTGCCAGTGGTGGAGCAGGAGAAGATGAGAGAAGAAAAGCATTGCAAAAGACTTTGTGTCCACTTTGAAAGTCTATGAATTATACAAAAAAAATAGTATAGGTGTGTATTTTCTACAGTTAGGTATCAGTCTTTACAAAGTGGGAATATACATCTGTTCTTTGCTTTTAGATTTTTCTGGTCAGATATAGCCTAAACTTCTGCCTTGCAACTTTCTGTGCTGGACATCAAACTCAGGTCTGTTTAAAGTATTGCGTCATACTGAAATTCTCAGTTCATTTGAACTGTTTAGTTTATCAATTAAACAGTATTATGAATAAAAATGGGACCTCATCTCCACTGTATGAGGTTAGATTCCCAGAATCCTACCGAATCAGCACCTTATCACCTGCGTTCCCTCAAGGACTGTCATCTTGACTCATGCAAAATCTGTTATTTACTGTGTCTTCGAAGGACACATTCCCTTTGTTGTTTGGAAAAGCTCCTACAAACTGCGAATGTGCAGATGTGGCTGTGATGTAAGGTGCAGTCGAACGGCTTTTTGTTCCAACTTGGGCTTTCCAGCTGCCACCATCCCCTCTCCCTCCTGTCGGCCCCATGACTGTTTAGCTTTGCTGTAAAGCCCAGAAGGATGGGCGGAGGAACCGCTGTCTATGCAGAAAGAGCACACTCGGTATGCTTGTGCTTGCCAAGCAAAGGCAAACTTCACCGACACAGGTATGTGCGGAGCAAAGGGAAACAGCAAATGAACTATGAGGGATTGTTCTTTGATGCCTTTTGGTCGGGAAATCATGAGGTTTAGCCCAAGCCTACCTCTGGGATTTTCATGTGCTTAATGATTTCATGCACTTTGTAGTTATTTTGGTCCTCAGGAGGAAACATGAGTGCAGCTGTCATGATAGCTTGATAGACACCAGAAGGTTTCTTTTCTTTTTTTCCGCGTTCAGTTTACCATCCTTATGAGGCAGTTATCGTTCACTGTGTTTCGGGGAGTGGGACAAAGCTATTGTTTCATCAGTAATAGAGATGAAAGGAATCCTCCTCTGCTGTGACATCTGCTGAAATCGTGGGGCCTTCATACCCTCCATGCTAGGAGCTTGCAGCATGGCTTCCAACGCCATCTATTAAGCACTGACCAGCAGCAGGAAGGCTGTGATAAGCCTTATTGCCATCCTTGTTCTGCGAGGGCAGAGCCTGGCAGCACACTGACGATGCAGGCAGTGCTGGAGAGCAGGGGGTGCAAGAGCTGCCCAGAAGTCATCTGCAAATTTTAGAGCTCTTGAGAAGACAGAAGAGAGTTGCAGATAAATGAAGGGTAATGTGCTGAGACGGTAGCTGTGACAGGAACAGGAGAAAGGAATGCTTCTGCATGTTATGGGCTTTGTTTAACCATTCCGTGATAAAAGTAAACATTAGTAGATTATGCTTGTTGTCTACAAATTCCTGGTACTCCTCATCTCACTACGTTATCTAAATATGGTTTTAAGCTCAAAAAATTGGACTAAAGTTGGTAAGAAAGATACCAGGCTACTGCCTTCTACAGAAAGTAGGCAGAAAGGAAGCTGGCAAAATTAAGACAGAATCTGTATTAAAGGTATTTTTTCTCATGTTTTATATTTTAAGAGGCTTTCTCATGTCTGTTGTATAATGTACGTGCTTCATAAACCAAGGAGATTCACCCTGTCCTTCACCTAAATGAGGGACAACCGGATGATGAGTTCCTCAGGAGTTTCACAATTTTCTGTGCTATCAGAAGAAGGTGTTTACATCTGTTAAAATTAAAAGAATTGCAGAAAACACACCAATAACGTTGCAAAGAGGATATATTTTTTGCAATCTTGGGTATTCATTCTGACTAAATAGATGTTGCACAATTTACTACTCGCTAGTTGTTTAGGATTTTAATGTAAATGACAAACTACATGATTGCATTTCACTGCTGCAACAGCTATTTCTTAAGTTTTATTTTTAACACAATTAGTTTTGTGTTGATAGGATCTCCAGTGATTTAACCCCCACCCCCCTCCCCCCCCCAGCTTCCTCCACTTATTTTTGCTAGTGCTCGCTAGCAGTCACTTCCTAAAGGGTTCGGTGCCCTCTGGAGCATGTTAGTGATGTATGGAAAAGATCCTTTAGCTTATAAAGGCGGATTTTATATCAAAGCAAAATTTAATTTCTCATCTGTGCAGCTGTCATTCATGTCAGATACAGATCTAGAACCCTGTTTATCCCCCTTACTTTTTCACTGCCTGCCAAAACTTCTGTCTTAGGCTTTGCTCTCCTCTTCCTTCCTCCCGTGCCCCAGTATCTGTCCCAGCTCCCGCTGCAGAGGAAGGCTTTGCAGCAGACAGGGTACTATACTTAGTGCAACCCAGTTTACTCTCATCATTTTAATAGTGGACCTAAGGTATGTTGCCATGTGAACAAGTCATCATGTCACCATGGCAACCAGCCGGATTGCAGCACTGCTCTGAGGAGTGGACTTTTTTTTTCCCTTTTTTTTCTAGTCAGTGCTTTTTCTTTTGTTAAATTTGCTGAGGGGCTCGCAATAGGAGGATTCAGGCTGCTTTATCAAGCAGCTTTTCATTTAAACCTGTAAGTTGTTGTATAAACAGAAAGGCCAGCATGCCACTAGATTCACTTTCAAGGCAGACTTGATGAGGGCTTTGAACCAGGACCCCAGTGTGTTTTGCAGCTTGATCAGAACCGAGACGATTACATGTCTTGGCACCTTTCAGACTCTTCTCCACACTTCTCCTCGGCTGCCCGCAGTAGGGATCCCAGACACTCAGACTCGGATTGGGTGACCTGTGGACAGCCCTTTGCTTCTGCTTTGAGCCTTTTTTGCTTTTGGAGATCTCAGTAGGCCAAAATTAGACACACTGAG
This sequence comes from Rhynochetos jubatus, assembly GCA_027574665.1. Lineage (NCBI taxonomy): Eukaryota > Metazoa > Chordata > Aves > Eurypygiformes > Rhynochetidae > Rhynochetos > Rhynochetos jubatus. The sequence goes on from CM050661.1 coordinate 8,744,171, forward strand.
AGGTTTGATTTTTATTTTTTTAATTTTTTTTCCCCCTCCATCCCACGTAACATTGGCAGCTTCCAACACCAAGCAGTGGGGGCAGAGGAGGAACGCGAAAAGACAAATGGTTCAGGCGCTCAGACGCCAGAGCAGTGAGAGCCCTGCGTGTGCATCATTGTACGTAGAGGAATGGTAACGGAATATGGAGTAGTCTTAAGAAGCCTGTGGAAAAAACTATGCAAATAAATTGCAGCTATTAAGCCTGAACAGTGAAACATTACTTTATACATTCAATTCCAGTAATGCAACTCTTCTTTTTTTCCTTGAAACTATGTGAAAAGTTATAGGCTGGGATAGTGGGGATCATTCGTAGCCACGTTACAGGTACAGGATTTTATACCCATAGTTTATATATGCATGCACTCCTGGTGTGGTATAAAGAGCTCTTCAGAAAAGAGCGTCTTCTGTAGAGTTTCCGGAGCTTAAGTAGCAGCCTGCAGGATGGCAGCAGAGATTTTGATCTGCTGCAATTACAATTGCATAACCTCAATGGACCCTTCAGCCTGTACAGATCTGTTTCCAATATGGTCCTCTTCTGCTTGATTCATTCCCGTGGCAGCAAGTGAGTAATATCAGAAATGAAGCAGGAGAAAGAACTAACCCAAGTGTGTTTGTATGAGGAAGACGGTCACTGGGCCAGGAACCGGTGCTGGTGGCTTGTCTCGATGTGCTAATGGGAACTAGAGATCTGATGTCTTGCACGGGGAGATTTTTTCACTCTGGATGAGGAAGAGGGAGAAGGAAGGTGTAAGTGTGGTTTAGGTGGTGGTGTGGTCCTCTCAGGATAGTGAGCTGAAATGCAACAAGCGGCTTTGGATGCAGAGGACTACATGAATAATGGCAAACCGCAGTACTAGCCTATAACACGTCAGCAACAACAGCAAAATCATAGTACCATCCTACTGTTCCTGCATAGAATGTTCCTGTACCTGTGGCGCTCACAACCAGCAGGGCACAGTTTTTATGCGCTGCTCGTACCGCTCACGCTGTCAACAGCCATGCTTACCAGCCCTCTTCAGATCAGGGTGCACTGATAGATGGACAGTGCAGGATGGGCTCGTGCTCCTGTAGTACTCATACTCATTTAGGCAGGCAATTGGTAAGGTGAATCGCCCTCCATAGGCAGCAGGGATCATTTCTTCTTTGTGCATAAAATTACAGCAAACAAGCCTCAAATAACACAGGACACTTTCATAATTGATTTATGCGAGGACTCTGAAAGTTCTATTACCTTTTGTTTAGCTCAGGGGGCCTGACTCTGTGCAATCCATTGCTGAAACTAATTACAAGATATAATTAAACTGTGACACGAAGATATTATACCGTTAGTTTACTAATGACACCGCGAAGCTGTACCACCAGCACAGGACAGTGATTATGCTTCATTCATTATTTATCCGTTTGCTAAATGAGACGCTGACATTTTCAAAAATTACTTTGAGGTTTCTTAATTGTCGGCAGCAGGATGGACTAGAAGGAGCTCTCCTTCCTCTTAGTTACTTATCTAAACCTCAGATGTATTATTAGCAAAAAATAAATAATAAATAAAATACAACACTCAGCCTTTCTGGCCATTGTTCTGTCTGAACCCGGGTAGACGTTTCTGAGCACTGATGTCAAGTGATGAATAAGAAGTATTTCAGGTGAAAAGTCTCCTACAGTGTTCTGTGCCATAACCTGGGTAAGCTAGGATGCTTTATACCAGGGTAATGTCAAGCTTTAAGTGGTTCAGAGCCAGCTGGAGAAGACTGCCCCACTTCTTCCCTCAGGTAACTTTAAGAATCTATTTGCATCTTTGTTACTGTAATAACTTTTTGGACTTTATTGATCAGTAAATAATTTGTCCTTTAGTATGACTAAAATAGAATTATTTACCTTACCAAAAAAACAAACAAACCATTACACAGGAGTAGTGTAATTGGCACAAAGTAGACTAGGCATTACCCACGGGTTCGTAATGCGTATGGATGTCCTCTCTTCTCTCCATTTTGGTGTTCAACCATTTATTTGCAGTTTGGTAAAGCTTGGTGCTGCAGTGCTAAGCGGACCAACCAAGGAAGCCTCACTCCTACTCGAGAATTCACCATCTGCTAAAGCAAGCCTTGTCCTAAGGCCAAAAATGAAACATGCATTATCTTTGTCCTTATTCTTAAGAGAGGGCTTTTGTGGACAGGATTTATTTACAACCACCACAGCTCTGTGTAGCAACCTTGTTTTTTCTGCACTATAATTAATGTAGGAGTTTGACTTGCCATAGTCTCATAAAAAAGATGCATTTACTAGCTTCATTATGACAAATTCTGGTGTTCTCTGTTTATCTGTAGTCACTGTGCCTTTCCACCACTCCCTATTCCCTGGTTTCAGAGATCCTAGGAGGTACGCTTGGCCCTATAATGCCACTAACCTCTCGATAACCTCCCTAGCAATGCAGCCTGCTTGTTTTCATCAGGGGCACCACCGGCCAGCTTAAGACAAAGTTTAATTTCTTCTGAGTGTAATGGCATTTGGCATCTATAATTACACTATTTTCTCTCCTGTGATGATTAAATATGATTTACCCAGAGAACTAAATGATGAATATGTGAGTGGAGTGTGTTAAACCAATAGCTGGTAAAATAGTCACAATAAATAAACTTGTAAGAGGAGAAGGAAGAGGGACTTGTGAGTTATGGAACATTAGCAGGTGTCGGAGAAAAGCAAGTGAGATTAACACTAAAGGCAGGAGGGTATTTCTAGTGCTTTTTCTAAAGAAAAAGCCACAAGTCCCAGGTTTGGATTTCTTTCAGTGTCTTCCAGGAAGAAAGATTTTTTCCTTCTTTTTGCCCTCTCTAAATTAGTTTAGGAATTGTTCTGATTTGATTATGTATGAGAGTGGTTAACGTCCATATGTTGCATATTTTAACCCCTGAAAGTTAAACTGGGCAGTGGAAGGTGAGGGCTGTGTGTTCTCCAGAAGTACCTTGATGTTGCAGTCCCAACTCTCCTCTGAAGCAGGAATGCTCTGGCTGGCAGCCGCGCACCCACTTGAGGCTGGCCAGTAAGCCGTGTTTGCAGAATACCTGTGTGTTGTACAGCGGTCCTTCGTCCTGTTAGAGGAACGAGTAGGAGAGATTGAGATGGGTAGCGGGGTTGCTGTTCAGCTCTTTGCTTTTTCTAAACTGGAATCAAATAGCCGTTCAGAAATGAATGAGTTTGAAGGAAACCATTTCCCAGAGCCTTATTTACCCAATAAGCACTAAATGTTTAACGATCGCTAAGTGTGCTTCAGAGAAACACTGTGCTTACAATTGTTTAAAAAAAATGGTTGGAAAGAGATTAAGACAACATTAGATGAGTACCTGGTGCTTTGTGGACTCCAGAAAGCACCCAGAAGGTGTAAAGCTGCTTATTTTGCTGAAGTGGCACTGACTGCAGAACATTTGCCTCCTAGATCTAGGTGACCGACAAACCCCGGCTTGCTCCAGAAAAGCTCACGCGTAGTTCTGGTAACTGCTGACAGCCTGATCTTCCCATGCATGATGGTGTCCTCATTGCACACTAGATTCAGGCCATTGTGGTGGGGACCAAGAGCTAAGACAGGTATACTGAGACTGCCGGCCCTTGCCTGAGAGTCCTCAGCATCAGTTGAAGTTTCTCCCTCTGCGGAAGTTACTTCAAGGACTAACTGAGAGGGGCTCAAAGAGTTTGTTTAAATACAGAACGTAGAGCCCCGTGTGGAGCCTGAGTCTTTGATATGAGGAACGTGAGCTTCCTTATACAATGGTTTTGTAATGTCACAGAGCATGTGTGGAAGAGCAGGGTGACTTTTTAGATCCTTTTATAATCCTCCTCTCAGACATTCTTGCGTATGTTTTTTATCTAGGTATTATGCTCCGCTGTGTAGTAACGCAGAAGAAGTGTTCCTTAAATAGCTGCGAAAAATGGGAAATAAATGAGCAATAATGTTTCCAAAATGTAAGCTTTTTTTGAGTTTGATTATGCATATTCCTTGTCTTTGCCCTCCTTTCCTTGATGCTTCTGTACCTCTTACATGATGCAGATACCTTTCCCCCCCCCCCGCTTTTGTTCCATTATCTACTTTCTCCTGAAGATTTCCTGGGTTGGAGCGTATTTTTGTCTTTTAGAATTTAAGTTGCTCTTATTCCTGCACTCCCGTATCTCAAGAGCAGTTCGACTTTGCTATGAGCCTGTTGGTCCCAGGGAGTGGGAAAATTAGTGAGGATGCAGATGACTGCAAATTGATCAAGAGCTTACAACCAGTTTGCTATTAGATTAACACAACCCATCCTTTCAATCTAGGATGCCAGGATACTAGGATGCTCAGGTGTAATTGATTCTGCCTGTGGGTAGAAAGGTCAATTTAGTGACTTTCTGGGGTCCTTTCCAGCCCTATTTTCTATCATTCTAATCATAGATTTCTGGGATCTGTTAGTGAGCCAGCTGTAGATACAGCTTGAAAAGTAATAGTTGAACACCTCTTTCTCCAATAAAAACTTAGCAGACCTGGGAGAAATTGTTTGCATCTTGGCTTATATATATTTCTTTGACTTAAAAAACCAAATTGTGATTCCATAAATCCCAGTTTTAACACTGACTACTGTATGAAAAGATCGAGACCCTTAACTGAGTGCGAATGGAAGAAAGTTGCACGGCTACATCAGATACGGGAATAGTATACCTGGGTTGAGCAAATGCTGTTTGTGTGTTCCTGGTGTGGGTCCTTCAGCCAGTTGTGCTCAGTGTCTCTGATATTTCTCCTGGGTTTTTATTACCATTGTAGGAATAGCATGCTCTAGCATTTTTTCTAGCTCTCTTCTCCCTCTACCCCCCCAGTGAACTGCCAGGCTCTAAATATAGGTCACCCCAGGCAATTAGGGAAGAGTTGCTGGTTTTGAAAGATATTCAGCAGGCAGGAAGCCCAGTTTCCAAATGAGTTATCAGGTGATATGATGTTTGGCCTCAGCCGGAGTGATTGACAGGGGGCCTGCATGTTCACAGATACATTATTTAAACATGGTGAGATATAAGAGATCTTCTGCACTAATTACTTCGAAGGCTGTATTAATCACAAGACACTTTAATACTCAATCAATACTTGCATTTGTCAATGACCTTGTAAATCTCCTCCACTTTAACTCTGCTGCATGGCAAAAGCAGTTGCTCAACATCTTTGGGGAACAAAAGGTCTGGGGTGGCTTGTTTCATACGACTGTTGCTCAGTAATACATGTTTAACGAAGTCTCAATTCCAGTTCAGTTTCAAAGGTGTAAATAGGAAAAAGGCAGATGTAAGGACAGGGTAGTAGTGTTCTGACTGCGGTTTTATATGAATTGGGAAGCACGTGTGCCGAAGGGGACATTTCACGTGGCATCAGTATATTCGGATTTCATTTAAAGACTGGACAATGGTCACTTAATAGTGGGACAGTGATGTCTTTAACAGACTATATGTCATAACTGGCATGTGAGTCTTAATGTGCAGATACTGGAGTAGCTTGTCCTAATACCTTTTCGATATAAGAGACGTGAAACTTGGTAATTTCATCAGAGTAAAGGAAGAAAGTAAAATAATGACTTCAAATTACGACAAGATTGCACTGCAGCCCAGACAGTATTCAGAAGTGGAAAAGAGTCATTATTTTGTTTTTATATAAGGCATTGAGCTAGAAGAAGGAAACTGAGAGGAAAAAGATTGTGCACTGTGAACTCCTGTCTAGTAGGAACTGTTTATCTTTTTATAGAGTTTTTCTGGCTGTTACATTGTTGTTTGAGCAGATATTTCTCATATTCCCAGTTGAATCATACAACTAATAATATTTTACCTGCCTGAGTTTTTAACGTATTTTGTAGTCCTGAGGGTAGTTTACTCAATTGCTTATATGTGGTAACCAGAAAGTCAAGCCTGGATTCTTCAGATAGGTCACAGAGTCACTGAGGTTGGAAGGCACCTCTGCAGATTGCCTCATGCAGCCTGTAAGCCCGTGTCTGTCTTGCACTGGGGAGCCCAGAACTGGACCCAGCGCTCCCTCCGTCTGCTGTCAGTGCCCCTCCTCGGGCAGTCCCGGATGCTGCTGGCCCCTTTGCCAGCATGGCACACAAAGGCTGGCGGCCAGCCTGGTGTCCACAGGAACCACAGTTCCCTCTCTGCGGGTCAGCGCCTGGCGTGTCCTGGTGCCTGGGGTTTGCTCCTCCTGAGGCGCAGGACTCGGCTCTTCGCTTTGCTGAATTTCAAGGTTCCTGTTGGCCCGTTGCAGGTCTTCCTGAATGGCAGCACAACACTAGTGTGTCAACTGCTCCTCCTGCTTTGTATCGTCTAGAGAGACTTGCTGAAGGTGCACTCTGTGTGTGGCCAGCTCCCTAATGAAGCTCTCAACCACCACTAGCCCCACTGTTGACCCCTGGGGTGCACTGCACACTGGTTTTCAGCAATCCAAATGAACGTCACAAGATTCTCATGCCAATCGCAATTTCTTTTTGCATGGGACTCCCGTCGGTAATTGTTACAGCATTCTTTCTTTCGCACTTTAACCTTGATATCAGATCTGCAGTGTGAGATTTGCAAATATTTAGGCCATTTAATTAGTCTTTCCGTATAACCTTTTTATCTATAGTGGAAAGGCTTTTTCATTAACAGAACCCTTCCTTTATTGGGGTCAGTGCTTTATTTCCCCATCCGTGGCACAGCAGTTTGGGATGGCACGCATACCCACGTTCCTGTATCTTCCGGTTCTACGTGCATTATGCTCTTTACAGCAGTTTTATCAATATGCTCCTTTCTCTGGAAACCTCCTGCAGAAGTCTTATCTGCAGTGTACAAAAATTACCTTCTTCCTATGCCAAATTGCCCCTGCCTGTAGTCACTGCTGTCATCTCTGGAGCTGCTCAGCTGCAGAGAGAGGTGAGTTTAGTGCTTTCCCTCTGCTCTCAGGCCATTTTTCCTATGCTTCTTTTTTATTATTTTATTTTATTTGTGGTCCCTGTCATTCTGCCGGGGCAAAGGGGTAAAGAGATTTGACACTAAGTGCGGGGAAATGCTGTATCTGGAATCTATCTTCCAGACGGCAAAAGAATAAAAATTCATGGCAGGACAGCCGCTGCTGACACGTTCCCAAAGACATATTGCAGGTAGCATTATTTATTGTGGCACGGAGTTCATAGAAGTGCTACCTCAAAGCACCCTGAGAGATCCTAAAAAGCCCATCTCCCATCAGGTACGGCAGATTTATGGCGACTGCCGGCGGAGGGGGTCAGGCAGCGCAGCACAGGAGGCAGCTCCTCACGGGAAGCCTGGCTGCGCTCCTAACGGATGCGGCGCGGGGCGATTGGCTCAAAGGAGGGCTTGAGCCTGTAATGTTGACCATAAAATTGCAGTGACACGCTGCCTTAGATAAGGAGCGTTGGAGGGGAGGGCACAGGGTGGTTTCTGGGAGCAGAAGCACTGAGGGCGAGCACATGCGCTCATATTTTAGGTTAATGCAGGAGAAGAAGCGGTGGGGGTGGGGATGGGGACAGATTGATGGTCTCAGGAGGGAGCGATGCGCTCCCTGTGCTGGAGGCTGATCTCAGCCCGCAGCAGCGCGCCACGGCCGAGGCAGACCCATCTGACCTCACTTTGCGCACAACAGGGAGGAGAGAAGGTGTCCCACTCGCAGCCCCGGGCAGGTGGGTAATGGGCGTGCCAGTGGCCAGGTTAAAATACCGCGGTCCCACTGTGCCACCCCGCTAGCCAAACTAAGAGTGAGAGGCCTGCAGGGTGAGGGTAGGCTGATACAGCACAGCTTCTGCCACAAATTCTGGGGCAAAAGAGCAGGTTCCTGTGAATCAGCTTTCTGGTTAACAGACGTGCAATATTCGCGTGTCTTTGGCCGTGTGAATCTGGCGCTATGCAAGGCAACCACCCAGTTCATGGATCACGTTTGCAGTCACATGTAGGGCAGGCATGATCCTGAACCCCTTCCACCATGTCTACTGTTGCATCCTTTTCTACAGATAATTGGTTAGCACGTTCAAAATGACTGGATTTTCCTAAAATGGAGCAAGTCTGAAGCAGCTCTGAAGCTCTGAGATGAAATTCAAGCTCGTTTTCCAAAGGTCCTGTGAGACCAGGCAACAGGGTACAAACCTGTTGTAGGTCACAGATTTAAACTCAATTATGGTAAATAAATTTTAGTATATAGCGGACCAGAGACCATTCTGAAATGCAGAAGGAAGCTCTGTGAGCATCTTTGGTGGTATTGTGGTTCCGTATCATCTTTAGTTTTAGTTTTTGGTCATCAGAAAACATGAATACAACCAGTTGCAGGAAATGAAATAATAGAAGTGTCCATGTCATAAATGGGGCTTATTTTCAAGACGATATGTATGAGAGGTCATCTTGTTAATCTTTGATTGTGTTGTAACTGTTCACCGGCTATATTGAGAAGTATTGGCACCTTTCCTCCCGCCTGTGTTAATTCACTTGAGGAAAAATCAGAAGGCTAAATAAAAAAGAAAGTTCTTTAGAGAAGCTTGTGACTGAAAATTACCTCAAGGCGTTTTTCTGCATATTACTTGAACTTTGTCTGCTCTTCTGCACCTCTGTCATCTCATTGCTCTTCTCTCACTGTGGGTGAAATTTGGATTGTAAAGAATTCATCTGCTTTCACAGAATGACATTGCAAGTCCTGTGGACAATCAATGATGCTTCCTGGGCAGTGAAGCAAACTGTGACTCTTGTGATTGTGTGGGCTCTAGGAATGAGTTTGAGAGCATTTATTCACGCGGTGTTCCCAGAAACCTTATGATGGGCTGTAAACTTCAGAAATGTTGGAAACTTCAGAGGTCTTTAATGACCTCTTTCAGACTATGCAAATATATTACCAATGCCTCATTAAACCTTGAAGGCTTTCTGAACATCGCTTCCTCCCTCCTCTCCTCTGTAGTCCCTATTTCCTCACCTGTGACAATTTAAAGATAAACTCGTATCTGCAGCTTTTGGAGTCCTAATGCAGCAAGCAGAGCAACAAAAGCAAGAGCAGTAGAGGAAGCAACAAGTACTTGATGCATAAAACCATAGAAAATTATATGGTGTTAGCTAAGCTACAGTGAGCTTGCTATTTGAGTGCTTGTCCTAACCCTGCTCTACCCACCAAAAATAGATGCTTCTTGCAGCGTTCCCAGATCAAAGAGGATTTGGATTTCTTAAGACAGGGGTACTTGTTATCAGTGACATGGGATCCCATATCTCTCATTATTAGAGGTTTCCGGGGCCTCCTTTGGTGATGGTACAGGCCAAACAGTTTTCCATGTCTTCTCCCTTTCCTTTCACGCTGTGACAAACCCAGTTCACAGTTGAAGGATTCAGCTGCTTGTCTTTGCACCTCACCCACACCACCTGCCTTTCCTGACGTTTGTTGCTGTTGGGGTTACTCTCTCCCAAGCTCCAGAGCTGAAATACATCACCCAGCTGCAGCAGAGGTCTGGAGAGCTCCGATGGCCACACAGTGCTCTGGGCCTCCCCAGGGCGATGCAGCTGATGCACTGAGGTCAGCTCCTGCATCAGAAGGGGAGGATGCTCCCGGTGCCTGTCTCCGCTGCCTGCTTGTCTTCCAGGCCAGCCGGAGGTTATCAAGGCCAGAGGCTGCTTTCCAGCTTCATAAACCTCTTGCGTTATTCGGAGTCATGATTCTCCTATTCAACCGTCTGTGCGTTTCCTTGGGACGGCTAATCCCTCAGCGTGACTAGTGGAAGCTGTGGTATTGATTTCTGTCTCTCTCTAAACCTCGGTTGTGTTCAACGCTTGTTAGACATCTGAAGGAATATCCATTGGGCTCCGGGGGCAGTCTGGGAGCGGAGCACAGTCAGCTGTACCAGGAGACGTTTGCCTCGGATTTGGGGGCAAGCTAACAGGAAGGATCAGAAGGCATTCGGAAAGCGACAGGTGGCATCTCTAACAGCTGGTAAAACTCTAGGAAGAATTAAACTACCACAAAACTGCCAGCTCACTCTCTAATTGTTGATAAAGTAGCGTTTTTATGTATTTGGCTCAGAGGATTTGGTGGTCCATCTGAGGACATGCCAGGGTCCTCTGAGAAAAGAGATTGTGTTTAGTGCAACAGATGTATTTTTCAAGCTATACACATATGCAGGTGCAGGAGAATCCAGTGGTGTGGGCTTTTTCTTCAATTTTGGCTCCCTGTAAATCTCAAGAAGCCTCTGAATTCAAGAGAACCCGTTGGTAGGACATATGTGGCTCTCTGGAAACATGTTTGGGCTGGAACGGTTAGATTTCCAGTCTTACACGTACCCCATTCCCATACTGACCCTGGCTCCAAAGAGCTCCTTTTGGTGGGGGGAGCCTTGGATGATTAGGGAAGGTTATGCAGACACTGGAATTGAAGCTTAGAGCTTGGATGAGAGGGCTGAAAGAGGCAAGAAGAAGGATTTAGCATATTTTTAATTAAAATAACAAGCTGGGACCTGTCACTACATAGATTCCTTTGTATCCTGAGTTCCTTTCCCTCTTTTCATCTTTGACTTTTTAGATTAGGCACTCTCAGAGCAGGGATCAAATTTTCTTCTGATGTGGAAAATGCCTGGCATACTTTGAGGGCTAGCATTGTCTATACAATAATGACAAAAACCCCCAGAATTGCAGTCTCATTGCTGTCTTACTCCTATCTGCCATCATTGTGAGATATTTAGCACTTAAAATAATTGCACCTAGCACTTACAATATACTTCCACTTGTTCACAAATTAATCCTCCTACCACCTCTGAGATCAACATTGGTACGTCCATTTTATGAATTAGGACTAGAGACACAGAGATGTTAACTTTCTCACCCCCAAAAAATGGAAGGAATTGGTGGTAGCCACTGTATCATGGCAGTTTGCATAAACACAAACCTCATTACTATTTCAACACCTTACAGAAGTGAGTTAAGAAAAATGGTTAATGTGTCATGTACTTTATGTTAAATTAGAAATAAGTAGATTAAGTCAGATTTTGCTCTATTAAACACAGAGAGGCTGGTCTAAAGTGAACTTATCAGTCAAGATGATTGTATCACCTGATGTAAAATTTGTTCTAACAGTGGCACAACCCAGAAAAAAACAGATATTTTATGCGAAGGTTGATTCTCTATCCATGTAATTCAGCATACAACCTAGAAAAGAAGCAAACTGAAGTAGTTGCAAAACACAAATTTTAATAGAACTCATGCTCTGGAGGATCTCTGTCAGGGCAGTTGAATTTGGATTTGTTTGTACAGATGAGTCGAAATGGCCCTTGAGCACTGGTACATGGCTGTTCCACAAGCTCTGTGTGTTGTGAGAGGTATTTTCGGTTGCAGTACAGAGCAGTAAAAGTTGATGTATTGATGGAGCTGGAACACGGCTTCCTAAGGAGTAAGCTTGTACTTTCTCATTTTCCCTTTTCCCCTCTCTCACTCAACAGTCACATGTTTTGTGTGTTGTTGGCTTTACTCGGTTATCAGCTCACACACTATGTATATAGGCTGTTGTATATGGGAACTTCTTCCTTGTCTCCAAAGAGAGCAGCATGCTGTGGTCTCCAGGCTCAGTGAAAGGAGGAAATAACAGTCTGTGGCTCGGACCTTCACCATGACTTCACATTTTTCCCTGTTTGTTGAATATATGCGTGAGATAACACCTGAGTTGTTCTGGAAGTTGCACTCATCATGGCTAACGTTGTCCTGTCCTGACTTCAGCTTTCTGGAGCACCAAGCCGCAGCTCCACAGTGCTTCTCATTTTCTCCTCATGTTTTCACTGGGCCAAATTCATCCTTAAGTGTTAGTGGGTGCCACTCTGTAATGCTGCATCTGTTTATACACCTCATCTTGGCCTTAAAATTTTACCCTTTCCCAAATTCTTCAAGATGAGAATCAAGATATCAGCTACGTCTGTAGCTGATGGAAAAAAACCCCGATGCCCAGGCAAACAAGATTTGGCAAACATGACTTAGTTTTTCATGTCATTTTATTTCCTTAAATTACTTGCAACTACTTACGAACATATCAATCCATTTTCATGTTCCCTGGACATAATTCACAGGTTTTTGACACCCAGATGTGTACCGTGTGTCTGTGTGAGCAACGCCAACGTTTCTTTCCGGTCACAGCGCTCTATAGCAGACGGCTTAGCCACGCTACCCTGGGGTTTCTTTTCTGAAGGTTTCAGATATTAAGGGGTTTGCCGCTAAATATCTTCATACCTCTGATTAGAGATTTTGTTTTATTTTAGTAGTTGCCTAGCACTAACAACCGCTGCGTGTTGCTTTTAATTGTATCATCTGCTCCAGCTGTAGGGGAATAAATACAGTCTCTGCCATATGCCTAGGTCAAAGGGTTGGCTACTTTTTCCTCTTAACTGAGTCCAGGCAACTTATTTCTCCAAAGCTGTTGGTCTAAGCCAGAACTTTTATTCCGGAGATGAAAGGTGAGGGCCAGGTTGCTGGGCTGCCTAGCCTCTCCATCTCCTTTCCCCATTAGCAACTGGGACCGGAGCACGCAAGTGTAACAGGCTGAGCATGCCTTTGCAGCACCACCTAAAATCACATGTTTGATTTGCTCACTTTGATGGCGTGTTCACAGTCATCTTGCCACGACTCTGATCTTCTCTAGCTGCGTGGCCCTTTAAATACCCTGTTTCAAATAGGAAGGAGAAAGCGATCTGGTGGAGCTCTTCCCATCCTTAGGATCTGTGCTCTTATTAAGGCTTTCCCTTGCTTATATCTATCACTTTCTTCCTTTCTGAAGGAGTCAGCTTGATTCAGTACTTTTGGGACTTGGTGACATTAATGTATCTGTTTTATGTAACATGGAGTCATTATTAACAGAATCCTAGATCATAAAAAAAGGTATAACGAGAGACAAGGAGGGTTTTTCCCCTTGAAGATAATAGCAGTCGTGCCGGAGAGGAGGAGGGCAGGGGTCAGGGAGCCGCTGCCTGATTGGGCGCTCAGGCGCCGCATTGACATTTCTGCAGTTTCATCAGAAAGTCTAAATAATCCATGTGAAAACTGAGGGTTATTTACAGAAGATATATACGCGCTGCATGAGCCGGCGAGATACCGAAGACATAATCTTGGCTCTTGGTGCCTGCTTTTGTAGCGCGATACCCCTGCTGCTGCTGCTGATGTAAGGACATAGACAGTCCGTCAGCCAATTCACGCGGCTGTGCAGGGAGCTGAAGTCATGGGTGGAAAAAAACACAAGAATTGGAGACTATTGAAATGAGAGCAATAAATGACTTCAGAGGAAAGGAGGGGGAAACAGGCAGGCAGGTAGCCAGCGTGGGTTAGTTCAGCACTGCTCTAGGAAGGAGGGAAGGGGAAGGTGAGGTAACCTCAAGGTATGCATGTGCTGCGGGCTTCCTCTGGGAGGAGTTTAAGTTCTCTTCATTGCAGAGTGCTGCTCCCCTCTGCCACCCCACCCTCTGTCCCAACTCTGAGTCATTCCCTGACAAAATCTGTTTATTTTCTGTGTTTCGAGCGTGCACTGCCCCTAAACCAGGAGGAGACATTGGAACGGAGATTTCAGGTTGCGGAGGGCTCTAAGCCATACACCTTACAATGAGAAGGAGCCAAAGTAGCACTGGAGGCTTTGGTAGTCTTTTAATGCTGTCCCCAAGTGCCGTCCGTTGGGATTGTCCAGTACTTCTCCTCGCTTTCTTCCTGCCAACCTTCTGCGCCAGAGAAATTACCAGGCGGTTCATGTATTCTTGATTGGCATTTAATATTTTTTTCTATCTTCAATTTTTAAACTGCTGCTTATTTACAGGTAGCTGAAATGCCTAATGTGCCTTTTAGATCTCTGGTTTAATATTTTTTGCATTTGTTAGTAAATTGGTTTTGTTTTATATAAATTGACATGTGAGTATTTGGGGAGGGGGAGGACTTGGGATGTTTTCTCTAAGGTTTTATTAAAGAATCACACACTCTTATAATCATATAAAAGAAATAGCAATTATACTGCGCACAGCATGACAGCTCCTTTTCACCCCTGTTTCAGCAACACATTTACTGATCTATTGTAACGTGCAGTGCGAGGTGGTTCGTGTATTCCAGCGCAGTGACAGCGCAGCCCCCAGCAGCGACAGCTCCTTCTCCTGTGCCGAACCCACCACCTGGAACGGTGCCACACGGGCAGACGCACGGAGGCTGCACGCACTCAGGGCTCGGTGTGATGCCATCTCTGCCCAGAGGACGTGTGAGATCTTATTATACCATGCCATGATCCAGTTTTAGAATTCAAACTAGTGTGGGGCCAAAATCCTGAGATATTCCCCGTCTTGGAAGTCTGCAGAATTCAAGAGCCGCTCAAAGAGCGGATGCTCGCAGATAAGGTGTCGAGTTGGTTGCTGTAGTAGGGACCCCAAAAGCAAATACATCCTGCTCTCTTGACTTAGCCAGCCTGAATTTTACTATTAATTTTAAAGGAATATTAAATAAAACCAATCTCTTGGCTACTTCTTTAGTTATGTGTCTATTCCACTGAAGGTTTGACAGCTGAAGTCTTCTTTTGCCCTCTTCTGTACAGTTAAGTGTTCTCTTTTATATCTGTTTTCTTCGTTGTGTTCCTGAAAGGAGCACAGTCACGAGCACAGGAGCTCCCCCTCTTCCTGGGAGCATGTTGGGAAGACTGGTATCAGTAGACACGTTGTCAGAAAACCACCTTCCTTGCTGGTTCCTGACATTTTACTGCTGGCTGAGATCTTAGAGTGGTGCCTGTGCTTCCTCCATTCCCTCTCAGCAGTTTTCCTTGTGAGGGAAAGTGTAATGAATTAATCTTCTGTACATTTGCAGAAACTAGGTTTATGACAAAGGAAGGAGGAAGAGCCATTTCCATGCAGCTAAACTTACCGTAGGAACCGTAACAAAATGATCTTTGGCTTCTGAGTTCAGTGGCCAGACTGGGGCATCAGCCTGGGGCTTTGAGGTGCCGCACTCTGGCTTTGGGTGTAGAAAGGGTTGTAGGTAGGTGCAAGGTTAGAGGTGATGTGAAACAATAACCCTGTCACGGCCATGAGCTGAGCTCCCTAAATCTCAGATTTGACACAATTACATACAGATTATTAAAACTAAGGTAGTTCCTATTTTCATTTGTATTCTGGTTTCTAACACTTAATGTCGTTTTTCACCACAACCTTGAGCATTAGAAGTGGTTTTTAAACTGAAGGCTGAGCTTCTTATGTTGTTAGGTGAGTCCATAAGCAGGAGCTTTAAGGAAGCCACCAAGTAGCATGAGACAAAACCTCCCCAGCAAACTCTCAAGTTGTCAACACTAGATTTGGATAAATTGGTGGAAAACCCATGTTTGAAAAGTGAGCTTTAGGCCTCAAACGGAACCTTCAGCTGAGTTTGCAAAGAAGTTGATTCTCTGAAGCAAAGCACATCCAGAGCCTTTTGACGTTTTAGTTATAAACCCTTCTTTCAATGTGCTTTGAGATTAAACTTGGCCAGAAGGTCACAGCCTAGGGGGAAATTTTGGAACAATTTTCAAAGCAGTTAATTTGGACGTTTTTCAACTATTTAAATGCAAATACAAATGAATAAATAATTTATGCATTGCTTTAACTGAAAAATATTTTAGTTTAAGAATACACAAATTGTCCCACAATTAGCATGGCTTGTCTACAGAGCAGCTGGCAGTTTGGAAAAGCAAGTTATAAACCTGGGAAAGGGGCCACTTAGCACTCTGTACCTTCTCAGTTGTGTTTACCTTCGTATCTGTTGCTTTGACTGGACTGTTACAGAGTGAATGAAACTGTGACAGTACAATAATATGCACTTTAAAAAAAGATTATAGAACATATTACAAAGTTATTTAAAAATCATTATTATACTGTAATAAAGTTAAATGATATGTTTATGTAAGGCTTTAATTCCTGAAGAATTCCAAACTGTGGAGCCAGATCTATCAGCAGGCTAACGTGACAAAATGATGTTAACTTTAAGAGACGTGTCTGTGTTTATACCAGACGGGGCTTTGGCAAAATGTGTGCAGCGTTATAAATCCGCGGTGATGTAATACCCATCTGCGGAAAGCTCTCTCCAGGCAGTGGTCTGCGGGAAGGGAGAGGGGCTGGGCAGTGCCCCACCTTCCAAACCCCACCGCAGCGGGGTACGGTGTGTGTGAGTGCGTTGTGTTTGCGAGGGATTAGTTTTTCCTCATCTGCGTGTTGCGAATTTGGATATGCATCACCCTTGTAAATAAAACACAAAGGGACAGTTATCCTTCTGTTACCACAACGTAACAGGAAGGGGAAGTTCGTGACAAAATGCGCGTGGAAAGCAGATCACCTCTCCCTGAGTAACCGTGGGTACAAAGTCTCACGTAGCGACCCAGGACATACGTTGAAATTGTGTATTTTCAGAAAAGCAGCTTGAAAAATGTTTGCAAAGCGACATGAAATTGACAGAAGCTTGAACAAAAGTGAAGATATTTTAGAAAAATTGGAAAAATGGAAATGTTGTCTCTGTTTTGTTTGAAAAGGTTTTCTTTTGAAACTGAACTTAAAAAAAAAAGTCTGAAATTAAGTATTTTGCTTGCATCAAACAATATTCTTATTAAACCAACATTTTTTTTAAATTTTGTTTCAGACATAAACATCTCCATTTAATAGGAAACACTTCTTTCAGGCTCCAGTTTTTGTGGGCAGTCATCAAACCAGAACTAAGCAGTCATTTTATACCTCTGTATCTGAGTGTGATGAGGTCATACAAAGGCTCACAAGGGTCAGCGTGACCCAGAGCTGGGTGTTGCGTGTAGCTGAGTTTCCTGCCTTTTGTCCAGTTGAACCATTCTCTGGACACTATCACCTCTGGCTGGTTTCGCTGCTTAGTGCTGCAGCAGAGCGGGCTCCTTTTCCTTTAGCTATTAATGGCCACGGCAAAGCTATTGGTCCTTTCAATTACACTGCAGTGAATCCCTTAATCTCTTTAAGTAGCTCCCCTGTTCTCATCTCATCATGCTCATTACCTCATGTAGCATCTATATCCCAATCCTAATCTGGAGTTGAGAGTAAATAGATTGTTGTGGGGTTGGGGTTTTTTCCACTTTTATTGTACTTGGGTTTGGTGCATACGTAAGGCAACAAAAGAAGCAGCGATGTTGATGACACTTTTTAAGTTTGTGAGCATGCTTGCTTTCTTTGGTACTGACAAGCTGTGCAGGAGGACATCAGGGCACCTTGAGATGCGTTATCCTGGCAAGGAGCACGGGCTCCTCCTGTGTAACCAGGGGAAAGTCACTTTCCCTCCTTGGTCTGCGTTCCTCTGTGGCAATAGAGGTGATGTCACCCTGGCCTTGCTCGCAGTAGCAGTGACTTGAAGCAGGCAGCTACATGCCTTGTGGGACTGGGGACATGGGCTCTTCTGGCAGTACTGCTGGTCATCCTCAGCCAAACCACAGTGCCGGCTCTGGCAGCCAGGGCTCGTGCGGACAGCCCAGAGCTGTCCTAGAGCACAGGAAGGAACTGTAGGCTAACTGATTTAAAATAGCAGTGCCAGAATCCTAACAAGATCATTTAATTTTTAAGGGGGGGTGGGAAAATATTTTTTCATGCATTTTTATTGATTTTCAATATTGTACAAAACCTAGCCATGTAAAGCAATAACACAGAGAAAGATACAATCATTGAAAAACAATTACAGATCAGATGCCCAGTTCTGGAAGTCGAATGCAGACCCAGCCCGCTCTCTCGAGCTCAGACCCATTAGCTACGCACACTAAGGGATAAAAAACAGGATTTAAAACTTAATAATTACACGTCCTGCTGCAGTGCTGTACTGGTGGCTTTCCTCCCTGAGGTTCCGACAGCGTCTCTTTTCCTTCGGCAGTCAGTCGCCGTCTGTTGGTCCGTCCTCTTTCCAAGCCATCAGAGTATTGTCAGGAAGCAGTCGGGATGTGACCCAGAGAACCCCCCGATCAGAGACAGCCGTTTGTGGGCAGATCCCAGCAAGTGGAGCAGCGTACTTGTACCTGGCCGCGTCCTGGTTTGCCTCAGCCTTTACACGGAGGATCCGTGTTCCTTCCGTGGTTCCTCACAAAGCAATCCCAGCACTCGATAAAATGGTTTCATTTGCTGCGTGGCGCAAGGCTGTGCACCGAAATCGAGGGTGTTTGTGTGTCAGTTACGTGGGTCCAGCCATGTACGTGCCTCCCTACCTAAGCCATGGAGCGTAAAAAAAACCCAACAAAACCAAAACACCCCTCTGGGATTATCGTATTGTTGTCAGTTTGCCAATTACATAATGCAGTCCGTAATTTGTTATGAATTAGCATAAGTAGGAATCAACCTACAATTAAGGGAATAAGTCAAATTGCATTGTGAAGCATTATTTTGTCTTTCTGAGCTGCTTGTTCTCGTACTGCTAGCCTGACAAACCCAGTGATTCACAACATCCTCCACGTATTCAGTGTGAATTACTGAGGTTTTACAACAGCCTGTACGTACAGCTTACAGCGGCGTTAGGTACTGCAGATGGGCCAGTTTGAGCAGGGCTAAGGGTCCTTCACAAGCCAAACTGCTGAGTCTCTGTCAGGTGCCGGCCATCACCAGGCACGTGGGAATTGCCACCCAAAAAAGTTAGGAATGTCACCAGCTTAACAGATAGAATCTGTGGATGGTGCTCTGGCATTCATCACGGCATCCCCAGCTCACACGAGGAGCGATGTTTAAATGACAACTGAAGACAAGGAGTGCGTTTTCCTCATGCAGTGGGGCTGGGTCTGCAGTGGGATGCACAGCACCTGGGCACAGGGGGCTGAGCAGGTCTCTGGAAGACCCTTCCTCCCTACAGCGGCTGCTCCTTTGCATGGGAAGATGGCTCCGTTGGTAGCTGCCTGTACACAGGCGTGGCTGCTGGATGTAGTCCATCAGATACAGGGCATTAATGGAGCTATTTATTTTTTCTCCATTTTCATCTCAGGTTTTCAGAATGATTTTGCGTGTGACCAGCCAAGTGCAATCTGGGCACAGCCCTACCCTGAGAATGTTTGGTTTATTTATAGCCATCCAGAGGCACGAATCGGGGTGGGACGGTGGGTGCTGAGTTCCTTTGTCCGCTTTGTCCTGGCTCATAACCCTGCGACTCCTTGGCAGTTTGGGGTGCAAGGTGATGCGCTCCCCGCTCCGTTCCTGCAGCGGGTGCACGGTGCCCTGCACCCACCTTGCAGCACTGATGTAACTCTGGGTTTCGGTGTCTCGGAGATAGTGGATTTTTCTAAATTTGCCAGTTAGCCATGACAGGTCCTGGAGTGCAGCACCAGTCCCTTGCTTTGTTGCTCATTCACACACAGAGGCATCCTTTAGGCCAAACCGCATGGCCTCTGCACCTTCCAGCACCTCCATGGGTATTTCTAGCAAAAAAAGGAGAGTCCTCGAGCCCTCTCTTTTGAAACAAAAGCTTAACGAAAGGGTAGGCATGCCCCTGTCTCAGTGGCGGCCGGCTGTAATTCTTGGCAGGGTCTGACATGCCCATCCTCCTGAATTAGTGCAGGGCACAGGGAATTTAGCACGGTGCTAATTGTGATCAGACGAAAACAAGCAGCCCCAGTATGGGAGCATGCAGCAGGACAAAACAAGTGCAGGCGCCTTTCAGAGCGGTGCCCCGCAGCGCTGCCCGACCGCCCCGCACAAAGGCAGGGAAGGGTGCTGCCCGCATTGCTGCCCTGGGTGGGCAGGCGTCTGGGCAACCGCCTGCCGCCCCCCTCGCCCCTGTGCCCCGGCTTCTCGCCACGCGCTTTGTTCCCATGCTGGAGAGAAGGTCTCCAGTTTAATTTAGCGTAGGCATTGTCAGATGCTCTTTATTTGCCATACAGTAACTCAGCTGCTGTAAAATCAAGGCAGCTGCTGAGGGAGAAAGCTCCCTGTCAGTCGCAGCCAGGCAAAAGGGATTCCCTTGTCAATCCTGAGCTACAGGAGAGGAACGGACAAGGCCAGGCAGAGGGATAAGCTGCTTTTCCACCAGAGCCCCCTTTCTGGGAAAAGATAACTTTGTGGTAGGGTTCAGAGCCATTTCCCTTCTCCTGCCCACCGTACCGTCCTGCTGGCTGTGGGGGGCAAACAGAGGCCACTCACAGGGCACGGGACAGTTGCCGCAGCCTGTTGCCCCAGAAGTTCGGCCACATGCCCGTCTTTGCAGAGCCTCGGTGCTGGAGGAGGTGCAGCCTCTACCTCCCCTTGTCCTGTGCTGCAGAGCCCAGGGGACTTGGTCTCTGCCTGCCGGGGTGGCACTGGGAGCAGGAGGAGTGGGGCAGCAAGCCACTCCAGCCTCAGAGCTGCTTACAGGCACGCTCCAGGGCAGGGGGAGAGCAATGCCAGCAACCCTTTTCCACCCAGGTCCGGCCCAGAATGGCGAAAGGGATTTCCTCCACCTCACAGTCAGATTTGGAGGATGATCTCCCAAGTTGGGAGGTGTTTGCTCCCCATTCTGCCAAAGCAGGGGCTGGATTTCTCCCACCCATGGCAGAGCCTTCAAGAAAAAAAAAAAAAATATTCTTTCATCTAATCTGTCAGAGGATGGAGTCATGTATTCACCTGTAACTAAGCTGGTAGCAGCAATAGGACTGTTGTCCAGTACCACTGCAGAGACAGGGAATGTATCCTCAAAATATCTTCCAAAGTCCAAGTAATTAATCCTGCTATATGGCCAAAATGAGAAGCTTTAGCTTTCTGTTCCTCTGCTCTTCTTCTAAGGATTCCCCGGGAGTGGGTGATACTGTTCTGTGGGGAAGGGAAGCACTTGGGACTTAACATTTCCTCTCTCACTATTCCAAATGATGCCAGTGTGAAGTTGTTCCCCAAGCCAACCCATTTGGTAAAACAAGCAAGTATCTGCCTTTAACGAAACAGCAGATTTAAAACACCTGGACAAACCCAGGATCCTTTTCAGCCAGGGACATGCACTTGCATTTTATCTCGCAGTCGCTGAACTCTGTGAGGTTTTTCAGGAACTCTTCTCAGTTAGTTTTAAACTCGGCTTTCCTGAAAAACTCTGTGTTAACTTCATTATCTGTGTGACACTTCGCTATCGCCTCTTTCCAGGTTATTTATGAGTATGCTGAACCAGCACAGAATCTTCTGCTCCCCTCCATTGCTAACGTTGTGGTTCTACCCTTTTTTCCCCCTATCTTTTTATCGGGAATTCGCAGGAAGATTAATCCTCCTTACACCATGACAGTTTAGTTTCCTTAAGAACCTTTAGCGAGGATGTTCCAGAAAAGCTTTTAGAAAATCTGATTCCACTATATCAGCCCAAATCTCCCGTATTAGCGGGGCTGTTTCCTCCCTCAGACAACTGAGATCTATACAATAAACTCTTGGCTTTGAGACTCTTCCCCATGACACCATGTTTACTCATCCCTGCTAATTCAGATTGGTCTGACAGTTTTCCAGCATTTTGCCTGTTCTGGAAATCTGACTTTCTGGTCTGTAATTCACACGATCACTCCTAAAGCCTGTTTTGAAGATTTGTCACCTTCCAATCCTCTGATACAGAGGAAGAAAGAAAGTTCAGCAATTTCATATTTGAGCTCTTTTGAAACTCTCGAGGGAGTACTGTCGGCCTCTGGTGATTTGTTGCTCTGGTGTATGAACCTTCCTGACCTCCTCCATAGTGAACAGCAGTGCAAAGAATTAATTTAATTTTGCTGCTGTGTCCTTATCTTTCTTAATTCCTCCCTTTACGCCTTGATCATCCATCAGCTGTGCCAGGTGACTGACAGGCTTCCTGCTTTTGTGTTTCTAGAGTTTTTATTAGCTCTCGTAACTAACAATTGTTCTTTGGGACCTGTTCTGGCTTTGCCTTATCATGGTTTTGCATTTAGCTTGCTGGATTTATGTCCTTTTCTGTTTTCAGTGTTTGGAAACAACTTTCAGTTTTTAGAAAGTATCTGTTTTTTATTTCAAATAGCTTCCTTTTTCTGTTGTTTATGTTTAAACTAAGCTTTGAATCCGTGCCATTTTAGCCTTTTACTTGTCGCGTCTCGCACAGGTTCCTGTCCCGTAGTTGTGTTGTTGTGCACCGCTCAGTTTCAGGCTAAAGCTCCCTAAGTCAGGGCAAGAAGGAGGGATCATCACGGCTCTGCCCACGGTCAGGATTTGCAGGCTTGCAGGTTGCAGTCTGAGCTGCAGTGTGACCCCGTAACGATATAACAATCATCTGGCCCGTGCTAGAGTTCTGGGTGCTTTTGCTCCCTGTCAGATGCCACCCAAGATGGAGGCTGATATTCGGGTGATCAGAAAAGGTTCTCACCAAGACAGAAAATGGTGAAATGCATTCAAGAAGAGATACAAACTATTTTACTAGGCTTCTGTAATTCCTATTCATAAATTCATGACAGCAGCAGAGGTGTGACTGCAACAACAACCACCACCGGAACGGAAGAGTTCCCATCCTGGAGACCTCCTGACATGAGTTGCATCACACCTCCTGTTCAGTCATCCATCTGGATGCCAAGCTGTGCACTGAAAGTGATGCTTTTCTTTGGGAAGCAGAAGGCTTCCAGTAAATCCAACTGTTTCTTCTAACTCATTTGTTTGTTTTCCTTCCTTATGCATCTGCTCCCCTGCTCGTTATGTGAGAAACAGTACTGAGCTGCAGTGGTTACAACAGAAAAATCAGACCACAGACCATCTATCTTTGCTGATGGAAGAGTCAGAGTCCACGGTACAGATAAAACTTGTAGGTTTTCCATTGGCAAGGCCGCCTAAAGTGATACAGTCTCTTCTATACTAAGCCAGGAAGCTGGAAAGTGTAGCTGTCTGGAATGCAACATGTACCTATCGTGTAAAGATGCTACAGGTCAGCTTTCAGTTGCAGGAGAGGTAGGATGGTTGGGAATGTTGTCTGAATTGGAGCTGAACACAGATAAAAATATGAACGACTCCATGCTGTAAACGGACTTCTGGTTCTTTTGGTGCATTATTCCAAATTCTTCAGGGTTGCTGATATACCTCATATGTTTTCATTTGCAGGCGTTGATCTGGAGAGTTTGTACCAACTTTTTCCAGTCTGAATAGGAACCGTCTCCCCTTCTCCACTCCACTCCTTGGCACTGGATCTTGAGACATCCTCTTCGCATTTCCATGCTGAGGTAGGGAGATCTTCTGTGACCTAATTTTCTTAAGCCTCGTAGATGTTACTTTTGTGTTGGTAGCCCTCTCGGCATGTGTAATGTAAATAATATGGATTAAAAGAGATGTGATTACAGGTAATACAACCATGCTGTTCTCAGGCAGAGATTTTAGAGTTCTTTGTGTCATTTATCCTCTGCCATTCTGGTGAGCGGCGTTTGCTTGCTCTTTCTTCTAACGGCTCTATGGTTTTTTTATAAATGCCATCTGCATCAAGTATTTCTTAGCACCTGATTTGTTGGTCAGTATTGTTGGCTCATCTTATTTTCATGCAGTAAGATGAATGAAAAGGTGTTTTTTTACGAAGACCGTTGCTTTTGGTTTTTTTTTTTCCTTCCCCCGGGATGTCTTCAAGCTGATACTTGGTCAGGCTACAGCTCTGTGTGGGCCGGTGAGGAACTGTCAGGGTTCTGTTATTTAATTATGTTGGTCCTAACTGTTAGTTTCTGTCATTAAAGAACAGGACAAGTTATTAGCATCCTTGGCTTCATCTTAGTAGGAAAACTGTCCCTTGAATTTCTGTGACAGTCAAACAGGCATAAGGAAAGATGAGAAAATAACAAGACTCTTGGCCTGTTTTCTTTTGCATGTGAGTTGTTCAAAGTAAATCGTGTTTGGACGGACTGTTTCAATGCTTAGATATTCAGTTTCCCAAAACGATGGTAAATGATGTGCCGGCAGAAAAAAACATCTTCCTGAACATGGGGTAAAATATCCCTTCCCTTCCTACTAGTCTCTCCACCATTGTTAGATTTGGCACTGAAAAAGCAGCTATTGCCCAAATGTAGTAATTTCACTCAGGATTATTTTTTATGTAACTAGACTTCACTGAGTCACTGTGAAATACCTAGTTTTAATATATCTGTATATCTTGAGTCATTTTAAAGTCATTCATAATATCTGGGATGCTCCATAATATCAAGCTAACCTTGTGTAATATCGATAGCAATAGAAAGATTAATGGTAGGCTTCAAAAAATACTCATCAGTATCTTCTATCTAGATTAAAAACTGAGAAGTGTAAGTTTGGAGTTGGATTTGTTCCCGTATTTACTTTCTGGGGTTTTTTTTTTTTAATCCTTTAAGGAAGCTTTCTCTCTTACTTTCTTCATGCGTTTTTATCTGAAGTATTTTGTTTACAACATAAGTGCACACTTCAATTTCTTGAGAATCATCAGACTTATAAATTAAATGGAAACCTTGGGAAATTCTGTGATGGGCAAAGACATGCATTCTCTTTGCACTCTTAGTATCTCAGAGGATCCTGAGTAAAGCTTGGACTTTTTCCCATTTAGTCAGGAAACTTTTCAGGCCTTGGTGTCCTTTGAGTGTGTGTGTGGGGCTGTGTGTGATATTCTTCAGATGTTGTAAACTGAATCCAAGGATTGGGGTGAGGAATATTAACACTGAAATCTGACCTTCCTGAGCTTGAACTAATATTCCTGTGGTCTGAGAACGAGGGGGAAAGGTGGGTGGAACAGAGAAAGAACAGAAAAGCAGGCAGAAGGTCAGAGAGGTGGAAGAGAAGGAATGGCAAAGGAGTTTGAAATGGAGACATTTTGAAACGTTTTGGAGAGCGTGCACATGCAGTTATTTCCCTTTTTCACACTAATATGCCTTGACTGATTTTGTTGTATTGTAAATCGTAAGTATTCTTTAAGAACATCCAACATCTGCAATTGGAATCAATGTCAGGACCAATGTGTTCACTGTTTTCATTAACGACTGCGGCAGAAAAAGCAGCAATACGCTGAGGGAATCTCCCGATCTCACAGCTTCATCAGACTGGCCGTAGGGTGGGAAGACAGGACTATGAGAAAGTGAAACCAAACCAGAAGTGGTACATGGGTGCAACAGAATGAAGCTGGCCAGTGAACGCGTCGGATAGCTTTGAGGATGGTTGTCTTGAGCATCTCAGTTAACTGCAGGTTTAATTCAATTGGAGAGACTTTGGAAAGCACACAGGGCAAAAAGCAAGCCGTACAGGATTAGTAGGGAAACACTTCATGCGAGCGGAAAAAAGATAGAAGCCTGTTTAGTCTGTAGCACAGAAGTACCCAAACAGTGCTAAGCCAGCAGGTGGCTGTGCCCGTGTTGTTCCTGATAGTCGCAATATTATTATATTTAATTATTTGTATGACAAATATGTAGAAATTATGTAGATTCTAGAATCCAAGGTACATTACCCATTTTCACTGTATCCACTGGTTTTTAGCTTTCTTTTAATTGCTAAAGACTTTCGCTTTCAAGCTGTGACTTTCCTCCTGAGATGAGTTTAAGCAAAACTGTTGTGTATTTCAGGATAACAACGCAGTAGTACAAATTTATCTTACTAAGAAATATTTCTGAGCTACGTAAGCACTGAACAGTTAGCCTAAAGTTTGGCAATGAGAAAGCCTTAAGAGGAAAATAGGACTTCTTCATGTCCAGGTGAAAACTGGCTTTTGCTTAGCAGAATTGTAACTTTTAAAAATTGTACAACTGGTACAAGCAGGTCCAAATTCTTCTCAGCAAAGGGCAAGATTCTGTAAGGCTCACTTGCCTTTGGGAAAGACCCAAATCCTTAACCAGCTGCAGGTAGAAAAATCAGTATTTTTAGTTCTGTGAAGACCAAGCAGTCTCAGTAGAATACAGCTCCATTACCTTCCATTGCAAAAAGGACCTTTCTTCTCCCCTTTGGATCTAAAATAGACTTGGTTATTAAACTGAGGGCTTTGATTTCAACCTAGCCTGGTGAGGAAAATGCCATTGTTCATATTGCTGCTGTAGTTGTCATGGATTTTATTATAGCATATTACTGTAATTACCTGTGTACTGGCTAATTGCTCTTTGGTTACTGCAAAGAAAGTGGAGAATGTAGGACCAGGGCTATACTTCAGAGTACAAGGGACATCTGCTAATAACACCCAGAACCCTCTTTTTCTGAAGCTGACGAGTTATCCTTTCATATCACTGGGATTTCTTTTTAACGCCTTCTGCTAGAACAAACAAGGAGTAACAGAGCCCGACTTCAAAGATTCCTGGGCAGAGGGAATGCTTGAGAGGGAAGGTTTAGACTGGATATTAGGAAAAATTTCTTCACAGAAAGGGTTGTCAGGCATTAGAACGGGCTGCCCAGGGAGGTGGTTGGGTCACCATCCCTGAGGTATTTAAGAGATGTGTGGACGAGATGCTTAGGGACACGGTTTAGTGGTGGTATTAGCAGTGTTAGGTTAATGGTTGGACTTGATGATTTTAAAAGGTTTTTTCCAACCTACAAGTTCTATGATACTTATTTTCCAGGGAGCTACCTCAGCCCGCTGAAGTTCTTATCTCTAAAGTTCCGCACTCTCAATGCTCCGTAGTGCTGCCGTGCCGTCAGCCCTGCTGCACTTAGAGCACTTGTGGATGCACGTGGGGGAAATGAGAGGGCACACGCATGGGAGGGCAGGAAGCGTCGGGAGTTGGATTTGCTCTGCCGGGCTGCGTTGGTTTAACTGCTGCATCCAGAGAAATTCATGCTTCTGTATCAGAGGGCAAATGACATTTGCGCTGCAGCTTTCTCCTTGAGGGAGACAGGCTTATTTTGCAGTCAGGCAGTGGAGTGCGTGCTCTGAGTTGCAGGTTTTACTGACAGCAAGGAAAAAGGCTGAAAATTCCTTGTTTGTTTCTGGGTTGGCAGGTACTGCCTAAAGTTTAGCCTGTTCATTGGGCGGGTAAGAAACATCCTTAATTACTGATAAACATCCCAAATAAGAAATTTACCACCCAAAGCCATAACCTTTCTATTAGCAAATATGTTTTCAGGTTGTTCTTCAATTTAAGTACATCTTGATCTTCTGGAATAAGAATACAATGTATTTTTAGCAACTTTCCTCTCTTTTATTTCGGTACTAAAAAAACAGTGAGAATGTATTTGTAGCTCATCACCTGGGTGATATGTTGGCATATTTGATAGACAGTTCTCGTGTGATTTCTCAAAATACTTTCTTTTTTTAACTGGCACAAGGCTCTTTCAGAAGCTACTGTGGAAAATATGGTCTTACTTCAGTGGCTCCAAAACTCTCTGGTCCCACACCGTAAATAGTCCAGCTGTGGTTGCTGGGAATCCCTAGCAAGCAGCAAACATTTCACCACTA
Source organism: Rhynochetos jubatus (assembly GCA_027574665.1). Lineage (NCBI taxonomy): Eukaryota > Metazoa > Chordata > Aves > Eurypygiformes > Rhynochetidae > Rhynochetos > Rhynochetos jubatus. The sequence goes on from CM050661.1 coordinate 8,771,471, forward strand.
TTTGCAGTGTTTGCAATTAAAAGTTTAATTATAAGGACTGGTTGTAGTCTCGGATAAATTTTGAAGGTTCTTTCTGTTTCAGTTTGTTTATCTAATTGTGAAGGTAAATTAAACTGTATAAGATCATCCAGCATATCCCTACCATGTATAAATTAGATAGGTTTCCTTAAACATCAGCTGATTTATTTGGTTGTTTTCGTTACTGGAAGATGTCGACGTATGACAGGTACTGAAATAGATGAGAGATTTTCTTCCAATTTGCTCAACAGATAAAATCTTTGTCTCTCTTTAAAACATTCAAACTATAGGTTCTTAGCTGGTGTAAATCAGCTGGAATTAGTGGTCACACACAGAGCCAAAGAGCCTTTGCCCACATTATCCAGCCTGCAGTAAGAGCAGAGAACAGAACGGCAAAGGGGGCTGAAACACATTTTCCTTTTTCCCGGCTGAAATTCCTGCTTCCCAGAAGTATAAATTACACAGACTCTCAGAGCTCAGAAAATCCCTGCGACAGTGGCACGTTTTCGGGGATGCTGTATTCAGGCTCCTGCACTTGGACGTGAGCAGCAGGGAGAATGTCCCTGGGCTGTGCGGGCGGGCTCTGCCCATGGTTTGGACCTCCCAGACTTGCATGCTCAAACAGCACAGAGAGCTTTGGGGCTGATCTCATACTCCTCCTTTCCACATTCATATTTGCATAAAAATCCTGTTGACAAATATGTAAGCTTTGTCTCCGTGATCTTTAAAGCCCACACGCCCCATTTAAAGATAAAAATCGTACCACGCGCATTATTTCAAATTTTCCCTTATTCGACAGACCCTGATAAAAAGGCCGTGCTTGGTTTACATCCTTTTATTCTCTGCAACCATAGGACAGTGTAGGGGGGACATTAACATTTGTGAAATAATTTGTTTAAGGAGAAACAGGGGAGCTGCAGACATCTGAACAGCCCGCCGCCCCAGGTCTAGCATCCCCGCGGCTGGCCGGGCTGCGCGCTGAAGCTGCCGGGCACGGTGGCAGCGCGTGTCCCCGGTGTCACACGCTGGCAGCGTGCCCTCCCTCCTGGGGCTGCCCTCGCTGGCCGGCTGCAGGACCAGCACCGGTGTTCCACAACAGGAGGAACGATGTGAAGGAACTCAAATGATTTTAAAAGTTTATGGTTACAGGCACTGAAACTTTTTCTAATTAAAGCCCGTCTAGTAGCAGTAATTACGATATTAACAGCGACCAGAGCAGGAACAATGACGACTTCTCTCTTTGGCTGGTTGCTGGCATTTCTTTGAGGCTCTGTAAAGACAATGCTACAACATCCTTACACAGACCACCGGCTTTGTAACAACTGTCTCCTTGGAGCCTTGGCACAGGAAAGAACATGCGTGTGTCCAGGCATTTTCCAGGCTGCAGGATTTTCTTCTCTCCTGGTCCCAGCGCTGTGAGACCCCTCCTTTCAGCCCGAGCACCGTTTCAATAGATCATTTGTTTTCATTATAGGTTTTTGCATCTCCGCCTTTCATTCTTGTTAATGAATTTCCAGGGTCTGATTGGAAAACAAAAGCTAAATTCAAACATAAAAAGTGATCTGACAAAGGACATGGTTAAGCGTCTGGCAGGCTGTGCCGCGCCGGCTGTAGCGAGGAGATGGCCATTTGCTGATTGCCGGGGGTTGACACGACTTGGTTAGTATGCTAATCTAGTCCCCTGCATTTAACATTCTGCTCAGGTCTGAGCAGGCTCAGCAGAGCCCCGGCGCAGGGGAAGGGGTGTCTGCCCCGCAGCACGGACCACGCGCTGCGCATCCGTGACAGACAGACCCCAACCATCGTGCCTGCTCCTGCCATGCGCTCGCTCCCCCTCTCGTGCACCCCCTCTCTCCCCCTCCCGCCCCTGGTGCACGCACACATACATACCATCCAAAAAGCGTTCTGCAAATGCTGAAAAACATGAAATGTGGAAAAGCCAGGTATGATTGGCTCGTTTCTCTGCCTCCGCGTCCCCAAAGATTCCCACTTTAATAGACCATGTGTTTCTGCTGCTGGAGAAGCCCAGAGTGCAACGTGCCAAAATTCAGCAACAATGAAGTAAGACGGAGTTTAACATCCAAAACAAAGAGATGGCATTTTTGTAGCTCACTTACAACATAACAGTCACAAGATGGTTTAAATTTCCCTCCATCCTCTCTCCCCACCCAACCTCAGCCCAAGAGAAAGCCAACATTTATTAAAATCCATTCGTTCAGGACTGCAACCAGATGCCCAGGTAGAAAGGAAAGCTTGCTCCTGGTATTCCCAATGACTGTCACCTTTCCCGTGTGCTTGGAGGCAGTGAGCTGCAACCCCCCACCTGGTTGTGAGGGGGTTCAGATTTCCAGAATTTAAGAAGGAATCAATTCCAGAGCCAGCTCCCATGGTCAGGTCCATCAGGTCCTGCAGCCTCAGGAGAACTTAATTCCTCAAGCTCCCTTCTCTTTGTTTTCGTAACGTCTCAGCAGTTCTGGAGAGGCGTATGGAGAATCGTCAGCTTCTGCTTGCATTCAGGGGATTTCAGAAGTTGCATTTTCAGAGAGCAGGTCAGATGTGGGCAAAAACGAGCCTCCAACTGACACATAAGCAGACAAAGCTGTTTAACCTCTGAATTATAGCACAGCCTCATAGTTCTCTCTTCTGTTGTTTCATGCTCCAAGCAAACTGCTCCTTGCAGTTCTGCCTTCTGGTGCCAAGCACGTATTCCAGCTGCAGCTCGGCAGCGTGGGGAAATTCCTTCCAAGTCCCCGGCAGAACAGTCAGCGCTTTCTCCGGAGCTGCAGGCTTGATTGTCCTTGATTATTTTATTTCTTTGGCTCTGATCCAAGATGTTCCCTGTCATCATTTCAGTGTCTTTTCTCATAATCCCTTTTCTAAACATCATCAACAATTAACTGATTCTCTCATATCTACAAACACATGCACACACGCAGGCGCGCATGCACACACTCCACTGAGTCTCATCAGTGTCTTTTTTGCCTTTAAGTATAAGAAATTACAGCTTCTCATTAGCTGAAGAGCATGTTTTGAAAGGCTTTGTGTTTACTCACTTTGCAAGTGATGCTGGCGCTTTTAATTATTCTCCTTTTGCATATCATAATCGAGCAGCGAGCTGCTCCAGCCAGCCCAGGCGACGCGTATTCCCAGGAAGGCAGGAGGAAGGGATCGCGTTTTACCTCACTGCTGCTGCTTTCTTCCCTTTCTGTCAGCCAGCCAAGGAATCCCCCCAAAGCTCTTACGTAGCGGATACCAAAACCGTGAGTCACTTTTCGCTCCCGAAGCAATAAGTCCACCGCATCTGTGTGCAGAATGGCGAGCGCGAGGCTGGGAATCTCTCCAGGCTGCCGTCGTGCCCCGGCACCAGTTCTCCAGCGGTGACTTTGTTTTTCCTCTCTCGCTTTCTCTTCCCAGCTCCCTCGTCTCTTCATTCCTTTTCATGCCGTTCCCGTTTTCTTCCTTCCTTCCTCTCCATCCGTCTCCGTTGCTGGCAGTGGCAAACCCAGCAAGATCTGGGTCCCTCTCGCCTTCTGTGGATTTTTTTCTTTTCTTTTTTTTCTCCCCCGTAACTGCAGCAGCCTTTGGCTGCTCACTCTGCCAGGTTGGATCACCAAAGACACACGACTCGCTCACAATGAATAATCAATACAGATATTGATCTGCGGAAAATGTTTGTAAATTCCTGAAAGGGGAATCGGGAACAGCGGGACAAGGGAGGCTTGTGGGGGACGACAGGGTGCTTCGGGCAGCGGCAGCAGGCAGCGCCTGGCCAGAGCCCGCGTCCTGCCGCCTCCGAGGTGACGGGTGCTGGAATGCGTGCGCGGGCGGTGGCGGGTGTGCGCGGGGGCTTCTGTATTTTCATTTCTCTACAGCTGCTTCCCCCGAAGAATCGGGAGGCGAGCAGCTGAGAGGCCCCGTCGGTGCCATGCCTTGGCTGCAGTCCAGCACTGTTTTGTTTCCATCATCACACGCCACTTTTAAATTTGCATAAATACAAGGGTTATTTTCCCTTGCGCCTCCAAAAAGATTTAAGAAGGTGGAAAAGTATTCCTGTAAGAAGGGATTACTGGTTTTAGTCATCATTTTCAGGATTTACTTTCGAATCCATGTATCTGCAAGAAGGGGAGGCAGAGAGGAAAATAAAGGGCAATAAGAAGGACTTGGAGAAGACTAAAAGCTGTTTGAATGTGGAAGAGCCTTAGACTGCAAAAAAAACCCTAAAACGCTCTCCAGCAGGGACCTGCGCATGCCCGGTTTGTGCACGTGCAGGTTCAGGGCAGACCTCTCCAGCAAGGGCTCTTCCAGCTCCCCGTGAGCGGGCCCACCCTCACCAGGAGGTGGGGATGATAATGGAGCTTGAAGCTGCTTTAAAGGTTGTGGTTGGATCCATCTCAAGAGCAGCCTGACCCCATCTTCGGGGGCCATCTCCCACCCGCCTGTCCACCATCTGAAGACCTGTGTGGAGCTTCTGGAAGGTTACGCTCACCCACTTTGCTCCTGGTGTAGCCAACCCTATTCCTGCTGCAGAAATATCCTTGAGTTTCTTCCACCTTCATCCCTCTGGTTTTCTGTCTTTCTGGGGAAAGGCATGTACCAAAGGTATCAAGAGACTTGATACAGGGTTCATTGAGTATTCAGCCCCTTTTCTAATGCTTGAGGTCAGCAATGTAGACCCTAAGGACTGATGAGGCACCGTGGGGTGTCTTCTACGCCAGTCAAGCCTAGTGGCTGTTGTAGTGTCACCATCATACCCTGGCCTAGGGCTGCCCATAGTGCTGGATGCCAGAGCAGCCGGTCAGGACAGCTTTTTCTGACAACTTCTGGCCAGAGACAGCTTACCAGGGCCATGCAGGCTTTTCACCATCAGGGGTGTGCGTGGGCACACTCCTTCAGTGCACCGCTGCCCGCATCTGCGCACGGTCGGCCCCAAAACCTTCCTCGTCTGACCGCGGCCCTCCCTTTCTCTTCCTGCGTGGCCACCCCGTGCCACGGCAGCCGTGGGCACCCTGCGATAGCCATCTCGGGCGAGGCTCCGCGTGGGGATGCAATTCCCGCGCCTCCTCCCCAGGAGCAGCTGCCGGCTTTATCAGGCCGCACCAGCAGCGGGGAGGCTGAGCGCGTTCATTCTCTCCCCGGCTCCTGATTAGCTCCCGCAATCCAATTAGCAGAGGCATTTATATCGCAAGGGGCTGAGGTGCCCCTGCTCATCACGGCAGCTCAGAGCCAGTCATAAATTCTACCGACACTACATCTTTCTCGTGACATGGATTAATTACAGCTCTGGGCCTCCAAGAGGAGGTTTGCAAACGAAGGTGCCCATGAAATAAGAATTTAGAGAAGGCAAAGCAGAAGGAGTTTCCCATCCGTGAAGGAATGGAGGGGGCGATGCGCTGGGTGGCCCAGGGCTGGGGCACCTGTGGGCGGCACGGCAAGGGGCCAGGGAGGCAGGTGGACCAAGCGTGTGCTTTATTAACAGAGGGAAGCAAATGGAGGTTGGCCGGAGGATGTTATGAATCCTGTGCCCGTGGCCGTAATGAGAAATTCTTCATAACCTTTCTTTGTATGCTCTGCTGCAGCGCAGGTGCTGAAAGTGAAGCTGGAAGAGCCTTAATAAAATTACATTTTTCCACTTCAGATGTAGCAGGCACTAGCCAGCGGCGTAGCTTTGAGAGGCGAGCGAGGCGCTGGACCGTCGGGAGGATTCGGTGTTGCAGAGATCAGTGCTCGCTGTCAGGGACACGGCCACCTCCTCTCTGTTGTTCCCAGAAGCTCCTACACGTACAGTCCATCTTTTCCTGATACTTCTGCTCCAGAAATAGTCGTTTTCTGGTGCCCCGGTATCAACTCTGCTCTCGTGGGCAGTATTCTTGGTGTTGGTCCCATCAGGCTGTAGTGTCAGCCCCACTGCAGGGGGAATTTCTGTAATGTTGCAAGAGCAGGTTGGGGAAAAACGGTGGGAGAACATCCAGGAGAGTGAAAGGGCGAGGGACAGGCCGTGTCCTCATACGACTGCCTGCCATTGTCTGGTTCTGCAGCTCTGTATTTCTCCTTTACACCCTGGTACCTATCCATTCCTTTCACTGGCACCTGGCTGTGCATTTGTATATCAACTGCTTATCCCGCTCTCTAAGCACTTACCCTTTTGTTATGTCTGCGTAGCTGTTCATTTGGGTAGCTATCTAGCAGTTAATTTGGATATGTATCTATCAGCCTGCTGAGCTGGGACACTACACAAGTATTTGATCTGTTGTTTTTTTCCCAATCATATGCCAATTTAACGATTCATCTAGGTTATCTATCCATCAATCAGTTTTTAATTTATGTATCAGTCTGGTTTTGTTGTTAAGTTTCCATGTGTTTATACTCTTGCCTGTTATTGAAATATAATTACTTAAGAAGTCCACAAAACTACCTTTGCAACGCATGGGTAGATAGGAATTTTAAAGACATGAGGATGCATATTAAATTTAGTAGCATGTCAGCTCCGTTTGATCTATTTACTCTGGTCTGCTGACAGATCTTCTGTGTAAGCAAATGTGGTTCCTGCTGATAAAAGGGTTTTGGTTTGGGGTTTTGGTTGGTTGTTTTTAACTAGGTGAACGAAGCTTCAGCCAGAATACAGCTCTATGAAACTTTCGTTCCTTTGTTGAAAGGAAATATTGTCCAGTCTTTCAAAACAAAAATTCTCTTTGCTGTTGTATAGTAACACATATTGCATTTACTTTCCAAAATATTTATTGTTTGTGGTGTGACAAGCAGCTGGTTCCCCCAGCTGATATCTCCCTGAGCCGATGGCTGTAGCCTGCAGCTACACAAATTCCAACGGGAGAGAAGTTGTGTGTTGGTACGAGATGGGGTAATCAGCCAGCGTGCCAGCCGGTCTCACGGATTCCTAATCAGCTGAGGTCTTGACATTAAGATTTATGGTTTTCTTTATATTTTTTCAATATTAAAAAAAAAAAAAAAAGCTGCAGGAGCAGCTTCATATCTAAATTTGGGGTTGAATCGTTAGAGTGTAAGATCCCAGCATTCCCTCTGACCTTAACATCAGTAAGTCTGTAGATCTCACACAGAGCTGGCTTTGGTCCTGTTTCCGATCCCCTTGGCTTTTGTCATTTTTGAATCACGTGCCCGATGTGTCATCACTTGGGTAAGACTGCTATCGCTGCATGTTTATTTTCCTAAGTACAGCCAAGACTTTTCATTCATTACTGTGTAATTGGACTTCTAATATGACTTTCTTCCACAATTTGGTGGACCATAAAATTACACTGGTAGGATTTCTTTTTAGCAAAACTGACATGGTTTTCTTTCCTGGACAGAGTAAAATGACGAAATGGCCTTCTTCCAGTGTAACATTTCCATAGTTATTTTCTTGATTAAAACTGCCTGAATATGTTTTGGCATATCATCTTTCTTCTTGCCTCCACCCCCCCCCCCCCCCCCCCCCCCCCAAATGTCATTTAAACAAAAGTGATAAAACAGTTTTGGCATTTTTTTCCAGACGTACTTGAAGCAGATCAAGTGTGATGTTTTGTTTCTTCACGTTGTCTATTTTAAGATTTTTGTTTCAAGTTTACTTTTTTGTTCCAAGTTTTCATGTAATTTGTCACATTGCCCTATATGTTCCTTGACTGACTAAATGAGCAATTGCATGTGTTGAAAACAGCAAAGTGCACCGCAGCACTTTTTTTAACAAAAAGCACTTTGATGCTTTTTTAATGGAAAGAGAAGGTTTAAAAGCAATATATGAGTGATATCACAGTAGAATTTGTGGAAATTGTGTTTAAAAAAATTTGAATGGGTTTTAGCCTGAGCAGAGATCAAAGAACACCTGTTCAGTGAAATGAGAACTCTCTGTTTGGGCTAGTTTCACCTCTTGCACCTCCTTGGCTGTCATGCGGGCAGCCCGCCCCCCGACACATTCTTCAGCACTGCCCTAACGTAAGAGTGTAAAACCAACCCCGTAGGGTCAGCTGACAGCTTTAAGTAAGCCGTTTTATTATTTTTCAGGATGAGTTTACTGAATGTCCTGAGGTATGCAAACGATTGAAATAAAGCATAGAAACTACACGAACCTAAGAGAGATTTTATGCAGTGAAATTGAAAACTTTCCTCCCGTTTCTACTTCTTCGGGTACTTTAGTCACCTAAAGCTAAATCTTAAACTTGCTGAAGACTTCCATCAGTAGAATATGATGCTGTCCAGCAACCACCAAGAATTGATTAAGTCAGAAGGGGCCAAGGTGTTGAAGGTAGACGGGTGCTGTGAGGTTTTGTCATTGCCTGCATGCACGGAGTATCAAGTGGGAAAGTGCTTATTTAAACCTAAAGCTTTTAATTATTTTTTTCTCTAGGGAACAGTTCTTTTAGATTGCTGTGCAGTGATTTTTCTAGGCTGGAGCTAGTAGTGGCGTAGCTTGGTATAGATCTCCATCCACATGCACCCTATAACAGGTATAATTTGTGGCACGGCTGCTGGGCTAGAAGAGGCAAATGCAGGTTTTGGATCAGAAACAGGCACACCTCACTGCTGTTCCCTGTCCCGCATCTCTGTGTTGCATTCATTTTACATCCTTCTCTTGAGAAACTTCGTCCTCTCCACCTCAATAGACAAAACTTGGCTAATTTCTACCTTGTTTAACGTCATTCCTACATCAGCCTCCCGCTGCTGTTTCCTAGATTTCAGTCCAGAAAAGTGCTCTGCAGACTTGGAGTTGTCGGCAACCATCTGGTGTGAAGATGTAAAATCCGTGTCATTCCCTTGAGATCCTTGGTTTACCTCCAGCGCCTGCGGGAGATAGTGCTTGACCTACATCTCAATTTGCCGTCACGTTGCTTAGTCAGTATGGAAAGTGTTCTCTTTCTTGATGGGTGACTTTATTCTTTTATAAAATTGTCCTGCATGAATTCTTCCTGAAAAATACAGTTTAGAGGGAGTATTGTCAAAAATTCTGTCTCTCTCTGTACTTTATTATCCCCTCATTTTTTTTGTCATTTAACTCCAATTATGGGATGCTAAGTGCTTTTGGAAATTTCATTGTTAATATCTTCTTACAGTGCTATTAACGTAAATCAACGTTAATAGTGTCCCAGCAAGTATAAAAGCAATCAAAAATTCAGTACTCACGAATCATTCTGTAATTTCAGCATAAAATGTTAATAGAAATAAAATCCAATACCATAAAATATCAGCAAATTCAACTTTAAATACATGTGATGAATGATTTTACCATTCTGCAGCATCCCATGGACTTGTGCAATGTGAAACCTTTTATTGGCGAAGGTCTAAAGGTACCACTCCCTCCTTCATCGCCTTCCCAGCACAAGGTGCGCATGGGATCTCACTTTTCCAGAAATTAAAAAGTCCATCTTTACTTACAATGTGGCATCTGTGTTCAGGTGTTTAGTGGTAATAGGAAGGATTACTAGGAATCTGTTAACTTATTCTAGCTAATAGAAACTCACTGCTTTTTTATCGCTCTCAGGCTGGCTTGAAGAGCTTCAGCTGCATTACGTTTTATTGAGATTGGGATTTTCTTACAGACAAATCTTTTAAATCGGAATTTAGATTGTGAAGATCCAACAGTTATTTAAAGGAAAGTGCTAGGAGAATGGTATAGATTTCTCAAGAAATACAACTGTTGGCCTGAAAATTTGCATTAAAATTACCATGAAAAGGAAAACAAAATCCCCAAAGTGATACATGAAGAATTGTTAGGTATTTAACCTCTAATGCATCGCCCCAATCTGTCTAGAATATTTTGATATTTTTTTTTTATTCACTTGTTTTAATGGATTTGGGCTATTTGTGCTGTAGTCTTTAAAAACATGTTAAAGAACCGTTTGCCAATAGGCGTAGCTGTAATACCTACAGGCAATGCAGAGTGAGGTCTCATTTCTCTGAGTTACCAGACGAAGCACCATGCAAGCCTCAGATTTCTGTGATCACAGGAGAAGAAAGTGACAGTGAGATACCTAGAGAGAGAGAGTTTATTTGAGAAAAGATCTGGTCATTATATAACCTTTTCAGTCCTTATCCTCTTTCCATGCCCCTCCCCCCTCCCCCCCCCCCCCTCCATTATCCCAGTGTAACATCTACCGTCTCTGGATTGGTCCCATTCTGCTCTCTTGGTTCTCTTTCTTCTTTCTCCCCTCATTTCATGTGTGATTCCTCAGCTGCAGATTTCTGCAGCGGAGCCATAGAGTTTTACAGACCCTTTGAAGTCTGAGTGGGATTTTTGTGACATTTATAAAATACTTACAAGACGTTAGTAAAGTTTATGGTATCTTGAGGTATCTCATAAAGGCTATCAGCTGCTAAACTGGTCTGTCATCGCTGTCTTTGTGCCCATCCCCACGAGCATCAGACAAACCAGAGACATTTGGGACCTTTCAGTTATTCCATTTTGGGTATGCGTTGCCCTGGGAAGTTAATGTAAATGCTTAAAAACTCAGGCTGTCTCAGCTTTTGGATCCTCATGGCTTACTAGTTCTTTTATCTGGAACTTCTAGAAGGATTATAATAAATCAAAACTGTAGATTTTTGTGAGCATCACTTTAATTCTGGTGACACATCAGAATTACCAAACTTATTCCTAAATTTGTCATTTGTGGTCATTACATTTCTATAAACAAGTGACACATCCAAAACCTGCAAAACCAACTCAATTGTCTCTGCTGGAGCTGGCCAGAGCTCCGTCTTGGGGGGTCAGGGCAATGTCATACCCTGGCAGCAGGACTTGACTGGGAAGTCGCTCATCTGGTTATCCCACCCGACCTCAGAAAAACTACTTTCAGCACCCAAAGTAACATGTAATCTAGTCTGTAAATGCTCCATACTATATATTGCTGGTTTAATATAGGACATTTTTCTTTTTGAAATGGATCTGAAACCAAAGGCTTTGTTCACTGACGTAGCCTCATGGTTTTTCTTTGGATTCAATGGACATTGGATCAGCCCTTAACGCGGGGAAGCCTTAGTTAGGTTTAATGGATTGAAACCTGCACAAGTACTTCCATTAGCATTTCCGTTTAAAATGTTCACAATATTTAGGTTTTTAAGATACTGTGTAAAAAGTTGTAACATTTCCACTGGTTCCTCTTTCCCTTTTTTCCTGTCTTCGGCTGAAGTGGAAAGTTACTCATCCAGTGAATTTCCAGCGTGAACCTGCCCGTGGAGTCCCACTGGGATAAGGACAGTCAGAAACAGGGAGCTTAAGACCTTGCTGTGCATGTTACTGTGCCAGGACGTCTTTGCCTTGTGTGGCAGTGGCGTGAGACTGCAAATCCTCTCATTGTGACTTCCACAGTAAATCAGACTTTGTCCCGACCGTGTTTCAATAAGATATTGCTTCTTCACCTGCTTGTGTTTGCAGATTCTAGTCTCCACCTCGTTTGTTAGAGTGTAGTGTTAGAAGAATAGTAAGAGGAAAACCAGTAGTATTTTTTCAACTTCTTTCAGAAAAGTAGTTACAGATTAATAACTTCCATAAAGATTCACTGGTGAGGGGTCAGACCACATCTACTAAAATTTATCAGTTCAGGTGTTGGAAGTCACATCTTTGCCATTAAATCACAGGAGCTTCACTCCAAACCAGAGGGAGTGCAGGGAGCACCGGGCTCTGCTGACATCCAGGGTGCCAAAACTTGCTTTCTCCTGCATGGGAATCTCAAGTTCTCCATTTCTTTTGAATATAACTGAGAGGCTTAGTTATAGTTTTCACATGTAGACGTGTTAAAAGGAGAGTCAGAGGGAATACTGCAATAATAATATGTACCAGGCAGCTGAGAAGAAAAAGTCACTATATTCAATGAAATAATATTAAATATTAGAAAGAGATGGATAAAAAATAAGGTTTTGATAGTAATTCAGCTATGAGTTCCACTGTCCGAGACCTCTTAAATCAAGGTTTGCAGGTGCCTTTTACAGGAGATGATGCTTTTAGAAGCACCAAACTCAAAGAGGAGGCCTATTGTTAAGAGTCACATTGCTCTGAGGTCTCATCCTGCGCTGCCTCCGCTGACGAAACTGCCATGATGACTCAGAGTAGCCCCGGGAGATTCAAATAAGTGCTAATTGTTAAGATTTCTCATACTTAATGAGTGTTTGTGAGGAACTGAGTTCTTGCAGTCAAAACACAGATCTATGAACTTTTTTGAGCAGTATGTAGTGACAAATGACGTTTTTCCAAATATTTCAACACTTTCCAGTCCGCCCATGGGTCCTGTCAATAATTGGAGACTTTCAGAATCGTTTAACTTCTATTTTTTAAAAAATTCTTGAGTCCTTTCCACTTAGCACAGAAGAAGGATGAAATGCTTTTGTCACCAGTAATGGCTGGCTGGACCAAGTAAATCCTGGGGAAGCTCTGCCGGCTGTTGGGAGTGGTGTGCGGAGGGTGCCGGGTACTGCTGGGACGGGCACAGCTGCGACGGGGCGTCCTACGGGCTCCAGCATCCTCCCCTGGAGGAGAAGGCACATTCAGAGTTTTAAGCACAGGAGATCACCATATTACAAGGAAGCAAAAGAAACAATCTTTAATCCTTTCAAAGCCCAATAATATTATGTATATTGACTGAAGCCCTATGGAGTGGGCCTGGCAGGGCTTTTTCATTACTGCAGCACGCTGTAGCCTAGCTACCTTTGAAAAGTAACCAATATCGAGAGCCACTTGACATTTGCAAAGGATTATGGGTGTCCTCTCCATCTCTTCTCAAGTTCCCAAATTTACAATGGTCTTAATTTAAAAGTTAAGCCAGGGGATCAGTTGCTTAGTCTGCTGCTGGGCTGCCCTTTAAAAAAAAAAAAAAAAGGAGAAAAAAGAGTGTCTGTGTGTGCCCGCGTGGAGGGGAGAGGTGGGTAATGAACCTCACGTGCTGGCGTCACCCACCTTCAGCCTTCGGCTCCGATCGGTGGCATTTAATTGTGGAAAAGGTATCTAAATCAGGATCAGGCGGACGGGAGCGGACGGTTTCATTCCTGCAGGTGCTGCTGAGATGCAGGGAGCAGCAGCAGCTGGTAATGAGTTGGTGAAAATGAAAAAGGGACATAAGTAGCTTCTTTAGCAAATCCCCTGGAAATGACATGGAGCCTCAGGGATCGATCGGATCGATCCCTCCGAAGGCTGCAGGCTCCTCTCATCCGACTGCCAGTGCAAGGAAAACCGTAATGTTATTATCAGCAAAACTCATAGAAAACCTACCGGGGAAAACAGCGTTCTGTTCCCTTCCTCCCGGGGGGCAGCTCTCGGGCCAAGAGCGCGTGGAAGGAGCAGGCAGAGGGAGTGCACGGGAAGTGCGGATTTTAGCACCGTCGCTGCGAGGTCGGGGTACGGTGCTGAGGAGACCTTTGCCTGGTCACAGCTGTTATGATGGTAGCAGCAGTTCCAGTCCCGATCCCAGTTCCCAGCATGGCTGCTTGGCATGGAGGAGCGCTGCTCCAGGCACCGGAGCTGACGTTTGGCTGCCCGTCTGGCTCCAGTTTAGAGCTTGCCTGCAGTGCAGCTGTGGAATTGGGGTTCCCATCTGCCTGGCTGGGGGGTGCGGAGCAGAAACGCATCCTGCAGAGCAGGCACAGGGGAAATGGGGCTGGGGATGGAAGGAAGATGTGGGGTGTTCAGAAGGTTTCTGACAAGCTGTTGGTCTTCCTCCCATTGTGTATCTGCTGTCATCAGCCCTGGTTTGATTATGATTTGCTCTATAACACTTTATGAGGCTTGCATAATTAGTTTCATATCCTTAATCTGCAGCATTGACTGAGCTTTCTAAGCTTCTGTTTCTGGCCAGGCTCTGAATTGCTTCCTCACATAGGAAGACATCAGCAACCCAGTTCACAACTAATCCTGTAGCTAAATATATGCTACCTTGAAGTGAAACAATCCTCAGAATCAAAGTGTTGTATCTTCTCCAGAGCTCTGCAGAAATGGGGCGAGAACAGTGGCTTGTGTTTTATAAACCTCAATCATTTGGATCTTCAGGACACAGTATTTAAACTAAACTGCATCGCTAAGGAGATGTGTTGATCCAACTGCGTGCTGCTCACACACCCTCTAACTAAGGATATAAGAATATTTATTTTGCCCACTGGAAAGTTTGCGGGTTTGTGAGAAGTCCTTATTCTCGGGAGTTAGAAACATCCCTGCTTCCACAGAATCAATTAAACTAACATCAGCTTAGTGTTTCTGAGTAACAGATCTTAGAGGACTTACACTTGTTTGTATATGACCTTTGTAGTGAGACCATAAATTTTGAAATACAAGGGTTGAGGATTAGGAAATCAAACTATGAAATGGACTTAAGTTATAACAGTGTTATGGAAATACATGTGACATTTGTCATCCAAATGGTTTACGATAGTAAAAGTAGGGATAGGTCGGCCACTTCAGATTCGTAAACTATTAAAATTAATTCTTCTTTTAAGAATTTTATTGTCTGAAATATGTCATTAATTTTGGATGCATTCATCTTTGCCTTCATAATGAGCTAAATTGATAGATTCTCATAAACAGTATCAATACCTGAAATATTTATGGTTTAGACAGGGTATAGGACAGCTTGCAGAGATGTGCCTATTAACACAGCCATCTGCTTTCATTTTACTGTTTCTGATGGCTTTAGGAAAGGATGAGACCCAGTCAACCAAGCTGGGGTTAGCGGACTGCTACCGTACAGGCACACCCAATGGCAAGCACGGCACACCAGTGGGCTCCTGAGTTTTGGGTGGGAGCTGCCAAGGCAGGGCTGTAGGGAGGGTGAAGGTGGAGACGGTAGGCAGGTGTCTGTTGAAAACCTGCTGGGACTCCTCCCGAGATGGGCTTAAACTAACACAATCCTCAAAGTGTTTCATGGCTGACAAATCTCTTGGAAAAAATGTTGCACTGGAAAATTTCCAGCGGATTTTACAGTTGTGTTCAGCCCTGGTTTGGGTCTGTGCGCCGGGTACAGGTGTGCATCACGCGAACGAGGGTTAAATACTGGCAATAAAAAGACCATTGGCTGTTGACAAGATCACTCCATAGCAATAGCGATGAGGACAATATATGGGCAGTATAATCTTTCTGAATGTATGAAAATTCAAATGAATTTTTGTACCTTCTATACAACTTGATTTCTAAGGAGCAGCAAGGCAGGAGCACTGGAGCAAAGCGTTTGGCTTTGTTCTTACTACTTGCCTCATTGAACTGCCTAATTCCTTTAAGTCTGCAGTGGGAAAGAAGATGAAAGATGCTATGGAAGGGCTAAATAGAAACTATCCTTTGAAACAGCGTGAGAGCAGAGCTTTGTTGATAATTCTGTTTCTCTTATTTTAATAGCCATCTTCTTTATGGTTGTCACGTTGTCAATTTGCTGGCAATGGAAACTTGGCCTTGTGGAGGCATCCCACCTTGCATTTGGGCTTACTGGTAGAAGAAAAGACCCTCT
Organism: Rhynochetos jubatus; assembly: GCA_027574665.1. Taxonomy (NCBI): domain Eukaryota; kingdom Metazoa; phylum Chordata; class Aves; order Eurypygiformes; family Rhynochetidae; genus Rhynochetos; species Rhynochetos jubatus. The sequence goes on from CM050661.1 coordinate 8,786,911, forward strand.
CAGGATAAATGCTTGATTTGGAAAACAGTGACAGCAGAAATACTTTCTTTTAAATCAGAATGCATACTTTCAGTAAAGACTACTTTTCCAGGCCTCCTCTCAGCTTTTAAAATAGCTCGGTGTTGGTGACAGACATATTTGTGATGGCAAACCCAAACTGAAGAGAGAGCAGCTGCAGCGGACTTTAGAGGCCTGACGCACGTCCCTAGACGCACAGATTTAATGCCCAGGTGCTTGTGCCGTAGCAGCGGTCGCTAGCTGGGTGTGTTTCACCGTGGTAATGCTGAGAGCCAGGACGCAGCGACGGGTTTTGTAGTGGTGTGGTCAAGCTGCAGGGTACTGTTCGCTCCTGCGGGCCATCGTGCCTGTAAACTGTTGCCAGTTCAGATGTACCAGCATTATTCTAAAACCTGCTGGATGTTTTGGGTTTTTTTAATTAAAACCCATATCTACAAATTAGTACGGATTTTATCCTTCAGGCAGAGAAGGATACATTTATCATGAGGGTTAAAAATACATCCAAACTGTTCACAAGCGGAGACAAATCTCTGTGCACACCATCAGATAAAACCAGCCAAGTTTTTGCACTATGTCGCTTGCAAAAACACAACAAACCTAATAATTTGCAGGACTTCCTTTCAAAAAGAGTCCTCACCATCTTGTTTCCTCCCCCCTCTTTTAATTTCTGCTCACAGCCCAGTCAATCACGTCGCTTTCTTAATGTTATCTCCATTACCCTTTCTGTCAAAAAAAGTCTGCCAGCTTTTGGAAAACTCTTGACACGCTGTGCAGCGCTTCCCTGCGCCAAGCTGGAGCCCTGCTCTGTATGCTACAGGTTATTAGGGTTAGCAGAAAGAATGTGCATTTATTTACTGAAGGTACTTTATAAATCAATACCTTGTTTTTGAACTCAGGTCAATAGGAATAACTCAGAAACACAACCAACAACTACTGCAACCCTAAAACAGCACTTTCAACGTATTGATTTTTTGAAGAGTATCTTTTCCTGGCATTATTCACACAGCGTTGGTAAACAGGTTCATGCAATCAAAATTGTAAATAAGTGTGAGTGTGCATGCACACGTGTGTGCACATCTGTGAAACAGAAGAAGCTTTTACTGTAGTGTGGGAATTACAAAAAAGCAAAGTCAGGAAGTGATGCAGTTAAGGTTCTTATAAGGTCATTCGTGTTTGCCTTCAAAGTTACAAAATAGAATATATTGTTGTGGGTAGGTAAATATTAATATCATTAACTTGGCCTAATTTGCAGATATAGTGTTATGTAAATAGTTGACAACGTTTAAAAGCAATAGCTTAAGGTACTGGTTTGATTAAAAACAATAAAAAATAAATAAAAACAGAAATACGCATGCAAAGCAAGGCCAGTCTGGCCACGGTAGGAACTTGGTTGCTTTCTGATTCCAGAGGTTGTAAACTCTGTATTTAACTCCGCAGCTTTGGCATTGTTTAGAAAAAGGTTTTCCATCTTTAATTAAACGGTCAGATTTCCCAAAGAAAACCAGAATGAAAAAGCCATCTCTGCTTACTCACCTTGGAATCGGATTGCTTTTTACTGTGGTCATACTTGAACCCCTTAGCTAACAGACATCGTTACAGAGTTTGCCAGAAGCACCTTGGAGCTTCAGAGAAAAGACTCCAGGTGCCAGACCACTCGTCCCCATCTTACCTCCGCAAGGGTGTCGGAGGGCAGGCTGTCTGTTTCCGTCACTGAAGAAGCAAATATTTGATGTTTAAGTATTATACTCCAAATTAATTGTCATTTAAAAAAAAATTAATTGGGGTTTTTGTAGTTATTATTCTTTCTCCTTAACACCAAAACAAGGACCAGCTCCTTATGCACTGATTTTTTTTTTTTTTTTTTGCCCTTTTAGCCTTTTTTTTCCCCCATTTGTTTTGGTTTCTGAGGAGAAATGCAAGAATGCTTGCACTCATATAATAAGAGGTTTTAAATTTTTACAGTTAGGGCGTAAAGAGGAGTATGTGTGTCAGAGAGCTTTTTACCAAGCAGAGAAAGATGCATCAAGCTCCCAACAGCTGAAAATTGGTGTTTGTTAAGCTGATGTGAGAGATGCAGTGTAGATTTGTAACTGGCTGGCTAGTTAAGCACTGGGACAAAGTATAAAGAAACATTATTTATCACTTAAAATATTTACATCAAAATTAAATCTCTTCTGCAGATATGAGCTGAGTTTTATGAAACAGTGATATTCTTGATATAAACTTTATTATGTGTAATTCAATTTCCTGACTTATTCAATAAATTACTCTAAATAGTTATAATGAATATAGCTTCTAGAAATGTGGGATTTCTGCTTCATGCAGAATTTCGATATTTTGAAAAATCCAAATTGGGTTGAAGTGTAATTCTTTTAATCTGATTTCCAGCAAACTGAAATAATTGTACTCTAATCACTGCAATTTTCCTAAACCAGAAAGCTTCCTGCTACCCCAGTAAGGCCTGACAGATGTCACAGGTCTGGCTGGTTTTAATGGGTCCCAATATGGGATGCTGAGTGATTAGCCCAACTGGACCTTGCAGATATCATTTAGAGGCCCGTTTAAAAGAGCACAGCTCATGGTGGCAGATGATTAATGCACAGTCTGTCCCAGCTTGACTCTGGCATGGATCGGGTTCTTTTGGTGGAGATACTGGAACCCCTCTCAGCCCCGTGAAAGCAGTGTGGCCAAAGGCAGGACAGGAGGCTTGGAGGAGCAATGAGTGGCATGGGAAGCTGAGAGCTTGCTGCTGTGAGGCAGTGGGTTTGCTATGTCTTTATCTTTCTTCTTAAGAGGAACTCTGCATTGTCATTATCTCCCCAAGTTGTGGTGGTGTTGGCATTCCTTAAATACCATTTATCCAGCATTGTGACAAATTGATTTTTGTCTCCAGTAAATATCCCCTGGTACTGATTTCAGATAAAAGTTAGGACCTGTAGCTGTGACCACCACCGTGGCACAACACTGCAGAGAGCTGGAGGCTCTTGACTGTGAGGCTGATGCTGTCTAGTTCTCGGTTACATCGATGGCATACACAAATGCACAGTCACACGGAGCTCAGAAGAAAAAGAACAGGAGAAATGCAAAGAGTCATTTTAATCAGCATACAAAGTCATACAGATGTTCATCTTCAGTGTCCTGTTCTCCATAAGATCTTCTTTTTAATATTTTTTTAAGTTGCTGTTAACATCCTCTTGGATGTTGGAATTCATAGGGGAAGTCCTAGACTGCACCACAGCTCAGGCTTGTTATTCTACTTATTTATACTCTTACAGTGCCTATGGACACACTAACTCCAAGGCAAAATACAGACACAGAATAGCAGTGCAGTCTCTGCCCCAAAGAGCTACAACCGTGCCGTGACCCAGCCAAACCCCCATCCGCACACTGCAGGAAGAGCCTCAGACTTCTGTGACGACCTGGTGGTGGAAGAAATCCTTTTATCTTTAAGCTTGTGGAAGATCTGTTAAAGGTGTGCAGGGTGATGTGGGGTTTTATCTGCTATTTCAGACACTGCTCTACTCCTGTAAAGAGCTTTCTTATAGTATCTCCAAACTGAAAGTCCGTGAGATTATCAGGAAATCCACCTGCACACTTGGACTGAAAGGCATTCATGGGGCATATATAGCACTGACAGGACTGCCAGTTTAGATCACGGGACTGGGAAACAGGCCAGATGGCCTCTGGAGGGGCACCCCAGTCCTGTTTTCCAAGACATTATGAACATTGGACAGGCATCCTCACGTGTGCGCTACAAAATCACATGAGCATCTCCCCCGTTACAAACAGTTCTGGCAGGCCACCTGAACTGGCAGTCCGTCCGTCCCACAAGGCACTGACCTCTCCGTGCAGACAGCATCTTTCAGAAGGATGCCCCATCCACCTGAATCACGCTCGATTGCACTTCACATGGAAGATAGTCACTAGATAGCCACCTTGGGGAGAAATGGTCTTCAGGGTTCCAGAATTTACTGTTTCATACCATAAAGGGATTCTGTCGTGTGTACATATGCTGCCACAAGGGAGAGGTTTAGACTTCAGCTCATCAGTTAACCTCATTGAAGGTCCTTACACTTTTTATTTTGTATTACTTTTATCAGTCCTTTGCAGTACAGCTGGCAACACAAATATGCTAAACATCCACCCAGAAAGGTTCTCACAAGATCTTCTCATCCTTCAGTAGATGAATTCTGTAAGTCTTATGTATCCCATTCTTGGGAGTTTGATGTATCGAGAGAATTGACAGTGGCTGCTAGCTGTTGGCTTTACTTCACCATCTCTCTCCGTTCAGTTGCCTATTTTTCTATAGGGTAAAAGACTTTCCACATGTGTAGATACATCAGTCTATGACACAGGATTCACGAGAGCTTTAGGTCCTACCCAAAAGTCATGTCAGACTTCTGTATAAAGCTCTTTTTTCTAAATTATAGTTCAGTTAGAGGAGGCCAGGATAAAAAGTCAGGATTGTTCAGCATAATGTTATTCCAACCACAGAGGAATAGGCATTTTAAAAAAGGTCTCAAGCATTTTGTAGTTCACTCGGAAAGAAGGAAAGGCCAGACAGTATTGACTCAGATTTCCTAAAGTGATTTGAAGTGCTATCAGTGTGCACAATACCAGTAGGATCAGCCCCTCTGATAAGATTAGAGCTCATTTTGCTAAGCAGTGACCAGCTTCCTGCAGAAGCATCCCCCTTTTGGAGCTCCGAGGCAGCAGAACGGAGATGGGCACGTATATCCTTAGAACATCGTGTCGTATCAGAGACATCGTTGTCCCTTCTGGTCAGGGCGAACACCGCCCTTCCCACAGGTGACTGCCTCCAAGTTACTCAAACTGGCAGAGGTGCGGAAAAGCGCTTGAAGAAGAAACGATTGCTTACCTCAGTGTAAGAGAAGCTCCTTGTAGTTCACTGCCCCTTTTCGTGAGGAAGCTGCATTCTCTAATAACAAGCCTATCCGTAGGCCCGTGGTTATCTCCAGTTACAACAAAAATAGGGTAAGTTCACCTGCCATGTAAGGGACATGCATTATTAATTTCTTGGTGTTTAGCCGTACACTTTGCAATCCCTTATTAACTGTATGTGAGAGTAATTTCTGGGATACAAATGTGCTCTAATTCAATTTGTCTAAGAAAAATATCTTGATAATTTAGGGTATGATATGCCTCCAGCTACTCAAATTTCCTCTTTGACTATCAAGTTTGTCAATTTGTCATCTTTTCTGAAGAACTTGTTGCCTACCTTTGGTATCTCAAGTGAACTCCATGATCTCACCCTGAGGTGTTAAGAATCGCTGAGGGCTATCAGAACTTGTGTAAATTACAGCGATGCAGACAGCATGTTGAAAAATCAATAAGTAATGAAATAGTACTGCAGTGAAGTAGCCAAGAGAGCGATGGGTGAAAAAATCCCAAGGACTCGGTTTCATTTTGTCAAAGTATAAAAGATAATGTTCTGCAGTGATGCTATAAAATCATCCCCACTGGCCAAAGAAAATTGAAATACAAAAGAGCAGTGTAGAGGTGCGGGTGCATTTCCTCCTGAATTCCAAGTCCCCCTCCCATTAGCGTCAGTGGATGCTGCGGTGGTGATCTGGGCAGACATTCACTTTTTCTAACGAAGCGGTGGGTATGGCTTTTCTGCCTTTGTGTGCCACGGACTAATGTCAGCTTGCGTCAAGTGTCATTTAAACCTCTTTCTAATTCCTAGTAATCCTCACATCTGAGTTGGTTATCTTATACTGGCAAGTAGGGAAACGCCAGCAGAACGTTTGCCAGGGAAACCCGGCACTTCGCAATGCTTTCACAAAATATTAAAAGAAACTAATCAAAGGTTTTTACGAGATACTTGAATTTTGTCTTCAGTGTTTGTATGAGAAGATCCTTCTTGACCTAAGACTGTTTCTGAAATACAGCATTCTACAGTAAAACAAATGGCTCTGTAGGCAAGCGAGTCCATAAGGCTTAATTTTCCATGAAGGCCATGCTCTACACCCCAGCTCTCTATCCCATGGCAATAACTACAGCCCTTTCCACCTCTCCGCCAGGGACAATGTGTTGTGGCTAATGCAGCCTAGACTCGTGCTGGCTGCTTTTCCAGCTGCGGCCATGCCGGCCGTGCAGCATCTGGGCTTTCTCTCCGTGGGAACACCATTTCCTCCATGCAGCAAGCAATTTCTCAACATCTGTAGTAATACAAAATGTCTTTGAGACTTTTACTGTTCTTTCATTTTTACTAAAATTGGCCAAACTGGGAGTGAGGGGGGAACTGCCAGGCAGGCAATCTCATTTCCCAATTATGCCTTTAGAAAACCAGGTTCAAAAAGAGTAGTTGGTTCCAAAAGGAGAAGAAAAACATTGAACTGAAACAAATTTTCACAAGCTGGGTGCTGCCTTGAGAGTCTTTTGTTTAAGTCCACAAACCATGAGATTCTCTGGAGTAAATTCTTCGTGTTGATGAGGTTTGTCCACGTGGATATGTAAGATAGTTAAAATGTATTTAAACAAAATGAATGAGTGAAATACCACTAAATTAAACCAGTCTTGTGAAAGATAAACCAGCCTGCATTCTTGTGTCAAGGGAGAGTCCCCCCACTTCAGCCTTTCATGGCTAATCAACCTATTATCCTCCCTGTATATCTGCCTGTAAAAAGAAATGGGTTTAAAAGACAGTGAGCTGCTGTTTGGTCCCAAGAGACCTAAAAGCCAGGCTCAAATAATGGTCCTTCTCTGGTTTTCTCTTGATGCTTTTGTCTGTGCTTTTCTGCACGCTGTCTGGGAAGGTGGGTTTTGTGTTGTCTTTTGGGGGAGACCTCTGTGAGAGGTGAACAGAGAAATGTGGTCCTTGGAAAAGGAGGAGCAAAAATTATCTCCTTCATGTGCATGAACGATCTGTTTGATACAGATTAATGATTACTGTTTAAGCACACACAGGATTGAAAAATCCTTCTGGAAGACCGGGTGTGCTGCTGGCTGTGTTGGGGAAAGCAGGCAGTTCAGAGGATACTCGTTCCATTTCATTGGTTCCAATCACCTCTATAGACCATCAGTGTCTTTGTTTAACCTTCCATGATTTTGTTTCATTACGGTGGTATGCAGAAAATGAACAGCCACTATCACCACAGCTAGAGAGTATCTTGAGTGAGATGGCAGGGAGCTCATATTTAGTCGTTCGACAAACTCAGGTTAGGCTTTAGTGAAAAGAGCTCTATTAACTTCAGTGACTTTGGAGAGGGCCCTTTGTTCTTTTCAAAGTTGTTATGGGTTACAGAACTCAAAAGCCTCTTTTCTTGCCCATTATTAAAGCAGAGCAATGAATCACTGTATTTGGCACGGACGCTTTGGAGCGTTCCGGTACTACGGGATTGTTTGCAAGGAGGTAGCATGTAAATGCTAAAACGATCTCGAGGAATTTAACGGGGTAGAATATGTAGACCTTGGAAGCAGAAAGCGTTTCTTTACGCACGACAATGGTGTAAATCTAGAATATTTCATAGTCCATTCATTAGGAAAACTCAGAGGAAACATTTGTAGGCTAGGGATATAGCACAGCTTTTTAGCCTTTCTGTGCTGTCATACACAGCGAGCGGTGCAGACACCCCCTTGTTCCAGGAGACTCCGAGGAGTCTTTCCTCCCGTGGGGGGACTCCAGACAGGGACGCAGAGCTTCCCTGCTCTTGAGCATTGCCCTGACAAGTCATCTGCCGCCCCTGCGGACTCTGGTGAGGTCTGGCCGGGATCCCTGTCCTGTGGACGTATTCTGAGACGTTCTGTGCTAGTATTTCACAGTACAAACCCTTGGTAGTTACACTTCCCATTACAAAATGCTATTTTCAGTCGCTTCTACCTTTGTCAGGCCTAAACCACATGGACTGGAAATTTTCCAGGTCTGCCACAGGCTTTCTTTTTTTTTTTTTCTCCCCACCAATCAAGTAGTTGATTCCTTTAAAGAAAATTAGTTAGGGACAGATTGTTTTGTTTATGTTAAAGAATCCTACCAACCTTTTTTCCAGAAATCTCCAGCCAGAGATTTCAAACTTTACACCTGGCCATGGGTGGATTTTGCATCAGGTATTTGTCTGCATCTGTGAACACTGTAAGCTTTAAAGAAAGCTCCAGATCTGCATTTCTCACGTGTTCAGGAGTACGGGGTTAGATCTGAACAGATGCCCACGGGGCACCATTCGCCGTGGGCACACTTCAGCCAGATGCTGCGATGGTCCCTCCGTTGCAGCTGGGAGCTGTCGCACCCTGTACCACACATAGGTATTTGTCCGAGAGATGTGTGGTGCTCTTGAGAATTTCCGTGGTTTTGGTGTTTTCTCTTTGGCTTCTCCTCCCCATGATGGAAGCTACGGAATACCATTATGTTTGGCATTCCCTGTGAGAAGGAGGAGCCTCCTATTTCAATATGACATGGGCTTCACAACAGCACATAGGGTCTGTCCTCATCTGGCACTTCTCCGGAGAGAGGATCATCACCAGCTAAGGGGAGGGGATAAGATAAGCTCATCCATCTCGAGAATCTTACCATCTGTGTATTGAAACAGCAAGACTACGTGGATAGCACCACCATTTTCCAGGAAAGGAAGCTGACGAAAGCAGGATGAGGCTGAGCCAGCCTCCATGGTGGAGGTAGATGGTGCTGACCGAAGCCAGGCGAGTTGCACTGAGTGGCACGTGCTGGGCACAGAGTTAATATCAGAAGTACGGGGATAATAAAAATGCCCAATAATGGTGGCGTTGCCCGGTGACGCATCACGGTGCTATTCGCATGATCCATAGGTTGCCCATCGCTGGTCGGAGCCGTGCTGGGCAGTCCGTCGTTCCTGGGCTCTGAGTGACCCCTGCTGGGGCCAGCAAGAGAGGAGGAGGAGGGACCAGGGGTCGTGGTGGAGGACATTGCTGCCTGCTGGACCCCTCTTTTGTCTGCTCCAGAAGTTGGAAGTGGCGAATCAGCCTAAGAAAAGGAGCAGAAAGGATTATTTGATGGTTAAGATGGTTGAATGGTGCCTTGGAAAACCGATTGTTTTCCCTTCCTTTGCCACCTTTTTTCCTTTGTGATGCTAGTTAATTCACTCCAACCTAACTTTTCACAGACTGTTACTAATTGGGTATTCTTCAATTTCTTCATGGTTCATTTGAGATGCAGGGGTCTGAATTTGTACTCACAACTGCTACTGAAGACCATTTTGGACACATGAGGAGTGTTCTGAGAAAACAGTTTGTAGACCTCTCTTAATTAGGCATCCACAGTTAGAAGATACTTTTCCTTTAATCACTATAGATCTCAGCTCTGCAGTCAGTAAAATAGAGGTAATAATAGCACCTTGTATCACAAGGGATTTGAAGAAAAGCTTACAAGGAATTTAATAACTTGAACGTCAGGGCAGCATTTGAATTGTATAAAGTAAATAAAGAGAGCCATGCATTGAGCAACGAGGAAAAAGTACGTATGTCTCTTCTGTACGCTGAATCAAAACTGTGGAAATGTGGGGGGAAAAAAATACTGTGTAGCTCCCAATTTCTAACCTATGTAATGGTGTGTGTGTCTGCGTTTCTAATCCAGTCCTCTTTCATGTTCCTGTCTCTGATATCTCGTCAACAGACCAGTTTAAAGTGTCTCTGTCTCCTCACACAAACATCTCCAGCCAAAGTCCTTTTCCCAAGAAACCCTTAAAATATAATTCCTTCCATGAAGCATCTAAAATTGGATAAACCAACGGAGGAATACATTTTTTTGTAAAGGTGATTCACAAGGAAATATTTGCCACCTATTCAAATCAGACTGTAATTGCTAGTACTTGTCTTCTTGAGCTTCCCTTTTCATGAACACCTCCATTCTATTTATAAACATTTTCCATTACCAATACTCTTATGCACTTGCAAGTTTAAAATTCAGTTTGCAGATCTTCTATAGCAATTTAGAAATTTGTTTTCCATGAGCGCTTCTTTCAGCAAAATCAAATTGCATAAAATTTGGTGGAAAGGTAAACGTGGAGAAGTGTACTACGCAGAGGGTTTTTAGTGCTAAATTTGAGAGCTTTCCCAAACTTTCATATTCAGCTGGCTGTGTGATCAATTATATTAGCACTGCTGCTAGACAAAAATAGAATAAGCTTTTCTACTTTCATACTAAAGAATAGGACAAGACAATCAGACTGTTTCGTGACCTCAGAGAGCGGTTCTTGCTGCCACGTGCAGATGGTTCGCTGGTGTTAAAGCCAACGATGGGACTGGAGATTTGGGTTATGATTTTGAATGTTCAGTGTCAGAATGCTGGATGGTTGTATTTTGCTCCTGTTTGCACTTTTGCAAATAGCCTTTTTGCCTGGAGAGTGAGGGCTGCAAGAGAACGTAACGGGGGACAGGTCTGCCATGCTCAGCCCGGGCTTAGGAGAGCCATTTCCATGGATGACCGTGGTGGGCTTCCCTGAGACCTGCCACCCACCTTGTAGAGTGAACTTGTGGAGACTGGGGAGGAACGGGAACTATACTGTTCATCAGAAATAGGCTTTTTACGGTTTTGAGGACAGAAAATAAAGAAACCGAAGGAAAATCGCATTTAAAAGCTTTCTATAGTGCTTTCTGCTTGGAGCCCTAAATTCTTGAAGCAATGCCGTCAAAGCTTTTCTGAATGACTTGATGAAGGTTTTTTTGTTTTGGTTGCTGCACTCTTGGGACTCATTGGAGTGGCAGGATTAAAATTAATTAGAGGCTGTTTGGAGGGGGCTTTGGAAGATAGCCTCGGGCTATACTTCAGTCTGGTTGTTAGAAGCAATATCATCACCGCCTCCTCTTCCAGTGAACAGACCTGCGCTGGTGCGGCTGGGGGGAGCCACAGAACATCCAACACAGACATCAGAGCAAAGACTTCCTCCCAAAGAGATTACTTACCACAAAACCAGTGGATCTACCTGCTGACAACCCCAGAAATATGTCTTGTTTCATTTTATGGTTTCTAAAAGAGGCTGCTTTATGAAGCTCTCCAGAATCTTGATGAAATATCCATGCGAGGATGTTCATTTTCCTCCCTTCTTACCATGAATTATGCTGATTAGCATGTCTGGGAAGAGATAAGAGAAAAAGCTCTGTTTCAGGAGCTGGATTTTTTGTTTTGTTTTGCTCTGTTTTGCAAAGAAGAGACATACAAATGAGTGAAGAAAATTGACAAATAACCATTTCAAAACCACGAGTCAGCTTGACTCTGAATTTTCCTCATTGAGAAGGGTCAGTTGCAGAGTGGATAAAATGCTGCATTCAAAATTTGTGGCAAGTTTTCATATGGTTTATGCACTTGTAAACTAGTAGATAACCCTTTAAACTTAATCCCTCTACTACAGGGAGGTTAATGCGTAGCTGACCAGGATTCCTACATAGTTAATAGAATGCAAGAATTTAAACTTTTAGGATGAATTTCAACTTGTAGCCAAGTCCTGTTGACTTTGTATGAGCTGGCATTTCATGCACAGTTACTTTGCTATACCGTGTCTCAAAGTCATGCGAGACAAAATCTGGCTCTCCTGTGGTAGTAATTAGTAGAAGTAGCTAAAAATTTTCAATATTAATAGTTAACAGTGGTAATAATTTTTAAAAATGGTAAACTAATCCTTCTATAACTACAGCCCAAAGTAATTTGATTTCTCCAACACTCATATTTTTTTCCAATTTCCTTTTCCATTCCAGCAATATCTACTTATCAAAATTACTCAAATATGCAGGAAAAAATAGCAGAGGTTAGTATGGTTTTTTTCTACTGCATGTCCTGTGTGCCTTAGAAGAAAGTAAACAAATTCACACAAGGCTACATAATTTGGCGCAACTGTTCGCTGTTCTTAATGAATCATCCCAGAACTGGTATCATTTTTCCTTGTGCGTAGCTCTAGCAATATCTAGAAGAGCTGTATCTTCACGCATTCTCAGAATATTGACTGAATTATTTTTGTTCATCTTTCTGATAACAGGAGCAGTTTTGTTTTCACTCAGCACGTTAGGATTATTACAATATTAATTGTGAATATTTAGTGCTAAGAAATATGAAATAACTAAATAGCTAACCTTCCAGAAGCAGGAATCATTATCCTCAGAGTGTGATTAATGAGTTCTTAATTGAAAACTTAGTAAAAATATCAATATATAAGAACAAGCAGCAAATGCTATTTAAAAATAATAAGTCTTGTGACATACATTGCGATTTACAGGTTTTCTGACTCAACATTCTAAAAATGTGGATGGCAGGCATTCAAAGTTGAGTGTTCCTGGGCTCATGATAGCAAAACTTAATCATTTTCCACTTTAGACTATAATGGAGTTCTTGGGGAGTAAGTGGTACTAGGGCAGAAGCGTCTGTGAAGGTGAGCTACTCTACAAATTTTAAATACAAGAAGTACCCTCTCCTAAATTTTCCCAAACCAATAAACAATTGCTTAAAAATACAAAGGGATAAAGATCATAATTCAGGGCTACAGGACACAGCACTTCATCCTAGAAAGAAACAGGGAAGACTTTGGAGCCTTGGTTGATGGCCAGATATGTAATTCTTATCTTCCTTGGATGTGTCAGGAGCAGTAATAGTGACTCAGAAGGAGAGCTGTCTTCGTGCTGGCATGTAAGCAGGTACTCAGGACCCGAGCTGCTGGAACTCTCTGCACCTGAGTGGGAGGCCCGTGGTGGCCGTGAGCCAGATGCCAAGGTGCTCGCTGCAGGGGTGACCCAGGGCAGGGAATGTACAACAGCGTGTAGGAACTCACTGAGCTGGGGTAACTTGGCCTGATTGGCTAATGAGAGTATCATTCTGGGCATTTCTATGCACTAAGAGGAAAGAAAGAAAGAAAGAAGCAGAGCCAGAAAAAATGCCAGGGAAGAAGTTGGGACTTGGCACGAGGAGTGTGCACATGCTGAGCCTGGTCTCCAGCTTCTCGGAGCTGGCCAGGCTGTGCTCTCCAGGTGGTACCTTACAGCTGCCAACAGTTAACGATGCTCTTTTAGCCCGTTCTGTCCTTCCCACCCACTCCAGGGGAAAAGCAGTCTTTATTTCTCCGGTTATTCTCCTTAAACAAGTTTCAGATATTAGGAGATTTAAGTTAGACTGGCACCATAACACAGCCTTTACATCTAGAGCCCTTCCTCCTCCCCTATCTCACCCTCTTCCTCTTGCACACTGAAAGCAAACAGTATTCATTATCTCAGCATTGCAGCTTTTTAAGTTCAATGTCAATAGCTAGTTAGGAAAGGGCAGGCGGGTCAGGGATTAGGACTCCGAACTGTCCTTGACGTTTCTCTGTAGGATGATCTGCTGTTTGCATCAGCCGAGTGAAAAAAACACTCCTTCTTCTCTATCCTGGGAATGATCAGGATGGGAAAATGTCAGTTTAGGGGCTGACAGAGCTCTGATAAGAATGATATAGAAGTGGCAGAGGGTGAGAGAGAAAGAGAGGGAAAGAGACATAAATACCGTCATTCTAAGTTTAAAATTTCATTTTTAAGTATATTTGCTAGTGCATGTTCTGTTTTCTTCCAGTGTTTCAGTGCGTAGTCTTCTTTTTCAAGCAGTTTCATTTTAAGAAAGTCTGAATCTATTTTTATTTGATTTGATTTTACAAGTTCTGGAAAGGTCATCCTGCCTGGCCTGGAAGCTGCAAATACGTTCACTCCCACAGAATTACTTATAAGCATGAAAATAGTTTCCACTTTCAAAAGTATATATACATTCTCTGGAGTTAAAACTTGGTCTGAATTCTCAGACTTAATCTAACAGGACGGAAACAAAGCATAGAGATGAAAATATTTTTGAAGAGTGGTGACCTCTGAACACAAATTAAATACCAACTTTATAAAAAATTACAGTACTAGTAATGATGGGGTTTTTCAAGTTTACATGCCCTTAATATAAATTTGATATATTTTGAGAGAAAAAATCGTATTTGTTATTCATACTGGGTTCAGTGTTTCATCCAAATAATCCCATCTACCCACAAAGATATGTCTTTTATTAATATGTTCTCTTCATAAAGATATTCCATTAAGATTTCTCGGCTACGTAGTTGTTTTGTTTAGGAAGGACATGATTGTTTTCAAAGCCATGGAAGATATTTCTGGTTTAAATTGGGGAATGGATTATGCTGTTAGGGAAGGAGGAACATGAGTTTCTGTAAAACAGTCCTTATTTCTTAATTTCTAATGCACCTTTGTACACAGTTTTGTAGTTACTTGTGGGACAGCCTGAAGGAGAGGCAAAATAAATTCTCTTCATTTAATTTCTTTTTATAACCTAGTAAAGTACCAAATGTCATCGAATCGTGGTCTCTGGGCTGTGGCAGTTTCTTTGGTGGTAGTACAGAAAGGTTACGTTTCATTTGGGTTCAGCTTTTCCATTTATTGGTTAAACCCCAGGAAAGGGAACTTGGAATTATTCATTACTTCTCAGCGTTACTTTTCCTTGTAACCACTGGCTGTGCTTTTCCTGGTATTGCAGAATCACAGATATAAAAAGCACTGTCACAGTGGCAGCCGAGGTAGTCTGTGTGAAGCATCTGAGTGCCCAGAGTGATACTGCTATTTAAAGTAAAGTTTAAAAAAATATATCAAATTTTTAAACATTTGCGTCTGCTGGCATGACATGTCGCAGTACTTCAGGTTGTTGCCTTGTTCAGTTGTAACCTGCTCGGTCACTGTCCAGATATCTGACTGGTTGTTTCCAGAATTTGATGCACCTGGCAGAAACCAGCCCATTTTAGTCTGAGCGTTGTATCTGCAACAACTGCGTTTATTCTCTCTGCTCGGTATTGAAATAATACAGCGTGTTCTTCCTTGTCCCCTTTCTATTTAGTAATCTTCTTGTGTAAATATCAAGACACAGTTTTCCTTGGAGAAATTAAGTTATCAAAGCTCAAAATTATCAATTTTGAGAGATAGTCATTATTTTTCAAAGTAATAGCTCCTACTATAGCTTGTTTACAAAAGAATAATTAAACTACCAAGGTGTTTTTTCCTGTAGGGCCTGATACTGTACTGCATAACTTCTATGAAACTATTGAATAAAATAAAAAATTAAGAGTCTACTGCTTATAACTGTTTTGTGAACAGTTTGTAAATCTATTAATTGCTTCATTTTTAAAATCCTAAATTGGATTTAATTGTGACCATAATCAGATTCCTTCATCTCGTATCCCGCTCTCCAACTGTCGCAGTCAGGAGAGGAGAGACGCACTTTCCTGCCCACATGTCAGCGTCATCATGTCCCTGGATCCTGCTCTAACGGGGCTGACGTGCCATCACTTCAATCTGTGAAACGGTACTTGGTGCACCATCTGTGTTGGAAAACTGAGCTGCCGCACCAGTTACGTCAGCCCAGAGCATCAGTGAGGATCAAGCCTTGATGGCAAACCTCCCGCTCAAGGAAGGTGATTACGTGTCCGTGTCCTCCTCTGTCAATTTATTTTCCTCAAATCTGTCATTTCACCTGGAAAGGCCCAACTGCTAACTTTAAAGTGGCTTGTTTGCCGAGCGACAGATTTGGGAATTTCTAGTTGCTAAATTTCCCAGCAGAACAGGAAGTGATAACACAGCCCCAGAGTGTCCTGAGCCCTGTTTGTCTTGAGAAGAAATGTCCAGTACAATTCATAATCAAATCTATTTGTATAAACTCTTGCTAAGCTAACACTGAACTAAGTCCTTCTGACAGTACCTCGTCTTCTCTTAACTTCAGTTGCTGGGATTTTTGGCTTTAGCGTGCTGCCAGGGCCATCTGCACGGTGTTTCCCACCTGGACATTCTTAGCCCAAAGTCACAAGATGTGTGTCTGATTCTTGCTTGCCAAAAAGAGCCTTTGAGATCATCGTCAGTCTGTAACTAAACTGTAGTTTTTCCTCAGCTGTTTCTTATTTGTTAGGTAACTCCAGGACTTAGGCTAGAATTTTTTGGTGATGTTTATACTTAAGATATTGCTCTCTCTTAAATCTGTGACTGCTGCCTTGCTTAGTCCCCTCTCCTGATTCAAGAGTATAAACATCTAAACCGGTGACAGACGTGCCCCCCATAGTTAGCAGAACACACGTGTGTTTAGTACGTAATAATTTAAGATTGTTCTTAGGCTTTATTGTTGCATCTACTGTGTACAGCAGTGGGATCAGAATTGTTTCAGCTCTGGGCAGTCACACCTTCATCTTCCTGGCTTCGTAGCTTGTTGCAATGATTTTCAGGTATTGATTTACAGTCCGTGTCTGTCATTTACATCTTCTAGTAGCTATGAACCTGACTTATACAGCAATATCAAAAGTAAAAATCTAAACGGATTGGTTAAACTACGCATGGCACTGTTGAAATGTGTCAGCTGTGGTGCTTTCAGGGGGCTCAGCTGATCACAAACTGGTGTAGCGGCGTATGTAGATCAACAGTATTTGATTAAAGCCAGTGCCGTTAAGGCAGATTATTAACAGTGCCAGATATTTTAGGATGCTCAGAGCCAGGGACTCGGTCTCTAATGTGATCTGGTTGTTTTGTATCAACACGCCACAGAATTCACAAGGCAAGGGGGTGTTTCTGTGAAAGGCACTGCTGCTGCAGCCTTCCCACATGTAATCGGTCCCACTCTTGCTGGTGTCGGTGAAACTCCTCAGAAGCGAGGGACTGTGAGCATGACCATGCGATAGCACCGACAGTCCTCCCTGCATCTGCCTCCCAGCAGCACAGGCACTGCTGACCCAGGAAAAGGCAGCGTCCTCCAGCGAGCCTCTGGATGCCTAGGGAGGTCTGTGCTGTGCTACCACCCTGAATGAGGGTGGGGAGAGTGGTCCGAGTGCTTGCCCAGCAGGAGACTGTGTGGAATTACACACTGAACCCCACAGGATTCAAACTCTGCCACCTCCAGGGATGCTTCCTGCTCATGGTGCACAAGTACCTGCCTGTGATGCCTGTGAAGGGCTGGCTTTGGCATCTCCTGGCCCAGCCCACTGCTAAGCTTGGGAATCTTTTCCCATTCATTACATTTGGATGAGTAATGCCTCATGAATTCCTCTCCCAAAGCTCAGTGTTTAAATGCTTTTTTGGGTCTAACCCCTACAATTTATGTGCATGTGTTAGGCACGTAAGGGAAGAAATGGCAGGAGAGACATGAATGGGGCAGAGCTTGCCCAAGGCCACACGACAGGTCAACAGCAGGATCAGAAGCACCTGTCTGAGCTCTCTCCTGGTGAGCCTGTGACATCCATCAGATCACACTGTCTCGTGGCAATGTGTGCATGTTTCTTTCTGTACAAAGCTATTAATCCCCCCAGCTCAGACCGGCATCTCTGTTAAATTAAAAACAATCTCCCATTGGCCCATCTTGCCAGTGCAAAACACTTTCTCTTGGGGGAGTTTCTATTCTTGAGCTTCTCACAGGAAAAGATGCACCCTCCTGTACTATACCTTGCCATGAACAGCTGATTTAGTGCTGTCCTAGCCTTCTGCATAAGATGCCCATTGTTGCAGGGTACCTCTTCCCTCACATCTCTTTATTCTTTTTTTTTTTTTTTTTGGTCAATAAGTATAAAATTTTACAAAGCTGTAGGCTGTGGTATTCCAGAGGAAAACCAGATCCACAGTCAGGAAGAACTGATCAGGCTGCCCTTTAGTTAATGCCTCCTGTTATGAAGTTCTAATGAATGTGTCTGCTTCAAAAATGTGTTTTTATCCAAAGACAAATGCATGCCCTGGAAACAATTCAGAGGAAGCTCAGATGGGTGCAGGAACAGTCATTTCTATAGACTTGAGCATAACTTCCTTTTTGAAAGTCTCGGTGTTTTTTTATAACTAGGGACTGTGTACGGCATGTGACCAGAAGCATCGACAGCCTCAGAGGTGGATGGAAGGAGACAGGTTTCCTGACAGAGCCTGGATAGTAGCTCAGTGCAGTAGGAAGACCAGCTAAATCCTTTTAAAAAAGGTGAAATGAGAAGGATTGCTAACAGCAGCGAGAGTTTACAGGGATATAGAAAAATTATACTGCTCCTTGGCTTCTGTTTTCACGTGAAAATTCAAATGCAAATATTATATCTTTCCATAAATATATGTTCTTGGTCTGTTTACACCTTCCCCTTTTTCCAGTCTTCAGATAGTTACAGGGCCAGAATTTTTGTTTAATACTAGATAAGCTTGATTTTCAATCTGACATTTTGAGATTTTTTTAATGTATGCTAGTGTACTACCTGATAGACACCCCTGAAGATACAGGGATTGTATTTTTATATGATCTATCTATCTACTATATCTATCTGTATACATACATACAGTGTAGTTTTATAGTGATTCGTAGGCCATAGATTTGTGTTAAATAATGCCACCTGACTACGTGCTGTCACACAGGCCTTTTAGAGAAGTTGTTTTGTTTTGCTAAGGGAACATGTGGTGTAAAAGCAGAAAATAAAATCAGGGAATCATAGAATAGTTTTGGCTGGAAAGGGACCTCTGGAGGCCATCCAGGCCAAGCCCCTGCTCAATGCAATTGCAAATAGATGGAGTTGCTCGAGGACTTGTCTAGTCGAGTTTCTGCTCAATGCAAATGCAAACTAGCACACTAACACTCTCCTGTGTCTTTCTGTAGTTATATGTTGTCCACTATGGACAGTAGCAAGAAACCTGTCTCTGCTTATAGCAAACACTAAGTAAAACATCTTCACTGTCACCTCAACTGTGCTGTAACTCTGCCTGGTGAAAGGGAAATAAATAGGTAAAAATAAGTGTGAAATGTGAAATATTACTGCACACATCCATATTAATTTGAGAAATAACTGCATGTGACCGAATAGTGAAAATAAGGAAACACAGGTAAAAAGGATATGAAGTCTGGTTTGAATGGTTCCAGCTTTGTGGACAGTGCCTCTCTGTGTTTTAGCAAGTCCAAATAACCATGAAAGTCCTTGTGCATCCATCTACAGTTACTGAAGCTGCTTGAATTCTTTGTAGCCCTTACTCAGAACAGAGTAAAAGATGAAATACCCATTTGAGACTGTAATTAACACCAGAGTTTCGCATAGTCTCTTTCGTCCCCATTCTCAGTTCTGCTCAGGTGTTTTCTAACTGCAGGCTATATTCTTAATCAATCAGTATCTGTTTTGAGATATTGTCTTGCATTGCCATCATCACAAGTCAGACAGTCAAAGGAAGATAAGGGCTCTTTGGGTTTTGTGCCTTCCTTCCCTGGCTGGTGTCTTTTTGATTTTCCCAGCCCGGTTCACTCGCTGGCCCTTCATGGCTCTTTGTGCAAGTGGGGTGACAGGTCAGCCACCTTCCATGCATGAGGGACAGTCTCTAAAGCTGTGGGAGAAAAGACCTTCTCACCAACCTTCTACTTGGGAGCAGGTAGCTTTCTTGAATCTCTGAGGAAGTTCCTTTTAAGAAAACAACAGCCATCAGGTCGAGTCTGGATACACGTGCCATATGAGCCTGTATGGCTCATCTCTTCATTGTGGAACAGGCATCAACCATGGAGGCTGAAGCTCAGCATTCCTCCTTCCAGACACCCTCGTCATGTTACATATTCGCGTTCCCAGGCTGCGGTTTGCCATCTCTGCAGTTGTGCTGATACAACTGTTTCTGCAGCCACATTGTAAACCACAAGTGAGATGATGGAGGTTTAAAAACTCCCAGCCAAACAGAGCCTTCCTTTTCATCTCCAAAAATAAAGGGATGCATGGAAACGGCTGGACCTTCTTAAGCTAGCCTTAGAGGCAGAGAAAATGGAATTACGTCCTAATAGTGGTTATGAGTTTGGGAAGAAGTTATGCTGAAGTCATTGCACTTAAATGTAATTAATGGTTATCTAGAACCCCCTAATTTCCTGTTCAAAATTGTTAGCCAATCCATATTGTTGGATCTGTGTGATCTGCTTCTTTGTAATTCTGAATTAAACACATTACTGTGATTTTAAGTTTAGAGAAGAAAACTGAGCTTTTGAAAATACCCAATGCTTGCCACAAGGTGCATTCCTGGAGGGGATAAAATATGGGACCTGAAATGTGGTCCACATTGAACAATCCTCCAGAACTCAACATTGTCTTTGAGCTAGTGTGTATCATCAACTTTGAATTTAATTTACCATTAACTTAAAGGTTAATATCTTCTCAGCCCATTGGGTAAAGTTCCTGCAAAAGTGTTAGACTTAGAGTATTGTTTATTTTTCTTCTGTGAAGAACCTCAACTCTTAAGCCAAACTCTGTTGGCTGTACATGCCTGCTGAATTCAAGGATACAGCCTCTCAATGATCTTGGATATCACTTCAGTTTTTATGGTATATGTTGCTTTGGGGCCCCTATATCAGTTGTATTCTCTTCTTTATATCTCATTTCCCAAAAAGACCCCAACCAACCAGGAACATTGCATGTAATTGTAAGCAACCAGCTGTCTCTTGGGCCGTGATGACTGGAAGTTAGTGGGGTCTGTGCTGGTGCAGTTGATTGGGCACTCTGAGCTGAGGTACAGTGGCTTACGGATCTCTGTTTAAACTTTGCATTTCATCTTAGATCGTCTTACATTACAAGTTAAGGCTGTGTGAAAAGCAGGCAGTATTTGAAAACTGATAGCATGTCTTTCTCCCATACAGTTACAAAACTTTTGCCAGCGAGTCTTTCTAATGGTATTTTAAAGTTAAAGATATCAGATTTACGAAGAGTATGTTAAAATATCAAATCCTTCAAAAATTATATTGCAGCTGTTTTCAAGAGCAGAGATTTATGGGGAAGGACACTGTGCTGTCTGTAAGGATGCCTGCCCACTGCTGCGAGGAGCGGGCTGTCGCTGCGTCAGCCCAGCCCAGGCTCCGGAAATGGGGAGAGGGGAATATTATTTCCAAGCATTTTAACTTGTTCCCTGAGAGAAAACGAGTGTCAGCGCCTGTATGCTGTGCTGGTCCCTGCCTCAAAGTTGGTGAGTTAAAGTGCTTAGAAATGACAGTCTGTCATCCCCCTTCCCTGACTGGAGCCAGCACAGGGGACAAGTTAAGTGCAGTAATAGCCATCCCCAGCCTGAGCCTGTCTTCCTCTTTGGCTAGCTCTCCTCATCGTTTCTTCCCTCACTTGGTCTCTACCTGCTGTCAGTCCATGTACAACCTTTGCCACATCTCCCTTTTCCTTTCAAACCTGATCTTGGACCTTGCCTATTTCCTTCAAAACACGATACCCCGGCGTCCCCCAGGAGCCTCGCAGCGGTCTCCTTGGCTGTGGGCAGTCTGTCCGCAGGTAGGCTGGACAGGCTCTTGGAGAAGGCTTTAGGGCATGGAAAGCAATGAAGTCATTAGAAGGAAATAATTTCTTGCAAACTTTTAGCCATGATATATTACACTGCACTTTTCTCTGGACTTTTTGATGTATCAGTGTCCAGAGAGCAGTCCAGCACTGTCTGCCGTGGAGCCAACCCAATGAGGCTTTTAGATCTGCAGTTTTATGTCATCCAACTAACCAGTCATGCTGTGAACAATTTGCAATTTAAAACTTACAAGTTTTGACTATTCAGTGTCTTCTCTTCAAGATGCTTCTTCCCCAGTCATTGCATACAGGGTTTTTTTTCTGCTGTGCATGCTTACATGAAGGTATTTCTTTTTCCTTTTTAGACTTTCATAGTCATGTCATGTAAAAGGAAATATACTGTAAAAACATCTTTGATTTACTGTGGCTTCTTAGACCTTAGTCCAGAATGAGATCGCTGTGTTGAGTTCCTGTGCGTTAGACACCAGTTTTCACCAATGAGACTAAAGCACGTTGGGGTTCAGACAGAGAGCCAAAGTAACCAAGGTATAAGATGGGAGAATGGCCATATGGTTTCCTATCAGGTGAACCACAGCCAGTACTGTAGGAGACACTAAAACCAGTCTTCTACGTATTCTTACTCGCATCAAGCCAGTGATGTCCTGTGAGGGAATGCACCATGCGTTGCACTAGAGCAATCCCAGCCTCAACAAGGGCCATGGAGGATATCACACTACTGCTAGCACAGCAGGAGAGTAGATACCAGGCTGCCAACAGCCAGTCTATTCCGTCAAACTACTTATGTCATGGCTTTCCTATTCAACAAAACAGAGCCTTTTGCATCTATAGTTTGAATAGGAAACCTTCCCAGGAAATCCAGGAGCTGTGTGCTTGATTCAATTTGTTGTTCTTCTTTCTAAGCTAGCACTGAAGCAGTTCTCCAGCATAAGCTCGGACGCCCCTGTGCAGACAAACCGGTAGATATAGCTATAGGAGTTTGTTTAGTGTTTTTCTTACTTTTTCTGCTCTGGTACGCAAACCATGGCTGACAACTTTTTGGCAGATTAGGGATGAAGATTTTTACTCTGAATCAAGATGAATAGCATGTAAGCAAAGAACAGTAGTTGGATTACAGGAGATGAATGCAAAACAAATGAAGGAAAAACTTTTACATGTCCTAATGAGACTAAAGCAAGCAAACAAATAGAATAAAGTAAATGTAATACATGACCATCTCAAGTTTAGTCTGTTTTCTGGCTGTAAATTAAAACCATTGTGGCAAATTTGTACAAAAGAACCTTTCTCTTAAAAAAATGGTAGTTAGTTTTTAGACTTTAAAAAAAAAAAAAAAAAAAACCCAAAATAAAATGAAACAAAACCAAATGACCCAGTGGCTGAAATACTGTAAAAATCAGTCTCTGAAGTCTAAGTGGCTCTAGGCTCCATGCCGTGGGGTCACACGTAGTATGGCCAACTAACTATCCAAAATTTGCACACATTATTGCCCTTTCTGTTTTGGCACCTGTTAATATCTCCAATAGGCTTCCAGGCGCAGAACACACATTTTCCAGGACAAGGAATCCAGACTTAAGAGAGAAGTGTGTGTGTGCTCAAGCCCGATGTCCTCAGTGTATACCGATGTGGCTGCTCCCCAGGGCAGGCAGCAGGCACGCCCAGGCCAAGGGATCGCACCTCCCCATTTCACCCAGCGCGTCTTGCGCGACGCTGCTCTCCGTGCTGCAGCGGAGGTCGGATACCGCTGTTTCCACCTGTTACCTCGCATCCTCCATTGGTGCAAGGGTCTTGCGGGAAGAATGGTGCTTGGATTTTTATATCTGATCTTCCTCCTTGCATCCTCACTTTTCTCTCTGCTCCACACACATTTTCAAGCCCAAAAGCAAAATGAACCTCTTCTACATTCCAGACCTGAGGCTATCTGAGATTTTACAAGGGGCTCATCCCTCAGCACTATGCTGATGAATTGGAGGGACTTATCAAGTTCAGATGTAATCTGCTGCAGAACAGTAGTCAAACAAAAGTCTCTTGGGATGCTGTCTAAGATCCCTATTAGGCTCTTCTCTATCTGGGAATATTTCAGCCCTGGGAGGGAAGTAGCAATGATCTTTGAGGTGCTATCTAGTGAAAGCTCCATCAAAGGAAGGAGAGACATAATGGTGCTGGAAAAGGGAGCAGGAACTTCAAACACTTCATTAAATGTCAGTGAGTAACATATCATCCGGGTGTAGTCTTTGGAGAAAAATGAAATAATCTGCAAACAGCTTGGATAAAGGGTAAAAAAGTTAAAAATACACTGTTAATGTGATAAAATAAGGCTGGATGCTGCAAGCCGTGGCATGCCGTGACTTTCAGGAAACACAGCCCTGAAGAAGTACAAAAGGCCTTTAGTTTGAGGTAATGAGGTGCATCTAATTATATTTAAGAAAGAACAGCAAGAACTACTTAGGAATACACTACCCACCCTTTTCTTTTCACCGGGGCCAGGCAGAATCCCAGTCCTGAGACACGGTTATTTTATAAAGGGTGAGGATTTCAGAGAACATCACAGAAAACAAGGTTATTTTCCCATAACTGTGGAAAAAAAAAAAAAAAAGGCAAAGGCTTTCTTGTCTGTTCTCTTCTTCCTCTCAATAACTCCCATTAGGGGAGGGAAGAAAAAAAAAAAACACACAACAAAAAACAACCAGGCCAAAATAAGCCCGGTTGTCATGAGAAATGAAGGCTGTCAGAATGACATCTGACACCATCGGGCCACAGCTGAAGAACAAGGGAAAAGTTTTCGGACGACTGTCACTGACCCATAGTCCCTCGCTCCTAACCTTGCTCTCCAACATATGTTTCTCATTTCCTTGCTTATAGCTGGTCCAAGCTAATGATATGTGTTTTGGCAGCCATCCCGTGCTTGGCATAGTGCCTGCCTTGTTCTCATTGTCTCTGCTACTTACAGAAACCCCTTTCTCCGTCTTTCTCTCTCTCAGAAAATCAGCTTTGTACAACTCCAAGTATGCAAAGCAGCTCTTGCTGCCAGAGCTACCATCTCCAAGGCTCCTCCATCCTGTGTCCCCCATCCCTGCCACCACTGGCCAGACACAGCAGCAGAAACGTAGGGAGACTGCCAAGGAGCGGGACTTGAGCTAGGGTGGAAACAGTGGAAAATTAAACATATTGGCCCATTAGAGCCTTGCTAAAAATACGAGAGCAGAGCTATTCTGAGGGACGATGGCATGGGAAAGCTCTGCCTGGAATCCTGGGTCCCTCTGAGCAGACAGGGCTGTCCAGCAGACGTGGGAAGGGGAATTCGCCCCAGCCCGAGGGGAAGAGGGCACCACACTTGGCAGATGCCTGAACATCACTGAATGAGGGCCAGGAGATGCCAGGACAGTTCGTTTTCTCTCTGCAACCAATAGCAATGTGGATAAGCGCAGGAAGCGTGTTCTGCAGGGCATAGTGCTGGCCTGGGAGCCAGCAGCCCAGGCTTCCATTCCCAGGTCGGCCACAGCCTTTCCGTGGGACTTGGACCAAACCTTGGTGTCAGCTTAGGCTGCGCCAGACACCCCCTGCTTTAAGGTGGTGCTGGGGCACAGGACGGTGCTGGTGGTAAGGCCTGCCCCTGGCTTCGGAGTGCTCAGTCACTATTACGTCTCAACACACGGATATTTGCCGTTCAGCTTTGTGTTGGCATGGGGAAGCGTGTCCCGTGGATCAAAAAGAAAAGGCCACTGCTTCTTCACGAGGCATAAATAACCAAAAACTCCACAAGAAACAAAACAAGTGGTAGCTGCGAGCAATAACCCCAGGCTACGGAACAGCTTTGCTCCAAAGGGGTTTTGATGAACCTTGGTGTTTTCTTCTTACACCCTTCCCCGTACCAAAAAGTGTAATTCATGGTTTAGTCTGGGCAGTGTTTTAGCCACCCTAGATAAAACTATGGTCTTTTACAGAAACCCTGCAAGTTCTTCAACAGCATGTGCTTTATTGTAGGATTCAAAAATACAGGATTGTATTATATATATTTACATATCAAATGCTCCATAACCAGTCTGTGCTCCCTAATCCAGCTACCACTAGGACATGTGTGTGTATATATATAAACACATATACATATTCTCAGTTAGTGTCCAAACTAATCTTATTTTTTACTAGCAGAGGAAGTGTAACAATGGTGATGTAAAATCCAACACACAGTGCTCACTCAGGTTAAATTGTTGTATAGCGTGCGTTCCTTAGGATTTTGTACCCGATCTGACGGTTCTTAGGCTGTTGTCACCTTTCTTATATCCAGGGCAGGGTGAAGGACTCACACTAACTCCGATAAATCATCAGGAATTAATCTCTGGCAACAAGAAAGTCATGCCATCTTTTTAAAGATACAGAGCCAATTAACTCCAGCAGCAGTCACTCCGCCACATTTGTTGCAAACTATTTATTTTCATTTTTGAAAGAGGGAACAATAGAATTTCAGCAGTTAACTCATACTCAGCATGATGAAAGTGAAACTTAAATTTTTCTTTCTTTCCTCCTCTCTTTTCTGACACTGTCATCCACTTTAGTGTCTGCTCTTTTAGAGCCTGGTCCAGTGTCACTGAAGTTAATAGGAGATTTTCCATTCTCATTGTATGAGAGCAGGAGCAGGCCATTACCAGGGCTCATAACCTCCTTGCCACATTCAGCTATTTCCTCTTTGTTCCTGCTCCTTGTATCAAGGTCATTGCTGAACACTTTTTATTCTTTCCCTGCACTACCTACAGAAACCATTTCTTACACAGAAACTTTACTCCGCGTTCTGTGATCTCAGGTGCTGACTGCACTGACCTCCGCATTTCTTGCCTTCCTGGTTATCGTGGTGTAATTTGGGTGAGAAGGGGCCTCTGGAGGTCACCTTGTCCAAACCCCCGCTGAAAAGCAAGGCCAACAGAAATCAAGTTGCTGAGGGCCTTCTCCAGTCAGGCATCAAAAAATCTCTGCAACCTCTCTGGACACCTGTTCCACTTTTTGACTACTTTCATGAAACATTTTTTTCAGGTATCTACTCAGAATTTTCCTTGTTCAGAGTTCTGCCCACTGCCGCTATCCCTGTGCCGTGCCCCCCCACGAAGAGCCTGCCTCCATCCTTTTATTGCACAGCCCCTGTTTCTCAGGTTACCCATCTAAACTCCTCCAACCTGCCCACCGTTCCAGGTTGGGGCTATGAATTTTGATTCCTTTCTGAAGCATCCTCCGAGTCTCTGCTGGGTCCACCTCCCAGTCCACAGAGCACAGGCCAGGGAGCCAGCCAGAGCCAGCATGCCCCTTATCCTGCATCCCACAGGTCCCTGTGAGCAGGGGGCCGAGATCAAACTGAGGGTATTCACACAGCCCAAGGGCTCCAGATGTTCCCTCACACCTTCTCAGCTCCCACCGCTGCTGGGTTATGGTTACTTTACATTAGAGGTTCCACAAGGCAAAGCGTTGTCCTTGCCACCTGCCTGCAAAGCATCAAGCATGCCTAAGGAGTTATAGAAATAAATAAAATATATTCATATCAGGGACACAGATGCTAATCTAATATCCCGTGTTTGCAGACATTTCCAACGTAAATGGAAAGGTTGAGAACAGACCCTTTCAAGAGCAGCTGTGCAGGGTTGGTCAAGAGGGCACCCTGGCCCAGGCTCTGCTCAGCAGCACCCAGCACTGGGTGCCTTTGGGGAAAACGGTCCTTTCTCCGTGTCCCTGTGCTGCGGTGTAGGGATGTTATGAGCCAAACATCGTAGCCACATCTTTGCACTTAGAAGTCAGGCTTTTCATCCTCAGATTTGCCTTTGTGCCATGCCAACTGATTTCCATGTGGGACTTAAAGCATCTCTACATCACCATCACTCTGTCCTTATCAGCCCCTAGTAAATCTGTGCATGAATGTAAATCCAGACCCACTTGTCAGGTTTGGGATATGCTTCTTTAGAGACTCTGGTGACAGCAGGGGTAGAAAATTTCCATTTTGGACAGCTGTGGTTTCTACAAACTGGCATGAAAGGAAGAAAGAAGTATCCAGATACTTGTAAGGCATAGAATGAGAGACAAGGGCAGGAAGACTCCTATTATCTCTGAGACAACATTTCTAAGTGGGTTATTAGAGGACAGTTTGGCAGAAACCTACAGGGAATTGCACTGTAGCAGGGCATGCAGGTACCAGGAGCCAGAGCTCCTCTCCAGTAATGCCACCTTATTTCCATGTACAGTCATAGGAAACAACGGTTGACCAGTGTCTGTTGTGAAGGAGAACCACTCACTGGACACTAGGGAAAAAAGAAAACTAAAACATTATTTGGAGCCTTTAAATCAGGCTTTGTTCCTCTGTAAGAAAAACGACTCAGCTTTAACACAGCTTTGAAGCTCGGTGCAGGAGTATCTGTGAAATTCTGGGTTGCCTTATGGGACATCAGATTACAAGGTCACTGCTGGTCTTAAAACCCAGAGCACGGATTTTTGTCTCGTGCCTTCTGGAGCTGCAGCAATTGCAGCGCAACCCAAAGAGGTCTGGTGGCTGGTAGTGGGACAGCCCCTTCCCTGCTCTGGAGTGAGAACTGTCCGGTAGCGATCTCTGGTTGTGCCATCCACCTCCTGGTCAGGAGAACCACTTGGTCTCTGCCACGACCCACCGCAGAGCATCTGCACTGCCTTGGTTGTAGGGGAACCCCAGCTTCTTGTGGCAAATTCTCACGTCGTCTAACACTGTGGGGCATCAAATAGGGGTGCAAGCAGGTATCCAAACCTCTCCTTTGTAGTAACATGACTTTATTGCTAAGAGAACAGTGAGTTTGTTGGGAAAGGCTTGGCCAGGTTTGTGCACAAGAGCATTTCTCTTGGTGCAAGGCTTCTGTCGGAGCGTGGCGGCTGGGCAGGTGCCAGCGGGGGACACGGGGCTGCGGCGCGGCACGGGGAAGCTGGTGTTTAAACGGTTAAAATATCACCACATTTTGCTTGTCTTGGGTTTCTCATAAACATTCAGCAAAGCACTTTCATTCAATCACACATATTAACTACTTAAGTTCCCGTCTCCAAGGATGTGGATTGTTATTTTATGCCAAATGTGCTGTAATTAAGTTTGACATAAGCACATGGATTAAATGTGTGGTTTGGTGGGCAAATGGGAGATGGCTTTTCCTTCTGGCCGTATGGAGAACACAGCCAAATGATGTGAGGCAGGGGGGAGATAATTCTTAACTCTTTATTTTGTTGTTCAGTGTTGTGTCTTTTATAAAGATTGCACAGGTTCATCAGCTGGTGCCAAGAACATCGGCATTCATTTAACCACTCTAGAAGAAAGTTAGCACCAAGCATTACCCTGGCTTGCTTTGTGTGTATGAAATACGTGTGTGTATGTATGCATTCGTATAGAGATATGATTTTTAGGGTAGAAGTGTTAGAGACAGCATGTATTGGATAATAATTACTGAATTATCAGTGAAGGTTTTCCTGAGATTGACCACATTATTTGTTTTTAATTGTCAAACCCCAGGGAGAAAACCGTGCCTTTCACTGCTGCTTATAACATCGCTGTGCACTTTATCATTCGCTTGTAAGTTGTATTTTGCAATGATAAAGGGACCTCAGTTGAGGGCCTTTATTGTAGTAGTATTATCATCATTACTATTATTATTAACTGTTACTACATCCTACTTTCAATAGCATTTAAAACAGGATATGGTTGTCATCGTGCTTGCTGCTAAGCTCATGAGAAAATGTGGTGCTTATTCCATAAATATTATTATCTAGTTTAAGGCCAAATAGAAGTGACAGTGTTACAAGACATGGAGGTAAGGACACGAGGAAGGTGAAGATCGCATCCACAGGGCCAGTGGGCACAGATGATAGTTCCAAATGAAATACTGCATTTTAAATGCCACAGGAAAACATTAACTTTCCACGTTCCTTGACACGTCCCTACTCCCCTCTGAAAGTTGGCTCTAGAGTCAGTTATTATTTGTGTATTCATTTATTGACTATTTACTTTCCTAATTCTCGTATTTCCAGCAGCTTTGCTATCCCTCATTTCAGTTCCTGAAATCTGCCTTCTGGTGTAACATCTGACACCTCTTTGCTTAGAAACCAACCTTTTGGTCAATAGACCAAAGTTATGCATAATTTTGGGTGTCCAGGGTGAAATGCTGCAATGGGACTTGATTTTCAGACATTCATTGTTATTTAGCAGCTAAAATGACGGTGTCTTAGAAAGGGGCTCATGCTGGATAACTGAACGTGAGCATCGTAGTGATGTGTTTGTAAGAGCTAACGAGGTTCTTGGCCGTGTACCAAACGGGCATCACAAAGTGCATTGCACCACTTGCGAGGCCGCTGTCGGGGTTCCAACTCCCATCGGTGAGTTTAGTTCTGGTGAACGTGGTCTGGAGAATGTACTTTGCAGTGAAAAACCGGAGAAACTTAATCGTGGTACTTTATCCAACAAAAGTAATAGGCTGTTAGGACAAGTTATTTAGGGAGATGAAGGAATCTACGTCACTTAGCATTTTTAATTGAAGTTTGAATGATATCTTTTCAGAAGGTAGGCTGTGGCTCCCAGAGAGGATGAGCTTGGTGCAGGAATGAACAGAACAACACCTGCATTTGTGCACATGGGGCGGTTGAGCTCGCTCTCACGAAACGCGGTTTGCATTAGGAAATGTATTTTGGGGTGGGATAACTGCGTGCGGATGCGGTAGCACAGGGGTGGTCCCGGTGACATGAGGACTGGCTGTCCCAAACGGGCTCAGACCCAGCGGAGGTAAGTAGCTGTACTGCCTCCAGCTCCGGATCGAGTTTGTCAGCCCTCGCTCAGGGACCCTTCACCATGAGCAGCTGTGCTTAAATCTTCAGTTATCTCTTCTGACATGGGAATCTACTGCTCTGTTAAGGATTCTGGGGGGTGAGGGGGTAATGTAAGTAAGAAAAGCAGTTCTTTCCAGAGGAGAAAAAGGAGAGAGGAAAGAAGAATCATTAGTTGGTTGAGAGCTGAAAGACACATAGGAGGGGGTGCAGGGAAGACTCTGTTACACTGGGTTTGCCAGTGTGCTTGGTAAGAAATTGCTGCTGTCAGTGATGTTTGAAATGGACTGGATGTAAAGAGAAAGGTGAGCCAGAAGATTGTACTGATCTCCATAACACTATTAGCATTCTGTGACGTACTGGTGCAAGTATAGTTGAATTTTGGCTGGATTGTTTTGGGGTTTTTTTTACTTCAAAACATAGTCTGATGTATGTGCTGACTAGAAAATAGGAAAATAAGAGATGGCAAAGCTGGAAAAGTCTGCCATGAAATTAAAAGTATAAAAATCACAGGATTAATTCATCTTCTGTATTGTACGAAAGGGTTATCCTCTGTAGCTACTTGTGTGAACACCCAGTGAAACGTCACTTCTACAGGGCAGAGAATGGGACAAACCTGGAAATGTTAGTGTTCAGAGGAACTTACTACTTGAACTACGTGTGGTGGCAAGGAACATCGTTTAAGGTTATTCTGTGAGTTCTGTGTCTTCAGAACAGACTCCTTTGACTTACAACTGCTGTCAGTTCCTCTGGCACGTACTTCTGAAACATTCAGCAATGGCAGCTCAGTCAAATTAAGCAGCAACCTCAAACACAGCTTGTTTTTCTACGTGCAAGTGTTTTAATCATATCAGATAGGGAAAATGAGCTCACTCGGTTTTCTGCATTTTTTAAAACACAAATTGATTGGTATACACAGGGTTGCTTTCTAGAGACTGTATATAAACAGAGCAACACTATGCTGCAAAATCCTCAGGGAACAACTAAGCAAGATCTAATTCAATACAGATATACAGAAATTCGAAGTTTTATTGAAATGTAATTAATTTTAATTTTTCTAAAAACAATACCCTTTTCCAATGAGACGTCTTATTTCCAAAGTATTTGGAAGCAAACTAGGACCAACTCCTATCAAAGCACGTCTTCTCTATGGTCTTCAGACACGAGGGTACATTACCAAGGTCGTAGAGACTTCACTAATTGCTCCCAGGAAATGGGCAATTCTGTCTGTTAGCATTACCCTCCCAAAAGAAGTGACACCGAGCAAGGCTCGTAGACTGTCATAGGACAGTGTTCATCTCCTAAGAGAGACGTCAGGAAGCCAGCTCGACAGGTGAAGAGGTTGAGCGGTCACTAGTTTTATCAGCCCAAGCACAATCAATCTCCTGAGGTTTGCAACCTGCATCCTGGGCCTGCATCCCAAAAAAGAGAGCAGAAGGTTGGGTTTTTTGGTATACCTTTCACTTCAGAGAAGTCAAAATTTCCATTAAGAAAGCACTTTTCTCATAAAAGCATGATTGTGGTTCCCTTTAATATTCATATTCCTTTTCTGCCAAAGAAAAGAAACTGTCCCCACTGCTCCTTGTAAGAAGTCAAACAAAAATCAGATGTAATTTTAATGCCTAACTGATCTATTAGTGAATTTTGCATTAAGAGCTTTCAGAAATCCTTATTTATCTTTTTTCTTTATGTAAATTAAAACATTTAATCTTAACATGTTCTGTTTAAAATTTTAATTTTAAAATTTTATTGTTTCTGTAGTCTGTCTGTTTTCTTGCCTTGGACAAATCAGATTCTCTTTCCTTCTCTGTTTATTTTGCTGTTTAATTTCATAATTATCCAGTGTAAGGCAGATGCCCCAATTCATTGAAGCACATAGACCTGCATTAAGAATCCATATCCATTCAGGAAAGATATTAAGCGTACACATAAATCCCGTGAACATCAAAATTAATCTTGTTGCTGAAATAGGTCCATTGTCATTTTGCTTTGAAAACTTTTCTTTTATTGCTTCATTATACTCAGTGCTGGCCAATGTTTCTCTCATTCCTTATTTGCCTTGCTGAAATTGAGCATAATTACTATTCATTTATTAGGGTTAATTTTTGTACTATTTAAAAATCTAACTGAATTATGATCCTTGATGCCTAGCTTCCCCTTAACTACAATTAGGCTTTCATAATTATTTGTTCCTAAAAAAAAAAGTCTTTTGATGTGCTGTAAGAAGCGTTTTCCAGTATCAGATCCTCGAACCTCACTGACTGCTTTACAAATTACCGTTCATGTCAGTGTTACTTACAGCCCTCATCATTAGCGGTTCCCAGAATATACATTTCTTCAGACATTTTATCAAGAATTGCTATACAGTATAGAGACTTGTTTCACATGCGGAATTTACATGTTGAGTCGCTGTCACAAATTTTGGGTTGAGTTTTAACTGGCACAGTACATGGTTACGTGGTTTTCCCTCTTTCTTCCTGCTGGGGTTTCATGGTCTTTCTCTCAAATCGGTTGACTTCGCATTACATTAGCTCATAATATCAGAGAGCAAGTGCTAGTTGCCTCTGTCAGCAAATTTTGGTTGTCTACATTCGATACGTACCCTTGGTTCCTCCCAGTGTCTTTCCGTTTGGCTGCCAGCAAACCTCCCTTTTGCACAACCTCATCGTTCATTTTCCCCTCTTTGGTCTCCTCCAGCATCTTCTCCGCATGTTTATCTCCTCCACCTTGCAGGGTTCAATACTGATGTTGTCACTTGTTTGAACAAGCATTACGATTCCCTACAAATCAAAATATTTTAATGACTATTGTTGTTTTCCAATCTGCTGAGCCCTGAGGTAACGAACAGGGCTTTTCCTATGCATTTGTTTTAATATCCAAGTAAGCCACAGGTCTTTGTCTCACCTTCCTGGACGTTTTTTGTCAGACCTCTACTTCTTCACATGTCACGGACAAAGACTGCCACTTGGAGTGTTGGGTTCTCCATTTCTGAATGGAGGTCTGGAAGCTTTTCTGATAGACATCCTTTGGGAAACTGGGGCTTGATACAGGTTTACAACGCTTTTGTAAGTCAGATTTGATGATCTAAGAGTCTTCAAAATTAACATTGCTGAAACGATTAAAAAACATAATTGCTTCCAGTGCAATGAGGTTAGTTAGCGTTAAACATATTTCCACCCTTCGTCTCTTTGCTGACATATGTCAAGTGTTGACCTTGCATTGCATACATAGGTCAATCCTGTGTACTTTTTAAAGACCTGCAACTGAACTTCCAAGTCTTCTGGTGACTTTCCCATTTCTTGAAGACATATTAAGGATAAGCCAGAAACCTTTGAAGAGTTTCCAAATGATTCCTTTAAAATTATTAGATACAAGTGTTCAAACTTGGTCATTTAAAAATCTTCATATTTAAGAGATGCTATTTAACCTACACCTTTACTATTATAGGACTTTGATTTTATTTTTACATCAACTAGTTTGATTACAAATGTGCACCAGGAATGTTTCACTCCACAGTTATTGACATTTTTACCCTCTCTGTTTAGTAACAGTTAATTATTGCACATAATAATCAATTATTAGAATTTCTTGTATCAAAGGTGAACTTCAAAAATCTCTGGTTTATTGTTTCTGAGTGTTTGGTTGGTAGGGCTCAATACATTTGACTTTTCTTGCAAGTTGTTCACATATATTAGCTTTGGCTTATATTAATTGTCACAGATGTTTCCTTCTTTAATTTGTTATACTTTAATTCCTGTTTTTTTATAACTGCTTTCATATCCTCTTTTAGCAAACATGTATAAACTTCCTTGTGAATAAAAATGTGCAGCTTTGGGGGCACCAAGTAAATTGTTCTTAAAGGTTGGCCAGTTTTCACAGAAAGTTTTCAGGTTATTTGCTCCAGCCGCTATTCCACACAGGTGTCTTTAGGGCTGGGAAACTTACTCCTTTGAAACACATGTGAATAGTACTACGTGTGTTTTTTAAGGAATATGACCAGGCCTGGCAATGTGCGCTTAGGCACCGAATGCATTTAATTCACTCTAGTTTTGCCCACTAGGACGAGGGTCTAATACCACATTTCCATGTCACGGCAATGGATGTAGTGCACGTTACATCCATTTCTCAATTACCTCCCACCCTTTTTTTTTCCCCCCTTTTTCTGGTACTGGAAATGGCTGAAAGCAAAACCTTAACATTTACACATCACAGTATAAAAAACAGTTTCTATTCCCTATTAATATCCCATGATTTCTGAACATTTACGTTGAGAATCCTGGGAAGATGTCCAGCAACATTTTTCTGCGACTACCAAAGCCAGGCTAGAAAAGGTCCCTGAGACTGTGCAGAGGATTTGCTGGCTGCAGCTCAACCCAGTACCAGGTGCCCAAGCTGGACAGGGTAGCTCAACTCTTTCCCATAAGAAATGGCAGGGGGCACAGGGAAGGGGGCTGGGGTGTAACCAGTCTGTCGTGGGCAGAAGTCAGTGGTTCTAGAGTCCTGTCCCCAGTCCCACAGCTCTGACGTTGCCCTTAATACACTTATTTTCTTGGGAGTGGGCAATGAACGTGTTGGTTGGTTTGGTCTGATGCAGTACGGTGCCTGCGTGTGCTTGCTTATATATCAATGTTAGCCAAAAGAAGGGTTTTTTGCATGCGTGGGTGGGTATGGTGTGGATCCAGAGGTTCTCCACATTAGGCAGTGGTACCACATACCCTCATGAATGAGTGTCCTGAGCTGCTGTGAGCCCTGCAAAGTGCCCATCCCTCCTCGGGGCCACAACAGGCTCTCC
Organism: Rhynochetos jubatus; assembly: GCA_027574665.1. Taxonomy (NCBI): domain Eukaryota; kingdom Metazoa; phylum Chordata; class Aves; order Eurypygiformes; family Rhynochetidae; genus Rhynochetos; species Rhynochetos jubatus. Next base: position 8,821,753 of record CM050661.1, read on the forward strand.
AGCTGCTGCAGCGCATCCTTCAGGTTTGCTTCATTGGGACCAACCTGAAGGTTTTATGAGGTTTGCGGGTGGCCTCATGCTCGCTGTGGGTAGCTGCTCCCGGGAGCACAGAACCTGTGGGAGAATGCAATGCTCTTACTTCTTGTAAAACATCAGCGCTAACTCTGCAAAAGTTAATCAAACGGATCTCAGGATTTCTTATGCTTGTGGGTCTCGTCTTTACCTTCCTAGACCTATGCTTAAGTTTCCCTTAAAGACAAGACAGATTTGTTACTTATTTTCTGTAAGTTTTTAAAACAATTTTCAACGCCACTGAGGTAAATGTGCCAACTCGTTCACAGGGACTTGCCGGGAGGTGTCGCCGGCCCTGCCAGGATCGTTTCAGATCTCTAGCCCTGTAACTCTGTATGCCAAACTGCAGGCTTGTTCTTGAAGAGGCTGGAGACATGTATTCATTCTCACAGTAGATGCTGAGATTAAGAACCCTAACAACTTACATTAGCAATAGGACTACTATCTACGGGCACTTTGCTTTATGGAATATAAAATAGGTTGATTTCCAGCTTTTAAATATTTAAAAAATATTGAAAACCTGCTCTGTTTGCTTTACTGGTCAATGTTTAATCATATGTAAATATTTCACATTAAATCTACATCAACAAGTTACGTTAAAGTTTGGCAAACTGTCTGCTGTGTGGAAAGAGTTGGGGTATTTTTCAGTTTTGAGAGCATTGTTAGGTACAGGCATTTTGCTGGCACGTTTGTTTATTTCTTTGCCTAGTTCTTTGCCATAGCATCAAAATCTTCATTCCAAAATGAACAAATCTTTACTCAGAGCTGAGTACATTCATACCTGCTCAGAAACTGGCACAACCACCATCTCATGCGTCCGACACACTCGCTGCCGGCAGCAGGAAGGAAGCAGCGCTGCAAAAGCAGCCTTGCATCATCGCGTGCGAAGGATTACTCAGAAGGTAACAAAAAATCACATGCAAGCTTCACATTTCTAAGTTTCTTTTCAAATGGCCACCCTGGAAGCACGGTTGTGGCTCTGACCCCAGCTCCGTAAGGACTCCGCTGTTTTATGCACCGGCCACACACACCTGTGCAGTGACCAGGGACGGCAGAAGCAGCGTGCGACGTGTGAGGAGTGGGATGCATTTATGGTCCTTTTGCACAGGTGTCAGCAGTTGGCTGTGGCACAAGGCAGATGAGAATCTGACCCTTCTGAGCTTAGAGCTGGTGTGAGCGTCGGGGAAGTGCTGAAAAAAGGAACAGGAAACAGATGGGAGATGAGATTTCTTAAAACGCCACCAATTTCTGAGACTTTTCAGCCCGGTCTCACCCTGGAGAAAAGCAGGGCAGCAACAGGGCAAATGGTGTCCTCACACAGATGTGCGAGAAGAGAGCAAGAATGGAGAGGGACGGAGCGAATCTCCAGGTTACCACGTGAACACAAGAAGCATTTTTCTACTTCTCTGTGGCTTTGAAAAAAATAAAATCAAAACAATTTTTACATCTGCTTTCGTGTCAGAGAGTGACAGTGTTTCATCAGCCCTGGCTTCATCCAGCACAAGAAGGAGAGGATGGGCACAGCCCTCGCTCACGTGTGCAATAGCCCTGGAGAGCCCCGGCGACACCAGTGGGAGCGACCCATGCCTTTGCAGGCAACAAACCCAACCGGCTCTCCCTCAGTCTCTCCGTGAGCCCAGAGGGGTGTGTTAAACACCACAGAGGAGGAGGATGTTGGTGAGATCCCTCCAGAGCGGCCGGCGGGGATGGCGGTGCAGAGGTCACCCAGGCTTTGCAGCGAGCGCCAGCACTGCGGCAGTTTTTACTTAGGGCGATTGTGTTGGCAGTTTTATTTATATTTTCCTTCAGAGTGGGGCTGAGCTCTTTAACCACGAAGGGAAATTTAATCTTTTTGCTGATAAGACGGTAAAATACTGCAATCCGGCTGACCTCCTGAAAACAGATCCAAACAGCCGGGCTGTCCAAAAATCCGAGACACCCCTCCCCCTGCCCCACAACTACATTTCACTTGTGACCTTAGGCAGCCTGTGGCCAGACAAGATCCTTTGAACACATCCCCGAAGCGGCAGCGATTAGAGGCGCTTTGATTGCCCTGCTCGGCTGGTCCTCGGGGTTCCCGAGTGCCCCGCGCCCCTGCCCTCCTCCCCGGGCACTGCTCTGCTCGCTCGCGGGCAAGGTTTAAGGCAAAGCTCCTTCCTCCCCCGCCGGCCCCCTTTCATTTTCGTAGAGCGTATTAAACCTCAAGACGTAGTTAACACTAATCCTGATTTATTTAGGATTTATCTGCATTATTAATTCCAGTCATGTTGTGAAAAAGTACTAAGGGTTCCAGTTTGTATGTAAACTTTGGCTGTTTTGCAGAGCGGATTTTTTTTGAATCTTCTCCTTGAAGTGATATTTTAGCCAAAATCTGAGACTTTCCCCTTTTTAAAACACTTCAGATGGGAGCTAGCCATAATAATTTGATTTATTGTTTTTTTTTTTTCCAGTAAATACCCCCTTGGACTATTTTATGCATTAATCTGGATTTGATGTGGATTTAAACATTTACAATGCAAAATAATTTGGGTTAAAAATAATCCCCCTTGATAAAGCTAAAAAACCCCCACAACTGTCACCATCTCTGACAGCCAGGCATCGGCAGCGATCCTTGAATATGCAAATCGAGGCAAGGAGAAGCCTGAGCAGCAGGAACCGACCATGGTGTCTCCTTTGATAGTCTGGTCAATCAAACATCTCGGCCCATGAACAGTATGAAGAATCTGGATCTTGAGCTACTAAGCCTCAACACCAAACTCACTCCTATTGCTCAGTAAGTCTGTCGTCAGGTCTCGCCACTCAGACTGCACCTTCACCGTATTTTCAGTCTGGGATTTTGCAGAAGGGAAATATTCCCGCAGGCTCTGTGTAGTGTGGTGGGCAGCACAGGACCACAGCCCCCGTCCCCTGCTCTGGCAAACAACCGATGTTCATAGACGGATGACCTCCACCACAGAACTGGTTACGGGTTTCTTGCATCCAGCATAGCTGTTGGAATGCTTGGGCTAGCTGTGACTGTTGGAAACCTTCAGTTGCCAAGATCCTGGTTTACTGGTGGCCACGGCACATTTGGGAATCCTTGTGCCAGCTTGGCATCCATCCTCTCTGGCTCCACTCTCTCCCAAGAGGGTACAGGCGTTCTTCACCCTGTGGCTGGGGTCTGGGCTAAAGCCTTCCCACCCGTCAGTTCAGCCTTGATTTGTGGAAGAACTGCTTAGCTCAGTTGTATGTTGATGTGGTGTCCGTATTGCACTGGAATTGATGCTGATTTAACCAGTGTGGGAAAGATCAAACCTAAAGCTGCTGAATCCAATATCCCATTCTCCTCGACTTTGTAGAGGACTACCAAGCTACCACGTAATGCCATAAAACTGAGACTGGGAGAGCCATGCATGTACTCTGCAGAGCTGAGAATGACTCTCGTCGTCTTGCAGAGCCACTCTCCGCCCTCGGCAGAAGCACTGGACAGGGGCTGTCCCAAAGAGTCTGCCTGGAGTCACCATCATCCCAGGCAACCTGTCTGGGGACTGGAAACCCAGCACGCAGTGCTTGGGCATGCTGCGAGCCCTCTTATGTGGGACATAAGGCTTACAGATACTACCAGTAATAAGAAATCAGGATTCATTACTATCTCCATTTATTCTGAGCATCTTACATGATCTGATTTACTTTTGCTCTGTAGCTAATAGGTATTAAGATCCCAAGTGTCTTTAGGAACTAGCAGTGGCACAAAGTTACTAGAAGATGAGAAAATAGTTCTCAAAGGCAGGTATCCCCACTTTAAGCCTTTCATCAATAGCAGTGCCAGTATGTATTTTGCCCGTTCTCCTCTCTGAAGCTGTGGTGATGCTGCTCCTCACTTGCCTCCTCATGTCTATTCTAAACCAGATTGCCAGGCCTATAGGGACAATTTTCCAGGGTATTTATTTGTTTCCTGAATAGGCACTTGGGACACGGGCATCTCGTGATAATCTCTGCCTGCAGGAGCAGAACTGCAAGGGCTTCTGAGAGTGCAATACAAGACAGTGTGCCTGAAGTAAAATTAAGGTGTGCAAATTATCGAAGATACAGTTCCATAGCAGCCATGAAATCTGGAATCCCCTCTTGAAAAATGACAAGACGGGATGAGGCAACGTATAGGATGGAGCTAACCAACACTAGGCAGGGGGATGGTCTTGGGACTACAATAAATAGTTCTCTGTAAATATCATGTTGACGCATAGTAGAAATCGAAGGGTTAAACAGCGTAAGGAATTGTTAGAAAAGAAGTAGAGAAAAAACATAAAGATCATTGTGACATCCCTTACATGCCTGCCTCTTAAATAATCTGTGCAATCCTGGTCCTGTCTTAAAAAAGGTATAAGAGAATGGGAAAAAGGTCAGAAAAGTGCAAGAAAGGTGATCAAAGTAGGGAACAGCTTCTGGATGGGGCAAGGGTATGAAGCAAGCTAGGTACTGCCAGTCTGGAAGAAACGACTGGCACGTGAGGTGGTGACCGTCATAAAACTGTAATTTAATGGACAAGGTAAATAGGGAATATTGCCTGCTGGCTGTCCCGGTACAAGAATGAGGGGACATCAAACGAGAGTTGCAGTTAGCAAATTAAAAACAGAAGAAGAAATGAAGCCATTTCCTCACACAGGACAGAATTGTGCGGTGCAGCTCTTCTGTAGCTAGGCTATAGATGTTGGCAGTAGATGGGTTCAAAAAGCGACTTTATGGGAGAAAAATCCATTGAGGACTACTAGAAGTGGAATACAACTTGTAGATCAGAAAGTCCTTTAATCACAAGTTTTTGGTGGCTTCTAGGAAAGCATCACTGTCCACTCATTTCATACTCTTGCCTACAGGGCTGTTACTGGTCACTGTTGATGACAGGATATTGGCTAGATGGACCATTAATTTAATTTATCTTCTTTTAATCTCTTAACTAGTGTAGAAATGTGATCTATCTAGTTCAGTTACAATACTTCCCCAATGCAGCGAGTCTTAGAAATCTGTAATGAATATACCATCATTGCGTCTTTATAGTAGCGGCTGTGGTACCTGCAATCATCGGTGTTTGTCATCAAAAGAGCAGAGAAACCTACTGACTCTTCCTTTCAGTCACGTCTTGATTTCGGTGCGTACTGTGGCCTGGGATAGATCAAAAACTGTACATTTATCAAAATTCTGATGTTATCCTGAATTCTGGTAATGTCTCTTGCCTCCTGGTTTTGTAATTTCTCTTGTTTTTTTAAAGTAATTTCGAACGGTGCCGAAGCAGAAGGCACCATGTGTAATCCAGGGTTCCCTCGCACTTGGTCTGAGGGCAGGATGCTCGTGCCAGCACACAGGGCCTGGCTGTCATGCAGTGGGGGGGTGAATGCCATTGCAGAAGCTCCTGGGTTGGTCACTGGGAGTTTTTGATGAGGCTGGAAAGGCCAGCCCAGAGCTGGCCACAAACCAGCAGGCTCCAGGCTAGCGAACAGGGCTGAGCCATGCAGAGCTGGGGAGATTCATCAAGTGAGGAAAACCCGGCTGTCGATACCCAGCTCCATGGGGTCGGTCAATGAACTGCCTTTTGGAGGGTTTCTGACCAGCCAGCCAGCTCTCCAGCAACAATTTGTAGCTGCCATCAGCCACTTCCATCACCTCCTAGGCTGGCAGTTTTCCAATAAAGCCAATATCCCCTCCCCTGGGGTATGGCCATCAGCAGGAGGTGGGCATTGTCACTTTACTCCAGCAATTTGAGGACAATGTTGGCTTATACTCTATTAGCAGGCGGACACCTGACCCCTGACCCTGGCATTGACCGCACAGCCACCGGCGGGTGGGCGCGGGGGAGTTAAGGTGGTCCGATGCAGTTCCTCTGCACGGCCCTGGGCAAGGGTGTCCAACAGGCTCACGAGCAGCTGCGCCGATGCCCAGCGATGGGCACGCTGGGGTGCAAGCAGAGGTAGCTCCTATAGAAATCAGTACCAGTGTCCAGGTTTCAAGTGCAGAATTTCGATGGTTGGTTACAACGTACTCTAATATCAGGTTCAATCGGAACCTGCTGAAAGGCGCTGGTATACACTGCATGGATAACAGCTCACATATTTTCTCTGGGACTAGGTGTGTGTGGAGTGTCCACGCTGGCCAGCCCAGACACTCCCAGATCTAGGGACATCCCTGCTCCAGGGTGGGCTTGGCTCTGCTCCGTGCGGGTGCAGACCCGCTGCGGGAGGACATTCCAGGAGTCCAAAAGTAAATCAGCCAGAAAAGGCAACCAATTCCACCCAAACCAGATTGTCTGACCTGAACTTTCCGTCACTTATCTAAGCTTTTCCCTGTTGAGGACTTATAGGCCTCTCCATCAATAAACACATTAGCTCACTAAACATGCGGATGCCTTTTCTTCTCTGGATTAACCCTTCGGGAACTGGGGCTTCCTTTGGATTTGTTAGGATATTGATCACAGATCATGTTTGCCTTTCAAACTCTCTTTCTGCTTTGGACTTGACAGATAGTTTCAGTGTTGCAGTCAAGCAGCAAATTCGCGGCAGCGGCATGGAGAAAGGCAGCTGCAGTGAACAGCCTGCATTGTGCTTCTCCTGGGGTAGAAGAGATACCTCTTCTATAACCTCCAAAGGAAACGTGCTCACTGTCATCAGGAGTAACTTGTTCTTATAAGGCATTGCTAATTAAGCAAATTCAGAAATGTTAAACAGTGTTAGATATATGTATATTTTCAGTATTAGCAAAAATTGTATTGAATTAAATTAAAATACGTTTTAGCCTAATTCCGCTCTTCTTTTCCTATTGAAAATCATATCCTTTTCTCAGTAAGTGTCTGTAAATGTGCATGAAAATTTAAAAGGAGGCCAGCTGAGATAGCCCCACTGTTTCTGGTTAAGAACAGATTAAAGAAACTCTTAGGAGAATGACTTAGAAGAAACTTTGCAAAATGGAAAGGTCATATTTTATGACCCTGCTGACCCAAATGAATGCAAAAAATATTGGAATTAGTGACCTATCCTGAAAGCAGATCTTCTGTTTTTTTCATACATGTGGGAAGCTCATTTTCTCAGTTCCCAGAACCTGCCTGAGAATCTGGGGCAAAATTTATGCTTGTTTTAGTAAAGGCTATTTGCTGTTGCACCTCTCGTATATGTCATTCCCTGTTTTATATACTCCCTTAAAAATGCAAGTGCACCTGCCTGGCTGAGAATTAGGCAAAGTAGGCGCAGTGTTCCCTTGTAATCTGGACCATGTTGTCAGGTTTTTGATCCCCTGGTAAATCTTGTGGATAACTTTGCTGTTCCTGTGCAGTTACTGCCTTCTTTTGCCACTCTAATAAATTATATTGAGTCTGCAGGCTGTCTGTTAGGGCTGTCTGTTAGACTTCTTAAGATCTTCTCTTTTTTTTTTTTCCGCCTAGTTGAGAATTTCTTAGTCTTTCCTCTTTTTATGCTTATTTTGAAGAAGGATTTTTAAAAATTCTGCCATGGACTGCATGGGAGCCATGCCTTTCTCAGTCTGCTATATAAAGATAATCCTCTCATTGTACATCATCTAAGTTCATCCTCTTTCTAGACATTGTTTAATAACAAAAACCCCGAGAAGGTGGTACAAAAACTCATCCAAACCTTGCCTCCAGGCTTGGTTGCCCTTCGGTTCCTCAATCCACAGATCTTTAGCCCCTCTTTCCTCAAATGATCACTCCCTTTCCATCTGTGTTCTGTTGGGTTTAACAGCAACATCTTCCTTAGCATGAGCTGAACTTCTCCAAGCGTTCCTGAGCAGGAGGAACATCAGCTAACAAGGTGGAATGTTTCAGGCAAAGAATGCTGAAAGATCATAAATGCGTTACAGAAAAACCATGACATGTGACCCTGTAGTGCACAACTTGGAGCTCCTGGGGCAGAACAGGCAGTCCTTACAGATCTCTCATCAAAGTGAAACATCTGCATTTTGGGAATGTAACGTGCTGCCTCACCCCATCCTGTCACGTTGTGCAGAGGTCACTTTGCTTCTTTCTGGACGTGCCTTGGTTCTCAGGGTTATTCCTGTGTAATGGGTTTGCATCATTTTCTGCATTGTGCACTGGGGAAGTTATCAATGCAACACATAGCTGCACTGAAACTTTCTTTAAGACGTTCAGTAAACATGTGAAGCAAAACGTTATTTACCATCTTACTCACCCGACAACATGCTCTGGAAATTCCTTAGCGAAGTGCCAGCATTACCACGACTGTGTCCTAAAACTGTGGCATAAGCCTGCAGGGAAAGGCTCTCTCCATTGTAATAGTCAGGCCAGATAAGAAGCTGGTAGGAGTCACAGTTTAAAGAAGTTCTTACAAGGCTGTGAATAATTACGGTTTGGGTACTGCCGCTAGTTTGCGATGTCATAGTCAGGAAGTCACGTCACTTCCCTGCTCCAGCGCGGTGGTGACAGGTCCCTGCTCGTTTCAAAGGCGCGTTGAGAGGATCAGTTAACACTTTTCCATCATTTGTACTATATTAAGTATGAAGCGTCTCCATGGTTAGCTGCTACGTGAATAACAACGCAGTGCACTGGGCTTATTGATCAGGCTTCTCCGCGTGAGCCTGCGCGGCCACCTGTCCTCCGAGGGGCCACATCCCGCGCCTCTTCACGGGGAAGTGGAGTCTTATTCCCGCGGAGAGTATTTGTTTAAGAGGATTTCCTTTCTCATGCAGGGACAGCAGTAGCCATGCCAATAAGGGTGGGAGCGATTATGAGAGATTGACTGGTGGAATATAATCCCTGTGCGACACTGATCGGATCTGGTGAAGATTGCGTTTCAAAGGTAGCAGCTCATCCTGCTCCAGGAGTAGTGTTCCACCCATAAATAGGGCTTTAATGAGATCCGACAGGCCTGATTTCTCTGGTGATACAGTAAAACAACACGACCAATTCTGATGGTTTGGGGTCCTGACCTTTAACAAGGACTTGCGACGTAGGGCAAACTGCCCAAGAGAGATGGAGGGGCAGGAGGCCAGGGGGACAAGGTCGGCAGATAATGAAGTGGTCAGCATTGGATTTCTGTCACTCACGGTGGTTAAGTACAACAGTGAGGGGCTTCAGTAAAAGAAACTGTGAAAGAGCACATGCAGAAATAACAGAGACCGGGGAATCTGGGGAGGATTTCGGTTACCTTTCACTGTGAACTCAAACAGTCCGAGTGACTTTGGTAATGAAGAGGGCGAGCGCAGAAATCATGCAAAGAGAGCGAGAGAACAAGGAGGGAGCAAGAGAGAGATTAAAGTGAACAGAGAAGGAAATCCAAGGGGACTTGTAATGTGAGTACTGCAATCAGGTGCTGAGACCCAGAGAAAGGAAAGGACACAGCCGCAGCAGCAAAGCGGGGGTCTAGACCAGAGGTGACTGAAGTTGGAGCCCTTGATTTTCCCAGCCAGCGTTGTGGCAGCCGTGGCCATCCAGTTGCTCCTGCCCTCCCCGGCAGGTGAGGACACCCCTGGGTGCTGCCTTGGCTGAGAAGGTGCTTACAGCAGCGGTCATGGACCTGACGGCCACCAAGGAGCAACCCCCAACCACGCGTCCTTCGGCCAAAGTGCTTCCAGCCTCGATCAGTCCCTGGTGCTGGGGACCCCTCTGGGCTGGCAGGTCTCCTTTTAAGTTCCTTTGTGCTGCTAGATGTAAATTTGGTGGGACTGTGAGCTAAGAAAACAACCCATTTGGTATCAGACTACCTGCTGTGAATTCAAAGAGCAAAACGGTGAAATATAGAGGAAACTCAGACCTTTTATTAAGGAGGCACTGGCAGCTGATTGTGTCCAAATTTAAGGTCTGTTTCCTTTTCAAATGTCCTTCTTTAGGCCTGGTTTCAGCAGAAGTATTTCATTACAATTTTGCTAATATGTCTATCTAAGGCTACAAATGACAGAAATTAAATGCATTTGACACAAGCGCTGAAGAATTATGTTACTGAACAGCCACCCAAAAATTAAGCTGACCAGACACAAAAGTGAAAATGGAAAGTCTGGACATGTTATGCAAGTCCAGACATGAATGGGATGCTAGATAGGATGCTAAAAGCATCTAAATTGCAAGTGATGAGTAGGAAAATAAATTCTAAAAGATTTAGACTCAGTAGCCCAAGCTAGTTTTATTTACATGAAGAAGAAAATAACATATTGTTTTAGCATTGCTGATCCCTTTGGACATGTTCAAACTGCAAGGCCTACAAAGAATAAAATCATTAAATCAGATATGTAGTTTCTTATACAGAGTAAAATAACCTTTAGTGTCAGCTCTACAACTATAAGAATGGTTGCAGAGAGCAACCTGCATCTGTATTGGCTTCAGTCAATGAAAGGTTTGCTCTTTAACTGCTTTTTTCTGCGTTTGGGTGTCTTATTGTTGCCTTTTTTCTTTTGCAAATGTGAACATTGATGCCAGGCAACCTGTTAGAGAGGTGAATTGCTTGATTACATTGCATTGTTTTAATTTGCCTTTGGATGAATTCTCATAAGCTTTCATGAGAAAATCTCCCATTAGAAGCATTCATTTAATTTAAGAACAGTTGGGAGAGGAAGGGTTGAGATGACAGATGGAGACTGTGGGTGTCTTATAAGAGAGAGCTGAGCTTTTTGTATTTATCTTTTTGTGGCACATAGTTGCTGTTCTCTGCTGCTTCCATTTTTTTAATCTGCAGTTTTTTGTGCAGTATTTCTTAGAAATCTCTCCTCTTTTGTACTGTAAGTCTAATAGATTTCATTAGTTTTTCCTGTACTGTGTCAGCTTTAAAACATAACAATATAGCACAGTATAGGGATGCAGCTTGGTAAGAAACCAGACTAAAATAGGCTGAGCTTTAACACGTGGATTTCAATCTGGTTTTGAATTGCATAGTATTTAGCAGCAAAACATACCAAAATATAGAACTGATTTCTCTGCTAAATCATCTTACTGATTGTCCAGCAAGTGGTATACACATGCTGAAGACAGTTTTATAGCTGTCCTGATGCCCTCGCTCTGTAATTAAAGGTTCACTGTCAGAAAGTGGCCTAAATCTCACATTTAACTTTTATTTAAATGAGTATAAAAGTAAGTATAAGGTTTCAAAGCATTATCTTTAAAAAGCATGTATATAAAAATCGTAGGATTTCTGAATGTAAATGTGCACCGTTAAAGTTTGTGGACCAGGCAGCTCAGGTTGCAAAAGCTGCCTGAAAACCAAACACAAAACTTACCAAATAGGGTAAGTCAGCCACTAACAGAACTGAGGACAATAGCTTTGTTTTATAAATACCTAAAATATCAACATACACAAAACCAAACACATTGGTATGAGGAGTACAGCTGCTGACAGTATTTTGATAATCAGGTCCCTGATTTGTAACTTACACCTCTTTTAACAGTCTTTAAGTTATAACGACAAATAACTTGTAAGTTGTAATGCCTGTGCGTTAGGACTGCCAGACCCCTTCACGGAACTAATTAAAATTTAAAATAAAATGACTTCATATGACCAAACCAGAATTCCAGTTTTTCCTTTACCCTTCACAGTTCCTGAATGATTTGATCATTCTTTGTTCAAATAATAAAACCCTTTTCCAAGGCTCCATCATAACTTGCTCCGATTACCACAGCCTCTTCTTTTTGTTGTCCCGCATCTTTCAGTCCATATAAAATACACTGCCATAACAGTCTTAGTAATTTGATTTGTCTGTTTTATCCCTTCAGATCCCCTGGTTTTTCTCCATCCCTCCTTCCTAACAAGTCAAGCTTCAAGTTCAGCACCTCTGGTCCTTCCCCTTCCTGTTTAAGTTGCTGTTCCCACAGTCTCTCCATCAGCTTCCTCAGAGATTGAACACTGATTTCTCTTATTCTTTTAATTTCATACAACATCTCTACTTTCTTCCATCTGTATCATCTTCCACAAGCTGAACTGCAAAGCTTCTGCTTTTTTCTCTTTGAAGTCTGCATCGGACCTACACGACTTGGCTTTTCTTTCTTGAATCTGTAGTGGCCTGTGACGATACCAGAGCTATATTGCACCACCGTAATGCTGAGCTCATTAAGGACCTACGCGGTGAGCTTGATTCAGCGCCGCTGGTGCTGAAAGGACAGGAACGGACTCATTTGGTCCGTGAGAAAGGGCAGCATGCCACTTCACTCTGGGATGGCTGGCAGTGTCCCATGGCTGCCTTTCCTCTTGCAGTCTGCAAGGAGACACCTCATCCTGTTTAGCTCCCTGGGAGCCCTCTCCTGCTCCTTCCCTTGTCAATACTCCAGCTCTGTAGGACATGCTAACCAGCTTCCAGCTTCCTCTTCCTTCCTCAGGGCATTGCTGGCTCTGTTACAAACTCCTCTCCAGTAGATTTTCTAATATCAGCTGCCCCAACCCTGGAAACCATTATCCCGTGACCCATTGTCTTCATGAACAGATGGGTAGACAGGGACATTCCTGCATCTGTCTTTTCCTGCCGTCCTGATTTATTGCTCCGTAAAATAATAAAACGTTAAAAAGGTTGAACCTGAACTGAAGCTATGACTATGACACTATTAATCAAACTGTTGGAGAATTACTTTATATTAGGTGCCTTAAGCACTGATCCAGTACACTAAAAGTTGGCCTGAAATATAGTCTAAATATTGGGCCCAGGAAAAGCAATTCTGGATTGCTTTGTGCTCTCTGTGTGAGAGACCAATGTGACAGACCCCAAAGCAGCACTAATGCGAGCAGTTCAGAGAGGCAGACAACCAAAATCTGTCCTGATGTGCTGAGGAGGAAGCAGGCAGCTGTAGGAGAGCTCCTCAGTCTCCTCCTGACACGGGGCAATGCCACCGTGTTTCTGAGCACCTTTCATACAGTGAGCTTTCATAGCGCGATGCGTCATTTGGAGAACTGCTATGTATGTATTTTGAATTCTCAAGTCCGTCCCGATGCAGAGACACCTCTGGACTGGGAAATGGGAGCATGGATATGATGGCGTCAGCTGATAGTTTCAAGCAGGAATAGCACTTGCCACCCTAACGAGCCCACACCGCATCTCGACAACTTTCTGAAACTGCTTTTGGTGAGCAACAACAACTCTTAAAACTTTCCGTATATTCGACTTGAAACAGGCTCTGTGGAAGTTTCTGGTCCCACGCTGGCATGCGAAGTGTCTCCAGCTGGCTGGGGCTGGAAAAATCTGTGCTGCTTCCCCACGCCAAGCAAGTAACCCTCGCACCAGTCCTTAGCAGGGTCTCAGGTGAGAGGGGCTGGAATCAAATGATTGCTTTCTCTCCGTGAAGCAGGTATTTAAAAACTGGCCATGTTTGCTCCCTGAGCCCTCTAGTCCTCACACGCCATTCCCATTTCCCATCGCGAAGAGCTGCTGGTGGTGGAGGCAGGCACCACGGCCGGGCCGGTGTGCAGACTCGGTGTGCGTGGCCAACGTGCAGGGCTGGCACACAGGCTCGTCAGGCAATCCTGCTCCGCTGTCACAAACGTCTCTTATCTCAGCCGTCGATGCCTTCGCTCACTTGATGTCTCAGTTCCGGAGCAGAGATGCTCCAGCTGTTATCTGGGAAGGCTCTGGCCCCAAAAATATTTAGTTAGCAGCCATTCAGTTAAGTGGAATTGACTTTTTATCGGCTTTCCTCTGTACGTCTGCCACCAGCGAAGGCCGTTTCCTCCTTCCCTCTTCTCCGCCTGTCAGTCCGCTCCACATTCCCATCGGCAGCCGTTAGCTCTGATCAATACTAACCACTGTGTAACAGCTCACGCATGGCTGCCTTAGTTTGCATCGATCAGGCCCTTCTTCCAACAGGTAGCTGGCTATTTGAGGCAACAACTTGAGATAAACACCTACTTTTACTTCAGGCTAATTCATTATGGAGGGGTTTCAAGGAGACCCGGTGCCCTTCTTCAGGGACTCGCAGAGATCAGAGACTCACAGCAACTTCTGTCCTGCCCAAGATTATACTGGACCATGCTATTTTCCCTGTCCCCATCCCTTCGGTAATCCAGCTTGTAAAAACCACGCTACCTACATACTTTTAAAGGACCTAGACTGAAAATTACACCTCAAACTATTCTAGTTAGAACTTGGTGGTTTTGAAAATGAATAAAGTGAGTGCTGATTAGCAACAGGACTGGGATGACAGCTGGGCAGTAGGCGTCTCCTAACTGTCCCATCGCAGCTTCTGACTGGCAGACCCTCTCCTGTGCAGTTTGTCATCCAGGGACTGTGTGCTCTGGTGGGATGCAGCATCCCCAGCCTCTGGTGGAGCCAGCCTGACCCAGCACCCGGGCACGGTCCCGCAATTCCTGTGGGGCTGGCTGGGAGCCATGGGGCACCCGTGGGAGGAGGCTCACTGCGCAAAGGGGTATAGCCTAGGAACGATGTCAATGCCAGCAAATGTTCAGCATCCCGATACATCAGATTGCTTTGCTGAAGTATAGGGCACACAGGCTTCAGGACAGCACCTTCGGGCCATCTGCCCTGTTTGGATGCCATAACGTAAAACAGAGAGAAAGCGCTCCGAACGTCAGTAGGAGGTGTCTCCGCAAAACTGACCGGCCAACAGCAGTATGCTGGCAATCCTACTTCTGTACTTGCCGCTGTCCCCAAAACTGCCAGCGTTTAGGAGACAAATAACTGTTTTGCTGGCGTTCCAACAGACGTCTTTGCACAGACACGCTCGCTCCACATACACGCTCCCGAACCAGACCCCGCTTTGCAGCTTTGATTTGTAGGCGCACACAAAAGCAAGAGCCTTCGCCAGAGGTGAAGACGCAGTTCTTAACCCGACTGCTAAAACGTCCGTAGATCAGACACGTTCAGCCCGGAAAGCCTCTCGGAGAAGTGACAAACACCTTTTCTGGTTGGTTTATACCTGTGCCTGTTACGGGGGCAGAAGGGCCGCAGGGCTGCTATGGCAGCTACAAACTTTCCAGTGAAATGAGTGTTTATTATTATAGGTTTGATGCCGTTCCCAAAAGGACCTAATCAACAAGTAATAAGGCCTCAAGAGAGCAATTAGAAACCTGAACTTTATTATAATCACAGTGTAGGAAGGAACTTTTGCTTTGGTTTGGGGTATGCAGCCTGGTATGTTACCGAGGAAGCAATACTGAAAATCTGAAATCCAACACAATCGTAGATGAGTATTTAAATTTGAAAAATGAGGTACCAGACTAGTTTCTGTGGGAAGGTGAATGTGTGCCTGGCAAAAAGCACTAATGGATTGGGAGGCGGTTCATGTCCAATCATGTCTGATTTTCTTTAATGGTTCTTCCTAGCTTTAGACAATCACTGAGGATGTTCAGTGCCTGCATACTTGCAGCATCTTTCCCTCTCTGAAAAAAAAAGTTACCTCAGTTTTCCCACTTGCACAATAACAATAACAGCTACCTAAACGCAGAAGTTAGAGATGTGCAGCTTTGAAACTTGCTTTGAATACTCTGCATAGGGCATCTCAGACAGGAACTGCACATTGAGTAATTCTTCCCATAGACAGTCACATGGGTACTGGAAAGCAAAAAGTTGCATAAGAATACATCTGCATAGCATGGTGACACCAGTGACTATTGCCCAAGAGGGTGACATTCCTTACTGCCTGCCTGAGAGCGTGGAGGAAGCACTTGACCGTGCAGGTCTTTACGCAGAGCCATGGCAACACTAACATGCACCCACAGACTGTTAATGTTTGTGTTATTTGAAACTTAAGAGGTGTGTTTATATAGTTAAAATTTTTTTTCACCTTTTTATTTTTCAAATACCATATTTGAAGGCCATGTCCCCTGGCAGAACATGTGCATGTATGTAGAGAGGAGAGATGTGGTTGTTGTGCATTTCCTTTTCAAGAGGAACTATAGAAAAAAAGCAAATAATATGGTGATACAAGAAGCCAAGAAGCAAAAATTTCTCATGTACTTATAAGACTAGTTGTCCATTTTTAATTTATTTGACTCTTCAGTAGTCTTTAGTGGAATTTCAGGTCATGGCAGGATAAGCAGACTGACCTCTGTGTATTGGCAGTCGGTGCTGTGTGAGATGAGTATAAAGTGCCTGGGTTTTTTACATTATTGGCTATCGCAAGTCTTCCCTTTCCAGAGAATATGGGGTTAGGGGAAACGAAGCCTGCTGCAGAGGGCATCTGCAGCAAGCCCACAGCATGCATCTCCATTGCATGTCCATCAGAACCGTCCCTCTTTGGCCAAGGATTAATCCAAACAGGATGAAGCCAATGCTGGCTGGCTAGGAGAAGGAGCTGAAGAAGCAGGCAGTGGCGATGCTCACCAGTCTGCTGACAAGGACAGCGCGTGTCTTCCAACACTGCCTCTTCTGACCAACTCAAAACTAGTATTTGTTGTTGTGCGGTTGTCAGTGCAGAAGTAAAAGTAATGCTGACTGAACAGGGAGAAGCAGGAGAGGTATCGCTGTGAGGATGAAGTACAAGTCCTATTTAATTGTTCCTAGGAGAGAGAGCAGGCATACCCCTTCACTGCAGCGAGTGTCACGCTATCAGCATGATCAATATCTCGTGGAAACAGGATGAAACTCCAGGAGAACGCTGTAGAGCAGCATCCAGGGGAGACACTTTAATATACTCCCGTTTTCTCTGGAAGGTACATAAAGCCAGCAGGCGCTGGCAGCTTGTACATGGCTTGTCATGGCACTTGGCCGTGACTGCAGTTATGTGTAAGTACTTTTGCAGGCAACAGTTACGGAGCCGTCGTGGTGAGATCCTGCTCTCTTTTGGAGGTGGGAGCACCACACCTAGACCAGAGCTACACACTTCCCACTCAAGACTTGCAACTGGGGGTGCTGGTAGTGCCTGTAGGTTCCTGTACCAAGCCTGAGATGCCATGGCCTCGCACAGGAGCTGGCAGGGCTCTGTCCCTGCCAGCCGCAGTGCTTGTGAGGAGAGGAGAGCTGAGCAGACACAGGAGCCTGAAGATCATAGAATCACAGACTGGTTTGGGTTGGAAGGGACCTTAAAGCCCATCCAGTTCCAACCCCCCTGCCACAGACAGGGACACCCTCCACTAGACCAGGTTGCTCCAAGCCTCATCCAGCCTGGCCTTGGACACTGCCAGGGATGAAGATGGAGGTGGACTTTCAGATATTGCAGCCTTAAACAAATTTAAGGTCTTGAAAAACTTCATTTGACATATAAAATGGAGCCAGCAGAGGGAGTGAAATGCAGGGACACTACACTGTCTGTGGGAAAAGTCGCTGCTGGGGTTTGATGCAAGTGCAGCTGGGTCAATGATGCTTCTCAAAACCCATAGTGTGGGTGCACTGGCTCAGCCCGGGGCCACAGCTAATGTGGGAATGGATTAACAGAGGCAGGTTATCACTTGTAGAAGTGAGAGGTTGTCTACTGTATCATTATCAGTGTAAGAATAGACATTTGGGGGGCTAACACTGTATGTTTCTAGTACGAAGAAGGTAACCAGATGAATCTTAACTTCTTAAGTAATTCCTACTCTGAGGGGATTTTTGAGTGCTGTCCCCAGAAGTAGGTTCAAATGCTTTAAGTTTCAGTCGTTCTGGCACAGTTCACGTGGCCCTGTGATTGACCTTGTAAAATACTGAGGCCAAGCCTAAAACTAAGCATGCTGATGCTGCTCCCTTTTTCTCTTATGCCTCCTAACTGTCCTGGTCTTGGCGTTGTCTGGAGCACTAAGTGTGGACGGACATGCTTACACATAGCTTCTTGCTCATTTCTTAGCTTCTACAAAAATAGGAATTTTGCAAATGGATTCGTTCTTCAGCATGCACTTAGGATGTTTTTTAGACTCATCTTTAATGTATCTTCAAAGACAGAAATAGCATTTCCTCTTTTGATTGAGTGCTGGCTATCTCTGTTCACCGTTTGATCAGAAGAGATAGGAAGTGATCTTTATTAAACCATTTACACTGCGTGAGCTTTCTGCTAGCTACTTCTGAAGGAGAACTGGCAGGAAAATGCCAACTTTAGTGGTCAGAGACCACTGTGGGACTTGGACTGAGAGGCACAACACCCTCCTTTTATTCTTCCAGGGCCACCGCAGACTCCAGCAGACAGCAGTTTATGCACTGTAATCAAGGTTATATCTCTAACTGTGAAGAATAAGACAAAAAAAGAGGTTATATTACTATTTTCAATTCAACTTGCAATTTCTGAACAGTAATACAATAAAATGTAAATTCTACAGCCATGGATTTGCAAAAGGCCTGTGCTCGTTGCCGTAGGACTACTGTTGGGAATTCTGCAGCACAGCTCTAACCCCCGTCCCCAGGTTTGCTGCCGGCTGCGCCCGCACGGTGCACAGATTACGGCACGGGAGAGCAGAGGGAACAACAGACTGAGCTGCCCATCTGATTCAGAGTGAATGGTCCAATAAAAGGTGTGAAAGTGTTACATCTATGTGAACAATCAAAAGAGTTTGAGAGGACTCACTTAATTTTATATAGTGAGGAGGCTTCACTTGCTGTTGTCCATCCAGTGGAAAGTTCCAGTCCGAGTGTACCAGATTTCCCTACCTATGACCTGAACCTGCTGTTCAAATGCTACTGGCTGGCGTAATGTAGGTTGTTACATTGCTAGTTGTTGTTGTTGTTGTTGTTTAGATGAGATAAATGAGATAAATTGGAGCTGGGGGGGGGGGGGAACCTAACCAAGTAAACAGAAGGTTGGTGAAGCATCTCTTCGAAGTGTGTTTTTCTGAAATTCATCCCCAGCCTGGATATTTTCAGAAAGTTTCCTTTCAAAAAGTGCTAAATACTCGCTTCTCCAATTAAGATTAAGAAGAACAAAGGGAACTATTTATTTTTCTTCTGCTAATTCATGACTATATTTGATATCTGAGGGCGCATGGATGCTGTTGTGAGCCTCAGATAGCAGGGTGCCCTTTCATACATACCTTCAAGAGGTAAATGATAATTTCCCAGAGATATATGAGGGGATTGAAACATTGATGTAATCAGTCTACACAATAAACAGTCCTGTTCTGTATCTCATCTTCCCTACTCTATATCTGTGTATTGTGATGAAGTTTGCTGCATAAATTAGGCTGGATTTGCATCCAGCTTTTCTGCCTAGTGTCGGTGGCTGGAACAGGCTGTACATTTGGGACCTCTCCAGATGTATCACTATCTGAAAGTGAGTTGGTCTCACCTGGCACTCTTTTCATCCCAATTTGTGGCCAATCTGTGCCTGGAACACAAATTTTAGGAGTTTATTCTATTTTACCTCGGCTTTTATTTTAGCTTCATTATGGTTTTGGTTAGTGTTTGATTAGCGTTATGTGCCAGCGTGTGATAAATATTGAGAACTGAAAGTAGTGGTTTTGTCCAAAATGTCTGAATGCATTTTCTGTATAGGATGCAGATAATCAGTCTGTAATAAGTTTGTCTCAGCAATTCTCGCTCGTTGACCATAACAGCAAGATTTGGAATTGATGGAGCTTTACAAGAGGTGTTTAACACTAGGGTATTAACAGGCAAGCTTTGTGGTACGAGTGTCTAGTGACCTGTTAGCTCTGATTCTCTTTACACTGGAAAAGAAAATGCAGTGCAGAGCTAGTTTGGGATACAAAATATGATGTGATCAGCCAGCAGGCTCCCAAAAGTCAGTGTAAGGGTCTCCTGGGTCTGTAATGTCATTCCAGTAACCAGGTGTTTGGAGTTAGACTTCTTGCTTTGCAAGACTGTTGAGAAATGTCCAACTTTTTACAGTCTCCTCTTTCCAGTACCCCATATTGTTTTCAACCAGAAACTATTCATATGGCTGTATACACTATATGTTTTATTTCTGAAGTGTCTTTGAATCTGTGTGTTTATGCACCAGTTTTCAAAGAAACATTTCTTTTAGCAAAGCACAAAAATGTAACAAGTTGGTAGTCTCAATAATTATGTTGAATAGTGTGGAATTTGCTTAAAATAAGTTTTTCTGATTGAAATGAGATTATATGTGTGCTTGGATCAAGCAATTCTGCACCAGTCTTGAACTTGTTAAAGATGAAAATCAGAATAACCACTGCAGTATTGAAAAGGTAAAATGAGAACAAAATGGCATTTGGCCAGTGTTTATGAATCACAGAATATGATCATGAAATCATAAGAATAACCACCAAAAGGTAAATAAATTACCCAGCCTACTACTTATTTCCATGTACAGTTTGACACAAAAGCTGAAGCCATGAATGATTTATACCTGTTTTAACAATAATACTCATTTTCCTGAAAGATGGTCAGCACTCAGGCTGCTGTGGGCACCGTGCCAGTTGTTGAAAGGTTAATGTCTCAGCAGCAATACATTAAATTATGAATTATACCAGTCCCAAAATGGAAGGTTATTAGCTCAGTATGTTTAATTAGCCCAGCTCGAACTTTGCCATCTGCTAGCACTGCCCATCACTAATGCACGGCCTTGTGGAATAGGAGCGTTGGAAATAAGATGCTAGAAGCAGGAGACCTTCCATGTCCACACAGTCTAACCTCGCTTTCTGAGCCTGCCCGGGATGCCAACGCTCTGGAATCCTTGGCAGATCCAAAGGCTCATCCACACACCTGGCACTGGTGATGTCCTCCTTGGTAACAACCAGGCTGACCCCCCAGACCCTAAAAAGGGCCGCGCAGACCCCACTGAACACTGCAGAGTTGAGGAGCTCGAGGAGAACACATCTTGTTTGCTCCTGAGCCCTCAGGGCCAATTCTTCTGCCAAAGCCTTTGATTGATGTTTGTAAATTCTCATTAGAGTTGCGTCCTGGTTACATCACAGACCTCACTGTGAGAGGAGAAGGAAGAAAGGTGAGGGCCCAACAACGTGCCTGGGCAATGAATGTGCCAGCAAAAGAGTTTTCCTCGGGAGAGGTCTGGAGCTGCAGTGGTCAGAGGCGACGGCCAGGTCTGGAACGGCAGAGCGTCCTGCCGGCCAGCGCTCCGATGTGTAGGCAGCAACAGCTCGTGGTGGTTTTATTTGCACAGCCTCTCTTGCCAATAACTGCACAAGGCTACAATATTTAGTTTTTCAATAAATATTTAAATTTTACCTCTTTGCTTATTTATTTTTTAATAGAACAAACAGTAAATTCTGTTTATTTTTTTGTTAGTTGAGATTACGTGATACTTTTAAAAGATGATGCACAAAATATTACCATATGTGATTATTCACTATTATTATTAGGGTGCTTTTGGGGGGCTGTGCGTTAAAATTCAGGTCGGAAGTGTGCCTTGGAAAGTGGAATGTGCAAACATAGGAGAAGAACCGAAGTTGTAAGAAGCCAAACAGTCTTATTTTTAATTCTTCTTTTTCTAGGTAGGATAACCTTGCCAAGGAGGAAAGGAATTTAGACAGACTTAACATACAGCCTGTGCAGCTTCCACTAGATGGACACTAAAATGAAGAGAGAGTTTATTCATTCTCGTCCCGACACAACGCACCAGGATTAAAAGACGTTTCAACCTCCAAGGGAGATCGGGTCAGACACTTACTGATCGACCCCAACATGTCTACATAAAGAACCCCACTTGATTCCTCTGGCTATCAAGTCTCCACGTTTCTGTGTTGGATGTGAAGAGTGAAGGAGTCTGGCAGAAATCAGAAGGTGTCCAAGTCAGCGTGAGAGACACCACCAGGTAGAGGCTCAATTCCTTTTTTTCTTAATTTTCTTACAGCAATTATTCGTTCTGCTCCCCTTCAGATTATGCTGATTCCCTCGTCTTCACATTAGTAAAGCCTCCGTACTTGGTACTTTTGGAGCAGGTGGCATGGTTGGAATATCAGAGTAATATGTAGTAGAGTAAAACCTGCAGACAGAAATAGAAAGTAAATGGAAGATGGATTGATCAGAGGAAAGGCAAAGGATGGAGGGGATAAAATAAAGGGAAAGAAAGATAAAGAATAACACCTTGCCTGTGTACTACAGTAATTTATTATTTTTATATGGTGCCCTGGGTGTACAGTATCTGTTCTACCGAACAAATGGAAAAAAGAGTTCTCAGCCCCAAACAGCCAACATATTAATTTATAATGTGACAGCCTGACGGAACAAGTAGTCAGGCCAATGCGACGCAGAATAATTTAGTGCTTGCGGAGCGTGAGTTACTTTACTTGGGTATCCGTACACGCGTATGCCATCAGTTGGAAGTCCTCTTGGTCTTGTAATAACTTGCTGTAGAAAAAAAACCCGTATCTTTCAAGCAGGTTCTGTGGGGTGGGGTGTCTGAGGGCACGGGCAAGGGTTTTAGCTGGGGGGAGCAAAGAGGCTGTCATGTCAACACACTGTGAAAGAGTGACGACCTGAATCGCAGCCTGGCAGCAGAGGTATGAGGGAGCACTGCAAATCCCCCCTGACCGGGGTGTGGGGCTGCTCATAAGGGGCCAAGACGTGGTGGAGAGTAGAGAGAAAAGAAAAGGTCTCAGGAGGAAAAACTGGAGCATTTGCTCTGAGCCATCTAGAGCTGCAGTTTCTAACGAGCTATCCAGATGGGACAGCAAGGAGATGACCTGAAACAACACGCTCGAAGGGGAGAGGGTTCCAGTGCAGACACAAACCTGCCCATGACCACAGAACCAGGGGAGCAATAGCAAAGTTGTTTTCTAACACAGTTATTGCCACTTCAATTGCAGTTTTCTTCCAAAAGCAAATTCCAAAGTTTTATGTCCATAAAGGTTTAGACATAAACAAGAAAGAAGTCAGGAAAGTGGTATGTACTGTATAAACAGTTCCACTTTATAATTAATGCTGGAGATCAGGGGAGCAGGAATAGCTGTGCATGTGTGGTCATTCAGATTTACTGTTGGTCTTATTAAAACCTAGCTCTGCAATAATTTTATGCCCAGGTAGGGGCAGAAAGAGAGCAGGATGCCCCCGAGCAACACATAAATAGTGTGGTGAAGACAAAGCGTTTATTACTTAGCTTCACAAAGGCTCTGTAAGTGCTCTCCCAGGGTATGTATACTTGTACCCCAGATGCCAATTCTGCAAATTAGCATTATTTCTCAAAATATTATGTAAACAGAAGTCATTTGAATACTTGATTTCATCAGACAGAGTCACACATGGAAACATCAATATCTTTCTTTCCCTTACGTGGAGTGAGCAGAGGGTTTCCCTGCCTGTCTTTTTATTTCTCCTAGAGTATTGTTGCTGATGAAAAAACCTCGCAGGGTCTGGGATCCATACAGAAGTCATACTGCAGTTTATCCCATCTCATTGTCCCATGCTGTCTTAAGACTAACTCTGGGGCATAAACTTTCCCATTTATCACTGAAGTGTGCTATTTTGAATCTTCTGTTTTACAGTTTAAATTACTATGCCAAAAGTTATTTTATGGCTGGGACACGTAGGGAATTACAGGGATTTGAGAGCCTATCAAATTAGCTTTGGGATGTCCCTTTTTCATAAGTAGAAAAACCGCCAGTAAGTTCAGCTCAAGTTCTGCTGATGGGCTCTTATTTTATCATTGTGTATCCTACAAGTTGTTAACATTTTAGAAACTTTCAGGGTTTTTTAATCCATTTTTGTATTGCATTTCATGTAAGAACGGGTGCCTTAGTTAATAGGATAACAGTAAAACAGGGTGAGGGAGACCCGTGAAATCATCCTTAAATGACAGAATTGTTTTCCTAGGTAAAATATAACAGATGAAAAGGTGAATATGTCAAGATTTTCCAGGGCTAAAAGCAAGCGCTGCGTTTTAAGGATGCCTATCTCTCCTGTTCAGTGGGATAAGGATACACATTCAACAATTTTGCGGGATATCGGGCTTCGGTGTTCTTATACTGGAAAAGTTGCCACTGACCAGGAGGCCAGTGCAAGGAGGTGTTGCGTTTTCTGAGAGGGAGAAAGCACTTTCATAGCAGATAATTTGTTTTTTAATCACAATTGCTTGGACCTGCTGATGTTTTGAATAGTAAGAATTAATTCCATGGAAATAGGAAAGGAAGAAATGGGCAAGTGAGCATGATGAGTGCTGCACTGTGACGGACGTCGTTTCGTGGTACTCCACACAGCCATCGTCTCCATGCCTGGAAACACATCGGGAGAGTTTACGCCAACATCGCGCCTTACGCGGTCTGCTCCCTCACAGCAAATTAGTATTATTCCCATTGTAAAGGCTAGGAAAAAAGGACAAAAAGAGGAGCAGTGAGTTTTGAAGTCCACCCCCTATGTCTTCATCTTTGGACACTTCTAGCAGACCCTGTGTAGTGCTCTGGCTGGTCCTTCAGTACAGACAGCGAGTCTGTGGCAGAGCTAGGAATAGAAGCCAGGCCCTTCATCCAAGTCCCAGACCCTCGAGAGTATTTTTAGGCACTTAATACCATTATTTTCATACTCCTTTTGGCCAAGGATCTTAGAAACAAGATCATGCTTCCTCCCGAAATAATGTTTAAAATCGTACTTTTGTGCTGTTGGACAGTGTTTTCCTCAGGGATCATGTACAGTTTAGGCCTATTTGGGAACAATGGGCTTCTTCAAAATTAGTTTTGGGAGGAGTTCTGCATGGACTATGCTTTTGTGCAGCCTTGAAGTGTGATCAAGGATACAGAGGAGATGGTGCAGAGTCTTTGTCTTCTTGTCTTTGTGGGGCAAACAGTATCTGTCTGAGAGGGGATTTGGCAGAGGGCAATGGAGGGCTTCATTTAATGGCCGTACACTTCAGGTTCCCTTTTTGCTGCCTCTGAAAGGCAACATTCTGTGCTTCTGTATCCTCTTTGTTTTGGTTGCAACTTCCTTCTCTCAAACACAAAATCTTTTACATTTAAAATACAGCAAGACCAACAGTACACCAATATTTTGACTGAAACACTGACACACGGGGCACCCAGAAGCCCCGAGGACAGCAGGCCTACGATGCGCTGGAGTTTCTCCAGCTGCAGAGGTGCGGCCCTTGCTCGGGCAGCTCACGCCTGGCGCGTTAGAGCTGACTGAAAAGGCATAGAGAAATACACGGACTTCTCCATGCAATCGTTTTTATTGTGCTAATTCGGCAAGCCCCGTTCAAGCTCTGCTCCGGCATCCTATCTATTATTAATTAATTGATTTCCTATAAGCTCATTATTTAGTTCACTGTGACTTCCTCACAGCGTGCACAGCTTTGCAGATAACGGAAGACAGTTCCCATCACAAAGCACAAACATGCTGAAAATGCCAAATCAGGCAAAGGCGGGAGAGCAGCACGGGCAGCAAACCGGCGAGCAGCCAAGCACGGCACGCTCACGCCCAGGTTATCCTTCGCTTTTTGGTTATACACCCCAAGATCTCGGCAGCTTTTACTGTGCCCCCTCCATTCCCTGATACCCACAGTCACCCCTTTCGCCGTGTGGCCATGTCTAGCCCACGTTCCTCCCTGCGGACAGCCACGCGTCGGATGAACGGGCGAGCAGTGTTTTGCAGTGCATCCTCTGTCACTGCCGCAGGAAGCAAGGGTCTCGAGGGGGACTGGTGTTGTGGGGGGCAGAGAGCCACGTGAGGGTGAGCGTGGGTGAGAAAGGCCCCTTCATGGCCGCGTCGCGGAGGCTGCGGGCCTGCTCCGGGCTTTGAGGGGCTCCTCTGCCGCCCCCCGTCCAGCTTTAGTGGTAAACGTGCTTATTACAGTGCTAATGTCCTGCAAGTAGAATCCTACCTTCGAGTATATTAGGGTAATGAGTTCACACCTAACTAATGGAGACTTAATAGAGTTACTAATAGGCTGCCTTTTCCCCCCACGGTTTATGACCCCGCGGCCAGAGCTGTCAGGGGAGGGAGAGGGAAGAGGCCGCGTTCAGCCCCGTGGCCACAGCAGCCTGCGCCCCAGCTCGGCCTCCGGCCTCCTGGCCTGCGCCTGGCCCGGCAGCCAGTTTCCAGGGACATCGTCTATCCACCTTTCTGCGAGGAAAAATAAACAGTTTGAGGCTCCTGTGTCTTTATTAAACATTTCCTTTAAACTGCATACTTTGGCTCCTTGCCCAAATGCACCAAGAAAGCCTCCACAGAGCAGCGTGAGTCCAGAGCTCCGCTGCGGGCTTCCCGCGATAAATAACCCCCGGAGGAGTGAGCACCTGTGCCGCCGGCTGCGGCCCAAGCTGTCCCTGGGGCTGCTGGCTCCCCTGGGCCTGCCAGGAGAGGCTGATGCAGCCGGCGGGACTCCCCACACCGACGGCACCCGGGAGTGGCCCTGGGGAGGAGAGTGAAGGAGGCAAGGAACCGGCAGCGTGGTTTGCCTGGCTCCGCTCTCCGGCACACAGACGCGACGTGGCAGCGAGGTCGGTGGGAGGCGGCTGCTCTGTGGCAAAGTATGTCCAGTACCATGGGCCCGAGAGGCTTTGAGTCGTAGGTGCAAAGGGGGTTGGGAAGCTGCTTTGGCTGGGAAGCAAAAGCAACCGTATGTTTAATCTTGGCGCAGCAGATGAATGATACGCTGGTGTTGAGATGCGCGCTTGGCCCGCCATTGGCAGCGTGGTCGTCGGCCGTCGTCGCGGGGTCGAGCCCGGGTTGCGTCCCTGCCGGCGCGGCGCCCATCCGTCACGCCCCGGGGCGCGGAGGGAAGCAGCGTGCCAGGCCGCATTGTTGTGGTGGACAGGACAACATGTCTCTGAGCTGCCTCAGGAAGCAGCAGTGTGCCGAAGGCAGCGCACGGTACGCAAGGAGAGGCTTTTCGGGCAGGGGCTGGCCGGGCAGGGGAACCAGGGCGGCGGGGGAGAGGGACAGAGCGAGGCGGGCAGCGGGAAGGGGGCATGGCGGCGGGTGATGTCAGCGTTTCCTTCTGGATTGGTCATGTGCGCTTGCCAGGTAAACAGTCTAGAAATAGATGGGAGGAAGGCAGCGGATGGAGCGTGCAGCCGGGCTGGAGGAGCTCTGCCTTCCTTCACCCTTTCCTCCCCGCTGCCGTCCTCACAGGCGGCTTCCCTTGCCTTCAGCAGGGTGCTGGGGGCTGAGACGGCAAACGCAGAGGAGTAAAGCAAACCCACGTCTCTCCTGTGTCACAGCTTTAAAGCGCAGTGCCTGCTCTGGAAGACAGTGCTGGCAGATCAAAGGAGGTAGAGTTTGTTGATTTTCAAGGCGGTGGTTGCAGCAAACCTGCTTCATCCCCTCCCTTGCTGGAAGAGCCGCGGAGAGGCCGGGGAGAGCCCAGGGCCGGGGAGAGCCCAGGGCGGGAGGCGGCGAGGGTTCCTCTCCAGCGGAGGGACTGCCGGCCAGGCTGGCTGAGCGGGCAGCTCTGCTGCTCCCTGGGCTGGGAACAGGTTAAAATCCAGGCGTTCGTTGCAAGCGTAGAAGCTGGCTTATGTCGCGTGAAGCGTTCCCAGCAACAGAACAACACGAGTTCAGGTACAGAAAGCTCCGTAACGTGCCAAGAATATTCTTGGTTTGCTCTTTTCTCATTCACTAGAAAACGTGCCTTTTCTGTGACACCTTTCAGTGCAGCCTAGCACTTAAATTAGTAACTATGATAAAAACTACCTGTGCTACTTGGAGACGGGGTTTTCTAAATCCCCAGTCATCCCAAACATAACGCGTGGACTGAGCTGCCTGCTGCGGCTGGGAGTCCGGCCCTCCGGTCCCCTCCCTCATCATCGACCTCAGCAGAAGAAACGCGCAGCACCGGACAGGCACCGTATCTTTTCCAGGCAGGACAGGGTATTTTTTCAGGCATTTTCCAGACATAATAGTATGATGCTGTGCATTATCCGTATGTCTCTCCTGTCTGGAGCGGCAGAGAGAAACCACAGTGGTAGAAAGCGGGGGAAAACACCCTCACAGCCACTGCTGACGGCCAGGTGCCTGCTTCTCCCTGCTCAGCACTTTACCCCCAGAAAACAAAGCTGCCGTCATAGCAAGTACCCATAAAATGCAAGGCATCCTGAGTGCAGAGATTAGTGGTAATTTTACAAGGACTCAAATAACGTTGGTCTGCAGGGTGCAGCACTGCCTTGAAAGGGAACAGCAGACATTTCCCCTGGAAGCAAGTTTCCTCTTTAGAGCAGTTTACGGCCGAGGCACAGTGTCAGATTGTGGCACAAATATACTGTCAGCCTTTGGGTTGGAAGACAGACATTTGATACCTCTTTCTGTTGCCGAACCGCGCTGCCCAGACACGACTCCCAGCACGGTTATTTTTTGAAGCATTATGTAATTGGATTGCATGGTCAGTAGTGCTTCCTTAACAAGCCTTTCAGCAAACCCTCTGCCTGCCGCAGCCAATCCTCAACCCTTACATACACACTTACTCACGCAGGCTCAGTCTGGAGTAAACTCGCTGCTAAATACAGTTAGAAAACAGATGAAACCAGGCTGGGAATAGATCATCCGCTCCCCGTGCTACATGAGACGCGGTGCGGCTGGGCCCTGGGTGACGCTGGTGTGAAAACGGGGTCGCGCTGACGTCTCCCGGCAGAGGGGTCACTGGCTGCCCCCTCTGCCGTGGGGTCACCGGCTGCCTCCTCTGCCCTGCCACTCTCTAACGGGGGAAAATCCTGCTTTTTGGAACGTGGACGGGCAACCGATCCCAGGGACGGTGCCAGTGTCGCCGTCCTCTCTTGCCCTGCCGTGACGGCCCTGTGCTTCAGGGGCCAGCTTCAGGAAACCTCTCCCATGACGCCCAGGCCCGGAGCGACACGGGGGCCTTTATCTCCTGGGCTCTGGTGTAAACTGAAGTGCTGAATTAGGAACCGAGTTTCTGGGTACTTTCATGGGTCAGACCGTATGCCAGTCCGACAACAAAGCCTGCAGTGGTGCCTGGCTGGCCCCGGCCCTTCGCGGGTGTTTTGCAGGATTTTCCCTCTCCTCTGGCCGCTGTCAGCCATGGGTTATGGCTCTGCTGAGTCACGGCTTCCTGTTTGTGATTGCTGACTAGTGGCAGCAGTTGCAGAAGCAATAAGAGATATTAAAAAGTGTGAACTTCCACTGGGACCAGAAGATACAATTAGGGCTGTGCCAAGAAATACACTGCAGCGAGCTGTTGTTTAAAGGGATGCGGAGCACTGCAACCCCCCGTTCCCTTGCTGCAGGAAGTAGGAAAAATGAACATCACTAGCCTTTTATCATCTCTGAAGCCAAATAAAAATTGCGTTTGACTTCTGAAGCTCACTCTGGCTCTTTTCCATGCTCTTCCTCAAAGCATTTGATCCAGCCTCCCACTCTGGGTCTCCTCTACCTGCTGCTGCTGAGATGCAGGCATCCTTGTTTCTTGCTTTCACCTAGGACTGATTCTCCATGGAAAGCCTACGTGATACTGTGTAAAAGGGGCTGTTTTAGAAGGCGTGCACAACCGTAATGTTATTTCAATTCTTTTTTTAATGGGAAATATCTCTGGGGAGAAGCATGAAAGTATATGGAGAAGGTTCTCTTTGATCATTAAGATCTAAATGCAGCATCCAAACAGCATGGTTGTTTCTTCATATTATGCTGAAATTCATCTTAAAATGCTGCTCCTGGGTGGGCATTTCCATGTTTCTCCTTCTTTGGCTTGAACATTTGGAAGCATTGCCACCAGTTTCATCCATAGCCCTGGTGATGATTGTCTCCAAAAGTTATTTCTTTGGAGAATAATATAACAATAAGCCCTATTGTTTACTGTATTTATATCGGCCTTTCAATTTGTGTTTTAAACCCACGGTAACGTTTTAGCCTTATTGTCAGAATATACATTCTGGTTATTCAGCTAAGCACAGGAATTAGAGGATGGCATTCTATAGGCTGTGTGTCACTGGAGGACAGAAAATGTGCTTAGGCTGGTCTTTTCTGGACTGAAGCTATAGTAGTTTGCAGCTAAGAAAAAAAATCTTCACTTTTGTACTGGCATTAGACTGATTGTTTTATTTTTTTTTAACCCTGTGACAGACATAAGGCTGAGGACTGGCACAGAGAACATACATTAGGGGAGGAAAAAAAAAAACCACCCCACAACCCCAGTTATTTCAACAAATACCAAAAGTGGATTGAGAGTGGATGAAGAGGAGGAGGAGGCAATAGTGAACACACAACACAGTTCAAGCTGGCAAGGAGCCCTTTCTTGAAGAATGTAAGTTTAACCTTTAGCATTCAAGTGTCTGGGCTTAAGTGTCATTATGAGCAATACTTTCCTCCAGCACAGCCTCTCCTGCTTGGAGGAGGGTTCTGTGCAACCTCATCAGTTTTCTCCTTTCCTTTACCGAGTATAAAAATACATATTTCTGTCTGCATATGCTCAGCAAAGTTAGTTCCAGCGGCAGTGCCTCGCTTGGCAAAGCTAGGATGGCCCTGGATGGGTCCGAGGGAGGGTCTGCCCCGTCCTGGCAGCTGCTGAGGTGGCCAGCGGAGGCCCTGCTGCAGCGATGGCCTGATAAAGCGAGCGCTTTGCCAGACGAGTATTCACTGCCTGAATTTAGGTTAAAGATTTTGTGCCCTGAGCTCACAAGCTGAGCCAGCTGGCTGGGGCAGGGGATCCCCCCCAAGCAGGTCCCTGTGGCCAGCCTCTGTGTTCGAGGCCTCGGGCTGCCCAGCTCAGGGCGGCCAGCAGCAGGTACCCATCGCCTCCGCTCCTCACACCTTGTTTTGGCCGTGGGAAGAAAGAGGATCTGCTGGCAAATTGCTTTTGTGAGAAGCAAACTAAAATGAGGGGGAGGGAGGGATGGGCCTGGTGTCACCACCATCATCATCGCCCACCCCACCCCCAGCGCTAATCTCACCTTTTGATGGAGGCAACGTAGAAAAAAATTAGAGCGACAGCAGCAGACAAACATCAGACCTGGCTGCAAGTGGAGAGGCTAGATGTGCCCCCCCAAATCATCTCCAGCTGTAAAACACTTCAGGGCTGATAGAAACCACACGCATCTCAGGCACAACCCAATCGGCAAAGCTGCATTCCGATAAAAATGCAGCACGGACATAAAGACATACATCCCAGGATTCCGGCACTGGGGTGAGGGGCACTCCCTTAGCCCTGGCTACCCCCCACCTTCTGGCCCCAGCCGGGCGCAGGTGCTGGGTGCCTGCCGGGGCTCCGCTCCTGCCCCAGCCCTCCCAGGGCACAACTCGTAGCGGCCACAGCGGCTAATAGGGGAGGGTCGGGGTTAGCTGCAGGGTACATCGCCGGCTGGAACCGGGATTTCAATAAGCACGCCTCACATCGGAGGCTGTGCTGCAAATGTCAAATGTGCTTATGTTAAATACAGGTAATATTCTGAATGTACGTCTGAGAGCATGATTCTTTCAGATATCTTGTCTGATGAATTTTGCGTCTTGTATTTGTGATTTTTCCATGCAAGGAAGCACAGGTTTCAGAGAAGTAAGAGGATGTATTCATGAAGAGCTAAAGATGAACTATTTGATTAACTGTAGCAAAGATGCTGTGCCAGATCAGACTTCTCATGGCTTGCAAGTTAGGTTTTGAGGATGTGGTTACTATACAGTAGGTACAGCTGGTATTGGTGCTTAACTCGCTGAATAATTTGATGCAGGCTTTTCTGCAAATCTCCGTCTTTATTCTAAAATAACTTGGAGGGGAAGGTGGCGGATGGACTATTTTCTGAGGCGTGCTTGGTACCTGACTTGCACTGAAAGATGAATGATTTGCAGTGCCGTCCCTTGCTGCTGGCCCATAGTGGGGGATGGCTACAGGGACCAGCCCTG
Organism: Rhynochetos jubatus; assembly: GCA_027574665.1. Lineage (NCBI taxonomy): Eukaryota > Metazoa > Chordata > Aves > Eurypygiformes > Rhynochetidae > Rhynochetos > Rhynochetos jubatus. The sequence goes on from CM050661.1 coordinate 8,853,352, forward strand.
GGCCAGGGTCCCTGCACCTGTGGCTCAGCCTGAGAGACCCAGACTCGCCCCAGGACAAGCCAGGTTGTTTTAGTCACCATATTGACACACAGTGGATTTTGTGGAACCTACCCTGTAAACCAGAATTCTTCTCAGTGCTGAAAACCATTTTTTTTCCCTTTCTAATTCTGTGGGAACTGTAATTTTATTTTGTAACTTATTTACCTCTTTTTTCCTTTTAAGATGGTTCCCAAACATTTATTGTGGGATTTTTCATTTAAAATAGTTTTCTAGGGAAATTACTGAGACAGTGATTTAATTGTTTAATTAAAATCTGACATTGATGACAACATAAATACAATAGGCATGAGGTGATACAGGCATTAAACAAGTGCAATTGTGGAATACATCCATAGAGTACTCTCAGCACACAGAACAGCTCACAAAGAAATGATGTTCAATATTTATCAGGTTAGTGAGTCCTAATTAAATGCCAAGACTTTTTTCTCCATTTCTCTAAAAAAGCAAAGAAACATATAGATATATTTCAGGTGTTTATTTCCATCACAAACACATCTACTCATCTTAAGGCCTGCAAAAAAAAAAAAAAAAAAAAGCAAGCAAATTCATATTAAAAATCCGCTAGTTGACTTAAGGGTATTTACTCAACCTGACTACAGCAACCTAGCCAGAGGTTTGGAGATAGCTGGAACAGCCCGCTGATCTCCCGTCACTCCCAGTGGCTATAGTAAGTCCAGTGATTACAAAATGGATGGACAGATTTGTTTTAATAATCGGGTAAAAAAAAAAAAAATACATTGAAGACAAAAGAGGAGAACGTTCCTGTGAATACTCCCCCCCCAGCCCAAATCTCTCCCAAATGCTACAATATGTATTTCTTCTAGAGAAATACACACCCCTCTAGCATACCCACACATCTCTCTCGGCAATAAAGGAGGCAGCCCCCTGCCCACTAAACAACACGTAGGTGCCTCCAGAAGAAATTCACGTTATCTGGCTGGAATTGCTCAGCAGTGCATCCCTCCAGCCCTCTCCTTCTAAGCCCTGCTGCATTTCAGCATCCCAACAATGAACGCGCTGCTCTTGGAATATCCCTCTCCATGCCTCTCGCTGGGCGTCTTTAAATGGTATCAGATCGCTTCTGCAGCTTAGCCAGCCCTTTGCAATCAGCCGCTGCTGATCGTCTGCCCTTTCCCCCCTTTCAAACCCCTAAATAAATGCATCTGCTCCAGTCTAATTCATGTCAGCCTTCCCCCTTCTCGTATGCAACTTCATGCTTAGGAACTTTCTAAATGAAAAGATAGCTTACCTGGACAGTGCTTTGAGTATAAAGTAATAAAAACTGATAAAGCCAGACATCCCAACTCTAGTACAGGGATTTGATTGCAAATTTCCATTGCAAAGGAGCAGAGGGAACTGGAAATCTGACAAATGCCTTCAAATTGACCTGTGTTTTCACAATGCACGCTGTGTTTAAAATGAATGGCAGACTTTATCATTTGGAGCTCCTTCAAGGACTCCGGCCTTCCACGCTTTGTTCTAATTCTTCAGACATATTTCCAAGAAGCACAAAGCTACATAAGAGGATGATATTATGGAGATTTTTTTCCTAAGCAGTATTTCCCTGCCTCCCTCCCCCCCCCCCCCCCCCCAATAATTTTTAAAGCCTGAATTTTAAAAGATAGCCTGGAACTTTAATTCTTACTATATCCATACATCAGTCCCTCATGTCCCGTCGACCTCTTTCACATCAAAGCTTTAGCCCAGTTTCCCCAGTGCCAGGTGGAGGGAGGCAGCGTGCAGCCAGCCTGGTGCCTCAGCAACGCGATGTGGTTGTGGCTCCCTAAAAATTCACTGTAGTCAACTGCTTTCACCACAGCCCTATTGCACATCTGGCCCACTCCTGCCTTCGGGACAGCGCTGCTCCTAAGCCGCTCGGCAGCCAAGTCGTACGTCTGCGGGAGGACTTGGTCTCCTTGCAGAACCCAGGGAACTGAAGCCACTTACCCCTATTTTACATGTCAGAGATAACAGCCATCCTTCCTGAAAGTTATGTCCAGAAAACCATATGTGCTGCCTCAGAAAAACATTTTGCTTCAAAGTTGTTCCTCTTAATCTGTATACATTTTTACAAATAATAACTTTCTTTTAAAGCGCTGGTATTAGTTCCATCTGTTCAAAATAACATATAAATGAAACTATATTCTATGCGCAAATATATCAGATAGGCTGCGAGACAAAAAAACAGGGTTAATCTAATAATTCAACTGCATCTTTAACAAGTTTCCTATGGGAAAAATCAGTCTTATTTTCCCTGCAGATCTGATACTGAGAGCTTCTTTCTACTAAGCACATTAAAAGCTATTTGAACCAAAAATCCTATCTATGCATGTGTAGAGAGATACATATATAGAAACAAGAGGCATCCGTAGTATTACAGATGAGGCTGTATCAAGATTTCTAATTAAAGCAAGGGTAGTCCCTTCTTATATTTTAGCATCTGGACTGTCTTTTTGCCTAGAACAAAGAAATCTTAAGGGAAGTAAATTTTCCAGAGGAGAAACGCACGTGTTTGAACGCTGTACCTAACGATTACTGTACAGATTATTCCTGAGATTTGATATTTGCAGAGTGGTTTATCTGGCTGGTCCTTCAGTCATCACTTGTTCGTTCCCTTCTTTTCACACACGCACCCCCCTCGCCACCTCTTTTTTGCAGCCTGGTAAAACTCTTCCGCTGCCCAGCCTCTGGCCAGCTGTGTTCAGGCTGAGGGCAAACCTCTGTCCCTTCATCTGGCTCCCTCCCTCCCCAGCCTCGCCTGGAGCAGAGGGACGATGTCCCAGGACTTGACCCCAGTGCAGAGCTAGCTCCCAGGAGGGTAGGGGGGGGGGGCTGTAGGGCACATTCCCCTCTCCCCACTTAACCCCCTCCCTGCTCCTGGGCACCCGCTGCCCTCCTCCCTTTCGGGGCACTCGGGATCACCCCCGGAGCACGGGAGGAGGAGAAGGCAGGAGCAGGGAGAGTGTCGCAGGAGGGCACGGCCAGAGGAGCAGCAGGATCGCCGAGAAGGGGGACGTTTGGTTTGTGTTAACTACCCAGACAGATGCACTTCGGCATGTTTGCATTTATGGAATCCATATGTTGTCATGGGAAATTAGAGGACAGCAACACAAAACTGGAATTCGCGATGCAAATGCAAAGAAAACGTACATGGCTACCAGACTCTGCGTTTGCACATGTTCCTGCGAAGGTGCCTCTTTCCCGAGGACCGACAGTTATTAGATTTGCTTGCCACCTTCTCCACAGGTTTACTTTTTCTTTGCTCTGCAAAAAGCGTGCACATAGGCAGCACCCATTCTCAAACCGGTCCATCGGACCTACAGCCTCCGCTGAAAACAGGCACTTCTTCTGAGTTATCCCAAGTACTAAAAGACAAGGGTTACTTTATTCTCGCCTCAACTTCATCATCAAAACACGTTTGTTTCATACTCGGCAAGAACAAGTTACAAATTACATGCACCTTTACAGATAGCGCACCGAGCAGCCTCGAAAAATCTTACTTGCCCCAGGGCTTGGTGGTTTGGGTTTTTTCCTCCCCTTTTTTTTGGTTGGGGTGGATTTTTTTTTTCCCCTTATTTGAAGGGCAGGTAATGTTAACAATTATTCTTCCATAAAGCTAGGCAAACATTTTGAGCAGGGACCGACAAATTTTTAAGGGCAGCTTTTAAAGGCAAACTGGTAACGCCATTTAACAAACGGTAAGAACTCGTGCACAGCATGCGCATATCACAGTACACATCACCGCTGCATTTCCAATATTCAAATAACTATGGTATCAAACCTCCATCCCCAAGACCTGTGAACACCTTCCAAATGCAAGACGCTTCCAGTAATGTATCAACCGGTCAGCCCTTCTTCAAATTTCTAATAATCCATCCTCTTCTTTCACACCCCCCTCCCCTCTTCCCGCTAAAGGGACTTGTCAAAATTTCAAATGACTACCCCCACGTTAAGAAATATGGAAAGCTTGATACATTTCATTAAAAATACTTACTAACAAACATGCAGTTTATTACCTTTCAGTATAAAATACATGTACATTAAGGTTCTCCCAAATGGAAAAACTGACCGCAACTGCATTCCTCGTTCAATGCTATGAAACAAACCGAGAAGTTAATTATTTGGGTTACTATTAAAAATAAAAATTAAAAAAAAAAAAGGCAAAAAAAAAAAAGGCAGTTTGAAAAGCTTCTTTAGATTTTCATGAGATGATTTAATTCAGCTGCATTTCTGGCAGTAATAAAATAGTCTTTTACAGAAAGATGAAGAAAACATATTCCTGATGCCTGGATAGAGGCTCTTTACTGGTTCACCCTCCTCCTAAAATTCAAATCCCACGTTCCCAGCGATCATCTACATTTTTTGCCAGGGCTGGAATGGGGAGGGAAAAGCTGCTGGAAATAAAATTTTTAAATAATAATCGCAGATGGACCCCAACAGAAAGTGAAAAATGTTACCGTAAGGCTAGAGAAATATTTATTCAATCAAACCAGAGGTTCTGTTGGGACTGGAGGAATGTTGCATCCTTTCCTAAAAAAAAGAGAAAAAAGGGGGAAAAAAAGAGGAGGGGGTGGGGGGAGAAAAGAGAAAGCAAGAAAGAAAAAAGGCAGAGGCACAGCCGCCTCCTGGAGTTCCCCATTGTCCGGGGCTATAGAGAGCCCCAGAATGGCATTAAACTCACAAAAGGCATATTGTGCAGGGGACAAAAAAAGCCCCTTCTTCTACAATAACTTTTAGCTTCTTATTTTTAGAAAATGACAAAGCTGTTGCCAGCGATGGCTGGTGAAACCTGTAGCCCGGCTCCCAGCGAGGCTGGACGCGGCCGTATTGATCCGCTGTCCCGCTCGGAAAGGCGGCCGCAAAGTTTGAATGGGGGCGCGGGCCGGGCCGCGCGGCGGGGATGCTGCGGGGCCGCTCCGCCGCGCTCCGCGCCCGCGGCCCGCCCCGCGCTGGGGCCGGGGCCGCCGCCGGGGCCGGGGGCGGCGCGGCACAAAGTTGCGCTCGCTGCCGGCCGCAACTTTCCCGGCTCCTCCCGGGGAAACTTCGGCGGCGGCAGCAGCGGGGGTCGTCCTCGCCCTGCCCTGCCCTGCGCGGGCGGTGCGGCCCCGCCCGGGGCGCGGGGGCAGGTGGCCCCGCGGAGCGCCCCGCCGCCGCGGAGCGGTCGCGGTGCGAAGCGGAGCCGCCCGCCGGTCCGCGCGCCCCCTCCCCGGCGCGGCGCTGCGCGGCAGGGCGCGGAGCGGCGCCCCCCCGCCGCGGGCTGGGGGCCGGCCGCTTGCCCCAAGTTTCGGTGCGGCGCCGCCGCCGCGCTCCCCCCGCCCGCTCCTGCTCGCTCGCTCCCTCCCCCGCCGCCTGGGCTGAATCTTATTGATCCAGAAGGTGGCTAATTAGCCCTTCCCGTCGTGCCTGGGTAATGAGGCACATGCGCACTGCACTAATCAGCCATTTTTTGCAGGAAACTAATTAGCAGAATAAAGATCCAAAGAGTTTTTTTTCTTCCCAATCATCAGATCTGAGTCCGGGCGCTTCCTGCTCCGGCGACCGCCAGCCCCGCCGCCCGCTCCGCGCCGCTCCGCCCCGACCCGACCGCCGCCGCCGCTGCTGCTGCCGCCGCCCGCGGCCCCCTCTCTCCGGGGGGCTGCAAACTCCCCGACAACGATGCTGCTGCTGGGCAGCGGCGGCGGCGGCGGCGGCTCCCGCTCGGCTCCGGCTGCTGCCCCCGGCTCCCGCTGCTGCTGCCCCGGGCCCCTCCGCGGAGCGCGCTCCTGCCGCCGCAGCCGCCGCAGCCTGCATGGGATCTGTAGCCCCCGCGCCGCCGCCCGGGATTAAAAGCGCCGCCGCCGCCGGAGCAGCGACCGCGTAAGTGGCAACTTTTCTGCCCTGTCCCCCGCTCGGGCTCCTCCTGCTCGGGGCGCCCGGGCTGCTTTGCATGGGGCTGGTCCGGCCCCCCCTCCCGCCCGCTCCCACCCACCGCCCCGGATCCCCCAGCAAACTTTGTGCCGCTCGCCGTCCCGGAGCCCCGCCGCTGCCGCCGCCGCCGCCGGGGACGCGCAGGTGCCGGCGCCGCGGGGGCCGCTGCGCGCCCGCGGAGCCCCCGCCCCGCCCGCCGGCCATGGCCGCGGGGCGCGGAGCGGGCGCGGAGCGGCGCGGCGCTGCCCCGGCTTTGTGCGCGGCGGGGCGGGCGCGGGGCCGGCGGCGGGGCGCGCGGGCATCGATCGGCGGCGGGGGGCCCGGCCCCGGCCCCCGCGGGGACGCGTGTTCCGCGCCGAGCGGCGGGCGCGCCCGGGCTCCGCGGAGCCGGCGCCTCCCGGGACCCGCCGCCTCCCGGGACCCGGCTCGGCGAGAGGCCGCTCGGGCGGGCCCCCGCGGCTGCCCCGCGGGCGCTGCGCGCCGGTGACGCGCTGGAAAACAAAGGGGCGAAGAAGTGTCTAAAACTGCCCCGGCCGCGGGCGGCCCGGCCCGCTGCCCCCGCCCGCCCGGGCCCCGCGCCCGGAGCTGCCCCGGAGCGGCCTTGCGAGCGAGAGTAATTACGATTTTTGTTTTCCGCGGGCAGGCTCCGTTTGGGGAAGAATGCGGCTAGGGGGATGGGAGAGGTGAAGGCAGCGAACGCCACTGTAGGCCGATCCCCCCCTTCTCAGTTTCAGTTTTTAATTACTTAATGCTGAATCGCACGGCGCTTATCTAAATATTTGCAAATGCTCTTTCCTATTGATTCCTCTGAATAAACTGTGCTCCTCGCCCTCGGAGGGAAGGCGATTCGCGCTCTCCTGAAACTCACCCTCCCGAGGAGAGCGTGTGTTTGCGTGGGGGACACGTACGCCTGTGTGTCTCTGTGTCTGCGCCTATGTATGTGGCACGCACACGCGGGTTTCTTCGCGTGAATTATTTATAATTTGGGTTTCGGGGGTTTGTGGGGGTTTTTTTCTTTTTTCTTTTTTTTAATTTTAATTGTTGTACTCCCTCCCCTTGCTCTTTTTTTTTTTTTTATTATTTTTATTTTTTTGCATTCCGAGAAAGGTCTGTTTTTTTTCAAGCTGTGCTTGAAGCTGCTCTCGGGTATGTCCTGTACTTTGTGCGGATATGTAATATATACGCGTCTCTTCCTCGGCCGTCAGTCTGTCTTTCTCTTCTTCTCGCTCCTGTTTAATATGGAGCAATTTTCCGGAGGCTCGGTGACTCCCTCCTTAGGGTCACATTGAGTTCGAATCCGACTGAAGGTGCGGGAATCCTGCGACGGGGGAAATAAGAGAATAGAGAGAATGGGGTCAAGTTGGCTGCTTAGAGGCCAAAACTCCCACAGCCGTCTTTAAAAATATATATATAATATTTGGCTTTCCTCGCCATATTACAAATTGCAGCCTCCCCTTTCAGGTATTTTCTTTACAGCTTAAAGCCCTCTCTTCCTTTTGCTTGCCCCCCCCCCCCCCCCCCTTCACACCCCCCCTGTTAGGGGAGAAGGGGGGGGAGGAGGGAAAATAAAAGGAAAAGAATTGGGGGGGGGGGAGAGGGGAAAAAATAAAACCCATTGAGTTTAGGCAAATAAGGTTTGGTCTCCGTATCCTATTACAAAGCACTTTGAATATGCAAGACATCACACAAGACCAGTTATTCCAGTTACGACAAACTTAAAAAGAGGAAAAAAAAGAGAGAGGCATGTTTAGATTGTAATTTGTTAGAGCAGGAATCGTATTTAAAACTGTCTTTTAATTTTTTTTTTCCCAGCCTTGCATTGTATCCAGCCTTTTTCTGTTGTCTAGGGTTTTTTTCATTATTATTATTATTATTAAAATCTTTCCGTTGAGTTTAGGAAGACTGCTGCGAGCAACACATTTTCTGTATTTTTGTTCCTGTATCTTGGAGGAGAGTTGGCAGGGATTCTGTGGTTTGCAGTTACACAATATGTTATCATGTTTTTAATCGCTAAATCATTGCAGTGGTTATAGATTTACAGTCTTAGGGTATTACCGAGCGGAGCAGCGCAGACCGTATGTACGGGAACATACGAGAGCATGCCGTTAACATGCCCGTGAACTTTGCTTTTAAATCATTTCCCGGCCGAGCTCTGGCGAAGAGGAAAGCGAACGTTTTGGCATCCCCCCTCCACGCACTTGAGGAAAGTTCGCGCAGCCCTCCCGGCCGGGCCGGAGCTCCCATGGGTGCTGCGTGCGCCCCGTCCCGCGGCGCTGGCGGTAAGCGAAGGGTCAGGGGCGGCTGGGGGGCCGGGGCCGCCACCTGCGCCGGGCTGGGGGGGAGCAGGCCGCCCCGCCGGCCACGCTCTGCTCCCGTTTCCCCCTTTATTATGTAACAGAGCCCTTGGCAGCATTAAAAATTCAGCATTACAAGCTGATTGTAATGCTCCCTCATTAGGGAGCGCTGTCTGGTCCGGCATTAAGCGCAAGACGGAGCGTGGCTTTTCGGCTGCAGCTCTGGCGGAGGCTGGGGAGCGGCTGCGGAGCGGGGCATCCCAGGACCCCGGCCCCCTGCAACCCCCGCCGGGCTCCCCCACCGCGGTGCTGCTCCAGGCCCGGGGCTGCTGCTCTGCCTCCCGGCCCAGGGCTTTCCTCCCGTGGGGACCCGGCTTCGCGAGCCGCCCTCCCGCCTGGGTCCCATTCCGCAGGCCGCCTTCGGCCAGAAACAAAAGCAAACAAAAGGCATGTTACAGGGGAGAGAAGCTCCGCGTCTGGACAGGGAGGTTGCTTTGCTCTATTTGTATTTCCCACACCCCCTTTTTTCATTTTAAACGCGGCCGTTTTGGGAGGAGTGGGCAGCAGGAAGTTCGCTCCGGCCCTTCTCCCGCACGGCAGCCGTGCCTCTGGCAGCAGCGCTGGCCCTCGGCTGCGGGAGCCCCCCGAAACCCCCCTCCCGCCCTGCTGCCGCCTTTTGTTCCCGCAGGACCGAGCCAAGGTGCTGGCCCGGGCCGGTGGAGGCAGCGCGGGCGGCCCCGCATGCCTGGCACCTTCGCCTGGCCTTGTCGTGGCCACTGTCAAACCAGGGCCCAGCGGCGGCCGCTTTGACAAAAGCAGAGGCGCGTGTCCCTCTTTCATCTCTCGGCTCTGACCCCCCGCCCCGGTTCCCGTCGGTGTCGTGCCGGAGGCCGGGAGCAGCGTGGAGGAGCAGATTTACTTTGGGCCTGGCCAGCAGTTTGAATGGCTTCAGCGGGAATCGCTAAATCCTGAACTGATGGACGTATTGGCTGGCTGCGGTAGCCTCCCCGTTAACACTTCCTTCCGCTTTCCAAAATAATAATAATAATAATAAAAAATGTCGCACGGAGAAGCTGAAAAACGAGTCGCGGGTTTTACATCAACTTTATTCGCACGCCGCGTTCTCCCTCGCCTCAGCGTTTCCCCCGCCGGTGTCAGCCTCGCTCGTCTGCGCTGGGAGAGTTTTCAGCAACCGTCTCCTCGTAGGTGCTGGTGCCTGCACGGGCCCTGCCGCGCGGCCGGAGCCGGAGGTGTGTGTTTGCGCGGGAGGGACCGGTGCGGTTCAGGAGGGCTGCGCTGGGAAGAGGCCGAGTCTTTCACGGCTCCCCGCTTCCCTTCGCCAGAGCGCGGCCGAGGTTCGGCCTTTGTGTGGCTTCGGGGACCGTGTGCTGGCGGGTGCGTCCGGCGGGCGGGAGAGGTGGGCTGCGGACAAAGCCAGGTCCCGCCGTCTGCCCCCAGCCGCGTGCGGGACCCCCACGCTGCTCGTGGGGCTGTGCTCTATTGCGACCGACTGACGGCGGGGGCTTCGGCTTGGGAGAGGCCTCCGGGGTCAGAGCTGGGTGCCCGTCGGGGCTGTCCCCGTCTGCGCTGCTTCTGGGACATCCCCCCATGCTCTCTGGGAGCCCCTGGGAGGGGAAGCAAGGGGAGACCCGAGAGAGGAGCCCCTCCAGTGGGGAGCAGGGCTGCCCTTCCTTCCCTCCCACCCTCCCTCCCTCGCCGGCCAGGATTTGGGCCGGGTGTCCCGTGCGTGGCAGCAGCGATGACGGCGGGGCTGTCGAGGGCTGTCGTGGCAGGAGAGTGGGAATCAAAACATCTGTGCGCAGGCCTGGGCGCCGCAGCCTCTAATGGTTTTGACGGAGCTGTTGTGGTCTGTTGTCTGGAAAATCTGCATTCTGCGCCGTGCCCGAGGGGGGCCGCGGCACCGCAGACCGTGGCGGTACCTAAATATAACCCTCTCGCGCCGTGGGGTGAGGTGAGGGCAGGAGGGAGCAGGGCCGCCCGTCCCGCCTCCTGCTTTGTCTCTGATGTGCGATTCATGCATTTTTGTTTGCTCCCGAGGTTGGGTTTGTGCGTAGGCAGGGATTGGAGAAATAGATAAATTCCAGCTCGTTTAAAAAAACCCAATAAGCACAGGGTGGATGAATCGGGCTTCCCTTGCTGCCGGCAGCCGGAGCGGCGGCAGTAGTCCTCGCCAATGGGTCGGGGATGCCACCAGAGCGGGAAGCCCTGGCGTGCTCCTGCCCCGCGGCTGCCGGTGTTTCTCCTTCCCTCTGTAGATGCTGGGGATCTCGCTCGGGTCCCGCCGTGTCGGCGAGGAACGAGCGTTTTCCAGCGCTTCCTCGTTGGCTCCGCCGGACAGACGTGTCCATCTGTCGGTGCGGGAGGTGGGTGTTCATCTCCACAGCAACGCTGGCTGGAGAGCGGTGGTATTCCGCACCAGGTGTGTGCTGCGTGCATTTCCAGAGGCGGACTGTAAATACAGCTTAAAGTTCATTGCCATCTGAAATTATTTTTCAGTGGGAGTGTCACGGAGACCTGCACCGGGCCATAGCTTACGGGTGGCTCCCGGCGCATCCCAGCAGCCACCGAGGAGGGGACCGGGATCCCGGCTGCGTGGGGCTGTGCCCAGCCGATGAGGCGGAAGGACGTTCGGACAGTCTGGGTGCTGAGGAGCCCTGCCACTGGCAGGCTGCAGCCACCCTGCTTTGCCCTTGAGTTTGCTGCTGGGAGAAAGACACTTAGCTGTTGATTGTAATTTCATTATGTCACAAGTGCCAAACATGCCTCTTGCTAATAAAAGGCAAAGCAGAGCAGCAATTTTTTTTTTTTTCTTGTGGAAAACAAACATTTCCCGGTGTTTTGAATTGCATGGTGCGCATTGCTGGGAGCAGGAGGGTGCTGGCCCTGTAGCGTTCAGGCTTTCGGGTCTTAAATCTGGCGAGGGCTGAGCCGTGCGGGTGCCTTCCTTCGGTGGTGATGCTGGAGCAGACGATGTGCGTGGCAGTTCTGGTGAAAGGTTTCTCCTGTCCTACTCCCACCCCAGTATCTGGGAAAGTGCAGCCTGCAGGGCCTGTAACACGTTAGCTCTCAGTAAATGTTTATTTTGATGGCCCGAGGGTGGGTCCCTCCTCCGGGAGGATGGGAGCAGACGTGCCCTGGGAGCTGCTCCCAACCCCTCGGGTCCCCGTCAGCGGCAGTGAAGCACCCTGCGTCCTGCCTCGCGTTTGCCTCGGACTCGCAGCCACGCTTCCCTGGCTCGTGGTAGCCTGGCTCCAAAATGGCTGGTTGGCTTGGTTCAGTAGCAGGAGTTTTAACCCTCCTTTTGCCACGCTGCCACCGACTGTCTTGTGCAAACAGACTGATGCTCACGGCAGAATTCAGAGCACGTACTTCAGTGTTGATAGTAACATCGCGATGATGTGCTTGATCCTGCTAGGTTGGATTGCTGGGTTTCCTGAATGTCTGTGACGTCTGGTGACGGGCTCAGAGGGTTTTGGTCTTTCCTTCTTGATACAAGAGAGTTGAGCGAAGAAGGGGGAGGCGAGGGTGTTGCAGTCAGGCGCGGGTTGTTTGGGACGATGCAGAATCTGGGGGTTCTTCACCAAGGTGTATTTGGTGCGATACCGTGTAATGGGAAAATGTGCTAGCAGGCCTGGAGGGTAGTTCAGAACGCTGAGCAGGGGGAGTGCGTGAAGCACAGAGCGGCTTGATGTCTTAGGCACACGTGTGAGAGTTGCAGGATCTGCTAAGCAGAGCCGCTCCTGCAGCGGGAAGATGCTCTGGGTTCAGGCTGCACGCAGCAGCTCGTGCGTTTCACCTGTACCTCTTGTGTTGCAGAACCCGGTGCGCAGAGCCTCGGACGCCTCCGGAAGCAGAGCAGAAAGGCTGCCCCTGAAGTGCTGGGGTGCTGTAAAGTTCCTGCAGCACGGCTGCGGAGGTGATGGCACGAGGCCGTGGTTCCCTGGGTGTGCTCTGTCGGACAGCGGTCCGTGTCAGTGCGCAGCGGCGGGGGCTGCTCGCGACTGAGCCCGAGCGCTGCGCGGTGGCCGCCGGCGCCCGCCGAGGAGCGGTACCGCCGGGCAGCGTTGCCAGGGTGGTCTTCGCTCCCGGCGCCTGTACCCTGGCCAGGCCGAGGTTGCCTTGTGCCTGCAGGAGCGAGCGAGAGCCTGCCGAGCGGCCGCGGGCTGCCCGGGGGAGCCGGAGCCCGGCTGGCGGCCGCGTCCCCGCTGTCCTTGCGCGCCGTTCCCATCGGCAGCCCCTGACTGTGCCAGACAGAACTGTAGATGTCAGGCTTTGCACGGGAAGGAGAGCGAGGGAGGGCGAGGGAGAGACAACCGCGCAGCAGCCGGGCTGTGAGTTTCAGATTAACCTTCTGCTTTGTTGGTGTCTAACGCGGGGTCCCCCCCCCGGCGTACCCCACCCCCGGGCCCAGGGCGGCTGATTGATGTGCGGCCCCGCGGAGGAGCGGGGCAGCGGCTGCCGCTGGGATTGGGCCGGCACCTCGGGCACTGGGGCCGGCAGCGGGGCTTCCCTGCCCAGCGGTGCTGGGGACGAGGGGCTGGCTGGTGCCCAGGGTGGCGTTGGGCCTGGCTGCAGGGGGTGAAGGTGTCTGGTGGGTCCGGTGGGGCAGGCGTCCCTGCACCTTAAGCTGTCAGGAGCAGGAGCTCTGGCCGTCCCTCTGAGAGACGGGTCTGCAGCGCTCAGACGTTTGCTCCTCGAAAGCTCCTTCAGATGTCGGAGCCTAAATTTCTCCTCTTTAATTTTCTCCTGTTAATTTTGTCCCTTTTAGTTTTACATACTTCCTTGCCTGGTTCCTTTCTTCTTTCTGTTTTTCATCTTCCATAGAGACAGTTAAAAGCAGCTTAACACTGTGAGCTTGTTTGGAAGTCAAAAGATCCGTTTTAGCTCTGACGCTGACTTTGGGCAAGCCACCAAATGTTTGCCTCAGCTGGAGTATGAAATGGGATAATACGTAGTTCACATGCAGAGACTGTAAGTGGAGGTTAATTATGAAAAATCATAACGTGTCTTAAATTCCCAGGGCATTGTTACATCCTTAGATTTTGTTACTTTCTCTGTTTTTTCCCCTTTGCCAGATAACTCACCAGCTGTTACACTTTGTTCCCACCGCTTTGTGGTACATAAGTATCTTCCTAGTCCGGGGCTGCAGTGCTCTAGCCCTGATTGCGCTGGAGTCCTTAGAGGAGGGTGTCCTCTCCTCCTCTACCCACGTCGTAGGTGAAGTCATTCATGATGTAGGCCTTGCTTGTTTTCCCAGTGCTTTGCATGTGCCGGGGGATTTTGTTCTGGAGGAGAGAGAGGCAGCTGGGGTGTTGCATTTGCAATAGCATGGCAAGTCTGATCCGGTGGCCGAGCATCGAGCGGTCCCTGTGCGTCACGCGAGCGACTGCCCTTCCGGGCGGCGCAGCAGGGTCCGGTTCCCCTGATACTGCTTGCACTGCTCACAGGCCTTGTTCTGTGGGATCGCTGCAGGTGCCCAGCATCCTGCTTCAGCTGACTTTTTTTAGGATGGGGAAGGAGGGGAAGGGTGAATCTCCTTGTCTGGGCTGGGTTTTCCACTGGGGTAATGCGTGTGATGAGTGCCAGCCCTGCTTCCATCCTTCCTGGTTTTGCTGCTTGCTGGAGCACAGGCGTGGAGGAGGCCTGGTCATGTTGACCGGCGTTTGTAGTGTCAGAGAGTCAAAGTCTAATCAGAGCCACATATGAAGGTGTAGGCAGGTGTATGTTTTGAACTCCATCCTCTTCCTCAGGATGAGCTCCTGTAGGCATCGCGTGGGTTCTGCAGCGCAGCTGGAGGGAGAGGCAGCGTGGCGGAGCGTGCCAGTGGCTGGGTTACGTTGTTGGCCAAAGAGTAACGATGGTGGAAGAGAAGCGTGCGCCGCCACCCGACAGGCCGATGGTGAAGGAGGACTGGCGGGATGAGTTTTGTGGTGATCCTGCGTGGCTCGCAGAGTGGAGAGGAGGTGGTGTACCAGGCGTTGCTGCCAGCCTGTGCCCTCTGCTGCCTGCACTGTTGTGCGCAGTGGGATGTGTGCTGGCATGGGATGCCCGCTCCCTAGGAGGGCAGTCAACACCTCCTGCCCCTCTGCTGTTTCAGAAACCAGTTACTTGCCAATAGTGGCATCTGTCTGAAGGAGCTGCCACAGGTTTTTTCCTTGTTTGCCTTATTTTAACCAGCCTCTCCACTGTTTCCTCTTCATCGTGAGTGGCATGGAAGTCCTGGAGGTTTGCATGAGATCCTGGAAATTCCCCAGGTGATGGGTCCGGTGCCAGCGCAGCCCTACGTGAAAAGCTCCCTTCATGGTGGGCTTGAAGCGGTTTCACCCGGAACTGTGGATGTTTGGGTAACTGAGCCAAGCTCTGGAAGTGCCCGGGGCACTGCTCAAAGCTTGCTGTGGAGGGTCGAACTCTGCTCTGCGCCGACTGGGGTCAGCCTAACGTAGGGATGACCCAACTGGCTTCTCTTTACTTGAAACCTTCCAGCTGTGCCTGGGCTGTGGACCTGGTTGCCAGAAGCCCCCTGCAAGGCAGTATGATGGGAAGTCTCCAACCAACCGCTCCTCCATCAGTGCTTCTCTGAGTGGCATTGCTTTGTGTCTCTGAAGGGATAGGTGCTCTTGTGAGTTGAGATCTCCTTCCATTTAGTCCGAGTGACCACTGGGCTGTGAGATGTTGGTTACTTCAGGCAGGAGCTGGATGTTGGGACTCTGGTTTTTCTTCCTTCAGCCATCTTTTTCTCACCCTTTCTTGTTTCTGAACATGAAGCCTGTGAACCAGCAGGGTTTAGCAAGATGCTCTTGATGAGATTTGGCAAGAAGCACTGGCCATCCTCTGAAAATCGTGGATTAGTCAGTGTTCCTGTCACTGATCTTCAGTCCTGTGTCAAAAGCGTGGCTGGGCCTCTTCTGGTGTGCCGAGGCAGGGACGGTGCGGTGGCACGATTGCTGAGGCCAAACGAGAAATACCCAAGTGTGGCTTATTACAGGAAGCAAAGAGCATGAGCGAAGCAGCTCCCTCCTTGCTGCCCGCCTTGACCCACGCAGGAGGAACTGGGCGTCTCGCAGAGCTTAGCGGGGGATTTGGACCTTCAGAGGTTTAGGTGCCATCTAAATAGAAATGAGCTGGCCAGCGGATGTTTGGGAGAGAAGTTCTCATCTGCTGCTGAATTTGTGCTGTGCCGTCTTCAGCTGGAGCAGGCGAGGATGGTGGGAGGCTGCTGGTGTGCTGCTGCCAGGGCCTCCGTGCGTGGTTGTGGTGGTCGGGTCCCCCCACTGAAGCTCCCAGCACTGGTCCCAGGAGAACACGGGTAGAGAGGTGTCAGAGCCTTGGATTTTCTATTAGTGATGGTGCCCAGTCAGCCTCCTGCATTTTAAAATTAAAGAGGAGGAGACAAGAAAGCTGCCACATTCCACTTAAACATGGGATGCCAAGATAAAAGATGGCATTTTTGTCACCATTTTCCCCATTCAAAATATTGAGGGTATTAAAAGCTGTTTCTGTGTTTTGTTGGAGGTCTTGTTGGATTATGGAGCAGGAATGGGTACTTTCTCAACTTCTCTTTGAATTTATCTTCGTTAAGACTTCCGCTGTCTTTGTTCTTGCTGTTAGCTGGGTGTTGAACAGTTCAGCCCCTGTGACCGGTACCAAGCGTTGCCTGCTCCCCAGGTCCCCCTTCCGAGGACGTGGTGGGTACAGCGTGAGGGTCCCAGGGCAGTTTTAGCTGCAAAGGTGATGTTTGTATCTGCTTTTGGGGATTGCTCCTGCCTTCCTGCCACATAGGAGAGTCTCATGGTACAGATCATTGACTGAAGGAGAAGATGATAATAAAATAAGGCTTGTTTTGGTAGAAAGAGCTACTTTGGATACTGCAGCAGAAAGAATAGAGGGTTTGTTCTTCAATGTTTTCATGGTGTGCTGAGTGTAAAAGTTTTTGTTGTTGGGTTTGTGAGGGTTTTTTTTTAAGGTTCCTTCTTCCTTGTGTGAGGCTCTTGCACAGCAGAGGAAGAGAAACACTTGACAAAAATAGAGCATGTGTTTTCCTAAAATGAGATTGCTGTGGCATGTTTAGGACTTGAAACTGTGTGACTTTGAAGTTGACTTCGTTTCACGCTGGTGATATCCTTTTAACTGTCTTAAGTAAACAATGTAGTTCAGCTCTGCAAAGTGTCTTGTAAAAAGCTGTGCTGGGTCTCTAGTTCCGACTGTTGCAAAGATTTTCATAACAAATACCCTCTGCTTACAAGCAACCCTTCTCACTTAGGAAAGTTTGCATTGATTTATTATTATTTTTTCAAAGGATTAACTTACGCATTAGAATGCCTCCTGGACATTACTTTCAGTTCCCAGCATGGTTTATTTTAGTTTGGCTTAATTGAATTGGAAACAGTTACAAGCTGTACCAAAGCTAGTTGATTTCGAACCAAAACAAGAACGTCCACAAGCAGGTTTACGCGGTGGCGAGCAAACTGTGCTGCGTTCACACACCGTAGGTTGAATTGCTGTTGTTCGCTCGTGTATACGCGCTTTTGGCAAGGAAATCTCGGCGAGGGCTCAGCGCTGCCTGTGTGCAGGGGTAAGAGGAGGCAAAAGCAAGAAGGGTGTTGCAGAGGCCATCGTTTTGCGTGTATTTGAAGCCGATACAGCTGCTCAGGGCCGTCTCGCCTTGGATGTTTTTTGCTGGCGCAGAGCTCTGGTGCGGTGGCATGGGGAAGTAGTTTAGGGAAGGGACCTGCGTTAGAAAAACTCTGCCAAAGGAGGGAGGGAAAAAAAAAAGCGCTTCCTCAAAATCTTTTTTAACAGCTGTTATTTTGCCAGCTTTGCTGTAATTTGAAATAATTGTGCGATACGGTATGTTGCCGCAGAAATCACTGTGCTGAAGCAGAAAGGGGGGAGCGCAGGAGCAGCAGAGTGCCCTTCCCGGAGGAGTGATGGCAGGGAGGCTGCTTGTCTTGGTGCCACGCTAGCTTAAAGCGTGTGTTGAATTAGGGCCGAAGCGTGCATTTGGTGTAGGGCTGCTGTAACAGAAGGCACTGCTTTTTTATTTTTATTTTATTAGTATTTTCTCCTTTTGGGTGCACAGTATGGTTAAACTTAAAGGCTCCCTGTGTAGCCTTCCAGGAGTGGCTGTGCAGCAGCTCTGTTCTTCCACTCTGGAAGGAGGAGCAGGTCCCTGCAGTGCCCTGGGCTCCTTCTGAGTGTCCTCCTCCTTTCGGGAGCCCTGGCATGGAGAGCTGGTGCTTCTGCCTGGGGAGGAAGGTGGGAATTGCTAAACTGCCCGCAGGCTGCTGGGACTGTTGGCAGCCCAGGGCCTCATGACAGGATATGGAGTGACCATATAGCCTGGATTTCTTCTGTTGGTGTTATTCACTCACTAAATAAATAAATAAATATCTTTGCTTGCCCCTGGTCATCTGCGGTAGCACTGGCCAATGGTACTCAAGGAATTCCCTCGTGTTCTTCGAGAGGTTCATACATACCCCAGGTATCTCCATCTCCTCTCTCCTGGCCTCTATTTAGTGTTCTTTGCAGTTGCTGCAGGTTTTAAAACGGATTTTGGTTTTATTTAAGCAATTGCGTAGTAACAGTTAGAAGGAGTCTCTTTCGTGTCTCTGTGAAGGTCTGGAATGTACCTGGGGGTAGTGGAGGGGATGGCAGAGGGCTGCCCAGCCCACCAGTGAAGGATGAGGGCTGGCTGAGCACATGCAACACACTTTTCCCCGATGGCAAGTTGTATTGGAGTTGGATTTGCTCCTGGATGTCAGCTGTGTTTGTGCAGTACCCTTGCTGTGTTTGCATGTCAGGCGTGTTCAGACTCTGTGGCTGGGTACGTTCAGTCTGTATATCCAGGTCTGAGCGCCAGGGCGGTGGGGGCCCCGCTCCAGGCCTCTGCCAGCGTGCCGAGCCGCCGGCCCACGCGGCTCCGGTGCTGTGCCGCAACACTTGTGCCTGGGGCAGCGGAGGCGAGATCGCCAGGACTGCTGCCTCTTTGCCCGCTCTCCATAGCGAAGGGCTGGCTTTTAATCGGCTCAAAGCTGAACTTGTGCGATAAGGCCGACCCAAGTGTGAAAACTTTGCCAGGTTTGTTGGAGCGTTTCCGATGGGGATGGAGTGATCCAGCTCCGCTGTGCTGGCTCGCCTACTTGTGTGCGGTGCTGTCACCTCCTTCAGCTGGCGCGGGTTGTCCGGGTGTCACGCGTTTACCTCCGTCAGTTGCTATAGTGATTAGCTGTATCGTTTAGCTCAGTTTCCCATCGCTTCAGCCTTGTCCTCTTAACAGTTACGGACATCTTCGTATGGGTGCCTGTTTTCCTGGTCATTAAAGAGCGATTCCTGTATGCATCCCTCAGATTCTGAAGATTTCTTAGTGGTTTAGTCTGTGCAAAGCCATTACTGAAGAAAAACTTCATACCCCAGAGTCAAAATGTGAGCTTAACGACCGACCTCCAAGTCGGGACAAATGAAAGTGATTACTCCTGCAAACACGTACTCGAGAGCCTGAATAAGAGGGATGGTTTCTGAAGCAGATGATGCAGGACGTGAGAATGGGAATTGCTGTTAGGAGCTGTTACTATTTCTTTGATAATACCTGTTTTTAAACTTTACATTTAGAGGGGGAAAAAATCAAGTCTAGAATATTTCAACTTTAATACTCCTTCAAAGCAGTTAGGTATGGATTATCTGTTGTGGCAGGGCAGCTCATCCTTTCTACCTTGCTTGATCGTTCAAACTTGGCTCCTGTTTAGATGTGTCATGCTGCGGCCTCTCTAAGAAACCAGGCGTGCTCACCGACTGCCGATAAGGAGGTAGCGTGTTTCTGAACGCTGTTTTGAGAATGCCTGCCTGGGTGTAGTTTAAGGCAGGTTTCCCATTTACAGCGGGGCTTCCTGTAGCTCCTGGGGGAGAAGCAGGCAGCCCCAGGACAGCCTGCGAAGTGAGGGCTGTCTCAGTTTGCTTTCTGCCAGAGCTGACAGCCTGTGCTCAGAGTTGCAGTGACGAGAAACTTGCATTTAATAAAAGTCACCGTGGAAGATTTCTTGGGATCTTGCCAGGGAGAGTTTCCTGTTTAAAATTAGAAAGTGGTTGGGTTTTGTTTTTTTTTCTTTTAAAGCCTTGATGTAAACTGGTAATTGCTAGAGTTTTCTTTTAAATCCTAAGATGCCAATTGGAGAAAGGGGGAGGGGGGGAACCAGGACCCCAAAACAGTGGAATTGCAGACTTTGGCTTTTTGAGAGGAAAACCAGTAGTTTTTGTGTAATACTGAGTCCTCCGTGGTAATAAGTGACTCATTAGGCAAATGAGAATGTGCTTTTGCAGAGAGATCTGATGCCATCCTGGTCCTTGTCACCGTGCTGGGGAGGGTCGGGGCTGGTTGGGCTGTGCTGCTGAGCACATCTGCAGCCTCTGCTGACGCTGGAGCAAGTGCCAAAATTCTGAGCAGCGAGGAGGCCAGCTCAGATGGAACACAGTGTGATAAAGCAGACTGCCCTGGTTGTGGCTTTTGGAAGGGTGAACTTGTTGAACTGTAGTAATAGCCCTGGATTTTGTTCTGTTCAGGTCATTTTTACCGTTGCTGGCTTTTGGGCATGTTCTTTTGGCTCATCAGGTGTGTGATTGGGTATTTATGATGCGGGCTGCCTTCTGCATCCTCCCTGGAGGGAGAGCCGTGAGGGGAACGTTCCTGTGGCTGTACAATGTCCCAAGGAGTCAAACCTGAATCTTTACTACTCTCCTACACGCTTGCCTTTGCGTTCCACCCAACAGGACAGCAGCAGTTGGACCCAGCAGACGTGAGCCAGGTGCTTCCCCCTCGGCATGTCTGCGGGTGCTGGATGCTGAGATCCTGTGATGGCCGCTGCAGCTGGAGCGGAGAGCTGGGGGCTGCTGGACGGCTGCTGCGACCCCCGGTACTCGCTGGGACATCACTGCTGCGAGGCTCACCTGCTCTGTCCTCGTCCCAGGCGAGGAGGAGTGTGGCTGCTGCGGTGGGGAGCCACCGCTTTGGGTTTTCTCTTGCCAGCTCTTATTTTGCTCTTGAGCGGGACTGAAGGATTTATCCCATTCCTTTGTTTTTTAATATGGAAGGAAACCTTATCCCTGTGGCTTCCGTTGCTGCTGGTGGTAGGAGTGTTTGGGGAGATAAGGCCCCTTTCCCCCTGCCTCCCCCAGGAGCGTGTAGGCCTCACTCAGTGACCCACCCCAGCGCTGGCCGGGCTGGATCTGTGTATGCTAATGGGCCTGGCTTGTCCTGGCTTGTTTGTCATGATTTGTGGCTGCATTTATATGCAAATACTAACAACTTGCTGCTGAGTTAATTAGCTTTTTTCCCTCTTTGCTTCCTGGAGCAAAAGGTCTTTATTCTCCCCATTTCGGTTGTCTGACCTGACCCACCCACTCCTCCATGCCAGCATCCCTGCTGCCTGCGCCGAGGGTGCTGGATCCCTGCTGCTTGCACCGAGGGTCCCTGTGTCCCCACTGCCTGCGCCGAAGGTGACACCGAGGCGTGGGAAGGACAGTCATCGGGTGCTCTGTGGGAGCAGCACGTGTCGGGGAGCAGCGCTCTGCGTTTCCTCTGGGGAGTTCAGACCTGGTTGCATGAACTGGCCGGAGCCCATCGCGAACCTCGGAGGAGCTGGCTGCTCTGTGTCTTCCAGAGCTGGGGAAGGTGGTTGCCGTAGCTGGACGCTTTGGGTATCTGGGTGAGCGTTTTGCTGCCTGGCTTTGGAGTTTGCTACTTTGCAGAGGAGGAGAACCAATCAACTTTTAATATCGTGGAAATGCAGAATGTTTGCTTTCTAATGTCAAGATTGAGCGCGTTAGATGGAATCAGATGAATGATTCTCACCAGACGAGAGGCTCCGAGGGCCTGTCTGGTGACCTGGACATGACAAGGATGGAGTGGGAATTGCTGGCCTTTGACATCAGCTGGGAGTTTGATTTTTGCTTTTGCAGAGGGGAAGGCAGGCATTTCCTCTCCTCCCGGGAACAGCATCTTTGTGTCCTTGTTTGGGCTCAAGGGTTTTACTCGCTTTGCTCTTTCATCCCACCTTATATTTTGCGGGCCCTGCAGGTGTTTGCTTTTGCCAGAGCTGCCAGAGTCGCAGGTTGGATAAGTCATTGCCTTGCTTTGGGGCAGAGGCGGGGGCAGCAGTAGGAGACCCTGGACACTGCTGGGCAGGAGCAGCTCCGGGTGCCAGGGCTCTGGTTCCTGGCTGGCATTAGGAGCCTGGGCAGTTCTTCTGCAGGCATCTTGCACTATCACCGCTCTGTGTGCTTGTCCCTCCCTTCCTCCTTTCTGCCCTGGAGCCAAGGCTTTTTCACAGTTACTGACTCAGAACTTTGCTTTGCTTTAAGCCTTTGTTTTTACTCTGGAAGGTAGGGCCGTGGCTTCTCAGCTGCAGGGGCAAAGCAGAGGAGCTGGAGCCTGCTGCAGCCTCTCATCCCTGCTGGGGCTCCTGCTGCTCTCCCTGCATGGAGAAGGGAGCTGCGCTGTGCAGCCCTCCCTCGGAGTCGGGATGGGTAGGTGCCCCAGGAGCCTGTATGCAAGTCCCTTGGGGTGGCTTGATGGGGGGAAGCTGACTGTCCTGGGTAAGAGCAGCGCTCATCTGAAGTGCCAGCAAGTGTTCGGGGCAGGAGAAGTGGTGATTCTCTCTCTCCTTGTGCCAGGTACTTAAAAATTTGTATTTTGGGCTATTATCTTTATTTGCTTCCATATCTTGTGCACTATTTAGCTTGCGAGTTCTTTGGGCAGTAAAGTGCCTTAAACGGCACATGGGACGTTGAGGTACCATGTAGCTCATGGCAAGGTACAGTCTGAGGCCAGGGACTGGCAGGTCCCAAGTGCAAACTGGTAACCCTTTGCCCCTGGATTGACTCTCGCTACCCCACTCCACTTTGCTCATATTTAGAGCCTTGGTGCCCTTTTGCATGATGGTGGAGGAGTGGATTTGAGGTGGAATGGAGTAACTTTCATCCAGAGGTGTACCCGAGTTAGCATGGAGCTCCACATCCCGAGATGAAAGCTGCTAGAAGTGGTAGCTTAGTGGTCAAGAGGTTTTTACCAGCTTCTGGAGCCCCAATAGTTGCATATTTTCACTGTCACCTGATGGCTAGTGAAATGGAGGGAGTTTTGAGTATTTTGTTTCACTCTTCTGCTCCAATGCCCCTATGCATTGAAGAAACTCTTCTCGTACCCAGTGCTGTTCATCTTTGTTGGATTTTAGACCTGGGAGATGTGTTTTTCCCTTGCTCTTACTTTTACTCTCCCATTTCACATTCTGCAAGACAAAGGGACGTGGAATTGCAGACCTGTCCTGCTGCCACGCTGAATAACATGGTTTTGATTAATCCGAAGGGAGAAAAGTCAGTTTCTCATAGCAACCCCGATGATTAAAGCTCGGGGTGAGGCAATTATTCCTGGACAACAAAACTCTCCTACCACGCTTGTCACGGGTGGTTTTCTAAAGCTCGTCCACTGTGGCAAGTTGCTGCCGCTGTTGGTAGCGGCGCTCGGGGGCTTTGGCAGGCAGGTGCCTTCCCCTGCCCTGCCTTTCTGCTTCTAGACTCTTCTGTGCCGAAGATGGTTGTCTTGCGGGAGGGTTAGCATGAGGGCGCGAATAGCCGTAGGGCAGCACTCCAGTTGGGGCCTCCATCGGCCGGTGGGGAGCTGGCAGCACCCCCTGTCCTGCGGGCAGGGTTTACCGGGAGGTTGCCCACCCCAAGCTTTGCAGGAGGAGCCCGGACCTGCTCTCCCACCGCCCCAGCTGTGTCCCTGCGTCCTTCCCCTGTCCTGGCTTTGGTACTCGAGGGGCCCTGCGTGGTGGTGTTATGGATCTGGAATAAAAAAAGCAGAAACTTTTTTCCTTTTTTTGATGGGAAACTGGCTCAGCGTGGCCATAGCATGGCAGTTTGCATGCTGGGATTTGCCGTGTGCCAGGTGGGGCTTGCTGGCCCAGCTTGGGTCTCCCGTGGCCTCTGGGGGGGTTCCACAATGGTGGAGAAGGCATCCTTTAATCCAGGTCATAGGCCAGCACCGGTTCCCATGGGAGAGGGGGAATGCAGGGGGCTTTGGTCCAAGCAGCACTTGCACCCGGGTGGTGTGGTTAAGTGACTTGCCCAATGTCACCCTGGAGAACAGGGTTCAGATTCTGTCACTATACCCAGATTGCTCATTTGTTTTGCCTTTCCAAAATACATTTGTCTTGGAGGAAAGACCTAAATACCTGTTTACCTTAATGAGCAGCTGAGCATCTCAAACTTCTCCCCAGAGGAACAGGTAATGCGCTTCCCTGAGCAGCAACTTTGAACATCAGCAGTCTGGGGGATGGCATCTTTGTAAGCGTTGGCTGGAAACGTTGAATTCATGCTCTGGGTTGCAGTGGTCTTGTTTAACCTGGGTGTGAGAGTCTGCCGCGAAGCCTGCAGTGAAAGATCCAGTTTTTCCTCCAGGGTAGGATTCCCACGAAGTTTCCTTTGACTTTGGCTCAGGACCTCCCAGCTAAGCAAAAGTTGGGACAGGCAGGCTGAGTCACTAGTGCTCTCCAAACGGGAGTTCCTGCTTGGCATTGTCTCCCCCAGTAAGGCGGTGGGCAGAGGGGAGGTCTGCACCTTGTGTGCCAGGGATGCTGCGGTCCGTGCTGCCGGGGCCCAGGGATGCTGCGGTCCGTGCTGCTGTGTGGCCTGTGGCAGGCCCCGGCGCCTGGTCCCCGCTGGGCCAGGGTGGGCTCCAGCTGCCCGACCCTGGGTGAAAAGTTCAAATCTGCATTTAAAAAGAGGAGAGTTAAGCAGTTGGGATGTCTCCAACCTAGCTGAAACTTCTTTATTTACAACTGAAGCAAGGAGATGGGGCGGACACTTCCCACCCGCTGCTGACCGAGCATCCCAGAGTTCAGTGTGGGTTCCTTTGCGAAGGCGGGACAAGTGCAATGTCATATTTGAGCTGTTACGAGGTCACTGCTATCTAGTGCCTTTTGAGAGGGAGATCTCAAGGTGGTGTGACCTCGAGGGAGGTCAGACTCATGAAATTCCCGGAGCTGTCCCCAGCTTGGCGAGGGGTGGCAGTCCGGCCATACCCCTGTCCCTGCCGCTCGCTCTCCCACCGAGCGCCTCTGCCTGGGTACCCCATGGAGGGGCGAACCCTCCGGCACAGCAGAATAAGGATTAAGCAGATGGGTGGGGGGATGCGCCGCAGGGGGTGAGGTCGAGTGGTTGTGCCCCCTGCTCCCCCCAGAACGTCCTGCTGTCAGACGGCAGCAGGTTTGCTGTACACCTGCTACAACCCTCCGGCTGTTAACGGGGAAAGGACATGGTCTGTGTGCTTTGAACTCTTCATTGGAGGGTGGGAAATCAGGTTTGGGAATCGGACCTCACCCTTTCTCATTTTCTGGGTAAGTGCAGAAATGCTGATTTTTCTGAAATCCTTGTGAGCCGATTCCCAGCGCCGCAGTGGGCTTTTGACTTTATAAAGCCAAGGTTTTGTAGGAAACCGAGGTCAGCCTGGGTAGGGTCCAGGCAGGAGGGTCAGAATTTAGGAACTTATGGTGTGAAATAGGGGCTTTTCTTGTTCCGTTCGGGCTGGTGGGACTGTGTCTGTCCTAGTGACTCTCTTAGTGCAAAGGTCTGAGGTGAGAAGCAACTTGAAAAGGCTGTGTGCCATGTGAGGAAGCAAGTTAGCTCTTAATCATATCATATATTAGCCTCCTTTGCAGTAGATACATCTGCTATAAAATGCTTAGTGCTGAGAGCCTGATTGGGCAGCCCATGCTAAGTGTTCAAACTCCTGCTGCCTTTTTTCTTCAAACAATATCTTCTGGCTTCCAGATTTCTGATAAATTGATAAGAGGAATTGCGTGAGTCAATAGAGTTGTAGACACTTTGCCAATATAACCCTAGCGCTATTGATCTGCCAGTAAATTAAAGTCTTACTTAGAGGCTGCCGATATTTCTAATCTCCTGCCTCACCAATTACAACCTCCCAGCTACCTGGGAAAGACAGCGGACGGGAGACAAGGCTTCAGAGGTTTTTTCCCAGCGAACCGGGGCTGCGGTGTAGCAGCCAGAGCCTGTGCGGGGCTCTGGGACTGGCTTTTGGGGCAGCACCGCGGTGTTTGAGTCCTGTGGAAGGGTTCCTCCAGGCCAGGGTTTATCGTGGCACAGTTCCCAGGGCATAGCCTGGGCTGCTGGCGGATGGAGACAGCTTTGAGGGGCAGTGGGCCCATGGCCCTGGGCTGTGTCCGGCCATAGCTGGGAGGCTCTGCCCCCAGCCCTCCAATTACCTTTTGCTGGCTGATGCTGTCACCTCTCAGTGCTGTCACATCCCGATGCCGTCGGGGTCATGGTCCTGCAGAAGGTGACTTGCAGGTCCCTGAGGCAGAGCTGGCTGGTCGGAGGGGATGCTGGCTGGAAGAGGAGGGATGCAGGGAAGCCCACGTGCTGCAGCTCACGCCCTTCCCTGGGCCGTGCCCCCTGGGCAGCCTCTTTGGGGTTGGGGACAAGAGCGGGGCTTCAGCTGTCCGAGGGGGATGTGGATCTGAGAGCTCCCGCGGGGCTCCCGCAGCCCGGTGAGGTTTCAGCAGATCCTTCCTCGATAAGCCCCTTTCAAGTCTCATTTACGTTTGAAAGTCCGCAGTTAGCTTTGGGAAGAAATCTCCAGATAAATGCTGTGTTCTTTCTAATACCCCAGAGCGAAAATCAATGGGAGGGATAATTCCTTCCCTTGTCCTACACAGACTTTCATGTGTTTCTACCTCCAGCAGCACCTTTTAAATAAAGAAAAGGAAAAGCCCTCCCCTTCCTACTCCACTTCTCCCCAGCGATCAGTCGGAGGGTTTCTGTCGGCCCCTTTGGTTCAACTGGGGCTTTTATTGGGGTGGGGGAGCGGCCGCAAGCACAGCATGAGGCTGGGTTTGCAGGGCTCGAAGCAGGGGTGTTTCTGGGAATTCTCTTACAGAGGGGTCCGGTAGCTGGAGCAGAGGACCGGGGTCTTGTGATGAAGGGATTAGAAAGAAATGATAGAATTTGTCCTTTTGTTAAACCCAGTGGAGCAGCGGTGCTTGCTGCTACAAAGCTGCTAGGTAGTATTGTGATTTTTTCATCCTAACCTTGTGCAGAGTGCCGTGGGCAGTGACATCTCTTCTGCTGGGCATCCGGCAGCGTCCGTTTCGAGGCAGATCCAGTGGTAGGAAGTAGTAGCTGACACTGGTACGAGACAGCTCCCTCAGGCTGCCCTGGAACATGCTTATGTCTAAAAGACATACCTCCAAAAATTAAGTTATTTATCCGGCCACCTCTGTGCTCGCTGTATTGAATTGTGTTTTCCCTGATGTTGTGAAGTTATCATATAGGATGTACATTAAAAGTTGTAACTATTCCAAGTACTGCTGTTTTGGCAGGGATTTGCTGAGTCTTACGATCCATCCGTAATGGAGAGGAGATGCTGAGCTGCAGCAGGATGTATTTACACCGAAAGCTTTCTCATGGAGGAAACATCTGAGCAATCCAACTGTCTGAATGCTTTCTTCAAGTTTCTGGTGGCTCAGCGTACAGTGGGAGTAGCAATGGTGAAGGGAAAGAGGAGCAGCCTCTCAGGGACCAGGTTGCTCCCCTGGTTAGAAGCATTACTGAAATAGCGGCAGTGTGAAAGCTGAAGATGATCTACAGTGTTGACCAGATCCTCAAGAAAGGGGATGTTAAAAAGGTTGAAGCTGACTCAGTCAGGGATACTTGACTCCTGTTCACACCTGATGATGCCAATGCCCGAGGCAAGGGCGGGTTGGAACAAGGCATCTCTACTGTTTCTAAATAAGTTCTCAGGGTTTGGTTGGGGTTTTTTGCTCTGTCTCCGACTGAAGATGCGGACTTGGTTTCAGCAGCTTGTAACCGTTCAGTCTCCTCCGTAGTGGATGGCCCGAAGCAGTGAAGAGGTTCCCTGGAAGCGGTGCACTGCTGACTTGTGTGTTGTGGTCAGTACAGGAAAGGGCATTTCAGCACCCCAAGTGCTGATGTAATTGCTTTAAGGTAATTGCTTTATGTAATTGAAGGTAGAGCATGCTAGGCCTGCCTCAGCAGCACTAATCCCTGGTCCCCAGGGTGCAAGCTGTTGTGGCTGAAAGGCGCCAGTGCCGAGGGAGACCCTATGGGACACCCAGGCTGGCTCCGGCCCGTGGGTGATGCTGTTGCAGACCTGTGTCTGGGCCAGCAGACCCTGTGCAACGCAGCTCTGGGAGCATCTCCCCGACCTCCTACCTGCTTCATGGAGACCCGATTCCCTGCGCCTCCCTCCTGGCTGCAGCTCGGGGTCCCACGGTTGGACTAAATGGTTTGTGAGACTGTGGATGACAGATAATTCCTCACTCGTTTAAGCTGGTGCAGATAACGGACTGAGGGTTCAGCTTGCTTTTCCACATTTCAGCTGGCTAAGGCTGGAGCTGCTGTCCGTGGCTCTCCGCAGAGCGGGAAGTCACCCGAGGTGACTTCCATCATAGATATTGCATGGCACTTGACAGGGAGAGACAGCACCAGGATGAAAACCATTCATTAGCAGCTTCTCTGTGTCCACGCAGGTTTGCTTTTAGGATCAGGATCAACTGAAGCATTTTCCTGGTGGGTTGGCAGCGATTTCTCTCCAGCTGTCAAAGGGACATAGTGCTACTCGGCCACCAGTTCTTGTGTTTCTCCTTCTTTGGATCCTGAAATATTTAGCGCTCTGTACTTGATCTTAACAACTGAGCAGGAGTATTAACGGGTTGCAGTCCAAAGCCTCTAATTCAAATGTCTCTTGACTTGCAGGAAATCTAAGTTTGGGAATTTTATGCTCTCTGCCCAGGTTGGTAATTCAGACAGGGCTCCTAATTTATTTCCACAAATTGGAGAAGGGTGTAATTTACTATTTTAAGAAGCATGTGGTTCAAAAGACCTTTAATTAAAAAAAGAAAGTTCAGTGTATGTCTGAAACTATAAGAATCACTAGACTGCATCAGAACAGTAATTTGTAGTAATTTGGCCTGTGCAAAGTGGATGTTTCT
The DNA here is from genome assembly GCA_027574665.1 of Rhynochetos jubatus. Lineage (NCBI taxonomy): Eukaryota > Metazoa > Chordata > Aves > Eurypygiformes > Rhynochetidae > Rhynochetos > Rhynochetos jubatus. The sequence continues at coordinate 8,881,652 of CM050661.1, forward strand.
TCCTAATTTTCTTCTTCTCTGTCCTGGCTGCGTAGCAGTGTATTTATAGTCCCGTAGAAGCACAGGTCTGGAAGGAGACTCTTGCTGTACCGAGACCGTGGCTGACTGTCCTTACGATGTTGCATACGCAGCCTCTGCCAGTGCTTCATTCCTCGTAGTTAACAGAGGAAAAACCTTTGCTTCTAACCTAAAACTTGTCCTGCAGTGATAGAAGAGGGCATTTTTTGCTTTGGTTTTGTGGATAATGAGTAAAATAGGTCACGGCTATTTTATAACAATTATCTGTGTGTATGCTTTTCTCTTGTAATGGTACAGCTACATAAAACCCCAGAAATGCGCGTGAGTAGTTCATAGGCAACTTCTTTGTGTATTGTCTGGCAGAAAAACCAGCATTTAGGGTTGCCTGTCAGTGTTGAGACTCTCTGAAGCTCCTCTATAGTCGTCTCTCCGCATGGCTGATCTAATTGTTTAAGTTACAGATTTTTCTACCTGGCTGTTCAGCTGATTTCCCGCATCACTAGTATATTTGAAACAAAAACCACCGGATTTGGTGCATACAGTCTACAGCAAATGCTTTGCTGCCACGTAGAAATAAATGTCTACCACTACTGGACGTGAGACTGTAAGACCACATTGGACCACGTCTGCACTGTTTGCAGTGGTATTTTCCCTAGGTATTGCGATATAGGTGTATAATATTTCTCTGAAATGCAGGTTCCCACCGCAGGAGGTGGGGGGACGCATGCCTCTGTCTTATCCCTCAAGCTGGCCTGGCGCAGCCCGTAAAACGCTGTCCCGGGTGGCCAAGCGGAGGTGTGGTGTGAGCTATAAAGAGTGCAAGATGCCCAGCAGTGTATTAAACACTAGTTGAGTACAGGAGGGCAGCATATCACAGGAGAGAGATAAGCAAAGTTCTCTGATTGTGGATCAATAAAGGTTAGTGACATCATATCTCAAAGTGAGAGAACCTGCTTTCTGCAGAGCCATTTATCAGATTGCAGGCTGAAGCAGCGTTAACCTCTTCCTAACCAGATATCTGCGCCTCATCTGACTCCAGACCAAATAACCACTTCTGTCAGCAAGAGAACGCTCCCTGACCTTGCCTTCATAATCCTGGCAATTTAACGTTAGCGTGGCCGTGCCGGAGGGTTTCTCCTCCGAACGCTTCCACTCAGCTCTTTGCTGCAGCGTACCAAGTCCAGTGGGACAGCACGGCGCCATGCCGGTTGGGAACCGGGTTGTAGGATGCACCGCTGTTGGAAGTGCTTCACATCTCGGTGTTTATCTGCTGTTTTTCTCTTGATGCCGTTACGGCCTTGGTGAGGTGGGAGATGCTACTTGTTGGTGCGAGGACACAAGAGAAGTTAGTCGTTTCCATTTAAAGGTCTGACATTGTGCCAGGTGTCTCAGGCTGTGGTTGCAAACCCTAGAAGGCATCCTTGGATTAACTTGTTTTTGACAGCAGCAGTGGCAATGAAATCACTGTGGTACGGTCTTAAGGAAAAGTTGTGCGAGGTGGCAGGAGGCTGCTGTATGTCTGGCTTTCCTCGAAGTGTCTGTACTGGTTTTGCTGCTGTTGTTACCAAAATAGATGAAAGCCAAACTGACTGTATCAACCCATTCTGCAGTCCCGTTTCTTTGCTGCATGCTGTGAGGCACCAGCTTTCCACATGAATGCAACTTCTGAATGTGGAGAACGTGGAGCCACGTGCCTGTGCCAGCTAAATTTAGAGCAAGGAGTTGTGGGTGAATCCTGTGGGGTGCCAGCGGGAGCGGCTCTGCGAGCCTCTTTGGAAACCTGCCCTGGGCGGTTGGTCCAACCCCAGAGGATCCTCCAGTAGGGTGGTGGGGTTTTTTTTATCGCTTTTCACTTTCTGATCTTGTCTTCACGTTGTTGGTTGGTTACGTTAAGTACCTGTCAGCGCACAAACTGTCTTTTTTGTTCCGTAGTTCAAGGTGCTCTGCATTGCTAAACTAACTAGTACGTTTGTAATCAGTTAAGTGAAAAGCTAAACCAGGAGGGGTTTTTTTGAGTGTTCTTGACGAGTATGTGTTTTAACTTTATTAAAGCCTGCTGGTTTTAAACTTCCCTTTGTCTGTCAAATTCTGTCTGCCTCCCTCTAACTCTCGCTTTCCAAATATCCAAGTAGTGTGGATGACTTTTACTGCCAGCAGGTTTGAAGTGATGTGAAGGCTCTCGCTCCCCGGTGAAAGCATCGTGAATTCCCACATGCATGGCAGTGGCTGCTTATGCCAGTGTCCTAAAAGCTTCCTGGCAAATCCCTGGGACCCTGTGTATTGTTTACAGCTCTAGAGCAGCTGGTTTAGGGAAAATAAGTATTTTCTGATGCTGCTCCTTAAGACAACCTCTGCTTGTGTCTGATTACCATTTCCCATTATGGCTTGCGTTCTTAGAAAAAAAGCATAAACTTTTTGGAAACTGGCTGTGTGATGTGATGCTTCAGCCTGGGAGCCACGATGCCAGCTTCTGCTCAGGTGTTGCAGGTGAAGTGCTGCCTTGATTGAGATCTTGTGGCACTTCCAGCCCCACTTTTTCAGTGGCATTGAACTTGGAGCACAGGTGCGACGTGTAAAATGGGGGTGCTTGTCCGCTTTTTGCTGTGTTGCGAGGTTTGTGGGTGACAGTGCTTTATTAGGACAAAAAGAATGTGTACAAGAGCACACGCATGTGTAGTGATGGAGTCGGTCAAAAGGAGTTGCATCATGCTGTGACAGCAGCTGCCAGAGAGCTCTGGAGGCTTCCTCCAGGTGAAGGCGTCCCAAGACCTGGGGACTATGGGAGGGCATCCGTGCCGGCGGAGGAGTGCTAATGATCTGTCAGAGCATCTGTGCCCTGTAGAACAGGAGCCGATGCAGGTATTTCTGCTGTGCAGGAGCAGGTCTCTGGTTTTCAGTGAATGAAAGGAGAGGCTTCTGCCTGGAGGAATCTGCAGTCTAAGTTTAGAGATAAGATAGCAAGGAAGGATGACAGACGGAGGGTAAGGGGCAAGAGGGGAGTTAAATCCCTGAATGAACTTCTGTTGTCTAGCAAGGAAATACCAATTTTTTTCAGAACCTGGGGAGACATGAGTTGTAAAGACTTTTTGATTACCGTTCATCCTTTTCCCATTGGTGATTTCTCATTGCAAAGAGAGCCCCTGTTCTGTGATCCGCTGGGCCGTGCCCTGGGAGCGGCTGGGGGCTGTGCTGCCGCTTGTCCTCGTGGACTGGGGGAGACACTTGCGATGCGAGCCTGCACTAATGGGCTGATGTCCAAGTGGAAAGTGTATTTTCAATGAGGAAGTGCTGAGATATTAGTGGAGCCTGGATTACCCTGTGATTGTGCTGTCAATACTGCTGTATTGAGTCGGAGAGAGCCTGCACAACACAGGGAAACACTTAGCTCACTACTGCTGCTTATTGAGAAGCCAATAGCAATTTACTTGCTGACACTTGACATCGAATCCATTCCCAGAGGTGCAGCTCCTGCTAAACCACTGTTGGGCTCTCCTTCACACCTGCGCCTTCCCTCAGCCTCGGAGCTGCAGGTGTGATGATGCTGATGCTCTTCCGAATGCACCCACCCGCAGGTGGGGGAGGAGGGACCGGTGCCTGCCCCTGCCAGGTCCTTGCTCTGCTGGGACTGGCAGGTAGGGACCAGCTTCCATGGGTTGGTGGGAAACCTTCCTTCCAGAGAGCTGGTCTCAGGTGAGATTAACTTTGTGCAGATATATTTCCTTTCTGTGCACGTATTCAGTGAAGAAGAGGGAGTGTGGGTGCCTGGTCCTTCTATCCTGTATCCTGAAAGTTTGTTTGAAGCATCTGGGACCGAGCAGCTGGATTCCTCCAGCCCTGCTTTTCCGCTTTCCTGGGATGAGCAAGGTTGAGCTCTGATGGCCCTTCTAGCAACCATCCCTTTTAACAGAAACTTGGGATCATCTGCTGCCAAATACTTTTGAGAAAAATGAAGTCCAGGGTATTTCTTTGAAGATCTAGCTCCCTAAAATGGGGACTAACGCATGAAGGAGGAAGGGTGGGGTGAGAACAGAGGTGGAGTACTGATACGGAATGACTGGAGAGGGGAAGGAGAAAGCGGGGAGTCTGTCCCCCAGTGATATACTGGGCCAGGAGCATCAGGTGCTGGCGCTACAGTTGTTTCAAGAGCGTTCAAAGGCCAAAGCAGACAATCCTCTCAGCCCTCAGTTTAGTGGGGCAATGAAACTCCCACAGGTTTTTAATTGCGGCTCTTGCTGTTTTATATGTTGCCTGGCAAACAATTTCAAACATTCTCTCCATTAGCTGCGGCGTTGCTTTTTGGAACGCTGTTCCCTTTGTGTTTCCCTTGTGTGCCTGAACCTCCTGGGAGGGTAGAAAACCTGCGTCCTAAATATAAGAGGAAACAAAGAAAATGTGATGCATGAGGAAGACACTTGGAGCTACTATTTTCATTTTGCAGAAGTAAAATTTAGGTCATATTGCAGGTCATGTTTTAAATATATCTGTTGCTTTGTGCATGCAGTTTGTGTAGCCTGTGTGCAGCTGTCTTGGCTCTGCAGGGTGGGGAGGAGAGGAACCGTTGTGCTCTGGAACCTGGGCAGCATCTGTTTCCAGACCAGCCGTGCGGGAGGGCACCGTGCTCTAGCAGGGCGTCTGCTCAGAAGGAGGGGAAGCCGTTCTCAAATCCACGTGAAACAGCAAGCGCAAAGCAGTCCATGTTTGGCTGTCCTGTAGCTCCCCTGAGGAGAGGGGTGTGGGTGCTGGGACACAGCGACACGGTGGGATGCGATGGGAGTGTGTTGCACTGCCTTCAGGCTCCTGCTAGAGCAGGGCTCAGTCTGGAGTGGGGGTAGGTGAGGTTCTCCCTGTGCCTGGTGTCTGTCCTGCCATCCCTGCTGTGCACTGCGGGCTGCCCGTGGTCCCAGCCGTGGTGGATTGCGTGGCTTTGCTGGCTGGCTGTCTCTGTCGAACATGCTTTCCCTGCCAGGAAGATCTGGGTACGGTGTGCCCATTCACTCCTTCCTTCCCTACCCAGCCTGGCTCTTATCCTGAGACAGCTGTTCCCCTTTGTGGTCCTGAGCCAAAACAAGCAGCAGGTGCCTGTTGTGGTGACTTGCTGTATGTGGTGGCTGTCACCAGAGCTGGGAGGCGATGTGGCCAAGACACGCGTCCGGGGACCTCTGGGGACCTGACTGCTCAGTGTCGGTGAAGCCTTTGAGCGATACCGGCTTCCTTCATGCATTTCAAAAACTCTAGCTAAAAAACAGTACAGAAGTGGATATGGTGAGAGTGTAAGGAAAAGGGGAGCAGTGGCATGTGATGGGTGAGGGCAGGAGTAAGAACCATCAGCCCCAGTTGCCTTTTGAGCATCAGGGCGCAGCAGAGCAGCAGGCGTGTGCTTTGGGATGCTGGATGGCAGGTGCAGCACCTCGGCGGATGCTTTTGTAGAGGTCCCTATTGCTTATTATATTTTGTTCTAGTCTGTTGCTAATCTTGTTCAGCAGTTGCTCCTCTTAATTATTGAAGAACTTTTACAGAGATGTAGCAGATTAATCCTTTTAGTTCTGCCTGCTGCCAGAAGAGATTGCCACCGTTATTCTCGGGCTGCGGAAGGAGAGGTGGGAGCAAGGAGAAGCGGGGCTAAATTTAGAAAGCCTGCGTTTACACACGTGTGCTGTTCTGTAGCTGTAGATGTGTGTGTGGCGGCAGGTGTCGGCCGGGAACAGTGAGAGCACGTAGAGGCAGGGGTGACGCTGGAACGGTTCGAAGGGTGCAGGCTGGCAGAGTCCCGAGGGTGTTGCAGCCGTGCTGTGACCTGTTGGGTGGCACCTCTGCAGCCCCTCCGCACCTGTTTCTAGCGGAGAGGGCAGCTGCTGAGGCATCACTTATCTGGTCCTTGCCTCGCTGGAACACAAATATTAACTGACAAACAGTTGCATAATAAACGGCACAATCACTTTGGCCGGTTTACTTATCTTCCAGCAAAAGAAATAAACAGGGAAAAGTCGGAAAGTTAACTTATAAACCAATAAACTGTTACTGCACTTGCGTTAGTGTGGCCTGGGGCCTGCGCGATGGCTGCTGGACTGATGTCTCCCAGAAGCTCAACTTGGAGGAGACAAAGAAATATTCCCTTGTTAAATATACAGGACAACACGATGGCTTTAGGCACTGCGGTGTAACGTGTGCAGCCAATTCCAGCGGCATACAATCTCCTCGTTGCCTGTTTTCCTCGGAACAATTCACAGAGCAGATTTTAAGCCTCGCCTGGCTCTGGCCACAGGAACCTAGTAATTTTCTTAGGCAGAAGTGTCCGAGGCTGAAAGCTGCTCGCTCTGTTTACTAAAAGGTATCCAGAGTGGAAATGTAAATCTGTCAGAGCAGATCTTCTGTATATTTAGGGTTGCCTGAGTTACCTCGTTAGAAACGCTAATGCTGGGTCATTAAGACGGCCTCCCCTCCACTGCTGGTGCAGGCATTGCTTTCTAAATATTGATGTAACAGCTTCCTCACCGGGACGTGGTTTGCAGCCCGGCCGCTTCCACGGGATGAGTTCCTGCCTTCTGCCGCTGTGCTGGTGCGCACGTCCTCGCACTCGCGTGTGCACACGCCAGCTTCCAGCCAGAACGTGTATGGCGCGGTTAAAGCCATTTGGTTTTGTGCTCTGTTGTGCTCCTGCGGTCGCTCTGCTAGCTGCCTCCTCCATCTGTTCACAGCAAAGTTATTTCTCCTGTAATGTGGTCGCAGTTGTACATGCAATTCCAGCTGAGGTCTTGGAGTGCTATTAGCGTGCCGTTTATTACTTCCTTATCTCTACGAACACCCTGGATAACATATTAAGATCATGTTTACTGCTTTCACAGCTGCATCCCTTTGGTTCTGCCATCCTGACTAGCGCATCAGTCTGTCTTCTCCTTTGTAGTTCCTGATGGGTAAATCCTGAATTTACTGCAGAAATTGTTTTCCTGCTATACTTTTGGATTTAGTTCCTTTCTTGTTTTTCTAGTCCTCAAATCTTTAACTTTTTCTTGTGTAATATACCAGTCTTCTACTGCGTTGGATGTGCTTCCCACTTTAATTTCATTAACAAGTATCAGTGGTGTCTGCTGATTTGCAGCAAAGCCATCAGTGAAGTCAGTTAGCGAGATGACTCCCAAGGCCTTTCCAAATAACCTCCATCCGGGGCAGTATTTTCTTTGAATCATTTTGGTGTCATCTTCTCTTGGCCTAGCTTTCTGCCTTTTTAAAATCGTCGCTAGTCTCCATCTTCCCTGGCTGAATCCCCCACAGTACGATATTGAAGAAGGGTCAGTTATTTTAGTGAAGAAAGATGCTGGGTTAGTTTGCACAACGTGTCTTCGATAAACCTGCCTTGTGTTTTATCCTGGTTTCCATTTATTGCTGTCTCTTTAACTATTCTTCCCTTCACAATACTTACAGCTTTGTCTGTTATGACATACAGCTAATACAGCCACAGCAGTGTCTCCCCAGCCCTTTTTAAACAGGTACTGTATTTGCTGTTCTGTACCCAACACAACTCATGAACTGATGGATGGTTAGGAATAGCTGATGCTGAACCTGTCTCAGATATATCTGGCTATTAATTGTGAACTAGTTGCTGGTTTTTTCTATATTCATGCATTAAATTTTCAAGTTTTGCTTCCTCCTTAGATATGCCAGCTCTCTTACTGTACCTCTTTCTTGACAGTTGTCCTGGCCTTTACGCTGCATTTTTTTTTTCTTTCCTAGCGTCTGTATCGTAGATGAAAATGAAGGTGTTTAGTCTTGGGATCTTGGTTAAGTTTTTTGTTTACACACCCCGTATGCTCTAACAGGAGAAACCTGGACGTAGAAGTCAGGATGCTTCTGTGAACTCTGGGAAGTCTGAGCCTAATTGCCTTGCTCGGGTTCCTCAGGGAGGTGATGACAGCTGTAATTACTAGCTCAAATCATGAAACATTAAGAGAAAATAGGAAGTTATTTTGAAAGTTGAGGTGAATAGTCTTCACCTGGGAGTGAGGGGCAGGGGAGGGGAAGGTCAGGTTTTCACAGGATTTTGGTAAACAGACTGAGCTCAGCTATTAATGGTTAATAGCAGCCAGAGGTTGCCAGGCTCTGCTGTTTGTACATTGTGTCGTGTTCTGAGAAGAAAGGATTGTGGTGTAATTTTGAAAATTTTGCACTGTTAATTGTGACAGTAGCTATAGCCCCAGTCACCAAAAATGTTTGTCAAATATAGTTTAGGTTTTTTCGTCTGTAGAGCTGATAATTTTGTTGGGACAGGAGAAGGAGGGAAGGCAGACAGGAGCAGGTTGTTGCAGGGTGACTTTTCCCTGTTTAAATCCTGTCGTGGAATCACACGGTGATGAATCTGGCTGAGCAGAGAGGAGAGAGGCGAGAGTTGGTGCTGGGGAGATGCTTCAGTTCACATGCTGGGAAGAGCCTGACCCTGTTGGTATCAGACCTGCCCTGCCAACAGCATTTCTGCAGGTGCTGGGTGCTCCAAGGAGCACCTTTCCTTGGATTGGGTGGGTGGAAACGGAAGCGAGACATTCCAGTGGTCTTTCTCCCTCTGGCCAGGGCTTGTTACCACTGAGACCAGTGCCTGGTGGGTGCCAGTCTGTGCCACATGGCTCCGGGTGGTCTGGGCAAATGCTGCCAAGTCCTGGTTTGATGATATGCCTTCGAGTGCCTAGAGATGCCCAAGGTGTAGAGGAGGAGACTCTGGAGTGCAGTGGCTTCTGGGGAAGTGGGGTGGACTTGTTCTTGCTTGGTGTCAGCCCTGTACTTGGAAAGCTGAGGGCTCCATGCTGGCTCTGCTGTGGTGGGGGCAGGTGGAAAAAACCGAGTGCAGGGCAGTGAAGTGCCTTGAGAAGAGCTGTATCTGACAGCTGGAAAAGGGTTTCCATACGTGGCAGGCCTGGCGCGGTCTGGTTTGAAAAGATGCTCCCTCTGAGCCTCGGTGACTTGTGTTGGCAGGTCCAAGCCCTCGGAAAGGGACGTCTGCTATGTAGCTCCCTGGGGCTGAGTGCCGCCGCCTTTGGTGCGAATCCTTCATACCTCCCAGTCTTCTGAAGAGCAGAAAGTCTGTCCCCAGCGTGACTGGAGCCGCACACATTCCCTAACACAGCGTCAGGCATGGTTTTGAGGCTTAGGTAAGTTGCTGGTTTTGAGGGAGGCATGAATCATGTTGGCTAGCAGGGAATCTGATGAATAACCCTGCTGTGTGGTTATGGGATTGAGGGTGTTTGTGTCCCTGAGAGGTGCTACTACACCTGGTTCCCATTCGGTCTCCCTAAAGAAAGATGGGGTCATCCTGGACCTGGGCTGTTTTTAGGTTTGGAAAGGCTAATACTCAGCCGATACTTACGAGAACATCAGTCACTGGGGGTTACTTACCGGCCAAGGGTTGTGGACCTGCCAGTCACACACATCGGCTGGATGTGGCCCTAGAAAACCAAAACAGCACGGTGTTTATAAACCTGCATCAGATGCCCAGCTGCCGGAGGGGCAGCCCGCATCCCCCAGTACTGGCTCCGGAGGGAAGGGACTGGCCTGGGGCTGCTACAGGGGTGGGCAGAGCACCATTCCCTCCGATGCTGTTTTGGGAAGCTTTGCGTAGGAGCGGGTTTGAACTTGCCAGCTGTGCGACAGGCTCCCCAAGTGCAGAGAGCTGCAGCCCTTCCCCAGCCACGGGCCCCGTGTTGGACCGGGCACTGGGATGCTGTTCTGCCCCACCGCCCTCTTCCTGCTTCACGCTGCTCATGGGTGCCAGCAGAACAAAAGCCGTTGTGAGTGGTAGGAAGGGGACAGAGTGCCGCGCTGCTGCGCCCTGGGTTTAAAAGTGAGAGAGATTTGTCTTTTCTCCATACTTTAATCTGAACGAGACTTTAAACAAGAAGTAAATGAGTATAATGAATAATGGAAACTGAAGTGGAATAGGTGATTATAATTGGAGCGTTTGAAAGAACACAAATCCTCCTAAAGCAGACGTCCCTCTCTATAGAGAGCTCCCAAACACACTGCTGGAGGTGACTGGAAGGCAGCGAGAGGTCAGGACCAAAAATATTTTTGCACCAAGGGCTCCTCGAGGCACGTTGGGCACCCGCCGTGTGCAGGGCAGCCTGTGAGGTGGGAAGCTGCTCTGCGGCCGGCAGTGCTGAGTTTTCTCTTACGGCTTTTCCTGCTCTTGCTTTTAGCTTCGTTTTCACTTTTCATTACTACTTTTCTAAAATTTTGTTGTGTTTACTGCCCATGATCTCTGGTACACAGCATCACTGGATGGTTGTCCCCCTGAGTGTTCTGGTGCCTTCTGCCTTGCATCTTTCTGAGGTGGTTCTTCAGCAGCTCCTTTGCGCCTGGACCTCCTTGATGTTCTAAAGCTGGCTGCTGTTCCTTGTGTTCCTTGCAGTGCACACGAGACAGCTTCTGACTGGTACCACGTCTCATTTCTGCAAGAAGCTCACAACGCCAGCAGTGCTTGATATGTCGTCTGAGCTGTGGCTGCGACGGGTCATTCTGGCAACTGCAGCTTATGATTAAAAAGAAAATCAGTCACTGTCATCTTGGACCCCAGTACCAGTGATTTGACAGTCCACAATACATCAGCTTCTTCCTCATCAGAGGATCTTAGACTCAGGACTGCCCCAAGGGTTGTCCTCTGACTCAGGCTGCTACCAGAAAGCTCGTCTTATTTTATGACTAGCACAGCCAGACACATGTTTTCCCTGCCTGAAGAGGCTGCGGTGAGTCCCAGGGGACCCTTGAATTCTAATTTTTGGTCAGGTCTTCAGGGCCTCTGTGTGTGGCTTCAGAAGAAGACCAGAGGGTAGGAACTGCAATTACTGCTGCTGCGTGATCACACCCAGGAAATTGTCTTATGTCCTTGGTCCTTGGGGGAATTCAGAGCCGTCACACTGGCTTTCGGGCAGGGCGAGGGCTGCCTGCCTTGAGTCTCACTAGATGAGTGCAGGATGGTGTCTGCAGCCAGGATCATCTGCCCCTTTAGAAAAGGGAACTGGTTTGCAGCTCTGCTTTCGGAGCCATCGAACTCTGCATCCCGTGTGACCGCTGTGAAGAGCAGCTCTTCCGCAGTTGCTGGAGGTCTGCTGATGGTGCTCAGTGCTTCTTGCTGTGCAGACTCTGGGGGTCCCTGCAGCACCGGGGGCTCATGGGCAAGCAGGGCCAGAGAAGGGCATGCTGCTTTACCCAAATAAGCAGCTGCTCAGAGATCCCCAGAGGTCCAAGTGTGTGTGTATCTTATGGGTAATGTGCGCCCCAGTGCAAAATACCAATGAGCTGATTTGTTTTCCACAACTGTGGTCCTTGGAAAAAATGTAGTCACGCAGGGTTAGTTTTCATCTTCCTTTTCATTCCCACTTTCTGTTGTGTGTTAAAATTGGATTTTAATTGTCTTGTTCCCGGCTGCATCTTTTAATGCTAGCATTTTGCTATTGCTACCAGAGATTTTAAATAGGATGGAGAGTCATCCACGGGAATATCTACTGTAACGTGTGGCCTACATCAGGAAAATATTTAGGCAACAGAGGTAAAGAAATGTTAATTGTATGGTGTCTTTAACGTATCACATCCCTTTAGAGTTAGGGGCAAGGAAGAGATTCGGTCGAGGTCTGAGGAGATGGTGTATTGATGGGTACGTAGGTGCAGATTGCAGAGCCTGGGAAAGGATCTTGCGTCATCTGTGGCAAGAGATGAGCCGCGTAGCCTAGCAAATGCTACTGTCATGGGTTGGACAGGTTTCAAAGATTTGACGCCTGGTTTTATGTCCCCTTGGAGCTGAAAGATCGAATGCAGGCTGGCTGGGCTCCAGCTGCCTCCTGCTCATGGTATCACTGGGAAAAGAGACATGAATCAAGTTGAGGGGAAGGGGAAGGACATTTTGGATGAGCCTGATGCTCCAAAGGTGCCCCAGGTCTGTATATGGGGGGGAGGGGGGGGGTGTACTGGCACGTAAGTAGAGGGCATACGGGGTTTGACCTTCCTGGAAACATCATTCCCAAGCAGCCAGCGTATCGCTGTTACCAGAGCATGTGTGCAAGAGGAGAAAGGAGCTCCGCCAAGAGAGGAGCTGCCAAGCGTTTTTGGTGCGGGAGACTTGTGTTCAAGTTCAGCTTTTCTTCACGTTCGTAATGGACTGGAGCAAACCGCTGTCATTTCCTTCCTCTGCTTCTCCAGAGCAGAGCTCCTGTTTTGGGGGGGTGTTCAGTGGTGTCTGAGCCTTCAGAGCTGGATGCTGTTTCAGCACTTTTGTTCAGTCTTCAGTATGTAGAGTAGTGTAGAAATGATATTAAAATGGTAAAAAGGACATTAAAATACACCTCAGTTGTTTTGGGGTTTGGTTTGTTGGTGTTTGTTTTGGTTCAGGGTTGGGTTTTTTTCATTTTTACTGGCAAACCTATATGGAAATTCCTCAGCATTTTAACAGGGACATATCCGTAATAACCTATGGCTTGAAAATTGCGTGTTTCCTATTTTTATTGATAAACAGAGTGTACAGGCTTGTGACAAGTGTGCAAACGACTTCTCATCCGCCCTTCTGGACGGATCCTCTCTGTTAGAGCTGACGAACAGCCGCAGTCACTCAGCCTTTGATGTGCAGGAGGCCAGGCTAGATGATACAATGATTCCTTTAGGCCTTGCTTCCTGAAGGTATCTCCTTATCCTCATTTACCCAGGGAGTTAAAACCTTGCCTGCAAGCAAATGGCAGGATGCCTGCTGCTTCTCCCTGCCTGGTAGGGAAGGGATGTGGGGGTGAGGAAGAGAGTTTGTAAATTAGAGACTTGTTTTGTAAGTTCGTTCATTCTTCGTCTCGCAAAGCTGGTACCTCTGCCTTGCGGCTAGGCAGGGGGGAGAGCAGGGGAAGGAAAGGAGCCGTGGAAGGACACGGTTCAAAGGAGACATCCTGGGTGATGAGACGAAGCTTCCCAAGCGAGGTTTCTTGGCAGCCTCTCGATGTTAGGGACTTGGACCAGCTCGGATGCAAGATCAAGGAATATTGCTAAATGTTCTTGGACTTCCACCAGTCCCTGAAAGGTCTCACTGAATTATCGTCCTCTTGGTGGTTGTGTTGCGAGGGACGCTTTGGCTTTGAGTGCAGTGCTGTGACGCTTCCGCCCTGCTTAGGGGGAGAGAACAGGAAAAGAAGGAGACAGACAAAAGCCTTTCTGTGGTCCGGAGGGCTCTGGAGGGGTGGCCGCAGGTGGCCAGTGCTGGCCCAGGGCTTCTCTGCCATGAGTGCGTTTTGGGGTGATTCAAGGGCATTTCTGCACGGGGCAGATCTTGCCAGGCTGCTGCTGGAGCCACTGTGGTGCATTCCTTGGTGGGTCGGATCCTGCCGGCGCATCGGACAGGCTCAGCATGGCACTGACCCACCTCAGCCTGGGCAGCCCTGGGTGGCCATGGGCTGCGAGATGGGCATCGGGGGGCTCCAAGAGGCGTGTTGGCAGGAAGAGCAATACCTTCCTGTGGTTTAAACCCTTTCTTCCCCCCCTTCTTTTCATGTTGTTTCTTCTATGAACCTTTGAAGAAGACCTTCTTAATTAAGCCTTTCCCAACTGGGGTTTTGCTTTTGAAAGAAAAATTGCTTTACGTTTGGGGTTTGGATTTTGAATGAAAAATAAGGAACAACTTTCATTTAATGTCTATTCTGGCTGGTTTTAACTCACTTGCTATTTACCGTATTAAATTTGCTCTTAAACTTCTGGTCCTGTTGTCTTGTATATTGCCCATTTTTTCTCTCTACAGAGAATTCATGTTGCTGCTGTTATTACTAACCCTGGATTTTCTACATGACGAGTGATTTGGCTTCATAAGTAGTGGGATCTACTGATCTTATCTGTATGGTAAAACTATGTCAGTTATTTTGTGTGTCTTCTTCTTAAAGCTCTTCTGGGCTCTCTACTGGAGTCGTTCTGTTTGGTCTTTACATGTAAAAATGAACTGTTGGTTTCTGAAAAAAAGCTATTTTTCCTCCCTCTGGCTCCTCGGAAGGTGGCTGAGCAGGGGTCTGTTTCTGGGTAATAACTGCAGAGCGGCACATTCCGCAGACACTCTCCAAGTCTCCTGTGCTTGTTTCATGCCTTCAAACCCCTCCAGTCCCCCAGAGCTGCAGCGATGGGCAGGGCAGCCTTGGATGTGACCCCAAGCACCTTGATGAAGGGATCTGTCAGGGGCCAGCTCTGGTCCTGAGCATCCTGGCAGTTTGGCTGCCATCTTCCAGGTTGGAGGAGCAAAACTCTGCTTCCCCTACCCCCTTTTCTGTTGCTGCCTCTGGTGTGGTGCTGGATGGTGGTGGATGTGGTGTGGTGGTGGATGCCCTCAGCCCTAGAGAAGGATCTCCTCTGCTTCATGCTCCAGCTCCCTTCTGATACAGGGGTTGTAAGAGAAAGCACAGTCCCTTCTAGCCCTCAGGTGTAGATGGCTCAAGGAATAATTTAGGCTTTTTTATGCAATTGCTGGTGATACATATGTCTGGCATGGTGTGTCAGAATATCCATGAATGATCCATGGAGTTTTAAGGTTGAGGAAATAAAATCAAACATGAAAATTCTGGTAAGATACTAACTCTGTTCTCAGCACAGGCAGGACGTGGTTAAAGGGGACCAATGTACCCTCAGTTTTCATGAGGAAACTGTTGGGAAGTAAATGCATCTTCATTGACTGGTGATAATGAAGTTACAAGTCTTGAAAAAGCTGCACATTGTTCCAGACTATTTAATGACTGAGAGATTTTTATTTTTTTCCATTTAGTAAAGGTGACCTGTCTGACTGCTGCCACCTTCAGCAGTGTTGGTCATGGTCATTGTGCATACGCGTGGTCTTGTGTTCTCCCTGTAGCACACTGGCACGGCTAGCAGTTGAGCATGATTTAGGCAAGAGTTTCAAATGTCTCTTCTGTTTTGAACCTTGACAAAGAAATAAGCTACTCTTAGAAGTGGAGACTGGATTTCAAGCCTCCTGTTCAGATTGCTTGTGATGTGCAAGTGCAGGATTTCTCACGTCGTTCTCTGCCAGCTCCTTTCTTTGCTTACACCAACCTATACATCAATTCAGTTGTTGAATCGGTTTCTTTCTTTTCCACCTAACAGTTTCATTATCTGTGGTTTTTCCCATTTGTTGTCTTAGAAAAATCCTTTAAAGAGTGAGAAGTTATTTGTACTTTGACACCTCATTTTAATTTCTGTTATGCAGTTGACTTTCTTACCAACCAGAGAGGCTTGTGTGTGCTGTGTAGCACAGGTTGGTTATTGCGGCTGCCTGTCGTGTTGGGAGAGGTTGAGCTGCCCTGGCCTGGGTCTTTCGGAGATCTCCATCTGTTTCCATCACCGGGTCACCTCAGTGCACGCCTCTTCACTTGTTTTCCTTCTTTTTGTTTTTGAAGTTTTCTTCCCGTTGTCCCAGCTTGGTGTGGCTGCTGGGGATGTTCCCTGGAGGCCTTTTATAAAGCTGCTAAGTGGTTCATCCTTAAAATGCTCATTTTACAGGGTTATTTCTGTTGCTGTGAAAGCAGTGATTTAAGTGCATTCAGAGGCAGAAGTCTGAGGTGACCAGGACGTTCCTGTATTGGACAATTAACCAGTAGATTTACTGCTGGGATTTAGTTCAAGAGGCAAGCCAGGCCTCTCGCATGCCCTGGGTGAACAACCACGCTTGCCGCTGGGGCCACCGTGGCAGTTGTGACCCTGGTGACATGTGGCGCAAGCAGGTCTTGGCGTGCACGCACCACGCCATCTTACCGGAGGGGACAGCATTCAGCTGGGTGGATCACAGACCCCACCAAGAGTAGAGTGAGGCTCTTTCCCAAGTTACCTCACAGGGAAACGTTGCCCTTTTGGAGGGGAGGTGTGGAGGAGCCTGTGTTTGAACCGGGTTGAGGTACTTGGATTTATTAGATAGCTTATCCCTGTTCTCTCTGAGGGGCTCCTTGCCGTTTGGCCTGGGCACAGAATAGTCAAACGAAGTCTTGCCTGAGCAGCTTCCTTTGTTCCCTCTGCCCGGGGAGCCTGGCTGAGCCCTCACCTGCTGGAGAGCAGCCCCGTGTTTCTGGGGTTGGGAGCCAGCGCTGTCGCCCCTGGGGCTCTTGGAGCAAGGCCCAGCCTCCGTCTGTTCCAGTCTCCTCTTGCTCTGCCATGCACCTTCCCTTGCCTAGAGCTAAAACAAGGAGCCAAGAATTAATTGTTTTGTGTTTCCCTTTTTCCCCCTTGTTGCATTGTGGTCTGATCGGTATCTGGGCTCCTTGGACACTGGAAGCATTCGCTTCCCCTTCTCCAGAGACAGATGTTGGAAAGCTGAGTAAATGCTTGAAAACAAAGCGAGGGGATGGGCTGAGCCAGGCGGGGATCCCTCCACTTGTGCGCTTGCTCGAACCCCCGTGGCACTGCAGTTGGTGGCAGTGGGGTCGTGGGGAGGAACGCTGGTGCTGGGCACGGCTGACCTGCCAGCCTGCGGGGCCTTTGGCAGCGCAGGATGGAGTAACTGGATCAGGCTTTCGAGTATTTTAGTCTCACCATCCTTCACGAGTTTAGGGCAGTGAAAATGGTGGCATGTATATCCTTACTGATTGCAAGCATAGGATAGAAAAAGTGCTGTTCTCCAGTGTAGATGGCCCACAGCACGTGTGCGGTGGGCAGAGGCTCGGAGCAGTCCTGCTCGGAGCAGATCCCTGCATGGAGAGGCGCAGGCTCGGCTTCCCCCAGCCTGGCTCTGCACGCTCCCGTCCTCCTCTGGTTTCAAAACAAGCCAACACATCCTCTGGCACTGGTGTGTGTCACTTACTGCAGGCTGCACGTTGTGGGTACTCTCCAACTTTGTAGGTTAAGTAAACTCTCCCAGACAGGAGGTGTACGCAAAGGTTAAATAAATAAATAAAGGTTATTTCACATCTACCAAGGAATTTCACCGAGGTGGAATTTAACTCGGTGCTCAGAGCAGGGCTGCAAGGGAGGAGGAGACAAGTTGCTGTGAAGTGTGAGGAAGAGGAAAATGTGAAGGGAAGCAGAGGAATCAGGGTGACTTCAAGGATCACAAATTTGAGTGGAAATGATGGTATTAGTGTCATTTTAGGCCTCGTCATTCCGCAGACGTTAGGATTGTCGAAACGGTCCTGGAATGTTCTCTCTAACACGGGTCTGGTATCCCAGATACAATCTGAACCGTGATAAATGCAGTGTTGTTGGGTGGCTTCTGCTTCAGTGGAGCTTAACGAGATACAACAAAAGGAGGGAAAGAGCAAAATGTGCCACTTGGGTTGAGCAGACGGTGCAATGACGGGTATTAATTGTGCTGGCAAATTCATTAGTTCTTCACCTGTTCCTTTCATGTGCATTAGCCTTTTGGGCTTTCTCATGTACGTGACCTCCTGTAGAACTGCAGCCCTGTAATCCAAGGAAGGCACTAGATGTGGGAGAGATGAGGGGGAAGCTTCTTGGTGACCTTTCCTTACGGGGTCTGCCCTCCTGGGGCACGAGTGAGGTGCTG
Organism: Rhynochetos jubatus; assembly: GCA_027574665.1. Classification (NCBI taxonomy): domain Eukaryota; kingdom Metazoa; phylum Chordata; class Aves; order Eurypygiformes; family Rhynochetidae; genus Rhynochetos; species Rhynochetos jubatus. The sequence goes on from CM050661.1 coordinate 8,899,146, forward strand.
AGGGTGCGGGGTCCCAGAGGACTGCCCAGGTCTGGGTGCTTTGTGAGCAGCGTGACGGTGGAACACAGCCCTGGTAGAACTGGAGAGGGGGATGATAGATGTGGTTTTGGTCAATGTTGACTGAGAAGTTTTGGAGTTCATGGCTTGTTTCCAATTAAAGCCTTGAGTCTGTTGATGCTGTGCTGCACACGGATGCTGGGGAGGTGGTGGTGGCCCGTGGGACAGCCCTTTCCCGCATGGTCCTTCTGACACTTCACCGTCTTTTCGCTTTCTTGAAAATGGCTGAGGCTGCCTCTTGGGACTTTTTTGTGGATGTTTCTCATTGCTGTTTTTTTCAGAGAAGCGCTTGATCAGGAGATGATGTTTCTAGTAATTATGCTTCATATGGACCTATTTTCTTACGCATTTAACAGGGCTCTGTCTTTTCAGCTTGTACATGGGCTGAACTCTGGAGTAAATTAAATTATGTCAGAAGCCTTCCACAAGTGAGATGGGCATTAAAATCTTTGATTTTTCTCAGGGCAATTATTGTGACCAGGTGAGGAAGAGGAGGCCGTTCGGTGAGTGATGCAGGGCAGGAGCGTTAAAACCCCTTCATTAGTAATGCTGAAGTTCAGCATTTCAAGTTCCTGACTTCAGCAGCCCGCTCATGCAGCGGGAATGCCAGGGTGACCTGCGGGCTTTGAGCAGTGCCTGAAGATACCCCTTCAAGGGAGTTGTGTTTAACCGGGTGGCTTGCCTTTTAGCTCTGCTGAGAAAGTAATTTCTGAAGATGAGAAAAAAAACTTCCCTTAGTGCACCTTCTAATTGTTCATTTAGGAGCAGAACTTTCCTCCAGCTGGGAGGGCTTAAGGCTGCTGTAAAGTGCTAATTAAAAGTAATAGTGATAATGAAAACAGATGTTTTCAAGAAAAGTAAGGGGTATTGGGACACCAATCTGCTGTCCCTGCCTTCTCTGCAGGAGGAGTGCGAGCTAGTGTCCTCAGTCTGCATTTCCAGGGGGGCTGCGGCACAGGGCTGGGTGCTGGTGGCTCGTTCCGCTTTGACAAACAGGGATGGCTCGTGATAAAGCGCAGAGGTGCAGTGCAAAGCTTGTGGCGGTGGGACAGAGCCGGCACCTCTGAGCACGTGCTGAGCTGGTGCGCTGAGGCTGGGACTGCCGTAAGGCTGGGACGTGGAGCAGCAGGCAGGCTGCTGCTGACCACGGGGTAGTCCAGCGTGGCAGGAGCCTTCAGGTGGTGTTGCAGAAAGAATGATAAGTAATGCTGAAAGCAGTGAGGTGCAAGCATCACTTAATCCAGAGCAGTCAGCTGAGTACTTCACAGTCCTGCTTGTCCCAGTAGCTTGACTCTGTCACTGCTGCAGTCATCCTGGGGGCAATGGGTTTTGCAGGGGGGAAAAAACCCAGTGGAAAAAGAAATCCTGTCTCTTGGAGCTGTGCTATCCTTTTTCTCAGCTGTAGTTTATTACGAACTGGGAAGGTGCTATTATTTAACTGAAAGGGGTTTGAGTGTGGTGTTTGGTTTGTGGTTGTTGGGGTTTGGGAGGTTTTTTGATGCGAGCAGAGCCTTGTGCACACAGGTTACAATCCCCAGCAATCTTTCCTGGGGAGTCTTTGTTGTCTAGGTCCACCATGGTTAGCAATTGCCATTACTGTTACGGCACTAATTACCGTGCCTAGTACTAAAGCGGTTTACGTGGGGAGCTTGGAGTTATTCAGCTAAGGTTAGTCTCTGGCTTAAGAGGCTTGCTGCGGTAGCCTTCTGAGCACAGAGGTATTAAGAACACAGAAGACAGAGAAGACCACTTGAAATTTCATCGACCCTTTTTGGCTGCTGTGTTAGGGGTTTTTTGTTTTGTGTTTAAAAGATTGATCTGTCTCTCCCGTTGCCTGGTCTTGCTGACTGTAAGTGGGTGACCTTTCCAGGCCTTAGTGGGAAAGTGTGGGTGTCTGAAGGATGGGCCGGCTGTTCAGCAGTCATCTCCGGGACCATTATTTGACTTGTCTCCTTGTGCTGTAGGAACAGCTTTTCTCACTGCTAGAAAGTTGATATATTCTGTGGAATATGTGGAGCTTTCCATAGGTGGCTGGAGGATTTACCATCTCGTGTTTCTGTTACTTGTCCCCCCTGGACTTCCTAAGCTGTCCAGGTGCTCTGTCTGTTGTTGAATGTTCCCCCTTTCTCCAATTGTATGGGGGAGTAGATCAAAATTAAGACACAATCGTTTTCTGGGATATTGTTCTAGAACAGGAGGAAGGGGGGAAATAAATCCCAGTAGGGCTTTGGGGAAGTGCCTCCTCCCTGGCTCCTACTGAGTATGGTCAGCAGTGCTGGGTTCCTCGCCCGGGGAGGACCCTGAAGGGCTCTGCTCCGTGTCTTGGAACGAGCTAGCAGTCGCGTAACGCTGGCGCTTGGCTCGCTGTGCCGCTGAGAAGTGTGCATGAACCAAGAAGGATTAGGGTTGAGGGGCATGTGTTAGTGCTTCAGATGGAGAAGCTGGCGTTCAGAAGACTTGCGGCTGTGAGCAGGTGTGGAGCTGGGGTTGGCTCTGAGTGATAGCAGGTTTTCTAGGAACAGCAAAGGATCCCTTCCCTTGGGGAACCTGACGCGCTGGTACTTGGTGCTGGCTGCAGTTGGCTGTTCTGCACCTTTTGGCCCTGGTGGAAAGGGAAGGGTGGAGGCTGGCCCTTTCTAAGGGTGATAGGGAGGGAGGTCTCCTCCCCTTCACTAGATTTTGATAAGAAAGGATTGTTTTCATCTTGCTTATATTCAGAATTAGTGATGAGAATCTGCAAGAGCAGCCCCCAGCCCTCTGAGACCTCTGAGCTGTGTGAGGCTCTGCAGCCCATCACCCATGTTTGGGCTGAGCAGGGACAAGTTTTGGAAGCTCGTATCCAAGTCTCCAGCCTCTAAGGCAGTGGCTGTGTGTTGTGACAAGTTCACTCATTGGAGTTCTGTTTCGATCACACTGTCAGTTCCATCATTAACCTTTTAACGGCTCTGCAAGCGAAGCGGTAAAACACCATCCTCACCAGTCTTCGGTGACGCAGTTGTGCATGGGAAGGTCCAGGCTGGGAAAAAAGGGCTGGTTCAGCAATGGAAGGATGAGAGGGTTGGGAGGATGTGTTAAGGTTTTGTCTTTCACCCTGAAGACCTTGGCTTGAGAATCCTTTGCTGACTATGCTCGTAGAGGAAGTGGCAGCCTTTTATAGGAGAGGGAGGCACCAAGGAATGGGGAGACTTGGGGGGAGGCATCAGGGAGGTCATTTGGATGCTGATGAGAAAAAGAATGAAGAGAAGGATGAGGAAGAAAGGGCATTAGCCGGGAACACCGTCTAACCAGGTTGAGGCCAGCCCACAGTAAGATCGCTTTGACTGGTGTAAAGTTTATTTTACAAATGTCAACTGTGATTACATAGAGAAAGTGATCCAGATTGCATGAAAGCAGCCAGCCAAAACAGTGGAGTTTGTACCGAGTACTGCCTGCAGCCCATAGCATACGGTCCTTTGGGTTAATACTGAGATGAAGCTGTCAGAGCCTTGTCCATACTGGGAGATAATGGGACCCGTACTCCATAATTACTGCCCGTAGAGCTGCTGACGGAACCGTGGAGCTTCAGCCCTTGTTAAACTCGCGTTCAGCTGTCATTTGGCAGTGGTGGCAATGTGGAGCCCAGTTATGTCATTGTTTCCATTCCTGCTCCTGGAAAAGTAATAGATGCTTTTGCCAGAGTAGATATAATCTGGCAGTTTGCATTTTTGCTTATCTTCTGAAGGGCACTTGATGGCTTTTACTGCATTTAATTCAAGAGAAACCTCCTGGTATTTGAAATAACTTCAGAATCAAAACTTTGTCTTGTTTTATGCTGGTATATGGTTGCTCATCTTGCAGGCACCTGGTGGCAGGGTGACAAGCCACTGCGTCACCTGTTTTGACGTATGGCCTACACGCGCATATACCCAGTGGTATGCAGAGGTGGATCTCCCAAACCAAGTATATCTGGAGTTTAGTCTTCTAGAAGAAGAGTTCTTAATGCATTGCACAATAATTTAGGCCCTGAGGGGAAAATTCTGTTAAACCTTCTTAAAAGGTTGTAAAAAACCATAGAAAGTTTGCAGTAGAGAAAAAAGGCAATTGAAATACTGAAGAAAAAGTTTTGGAGTGGCAAGTTGAGTTTTGATTTTCAGCTGATCAGGAGGACCCAGAACTGAAGTTACAGGTTTTGGAATTTGAGCTCTTGCTTCCCTGGAAGGGGATGCTGGAGCATCCAGCAGCGAAAGGCAAGCGTGGTGGGGTGTGAGAGTCAGACCACGATATTGAGGTGCATGCGTGATAAATAGTAAATAGCCCCTGAACTACGTCTAGTAATGTGACCTTCTGCATCCAAGCAGTACCGCGGAGGTGAAGGTGGCTCGGGGTAACTGCTTTGGCACAGCGCTGTGGAGGACTCTTGCCAAGGTTCAGAGGGGCTTCAGACAGAAGATTATGCTCTGGCAATTCTTATTTTTGTAAAAAGCTCAAGACAGCACTAGGAACATCTTGCAGGCACCCTGCAATTATCATAATAAACAGTTTTATCATCTGCTTGGCAATCAATAATGTGGCTTATGCTGCTTTAGTATCTCACTGGTATTGATTACCTTAACAACTGTGCTGCGGTCAGCTTCTGTTAACCCATGCTCTACCGATGGGACTCGTCCATCTTGCTGCAGGACGCAGAGGACTCGGGTTTCAGCCTGGGCTTCTGCAGAAATTTAACAGCAGGCCAGGTCAAATCCAGCTTTTAATCCGAGAGGCTTGATGGTAGGATTTTAATCCGGGAGCGTGGAATTGAGTGCATATTCTGTGTACGTGCTGTTTTAAAACAGAAGGCTTGAAATGGGGTTCTCGGTTTGGGCTGTTGCTTTGTCAGAGGAGGTTTCTACTGTGTAGGGCATGCCCTGGGACCCCCGCCCTTGAAGGCGGAGGGCTGCTCCCTCTTCAGCAAAGTTGTAATGCTTTACTGGGGACCTGGGCTCCAAATGGCATGGGAATGGGAGCATGCATTGGACATCCCCCTGGCTTCTTCCAGCTCTGCTGGGACTGCCTGAGAACTGCCTGATGCCCTAGTATGCCGGCACCTCTCACCTGCCCGGCCTGTGAGCACAAGGCTGTGGGATGGGGCATGTGCTGTGAAACTCCATGAACCCAGAGCAGCTGGCCAGGCTGAGCTGGGGGAGCCAGATGCTGCCCCCTGTACCAAAGACTTTGTATCAGCTAAGTGAACCCTTGGGGGTGTTCTGACAGCATCGCCTCCGCTTCCGGCAGAGCAGTCGGCAATTAAGAGTATCAGGTTAGTAGCTTACTCCATTTTGGGAGGAAGAAAGATGACTCTGTGTCAGCATCCAGATGGGACCTTACAAAAGATGGGACTTTCTGGGATTTGGGTGTACCTAGATAGTTGGGTCTTGTGGCCCAATGTTTCTCCTAATGGAATTTCCCATCATTTACTGCCCTGCTGATTTCTGATCAATGAAAATAAAATTGCATTGCCTCCTGAGAGGCTCCATGTATGGCTACAGCCTCCAGCTGTGTCAGTTCCGGTAAGATAATCTCATCAGGCGTGCAAGAGGGTAATAGGAAATAAAAATAAAACCCACAATTAGCAAGAGGCCAAGCAGCAGAGTAACGCTTTCAGTCCTGGAGGTCTGGAGAAGTGTGTAGCAACTTCCTCCTCCATCTCCGAGGGTGCCTGCGTGCTCCCCGGCGTGCCGCGGCACAGCCCTTGCTGAGTGCGGGAGGCTGCACAGACCCACCAGGCACATCCTTTGAAACTCATATTTATCTGCATCTGTGTCAGCTCTCCCTTGTGAGATGGTTAAACTTTCACAAGGGATGTGTTTGTTCTAAAGTGTATCGGGGATGTAGCAGCTGATAGAGTGGCTGGACACTGTGGACTAAGAGAGCATGAACTTGAGACTTTGAGCTGTTGAGCCGCGTGTAGTTATTGACTCCCCTTGGTTGCTGCAATCAGAGGGTTTATTTTGACCAGATAAAGAAACTGCTTAGACTGTATCTGAAGTCTAGAGCAAGGCAATGTTTTGGTAGCAGAAGAGTGTGCAGATGCTCTGTTTACAGGAGCATGGGACCTCTTGGATCTGCTGAAATTTTCCTAAAAGATGCTCCAAATGGGAAGGTTTCCCAACCGTACTGGTGGGGGTTCTGGGTTTTTTAGGTTATCTTGCAGCAATACAACTGTGACCGGTAAAATTCACTCCATACCAAAACCCTGACACCCTGATCTGAGCACACATCGTCGTGACCTTTGCAATGGGGCTTTGCGACACCAGTGTGTAATTCAGAACTAACGTATCGGGACGGCCGCCCTGTTTGTCTGGTAGCAAGGAGAATGGTTACTGAATGACCTAATGCCGCTGAGCCTGCTCTCCTTGTCCAAAGCGTTGGCTTTCCCGAAGGGTGGAAAAGAGCGACTGAGCCCGGGACCAGGCAGCGTGTCTGTTTCCTAACAAGGACTGGATCTGAGCCCTGGCAGAGGAGATCTGCATGACTTATGAATCTAACTCTTACCCTCTGCTTGGCCCTTGACACTAGTCTGGAACGCACATGTTGTTTGGGTAAATCAGTAGAAGGAAAGACTGCTGGCAGGACTTCTTCCCCAGGCGTGTGAGCCTGCATGTGAAGAGCGTTGCTTGCAGAGTGCAGTCGAGCAGTGGAGCGTTAGCTTTTCTGGCTGGGCTGCCGAAGGTTGGCCGTGTCTGCTCCCGAAGCCGTGTTGCAGGGCTGGTTGAAGCTTAGCGGTGGTGGTTTGTAGGAGGTGGCTCTTGGAGTAACAGTGCAAATGCCTCAAGTGTTTTTGCCTGGGTGGGGCTGCTCAGCACGTCAAGTAACTGGAAGATGGGAGGTGGATGAACCATCGGCAGAGCCGCAAAAGCCAGCTGGAATCCCTCACTTTGGGGACTCGCTGCTGTGGTTTGCATCCTGTAGTCTTGATAGAAATGCTGCACTTTGTTCTTGGGCTCGGGAACAGCGCTCTGGTGATTCATGTACCACCTTCGATATGTTTGTGTGTCTGCTCTTGGAACAATTCTCACTTAGCGAGCAGCTCTGTGGGTTAGGTGGGTCTAAGCGCTGACTAGTGCAAGGTCGTACGGATGTAACTGTCCTTTGTAGCAGGGACCAGGCAGCCCAAACAGAGCTGTGGCAGCTCTTACTGCTGGTACGAGCTACCAGCCAGGCTGCTAGAGTAAAAATGTAGGAGGGGGAAAGAGCAAACGTCAGATCGTGGCACAAAGGAGGAGGAGTAAAGCCCTTTTCCCGAGGCACTGAGGTACTGGGGGACGTGGCGGGGACAGCAGGGTCCGTGCGATGGAGCGAGGCAGTTTGTCCTCGACAGCTCTCTGGTTAGTTTTGGAGTTAGGTCAACAACAGTGTGCTGAAAATGCAAACCAGATGCAAATGTAGTTATTTATGCAGCATCATAGGCTTGGAAACAGTACTTGACGAGAAATGTTGGGGTTTTAGAGCAAAGGGGTGAATTGTGCAACCGCAGAATTGTGGAATGTGTGATGTTTTGAAACAAACCATTGTGGAAACAAAATCTGAAACTGCTGTGGTGCCCTACACCAGAGGAGAGGTTCGCGCAGGACCTGAAAGCGAGCTCCGTGCCCTGGGAGCATGTAAATACCATGTCACTTATGAACCAAGCAAGTGGTTTACTTTGTTTTGTAGAGAGAAATGCGACTGACTTAAGCTGGTTTACCTCCGCTACAGAATACTTTCAGTGCAGAGTCTCTCTGGAGGAATAAATGCTCTTTTCCCCAGCTGCTCACTTGAAACCCTCTGGCACTCCTCTGGATTGCTCTGTTCTCAATGGCAGTGGGTTGATGATTATATAAATATTTTTGTGTGTAGTACAGTAGCTGGCTCAAAGGGATCAGCAAACTTGGAACAAGAGTTCATAACAAAATGTTTTCTGAAAAGCTGCCTGAATCTTGTAGTACTCTCATTGGCTCAGTTTTAGCTGGTGTGAAGGACAGAGGAAAAAATGTGGATAATGCAGAAGGTTCACCTTTTCAAGGAGACCCTTTCTCTTAAGTTTTATGCCAAGTGCTTGAGCCCTACAGCTTTCAGCCCTGTTTTGTTCAGCGTTTCCTTTGCTTCCTGCTGCTTGAAAAGCTGTTTATGCTAATGGTCCTGTGAAGATCTGAGGAGCTGGCTGTGCCTATGCATGTGAGCCTGTGTGTAAGAGAGCACTTGCATTTTCTGTCCTGTTAATGGGCGTGCGCAGTGCAGCGCTTGTTTGTGTTGTCAGCATGCCAGTTCTGGAGCGCTGTCGGCTGCCAAAGGCAAGCCCTCCATGTGGTTGTCTTCCTGCTGGGAGAAGACTGTCCTGTCCTTTTGAGGTGCCTGATGGATCTTTCCTTTCTCTAGACCACTGTGTGCTACCTCATCCTCTTCTGGGAACTTGTGCCTTTCAAGATCCATTGGCTAGAATCCCTCAGAAGGGAAAATACCCCAAGGGCTTCCATGTGTATTCTTGATTTTGCCAGGGTAGCAAATTGGTTTGCAAGGCCTTGCAGCCCCGGGACTCTTGACAGTGGGTGTTGGAATCCGTGGGTCGGTGTTGGCTGGATCCTTCTTCTACCAGCAGGCAGGTCTGGCTTGTGAATTCCACTCCTGGTGCAATGGCATTGGATGTGGCCGTGTGTCCAGCTGGAAGGAAGAGTCCAGCACTGAACAGTGTCACAGAGAAACTCTACAAGTCAAAACTGAGCTTGGGCTTTTGGTTGGTAAAGCCCAACCACAGAAGAGGAAGAAGGCTAGATGGAGAGCATGTTCAGGATTTGGCAAGCGCGATACCTCATTACGAATACTCAGCGAGCCACGTTTGTTGATGAGGCAACTCCACTGTGGTCAGGTGTGTGCCAAAACACAAGTTGGTCTTGCTTGGAAAAGTGCAAGATGTGACTTGCTGTGTGACAGGGGAAAATTAGTTTATAATTTCTTCTTTCAGATGTTGAACTTGGCAAATAAATATTGGTATTTTCAGGGGTGTTTTTTGTTAGGAATTGCATCAGAGGAATCCCAAGGAACTGACGTGGTAAAATGCTGATGGAAACCGCCAACTAGAAATCATTCTTCAAGCTGTGCATCCACATTCACTGTTGTGCTTAGATTTTTGTCTTGTTATACTAATATTTCAGCTCCTGTTGTAGAATCCTCAACATTTCCCTTAGGCTGGCAGGTATTCTTACTACTTTTTGGCACCTCTGTGAATGGGAGAGAGCTGGATTCTGTTTCTTCTGTTTAAGTTAGAAGATAAAATCATTTTATGAAACCGGGAATTGAAACTGTCTCTGTATTGCTACCAAGCTTGAATATCCAGCCCTTGTTGCTTGGGAAATTTAAAAAGATCTTTCTATTCTAGGAAGTGACTTTCTACATATTTGTGTGATAACAGCTGCTGTATAAATCTCATAAAGTGACAACATGCTCATGCAACCTTATTTTACCCTCTTACGTGACCATCCTGCTTACTAAGTGATGCAGTATGTGATCATGTAATGAAAGACAGTATCATAATGCATATGCATAAAGGAGCAAAATTAAAGTTGCTTTGGCAACATACATTCTGCTCTTCTTTAATTTCTGAATTCTCAATCCTAGGTAATGATTTTTATCATAGCTTCCCATATGCAATTTCCTAAGCGTTACAAGAGTGCTTTGTCGCATGCCAGGTGCAGGGAAGCGACACAGAAAGCTTTGATGCTCCGGGCTCATTCTGTCGCTGCTCCAGACGGACACGGTAATGGCCTTGCTTCCCCCATCCCGGACTTCCTGCTCTCGGGAGCTTTGAACATACCCCATCCTAGAGTTCATGAAGTTTACTTGGCTGCTTGGTCACCTTTGGTACCTCCATCCCTAGTTTTCAGGCTGGAATGACTCTCATCGAGTGCCATCCCTGAGACAGGAGCTTCTTGGCTGACCTGATCGGCACTTGCCAGGCTCTGTCCTTCCGAGGATGCTGTAAAAGGCCAAGGAGGGCTGTGCACCGAGCGTCTGAGCCCGCCTTTAGAGGACCTAATGGAAGGTGTCCCTGCCCATGGCAGGGGGCTCGAACTAGATGGTCTTCAAGGTCCCTTCCAACCCATTCTGTGATTTAGTCCTTACGCTGTCTTTGTCCTCTCACGTCTGTCCCTTTCAGCTTCCCCTCTGAATCACCAGCACCTGTGCTGGAGCTCATCTGGGGTAGCGTCTCAGCCGGCATTTATGGTATTGATTTATAGAGCGCCTGTTGGCACAACAGGTAGGTGTGTATTTACAGAGGTTACAGGCCGTCGTGCCGTTTTCTCCACCAGGATCCACGCAAGTTCAGTTGCTGACGGCGGGCGTTTGCGTGAGCCGCGTCTTTTGTGGAGCCGTGGCAAAACGCTTAAGAGCTGGCTGGGGCCTGAGCCTCTGCTCCTTGCCAGGGTGCTCGGAAGGAGCAGACCCTGCTCATTACGGGGTCGAGCGCTTCCCTGCACCGTGCGGCTGTGGGAACAGGCAGGGGGAGGTGCGCCTTGCTGGGTGTCTTCCAGGGTAATGGCCGTGGATGTAATGCATCTGCTTGTATCTTTTCCCTGTCCTCAGCACCCTTTTTTTCATGGTGCCGTGTGGGTCATTAGCTGAGGGAACAGTTTCTCACTGTCTCTTTCTCCTTTTGTTTTCCTCCTTCCTCATTGCTTCCAGTCTTGGTTTACTGCCAAACAGCCTCTTGTGAAAGGGCCGCCTAATTAACCCTGTGCTAATTAACAATTTAAAATTACACAGCACGGCTGTTCATATTTAATTCTCGGGAAGCCTGGGCAACAGCAGGAACCCCCTCCTCCCTCCCGCTCCAGTCCCTGCCGCCTGCGCTGCTGCCGTGCATCCCAGGGGGAGGAAGCAGACTGGTGTCGCGGGCCGGGGGCTGCCCCAGGAGCCCACAGCTTGCCCGGGGTGGGGGGCAGGGGTGGGTGTTGGTTTGGCACCAGCCGCTCCTTGGCGGCGGAGGCGTTGCTGTAAGATGGCACATCCATCCCTGTAACGATGGGCTGGGGGCTGTGTGATGGCGATGGGGGGCAGACGCGGGGATTGACTCCACTTGTGGACGGAGCGTGGCTGCAGACCACTGGCGTGGTTAGTAGAAACTCTCGGTGAAAGCGTGGGGCACGTGGCGTGGGTCTTTTGGTCGCATTGTGCGGTCCAGACGTAGCTCAGCTCTGGACCACTGTGGCTGCTGCTTCTGCCCTGTGGGGCCCACGCTCCTCCAGCCACGTCCCAAATCTGCTTGGGGAGGGGCTGCAAGATGCAGGGATGCTGCAGGGAAGGAGCAGGGACTTGGGTGGGCTGCATGCTGGAGGCACAGTGAGCAAGGCAGTGGGATGCGAGGACAGAGAAGGAACCGGGAGAGCCCTTCCCTGCCGCCAGGGCGGTCGGTGGGAGCGCAGGGAGTCTCTGGCGCTCAGGCTGTTCTCTCTGTAACTGGAGTTCATTGATTTTACGGGAAACCATGTTTACAGACAGAGTGCTGATCGACCTGACGAGTTGACTTCTGCCTCCTTAAGTAAGAACTACCTTTTCTTATTGACTGGCTGATAAACAGAGCAGAGGGCGGGGGGTATGGAGAGGATGGGAGGTGTGGAGCGCCTGTCGTTCGGTCTATCCTCGCAGGCTCTCCTTGTCCTGTGCGGGTTGCTTAGGGGTGGTCTGGGATGGAGGATGATGCAGGGCCCGTAGTAGTGAATGAATTGTACTCCTCCTGAAAGTCTTTGCTCTTTTCAGATTAAAGGAACGAATATCTGTAGTTTCTGTGCAACGAGAAACAAATATTTCTGTGCCTCTTCCTCCCTCAGCATCACTTTCAGGCATAGCCCTGGTGGTGAATTGGACGGGCGAGGAAAGCTTGGGTTTGCGTGGGGCTTGGCCTGCGCCCAGGGCCTCTGGCAGGCCACGTTTCAGCTGTGGGTTTTTCCACCTGCCCTGGACGGGCTCCTCCACGTCGAGGAAATGGAGAGGAGAGAAAATTCCTTCGGAGTAGCACCTCCTGAACTGGTTAACTTGGAGTGAGTGGGGGGAGAGATGTTAAAGCAACCCAAGGCAGAAAAGCCCACCAATTAATTGGTAAGCGCTTGCAGGTTTGCCTGGCCTGGCCTGGCCGGGAGAAGAGATTGGCTTTCTTGTCAATAAACAAGTCCCCAGTGCAGCATCAAAGCCGCAGTCCTTTATCAATCGCGGCCTCCTCTTCCCGCATGTTCCTGTAACTTACCAAGCATTTATTACATTGATTTTACAATCAGGCTGTTAACCCTCCCGCCCCATCAGCCCTCCTAACCCTTTTGGCCCAGCTGTCAGTCAGGCATCTTCCTGCCAATCAAGAGTTCTTGATAATGGAGATGCTCAGACTTGTGTTGTATCTCCTCTAGGCCTGTTTCCTGGGGAGCTGGCTCTGCTGGCAAGCTGAATGCTTTTTGTCTAAAAGCATTTGCGGGGTGGTGTCGTCCACATTGCATTTTGAAGTCTGCATAGATATTCCCAAAACTCTTCTTGGCAGAAGTACGAGGCTTACGGAGTTTCTTATTTTGCTCTTTTTTTTCACCTGTTGTGAATTTGTTTTCGTTTAATTTGGATTGCAGTTGTCAGTGCAAAAGGTAACATTGAGAGGGAGACAGTATGTCACGATGTGGGAAGTACGCAGCCTCGACACAGAAGGATCTGGGATCATTTTTAAGAAAACGCATAGCTAAGGACAAATGTTCAGTGGGAGAGAGCTGGTGCGAGTAAGAGCTGTTACAGTGCAGTGTTGAAGCCTCATTTTAGCTAAGGCAAGCAAAACTGGCTGATTAAGATGACTGAGCCTTTTGGCAGCGGGATTATGGTACTCTTCTTACTCCACTCAGTGCACCAGGTTATTTTTATTGCAGATCAAATCACTGCCTATTCCCAGTGCAACCACAAAGACAGCTGCGTATGGCACAGGGTCCAAGGAAGGTGGGGATCGGAAGTGCTGTAAGGTAGTTCTGTGTGCGAACGCTCTGAATCCCTTGAGCCTCCGTGCCCTTCCATAGGCATTCACACCACCTTGCCTTGAGAAAGGCTACTTTCTGCCTTCATGGGTAGCTGTAAATGGTTTTTCTCAAGCTTCACCAGAAGTAAAATAAGACAAAAACCTGCCCAGATACCTTCTAACAGGTATGCCCAGGATCCCAGTCTGGTGATCAGCAGTGTGAAAGATCTGTGACTTGCTTTTGTCCTGTTCCACTTCTGCGTCCCACGTCCCAGGAGCAGTGTTTGGGTGCAAGGGAGCGTTAGAGCTGATGCAGGGCAGAGGACAGGCAGAAGACACGTCCCCCTGCTCCCTCTAATTGCTGGAGCGCTTTCTGCTGCTAGCAGGGAGAGCTTTTTCTTTCCCGTGCAGCGGGAGGCTCGCCAGGGTGGGGGAAAAGGACATCAGAAGCTGCAAAACAACCACTAGACAAAAGCACTTAGGGATTGTATTCCTAAAGAGTGTGCAGGAGTAACCTGCAAAAGGAACTGCAGTATGTGGAGGATAGGGGAGAGAGATCCTCTTCTCACCTAGAGGGATCATATCTATTCTAAGATGCTGTTACTAATGTTAGTGTATAATATCACTGAAATTACACATTTCCATTGTTGTGGATGAAGAGGCGCTTGGAAAAAGCCAAGGCATACAAGCATATGTGTATCTGATATACATATAAGCACGTGCATCTGTCGTTACATATGCATATTGACATGGGAAACAGGATAAAGGGAAAATCCGAACACGAAGGCAAATCAGAAAAAGTAAGGATGGCTTCATGCAGTAAGGGAAAATAAACTGCTTTGTAATGAAACTAGGGAAAAAAAGAAGAGCTAATGTTGAATGTTGCTCCGTTTCCTTTTGCTTGAACCAGCTCAGGTACGTCATTCAGTGCTGCCGTGGCATGCCACCTGCTTTGCAACCGATCAGGTCTTCTCTGGCAGATTTTCAGTTCTCTTTATACTTCTCTTTCCCCAGCTGTAGCAGTCCCTGTTGCATGTCGGTGTGCCAGCGAGTCCCCGGGCGCTGGCACAGTCACGTGTAGCGTGTGCCGGGCAGGGGGCTGCGCGGGGGAAAGGGCTGCTGCTGTGTTGCAGGCATGCTGCCCTGCCGGAGCTTGCCAGGGTCTTCCATGTCTCGTGGACTCAAATTGAGGTAGAGAGTACTGGAAACACTTCCAAACTACAATATGTAATGTTTAGAGAGCAGTGTGGGTTGTCAAAACACTAACAGTCCCTGTTGAAAGAGAGCAAGGGCAGCAGCTGATGTGAGTGGAGTCTTTGAAGGGAGAGACCTTAAACCCCCCAAGTGTCAGTCTGTACATACACAAGCCTGCTGTGTGCAAACGGCTGGTGGGGGGGTCCTGGCTGACAGTCTGGTCTGACCAGGGCTCCAGCACTGTGCACTGCTTGGAGTATCTCGTGAGCTGAAGCAGCAACTACTTGGAGGATGCTCAGGTAAGAACAGCTTTGAGAAAGCTGTGGTAAATGAGAAAGGTTTAAAGAAAGAGTTAAAATAATTTGTATAACTCTTATTTAGAGTAAATCCCACTGAGTCAGTTTAAGAGTAACAGCATGTTGTTAAATTAAAATCTGCCCTGCACCCCAAAATTTTACACTGAGCTTCAGCAAAAGCTCTCCCCACGCGTGTGTTCAGTTTTGGAACAGTCTGACAGGCCAAGTGGCACTTGCGTTTAGTTGGTAGAAGATAAACAAGGTGGAAAAAGCCCGGTGTGCCATTGATGACATGGATCTAGAGCATAAGTCTTTCATTGTCTCTTGGCTCACAGATTGTAAAAACGTGGAGAAGTTTGCCTCTGCTTGTAGGGTTTTTCCTGAGTTGTTTTCTGTGGATGTTTTATATATCTGTAAACCTAAGTAAATCTGCGAACCACAGGTTAAAAATCACTTCTACAGATGAGGTAATAGTGCTTTAATTTCTGCTGGTGTTTCCTCCCATGTGGCTTGCTCAGGAGCTCTCTGTAGGAAGCAGACTATAGAAATGTTTCTTTGCAGACGGGATTGTCGGTAGGGTTGCAGCTGAACTGGCAGTCTCCTGCTGCTTCTGGTCTGCATGACAATGCTCTAGCTCCAGGGTAGCACCACCTCATCCCATAGGTCTGTAACCTCTAGAAAGGCAGGTCCTAACCCTGTTAGGATCCCAGCGGAGAGGTGGCGGGAGCCGTGGATGTCAGATGTGCCCAGCAATGGGAGTCCTCCAGGTCTCGTTGTATTTGGCAGAATTGAAATAGTGGGAAGGGTGTCCCTCCTTGTCCCCTAGGACCTGTATCGGCCGTTTGCCTCTAGGGATGATAGGAAGCCAGCTGTGCGCAGAGCATGTGTCCTGCAGGATCTCTGGGGGCTTCCCGGAGCGTGGTGGACTGACTGCTTTCCGATCCCCAGGATGGACCCTTGTCAGATCTGGAATTTCCTGTTTGGTTTCTCTCCTGACGTCTCTCCATTTAAACTCTGACCAGAACACAGCGATTAAATCTCCTGTACATACCAAACACTGTTACTCCGAAGTTGCTCTGGGTCTCAGGGTCTGTTGTGGAGGTGCACGTGTGGCAGCTCTGGTTCTGTGCCCCCTGAACCGCTGACAGGAGAGTCACCCGAAAACAACAGCATCTCGTTTAGGGAGCCGCAGAGGACAGCTTTTACGAAGTTTCAAAGCTCCAGCCCTGCTCTGTTGTAGTGTCTTAACTCTGTTTTTGTCAAAAGCCTTTTCTCTTACGTTTTTGTTGGGGTTTTTGTTTTCTGAAGATTTAAGGCTTTGGGGGCAGCAGCGCAGCATCTATGATCTTCCTGTCCTTTCAGGGAAAAAGCGTTGGGGAGGTTTTACACCACCTTCCAGGTCCCTTCGGTTTGCTTCTTGCGTTCGTGCTTCCATTGCAGTTCCGTCGCTCGCTTCCAGCGGTGCGTCACCCAAGGCCAGGCTGCCTCGCAGCCTCCCGTTCCGTCCCAGAGAGCCGTGGCGGCAGCCTTTGTGGTGGGTGCTCTTTACCGGAGCTGTCTCTGCTCCCCGACTCACCTGCCTCTCTCCTTCTCTCCCCGCCTGCAGGTCCAAGCCGTACCGGGTGCAATGAGCGCTCCGTGCCGGCCCTGCCATGGAAGGCTGTGACTCGCCCGTCATCCCCGGGAAGGACAATGGGTGCGGCATCCCTCAGCACCAGCAATGGACTGATCTCAACAGCGCCCACCTCCCCGACACGGCCGGCAGCATGGAGCAGCCCGCGGCGGAGAGCCGCGGCCCCCTGGACAGCCTGAGGGTCCCTTTCCCCGAGTGCGTCCCCGAGAGCAGCGCCGCGGCCGGCCCCGGCGTCGAGCCCGCCAGCAAGGAGGTGAGCTGTGGCCAGTGCGCCGCCTCCTTCGCCGGCCTGCAGAGCTACATGGAGCACCGCTGCGCCGGCACCCGCCCGCCCCCGCCGCTGAGGGGGGAGAGCGGGAGCGAGAGCAGCGAGGACGGGGAGGAGGAGAGCGACGTGGAGAACCTGGCCGGCGAGATCGTCTACCAGCCGGACGGCTCGGCCTACATCGTGGAGAGCCTCAGCCAGCTGGTGCAGAGCGGGGGCGCCTGCGGCAGCGGGGCTCTCCCCTCGCTGCTCCCGAACTCTCTGCCCAAGCAGGGAGAGCCCTCTGCCACCGCTCCCGTCTACCCACAGATCATCAACACCTTCCACATAGCCTCATCCTTCGGGAAGTGGTTTGAGGGCTCAGACCAGACCTTCCCGAATACCTCAGCCCTGGCGGGCATCAGCCCCGTCCTGCACAGCTTCCGCGTCTTCGATGTGCGACACAAAAGCAACAAGGATTACCTGAACAGCGACGGTTCTGCCAAAAGCTCCTGCGTATCCAAAGATGTTCCCAACAATGTGGACCTGTCCAAATTCGATGGCTTTGTGCTCTATGGGAAGAGGAAGCCCATCCTGATGTGTTTCTTGTGCAAGCTCTCCTTTGGGTATGTCCGCTCGTTCGTGACCCACGCGGTGCACGACCACCGAATGACTCTGAGTGAGGAGGAGCGGAAAATTCTTAGCAATAAGAACATCTCCGCTATCATCCAAGGGATAGGCAAAGACAAGGAACCCCTTGTCAGCTTTCTGGAACCAAAAAACAAAACCTTTCAGCACCCTCTTGTTTCCGCAGCTAACCTCATAGGCCCTGGACACAGTTTTTATGGTAAATTCAGTGGCATTCGCATGGAAGGCGAGCAGGCCCTCCAGGCCGGGGCAACCGGCGGAGCGGAGCCGCCGCCGGCAGGCGTCCTAGCCCCCGGTGCACTCCTCAACCTGGGCGGGTTGACCAGCTCGGCTCTGAAGACTCCCATTACCTCAGTCCCCCTGGGCCCGCTGGCTTCCAGTCCCACCAAATCCTCAGAGGGGAAGGACCCTGGGGTGGCAGAGGGGGAGAAGCAAGAGGGGGGCGACCAGGACAGCCTCTCAGAAAAGGCAGAGCCAGTCGAGGAGGTGGAGGAGGAAGAAGAGGAGGATGTGGAGGAGGAGGAGGAGGAAGAGGAGGAGGAGGAAGAGGAAGAAGACGAGGATGATGAGGGTTGCAAAGGACTGTTTCCGAGCGAGTTGGAGGACGAACTGGAGGACCGGCCCCAGGAGGATGCTGGGGCTGTGGCAGGCGGCGGCAGCAGCAGCAGCAAAAAGGACCTTGCTCTCTCAAACCAAAGCATTTCTAACTCTCCCTTAATGCCTAACGTGCTCCAGACCCTGTCGAGGGGCACAGCTTCTACTAGTTCTAATTCTGCTTCTTCCTTTGTCTTTGATGGTGCAAACAGGAGGAATCACTTAAGCTTTAACACTGAGGGTGGCGGAGCCAGCGTGGCAGAGGGCAGCAGGAGGCTGGACTTTATCGATGAAAGTGCCAATAAAGACAATGCCACAGCACCAGAACCAAATGAGAGCGCGGAGGGCGAGGACGGGAGCTACATCTCCCATCACCAGCATGCTGGCCCCCTCTGTGAACTTGGGGGTGGGGAGTGCCCCTCGGGGAGCGGCGTGGAGTGCCCAAAGTGCGACACGGTCCTGGGCTCCTCGCGGTCGCTGGGTGGCCACATGACTATGATGCATTCTCGCAACTCATGTAAGACACTCAAGTGTCCCAAGTGCAATTGGCACTACAAGTACCAGCAGACGCTTGAGGCGCACATGAAGGAGAAACATCCCGAGCCGGGTGGCTCCTGTGTCTACTGCAAAAGTGGACAGCCACACCCGCGGCTGGCACGGGGTGAGAGCTACACCTGTGGTTACAAGCCCTTCCGCTGTGAGGTCTGTAACTACTCCACTACTACCAAAGGCAACCTCAGTATTCATATGCAGTCCGACAAGCATCTCAACAACATGCAAAACCTGCAGAACGGAGGGGGAGAGCAAGTCTTCAGCCACACCGCTGGGGCGGCGGCGGCAGCTGCGGCGGCGGCAGCGGCGGCGGCAGCCAACATTGGTAGCACCTGTGGGGCCCCCTCCCCCACCAAACCAAAAACCAAACCTACGTGGCGGTGCGAGGTGTGCGACTATGAGACCAACGTAGCTAGAAACCTTCGTATTCACATGACCAGTGAGAAGCACATGCATAATATGATGCTGCTTCAGCAAAACATGTCCCAGATCCAACACAACCGGCACCTGGGCCTCGGCAGCCTGCCGTCCCCCGCCGAGGCCGAGCTCTACCAATACTACCTGGCGCAGAACATGAACCTTCCCAACCTGAAGATGGACAGCACTTCCTCAGATGCGCAGTTCATGATGGGTGGATTCCAGCTGGATCCCACCAATCCCATGGCAACGATGGCTCCATCTCTAGGTGAGGCTGAAGGGTTTTCCACCGTCTCCGTGTGTAAGGGAGGGATTGTGTTTGCGTTACCGCAAAACCTTCGTGCGCACACCGGGCGCTGCGTGCCAAACCCTTCCTTCTCCGTCTCTGCGGCTCGCTGTGTAGTGCAGCCAGAGCGCGGCGAGTTCCTTTTGTGTGGTGGTCGAGGATGGAGACTTCACGGTAGGGACCTCTCTTCTGCCTTCCCCCAGACCAGATTTTCTCATCCTGGGGAAGTACATTATTTTTCTGGTATATTTTCTAAGAATTTGAGCAGAGAGCTAATAAAACAGCAGAGAGTATTGCAGACACACAAATGTTCCTCCTCATCGTGGAAAGCATCCTTACTACAGTGTTTCCTGGTCGTTTTTCGTTGGTTTGGTAAGGGTGGCTTTGTGAGAGCGTCTGATCAGCTACTAGCACTCTCAGAGGCAGGCTGGATGAGGCTGTACGCGACCTGGTCCAGTGGAGGGTGTCCCTGCCCGTGGCAGGGGGGTTGGAACTGGATGGGCTTTAAGGTCCTTCCAACCCAAACCGTTCTGTGATTGTATGATACGATTCTGTGTTGAGTTGGTTTGTTATGTGCTGCGTTACCTGGGAAGAAAAGGTAAGGAAGTTTGGAGAGTTGTGATGAATTCGGTGGAAGGACTGGTGGTCCTCTGATGAAGAACCTGAGCTGGACCCATTCCACTGGTGCCACCGTGAGATACAAGAGTTAAGGCTTGACCAGATGAGAATTACTAAACTGGATGGGAATGGCTATAGAGAAAGAAGATTATTTCTCTCATCAGGTGACAGAAACACTTAAAAATGATCTACCAAATGCATTCATCGTGTTTGTGTTGGCAGTGTGGGCAGCACACCCTCTTCCCACACCATTTAGTCCAAGAATTAGAGTGGGGGTTGAGGGTCAGGTTCCTCCCCAGAAATGCTTGTGGCCCAGGGCCAGCAGCAGCCACTGGCGGCGCGCGCGTGCTTCCCGGCGTGTCGGAGCTTTGCAGCTCTGTAGGGTGAGAGCTGATGTGGGACAAGAGCCCCCGCCACGCTTCAGGCCTGGCTGGCGCTGGCTGAAGTGACAACTGTCTCTACGTGGTTTGGCTGCTGCTGAGATTTTTCCACAGTGTCTTGGGAAAGTATGTGCAAAGAAACCTGCTGCTTTACCTGCTTTCCTCGGGACTAGTCTCCGAGCTGCACACTGCCCTCCCCAGCCTTGTCCATCCATCGCTGCTGTTATCACTGATGCGCGCCGTTACTGGTTCACTGGTCTCATGCATGTTCTCCTTTCCTTCAGCTATTCATAGTACAGTTATTATTAGTCCAGAAGGACATGAAAGTCATATGAGAGAACAATAACACAAGATACTGAAAAAATTAAAAAGAAAACAGAGGAACTCAAGTGACTATAAATTAATTATCTTTTTTTTTTTCCTGTGGTGTCCCAGCTTGCATCTTTGGGAGGTCAAGGACGCAATCTCTTTTAGTCTGTTTTCAATAGCTCCAAGTTGCCAGCAGATGTAATTGACAGTCGTTTATAACGTAGCTTGTAGTGTATGAAGTGACGGCGTTGTCTGTGGTGGGTTCTTGGAAGGCGCCCTTTGGGGCTCATAGCCCCTCCTTACTGAAGCACGGGGCGATTGGCACGGGAGAAGTTGGGAGTATTTTAACTGAAGCCTCCTGAAGGGCACGACAAGGCCTTGAATGCATATGAGCTTGCCTGGAGAGCCATTTGTGAATTGTACACTTGATGGTTGCAAATCTCGAGCTGAGGATCACGGGGGGGGAGGCCCTTCCCATGTCAATAAGCACTTGACACGGGCCCAGCTCGTTAGACTCACGCACACACACTATGAACTTTGCTAGAAGTGAAGCGGATTTTTCCCGTTTTTACACTTCAGTCCAAAACTGGATTTGAGTATTAATAATTCAGAAGATTCTGCTTTAGGGCTTTTACTGCATGATGTGTTTAGGAGAGACTGAGTCAAAGAGGGGATTCCAGGATGTATCCTAAAAGGGATGCTGAGAGAAGTCACTATGGTTAGGAGATACAGACTATAGAAGGAAAGCAGTGGATTCCCTGGTCTTCAGATATTTAGTGAGCAGCTGCGCAGGAGTATACGGAGGGTATAATTGTGCCGTGGCAGGGAGGGATAGAGGGGATCTAGAAAAAATGATTGTTGATTGCTTTGATGGGAAGACAGGTTCCTGGCAGTGCATGCAGATGGAATTCCCCCTCTCCAACCAGTTCTTCTCTGTGCGAGCATGACATCTGCTCGATGAAAATGGGCTTCTGTCCCCCTGACAGACTCGGCGTTCAGGGTGTTTCTCAGCTGTCGTGCATCCCGCTTAGGACTGTGATGAGCATGGTGGCACTGCATTTCTGCAGGAAGGGTAGCAGCATGTACTGCCCAAAGCTGTGGTCTGCGCCGGCTGTGGTTATACGCTTTCAGGAAGATTAATGTGGACTTTCAGGATTCTGCCTGAACTTTGAGTGCCTTCCCAGTGTTGGCTGTTTCTCAGCAAACAGGTTGAAACATAGGAAACTAAAGGTTAAGGAAATAAAATCTCTCTTTTTTTGCTTGACTGAGTAACTGTTGACCCGAAGGTTCCTTTGATAAAATAAGATTGTTAAGCTGAGCTGTGACGTAAGATCAAGGTAAAATACCAAAAAGCTGCTGGAGGAGCATAAATGTTTTAAAAATGGAAAAGGAGAACAAGGTGGAGCAAAGGTCCTAAAAAGAGGTTGGTGGTTGGTCTCTGTGCTTTGGTATAAAAAGTTAACGTTAGGAAAAGAAAGTGTCTCTGTCCACATCTTCAAAGTGCTCTGATGTAAATAAGAGCTTGCTGCATACATTTGCTGTAAGTGAATAGAGTTCAGCCCTTGGTTTGAAGAGTGGGTCTGACACTTAAAGACAGTAAGTGTCCTGCTGGCTTTCCTTGACATGCTCTTGCACTCTCATTATTAACAGTGGTTGTCTTGAGCATACGAAGTGTCTGTCGCCAGTGGTTTTCGAAGACTGTCCACCATTTTGAACTCTTGGACAAGAGATGAGATTTTAGTGCAGGAGTGGTGCTTCTTTCGGACTTGCCACATTCTGCACGGTTGCCCGCTTCTGACGGCAGCGTGGTCACCTGTCCGTAGTACTCCTGTCACTTGCATTTGGGGCTTCTGACCTTCTTTTGATTTGGCTGGGACTGTGCTCAGGTACTGCACGAGGTACCGTTTCTTGCTTTTCCAGGTAGGGAAGTAAAAACAGGATGAAGTGAAATGGCCATGGGTACTGTCACTACAGTACTAAGGAATTCTTAGTCTTGCGAAACTTTGTGGGAAGTAGGGTTTTTCTTGCCACCGTTCATAGGCAGAGGGTTGGGTACTTCTCTTTCAGAGGGTGGGTAGCAAGGGCTGTCGTGATCCTTTCCCAGCCTTACATGCCAGCTGCGATTGCTTTTTGCCCTTCAGATACGGCACTGGCCAGCAGCGCAGAGAAATAAGTGAAGGGACAGTTGTGCTTGGCTCTCGCTGGGCCTTTGGTGAGTGCAGGAGTTGCACTGAGCGCAGCGTGTGTTCTGCTTTGTACTTCTCTCAAGTAAAGAATTCAGCTTTTCTGACCTCTTTCTCCCCTTTTTCCTTCGTGCAGTGGGTGGAGAGATCCCCCTGGACATGCGGTTAGGTGGTGGACAGCTGGTGTCTGAGGAGCTAATGAACTTGGGTGAGAGTTTCACGCAGACAAATGACCCATCGCTGAAGCTCTTTCAGTGTGCTGTGTGCAACAAGTTCACTACGGATAATTTGGACATGCTGGGCCTCCACATGAACGTGGAGCGTAGCCTCCCTGAAGACGAGTGGAAGGCAGTGATGGGGGACTCGTACCAGTGCAAGTTGTGCCGCTACAACACGCAGCTCAAGGCAAACTTCCAACTCCACTGTAAGACGGACAAGCACGTGCAGAAGTACCAGCTGGTAGCACATATCAAGGAGGGTGGCAAGGCCAATGAGTGGAGGCTGAAGTGCGTGGCCATTGGGAATCCGGTGCATCTGAAATGCAATGCTTGCGACTACTACACCAACAGTCTGGAGAAGCTGCGTCTTCACACAGTGAACTCGAGGCATGAGGCCAGCCTGAAGCTCTATAAGGTAAGGGTTGGCTTTGCTTCATCTTCCTTCATTGCCCAAATGCTGGAATAAAGGACTGTCTGTTTTGAACCGCAGTGGATTGCGGTCCTTTGGAGACGATCTGCTCAGATCTCTCCAGCGGGACCCAGTCTCACAGCTCTTCAGCCTGCGACCCGGTAGGAACGGTGGTTAACTCCTTAGGCCGGTGGGTGTTCACATCAGGGTGCTTGACTGGGGGCTTGTGTGTCTTACAGCACTGCATATAAATGATACTTTTGCACAAAAATTCAACAGTCCCTGCTGAAGTCATTGTGTGAGGTGGTATTTGCCACGCTTGTGTTGGCTCTTTTCCGTAAAGCAGTTTGTTAACCTGTAGGAGATTCATGAGCACTTGGAGGCTTCGGCTGTTGTCAGAGAAGTGTGTTCGTGCTGGCACTGAGGCGGCTGGGTGGATGGAGTGGGGAGGGATGGAGGAAGAGGGCCGCTGTCTCTGTGCCTTTGTGCTCTGTGTATGTTAAAGCAGGGATCTGTGTGCAAAGTGTTCCTTGAGGCTGGAAAAGGGAGAAGACTGGAAGAGAAGCCTGTGTACGCAGTGCATGTACTTGACCTTGCATACGGACAGGCTGTGTTTGGAGGCATTGCAGCTTTTCATCCACGTCAGTATTTGCCCTCCCTGTGATTGCCATCTTGTTTTCTTTACTCCTTTTTTTTTTTTTTTTTTTGGTTGGTTGGCTGGTTTTGGCCTTATTCTGTGTCTCCTTCAAAACTATCTTTTCTCTCCTGATTCTCCTCTTCACAACCCCCTCCCCTCGCTGGCCTGAACCCTGTGGGCTGTAACCCAAGAGGAGCTCTGGATACAGTAAATAGTCCTTTCACTTGTGCAGCAGAATTGCTCCAGACGTTTCTATTGATTTTCACTGGACTTAGAGCTTCACCTTTTTCTCTAATCATCCCATAATGGCTTTAGTATGAACAATCAGGTACGAATCGCCATAAATCTAAGCAGCCACATACCTCCCATTCACACGTGCTATCCCACTCATTGTCTTCCCATTTCTCTCAGGTCTTTCTGTATTCTTTCTGTCCTCATCCTTTTCTTCCTGCTTTCCCCCAAATGTGGTGAGATTTGTTAGATATTAGTGTATATACACACAGGCTGTATTTTGTGCTTCTTAGTTATTCCTTCAAATATTTTTCTTTATGTAATGGGAATTTAAAACATGACATTGAACTGTACAGTAGCCCACCCACATCACAGTGCAGATGCGTTAGATTTTAGAACTCCTGGATTTTCCCTGGGAATGAGCGGTTCCAGCAAATTCAGAGGACAGGACAACCAGGAGCATCTTAGTAGGTTTGCCTTGAACTATGATTGTTGGATCTGCTTGGAGTTGATGAGCAATTGCTCAGAGGAGAAATATGTTTCTGCTGAGCTTGCTGTTGAGGCCAAGACTGCTGTGACGATTGCTGTTACTGTCATCAGCTGGGATCCAGCCGAACACCGCAGAGTCTGGCTCTAAAAATGGTCAGCTCTACACACATGCCTATGCTCTCAGGTGTGCAAGAGACCTGAGAGAGTAAAATCAGCTTGGAAACTGGGGGCAGGAGAGTCCCAGTCTGACTTCAAAAAGCCAGCTGAGGAATTGAACCTGTTCTATCTGTGGAATTCAATATGGGGTACAGGAGAGTTATTTGAGACCTCTATTATGAGTTCTAACACTTAATATAGTTCTCTTAAACATACATTGCAAAAGCTTAGCAATTCTGTATCTGGACCCTTCATCTACCATGGTTTCTGCTGAGGAAGAAAGCAGTTGGGACACTGGAATTCTGTCACTCAGGGCAGGGGGGAGAAAAGAAAAAAAAAAAAAACACCAAATTTAGACTTGGGGACAGCCATAGATGCTTGTAATAAAGATTCCTGGAATACTTTCCTCAGACAGGCAAAGAGGAGTTGTCATTTTTCAGGTTTGTAAGAGGCCTGGGCAGTTCTCAGAGCTGTTACAGCCCTGCGTCGCAAAAGCAGTGACACACCAGATGGAGAATAACACATTTCAGAGTAATGTAGTTGTACGGTCTATATATCAGCTTTCTACTCTGCCTGTATGAAGCCTGTAGCAGGGCAGAGCAGACAGCTGGATTCACGGAAAAACCTGTCTATGGATCAGGCAAGCTTCAGCGCAATTCTTCCAGTCGTCCGAGTGGTTGTAATGCCGTGTCTCTCTTGATAGCTGAAAAGATGCAGCGGGAGTGGGGGTAGTTCACAGAATGGTTTCTCTCCTTTCAGGCCTTGGTGTGGTCTGCAGTAAATTGAGATTGATTGGATGTTATTTTTCCTCTTGCTAATGTAATCCATTAGCCTGGCACATGCATAATCAGTTTAGAGCACAGTTAACTGGATGTAATCGAGTTCTTCCCTGCCTGCTGGAGAAAATCCTCTCCAGATGCTGCTGGGTGAGAGCGCATACTAGGCTTATCACACACAATCCTCCTTATTCTGCTTTTTTGCCATTTTTCTCTTAAATCACATGTTATTGGCTGCTTACATTGCCCAAGAGCCACTTCTGTTAGTGCTACTTGCTGCCAAAAAATGTGATCTGGAGACATTGTTAGCCCTTAGTCTGGGGAACCTTTTAGCCTACTCCTGCAATGCTTCCAGTGCCGGAGGAGGAGGAGGTCTGGTCTTCTGCTGCCATCTTCGTCCTGCACATTGCAATAGCTTGCATCAGTCCTCTTCCCGTGTCAGTGATGAGGGGGCAGGGATACCGCAGTGGGGTCCCTGCTTGCGACAAGAAACTGCGTCTGGTAATCTTTCCTTTATTCTTGTCGTCTCCCCAAATCCCTGCTGTCCCCCTGAAATCCTGTGACTACACAGGAAATCCTGTCACTTACCTTGCCCTTGAGGGGGGAACGTGGTACTTGTGCCTCTCACCGTGGCTGCTTATCTACTTGGTGCGGTTGGTGGTTTTGGTATTCTGAGAAACTACCTGGAAAGCAAGGGTGCCGTTGTCGATGTGTGTGCTTGTGTTTTTGAGGTGGATGTACTGGCTTGAGGTAGATGATGGGTTTAAAAACCCTTCATCTCTTAGCCAGGAGAGCCTGGTGGGTACAGTGAGACTGAGGTTGAGTTACGCTGGTGTCTGTAAGCAGAGGCTGCGCAAACTCTTGACAAGTGCAGGCTCACTGGAACAGAAGCCAAGTCTTGTCTCCTCGTGACCGCAGAGAACTAGACCAGACTTGAAGCAGAGCAGCGTTCCCCACATCTGGAATAGGTCGGGCACGAGTTCTCGGCGTCTATTGCACAGGTGGAATTTCCAGAAGGAATTAATCTGCTCGAGCAAGAGCCAAGTTTGGACGTTTCCTACAACTTCCTGCAAATCTCCAGTTCAAAACCTGCAGCTCAGAAGAAGTTTAAACAAAGAACTACTGAAGAAACACATTGCTGGCCAGACTGCCAAACGAGTGCGTTCAATGAGTTCATTCAGTGTCTTCCTTTTCAGCCTCTCCAAGTGCTGAGTTAACTTTTTTAGGGAATAGGGAGTGTGAAGGAGAGGGTTGGGGTTACATGATGCCCTGCATAGAGGTTCTTTGTTAGCTAGGGGATGCAGAGTGTGCGGGAGAATGACCTCTTAATAATCAGTACTCAGGATACTAGCAGTGATGAACTTTGTGGATCTGTGCTGACTTGGAAAGAAACGAAGATGCCCCGTTGCAAAGGAAAAGAGGAGGTGCAGCTGTTATCCCAGCAGAAGGTGGTGGGAGTGCCCAGTTCCGCTGCGGAGCAGCCTCTGCCTCATCCCACCTCTCCCGCAGACGCAGCAGGAACGTGTGTCTCTTGGGAGCGGAGAGCTGAGCTGCGTAACTGCAGCGCGATGCTGAGCTGCGCTGGGGTTCAGGAGCCAAGCTTCACGGGTCCAGTCACATACAATATACACCAAAACCAGAAGAGTATGTTCTGTCCCGTGTTAATAGCAGAGCTATGGCCGGGCTGTTGGCCTTAAAATGAAGATACTGGTCAAACAGGCAATTGAGAAATCTTCCTTACCAGCAGCTAACCCCAAAGACACTGTAGTGTGAGAGTGCAGAACATGTTGGGGGCACAGTGTGCATTAACTTACTTGACTCCAGTGAAATACCACAGAGTGCCCAGCAGTGATTCACGTCACACAGAAAAGTATCCAGGGCTGTATCACCAGCTGCCGGACTAGGATGGTGGCTGTGACGTGCTAGGGGAAATTCGACAGCCTGCAATGCAGAAAGTGCAATAGGAGGCTTTACCTGCCTCTCTACAAATGGGGTAAAGCACCATGGCAGCGTGTGATGCAGTGACTAAACTTCTGAAGGCTGTGTCAACTTGAAGAAACTTGTTGGAAAATCCCAAAAAAGGTTTTAATCCCAGATGACGCATGGGATATTGTATGAAATTTAGTTACTGAATGATAACGGTAATGCATTCGAATTCAATATCCTTCCATAATAGAAACAGACAAAAAGAGCATTTACCATAATAGTATCTAGCTCTGAAGTTGAAACTACAGGAAAATGGGTGAGCTACTGTTAGAGAAATTAAAAGGGTGTGATGTGTGCAGGTCACAGAGGATTTACTTAAAATCGCATTAGGTGCTTGTATTAAATGAATACTACCCATGAGAAAAAGTTGAAAACAGAGTGGGGGGAAACCCTGCCAAAGTCCACAGAAAGTCCAACATGATTAAATAGGAAAGTATTTCAAGGGGAGGCAGAAAAAGGAAAGGGGAAGAAGTACCACAGTATGGGGAGGGGAAGGAGGAGTGAATTCTTCTTGCCTGTGATTCAGAGAGGAATTAAGGGATGCCTCTTGAAGTAGGATAAATCCAAGAGGTGGTCTCAGACGGAGGCACCCATGGAGGAAGAAGTCACTGGGGTTACCAGGACCAGGAGTTCTGCAGGAGCCTGCACATGCAGTGGCAGGCTCCTGGCAGTAGTGTATGCCGGAAACTACAAAGCATCAAGTCAGCAAATTGATAGAAACTGTAATTGGAAGAGTCTTAGTAAGCATATGGATTAGAAGGAGGAAAAACAGGCTTCTGGAAGAGAAGGGTCTCCTAGCGCAGCTAGTTACTTGGTGGAGTTGGCCAGCCTAGAACCACTGGGCTGGTTCATACGGGCAGTGGGTTTCCCAGAGTCTTTGCCAAGACTCCTCGTGAACAGCTCTTTAGCAAAGATGTGGTTACTGTCGCTGTGGGGGAGAGGTCTGTGAATTGATAGCGAGGTGAAGGATAAGAAATGGAAAGTAAAATAGAAACTAACTTTGCACAGTGGAGAAAAGAGATTAAAAGATGGGGGGGGGGGGGGGGTGTTGTCTGTTTGTAAGTGATCCAGAAATGGAGTAAAATGCAAGCTTAAAAATCTACTATAAGGTAAAAATATGTAGACTGCTTAGATGTAAAGCTGGCTGACAATTGCAGAAGAACTTTACAACACTAAGTGCTTTCGCAGGAAATGATAGATGAGGTTTGGTGTCACAGTGTGTTGCAGGAATGGAGGGCAGACAGCCCTAACGTGAGTGTCTGGGCTTCCCTCCCTGCTCCCCCGTCATGCTGAGGGGTGAGGAGAGAGAGGGTTAAAGCTGCCCTTCCTAAAAGCGAAATGTAGAATCATTGCCAATCTCTTCGAAAGCATTAACTCAGTGATCAGTGGCAAGCAGAAAAGCAAGGGTAAAACATGGGAATTGTGTAAATCCCTGATTTCCCTGATCATCAAATATTGTGTTCAATTTAGCTCATTTTAGGAAGGGTGGAAAAGCCCAGAAGCCCAGAGAAGGTGGCAGGGAAGATAGCTGGCTGGAATAACTTGTGTGAGGACAAAAAATAGACTTTGGAGTTAGCCTGAGACACAAATCCAGAATGGAGCAGAGGAGATGAATAGGCAGCAGTTGCACACCTTTTCCTCCTAGCACAAAAAATGAGCATCCGGGACAAGTAACAACAGGTTTAAAATGGAGAAAACCCCCACTTTTTCTGTACAGCATATTATTTACCTGTGAATCTTGTTGCCACGGGGTGTTGCACAGGGCGGGCACACAGATGGGCTGAAAAAGGAGCAGGGCAGGTAGGTGAGGAGCTGGCACACCAGTGCTCATTAGATGGTCATCGAGACACAGGCTCAGTACATTCTCAAATAGCTGGTAGCTTGGATTACATACTAGAAAAGGATTGGTTTACAACTGCCCTGTTGGCTTTCACAGATTTCACTGCTAGTGGAAATTGCTAGCGCATTAAAATCTGGTTGCTGTTCCTTTTTGGGTTAGTGCGAGTTAAGCACGCTGGAATTCTGCAGTGAGGTGGAGCTGAGTCTCATCCCACCGTTTGCCTGACTGTGGATGTTTCCTGTAGGACTTCAGTGTAGGAAAACTCTGTGTTTTGTTAGTTAAAGAGGGTCAAAGAAGTATCTTGTGTTTTCAAGCTTTAAAATGAAAAAAATCAGAAAATTAATGGCATCAATGAGGAGCAAATGAAAGGAGTGAGTTCTTGGCTTTCGGCTCCAAGATAGGAGAGACTAAAGTGGAAAGGTTTTTGCGTTTCTCTCCTCAGCGCACTTAATCAGCCTAGCAGAAGTTTGGAAAACACTCTGCGTAGTCTGTCCTGCAGCTGCTGGTAGAGGTCTGTCTCCTGTCACGGAGGATGGCAGAAGGCTCTGCCCCAGCCATTGCCAGCGAGTGGTGGCCGTGCCATCAGCCCCTGGAACCTGAGCACCTTCGGCCTCCGGACCCTGCCGGGCTGCGAGGGAGCTTTGCTCCACACTACCGGCGCTGCGAGTAGCTGCTGTGATTCAGCTCTGAAATACCCGAATGATTTAACATAGGCAAAAGGAAACATGTTTGGGGTTTGATTTTTATCAAAAACTTCCTTCGATCTCTGCCTTTTAAGGTTCTTAGGGGTGAAGTTGCCCACAAAGAGTCTGTCGTGCTCGTTAGAGAGGATTTAGAGCGGTATTAACCTTTGATGTCCTCACTGTCTGCCTTCTGTGTGTGTTGGGTTTATTTCTGCAAGTTTATCTTTTGAACTACAGATGCAACTTCAGAGCTCTGAGTTACACTCGTGAGTAACACAAATTGTGCCAGAAGCCTGTTTAAATTATGGAGGATAAGGGACTTTTAGCTGATTTCCTACAAGGTCTTCAGTTAAAATTCCAGTGGCAGCTTCACAAGTGAATACGCGTTTAAGTCTCCCCACAAAGTTGTTTTTAAGGCTGGTCTCCAAAACCTTTAATTCAAATCTGCCATCCTCTAGTCTTGGATAAACTCATAATGAAAGATGAGCTTAGAAACTGTAGCAGATCTAAAGACCAGAGCGTGCTTAAATCTGGAATGAGCTTTGAGCCTTGCTGAACTCGTAGCGGAGAAACTGTGGGAGCTACACCCTGGTCTGCACACGTGAATCTGAGCCGAGGGGGGTTTGGGAGCTGGACCCTGTGCCTGGCAGGCTCAGGTCCCCAGGATTTGGGATCAGCCCCCCCCCCCCAGCACCTCCCAACAAGCTCCGTGCGCTCTGCCTTCTTCCAGGCTTGAAGAAATGCAAGCGGTACTTCGCTTCTGCACAAAACCGCTTTTCACAGTACAGCCAATTACAGGAGGAACTAACCCCTACGATCTGGTTCTACTTTCGCATCCTGTTGGGATTGCCAAGTATTTTAATCCAAAAAACACCATCCGTTTAACCCTTTCAGAGATCTCCCTCTTGGGGACTGCATGTTTCTCTGAGTGACAGATTCGCTCCATCACATCACCCTGGCATTAAAGTAGGTTTTTACCTTCCTTTAGGTATTTAGTAATAAAGTAGTTAGTATAGGATCAAAAAATGTACGCTTTCTCTATACTGCTTGTTGAAAGGCTTGAAATCAAAACTATTGAGAATATGCAGCACTGCTTGCTGTATGTTTTATTTATGGACTTCACTCACTTAGATTTTTCTTTCAGCAGTTTTCCACTAAGTACTGAGCCATGTGCAACCAACAGCTTAGTGAAGAAACCACCCTGTAAAAGCAACCTGAATAACAAACGAGGGAGATTGCAACTGGAAGAGGAGCAAGTGATCACCACAGCAGGAGCTAGGAGTTAGCCAAAACATACAGCTGTCAAACAGGATTTAGAATGCAAAATATTTGTGAGAGCGGGTTAAAAAAGCAAACAAACAAAAGCCAAGGGGAAAACAAACAAACACCAAACAAACAAGTGAAAACCACTTTGACAAACTTTCATCCTAATCTGTGTAACTTGTCAGTTTGTCACAGCTGCTGTAGCCATCACTCACAGCTGCGGGTAGCTCTTTGGGCTTGGTTTCACCCTGGTTTGCCAGGATTGTGACGGGGTGTGGGGGGGGAGAGGCTGAGCCCTGGGGAGTAAGAAGAGTCTTGTGAAGCTGTCCTGGACCTCAGCTGATGGCTCACAAGAAGATGTCAGCGCTTTGATGAGGCGGCAGTGTGAATCTTGTGTGACTTTTTCCCGTGTGTGATGCCAGTTTTGTCTATGTTTATGGTTCATGTTTTATCCCAGTAATTTTGGCACGTGGATGAATATTTAAATTCTGCAGGCCCAAAGCAATGTCTCCCGTTTCAGATGTCCAGACTTCCAGGGTGAGGACGGGGTGATTGCTCTGGTGTAGGGCCGTGGACAGAAGTTCTAGCAGACCTTGGTCTGGTGGTGTAAGCAGCTGGAGACCTGCTGTCCCTCCTGTACCGATGTGGGAGGTTGCTGTCCTGCAGAGGAGAGCATGGAGGGAGGATGTGTCAGAGACTCTGGTCTGGATCCGAAAGACCTGCCTATTCTTTCTGGGTGATCAGCCACCATGAGCACAGGTTGGCACAGAAGCACTTCCTCTCCTGCCTGCAGGTTTAACACTGCGACGGGGAGCTCCAGGCAGGAGAGCTGAAACAAGATTTGTCCAAGACAGGTATCAGGCCTGTCTCTTGAGGGTCTTATCTCGGTGTTCCTGCAGGTGCCTGACGCGCGTAGGTGAAGACAAGTGTGTAGGACTGGAACAGGCCTGGGTGTAAGAGTGTGGAGTGAGCAGGTAGGGGCGATGGGGTTTTGTACGAGGCTGAAGCTGGCGTGTGGGGCTGCGGTGCGGTGCTGGTAATCCCCTGCTTGCCAGTGTCTATGGAAGATCTGTGCTTGAGTGGTTCCCCGGTCTGATGATCCTGTGCTCCCGTCCGGGCAGTTGTGTTTCACTTTAGGTGATATGCCTCCAAGACCTAGGAGATGCTCTTAATTCCTTTTCCTGGTTGGGGTAGGGTCAGGCTTTCAGCACTTTGTGTAACAGTCCTGGCCAGGTAACAGCACTGCAGCTGCAGGCTCTTTGACGATGAACTTATTTAATAATGGATGGCCATTCATTAACATCCATCTCTAGCAGTGGGTTGATTTGCAAGCTGGGAAGGAGGCCATAAGCTGCCTTCCCCAACCTGTTCCCTGTGACGTGGTGTGAACTGCTGATTTCTGTTAGGCTGCGTTAGTGCAACCAGACTACAAGGAAGGCACTTAATCTTCTTCTCTCCTGAGATAACAGCTATTTCTGAGTGAAATTTTGTAACAGTTCAAGTCCCCAAAATTACTGTGGAAGCAGCATGGGAGGTTCTATGTTTGCTCTCTCTTAGGGAATTCATTAAATTACGATAAATAATGTATGCATAATGCATAACTTAATACCATAATGTTCTTTTGGTCCTACTTGCCAGTCCTAAAAATTCTGGCCCTGCACTGTAATGTGTGCAATCAAGCTCTGCAATTCAAATTAGGCAATAAGTTACACTTGTGCAACAGGTTCTCTGAAAGTTGTGCCTTTGGGTATGGTTGGACAAGCTCCGGTAAACCTTATTGCAGCTGTTTGAAGATAGTTGTCTCCGGGTTACTTTGCCTCTCTGCCAAAGACAGCTGCCCACACTGCAGAGCTGCAGGGCAGAGCGTGAGCATCCTGTGCCATCCCGCTGCCGGAGCACGTGGCCACCGTTGCCTGAACAGCCGGAGCCAGCACAGGGACCTCTGGGCTTCCCGAGCTGTGCTCTGCTGTGCTGGCGGTACCCAGGGGCTGCCAGTGCCTGCGGGGTGGCAGCAGTATTTAAGAGAGTAGGTGAGTATTTGTCTAAAAGCTTAGTGGTATCAGTTTGCCTCTTACTACCTTCTAGGAGTTTGCAGATCGCTCTGCCAGGACGCAGTAAGGCAGCGTGCTGGTGATGTGTTAGGAGGAGCAGACTCCAGCTTTGTGGCTCTGGCAGGGTCTTGGCGTGTCTGTGCAGAGTAACACTAAGCAGGTATTGGAGTCAGTTGATGTTTCGCAGCGTTGCATCATCATTCTCCAGAACTGCCTTCCCACTACCATTATTTTGAACCCTTCCCATGGCCACGAGCTGTGAAGAATTAATAGTCTGGATGTTGTGGCACAATATGGAAAAGCTGCTTGGGTCAACTTGCAGTACAAATACTTGCTTAGGTACCAGTTTGATTTATGTTGGAGTTGCTGTACAGCTCCATTGTTACAACCCGTTTTTTCCTGACACCAGAAATGAATGCCCGGATCCCTCCCTCCCCTCTCTTGTTCTGCATTTAAAGCAGGGAGGTGGTTTTCTAAGGAGGTGCATTTATTTGGCCATTGAAATCATCGGTGGGGTCCAGTCAATCCCAGGATCCTGGTTTCCTCTTTGTCCTAAGCATTGGCTCAGATTTTTTTCTGCCGAGCAGAGCAGGCTGCAGTGTCTTGGGTAGAAATGCGGTCGCTGCCTGCTTTGACTCGGGGGCTCGCGAGGTGGGGAGAGTTGGGGAGCTGATGCGGGAGGCAGAGGCCAGGATGCTCTGATCTAACCGGGGAGAAAATAAAAATGGGAATGGTATGCCTTGTACAGGCATGCCCACGGTTACAGACCGCGCAAGGATTGATGCACGTGACCTCTTTGGGTTTCGCCGCGTTTATGTGGCGGTTAGGGTCCTCTGCCCTGCTGCCATTTGTTTCCCTTCAGCTGCCTAATGGCCTCTAGGCTTTATTCCTGCCTCTCTGAACAGGCATTACAGTCCTGTCCCACCCACTCCTCTCTTTCTCATGCTTGGAGAACGATGGTTACAAAGAAAATCACCTGGGGAAGTTTCAGGCAGCAGTAACAAAGCCGATCTCCACAGAGGGGAAGCTAATTACACAGCTAATTAATCCAACAGATGTCACTTTAAATGCCTGTTTCTTTGTGATTCTGTTGCACACATCATGCTGGTTAAACAGACTTCATGGACCCTGTTCAAAATGCCTGCACAGGCTGCTGGAAGCTGCTGGTTCAGACCCTGGTGTGTCCTGTCCGCTCCCCAAGGTTCGTACGGAGGAACGAGTCCCGGAGAGCCGACTGCACTCCGAACAGATTGCCGAACAGAGAAATGCCGTTTGATAGTAAAGTTTGGTGTAAAAACCCTGAAACAGCAGATGCGAGTGTTGAAGTGGTTGTTTACATTCTTGCTCTAAGTCTGGAGGCGAAGCAGAGGCGTGGGGAGAGGAGACCCCGTCCTGCTGCACCAGGAGGCAGCTTGGAGAAGAGAAGAGAATTTGGAAACCTGAGCCGCTCCGGTAAGGTCAGCAGTTCAAACCCAAGACTGGTGAAGGGCCTGAAGCTGCTGTCTGTCTGACGTGAATGCGGTCTGTCCGGTTCCTGCAGCCAGCAGCTCCTGTGCCATCGGGAGGATTGCCTTACTCTGGCTCCCTGGGGTAAGAAACATCCAACGTCTCGAGCAAGTCTTTGCTCGTAAGGATGGGGACGTGTCCTGGTTGCCTCCCAGGAGGAGGGAGCAGTTCCTTATCCTTGTGCCGAGCTGGTCCCTTGCGGCTGAAGGTCAGTGGTCACTGCATGACAGCTCTTGTCACCACTGCTGAGCCTCCCCGATTCGGTCTCTGTCTGCATTTGACCACCAGCCTGGGGCATTAGGGGACACCTGTAACAACACACTGGTGTTACTGCTGGGGTTCTATATGTAGGTACCGCGGTGTTTTCTCCCCTTTGTGCTGTCCTGCAGGCTGGTAACATTAAGGAAGGTGCGGACACCTCGGCAGCGTGTCCATCACCCGAGGGAGTCCCTGCCGTTGTCAAACGCTGTCACACTGCGTGCGGGTGTCCCGGGTTCTGAAATGTCCCTTTTTATGGGTGTGTGCTCTGCTGGCTTGGCCTTTTATTCCGCTTTCATAGCGGCAGAGTCGGAGGGCTCCCTACTTCTTACTGAGCAGATACCCCTGGGGACAGGAGACTGGTACAACACTGTCTGCAGTGCTGGGCCCAGGCCCACAGTGCTGTGGCTGCTGGAGTGGAGAAGGTGACCTCAGTGCTCTGGATATAACACACAAGATAGTCCTGAAGGTGGGGGATTGAACTGCCTAGTGTAAAAGAAGCAGGAGAGAGCCGAGGGGGAAGAACATCTTTCTTGGGGTCTTAACATTATCGGTAAATCACAGTTGGCGCACTTCATTCAGCGTAATGGATGTGTTCTCATTTCCCACAGCTGATGAGGATTATATCAGCTTGGTTTAACAGTCTCATTTTCTGCTCCCAATGCACACTTGTTTTAATGCGTTTCAGTTAATGAGGTAGAAGAGAGAATGAGGTGTTACTGTTTATGTACAGACAGCAAGTCTGTGCAGAGGACTCTGGAGTCCACGCAGTCCCTTCCCATTGCTCTCAAAGGGACAGCATTAGCTGGCATTTATAGAAAATTTATTGGCTGTGGTTTATCCAGGTAAAATTTTTCCCAGTGGTGCTCGTTTCTCTCTCACGCCTTCCTTACCCATTATTGCAGGCTACGAGACGTGTCGCCAGCAGCCTGTCTGTGGGCAGGGCATGTCCGCAAGCTGGGGTGGCCCAGATGCCGTGTCTCACGAAACAGCGCATTATATTTGATATGGGCAAAGCTGCCGTAAAAAGCTCACGCGTGCCCTCGAGTAATTTGTGGCTGGGGCACTTTGTACCTCCATTGTTTCACCGCCATGGTGTTTGCACCCCAGCCAGGGTCAGGGCTGCTCGGTGCCAGGCGCTGTGCAAGCCAGTGCCAGCAGAGCTCGTCCCGAGGAGAAGGTGTGCCGTGCCTCGGTGGGGTGCGGCAGTGGGACCCGCGGAGTCTCGGGACTGCGCCTCGAGTGCCCTGACGAGAGGGACTCTGCCTTCCTGCAGAACAGGTTGTCCTCGCTCTGACGGCAAATATTTGCTGTGGGGTGGGCTGGAGCTGCGTTTCTCCCAGCAGCATCCCGCCTTCCCCAGCCCCGCGCCCTGCTCGCTGCTGGTGAGAAGGGCATGTAAATAGTTAACGCTGTTATCTAATTGCTGGCCCAGTGCCAGGGGCTGGCATCCCTTGGCTGACAGCAGCCTGAAAGGCCCTGCACATTGTACGGCGTTTGGAGGTAAAGCTGCTGTTGGTTTAAGCGGGAATTAAACAATTACCACGTCTTAGTTCTCCCCACCTTTGGTGGATTGACTCTATAAATTGTCAGCCTGTTGACATTTTAATGTGAATTATGTCATATGGTATCCCCTTTGATTTCAACATGCCTCAGTTTGTAAATACACGAGCCTCTCAAAGGGTTGTGGTTAGCATACACGCGGGAGGCCTCGGGGTTTTTGGTGGGGAAGGAGCACAGCGCTCGACTCTCGGCAGCGAGCGTGCCTGGCACGGCGTCTCGCAGCTCCGCCGCCGGAGCTCCAGGCACGTGCAGCGACGGCTGCCTTGGAGCACCCGCGTCTGGTGGGGCTCCCCGTGCGCTGTGGGTTTGGGCAGTCCCGGAGACCCCCCAAGCTGCTCGCTGGCAGCCTGTGGGGTCCCAGGGCATCCTTCAGCCTCCCTCGCTCCGAGGACCCTCTGCATGGGGCTGCATCCCTGTCCCTGCGCAGGGCGAGGGCTGCCCGTGTCTGCAAGGGGTGGGGGGCTTCTCTGCTGCCCGTTGGTGTCTCTGGGCCAGCTGCAGAAATCATGGGGGTGTTGCTGCAATGCAAAGACTCTGCACTAGCCTGAGCTGGCAATTGCTGTCGGAGTGCAATCAGCTCCTTGGTCAGAAGTGAAAAAGAGAGTGCTGGTAGGGAAGGAGCTTGGATGGTCATGCCAAAAACTTTTTGGGAGGTAAATTTAGCTGAAAGTAGCATAACAGTAAAGGGGGAGGAAGGAAGGGCTTGTGTGGGTGAAGGGACTAGGACAGGATCACTTCAAATACCCACATGGCTGTGGATGATGGCTTGTACTGTGTCAAAGCCTCTGGGTGCCATCTGGATCACGATGCAGGCAGGGAGGGCCTGTGCCCTTGTCTGGGTTCCTGCTGTGTCTCCTTGCTGCCCTCTCCGGCTGTCCTCCCATCCCTCAGCCTGTGCTGCAGAGAAACTCCTAATTCAGCAGTTCCCAACTTCTTGGATCAGCCATCCTTTCTTTTTCTCAACTGGCTCAAGAGTTGTTGTA
Organism: Rhynochetos jubatus; assembly: GCA_027574665.1. Classification (NCBI taxonomy): domain Eukaryota; kingdom Metazoa; phylum Chordata; class Aves; order Eurypygiformes; family Rhynochetidae; genus Rhynochetos; species Rhynochetos jubatus. The sequence continues at coordinate 8,936,579 of CM050661.1, forward strand.
GACCTCGTGTACATGCCAGGGATGGAGCATCATTAGGCAGGGTAAGCAGAGGAGTGAATAATAGCTCGGAGCTCTCCTGGGGTGGCTGATGCCTTCCTCCCTTCAGGTATGACTTGCATCCTTTCCAGCAAAAAGCCTGAGGGTGTCGCAGTTCGAGAACTGACAGTTTAAACTGTAATGCCCACAGAGTTCGTGGGACTGTTTCATAACCCCGGGGATGTTGCATACAAGTACGTCACTCTAGGACCGTGCTTGTACCTCTGTAGGTGGTTGCAGAGTGCACCTGCTTGTGGTACCTGCTGATGACCCCAGGATCAATGTCCATAGGTGGAGGAGTGAAGGACAGTAACTCTTGAATAGTTGTGGCTCTTCACCACCAGCTGCATTCCTTGAAATGGAGCAGACCCTGCAGAAAGTGGCTGTCCTAGAGCTGGTTCTTGAGCATCCTTTGACCATAGGCGGGGGAGATGTTTAGACTTTGGAATCCTTCTGTAGATGGTGTTTTCACATCATGGGGTCTGCCTTACAGACAGTTTCTGTCCACCTCTGTATGTTTCCTGTAGTCCCACAAAGCAGGAACCCTGCTTTTATTGTTTTCACACCTCCTTGTTCTTGATTTACCTGGATCTTCTGGTGTATGTACTGCATTGCCCAGATAGACTCTGGGCTGGGCAGGTGGATTAGCAAGACATGAAATCCATATCCTGGCCTCCTCACAGCATATGCTAACCCTGAGAAAGTATCTTTCCAAAGAAGCTAATCCCACACAGTCACAGAAATGAGAATCCTCAGGCGACTGGGGTAAATGGAGTTACGCGTGCAATTCCATAAACAGGGTTTAGAAATCTGTCATCCCTTCACACTTCTCTGCCGTGAGCGGACACTGCTCCTAGAAAAGATTTTGCTGCTTCCATTTTATTTCTGAATTGCAGTAGTCACTAAGTACTCTTACTGCTGATTAGTGCTGCCTTCAGAGTATTTATCATTTACCCTGCGTATGTCTCTTCACGCTTTACGTTGTGGATTGCAGATCCGGAATTGCTAAAACCAGTAAATACTGTGCCTGGCTTTTCCCAGGAGTTTCTGTCCCTGTATACAGCAAATACGAGTGGATGCAGATCCGCTTGAACAAAGGGAGCACCAAAGAGCAGAGACATTTATCATCTCAGGTTTTGTTCTGTTTGCTTCAGTGTACTTTTACAAGCTCCGTGTTTTCCGGTTTTGTAGTCTGGCTTGGAGGGAAGAGCTGCAGCTAATATTCAGAGCAATTCTGATCTCTTGTAGATCAGGATGCGCTTCTCGTGGTTGAACTTAACATATCCCTGTAATGTTTCTATGTCAGCTAAGCCCTTGCACCTTATCTTTACACTGACGAAGCTTCTGCTGGGAGTTTTCTTGGTGTCTTTTCGTGTTACCGTGAAACCAATGAGGGAAAAGACTGGGGGAAGGAAAAGACTTACCACGTGAGGGATTTCTAACGATTTGAAGGAAAGGTTGGGTTGTTTTATATTCATCATCAAGACTGGAGCATATTGGCTAGTTAAAGGGTTTTAGCTGCAAATTCAGTGTATTTTCAGAGCTGCACAAAGCTCTTTTGTCCTCCCAGCGGGTGTGCAGGGTCTGCAGCCGGTGCGGGTGTGACGAAGAGCACGGGAGACCGAGTGGCTTGCTCTGTGCCTGAGCCCCTGTCCCCCATTCCTGCTCTCCTCTCACGCTTTGATGTCTTTCCTTGGTCTTAGATTACTTAGGAATGAAGACGGACAGCTAGGGATGGGGCAGCAGGTATTTCAAGCTGTCCCTGTTGTTTCAGGTTCGTTTTCCCGTTTGCGTGGTGCTAATAAGTTTGTACCAACAATGCCACCAGACCTGTCCGCATCCCCTGGCCGCTCCCTGGCTCTATACAGCCTTGCCTGCTCTTATTTTGGTGGCATTGAAATGCAGGTTGTTGATTTCTGCCCTTCTTGCAAGGGTGGTGTCTTGTGTGAGTGTCAGCTGATAATGATGGAATAAAAAGCAGATGATCTACTGCTGGTGCAAAATATTGGCCTTTTCCACTCGGAAAAGCCTGCGGCAGGGATGGGAGGCTGCACCAGCCCCAGCCTCTCAGGGTGTCTGAGGGCAGGTTTGCACTTATACCGGTGTCCACTGGGATTACGAAGAAACATTGCCCCTGTTCCTGGCAGCCTTGCAGGCTAAGAGCCTGTTGCGGGTGAAGTTGAGTGGAAAACCCAATCCATTCATAGACTGCCAACTGCTTGGAGGACGTGTATGTAATACACGAGCCAAACAGATCTGCTGCTGCAAACTGTTACGGGCCACTGACGTGTCCTTTCTGGTGGAAACCAGGCCTGCCGACATGTGCTGGGAACCGCTGCCTGATCAAGGGCTGGAGACATCTTCCTCCCCAGTTTGGGAGAGGCTGTAGTTGGAAGATGTCTCTTCACAAAGAACCTCTCGTGGTTGTTGCTCAGTGGTGTGGGGCACGGAACAATTGCTTGAATTTATATACACCACTCTTAAGTGTATATAAAGGTGTGTATAATTCTTAGTGTCCATTCAGTTCACAGAAGCCCTCGCAACTGTCTTAAACATAGAAAATATCAGACTTCAGGTTGTCTTAATTCAGCCCTTTGTGTGCTGGCATTATTATCATTTTTAATTATAAGTGTTTCCATACATATTTTTCCAGTAGGATTCTTGCCTCATTCTGTGAATGAGTAATTATTCCGTTTCTTTTTATCTTCCTCTTTCATTACATTGCCCCAGGCTTTGTCTAATACAATCCAAAGCTTTCACTGAATGAAGAATTTATTTTCTCATGGGCATTTCTGTGGTGCTCTGTGTTCTGTTTGTGTGTTTCACAGGCACTTAATGAACTTACCTTCACAGCGGTTGTCTGAAATCAGACGGTGCTCCTGTCCTTGTGTTTTGGGTGTACTCTAGCACAACAACTGCATCGAGGGCTGTGGTCTGGGCTGCCCAGCTGGGTGCCCAGCCCTGCAGTCGGCACCCCTGGAGAAGGGCTGCTCTACTGGGAGGGCTTCACTGGCTTAGTCCCGCTCTACTGGTTTTCATTTCACCTTCGAGACTTGAGGAATATTATATATATCTTCTTTCCATTTCCGTTCGCTGTCTTACTAATTCACTGCATCTCCTGTATAACCCGCTCTTGAAAATCCTTGCATCACCCGCATCTTCAGACTGTCACAGCTACACCGCTGCCCAGCTTCCCTTTTGTTGTAGCCGCTCTCAACGTGCCTCAGAGTGCAGACAGTGCCTGGTCTTTGTCCAGGACTCTGCTGTGTCCCGGGCTGACCCTGTCAGCCCAGCTCGGTCAGGGGCGTTGGGTGAAGAGAAGGCTGATACCGTGCGGGATGCCGGGGCAGGGAGCAGAAGCAGCTGGCGGCGATCCTGATGGCCTGCCTGCTGTATGCCACAGCCAGCGGAGTTTTGGAGTGGCCGATGGCTTCTTCTCTAGGGGTATGTGTTTCGTGTCACAGGGGTGCTGTGGCAAGGCGGAAGGACAGAGTTCAGGCTTTCGTTGGCCAAGGTTGCAGAGAGTCCTCTACTTGATTGGAAAAAGTGGAAAGCGTTTCTCCCAAAGGTTTCTGTGTGAGGACTGTGGACAAAGGATGAGCTTGGTCTGTTGTTCCTAAATGCATCCTTGTTGGCTTCTGTGAGGGGAGTTTGTGTCATCCATCTCTTCGATATTGATATTCTTCGATTTATGGAGAGGATTAAAAAATTGTCTTGTGTATTGTTGTTATTGTATGGTTATCTGTTGGGATTCGGTGTGGTACATTGCTGTAGGAAGTTATAAAGGAGCTATATGAAAACAAGGAAATCTTCAGTCTATCATCGCGCTTGTAACTTCTCTAGAGATAGATGAAACAATAAATACTGGGCGAGGGAAGTTAATCTGTGTCTGTACTATTTTATTAAATAACACGAACTCGGTGTGGTTTTCTGTGGCTGGTTCAATTTCCCACGTGGTTTTGTGGAGCATTATTGCAGTGGTCCCTTGCTGTGCGTGTGTCCGTGGCGGCAGGAGCAGTGCCCTCCTGTCCCTGCAGTGCCTCGGAGCCATGGTGCTCCTCAGCTTGCCACACGGGCTGTGGCTGCGGTCGCTGGGGCCCCTGGAGCCAAGCCAGAGCGCGAAAGCGCTGGTGGGGGCTGGCTGGGGGGGTGTCCTGCCTCTCACCCGTCCTTCTGCATGCTGAGAGTGGGCTGCCCTCCACGTAGAGGGAGCCACTTGTCATCAGGGCCCCTTCCCTCGTTGCAGGGGTTTCCTTGGGCCGCTCCCCAGCACACACGGATGCCTCTTGGCTTCGGGACATGGTGAGGAGCACAGCGGGTGTGAAAGCCTTTTCCTTCAGAGAGTGGTGGTTTCTTTTCCAAAAGACTTAATCGTCGGGGGGGTGGGGGTGTGGAAAATGCCATTTTAAATTCGTAAAGCAGTCTCCACACATACAGTGAGGGTTTTGGGTAGTTGTTTTAAGACTGAGCCGGCATTAACACCAGACCAAGTGTGTGTTACGTGCTGTGCTTTCGAACACACAGAGCTTCCTCGGAAATCCCTCGCAGCAGAACATATGGATCATCCCTATCGCTGCTGGAGGAAATAATACATCACCTGTACGGATAGTCCTAGTCTTGTTCTCTGTTACGGAAAGCCTTTTTCAATCACTCAACAACCATATAATTACAATATGGACAACAGATTTTTATCCTGCGGTCTTTTCAGGTTCCCCCCAGCCCTTTTTATTATATAATTTGCCTTTTATCCAGTGCTTTTCCATATTTACAGGCTGCTCTAGTTCACCTGAGTGTTCACAGCTTAACAACTCAAACTGAACTTATTATTTTCAAGTACATGTACAAAATATGTTGAAAAAGAAAAACGACCGGGTAGTGGGATCATTGAGCCTGCTTTTGGTTACTGTCTTGTCTTCAACTGTTCTTTTCACTTTTTTTTTTTTTCCCCCAAACCCTGGGAAAGATAAGGCTCCCTGAATTTCTTGGCTCTTGGCTGTCCCCAGCACTGAGAAAGGAGCAGACTGGAAGACCTGACCTCCTCCTCGGTGACGTTGCTGAGTCGTGGCAAAACTTTCCTTGCTTTTTTCGTAACTCCATCCTGTTGGTGTCTGTGCGGTACTCTGCAGGCACAGCTTCGAAGTACAGGTTTTCTGCCATATTTCTCCAGAGATGATAACATCCGTGGAAAACATAAAGTGACAAAACTCTATGTTTTTCTGAGGAGCAAAATGTCATCAATTGTGGTTGTGGTTAACTTGCACGGCTCCAGAGGAACCCCAGCATCACCAAATCACTGTGCCGCTCTGCAGAACTGCGGTGAGAAGCTCGGCTCACGGTTAACAATTCCTCACGTCCCTCGTTTGTAACAGGAGAGTACACTTCATGTGAAGTTTATTGGGTTAATGTTTGTCAGAGGTGCACGAGTGAGCAGCAGGCGATGTCCGTGCAGACTCGCGGGGCTGCCGTGGGTCTGGCGGCGGGAGCCACGGCCAGAGCAGGAGCACACAGGGTTGAGGGCAGCACTTTTCAGAACAGCTGATAGGAAATGTACTCTCAATTGTCCCTTGTTTTTATCACTATAATTAGCAAGATCAATACACGCTCCTGTATTCATCTCCACATATAGCCGTGCTTACGCCTGCATCTCCCTGGGGAGAGCTGTGAAGATTTGGGGGATCTGGAAAATTCTCTGAAGTTGCAGTTGCCCAAGAGTAGATCTGTTGTGACTGCAGGTCCTGTAATGCAGTGATGGGAGGAAAGAAATGTTCGCAGCTGAGGGAAGGAGCCTGGCATGCAGTGAGACCTCTTTTCTCCCTTTCTTGGCTGCTCAGCCGTCCCTGCTCAGCGAGCGTATAGCGTAGCGTCCAGCTGTACAACGGGGTACCCGCGTGCTACCGGAATGACATGCTACAGGTGGAGAATGGCAGCTCTGACTGCTGCCTTAACCCCCTTCGCGTCTCCTCCCGCCCTCTGGGAGGTTGCCAGTTGGCGTGCCATCGTGTTCCCACCGGTCTGTTGGTGCCTCTCCCGGGGTGGAAGGGGACGGCTGGCACAGCGGGGCAAGCCTGGGTTTCGACCGTTCTTGGACTTTGTTCTTCCTCGAGTGCAAGGGAGGAATCTTAGTGATGCTCTTATACTTTCAGTGGTCTCACACAGATTTTCATCTTTGGGGATCTCTTCTAATGAGTGATTAATTAGTACTTTGAGGTCTGTTGCACAATTAGAAAGGGAGAGTGGTGGTGCGAATGCATGTTCAACCTTTCTTGGCTCTTGGTTTCTGTTAATCTCTGTTGGTTTTTGCCCACTGACCCTGGGGGACTGTGAATATGTGGGGATGCTGCTCATCACAGTCTGCATAAACAATGTCCTCGTTAAGAGCTGAACGGCTTAGCAAGGCCCCATGAAGAAGTTAGCTGCCAGAGCCAAGCAGAAGCTGGGACTGTTGCCTCCCTCTGGGCTTTAGCCCCTCCTCATTAAGCAGGTCCGGGCTATTGATTGGGAGCTTGTGTTTGGAAGAGTCTTACTTACTCCATGCATTATCTTGACAGATTGATCAGACCTGATTGAGAACCTCTTAAAGGAACGAACAGCTGTAATGGGAAAGTTGGACTCTGTCATCCGTTAGGATGATTCTGGGAGCGAGAAGAACGAGGCTGACATCTTGGAGCAATTGTATTTACAATTAACATGGCTGAAAACGATTGCCTCTATTGATCCCCCCTTCCTGCAATTACAGCCCCATTGTTTACATTCCAGCACTTCGGTTATAAAAAGGAAATTCAATAATTATTGCATTATTTAAAGTTAAAGTGCCACAGAGTTTGCTGGCTACGCTTGCTGGTTGATTTAACGTTCAGTAAAATCCATGCTGAGCTCTCCATCTTTAGGCTGAGCAATATTTGGCTTTTAATGAGACTTCAAGGGCCGGTGGAGCAAACCCAGTTCACTGGGTGGCTTTTGGTGGTGTTTATGGGGGAAGCCAAAAGTCTTTCAGCATGGTAAGGACCAGCCTCGTGGCCAGCAGGGACAGCATTCGTGGCCCAGAGCCCTGCCTGGGTCGGACCCAGTGAGGACGGTTCCTTTCCCGTGCTGCAAGGGTGATCGGCTGTGACTTGGAGCTGCCGAGGGTTTCTGTGCCTCGTACGTTATTGCTGACCTTGCCCTGGGTATGGCAGGTCTCTGCTCAGCTCTCCTGCGGGTGGCTGCTGGGCTCCTTTTGAGGAAAGCCGTTGGCCTTGCTTGCCTCGCGCTCGGGGGCTCGTGGTGCGATGCACAGCCACGCCAGGTTCTGCTCGGCAGCTCCACGCGTGCCAGCCTGGGGCTCGCAGGGTCGGCATCAGCCACATCACGATAATGGGGCCGGGCAGGGTTGGAGGGCATGGAAAGTACAGGTTCAGGAGTGGGGGTGTAGGGACTGGCTGTTAATGGGGGCGGTTGGTGCTTTTTTTCAAGCCTTTCCATGTGCCTCAGGGGCTTGCATCACCTCTCTCAGCCTCTTTGGCAGGAGGGAGTGCTACATTTCCAGCCTTCTGGAAAGGAAAACAAGGATCAGAAACCAACACGTAAATCAAAATCCAGATTTATTGTGTAAAGTCTCCTTGTCCCTGTCTTGTGCTGGTGGTTTTGGGTGATGATGAGGAAGCTTTAGCTGGAGATTGGGGAGTGATGCTCACCATTAGGCCACTCGAGTTGCCACAGGCTGAACTGCAAAAACTCCTGGGTATGTGTGTGAACTCCACAGCCTGCAAGCTGGGCGAAGGAGCTGTTATGCAAGGAGCCGGAGAGGCTGGGAGGAGGGGTTTTGTAATGCTACTTCTTCAGAAACAGTAAACAATTGCAGGACGTTGGTGGAATACAAAAGAGCATAAATTCGTCTTTTGAACCTGCTGTATGGAGAATCAATTTTTTCTTCCTTTCAAAACATCTGGGCCGGGGGGCGGCAGCGAGCCCACCACTCTTTCCAGAGCGTAGCCAGCATGTGTTCTCGCTGCGTGCCGCGTCCGCCCCGCATCTCCGTCAGCTCCAGGAAATTCCAGCCAGGGCTGCAGGTGTGAAAGGAGAGCAAGACGGATGGGCCAGCTCTGACTTTTATGGAGTACTTGGAACAGACTGGGATCAGACAGCTGCATCCACATGACTTTCATTAAAAATTCAGATTCTTCTCTTGCAGGGCTGTGTGATTTATCTCGTGCAGCAGATCAGAGGCACATGGGGGCCAGGAGACGCTTAGGAGGCTTCTGAGGTCTGCTGCAGGGTCTGGTCCCTTTCCATGGCGACCTGTAGCCTCCCCTCCAGCTCTAGCATAAGGGTCGTGTCTCGTCTGGCTCCCCGGGAGTGCATTGTCACAGGCATGGCTCTTGCTGGCATGTGAAACGTTTCCTACCAGGCCTGTTACTAATTATGCGTGTCTGACTTCATTCTGAGGAAGAGTCAATCCCTGGGCATCCTTCTGCACTGAGCCTGTGCTCCCGGGGCTGGCATGCCTCCAGCACCTCCTCCCGAACACGGGAGGATGTGCTGGTGTTGGCTTTCGCAGTAACCTTGTGTGGTTCGAAATCTCACGTAACCTCTGTGGCACTCCCCTGGTTCTGGGTGCCACCACCGTGGGCTTAAGAGGGGTCCCGCTGGCTCTGCGCCTCGGCAGCGATGCTGATCAGACGTAGGAAGAAGTAAGAGCGGTGCAAGTCTATAGTAGTGCTCCCTTTACAGCTTTTGTAACACTCCAGATTTTTTGGCTCCATCTTTCTCAGCTGCATCTGTCAATTCTTTTAAATAGCTACTAATTTTACCCATTCTAACAGAACTGATGTCATGCTGAGTTCAGTGGTAAGAAGAGTGTTATATGTGGAAAAATATCTCCTCCAAAGATGTTCAAGACTGATAATTTCAGTGGAGTGTTTCTTAAAGAAGCTCTCAGGAGTTCGGTGGCCTCTGATTTTTGTGGCAGGATTGTCCTGTAACGTGAGAGCCAGCTGAGGAAAGTTCTCCAGAGTGACTTGGAAGAGATTTCTCCAGACGGTTTATCAATTATCCATACCACCACATGGCCTTACTGAGCAATCACAGTTGGTAAGCAGAAGGATGCTTGTGTAAACAAGAGAGTGATGGACTCACTTTGACCGTCCACATTAGCGCTTTTGGGGTTTGGTTGGTTTGGGATCCGGGTCACTGCTGCGGCTGCTGGTCCTGTTGGCCAGGCGGTGCTGAGGAAGCGGTTTCGTTTGCTAGTGCTGGTGCTCTGCTTGTTGCATGGAGTTCATGAGATTATTTTCCTACTTCGGGTTTTGACCCCAGGCGTGTTCTTTCACCTGCTTTTCCTACCTACAGGCTCCTTGTGATGGTGCAGGAAATCCTTGTGCTCCAGAGAGGGGAGCAGAAGAGTACAGAATGCTTCTTGTTGGGACAGTTACGGAGTTTCTTTCTACTGCTTGTTGTCACTTTGAGGTCTGCAGAAGAAGGGGGCCGTCCTCCAGCCTGCAGAGAGTTTTCACTCTTGTTCTACTGCTTTTTGTACAATTACAACTTCCTGAGGGTGGAGGTGGGATCTCACCTTTGCAGAGGGGGTTGGTCTTACGGCTTGCAGACCAAGGGCTTGTGAGAACACTGTTCTCAGCATGGGTTCATCCTGAGCACCTTTCAGGGCCTTCCAAAGGGGAAGCATTATACAAGATGACGTTAAGATTGCATAGAAATTGGGCCTTTTTTCTAATGAATAATAAACATCAAAAGCATGAGATAGTTCAAAGTGGTTATTGCGTCTCCCTGGTGAGCTAAGGTTACGGTTCAGATATCCCCCGGAACAGTATCTGACCCACTAAACATAGCAAATAGGGTTTGGAAAATAACACTGTGCCTTCTGGCAACAGAGAGCTGTAGGGAGGATTATCTGTTCGCGTTACTGTAGGAATTGGGCTCTTTACACGGTGGCTGCAGTAAACTTAATACAAAAGGGGTTTTGAGCAGGTACGGATTTAACATCTTTAAAAATATTAAAGACATCCAAAAGTTTTTAGAAATCAGATTAAATGGGGAACATCAGCTACAGTAACACCTACAAAGGTATTCAGCAGGGGCGTTCATTACTTGTGTAATTGTAGCAATGTGGATCCTCGGCGCCGGTTACAAGTCTCAGCTCTGAGGAACGTAGTCTGAGTATATGGCAGGAGGGTGAGGAGGACTGCCTGCAGTCAGACAGATTAATACAGCTGTCACGCTAAATCCCATGAGTACTGAAGAATACTGTGGGTGAAGCAGCATGAGATGGGAAAAGATAGATGGTAAAATAAACAAAGTTTGGGGTATTTGAGGGATGGAGGTGGAGAGAAAGAAAAACTGAATATAGCGTCATTCCTCGCTTTGTTTAAAAATTAGATTTCCATAGTCATACGCTGCAAACATTCATTATGCTATTATTTATTAGACTAATGCAATTCCAAGCCAGATGTTGGAGAGCCGGGGTTGGAGAGTCAGTCCATCAGTGGGTCAGCCCATCCCAGCGCACACGTGCATCCCAGCGCACACGTGCTCGCTTGGGCCACCTCTCTAGCCCTCGCTGGTCTGCGCTTGCACCCCCCATACCCCCTTCTCCTGCCCCTGCTAATGGCTGTGGGCAGACACTGCCTGGGTGCAGTCGCCTCCCTCCTCTCGCGTTTGGGGGGCCGGGGGCTGTGAGCGGTGCGTGTCCGAAAGGGACCGATTGCCATCTGCTGGCCCCCAGCGCTCCACAGCGCGTATCAGCACAAGTTAGTCTTTTTCTTGCTTATTTAAACTGTCTTCGTGTTCAGACCCTCCCAACGTACCAACTTCTTCCAGCCAAACCCACAGGAGGGGGGAGGTCGACACGCAGTACTCCCTAAACTGACCCAAAGCGCTCGTCGGGCGGTCCTGTGGGGCAGGGCTGAATCCATCCTGGCTGCTGGTGCGAGCACAGCCCCCTGGCAAGTGCGGTTTGGTACGGCATCACGCCGAAACAGCGTGTTCCTTGCCAGAAGCTACGGGGGAGGCTCTGGACATCGGTGGTGGGTGGTGGTGCCTCCTCTGCAGGGCTGGGCTGGCTGCATGGCAGCAGCTGTTGCCCAGCCAAGGAGGTTTGGTTACTGTCCTGCTCTGGTGTGACTGGTACCTGTGGGAGGATGCCCTGGGGCGCACGGGGCAGCAGTGGGTAGCTCTGGACGTGGAGATGAAATGGCCAAACCTGGGGTCTTTGGGACTGGTGAGGGGCTGGTGTTCCACAGGGAAGGTCTGTGGTGAAGGCTGGGGGCAGGCGGTGCAGGGGTTACGGCAAATGGAGGAGACGAGGTCTCAGGGCAGGATCCTCCTGCACGGCTTTGCCCAGGGACCCGAGCACTTCCCAAATGGAAGATGGGCCGGAATTGGTTTGATTTGTGTGTAGGAATAGGTGTTGCGAGCAGCACGGTGCTGTGCTGCGGTTAGTGTAAGTACAGGAACAGCCCGTGTCCCCCTGGGAAGCGGTACTCGTGAGCCGTATGGTTTCCATCAGAGCGTTCCTCTGTCTGTTTCTGATTTAAAGTGGAGCTTTGACTAAACCTGATCAATATTTTGCATGCCATGCGTGAAGAACCAGATGTTGGAAGTTTCCTATCGTTGAGAGGGAGGAGGCGAACACCCCCCCGCCCAGACTTGCAGAAATCAATGTTCTCTTGACAGAAGTTGGTTGGTTTTCCTAGGAACAACATATTCCTTTGATTTTCAAGTTGATTTGTCTTCTAACAAGGTTCTGGTTTAATATTTTGAATTTGTTTTCTGTGATACGGATAAATTCTCACAAGGGGAAAGCTTAACAGTATGATGGACAATAACGATACTTGTCCAGCGATTCATCACTTCCAGCAACTCACAGCTAGCACTTGCTCGTCCGTCACGTTGGCTGCTCCTTTCCTCTGTGGGAGGACTGACGGGAATCGGAGGCAGGCGTGCGATGTCGCGCCACGTCCGGGGTGGTCTTGGTGGGGTTGGCATCCCTCAGCCCTTGGCTCCTCCGGCGTGACAGGCAGGTGAAGCTGGCCAAAGCGCAGGGGGTATTTGAACATGCGTGGAGTGGGAGCAGAAAATGAGACACATTTATTAAACTGTTTAAAACAAATGTTTTCCTAAAATCCCCCTTTAAATGGGAGCGGTAATGACTGTGCCTCTGGTTCCCACAGATACCACGTCCTTAATATTTCCTTGAACCTGTGACCAGATCTTTCTCTTAATTGCTCACTGGGGGTTTCATCTGCCTTCTCGCAGAAGCTGCTACTGAGCCCGTTGGCACTTTCTGAGCTTGAACATGGTGTTTGTAGGACGGGGGCTTCCCCGATGCCCCTCTCGGCTGATGGAGAGGGGGCTTGCCGGGTGTCTCTTGGAGCGAGACCCCCAGCCTGCGGCGAGATGGGGTGGCGGGGAGGTTTTATTGCAGAGGTCGGATCTAAGCAGGGCAGAGCAGGGCTGGTTAAGCCGGGCCACGTGAGCCGATCGCATGGCTCTTGCGACCAGCTCGCTAACCTTAGCTTTTTACGTCTTAAGCCATTTCTCTTTTTCTGGCTCAGGAAGAGGGTAATGCATGCAAACAATAGAAATGAGAGAAAGAAGAAGTTCTTATGAGGGAAAACAGCAAAAAAATCTTTTGAGGGCACCAGTGGGATTAGTGCCCTAGTGGATTCTTCAAATATTACAGTGAATTTAATTAAATACATCGTGATCCCAAAAGAGGCGAGTCTAATTAGTCAGATCTAGAATACATTTATTCTCCTCTCTCGCCCTTCCAATCAGAAGCCTCAGCATCAGCTCCTATCCTATTTTTAATCATTCCTAGACTCAGAGGGCTCTCCTTCCTCCGTGTTAGCTAAGCACACAGCGCTGGGTAATATGTGTCTTTAATCTTATCTTAGCTGTAACTGAGATAATACACATCAGAATTTTTACCAGAAGGTCCTGGCTGCACGTAGGCAGTGGTTTTGATTGACAAACCTTGAGATCACGTCCAAATCACCTTACTTACGTGCCTTGGCTGAAGCGTGTGGTGAAGAAAGAGTTTTATGAGATGACCCAGAAGACAAAAGGAGGTCTTGAGGTTGGACGGTAGGAGCTGGCACAGATTATTGCTTAGCTGAAATGTAGGTGGGTGGTAGAGACACCAAATGGCCTTCACTGGGGAATCTTTCATGTTATTTGACTTTGGTATCTGTTTTTCCTCAGCTTGTGATAAGCATTTACTGTGGGAGTTGGGAAAGTTAGTGTGAACTCTCAGCCATGCCACTGCCCAAACTGAACGGAGAGCGGCTGTGCCGTGGCGGCTGACGTAGCTGTAAGCAGCAAATTCTTCCCTCTGGTTTTAAGAACCAATTACCACATCCTTGGGCTCCATGACATAAAATAGCTATTCGTTTCCCTAGCAGCATGGACCTCGGTGCCAGACAATTGATAGATTTTGTCAAATAATCAAGGTATAATGCTCTGGAGTTAGCTCTGTTGGCTGTGATAGCACAGCTTCAGAGGGTGACAAGATGTTTTTTCCAAGTGCTAACCTCTAGCAGTGATATCCAGCTGCGTGCTCACCGTTGGCTTTTCACTCTGGATCGCCGTCACAGCCATCTTCCAAATCAGGCTGCCGCTTTCTTCCAGATCCAAGGGAGTAAAACATAGATGCCAGGGAACAGAGCGCTGGATGATGGATGGGATGGCACGCGCTCCGTTTCCATATGCTGTGTCCAGGACCTCTCGATCTAATGGGTTCATTGTGTTCTAGGATTGCTTTGGTTTTATTCTTCTTAGTTTTCAATGAGAATTTATCAAATTTAATTTTATCTGTTTGACATGAAGTTGGATCCCCTCCCAGGATAAGCTTTAAATATGAAAGAATTAGCCATGCGTAGGTCGTGAATAGTTGTTAATGTTGGATCTGGTATTTTCTTTCACTGAAGGAGATGATCTTGCCTGTTGCGATTTTTGCTTCTGTGCTGGTTTCGGTGCGTTACGTTTTTCTTGCTTCGAAGCAGGAGAGTGTGTGGTACCTTGAGAGTAAACAGGCTCGATCTTACTGTGTCTTTGTCAAAACGTGGTTTCTTACTTAATTCCCAGGTGGCTTTTAGCACTTTATGGTGGACTAAGCTGGGAAGACTGGAGGTGATACAGGAAATTCACATCTCTCTGCTTTGCTCTTCACAGCACCTTCAGCATCACGAGAGTGGGATTGAGGGTGAAAGCTGCTATTATCACTGCGTCCTCTGTAACTACTCCACCAAGGCCAAGCTGAACCTTATCCAGCACGTGCGCTCCATGAAGCACCAGCGGAGTGAAAGCCTGCGTAAGCTGCAGCGCCTCCAGAAGGGTCTCCCCGAAGAAGAGGAAGACCTGGGACAGATCTTCACCATCCGCAAGTGTCCAGCTGCTGAGGCTGGTGAGTGCTGCCTCCCTTGCATGAACAGGGTCAGGCTCTTGGCTCCTCTGCGTCACAGGGTTTGACTAGCAGCATCTGTGGAGTTTCGTGGCAAGCTCAATGGCTTCCTTGTTTCTCTTCCCTGCCGGGGGGATGCTTACTGCTAATCAATAACATGTTACGGAAGTCCTGGCTGCCCCAAGGTAGGACAAAGACCCCCCTGTACCTGCAGCATCCAGCATAGCTCTTCCTCCACCTTGAGGGTGGTGGCTCTGAAGCACCAAATATTTACGCACGTGCCTCATTTCATACCTGTAAGTGGTTCCCTCTGTTCCAGTGGGACTAAACGCAAGTGTGACATGCAGAAGGGTGTATGCTTGTTCCAGTTAGTGTCTTAAACAGTGGAATATTGTGTGAGCATCTAAAGATACTGTCACGTTTGGACAACTCTATCAAACCAGCACACTGTACTTCTCATAGATAATTTGCAGTGTGTCAAGTGATGTCCTGAGCACCCATGCGAGCCTGCCCCTGGCTGTTCTGTGGTTTCTAGGATTTCAGCCACACTGGGTGGGGAGGAGGAGCTGGTTGAGAGGGGTGTGCAGGAGAAGGGGCGAGTGTGTGTCTGTTTTCCATGTCTCCTCTTGACAATGTGGATGAAGTGAAGGGCTTGGATGGAGCATTTGCTCATACAGAAAGGACAGATAGTAGGAATGGATCGCAGCTGTCAATCTAGCAAGAGAAATGTGCCTTAAAGGGGACAGTTAGGCTAAGAAAAACAGAAATTGTACTTTGTTTAATCATTTAAAGGGTTAAGAAGTTTTTTATGTTAAGAAAAAGCAAGAATTTTTGAAGTCCTGTGTGGAGGAAGGAGGAGGAAAGCCTGCCCGAGTCGGCTGGTACGTGTGCTGTCAGGGATGTGAAGGTGCTGGTGCTGGGAGGATGCCAGTGAAAACCTTCACAACCCTCCTATCAGCTTCATGACTGCCATTGAAATGGCTAAATCTTACAGAAAAGCACTCTGAGGAACTGGCATTCTGCAATTAATGCACATAGAGACAAGGAGAGTGATCTTAGCTTAAAGCCACTGAGAGAAAGCAGCACCAGCTGGGGAGGATACGTGGGGGTCTTACAGATGTCTCTGGCGCAAAGACCTGGGTTGCCTGGCTGTTACGCATGTTGGTAACGAGGGTCTGAAGTACTTGCAAAACACCCAAAAAGTAAAATGGGAGATTTTTCATTAAGAGTTAAATTCAGTCTGATGGAAAAAAGTGACCGATCTGTGAACTCGGCGGCCCAGTGGAGTCGAGGGCATGGAATATGCTTTCCCAAAGGTCACGGTGACAGTGAAAGCGTGCTGTGGTTGCCGCACCATCCCGGAGGGGACAGCAGCTCTTACAGCCGTTCCGCTTCTCTGCGGTGCTCTGCTGTAGAAAAAACATTCCGATTTCGAAAGGGTATGTTGTCCGGTGTTGTACGGTTTGCGAGTTTTCTTAAAAGCGAAAAGAACAGGGAGGAGAAAGCATCTGTGCCCTTTTGTGATATACAGAACAATCTTGAAAATCTTTGTTTACTTGAGAAATTTTTGTTTACTTTGACTTTTACTTTAGAAACCTTATCTTTCGCTGTACGCCCGCCAGGATTACGGCGTTGCAGGTACCGAATGCAGAGTCTGACTAGCCGAGAGGGAAAAGGATTTGTTGGCCATTTAGAAGAACGTAATTTTTTTTTAACTAAAAGGCTTGACAAGACACTAAAAGGAAATCTGTTTAAAAATGTTTTACTTGTTCAAATGGCTTGAGATAATTTCCTTTAAGCTTGTTAGTTTCTCAGCAAAAACTGACAGCAAACAAGACACTAAGAATTTCTTTGTCCTATTGTATTTCAAAGATTAAAAATACAAGTTAAGAATATGACTCTAGAATGCAGAGGGGGAGAACCTCTGATCTGTTCTGCAGGTTGTTTGACCTGAGTTGTTTCAAACACTTCCAGCCCATCGTTAGCAAGCCCGAGCAGGCACACCTTGCTGCTGTGCTGGCGGCCACAGGCACGAAGCGCTGGTCCGGTTATCCCTGCAGTGATGGGAGTTGGATTTGGGTGAGGAGGTGCAGTGCCCCTGTGGGGAGAAGAGCTGCTTTCATCTCCTGATTTATTCTGATCCCATTATGGAATCAGAACATTAACTGGAATATAAAGTGAGGTTGCCACGTCACCCCAGGCTGGGCTGAGGACGTATCCCGAGGGAAAGCAGTCAAGATACCACAAACCAGAGCCAGGCAGCCCTGGTTGGTGCCGAGGCTGATCCTTCTCTTTTTTCTGTGACGTTTAGAATTCCAACGTTATAAAATGCTGCTGTTATTTCTTGTTTAGCTAGCTGGTATTTTTCTGTAGGTTTGGGTGTCAGCGCTGTGGAGCAGGAATACACACGTACCTAGGCTTAAATTCACTCTTCTGATGTGTTTGGTTTTCCTTGGTTTTGACCTTTGCTGGTACATCTGGCTGTTACACCTGCTCAGCAGAGCAGCCTGTGCTGCTCAGGGGGGCTTCACCGACGGGTCTTCCCAGTGCGATGCTGCTGGCGTGGGAAATGCTCTTCCTTCGTGGCAGGGCTCCACTTTGGGTTTGCAGCCAGTGCTCTGCGTTTCTTCCTCCTGTATGTGATAGTATCTCCTGTATCCCCGTTTGGCGCATATTGCTTGTTTCTGAGGGTGAGGTGGGCTTTCCTCACTGCCTCTTGGTGAGGAGTCTCTGGTGGTAACGGGTAACATGAGAAAGTCTTCCCTGTGTTTGAGATACCTTGAGCAGAAAGTGCTTTTCTGATCTGCGACACGTCTCTGTCCGGGGCCCAAAGGGATACTGACTGGGTTTGCTGGTTCGCTCATTGCAAGTGCATGGTTTGTTTTGATACTACTGTTTGTTCCTCCCTGGTACTCATTGTTGTGATTCTCTCCCCCTCTAGTTAATTTTATTTGTTTTGAATTCAGTTTCTCTACAAACACTGTATCAGCCTGCATTTTTTTTTTTCCCAGAGTCCCCTCTTGTTATAACTGTCCTTTCTGAGAACTCTTAAAGCATTTCAGTCCTCGTAGCTTTTCTAACTTCTGAAAAACTCCTCCCTGGGAGGGTGGCCCAGTGCTGGACCGGGGAGTGCCCATCCGGGGAGATGCTCAAAACCCGATGGGCAAGGCCAAGGCTCTGAGCAGGACCTTGACCTGTGCCTGTAGAGCTGAGAGTGCTCAGGGCAGGGCTGAGCTGGCAGAAAACCATTCCCTTCTCGTGCTGGTCTGTTGTCTCGCAGGGCTGACTGGCCAGCTGCTGGTTTGCCTCAGCAGTAATGTGAAACATATCCCTCTCCTCGCTCTCCAGTCTGGTGAGCTGTGACCAAGAGAAAGCAGGCACGAGGGATCACGAAAGGGGTCCAGAGTTTCCAGGGGACAGTGGGGTCCAGCCAGCTGCTGCTGCTTCCAGGGCAGACCCCTGGGCCAGCCGTGACCCCAGGTGAGGTGCTGGCACACGGCAGCCGCGATCGTTCCTGTTGCTGCTGGAGACCTTTGTGGCTTTGCTGGAACTGCTGAAAGATTCTTTATGGGTTTTTTTTCTTTTTCTAACTTCACCCATTTTTGTACCAGTCTCTTCATCCCCAGCTTTAAATAAAACTGCTGGTTACAGTGATGAAAGGTACCTTAGCCTCGTACTGCAGCCTTATGTTAAGTGGGATGGCGTAGACGGAGTGAGTGGAGTTGGCTGCTCCCCTTCCCGCTCCGTCCTGTTTGCTCTGTGCAGGGAGCAGGTGCCGGGGTTAAACGCCGTGTCTGTCTGCGTGTACTTGCTCGCTGGTGTGTGCAAGCATGTAGGAAAAAGCATTGCTGTTTCTGGGGCGGTGCGTAGATACTTGGTTGTATAGATGCACCTCAATCTGTTGAAGAGAGTGTCTGATCATACCTTAATTAGTCCTCTAACAATCTACAAAGGTCAGTGCCAATTGCCTGTTCATTTACATTTGTAATTGTGATGGCTCTTGATTGCATATTAGTTGCAACTCATTCCCTCCCACCCACAGAAAACACATGCTGCAGCCTAAGCAACAGCCTTGTAGACACAAGGACCTTTGTCTCTGCTTGTGCCAGCAGCACAGCCTTCACTGAAACTTTTTGTGTCTTTTATGGAAGAGAGCTTTAGAAGCTACACTCCACTTCCAGTAAAGGGATGATGAAGTCGTTGGCAGGGAAATTATATGGGCATCAGGCAAGAAACCCAGTCCTTGAACTGGGTAATTAAAAACAATTAAACTTTTCTGCTTGCTCTGAGAAGTGTGCTAATTATGCAGGAGACAGGGAAGTGGGCCCAGGCTGGACGTTCAGCTGTTTTGTGGACAAGAAAGAACACAGCTTTAGGGGTGGGGGAAGTATTTTCCTCTGTGGGGTATTTTTGGACATCTAGTGCTGTAGTAGCTGGGCCGCTGCCACTGCAGATGTCAGCCCCTTGCTGCAGAAGCATCTGTATAACGTTACCCATAAGCTAATTGATTTTTAATGATGGGGGTTTAGAGGGGGGGGGGGGGGAAACCCAAACCCATAATAAAAAACAAAACGTTCAAGATGTAGGGATGGATGCACTTATGACTCATTAGATAATGATAGAAATAAGAGTGAAACAACCTGCACCAAATTTTCATTCTGGCTTGGAAAGCGTTTTCTTCTAGAAGGCATCGAGTACAGGCAGCCCGTTCCGTAACCGGGACAGCCGTGCACAGGGTAGCCGGTCGGGAGCAGGACTGCTGCTTCGTCTCCAGCACGTGTTGCACAGGGGCCTGGGCAGCCGCCTGCTCAGCCTGCTCCATCACTCCTTACATGCCATCCACGAGGGGTGTGGATTTGTCACAGCCCCAGCTGCTGACCCTGTTTCTCCTTAGGCAAGTGCGGTGTGTAATTAATCTGTTTCATCCCTTATCTGTTTCTCCTGACTCTTCCTGGTTTCAATCCCCATCTGCTCCCCCTTTCCATAGCTGTCTTCCTGTGGGAAGAGCAGAGCAGGGTTTGCCCGCTCTTCCCACCCTGTCCGTCAGGTGTCCACGTTCCTCTCCTGCACCCGAGTCCTGGGTGGCCCTGGGCAGGGACTGCTGCTTCATGCCGCTGCACAGGTCAGGGTCTGCCACACTCGGTCAGGGTCTGCCACACTCATTCAGGAAAACATCCTGCCTGCAGGAAGCTTGACCTGAGCAGAGGTCCCTCAGGCACAAACACCTCATGCTTGGGCTCCACAGGAGAACAACTCGATCCAGAAGGGTCAGGTACAGCTGAGGCAAGAGACCACCTAGAGTTTTATGATGCCCAGGAGTTTCATTTTGATTGTCTTCTTTTATGAGCCCTGAATTTGTTGGAATCTTTGAAAAGAAACAGATTTTAGCAGATCACACATTAAAATCACAGAATCTTCTAGGTTGGAAAAGACCTTTAAGATCATGGAGACCACCTGTTAACCCAGCACTGCCAAGTCCACCACCCAACCATGTCCCTAAGCGCCTCATCCACGCCTCTTTGAAATCCCTCCACGAATGGTGACTCCCCCACCTCCCTGGGCAGCCCATTCCAATGCCTGATGGCCCTTTCCATGAAGACGTTTTCCCTAATATCCATTCTGAACCTCCCCTGGCACAACTTGAGGCCGTTTCCTCTTGTCCCATCACTTGTCACTTGGGAGAAGAGACCAAACCCCCCTCTCTGCACCCTCCTTTCAGGGAGCTGTGGGGAGCGATCAGGTCTCCCCTCAGCCTCCTCTTCTCCAGGCTGAACACCCCCGGCTCCCTCAGCTGCTCCTCACAGGAATCGTGCTCCGACCCTTCCCCAGCTCCGTTGCCCAGATGTAAACGCAGAGGGCAGTCCGCATGGCCAAGGAGTTGGGATGGTACAGGCAAGCTGTGCAGTGCCTCCGTGGCATGGTGGGCAGCTGGAGGAGAGGTTCCCGCTCTGAGACACCAGCAGCTGAGGCTGAGCCCAGCCCATGTTGTTCAAGGAGGGAGTGGAGTCCAGCAAGGAAAAGGTGTGTGCCTTTCTCCTTCTCGTTTTCCAAGGCACTTTGAGTACTGCAGCCTGAACACGGATCTGTGGGACTGTTGAGAATGCTTTTGAAAATAAACAACAACAACAACAAATGTGGCAAGTGAGGCCAAAATGTCAAATTTGTTGATCTTTAGAGTTTTGCTGGAGGCCATTACAGAGCTTTGTGGGACGAATAAGATGACTTCTGGAAAAGTCATGTAGTATTTAGTGGGAAATGCTGACCATTTCTCAACTCCGTGAGTCATGCTATAGACTGTTTTACAGAGGTGTGTATCCTTACTGGGAAAATCCGTAGGAAGGCTAAAAATAAAGTAAAATAGTATCTTCTATTCGGTGTGGCTCTAGATTTTTGTTCCTAGCACCATATACTTCTGGAGAACCTCTTTGTCCCTGTGGAGACAGGAGCGGTCCCCTAAGACCAGGCTAGGCCAGGCAGGGATACCACTTGTAACGTTTGAAGAGGTATTTTGCTGGATGCGCACTGCGAGAGGATGCCACAGTCTCCCCATCTCACCGCGCAGAACCCCTGCGGTGGACATACCGTTTCAGCAATCCTGCTACTCTCTGCCAAATCCTTAGCAGCCATCTTCTTCCAACACACGAAGTCATTGTTGGGGCCCTCGCGTGTGAAGGGTGAGGGCAGGCTCTCTGGAAGCCGCTGCTAAACTTGGCCAAGCACGGTCAAAAGCCCCTTTGTTCGGGCAGGAAAGGGGCTGGAGCTGGTGTCAGCAGGAGGATCGCTGCCTGCCCGTCTTCCCCTGCCCAGCCTTGCTGGAGCATCCACGCTGCTCACTCTGCCAGCAAACAGCGAGGGATTGGCCACTGTTCCTGCTCCAAACAGGTTGATTACAATGATTTAGAGGACTACCCTCACTGCAAAGCTCTGTTCCAGTAACCCTTTAAATCCCAGAGCTCCCTGGGAGCAGGGGATACCCCAACTTTCCCATTTTTCCCCTCCCTTTGCCCCCCGGGTGCACTGTCCTTTCACATTTTCCTTGTATTTCAGTATTCGACCTTCTGAAGGGCTGCAAACCGTAGGCTGAAATCAGGATGTGAATTTTTAATGAAACCAAGTGTGTAAACAGAACTGAGGTACAGCTGGAGCAGTTGCCAGATGAGAAAACCCCCCGTCGTTTAAAAATAGTAGTTACCAAACTCAGCCTGGCTCTGCCTGTGGCGCTTGCAGACAGCTGGATGCTCATATGGTGCTTGCACACCTCTGTTTTCACTCTGAGTCATATGAAACACTTCGCTAATGTTCCTCTTTCTTAAAAGCAGCTTTGTAGCTGCACCAGAGATGCGAAGGCATCGCCGTCAGGAGAGAGGTGATGGTAAATGGGAACGGAAGCGAGTTCCCGTGTGATCGGGAGCAGATTCGCTCATGAAACACTCAGGATGTGGTTTGCAGTATGAAAAGGTTTCTCTTAGACAAGAAGTTTCTATTAAGCAGAAGGGAGGCTCAGTGTCAGCCACGTTTGTCCGTTTAAATTTGTGACTTGGGAGTCCCGCGGAACGCTTTACTTTCTTCCTCGAGGCAGAGACCTTGCTCTCTGAATTCCTGTCCGGGCTCTCCAGTTCCCTTCCCTTGGTGGCCATGCCCTGAACGTGGGAACTGCGAGCGGCCCGTCTGTAAAATAAAGTGAAACGAGCAGTGGAGAAGGGAAAGGGGATCTTCCAAAGAAATCTCCTGTGAGGGGAGCCATCCTGTTGTTTTCCCACCTTGAAGAGTGGGTAACCATGCAAGGAATTTCTCATTCACAGTCATCAAGCGTGGAGTAATTATTAATGTAATTTGGTACAACGGGGATGTGAGACGCTCCTCTGGAGTGGATTTGTCATGATTGCAGGCTCTGTACTTCCAGTGGAACTTTAAGACTTGTGAAATGAAAATGGGTAATGCCAAATGATATTTCTTCCTGCTTGAAATAACTCAAATTTACTGTGATCTGATGTCCTCCACTTGGTCTCAGTTAAAGCAAACGTGGTCATTGCTAATGCTGGGGAAACATGCATGTTGCTCTCCTCCATCTGGTAGAGGTAATGGAGGGTTTCAGAAAGGAATAATTAGTTTGCATTTCTAAGCCTCCCTTCACTTTTCCACGGGACTTCATTGCACACAACAATTAAAAACTTCCCAAAGCAGATGACCTGTACAGTGTCTGCAGGAGAACAGCGTCCAGGGTTTATACTATAGCGTTCACCAGCCAAAGCACGCTACGGCTCTGGCTGCGCCGGTGACACACGGATTTATCTGGCTGGAACGCGTGGGTCCTGCAGAAGTCTAGGGAAGAGCAATGTGCGAGGTGCACGCTGAGGGAGGTGGCGTACAATTTCCCACCTGGTGCGAGCAAGAGTTCCAAATTACGTTCTCCCTGCCGTCTCCTCCCATCGCTCCTGCCCCTTACGCCTGGAGGAGCTTCCCTGGTCTTGCGCTGCTGCCAGTCACCCTCCTCAAAACGCGACTCCTTCCTCTGGTGCTTAACAGCTAACCTCGTTTCACAGGCTTCCCCTTGCCATTTCCAGGCTTGTCCTTGATTGACACATTTAATAATCTGCCAACCCAAATGACAATCTGAGCTCTTGTGTGCAAACATCAAATGCTGCCCAGCTTCATTAGCTTCTCTCAGGCTTTTTACCTCTCTCTCGCTCCCCGCAACCCAATATTGTCTTTTCCCAATATGTTATCTGTAACCCCCTGAAGGCAGCAGCAGCCTGCTCAGTCTTTGTTTCCGAAGCGTTGCATGTAAATCCAACCAAATCACGGGAATATGAATTGTCAAAGTGCGCCTTGCAGCAGCCCAGCCGCAGCAGCCACTTGAGAGGGGGCCAGGAGGGCTGTTGGGTGCCTTGTCGCAGGCACCCAGCTTTCTGCCGACGGCTGTTTCCTTCCTACAGCCGGGGGTGTGCACCAGCTTTGTCGTCTGAGGAGGAAATCCTTCTGCCATCGCATCTCGGACATAGGGAGTAAGACAGGCTATTATCCTGTTTTGAGAAAACATTCGCCCACGGTGCAATAACATACATGAAATAGCAACGAGGAGGAAAACAGCTCTTGGCGATACGTGTGTTAAGCTGATTAAACTCACAGTTCCTCTTTACTGCAGCATTTCTGATCTCTCTGCCAACCCCACCAAGTACCCCCACATGCAGGATTATCATCTTGTTTTCCAACATCTCATGTCATGTGTGTTCGTTTAACGCAGGAGAGCAGCTTGTTGCTCTCCCCTTTGTTGTTCTGCTGAGCCTTGGAATTTTTTCTTGAGTTTTGTGAATTGAATGGCTTAAGGACTTTTTACCTTTCCAGCCAGTTCCTGATGGGAGTCACAGTATTTCTGCACAGGGTCTCCTCTGGAGGTTGCCCAGAGGCCAGGCAGATAGCAAGCTCTCTCCTTTGTAGCTGAAGAGAGACTGGTGGAAGCTTTTGGTTCTGCTGTAGTTTCATATTGCTTTATTGGTTATCACAGTCCAGCAAATGTACATCTCGCAGCCGTCAGTCAGGCTTGCTGTAGACAGCTCCTTTGGAAGGTCTGAAGACCTGTGGAGATCCACATGCTGTAAGATAGTCCCTTGAGGGGACTTCCAAGTCCATATAAGGGGCCTTCTCTGTCCCAGTATTATTCTGGGACATAATTTGTAACCACTACTTCCTTGTGTCCTTTCCCCTGCCCAGATTCTCCTGTCCTAGCAGCATCTTTCTGTCTTGGTGCACACGGGACACCATGGGACTACTGAGGTCTGGCTTTGCGGAATGCAGGGATAAAGTTGGTTCCCCTTTAATATCTGGCAGAGGCAGATTTCCTTTGTTATTTATTTTTTTGGGTTGGTTCTGAGTTTAAAGTAAAAAGCAGTTGTGCCCTAGCTCTGTTTTGACCAACCAGCAATGAATAGATAATCTCTAAAGGATATGAAAGGTTTAATCATTTTAATTTTGTTTTTATTAAAGTTTATCATGACTTTTTTTCATGTGCCCCTGGTAAAGCAGGGGGGTAACAGAAATCTACACAAACCCCCAAGCATTGGCTTAATGAAACTCTCTAATGGGAGGCGCCTGGCGGGAAGGAAGTGGTTAGATAGCTGGGCTGGGGAAGGCAGACCAAAGGCACGCTGTAATATCACTGAAACGTGGCAGGAATCTCATAAACTCCCCATCTAGCTCCAGCAGACACTTGTCACTGGGAGCTCATGGCTTTCATTAAGCAGAAAGAGAGGAAGCTCTGACGGCTGACTTGTTCCAGAATGTTTTTCTTGTTCGGCTGCATCTTAAAGCCCTTTCCACTTAAGAGAAGTAAAGGGGAAAACATCACCAGATGCTGTAGTAAAATGCTGGGAAGCTCCCGGTCCCTTTCCTACTCTACTTTTTTCTCCCCATCAAAACAAACTCTGGAGCCAGGCTGAAAGCAGGTTGTCGGGGCACAGTGTCTCTCCTGAGCTCAAGCAGCTGCTGTTTCCCATGGGATGGAAAAGTTGCATCCCTGTCCCTGCGGTCTCACCCTTGGAACTGAGTTTGGTCACTGAAAGCTCTGCTGCCGATGCCAGCTGCATCTTCTGCTTATCTCCCTGTTTTTCTTTTCCCCTCCATCCCTTCCATTTTCAGAATAGGGAACTCTGCCTTAGGGACATCAAGGTGGTTGTTGCAGTGGGGCAGGTTAAATTGAAGAGCGATGGGTGCTCCCTTTATGGGGTGAATCAGTAAAGCATTGAAGACTGCAGGTTGAACAGCAGTAGATACTGCAGCCCCGTCTCAAGACGTGTCGGAGAAGGGTTAGATGTCAGTGTGAGTGACACGGGATTCATATTAGCAGCAAATTCAGCTCGTGTTTAAAGTCCCATCAGGACAGCTGTGCTGCTTCTGCCCGAACCTTGCACTTGCTCAGGTGCTGTGTCTGACTGGGCCCTCTGCTTTGATGTTCTGGTGGTAAGGAGGAAAAGAAACCTTCCAAAAACTTACGTGCTCCAGCGACTGTTTCTCCACTGTCAACCCTAACGACCATCTCCGTAGTATTGCATGGCAGCAGCTCACCTCCAGCATCTTTCCTACAGGTTTGACAGTTGCAGCCATTGTGCACTGCTGCTTTCTCCCTTGCTACGCTACTGGGCTTCAAATTCAGTATATCTGGAATGAACATGCCGCCTTCTGTGTTAACAGGTTAATTGATTTTTAGAGAGTAGCCCCACTTGCGTGCTTTCGTTGGTGTGTTAGCTCCGAGTCTCTCTTCCTCTTCTGCTGTTAACGTGAGCAGAAAGGGGCTGGAGCTCCAGCACAGAGAATTGCTGATACCTTAATACCTGCTTTCCCACTGATTTTCACAATAACGATGCTCCTAGGTGGGGACAGTGGCAGAAAGAAGGTCTGCCAGATGTAGTGCAGGGTTTGCTGTGGCAGGCAGAGCTCCGCACACACTTGGTGCTGGTGTCTCTGTGGAGGGCAGCCGGAGTCTCGCCTGAAGACTCCTGGCAGGCTGGGGAGTGCGGTGCTCTGCCCGGTTTTCTGCGCTCAGCCGTACAGGCTCACCCTTAAGGAGAGTCAGAGGATGAGACCGTTTCCCTGGGATGCGATTTCCTCGGCTGCACGCTTGGGGTTTGTGTCACGGCAGCATCTCTGGGAGGTGGCAGTGTCCAGGATTCCCCTCCGCTATGTCCTGCCCATCTGCGCGTGTTGGCAGTAATGAGCCTTTCTGGCTCCTTTCTGTGGTGAGGGATAAAAGTGAAAGTTGTGCTTGAAGCCAGGCATCTTCTCCGGACTCGTGAGCGTGTTCCTGACGGCTGCCGTTCAGGGTCAGGAACGGGGTTGGCTCCCCTCTGATGCTGACACACAAAGGTGTTGTAACAACACCGGTCCTGGCCAAGGATGGCGGTTTCCTTTCTGAAGGAAGCATTGCAGGGTGTCAGGAGATGGTGGGCAAGAGCTTGCCAGCTCAGGGGGCCCAGACCTGCCTCTGAAGGTCTCGCCCTGTAACTGATAGCTCCTGCGGTCCAATTTGGCATGATGCGCCCAGGCAAAAATGTCAAGCTTATTTTCCTTCTACAGTTTCACTGCAGTGTAAGAACAACAGGGAAGGAGGATGTGGGATGGTTTGTGTTTCTCGAGGGGCATATGCACAGGCTGGGTCGAGACTCCCCCAGTGTAGCTGTAATTCTGTATTTTTCCCTTTCTCATGAAAATGTTGCACTTTGTATATAAGAGTTCTTTTAAAAGGACGTTTGGGCCATTCTAAACATAGAGCTCTCCTTGAGGCTGGCTGAGGCGGTACCAGGTGTCCTGGGCTGTGACAGTGCATCCTGGAGAAAGCAAATCCACACTTTCTGCAAAAGAGGAAACTATGTGGTTCAGATGGATGCAAGGGATGCTTTTATGGAACTGTTCTGTGCCTTGTACAGGACATTTACACTGAATTTCTGGTCTCCAGTTCATCTTTTCATCAGTGAGGAAATTGCAGGATAAGATCCCTTCACACCTTCTCCTGTGGTACTTTTGCATCACTGGTTGTAGCAGAACCTGCCTATGTGTTTTCTGCGATGGACAAGGTTACATTTGCTTCTCACTGTCAGTGAGAACTCCTGTCCAGATGTTTAATGCGAGTAGGAATGGAAAAGTCACTGCATGAGCCTATGGAGGATGTAAGTCAGGGTCCAGAAACAGCCTCTGGGCCTTGGATTAGCAAAGACACTAGGCACACATTAGCTTGGTCCTCAGCATTTTAAACATTTTTCACTTACAGATTATGAAAATGTTTCAGCAGTTCTCAGAGATGTTAAAAAAAGGGACTGAAACTCCAGAAATCTGGACAACTTTACAATTCTGATGTGGACTGATAGAAGTAAGTTACTTCTCGATTTAGGGTTTCATCCATGGAACAATAATAATACCTGCTTCCTCTTCAAGGTGGTCATGAAACTGGATTCCTTGACGTTTGCCCTGTGCTTTTCAGTCCTTGGAAGGGAGAGGTGGAGTCCCTTCTCGTGGTCTTTCTTTCAGGCCTTTAGAGACAGAAAATAGTTGTTCCACATTCCAAACGTGCAAGGAGAGTACTCTCAGCCATACCACTTCTTGCTGCAACCAGAGCAGGGTTCTCTCGCAACTGGTCAGCCAAAGCAGTTCCAAAGGGAAAGGAAGCACGGGAGAGCTTTTCCAGAACTTGCATACTCAGACCTGTAGCATCAGCACGCTGATGTGCCATCGTGTTTGGAAGGTGAATTTGAAGCTTGTTGCCACTTGACCATGGTGGGTTTGGGGTACGGTGAAAGCACTGGATTAGCAGTATACAGTGCTTCACTGCCCTGCACAAGAGAGCCATGTGTTTATAAAAGCTGATGCAGGTCTGCAGGGTCATGCTCAGTGCTGGAAGAGAACGACCTACATCTTTCCTTCCTTCAGGGAATATCCCTGCAGAGCATCAATTCCATTCCTGTTTGTTTCTGTCTTTTCCCTATCCCGATTCTCTCACACTTCAGTTTGCTGCAGGAGTGGATGTCTGATGGTCTTTATCTAACTGGCAGGACAAGAGAGGACAGTGCCTGACCTAAACAAAAAGGTGCTTTGAGATCTTTGTTCAGAGGAGGCATTATGAAAATGGGAAGTATTCTCATCCTGCAGCTCATTTGTTAGGATTATAGACTTAATTGCAAGAGATGCAGTGCTTGGTTTCTGAAATTGATTTTGTTTTTCTTGAAGAGCCATAGGCAAAATGGGATTGTATACATTATCAATGGGGTGATTTGTGAAACAAGGTTTTACAGCAGCTGGCAGAGGGCTAGAAGTAACCCCTGGCCTGACCCACTCCAGCGCTTTCACTGCCGTTAAGTGTACTTCGACGTGCACGTCAGGAGAACGCTCTCCTGTGTACTTGCTAGTGGTCCAGTATTCGCCGGTATTTCTCCAATATAGCTGTTTCCTTTTCCTTCTGTGAAGCCTATTGATCCTCTGGCGATGGCACTGAAGCTCTCACAACTGCCTAAGAAGGAGCTACCACACACATTTATTTTTCCACTACAAACTTGAACCTGTCTGCCAACGCCAGTGTCTTGCTCTAGCTTCTTCAGGAGGAAATTTGGGAACCCGTAAACAAATAATAACCTGTCTCAAATAAAGGTCTCATCCTTATTCCTACTAAAATTTAGTTCATGCCCTTAAGCAAGAGGGTTTCTATTTCTTCCAAATAGTCAGTTTGCTTTTCTAAATTGTACATCTTGATGCCCTTGCCATATATTTTGTTTCGACCTCAATGATTTCTTGAGGCCACCGGTTCCAAAGGTTAATAGGGAGTTGTGTGAGAAAGTATTATCCGTATTTGCTTCAAATTTGCATTTTTCCATGTTCATTGTCAGTCCTCCCGAGACTGGAGGATGAGAGGAACAGTATTGGTCCAGTTCCCTTGAACCAGCCTTCCTCTGGGTGCTCCTGTCAAGGCCACCTAATTTCTTTTCAGAACAAGCAGCGCTCATCTCCTCCTTTTCTGTGTGGATACGTCTTCCGTACCCCTCTGTTCAGCCTTTTCACTCGTCTGGGGCGGCTTCATGAAATAAATGACAGCGTTTAATTTTTTGCCCCATTCCCCACGTGTCCTAACGTGGTGTTTCTTTCCCCTGCAGCGTGGCAGATGTACATTTCCGTTGGGCTGCCTGCAGGGATGTCCTGGCCTTTCCGAAGCTGGCACGATGCACCTCGTAGATCCCCCACTTAATGCCCTCCCCGGTCCTGTGTCGGACCCCAAGCCCTTAAATCTCGTCTTTCTTCTGGAGCGGTGCGTGCGGGGGCCCCGCGCTGCCCCTGCGATCGCTCGCCAGGCTCAAAGGGGCAGGAAGCGGAGATGGACTGAGCGTGACTTGCGAGCGTTTTGCTTTGCCGCTCTGATTTGCTGGTATTCATGCAGGGCAGGCGCTTCTGCTCCTTTTCTGGGAACTACTCTCTGATTTGGTTACCAATTAAGCTGAAGCGTTCTGGCCTTTTCCATCCTCCTTTTTATTGTTATGAAGAGTGAATTAGGGCTTGGTGTTTAGGATTGTTCTCTGGCCTCCGCTGCTACTTTGCTGCCTCCTTTGTGGCAAAACAATGGCATTAATTTTGGCCTTTGCAGGCAAGCAGGCAATCTGGCAGCGCACAGTGCCTGTCCGTTCCACTTCACTTGTGCAGCCACCTCTCCTTTCCACATCACCTACTCACTTTTCTCTTCCTATTCTTTTTTTTTGCCTCTCCTTTTGTGCGTGCGTGCGTGTGTGTGTGGTGTGGAGGATTGCTGGGGGTTTATTTTGTTCCAGTCTGGGAGGGGTTAGAGGTCGCAGCCTGGATGCCGAGCGAAGGGAAGCAGGCATGTGGGCGATACAGAGTGAGCAGACCTTTCCCTGCTGTGCCTCATTCCCCGGGCCAGCGTGTCGACACCCGTCCTGGGTCTGATGAGATCCGGGGAGTGGGAGACAGGTCGTGGCCTCCTGTTACCCCTTCACCAGACAGTCCCTCTTCCAGAGAGCTCCTGGTTAGGGAACAGAGGGATGCTGACAGCGCCCTGTAACGAGGGGAGCGCAGGCACGAGCTGCAGAGGGTGCTGGTGCAGGATCCCGAGCACGCAGCTGCCCCGTGCAGCATCAGCCGTGGGCGAGCGGGACCACGGATGGGGAGGGAGTCTGGCTGCTCTCCTCAGCCGTACCCCCCAAAGCAGCAGGAGCGCTGGTCCACCGCTGCTCAGAGAGGTCCCTGCGGATGGATTTCACCACAGTCACCAGGATCGTCCTATAATGGCAGAAATGGGAAAACGTTGAAAAAGCAGGAAACATCCGTATGTCAAGGATGTGCTGTTTGAAAGGTGCAGTGGGGTTTTGCAGTGCCTCTCGCTGGCATAGAGCATCAAGCCTTCCAAAACTGGGGACCACTGGAGAGGAAGGATCGAGAGCTAGGGTAAGGAAGAAGATCTACTCGTAGCCCCTAAAGGTAATTAATATGGGATGATAGCCCCGCGTGCGCTCAGGGAGCTGCAGAGGAAGGGTATGGTACTAGGGCCAGTGGACTTGGGGTGGAGAGCTTGGATCTCACTGAAGAACTTAGGGACCTGGCTAGCGACATGCACTAGGGAAAGTCAGACGTGTGAAATAGAGGTCTCATGCGTGGCAGCACCCTAACATGTTCCTGGTAGAGTCACAGCTCGCGGGCAAGTGGTCACCCCACTGCGGTCTGAGGTCTGGATCCCTTTTTGTTTTCTTTTCAATAATGTAAAAAAGAACAGAGGAGTTGGAAGCAGTTGCCTGCAGTCGGTTGTTGCTGACGGTGTAAGGCAGTGCTTTCCCTGGCTCTGCGCAGAGCAGCAGTTCCAGCTCGATACGGCCAGCGAAGTGACGAAAGGACGATGTTCTCCACGGCCTGGCCTCCAGCCCCGGCACATGCCCGTGTGCCCGTCGCAGCCTCCAGGCTCCTGTCCGGGCGCTGGCAGAAACGCTCTCTGGGTTGCACGGCTGCTTTCAGCCCTCGGCAGAGCTTCTGTGGGCTCAGTGTCTTTCCTCTCCCGGTGGAGATTTTTGCACGAGACAGCTCTAAGCTGCTGGCCCACGGCTGGTTTCGCACCGGGCTGAGTCCCCTCTTGGTCCGAAGGAGCGTGGCAGGCAGGGTGGCTGCCTGGCGTCGGGCAAGCCCGTCCTCCGGACGGCAGCAGGCGACCGCATCAGCCGAGCGCGCGCACACAGTCAACAGTTTCCTTTCTTCTGCACAAATTGGCAAGGACTAACCTTGTCATATCTAGTGCAGCGCTAACGGGCGCCTGCCTCCAAGGGGTAATCATGCAGGCATAAATTCGGAAAGTTGCTAAGCTATGAGCAGTCTTATGAGCATTAAAAGTGTCCTCTTTGCCAGAAAGGTCATTCATAACTTGGCTGCGCCGCTGATGTACAGTCAGTGATATTGATTGATTAATGTATAAAAAGCACCAAATCCATTTGCTTCTATGAAAGAGAATAAAGTGCAGTCGACTCTCGCTTTATTTTCACCTCATCCTTTTGTTTGAAGGACGGTTTTTTTTTTCTCTTTTTGTTTTGCCAGCTAGGTTTAAGGGGGTTACAAAAAGCCAGTTTCTGCCAAGTAATGCGTTCACAAAGGGAACATTGATTCACATCAGTGTCGCTTGAATTACCCTTAAAGGTTTGCCAAGGAGTTGTTCTTATATTAACCTTCTGTTCATCAAAGACGAAATAAATAAATAAGTCATAAAATCAGCTTCGCTGCCCGCACTGGAGTTGGATGCAAAACAGGAATTTCTTCTGTTAGGAATTTGTGCTCCAGGTGCTGCTGCTTAGCCCCTCTCCCCCATGCTTTCGGCCTTTTCCCTTCTGCAAAGCTGCTTTCCCCTGACCCCCCAGCCAGCCCCGCTTCTCCCCTCTCTGGTGTGAGTGCTCTCCCTCCCCACCCGCCTGCTCCCTCTTCCCAGGGTGGCAGGACGGACTGCGAGGCCTCTCGGGCGGCACAGGGTGGGAACTGACTCCAGCACAGAGATTAGGTGTGAGCCGCTGCCCGGAGCCCTGGGGACAGTCCGGTGGGCAGGGTGACAGGACAGGGGCTGGAGCTGTGACCAGCACCGAGGGTTCAGCCTCGCGGCTTGGAGCCTGGGCTCAGGGGAACCCTGAGCCTGCCGGGGTGTGACTGGTTTTACAGTGCTGGGGTTTGGCTGGTTTTGCAGTGGTGGTGTCCTCGTAGCTACCGCGGCCGCCCGGGTGCTGGGAGCGTATGCTTACCCCCAGGACAGCGCGGGATGTGCGAGTGCAGTGCTCGTTCTGAACTCGGGTGGATGTTGATGGTTTCAGGCGAGGGGGATTCCCACAGGGGCTGTTTTCTGAAGGATTTTATATAAAATGTTGATTTAATCATTGCAGGCTTAACTAGAATGATTTCTGTGTGGAAAGATAACCTCGTGACGACCAGGACGTTCTGCCCCGTCTAGTTTCAGCATTATTCTAATTCACCTTAAGTCCTGTTTGCTTTTCTGGATGACTTTGGCCACTGGTAATTAATTACATGTTGTTCTCATTTCCTTATGGTTAATTCTGAAACGGGAGATATTCTTGTGCCCGTGGAGCTTTGTGCAACACCATCTCACCTTTATGTCTCCAGGGTGCGTCTGTGTTGTCCATCCCACACTATCCTCTCCCCGAGTGAATGCAGTAAGGGTGTTGCTGTTCCCTGTTCCTTTTGGGATGAGGGCTGGGGAACGTGGGTCTGAGTGATTGCTGTTCTCTGCATCAGGACCTGTGTTGCATTCTGTTAGTGGTGTTAAACTCTAACCAAACTTTAATGTTTTCACTTGGTCCCTGTTCCAAAACCCATGGAGGACTGTTCTCTCTTTCTGTGGGCTGGTGTCGTTTCTCCTCTTGAGCAGGGAGTTGTTTTGGCTTTGTTCTGCGTGTCGGTCAGCTGTGCACGTCACCCTCATCTGTAAAACACAAAGCTCAGATATCAACCCCTCTTGGAAACGTCTCTGCATGAGCTGTCCCCACCTGGCTGTCATGACAGAGTCTCCCCAGCATGTGAGAGTCGCGACGGCCCCCAGGTTCTGTGTGTCATTTCAGATAACCTGAGCCATTCGGCGACGAGTGGTGCAGAAGCCCCGTGGCTTCCAGCTCAGCTGCGCGGTCGTGCTGGTGACCTCCGTCGGCTCCCGAGCAGCGGAGGGACTTGGCTCCATGTCCATAGTTGTGTCAGACTGCAGTTTGTGCTGAGGGCTGTGGGCGAGCAGTGCTGAGCTGCAGCACGAAGCGCCAAGTGCCGGTGCTCAGATGCACTGGGTGGATGAGGCTGATGGTGGCGTTAGGGTCGTGGGTTAAGGTGGTGGCGGTTAGGGTGATGCTCTGCACTAGCGTGCGAGCCCGTGGGTAAGTGAGGTACCGCCAACCTCGTCAGCACTGCCCATGTGATGCTTCTGTTTCAGTGTCTTCTTAGCTGGCAAAGAAGGATGAGGATGATAATCCTACTAACTGTTGAGGCTGCGTGCTTTAGTGTGCACCAAAAATGGCAGAGAGTGCGGGACCGCCACAGGACACCCTTCCCGCGCGTCTGTCTCTGTCTGCACGTTTGCTTGCATGGTGCAAGTGCTGCGGTGAGCCTTGGACCTTGTCCTTGCCGATTCAACATCCCCAAGAAGCAAACCCCTTGAACCCCTGTGTGCCGCCCAACACGGGTGACAGCAGGGGTCGGCACCTTGCATTCCCAAGAAAAGCTTTTTCCCCAGGGCTGCTGCAAAACCCGAAAGGAGAATCATCTTATTTTTTAATCTTTTTCTCAGATTGTGGGAGAATTGCAGAACGCCGAGGCCCCCTCCCCCTCCGGCGAGGCGGTAGGGATTGGATCAGACGATACAGAGTGAGCATGCTGAGAGTGAATCCATTTTCTCTCCTCCATCTCCCCAGAATAAATTAGAATTTGCCTGATTTAATAAAATGGCTTCATCTCTCTGCCATCTTTTCTATCTCCCATGCGTTTCATCCCCACCCCCACTGCAAAATAATAGATCTCGGCTGTATAGCGTCCTGTTACAGGCTGGCAATTTAACATGTAGGGTATGTATGTGAGCGTCTGCATGCACAGCCTGCAAAAGGGTCCGGCCACTGACAGTGCACAGAATTTGTCCCCGTATCTCCATTTCCTTATTGTCAACTGCGATAGTTATAATTGCTGTCGAGGTCAGTGTAATTTACTGTCCATCTGTCATTAACCTGACCTCACGGGTGGATGTGACTGCCATGCAGATATTGTTTGGGGACTGGGAGTGGTTAGTGATAGAAATTTTACAGCACAAATTTGCCCCAGCCACTTTTCTCTTTAATTGGCATGTATTTGTCTATGCATGGAGTGGAACTGGAGCTCTTTGCCGCAGACTGAGAGGAGGGGTTATTGTTAGAATTGAGATGGTTTCGCTACAGCTGAACCTTTTCCTCTCACTTGAATCTGGTGTTTTAATTTCTGTTTCCTAGGTTGATTTTTTTTCCTTTCCGTTCTGACACTAATTATGCCAGGCGCATTGGGAGCGGTTGCTGCTGAGAGGTACCCAGCTAAGTGTTAAGAAAGGTTTTAAAAACAGACTGAACTCTTTCTTAATGAGGCTCAATCGTGCTCTCCTCCGGGTGGTTTTGTTTTGCTGATCTGTCAGTTTTTCGAGGATTTAATTGTACTTTTTTCATATTAGTCTTTGAAATGGGGCTAAGCAGCTTTCTGTAAAATAAAATACAAAAAAGAAGCGGTGTTACTGGCTTTTCTATTTTCTTTCTTTGCTTTCATCACTCTAGGATCATCATCTGCCACTGACTCCTGGGACCCAACAGTAGTAAAGAAGGAAATTTATGAGAGCAGCAAACGAAATGGCAGGCTAGACCGCTATGGCAGCTCCAAAACTGTAAACCCTTGCAGGCAGTTGTCTTTGCCTCCCTGCTCCTCAGTCTGGCTCCTGTCATGTCACTGCTCATGCTAATCCTAGAAGACCTTCCAAATGTTTATTTTGGAGGGGGAAGTAGGAGGCAAAGGACGGATGAGGAGCACTGAAGTGGCTTATCCAGAATAGCTGGTTTTCTGCAGAAATGACACAAAAATGATTCAGAACCGAGCACTGCTGTGAAGCTCCAGAGCCGAGTCGGAGACTCCCAGAGCAGCGGGGGTTGGCAGGGACCTCGCCTAGTCCAGCCCAGGCTTAGAGCCAGGCCAGCTACAGCAGTTGTCAGGACCATCTCCGCTGGGCTCTGAAGTACCTCCCAGGGTTGGAGACCCCCTCAGCCACTGTGGAACGCCTGTTCCAGTGTTCCGGCTCCTCAAGAGCCGGGAGTCAGGGTGAAGGGATGCAAAGTAGCTGATGTTGGGACGGGAAGAGGCAGGAGAGAGGAGGCGGATGTATGCGTGATGCTATTATCTTTATGGCATAGAAAAACATGTTTGAAGCGATCAGCGTGGAATCCTTAATTGCTTCACTTACTTCTGCTCTCCTCGTGGGACAGATTGTACAAATGCAAGAGCTGCCAGGACCCTCATGTTAGCGCACTGTCCCTGCTGTACACACTATTTTTAACTAGCGCTTTGTTTTGCAAAGATGCACAAAGCTGCTGCTTTTTTTTTTTTCCCAAGGATGCTAATAAACAGCAGAGGCAATAAGAGCTTTCTGCTCTGCCTGACAGTGACTCTGCTTTCTTAGCCTGCAGTTCGTTTTTCCTTCTCTTTGGAAACAAGGAAATGTAAATGCACTTTCTTTTCCCTTCTTTTAGCTTTGGTTTGCCCCCTCCATCTTTCTTTTTTTCATGTTTATCCCTTAAATATTTAAGTCTCTTTTCTTTCTTCTAGTCTCAGCCTAACAAAAATCCCGTTTTCCTTTCTTGGTTCAGATGTGTGCCTTCCTTCGTCCTTTAGTTTCCAGCACGCCCCTCATGAGGATGTAAAATCTAAGAACCAGATCTTTGAGATTTCAAAATAAAATAAAAGTAAACTCTGCTTTAAAAACACTTTAGCAGGAAAGCCAGGCTAATTGTAAATCAATGAGTCTTAAAATGCAGCATTGATCTCCAGTTAGAAGTTTGAAGGGGAAAGCAGTAATTACTGCACTGAAGGTAGATTTTTTTCTCTTAGTAAGTTCTGGGCAGAAGGAAGGCTCATTAGGGCAGCACTTCGGAATCTGAGTAATTAGTTTAAAAAGTACTTTTGTGGTGTTATTCCCATGGCTAGAAATTATCGGAGTCTTCACAGATTTATAGTTCAGCTCTGATAAGGTTTGATTTATTATTGTGTTTGGCGTGGGAGATCCTTCTTACACAATCATCTGGGTGAAGATCCGGAGCAGGGATTAGCGCGGGAAGGATTGCCATGCGCACGCAGAGCTACCGGCGGGTCGCCCCGGCGTTGCGGTGGAGCTGCCAGCCTGGCACACCGCATCGCGCCCCTCGTGCGTGGCCGGCACACGGTGGTGTGGCGGATGGATGGGATTCACGCAGCAAGACGGCGCCGTGCGAGCAGCCTCTGTACCCCTCGTGCGTTCACGCACCCGCGTGCTCATGTTGTGTTTCTTGACTTGGCCACGTTTCCTCGGTGGCTGTTTGTCGTCCTTGTGCTTCCCCGCCGCAGTGACCGTGTCTTGCACGGTCCCATGCTGCTCTTCCTGCCTGCCCAGTGTGCCGGCCAGGCACCCTACTAG
Organism: Rhynochetos jubatus; assembly: GCA_027574665.1. Taxonomy (NCBI): domain Eukaryota; kingdom Metazoa; phylum Chordata; class Aves; order Eurypygiformes; family Rhynochetidae; genus Rhynochetos; species Rhynochetos jubatus. Next base: position 8,973,187 of record CM050661.1, read on the forward strand.
AGACATGCGCTGACCTTAGGCTGTGAGCTGTCACCCGGCAGTGTCCCCAGAGCCACAGCTGGCCTGAGAGGGACGAGGAGGTGATGGTGTGCTGGAGAACCAGGGAGAGAGAAGAGCTCCCTGCCATCAGCTACGAGCTCGCCTGCTGTGCCAGGGCAAGTGCCCGTGTAAACCCTCGCGGCGAGAAGGCAGTTCGTGTGTGCCCTTTCAAAGCCGGTGGGTTTATATTTTTTCCAAATTCTTTTGTTAGATTTAGTAATTGTATCTCCAGATATTCTCATTAACCTTAATTATCTAATCCCTTTTGTGAATATGGCTGAATTCTTGGCCACAGCAACATCCTGTGACAGTGATTTCCACAATCTAATTACCAAGTCTAATTCTATAGGAAAAAGTGTTTGTTTCACCTGCGAGGTCCTGCGGATCCATTAGCTGCTAGGTTTCCTGCATTTACGCAGTTGCACGGGCAGAACCGAGGAGGTCAGCAGCTGGGGAGAGGGACCGAGGTCGGGAGCATTGAGCGGCATGCTGATATTTCCATCTGCCTCTGTGGCTGCAGGAACGTTTACCAGGCGTACCTGCTACAGTGCAAATGCCGCTCCAAAGGAAAACAAAACCTACTGCATCCAGACAGCTGATGTGGCACATCTCTGAGCCCCTTGTTACACTCTCTGGCAGCAAGCTGATGTCCGAGAGCACCATCATCCTCCTGGGCTGCAGGTTCCCATCAGGTGGTGGGCATACAGGATAACTCCCAGCTGTGCAGTCGCATCAGCTGTAAATTCAGCAGCTGGATGCTGAAATCAGCTGCAGTCACTTCCAAGCATGGCCTCTCGCAGGCAAAGAAGAACTAAACCCAAGTAGGGTGGTGTTTGAGCTCTTTCTGAACATGTGCTGTTGAAATCTGGTTGGCCAATAGGCCTTGGGAAAGGGATGGGACAAGGTCTCTGTAGGTCAGAGTAGGGGCTCTTACTCCTTGTGAACATGATTTGCTTCCTGCCAAGTCCCTTGCCCTTGCTTATGGGAGAAATGGCTCAGAAAGTGTCAGTCATCTTCAGACACTGACAGTTTTAGGCTCTTCTAGCAGGTTGTCTCCTTTGCCACCTTTTTCAGGAAAGCAGGGCAGATCTCTTCAGTTTCTGTCCAGGAGAGATTTAGGTCCTGTGTTCCTTATACGCCTTTCTTTCCCCACAGATTTGGGCAAGGGAGCGTGTTGTATTACCCCCAATAGTAATGTGTAGCTTTGCAGCCGAGACAGCCAAGCTCATGCAAGACCACGTAATACTCTCTGTTTCCCAGCATCAGCTTATTTTGCACTTGAGCAGAGCAAGCCCTGCTCTCCTTTTCCAGGCTGAGGTTGGCAAAACGGATGCAGGCACCAACTGGGATGGGGACAGACCCATGTGGCAGGAGTGCATAAAGATGTGAAGTGGTGCGGGTTCGCTCTGGAAGGTGGGGTGGGGTAGAAATATTAGGGGCTTATTGTTCTCTAAAATAAACATGCTCACTGTGGGGAACTAGCCCTGTAATTAAAATTAATCCACGTGCAGAGAGGCTTTCTGGCACGGCTTTTGGGCTCCTGCCTGTCCTTTGGGAGCAGGTCCGTACTCCTGCCCGTCTCTCCGATGTGTTAAATTGGGGTAGTCGTACAGTCTGACTTCTTAATCTGACACCTCTAGCTGTCCTACTTGTGCAACTCGGTAAATATTTTTACCGAAATGATTTAGTTTGCAGTGACTATTATAGATCTGATTCTGCAACGGGAGGAAAGGGGAAGGTCTCTGGAGGCAGAAAACCCTTGTGTGGCAGAAAGCCTGCTGGGAAGTCAGCTCAAGAAGAATTAGAAACCCTTTAAATAAATGCTTACTTGACATGACTCTGTCTTCCACAGTCTAACAAGCAGGGAAGCGAATGGCAGCCGCTGGCCAGAAATTGATTGCATTAATTGATATGCCAATAAGAGAGCTTGTTACATCCGCCATTGGTTAGGAGGCCGGCTAACAAGTCCCGCTGATCAATGGAACCGATAAAGATTTCATCCATTAATGAGCAACATGGTAATTAATGTTATCCATAAACCAATTAGCCTGGGTAGCTAATGTGCTGGTTAGCACAGTGAGTGGCAGAGCCGCGGGGGTGCGTGGACCGGCCATCCGGTGCGAAGGGGAGCATCGCCCCTCCGGTGCGACCGCGGTGTTCAGGGAAACCAACGTCTCCCTCTGGGCCTCGCGGAGAGGAAGAAAGTCGGGAGGACGGCTGATGGGATGGGTCACTTTTTCTGGGAAGGGGCACGTTTCTCTAGAGTTAGGAGGCACTTTCAGTGATTTATGGGTTTTTAACCTTTGTGTAGCTCACATGAAGATCTTTCCCACTTCTAACACGTTTTCCAGAGGCATGCAGGTTTAGGTAGCTTGTGTTCAGATGGCAGAACACGATTCCCTGCTCTGTATCCTTGGAAAGCTGCTTGCACGCTCCACCTTGACCCCGAACTCTTCTGTCCGGCTTGGGGCTGTTGTGCACGCTGCTGCGTTACGCTGTCTCCGCACCATCTGAATCAATAACTGCATTAGTGCAGAAAACACAGTGTGCACGCTGAAGGCTGTTGTCCAAAACCGCTTGCAGTGGGGTTACCTGTCACTGCCAGCTGCACTGCTGCTGGTTTCGGTAGCCGTGGAAGTGACCTGCTCCAGGCAGGATCCCCGGCGGAGGTGCAGTGCTGAGCAGGGTTCCAGCAGCTGCTCTGGCTCTCCCCATCCTCGACCAGGGGACAGCAGTGCCCTGGGGAGGGCAGCAGGCAGTGTGGGGCTGGGCTGCCTCATTGGTAAAGGGGCATGAATTGTTATCGGACCAAACTCCTCCAGCCATGGCGGTTTAGGGTTGACATGCGTTCAGGGAGGCAAAACACCTGCGGTGGGTGGGGGGACGGAGATGCCCCTGTGAGGCTGCGGGTGGGAGAGGGGCCTCGGGAGGCTGCGCAGGCACTGGCCCCTGTCCTGGGGGTCGTGGTGTGTGGTGTCTAGGGCTACCAGAGGGATCTGAGGGGCAGGAGCAGCTCCGTAGGCACTGGGCAGGATCAGTCCCGCCATTCGCTGTGGAGTTACCTTGCATTGTTAGATATTGACCCTGGGAGACCCCTTGTGGGTTCCCTAATTGAAAATTAATACCAGATCAATGCCATGGGCAATTTGCATATTGATCATAAACAACTTCGAAGGCACCAAGTGTGTGTTGGATCAATAGAGCTCTTGAGCAGGCTGCAGTGGGAGAGCATCCCCCGCGCTGCTCTCTGGGAGAGGTTCACGCTTGGGAAGTTCGGCAACCGTGCCGTGCCAGGGGTGGTGGTGGGAGCCGTGCCGGTGATGCCAGGGTGGGGGAGCTTGTGCTGGGCTGGGGCCGTAGTGTCAAAGTAACAGCTTTTTCCTATGGTTCACTTGGGAAGTGGAAGAGCTTTGGTTTATTTGTTTGTTTTAAACCAAACAAACAAGCCCAGGGGCATCCCACTGTGGTGGAGAAGCTGCTGTGCCTCCCAGGCATTTGGGCTGGGGGAGTTCAGAGCCACGTTCAACTTTGTCCCTCCACCCGTCCTCTCCTGTGTTACGCAGCCTGTTGCGCTTATTTGAAGTAAGGACTTCCAAAAGCAGGAGTGTGGGTTTTCTGGGAACACCAGGAGACGTCTCATCAGTGTGGGGGTTTTTTCTTGTGTTTTCATCCTGGTTTTGCTTTTTGAGGGCAATATTTAAATTCATTCTCTTTCTACCTGGGACATGCACCAGGTCTCAGTTGAAGGGAACAAATATTTTGGATCAAACTTCAATAAAACCCAAAAAACTTCACCTGAAAATAGATAAAGCATCCTTGGAAGCCTCCCGTTAAAGAGGGACATGCGTGAGCAGTAGGGATAAAGCCTGTGGATGAGCACTGCTTTGTCTGCCCACTCCTGGGCACGTGTGCCGGTCGCGTGGAGTGGAGGCAACACCCCAGACCCCGCAGTGAAACGGCGCCTGAATTGGCCATAACCCCAGAGTCGCCCGCAGTTTGGGAGCGGAGGGGTGGGCAGGGCTGGGAACCCGCTTCCCAAAGTTGCCGCTTGTTTTCAGAGCAGCTCCAGCCGCTCGCGCGCAGCCGGCAGCTCCGCGAAGTCGCTGTGCATCTGATTAGTGCATTACTGAGCTTTCATTGACTCGGCTGCGCCGCGCTGATGAACTGAGACTGGGGACAAGCGCTCGTAATTGAGAGAAATAAATTCCTATCACAGGCCTCTGCTGGAGCCGCCACCTGTGCGTGCGCCTTCGTCCAGGTTTCAGGAGCATTCCCAATCCCTGGAGCACCCCACGCGCCCTCGTTAGTGTTTCTGGAAGCTGAGCACGGGGACTGCAGGCACCGAGGAGTGTCCCAGGGTGACTGAAAGTCTCTGTCCGCCCAGCCCGCCGGCCCGTGACCGACCTGGTGCTGCCTAACTGGCTTGGCCACAGGCTGGGCAGCCTGTAAGGCACAAGTACCTTCAGCATCTCCTTGGGAGCTGCTCCGTGCTCTTCCCTTTTCCCTGGTTCTCTGTGTCTCACTCGGGAGTTAAGAGCAGCAGTTCAGCACCCTCCACCTTTGTCTTGGATTTGTTGGTGAGGGACAGTTTCTTCCCTGGTGTACGCCAGGACACATGGGTATCGTAGGGGAAAGCGTTTTGGCTTGCTGCAAGAAAGCTAAGGATGAATATATCGTTTCTTTGAAAGGAAACCCATGTCCCATTTCAAATTAAAAGAAAAAAAGAAATTCCAGGGGTCAGCAGGGCTCTGCAGTTGGATGCGGCACAGAGACATGACGGGTAGCCCTCCCTTCCTCCCTCCCTGCCGCGGAGGAGCCGTGTTCGGATTTCCGTGGCTGTTAGCAGCCCCTGTAATTTTGCCCGTTCCTCTGGGCTGCGGAGCAGGCTGCCTCCGTTAATGCAGCACCGGTGGTGGGGAGGTGAATGGAAAGGCTTCACTTGACATTCCCTGACCTCCCTGGTGCAGCTGAATACCGGAGAGCCAGGGCTGAGATTGCAGTCGCTTTCAATTACTCGAAGCCAAGAGAGGTGGAGAAAAAGGGCCTGTTGGCTCCAGGAAGCTGAAATCTGCTGCTGCTGAAAGCTTGTTAGTGCAAAGGGAAAAGCAATTACTGACATTCTGCCAGTGCCGCTAACCCAAACCCAGGGAAGGGGCAGCTCAGCCCGAGGACGCGGCCGTCTCTGCCTTGGTGGGTGATGTGGGGCTCCTCAGGTGTGTCAAGGGCAGCTCCAGGGCTGTGCATTTTCTGGGTCTCCGCTGCCTGTTCCCGTCAGCAGGTGTTTGCTGTGCATACAAGAGCTTGCATAGGGTATCTTCTCCTCCTTCTGCACCGACCCGAATTGTGTTTGGTGTCAGAGAGCTCTGCCGTGTCCAAGTGGGGGCTGGCAGAGGAGTAAAGGCATGGAGAGGCTGGCTCCCAGCCTGTTGGCTGGCAGGGCTGAAACCAGAGTTGTGCGTTTGGGGGGCTGCCTTGCTGCCGTGGCCTCTGTCCTTCAGCAGAGGGGTGAGACCATGGCTGTTCACACAGAGAAGCTTTGGCATTTCAGCTTCATACCAGGCTGATCTTTGGGTCTGGTTAACCTGTGGAGGTAGCACACTTCTGGTGACCCGAGAGTCGAGAACCACCAGCTGGCTGGAGGCAGCGTTGTCTCTGTCTAGACCTGCTGAGTGCATCTGCTCCGTCCTTCCCAGAGGTCCCGGGGGACATGCCTCAACTTTTCACTTTGAAGTCCCCTTAAAAGCCCAGAGGCTCTCTGCACAAGTGTCTTTGCCAACTTAAGAGGTTGGCACCACCACCAGCTGCATGTCTCACCTCTGCAGCACAGTTGCACTTCTCATCTGCAGAAAGTAACCCCTTTTGTTCCCTGGGTCCGCTGCGTCGAGCAGCCCTGCCAACTGCCTCCGTGCCTCCACAGCCTGCTCTGCCTCGCGGGCAGCAGCACGCCCTGGGGTCACCCTCTTTTATTTTTTACTATACGTATTATTTATGGCCATTTATGATTTCCCATGGTCGTACATATTGTTAGTTCCTAGAAATAAGCTCCGGGACGAGCCGAACGACACGACACTGCAGCTGACATCACTGCGATCTGGTCGAGAACAAACCGACCAGACCACGCGCTTCAGACCCGTTTGGACTCACTCCGTGCGCAAACCGTCCTCAGAGACGTTTGCTTAGAACCGTTGGTCACTTTTTCCCGTTCTTTGTAACACAAAACCTTCCCCACCATGGAGAAGGAATGCCGATCTGCCACAGAACCCCACGCCACGGTCGCCAAGCTGCAAGCTGGTCACGCTCCCCTGCCGCCCTGTCAGCCCCACCGGTCCCCTTTAGCCAGCCTTGTCTGTGCCTGTGCCTTATGGCACAGTGTATTGCAAGAATATTTGAATTGTTCCTAAACCAGGGCACTATAATTATGGCTTTCCTAAGTTTTTAGCTAAGCTCAAAAGAACTCCAAACATGCTGAGGTCAGGAAATGCTTGGGGAGGGGGAGAAAGAGGGTCAGCAACACATTAATTAACTTTTCCTTGGAGTGATACCATGGAGAGTGAGAACAGAGTAGGAGTTATATATTAATAAACAAACTAACCAGAAAAGGGACATTTTAGTGTTCGATTTAAGTGTGGTTTATGATGATGTTACAGGGCAGAGTTAAGGTTGGGAGCGGTCCTGTGCATATCCAACCTTAAGGCTAAGCATGAATTAATTATAGCTCATTTTTGTTACAGTATTCTCGAGATGTACGGTGTCCCAGGGTTGCTGAAGTTAGCTTTAACTTCAGCTTGGCTTTAGCACTGGTTTTATTTGTGAATCTCAAAGGTTTCTCTGGAGCGAGCTCGCTCATACTCAGCACAGAGCACCTCCTACTTTGCCTGCCTTGCTCCGCTCGCGTTGCCAGCTGAGTATGTGCGATGCCCAGCGACGGTGCGTTTTCTGCAAGGTGGAATGGGAATTCCTGAAGCATCTCAGTCTCTGAAAACGCGTGCTTGTGTCCGTGTGGTTCCAGCAGGTCCCCAAAGCAGCTTCCCCAGCCTGGCCCAGGCGATGCTGTGCCACTGAGTTTGCAGGGAGCCTGGAACAGGTCAGCGCCATCAGCGACCTCCCCTCGCGTCTCTAAAAACCCACCGCGCTCTGCTTCGGCAGCTTCCCTGTGTGATTGTGGCGGAGGGAAACTGAGCTGAGGAGGAGGTGAGCGGGCAGAGAGGAGGGGTGAGAGCAGAGAGGATGAGAAGTAGGCGGTGGGGCAGGGCTGCTGGTGGGGTGCTCACCCCTTCTGAGGAGCGAGTAACTGATGAGAATAGCACGGTGTTGACGTACCAGTTACGGGCTGGCTGGGGAGGTGACCGTGGGAGAAGCTATCCCAAGGCTCCCTGGCAGCACCTGGGGCATCTGATCCCATGAAGGACACCCATGGGATGGGGCGTCATCTGCACCAGGCCAGGGCTGGTCCCTTCACAAAACTTGGGCTGAGTACTGTGCCCCCTGTCCCCCAACAGCCTTTGCTGCGCTCCTGCCTTGTCGCCTCTGCCACCTCATCTCCTCCAGCCTCTTCCTCCCCACTGGACCCCTTTGTCTCCTCGTCCTCCTCCCGCAGGTCTCCGTGTTGGAGACCACTCTGTCCTCTCCCTGCAGACCTGGAGATGGGTTTTCTTTTGTTTTGCTGTTTGATCTGTGTTGGTGTTTTTTTGTGTGAGTCTCCTTTCCAGCTGATTCTGGTTTGGAGCTGGGTTAAACTGTGCAAAATACTATTTAAAAGAAAAAAAAAGAAAGGAACTTGTCAAGATGCATTTGTTAGATCACGTTTAAAATGAAATAGAATTTGTCCAAAGAAGGGGGGGGGGGGGGGGCTGAAAAGCCGTCAAGCCGCAGGAGAAAGCCCCTCCTTTGTTGTCCTCCTGACATTGAAGTGTAATTTTTCATGGTTATTTGGACTGGAAAATGGGGGGAAAGGGAGAGATGGGCTTGCGATTATTTCCCATAAATGACAACACAATCACATCACGCTCCACTACAAACATGCTCAAGGAATTTGCCTTTTTTTTTACATTTCATGTGTGAAAATAACAGCAACCTTTCTAGTTCTGCTGAAATTCAAGGGGGCAAATCCCTGTTGGGTTCCATTGACTTAAAATTTAGCCCGGCTTACAAAAAAATAAATGGACAACCTCATTCCCGGGGACAGGGAGAAGTCGATGCGTCTCAGGGAAGGGTCTGTGGACTGGACTTCTGCCACTTTGCGTGGAGATACCTGGATGCTCCGGAGGGATCTCTGGTGATGGCCACGGTGCTGCCGATCCCCTGGGAAGGCGCGTGAGGAACCAACACTGCAAGGAGCCCTTGAGCACGTGTGACGGCGCTGCCCGAATCCCTGGCTCTGTCTTCCTTTGATGGATAAACCCAGCCCGCGGTGGGCGACTGTGAGATGGGACCAGCCCGTAGCTGGCGGGTTCGTGCAGCGCTGTTTTCTGATAACGCCGTTTTCTGCGGGACAGGGCTCTGCCCCATTTCCCTGGGAGGTGCAAGTTTCCAGAGCAGTCGGGGCCTTGCTCAAGCTCTTTCCCTGCACATCTGAGGTCCAGAGCCGCTAAAGCAGAGGGGACTCCTGCACTCGTAACGCTGATGGCGGTGGGTGCACGCTGCCGCGCAGACGGGCTCCGTCTTTCTGCTTGGTGTCCTACGCTCCTCTTTCTTTAAAAAGGACGGCGGCAGGTCTCACCACCACTGGCTTCTATTTTTTTAAAACAGAAAGTGTGTTTTCCTCTAATTACCTGGTTTTGATAACGTTACTCCCTTTCCCTAGTGCTGCTACGTTTTGTTAGCAAAAGCGCAAAGCCAAAGGTTACGTGATCTTATCAGCGCTCCCCGCCTGCCCCTGACCGTGGGCACTTCTCAGCCGTGTGGGGCCCAGAAGTGGGGCCTCTGGCTGGAGCTGGTAAATCAGATAAAGTAACTGAGCGCAGAAACAAGAACCGTGGTAGTAAAAGCGTTCATATTTAAGAAGAAGAGATGCTGACGTCTGGTGGAGGGTCATCTCGTTTCTGTTGAGCAAGGAGCTTGTTGGAGAGAGGTAAATAGAGACCTGGATGCTGTTGTAGGGTTTTCAGATCTGCTCAGGGAAACTGGCCAAAAAAAGTCTGAATTTTGGACCAGAAGGCAAAGGAATAGAAGCTTAAAGTTTGCAAACAGTTCTTATGCTGTTGAATTTCTTGTTTTATTTATCTGACCGCTTGCCTCTACAGTTAAGTGTACAAAAGCCAGATAAACTTTCCCAGCCTTGAGAAGATAGGCAACTGAGGATGGCTTTATCAGCGGGGGGCACGTTCACAGTCAGCAGTTTCTTTTCTGTCAGTGAAAGCAGCACAGGTACGCTCTGACCGTGCTCTGAAACAGGGCCACCTTGGAAAGAGGTGTCATTAATCCCAGATACGTATAGGATTATTAATGTTTTTCTGCAGCCTTTTGTCAGAGGGTGGGACTCACCCACCAGCTTTTGCATCAGGGCTGGAGCTCCGTGGCATTCCTCTCCAAACCTGTGCCTGGTGCTTTCTTTTCACTGCCTGAAGTCCTGCTTTTCCTTTTAGTAAATGATAGGAATAAACAAGTTTATGTAGAATAATCCAGTTAGGAGCTAGCACAGAGTGTATTTGTGCATATATATGCATCCTGAATCTAGCTGCAAAGGCAGTGACTGCCTGGTAGCCAAGGTTACCTCAGGAGATGTGCCCCAGACGAGCTCGAGCTGGGTGAGAAATACAAGGCTGCAGAAAACCCTCTGAAAATGGATCTACCTACGTTTCCATGTGGATGGGTTGCCTCATCTTCAAATGAGAATAGTCAGCAAGTCAGGGAGAGGTGGAAAATACGTTTTTGCTGTTGGGCTGGTCACAAACGAAAAACTGGTGGAATTGTTTCCAGGGTGTTGCCCTGTGTCCTGACCCTTGCCAGCTTCTCTTCTTCCACAGAACTGCTCCAAGGCTGTGCTCTCGCTCAGATTGCAGCAAGTTGAAGGGCAGGCAGCCGCGGGCTTTGCCATCGCTCCCTGCCACTGCCGGCTGCTCACCTGCAGCCCTGTGTGCCAAACATCCCCTGGCAGAGCGAGTGCTTAGAAATCCAGGTGGGGGAGAAAAAAGCAAAAGACAAACCACTGTTTGCTCCTGTGGCTCGGGAAGCTTTGCATGTCCCGAATAAGAACCATACTGCTGGCTGTGGGACTGGAGCCCAACAGCACTCAGGACTGTCACCAACAGTTCAGAGAGCCCTTCGAGCTGTGGGTGGGAGCGGGGATAGATGTGCGCTGCCTCCTGCTAGAGCTTCCGCGGGATGCCCGGTTCGGGTGCCTGCTCTGAGCCCTGCGGGGAGATGCACCTCACGTGTGGTGCTCAGCGTCAGCAGTCGGCTGGGCTCCAGGGAAACACGTGTCCTGTGCTGGGGGCACTGTTTGGCGTTAACACCTCCTTCCTGGACTCTGCGTTCGCTCCGTTCCCACAGCTGAGTGCGCCTGGCCTGTGGGTGTGCTGTGAGGTGGGACGCCCCTCCTCATGCCTCTTCCCCATCGGGGTGAGCCACCCTTTTGGAGTCAGCATCGTAATCCCACATGGGCTCAGTTTTGGGGACAGCAGAACAAAAGCCACTCCTGGGACAAGCAGCACCAGACTGTGCCCAGTGGCTGAGCTCCTCATGGGCTTCCCCGTGTCCAGGAGGGCATCGACCCCCATGGACCACCTGAAGGCCCTCCTGCTTCCACAAGGACCCAGGCCACAGCACGTCTCCTCCCAGGGCCCTGGGACCTTACACTTAAACTAGTTCAAAGCAGTTGAACTTCCGAGAGGCTGGACTGACGCTGGCATCAGCAGGGGAGGCTACCCCTCACCAGCCAGCTGCACGCAGAGCCGCCACAGCATGCCAGCACGCGTGTCGCTTCATGTGCAGCCACGCAGCTGACTGCACACAGGCCACCGCTGTCACCTCTGCTGACAGCATCAGCTTGCAGAAGTCGGCCAGGTCTCAATCCTGTCTTTCTGCTGGCTTTTTTGGCTACTTATCCTGAAAAAGGGAGCATCAGGGATTCTTTTTGTTTCAAAGGAGAGACCCTGTGTACAATTAAAACTTGTTTCTGGTAAACCTCATTCCAGGAAAGATGAGCTTTTAACAAAAGGGTTTTGACAGCTGCAGGGTATTTCATTTTTTTAATGCCGAATGAAAAATCAATACATTTTTCTAGGTTATACATATTCAGAACAGGCTTGATATTTCCATTATAATGGAAAATGGGTGTCTGCACATCTCGCCTGTCAGAGCTGCACCACCGCATTTTCCAAGCCACTGCTAAATATTTCAAACCTGATTTGATTGTGGTTCATGACAGCTAATGTTTCTCAGCTCTTGAGCCTGCCGGAGGGTGGAAAGGCAAGCGCACGCTCTTTCTCTCCCATCCCTACATTTCCGCCACCCCTGAAATGCCCCTTATCCCTTTGGAGAAGAGATATGGGTTTGTTAAGGAAAATCCAGCTGAGAATGAGAGGCGAGAGGTCTTGGGCTTTTCAGGCTGGCCTGGATCCAGTCGGAATTTGCTGACTTGTGCAGCCCTCAAACTTTCTGGGTTTGGAAAGGGGCAGAAATGCGGCGGCGTGGTCCTGTGCGACGGTGTGCAGAGATTCGGGTGCATGTTCAGTGCGTAACTGAGTCAGAGACTCCCTGACATCTGCACATGTCACATACTCAGGGGTTTCCAGACTATTCTCCCTCTTTTCCTCTCCCCCCCCCCCCCCCCCCCCCCCCCCCCCCCCCCAGTGAATGGTTTAATTTTAAATTAAAAGGAAATACCACTGTCTAAAATGATTTATTCCTGAAAGAAGAAAAGATTAGGAAAACTGCTAGGATCTGCATAGAGCAGATTTGGTACGATGGAACAGCAGGTTCCTAGGACTCCAGGTACCCCACAGTTACACTTGCTCACTCTTGGTATTGAACTGAACCCCAGCAGTTGGAAAACTCCTTTAGTAAGATCTGTTAGTAAAGCATCATGGCCTTGTGGCTGACACTCTGGCATGGGGACTTATGGGCAGGTTGTGTTGTTTGTATTTCAGTGGGACACCATCCCCCCGTGCATGTTGCACCTGCCCTGGTGACCTCCCCGCAGAGGATGGAGTCCACCTGCCTTTTGTGAGCACATAAACCCTGTGTAATTGGAGGTTTTGGAAACCAAAGGCACCAGCCTAGCACCTACATCCTCTGGGCATGGGCTGCAGCCCATCTAGCTGCGTCTCTGGCCTTCCAAAGCCCCTTGTTAAGGTTCCCAGGTCAGGAGTCAACTCCATCGTGTTTTACAACACATCCTCTATGGCAGACCTCAACCCCTCTGGGTTCAGTGCCCCCGCCACGCTCTCCAAAAGTCCTGGTCAGAGTCCTTGACCGGCAGAGACTCCCAGTATACTGCTGAAAGATTGCAGAGACTTTTCACCCTCTGGCTGTCAGCCCCCATTAGGACACTTGTACAATTTTAACCTTTTTAACCAACTACAAAACGACTGCTGGGGTTCTTACCAATCTTCCTAAGGACATACAGTCAAGGTGAATGAGTCCTAACAGACAGTCTTCCAAGGAGGTATGGTCAGATGGTAACAAAAGGGTCATGGCGGTTTGGAAATAAGGCCCTACATCTTGCTGACCATGGCCTCGCTCAGCCTGTGGGAGCTGGTCACACAGGGTAGGTGTCACACTCGGCTGCAGGTCTGTCCTGTGGGACTTTAGGCAGAAGAGGGGGGTCAGCCCTGCTCGAACACAGCACAGGAGCAACCTGACACCTGGATTTGCAGACACGGAAGCTCAAAAGCTCCTTGTTGCATGTGCAGTGGATTGAGGAGAAAAGCAGACCTTTCCCTACCAGGTGTGATGCTGGCTTTGTCCTGTCGGAAGGACGCCCCAAAGAAATGCAGGAGGATAGATGGTTGGGTGCCATTCGCACGTGCGTTTGCTACCCAGACCGGGCATCGCGGTGAGCTGCCACTGCAACTCGGCGAGCTGCAGAGCTGTCGTCAGCAGAGAGCGTGGGTGCAAATCCTTCAGGAGCAGGAGTTCTGCATTTTATTTTTGGTGTTGGAGGATCTCATTGTTAGAAGCTGGGTCAGATCACATGCTCGTGCCCTGCGTGCGGTCTGTTGGAGGCTGGTTCTCAGCGTTCAAAGCCCTCTGCAGTGCCTGTAGCCAGCAGAGGGGTGGTGTGGCTGAGGATGCTCTCCTGACCGTCCCTGGGGTGAGCTTGAACACCGGCAGCTGCGAGACAGGTTAGGCTGAGTGTAGTGAGCAGAGTTGCATCCAGCTTTCCAAAGTCTGCTGGAAGAGGACCACAAGGCAGGCAGGAGTTAACGCTTCCCCTACCCAGAGTCTCCGTGCCAGGCAGCTACGTCCCCGGGGCCTGTGGGTGCCAGGAGCTCCCCGGCTGTGCAGGAGAGAGAAGCGGGAGGGTTGTCCTCGGCAAAGGCCCCAGGAGCGAGGAGCCAAGTAAAGACAGTACCAGGGGCTTTCCCAGCTATTTGGAGTCTCCCTGGGCAGATGCATCTTGTACTCTGTTCCCATCCCATCCTGCTTAAAAAAACCGCTCTCTAGAAAAAAAATGAGCTCAGAGCAGAGCTTGGAGGAGAAGGGTTTGAAGCATGCATCTGCTGTTTGGAGCCCGCCTGCCCAGCACCGGGGCATTTAGCCAAGGCAGGCAGATCTTTGTCCTCCCAGGGAAGCCGTTTCCAGGGTCGGGGCTGGGGGGGTGCTTGGTGCCGGGGTCTGCAGGGACTTGGCAGGAGCTGGCAGTGGGACAGGCTGAGCCCGCGAGCGCAAGGGGTTACAGGCCCAGCAGGGCAGGAGGATTTGCCGTTCGTGGCTTTGTTTTTTAGTCATTTTCTACCGTTCTTGGTATTCATAGCTCACATTTTTCCGGTTACTGTCAGCCTGGGCTTTCATCCATTTTAAAGAGCTATTTTTTCCCTTGTTGATGATGATGATGGTATAAAGACAGATGGTGTAACTGCTTATGAATGTCCTATTTTATTCCCCTCGAACCAGACAGTGCACTTGAAGACGTGTATTATTTCCACATGTTCAGGTTAGAGCCCAGACAGCGTCTGAGCCCGGCAGCCGGCTCGTCCTTCCCCTTCCTCCCATGCCGATGCTGACACCTCCGGGTCGCAGCCGGGAGTGCCGCCGAGCCGGGCCCCCTTTGTTGTTCGCCCGGGCCGGGCTGCGGAGGCTCGGGGCCGGGGAGGGGCCGTGCCCGCTCCCCAGCCCGGCCGGGGCTCCGGGGCGGCGGCGCCGGGGCTGGGCCAGCGGCGGGGTCCGGCTGCCCGCCCGCCTCTGCCGGTACGGGCTGTCCGGAGGGCCCGGGGAGCCCTCCCCGGGGGAGCGGCTGAGCCGGCGGAGGAAGCTGGGTGTCCAGAGAGGGGCTTTCGTTGGAGGCTTGAATAAAATAATCGAGACCCATCCCTTAATGAGGGTTTTTAATAAAACCGGCCCAAGATCTGCGAGCTGCCCGCCTGCGCGGCGGCGTTGTGAAGGCAGCGAGGTGGTTTGGGATGGGAGTGGCGTGTTGTTTTTTTTCCCAAAGTGGGAAAAATTTTGGAATTTTAATTTCTGAAACGCGAGTCCAGCTGCTGCTTTCACAGCCCTTCTCTCCAGCAAACCCCACTCGTCTCACAAGGCAGCCTGCTCATCTCACCCCTGTGTCAGTCATCTCCCTCTGCCCCCGTGTTAGGTGCCTTTCCTTCGCCCTGCCACCCATCACACCTCTTCCACCGGGGTCCTGGTTTCCCAGGCCAAGACCACGGGGATGACTGCAGCTCACGAGAGTTTCCAGCTTGTAAAAGAGGGGTGGAGTATAAATCACAGTGCTTCCACTTAATATCAGCCCTGATCTATGGATGCTTTTACAGGTTCCTCCCCAGTTTAAGCTGTCACATTCTCAGAGGGCACTGCTGAGTATCTGCAGTCTCCTAATATGTTTTTTTAATCCTGATTTCTAGCCCTGTCTTTGTTAGCGGGAGGATGGGAGGTGATGCTTTAACTGGTTAGATAGTTTAGATAAAAACTCAGGATAGCCTAGGATTTACCATGACCAGATAATGAAAGTTAAAATTATGAACTATCCTGCCCAAAAGAGGATATAATGGCTTAAAAGTACCCTTTCCTCCCACTTGATGTAGCCCCTGCCAATCACATAGTAGCTGTTGAGCACGCGCTGTACGTAAATACCCAAAATACTAGATGATCATGTGGCTGATAGGCCCTGGTGTGAGGTCTGCCGGCTGCAGCTATCCCGCTCCCGGTATCCCACACGACAAGGGTGCCTCTGCGTGGAGCTGCACCGCGCTGTGTCGACACGCTCCGTGCCACCGGCCTGGGCACGCCAGTGATTTGGTCAACGGGTGGGGCAGTGGCACTTGGTGTTTTGTTCTCAGCTTTCAGCACTTCACTGTTTTCACTTCATGGTTTTGCATCTATGTGGCTGCCTGGGTGCTCAAACTCCTCCCATGACCCCCCAGCAGCTTCCTTCCATGCCTTGCGTTAGGGCCATGCCTGCAGAAGACTGCTACTCCTTGAGCAGCAGTGAGTGGTGGTGTTTCTGCGGTGAACTTGGGCTTCACCTGAGTGACCCTGAGTGACCAGGGTCAGTACTACACAGTGGCATTTGGTCTGAAGAGCTTGAGGTGGGGATGAGGAGGAAGGCTGAGGCTGAAGGTGCTGGAGGCTCTGGTCAGTCCCTGATGCTTCTCTAATCTGTGGCATGCTTCTCATATCAAGCAAACGTTTTACTGTACGTTACACTGCCGGGAACATCAGTATGTCTAAGTGGTAGAAGTGGGCAAGGTTCTTCTTTTCATCTTCATCTCTCATGTCTTTCCTCTGTAGTTTCTTTCTTGGCCAGCTAGCAGGCAGAGTTGGGAGAATGCTGGGTGACATTGGTATCTGCCACTCAACACTGGTGCTTCAGTGGCTGTTGCTCTTGCTCAATGGCAGTTTCTTGCTTTTCTGTTTTGACTTCTGTTTTTACGTTACATTTTCTGCTTCTCTTGTTTCAGAAGAATCCGTTGAAGATGTGGAAGGGCCCAATGAAACAGCCGGTGATGCCGAAGAGCCTGCCAAGGAGCAAGAGAGCGGAGGGGACAAGGACCAGAGCAAATGGGCAGGTGGG
Organism: Rhynochetos jubatus; assembly: GCA_027574665.1. Lineage (NCBI taxonomy): Eukaryota > Metazoa > Chordata > Aves > Eurypygiformes > Rhynochetidae > Rhynochetos > Rhynochetos jubatus. Next base: position 8,989,406 of record CM050661.1, read on the forward strand.
TTTCAGTCCCTCTTTCTGTTTAAATCCAGGAAAGGAAAGTGGGAAGAGCAGTGGTCTGCAAAACTCTTTCCTAAATGACCGTGCCACACAGCACCGTCAGCATGACCTGAGTGTCGTCCTCAGTGGAGTCTTTGGGCGCAGCTTCATGACACGCTCGCGTAGTTGGAGCCGTGGGCGATCACGCGTTCCCCCTCCTGGCTCCAGGCTCGCACTGGGGCGGTGGGTCGGAGCTCCCCTGTGCTCAGTGCTGCTGGTCCCAGTGTGGGCAGTGGGAATCAGCAGCTGGCCAGGGAGGGGAGGGAGAAGGGGACTGCCCCTTCTGGCAGCAGCCAGCACTTAGGGTGGATTAAGCGTATCATGAAACCTCACCCTGTTTTGATAAGACTTGAGAGTCGGTTATCCTGCTTTTTCACCGTGGTCCTGGCTCTGGTAGCAAGATTTTGGTGGAGAAATGCAGAGCAGAGAGGTAGACCCTGTGCTTGTGCTCTGTTAACTGCTCACTTTCTGCCGGAGTCGGGACATCCTGACATGGAAACTGCAGATGGGCGACAATAATTGCGTTGTTGCAGTAGAAACTGAAAGGTTTCTCTTTGCAAAATCCTTAGATGGATTCATTCCGAAGGTATTAGGCTCTGTCTTTCCCAGAAGATGGTTGTTGTCCTGTAGAGGTGAGTGGGAGGAATCATTTAAATATTCCTTCCCTTTGGGCAGAAAGCAGCTGCAGGATTGTCCTCCTCTGGAGAAGGCCGTTCTCAGCTGGCACTTGCTGACAGCTTCAGCGTAGGTGTGGAAATGGAGGCACTGGAGGTGGGACTCATTTTCCTTGACCCAGGACGGAGCAGTTCCTACTCCCTGTTTCTGTTCCTGCATGGTAGCCCGGTCAGTTTGCAGATTTAATGGTTGCTTGACATGATGCTTCTGTCAGTGCGCAGAGACCCTTCTTCCAGGCAGCCTTCTCCTGCCATGTTTGTGATTGCCTCATAGCGAGCCACAGCCTAAGAGATATTTCAGCTTATACAGTCTTCAGAAGGATGGAATGTGGTCTTTCACCTCAGTACCGCTTTAATCTCAGCCATTGGAAGATGTGTCCACACTGATGCAGAAAGCAGGCTGCGCTTTAATGCTTGTTGAAACTCATGTTCTCAGTCCAGGCTGCACTCGCTGAGGTTGCCCTGTTCCCCATCACAGACCCGTTCTTCAACCCAGAGATGCAGGTTTTGCTTGGCTGCAGGTGATTTTTAGTCTCCTGCTGTGTGGGATTGTGTTATCCTAAGCAAGAGCACACTTCATAAAGTGTCACAGAAAGATGCAAGTATTGTATATTTACTAAGTCTCTTAAATGGTAAGTAGGGCCCTTTGTCCAAACCTGAAGCACTTACAAAAGCTGATCGATGCGAAAGGGTAATTTTATATGTTAAAACACATCAGGAAAAATGAAGAACCTACTTTTTAAACCCTTTACTTTCCAGAAACTCTAAATTTGATTAGCTTGATTTCTTCATCCTACCAGTGCAATCCCTAACCCATTGTTGGTGTTTGCCAGTGAAACAGCAGATAAAAAATTGACATCTTCTGGAGTCTTCAAAGGGCAACACACAAAGGAACACACGGACTATGTCCGTAAGCCCACAGAGCTCTGGACAAGCCTTGTCCAGAGCCGTGGCGAGGCGGAAGAGCACAGCCTCAGCCAGGTGTATGCACCTGCTGTTGTTGAATTCAGGTCCTGCTTTCCAACAGGTAACAACGTGACCTTTAAAGCAAAAAAAAAAAAGTTATCTACTGTACGTAAACAGGTCCCACACCTCAGTCCTCCATGGTTTCCGCTTTCAAGCTCCCTTGAGGAATTTGGCTGTGTTGGCATGTCCTTCTGGACCTCAGACATGGGAAGGAAAGGAACTAGGGGAGGGTACTCATGACAATCACAGAAGACCAGTGTCTCCGTGTACAGGACTATCAAAACACCATGGTACAAACTGGGGCGTAACCAGGGAGGCAGACAGGCAGGATTAAGGAAACGCTCGCTCGCTGTGGGAGGAGACTGCAGGAGAAGAGCTGGCCTGCAGCTCAGCCCGTCGGGAAGGTCATCAACCACGATGCCAAGAATGCTGAAGAGCACAAAGCCTTCTTTGCGTTCATTTTCACCAAACAGACCAACCGCGTGAGAGATCAGGGCTGCCCGTGCCGGCGGCGCTGGAGGGAGAGCTTGTCCTCCAGCTCTGAAGGCACGGGCCGCAGGGTGCTTAGTTCAGCTAAACGTTGTCACATCCGTGACCCGCTGCTTCGTACCTGGGTGTTTTGAGAAAGTGACTGGAGCATCCTCAGGCCTGTCAGCTGCTCTCTCTTGGGAATTTATGGAAAACGGGGGAGGTACCGCGAGGGGACAGGCATGGTGCTTATCTTTGACTCGAGGAGTAGCTGAGGAACCGCACACCTGCCAGCTCCATTTGCCCCAGATTTTCCTGGGAATTGACCAAACAACTGTTTGTAAGTACTGACGGGAGGATAATGAGTAACAGTCGACACGGATTTGTCAAGAACAAATCATGTCAACACGACCCAATTTCCTTCTGTGTGAAGAAGGTCCTGTTTGCAGTCAGTGTCTCCTGTGTTTTCCTTAGGAAGGCTTCTGATGCTGCTTTTCAGGACAGTCTCAAAACAAAGCTCAAGCATTATGGTATAGGTGAAAATATCATGGATTGGGTGCATTTCTGCAGTGCTGGAAAGCTTCCTCTGGAAGATTGCGTTTAGTTCTGAGCTTGGGGTGTCAGGGAAGTTGAGGAGCAATTTCAGAAAGCCCGGACAGCACGAACATCCCAGGTCAGAGCATGGTCTGCAAAGCGTCAGCTGTGAGGAGAAAATGGAATGGATGGACTTCTTCGGCTCAAAAAGAGAAGACCAAAGGGGAGGACAAGATAAGTCTCTTTGTGCATCAGATGCTTCTGAAAGGAAGGAAATAACGTGTTCTCCGTGTTCAGGATATAGGCAACAAGAAGTGATGGGCTTAAATTGAAAGGAGAAGGATTGAGGTTAGATAGTAAATAAAAGAGCAAATTCTCCTGGTACAGCTTGTGAAGCACTGGAGCAGATTTTCTGGGAAGGTTCCTCAGAGATCCTTCAAGATAGACGAGGTGTTGTCGGGAATGAAGTAGGCACAGGTTATCCTGCTTTGGATGGTCCGGCTGACCCTCGGAGGTGCCTCTGAGCCCTGCCATTCTGTGAAAGCGGGAGATAGGTGATGAAGAAGTGCAGGCTCAAGGCCAAGCAATAGTGTGTTGAAGTGGAGGTTGATAGGCCTGTTTTCTGCTCATCATGCTGCAGTTTGATCGTTGCAATCCTTAGCAATTTACTCAACCTTTTGCGCCTCAGTTTCTTAACTTCACACTGGGGCACTGGGTGTTTATTTCTTCCACTTTGATGAGGATTTGGGAGATCTCTAATGGAACGTTGAGTACGTCTCCCAAGCTTCTCTGCACAGAGGCGTGAGTGATGAGTTGGGGTGGCTGGACGCCTCTTCGGTACCTACGTCCTGCACGTGGCAGGCTACACCGGTGTCAGTTTTTGCACTGAAAGGAAAAACCTCTCCACAAAATTGTAAAAATGTCTCTGCTGCGAAATAAATTTATCTGTTCGGGGGTTTGTTTACTTTAAAACGGAATAATCTTAAGCAGAAACATTTTTTTTTTTTTAGGAAATACTTTCCAGTACAATACACACGTGGAAAACTCCATCCCAAATAAGGATTCCTTTTACCTTGATTTTCACATACGTCTTTGTGGCTCCTAAAAGATTTCTGGAAAGTCTGCTTCCAGCAGTGCTCACGCTGCCTCTGTTCCCCTCGGCTCCTAACGGGCAGCGGTGCTTCACAGGCACTGAGGCTCTTACGTGACTCCTAAAATACTGCGTGGGGAGCGAAGGGATGATGTTCCCTGATTCTAGGCGGGACCCGTTTGCTTTCTCTTTTCCCTCTCTCTCCGGCAGTGGGATTAAGCAGCACCATTCGGTGCAGCCCTCTCCCGCTGGAGCTGCCCTGCCTGCTTCCCTCTTTCTGCTCCAGAGCCCTCCACCTCCGTGCTGGAGAGGGGAGATGCTCTTCGCCTGATGGCTGAGCTTTAGAAATTATCTCATCATGACTAACGTGAGATTTATCACAAGCAAAACAGCAAGGAGGAAAGAAACCGTGGCTATTCCCGACTCCATTTTTAAGGCAGGATGTAAATGATTAATATTCAACACGTTGGTTTCCAGCTAAAGCCTGAATCAGACCAGGGTAGATCAGTACAAGACTTTGGAGATTTGAGGTGGGGCTTGTATGTGTTTTCTGACTGGAGAAAAGCACTTCATCTGCAGTGACCCAGCTATGAAAGGGACTTTCTTAATGCACTGTCAGTTGTATAGATGTGCAATATCAGATTTTTTTCCCACAAAAACAAGAAACAAACTCTACTTAAAATATAGATTGAAATGAAATATTTCTAGAGGACTAGCCTGAAGGGCTTTTATTTTTTTTTTTAATGATTTTTTTTTTTTTTAATCCATGATGCTCACCTAACACAGAGCAATTAGTGCAATGGAGCGTCCCTGATTCGAATCCGTGGTAGATTGCTATTAAAGGAGGTATTAATGGGCTGCCGAGAGCTGGGAAATTGTTGCAGAAAAGTGTGTTTATGGAGTATGGTGCTGGCAGGCATGATTTCAATCGGATTTGACATGTTTAACATAAATGTATACTGCACAGCTCCTGCAGTTTATGAATAATTCCTACAGGCCCACTGCCTTTCTAATTACTGAAATTGAAAAAAACAGGTCAGGCACATCCTGACGGAAATCTATTACTGCCCCTCCCCCCGCTGCCGCTTTTTTCTGTTGTGTTTTTTTTTTAATATATGGCGTTTGTTGAGCACTTAATGGCTGGGATATTCTGTGGACCAGAGGAAAGATGAGGGGAAAGCGGGCTGGGAGGAAGGGGATGAGGGGCGCGATGGAACGGCTCTCAGCCCTGGCTTCTGTGTGAAGGAAACCTAGGAGAGGGGATGGGGAAGCACGCTGTAATTGTGCTTTTTTCCTGAGGGTTTATGAAGCACAAAAGGCTCCCAGGCGCCAGCTCAAGCCCAGGAAAACAGCCGGGCCGGGTGCCTCCGTGCTGCGGCTGGGCTCGGAGCAGGGCATGCTCTGGCTCCCAGGCAGTGCCCCCAGGTGCTGGGTTTCTGATCCCTGTGGGGGTGAAGGGGAGAACCCCAAAGACCCATTGGCTCTTCCCCAGGGCAGGCCGTGGGATCCTCCCTGGGCTCTGCCAGCTGGCCGGGGCCCCGGAGCATCTCCGGTCACCCTCGGCACAGCATCCTGGCCTGGCTCTGCCAGGCTCGCTCAGTCCTGACCCCTCCGCTCCGGTGGGGCTGTTGAGCCCAGCCACGTGCACAGCATCTTTGGTTCTTCCTCGCGGTCAGCCCAATCGTTTTTATGACTCTTTTTTGAACTTTTCTGTTTATACCTAGTGAAGTATGACTGCTTAAAAAAAATGAAAAGCAGCAAAATCACCGATCTGGCCTGAGTGGAACAGTTGTTGGTGTCTAGCTGGGAGAAATGGTCCTGCAGACCCCAAACCGGAGCCATCCCTCCCTGCCTGCATGGCTGCCGGCTCTCGGCTGCCTTTGCCAGCTGCTAATCTTGAAAGCACGTGCACGTCGTGTTCGCCACAGTACAAGCCGGTTGCCCCCCTCCCCAGCAGTGACACGCACTGACACCCAGCCGTGTGGCATTCCCTGCTTTCCAGGACGTCCAGGAGCACTATGGGGCCATCTCGGTGGCGCTGCTGGGTGAATTGCTGTGCTGCAGGGGAGCCTGTCCGACGGCTGCTTTGCTGTTTTCAGATACTTTTCACGCGTGTCCTTCGATACGTTCAGGTCTCTGCTGGTATCCCTGCGATCTCCTCTCCGTGTTCGCTCTTTCCTCGCCGGTAGTTTCTGCTCGCCAGGTAGCTGCGTGCTGCTCAGCAGTGGTGGTGATCCCTCCTCGCTGGTTTTAAGGAGTTAACGGAATCACTGTTGTTTAGACCATCTCCCAGTCTCAACACATTGATTTTAATAAATTAGTTAATATAGATTCTCATGGTAGGTTAGTTGAAATATTTATTCAGTTGAATTGGACAGTAATATTCACACAGATTGATAGCTGGCTCAAGAACCATATGAAATAGGTAAATATAAAAGATTATCGCTTCGTTCCTTTCAGCCACTTTGTAAGTTAAAAAAACCCCTAAGATTTCCCACGGGTCATTTTCTCTGCCCTGGCGCCTTTGCTCTTGGTGCGCAGCTCCGCGGTGGAGCACTGCGCAGGGAGCCGGCGGGGATGAGCTGGTCCGCAGGGCCGTGGGGGACATCCGTGGTGCTCATGATGGCAAGTAGAGCGCTGCCTCCACGTGCCCCTGGTGCTGCCTGGGGTGTCACCGCGACGTTTTCTGGGTGCTCTGTGTTTGTACAGAGTGTGGCAGCCGGGGCTTCTGGGTACTGTAATATGAATATTTCATAGTAATTCAGTTGTTCATACTCACTGCAGGCTGGAAGGTATGACGCAGCATTAGAAAAACAAATTATTTGACGGTTTTCAGAGCCACATTTCTGAAAGGCAGCAATAAAGGTCTGGGTGCAAAAGTGTGCTTGCAAATCTCTGTGTATTTACTTCTGTCTGTCATGCGACCACGTTATTTATCAAATACAGAGTTGGAAAAAATACCGTAGAGCAACAGGCAATATACAGGCCTGTTAGTATGGCTACAACATCTTATTAGAACGAATGGTACCTTCAGGGAATAAGGAATGTAAACAGACAGCGTTTCAGAAAGAAACATTCAACCCTGTCTTATTAAGACACGAGGTAACGAACGGGCAGCGCTGTAGCAGTGTGGGATGCCCAGGTGTCCTTTCGTGCAGGCCGGAGCCCCGCTTTGGTGTCACCGCGGTCCCTCAGTGGAGGTACCTGCTCAGTTATTCCTGCTGTATTAATACAAATTGTGTCTTTCTGCGGGATAGCAGCTGTGTGCCAGAGAGGCTGAGTCCAAACCGTTGTGCGCCGTTATTCCGGGCTGCTGCGCTGCGGTTAACGAAGCTGCGCAGGTAGATTTGGACCGCGGCGCCTGGCCTTGCCCAGCACCCGTGGCGAAGGCTGCGTGAGCCTGAGAACAGATAAACCAGTCCGCTCCAGCCTCGGGATTTCGGGAGGAAAACTGCAGCCGTTTTAAGGATGCTCCTCCGCGAGACCCGTGCAGGGGTGACGGCTGCCGTTGTGGGCATTCCCAGCTGTAGGGCTGTGCAGGAACGGCAGGCAGGTCAGTCTGGTCCGAGGGCTCGTGATGCTGAGTAATTGCTCCAAGAAAACGTCAGGGGAGGTTTGAGGAGGGAGGCACCACCAAATATGGAATTTTATTTTCCATCGGGCAGTGAAAACACAGTTCCCTGGTCCCGCTGAAAACTTTTTCCCAGGCCGGTTGCTGAACTTAGTAGGAAAGGATTTTTTTCAGTAGACTGGGGGCGGGGAGGGTGTTGTTTTTTAAATCAATGGAGATAGCAGAAACCCCACTGTAAATTTCTAGGGCAAGTGGCAAGCTGGTTTACGGAATGCAGGGAGATGAGAACCTCTGGCTTACGGAAAGCAGCATGAATTAATAATCATTTAATTGGCTTCTCCATTATGTTGCTGGGTTGGGAGATGGAAGTTTAGATGAAGGGGCTGTCAGTGGTACTTTAGCTAAAAGAACCTGATGGCTGGGAGGCGGGGTGGTGACTCCATTCCCACCAGGATGGAGAGCAAGGCAGCTTTGGAGACCCTTGCCAGTCGTGCCTCTGGATCGAGCAAAGGAAAGGATCCCTACTTCCAAGGAAGCATCCCATGTCAGCTCTGAAATAACGCCTGGGAGGATTACTCCTCCTCCTCTGAAAAGCAGAAGCTGCCAAGGAAGAGCGAGAAGACAAGTAGGTCTCTGAGAAGTGCTGTGGCAGGTCAGCACGCCTGCAGCCGCACCGCCCCGTCGCACTTGGCTTTCAGGTACATTTGTTGAGAAAGGCAGGTTTTCCTCTGAGGTCGGCAAATCTGAACTAAATCCATGGAAAGAGTCAAAATAATAAAAATACTCATTGATACATAGTCAGACATCATACTTTAAACCCAGATTCCTTCTTCTTTCCTGCAAGGCCTGGACCTCCAAGCATGATGTGGAAGCGGTTAGGGCACGGGCACTGTGCTCCACCTTCTCTGGTGCCGAGCTGCCGTTCTGGGCCAAGGCCCTTTTGACATTCTCGGCCGAGGACATTTTGTCCCGTCCACTCCACGCAGACGCGAAGCTTCCGCGCAGCTGCTGGAGAGCTCTGCAGGCAGGCGCAGAGCTGCCTGTCCTCATTTCTCCAGGCAGAAGAGAGTTCTTAATTCCTCTGATCTGTGATGTGGACTGAATGTGTCACTTCACATGTTTGGCTGTTTATCAGCAATAAACTTCGGTCTTAGTGTTAAAATTCCCACTTGAGCTGTCAACTCAAAACATGATGCTTAGAACAAATATTCAGTGTGCGTTTTTCAGAACTCTGCCACAAACCAGTTATTCTGGGGTCTGGGCAATCATTAGTAATTGTGGTTTTGATGGATTAACGTTACGGGTTGGATCAGGTGCATTCAATAAGATTGGGCACTTTGGAGGTGGTAAGTGAAGGGAAATTTTAATTACCTTTTCCTTCTCCCTAATTCTAAGCAGGCTGCTTCCTAGTAGAAAGGAAATAAGAAAATACCCTGTCGTGACTCGAGAGGTTATGGCTCGTGTTCAGCAGCTGCGGGGTAGCTGACAGTTGGGTTGCTGAATTTAGTCACTGCATCTGAAAACGTCACATAGGTGAGCTGCTGGAAGCGGTGCACAGTGAAGTCGGTGGCAGAGGGTGAGGTCCAGGGGCTCCCAGAGCTCCTCGGGCCTCGCTGTGCCAGCGCAGATCCCACCGCCGGCGGGGACACTGGGGGTTTTCTAAGTGTCCAGAGTTCACCTGGGTTTATTAACGCGATTCTGTAGGTATTCCATGGTTCTCGCTCTGGTGCCAAATCTGAAAGCGCTGCCATCCTTTATTTGGAAAGGTGATCCATGTACGTGAGCAGAGGTTTCTCCAGTCCTCCCTAGTGCCAGCACAGCTCGTGGCAGCACTTGTCAGATTTGTGGAGCAGATGACACCCGAAGGTTTGAAGCAGCAGTTGACAGATACAGAGCCTGGAGAGACCCTGCCTGGACCACAGAGGAGACGCAATCACCATCTGGGGCAGAGAAGTGGAAGGGGACGCAAAGTCATGGCTGGCATTGTCATCCTAGCCCAGTGCAGGGCTGGAGCAGAGTTCGCATGGCTGCGTGACCGTGCTGGCAGACCTGGGGTCTCCAGGCACTGGTCCCGATGCCTGACTGCCTGATTGGGGCTGACACTTCAACGTCCGAGGTCACATCGAGGAGTGGACGATGTCAACAGCAATTAGCCTCCTTATCGGGGCCACTCACATCACACAGGGCTTGGGCAGGGCATTTTAAGGGAGGGTGGTCTTCCACCGGTCATGGTGTTGGGACACGGTGGTGGTCTCCACCTCCCCAAACCCACCAGGAGGGTCTGAGATGGTGGTGTGTTTCTCCTGCTCCAAGCACATCTTATTAGTAGGAAGTAAGGGAGACCAGCTTTGGTCCTATAGGCACCTTTAATGACTTTCCAGTTCTGACCCCAGGGAGAGTCTCGGGTTCAGCCGGCAGATCGAGCTGAGAAGCGGCCCAGCATTCCACACAGGGGGCAGAAAATCGGCGTTGGTGTCCATAAGTCAGCCCTGACACCACAGACTTGTTTTACACTGGAAACTTGAGGTTTGGACGTTTTAATGGAGTTGGCAGCTCCATGGGGTCCTGTGGTTTTGGTTTCAGATACAGCCTGGACTTCCCATCCGTGCATGGAGGCTGCGTAGCCAGCCAGGGCTGAGATACCAGGCGTGCAGCGGGGCAGCCCTGCGGGGAAGGGAATCGCCTCTAGGCAGGCGTTGGCACGGCCAAGTTTACCAGGAGAAATCTAGTAGCACCAGAGCTACCCCCTCTCCCTCTGGCAGTATTGTGATCTGTTTGCAATACCTGTTTTCCTTCTGGAAGTTATTTCACCTCTGTTTAGCTGAATGCTGAGCGGTGGAGTCTGGCAAGGAAGGAGGTTAGAAATGGGGGTTGTATTTCTTACTGTGATGTGGTACCTTTCGAAACACCGCTCGTGTCAGGGAATGGCAGCAGGATCTCTGAGAAGGAAGCAGTTCACCTGGATCTTGCTCTGACAGCATCTTCTGAAACAAGGAGCGGATAGCGGCGGGTTCACAAAGAGAATAAGAGACAAGGGGAAGAGTATGGGGGGACCGGTCTAAGAATGCTACAGTGCCTTGTTAATCGGCAGCCGATCCATCATATTAAATATCCAGCTGTCATATATTACCTTTCAAGTGAAAATGAATAACTCCCATTAAGGGCGAAATGGGTTTGAAGTCGATTCGAGACAGATTAAAGTACTGTTATGAATGTGTGTTCGGGGAGGAGGAGACGGGGGCTGTGTATAATATACTTGTCCTTACAGTTTTTAAATAATAGATGTCCCACAAATTTATGTACTGCAGGCTGCCAGGGTTCGGGGGAGGGGTAAAGGTCAGGGATGTGCTTCTCGGAGTGCCTCAACTTGCAGAGTGTTTTGCTGTTGACTTCTGGGCTCATTTGCCTTTTTCCGGTTTGCTGAAATAAAATCCCCTTTCCTCAGCTTGTTACAGTGTGAGATTGTCCAGGTCCCGTCCCAGCACTGGCTGTAAGCTGGGTCGTGCGGCCGGTCTGCCATCGTGGTTTTGGTGGGACGTACCCTCACAGGCACCAGGGCTGGGCTGGCCGGTGCCGTCCTGGCAGCGTGCCGCTGCTTCCAGCACTGAGAGCAAGTCAGTTGGGTTGATGGCCACAGCTTCCAGCCATCCAAGGCGAACAAATTCCAGAGCGTTCGTACGCAAAGCATCCTAGGTGACTGGGAGTGTGAGTTCTGCTTTGTTGAGTCAGTCCAAGTGCTCATGGAGATGACACATTAACCTTCACGTCTGGCCAAGCATTTGTGTGTCCAGCACAAACACAGGACAGGACTCTCCTGCACTTAACAGGTTGTAAGGACCCCACAGAAATAGCTGTCTCTGCTTCTACCTATAAATTACACAGTTCCCTTACTATGGAAGACAATCAAGAATAAGCCTTTTTTGGCCAGGTCTGCTTTGTAGGACATAAGTTGGTCCATGAACTCATCCTCCTCCAACGCCTTGGTATGCGTTTCAAGACAGAGCAGCAGAGTAAATGACAATACTGTCTTTCTCCAACCCAAGCCCCTTTGGGCTTGTCCTAATGTAAATCTCTTTTCATTGCAGCACCAGCCAGCCAGGCAGAGAAGGAGCTGACAGAGCCTCCAGCATCCTCTAAACGAGTATCATTTCCCAGCAGCTCTGAGTCGCCTCTCTCCTTTAAATGGTCAAAAACTTCAGAGGAGACCAAATCAGAGCAGGTAAGGAAGAAGAACCGAGCTTTTTGTGCATCTACAAGCAGGTCATTTGTTTCATATGTGCCAAAAGCAAAGAATAAAATAGGAGGAGGAGGATGAAAGGAGATAACTGGTGGTAGAAGGCATTGAATTGTTAAAGTCTAGCTGTAAGGAAAGAGGAAAGCAGCAGCTGTAACAATTGCATGATTCATTGTCTTGCTCTGCAGATGTATCAGTGTCCATACTGCAAGTACAGTAACACAGACGTGAACCGCCTGCGGGTGCACGCCATGACCCAGCACTCGGTGCAGCCCATGCTCCGCTGCCCGCTCTGCCAGGACATGCTCAACAACAAGATCCATTTGCAGCTGCACCTCACCCATCTGCACAGTGTGTCACCCGACTGTGTCGAGAAACTCATCATGACGGTAAGTGGCTGCGTCGTCAAGCACGTCTGCTGCCTTCCTAGCAAAGATGAAGAGCAAAGGGATGGCCTGACCCACGTGGGCTAACCTTGCTGTAGTGGGCATCTCCTTCATCTGTCGGGGCTCCGTCCTTGAGGCTTTTCCCATTCCTGCGTGTTTGGTCTCTAGAGACGATCTTGTCCGTGCTTGAGCGCTGTGGAAACGGGCAGTGTTGCAGTGTTGAGTAATTTCCCTGTGAAGAGATTAGAATAACTATGATTTCCTTTAACTACTGAGGTCATTGCATGGGGCCGCATTTTGCACAGAAGCTTCTGGGAGATGCAATAGCTGATGCCGCTCCTGTTGCAGAGAGAAAGTGCTCGTGTGTTGACGAGCACTTCCCAAGACAGACAGGGTGATTAAGGTAGCATTACAGGAAATTAGATATCAGGTTTCTGCTTAAAATATGATTTTAAGAACCAATAGAGTAACTTCTCTTGGCAGTCTCATCTCATAGAGAGGAGACAGTCTTATTGTGCTGCCCGTGTTCTGCGCTTCGTTCACTTAATGAGGATCATTGTAGTGGTTGTATGAGATAAGTTGGATCTGTTACTTGTGTGAGGGGTCGCTCCATCCAAAATCACAATGCTTTTCTTGTGTTACAATTTGCTTTTTTCAGGGTAACCTGAACAAGCAAGGGATATGCTGCCCTTGGCCCAAGGGAGGTGGAACCTTACGGGATTGTTGAATACTACAGCTACTGTTTCAAGTGCTGGTTTTAAAATGTCTTGAAATGCCTGGTTTTAAATTGAAATTTAAGCATAGGCAGCTAAAATTCTCTGAAGTAAGAAGTTAGCCACTGAAGTGTGGAGTGAAAGTGGGCGAGATAAAGTCAACTGTCTTCACATAGAGCTCAAAACTTGTAACAACTCTGCTTCTCAAGCTGTTTGTCAAACAACGTTGTGCCTGTGTACGGGTTGTGATTGCTATTGCAATATCCTGGTGGGGACCAGAAACTTCAGTCGGCAGGTTGCGGTTCAGCACACGCCTGTTTGCACCAGGTTCTTGTTCTACCCTGCGTCCTTGTTTTGGCACCCAGCATGAGGATGCTCCTCCAGCACCACCTCTGAGGAACGAAAGGCATCCAACTCGAGAGCCAGTGCTTGGTGAGAAGTGGTACATTAACAGTGCAGCGTTTAAGTTCTCATTTGTGAGGCCTGGGCTGGTGCTCTGGCTTGCTCTACCCCAGAGCCGCTGACCCAGCGTCTCTCTGCTACTGGCGTACGCGTGGTTGTGTCTGCAGCTGCTGGACCTCTTCTGCGGGACCTGTGTGGGCTGTCGCAGTGTAAAATGCTTATAAAGGCTTACCCCACTTTCCATCACTCAGGAACTTGCTTCAGTAAATAACATTCCGAGTCTCAGAATGTTTCTTTCATGAATTCCCTTTTCATAGGTTTCACATGAGTGCGCCTTTCCATTTGCCTAGTGTCAGTTTAAGATACAGGTAGAATTAATAAGGCACATTTTCAAAAACCCTTCTAAATTCACAAATGGGATGTATTGTCAGATTGCTACGCTGTTATTTCTTTGGTATAATCTTCAAGGCAAGGTGGTGTCTGCATTTAAGAACTTGTCGCCAAGTATATAAAATAAGTGTGTGTTTTGATTCCTGTCGGTTCTTTCTCTTTGTGATTTTTTTTTCTTGCACCCCGTTTCTGCTTGTTTTCTCCTTTCACTGACGATTCTTGACAGTGGAGGCGAATAACACCGTGTTTGTCGTAATACTCATGTTCTTCATCAGCTCGCTTCCTCTGACATCATCTGAGCAAGCACGTGCAGCATTGCCCAGCTTTTCCCTTACAGTTCTCTCATCTTCTCTTTCTATCACCCTTCCAGACCTCTTGTGGTTCCTTCTCAAATGCCTTTATGCTTTTTATCTTCTCACTTGCCTTTACCAGCCACACGTCGTCTCAGTTTTTTGTCCCCTCTCTCGGCCCCGTCCTGCCCCGCAGGAGCCGAAGGTGCTGCGAAGGCTCACGGAGGCCACGGTCGGACCAAAGCTCCCGACCGACCGTGAGAACCACGTCTGCCCCAAGAACCTTAACAATCCAGCCGGGCTGCCAGGTCCCAGCCCTCTCTAAATAACAAAACATAGAGAGGGAGGGAAGAGCTCCAGCAGTTCAGTAACCCTGCGAAGCCGGCTGTGCCCACAGGCTCTGTCAGGGCTCAGCTCTGCTCTGCCGAGCACTCGTGTGCCTGGGTCAAGGGTCTGTCCCGTCAAAGACCTCGGTCTCTGCGACCTGCATCCATTTTGACTGATGATGCTTAAGTGTGTAAATACCTTCTGAGGACTTCAGTGATTCTTGTTAGCTCCTAACTGAATTGATGGAAGACATTTTGACCTTACAAGACCACTGAGCAGAAGCTGAGCCCCTTCCTTACGCCAGCAAGCGTAACCAGTTTGCTAAGGGTGTCTGTTATGCTGGTCTGAAACGGTTCATTTCTGAGCAGGGCTGTTGGCAGAACAGAGAGTCTGGACCGGGTGCAGTTGGGCTGGTCCATCCTCTCGGCCAGAGGCGGTCTGTGTCCTGTATCCAGGATACAGGGAGACTGGCAGAAGCCACTCGTTAAGGAGCTGGGGCCACCCCGGAGTGGAGGCGGCCAAAGCAACCGCCGTACTGCGGAGGACAGTCCCCTTAGGTGAACACATCTCCTGCGCTGGAGCAGGGCCTCGTCCTTCTGCTGCGGGACTTCTGCTCAGAACCGTGGAGACTGGCTGAGCCGTGAAGCTCATCCTCTTCCTTGTTTCTGGCCTTCCCACCCTGCCACTGCCGCTGCCCCTTGGCAGCCGTTTTCTTTGGTACCCAGGGATAAGCCTGGGGCGGAGGATTGCCTCTCCTGCCACAAGTCAGATGGCACGTGGGTCAAGAAGGCAGGTCTTTCTTGCATTAAACGACAAACATTTGAGAAATCAGTATGGCTCGTGCAGAATGTGGCAGCATCAAAGGTTCCTAATTTTGCTCATTCTAGCCAAGATTCCCATCTTGGTCTGACGCGTGAATTGGGTCTTGGTGCCACCGCGAGGGAATTGCAGCCCAGTAAATGGGAGCCAGGTTCCTTTCGACACAGTGTCTTTGCGCTCGGCGTTTGGAGGAGGCTCCAGTTAATAATACCTTATCAGACGCCTTTCAGGAACCTGCAGTGTCTAATATGTCTGTTGCCATAGTAACGGCTGCTTGCTTGTGTTCAGCATCTCAGAGCTGGCTGTTCCATGCCCCGTCCTTTTCATATCAGCGAGCAGCCGCTCGCTGTCCCATGGGACACCCGGGTCCTCCCCGCTGGCCCAGGTGCTGGGACAGGGGCTGGCGGGGCTGCAGCCACAGGCTGAGGTGACAGGAGCACGCGCCACGTCCCCACCTGGCATGGGGGCCGGGGGAGCCGCCGTGGGGCAGGGGCTCCCGCTGTACCCCCCCATCTCCCGCAGCATCCCTTCCACGGAGCTGGTGAACGCGTGTGGCCAAGCTCATTTTACGTGGTATTTCAGCTGCTCTAAGCAGGTCTAATCGCCATCTTTCCACATAACAGCCTCTCTGCTAATCTTGGGCCTGCACCGCTTCAGCAGAGAGCCCCTTAATGAGGGTGAAGTGCAGTTCGCCGGCACAGTCGATTGACAAGACTGATGGGCTCAAGCCAGGAGAAGGGACGGTTTCCCGAGAGCCTCCGGGAGCGGGGAGCTCTCCCTCCTCCCGCGGCCGGCTTCATCCTTCTGCACATTCCTCTCCCGTCATTGCTGTTGTCAGTTTTCCTCGGTTTAGGGCGTCTTCCCAGTGTTACAGCCATCTTTTTCTTTTCTCCCTTGCTCTCAGAGTAATTCTTGCCCGTCCCTGCTGTCCTCACTTCTCCCTCTTGCTATCTTTACATTTTTTCCCTCTTTCCTATTGTCTTTTCTTATTGCTCTCTCCCTTCTGCTGTCATTCAATTTTTCTCTCTCCCTCCTTCTCGCCCCCTCTCACTCCCCCCTTTCCCTCTCACTCTGTGTCTCATTCTCCATCTCGGATGAAGGTAATGAAAATAATCGGGCTTCATTAATTCTGAGCCCTGTGAGATGATAGCCATTTGGAGCCATGTTTGCCAATTAGATGGTCTAAATTAGAAGTGACCTTGGTATACTGCCATCGCTTTGCCTCTCTGAGTCTAATGAAGCTTTTCACTCCAGCACCCTCTCTCTCTCTTTGTAATGGAAATTACCTCCTTTGTCTGGTTGGGAACCTTGCATTGCATGTGTATTTCCCCCTGGTTGCGTGGACATAGGGATAGTAATGTATCTTCTCAGACCCCTTCTAGAGATTTTCTTTTCAGAACTGCATGATTTCAGCATTTGGGGGCATTTATAGCGGAACTGTCCGCATACTCGGTCGCTCAGTCCGGAGGAAAGTCAGAGCAGACAGATCCAGTGCACAAGGGGAGCTGGCTATTCATGCTATCCAAGATTAATTTTTCGGACGTGCCAAGAATATGCTTGTGTCACGCTGCCGAGGCGAGCACGGAGGGGTGTTGCAGCTCTGAGCCTCCGGCCTGTGCTGATAAGCGGCTCTGCAATTCATCGTCTTAAAAATCTGGTAGATCTGGTAGTGGCAGGAGCTCCGCTTGTCACTGCTGTAGGTTGTCACTGGTGAGGAGTGGACTCACAGGTTGTTCTGCAGATCAGTGACAGGTCTTTAGGTGATCTTCAGGTGTCAGGGTGTGGTGATCTGCTGAGGATACTTAAGGGGCAGGGAGGCAGGAGATGTGGCATGTCAGCCCTTGGGTTTTCTGTAAGTCACTCACTGGACCACACTGTCCATAAAAATGGCCATCGAGTTGGGGTGCCCATGCATGTCAGTGGGTCTCGTCACCATAAAGAAATTTTATCTGCTTAAGGGAATCTGAATTTCACCCGAAAGGGAGGATCCTTGGAAGCACAGAGGCTTATCCCAGCAACTTTCCATCTCCTGAGGCAGGTAATGGGCTTCTCTGCAGTCTGCTCTAGAGGGAGGTTCTCCAGCCGGTGTTCCCATCTCCACTGCAGACCTCAGGGGAGATGTTTCAACGTGGGGTGCAAGAGGGGCTGCCACAGCCTGCCCCAAACTGCCCCCTCCTTTGCTCTTTACCCAAGCAAGTTCCCTGCCCCACCGAGCGGGATGGGGATGGGGCGGTCAGAGAGAAGGGTGCGCCCTGAGTGCCTGCCCCAGCCCTAGGGGTTTTCTTGGGGATGCTGACCCTAGTCACTGAAGTGCCGATACCTACTTCACGTATCGATATCAGAATGCCAGGCTGGTAGGAGCGAGCTGCCGACCCCTCCCCACCTCCTGGTTTCATGGGTCGAGGGGGCTGTTTGCCTTCTGTTCAGTAATGCTGGGAGAGCAACCCAGAGAGACCTCGGATGAAGGAGCAGCGGGGGGTCGGGCGCGCTCGGCTGGGAGCTGGTGGGACGGGGTGGTGTCGGAGGCTGGAAGGCTTGGCTGGTGGCTTGCGGGCCGGAGGATCGCGGCTGCGGAGGGGATGCAGTTTAATGTTCAACAGAGCAGAACAAGTATGTACAGAAGGAGGAAAGGGAGAAGACAGCACATTTGTCGGACTTATGTCTGCAGGGTTGGTTTTTTAATAACGGTTCACATTGACTGACATGTTGCTGTTGTGGAACAGTTGGTGTTGAAGAGATTTAAACAGGGAGACAGAGGCGCTGAGCAGAGCTGAGGACGGATGCCAGGATTACATGCCAGGTGTTGCCTGCTCAGGTGAGAGGGAGGTGGGGAGCATTTAACAACCACCGGCGCTAACGAGCTGTGCTCGAGATGAACACGTTCGTTCCCCTTTATCACCAGAACAGTTAATGCCATTTAAATACACCTGAAGTACAAAATGCTGTGTTGCAGAGCACTGCTCCTTGTTTATCTGTCAGGTGGCCCTGGCCTACTAAACCTCCCTGCCCCCCCCCTGCTCCCACTGTCTGTTTACATCAAAAGCAGCGGCAAGGTGCGAGGCATTTTGTGTACAAGGAAATGGTACATCCTCAGGCGGGTTGGCAGTGTAAAAAGGACAAGTAGTTCAAAATGGGCAGTCTGGAATTCGGTGTAAATGCGAAATGATTTGAGACATGCAGCCTGTTTTCACTGATTTTATCTTTGCTACCTGGTGGGGAGCGGTGGGTGGGGATGAAGAGGCAGAGGACGTTGTCCTGCCCTGGACAATGGCACAGGAAAGGGCGTCACTTCCAGGAGAAGCGTGGATGGTGCTGAACAGGTGGAGGACCGAGGCGGGTCCAGTTGCTGAAGCCAGACCAGTGCCTGTTCCCAAGGTTTTGCTTCCCAGGGCCAGCCCTGTGGGGCTGTCTGGACCACCAGCAGCTGCCCTACATCGGTATTCAGAATTCTGAGTTTCCTGCACTTTCTTCCAAGCTTTTTTCTGTTTGCCTTTTGGGATTTTGTGCCTGTAGCAGTTTGATGTACCACAGCCTTTTCTTTTTTCTTCCCCCCCTTTTTTTTCTTTTGGTTTGTTGTGGAGGGAGGGGCAGCGGTAGGGTGAGAACTGTGGCCATGGAGATGCAGGTAGATAAAGGTAATTACTTAAACACATATAGGGCAGGACTTATTGGTTTGGAGACCCAGATTAAGATGCAGAGGAGCATGTGAGGTTGATGATTATATTTCGGGGAGAGTTAATTGACGGAAGGTGAAGGCAGACAAAGAACCGCTGCTTACTGCCTTCTTGAATCCCAATCAGGAATTATGATTAAAGACGCGGCGAGACAACAGAGGCCTGATGAATTGGTGTCTTTTTTTTTTCTTTTTTGCCGTC
Source organism: Rhynochetos jubatus (assembly GCA_027574665.1). Lineage (NCBI taxonomy): Eukaryota > Metazoa > Chordata > Aves > Eurypygiformes > Rhynochetidae > Rhynochetos > Rhynochetos jubatus. The sequence goes on from CM050661.1 coordinate 9,008,181, forward strand.
ATTCACACTTGATTGACTTCAACCTTTCAAGTGCAAAAGTCTCTCTTTTCCATTATTATTCATAGCCATCTGAGTTTTTCTAATTAAAGTGTATGAAAACAATTACTGATCCGTCGTACTGAGTGTGGTAGTGGGGATGGCTGCCTTACTGTAATGCGTATAAAAAGCCCACAGTTTCCTATAATGATGTGCAGCTGAGGTGTTAGATAATTTTATTCTTTTTCTACTCTGTTGGGGTTTTTTTTAATTTCTCATGATTTATTTTTTATAATTCCTAAAGATCCTAGGAAAGCGCTCTCCCTGCTGATAAAGCTGAGAGGGATGGCTCCTTCTTGCCTTCCCTCCTCAGTGTCTCTGCTCGTCCCCCTCCTCCGAGCTCGGCTACCGGGAATTAACCAGTGACCTTTCACGTCTCCCAACCCACCACCCACAGCCGTCAGATACTCCTGCTTCGAGTAAAAGGTGGAATGAATTTGGTGTGCTCAGCTTCCCTCCTGGTGATTTATCAGTGTCAGCTGCCTTTCCTGCAGATGTCTGTGGGACCTGGCGCTCGCCTCCGTGCACCGGCCATCCCAGCAAAGGGAGGGAGCTCAGCATCCCTCCCCAGTGCCATTCAGACGTCTGCAGCCGCTCGCACACAAACATTAGTTTCTGAGGTTTTTCATGGACTGTTTTTGCTTCCATTCACTTAGTGAAGCCAAGGTCTAGTCCGTGTTTGCTTGGATCTGACATGCTTGTAGATAAGATTTCATGTCCTGCACGCAGGTTTCCTTCAGCTTCACTACACGTTTACTAGCATCTCGCGCCGTGCGGTCGGAGCCTTGTGGTCCTTGACGCTGCAGAAAGCAAGGTACGCTGCATGCAGATAACAGCCTCGCTCACTCCTGAAATCCAAGGTTCAAATGCCCTCTTAGTATCTGACAGAAGGATGGAGAGACTTCCTTTGCTAGGAAGCGTACCTGTCTAGGAGTGTTTATTTACACCTCACTTTCCCAGCCGTCTGGGAGCAGAAGCACCGCAGGCATTGCAAGTCGGTGTTGGTTTCCGTTCGTTCAAGTGCCAGGGCCCTGGTGAAAGGGAAATGTTCCCTGAGCCTCAGTGGAGTGAAACACGCAGCTGCTCAGAGCGGCAGAGGTGTCTTTGCTTGCCACAGGCATCTAACTGGTGCTGGCAGCCCTGTGCTGGAAAATGGCACGGATGGCGACGGTGATAAGGGTCCAGCTTTCCAGTTGCTGCTCTGGGGAGAAGGGCTGTGGGGCAGCTTTTCAGGTGGTGTGAGATACTGGTTCTGGCCGTTCAGAAGGGTATTCATTGTCCTGCGTCTGACGCCAACCACGTGGAAACTGGTGGTTCGTACGTTCTCTGTGTGTGACCCGATACACCTAAAGAAACGCAGTTTTCCAGAAAAAGATGAGTGAATGCATCTGACTATTTCAAAGAGCATCTCTAGTTGAAGCACGCAACCTGTCCAGCTCTTCAAAAATGTTGGTCTTCAAGCACTGCACTGGTTCTGATGGTGCAGGTTCAAGACAAACCCTTGAAGAGAGGCGAAGGGAACACGTCAGTCAGAGCAAGGAAAGGGTTACCAAAAGCTTTTCATTTCACAGACAATTTGCTGTCTTTTTAGTCTTCCCTTATTCATCCCTTTCCTTTGTCACCTCTCTCCTTATTTGTACTTTTCTTTCTCATGCCCCTCCTTTTCCTGCATCGATACACTTTGAAAACAGTGCTGCAATGCTCCCTAGTTCAAGATTACAGTGTACTTTACGAGGTATGATTTAATTAGGGGCCTTATTATGTTTTCAGCAGCTTAAGGTGGGCCTTTCAACTTATCTACCTAATTGGTTGCACAAGAAGTTTCACAGCCCATGACAAAACATTGTCAGTGATCAAAGTCTGAATTCTACATAAAGAAAAAATATTAATAATAAGATTATTCTTCAAGTGTGCACTGCTAATTATGTCCAGAATGTAACTGTAGAAACACTTTTGACTGATGTGAGCTTTGTCTAATAAATATGAGTCTTCAGTGAGCTATGAAAAGTGACGCCTCTGACTTTACAATACCGGTGTCTAATCTTGCCACTGAAGATGTTTAAAATATTTTCCTGTGTTTTTCTTCTCCCCTCATCCCTTCCTCCCTGTCTCCAGGTGACAACACCTGAGGTGATGATGCCCAGCAGCATGTTTCTCCCAGCAGCCGCGCCAGAGAAGGACGGGAACTCCACCGCAGAGGAGCTGGGGAAGCAGCCTGGTGAGTGCAGGTCAATGAAGTCCACAGGTCCCACACTCCCCCAGCTCCCTTCACCAGTCAGGGGCTGTGTCTGGGGACATCTCCACCTGGGTGAGCTCCCTGTGCCCAGCTGTCTGCTGAGAAGCACGGTCGGACAGTGCCCAAGGACCGTCTCCCCTCCTCTGTGCCACCAACAGGCTGGTGCCCTGGCTGTCCCCATGGCAGGGCAGAGCAGGGCGGCTCAGAGCTGGGGCACACAGCTCGCCACCCCAGTGATTCACGTGGATATGGTGTTGAATCCTTGCAAAGGAGCAGGCCAGATGTGAGCAGTGAAGAGCAGAGGTGGTAGAGGGCTGAGGGACTGGGTAGAGAAATGCCAGAGGTTGCAGCTGCTGGCCGCAAACCATGCTACCAGCTCTGCTGTACTTGCTCTGCTGCTGTCATGGCTCAAGTACGCACACTGGGCATACAGTCTGGGGAGTTTGAGCTGCTCCAGTCCTTGTCCGGCCCAAATCTCCTCAGCCTTTTTCAGAGCCATGCTGTGTTAGGAAGGCATGGCCATAAATCGATGGCTATTTAGTCCTGCCTTGGTCGTGTGATGTGAGAGCATCCCAAGAGCGTTGCTCTGTATGGGCAGAAGTGTCTGATCTCAGACTTGGCAGGGAAGCAATGCCAGTCTTCCTTCTGTGCCCTCCTAGAAGTTCTGTAAAGAATCTAGGAATGAAGACAGCCAGCATTTCCTTTCAGGCACACAGCACCAAGGCAGCGGTGCCGGTGGGGCAGCACTGACACAGCCAGGGTAGCTAATGCTGCCCTGGGCAACGGGATCCCTTTTCGGCCTCTACCCATGTATCGCGCTGTCTTTTCCAGCAGGATTGTGCCCTTAGACCTTGGAAAAGTGGCAGTGCTCTGAGTGCTTATGCCTTATTGTCCCATTCTCCCTCCAAGAGCACCCTCTGGGCTGCTGCCAGCAGGGCCTGAATTTCATTCCTGTTGTTTCTAGCTTTGATAGGACCAAGACTCAAATACTACATTCATTTTGATGAACCTTCTTATTGGAAAATAGGCAGGACATCCAAGTAAAACAGCAAAGACAGGTGGCTGAATGGCCTTCACTTGAAAGGAAGAATTAAAGGAGATAAATGCACTGTGGGAATGTGTCTGTTTGTGAATAACTTCCAGATATTCAAAGTGGGCAAGAAAGTAAATTGTGTAGGTTTATGCAATGGGCCATGATGAGGGTAATGGGCTGGTAGTAAAAGAAATGAATGAAGATAGAGGGGAGATGTTAGAAATACCCATTGTCTTGCACAGAAAAAAACCGCGGACATTTTAGGGACAAAAAGGGGAGTGTTGATCCACCCTTGTGTGCTAGCGTAATTTTCAGGTTTGCCCTGATTTTGTTTTCACAGAGATCTCTGAAGACTCGGGAAAGAGTCTTTTGCCATCGGAAAGTGCAGAACACAGCGGAGATCCCAAGCCCGTCGCAGCTGATCAGAGCTCTGCCCGGGAGGACTCCGGCTTCCTGTGCTGGAAGAAGGGCTGCAACCAGGTGTTCAAGAGCTCGGCAGCCCTGCAGACACACTTCAACGAAGTTCACGCCAAGCGGCCTCAACTGCCGGTATCCGATCGCCACGTCTACAAGTACCGTTGTAACCAGTGCAGCCTGGCGTTCAAAACCATCGAGAAGCTGCAGCTCCATTCCCAATACCACGTCATCCGGGCGGCCACGATGTGCTGCCTCTGCCAGCGAAGCTTCCGAACCTTCCAGGCCCTGAAGAAGCACCTGGAAACCAGCCATCTGGAGCTGAGTGAGGCCGACATACAGCAGCTGTACGGTGGTCTCTTGGTCAACGGGGACCTCCTCGCTATGGGCGATCCATCGCTTGCAGAAGACCACACTATAATAGTCGAGGAGGATAAGGAGGAGGAGAGCGACTTGGAAGATAAGCAGAGCCCGACAGGTAGCGATTCGGGGTCGGTGCAAGAGGACTCTGGCTCAGAACCAAAAAGGGCCTTACCCTTCAGGAAGGGCCCTAACTTCACTATGGAGAAATTCCTAGATCCGTCTCGCCCTTACAAGTGCACGGTCTGCAAGGAGTCTTTCACTCAAAAGAACATTCTCCTGGTCCATTACAATTCAGTTTCTCATCTGCATAAACTGAAAAGAGCCCTCCAAGAGTCTGCTACTGGGCAGCCCGAACCTACCAGCAGCCCAGACAACAAACCTTTTAAGTGTAACACCTGCAACGTGGCCTACAGTCAGAGCTCAACCTTGGAGATCCACATGAGGTCTGTCCTGCACCAAACCAAGGCTCGCGCTGCCAAGCTGGAGGCGGCTGGGGGAAGCGGCAGTAGTAACGGAGCGGGCAACAGCAGCAACAGCAGTCTCTCTTTGGGTTCATCCACGCCAAGTCCAGTGAGCGCTAGCAACAGTAATACTTTTACAACCACCAACACAAGTAATTCCGGCACAACTCCCATTCCCAGCCTGCTCAACCAGGTATCCAGCGACAGCGTGGGAATTCCTCCTTTAGGTAACCCTGTAAGCACTAATATCTCCTCCCCTTCAGAGCCCAAAGAGGTAAACCGGAAGAAGCTGGCCGACATGATTGCATCCAGGCAGCAACAGCAGCAGCAGCAGCAGCAGCAGCAGCAAGCTCAGACCTTGGCACAGGCCCAGGCCCAAGTCCAGGCCCATCTGCAACAAGAACTGCAGCAGCAAGCTGCTCTCCTGCAGTCTCAGCTCTTCAACCCAGCACTTTTGCCGCACTTTCCCATGACCACTGAGACCCTTCTGCAGCTTCAGCAACAGCAGCATCTTCTGTTTCCTTTCTACATCCCCAGTGCCGAGTTCCAGCTCAATCCGGAAGTTAGTTTGCCTGTCACCAGCGGTGCGCTGACATTGACTGGTACAGGTCCAAGTTTGCTGGAGGACCTGAAGGCTCAAGTGCAGCTCCCTCAACAGAGCCATCCACAGCTCTTACAGCAGCAGCAAGGTCAGCTGTCCTTGTCACAACCTCACTCCGTCCTTATACAACAGAGCCAGCACCCTGAGAAGAAGAATAAATCCGTAGTGAAGGAGAAAGAAAAAGAAGCCCCACGGGAAAGTGCAGAGAGGGGAGACACTAACGTAGCATCCAAGGAGTCTCTGCCTGACAACTTAAAGCCCAAAGAGAAGAAGGACTTTGTACCAGGCAGTAGTTCAGAGCCCTCCTTACTGCCTCCCCGTATTGCCTCTGACGCAAGAGGGAACGCCACAAAAGCCTTGCTGGAAAACTTTGGCTTCGAGCTTGTCATTCAGTATAACGAGAACAAGCAGAAGGTGCAGAAGAAAAACGGGAAGACAGAGCAAGGTGAGAACTTGGAAAAGCTCGAGTGTGATACCTGCGGCAAGTTCTTTTCCAACATCCTCATCCTGAAGAGCCACCAGGAGCATGTTCACCAACATTACTTTCCCTTCAAGCAGTTAGAGAGATTTGCCAAACAGTACAGAGAACACTATGACAAACTGTACCCGCTCCGGCCTCAGACCCCAGAGCCACCGCCCCCACCTCCACCGCCCCCACCTCCGCTCCCTCCAGCACCTCCTCAGCCGGCTTCTACTCCTACCATTCCTACTTCTGCCCCACCCATTACCTCTCCTACAATCGCACCAGCCCAGCCGTCCGTGCCACTCACCCAGCTCTCCATGCCGATGGAGCTCCCCATCTTTTCGCCACTTATGATGCAAACCATGCCACTACAAACGTTACCTGCTCAGCTGCCACCCCAGCTGGGTCCCGTCGACCCTCTGCCTGCCGACTTGGCCCAGCTGTACCAGCATCAGCTCAACCCTAGCCTTCTCCAGCAACAGCAGAACAAGAGGCCACGGACACGGATCACCGACGACCAACTCAGAGTCCTTCGGCAGTATTTTGATATTAACAATTCCCCAAGTGAGGAACAGATCAAAGAGATGGCGGACAAGTCTGGGTTGCCCCAGAAAGTGATCAAGCACTGGTTCAGAAACACTCTATTCAAAGAACGCCAGCGCAACAAGGATTCCCCGTACAACTTCAGTAATCCTCCCATTACCAGCCTGGAAGAGCTGAAGATAGACTCACGGCCTCCTTCCCCGGAACCTCAGAAGCAGGAGTACTGGGGAAGCAAGCGGTCCTCCCGGACACGCTTTACTGACTACCAGCTCAGAGTCCTGCAGGATTTCTTTGATGCCAATGCTTATCCAAAGGATGATGAATTTGAGCAGCTTTCTAACTTGCTGAACCTCCCAACGCGTGTTATAGTGGTGTGGTTCCAGAACGCCCGTCAGAAAGCTAGGAAAAACTATGAGAATCAGGGAGAAGGCAAAGATGGGGAACGGCGGGAGCTTACGAATGACAGGTATATCAGAACAAGCAACTTGAACTACCAGTGCAAAAAGTGCAGTCTAGTCTTTCAGCGCATTTTTGATCTCATTAAACACCAGAAAAAGCTTTGTTACAAAGATGAGGATGAGGATGGGCAGGATGATAGCCAGAATGAAGACTCTATGGATGCAATGGAGCTCTTGACTCCGACCAGTTCCTCCTGCAGCACGCCCATGCCCTCGCAAGCTTACAGCACACCTACGTCTTCAGCCAATGCAACCTCCTCAGCTTTTCTGCAGCTCACAGCAGAGGCAGATGATTCCTCCACCTATAGTTCTAAAGTAGAAGCTACAGATGAGAAACCAAAGCAGTCTGAACCTCCAAGTACACAGCAAAACCAAACTCAAGAGAAGCAAGTGCAACCAAAGCAAGAGTCTCAGCAGCAACAGGACCAAGGAGAACAGAAGACAAGTTCAGCACACCAAAAGATTTCACAGTTATCCTCCCCCTCTTCATTGCAGCAGCCACCTCCCCCTCCTCAGCCCCCTCAGTGCTCTTTGTCACAGTCAAGCCCAAGCCCATCTCAGCTCTCACATCTCTCCCTCAAACCCATTCACACATCCACCCCTCAACAGCTGGCAAACCTACCTCCTCAGCTAATCCCATACCAGTGTGACCAGTGTAAGCTGGCATTTCCTTCCTTTGAGCATTGGCAGGAGCATCAGCAGCTTCATTTTCTGAGTGCACAGAACCAGTTTATCCACCCCCCATTCCTGGACAGAACACTGGATATGCCGTTCATGCTTTTTGATCCCAGCAATCCACTACTTGCGAGCCAGCTGCTCTCTGGAACATTACCGCAGATTCCAGCAAGCTCAGCCACTTCACCGTCAACTCCAACATCCACCATGAACACGCTGAAGAGAAAGCTGGAGGAAAAGGCCAGCGCAAGCCCTGGAGAAAACGACAGTGGGACTGGAGGAGAAGAACCACAAAGGGATAAACGTCTAAGGACAACCATTACCCCAGAGCAGCTGGAAATTCTTTATCAGAAATACTTGCTCGACTCCAACCCAACACGGAAAATGTTGGATCACATTGCACATGAAGTGGGCTTGAAGAAACGTGTAGTGCAAGTTTGGTTTCAGAACACCCGCGCCCGGGAAAGGAAGGGGCAGTTCAGAGCTGTAGGGCCTGCCCAAGCCCACAGACGGTGTCCCTTCTGCCGAGCTCTCTTTAAAGCAAAGACAGCTCTTGAAGCTCATATCCGATCCCGTCACTGGCATGAGGCCAAGAGAGCTGGGTACAACCTGACCTTGTCTGCTATGCTCTTAGATTGTGATGGGGGACTCCAAATGAAGGGAGACATCTTTGATGGAGCAAGTTTTTCCCACATGCCACCAACTAGCAGTGATGGACAGAGTGTTCCTCTCTCCCCAGTGAACAAGAGCATGGAACTGTCACCTCGAACGCTGCTGAGTCCATCCTCCATTAAGGTGGAGGGGATAGAAGACTTCGAGAGTCCCTCCATGTCCTCGGTCAACCTGAGCTTTGACCAAACAAAGCTCGACAACGATGACTGCTCTTCTGTCAACACTGCAATCACAGACACTACAACAGGAGACGAAGGGAACGCAGACAACGACAGTGCAACAGGGATTGCAACCGAAACCAAATCGGCATCGGGACCCAGTGAAGGTCTGACAAAAGCTGCCATGATAGCAATGTCGGAATATGAAGATCGGCTGTCTTCTGGCCTGGTCAGCCCAGCTCCCAGCTTTTACAGCAAAGAGTACGATAATGAAGGTACTGTGGACTATAGTGAAACATCCAGCCTTGCAGACCCCTGCTCACCCAGCCCTGGTGCAAGTGGTTCAGCCAGCAAGTCTGGTGAGAGCGGGGATCGGCCCGGACAGAAACGCTTTCGCACTCAGATGACTAATCTCCAGCTAAAAGTTCTTAAGTCATGCTTTAATGACTACAGGACACCTACCATGCTGGAGTGTGAGGTCCTGGGCAATGACATTGGACTGCCAAAGAGAGTTGTTCAGGTCTGGTTCCAGAATGCTAGGGCAAAGGAGAAGAAGTCCAAACTCAGCATGGCCAAGCATTTTGGTATAAACCAAACAAGTTACGAGGGACCCAAAACAGAGTGCACTTTGTGTGGCATCAAGTACAGCGCTCGGCTGTCTGTACGTGACCATATCTTCTCTCAACAGCATATCTCCAAAGTTAAAGAAACCATTGGAAGCCAGTTGGATAAGGAAAAGGAGTATTTTGACCCAGCTACTGTACGTCAGTTGATGGCTCAGCAGGAGCTGGACCGGATCAAAAAAGCCAATGAGGTTCTTGGTCTGGCAGCTCAACAGCAGGGCATGTTTGATAACACCCCTCTGCAAGCTCTTAACCTTCCTGCTGCATACCCAGCACTACAGGGCATCCCTCCAGTCTTGCTCCCAGGCCTCAACAGCCCATCCTTACCAGGCTTCACTCCATCCAACACAGGTGGGTATAGATACTATCACACTGCTTAGTGACATGGCTTAACTTGACGCGTCTTTAGCGCAAGTGGGCGTTCCCTTGAAAATGACCCGTCATAGGATGAAACCCAGCCCTCTAGTTGAGCATGTTTACTTGACAGAGAATAAGCAATAGGTATTTTATCATTAATTCCTGAACTTGGGTTTTCTAGCAAAGTTTGAAGTCGAGCAAGATTTAGACACGCTGCGTCTCTCTGTTTCATTAGCACAGACTAAATATTCTGAAGCACCTTCAAGGAAATGGAAAACAGAGGATTTATCAAACAGAACAGGAAAAGGGCTAATGTGCTGAATGTGCTCTTCATTATACCTTTCCTTCTGTTATTAAAATCGGTTTATGTAGTGCCATCCCATGTTTTCAGTAATTCTGAACTGGTTTTAGGGAAGAGTGTGATGTGCCTGGTAGCACTGGTGGCAGAAACCTGGAGCATATAAAGTCCTTACGGTGACCTCCAGGGCAAATCCCTGTGCAGCTCTGGGTTGGGTTTTGAGCAGTGGCTGGGCACGGCCTGAAAGTAGCTTCTCCACAAACAATGGTGTAGTCTGTTAAAATACAGGGTCCTTCGTATTTTAATAAGATTTTTCTTAACAGTACAACATAAAAATGAAATTTGGCATAGTCCTTTGGTTGCCTTAATCCCAGATATTGGACTTTGCGTTTTGAGGATGCTGCTTTCCCTTGTACCTGGTGGATGAGTAGAAAGTGTAAGACGTGTAGCCAACACTAGCAGTGGAAGACACTGCTCGGCAGACTAGCAGTGACCTAGAAAACTTGATCCAAGGGCCTTATTTCACCCCTGCTACATCCGTGGCATCCGAGAGACGTGCCTGCGCCTGAACTGCAACTCCTGACACAGTAATAGATGTTCTCTAGGAGACTTGCTTTCACTTGGCAGACTTCTCTGTTTACTTCCGATGATCCCTCTTCAAGTTGACTTTCACCAGGGCTGCTCTACGTGTACAGAGATATCCCAAGAGCTGATCCCAGTGTCTTGTCTTGGCAACAGGCTGAGCCTGTGTTGGACTGGAAAGCCCCTGACGCCGTAACGCCTGGTGCAGTTACACCATATGCCGCTGTGCCCCTTTGTTTTCTGCGCTGCGGCAGTACAGGTCCACTGCTATTAGACAGTGTCCAGAAACGATAACCTTCTCTTACTGTAGTGAATTAATTGGCTAATGATGAGTTATAATCTGTGGTGGGAAGCCTAGATAGGATCTGAGCATCTTCCTGGCTTCTTAATCAGAAACCAGAGTGCTATCAGTCTCCAAAAGAACTTTCTGATGCTTTTATTCAGCAGGCTGACTCTGAAGCTCCTTTTTCAACAGACTGAAAAAAACTCTGCAGATGCTGCCAGGTAACATGGTTGTGTCACGTTAATAAAATCGCTGTCTTCTTTTGTCATCCAGGAGGTAAATCTTTGAATAAGTAAATCAAAGCCTTAGACAAAAGGAGAGTAGCTGGTGTAAGCAGCTATGTGGGACTTGAACAGCTCATCTGACATTTGCAGGGGGGACTGTCTGCAGAGCTGCTTGCTGTAAACCACATCACCAGCGCCTGAAGTTTGTGTGTGGTTGCAGTGGCATTGGGTATCACACCCTAAAGAGAGCACTAGAGACCCATGCCTCAAAGCAGGCGTCTTTTTCTCCCCTTGGAAGTGGCTGTGTTCACCTTTTTCTCCATTGCTGCTTGTCTCTGAAGCATCTTCTGTTGACAAATAAAAAAAGAGTTAAATCTCATTGTATTTGTTGGATTCTGGCCTTCCCAAAGATGATGCACTCTCTTGGAGTCAAGATCCTCTTTCCCACGAGAGCAGCAGCGGGGATTACCTGTAGCATGGTTGCTGATGTCCGTGTCAGAAGGTCCTATCAGAGAGCAGAAAAGATCAGAGTAAGTTTTTCTGGAAGCTGGAAGAGCTTTCTGCTGGGAGTTAGGGCCTCTGCAACGCTTTTTTGCATAGTTACGGGACTCTTCCCATGACCCCCGAAGCAAAGGCAGGGCCATTCCTGACTACAGTTGTTGGATGGGTCATTGTAATTCAACCATTTCTTAAAACAGTTGCATTAGAAATTCTTGCGTTCAGGGCTGCTGCCCACTCCTGCTCCTTGAATCCAGTCCTAGCTGCGTGCCTGAAGGGCGTCTGTGCACGCCAGGACTTTTCCGTGCGATACTTCTTACCGAAGATCTCATTTCAGAGGCCAGAACTCGGCCAGGAGGATCTCTTTGGCAAATTATATTGTCAGCCTATCGTAGATAGCTCTGTGCTGTTTACTTAATACCCCAAATTTATAACAAGATCTAAAATTACTTTTTTTGCACTTCAATCTATATTGTTGCCTTTATTTTTCTCCAAAGACCAGTATGTGTCCTGGGGAGATGGGGCTACGTACTATGAATGTTAAAAGCAATCAGTGGCTGCCTAGACAGGACTAAGCTATTTAGAAAGTCAAACAGACTATTTGTGGCCTTTAGATAAAGCTCCAAAGGTCAGGCCATCTCAGCTCAAAGCCTGTCGAAGCAGATAAGGCTGTGCATCCAGGAATGTTATGAATTAGCCGCTGCTCCTGCGCTTGAACCTCTCAGGGACTGTTCAACTAGGGAACATCAGTTTCAGTGGCATCTATCCATAATATGCCCTTATCTGAAATCTATAAGGCTGCTGCGTGGAGGCTCACTTCATACACTTCATACCTTCACAAATCACTATTGTCTGCATAGCGCGTCAGGACCAGGTGCAGGTTGCAGAAGGGCTTCGCAGCCACCACCGCATTCTCCCGGCTCGGGCTGCCCTCCTCCCAGCCCCCCACGGGGCTCCTTCTCCAGGCTGGCCTCTGCAGACCCACGGCAGCTTTGTCTCCTGGCCTTCCCTCGGGAGGCCGGCGCCGGGTGCGAGTTTCCAGCGTCGGCGGATGAGCGCCGTGCTGTAGACAAATGAGCTGTTTATACCAGGGTGTAGCGCAGCCAGGTTTTGGAGAGTGCTTTGCTCCCCTCAGCTGCCAGCTACTACTCGGAGCATGATGCTGCAGGAAAGCGGTTCCTGTGCTGTATGGAATGGATTCCATGTGTTGCTGTGTGGAAGTATGCACTCCTTCTGGGCTACACCAACTTTACTGGCCGTGCTTAAGTGACGGGCTCTTGCGTTGCAACTGTGCAGGCAGGAACCTGGGGTTTGGTGTCCAGATGCCTGAGGAGCGTGTGTGTCTGCACAGAATTTACATCCTGTGCTCCCTCCATCAGCCCCAGCTCCTGCCGCCTGCTCTGGCAGAGGACCCGCGTATCGGGCTGCCTGCTAACGGCAGGGGTGTGATGGTTGAGGATGACGCTTGTTCTCAGGGTCCATTACCATGATTTAAGACCTCAGCAGGATAAATGAGGCAGCTACAGCTCAGAGCTGTTGGCCCCAGCCCCTCGCTGTGTCTGAGTCCCTTTTACTACAGCCTTTGCAAGGCAAAGGAGCCCCGTAGCAGCTAGATTTCCCTGCCAGGAATCACCACCTGTCCTGTGCACAGCGATTTCCCTGCTGGCATGCTTGGAAAAGACTTCAAGCTGCCACCATGCCCCGTATCATCCCCAAAAAGGGGTAGTTTCTGCTCTCCTCTCCCACTGGGTGTATCATGGAAGATGTAAAACCTAAAACAGAAGTTACCGTGGCTCCATGGCTGATTCCTAGTTCTGCCACTGTTCATGCTCAGACCACTTTTGAGCAGTTACCGTCGGAGCTGTGAGGACCGGGGCTTCGATAATGAAAGGTTAGGTTTTGCTGAACGATTTTGCAGCGGGGATGGATCCTGCGGGACGTTCCTGGCTCCGGAACCACGGAGCGTACAAGACTGTGCCGGCAGAATGTTAGAGCTTTGTGTCATTTTTGTTTTCTCCAAATGGCACTGAGGCACTTCCCAAGCAAAACGTTGGTTTTTAGGAGCACGTTCGCCAGCTGCAGTAGACGTGACTAATGGATGTGACTCTGGGGGCCGCACTCCTCTTGCCCCCAACTACTATCAGCTGAGAGGGTAGAAGTCGGCACCACAGGACTGTGTTGTTACCGGCCCTTCCTGCCTTTGGGTAGATGGGCAGACTTCACATTCCACCATTAATCCATCTCCTTCATGAGGTTTTTAATTCCACCCAGTACACAAAGTTCAGGCCCTGGGGGGGAGTCTGGATGCTTTGTAAACTCTGAAACTAGTCTGAAGCTGTGTGCCCAAAGCCTCTTACATTGGCAGGCAGGAGGGGGGGTTGCAGAGGTTTGTGGATTCATGAACATCAGCCTAATTAGGACAAAATAACTTAGATTTAGCCTGTTCACTCCTCTTCAGTTGCCACGAGCAGGGCTTTCTAATCTGTGGAGATTTTACCGAGACTGACAGTGCCTGGCGCTGTGGCCATTTGGCACAGCCCCCTCCTTCTGCGGGAGTCCTTTGGCCAAAGGACCACTTAGCGCAGATGTAGGAAAGGTGCCTGTCCCTGACATCAGCTGTTAATCATCCGGGAATTTCAGAGGGGTCAGTAAAACAACAGCTACACCGAGCATCCCAGGCGGCCGGTTGGTGTCCCCTGCAGAGACACCACGTGCGGTGCTGCCGGTCGGCGTGGCCGAGCCGACCGTGGGTGACGGGGCCGGACGAGGCACGTTCCCACGGCACAAGGCCTCGGGGAGCAGGGAGAGGAGCGGTTGTCCCAGAGGAAGCGGGAGCATCGGATAGGCTCTCGGTGCAGAGGAGAAGGCGGCACAGGGGCGGTTGCGGGGTCGCCCGGGGTCACCTTGCTGTGTGCTTTCTGCCAGCCCAGCGCCAAGTGACTCCTCACCTCTCTCTCCTCCTTCTTACAGCTTTAACTTCTCCCAAACCCAACCTGATGGGCCTGCCCAGCACAAGCGTCCCTTCGCCCGGCCTCCCCACCTCTGGATTACCAAATAAGCAGCCCCCGGCCGCGTTGAGCTCGCCCACCCCGGCACAAGCCACGGCGGCCGTGGCCCCGCAGCAGCCGCCGCCAACGACCCCGCAGCCGCAGCAGCCGCCGCCGCCGCAGCAGCGCAAGGAGAAGGAGAGCGAGAAGGCAAAAGAAAAGGAGAAGGCACCCAAGGGGAAGGGGGACCCCCTGCCAGGGCCCAAAAAGGAGAAGGGGGAGGCGCCGGCGGGCGCGCTCTCGGCCCTGCTGCCCGCCATGGAGTACGCAGTGGAGCCCGCCCAGCTCCAGGCGCTGCAGGCCGCCCTGAATTCGGACCCCACCACCTTGTTGACGAGCCAGTTCCTTCCCTACTTCGTCCCCGGCTTTTCCCCCTACTACGCCCCGCAGATCCCCGGCGCCCTGCAGAGCGGGTACCTGCAGCCCATGTACGGGATGGAGGGGCTCTTCCCCTACAGCCCCGCGCTGTCGCAGGCACTGCTGGGGCTGTCCCCCGGCTCCCTGCTGCAGCAGTACCAGCAATACCAGCAGAGTCTGCAGGAAGCGTTGCAGCAGCAGCAGCAGCAGCAGCAGCGGCAGGCGCAGCAGCAGCAGCAGCAGCAGAAAGCGCAGCAGCCCAAAGGAAGCCAAACCCCCGTCCCCGCGGGGGCTGCCACCCCAGACAAAGACCCTGCCAAAGAACCCCCCAAGCAAGAAGAGCAGAAGAACGCACCCCGCGAGGTGTCCCCCCTCCTGCCCAAACCCCAAGAGGAGCCCGAAGCGGAAGGCAAGGGCGCGGACTCCCTCTGCGACCCCTTCATCGTCCCGAAGGTGCAGTACAAGCTGGTCTGCCGCAAGTGCCAGGCGGGCTTCGGCGACCAGGAGGCGGCCAGCGACCACCTGAAGTCCCTCTGCTTCTTCGGCCAGTCCGTGGCGAACCTGCAAGAGATGGTGCTTCACGTGCCCACCGGCAGCGGCCAGGGCAGCGGCTCGTACCAGTGCGTGGCGTGCGAGAGCACGGTGTGTGGGGACGAAGCCCTCAGTCAGCATCTCGAGTCAGCCCCGCACAAACACCGAACAATCACAAGAGCAGCAAGAAACGCCAAAGAGCACCCCAGTCTATTACCTCACTCTGCCTGCCCCCCCGACCCCAGCACCGCATCTACCTCGCAGTCGGCCGCTCACTCAAACGACAGCCCCCCGCCCCCCCGGCCCCCCCCGGCTTCCCCCCACGCCTCCAGAAAGCCCTGGCCCCCGGCGGCCCCCCGCGCCCCGCCGGGGAAGCCGCCGCCGCCGCCTTTCCCTCCTCTCTCCTCATCTTCAACGGTTACCTCAAGTTCATGCAGCACCTCAGGGGTTCAGCCCTCGATGCCAACAGACGACTATTCGGAGGAGTCTGACACGGATCTTAGCCAAAAGTCAGATGGACCGGCGAGCCCGGCGGAGGGGCCCCGGGACCCCGGCTGCCCTAAGGACAGTGGTCTAGCTAGCGTAGGAATGGACACCTTCAGATTGTAAGCTTTGAAGATGAACAATGAAAATGAATTTAAATAATAAAAAAAAAAAAAGAAAATAAAAAAAAAAAAGGTTAATAACAAACCAATTTCAAAAATAGACTAACTGCAATTCCAAAGCTTCTAACCAAAAAAAGAAAAAAGAGAAAAAGAAAAAAGCGTGGGTTGTTTTCCCATATAACGATGCCGGTGGGTTTTACATTTCTTTTTTTCCTTTCCTTTTAATAAAATAAAACTTTAAAAAAAAAAAAAAAAGAAAAGAAAAAGAAAAAAAAAACCAAACCACAAAACCAAACCCCAAACCACACCAACTCTGTTACATTTGTCCTTCGGAAGGTACTGTTGGTCTGGGAGACGAGAGCCCGTGCTGCCTCCTTACTGTCTTCGGAGCTTGAGCCCCTTGTATATTGCCCCTTTTCAATAACGCCCCACGTCGATAGCACAGCAGAGGCCGGCATGCACTGTATGGGAAAGCAGCCCACCTTGTTACAGTTTTAAATTTCTTGCTATCTTAGCATTCAGATACCAATGGCTTGCTAAAAGAAAAAAAAGAAATGTAATGTCTTTTTATTCTCAGGTCAATCGCTCACACTTTGTTCTGTTTTCAGAATCATTGTTTTATATATATATATATATAATTTCTTTCGTTTGTTTTGGGGTTTTTGTTTCGTTTCGTTTTCGTTCCAGAAAAGGATTTTTTTTTCTTTTCTTTTTTCTTTTTTTTTTTTTGTTGTTAATTTAAAATGGGCAGAAAGTATTCAAGAGAAAAACAATGTGAACTGCTTTAGCTTTTCGGGGATTTTAAGGGTAGCTTTTCTGCTGAAGCCAATTTCAAGGGGAAAAGTTAAGCACTCCCACTTTTCAGAAAAAAATAAAACCACACAAAGAGTGTTGAGGACTCGGAGCTTAAAAAATAAGTTTTAAAACAACTGACTTTCTGTATTTATGATAGATATGACCATTTTTGGTGTTGAGTAGATTGTTGCATTGGAAATGAACTGAAGCAGTATGGTAGATTTAAAAGAAAAAAAAACCCTTTTGTGTACATTTAGCTTTTGTATGGTCCAGCTGACGGCTTCTCATTTGATGTTGTCTTGTTCATTCCTAGCCAGATAGATTGCAATCCATTGACTCGCCTAAGCTTTTCTCCCCTTTGTACCTTTACTCCCCGTTCCCCCATCCTGTAATCTTCCACTTATGGTCGCTACCTTCATTTCTTAGAGGGTGGTTGCATAATTATTTTATAAAAACTAAAGAAAGAAGTTCAAAGGGTTTTGGGGGGTCAGTAGGATCCCTTGCAGAATATTTTTTGTTGGGGGTTTGAAACTTTTTAAGGCGTATACATACGATTTACCTATGTCTGTTACCCTTGTGCACTTATCTCTTTCTTATTTTCCATTTTTCCTCTTTTTTTTTTTCTTGCCCTCTTCTTTTCCTCATTTTGTAAATGCTTCAAAGACTCTGTTCCTAAACGATAAGCATTTGTTTCTGTTTGTGTAATTAGGCTGCACTCTGTTCCTTCTTTAAAAAAGAAAAAAAAAAAGTTTTTGTTACATTTTTTTTTTTTCTCTAAAGAAAATTCATGCTTTAAATAAAATCCAAAGACATACCCTTTCACCACTGGTGCAGAATGAGCAAAAAGGATTCTTTTTACTTGAGAATTTGTTTCTGATTTAAACAAACAAGTCTAAGTTTAAATAAAGAATAAAAAAAGTACCCAGGTTGTTATCTGTGCTTCTTCTGCAAGCAGAGAGACAACTCTTAGCGACAAACCCAGCGCACCAAGAGGCAGGTTTCTCTTTCCAAGTTCTCTCCCGGGGTAGCGCCGCGGCTCAGAGCCACGCGCGGGCGGGCGAGGAGCCTGCCAGGCCCCGGTGTCCCCGTCCAGCTCCGTGCCCCCGCTTGTGGGAACGCGCAGACGCACGCGCGCATCTCTCACGGTCCGGACTTTGAAAGGAAAACTTTGTGCTGCTAAAAATGTAGGGTTTGGAGACAAATAGATGCTTGCTGTTTCACTTCCGTAGCCAAACGTCAACAGAAACAATCTCCTTCCCCCCCCCCCCACCCCGTTTCCTCCGCCCCGAAAGTGCGAGAGCCTTCTCCCCATCATCCTCATCCTCCTCCTGCTTCAAAAGGGAACTTCGAAGACTGTGAACGCAGGTTCCTCCCGCCGCCTCCGGGCTTCTCCTCCCTGTGCGGAAGCCGCTCGTCGACTGCGAGAGACTGGAGCATTCGAGAGACGATCATGGGGTTCATTTTCTAGCGGGACGCTTTTATTTTTACAGATTTTTGGTTTTAGTTCAACGAAAGACTAGATCCTGAACTGTTGTACATATTTCTAACTAGGCTAATGCACAGTGCAAAATTCCTTTTTTAATTGTTTTTTAAGTAGACGATACTAAAGAGAGTACCATCTAATACTCCTGCCAGTACCCAGTTGTAGCATAAGGTGTCAAAAACGGAAACAAGTACACAAAAAAAGCGTTTGCTGTTTTAACAAACTGTTTTCTTTTGACAAAAGTTCTTGTATTTCTCCCCGTGTTTGAGATGAACATTTTTTAAATTCTAAAGTTGTACAGTTTTTTTGTTTTCCATTATTTTATCTTGTTTGTAATTCTATGAAATATATATATATATATATTTTTTGCCATTTAACTGTTGTATGTTACTCTGTCTGTATCATATAGAAGGTTTTTTGTTGGTTTTGGTTTTGATTCTCTACGTGATACAAGTTAACAATTTAACACTAGCTTTATCTGTCAAGTTCCGCAAGGTCTCTTCTGGAATTCCTTTTGTTTTGTCTCGTTTTGTTTCGGTTTTTTAATTATATTGCTTGGTCATAGTGCAATTTCTCTCTCCTTCTTCCCCCTCCTCCTTCCCACCCACTAAAAGGTTTTATAAATTCATTTCCTTCGTATTTTTTCTAAATGTTTCTAGAGACTTTCAGTGCGAGGTTGCCTCCTCCTCTTGCAGCCCGGCTGCCCCGGGGACGGTGCTGGGACCCCCTCGGGACCCCCAGTCCCGGCCTCGCGCCCCAAGGACCCGCCCGGCGAGGCCGCGGGAGCGACGTCGACGCTCGGGAGGCGACGGCCCCCCGAGCCCACGCGTGGCCTCGCTCACGCGTGGCAGAGTGGGGCCGGGCAGGGCACGAGGGAAAGATTTTAAACTTAGCATTGAGCAGGTTTCTGTTTTATTTTTAATAAAAAGCTTTTTTAAGTGGTGAAGATGGCCAAAGTTTCATACAATTGAGAATGAAGAGAGGCGTCAGGGGTGTGTCGGGGCCGCCCGGGGCGGGCCGGGGGGGGGCGAGGGAGACGCTGACACAAGCCAGCACACTCGCTGTTCGTGGAAATATATTTTGCTTTAAAAAGAAAAAAACAAAAAAAGATTTAAACTTTTAAATAGAAGCAGAAATTGGGTTGGTTGTTGGTTGGTTGGTTGGTTGGTTTGTCGGCGTTGAGATACTGCCCACTGTGAAACACAAAGCTTTGACTATTTTTTTCGGTTTTATTTTTGGGGGGCGGGGGGGCGAGTTTGGGTAGAACAGAAAGCATAAATGAGGTGAAGAGGGTTATGAACAGCCTTTGCAATGTACAAAAAATAGAGCAAGTGAAACCAAAAATGATGTTCTTGGTGTTTTTCTATAATGTAGTCTTGTTAGCTTTTTTTTGTTACTGTAACGATGCTGATCTCGAACTGTACCAAAATACATGGAGACTAACGGAAACAGAAACCACATGGGACTTTCAAAACTTTAAGAAGTTTGTCACAAAAGACTTTGTTGTCATAGTTGAGTTGACTGTAGATGGTAATTGAATATACTCCTTTGGAAATATTTCATCACGTATGTTTCCTGCTCATTGTGATACATTAAAAAAAAAAAAAAATGAGCAAAAGCTCTCGTCTCCGATGTCCCCGCTTGTGCGGTGCAGGGTCTGTGTCGGGGTGGGTGCCGCGCCGCTCGGCCCGGCGGGACGCGCGCATCCTCCCGAGATTCTGCGTCCCGCGGCGGGCGGGCGCTGCCCGGCGGAGCCGCGCGTCCGCCCGCGCACGCCACCCGCGTGGCGTCTGGGTGCCCGTCGGCGTGAGAGCGCCTGGGCCGGTGCTGCGAATTAACGCTAAAGTGGAAGTAATGAGGCAAATAGGGCATTTCGTATGATGGCTTCGGGATGCATTGTGTAGGAAGGAGACGTGAGGAGTGCATTTAATTTTCCTAAATGATTGTATGCGAATTCTGGGCACACTGCTGTAATGAATGGTGAAGGGGAAAGCATGATGCCTTCGTGGGCTGAGGTCATCTTGAAACCCGTAAACTACAAGTGAACTAAAATCGCCATCTGCTTTCTTCTGCTGGGCAAACCAAAAGGAGACGAAGGTAAGAGAGGTAAGTGGCTGACTGGCTGCCCTTCCCTTTTCTTGCAGCGCCTCTTGAGCCGGGAGGAGAACTGGATGAACTGCTGAGCGTTAAAGACACGATTCTCTTACCAAAAATTGCCCCTTGCAGCAGAAAATGGCTGAGATTCATCGTTAAGGACCGCATCCAACAGAGAGCCCCGGGGGCTACCATTCATCTCTAATTTATAACTGCAGCAATAAATCATTTAAAAAACAAAAGAACCCACCCACCACGGCAGGTGGGATGAGCGGTCCCTTTGGTAGGGGTGTCCTTGGCCGCCCTGCCGCCTCCCTGCCGCGAGGGGCTTCCTCTCCCTCCCCGGGGAGCGGAGACCTGAGCTCCGCGGAGTCATCCAGCCGGAGCAGAGGTCGCGGGGAGGAAATCTGGCAGCTCGCGAGGGCGCGGGAGCATCCTTTAATTAATCGGGTCAAGACATTGACTTGTGAGCCAGTAAGTTCGATAATCGGGTTGCTGATGCACCTTCTTGAGAGGGGAAAAACACCAGAAAACCCAACGTGCCGATTCAGGCTCCAAAAAGACATGAATTATGAAACAAAGTGGGTCAAAATTGCCAAGCCCCCTATGACTCCGGGTGCTGCGGCAGAACCAAACCAAGCCAGCCAGGCCCTGGCGCCGGTACGCAGCCCTGGAGGGTGAGATCCTGCACCTCCGGCGACTGAAACGGCGAGGGCGACCGCAGCCGGACGCGCGCTGCAGCTCGGTACCCCAAGGGTACCGCAGGACGGGTTGGGCTGCCCGGTCCTGTCCCAGGCTCAGGCATTACTCTTCTGGTGTGATCCTAAAGAGGTGGGGATCTGGATTGCCTCTGAGGTGTTTGGGGTATTTTTTAATGGGGAAAAAGAAAAGCATTCTGTGTTTTCCACAGGCGGACGGGACCGCAGCAGTAATGGGGTCACCGGTGCGACCCTTCCACGGGTGTTTGCACTGTGCTGCGTTAATGACTTCACTGCTGTTCGTAGACCTGCAGTTTTGTAAGTTTATTATGTAACGTTGCTATTTATTCCTGGGTTGAATTCCAGTTTAAAACAGCTACGCTTGAGAAAGCACCTCTCTAATGCTCAGAAAGGTGTAAATGGCCTCTAGTAGCTGCAAACTAAAAACCTCTGCGAGAGCCTCTGTTCAGAGCATCAGCAGAAATTGTGCAAGCCTCTGACAGAAATAAAAAGGTTTTTCCACGCTGTGATTCTGGTAAGAGGAGACTGGGCGTGATTTTTAATAACCTTCATCGCCATCACCTGAAAGACAAGGAAGAGATTTAGCTCTTACTAGTACACTCTTCCAGGCCAAAAATACATATTTATAAAAACAGAGCAGTGCTCTGGTGCCCACTACGGACACCCTGCCGATGGATTTGGAGCAGAGGTCCCGGCTGGAGGGTGTCCCTGCCCTTGGGTACAACCGTCCACTCAGCTTCGGCCAGCTGCCCCGGGGAGGTGGCCCCGGGAGGTCCCCGCATCTCAGCCCATCATGCAGTGCCAAGGGATGCCCGATGTGTGCTGTCACCAAGGGAGGAAACGCCACTGGTCTCCCTGTTGTCCCCAGATGGCTTTTCCACAGGGGATCCCACTGGGGCGCACAGTGGAGGCGCATGACCCCTGACGGCAGCCCGGGCGCGAGGCCGAAATGGGCGCTGGGTGCAGGAGCCGGATGTCAGTGCAAGCGCCATCCCATCTGACAGGCGGGGCCCTGCGGCACTCAGAGGCTATGGATAGAGGACGTCTTCAGGAGACACTCTCCCTCCTGCACTCGCTCTCGGTGGGTGTCGCAGCAGCTGGGGGCTGCTCTGTGCCAGGGCTGGGCCACCCTGCTCTGGGCTGCCCGGCTGAGCCCTTCGCCCCGGCCCCTGTGCCCCCGCGTGCAGTGCCGCATCCAGGCAGTACGGCTGGCTCCAGAGGGGATCTGGGGGCAGGGGACGGGCACAGCAATGGCACTGTGTAGCCCAGCGTGCAGACACGCATGTCAGCACTACGGAGGGTCCACTCTGCACCAGCAGCTGTGGGTACTGGCTCTTCTCCCTTGTCACCAGCCCAGTGCCACAGCCAGTGCTGCCAGACCCCAGCCATGGGCCCCAGCGTCCGGGCAGGGCATCAAGGACACATTTTCAGTGCCACCAAATGACACGAGCTGCATTTGTAAAGGTGTCCAGGGCATGAAGTGGCAGATCCCTGGGACTAAAACAAGGCCCGAAGAAACCCCAAAACCTTGCCAGCTGCCAACTTCCAGTGAGGCCAGTTTTGCTGTGCGGTGTGCGATGCCTCCCTGCCATGCCCAGGTTCACTGCGGGAGACCTGCTGCAGCACAGGGCAAGCTCAGTCCATGGGACAGCTGGCCTGAGGCCCCCCATGGTCACAGCAGCCCATGGAGGGTTTGGGCTGGGCACAGACCCCCTCTCCTGAGAGCAGTGGCTGCAGCCCCATCGCTCCTGCAGCCAGACTTCTGTTGAATGAGTAGGGTCCTACGTTAACGTCTGCTAAATGACATCCGAAGTCCGCTACGAGAGCTGACCTCCCTAATGCAGATGGATGCTCTTGAGAAACTGCCACCAGGCTCAGGCTGTGCCAGCAGTGGTGAAGGGTTAACTCCATCAGCGCTTAAACTACAAACCTGGAGCCCATTCTCTCCTCCAAGCTCGTTAACAATGTACACCTGATGATCTAAAGCACTAGAGAGTCATTTTAATTAACGCTCTGCCAGAGGGGATGTGGTGAAGACACTGATTTCACTCCAATGGCTTTCTATTTTGGTATATTGCAGAATCGGTGCATTAGTTCCCCGGGCTGCTGTGGTGAGCTAATCCAACTACAGCCGCGTGGGCACTGCCTCCGCTCGGCTCCGCAGGCGGCAGCTCGGCTCAGAGGTGCTGGCACCATCCGTGGGTCGACACGGCTCCTCGGCAGGGCTGTGCAGGGCTGGCTCTGGTGGCTCATCCCTGGCAGAACCAGGCTGGTCCTACCCTACCCACAGGCGGAGCGCAGGTGGCAGCGGGTCAGCGGCACCGCAGACACGACAGACAAAACCCTGCGACCACGGGGGCCCTTCCATGCCTGGGCCAGGAGCGGGACCACTGGGCTGGGACACCCGTCCATTCCCCACTGTCCTGCCCAGCCGCGGCAGCCGTGGCCATCCCAAGGGAAGGCGCCAGCCCGAGCTGCGGCGGAGCTGCAGCTGGCGGTGCTCCGGGTCTCCCGCGGCCTCTGCGGTGATGGAAGAGAGACTTCACACTGCACCCCAGAGAAAAGATAGCGGTACCTATAAATGGTATTGTGCTGTTGGTTAGATGGTAGCATGATGTTACTTAATTAATGTTTTAATACCCTAGGCATCTTCTGTGCCGTATAATTCATATCGATTCAGCTGTGAGCATGTTCAGTTAAAAAGACTCTCTTTCCTAAGCAAACTTTCAATTATATTGAATTGTCACAGCGAAAAAGGGCCTTTTCTCAACATGGGGGAGGGGATTCTCTGCCAAACCGCTGCCAGCTGGGCTGGGCACACACATATGTGCACACATATGGCACTCACACCCTCCTGCCCCAGGGCTTCCAGCCTCCCTGAGCTGCTGGTGCTGACCCCAGCGATGCCTCAGTGCTGGGTGTCATCATGGGTCTCATCCTGAGTGTGTCCAGGCAGAGCAGCCTGCCCCCTCCAGCTGCTGCTGGGCTGGCACCGGTGGGAGCTGGCACCAGTGGGGGCTGGCCTCGGCCCTGTGCCACCAGCCACGTGCTGGTTTGCTCTCTGTGTCCCCTTTTGCAGGGCTCGGCATACCTGGGGCAGGTGGGCTTCCTGGGGAAGGTGTTCCCAGTTGCTTCCCTCATTTCCCACAGGTTTCTGGGAGCACCCCCTGACATGCTGGTGTCTCCAGAGGTGGTTGGTCTCAGCTGAAGGCAGGTCAGTGGGGGGGTAAAACCTGCTGTGTGGGGGGCACAGGGTGATCACAGGCACCTCCTGATGCCACGGGGCTGGCAAACCGGGCACACCACGGGTTGGAGGGAGGTTAAGGCCAAATCAGAACTGGCAAAAACACTATTAGCAGGGCAGAGACAAGGAAAAGCCCCCCCCCTTCCTCCCGTAATCAGGTTAATGTGTGCGTGGAATGCTGAGTGTTTTGGCAAAGAAGCGCCTTTTCCTTTTTAAGCAGAAATTCGGTTTCCATTATGCGGAGCTGTATCCCGCCTGCTCCAGCAGCGCCTTTGATCAGCGCACGCGGTGGGGAAGACTCGGGATGTGACCAGCTTCACCGTGTGTCCCTTGGTCCTGCTGTGCTCGGCTAAGCGGCAGCTGGAAGGGGTCCTCCTGTGTGCCTGTGGCGAGGGAGGGCCCAGGGGATGGATCGCTTCCCCCCGGGGCACCCACGGGCCCCGGCACAGTCGCAAGCCTCATTGCAATGGGCACACAGGCCACGTAGCATCAGGGGGATGCTGGTGGTGCCCCACACAGGAGCAAGACCATGCATTAGGGGCCTTGCCCCATCCTTGCAGGGCTTTGTGGGGCTGGGATAAGGCTCTGGGTGTGCAGGCGGCTTCCGGGGGGAACGCTGCAAAGGTCCTCCGTGCCGAGACTGGTTCACCATGCCGGGGCAGGGGCGTGTTGTGCCAGGGTGGGAGAGCTGTGCATGCGGATGCCATGCTGGGGGCGAGGGCAGCACCAGGGCTCACTGACACTGCAGGGACTCGTGTTCCAGCCCCAGACACGCCTGGAACCCTCTCACTGCAAACAGGGATCCTGGCCGAGCACCCGGGAGATTCATCAGGGTCCCACCACCCTCGACAGCACCGGGCATGGCCACCCCCACCAGCACCACGGCTCTGCGCTCACCAGCCCCCAGGGAAGCAGTGCATGGCAGTGCTGGCAAAATTTTTAAGGGTATTTGTTTGCTTTCAGCAACAGAAGAGCTCCATGACATTCTGGAAGGATAGAACGCGTCGGCGCGCAGACAGCCATGGCACGTCAAGTCGGCCACGTGCATCATGGCAGCAGGCAGCTGCCAGCTTTGTCACTGGCCCCTGCCACAGTGCCACAGCCCTCGGGGCCATCCCGCGTCCCCCAGCCCTGCTGAGCCCGTCATCCCCAAGATGGGGGGACATGAAGGCTGCTCCCCTCACAGGGTATCCTTCTACTAGGGAGGCTTTATTAAAGATTTCTGTCCATGGTTTTTTTTTTTTTGATAATGAGGCAAAGATAAAAATTCTGTATTTTCATTACTCCCTATTTTCACAGCCCGCTGAACAAAAACACAAAGCGCTTCTCCTGCTGCCCCTTGCTCCCTGGCCCTGCCTCTTTCTCCCATGGAGTTCAAATTAAAGAAAGGCGAAAATTGAAGCTGTTGTACGCAAGGCGATTGCAACATGCATATTTGATTTTTATGATGGATCTAAATTGCTGAATAAGGCCGTGGAACAAAGGGAGACTGCGGCTTCCTGCCCATCACAGACAGCCAGCCACTGCAGAACAAAAGCGCCAGCCATTAGGGGCTCAGCAGGGAGACACATTATATAAATGACTTTGTTTCTCTGCCCCTTCCCCCCCACAGGGTGCTCTGGACGGGGCTGGGGGGCTCCTGATTTGCACATCCCGGGGAGAGTGAGTGGATGGTGCAAAGCGGCCGTCATGGCGCGGCTGCCCGGCCTGCCCTCCCCGGAATCCTGCAGCCGGGGCTGTGGGATGGCCTGCAGAGACCCCTCAGCCACCAGGACCCTCTCGGCGTGGGCTGTGGGATGGCCTGCAGAGACCCCTCAGCCACCGGGACCCTCTCGGCGTGGAGTCGAGGCTCTGAGGCAGCCCTGCATCCCTCGCCCTGCTGCCCCTCCTATCCTGCCGCCATGATGCTGGCAGGCCTCTGGGTGTTGGTGTCAGCTGGTGGCAGGTCCCTGGGTGCTGGTGGCTGTCCAGTGGCACCGGGTACACTCAGGGCCACACGGGGCTGTGGGGACCTCCATGGTGTCCAGGCTCACCCAGGCTGCAAGGTGGCTGTGCTGGCAGCTGGGCCTCCATCAGACCATGGCGTCCCTGGCACCATGGGGATGCCCCTCAGGCATTTGGTGACACGTCCCTTCACAGCCCAGGCTACAGCACTGCCTGGCAAGCGGCTACTCAGCTCCTTCGACTGAGTGTCAGAGCAACGCCAGCACCATGCAAGGACACTGGGAAATGACAAACACGACTGCCTGGACAGTCCCTCAGCCGCCCTGGCAGCGTGCGCAGGTCACCGAGCACCGCGGTGTGCTGGCAGGAGGAGGTGAGGCTGTGCCCGGCCGGCCAGAGGCGTTGCACCCAGCTGGGCAGCTGCTGCTCGCAGAAACCACTTTTTGTGTTTAGTAAAAGGCGTTCGTTAGGGAGGCTTCAGGCGGAAGATCTGCGATTCCTCAGTCTGCAGCGGAAGGTACTTGACAAGGGCGGGATCTGGTTAGGATCAGGC
Source organism: Rhynochetos jubatus (assembly GCA_027574665.1). NCBI lineage: Eukaryota > Metazoa > Chordata > Aves > Eurypygiformes > Rhynochetidae > Rhynochetos > Rhynochetos jubatus. The sequence continues at coordinate 9,034,531 of CM050661.1, forward strand.
TGGGTGGGGAATGGGTTTCCCGCTGGTTCCTTGAAGCTGCCGCGGAGAACTGGGTTCATGGTGGCAGTGCGCGAGGGCTGCGCGCCACTCTCCACGGACACAGTGTCTGTGACCTGCGTTGGTGACCTAGGGACAGCCCTCCGCCATGTGCCTGCGTAATGGGCATCACCAAGAAACACCAGTGTCCCTGGCACAGCCCCCGGCTGTCCACAGCCTGCCATGCCACAGGGACACGGCAGCACAGGGCTACCCTTGCTGCCTGTGCCAACCCCAAGCGTGAGCCCAGGGATGCCCTGCGAGGGTCCTGGCTACAGCCTGTGTGTCGTGGCCACCAGCCTGTGAAACACCTTCCACTTGAGCCAAGGTGGACCCAAGGGGTTGCTGCAAATGGCTCCCTGGGTCCTGTGGGCACAGCAGAGGCTGGCCCCTGTCATGCTGGTGTCCAGGAGGGCTTGGGGACCAGCTGCAGGGGAAGGGCTTGGGGCTGGGCTGGCGTTGGCCCGTGTCATGCTGTATGAGCTGCACTGGCTGTGCTGTGGGGTGCCAGAGGGCTGCTTGAACTCATCAACTCCTGCTGCAGATGTGACATCCCGCTGGAGAAAGGAAAACAACCGGCCAGACTAAAAACACGCTTTCCTTCTCTAATGCATCCCCCAGGTCCTCTGCCCGGCATCTCCCCCTCTGCGCTGCACCAGGGAATTGCTTGCTTCAATAATAGTGTCCTAATGGATTACCCCCAGCCCTGTGTTTTGAGAGGGGGAAGGATGGGTGGCCTGCCACTATGCCTCTGCCCCTGGCCGTGCGGGGCAGCCAGCGCTCCGGGAGCTGCTGCTGGGGTGGTGGGTGCGAAGAACCCAGCACAGCCCCCGGCATCCTGCCCCTGTGCAGCGCCGCGCTCCATCAGGTGCTGTGGATGGATGTGGCTGGGGGGTTCATGGCTCAGCTTTCTGGGAGAGCATTGGCAAGACCTGTGTCGGAGGAACTGGGCGGCCTGGGGAGGCTGTACCAAGTGAAACCCTGGGCTGGTGGGGAGGAGGTGGTAACGTCACTGCCCAGAGACAGACCAGAGGGGTACAGCTGCAGGGGAGTCTGCTTTGAGCCTGGGAGAAAGCTGGGAGCAGCCTGAGAGCCAGAGGGGATGTGTTTAGCTCTTGAAAGTTTGATTTCCATGACCTTTTTTGCTGCTGGCTGCCGCTCCCCCAGTGCCACTCCCAGCACTGGGTCAGGTTGTGCTTTCCCTGCTAAGGAGCTAAACTGAGATGCTGTGTGTAAGAAATGGGAAGTGACAAGATATGACCAAAGCATTGGAAATCAATCCAAACTAAATGTGCTTCTTAACTATAAGTGAACAGTTGAAAACAATCCTCTTTTATAGCCATGGAGATAAATACTCTGTTTTTATTAGGAAAAAATTGCTTTGGACTGAATAAAGTCGTTTGATTAACAAGTCAAAGCAGATGGTTTATTGATGTTTCAGAAAGGAGTTTACAAGGTCTAGTGAAAAAAGAGACCCAGCTCTGAATTAACAAATTACCCTGGTATATGGGACATTGACAGTTCACTGCTAATAGATTTATGGGCTACTGCTGGGTGTTTCGTCCCCATTTGGTTTATTATGATAAAATATTGGGGCAGGGGTAACCTATAGCCTCACTGCAATATACTGTATCGACCCCTGACCCTGAGAACCTGACAGCAAACCTATATATTAGATTCTTAATTTGTCTTAATCTAACAGGATCGGCTTCCGTGCTGTAATTATTTTCCAAAGGCGATTGTGTGAGGGTGTGTGAGAGACGCAGGTGAAGGTGGATCACTTTGTCTGTTGTACCGGACATACAGTTAAACTGCTGAACACCTAAGAGTTCACAGTAGGAACGAAGCAGGAGCATCAATGTCCCGTGAAGCAGGACATGACATTGAGAAATAATAAAAAGGAGCTGTAAATTACTCTCATTAAAAAAAAAAAGAAATATACCATGAGGCCCTAGCAGCATCTGGAGATACCCACAGATCTTGACTGGAAATGCCCGAGGACATGAAGAAATTGTGCAACAGAGCTGGTCCTTGTTCTGAAAGTTATGGCAATTGCTTTGCACGCCCCTGCCCACAGCCACGGCTTTCCACAGGACATCACTGGCCTGGGGCAGCCAGAGGGACCAGTAGCTGACGCAGGCTACCAAATCCACAGTGGCTGCATCTTCACATCCATTATTTCAGGATTAAAATGCAGTAATTGCATGGTTCTGTGTCAGGGTATTAGCTAACAGCGTAGGCATGTGCACTGTCATCTTTCATACTCTGGGGCTAACACACTGGCTGTAATTACAGGCTGGTCTCAGTGCTCAGAGCAGTTGAATCAGGACGGCTGTAGGTCAAGGAGTGCTCGTTCCTGCGCCTATGCCCTGGTAACGGCTACTGGCTCCCGAGAATACGTTCAGGTTTTAGACACCCTCAGCTTAATTAATTGCATGCTATGTCCACCCACCCAGCAGGCAGGCACTGCCGGCCGCTCCATCACGGACCCAGGCCAGCAGAGTGGTGCTAAGCTTTGCCAGTCAACGTGTCGGTGACGAGAAGCAGAAGACGGTCTCCAAATTCTCCTCCATTTGCTGAAACAGCTAGTTCCAAGGATGTTATGTGAAACCTGTCCTTGCTCCTCTCCTTTGTTACCCGTGCCAGGCTGCATACGGCACTTCCGGGGCCAGGGTGTGCTGCCCTCTGCCACGGCTGCTCATTCAGGAGATGATTAGGGGATGCTGTAGCTTGGGACTTGTTTTGTGCCCAAACAGGGCAGCGGTGGTGCCTGGATTCAGGGTCAGAGGCACCATGCAAGAGCATTCCTTGGTTTGTGTCCGTCCCTCCTGTGCGGTTACTGCCAGGCACCGTGCTGTCCACCCCACAAGGCCTGGGGGAGCGGCAGGGCTGATGAGGTTCCCCTAAAAAGAGCCGGCAGGGGAGCACCAGGGGAAATGCTCCGGAGTTAGGGGCTGCGTTAATTCTCACCTACCCCCAGCCCTGCTCAGCAGTATCTGCATGCATCCGAAGATGACATGGTGATGAATGGGGGACAAATGCGTCTTTTATTGCTTCCACTGCACACATGCGTTTTCTCTCTCTTTTTTTTAAAGGGACTGTTGGACTGCAGGATACAGGAATTCATATGATTTGTTCTGCAGCCATTTCTCCTTTCTCTCCTGTAATAGGATCTGCAGAAATAATTTAAAGAGCTGAAGGTAATTTAGTGTCTTCTTTACCTCTCCCCCCCATACTTCCTATGAGTTCACCAGGTACCCTCAAGATGAACTAATCCTACTATAAAATATTATTTCTAGGCTTTATTCATCTAATTTATTAACTGTCTGCAGCTTTATTTACCAGGTTCTGGATTAACTCTGAGACCAGTTACTATTCAGAGCTGCTGCTTGCTTCACTGCTGTCTTTCATTCTGTTTATCTTTTCTTTGAGGAGGAGGGGCTCAAACATACACAAACCGTCCTGAGGTTTAGCAGATATTCCAGGGAATCACAGGGCTGTATCTCATCTTCTCTAGTAATTAGTTACTGTCTCACACCTCACAGGAATCACAGCGAACTTCCTTCTACATGCCACTGCTCCCCAGGAAGCAGAAGGAAAATGAAAAGATAATTTTAATATTTTAATAGTTGACATTAGAACTTTTAATTTCATCCCAAATGCAGGAGGACTGAAGGGGATGGAGTCACTCTGATTTACATCAGCTGAGAGCTGGCCCCAAGCACCCACCTGTGCTCATGGCCAGAGCTGATATCATAGCTGACTCCTGGGGGGGCAGGGGGTGTAGGTTTGGTAGCTGTAGTGCCGCTGTATGAGCCAGCTGGGGAAGGTGGCAGCATTTCACTGTCCCTTATGAAGGTGTATATGCTGTCCCAGGGGCTTTTTGGGTGCTCAGGGAAGCTGAGAGTTCAGCTGAGGGGAAACAGGTAAATGGCTAGAAGAAGAAAATGATCTGGGGTCCCTCAAAATAAAAATGAGCTGGTTCACTGTAGCATGGTAGAAGTGGCCCTGTGAGACGGAGTGGGATGGAGCAGTGGTCTTACGTGTTATTCACAGAGTTTGAAGTTGCTAGAGCTGCCTTCCCTGTGCTTGTGTGAGGGCCCTGCAGGCCCTTCCTTTGCTGGGGCCCTCTCATGGGGATGGATGGCTCAGTGTGTCTGGCTGCAGCCAGAGTGCTTCCCCGTCTGCCTGGTGCTCCGGGTTCCTTGGGGTCATACAACAGGGTCTGTCTCTGCTTGGCTGGGAGAGAAGAAACCACTAAACCTGCGGTGCAGAGATGTGATTGCTGTGAGCCAAAGGCAAGTGAGCTGAGCTCCAGACACATGCCATTTTAGGATTTTGGGTTACGTCAGAGACAACAATTTTTTCCCTCCAGTCCAAGCTAGACAAATCTCAGCTGGAGCACAGGGTCTGGCTGGGGTGTTCTCTCCAGGGAAGACGCTGATGGGCTGGCCAGAGGGCTGAGACATCTCAGAGCCATGGCTTGTGATGGAGTGTGGCTTTAGCAGGGATTACTGTGCTAAGATACTGCTTGTTAACCCATGGTAACCCTCTGTGCGGATGCTCACAGGGAAAGGAGCTGTGGCCATCTTTGCTGGGGGATCAGTGGAAACATCTTGCCTTGCCGGGGGCTCAGGCTGTTTCTGTGGTTGCCCCGGCTCACGGTGCAACCACGCCAGTGATGGGAAATTGATTGCCCTGCCTAAACATGCCAGCGTACCCCTTCAGTTGCACAATCAGTGTATCCTTAAGAAAACATTTGAGACTTTTAAAAGTCATTATAAATACATGCTCTGGGTTCACACCATCTTCGTGGGGTTTTGCAGCCTTGGTGGCTACTGCTTCTACGAGTTTCCTTGGCTTTTCTTTTACCCTTTTTTTTTTTTTTACTGTAAGTAGTACTACTGAAACATAAGGGCTGGTGGTGGTGTTGGCATTGAAGTGGTTAATGTGGCAGCCTAATTCTAAACTCCTGAATGTGGTAGCCTATCCTCACTATTATTCCGTTCTTTTACTTTACCAGTTGTATATTGTCTAATTGTGATTTACTGCATATTTTTCACATAAATTACTTTAATGGACCCTTTGTCTGGGCTACGTTGCATGGTAGAGAGTGCTACAAGGTGTCACATGAACAAGGTTATAGAAAAGATTGAAAAGACTACAAACTATTGTGTGAGCTGAGGAATAGCGCGTGCTGTAATGATGCGGACATGCAAGGGGCAGAGTTAAGGGCTGTGTGTACAGTCTTGACTTCATAGCATTTCTCATCTGGAGTGTTTAACTGTGCAACCCTGGTATTTTTGTAATGGAGTATTTTCTAATGGAGTTGGAGGGGATTTTTTTTCAAAATGAAAAACATTAAGATTCTGGAGCACCACAGATGGGGCTGGGGAAAAAGTGCTCAAAGCATGGTCCTTCCTGAGCTGGCTTAAGCTCTGTCAAACCTGCCTGTCCTTTATAAATGAGTCAAGGGCTCACTAGCCCCTGCCTATGTACACACTGCCAGCCTGCAGATTCCCAGAATCACAGGGTTCTTCTGAGCATCATGCAAGACAAGCCCCCTCGCACACCCTGCAGTGCTGCATGGTCCCTGCTGTGGACCCACTGTGATATGGTCCCTGTGTGAAGCTGTCACACATGCCATGAACAGGCTTCACCAGTTATCTCTTAAGGGACTGCGCTCATCACCAGCACATCCAGAGCACATCCAGGCACCTTCTCACAGCTGAGAGTGTGAGTTTGTACACAGAGCACCCTTCAGTGTGGAGAGGACGCACAGGGAGTGTGTGCAATATGCCTGGCAGGCAGCCTCGCAGCTGCCAGGGTTTTCTCCCCAACCCCTCCAGCACTCCCTGTCCTCACCTCCCTGCTGTCCTGGCCACAGGTGCCACTGTGGCTGCTAAGCCCTGCAGCAGGGCTCAGTCATGCCGGAGCGGATGAGGCTCCTTTGGCACCAGGAGCAGGGGGAGAGCTTCGCTGCTTGAGCTCCTGTTGGCAGATGTAACAAGCATTCCCAGCACACGCCTTGGCTACAGCCCTGGGACTGTCCCAAGAGGGTTCTGGCTCCAACCTGGGGAGACACAGTGGGCATGGACACAGCTTGGTGGGCTTTTCATAGCCTGTCAAGCACCACCTTTGTCCTGCTTGAGGTCAGTCCAGCCGCTCTGCACACCTTCAAGCTCGTTACGCCTCAGTGAGGGAACACTGTGGCAGTGGAATCGTGCCAGCATTGTGTTGTCTGACCGTTGCCGGCACGCGGATTTGTGCCGCTGGCTCACAAGTTCATCTGGCAGTTTGCTGTGGTTACCGCAGGACTCTTCCAGAAGAGTGCCTGGCAGGCTGGTGGAGGCACAGCTCGTGTTGGCAACCTGTTGGATGACTCTCTCCAGGAAAGATAGTTTTGATGCATTGTCCTGGCATCCTGCCGCTTCGTGGTCAGGGTCTATTTTATTAACATTGCCGAGACTGGAGGTCTAGGAGGATGAGAATGGAAGTCTTCCCTCGATTCATTGACTGGAGCAAATCACTTACTAGGAAGCGATTTCAGATTCAGGCCTTGGCTTGATTCCAAGCTATGATGGGTTTTAGTCTATTAGTCGCAATAAAATAAACTAGGAGTTGGCCTCTGGCAGGCTTCCTTACACCCTGGCTTGGCCACCAAAGGTTTGACATCAGGCACAATAGAACAGGGCACACCCATGGTGCATTTCTGCAGATTTGGTTGAATTAGTGTGTCCTTGAAAGAGAAAGAGAAGGATCTTCCCTGACGGAGGTATTAGCTACATCAACCAGCAGCAGATGTCCCTGACTGTCTTAATCTACTTCGCAAAAACAGTCTGAATTTCATACACTCATAACGGTGAATCAAAGCCAAATTGCGTAAAGGCATGTTTTGCTTTTCAGCGTGGATCACTGCTGTGCCTAATTTCAAATTTGTGACCCCTGTACATATCAGCTGAAGGAATATTAAGAGAAAAAAGGTTCAAAATATATTTTTCTAGATAGGAAAGTTTCTGGTTAGAAATTTGTTAGAAAGTTATGAGTGATGGCTAAAAGGGTTGTAGTGGAAATTATTATGAACTATGACTGTAATGACCAGTGCCCAGCGGTGGCCATAATTGTGCTCTAATCCCCACAGTACTCTTGCTTTCTTGCTGCTTCACTGCATTTCACACATTAAAATGATAGCCTATTCTGGAGAAAGAATTGGGAACTGGACTTCTGTTTCCAATACCATACCCCAATGTAACCCCATTCATGCCATGTTGCGTTTGATCAATATACTTGGGTACAAGAATATTTCACATTGGAGCTCCTCTATATTTCTCATGTGATGGTCCATTGAACTTGGTTCTTTTTCTTGGACTTAGGATGGGCTAGACAAAAAAAAAAATAAAATAAAATTAGAAGCTGCTTCTGTAGTAGGAACTGCCCTGTTATTTCATAAGCATCGTGTATGCCTGAGGTTAGTAGGATTAGTGAAGGATTACTAGGCATGCGTGCATAGCTTATAAAGCTGCTTTGATTACAAAGTCAAAAAAAAAAGGATATTAAATTTTTATTACAAAAATATTTGGTTTTCTTCATTCCTCTTCAAACAGAAGAACATGTTCCAAGCATTCTCTTGCTTTGCAGTCACACATCAGTCCCAAAGAAGGAAAAGGAAGTGAATTTCCATTGCTATTTTTCTTTACTAAGGTCACAGCCCAGTGCTTTTGTCTCAGTTTCCCAGTTCCATCATTGCGAGCGGTCCCCTGGACAAGCAAAACAAGGAGCTATGGTTGGAAGGAACTGCAGTTCCCTTGTCATTATTTATGGCTTTAGGATTTCAGTGTGCTTGATTCATTCCCTGCTTCTCTATCAAGAGTGTGGGGACAGCCTTGCAGTTCCTTACCTTCTGTGATCTAGCATTTGCCTGGAAATTTTTAATTTTGTTGGTGTTGCCTTCGGCAGTTGGGTTTTCTATGCGGTCTCATGAGCAGGTGCCTGAATCGTGCAGGTTTCCCAGCTCCAAAGCTTGGCTAACATGAATCTGGTTAAACCAGATGCTACTGCCATCTTTTTCATCTGCCTTTCCATTTCTGAAGCTGGCTGCTTTTCTCACGAGGGAGAGCAAGCCAACTTCAGCATCTCCTGGATTTGGATGCTTTCCCCTATCTAGAATTAGATCTGTGTATGGCTTAGAGGCAGCAGTAACTCCTTCAACGGCTTGTAACAGACATAAATCAGGTGCCTGTCTGGAGAGCTCTGACTTTTATACCTTGTGCCATGAATGCTTGTGGGGCGATTTGATGACCTCGGAGGGCTGCGCTGGGGACAGCCCCGGCCCTGGGCCAGTGAGGGACAGTTATCTAACCGGAGACACCGAGATCATTGTCTCTTCTGCCTGTGGCATCTCTGCATGACAGAGGAGGGCACAGCCTTGCTGCTCTCCAGACAGCTCTCAGGTTGCAGGTATCTAGAAACACAGCTCTGTCTATCTTCAGTCTCCTTGCTTCGCCGTCCGGCCAGGTAAACTCCCAGCAGGAGGCGGCTCGGGGTGGGAAACCTGCTTTTTCTTAATCAGGACAAGACTGGAGGCAGGTAGAGCTGGGAGCAGCCCCGCAAGCCTTCAGGGGCAGCAGCCGGCGGGGCGCGTCACTCGCACAGCAGGTCGGTGCCCGGGCCCTGCGACCACACCGACGCCGACCCGGCGACCACGGCAACTCGCTGCTCCCTCCGCGCCCGCGGGGCTCTGTGGGAAGCCCCACCCCTTTCATCTGCTGTCCAGTCATCGACACGCCCGGGCAGAAGGCTGAGCTCCTGTTGGACAGGACTTACGTCAATCAACGCCTTCGGGACTCGGTGGGCTCGTGAGGCCTTCCGCGCGAGAAGGCGGGGAGGTGGTCACGCACACGGCATCGTCTCCACCATTGGCTAGATGGCATCTGGGGGCGGGGTTTTGTCTCTCCTGCCTCAGGATTGGAGGGACGCGCCGTCAATAAGAGGTGGGGCGGGGAGGAGACTTGGCGGTCTCTTTCGAACGGCGGGGTCGCGGTTTGCGGAGGGTCTGTGGCGGCCGACCCCCCGCTGTGGAGGGGGCTGCGAGCGCGCTGCGCTCCGCTCCCGCGCTCCAGGTAAGGGCTGGTGGACGAGTCAGCACTCGGTGTAACGCTGTCCTGCTCTTCGGGGGAGGCTGGAGGGAGGCAGAGCTCCTTCCCGAGTTCCTGCGGGCATGGACGGGTGCCGCCCGGGCCGAGCCTGCGCCCGCCGGGCTGGTCCCTCTCTGCGCCGTTCTGGGAAAGGCGGCGGCAGTTCCACCAGTGCAGAGCACCTTGGCAAAGAAGGGAGCCTCTGTACTGCCAGGGACCTGGAAAAATCCAGCACTTGGCCGACTGTGTACCGGGTTAATGCTCGGGAGAATTCCAGCTGGGCAGGGGCCTTCCCGATCTCCCGCGGGGAAGAGTGGCGTGGCTGCCCGGAGCTGTGCGGCTCGGTAACCCGCTGTAAGCGTTGCAGCGGGGTGCCGCTCCCCTCCTGTAGGCAGGCTGGGCTGCTGGGAACCACGCTCTGCTGGGTTTCCTTGCTGAAGTGTGGGATCGCGTGTATCCCTGTAGTTCCCAGGAAACGGTATGGAAAGCCTTCAGGGTCGGGGTTTAAACTGAAACACCAAGCTGTTAACAGCTGGGGCGATCAGCGAGGCGGGTGCCTGTTTGTTGGCCTTATTTGACCTCCTTAAATCAAGACCTCGGTTTATTTTTACGTCACTGAAGAGCTATAGAAGTAGGAAGTTGCTTTTACTGAATTTAGCTCTAGAAAATCTGACACTTACTACTCGGGAAACGAAATGTGAAATGCACTAACTTGTAGCCACCTTCCTTGTGCCCAGGGAGTGCTTCTAGTCCCACTGGTTGTGTTGAACTGAAATGGGGAGATGTGTGTCTTTAGCATTGGGTAGATCAGGATGCTGCTGAACACAAACTGGTTTTGTTTATAAATGCAAACGATGACGCAATTGTGTTTTTTTTTTAAAAAAAAAATGCTTGAGTTCAAGAACGAAAAGTTTGTTCCTTCCTGTAACTCTGTGTGCCAGGTCAGAACGCAGCTCCCGATCCCAGGTGCGGGGGGAGCAACTTGATGGTGTGATTCCTTGCACCCTGGGGGCAGGAATAACAGCTCTCCTATCCTGCTGCAACGTTTATTGCACAGAATATGTGCAACAAGATAGGTGTAGGTCAAGAAGAAATCAGGTGTCATCGCAAATGCAATTTTTTTTATTGATATATGTAAAGTATCCTAGTTAAATCACCACCCAACAAACATATACTTGAATATGTATTTATTCTCTTGATGACAACAACCATGAAAGAGCACCTCTGAACTCTCTGGTACATAATAGTGAGGAATCAATCCCTATTAACTATGAAATTTGTGTAGCTTGCTGCAGAGAGCATTTATATCTCTGTTATATTGCCTTCCAGAAAATATTCCAGTCTTTATTTTACTTTTATAAGTCATGTGGCTTAAAACTAGGTAAGAAATCCCAAAGTGAACGATGAGACAGGTTAGGTAAGTACACCAAGAGGAGCCCAAGTGCTCAGAGTGGGCAGAGGTTCAGTTACTCAGTTGTGTGCTGCTACCCTCCTTACGCAGCCATCGCTGGAGTGTCAGAGCCACTGTATCCCAGACCTGCAGTCCTCAGCCTCAGATGTCACCCGAGATTTTGCAAATTGGTTCGTGAAATTACATTCACTAGCATGTGATGTGTTTGTTATTTGGACGCTGCGTTCATGATTGGTGTGTGTGCGTCGTGTCTCATTCTGGCTAGATTTTGGTCTGATTAGTAGATGAACCATCTAGTTTGCAAAGTAATGCTCTTTGTGGGTGACCTGGTAATTCTCTGGGGAAACCTCTTTGTATCTGACTGTTTAATAATGAATGCAGGGCAGATATAAACACAGTTGGTTTTGTGGTATTCTGTTCTGAGGTAATGGCATCTTCTGTAGTGTAAATTGTTTTGATTGGGTTGAGTTTTAAGTACGTTTAAAGATTGTGTAAAAGAAAAAAGTTAACTTTGATTTTAAATTCTAGATGTGACTGCTGTGACAGAGAAGACTTACAGCTGCTATGTCATAACTGGAAGTCGCAGGGACAATGCCTCTTTTGTGTTGCAGAACTGAATAGGTAAGAGACAAGCAGCCCCTTAAACTTCTTGTCTAATTAATTTCACTCCAGCTTCTGATTTTTAGAGCATCAAATTTTGTTTCCTCTTCCTAGTCAGTTTTCCTTCCTTTGACTTACACTTTTGCATTATGTTCTAATGAGGTATTATTTTTTCATTTGCTTATACCAATAGATACACTTTCAAAAGTAGCTGAGAAGATCTTGATGATATCCATAAATATTTCAGATTGAAATAAAGTTCTTGTGCTGCTGCCACTGCTCAGTTAACATTGATGATTAAATCCCGTAAATATTTTCTTACCCTTAAGGTGAAAACTCTGTCAACCAGAAATCACTCCCTTTCCTGTTGATATTTGTAACTAAAATAAGGCTATAAAGTGCTGCTCGATGCAATCCAGAGAGTCCATGCTTGCCTTCCATTCAAGCAGAGCAAATGCAATCACCAGTGCTCTTGCCCTCTTTGAAGGGTTGAAACACTTGAAAAGAATTGGATTATTTGTAGACAGATTCTGTCCCAGGTCTCAGAGTGTCAGGAGATGGCAGGTGGGGTTTTTCCCATTTCTGAAAATCAAACCCATTATCTGCAATTCAACCACCTTTGATTCCTCAGTCAGTGCTGATTTGGGGACAAGTATGATTGCTGGTGAGGAAAACCGGGAAGCAGATCTGACCTTGGTGGTAGAATCTCATTTTAGAAAGCCAGAATATTCACTGTATTTATAAGAGGTATTTCTTGGGGGACACTATGTGGTTACAGTGAAAATAACTCTGGTGGTTCGGCTTAATTTTTGGATCACTTCACTTGTGGGTATTAGGGTGAAGTAGAGCTGGGGAAAATGGAAGAAACTCGGTCTTATTAGAAGCATAAAAAGTAGTGACTGTATCTTGGCCAGTGTTCCCGATTTTCCAGTAAGCTGTCTGCTGTACGGAGGTGTATAACCCTAATGGCTTGTTGTATGCCATTAAAAGGTATTGTACACTCATAAAAGAATGACATTTTGATCAATGCTGTTAAAAGAATTACTGTCTTGACACAGAAAAGCTTTCCTGCTGCAAGTTTAAAAATATGCCTTTAAAAGCTTTTTATTGAATACCTTTGCATCCCTCAGAAATGTGCTATTTTGGCACAGGGCTGCTCTGAAGTATTCCATGTTGTAACTTAAATGCAAGACCTTCTGTTTACCATCAGAAGGGAGTGAGGCGAGGCACATCTATTCACTTAACTACTGTCATGGGGACGAAAGAAAAAGCACCTTGAGCTACTTGTATGCAGTCTAAAAATAAGAACTCCCCCTTTTTAAAGAGTCCAAAATCATTTGAAAGCTATTTGGTTTTGGTTTGCCATTGATTCCTCTCTGTCCCTCCAGCTTCGTTTGAGTGTCCCTTTGGACTTTGAAGCTGTATATTGATGTGGGAGGGAGGCAGGTAGGGAAACCACAAATGTCTTCATTGTAGCTGTATCCTGGCTCACGGGCAGGCGGGTGTGCTGGGAGAAACTTGTTTTGGAGATGTCTAGGCGGTCCTGTTGTTGTAATACTTCTTGCAGCAGAAATCTCCCTTTAGTGTTATTAAAAGAGCTTGTATCGGAGCTACTGTTTAATCACAGCTGCTGAAGTGATGTGGCACCTGGCTTGATTGTGGCTAGAGTTACAGCTAACCTAGTCATCGCGGTTCAGCTGTGACTGCTGACAACTGCTGTCAGGTGGGAACCTCAGGAATCCCGTCAGTGAGCCTGACTGCGGACGGGGGTCACATCTCTGTCCCCTGCTCACAATTCCTGACAGACCTCCTTACATCAGACAGGTTTAAACACACCTGTTATAGCCCTGGTTTGGGAATGAGGAGGCAGGGGTGTAATTCCTCAGCGTTGTCATGCTCCTTATGTGGCATCACACATTTCTTATGTTCCTTGATTATTTTATTTCTTAGCTCTGTGTGATGTACTAAGTACAACCTTATATAAAGATGTAGGGGAGCTGAAAGAGCACGGTGAGATGGATTTTGGTGTAAAGAGATCCTAGTTAAATTTTTGGGAGTGTTTTCTTCCTCTCCTTTCTATACATTTATGATCAAAACAAAGAAGGGAATGTTCTGGATGCATTTGGTATGCTTCATGTCCTTTCATGGGATTGCCAGCAGCTGGGTGGGATCTAAGTGCTTGCTCAGGGGGTTTTGTAACAGGTGAGTAAGATCATGGCCTTAAGTGGTATTTCTACACATCAGATGAAAAATCTGCAAAACTTAGTGGTGAAATTCAGTTGCTGAAGAAAGCAAAATGTTTAGTTGTGCTATATGTATGTACATACATACTCTTAAGTACAGCTTTTCAAGCCACAGGATTTCTTTCAGAAAAAGTAAATATTAGTACTCTGCATTGTCTGCAAAGGCAAGGTACAAAAGGAAGAAGCAGGAGAGCTTGAATGTATGTTATTGGCATATAAGGATGTTACTCAGAGAACTGTGATTAGAGTTAAGCTGTGTAGCATCATAACTGCTTCCTAATTGTCTCTGATGCTTGAGTTTTGTCCAATTTAGCCATAGAGGAAGGCATGAGAAGCCTAAATACTTCCTTACCTCTGTTTCAGTTAAACTTTTGTTTGCTTTTATAGGGGAGGGCTTTGTTTGCTTTTTTTAAATATGTGAGTTTATATTGAAGTTCAACTGTAACTTACTAAAGCTGATGGCAAGCAATTTCAGAGTATTTTTCCCCACTCTGAGTTTACTTAAAGAATGGAATCATAGAATGGTTTGGGTTGGAAGGGACCTTACAGACAATCTGGTTCCAAACCCCTGCCATGGGCAGGGACACCCTCCACTAGCCCAGGTTGCTCCAAGCCTCACCCAGCCTGGCCTGGAACACTTCCAGGGATGGGGCAGCCACAGCTTCTCTGGGCAACCTGTCCCAGTGCCTCCCCACCCTTTCCGGGAAGAATTTCTTCCTGATATCCAATCTAAATCTCCCTTCTTTGAATTTAAACCTGTTACCCCTTGTCCTGTCACTACAGGCCCTGGTAAAAGCCCCCCCCAGCTTCTTTGTAGCCCCTTAAGGTACTGGAAGGCTGCAATAAGGTCTCCCCAGAGCCTTCTCTTCTCCAGGCTGAACAAGCCCAACTCTCTCAGCCTGTCCCCATGGCAGAGGGGCTCCAGCCCTCGGAGCATCTCCGTGGCCTCCTCTGGACTTGCTCCAACTGGTCCATGTCCCCCTTATGTTGGGGGCTCCACAGCTGGACACAGAACTCCAGGTGGGGTCTCACGAGAGCAGAGTAGAGGGGGAGAATCCCCTCCCTTGCCCTGCTGGCCACGCTGCTCTGGATACAGCCCAGGATCTGGTTGGCTTTCTGGGCTGCCAGCGCCCACGGCCGGCTCATGTTCAGCTTTTCATCTACCAGTACCCCCAAGTCCTTCTCCTTAGGGCTGCTCTCAATCCATTCCCCACTTATCCTGTACTTGTAGTTGGGATTGCCCCGACCCAGGTGCAGGACCTCGCACCTGGCCTTGTTGAACTCCATGCGGTTGGCACAGCCCCACCTCTCCAGCCTGTTCAGGTCCCTCTGGATGCCATCCCTTCCCTCCAGCGTGTCAACCGCACCACACAGCTTGGTGTCATCAGCAAACTTGCTGAGGGTGCACTCGATGCCATTGTCCATGTCACTGAGGAAGGTGTTAAACAGTGCCGGTCCCAATACCAACCCCTGAGGAAGGCCACCTGCCATTGGTCTCAGTATGGTCATTCTATATTCTTTCCCTTTACGGTTTAGGTCAGTGCCCCACACCCACAAAACTCTTTCCTGTGGTGTGTTTTGTTTTGGTCTTTCCTCCGAGGTTTCAATTTGGATCCAGATGCTATGGGGAAAAGTAGAAGAAGTTGGAACAGCACAGAGTAAGCATTACCCCATGCACTTGCCTGTCTTCAGATGAAGAGGGAGGATGGGCAGAGAGCCCATCAGGCTCTTACTCCTGAATATTGCCTATGCCAGCCTCCCAGGTTCTCTCTCTCCTCTTGTATGGCATGTGGCCCTTTCTGTTACCAGCTGTTGTCTGCCATTTTCCAACTAACCCTCACTTGTGTAATTTTAGCTTTAGAGGAAATTTGAAAGTAAAATTATCTCCATAGTCCTATTTACCCACAGTATCTCACTGAAGCTCCCTACAAATGTTGTTCTACAATGACCTTTTAGAATACCTCCTTTAAGGGTAGGCTTCCAACCTGTAAATGTGGCTTAGGCATGTTTTCTTACATTTAGCTATATTAAAAACTATGATCTTTGCTTGACTCTTTACCAGGCAAACTGATCCTTGTTTTTTATCACTCTAATCTGTAAATTTGTTCAGTAATCATTTTGTGCTTTTTTCAGGGCATAGACAAAACTTCTGAATAACATAGGGTCAAGCTCTTGAAGGTGGGATAAAAGCAACCATTCTCTTTTGTGTTGATATTTAATTGATATAAGCTGGAAACATTTATTTAGTGTTTGGGTTCATTTGCAATTACATTTTGAGGCCTATCAGTCTCTAGCCTGCTTGACGTGTCATGTTGATTTTGAGTTTCTTAATCAAATGTCATTTTGCATCAAGTCAACTACCTCAAAAAAATCTGCTATATCTGTGTTATTAATTAGCAATAAACTTGTAATTAAAAATCAAGCTAGTGCAAGAATGTATTTTCTGAGAATTCATGTAATTAATATTATATTACCCTTGCCATTTCTTTCTAGTTACTCTTGTATTGGCCATTCTGGTCTGTTGACATCAGTGTCAGACAAGATTATAGTTACTCAAGTCACCACAGTGGGTTTTTTTTAAAGTTATTGTTTCTGTCCTCTCAAATATCCCGTGTTTTCCAAAGGATGCTAAAAGTGAGCATTAATGGGCCAAACAGCTCTTCAGACAAGCTCTTTTCTTCTAATCACCATGGAAATTGAAACCTAGATCTTAACTCTTTCCCATTTGACCTAGTTCAAGCTACTCACTTAATTTATAAATGTCCTAGCAGAGTCATATGACTTCCTGTGGGACTTCAGCTCGCATTAATCCTTTATCAGTATGATGTTTCCTAGAGGTCCTCTGCTTAATAGGCCAGATCGACAGCATTAAACGGTTGATTTTGACCTTGAAGGCCTTGTCACTCTTTCTGGCATTTGTGACTGGAAGAAGGTGGGAGAGAAGCTGAGGGTCTAAATCTCTTTGGGTTACTATTTGAGGTGAACTACATTGCTTTGTTTTCTAATTGATTAATATTCTGATGTTAATCTTTGCAGCTGTGAAATATAGAAATTCAACAAACTCCTACAGCTAAAACCAAATCTATAGGAATTGATCATGCAAGTGAGGTATTGTAATCAATCCATCTAGCAAAGAGGGTGATTGTTTGAAGCCAATATCTAGATCATATAGTTCTTAGATGTCTGATTGAATTGCTTTAAGAGAACTGGTGGAAATAGAGGAAGGTAACCCACTTTTTTGTATAATGATTTTCAAAATCGCACTTCTGTGTTACGTTTACGGTGACTACCTGTTGGCATCTATATAAAACACGTAGTTTTCCTCACTTTATATGCGTAAGACAAGCATGAGGAGAACAAAATGAGTGAAATAACTGAAAGCTGTGTATTATGGTGAGAGGAATAAAGGGTGTCAGGGTAAAATGGTGTCCCCTCATGGAAATATTTATGAAAAAGATTAACTCAACTGGAAAATAAAATGGGTGACTGACACCTGTTGAATGTCTTTTGAGAATAAATACATCAATGAAGACTAGGAAGGTATGTGTCTTGTTACTTGCTGAAGTCGTGACCAACACTCTTATACTTGTGAAAAGGGCATATTCTGAAATCTGGAAAGTTCTTGCAGAGTTCTTCTTACATTGTACAAAAGCTTTTGAGAAGGAGTAAATCAACTAGTAACCCAAAGTGAGGTTTGCCTGTAAGTCTAGAACTTTGATTGCAGTATATTTTTCTTGTTAGGGGCCTTGCCTGAGGAATACTGTGCATGGGGATGCTTTAGTGAACCACATATTGAAGAAAGATCTAGTTCATTATGCTTTCCCTGTATTTTTAGAAATGCAGTTTGTAGGATGTTTTCTTTGTAGCTCCAGTGTTTGGGCTACAGGGATTTCAAATCTTTTGGAGGGAAAAAAAAGATAACTTCACATTCAGTTCAGAGTCTGATATTTGTTTTATTAGTGGAAATTTTTGTCTCCTGTGTTTTCCACATTTTAGATAACCTTTTCTTGTCATCTAAGAAATTAATTTCTTTGTTGGAATCATTGCAAGTAAACTTGATAGCTGGAGTGCTGTTATTGAGGCCGCTTACACAGTGATTTGCTAAGTACAGCCTCTTCATATAATGTGAAGCAGAAGTCGATTTATTGACCACTACTGGGATTTCAGGAATCTGTTGAACTACCTGGTTTTTTTATCCTTCTCTCATAAAATTCACTATTAGATGTCTTTTTTTTTTTTCTGGTATCCTCTTGGAAAGGATTCTCTTTGATATGCAGTCGTACAATGAGAGCAATCATTCTGTTTGCTGCTTGTTTCTGTACTGCAGTTTGGCTTTTTAATAAAGTGTATATAGGGTCATTTAATGTAGCTTACATGACATCAGACTCTTAAAGGTCTTTCCTAAAATACTTTCCCATGCAAGAAGGACATGAAAGCTTATCTAGGCTGTGAAAATACTGGCTCTGTAGCTATGCTGCCAGTTCTTTTCGCAGAACATATTTCAATTAGAGCAAAACATTACAGAAAAGCCAGCTTTACTGTGAGCACAATATTGCTTATGTTGCAGTACATATCCTCTGTAAAACATAATCTGCTACTTTTCTGGAATACTAAGAAAATATTCGAGTATATAATCTGATTAGTTTGTGCTATTTGCTGTACATTCATCATGCTTTTCTACAACTTTCTGCAAACAATCTTCTCTAAGGTGTATGTTAGGAGTGAAAACTATTTGGTCTCTCTGATTGGTAATCTGTAAAAATACAGTTTTAAAAATAGAATGCAAGTGAACTGTACAAAGTGGATTATTGATTCTCAGGGATGAAGGGAGAATGCTTTCTGTGAGGTCCTTTTCATTGCTTTAGGTTTTATACTAATATCTGGAGACTTGGGGGTGGGGTGGGTGTTTGTTTGATTAACAGACACTAATGGAGAAATCATCTTATCTCTGGTTCATCTGCTGGTTTTCTGACAGCTATTGCATACAGGATACCAGAGCTGAGGTACTTTGGGATGGCAGCTGGAATATTTATAGGTTATGGCATATGGTAGTAAAGGCCTCGATGTTAGGCACATTTATCTTTTGGGGGATATGTGTAACTTGCTATGTGATGTCTGACCACAGCGTAAATAGTGCCTGGAACTGAGGGGTCTGTTGTTAAAATGTCCAGAGTGCTACTGTAGGCGTTAAAAGGGAAGGGGCAAGTTAACACTGAGGAGAACAGTTATTAGAGTGGGTTAGATTATTACCACCATGTAAAGGGGAAGGCATCGTGCTTGAATTCTGCTGCTATACCCACAACTGTAACATCTGCCAGCTGAAGGCTTAGGTGGGCAGAGCCCATCCATCCAGATGTGTATTATGGTTTTAAACCTTATTTTTGTTATTTATGCAGAAATTTAATTCATGAAAGGAACAGAATTAGTACTTTCTAGACTCCCTCCTTATATTTGCCTTAATCTTGTACGTATTTCTGAGAAAGATCTTAGTATTTCTGATTAACTCGACTGCTGGATTATGAGAGATTCTTAGCTGATTTGACTAGTCCCAGAATTTTTTTTTGGCTGTCAATTGCAGATTAGCAAGACTCAGTGGAGAGAACTTGCTGTTCAGAAATAGTCTTCTGCTAGGTTTTATGGCATGATTATCATCCACATCGCCAGCTTATTTTTATTTCCAAAACACTATTTCCATTTATAATCTGGACGGAAGCTCTGATCTCTGAAGGTGAAAAGCTGGGACATCAATCTGCCTTTGCAACTCAGCTTCGCGTTAAGTATTGAACTTCCGTCTGCGTGCTTAGCTGTTCCAGTCAGAGCCCCAAACTCTGTGTTTTTCACTAATGCTTTGTCAGAGAGCTGGCCTCTTCAGAGAGATTGAAATGAGTAATAGTCTTTCGACACTATTGGCAAGTGGCTTTCACGGTCCATGGCGGATCTAATGAACTACAGCTGCCTGGTTGGAAAATCCTGCTTTTGATTGTCCGAAAGGACTTCTGAAGGCTCTACTTGGATTCACTGACTGACTTAGGATTTTATTTTCTCTTTGAGAAGTAGATGGAGAAAGCACTCTTGGAAATTCCTTCATAATTTACATTCACAAATGTCAAGTTTAGAACATGGTGCTTTCGCACAGGAAAAATTGCAAGGTTGACACATGCTACAGACATGCTTGAAAATGGAAATACAGGGAAATGTGCCCATCTGCTGAGGAAAGCAGGTGTATAAATCAACTTCTGTGCTCTCAACAAAGACCCCCCATGAACGCATATTTAATACTTCCTTTTCATCAAGTGTGATATTACAGATGCCTTTCTTGGGAGCTGGTACATGTACAAACGGAAGAGGTGGTACCCTCTGACGGGAATGCAGTACACGTGGCTGCACATTCAAAAGCTCGGGATATGTAACTGGGCCGGATTTTCAAAGCAGCTTGGCAATTGACATGCATCTGGTATGCTGAGCTAGTTTGACAGTGTGGCTATTCCTTAAGTGTCTTAATGAGAGCTGGGTTGTTCTTTGTGGAGCACGTTTTCGTGGTTGGCTGGTGGTTGTTTGCAAACTTCCTGCACTCCTGCCCATGAGCTAAAAGATGGGGAGTCACTGATGTAGAGAGAGGCTTTCTGTTCCCTCAAGATGTTCCCGGTCCCAGGATGGGGCACCTGCTGTGCCCCTGTTGCAGCAGTCCTGTACCTTGAAGGGGCCTGGACTGATGAATGACTGGAAGGTTCCTACTGGAAGCGTTGGGTGTTACCTGGCAGCTGGTGTTTCTTGCTTACCTGGAAGTGGAAACCCAGAATTTTGTGGTTTCATTGTTAAAAACAGACCATCACTGGAACTTGCTGGGGAAAATAAATTGTCAGTGGAAATGGGTATTAATTCATGGCATTAAAGCTTGGATCAGGCCAAGTCCTAGCATTGAAGTGGCAGGGCTGATGTGGATGTGATTGGCTTCCACCATACATTTGTGATAGGGTTGTTTGTGCTATGCTTTATTTTCTGGGTAAAACTTTTAATAAATGTGTCTTGGGTGCATGGTCTCACCTTTTGTATTTCCTATCTGAGAAAATGCATTGGTTTCTTGTCCTCCCTCCTCTTT
Organism: Rhynochetos jubatus; assembly: GCA_027574665.1. NCBI lineage: Eukaryota > Metazoa > Chordata > Aves > Eurypygiformes > Rhynochetidae > Rhynochetos > Rhynochetos jubatus. The sequence goes on from CM050661.1 coordinate 9,055,054, forward strand.
ATTTTCAGTCATCTTTTGTCTGCCAAGCAGTTATCCAAAGAGGAAACTGAGCCCAAAATGGTGAGCGAGTGAGAGACTATGCCGTGCATCTCTGTGGTTCAGACACCACAATGTAGCTTCTCTACTCTGTCTTTAATTAAACTTGGGTTTTTCTGTTGTTGTAGCTGGAAGCAGTGTGCTGACACAACTCACTCTTGTATAGAACAGATTAAAATGTCAATGTTTTAATGTTCTCATCTGTGGGAAAAAGAAAATACTTGGGTGTTTTATTTATAACTTAAAAAGAGACTGTACTATGGAAAAGGCTTACTTGTGCAAGATGGAAAAATCATGATTAAAGATACAGAGTCCCATTTAATATTAGGTCTGTAGAAGACTGAAAAGATTGAGGATGAAATCTCTTCAGGGGATAAACTGTCCTGCCTCAGTATGGCCTAAACCAATTATAAATTTAGTATATTTTTAAATATTCACTCTGGTTGTCTTTGCATTTGTGACACGGCATACATGCATGCATCTCTGCTGAACTAATGTATGAAAAAGGTGAATGTGTTGAGCAGGAAAAGAGTGAAGGTACCTGAAAAGAATGCTCAGAAGCCAATGTTGTTCTTGATGTTCTATGACCCCTTTCTGGTGAAGGAAGATGTATTTCCTAGAGAAAGAAATGGTCACATAATAAAATTACAATGCCATTTGTGTCTTCTGTACCTCTGATCCTTTGGCAGTTTGAGAAGTGACCATGAAACTGGTTTGGAGGTGTAGCTTACAACTCCACTGTGCAAGAGGTATCTAAGCTGGCTCTGGGGTAGCAGTTGTACAATATGACGCAGTGCAGAAATATGAACTCAAGCCCTTGGAACAGTTCAGCTCGCCTTTGGACGAGCCGTTAGCCTAGTACCAGGAGCCTCGATCACTCACGGCCACAATGGATCTGTTTGTGGATTAACAGGGACTTGGTTTTCAGGTCTACTAGTCAAGTCCATTTTGATATTTCAAAATACTATCTCTGATGGAGAGAAGTCAAATACTGAAGCCACAAGGTTTTTTTCCCCTCTCTCAATGTTCTGTGAATCCTTTTTACCTATGGAAGTGTTGGATTTATTGTAGGGCAACCAGGTAAATGTAGAAGGTTGTCTGCTAGGCTGGAGTCAAGCTGACAGTTGTAATTGCCTACTTTGGAAAGATGCTGCTTTTCTTCACAAAGTGCCTCCCAGACCTTATTTAGAGATTTGCTTAATTTGGGCTGTCCTCTGGGTTAACATCTGTGGAATCTGTGTTTCTCTGGCAGTTGTGTCTCCCTTGCATGTAAATTACAGATGCTCACCAATGCCCTTTGGGTTGTTTCTTTCCTAAGGGAGGGAGGAAAGAAACAATCCATTTTAAATAAGGGAAATAAAAAGAGCTCCCACTGAACAGTTATGCTAAAAGAGGAGTTCTGCATGTCTTTTCCCTTCACTTACTTTCTCTCTCTCTTATTTATTTATTTGAACCCATCTCCTACAGCCTTGCTGCTGTGGGATCAATTTGTTGGCAAGGGTTATTCAAACATTAGCAGAATGCATGTTCTTACTGTTCTTGTTGGACTTGGGTGTTGAAGCCAACAATAACAGCTCTCGTGTGGGAACTGATGCTGGGTATTTGAGTCAAACTGTTCTTGGTGGTCTGTACTTGACTGCGGTGAAAAAATGTGAGGGGTTTCTTTTCCCATAGTGTCCGTTTGTGTTCCTGTTGCTCACTGTTTATACAATCACTGTGTCTGAGGACAGTTGAAATAAATACTTGGAATAAATTCTGTGGTTTTCTTCACTTTCAGCTCTTGCTTTGTCTGTGCTTTTTTTTGTAGGTTTAGGGGTTTTCCCTCTATGGCTTGATTTCTCCATCCTCTACTTGTCATAGGTATGTGTTTTGTTTTTTCAAGGTAAAACCTGGCTCTGGGGACATTTCCTAGGATAGATAAGCTCCAAGAGCAAACACACAGTGCCTCTTAGCTGGGGGTACGCGATGTTTCAGGCTGGGCTGTGCTTAGGCCAGTGACGTTGAGAAGATGCTGCAAACTCAGCCTGGTGCTCCTTTCACTGAAATCAGACGATGCTTTTCCAGGAAAATGTTAGGCTATTGAAGCATTTAGTGCTGTGCTTTGTAATACCCATCCAAGTATTCAGTAACCACCACAAATTCCTTGCTGGTTGTGCTTTGTTGCTTAAGTGAAAGTCCAGAATGCAGGGATACTTGTGGGAGCTGAATGGTTTGAAGCTTTCTGTAATTTTTCCTGTTACCCTCAGGGCACTCTGAAAAAATTACCTCTTTGTAGAGTCTTTGGGATATGATGCAGTCCCAGCTCAGACATTTCTCTATTAAATAAGAAGTATGATAAGCCTAAAAGCATTGAATTTGGTATTTTGAATCTCCAGAGGCCAATCCCAGTGTGTATCTATTTGGGCTAATTTACTGAGCTATCTAGTTTCTTCGCCTGCATAACAACCATTCCACCCCCAGCATTATGGAAGTTAGTTTTGCCTTTGTGGCTGCCAGGAATAACTTTACTTTGCATGGATAATTAACTGGATTGAGTAACAGACAAAAAAAAAAACAACCGTATTTTATTTCCACACAGTGGTAATAATAAATCTGTTACTACTTTTGGCTCTCCATGTTATTACCATAGTTGGGTATGTCTTAATGAGGAAGTGGCTTCCTTTTACTAAGTTCAAATACCAGCAAGGAGCCTGCCTCTTGAACACGGGTCTGGGTGTGTGAGTGTAGGAGGGCAGAGGGTGTTTTGGTTTGTTTTTAAAATAGGCAGCCATTCCTGCACACAAATAACTGTGTGTTTTACTGCAAGCTGTAAATTTCCAGTCTTTGTGACAAGGTAAAGCTTGGGATTTTCGATCATGTCAGAATCAAAGCTTTTCTGAGATGGAAGTCTTTTAAACCCCTTTTTTTTAACCAAAGTATTGAAGAATAGGCTTAAGATTTGGCTGCTCAGGAATTCTGTAATTGACCCTTTCCTGTGAGGATATTTGGAGCAACCAAATCTCTTTTTTCCAAAATGCACAAAATAACTGGATGGGGATGGGACCTGAGCTTACCACAGGAATTGTCTCTGGAGGGAAGGAAAAACCTGAGGCTCAGAAACGAAGTTGCAAGTAGCTCATGAGTACAGTAACCCTTCTTTCTGGTGACAGCTGATCTGATACTCTCTTGACATTTTCAGAACCCTCTTCCTCCTTTTCCCATTTATTTTCATCACCACTGTTTTGTCTCATGTTCCGGAGCGTTGTTTTCCACTAGCCAAGGAAGGGCTGAACTTGCTCTCTGCTAACAACTGCTGGGAGCACTTCTTGTTTGTTTGTGGTCGGGAGGTGGGGGAGAGGCATCGAACCATTCTCAATAACTAGGGAAAGCTGTTTGTCATCTCCTTGTGGCTTGAAGTTAAATGTTTGGAGCATATGCAGCTCATCTTTGTGGTGAGGTTGGCCCTGCTTATCAGCCTGTACCTGATTTGGGGTGCTAAAAGTTGGCCCTTTGGGCAGAGCATGGCAGTATGGCCTAGCAGGCTAAGTCTGGGACTCCTGTGTGATCTTGGGCACATGGTCCCAATGTCTTTTCTGTAAACGAGGGCTCAGTGTTTTGCCAAATATCTGACATCTTGAATTAACGTATTTGTTAACTTTTGTGTGCATTGCTCTTGTTATTATGTGAAAACGTACCAAACAGCAGTTTTTCCTAGTTGCCCTTCAGCTGATTCTTATCATCATAATTGTAGCAGTGAGCCTTGAAGATGCTCAAAAAGGGAAAGTGACACAGTAATGATCAGTTTGAGGAGGCTTTGGCAGGAAGGGTAGCACAATGGAAAGCTAAAAGCATCTTAAGAAGAAGTGGGCAAACTTCTCTGATGGTAGTGTAAATAAGGGGAGTTGTTTAGCTTTGCCTATTAATTTTCCCTTCTACCAGTCCAGCCTATGTCCTGCTACTTAATTCCCTCTGTGCCTAATCCATCTCTGCTGTTTCTTTTCCATCATCCTCTCACCATGTAAACCTCTTTAACCACCTCCTTGTCTGCTCCTGCAAAAAAAAAGAAAGCTAGCTGTACTTAGTACTGTTAAATTGTTGGCATTTTTTTAAGATGATGGGAGGGGGTGTGTGTGGAATATGTAGCTGTAGAATTAAAATTGCAAAAGTTTGAAGGTTGTGCAACGAATTACTGAATTTAGAATAGACAAAAGGAAACTGTTCAAGACAAGCATTTAAACAGTTCTTGGTGAAAAGTGCTCTTTGCCAAAAATAATTTCATTTTATGGAATCATTCAAGTGTGAAGAGGGAAAAAAAAGAGGTCAAAAATAAGAACTTGTAGAAATCGATGCCCATGCTCTGTTTTTGAGAAAAGAATTGGACTTTGTTTTGAAGCATTTCTGTATAAACAATTATTTAACAACTGAAGTTTATTTTAATTATCAAAAAGCACTTGGTGTGGGTCTGGTGTTGGGGTTTTTTTTTGGTGTCCTGAGTTGAAATTTAAAACTAATTTTCAGTTTTATTCAAACAATAGATAATTTCTTAGCATGATACTGAGTTTATGGGTGAAGTCTTAATTCATTCCTTTATGTATGTTATGGTATGGCTTCAGCTAGGTTTTTCTGTGGTTTTTTTCTTTTTTACAAGGGCTTGTGACAGAGCAGAGATGGACCATGTTTTTTGAGGTTTCTAGCCCAATAGATTATGTATTAGAAAAAGCTTTCATCTTAGTGCTGTAAGCTGAATTAGATAGAGGTCTTGTGAACAATGCCATGTATATGACCAAAGAAAATTAATTGGGGTTGCATAGGGAACCTTGAAGTGTTTCTGAACTTTTAATGTTTGGGGGTTTTAACCCTATTAACCTCTTAATGTGAGCTGCTGCTCATTTTTCAGGCAAAAACCAGAAATTTAAGGTTTTGCCATTCTCCCCCCACTCCAGCTGTGTTTAGCCCACTTAAGGTTATGAATAGAATTTTACCCCAGGCCTTTTCTGACTAAGATTGTAGGTATGGCTAGATGTAAAAATGTACAGTTCATCTTCTCTGCAGAGCAGCCATAGCGAGATAAAGATGAAGAAGTCAACGTAAAAGGCACTTCTATTTGAAATGGCTATTGTTATAAAACTGGAGAACATCTGGAATTGACTCGCTTGTTTTCTCTGTGCTGAAAGTGTGGTCTAGCAACTGCAGGATAGGATGAAGTGCATGGATCTGGTGTAAGAGTCTACAGATGTGTATAGTTAAGTCTTCTACTTGCTGCATTTTTATCTGCCTTCTGGTACAGGCTATAGCTAATTCTGCCTAAATTACTCTTGCTAGAGTGCTTGTGAAAGATGTGAAGGATATTTGAAGTGTGTCAGTGCAAGACAATGGCTATTTGAGATGTATCAAACAATGTGTAGGAGTCTGTAGGAAGTCTGCTCGTTTCTACCCTGCCTGAATCATGACGGTTTGATGCCAGAAGCACCTAAAACTGACAAAGGTGGTGTTGATAATGGAAAAGTTATAAGCACAGATTCATTGGTACCACCTCTGTTATCTGTGCTATTGGTAAGTCTCAAACCTATGTCTGCTTTCCATAAGAGAGGAAAATACTAAATTGATGCGGAGTATTGCGAGTTCAAGAAGTAATTTTAAACCATGTCCTGGGTGTCCGTGGAAGGAAGGGATGACTAAAGATCCAGTACAACAGACTGTCTGCCTTAAAACGTGAGCTGGAAGGAGACAGCTGATACCAAGGAGTATTCTGAATACTGAAGGTAAATCATTGCATCTCTGCCTTCAATATGACACTAACTATTCATATTAGTTGAAAATAAAAATTAAATTTTAAAAATTGGTATAAGGAGAGGTAAACCACGGAAGTTACATTCTTTCTGGATTAAGAAAGCAAATGGGGGAAACTAAACTGAAAATGAAGAAGTGCATGAGAAAATAGAATTTGTGGAAGGAGGATGAGATGCCTGGAGCAGTCTGGGATGGACAGGGCAGGGTTTGTCACTTCTCCCAGCCAGCTCTAAACACTCGTGGTCTGAAATGGTCAAATGGAAAACGGTGAATCTGTGGACTCAGGCCACAATCGTGGCTAGCAAAACAGAGGCATTCTAGACAAGGTATACTGAAGAGAGAGTCTCTTTGCTTTAAACATAATATATGCAATTCTTAATTACTTTTAATCTTGTTTCTAGCTCAGTAATTGGAAATCTGACCTTCCTGACTCTGTATAAATCTGTATTTTATTTCAAACCATTAAGCTATCTTGTGTCAGAGGTGAGTACAGACATCAGTGACAAACTTGGGATACTTGTATCTTTTTGGAGATAACAAATACAAAGCTGTAGAATTCTTCTTCTCCAAGAAGAAACTTTCACCCTGAGATAAAGGGGACTTGTGGCTTGCAAAGTGTCTCATGTCAAGCTGTAGAAATCAGTCCAGAATCTGATACTACTAAGTGCGAGACTGAAGAACACAAATTGGCACCCTTTCTGGATGGCATAGGCATCGCAGGAATGCCTTCCAGCTCTGGTCCCTCCCTTCAAGTGTCTCAACATTCTAGTTTGTTGATGTGTCACAGATACTAGAAGATTCTCATTCTATGTGTCCTAGTCAGTGGGGATGACTTGTTTGTTTTCACAGAAAGAATCTGGCAATTTCAGACATGTTGGGTCTAATGGATCCTTTCCCACTGATGAGAGAAGATAAGTCAGAGTGCATGTGCAACTTCACAGGTCTTCTGCAGACTGATGGATGGTTTTGTTGCATCTACGGTACTTGCAGCAGATGGAGTTGTCCTTCCACGACTTAACCGTTAAACAGAGTAGTTTGGGGTGCTTAGTCATTTGGTCTGGGTCCTCTCTTTCATACAGTATTGCTCCTTTTTGTGACTGCATCTCTTAGAGTGTTTTACATGCTAATAGTATACAGCTTTGTCTCACCCTTGTGAGCTGGCTGGTGAAATTAAAGTGTTGGTGACAGAGTGTGAGATTGTATGAGAACTAGGCAAGCCTGGGATAATGCTGGTAGGTTGGAAGGAGCTTATACAAGGATCTCGAAGCAGGACAAGCTGCTTGTAACATAAGTTCTTAATTTATTTTTGGTTAGCTTTTGTTCTGCTTCTGGGTACTTAACAGCTATGGCATGTGTGCTCGTTTCCCATCTGCTCAAAACGAGACAAATGGAATGGTGTAGTTGCTTTCATATGTAGACCCCAGTTCAGTTACTTCATGACTAGACAATTGAAGTGAGCTGTAGAGGGACCAACATCTTGAGGCCATCTGAAGAACATCTGGAAACTGAGGCAAATTCAGAACATGATGGCCTTGTTATTTAAGAGCTGAATTTGACACACCCTGGTTTTCTTCACATAGGACTCCAGGGAATACTCCATACACTTCTTTAGTGTTGGCGGGAGCATTTGTACACACCTTTGTCTTTAGCAATCTTGTCCAGGCTTATTCAGGGAAAGGGTTGATTTTTTTTCTAATTAAAAAATAAAGCTGACTCCCTTGTCCATGCTGGTCTTTCTGTGTTTTCAGCATTGATCTGACTGTATGGTTGTAACACCTAGAAAACAGTTAAAATGCTGAACCTAACATAATTCGACAGCACGGAGTCCTTTTCCTCTCTGAGTGTAGTCCCCTATTTACTTGGTTTCCAGGTGGGCTGCAGCATGGTGGCACTGATGGGAGATGTCTTAACGTGCCAGGTTTCAGTTTTTGTCTGCCCATTGTTATAATTTAGATGTGCGTGTGCTTAGGAGTAGGGATAGGAAATACAGCTTGTAATTCACTTTTCGTAAGGGTAGAAAATAGTGAGATTTGGCCCTGCAATGAAAATGTCACTATCTAAGGCTACTTTAGATTCTTAATTATGGTTCAACTGGTTACTAGAGTTAAGGGAGGAGTATTGGAGAACTTGCCTGTTTGCTTCTGCTGTTGGGAAATTAACTCTGCTGTTACATTTCATACCAAAGGAAACAAACTTTGTGTCAGGGAGGTAATTAAAAACAAACAACAAAAACCCCAACAAAATAACAAATATTTCCCTGAGTTTCTCTCCAAGAAATGAAAAATAAACCCACTTCACTGATAACACAGGATCTTTGAACTAACTAAGATACACTTAGTACATTTGTGTATTGAATGTTCTTGTAAGTGGGGGCAAAAAGCAATTATGAACTGATCAACTAAACGATTCTGAGCACTTCTAATCAAACCTACTGTTGTTTTAGGTTTTTGAATAGCACAAGACCTACAAGTTGTGCTGGTTTTACTCAGGTCTGCATAAGCTTGTACTATAGTGACCAAATGGTGTGTTTTAGGATGAGTAGAGTAAAGATGACTTTTGAGCAGTGCAGTGCATCCCTTAAACAAAATGGCATTTAAAGAGTGAGAGTGCTTTATTTCTCTTTTTCTAAATTATTTTCTTATGAGAAATCCTCTTTAAACTGTGAAATAGTGTTAAAAAAAAAAAAGAACCAAAAACCACAACCAACCAAACCCCAGAACCTTTAAGGTACAATGTATGCAGTACTAAAAGCAGATAAAAATCTGTATCTGTGTGGAGAACAGTGTCTTTTCGACCTTTCTTTCTCTGATCGTGCATCCTTACAAATTTGTAACCAACCAGATTTGCAAAGCCTTGTTTATTCAAGTTCTGTCTGCTAATACTCTTGCTTTTCTGACTTTTCTGCCTCTTTTTAGTAATCATCTGAGATCACAGGTTGATAATCTGCTGACACTGAAACACACTAATGCTTCTGTTATTTTTTACACTTGTTTACATGTATACATGTAGCCTGAGGGTTTTTGAAGACTCCTTGACACTGTAGGGTGATTCAAAAAGGAAGACAGTAAACAATCACAGAGCTGTTTTCATGTCCTGGATGCTGTAGAAGAATGGACAGGAGAGCCCGCAGCTGTGACGTAACTGGGTAGTTTTTGATGTTGTGCTTTGACTAGGTGTTCCTAGATGGCACTCTGGGAGTGGCTCATGTGGTATATGCAAAATATGAAGGTCCAAAGGCCAGCTCTAAAAAAGACTTACTCGAGCTAAAGATGTGGGTGCTTGCTGAAGATTGGCTTACTGACCTTGAGATTAATTTCTTTATTCAGTGTAGCTTAATGCTATACAGGGGACAGTACTTCATCTTTTGATTTAGGACCAATTCAGACTTGAGTGCCATTTTCTTGCAAGCGTCTGCTTTCCAACAATGGCTTGTATCTTGCTGGCAACTAGGCATACTGACTTTCTTTATAAAGGCCAATTCTAGAGAAGGCTAATACCCTGTGGGATCCTTTGCTAGCACTCTGTGCCATAGAGGAATGCAACCTAATTATGTAGAAACAATGTAGCCTGCAAATCCTTTTAACTGTACCATCCTCTTTATCAACCTGACCTTACTGAAATGGAGACTGACAACCTGAGGCTGAGCACAGGAGAGAAGTACTTGTGTTCACCCACTGGTGGTGGAGGAAGGGCTGGTCTGTGGTGTCCTCAAGGGCTCTACCCACATCAATCTATGGACCTGGATGAAATCCACCCCAGGGTGTGAAGGGAAGTGGCTGATGATGGTGCAAGGCCACTGTCCATAATCTTTGAAAAGTGATGGAGATCAGGGGATGTCCTTGATGACTGTAAGAGCAAACATTGCAGCCATCTACACGAAGGGCCTAAAAGATCATCCAGGAAACTACAGTCTCATTACACTTATATCAGTCGCTGGGAAAGTAATGGAACTAGTCATCTTAAACTATTGTAAGCCAAATGGAGCAGGTGATTGGGAAAAGGAACACAGATTTACCAAAGGCAAATCGTGCCAGACTGACCTGGTCACCTTCTACAACAAAGAGAGGAGTGGGTATTGTTTACCTGATGATCAGCAGTGTTCAACACTGCTTCCTCCTGGCAAAACACAGATTGGATGGGTGGTCCGCAAGCAGTGTTCTCTTCTCTGGTACCGCTGTTGCCAGTTGTTTGGCCCTAATCTCAATCTAACAGAGTGAATATCTGAGTTAGGAACAAGGGTTGGAAAATTTTAAGCTGTTTAAAGATTACTAAGAACCTGTGAGGAGATTTTAATTTCCAACCCCCCACCCCTGAGCAGGTTTTTGTGCCTTGCAGTGCTTAAGTAGCAATGTGGCTTAAACTAGGAGTGGAATGTAGTCTGTCATCTACTAATACACTGGCAAATTTAGGGTGAAGTTAAGCTGTGGAAGATGGATCATTTGGGTTTGCTTTCTCTTGAATTATAACAAGGTTACCCTGACTGAAGTCCTAAGTCTACAAAATTTTTAATTAGAAAGACACGCTTCTGAGATAGCTGGCCCTGAAGCTGTCTGGAGCAGCAGCGGGTCGGCGGTTAACACCGCTGCTCTATACACGGGGCTCCAGCTAACTTCAGTGCTGATGTTAGTCCTCTAAAGCTTTTCCTTAATTGCTTTTCTCTGCAGAGAAATTCCAGCTGAGCGCACGCTCTCACGTCACTGGCAAAGAATTTAGTGTGGGCCTGACTCTCTGCCCTACAAATAAACACGAGAGAGATATGCTCAAGCCTAGCAGCAAAATGACTGCGTGAGACACCTCTGTGGTCAGCCATTAGGGTGGTATTCTCCAGAGTGCTGCTCTCCAAAAATAAGCCATCTCAAAAGAAATAACTTGGTTGCTCTGTATAGTCTAGACACTTCTGAAACAAAGACCAGCTTTATGGAGGAAGGATTGGTTAGGCTGCTTGGATAAAATACTGTGTACCTTCAATATTCCTGGAATTTAGTTCACCTTGCTTTCAGAGAGGAGAGCCACAAAATATCTGTTTGCAGAAACACTAGTTTTCTTTTAATATTTCCTGTTCATGAAAACACTTTGGGTCTGATTCAGAGAGAATACAGTAACTACCTTCCAGACAAATGACATGGGCATGAGTTGAAAGCAGACTGTTCCTAGCTATGCTGTTCATGTGTTGAAGACCTTTTTTCCCTTCTTCCCCCTCCCTCCACTATTAAAAGGCTGAACTGGAAATCCTTACCCCATTTTTAAAGTGACATTGCCCACAGAAATGGTAAGGAACCACCAAAAATTAAAATCAAAGCCAAGCCAGCATCTTTTTGTTGTATTTAGGGTCTAAGTTCCATGGAATCATGGAGGGGTTAATGCCAGTAAGGACTGGAAGATGGTCTAATCTCCAAGGCAGCCATGCCATGTGGGAGTGAAGCTCCATGACGCGTGGGAGCTAAGCTCTAGTGCTGTGTTGCAGTTGGGGACTGCAGGCTTTGGCTCACTGGCCACGTAACCCTGTGCTAGGAAGCAGGAACAGTGGGTTGGCTCTTTGTCTGTGGGGACTCGCACTGACTCTGATGGCATGTGATGTGCCTTGTGATACCTTCTGTGTAGTAGCTGCCCTAAACCCTCACCATTTTCCAATTGGGGTTTACAATGCTCAGAAGGGAGAAGGAAGGGTAATGGATTACTGGCAATAATAAAAGCCAACTTTTTATAGTAACTTTTTTATATTAATGAAGTCCAGCCTGCGGACTGAAGCGATTCTGGTTGCTTTTCCTTTAAGTGCTCAGATAAAATCACTAATCTCTATCCTGAGGCTGCATGCTTTCCTTGGTTCATGCACAGCGCATGCAATCACATAAGAGCTCGGAGTTTGGCAGAGTTCAGCTCCTTTTGGTGTGGTGTTGCCATGAGACTGGACAAAGGTTTTGCTACTCCCAGGCCTTCTGTTCAGGCTGGATAGTGCTGGTCATAATGTGCTTGAACCCACCACCTGGTCAGCTCAATGGAGTATTTTCTTCTCTGATCTTGTGGTTCTTTTATTTTGCACCTGTAATGCAAAAATGTTTCTGGAGGTTTTGGTTTCTTCTCCCTGGCTGTAACTGACTTACGGAAAGAAGAGAAAATACTGAGCAAAATTATGTCCTTAGTTACATCTCTGCATCTTTGCTGATGTTAATTACATAGTTTGAATGAAAATGAGAATGGAACAATTTGCCTTGGGCCTGTACATATACCTAGTGTGCTTAATCACATGCTGAAAAATATTCTTTAACCCAGTCACTAGTTTATACCTTCCTGGTTTGGTGCTTTAAAAATACAGCACAGAAAATAGGGAATCCTGTTGTTGGTGTGGGTTGTTGTTTTTCTTTTTTAAGGGGAGTAGTGTGACTTGCAAATATTTGATTGGTTCTGTTCCTGTCTAACTGTTCTGTGTAAAACTCATTTACTGTTTTTCCTTTTAAACTGTTAGCTGACCTTACATATGAATCCCAGCTGTGCATTAGCATTGCTTGGGGATGTGTTTGTATCTTTTGTCTAAAAATACCCAGCCGGTAGGATTCATGATCCATGAAAGCTAATTGAAACAATTTCTCTTCAAGTTTTGGCAAGCGAAGCATGCATTATAAGCATTAATATCTATAAATTGAATTGTTAATGAATCTAGACACTAATAATGAATGCAATTTTGCAAGCTTAACTAGAAACACTAAAATTATCAGGATCTGGAACAGAATTTTCAATCATTTTTGCTTATTAAATAGCAAAGCTATGCTTTTAATAAGCTAATCATTTTTATTTGACCCCATAGGAGTAGCTCAGCTGATTAGAAACAGGTTTCTAAGTGCAAAACAATGTTGTTTTTCTCTTACTGTTTTAACCACCACAGTGCTGAAATTTCACATCAGATACTTATCTCCCATTGTGAGTATGGCATGAATGCTTATTCTGCAATTCCTCTACAGGAATTTACAGTAGAACCTATATATGTCCCATTTAATGGGAGAATAGTCTGCCTAGATAAATAGTGTGTGTAATCTGCCAAAACAATTGGAGCTTTCTTGAAAGATTGTTAGTGCACAAAAATACAATATATGAAAGAGACTCCCATTCAGTCTGTTATATCCAGGAGTAGAAGAGTACTTGATGCAATTCAGAACTCATATTTCAGTTTATTAGTTTTGATCTTTTTTTCCCCCCTATTTTTTCCCCCAAATTAGTCCTTAGGATTATTTGATGCAGGTGAAGAATATGGTAAGGGTCAGAACTATAGCAAGAAAATCTTAAGTTCTGATAATTTCCTTGTAAGGGTTTTGTGAAGTATGCAATTTCCACTGGCTCTAGTGGCTGGAGACCAGGAGGATAGGAGGAGATGGATTGTTCAAGTCCCTTAGGTAAAGTTTCTTCTCCCAAAACTGATGCTGGCAGCTCTTGCAGACAGGCTGTCAGACTTTATGGATCACTGGTGCCTTTTAGACAAGCAATTTCTTATACCAAAAGATTTACTAACCCTATGCCATTTGTTTAAATGAAAAAATCAAACCTGGTTATCTTCTGAGATAATGGTGAAGAACTGTTTGTGAAACTGTGTAAGGAGATAAAAGGCTGAAAGGGATGTCAAGGATTTATCATTGGATATAGGGCTGGAAACGACCACAAAAATTTCTGTCATCGATGGAGCTGATACCCTTATGGGAAATGTATTCCAGTGCTTAATTATCCTCCCTATTTGAGAGGGGTGTTTTTCTTTATTGAATTTAAACCTCCTTTACTACAATTCATACCTATTTCCACTTCTTTTTCTGTTCCATGAACAAGGAGAAAGGGTTTCACTCTTTGTCATAACCCTCTAAATATTTAAAGGCTGTTTCCATGCGTCTCGGCTGCCCAGATAAACAACACCCCGTTTCTTCGCCGCTTCAGAGCGGACAGACGTGTGATGGCAGTGAGGTTTACTGCCTGAATTAATGTGTGCTGGCGAGGGAGGAATGCTAGCGAGTGTGATCGGATGAAGTGGTAAGAAAGAAATGGCAACAGATGGAACTAAATAGCGCAGTTGGTTCTTGCTAAATACTTCACCAAAATACTAATGCAAATGAGTGATGTTCCAGAATTTGATCTAAAACTCAGTGGGAAGTTAAAAAGTGAATATGGAAATAGGCATTAAATTGCAGAGTACTACATGCAGTAGTTCTTAGTATAGCATTTTAAATCTTGCACTTAAATATTTAGCCCAGCAGTTTAAAATGTTTTTACTTCTTGGACTTTCATGTTTATCACTATTGTGTCCATGTACGCTGGAGTTCTGTGCTACCTCCTCGTATGGTTGTCAGTGAAACCAAGAGCCCTTTCCCCTACGCCACTCAGCTGACAAATATTTTTCATGTACTGTTACAGATAGCACACTGCAAATATCAGCTGTGATGACCATAACCACATGAATGTTTCTGTAACTCAGTCTAATCTCGAGGCTAAGCATTTTCACCACTGATATGTAATTTTAGAGGGAGAAAAGAATGCCTGTGCCCACACCCCCATACCTTTCCCTATCTATGTGCTCTCACTGGATATGTTGACAGAAAACCCATCAGTTGAGACTTGATCAGCCTGAAGACTGCAGCCTGGTCACATTAATTGCACTAAGCATGTGAGAAGATGCGGTGGGGTTTTATTTTGTTTTTGTTTAACTTATTTGTGTAATGAAACTTTCTATAGTAGAGGTTTGATGACTCCAGGGAGAAGTATGTATTCATGCTGCATGGGCAATGCCCACTGTCTTGAATGTCTGTAAGGTTCTCAGATCTCCTCTTCAAACTGATGTAGCTACACACACACTTATTTCACAGGGTGCTTCAAGTTTCTTTCCTAATTTTTTGGATGGGGAAAGTGACAGTGAATTTTTTAGAACTTATCCAAAACTCTACTTGTTTCTTGAGACTTCAACACTAACAGGCATGTGGAACAGCCACAAATTATTCTCCTGTATCTCCTGCAGGAAATCATGTTTTTTACATGCTCTGACTTCCCCCGCCCTGTAGCGTTTGATCTGCTTTCGGGTTTTGCTTGAACTTGAATTGGTTTTGACTTTTCAGTAAATGCTATTTAACGAGGCAACACCTCTTTTCATTACAGGGTTGTAACGTAGAGCAACGCTTGTATTTGTCCTTCAGGTGTGTTTCACCTACAGAGTTTTATTTTAGCCAAAGACAAGTATCACCTCTCACTTAGTTCTACAATTGTAAAATAATGGTTGGACAGCTGCTCATTCTGTACTTTAGGCACCCAGAAGAAAATCATTTGCCAAATAAGTTATTCTGTCATGGCTTTTTGAAAAAGATGGAGCTAAGTCCTTCCTTGCAGACTGAAGACAGCTTTGCTTGAGCAAGTTCTTGTCCATTTGACTGTGCCAGTGTTGAGATGTCAGGCTCAATTTGAAAATATCCAGGAAGGTCTAAAGCGGAAAAGTTGCAATTTGCTTGAGATCTTCTGATTTTCCCTTGTTCTGAGGCAAAGGTAGAAAACAGTTGTTATTCCATTTTGGAGTACAGGCTTATGATTTTGAGTCATTAGGTCAACACAAAGTTTTTGCTTTGCTGTGCGGTGGCAAAATCTGGATAGAATTACCTTTTGCAAGTGTTTGGAGTTTTTAATGTCAAGGTGGATGGTATGTTGACAGAATGAAAGATTTGCAGAGTATTCTTCCTGTCTGGTTTCTCTTACACGTAAGATGCTCTTCACGCTTAGAAGCAACTTTCTCCCAGCTCTCAACTGATCTGAGATGCCTCTCGGATTTGTGCATGTAGGGGGCTTTTGGGCAGGATAGGCGGGAGTGAGGATGTCTTTCCTATTTTCATAGGAGGCAGGTAACTGGGCACCACAAGTTGCTTTTACAACTAGCTTTCCTCTGCTGCTGATATAAACAAAACAAAGTCAAGACTTACCTGTTAGCTGGTGTATGTTCCTATGCTATTTCTTCTGTGAAAAGTCTGTATTCTGGGAGAGAAATATTAGAATTATCTTTAATAATTGGTATTAGAACTTATCTGTTAATGACCAATGTGTTTGGTTTTCTTATTTGTTGTCTTCTACTTTCAAAGATTCTTTTTCCTAAACCAATAGCACAAAAAAAAGGCTTCTCAGTGCTACTGTCTGTTCGCGTTCAGGAGACTAACTGCCCTGAAGTTATTTTCTCCTGTTAAAGTCAACAGCTTCAGCTGGGGCTGTTAGCATTGAGGATGTTGGTGTTCCTATTTACTGAGCAGTAGTCTTCTATGATGTTTTAAAAAAAAAATTAATTTAGTATGTGTACTTTTCAATAAACTTCAACAAATATTCCAGATAAATCTAGGGGGCTGCTACTGAGTCATATGCAGTCTAAACCAAAAATATTTTAATTCTGGAGTAAACACTTACGAAGTGCTCCTGCCACCCTTTGCAAAGGGATCAAGTTCCCCAAATTAATGAGGAATTAAATTAACCTAAATTAAACTTTTGCATAAGTAATCCTGAAATGTAGAGCTACAGAGCTGTTTCTGTAGCACAATGGTTTGCAATCTGATCCTCAGCTCAAAGCAGCTATTGGCAAATGGTGGTGAAATGTTTTTCTACAGAGATGTAGAATGCTACTGCGTGGTACACTTGCTGTTGTCTACTTCCAGACATCAACCCCACAGTCTCTAATGTGCTACTATCACAGGGATTTTTGACAATTAATGTTGTAACACTGAGTGTGCTGCTAGAAGGAAAATTACTCAGATGTAGCTGTACTTCTTTGGTGGATTTAGGTAGAGCCTGCGTTTCACAAGGTCAGCTGCTGCTTTATTGGGTCTCTTACACAGTACCTGAGACAACTCAGTAATTCCTTACCTAAAATTTGTACCGAGTCGTTGTTTCAAGTGTGGTAAAACAGAATTGCTGTTGGTCAGTATGCTACAAAGACTCTGTGTATCCAAGAAAGAACTGAATTAATACACGTTTCTCTATACTTGGAATATCTTGGTCACTATTTATAATAGTGTAGACCAGATAATGTAGTTAAGCTTTGCAGTCTTTCTTCCTCTCGGTTAGGCGGCCACTTGTCAGATGTCAGACATCATCCTCCTCCTCCAGAAACTCAGAGAAACCTCTACTGAATTCACTGACGTGGGTGTGAGTTAGAGAACACTAAAGCTTCATTGTTTGAGATGCGATTGTTTCAGCAATTAAAAAACCAAACAAATGAACAAAAACCCCAAACAAACAAACCACCTACCCACATACTGTACTTAAAATAAGTACTAGAGAATGAGGACTTCGCCTGAATTGGTTTTTTTTTTCCTTCTCTCTATAAACAGAAAAATCAATGGTCTTTGTTCTTTTATTGAAGGGAAGAAAAGTACTTTTTTCCCCACATGGGAGGTCTAATGGGATAACCTGGTCCACAGCACAATTTCAGCTATGAGGGAGGCATCCCCATTCGATGCTTACCAACGAAAGGCTTCACCTAGCCTTGCATGACACTGCTGCTGTGGAAAGTTCCAGGTTCTGGCACTCCTGGTCCACCACTTTTCTGAGCATCTGTGGAAATCTTTGCTGCACTGAGTATGGTCCCACATAAGGATGTGATTTGAAAGCCATGGTCTTTTAACTGGCCAGATGGCTAGTGGTGTTGTAGCGCACTTATATAAATCTGGTTGCAAAGGTTAACTGTTTCGATGACTGCTGACACGTCTGAGCCTTTCTAGGTTGCTTCTGAGTCACCAGCACAGTGAAAACTGAAAAATACCTGCATGGAAAGTTAACAGTTAGGGGTTTTTTTGCCATGATTTCAGGCCAGCAAGATTCAAAAATCTCTAATCTGGTCTCCTGCACATCTTTCTGAAAAAAATCTAGCATGTCAGATGCTCAGAAATGAGAGGAAATAGGATAACCTTACAACAAAATTGTGACATGGATATGTCTTCTGTCTTATTACTCAGTATTTTGCCACTTCATGTTTTACTTAGGTCTCCTTTCACGTTCACAGAAGAGACAACAGACATACCAAATACTTTTTTCTAAAATGCATGACTATTTTAGAGCAGCTCTGTCACTTATCTTTCCTAATATTTAGTGGTGCAAGTATCTGAGGCTTTTCAGAAAGAAAGGTGACAAGACTTTTTTATTCTTGCTACCTAGAATTTAAACAAATAAAAGAAATATAATGTATTAAAGAGGAAATAACTAAGTATATGGTACTGGGAGCTACATCACTGTTTCAGCTCTGGAGGAATATTAGCCACCAGTCTGCATTGCTGGAGCTGCTTAGGTGCCAAGCATTCAAATTACTAGATGTAACTTTTACAATAATCAAGCTAGTGAGCCCTTATTTTATTATTTTAACCTACAATTAATTACCCTAATTCATATTAAGAAAACAACATTCCAGATTTAGGCATATCTAAAGATTTTTGTGAAATTAGGGCAGCTCAGAGGAGGATGCTAAAGATGACTTGGACACATCTTCTGTCTTTCTTATTAATTTGATTTTCAGGGACAGTGAGATGGACTCAAAACTGACTGAACTGCCAGGCTCAGAAGGTTGCGATCAGTGGCACAAAGCCCATGTTTGGTTTGGTTTGGTTTTTTTACTGAAAGAGTGGTCAAACCCTAGAACAGAGGTTGTGGAGTCTCCATCCATAGACATGTTCAAAACCCAACTGGGCATGCTTCTGGACAGCCTGCTCTAGCTGACCCTGCTTGAGGAAGGGTGCTGGTGCTGATCTTGTGACATCCCTTCTATTCTCAACTATTTTGTGATTCACTGTGTTGATTTACCTTCAACCTCATGAGATTTGCCTGAGTCTGTCTGTCTGCTTTACTGCTGGGAGGGACTGCTTGGTACAGAACACTATTAAAAACTTCTACCTAGACTTCTCAGGTACAGCAACTAAAGTTTCGCAACAAACCTGCTGCTTATAATCCAGAAAAACCCATGCTGTTATTCCATATATTGCCCTGTTTATTCTGGCTATCAGCTCATGGCCTTTAAGAGGATCAGGACTGTTACCTGCATGGACACTGCTCCTTGGCTTCCAGGCCCGTAGATCTCCTCAGCCTTGAAACTGTCATACTGGAATGTGTCCTAGGTTGCTTTCCAAACACATCATTTGCGATCTTAGAACATTCACATCCGGCAGCACTCTTTTCCTCCCAGAGTTGCTCATGGCTGTTTGGTAACTTGAGTCTTTTTTGGAACAACTGGGAAGAATTGTGTAGTTCCTGCACACTCCCCTGCAGAAATTCTTTCATAAGGTCATCAGCCAAGGGCACATTTCCATCAACATCATGATTATGGAGCTATCCCACCCTTTCTGGTAAACATTTACAGTTTGTAATCCCACTAGCAGGGGAATTTTTTTAAGTGGTTTGGATTTTTGAGTTGTTTGGTTTTTTTTTTTTTAAGGTACTGCTGAAGAGCTCCACATTCCTGTGCCTTATTCTTTGCTTTGCATGTCTTAAATTATGCCGCAATCTCCAAGGAAGGGAAACAACTCCAGAATGTCATCTTGAGGAAACAAACAAGCAAACACCAAGAAAAAAACCTGGTTTAGATATATTGGATGAGCAGGCATGTTTTTTGGCATTGCTTCATCCAGTTGGCAAACAAACCAAGACTCATCAGTCTCTTGCTAGCAACCTCCACGTTGGCTTTGGGTTAGGTTCCTTAGCAGAATGCACTTAACCCTGAACTATCCTGCAGGCTGATATCAATGCCACTGCCGCTGAGATTCAACAGCTACAGCAGGAATTATGCCCCAAACTCATAGCTTCAGAGCTGTTATGTGAGACTTGGTCCCTGGAATTTGAGGACTTGCCATTTAAGGGCCTAGAATGTCGTATGGGTGTGGAAAAAGGTGTGCTAGCAAAGTATAGATCCATTAGTTCATGGGGAAGACGAGCAGGAAATGATCGCACACTGAACACTAATACAACATGTAGGGAATGTTAAGTAAAAGGAGGTTTCATACTTAAGACAAACCTAAGGAGGTGGTATTTCATGCTGTATGATTAAGCTGCAAAACTCTTGCAGCTGTAGATGCTGCAGGTTTATATGGGTTCAACAGTGACAAAAAATGATAGTCTCCAATGAATTATTTCTCTAATACAAATAAAATGCCTCTGGTTCAGCAGGCATGCGCTGGAGTCTGCAAAGGTATTCAGAAATATACTTGCTTCCTCTCCTAAAGCCTTTACGGGAGGGTTGTTTGAGCTTTTAGTCTCCTACCCAACTGAGTATCTCCAAGAGTCCTTTTTGATAGCCATCTTTTTTCCTGTCTTAAGCTTTGCTGGCCAATGACTTGAAGAAAGTATTCCTCCTCGGTATAACATCTCTCACTGTGATGGTGCTGGGTTGCTTGATGTTCTAAGTTGCCTTTCTTCTTCCTACTTGTAGGCAGCAGGCTGCTGGCTAATGACTGCCAGGAGCAACTTGCCCTGGCACTTGATGATACTGGTTTCCAAACTTGCTGTGTGCAGCTTAGTGATAAGTTCATTCCGTTTCCTGAGGTTTCTGAACCTCTCTGGGGTTGCGGACGCGCAGAGAGCTCATCTGCAGCGTAGCTTTGCTTTGGTTCTTTATCAAGGGTGAGGAGATGGCACTTTTAGACATGGCATTCACTGGGCTTGTTTAAACACTGGATGCCTTTTAAAATGAAACCCACATGTTTGCTAGAATAAACTAAAGGATTATATCCTACATTGATTTATTCCTCTTTTGCAAAATTGAGAACAAAGTAGCAGTGAGAGATGATCCCAGGCTTCACCTAAACAGTTCTGCTGTAGCTGTTCCCTCGCCAGCTTGAGGACCTGGGAGTCCATACAGGCTGTGAACCCTTGGGAGTGCTCTCAGCTTGTGTTTTGTCTGGGTTGGGGGTGGACTTGCCTATGTCGTACCTCCTCTCAAGCTAGTGTTGGTACTTCCACTCAAAGGAAAGGGAATTTCAGTAACAGGGGGTCTCTCTGCTATGCTGGGGAAACTTCTGACCTTCCCTACATCCACTGTGTCTCTGAGGTGCAAACGCAACATCTGAGACAGTTCTCTCCAAGAGCATCGCTGAACTTTTATTTCTGCCACATGCCTCTGGTATATTTTTTTCTAAGCTTTAATAGTTTTCTTACTATTTACAGTAAGTGTTTAAGTGTCTTATGCAAAAAGTCATATACTGCTAGCATGAAACACTGAAGAGATTTTTAGTAAAAGCATGATTTCTGTCTTACCGTTAGGTCTCCATGAAGAATACCTTTTCATATGCCAAGTCTAGGCTGAATTACTAGTTAGAATGGTTTTTTGAACTTCATCCTTCCCCTAATTCCACATTCTACCAAGTTCTACAGTCATGGGGCCCAACTTAGTTGCCTTTTTTTTCCATTTAGGGTTTTATTTGAATTTCATCTAAACCAGAATATTAACGTATCTGTGTGTGCGGGTTTTGTAATTACTTCTACCTTTAGGGCTGGGACATGAATTTCCATGTTGTCATGAGTGTCTGTTGTCACTTTCCAGAGGACTATAACCAAGGTTTATCATAATAGTAGCCCTCAAAATCAAGATAGTTAGAAGCAGTAGCTACCTTGCAAATAATTACAACCACATTTATTTTGGTAGCCAAATGATCGAAGGCTTCACCTAGAAACATGCAAACCGGGTAATAGGCTGGGCACAACGTTCAAGAGGCTGTCAAGGCGGCGCTGCTACAGGGGGAAAGAGTGCTCACCCGTATGTGAGCAGCTGCTGCAGCCTCCTGGAAGGGTGCCTCTGCTCCTGGCACCTCTGCTTCTCTTGCACTGTGCCAGTCCAGAAGTGTTCGGGCTTTGCAGAGCGAGCCTGTTGTCACTGCCTATCTTAACAGGAGGCAGCTCATGAAACCTTTAAGTGAAGTGTGTAGGACGATAGTGTTTGGAGTAAATGAACATGCACACAAAAGCTGTAAGGGGAAGGTCGCTTTGGGATTATACTGTGCATGTGTATGTCTTCCGTCCTCCTCCTCCTCTCCAGAGTTTAAAGTTTTTTATCAGAGGTATTTGGCTGAGTGGAGCTGAAAGCTGTTTGATACTCTCCATCCAATGACATCTCTCACCAAGTACAGGGAGAGGTGCCTGTGCGCACACGTGCTTTAGCAGGGCAGAGAGAACAGCTCACCGAGTGCTTGATCGTGGCATATGATGAATGTGAATAGGTAATAATTGTTTATTTTAATGTGGGAACTAACAGATGACAATTGGTTTACAACAAGGAAAGGAAATACTTTGTAACAACACCTAGCGAAATTTATGGGATTCAGTGTAAAGGCCAAAGCCATAAATGTATTTTTATGCAACACTTTCTGTGGCCTGTGAGTCAGATGATGAGAAATCATTGTATGAAGTGGTAATTCTAAGGAATAGTATTCACAGTTACTAATGCACCGAGATTTTTATCTTGTAGTCTGCTGTCCTGCTAAATTTGATTATAACTCAAATTATTCAGGAAGAGAGAATACTGAGCTTGCCCCTCAGTCTGAAGAGATGGAAGATAGCTCTAGAGAATGCTTTAACAGCTAGAAATGTAAATTTAATAACCTGGGGACAACAAATAATTGCTTAAGAGAGGCCATTGAAAGTGGAGGACCTATTACTAAGTTGTTCTGTGACACATTATTTGTCTGCAGCGGCAATAGAAGTAGGTGACTCTCTGAACGGGGTTTGAATACCAGCCCTGTCTTTCACATGAAAGTGTAAACTACACCTAAAATGTTTGGAGGGAGGAGAGCAGCTTTGGACTTCCTTTTCTTGGTAGTTTCTTGATAGTATATCAGCATTATTTTTCCACCACACTTTTGTCCACCCTTCGCTCCAAGTACAGATGTTTTTTTGTTAGTAGAGATTTTTTTTTTTTAGTTTAGCCAATATTAGAGTTGACTATATTTTGCAGTCTGTTCTTTATTCTTGATTCAGGACTTATGGTCTGTTCTTCTGCAATGTGGTAATGAGATCTGGGATAATAATGTCAAGCTGTATCTAAACAATTGGATTAAAGGAAGCCCTTGGAATAGGACAAAGGTTGGTGTAACTTAGTGGATCACGTGGCCACTTGCTAGCCAATTCCCTAGGGACAAAGTTTTTCCTCCTGGCAGAGCTTAGCAGCTAGCTTTCAGCTTCTTTCATGATCAGCATTTTGTATCCAATGTTTTAAAATGTTTGGAAAATGCAGCATAAGGGAGATTGAAGGTGTTATCTTTAATTGGACTAACTTAAAAAATTAATACTGAAAAGCTTTCTCCTAGTTTTGTTGTTATTGACCTGATGTTGAGAATAGCTTGTGCTGTCCTGAAGGAGAGGAGGAGGGGATTATATTTTCAGTTTGCTTTTTGTGGGGTTTTTTGGGGGTTTTTTTATTTTTTTAATTTGAAGGGACAGAAGAGGTTGGGATTGTAGACAAAACTGAGGGAGAAGCCCTGAAAAATGGGGAACAGTTCTAAAATTACTTGTGGTTGCTCTTCCTTAAAAAAAAAAAAAAGTATTTTCTAAGCTGTTCCTACTTGTTGGTCTGCCTGTGCTGCTTTGTTCACAGATCCAGCTGTGAAAGGATCTGTAGCCAGCTTGCAGATGTTGGTATCATGAACTCCCTTTGCCTTGACCCTGATTTTAAAATATGTTCTCTGCCACTACTGCTGTGGAAGCTGAACTCATCGCCACACGCATAACATTTGACTTACGGAACAATCCTGAGATGATAATAAGCAAGAATGGGTATCTATTTGTCAAGTTTAAAACCAGGAAAGTCTGAAAGGTGGATGGAGGTTTAGGGGTCTTTTTTCTTGGTGAGGTTCTTTTTGTAATCAGTGATAATCACACTTAGAAAGTGACTACCTTATTGAATGGTATTGCAATTGCTTGCTTTGACCTCAAAATATTACTTTGTCATTCCTGCCTTCCTGTCTCCCTTTCTCCTTGGAAAATTAATGATAGATAAGAGTGAGGTAGGTTCTTTTCTAGCTTATTCATTAGCAGCAGCAGCAATGTTGTTAATTATGTTTTGATTGTAGAGGCTGTATTATGAGTGGCCAGAGAACACAGAATTAGTTTCAGATTTTCATAGCTAGAAGGTGGGGAAATCCTCCTTTGGTTTACAGATGGAGCAGATTTATTCTGGAGACCATTGAGGCATAATAAACTGCAACTCTGATGCTTTTTCATTATAACATTGCTTTCAGTGCACAAATTTTACTGTGAGAAATAATATAGCCCTCTTCTTGGAGGATCCTATTCTCTTTTTTTTTTTTACATACACAATCTTCTCGGCCTCAGCTGGTGTGTATTCTCTTTTTTTGTAATCTTAAGAAAACTTAGTCTAAAAAGGTATTCCTCAGGAACCCTTAACTAGGTTATTGTGTCTTCACATACGTCAGCATTACCAGTTAGGAGTGTGTCAAAGCCTACAGACCCACACTAGGTGGTACTTGGCAGTGAGGAGAATGGTAGATGGTTACTTCACATTTTAAATTACTTCAACTTTTTTTTTTTCTTAAGTTCTGTAATTTATTTAAATGCAAAAAAGCTTTTGTTAATCAGTTAATAAACACTGTAGGTCTGTCCGACTGAAAACACGAGATTCATCTGTTAAAAATGCCACCACAAGCTCATGTATTTGGCTGAAGTACCACACCCCCTCATATATATTTATCATAAAAATTCTCTTCTCTCTCTTGCTCTTTCCATCCTGACATACTGAGGTACCAGTATTTCTGACAAAACTGAAATGAAGATACCCAATTCACATGACACTTCATCTGACTTGCTGCACCTTCTGATAGTCATCTTCATAGTCTGTATTGCATTTCATGTTCTTTTGTTCCTTTCCAAGTGCGTGTGGGGTTTTTGTTAGTCACTTGAATACATTCAGCATTGGAACAGTGTTTCTAATAACCAAATTTTACTCCTGGTGTCTATATTAAACTCCCTCAGGTCTTCCTCATGATTTCTTCTGAAGAAGTCAGTTTACACATGTTCCTTTGGGCTTTTTGCATCAACACTTGATAAGTACTCTGTGTTGATAAAACACGATAGCACATTCTTGAAGAATCCCTGGAAGCACACTGCACACATTTCACTGCATGGAAACAGACAAACCATGTTTAAGATGATCTGAAGCAGGACAGACCCTTCTCAGCCTTGATTTCCTTAGAATTTAGTGAAAACTTAAATGTCCGATGAGGAATTTGAGGTGGAACACAGTATGATAGCTTTTATCCTAAGCTTAAGGTTAAAGTGTCGATAGTCATTTTATCCTTGGTAATTAAAGTTAATTTCTTGCTTTTCCAAATCTCTATCAATAGCATCATTTGAGTAATTGCTCAGAACAATAAAATGGAAGTAGAATGTTAGCACTAATCCCCTTTGCCGGGCTATTTGTGAAGGGGGAGTGAAGAAAGAGAACTTGTATGGCAGACCTGCAGCTCTGCCTGAGCCATGTGGAGTCTGACCAGAGGAAAAGGAGCTGTGTATTAGCTTTGAACATGATAAATTCTTGAATTCACTGTGCTGAGTGTATGTGGGGAAGTTGCATGTAACTGGAAATATCAGACTATTAAATATTCTGATAAATATCAAGGAAGTAAGCAACTCATGAAATAGAAATAGGTGCAAGAAATATTTTAAAAGAAAACAAACACAAGTAGAGAGAAAAACAGGCAGGGATTTAAATATATCATAAGCACATCACAACTAATTCATCTGATAAAGGATGATACAAGACACAAGAAGTGATTGATGTAGCTCAAAGATTTGATGGTACAAAGGCGCCTTTACTTGAAATGATGAAAGGAAATAGGGCAAAAATCAGAATATTCAGGATTATTTATGATGTAGAGAGAGGGACAGTAATAAAAAAGGCTGAGTAATTTCTGCAGAGAACTAAAATGAAATAAGAAATGGCTTACAATTTATATTGGGGGGGGGGGGGGGGGGGGAGTAAAGAAATCATTACTAAAAGAGAGTCAACCAGTAATCTAAAATGGATAAGCTACTGAACTGATTTCATAAATGGGCCTTTACAAAGGGGGGAAAAAACACAGCAGCAGATAGCCTATTCATAAGTAATGAAGATATTTAAAAATGTGGGATGGTAATTGAATACATGGAAAAGATGCTTATAAATAGCAAACCAGTTCTATGTATAATACGTGTCCTTTAACATAAAAAAATTATAGTTTTTTTCCAAAATATTGAGAATTAATTTGGTGGATAATAAACTGCTTAGATAGCAAGGGGTTGCAGAATCCATACATGCACTACTGTTTCCTTTTCTCTGCTCAGAAAAGGGAGTCGGTTAGTATTTCTCAGTACGCAGTAGAATACTGTGCTTGAAGTGAGGAGATGGGCACAGAGAGGCTTTTCTGCTGCGGCTGAGTCTCTTTTCCACCAACAGCAGAGGCAGGAGCCCTGGAGGGGCTGATGGATGTCCCGTGTCCAGCTGGGAACTGTCCTTTAGCACCCACCTTCCCTGGATCAGCATCAGGGGTCTCCCTGATAATAGCAGGACACTCCACCAGCACAAAAACCAATTCAGAGAGAGAGGGGTAGACAGGCAGTACCAAGCACTTTGTGCCTCAAAGGCTGTGAATTCTGCACTGCCTCCTGCAGAACGCCTCGCAAGGGATCTTGTTCCACAAATTAGGCAGGAACACCACAAAATGATGCGCTTATCAAAGTAGAAATCTTGATATACTTGGGTGCATGTCTGTCATCTGTGCGACTCTGCTGAAGTACCTTCTCTTCTGAGATGGACCTGCCAATGTTTGCTCTTTTTCATAAATGTTGGTGACTAGGTACTTCAGTAAAATAACTTCTTGTTTAAGGTGTGTTGTTCCTGTAAATTTGTATCAACCAGCCTGGATTTATTCTGCTAGTGCATCTTCAATAGAATTAAAGTCTACTCAGTTGCAGTAATACAAATCTCAGGTTATTTGCGTTACATTAAAGAGCATGAGTTTTACACTTACAGGAAGAATTTTTTTAAACACCTAATATATAGTAGGTGCCACACCAAAAATACCAAAAAATCTTCTGATCGTTAGCTTCTAATCAAGGAATATATTGTCTGATGTGCACAGATTAGAGAGAAATATAACAATGTCACAGAATTCTGTTAAACTGTATGAAAATTTCTCAGTGATTTTTGTGTTCCTTTTTGCATGCAAGGTAGCAAATGTAAATTCAGAAGGAGCTGGATGACATGAAGAATGAAAATGTGTAAGGTGCACACTACAAACCTAAGATTTTCCCCATGCTACGATGTAAAGTGCACAGGGAAAAAGAATTGTGGAATTAGTGCAAAGCACTGGCAGTTAGAAAAACGATGGAACAGTTGCTGTGGGATTAGTAAATGTGGATCCTAGGCAGCACCACTTCTAAAATAATTTTTCTAAGTAAAGCTGCATTTAAGGTCTGGAAGTAATGATTTATGAAGAAACATGAAAAGAATTAGATACGTTTAAATTGGCAAAATAAATGAAGAGTGGTGTACTTGTCCACAAGCATATGAAGAGCATAAACAGAAACTAGAGAGAAGAATTGCTTTGGACAGGGCCTAAGGAATGCAAATGAAATGTATCTCAGATATCAGGTAATATCCTCCATTAGCAAGATTTATGAGACTCATCATGATAAGAGTGTGAAGGAAATGATGGAAAGTCCATTGACCAAGCCAACTGCAATTGGATTAGAAGATGTAGAACAGTTCAGCCCTGAAAAGGAAGTTGTCATATGCCTAACAAACATTTGAGGCTATAGTTAAACCATGTCACAAGGAGATGTATTTCAAAGTTTTCCCTTCATTGATGCACGGGTTCTGTCTTGGTGTAAGAATTGGGGTGTACAGTCACTGAGTGTGCCTTGGCCATGCTGACCATGGGCTTCTCTCTCAACTGAAGTTCCATCTGAATGGTCCCTAGAACCAATCCGCAGAGAAAGTGGGGACAGAAGATCTTGATCTTGCCCTACTTTCCAGCTACCAGGTACTTGCATGGGGGCCTCGCAGACTCTAGGGCTCACATCAGAACCTCAGGGGTTGAGTTTGGTTGCCTGGCACTGCTTCAGAAAACTCTGGCTCTGGTTGTCTGGTGATAAGCCTAAGTGGTAGACTTGGAAGTGGTCCCATTTGTTCTTCACCTTCAGCAACTTGCTTTTGGGAGTCAGTAGCTGCCAGAGCAGAAGCAGACTGATGGTTTGGCATCTAGCACCAAGTGTTTCTTTGGCACTGCTCCATATCTTATATCGAGCTCAGCACAAAAGAACTTCTGAGTATTTATTGAGTCTTGCTCCACAATTGGCTTCAGCGCAGGCTCCTGGGTCAGTACTATTGTCATGACAGCAGGTTTTATTTATATTCTTACCTGAGTACATGGCTGTGCTGTTCAACTCCTAGAAACCTTCTGTATGGTAGTGGTTGGTCAAGTTTTGCCCCATTTTAGCTCTTCACGAAGCAATGTTGTCAGTTTCCTTTATCAGATGAACAAGGCTGTATGCGCTGCCTCGAGTAATTTGCTGCTTTCCCTTCAGGGAATCCAGGACAACCACACAACTCCTTACAATTTAGTTGTCCGCGAAAGGTCTCTTGTGGATCTAGATCAGTGGTCTCCAAGGTGGGGTGGGCAAGACAACCCCCTGGGGTACAGGAAGAAATTATTTTTTTGTTGTGCTGTTAAATAACTTTCAAAAATACTGTTTATTTCATCCTTATACTTTATTTTCTACTTTTGTGTGTAAAGTATATAACATAGAAGTACACGTACATAACATAAAAAATATACATTTATTGGGGTGTATGCTCAAAACTGTTTGACAGATGCTGTGTGTGCACGATAAAAAAAGTTTGGAGAGCGCTGGTGTAGGTATTCAGAGAAAGATGAGGATGATGGCACAAAGAAGTTCTTCCACAAAGAGAATCCTAAAAACTGAGATTAACCTTTTAAGAGGGAATATGATGTAAAGATAAAAGTAATGGGGAAAAGAAAAAATCTAGGCAGTGCTGGTGGTAAGCTCTGTACTCCTTGTGTTGTCCTGTAACTGCAAGAACTCTTCCTCACATACACTGAGGGTGTATTTTAGCCTTATCTAAATCCGCAACTGCTGAGTAGTTAAATAATACAGTAAGTCCGGCCTTGTCTTCCTGGTTTCCTGCGTCTCTGCTGATTCCTAGCAATGGATGTGCTGCTGCGCTTGCTGGCAGCCTCGCTTCCTGTATTTGTCTGGTTTCTCATGGAGTGTCTAGGCCTAGCTTGAATGGTCAGGGAACCATGAGTCCTGGAACATCCATCCCCAGCAAAGGGGATAAAATGCCGCAGGTTCCATCCAAGGGCTGGTGTTGTCTTCAGCTGTAGCTGGTAACTACAGCCACAGTGTGTTTGGTCATTCTGAGCGTTAATTCACCAGTATGTTAAGGTACGGCTTCGTACTCGTGGCCCTGGGCTTCAGCAGACGTGTTTATAGTGACACTGCCATGGCTCTGGCCAGCACGAGGCCTTCTCAGGAGGTGGAATGTAAGGAAAAGTGGTATCAGTTCTTAACCTACTGGGTCTCTGATTGGCACCTGCAATCTGACATCTCTCTGGGGCTAATAACATAGCCAGGTCTAGGCAGTCTATCTTGCACAGTGCAAATGGCATGTACCTGTTGCCAAAGCTATGTGCTGCCAGATTCCAAGCCTTCATTCCAAATTAAGATGTTAGAGCTTTCCTTACCTATCATAAGTCATTAAATATCACTCAATTACCATTGTATTGAGCCTTTTTTTTTTAAACTCAAGCTTACTTTACTGAAAGGCATCCTGTCTTGATTTGAAGATATTAAAAGATGAAGAATCCTCCTTCCTTTGATAGGGTAGGGTTTTTTAATGTCTAATCATTCTCACTATAAAACTGTGCCTTATTTCTAATTTAAACTGGTCTGGCTTCAGCTTCCAGCAATTGGTTCTTGTTATGCCTTTCTCAGCTAGATTAAAGAGCCCTTTAGGACCTGGTATTTTCTCCCTTTGAAGGCACTTATACATCGTAATCAAGCCATCTCTTGATCTTTTTAATAAACTAAACAGATTGAGCTCCTTAAGTCTCTCGTTCTGAGGCAGTTATTCCAGTTCTCAATTTTTATGACTCTGCACTGTCTCCAATTTTCCTGTGTCCTTTTAAAAATGTGGACACCAGGAACAAAAGCACTCAGGGAATTTACAACTGTTTGTCCATTTTCCCCAAATCCTTTAGATTCTCTTTTTAATATGGTATGGTTTCCCCAGTCTGTAGAAGACCTCTTTTTATTCCTAGCTCCTACAAACTGTGACTGCTAACATCATTTGCTCCAGGTGAGCCAGGAGTGCTCTAAGACAGGTAATCCAGCACAAAAAAACTAATCCTTATCAGAATTTTTGTCAAATTGTAGCTTTAATTGTAACTTGAAATTATTTCACCTAAGAAACACAAGGGATAACGTTTATTTTCTGAATATGCTGTTAAAAGTGTCTTTCTTACTTGACCACAAACTGTTTAATTCCATCACTCATTCTGGAACTCCAGCCTTGTGGAAAGCCTGTGACAGAGAAGTGGTATTTTTTTTCTGGCTCTTTGAAACAATGCTAGCCAAGGAAGTAGTGTTACATGTCAGTGAGAGAGGAAAACAGCCTGAAGAAGCCAGAATTGTAACTCAGCAACCTAGTATGCCTAGTGCTTTCAGTCTGGAATTCTGCCTCCTCTTCCTGAGAGACCCTGCAGTGCTAGAACGGCTCCCTGCAACCCTTGCCTGTGGTGCCTATCCAGTATATCCACTGCAACCTTATTTTGAATGCCTATCAGCTTCTTGTGTGGATGTTAGATGAGAATATTTGTTTTCACTCATGGGTTTCTTTAAATACAGATGACATATAATTGCCAATGGTGGCCAAACTGGAGAACACAGTTCGGAAACCAGCAGTGTGGACAAAAAGGCCAACGGCATCCTGGCCTGCATCAGGAACAGTGTGGCCAGCAGGACCAGGGCAGGGATTGTCCCCCTGCACTGGGAACTGGTGAGGCCACACCTCGAATCCTGGGGTCAGTTTCTGGTCCCTCACTACAAGAAAGACACTGAAGGAAGGGCTGTGGAAGGGTCTGGAGCACAATTCCTGTGAGGAGCGGCTGGGGGTGTTCAGCCTGGAGAAGAGGAGGCTCAGGGGAGATCTTGTTGCTCTCTACAACTCTCTGAAAGGAGGGTGCAGGGGGAGTGGGGCCTGGCCTCTTCTTCCAGGTGATGTGACAAGAGGAAATGGCCTCAGGTTGTGCCAGGGGAGGTTTACATTGGATATTAGAGAAGATGTCTTCCTGGAAATGGTAGTCAGGCATTGGAAGGGGCTGCCCAGGGAGGTGGGGGAGTCACCACCCCTGGAAGGATTTCAAAGAGGTGTGGGTGAGGTGTTTACAGACATGGCTTAGTGGTGGACTTGGTAGTGCTGGGTTAATGGTCCAACCTGATGATCTTACAAGGTCTTTTCCAACCTAAAAGATTCTATGATTTGATTTTAACTGCTTACTCTTCTTTAATGAACCCAGAAAACTGCACTGAGTTTTGTCTAGGGAATGATGCCATCTCTGATGATTTTTCTGAAACTGTCTAGTACTGCTTGTAGGATTCAGGTGGGTGTTTGTGTGTGTGTGTGTGTTTGTTGGGTTTGTTCATTTGTTTGTTTTGTGGGTGTTGTTTTTTCCCTGCAGTATTTGTGTTTATTAAGGTGAGGCTGGATGACACACCACCCCCACCCCCTCCCACCCAAAATAAAGAAAAAGGGAAATCTTTACAAGTGTTTCCTTGGTGAGCCATACTGTTGAAATCCACTCATCCCCTTTTGGTCTCCTTTCCTACCCTGTTCTTGTTATTAATCATGGTTATATTCTGCTGAGTATAGGACAACTGGCCTGATTTGGGGTACATTGTGTTGACAATATTAGGCATTTTTTCTGTTTTATCAACCAACTCTCAGCCTCTGAAGTATTTATCCTTGCAATTATCCACAAGGTAGGAAACAGCTATTCCCCTCATTTTAAGACAGGGGGAGGAGAAGCTGAGGTATGGGAAGCTTCAGTAGGTCAGGGCTTGAACTCAGATCTTCTAAATCTGGGGTAATTGTGCCTCCTCTCTGTTCCGTCTTTAAAAAATAAAGCACATATGTTAGTTCTAAGAATCACTTTCATCTTTACAGTACTGCCTTCAGAAATTTTCAGTCATCCTAGCTGCACTGCAGTTGCCCACTAATAGTTGCACAAAGGCTGTTGGTTGCTTAGGCTGTTATAAAACACAGAGGAAAAATAGGAACAATTACAAGTTTAATATTAAAAGAAGCAATTTCATTTCCTTTTCTGGAGTCGATGTAATTTTTTAACACTACCTGAAGAAGCAGAATCCCTTGTGTGTAGTGACTCAGGTGCCTTTACCTTGATTTCAGCCCCAGCCCCGCTGGGGTGGTGAGTGCGGGAGCCCGGTGGGCTCCTCGCCTGACCCCAGGGAGTACTGTAATGCAGATCCTAGGCTTTGACCAGGTGATGATGCACTTCTGTGCTTTTCATTCGTCTACCTAAATGGTTTGGGGTTTTAATTAAACTGCAGGAGGGGAAGAAAAGCTACTCAAAGCTTCAAGGTTGTGGATGGGGATCGCAGCACAGGAGAGGTGCGGCCGGGAGGCACGGCAGAGGCCCCAGTCAGCCCCGTGCCTTCCAGCCACCCGTCTGTCCTCGGCTCCGACAGCAATTTGGGGTTTACTGGTGCAGCCTCGCACGCGAGAGCCTTTCACACCTTCGGTCCCTCCCCATCCCCTACCAGCCGCGCTGCTGCCTCCTCGCTCTGCCGGCCTGGGACGGGACGGCCCGGGCCGCCTCTCCCGCTCGCTCCCCGCACTGCTCCTCGGCCGGCTCTCCCCCTTGGGCTCTCTCCGGGGCAGCCGGCACCGCCGCCGCTGCCCCGCCGTGCCCCGGGCCGGGCTGCACGGGCGGCTCCGCGGCCCGCCCTGCGGCGCACGCCGGCGGCGGGGCGGCAGCGCCCCCTGCTGCGCCGCGGCGGCCCCGCGCGGCCGGGCGCTGCCTGCGCGGGATCCGCAGCCGCCCCCCCGCCCCGGTCCCGGCTCCGTGCTCCGGCGGCTCCAACCGCGGCGTGGACCGCCGCTTCGCCCGCCCCGCACTTCGTGGCGAGCTCCACGCCTGGGCCGCGCCGGCGGTCCCAGGCAGGGCCTCGCGGTTCGCCCTGCGGGGGCTCCCCGCGGCGACGGCCGTGGGAGCAGTTGGAGGCTGCGGGGAGGGGGCGACCAGCGAGAGCAGGTGGGGAAGGAGCGGGAGCCCATCGGCCGATGTCGGTGCCGCAGAGCTGCGGGCAGGCTAGTCGTCCCCTCTGTTTGCAGGGGAACCCGCAGGGGTTCAGCTGGCAGGAACGTGGGTGACCCTCGCTGGGCTCCCCCGCCTGCTGCTGGGACAGAAGCTGCGTGTGCTGGGGCAGCGGCTGCAGACGGTGCTTTGTGTGCAGTGACACTGGGGTGGGTGCCTGAAAAGCGTCTAGGAAAGCCTCTCCTCGGTGTATCCGACGTTGGTGAGGTCAGCCAGTGGAGGCCCACCCGCTGCCGTGCTTACCTGCCCCTTGCTGCCTGCTGGTGGCACTGGGCGAGGCTGGAGGATGCCCTTAGCCTGGGCGAGGGACGGCCGTGGCACAGTGCTGGGTTGCTGGTAATTGATGTCCAAAACGCATCAGTCGGGAATTTACGTGGGCTGGCCACCAGCTCCCCAAAGATGCTTTTGAGATGAGCTGCAAGCAGAGGAAACCAAGACCTCTGAAGCAGATTAGGCTCTGCGAGGATGCACATGGTGCGAAGGGCAGTTGTGTATTTGCAACATTTCGAACAAACCGTCATCTCGAGCCTCATCTTCCAGCTCCCCCAGCCAGGGATCTGGCACTGACATCCCCGGCTTGGACTGGAGAGGGATGCGAGGAGGCTGCTGACTGATGCTGGCTGTCTGTGCAGGGAAGGAAAGGCTGAAGCTGCCAGAAAAAAACCTGTAAGGGAGAAAACCTTCTACAAATTGGGAAAAGCATTCTGCTTTGACAGAATAAAAATAAAACCTAGAATGGGAAAGGAAAGGCATGAAAGAGTTAGTGACAAAATATCATGTACAGCTGGGGAGATGATGGTTTTATTGGTATTGCGGGGGGGAGGGAGAAGCTGAGAGGCAGTGAAAACACAATTTGGCCTAAAATTGAATTTCTCTGATAAGGAATTTCAGAAGCGGCTGCCTCATTCACTGTGCGGCCAAATAATCATATGCGCTTTAATAATCTTTATTTTACAGGAGTACGTTGCCAGGGCAACAGAGTGTAAGCAGGAGAACAGCACCTTGCAGATCACAAAGGCAAATCTGCAGAAAGAAATTTCAGCGAGTTTCTCTCTCCCTTTTGCAATGTAATGACGACTTATTTTTCATGCACTGATTTAATAATCTTATTGAAAGATCCTCTCCCTGTTTCTCTTATTCTTGTCTGTCTGAGCATGGACAATGGCAAAAACCTGGAATTGTCAAGCCCACTGGGCTAAGCAAACTAACAGATGTAATATGTTTAGCATTTTTATGTAATTACTTTTTATTGCTATTTTACCCCTACTTCTATTTCTCCCCGGTTAGTTGCTGCTTCCTTTCCATTCTGGCCCAATCAGGTGATAGTAAGGGGCTGGGGGAGAGTTAGTAATTGACTGCATTAATCGGAAATTATTAGTTGAACGTATTTTCAAGGGTGGGGGTTGGTTGCAGAAATAGACCTTTTAGGAAGGGATGAATTGAATTATGGTCAATGCAATAATGAAGCCTCTAGGCTGTAAGCTGTAGAGAGGACAGTCATCTTCACAAAGGTTTTAGTGTTATTTATAATGGGCTCTGCTCTCTGGGTGAAAAACAATATGTTGCCCTACTGACATCCACTGGATGTGGGTGTCTCGATTAGCTGGTCTGAAAAATGAGCTGATTTGGTATGATTAAAAATGAAAACTTCCGAAGATCTTCGATGTTGGTTAGACTGGGAGCAGGAACACTGCTACCGATCTCTTGGCAGGGTGCAGTTTGTGACAAGCCTGTATCTTGTAAACATTTTGCCTCTTGTTCTCTTTCCCAAGGGCCAGAGCTCAGGAAGTAAGCGTGGGAAAAGCAATAGTTGTGGGAGGTGGGGGGTGGGAAGGGGGGTTCTGTGAAATTCAGTACAAAACCCGGTTTGTCTCACTATGGCTGACAAATTCCAAGAAATTAAGAACAAAGGCTGTCACTTAAGCTCAGCTGTACGGCTGTATTGCAGCTTGGCCAGGTCTCATGCAGGCACCAGGAAGCAGTAGAGCATCTGAATATGCGGTTTTGGTATGCTGACGTGTCAAGGCTGTGGAGAAAGACACAGGGATGGGGTTTGCAACATTACTGGAGAATGTCATGGGTTTTATGATTTTTGTGTGTGTGTGTGATTTGGTTCAGGGTTACCAATGTTACTGAAATGAAGCCTTTCTTTAGAAAGCTAGTTCTTTAAAAGCTGCTACGTAGATGTACGTATTCTGCATCCCATGAAATAATTAGTGTGTATAAAAGCCAAGTAGCATTCTCACTACAGGATTACTTCCTGCCAAATATTACTGACTTTCCCTTAGCTAGCATCCACCAAGTTACTCAGTGATGTTCCTGTGACTGGGATTTCACAGAGCTGTAAAAACTGGTCTGAGCCATATTGCAGAAATTGCTGCAAGCTGGCTTAAGAGGAGTGTGGTGCTGCAGAGAGCAGCTAACAGCACACTTGGGGCTGAAGCTGATCAGACATGGGGACAGTTGCATGCACAGCAAGGGAAAAGTATTCTTGGAGAGTTGGCCATGAGTCCCGTAACTTCATATATTTTCTTGTGTCCCCAGGTACAGAATGTGTTCGGTCCTATGGAAGCATTAATAATAGGGCACTTGGAGTCTCATTAACAGTAGTGTGTAATCAGGCATGCAAACAAAAATCAGTTGAGTTCTGAGGCCCAAGTAAAACTATTCTTGTTTTCTTTAAAAGCGGGAGAGTGCTTAGACCTTAGACATCAGAGTCCAGTAAGTGTAGAGCAGTCTAGCTTCAGGTAAAAAGGCATATGATTTCTATTTGAAGAGTAATGTTTACATTTAATGTTACATTGATAAGTTTAAATGTTTCTAAACCAGGTTAAAGGGCATTTTACTGTCACTAACTTCAGCTTGATTTTTAAAATATTTGCAGTGCTAATCCTAGGCAATGTTGTGTCAGATAATGCCAAGATATAAAAATGACTGAACTGTAAGGTTATGCAATAGAATAATAAGGAATATTATGATGTATTAGATTTAATATTATATATGTAAGTATATATAATTAAGCATTTGTAGTTTATGAATGCATACATAGATTAAGTAGTTTAGGAACAAACAGTGCATTTAAGGTTGTAATGAAAAGAAAAGAAACCCTTTCTTTTCTGAGGAGGCATATCTCAGGTTTCATCTTCCTGCTAGTAACCAAAGGAATTAGCAATTACTTAACTACTGGTAAAGGCTTTATCTTGTTAGAGAACTTAATGTCAGAAGTGCATAATGCTGAACTCTCTCATTGTTTCTAATACGGAGGTATACACTATTTGCTATAGCGATTTTAGTCGTCTTCCCCCTTTTTTAATGGACAAGCCTGACTACTACACCAAATATTTAACTAGCCTATATTTTTCTTACGAGTTGTAAAAGGGGAAAAAATGCTTTTGATAAAGCAGAAAAGGCTTGCCT
The DNA here is from genome assembly GCA_027574665.1 of Rhynochetos jubatus. Taxonomy (NCBI): domain Eukaryota; kingdom Metazoa; phylum Chordata; class Aves; order Eurypygiformes; family Rhynochetidae; genus Rhynochetos; species Rhynochetos jubatus. The sequence continues at coordinate 9,091,656 of CM050661.1, forward strand.
ATTTATAAAATCATTCTTATTTACTCTAAAAGCACATGAGCACAGGTGGCTTAGCCAATCCTAAGTAGGAGCTATCTGAAATAGTAAGGGGATTTAAAAATATGTGGAAAACTGTGTGGTCTGTGGGATTCTCACATATTTAGTTGTCTTGACAGGGGAGGAGGTGAGCGTATGAAGAGAAACTCCTGTGTGTGGTAGGAGATGACTTTTACATTTTGGCTTCAAAGCTATCACAAAACTTATTTTCTTCCAAAATATGAAGGGTGAATAGTTGAGATAAATTTGTTTCCTCCTTGTTTCCCATCCTTCAGGTTGTATTTGTAAAGCTTTTACATGGTGCGTGGGGATAGGGAGAGGGGATGAACACAAAAGCTTGAATGCAAGGCGCCAGCCTCACTTGTCCTTTTTCCTAGAAACCTGGGATCTGCTTTAACTTGTTTAATTCTTTTTTTTAATAATAACTTTTCTTTGGGCTCCAGTAATATGACACATGAATTCAGATAGACTTTAGGATTTCAGAAACGGGTCTATTCAGAAAAGGGTTTTTTTTATTTCTATAGTTATATTTACAGAAACTATGGAGGAAAGTTCTCTGCTTCTACCTTTATATTAGCACTAAAGCTAGGAAATTAAGTCTGCTGTTTTGACAGTGATTGAGAAAAGACCTTACCCTTCTGATGTCTTCAGACAGCTGGAGACAAAGTCGCAGTGGTCTGAGCAAAGCCAAGTAGCTTCTAGAAATCTGAAATAAGGTTGACAATGCAAGATCTATCCATCATTCAGATTTAGATGAAGTCAACTTCCATGATGGTTTGACTGATGTTAGGAATAAGTTGTTTTTATTTGGTATTAGCTGGCTTCTGTTAGATCCAACAGCTCTTCTCTAAGCTATATCTAAGTAAATCTTCAAAGTTTTTGTCATCTGTGCAGAACCACATTTTACAGAAACTCTGCACAACACTTCAATTTAAGATAGATAGATTAAAGAAATCTAGTAAAAGCAGTTGTCTTCTGTGAAGCCTACAGGAAGGTAGCTGACTACAGCCAGACTGGACCACAGAAAGAACTGCGAGGCAAGATAATGAATTGCTGACTGCCAAAGACTGGAAAATGTTTCTTTGTATTGTTGGCTTAGGAGACTGCATTCTTGACTTCTTAAAGCAATACTGGACAAGATGATTGCTTGCTGCAGCTTCGTCTACACTTTTAAATTTATTTCCTGTTTTAATCATAATAAGGTTTAAAATGTAGAAAGTCAGAAGCATTATGGTCATCTGTGCTTTGTAAGAATCGATGCGGAAGCCCAAAGCTTGAAGCAAGATGGCAGAATCTGCACTTGCTGTAGGTGGAACAATAGTTATTCACCATTCACAGATCACACCATCACAGTGTCTTTGCACTGATTTTCCTATTTTCCTCAGAAATGGTAGGATAAAATTTTGGTAAGAAATTGAAGTCCAGCTGCTTAAATACCCATGATATTTCTCGCACAAAATCTGGGCAATTTATTTTCCCCTTCCTGCTAGTTTGTATCCTGCTGCCTTTTGAAATGGAAACTCTTCTGACCCTGTAACCCCTGTGTTACTCTGAATAAAACTCTTTTTAATTGTGTTTTGAAGGAGCATGCAGGGAGCTCCCACACTACTAATCAGCTTTGCTAGTTTGGATATGTATCTCCAGGATTCATGTTGGCAGAATAACTTGATATAATTGCAGCTCTGCATCAGTGATTTAATGCTGAAGAACTTTAAAGGTACAGGTCTTCATTTCTGCCAGCGTATCATTGCACTGTGAGAGCAGCCTCTCTGTACTCGTGTCTACCTGGAGTATTGCAGGAGGATGTGAGCCAGCACTGCATACTCTTTGGGTGACTGGAGGCCGCACAATGGTGATAAAGGAGCGCACGACCTGTGCCAACACACTGCTGCTCAGCCAGGTTGTTAGTTTGGGCATGGCATTAACATGGTGACACAGTTTTTGGATAAGACCTTCCATACCTTTTTGCTTGCAGTGTGTGATGTGGAAATGCAGGTGATCTTTGTCTGGTACCTTTTAACACAATTAAAAACAAAATCAAAGAGACTGTTCTGCCTTCCAGGGCCAGAACTTCAGCAGCTATGACACTGTCCTGTTAAAATATCCCTCCTTTATATTAGGAATATGGCAGTGAATCAACTTAAACTCATGCACTGCAGAAACTATCACTTTGGTAGCTACTCATACGTTTTACCCCTGTTCCTTACATTATTGGCCTCCTCATCTTTCTCAGAAAGCATTGCTTTAGCTTCTTTACACTTCAGTAGAAATGCATTTAACATCGAGGCTTGCCCCAGCCAGAACCCATAGGCAGTCTGTAGGCAGAGTTTCCTTCAATTTGCAGGCGTTTGTTCATAGCTGTGCTAATGTGTCTCTGTTTGGCCTTCAGCATTCCAAAAGTAGGAATGCCACTTAACCCGAGTCCTGGCTCCCTGTTACTGTTTGATCAGTAACAGTAATGCAGTAACTGCCTTGGACAAATGACTATACTAAGAACACTCCCAATTGCCCTGTAATAAAACCACTATCCTCCCTGAAAGCGAAGATGAGGATTGAAAGGGCAAGTATGATTGGAAGGTCAACAAGTTTGAGCACTGACAGAATGAAAGAAACAAATTATAACGCTGAGGACATGATGCAGAAAATGCCCTGTGTCTAATTCTTGGCTTAGCTAGAGCCAAGGTGTGTTAGCTCGAGTGTCTCACCGTCCTCGTTCTGTGGAAGAGGATGCAGAATCTCAGCATCCTTACAGCCTCTGGGTGACTGATTATTTGTGTGTTAAACGTCAATGCTGGAGATCATTCACAGAAAGAGATTAGAAGCTACTGAGCGTCATGGTGCAAGCCACTCCGTGTGAAAAGGAAACTCAGTGCTGTGTGCCAGCAAGGTTTCCAGTCCTCAGGCTCGCTTTCCTGGTGTAGATCCCATCACGTATGGGTTCTTAAGGCTTGGAGTGCTCCTGGCTCTTGCCAGACTTGCATCCAAATTTGTCCCTTTGTAAGGTGCAGTAAGAAACCCTTTTCAGTGTCCCCTCAAATGAGGTAGGAAAATGAAAACATTTTACAACTTCTGTTTTCTGTCACCTTCTCTGTCCCAAAGGGGACAGTTGGCAGAGCTGGCTGCCATGCCACATAGCACTGATAGCAGAACTGAGAGAACAACCTGCTAGCTTAAGAAGCCAAATTGTCTAAGTCCTGTTCTATTTCTTTTCACTAAACTTTTTATGTGCTGTGGCAAAATAAAAGCAAATTTTGGGGAGCTTTTGCCATCTTCCGTTTTTGCTGACCCTAAGCTCTTTTAAATCATGAAGATTTTTAAAAGGCTCTTTGCCTTTTGGATTTTAAGCCATGAAGATTCTGATATTTCTAGTTACCGGGTTGTTTATATTTTTCTGCTGTAAGCGTACAAACCAAGCTGTGTGTCTACACATCAATCTTGAGTTTCCTGTATGTTTCCAGGACCCAGAGTCTGAACAAAAACTCTGCTGATACTGGGCTGCTGGGTGGTTGTACCTGTGAAATGCAGCCTATACAGGCTTTGAAGGAGCCTTAGGGAGTGCCCAAACATACAGCTGAGGAGCACAGAGGGGTTGAGTCCCTTCTGGGAAAGAGGGACATAGAGAGAGGCAGCAGCTGGGGGAAACATAATGCAAGAAGGATTTGAAAGAATAGGTGTGTTGCCTTGGCTTGCCTCCCCTGTGGGATGGCAGCGCCTATGCCTGCCCGATTCACACACGGGGCTGGTGTCACCCGCCGCTTTGCATGTCCTGAGTGAGTGCTGTGGTTCTCCTGGAGCAGCCTCTTGCAGTCTGCTCAGTTGCAGCCGTGTCATTTCTATAAGTCATTCAGTGCTCATTGGAGTAATGGCTTGAACTTGACTGCTTTATGTTCCAGGTACTACTCTGACCCTTGGGCTATAACATCAGCCCAGTGATTATTCAGTTTCTTTTATGAAGTGCCTTAGTGCCAACAGGAAAGAGTGCAAGACATCCCTGTGCAGCCTGATGTTCAGAGTGCTCATCTGGGATGTAAGAACATGGCAGTACAGGACTTGGACATAGATCTTTTGCTGTCCCACGGTAGCTGTGCCTGGTTTGATAATGCAGGATTTTCTGCAGTAGCAATTAATGCCATAACCTTTGGGGTTTTTGTTTTTATATTTGTTTGCACATGTTGATCATATAAAAGCTTGATCTGTTTTGGTTTGTTACCCCAAAGCATGTATGAAACACTGTAGTACATATCATCATTTCTAAATGGGAAGTGTCTGAATAAATTAGTTTAAAAAATGTACAGACTGTAGTTTGGGGAGTTTCATGGGGAAAGTAATTCCTGCAGAGAAAAGGTCTTAGTGATCAAAGCTTACTCCAGCAGGAGCTGTGGAAATCTCTGCAAAGCTGGGTCAGGTAGAGTTTAGACCTGGTTAACTAGCAGCCCCCTTCAAGGTGAAAGAGGAGTGCATCCATGTTTTGTTTACACATGCAGAGATAGATTTGTTTTCTGTAGATGGGTATCTAGATCTTGAGAATTATAACGGAGAAATGAGGTCCCCTTCTTACTGTCATATTCTTATCATTTCCTAACCATCAGAACTGTGGAAACTGTGTTTCTGTAGCAGTGCTCTTAAGAAATCTTGTCTGAATCACTTTTATTCCAGGTGATCCTGTAGGTTTCAAGAAGGCCTCCTCAAATGAGGTGTACACAGATAACTCACTTTTCCCTCCCACAAGAAGTAGATCTCTTTTGGGGCAGGATGGAAGTGACCATTTTCTGAAGTCATAGAATCACAGAATGGTTTGGGTTGGAAGGGACATTTAAAGGTCACCTAGTGCAGCCCCCCAGCCATGGGCAGAGCCATCTTGCACTTGACCAGGTGGCTCAAAGCCCCATCCAACCTGACTTTGAATGCTTCCAGGGATGGGGCATCCCCAACTTCTCTGGGCACCCTGTTCCAGTGTCTCATCACTAAGCATGGTCTGTTCAAGAGCTGCAGAATTACCCTGATAATTCATGATACTGAGTTCAGGTTACTTTTCCATCAGTTGCAACTGAAGGAGAGACAGCGGCTGTTGGGAATTTTGACTGTGTGGTACGAAAACCTTGCAGGTCAGTTGGAGAATAATGTGCCACACGCTTCCCGTTTTGATGCACTAGTCAGGAAGAATGCAAAAGATAAAGATCAGTGGCAAAGTGTGGTTAGATGGATCAATAAACCACAGGATGTTTCGGATTCTGGAGCAGTAAAAAACCGTTCAACTATACGTGGGAAGCATTGGAGGGGTTAGTATTCACAGCTGCCTCCCAAAGAGACCAGCACCTGGGGACTGTTCATATGCCTGAACGTAGGTATGAAACTGAAAAGTAAAGGAACCCTAGCAAAAAGCCTCAAACTGAATTGGCAAGGCCACAGAATAGTGGATTGGGGAAAAAAAAGAAACAGGACCCCAGAACATCTTTAAAATTACTTACTGTGAAGGGAGATGTCTGTCTTTGCTGAGACTTCGCCCTTTACTGTAGGGGACAATGTTGCAAAGACTCTTAACCTAAAATACTACATTCTTACCCTGTGTTCTGTTCCTAGAGTAACTCTTACAGATGTTCTGACTTTAAACAGGTGTCTCTAGTGAAAGAAAGTGGCGATTCAGTTTTGCATTGGCCAGATCACGTTGTGGCTGTAGATGGGGGAGCGTACATTGCTTCCTGTGAAGATACCAGAGATCCAACTTGTGACTTATCGAGTCGAGTGGCGGCCAGTACTCGGGTTCAGTATCTGTAACCGTTGTGTTTCTTGAAAGTTACCAGTATTTTCAAGGAGGGAAAAGCCATGCTAGGATGTTCTTTTGCTTTGTGAGGGGTGGCAAGCTCCCGGGAGCATTTACACATGCCAGCCTTCGCTGATACGGCGGATGTTTAGGGTAACAGATGACAGTGCAAAGGAGAGGCTCTGGAATTTTGTGACTTCTGACGTACATTTTGAGAAGCTAATTTTAGAGTAACACAGAAGCTGTCCCTGCTTTCAGCTGGGATGCAGAATGACATTGATGCAGTCTCCGAAAGGCCACAAGCTGTTGGAGTGTTGCCTGCAATATGGTTGATGTGGAGCGGCTGAACTGGCAAAGCCTCATGAGGAATTTTATCTCTAAGAGCTCTTTAGTGAAACCAAAACTGACCAGAACAACAATCTTCAAGTCCTTTTAAGCAGAGTCCTAGTTAAACTGCTTAGTAGTTTGTGAATTGAGGTGATTGTACTAATTGGATGTTAGACAGAGGGCTGATTGAGTTCACATCTCATGGTTGGAAATCACGAGCAGTGAAAGCTTAATTCACCATGCTGTTATCACATCACTTTCTGTTTCAGAAGTCACTGGCTTTTGTTCACATTAGACTCAAATTCAAGTTTTAACATATAGTGCTCCAAATAGCCTGGGATCTGGATGCTTCTTTCCAGGACAAAACAGGTAGAGGAACCTGGACCTGGATGCTCGTGAGCTGAGCAGAGCTCTGCAGGGTATAAGAGCAGGAACTGTCATGCGTGTTCTCTGAACGAGTGTCTCGGACTGGCACTGAACCGGGGAGGGGGTAGGGAGTGTTCCCTGGTCGCTTCTTTCCTGATACAGCCCACTGGTCACTCAGGTCATAGGGATGTATCATGCAAATCCACTCATCAAGCAGGAGAGGTGCCCTCCCAGGGTCTGCCTGTCGGGGTTTCTCACAGTGCGTGTGCTTCTCTACACCCATTACACTGCAGCAGCATCCGCTCTGCTTGCAGCCATCTCTGCATCCCTTCCTTTCTCCCCCTAGAGCACGATGGTCCTGTATCTCTGATACTGTTTCCCTTTGTCTCCTCTACAGTGGACAGATGTAGGTAACTATTTTTTTCTTTTCTGGAGTTCAGTACTTGGGCTTACTTGCCTGTGAAGTTGAAAACTGGCTTTATACTTCAGAACCAAAGCACCAGTTGACTGATGATCTAGTCTAAAAACCAGCCTGTCATACTGTCTTTCTGTACAGCTGCAAAATCTCTTGTTCTACTGCCTAGGCAAATGTTCTCTGAACAAGGGATTCCTTTCAAGCTGGGGCATCAGCTAAAGAAAACACAACACTTGGCACAACTGTCTGCTTGTAGTGATCAAAGCTGCACTCCTCTAGGAAATACCATGGGATTATGCTGACCTGAACTATAAAAATCCCACTTTATTGGCATCAGTGGGCAAGAGACCATTTCCAAAAGTCTGCTGGAGCCACACAACTAACCTCATAACTGGGGCACTTAAACTGCACTGTCTGCATGGCCACAAACTCCCAAAACCTGGGTTGTCTCTGCCTCCTCCTGAGGACTCTTTCAGAGAGTATTTGCCATCCATGCCTCTGCCTGTTTGTAATCAGGCTTAAAAACTTGTGTATGCTCCTGTAGCAGCTGTTAAACATCGTTATCTGCTCAGTGGCTGTACACATGGTGGCTCTTGTAGGATGAGTGGGACGAAATAATACATTTCAAAGAACAATGGTTCCAGGTGTGTTGCCTTTCTTTGTTGGTCCTGATCATGAGGATATTAGTTCTAAGAAAAATCTGCTTTAAAAGGTGAGGTGGTTGTAAAGTTTTCACCTTATTTGTCAAATGAATTTGCTGTGAACTGAAAAGAGATAATAAGGTTTTATTTGTGTGTGTTGTGTTGGGTTTTTAATTTTCTTTTTTGTCCACCTTTTCCTTGCTACTTAGCTCTTCCAGCTGAGGAAATCCACAGTGATTTTCCATAATGCTTTTCATACCACCTTACCCTGACTATTTTGTTTATTGGATTTCTTATTTAAAATCTCTTTCCTTATGGCTTTCTCTTTAATTTCCTCTTCTTTAGCAGGCCTGCATGAAGGTAAGCTGAGTCCCAAAGCTATTCTATCCTAAGTTCTGGTATTTTATATATATAAAACTTCAGGGCTGATGGCAATGATACCTGGGATTATTTATGGGTTTTCATAAAAAAGAAAGAGGAAAATACAGAATTGCATGGCTTCTCTCTTCCTTCCCCTTTTCCCAACCCCCTCCCCACAGAGGAGTTTAATTTTAAATGATAAATGTGGAAATTAGAGACCGTCGAGAAAATCCAATTTGGTGAGGAGTTTTAAAAATCCCATAATAAACGCAGAGTGAAATGTATGATTTAATGCGGGGCGCCAATGGCTGCTATTATGTGCTATTAGCAAATCGGGGTTGAGAGTGAATCTTTATCACTTGGTGAGTGCGGGCTAGGCCTGCCTTTGCTTCTGCTATTGATTTGTAGCCGCTTGTCATAATGACATCGGGAAGCAATGAATGGAAGATGTGCTTTTGATAGGATTGAAGGGGTGCAAAGGGGGGAGAAAAAATTCAGCAAGTTTTCTATCTCTTCTGCCTGATTAGATTTTTTTCTTCTTTTAAGAGCTTTCACATTCCAATAAAAATGCTAAATCAGCTCTGAAGCAGAATTGTGAGGGAGTAAATAGCTAGTCACATTTAAAGGAGGAAAAGATCTGACTTTACAGCTCTGACTTTACAGCAGTGGATGAACCTAAAGAATATTTCTGGCTCCACAAAAATCACAGCAGTGGGTGGTGTGAGGGTGGCTGAGAGCAGGGTAAGAGCACCTGCGCTGATGGCTCTGCAGGCAGCCAGACCCAGCGAGGTGGTGCATGCTGATGCGTGCGCGTGAGGGGGCTCCTCAGAATGCACGGCAAGTAAATCTCTGAAGGGTCTTTATTTAAGCAGAGGAGTGTATGTTTCTTGATCGCAGAACCAAAAGTGCCTGAAATGAAAAACCCAGAATTTGTCTTACCAGCAGCAAATAATAAAGGTCTCCTTCGCATCTGGGAAAGGAAGCTTTTTGGTCACTTTAATTATGAGTGTTTCTCATCAGAAACCTAAACCAAGGTTTGATAGAAGGGAGTATAATTGCTGCACTGTGTGGAGAGCACAACGCGTGTGTATTGGAGGATTTTCTGGAAGGCAGGCTCGTAGGAAACACGAATAGGCTTACTACCCAGCCATGGGTCTGGTGCACATGATGGATGAGACAAAAATCCATATGTGCTCAGGGGTGTATCTGAGTATGAGTCTACTCATGAATTTGCGTTTCTGATCAGTAGGTCCATGCCATTTTAATTTCCTGCCTCTCCATCATTTTGCTCTCCCTGGGAAGGGGGTCCTGCATGCGTCCCAAGGAGCAGAGCTCCACTTCGGGTTCCTTCTTAGGAAAGTCCGTACACATCTTCTCTTTGTTGTTGTTGTTATTACTCCAGTCGGCTGTGTGGAAGAACTGTAGGCCAAGTGTGTGCTGTGACCCTGATATTCAGGTCCTCCCTTTTGGCCTAACCAGCCTCAGCTACTCTTATTTACAGAAGCCTTCACGGTACAGCCATATGAACCTGGATTCCAGGGCTCACTGTCAAGAGTATGAAATGGCAGATTAGAAATCAATGCAGAGAGTCCAAGTGCCTACTTCATCATTCAGGAGAAAGAAATACAGTATTTCTGGTCTGAGCCTTGCACTCATTAAAATCACATCCTTTAAAAAACCCTTTAAATTAAAACAATGATCAGTGGGGATGGGGAGGATTTTATGCAGAGGGAATTTTCCCCAGGCGGACAGGCTGAAGGCAGTGTGCTGATTTAACGTGGCGTTTACCATACTGCCCACGGGCCTTGCTGGGCACTCCGGGGGTGTGCAGCGCTGGTGTTCTGAAAAGTCTGTAACCTAATGTAAACCGTAACCCAGCAGTGGGGGAGCTGAGAAGGGGTGAGGGAACAGCTGTACAGAACTGTGTGTGGGGAGGTGCAGCACCCTCAGGGACACGCTGGCAGGCAGAGGTGAGTCCCCTAGCACAGCAGGCTGGGGAGTGCTGGGCAGGCAAGACCACAGCAGCAGTGTCTGCTGGCCAGTGGCGTGAGACAGTCCTGAGCCAGCAGGCAGGAACTGGGCAAGATGCTGGCTGGGGCCGAAACAGGCACAGTTGGGTTCGGACCCTGTCCTGTCCTCACCTGCGGGCTGTGGGTGGGTAGAGGAGCCCACCTGTGGAGCAAGGGCAGATCCCACTGCCTCTGAGCACTGGTCCAGCAGCACAGTGGTTGCCAGCATGATCTGCGGTGGTTGCACTGCTTGGCAGTGCTGCCCAGGCAAGTCAGTTGCTCTGAAACAGGGTCTGAGAGCTCCTTGCAGCAGCTGGAGCCCTTGGGCTGTGTCTACCTGCAGGTGATCTCGGCCCCCTGCTCACAGGGACCTGTGGGATGCAGGATAAGGGCCATGCTGGCTCCCTGGCCTGTGCTCTGTGGACTGGGAGGTGGAGCCAGCAGAGACTCGGAGGATGCTTCAGAAAGGAATCAAAATTCATAGCCCCAACCTGGAACAGTGGGCAGGTTGGAGGAGTTTAGATGGGTAACCTGAGAAACAGGGGCTGTGTGCTAGCAGGAAAGGCTGGAGATGTGGAGATCATTACACTCAACATCTGAGATCAAAGATCACAAAGTAAAGCTTCTGCAGAAGGAATGCCTTCCACCTGAAGGTAACATCTCCCCAGTAATTGGAACCACCATTTCCTGTTGACTCCAATGAGAACAATGCCAGAAGCTGTTCATCTGTTGGACACTTCTCTCAGCAAAATTCACAGTTGTGCAGCACAAGCCTGAGACTGTCAGCAGATGTGGGAAATCTGGTGTACCTTCTTGCCACACCTGCAAGCTTCCATGAAGGTTTTGCTATAAAAACCACTTGTAGCAAATATTTCTGTGCTGCTTTGTTTTCGTTCTGGAAATGGGCGCTTGATTTCCAGTGTAAACCTGTTAGGTCAACAAGAGTTGATCCTCAAACCTTCGGATTCCAGTTCAGACTCCTTTTATGTTTGTTACCTGAACAGAAGTTGATTTTTCTTGTACGTGTAGGGTGGTTACTGGACAGGAACATGGTGCGTTCGCCTGTGGGTTTGTTTAAGAGCGGCAGAGTGCTCTTGGTGCAGGAGACCCTCCCCTCTGGAGCTGGGAGGGGGGAATGCCAGGGCTGGGTGCAGTGCCTGTGGTCGGCATAACCTGGCACCTCAAGCGGGCCTGGGTTAACAGGGCTGGCGGCGTTCCTGTGGTCAGGGCTCACGCAGGCAGCTCTGCCAGGAGCGACCTTGTGCGACCCGGGTGAATTTAACCTGGGTGGCTGATGCCCGTCTCTGCAGGAAGGGCCTGGGCTCAGTGCTGCTCCTCAGGGTGAGGTGCAAGATGGGCAGAAACGGAGGGCGGGAGGAGGGAGGGCTGGTGCGCATTCTGCAGACAGCAGTGTGTTGGTAGGGGTGTCTGTCTTGCTGCTACTTTTCAAGACATGTCTATTCACTCTAATACTCAAGCTATTATGGAATAAAAGGAGCAGAAAAAGTTGGAGAGATCTTGTATGTATTTTATAAAACTAAGAACTGATGACAAAAACATTAATTTTAGATGTTGATGATCTGCCAACTGAAGATGCTAACTGTAGACATCGGGGACATTCCGTGTAGTAATGAGAATTTTGCCTGTCACGCTACTAACAGAAGAGCCAGTTGTATGTAACTGTAGACTTACCTTTCTTGAGTTATGTCTTCAAATCACAGTTTTGAATAATGTTGGTTTGACATAAAAATAAAGAAGTTAGATGAGAATTTAGGAAGGGTAACCTTTTGAGCAGCTCTGTCATATCAGTCACTTCTAAAAAAATATAAAGACCAGAGGAAATGCCCTGCCTGGTCCATCTACTCCAGTATTCTCTCTCCAGCAGTGGTGGGAGAGGTGCTATTTGGGGAAAGGCCTTGAACCCAGCCACTTTCAGCAGCAGATTTCCCCTTGTGTGCACAGCTGTTAGGCTCTGGGTATTGGCAGGTGTATCCCTGCTGATTCCTTGCATGTGCTGAGACACTTGGGCTCTACTGGCAAGTCATTTGTTCTTCCTTCTGAGAAGACAATTTTGTGTTACTTTATTTAGAACTTCTTCCACCTTGCCTTGGATTTTTAAAACATACTAAAGAATTGGGACCCTGAAGTATTTTCATTAAGTGGCTGATAAATACTCCAACTTTACTCAAGTTCTTTGTTCTTCCCTAAACCCTTATGTGATAGATCCGGGTTATAAAGAAAGCATATGACACAGCTCAAAGGAGGATCCAAGTCTCTTGACCTCTAGTTGATGTACAAGACTGTCTGTCTTCAACGGCAATGTGCTGTTTGCTTAGTATGTGATACAGAAGGACAATATTTTATTGCAAGTTGTTAAAACCAGGCCAGACATAGCTGTGCTACGGTCTCATGTCTGCTCTCTCTGTTCTTGGATATAAACCTGTGCTTGATGTCACAAGCTAGTATCCTACGACAGATATCTACATACTTGCCCCAGAAATTCAATGCAAACTCTTGATGTCTTATGCTGCTTTTTTGCTGCAGACAAAATAGAGGGGATTACCACCTGACCTGTTCTTGTTCAAGAGTGTCTGTTGACTATGAATCACAAAGGGCCGGACTCTTTAGGAATCCATCTCACCTCTCAAGAGCAAGTAGTTTCAGCATGCTTGTACAAACAGAACAGATTATTTCTGTGGGCATGAATGAAACTGTGGGAGCCCTTTGCGAGATGGGAAGTGTTATTTTGGCCCAGTCTTTCATGATGTTTGATAATAAAATAACAACCTGATTCTCTGCCTTTATTTATGAAGCAAATGGAGGCTAGGAATCAGCTTTGGAAAGCTTTTGGTGCTAATGTGATACTTCTAGAATAGTTGCTCATGTGGTACTTCTGAAATGATGAATCAGCAAAAGTACAAAAGGCAGCCTGCCAAACTGTTTTCTGTCTTGTCCTGTTGGCTCTTAGGTGCAAATTTTATGATAGCAGTAGAGGAGGCTGATATGACAACAGCTTTCAAATATGAAGAAGCTGCTGCCAAGGGGAAGGGAATAATCTGTTTTCTATGTTTAAGAATTAATGGCTTAAATAGCAACTTGGTTAGATCAGCAGCCCTGAACCTGAAGTCTGTGGACCCCTGGGGTTCTCTTGAAAGCTTTCTGGTCCATTTGTCTGTAAGTGTTAGCAGACGTGTGCGTTCTCCAGTTAAGTGTAACTGTTCATATTGTGAACAGTTTCATATGTAGATTTTGGTTGTCATCTTCGGGAGCAAGGCTGAACGTATACTGAGGTGTTCCTGAGCAACCTGATCTGATTAGACCTGCTTGGAGCAGGGAGTTGGACTAGATGACCTCTGGAGATGCCTTTTACCCTAAATCATTCTGTGATTTTTTTTTTTGTATTACATGTTTTTTAGGAAACATCTTTTTGCAAGGTGGTGGAGAAAGGCCAACTTTGGGTCTTCTTTGTCCCTGCTCATTGCAGGGGGGTGGACTAGGTGACCTTCGAAGGGCCCTTCCAATCCAACCCCTTCTATGATTTGTATGTTTTGCCCTAAAAGTACTGGGGTTATGTGTCCCATGGAATGACTTTGAGCAGTCTGATGCAAGTTGCAATAACTTCTTATGACTGTTTAGGTGCCTGTAAGCTGAGACATAATTAATTGTGCTAACCCTTTCCTTTGTTCTGCGGCAAGAGCCAAGTAGCACAAGTCTAGCTTGACCTTGTATGTAGGACTGCGTGTAAAATAAACCAAGGCTGAAGACAAAAGGCACTAGCGAAACCTGGGCATCTTTAAGTTTAGAGAATTATTTGGGGTAGTAAAAGGCATTTGGGGAGTTTGATTACTTCGGTGATAGGCATCGATAGAATTCCAATTCCAAAAAAGAACTTTAAATGCAAATGCTGCAGGGAGAAATTGGCACGTGGAATTTCATTTCTGGCAGCTAGGTGAGGAGGAGAAGGAAGAACAGTTCTCACACCTCCATCTTTAGTCCTTGGTGGGACCCTGCATTACCTGTGGTATTGCTGTTCCCCGCTGGTCTTGCTGTAGCCAGAAGGAGAGGAAGCCACGCTGTCAGTACATGGGGCAGCTGAAACTTTAGATTTTTCCTCTTACCTTATGTCTGCTTTACCCTTAGTGTTCCTTTGCTTTGTATGTCATGAGTCTGGCATAAGCCTGAACATAGGAACCTCCAAGACCTCAGTGGCATGGCAAAATGATGGCATGCCAAACCATAGTATCATTTTGGTAAGACTTTGCCAAGAGACTGGAGCTGTGCATTACCTGAACAATTTTTTCCCTCTGTCCCTCTTTCATATGCTTTTCTTTAGTTTCAAAGGGAGCAGGGGAGAGTGGACTTTTAACAGTAGCTTCTAAAACTGTCTCTCTTTCAATAAGTACAAGTAATATAACTTTGATAGTTCCTAAAAGCACATTGATCATTTTCAATTTGGAAGCTTTTATATAATAACACTGTGTTTGTTATAGAAAACAAGTTCAGGGATGTTTATTGAGTTACTGCCTGTTAGCAGAGAACCTACAAGACTCTTTGCTATGAGCTCCTCTACTTCCCGGCTCCACCGAGGAGCTGGTTCCAAACATGACCCTCTGAAGCTCTGCTCAAAGTTTCTCAGCAAAGATGAGAACTCCCAGACAACAGAAGTATAGGAAAATGATGGATTGGGATAACTCAGGACTTGACTTACTTATTCATGGTCTTTTTAACAAGATGCAGAATTATTCCTCTGCAGGCAGTTATAAGGCAGCCTGTCTACTGCCAAACAGTGTTTTGCTTTTTTTTTTTCCATGATAGAATTAGAATCTATCTTCCCCCACAAGGCACAAGTGCCTTTGCTGCAAAGCCATCCAAGGACTAATCAGGTATTGTAGAAAATGTTGTCTTGTAGTTGTGCATTTTTCAGGTTGGCTCATTTCTGCCTTTGTGATGTAAACGTTTAAATAGTTATGGTCTTTGCTGTAGACCACTTCTTCAGAAACTAAAGGTGCAGTTTCTGGAGCTGTTTAAATCTAGGTAACTGATCATGCAAAAAGGGAGAGTTCCATCCCTCCCATCTTCTTTCCAGCCTCAAAATTTGTTCTTGCCCCTTCCTTGTACTGGCACTGGTGCTTCATCAGCCACCCTGTGAGCCAGATCAGAGAGGCAGTCTGGATGTGGAGTAATGTCATGTGGGAGATGGCAGGACATCCCCCTCCTCCTCCTTGGAAGTTGTCCAGGCATATTAGATGAAACCCATGGTAAAACCACAGCGTGACATGTGATGAAAGGTGCAGGATGCTCAGCATTCGCTACTTTGGGATGGAGGGATGGCAAGGTGGACTATAAACTATTTTTAGTGACCAAGGATTGTGGTGGTGAAGCTAACAGGCAGCATGCCAGCCATACATCACGTTAGCAAGCGCTCGCTCCCACGTGCGCTGTTGGGAGGCAATGGTTCTGTGGGACACGTGCCAGGCACTTCGCGAGCATCCTGTGACCATATATCTGGCCAGGCAGGCAGAAGGAGCATGTTAAGCAGTAGCCTCACTCGCAGGCTTCCGGGATGACAAATATTCCTTAAAGGAGTCCATTAAAGTAAAATAAACCCATCTTAATGTACATAAGGAACATATATAATAAAATATATGAAGCACGTGTATATTTGCTGTATTTAAAACCTGAATTTGTGAGAATGGCATAGCATCTACTTTGTATAAGGTACATTCCGAGCAGCTCAGTGGGAGAGAGTGTGTCTTAAGATATGTTGTCTTCCGAGTATGTTCGTATTCTGAGTTAAGTATGCAAGATACAGGACAACAAAGTGCTTGTTTTCAGGGAGATGTGATCCAGCTGTTCTATTGAGCCTTTGGAGTGTGCGCTGTATGCTGCTTGAGACTAAATAGTCTCTATAATCGTGAAGACGTGAGAAAGTTTTAGATTTTAGAAGGCTGACTGTCCTCTTACCATACTCCCAGGGCAGTTTTACCCCGCACCTCCACAACCTTTGGAGCAGCTGGTCTTTAACTGAGTCTGCACAGCTCATTCTCCTTTCATGAAGTTCTGGCACCAGACCATGGACAACAAACAGGCTTTGCATGTATATATGGCTAGGAAAGATGTACGTGGGAAATGTGCAGTGACTTAGGCGTAACCTTCCCAATACCTGTGAGGGAATGCCATGTTCACTCAGTGCTGATGGAAATAGGCTCAGCATGATGCTGTGTTCGTATGGCAGTTGTCATTACCTTACTCCTAGGGTTCCCTGACCTGAGCGATGCAGATTACCTGCCTTGCTAATGCTGAGCATCATACAGAGATCTGCAAAATGCTTACTGGAGTAGCAGTAAGCACACCTTTAAATATTGCCTCTTTATGATTTGATGCTTGCTTGAGCATGCAGCTATTTAATCTGTTCTTAGCTGGAATTCCTCACCCTCCTCCTGCAGGTCATAATGCTAGCAAGTGGGAATATGCTAATAAAATGTACAGATAATTCAGACAACTGCCTCTACTCCTCTGTCTCTTCCCAGCACCTTTAGGAGGCAGATGAATGTACATGGCACCTCACAGTCCTGGCACTGTGTGGCTATTGCCACGGAGGCATGTGCATCCATGAGCCAGACACTTGTGCAAGGCATGTGTCCTGCAAGTATGATAGCAAATAGGAAGGGGTCTTGAAAGTTGGACCCTGAAGTGATGAGCTGTGCACACCTTATTCCCAGTACAGGAGCTCCTTCACTTGGGATGCAGTCTGTCCTGAAATGCAGAAAGCAAAGCTTGTCTCTGTGTTTGGGAAGAGGCAAGCTCCTCCTGAAGGACATGTGCTTGATGGGGCTGCTGTGCACAAGCAGAGCATCAGAAGCAGAAATCTTCCAGCCTGTTTGCTGGAGCTGAGCAGCGTGTTTTCTGCCTGTTAGCAAGGTTATAATGCTTTGTTTCTTGAGATAGTGTTGCATAATTGTAAGGACCTTCTCAAACACTAAGAAAGATATTCAGAGTGCAGAGCATCACCATCAGATCTGAAGGGTAAGGGGATAAACACAGGGGGAATGTTCTCCATGTCCTGAAAAAGAAGGTAAGGTGGATGCTTTGGGGACCAGGGAACAGGTAACTTTGCTGCAATCAAGGCAGGTTCCAGTGAGGCTTCAGACCTCACTGTGGTTTGTGACTGGGAGAAGAGAGTACAAAAGAACTGCTGGTAATCTGCTCATCATGCTGGTCTGCAAGTAGGATGGTGTAACTCCATCCATGCCTAGGAAGCAGGGAAAGCTCCAGCTGTGTCCAAAGTGACATAGCTACAGCAGACAAGTGGCAGTAAGGAATGAGATCAGCTACAGGTGTCAGTGTTGAAGTGTGATAGTGGCAGATGAGGAAGGGAGAGCAGTAGCTTCAGGTTCAGCAGTGCTTATTTTTCAATCAACAGAAAACCCACCAAAAAGCCTAGGTGGAAGGAGGAGAGTCAGTGATGGAGCAGGATCTAGAGTAATGAGTGCTGAAGGGTGCCTGGAGAACAGGGGATAAAGACTGAATGAGCAAAGGACCGAAGAAGGAATACAGACTTGAAAAGTGTGTCAAATCCTGGGTCAGTGAGTTATGTCGTGAACTGATGTGTCCTGATGGCCCAGCAGGGTTGAGCTGGAAGGAGATGAGCACAGTACTGAAATCTTCAACAAAAGAGATGAGGACGGGTCAAGAAATGACCTTTGTATCCTGCAAACAGTTTGTCTATGAAATAGCAAGGATCTTGCCCCTACAAGTAACCCCAAGTATGCAGTGTGATTTTAGGATTGCAGGGAAGGAGAGTGATAGAACAATACTTGGTAAAATCACTGGGGTAAAGAAACCTATTTGAGGGTAAAAAATGTTATGGTGTGCTGGTATGGAGAGAGATGAGAGCTGGACTGCAAGAAGGGAGAATGTAGGAAGGGAAAAGAACGGCGCAGCTCAGCTGATCTTGTCTTGGTTGGGGCATTGTGCTCAAGGATTCTTGCAGTGCTCAGTTACTGATGAAGCACGTGCAGATAGCGATGACCCCACCAGCACAGGAAGAGCGGTATTTGACTGGTTATAGTGCTCTCTGGGAGATACTGCACTTTCCTGTGGAGAACCCTGAAGATAATAGGCTCTGGGCTCTCAAGAGAGGGACTGTTCAAACAATTCATCTGGAACTAATGGGTTTTGTGCCTTTGATTGGACTATGCTTTCCTATAACCTCTTGTGTCGGCCTAAAAGTCTGGTGAGATCCAAACTATGCTGTAATCATTTCCACGCAAGAGAACAAAGGTTGCTATTTAAAAGAAAACTTAGTCTGAGATACCTTCCCAGGCAAATAAGCTGAATAATTACTGCACTTTAACAGTAAAAAAAAGTATCTGTCTTAATTAAGTTTCAGAGGATTAAAATCTACCACCTTGTCTAAGTGCAGAAAGAACAGTTGGCAAAATGATGTTTCTCTCTACATCCTAAATGGAATCTTGTCTTCACCAACCCCAGTTAGTTTTCAGCCTGCTTATTCCTGTGTTAATTAAAGATGGCCCTTCATAGGGATTTAATGAAGGGGAGGCAGCAGCTCTCCTGTCTCTGTGCAGACCCTCACCTCCTTGTCTCAGCAGACAACACTTTGGCTTGCTGCCTTGGCAGGTTGATAGTCACTGCAGTGACTGTCTGAGGGATGGGATTTGTGATGCCTGGGATTTTTCAGGTGGGCCTAAGTCCTGCTGGCTTGCAAAGAGAGTGAATTCTAAAGGGTCATGAATGCCCAGACCACTTGGGAGCTTCAGCCATCCCACCAGCCTTGAAATAGTGGGACCAGCTATAGGGATCAGCTTTGACATGGCCAAAGGCATCAGCTCATCCTACATTAGAAATAATTTCTAGACCTTGGGTTGTCTTCACAAAAATTAAAAATAATCTGGAGAGACTTTAATCTCTGCTAGTAATTAAACAGCAATGCCACCCAAAATTACTGTGATGATGTCTGTATTCTGTTGAAAAATTAGACCATTCCTTTTCACACAGGAAAAATGCATATTTTCATTGTCAAATCACAGTTTCCCCCAGTGCCTGCAAACAACAAGGTGTTCTTGTCCTCATGGGCTACAACTTGTTTCTGTTGTACAGGCTCTGAAAATCGTGGTTGCCCTTTGTAAATGTGCAACGTCTGTGATGGAGAGAGCTGCTTTTCTCCAAACTGGAGTCAAGCTGGAACCCTTGAGTCAATCCAGAGGATTGCTCAGAACAGGGAACCTGGTGCCTGGGGTAGCTAGGTCTTTTCTTTTTGTGGGGGAGGGAAAGGCCTTTGCAGAGAGAGGAATTTCAGTCTGAATCACAAACTATACATTTGTTCAAAATGGAAGAGTAGATGCAGTGAAAAACTGAAGACAGAAGTGCCTTGAACTCTTCGAAAATTCCTGAACTTCCTATTAATAGGTCTCTGTTTAAAATAATATGAAAAATTAAATCTCTCTAAGGCATTGAATCATGTGCGTTCCCACGAGTGCTCAGCATGTGTCTGCACTCCACATATCCCATCAGAATTGTCCCTCCCATATTGGCTCCAGGCTTACATTGCAGCAGGAGCCTTGGTGGGTCCTGCAGCATCTCAGCTTTGGAGATTCATAGCTGGCTTGGTGATTTTATAAAACATTTGTGTTCTCCATACTTTATTAGTCACTGACAGACTCATTGTTTATAACATACTTCTCAGCAAGCTGTTTGCGACTCATTGCCCTGCTTGCTTTATACTCTATAAATATTTAATTCTTTAATAAACTGCTTATATGTAATATCAAATGACTGATGTACTTCTTTCCCCTCTTCAGCAGTGCTACTATTTGCAAAACAATTCTTTTGGTTTTTTGAATAGCAATATGGTCTATAAATGCTTGAATTTCCTTTTTCTAAATAGCAATTTCTTCAGGGTATTTGGTAAATTGACAAGCAGAGCAATGGTTCCTGTAGTGGTATAAGACCTGTCCCTTCCTAAAGCCTCCACGGGGAGATTCACTTCCAAATGGTCACAGACTTGTAATCAGAAAATGTCTGGGACACTGGAGGTAATATTTCACACCTGTGCCTGTCACAAAGTGGCAGCAGCCTGTATGGGCCAGAACGCCTTTGCAGAAGCCATGTGAGAGCACGTTTGGTGTTGTGCAGAGCAGGGTGCCCAGCCTTTCCCTGTGGGTACCGTGGAGTGAGCATCACTGCCCCTTGCTGCACGCTGCATCACCACCTCCTCTGCCTCACCCATGGACCTGTTGTATATGTGGCACACTCCATGCTTGTTTTCCCAGCTGTAGTCTCCTGGCTCCTCTTCGGGACCACTTGTAAAAAGAGTGACTCTGACTAGGCTTTTAGTCCTAAGCTGCTTGGCTTCATCTTCCCTGGGGGTTTGTCTTACCCAGGATCAGGCAGCAGGCTGTGTGAACTCTTCTGGCAGTTCCCAACCCCTCCTTCCTTTGGCCCTCCTGTAGTGTTGTTGGATGCTCCTCCTGCATGTGATGGGAGTAGGAACCTTGAAGTGTCAGCCAGCTGAAGCCATTGCTGGAGCCGCAGGTCTGGTTGGCAGCCTGCTCCATGTCTTGGTCAGAAAACCCTCCCAGGGCCTGGCAACAAGCTCTGGTCAGAGCAGATGGGCTGCTTTGGCTCCACTGAGACCCACGGGCAGAGGGGAAACTGCTGTGCCATGCTGAGCTCTGCAGGTAGGATTGTCTGTCAGCGCAGGCACTGTCAGACCGCACCACCACATACCTCTGTGCCTCATAGCCTGTCTGTCAGGCCTCATCTTACCCTCCACCTTTGGGCAGACTTGTGCCCTCTTAACCCATTCCCTTCCCTGATGGCTAAGGCTCACAGTGTGCAAAGGCACTGTTCGGGATTGAGGTCTTTGCTGTGCTGCCAGGGCAAAACCAGGCTGGGCAAGGATTCAATACCTGGAATGATGACAAGGGCATGGCACGTGCATTGTCTTTCTATGGAGTAATTCTGTGTTTGTTTTGGTTTTTCCATATTCCCAGGCTCCGTTTGGTCTTTGATAGACAGCCTCTGCTTTAAGCTGCTTTGAGGCTGGAGACCAGAAAGGTGCGTCAGGGTCAGGTGGCACCCTCTGGGTTGCTGTTCTGCAAGGTCCAGACCAGCTGTGCCACTGTTCTGGGATCAAGAAGCAATCGGTTAGGGTGGACGAGGCAGAGGCGATCTGCTCAGATCACTCTGGCTGATCGTGGCGGCTGAGTTCCTTACAGTAGACTGGCTTTGGGCTGCTCACTTAGGTTTATGTTGATTTTAGCACGTATTTGTTTTCACCGGGACGGAGGTATGTCTTAGCTGTGCCTTTGAGAGGGCTGTGGGGCCACAGACAGGATATCCACATCTAACTTCGGAGTTATGTTGACAATTGGGTTATCCCTTGCGTCCTGAATTTTTGCATCCTGTCTGAAACGGCGAGCAGAGAGAGCCTGGGCTTAGGATTATTGCCCAGCAGCGGTATTGGTGTGCTATTTTTCATCAGAACTGGCAGTCCGTTGCCTTCTGCTCAATCTCCTGGGTGCCTTTGCAGAAGGGTCTGTGCATGTGCATGGCAGGGATGCATCTGTTGAGATGCAGGAAGGAACTGCAGGCACATGACAGCTAGATGAGCCTGTGGTTAGGAGCAGCATTGGGCAGCAGCTTCCCTCTTTGCTGCGGGTCACTGCATCCTGTGCACATTGGTCCCTAGACAGATACAGACTAGAGCATAATCCTCTGGGGGACTCTCAGGGCTCCCTTTGTGACGGGGCCTGCCTAAGGACAGCTGGTTACTGTCTGCTTAGAGGTCCGCAGCCCCCTTTGGGCGGTTCTTGTCCCACCTCTGTGACAAATGGCATACCTTTTCAGAGCCAGCAGAGCCACCCCACTGACAGCTGAGGCTCCTCTCAGGAGTGTTTCTAGAGCTGCAGGTCAAGTCTGTGCCTTCTCACAGCAGGTACCATCTACAATAGTCTTTCCTCTCCATCCTGCCTCACCCTCTTTGGGAGTGATGCTCCCTCCCTGCAGACCAAATATGGCCAATATACCTACAATCAAGGGTGTGGTAGAGCCTGAGGAGGCTGTGAAGGCAGAGCTGCTCGGGATCCATGTAGGGCAAGCACACAGGGCACAGACCTTCAGAAAGCTGCTCTCAAACACAGCTGCAGCGAGGGTGTTGCTGGTGGTCCGCTGTATCTTGCTTTGTTCACCCCTTGCTGACCTATGTAGGAGCAAACCCCTGGCCCAGAAGAGCATTCTCAACAGAGTAGCCAAGAAGTCCTGTTTCCACACACACGTATTTTTGGACTTGTAACATCCAGTGGTACCATCCACTGCTCTGGGAAAGACTGGTGAGGTTGGATCTGGCCAGCTCCTGTCTCTCTGTCCCTGCAGCGGTCTCCGCGATGGCAAGAGCGGCCAGGAGCTGCTCTGCCCCAGGCCCAGCTCTAGCTGATCCCTGTGTCCCGTGGTGGGGACGCAGGGACCCACTAGGCGCTGCGCCAGAGCTCTGTCCTTGGGAAGTGCACACGAGCCTGGCATCAGCCAGCGCCTGAGCGTGCTGCCTGTTGTCACTCCACCCTCGAGGCTGCCATCAGATGCCTCCTTTGTCACCGAGCTGTGGCGCTTAACACATCCTCCTTCCGGTTCCTCTTCTCCTGTCCCCCTCCCACCACACACTTCACTGAGATTTCTGAATGAAAACCAGGAATCTTCCAGGCATCCAGCTCCCAGCGCTCCGAGTCTCCAGGCGGCGAGCGTGCCTGGTGCCCTGGCTTAAGTATGAGTAATGATAAATAAGTAAATCACGCAGTGGGCTGTGCTATTCCCTAATGAGCCTGTTTGTCCCAAGCACAGCGCAAAAACCCTTCTTCTCCTTGGCGATAACCTTTCTGCGTATTAACATTATGCATGTATTCATGTGACTTCCTCTGCCTTGCCACCACCTCTTCAACTCATTTAAATAAAAATAATTTATGTGGACATTCCTTCAGTCAGGATTTCCCCCCACCCCCAGTAATATTTCGTTGATGCTGTGCACCCAAATGGGGTCGTTATGCTTTCGCATATCATTAGGGCTTTATAAAGAACAACAGCGACATCTGCATGTGCCGCAGCGCTACAGAGATGGGGGGAAAATTATGGAAAACAAACCCCAAATGAGCTCCAAGCTCGTCTGGCTTTGTCTTTCCTCAGTGCCTTCACCACCACCATGGACACAAGTAATTGTACAGTGTAATCACATCACGGCTCATCTGAATATTCATAACCAAGACAAAGACTTGGAGGAGAAGAAACGTGGGGGAGGGAAAGGAGGAGAATTTAAATATAAAACAGCATTTCATTTTGAAGCTAAGTTCCGCATTCAGCTCGAGAGATTGTCTTGATATCGATATTGCCTGCCTGTCTGCCGTTCGAAAGCGGTGGGCAGTGGTAGCACCGCGCATGTAGCCCCCTCCGTGGAGAAAGAAAATAAACCACAACAACAAACAGCGACAGAACAGCCCCCAGCAAAAGTGATATTTGAAGAGTCGCCAACGGTGGCTAACCAGCTGCTGTTTTTTCCAGGAAAGAAACAGTCTATTGAGGGAGCTTTATAAAGACCCCAATTAATATGTTGTGCATGTATAAGATCTACAAAGAGCCCACTGTGTTCCTCCCCCCGCAACCACCACCACCTCTTCCTGATCAGTGCCAGTGGAGAAGGATCTGAGCTACCAAATAATTGATTAATCACTTCAGCGGTGACAACACCCCTCTCCAAAATAAAGAGAGAAGAAAAACAAACACAAAAAGAGGCAACTGTTCGCTAATTAGTGTGTAAATTACCGCTGGTTCCATCCTTCTTTGTACCTTTAAAAAGGAAAAGAGAGTAGAGAATTATAATCCCCATCTTAAAGTACATGTTGTCTTCATTTCTTTCGTATTACTCTGATATCCTTTACTAGTATTAACCCAGAAGTGTGGTGGTTGTCGAAGCTGTGGCTGGCTCTGCCAGTTCGTTCCCCAAAGAGCTCCTATTTCCATTCCACTGGAGCTTATATTCCTTTAAATGTCTAGCGCAGCATCATTTCCCCCTTTCTAATACATCACTCTGCTGGAATTAGAAGAATCCAAGGTTATATCCAACTTCAAAGGTTTCCAAGTCATCATGATTTTAGTAAAAGTAGAAGACAGATCATGGAACAAGTCCCTGGCTTTTGAAGATAGGCATCATAGGGACCTTCCTCCCTCTGTCTCTTTCTCGCTCTCCCTCTCTCTCCCCCCAACTTTGTACCTCTCCAGCTCTGAACGTCCCGCACTAGCGCGGTTTAATGATATGCAAATGAAATATGCATAAAACCATTCTACTGTATGATGATTAAACACTGGAGACATTAACAGCCGACGCTTCACTGTTTGACTATAATAATCTTTCCCGAGCATCCACTTTGATTGCGGAGTTATGGAAACCCATAGCAGTTGGCAGAGAGAGAGTAAGAGAGAGCGAGAGAAGGAAGGAGAGATGCAGGGACGCATCACCCATCTCTGCATTTATCCCACTCCAGGAGACGTTTCCCCCCCTTTGTACTGCGTTCCTACTGCTGTCTTTTGTAATCCATCCATGCGGTCGCACCAGGGCGATTAACGGGGAAAAAAACCCTCTTTTCTCTTAATGTTTCAAAGCTCATTAGCCAAACGATTATTCCTCATTAACAGCGAAAGCTCATTCATTAAAAGAAAAAATATGCCCAAAAGATGCCAGCGCTGTTAATCCCGAGCCCTGTAGCTGGGCTGTAAATCCCATGCTAGTATTCTCCATGCAGAAGGGAAGCG
Source organism: Rhynochetos jubatus (assembly GCA_027574665.1). Lineage (NCBI taxonomy): Eukaryota > Metazoa > Chordata > Aves > Eurypygiformes > Rhynochetidae > Rhynochetos > Rhynochetos jubatus. The sequence goes on from CM050661.1 coordinate 9,116,388, forward strand.
CGCCAATCCACAAAAAAAAAAAAAACAAGCAAAAAGAAAACATTTTGTGTGTTTTGTAAAATCCGCAAGAGAGGCAATTAATATTCCCGTTGTATGACTTTATTTTTTGTCTCTCCCTTTTGTTTCCAGTGCCCTTCCCTGGCTCAGCGCCCGGTGCCAACAGAACACCTTGCAGGATCCTCAGCAGCGCAGACAACGTAAGTAGCCAGCTGTCCCTTGACGCCCTCTTCCAAAAGCCCCAAGCCCTCCGGACCCTGCAGAGCGCCTGTGCGGCTCTTTCCCTCGCTCACCCCTCCGGAGTGCCACCTGGGTTTCACAAGTAGCACCTTCCAAATCTCTCTGTCTTCAAGTTTGTGCATGTCTGTGTGGCATCCCTCCTCCTCCTTCACTCCCATAGTGGATCTTGTAAAGGGCTTCAGATCGGCCCCATTCATCTCCCTGGTGATAGCAGTGAATGTAGATAAATCTCTGACTGCCTGCTTGCTGCTGGAGTATGATTTTTATTTTGTCTTCAGTGTATACCTAGGTCAAAAAGTGGGATGTATACTGACGTTGGGTGAGTGTGTGTGTGTCTGTCTCTGTGTCATTCTCACTCTGTGCCTTTCTCTCCCACCCAAGCACACAAACATACGTCTCCCTGCATGTGTGTGTATGCGCGTTACATGCGTGCACACAAATATATAGCCACACACAGGTGCATGTGTGTATACACAGAGGCATACGCACATCTCCGTCATGCACACCCCCACACTCACACATCTAAGCTGCAATTATCTGAGGCATTGTGTGCATATGTGTATGTGTGTCCATACGCACACCGTTCTGTGCGCGTATGTGCATACACAGGCATCTCGCTACACCGATAAACATTCCCTCTCCTCCCAGCAGAGGCTGTATGCAGCTGTGATCCTGCCCTATAAGAGCGGTATTCCTTCCTTCCTTCGGCGTGCTATTCGGAGACCTTCACGCTCCCTTCTCGGAGTCTCTCCCGAGCTGCAGAATTGGCATCTTTCCCTGAGGTTGTCCGAATGGCGAATGGCATCATCTGTAGCTTGCATTCTTGCAGCTTCTTATGGCATTTCTCTCTCCATGTCGGCTACTCCCTTTTGTTTGTTGTTGACTGGGCTGGGTGTGGTTGGGTTGGTTTTTTTTTTTTTTGGAGTTAATTGTAAACGAACCTGAATGGCAAACGCGCCAACAGCTTGCGGGGAAAAAAAAAAGGGAAAAAAAAAAAGGCAAGCCCCACACAAACGCCTTCTGCTGCGACAGATGCCCATGTTGCCCCTGGCATGGAGAGCGGGCACAAGGGGTTTGCTGTTGAGGTTTTTTTCTGTTGCTGTTTTTATTGTTCGCGTTTCCCTTTTCCCTTTATTTTTAAAGACTCCAAGATGCCGGCCTCGGCTTGGAACGGAGCGGTGTCATGGCGGAGACGACGGCCTTTGTCTCACAGGGTGTGAAAGCATCCGTTGTGCTGGCTCCACTGCGGCAGAATGACGTTTAAAGGGGGGAAAAAGTGCTGAAAGTCCGAGTTGTGCGGTGCTGGCGGGGGAGCCCCCGTCCCCGCGGCGGCGTGCGTCCGAGGAAGGGTTTGCAGCGAAGGAGCCTAGTCTGTAATCCTGGCACTCGCGCCTCCGGTCGCTGCCTGCCGTTTGCTCCTGGGGGTCTGGATAATCTCCCTTGGCTTTACCGCACTGTCTGGCCCGCGCACAGGGCCCCCGTAACATATACCCGCTGCCGCGATCGCAGGGAGCTGTGGCGTTGCCACTGAATGGATGGCACTGTGCCAACTCCGCTGCCATCCGCCCTTGCAGCTCTTTTCCTCCCTCCTCCCTCCCGCTCTCCCCTCCTCCTCCTCCTCCCGTCGACTTGACGTTAATTAACACACGGGTTAATTGATTTTAAAAGCTGAAGAATTACAGTTAACTTTTCCCACAGGGTACGGACGCCAGCCGCTTGGCACGGTTCTGCCGCTCGCGCTGGTGCAGGGGGGCAGGGAAGAGCCCGCAGCAAAACCAGCGACTGCGGAGGGATGGACGGACGGTTGTCCGCCTGTTGGAGTGCGGCTGGGGGCAGCTGACGTGCTCCTGCCTCATCCTCCCCACATGTCACTGCTATATTTTGCTATAAACAATCAAAGCAACCCCTCCCCTCGCCTCTTCCACCCACCCTCCTTTCAGAAAGGCAAGCTCTGTTGAAGTTTAAGCGGGAAGCCATCCTCCCCTTACCACAGAAATGACCAACCTCTGCGGGGTCTCGCACCGCAGGGCTCCCCACCCCGAGCACCCTGCAACTGCTGAGGTGGGGCATTGGAGGACCGCTGTCTGTTACAGGCTCGTTCTGCCTTCTAGGGCTCCTTTTCCTTGCCTTAATTGGCTCAGATACGTTGCTTGGGGTGAAGCATCTCAACCAGGGGAAAGTTAGTTCGTTGTAATTATGAGAGAAATAAACCATGTGAAGGCTTTGTTTTTTTGCTTTTGCTCTCCCTCGCCCCAATCTCCGCCGTGAGTGACGGTGCGGCTGGGAGGAGACGCAGCGATGCTGGGAACTTGCTGCTTTCACCTTCTCGTGCTTTCATTTTATTTCTTTTTTTTTTTTAAAGCATGAAGCAAGTGAAGCGACGAGAGGAATCCATTATGCAAATCAGGTCACATTTGCATAATGTCTCATGACTGGAATATGCAAATGAGTTGTATAATTTATGAGTGCCCGTGTCTGTCTAAAAGTGTTTCCCAGAATTTATAAAAAGTGAGACGTGGGGAGGGCAGCTGGGCTGGCTGCCCTGCCAGGAGGGCTCTGCGCTTTCTTTTCAGTCTTCCTTGAGATCAGCAGCTCAAATGCTCATTAATGAAAAACAAGCCCCCCTTTCCACCCTGTCCCCCTCGGTTTATTTTCCGTTTCTCCCTCTGCCAAGCTCCCACCTGCTTCCTTCGAACTTCTCCAGGAGGCGTTTGGCTGGTGCAGGGAGCCGGGACTGGGATGGCCAGGCAGTCTCGTGCCGGCTGGCTCAGCCTGGCTCTCACTCTGGATGTCTCTGGGGCTCTCACGGGCAGGACAAGATCCTGCCTTTTCAGGCAAGCGAGCTCCGTGGGCACGGTGTGCACCGGGGAGCTGCGCTGAGACGCTTGCCTCTGACAGGCATGGTGGGATTACTGCCTGTTTGCAATGCGCCACGTCTAACTGGTGCTCTGAGTCAGACCCGTGCCTGACCTTCGGGAGAGCTGCAAGGTCAGTGCAGGGGTGGCAGTGCCAGTGGAGAGAGACCTTGAGTTTCCTGCCCAGAGCCGGCAGCGTTCAGCTTCGACACTGGAACGGTCTCTGGAATATCTTGAAATGCAGGACAGGTATCAAGATTCTCTCTTCTTTTTTTTTCCCTCTTCTCTGCATGTTTGGAGATCTCGGGAGCGTCAGGAGAATGCAGGTAGGCTATTTCACACGGGGACACCGCTGCTCTGAGCTGGCTGCACAGGGAGAGGGTAAATAATAACAGGCACCAGCACGTGGAAAGCTGCGGCGTGGCTCCGGTGTGTGGATCACAGCCTGGCCCCTCCGGGCAGTGTCCTGCAAGGAGTAGCAGGGTGGGGAGCCTTGGGGGTCGGGGCAGCTCAGCATCAGCCCCCTTCAGCTCTGGGAGGTTCCTGTAAGGGCTTTTGGGCAAGAAAGTGTGATTTGCTTTTCAGAATCTGCATTTCAATTGTAAAAAAGCTTGTATCTTTATCTCTTTGGTTTCAAAATAAGTTTTTCTGGTGTTAGTTACCATCTAAAGTGATGAATCTCTCGCTTGCAATCAGTTTCAAAATAGTGCGAGTCTGTCTTTGGATGTGTATTTGGTAGATGCAGATCTTTACTCTGACAGTCTATCTCATACTGAGCGTCTCCAGTACAAAGTAGTGAATTTGTAAATTGTGCTTTTACCTGTGATTGTAGGATTCCTGGTGTGGGAATATAAAAGGATCCTCTGCCCTTAGGTGTAAGGAAGGCAAAACTGGCACGTCTTCTGTCTTGACAAGCGGGAGGCAGCAGCACATCCAGACTCCAAAGCATCTTTTGCTTACGGCTGCTCAACTTTGATGCCTTCCTCCAGCACTGAGGGGTGGCTGTCCCCTGTGCGGGTCCTTACTGGTGCAGTTAGCAGAGAAGTAGCTGAGGCTGAACGGGATCCTGTGCAGGATCAGGACCACTGTGAATAACTGGTGTGTTGGCTGTGGGCAGTGGGAGGCAGGGAGTTTTGTGGGGAGAGATGGAGCTGTGGCAGCAGGAAGGGCTGAGGGCTGTGGGAGGGAGTGGTATGGAAGCTCCAGGCAACATCCTGCAGCTCAGGCACCAGTTGCCACTTTTTAACCTCAAGGCAAACCACTCTGCTTCGCTCATCACGAAAGCTCCTGCAAGCTGGGAAGGGGAGAAAAATACCTGTTTACTTGTGAGGGTGTTTGGTGTAGCATCAGCACAGCCTGCACCAGGACCGGAGTTGGTTCTCTGCACGGTACCTGCGATGGGCAGTCTTTCAGAGCTAGCCAGCACCAACTCCTGGGGTCATGGCGTGGTGGGAAGACCTCTGGCCATGGAGCAATTTGCAGGCATCGGAGGGAATTCAGCCTCTGTTTGGGGAGAACCCACAGCTCTGGAGCTCACCCCTCCGTGCTCTGGTGGACAGTTCAGGCTTCCCTGCTCCCTCCCCTTTTCTCTCCAAGGGACAGGGTTCCCCGGGGGCCATGCCACGCTGTCCTCCTCTGCCCTGCTGTCCCCAGGGAGAGCTGCATGCTGGAGGACTCCCTCCCTTCCAGTGGGCAGGGCCTTCTATCAGGGTGTCACTTTTTGGTACTTATATAAAACTACCAAAACTCATGAGCGTTCTCTTTTGGTTTTGGTGCTGCACTGAGGACTGGTGAACATCCTGAGCTTGGTATATTGGGATGAGACAGCTGCTTTGGGGTGGGAGAATGGAAGCTCATCCAGTACATGCACTGAAACTTCCATATCCACCAGACAAGGCTTTCTGGGCTTTATTGGTCAAGTAACAAGGGACAGTAGTGTGAGGAATCCCTCACACAGCATTACCCACTTCTTGTCTGTGTTTCAGTTGTGTTGGTGTTTTTGCCAGCTGAACAGAGTGCGCCTGATAGAGCCTTGTTGCTCTCTTCCAGTGTCCTCCTGTCCTTGGCCTCTGTGCTTCCCCACCCACAGTGTTGGAAGGATTCCCTGCAGCTCTGCCCTTGAGAATCCACGGGGCCTTTGCCTGCAGTTTTTGCTTTCTGTACCTCGATGGAGGTAAGCTATCTGAAACGTTAATCCAGCTGAGGCTTCTCTGCACGTGGGGTCCTCCCCAACAAGGCATAGTTTAGCCATGTGCCTACTAACACTACCTGTTGTTATAATTTCCACTGAGAAGAGTTCCCACATCCAACATAGAGGCCTTGTTTTAAAGAATCACATCACCTCTGCCACCTTCCATTCCTCAAGTATCAATGCTGGTTTAATGGCATACAGTAATGGGTAACCACCAGGACCTCCAGTTCCCTCCTCACCACTCCTGGGTAAGGCATGCAACATCAGGCAATGCTAGCCTGGGTTGGGTGGACACTCCTGATTTTCCGCTTCTACTGTGAGTGTGAGCTGTTGATGCCAATGCAGTAACGTGAGCTTCCAGCTTTGTTCCACCCTTTCTCAGCTTTGACCAAGAAGGCCAAGGTGCAGGCAGATGTCTGAGCTTCTGAACAGGTCCTTGAAGGCACCAGTCTGCCAGCAACAGACATCAGCCATCAGCATCACGTTACCAGCCTTGGCACAACTGATGGAAGTGCCTGACGTTAAGAACCGCTTGTCCGCATGGGACTTACTGCCTGATGGTTCTAGATAACAATAGTTGTAAGCAAAGTGTGTAAAATCTTTAAATCTTTAACAAATCTCTCATTAATCCCAGCTAAGTAGATTAAAGCTGACTGCAGGCTTTAAAAGGAAGCAAGCTGATCACTTGTAGGACAGAAAAAATATATACAGTGGAAAACAGTCGGACACATAGGCTGCAAGGTGCAGTTCCTTTGTTCCTGGTCTACATAGAACTAGGATGGCAGTCAGACCACTGGACTGGGGTTCAGTGGAGCCAAAGATTCAGTGAGATGAGACTGTACAGCTTGATTCTGTATAGCGTGATTCAGAAATAGCCAAGATGCTACAGCCAGATGTTGTCTATGCACCGCAGACTCAGGAAACAAAGCAGCTCCGTACGAATGGCATCGTCCGAAAAACAAGATGGGATGCTGAAGTCCCAGATGAAAATCAGGATCCTTCTCAAGGTGCAACCTGATGTTAAGGTCCTGAACATCCAAAGGGCTTGTTCATGGCTCTGGTACTCTCTCCACAGTGGTCACTGGAACTGCTCTGTATTTGTAGACGTAACTGATTGGCAGTGACATAGTTAAATATCTTAGCACAATGAAATTCAGCCAGATACTTGGATTTTGCTTCAGTAACTGAGGGAGTGGATTTTGTAGGATTAGACTCTTAGCTGGAGTGATTTATGGTTTCTCTTCCTTAGAACCATGTGTTCCTTTTCTAAACATCAGAGGTGTAAAGTACATACACGTTGCCAGCTGTAGATGTCACAGGTACAGGCAAAAGCTCTTCAGCCAAGGCCAGGCGTATCGTTATACCCCTCCCTGTAGTAATTCAGAGACTGGCTCTCGGCTGGTGCTCTCCCCTTTGCACACCCATCTGCCCATCCTATTTGCCTGCTTATACAGTTGTCCGTGGCTCCTGCTCACCCAGGGCCATACAGTCTGTCACTCTTCCTTGTGTTTTGTCTGTCCCAGCCCCTTATCTCAGCGGTGCCTATTTTCTTTGCCAGTTCAGTGATTCTCTTTGCCTTCGTCTATGACTTTTGTCACGGCACTGTCCCCAGACCAACAAGGACTAGGCCTTTCTGCTCCAGCCTCTATATATGTGTTTCAAAGGCAGTACCATAATGACTGGTGCTAAAAATGCAGCAGTACCTTCTGCTTCTATGGTCATATGTCCAAATGGAAAGACAGGTGTTCCTGAAGATTCAGGGTGACAATCAGATCAATGGCAAGTTTCCTTAGTTTGGTGGTAAGCAAGAGATGTAGGATAAATCTTCTGAAAGGATAAATGCTGCTTGACCAGCACAACCTGAGTGAGCCTGGGTCCACGAGGAGGGAGCTCTGGGCAGTTTCCCCACATTGGCAGGTGGTGGTTTGCTCTTTCGAGAGCACCTGAAACGTGAGGGTGTTTTGTGAGCCAGGCAGGTGGTCATGTCCCTCTTCTCTACCCTGTCCTGAGAGATGGGCAGAGCAACAGACTCGATAGAGGTGATTCAGCCTGGGCCTTTGCTGTGCAGCTGGATCTTTAGTGGCAGAAGGAAGAAGCTGGCTGAAGGTTTCGGAGCTGCCATAGGATTTGGTCTCCTAGAACAGTGATGCTTCTGTTTTAATGAAGTTAGGCTTTGTCTAGTCATGTGAGGAGATGGCTGGAAAACAAGGACAGAATGGTGCCCTGCTTCTCCCCCAACCCTACCAAAATGATGAGAAATTCCTAATGTTGGACTCAGGTGATCAAAGGATATTGTATTTAAATGCTGAGCTCTGCTCACCTTGCTCCCCAAATAGTCAGCTGCTTCACCCTGCAAACTGCCCAAGGGCGCAATAAGTAGGTTAATGCTTGCTTTAGGGTTAGCCTGAGGGTGAGAGTTCCCCACAGGAACAGCAGACTTGTGCTTGTTCTGTGTGTGTGCTTGAGTTCATGCGCAGAGAAGGCTTCAAGGTGAATGAATACCCACTGCTCCCGTTTTATTGTTGTCTGCCCCAGCAGTGGAAACCTGTGTAGCTTTGTGTCTGATTACTGAGTGGTCACTTCGTATAACAGGCCTCCTTATAGTGTTAATTCTGTGTTCACTGATGCCTTCAGTCGTTCTTTACAGTTTTGACTCCCTTGCTTGAGAGGAAGTGCAAAGAGCAAGGGATAAGGACAGAGAATAGAAGAAATGCAGAAGATGGAGATTACAACACTGGGTACGATTTGCATGCAAACACTAACATATTACAGTCTGGAGAAAGTGGCTGTTGCTGTGTCTCCTATTTCCAAGGCATAGCCCATGTGCTGGGTTCCCTTACAGTTTCTGCACACAGAATCTGGAGCACAAATAACAGGCAACTGAACATCTTCTTGAAGAGGGTCAAGACAGCCCAAGGCATCTCTCTGGGACTTTGAAGCCTGATAGCTCAAGTCAAAGCAGGCAGCACTAATGTAGCTCCCAGAAAACTGATTCCAGCTCCTCTGTGTCATCCTCCACCTCCCAGCCGGGGAATCCCTCCGCAGTGCTCTCCAGGGCTGAGGAATTGCCCTTTTGCCCTGCGAGCTCTGCAGCGAGTGCAGCCGCTGGAAAGAGCTACGGGAGAGGCAAACTCAGCAGCGCATTTCAGAGGCTGGTTGGCTTGGTCACTTCTTGCCTCAGAGAAAAGGGCTGCCAGCTGCACGAGGCAGAAGCCCCACAGGATAGACACTGAGATCCAGAAAAAGGATCTCCTCTTGGAGTGGCCAAGTACCCAGCTCTTCCATGGTGTCTTGGGTTGTTTCATAAACTCTGTCCTGGAAGAGTGGGATGAGCCTGACTGGCACTGCTTGAAGCCCTGGAGTTCTGTGTTCTCCATGGAGCCTTCTTACACCAGGGCAGGCTAGCGCAGGGAGGAGCAGGCTGTTACATCTTTGTCCTCCTGCTGTTTTTTATGAATCTGAATGATGGTCATGTTTAACTTCTATGAGGACTGTGACCCTCATGCCTCAGGAGAATGTATGAATATCTCCCTGGACCAGGACTTGCAGCCTGGATTCAGCTCTCTGCCAGACTGTGGTGAGGCAGATAGGACTAAGATTTTCCTTGGGGTGGTGATGTACTGAATATTTCAAACAGGTTTGGTCAAGAGAGATGTGTGCGTGACCAGGAGCAGGCTGTTTGCTGAAGATCAGAGGCTGTTCTGTTACAGAAAAGGAACAGGACCAGAGATTTAAGTCCGTGGTTTGTCACGTGAGTCTTCTGCATAACCCAGCACACACAGAGCTGATGCCTTGTTGCAGCACATGCACACACTTTCTGACTAGCTGCTCAAGCCCTCACTCGGCCACCAAGGCCACATCTCACGTTTCCATTGTACTTTTCCAGTAGTGGTTTGGTTTCTTTTTTGCTTCAGCCTGACTTTACTAAGGCAAACAATGGAGCAACAAGAACTGACGTCTCAGGTGGTTTTTAAAAAGCAGCTTATTTGTTGGTCAAATGACTCAGGTCAGGAAATCAGAGCCAGAAAAAGGTAAAAGAAGAGGCATGTTCAGGTACCAAGTCTCTGTTCCAAGTGACCTTGAGCTTAGGCAGTCAGCTTCAGAGCAGCATAGCTGTTCCCCTGCTCAGCTGCTTGATCTGTGTATTGAAAGCCCAGTCCTGGAAGAACACCTGTGTGATGACACAGGGTGTACCCTGATGGGTCCTCAGCAGTGACGTGTCTAAAGTGGCGGTGTTAGAGCTGGAGATGAGATGCCCTGGTAGATGTCTAGCTGGAGGTAGTCCTAGAGGGAACAAGAAGGTCATGGTGGGGAAGCCAAGAGCTCTTGCGGAGGGGAGAGAGTGCTGTGCTGTTACAAGAGGGAACGGAGTACTCTTGTTCAAAGCAATTTGAGTAATTCATACTGTAGCAGGAGCCAACAGCAGCACTTCATCCCACGAGACTGGATTGTTTCTTCTCTGAAGTATGCTGGTCTGCATAGGCTGCCACAGGGATTGATTCATCCTACATTAGCTGTTTGCACCCTCAAGTCAGGTCCTTCCATTGTGGAGTTGTGGGAACCATCAGTGAACACACTGTGTTTTAACTGCATTTTAAATGCAGTAAGTGATCAGGGAAGGTGCTCATGGTATTGAGACAGGAGCAGCGTGCGGTGGGTGGCACAGACAGTGTAGCGAGTCCGGCATGGCTTGTGGGTGCTCGGACACTGCTCTAGCGTCAACTGGCCAGCTCCACCTGCACAAAGACCCAGCCAAGCACAGCAGAAAAAACTGGACCAAGGCTTCAGGATGTTCTCCCACCAAATGCTGAAATACCTAGTGAGTTGTCCTGCACTAGAATATTTGAAAACCTTTCAAAATACAACAAAGAACGACTCTAAGCCTAATAATTAAACACCAAAGCCCAGAGAGTGATTGCCCAGTCATGTTCCTCGGGCATGCATGCAAACACCCGAAAGTGCCAATATCAACACAGCGAGTAGGCACAGGGATCTAGGTGGCAGAAACAGGGGCTGCTCAGGCCTCCCTCCCTGCAGAGCCTTTCAGAAACGATTCAGAGAAATCCTGTGGATTTTTCAGTGGTTTAGCCTTAGATTTCGTGTCGGTATAACTAAGGATTTTCTATTTGCTCTGTGGTTTTGTTCTTCTTCTTTGATGCTCCTTTGAAGCATCATCCATATTAAAACTTGAATTGTCTTTAAAAATGAATTATTTAACTGGCATGAAATCCTGCCTAAACATTCTTATTTTCATTTAAAAGAGTCATGCATTGATTAATTACCAAATTAAGCTACTCTGAATCCCAATTAAGAGTTTGCACTAGATTTTGCAACAGTTACATTAAATCTTTTTAAACTGATTTTAAACTGATGCTGTTTTTACTTTAGACAAGGCTTTGTTTTCAGTTCTGCCATGCTTACATGCTTTTCCACGCATTATTTTTTTAATTTCTCATTCATTCTTCCAGTTCCCTGCCTCCCAGCCCTGTTCTTGCCCTCCAGTGCTCTGGATTATTTTTTTTCTTCCTAGCTTCTCCCTTTCTCACCAGTGTCACTGGCAACTCGCTCCTGTTTCCTGGCTATCAGTAGCATGTACCCGCAGATCCTCACCGTTCCCCTCCTTCCTTGAAATCCCTGGAGCCTGTTTTTCTCCCCTGTGGAGTGCACAGAGGTTATTAAAGAAATGACAGGCTTACCTGTGTCTCTCAACAGCGCACAACCAGGGAGGGGCTGAGCGGGAGCGACTGCAAAATGCAAGAGCTAATGTTGGGCATCTTTTCCAGCAGCACCTCTTGCTCTGACAGGCGTGTGTGCCGCTGCCGTGCAGGCACGGGAGCGGAAAGCTGGGTGCCCACAGGCACCTGCGAGCGTGGGTGGGTGCCAGGCTGGCCCAGGGCAGGGAGCACGGGGCAAGGACGGGACAGCAGCAGAGCTCATTCGGGTGACTTTGGTCATGCCTCGCGCATCAGGTTGCCCTGTTTTCTTTTACTGCCAGACTAATTCTAAGAAGGGAAAACAAACCAAAATATGTCAGTGATTTTGAATTGCAAATCTACATGTTCAAAAGGCATGAAATGAGAAATTTAAGGTGCTTACTGCAACATGAATCTGTCCATGTTGGACATGAGTAGCATTTCCTATTTCTGCTCAGTCCTAAATACCTATCTCAGTTAAAGCAGATGTCCAAGCAGCTATGGCTGGCGAAAACAGGGAGGGTTTTGCTATTATTACAGACTTTGGCTGTGGCACGGTAAGGTTAAAAGTGTGCGTAGATCTTTGTATTCAAAGTTCATTTGCTATTTAAATTTTAATGTTTGAAGTTCCTGTGTTTAATTTCCGTGTAATTATTAACTTGTGTTGCCACATAAAGTTACTATTGACATTTTCCATTAAGAGTCTCATTTTGGTTGCTTGCCACCGCTTTAAGCCTGAAATTTCCTACATTCATTTTCATCATGGCATGATTTTTCTTTAATATTTCTGTTTTGCCAAAAATCATTTTAACAGAAAAAAAATACATGACCTGTTCAAGATCTGGGAGGGAACCTTACAGGTATTTCCTTGAAAACCACGAAAGCCTCTGTGCTTCAATGTAAGGATGTCAGTATTCTTGCCAGAGATATTTTAGCAGTGTGCTGCACCTTGCCTTTAGAATCAGCCTTAACGTTGGGGTTTCTTACCCTCCAGCCCTGCTTGGGAGTGCCTGGGATTCTCTTCTACCCCCATTCCCTGCGTGCTCTGTCCCTATGTGAGCAGTCTAGTCGCACACCCTGGCTGCATTCCCAAATTGCAAACCTTGGCACGCTGGTGCAACATCAGTTCAGCCTCTTTGTGCGTGTGCCCTACACCGCTGCTTGCTGAGGCCACGCTGCGTGCACCGTTACTGCTCTGTGGGTGGGTCTACGCGTGGCAAAGCCGGTTGCTGTTTGTGGGGTTTCTCACCCAGTGGTGTGGAAAGCTGGAAGTGTTTTATGAAGGACAGGCAGTGGTATGGGAGCCATTTGGGGAATTGCTTTTAGTGACAGGTACGGCCACGGGTTTGCTATGTTACCGGAGAGAGTGGATACGCCAGAACCCTTGTAGACAGGTCTAATTGTCCTTATCTTCAATGTATTCAGCTTGGAACATGAAGGTGGGTTTTTTTTGTAGAATTGCTGAGCACTCAGAGTTTTGCTTGAAACATATGAAATGCTATAAGGTTAAGTGCGTCACAAATCAGATCTAGACACCTCGAATCAAGCACCTAAAATTAGAGCACACAGCTAGTGCTTGAATCTCTCTCAGCGTCTCTTCTGCGTTTGTAAAGTGCAGATAATAAAACTTTTTCTTCACAGGGGTGCTGAGATTAGGTAATGCTCCTGGTGAATTTAGATAATGATGAATGTCACAGAAATTCCCAGAAGGACATTAGTAAGTGTTCTGCGTGAGGTTGGAAAAGTGTGCACTAAATGCAAGTTGGAGCCACACGCTAAGTTGTGAGAGAGAAAAGGAAATACTGACTGATTACCTTTTCTGTGCACATTAGCCACCTTATGAACAAGTCCAGGATAGTATAGGATCATTTATTGGGGACCATATGATATGCTTATATAGAAGGGCCCAAATTATGCTGGCATCCTTAGTCCCGTCATATCCAGTTTTCTAATAGTGTCTTGTAGTATTTTTCTAAAACAGTTCTACTGTAGGCACTAAATTAAGAAATCGCGTCTGTTCTCATTCACGTTTCCGTACTTAGTCCAGCTAATGAAAACTGCAAGGGTTAGGCATTCTTTGAAAGCATTCCTCAATGGCAAATGTTAACAGAGACACCAGAGCATTCTCCTAGCTATTAATCTGCAGATAATAGAAGGTCCATTTCTTAAGTACACACAGAAAAAGAGAAGAAGAAATACTGGCTATGACACAAAATGAATTGTCTTCCTCCATGCCCTTGTAACCTAGGGCATGTAGTGCAGCCTGCCAGCCATTGCCTTACAGATTTAAAAGTGCTGGAATCTCTCAGTTCTTTAGCAGGTTGCCTGATGGATTGGTGAGTAATGTACTTGAAGAGTGCATTACCAAGCCCCAGACTAATGGCTAGCTCTTGCCCATGGCTTTTGCTATAGATCATTCATCGTGCTATTCATAAGCTCTCTGCCAGTCTGTGTCTGGCACTTGTGCTGCTGCTAACACCATTTGTCTGATGAATTCTGCACAAACATCCCCCACGTTTTCAGAAGGCGAGTGGTAAACAAGAAGTGAGTCATGGTTCTCCAGCAGTCCTCATGCTCTTTTGGAGGACATGGTAAAGGATAAGGTGATGGACATGATACCCACCCGGTATTACTAGCACAGTAGCCTGTAAAAAATGTCTGGGGTTTCTACACACCACGGGGCCCCTTCCTATCGCTTTCTGAGGAATTTGTGCCTGCTGGGAGCTTTGCTTTCCTAGAAGACTGATGTTACAGGCCATGGCCAGATAGAGAGGGGAAGGGTAGGTGACTGGGTTGCTGAGTATGGCTCTTTGAAAAGGAACTAGCCAGTTCCTCTGACATATGCTCTGGTGTGCTAGCAAGAGATGCCTGGATGTTGTTATGATTTGACTGTTTCGTGAGCTAAACAAGGTGGAACCAAGCTTCACAGCAAAGACCATCTCCAGGGTTGACTTCTGGGCTGGCTTTGGACAGGACAGATGTGTGTGGAGATGAATGCGTTGCCCTGCTTCCAGTCCCCACCTGGCTTTGGAGGTCCTCCTCTTTGAAATTAATAGGACTCCAGGGTAGCTGTCCGGGAGTTGTGGCTCCCTGGTGCAGTTGGGACTAGCTGGACCCCTCTCTGCTCCTTTTACTTGGACCACAGCACAGCCGTGAGAAAGGAGCAATCCAATCAACTACCGATTTAACCCGTCCCACCTCCAGTTGTTTGAGCCATCCATTTCTGATTCCTGAGTCCAGTTTGGTAGCTTTGCCAGTAGAGAAGATTTAAGCCTTGCTCTGCTATTCCGTGCTCTTCAGCTTTGTATTTTTGCAAGAAAAATAAACTTCTGCAGTTCTTTATTAACGTATTCCTGATGAGCTTATGGAAGGGATGAAGCCTTCACCCTAAGGAATTTCCTCTACGGCAGACACAGCAAAGATTGCTGCTAAAACTCAGCAGCAGAACCAAAACTGTAAAAACAATGAGGATGAAGAAAGTTCTGTGGTTCCGTAGTCCCATGGAGCTAGAAATAGCCCAAAGTGGGCAGCAAACACTCCACATTTTCTAATTTACTCCATGTGTTAGGAATGTTGTACCTTATGAGAGGATATGTCAACATACTTGGGGTGGTAGGTATTATGTTCTTTTAGAGAGAGACTTCTTTTTTAGCAGGGCTCTTTTCTTTATGGGCTTCAAATACACCCTGGGCACCCTTCCACTGCCCCAAGCAGGAAGCAAATTTTGTTTCATTCACATGAATTCTACAACTAAAATTCTGAGGGTATTTTCTGTACAGAAACAGGTGGAGGTTGCAGACAAAGACCATGCTGCTAAACAGGAGTATGCCATAAAATTCCCAGTGAGTATTGTCGATCGGTTTATTTGCATGCTCTTTTGGAAGATTTTTCTGGTAATAAAGCGTCATCAGTCTATTATTTCTTTTGGCCAATCTTTCTCTTTCCCAACCTGCCTATATAAAACCCTATAGTGGCTGATATTTAACTGGGAATATCCTCTGCTTGTTTCCTGTCTTCTAGCTTGGGTTTTCTTTCTTTAACAAGCACAACAGCATGCTGCTCCATCTTCAAAGAGGAAATTAATTCCGTCCGCAAAAGGGTCAAGTGCTAGAAAGTGCATAGCAATGCAGTTTGCATGGCAGGATCCAGGAGATATGATGCTAATAAGATTCTAAGATGAGAACAGCAGACTGGCTCTGGGGATTCAGATGAAGGGTTCTGTAAATTTTAAAAGAAATGGTCTCCAAAAACTAATGATGTCTGCTTTCCAATTCATTAATAATGTGGAGCAGGGAGATGGGAGTGAGAAGCAGGCCATGCTTTGAAATATCAAAATGTAACAAGGAAAAAAACACCGAGAGCTCATCTCATAGGGGTCATAAAGCTGGGAGAAACAGGCAGGCTGCAGGGGAACATAGTGTCAGTGCCTAGAGGGAAGGAAATTGCACTGTGTGTTCTGCTATGTGTAATTTATGCACAGACTCTTTGCCAACGCTGATGTAAAATTGCTGTGCTGAAAAAGATGCTGCTGTATTGACAGGGCTTCTTCAATGTTCTTGTTTAAGGTGACTTACTACACAGGATGTCTGATGGATTTTAAAAACATATCAGAATTGTCTTAGCATATTTACAAATGACTCTTGGTAAACCTTCCCCCTCACCGTTTTGCATTGCATGCACGAAAATGAGTAACAAGAACCTGAACCTTGTTTGTAGTTAATAGTGGAAGAGAACCCCTCAGGCAAAGCCTAATGAACCAAGAGCAATTCTGAGCTTTCCTCCATAATATCTGGAGAGACTATGCCTTTCCCAGGGCTGCCTGGACACGTCGTGTGACCTTGCTGCTTTACATCATGACAATTTCCCATTACTGGCATCGTGTTTGCACGGAGGTGCTGTTGTGCAGGTATTACGCCGAGTCTCTCCCTTATGTGTGCAGAGTTTGCACCTAATAGGAAATGTCTGTGCTTGAGCAGTTTCCAGAGTGGGAAGTTGTGCAGCAGGAGGATTTAGCTCTGACTTTTATTTTGACAAAGCTGTTATGATTTGCAGAGTGAGGTTAAGGTTTTCTTCCTATCTTCTCCTTTTATCTGTGCGATATTTTCTCATCTCGCCTCGACACCTCCCGGCAGCGATGACTGGTGAGGTTCTGGGGAGCAGCCGGTGCCGCAGAGCCTCACCGCATCTGTAGCTCCTTGGAGCCAGCCCATAGACTGTGTTCAGCTGAGAGAGCCCAGGCCGGGGGCACGGGGCAGGGCCTCCGCTGCCGGCTCTGAGCCTTTAGGGATGGTACTGCTGGAAGCTGCTCTGCCACTTCCTTGGGACTCGGTGCCGGCACATTCCAGCTGTACCTGCACCCTCCAGGTGCCACGGCCACTGTGCTGGCCCTCTCCTCCAGGGCACTCTGCTTGACCCGGGTGTTTGACAGAGCATTTTTTAGCCCCAGTAAGACCAGTGTCTTGCCTTTGCTGCATTGTGCTCCCCTGAAGCTTTTTTCTTGCGGTTTGCTTTCACAGTCTGCAGGTCCCATCTGTTGTCTTTAGCTTGAGTCACATTGTCTCAGCAGCAAGTCATGCTCAAGATAAGTCATGTCCCTTGGGTACAGGAGTAGGGGCTCAAAGGAGTGTTTAGTAAGTGGTAGCGTATGCTTGGGATACCCTGCCCTCTCAGAAGAGCTGTTTTCATGACAGCTGCTGCTGAGTTACAGAATCAGGAGTGTCTGGGATGTGTTAGATGATTTTTGAGAGATAGCTCGAGTCTGGCTAGGAGGCTTGAGCTGAGTTTTCTTCTCTTGCTAAAGCCACAGTCGTGGAAGTGAGTGAAGTGGGGCTCTGCGTTGTGTCTGCAACATGTTCGCAAAACAGGTTTATCCTATAGTGTTTATAAATGCTGTGTATTTCTTCATCAGGATACCATGGGGTCCTCAATATCAATTGCTTCAGTTGTCCCAGGAGCAAATCATGAATGGATTGGAACCAACTTCAAAAGCCACAGCCTTCACCTGTGGTCTTTTTCTGCGTGTTCTCGGTCTCCAGTGAACAGATTCAGTCTGACTTTACAGGCCTTCCCACGAACTGCAGGGATGATACAGCCATGTGTATCAAATCTTCCACTTTCCTCATATTTGCGTCTCAAGTGTTTCCTTGGAGAAGAGCTGGGGAATTTGTTTCCTCGGGAAATCTCAAGATAGACTGATAAGAACGTTCTTGAAGGTTTTCCATTGAAGTTCCTGCTTGTTATTCTGTTTCTCAGCGCAGGGTTACAGAACGCCTTGCCTGCAGCCACACAGTCGGTCAGTGGAGCAGACGAGAGTTCACAGCTGCTTCGGTGGAGATACAGTTGTGTGCGTCAGGCCTGTCTTGTGGCACCGGTAAAGATATGAAAACCAGCTGGTATATGGAGGCCTTTTGCGTTGATGTTCTTCACCTAGCCACTTAGCAACTGAGTTGATTTTTGTGTCAATGATCTTCCGGCAGAAACCATTCTGGCTTGGAGCTTGGCAGTGGCGTTAGTGTAGCCACCAGGACCTTGGCATGAGCAGTTGTGTTTTTTAAGTCTTTGCTTATGGTGAAGGGGAAATGAGGCACCATTCCAGTGTAAAATACAAAGGTTTCATAAACCCAAATTTCCTGAGTTCCGTGCCCCAGGTAAACTGCTTGATGTGTGATGACCACCTCAAGTAAGTTATGCATTCCCTTCTGATTTGTGTCATTTTGCTGCTGACTGCTTTTTCCAAACTTTTGTCTAAAAGATGAAAAAACCCTATGTTTTGCTGGAGGAAGAAAAAAAGGCCAAGAAGTTTTCTCTGTTCAAAACCTAAAGCTTCTGCTCTAACTTGGGAGCCTACTGCTGGATGCTGGACACATTGCCAGTCTTCCTTAGTGAGAAACATCATCTGTCCCCATCAAGCTGCAAAAACCTGCAGGAGAAGAACTACAAAATAAGAGATCTGAATTTCTGCAGATCTGTGAATGTCTTCTATAATCACGGATCCAGGCTTAAGACAGCCCGTGGAATCCTTCTGAAATACGGCAGGAAACGCTAGAAGCCAATGAGCTCTCTGATATTCTGGATGTTGTACTGAAACTCACTCTCCAGGTGAGAAGCCCAGCTCTTCATCCCTGTGCTGTGGTTTCCACTGGTGCACACTGGCTTTGTGCTTGCAGTGACAGTTAAGGTTGCCTGCCCTCCTTGAACCTGCAGAAACAGTAGATGAGGACATTGCAAATACTACCTGTGAGCTTACTGTCTCACAGCACCCTGCTTAGCAGAGTTGCAGCGGTGTTTCTCATTCTGTACCTGCTCTTTGCCATCTGAAAGCTCTCATGCAAGAATAATCCTCAGCAATCTTGAATAAACTGTCCTGGGCATTTTAAAAATGACATCTTTAATTAGAGGAGACATTTCTGAGCTTGTGATGCTGTCACACTAGTGACATCGTTGCACGGCTGCTGTAGTGCAAACCAGGCTTACTCTGGCTCATTCAGCTGCCAGAGGAGACACCCTTTGCTCTGCACTTAGGCATTTGATTTAGCTTGGACACACAAGCCCTTGCAAAAGTCAAGGTTGGGGGAATATCAGCTGTTTGCCTTCCTGTAGGAAGAGAGCTCCTGCCCTCTTTCGCTGGGACTCAGTTGTTCAGAGCATGAGACATTTCGGCAATCACCAGGTGAGTTCTTCCTGCAAGGCTACAGGATGACAGAAAAGCAGGGCTACAAGGGGCACATGAGGAGCTACCTATCCATCCTCCTACCCTCAAGTGTAGGATTTCTGACAGGTGTGGTGTATAATTTTGTCTTGAAGGCTTCTGAGGATGGAGACCTCACAGATGTGCAGCCTGAGACAATGAATAACAGTTCAAACTATCCTTTCCTCTAAAAGGTTTTTCTTAATCACCTAATGTAATTTAAGACCATTACTACTTGTGCTTTCTCTCGCTGGCATGGGGAAAGGATTATATTCCTGCTGTTTGCAGGAGTTATGTTTTTATTTGTTTGAAGAGATGATTCCTTCAGTTGTTCTTTCAAGCTAAATCATTTGAACCTCCTTCTCTCCTCCCTTAGGGGTCATGTTTCCAGATCTCAGTTCATTCACACTTCTCACCTCTGGGATTTATCCAGCTGCTCCACTAATCCTTTGAAGTGCTGTTCCCCAAATTGGACACTGTGCTTCAGCTGGGGCTCAAGCATGTGGGTGACTTCACATGTCTTGCAGGCTATGTCCTGTTCGTGCACCCAATATAACATTTTCCTTTTTCACAACAGTGCAACACCATTGGCTTGCATTCGTATGGGTCCACAGTAGTCCTAGCCCCATCTCAATAAGCTCCTCCCTAGCAACCGTTGGTACTCGGTATATGCAGCAGCGATTCCTTCCTGTGTAGACCTTTCACTCATCTTTATTGAATTTCACTTTTTTCTCCCAGCTCTTTTCTCCAGTTTCTGAGGTCTTAAATCCTGTCTTCCAATAATCTTGCTGTTGATAACTACCGATGTGATGGGGCTCTTCAACAAGTTTTGTACCTAAGTTACCTTTGTACTGTCTCTAATAGTAGTTTTATCTAGATCACGTTTCTTTAGCTTGCTTACAAGAAGACTCTGTGACACAGCATCGGGAACTTTTATAAGGTGAAGGCACACGACACCTGTTGTATCTCTTCTTTACCTTTTACCATTTTGTGGAAGGAACTTGGTTAGATCAGAGAAAATTCGTTCCTGATAAATCCATGTTGGTTGTTACCCATCTCCTTGTTATCTTTCAGGAGCTTGCGAATTCTTTAATTACTGGTTTTCCAGAAATTGGAGGTAAGCTGGCTGATCTGTAATTCTCTTTTTCCCTCTACCCCCTTTTTATAGGCAGACACTATGTTTGCCATTTGTCCATGAGGTCTTAAATGCTCTTAAACTGCTTCAGTCAATTTTTTACATACCCTACTTGGGATTCCTAAACCCTGATTGAAAATATCTAACGTATAACTGCACGCCATACCTATTTGACTCTGAAATCCTGCCTCTTTGCCCTTGGTATTGACTACGATAGCCATCTCTTTGCTGTTAAGCTTTTAGATGAGACTGGAACAAGATGCTATGAAAGACTGATGGTCTTAGCATCATATGTCAGTAATTGTACCGTTCTGTGGAGGAGCAAGCCAACTCTTTTCTTAGTCTTTCCAGTAAATGCATACTTGCTGCTTTTGATTTCCCTTCTTGGCCGCACCTCATGTTGTGTCTTCCTACTTTTTCCCCTCTACTTACTCCTGCTTTTGGATCGGTTTCCTGTTTGAGTTTGTAGTCACCATGCAGCTCATGGTTCAGCAGAGTTATTCACACTACACTCGTAGCACTTCCTTTGCACAATGTCTTGGACTGGTGTGGTTAACAGCATTCTTCTGAGGACCTGTCCCCTAGTATGTTAATATTTCCCTCACGTGAAGCATTATATCAAGTCTTTGTTAATCCCATTCAATTGTAGTATTTACCATAAATTTAGAATCAGAAAATCACAGGATACAAGAGGTTGGAAAGGTCTTCGGGAGGTCTGTGGTCCAACTCCCTGCTCACAGCAGCACTAACCTCAAAGTTAGATAAGGTTGTTCGGGGTCTTGCTCAGTTGAGTTTTCCTTAAAGGTCTGAGATAGTGAGTCAAGTGCAGGAGATTCATCGCTTCTGAAAACCAGATCCTGTCACTTCAGTGTGCCAAATAACCTGTATTTCATGTGTCATCACCTGATACGCTGGTTAGAGATGAGGGATGCTGCAGTAAGAGGAGATGAGTGGTGGGAGGAACATGTCTACAGCCTCCATACAGTGAGTCAGGATGCAGGAATGTCAGGCAGAGAAGATTTATATATTCTGAGCTGCATACTTGTAGATTTCTTGTTTTATCACAAAACCTTGAATTTTCCATTGAGGAGGGAACTCAGATCTGCCAGAGGGATTGTGTCTTGGTGGTATTCAGATGTTGCCTTATGATCCTTTTTCCGCTCCTTTTCACACACGCAGCATCTCCCCAGCAGTTCCCTTTCTAGCACTTCACACCACGCAGGGCTGTCTGATTATTCCTTGTGACGGGTGTAAAAATGCCTGGATCCATGGCAGCCCTACTGCGGAAAAGCTCTTGTGAAGAGTGAGCTCTCCTTTCAGATAACGAGCCAGATTTCCCTGGAAATCTGTACCGGACAGACTCATCGCCAGGCCAACATGCCAAGGGATGAGCCATGGGCCAGTCAGCCCGTGGATGCTGGTGCCTGCAGCTGTACCTGGGGATGGGGCTTTATTCACTGCCTTTCCCTATCTCTCGACTCAATCTACTGTCAGTTCTTTTGAAAAACTAATTACACAACATTTAATACTATGAATGGCTAATTTGTGAGAGAGAGATCTAGAAAGAGCTCTGTAAGTCACAGCAGAATGAAATGCACCGTTCTGCGCTCTGCTTCCTCCCACGTTTCACGTACGTCTCAGATTCGCTTTGCTGAAGCTGGTTCCTGCCAGTACGACCCTCTGCAAACCCCTCCTCATCCCTGTGCAGTGCTCCCCGCACATCTCCCAGCCCTTCCCAGGAAGTTGCTGTTCCAGGCAGTGCTCGCGCTTTGGGTGGGTCTTTCCTTCTGAAGCTTTGTAGAAGCTGCCGACTCTCCCGAGCCAGCCCAGGAGAAGAGCGTTAGGGGAGCTGGATTGCTAGGGGGAGGTAATGAGGAGGAATGACAGGACAGTGCAGTGTCATGGAACCTTCTGGAACAGAAGCCAGCCATTGTACTATCCCAAGTCCCAGTATGGTGATGTGTGAGTCTCAGAAACCTTTCTGTGCCTCAGTTTCCCCATTTGAGAGAACAGTGGTAGTACCTGTGCGCCTCACTGGGCTGGCAGGACTGTGTTTTGCAGTACCCCATCCTTTGGGTCCTCCACCTCACCGCTGGAGTCCAGGACACTGCTGCTGCTCCAGAGGTCGCTGCGGCATGTGCTACGGAGACGCATATCAGCTGCCAGGCACGATGGCCCTTCATGCGGGGCTGAGGCACCGCTCCTCACCGAGACCAGGCGACAGCAGTGTCAGGACCAGCCAGATAATCCAGCCCCATCTGGGAGCGCAGATTCAGCAGCAACCGGCTCTGTTACAGATCCCAGATAGACTGCGGATTCCACAGCAGGACTCTGTTCTTATGACAGATACCCAAAGGCAGATTTTCTTTTAATTAAATATGAAAATCTATAATGCAGTCAGCATGATGCCTCTTGGTATGTTTATTTTTATACCCCGTTTATTTGCTTTTGTTCTCCACATATGCTTTCATTATGAGGGAGATTTTTGTACTGACCATCTGTGCATTACAAATTCATTTCAGATAGGACTGAAGGACTTGGGGAGCAGGAGAGAGGTCAGCTGGGTTTTTTAAGATCTGAGTGGAAATGGGTGTCGTTTACAGTTGTGGAATAAACATACCAACTAGTCTTTTTCTTACAATAATACTGAAATTGCGAAGTTGACATTTTTAAGCTGTTGTCTTTAGGTTTCAGGATTCACCAGGCTTTTGAGATCAGTGAAGTATTTCATACCTCATATAGTCAACATTTCACTTTCTGTGTCTACACTCAGAAAAAAAGTATTTATTTTTTCAATAATATTCTGCCTACATTTTAATATTTTTCTCTGAAGCCAAAGGGCAAAAAGCATTTAATTTCCCCAGCACCAAAGGTGATGGCATTTTTCTGTGTGTTTGTGTGATTGTAACTGTAGTTCTATACCCAATCCAGCTTCACATCTTGAGGAACGGGTCAGATATCCCCAGGCAGAGCCCTGTGGATGTCATCAAACCAGGAAGGGAGCATGCCAATCCCTGGCTGGCAGCTTACCTACATCCGTGCTTGTCTGCAAAGAGAAGGACTGCTGCTGTCTCCAGTCTTCTCTGCTCTCCCTGTCCTCTTGGCATGGTTTCAACTGATGAAACACCCCGCATGAGCATCTCCCTGTGGATCACTCGCTGCCGGTGAGCCCCACAGCCTCCCTTTGTAACACACGATTGTGGAAGACCTCAGTGCCTCGGTATCCTTGCACAGAATCGGAAAGCGCTGCTGTCCAGCTCTTCCCCCTCTGCCAAGGAGCAGATTTAGGGGCATCGCGGACACCCAATCCTCTCGACCACTGGAGCAGCACCAGCAGTGTGGGCAGGCGCAGAGGTGAACCATGTGTCTTACGGTGAGTCCGAGCTCTGCAGGGGAAGCTGTTTGGCAGGACTACTGCAAGAGTCTCTTCCCTTGTGTAGTGACTCCTTCAAGCTCTTCATTCTGCTGTGTCTCCTAGCTTTTACCCCTTCCTCTTTGCCTTGTTATTTTTCCTTTTGACCACTTTTCCATGCTGTCAGGTCAAGGGTTTGCCCCGTGGAAAGAAAAAGCGTAGCCAAAAATTAGGAGGTTTAATCAAAGCTTCTCCGGGCAGCATGAACAATCACCAAACATTGAACTGGGCAAAATGAAAGGCCGTTCAAATGGAAACCGAGGGTTCCGCAGATCTCCCTTAGCCAAGAACTTGATGCTGTTTCCACCACCCCACGTGCTGCACTCCTTGCTGCAGAGACTGGGTGACGCCTGGGGGGCTGAGCAGCAGTGTAGCAAGGGCACCATCATGTAGCATTTCTTCTCTCCATGATGCCACCACTGTCAGTGACGTGTCCAGAGGCTGCAGGAGTTTGCAGGGAAAGCTCTCCTTCATCCTCCACCCCACGCTCAGGACATGCACACATGCTTCAGGCGCTGGGCGTGCCCTGAGTGGGTCATTCCTACCCCCTCACGTAAGCACATGTGTGATGAAAACAGCAGCAGGGGTAGGGGGAGCTTTCTTGACCCCACAGGCTCACTGGGGTAGGAGGAGCTTTCTTGACCCCACAGGCTCACTGGCGTGGCTCTGCCTTGAGGCTCTGGAGAAGGAACACCCACTCCTGGTGGATGGGAAACGCTGTCTCCCTTCGCGCCCCAGGTGCGTTCCCAGAGCACCAAGGTGAGCTGAAGGACAGAGCCGTCTGGAGCATCACTCGGGCACTGTCCTTGGACCTCAGTGGTGGGGTGCAGGCTGGGGCAGATGTGCCCTGCTTGCTGCAGAGATGTGCTGTCCTTTCGCACTAACTGCACTGGATTCCACTCTAACAAAGGGTGTGTGCCTTTCCTATCCTTTCCTACCCCTTTCCTATACCGTTTCCCTGCATGGCATCATGCATCCCATACTAAGCATGTGAACGCTTGGGCACGTAGGCACTACCAATAGCAAAAGGGTTCTCTCCTGTTTCCCACCCAAAGAAGCAGCAGGTTTCCCATCTCCTCAGGCTGATGCCAGAGTGATTGCCTGCTCAGACTGGACTGACCTCCTCTCTGGTCAGCTGCTGGCTCAGCACCCACAGCTCTCACAGCACTCCCCTCGCTGTGACTGCAGAGGTATGATCAGGATTTGCCCCTGCGAGCTCTGCCACGGTGCCTTGTAAGGAAACGGGTGCTCTGAGAGGCTGTTGTGCCTGCTGCCCCTTCAGACACGGTGGGCATGGTTAGTTTGGATGCCTGTGCAGCACTGAGACTGGCAGCAACCGCCTGTGCTCAGCTTAGAGCATCAGTCTTTGGCATGCAGGAGACGCAGGAGAGCGTAGCGAGTGCCTGTGCTCTGCAAAATAGGTGTATTGCGGTTGCTTGCGGTGCTCCGCGTAGGTGGCCTCGAGCAGAATGTTACGTGCCCATGCAGGGACCTGTTGGACTCAGGATGCTTTTAGGCAGCAACTGGCCTCTGCCCGCTCAGCCGCAGTGCCCTTCATCCCGGGTGGGTGCCATGCTCCTGCCCGCACGCTGGGGCAGGAGGGGGTTGTGGGAGCATCGTGCTCCTGCTCTTTGGTTCCTGTCCTGGTGCTGGTATTTTGCAGCTGGAGTCGAGTGAGGCAGAGACAATGTGCTCGAGCATTCTGTCTGAGGGGAGTTTGGGGAGGGGGAGAGGGAAAAAGGCTGTTAGATCTATCGCTGGCAATTTAGATTCAGAGACATTTCATCTGCAGTTCCCTCAAGTGTTGAATTGAATAAAACCAGCAGCAGCAATGGAAAAGGAGGTGGGGGAAGGGCTCTGAGCACTCTCTGTTAAACAAAAAGAGACAGGCAGCTCATAAAAAAAAAAAAAAAAAAAAAGAAAGAATTGCATCCTTGGGCTGAAAAATCCAGATTCACAAGGAAGGGAGGAGAACGTGTGGCAGAGCCCACCCGGCGGGCAGGGAGGGCCTGGGCAGGCGCTGCCGAAGGCTCCTGGTCTTTCTGCAGCCTGAGCAACATCACAGGGTTCGCTGCTGGGTTTCGTGATTTTCTGTGGGTTTTTTGAAGCTCTGGTTGTAGAATCAAGCAGGAAGAAGAGTCCCAGGCTTTGTTTGCTGTTAAAAAAAAAAAAATCCTTTGCTTTCTAGCGCTTCAGAAGAAAAGTGCAAAAGTGAAACCCTCAGGACTCAAAAATTCAGGAGAAAAACGTAACTTAGCAGTTACAATTTTGTAAACACTTGGTGTTTGGGGCCGGACTCGTGGTTCCCAACTGCAGTCATGGGATGGCAGAACTGTCCTCATCGTTAGGTGTTTCCGTTCATCTGCCTTTGAGAGGGAATTGCTGCTGGGTTTTCGCTGTGGCCATGCATTGCAGCATTTGTTTCTCGCCGTGTCTGCCTTTCCTTCCCTAGGCATCAGGTGAGGACAGCTTTCAGAGCCACTCAGCCCCGCTGGGCCTGGAAGGCGCGTGGCAGCCATTGGGGAGAATTAGATTACAGGAGAAAATACATTCCTGGGGCCTCTGCTGCCTCGAGTGTGGTGCCACCGCTTCCACGGCCGCGCTTCCAACCGTGCTTCGCAGGGAAGCATCAGGTGTCCCAAGGCTGCCTGCGACCTTCCCGCAGGACACCCCTCGTGACACCATGATGCCTGCTTTGCTGGCGGTACCTCTCTCTGCCACAGGTTTCTTGGGCACCTCCCTCTCACGTGGGCCAGGCCTCGCACTGGGGATCTCTGGGCTGGCACCCCGCAGGTCCCGCTCCGAGATGCTGCCCTTGCACCCGCTGCAGACCTCCAGCTGCCAGCACCCTGCCGTGATGGCGGCGCCTGCCCCCAGCCCATGGAAGGGAAGGGCCTTGGGAGAGGGGCTGCTCTGCAGCAGGAGGGCAGGCCTTCCTCCTCTGGACTTCCCAGTCTCCATCTCAGCTTGTGCTCCCCCCCCAGACAGGTCCCCTCCTACAGAAAAGACTGTAATGTGTGTTTATTAACATGTGCTTGCTGACATGTCCTAATCGTCTCCAGTTCCCTAGTGTGGGCAAGAGTTGTGTGTGATCGCAGTCCAGACTGCCCTCGCCTAGGCATGACCTCTGGGCTGTCAGAAGGGCTACGTGACTCGAGCCTTTGCTAGCCATCTCTCGCCCACCTCAGGCGTAAGGCAGCTGGTGGGGTGATGGGTTGGGGAATATCTAGACCTGCTTTGAGTTCCATTAGATAACAGTACAACGTCAGCAACTGCCCTGCACCGGCGTTTCTAGCAGTAGCGGGAGATAACGAGAATCTGCGGCTGCATAACCCCCGAGCGGGCACCAGCAGAACCTGTTCACACTGCTCTGGTCCCATACCCACTGCCTTAGATACAGGGTGAAGGGGCTGGCTGGCACTCCTCGGAAGTCATTGCTCCCAAAACTGTGTTCCTGCCTCGGGTGGAAAGGTAGGTCTTTGTTTGCGCCCCCCATCTTTTTTATTGACCTCCTTGCTCCCTTCTAACACCTCAGTGACAGCTCTTACGCCTTACGTTCTGCACTGCTGTGCTTCAGATGTGCACGCAGAGAGCACGTGCACGTGGCCAGCGCACCGTGTCGGCTGGAGCGCGCTCCCACGCAGGGAGACTGGGTGCCGGCGTAGCCCCGGCATGTGAGCCGATGCTGGCATGCAGCCTCGGGGAGAAACGGGTGTAGGAAGGCGGGCAGGATGGCAGACACGGAGGTGCTTGGCTTGACCCAGCTCCCCGTGCTTCCGTGGGAGCAGCCGTGTGAACGAACAGCATGTGCAGTTGGTACCCCACAGCTGAAGTCTGGCCAGTACCGGGTTACCCAGTGCCACCAGCAGTGCAGCTGGGCAGCTCGGGCTGGCTTCTGAAACCGTGCTGGCTGTGACTTGGCCGAGCACCATGCTCACATTCCGATGTCCCCTGCCTTTGCTGGTATTCGTGCGGAAGTGTACGTGACATACAAAGGCAAGAACAGGGTGAGGAGTCAGGACTTCTCAGGGCAGGCACCGATACCTTTCTTTCAAGTCATTTCAGCTGTAAAACAGGGGTCACGATTCTGATCTACGTCACAAGGATTTGGGAGCCTGATTAGCTACTGCGTGTAAAAGACTGAAGAAGTCTTACTGTGAATCTAGGACCAAAGAGTGGAGAATGAGAGAGGCTGTCCTACAGCCATGTATTATGCTGCTGATATTCTCCCTGCAGTATCGATCCAGCGGCTTGCTAGGATACAGCCCTGCCTGCTGTAGTGGTTTAATTCATTTTTAAGCATCATTATTTTTCATGTTGTGGTCTTCCCCTGCTTGAGGTGCTTCTCGCTGCCCATCCCCAGAAATGTCCGTTCCTGTCTGTGTTTCATGGCGTGCACTGCTCCCACGTGTGTGTGTGTGCACCAGGGAGATGGAGAGCAGCTTCAGCTACACTAAGCAATTAAACTCCGGTAGCTCAGGGATGAGCAGGAGGCCGTGATTTTCTTTTCCTTTGCAGTAATTGCCTCTGCAATCAGCTTTGATCACCCGAGAGCAGAGGAGATGAGTGCTGCAAGTTGACATCAGTGGTTTTAATATATCCATTTACATATACAGGAGCAGTGCAGCATACAGCTTTCCATAGCGCCTCTGACCTGAAACCATCGCCGCTCCATAGACACCTCATTTAATTTAATACTTCACCGCCACTGCGGAAGCCACAGGATGGGGATGGGAGGGGGGATAATCAAGCCCTCACTCTCTCGCTCTCCGTGAATGTCTGTAGAAATGACATGAAAGTAATTGCTTTTGAAAAGCAAAGCAGAAATGGCACAATTGATTCCACTTAAATGAGAGGAGAAGGGGTGGGGGTGGGGGATGTTCACCCTAAACATGCCACCTTCTTTCCTGCTGCAAGCAAATCGCGTCGTGGGTCTGTGTGGGGATGGAGGAAAGGTGGGCTTGTCTCGGAACGGCACGCAGGGGAAGGAGGCGAGCTCAGACAGGCGGTGCTGCTTGGAGCAGGATACATCCTTCCAGCTGACTCGGACCCAAAGACTGGCGCTGCTTCATGAAGCAGTATGACATGCCCTATTGTCGCAGGCATTTTGGTTGCTGGGGGGCTGGTAGGGAGCCTCATTGCATTGAAAATCCTAGAATTATTCTGCTTCCAAAACCCGCTCACCTGCCCTGCAGCTGGGGGAAGGGGCTGTTTATCCTGCATGCTGAGGGGACATCAGTTCCTCTCCATCTCTCATTCATCTCAGATTAGCCCCACGGATAAATCTTCATGCCTAAGGCTTGGGAAGCTATCCAGCCTGGTGCCTGCTGGTGGATGCCCATCCTTCCGCCAAGGGCCCCGTGCCCTCCTCTGTGAGCTGCCCAGCACACACCTCTGTCTCCCCCTTAGTGGGAGACCCAGCTGTGCTGAGGTGCAGCCCTCCCAGCTGCTGTGCCTGCCCCACTCACCCCTCGCAGCCCCCAGGGGGCTGTGCTGCCCCTCTGCAACCCTGTGCTGCTGGGGGGTTTGGGGTCCTGGGGCTGGAAGGGAAATGTGCTCTGCGCCCAGCAGCCCTCTCTGCTGTGCTCCTGTGCTGCTTGTGCGGGTTGTTGAGCATCCGGCTGTCTCGGGGGTTGCTGTGTCCTCAGCCAGAGTGCTGTCAGGCGCAGGGGGGTCCTGGGCCGGGGGCTTGAGGGTCGCAGGCAGCGATGCAGAGCTTGTCAGACCCACAGTCTTACACAGCAGAGAGAGGGAGCGGGAAGAAAGTGTTTTGTCTGTGCCAGGCTGAATGAAGTGGCGCATGGAAAGTCCTCCATGCCTTAGTGCTTGTTCTGTTCTCTGGCAAATAGGGGAAGAAGCCACCACACAGGAGTCTCAGGGAATATTCTTAGCTTGGGAAGACTCGGCTACATTTGTACCAAGGCAAAGCCGAGGATTTGCAGAGCATCTCTAGTACTTGGTTCAGCCTGTGCTCACGTTCGATGGAAGCTGGCCGTTATTGCTGGCAGAGTGACCCTGAAGTCTCAGTCCCCTGCCCGGCGCGTGTGCTTTGCTCTTCAGAGCACATGGTGCTCACTGCTGGATCCTGTATCCAGCACAAAGATGGTCTTTACTATGGCAACGCACGGACACGCCAGCACATGCTCAGATCCACTCCAAATTTATTCCTTTTTTTAATTTTGGTGGGCATTTTGCTAGAACCCTTTTCGCTGGGGGGTGGAATGGGTTACGTGCATGCAAAATACAGCTTGGAAGAATGCAGGCTGCCTCGCTAGTAACAATGTCACCAATACATCTTTAATGTAGACATTAACGTCATTTTATGTTAATTACATGTAAATGGATTATTAATGTATTTATTGAATGTTGACAGCTGGGTGACAGTCTTCAGTAAATATGTTTTACTAATCAGTTAGCATTTAATTAATATCGAAATTCTCTCCAGGTTTAGTAAGACAGTTAGTGAACATTAATTAGGCCCCTCAGTTGCTGCATATGTTGCAGGATGTCCACGGGGCTGCTGACAGGGCTCAGCCGTGCTCCGCAGCTCTGCGGGGCACAAGCAGGCCAGAGGGGGCTGGGTGCAGTGGCACTGCCAGCAGGACAGACGGATACGTGCCCAGAAGGGAGAAGTCTCTGGGAGATGTCACTCTTGGGAGAGCCCCGCACACACAGCACAGTGCTGCCCGCGGGCCGGCAAGCTGTCGGCTAGAGTGGAGCTGGCGGTGGCCAGGCAGGACCAGTGTTTGTGTGTGACACTGGTCACGGGAGAGCAGACCAGTCATGGGCCCTGCAGCGCTGGCCAGGCCAGCCATGAGAGCTTGGGGATGCTCCTGCCTGCCTGACATTTGGCCCATTGGGTCCTTCAAGACCCAAGAGCCGTGCCTGTGCCCCGCAGCAGGGCTGCGTGTGCCTGCAGGGGCAGGGCAACAGGTCTGGGCAAGAAGTGCGGCCACAGAGATTTGGGGTGTTCAGTGCCTGTAGGCTCTCAGCACCTCTGTCCTTCCTAGTTCTTGGAAGAGATGCATAACCTGTATGGGACCCACCGACAGGGGAGAAGGAGACACTAGGTTTCTGCTGGGAACCTGTTCTTTGTATGTCCTGCCTTGTTCCCGCACCTCTGCACAGCAGCACAGGCACTGCTCTCACCCAGTCTCTGAGAGATGTCTGCGGTGTCTGTCCCCTGCTCGTTACCTCATTAGTGTCACCAGGAAGCTCTGGACAGCCCGTTTCCCCGTGAAAGAGGGCTGCTTCCAGTCACTCGTGAGCAGTAACAACAGCACGCTGCTCTCACCTGCAGCGATCGCTTCACTGCACGTAGGACCCTTGGTCACGGCAAGGCATTGCACAGCCCCTGGCCAGCAGCACAAAGGATTTCTTAATGCTCAGTTTAAAACACCAAGCAGACCAGTTCCTGAGCTATGTGGCCAGCGTTTTCTCTTTCCTCCCTGTCATGAACAGGGCAGGAGCCAAGCAGAGCCTTTGCTTTGCCCTTGCCCCGTGTGTTTGCACCCACTGGCCGTGGCTCCCCTCACCGTCGGAAGAAGGCGAGCAGCATCCCTGAGACATCCATTGCGAAGGCATCAGGGTCAGTGGCTGGGGAGCTGCTCCACCGCAGGGCTGCTGCAGCACCGTTAGCTCTACTGGATCAATACTTTCATCTTGTCATGCTAATTGCTCCTTGGTTGACATTCATGATCCCTTCCTGCTCCCTCCCTGTGTAAACTCTTTACAGCTGGGACCCAAGAAGTGAAAATGCCGCCCTCAAAGCCCGCTCCTGTTCAGGCAGGACAGGAGGGTGGATGACCAAGCCGCAGGGTGCCGGAGCTCCCCTTCGCTCCACGCATGGTGGGCGTGGGGGAAATGGAGAGAACCTTAGTGCAGGGTAGAGGAGCACAGAGCCCCAACACACAGCCGGATCAGGAGCTGGTTATTTAGTTATCAGCTAGAATAACTTTGGTTGTGCTCGGTTGCTCTTTGCCTCCCTCGCCCTGTCTGACATCCCCTCTGTAAGCAGGAGGCAGGTACCCTGGTGCGGCAGACTCCCTGCCTTCCCGAGAGTTGGACATATCGCTGCTGCCGCGGGCGTGCGTGTCAGCTCACACCTACCATATTGGCTTCCTGTCCCCAGAACATCAGGTTTTTGCAGCTAATGTGTGCGGGGGGTGTCTCCTCCCGACAATCCCCACCCCCAGCAGCATCAGGCCTGTGCTGTTCGGGGTTTTGTTAAGCCATTTAGTATTAATTGATTTTTTTTTCCATTTTTTCTTTCTTTCCCTGGGCGGGTCAATAGCTGGATGCTCAAGAGCAGAGGATCTATCAACTGCAGACCAAGCAGAGGGAGAGGCAGGCAGAACTGGAGCAGAAATGCAGCCGGATCCAGCAGCTCAGCCAGGACCTGGAGGCCAGCTACCAGCAGCAGGAGGAAGCTGAGAAGCAGGTAGGCGAAGGTGCCAGTCCAGTCTAGCTTGGCAGCCCAGGCTGGGAAGGGAACTTTATTTAATGCATTCATGTAGTGATAATCTACTGTTCTCATTTACATAGCACCATAAAGAAGGGCTAAAGATGCAAAAGTAGAGTCTGTCAACTCCCAGCAAGGAGGGGAAGGTCCAGGGAACTGGGCAGACAGCTACGGCTCTGCTGGCTGTAGATAGGTGATGGGGTTGCACTGGATTTGAGGGTATGACTGCTGTGGTGTTGCTGCTGTCTCTGACCTCCTCGGAGAGAAGATAACAGGGTGGCCAGTAGAGACGATGCCTCCCAGGACAGCGCTGTCCTGGCTGGTGCTAGCAGTGACGTGTAGTCGGCCAGGAGATGAGGCTTGTTGGGATCTGTTCAGCTCTGGTGCTGTGGATGAAATCCTGTTTGCTCCAGGGCATGCAGACAATTAGGGTGGGAGTACTCTCATCGCCCTGTGGAGCTGACAGGAGGCCTGGGCAGTGCTTGTGCCAGTCCTCGGTGTGCAGGCTGTTTGCCGCTGCCCTGCTGCAGCTCCTTTTCCGATCTCTGTATTTCAGAAGCTGCCAGGAGTCAGACCGTTTGCTCAGATGTATTCCTTCTGCATGTGAATCTGTATTGGAGAGTGTGCTGTTCCCCTGCCTCCTCAGCCATAGGGTTTTTTTCCTGATGCCCACTCGGGCACCTCTAGTCGGGAGCGGATTGTGACCACAAGCTGTCATTCAGATCCATATGGCAAATGGAGGTGAAGAGAGCTGATCCTGAAAAACTGTGCAGCTACTGCTGCTGCACACTGCAGGATTACTTGCTTAACCTGTGTCTGTCCTCCATAGTACCCACTTCTCATCTCTTTCAGCAGCCCATAAGCCAGAAAAAATACGTCTATTTTAACAACTTTACAGTTAAACATTCTCAGTGTTCTGGAAGACTAAACCAAGCACTCTTGATACTGGAGTATCAGGTACCGGCATGCCGGACAGCAGGAATGAGCTCAGCAGGACTGGCTTGTCTGAGCAGCAGATCAGAGGGCAGCATTTTAAAATGGGGGGAGGGGGGTCCATTATTCAAAGTGGAAATATTTTGTTTAATTTAATTTGTTAATGATGAATATGAACAATATATATATTGCATCACATAGGAATATGATACAGTGATGATGTTCATTGCATGTGAAGGCAAATAGCGGGATGTTGTTCCGTTTACTGCCAGGTCATCCACCGGGGGCGTGGGGGGAGGTGGGTGTATGTGTGTGAGGAGACGGCGCAGCGCGCTGAACTGCATACGGTGAGCCTGTGTTCTGACTGTCCACCGGTGAGGGCTGGGTGCGGGAAGTCTGCATGCCTTTGTGGGCGTGAACGGTGGAGTACAAACGAACCCGAGTTTTGTTCCGCATACGGATGCGGGCGTCCGTGTATTGATTTGTGCAAGGACAGGATCTCGGGGCGGGAATCGTATTTCTGTTCCTTACACTTACTCTGTCTTACTCCCTGCCCTTCCCATCCCTCTGTCCATCGATACTGAGTTCAGCTGAGCCTGGCTGCTTGGATTCCGTGTGAAAGTGGCAGACAGAACAGCTCAGCGCTAAACCTTCTCTTACAAAACTCCAGATGTAACAGCATGCTGGGTCAGAACCTGTCCCACCTAGCTCTGCATCTGGCAGCAGCTCACGCCTGTGCCTGGGAAAGAGCTCTTTTCCCCTGGGAAAAACAGGGGAGGCTTGTGCTATTCCCCAAGATGCTCGCCCACCGTCTGTGGTGAAGGGACTTCCTGAGTCCAAGCAGGAGTCTTGCTGTTTAACTATTCCTTAAGGAATTTTCATCCATAACTTGTCCAGCTATTTTTGTAACTCAGGTATTGCCCGGCTTCTGCAATGTCTTGTAGCAGCGAGTTCCACGGCTTAACCACGCGTGGGATGCAGAGCCACCTCCTGTTGTTTGTTTTGAACCTGCTCCCTGACAACTTCTTTTGTTTTATTGGAAGAGACCATGAACAGTCATTCCTTAGTCACCTTTCCTGTGACACTTCTGATGTCACAGACCTCTGCTGAGTTTCCTTTCCATCATCCTTCTTCCAGACAGAAGGGCCCCAGTCTTTTGGGGTTTTTTTGAGCCAGAGTTGCTGATAAATCTCCTGGTTTGGGGGCTTTGGGCTTCCATGGCTGGCAGTCCCAGGATGCCTCTTCGCAGGCTGCACATACCAGAAGCCCTCTGCAAGGAGTGTCAGGTGTAATTTAGCACTGGGAGCATGAGTTATGGTCCTGCCCTTTAAGGAAAGGCTAGCAGCACAGCCCTGCCTGTCAGCTGAGTCCCCCACCTGATCCTGAGCTCTCCTGGTGAATGAATCAGGATTTGGCATATCGTTGTTTAATACAGCCCCCATGCTAATGTCTTTTTGAAATGAAACTGAGAAAGCTGTTAACCTCAGTTAGCCAGCTGTCCTCACGGTGACCTGGATAAATCATCCTAGCAGGAGCGCCGAAGAACACCGCTCTTGCTGCTTTGGAAAACGGAGCTGGAAGGGAAGGACTGTGCTTCCAGCTGATGCCAGGAAGGCTTCTCTGCACCAGCGCTGGGCAGTGAAAGGCCTGGTGTGTTCTGATGCCAAGGACCCTGCTGGTGCTCCAGGCTGCGTGCCAGGTCCTGGGGACTTGCACAGGCTGGAGAATCCACTGGCACATGCTCTCCCCTGACAGCTGCCAGAGGAGTCCTGGCCCTACGCTGCATGTGGGAGAAAGGCAACGTGTCATATCTGGGAGAGGAGAGGTGGATTTCCACAGCGGCCCCAGGGACTGGCTCCTCCACCACTCAGCCACCAGGCATGTCTCACCATCCAGCCCCTGCTGATGAACATAGCGTCTTCCACGTTTGTTCCCTTCAGCTGGAGGCTGGACTTTCTCCAGGACCATCTCCTTCACCACATCTGAAGGCAGCTAGCCTTGAGCTGCCTGCCTCTGTGGTGGGAAAGGATATAGAGAGGGCAGTTTGGTGGCTACTACTGCTGCAGAAGCAGAAGGGGGAAATGCTTTTCTGAGATCTTGTCTACTCCTTTCTCCCAGGGCTGTTGTAGCCAGGATGGATTTTCCCAGTGCAAGCTCGGAATGGAAACTGCACTACAAAGTTCCTCAGTCAAGGCATGAAAGTCTTCTTGTGAGTGTGGACCGAGGCTGTGCCCGCACAGAGGCTGGCAGGATGGTAAGAGAAGTCAATTTAATGCCTTAGCACCCACAGGTCAGATGTCTGGCCCACATTCAGCACCTTGGGGCAGGTGGAACGACAACATGTGGTAGTGTGACCGAGCTGTGTGACTGTCTCACACAACCCTGAAGGTCAGTCACAGCACAGCTTGGCGTCACTACGTGCAGACTGCTGTGCAGGGCTGATGCCTTTTCTCTGTTGTGAGCTGGTCAGACTCAGCAGCTGACTTCAGCCTGAGGAGCCTCTCGCAGGAGACAGAAGGGCATGAGCAGGTCAGGCTGCAAGACATAGCTGCTGCCCTTCACGGTAGGCTGTGGAAGAGAGACACGGTGATACACCATCTCCAGGCTGAGCTGTGAGGTACTGACTGGTGGTAAGACGGTGAGGAGAGCACCCAAATCCATGGTTTGTCTGTAGGAGCATTCTTCTACCTCATTGTTATGCTTCTGCAGGCTTGTTCCTTCTGTGTCTTCCTTGTTAGTGATGTTCCTTCAGCTCTCTTCTCAAGGAAGAGCGTGCTCTGAGTGCTGTGGGCTGGAGGTCTCCATATGCAGAGACCCTTCCCTTCCAGCCCTCTGGAAGGACAAGTGGACCTGCCTAATCTCTCGCACTGGAGCCTCAATGCTCACCTGAACATACCAGGCTGATGACTTGGTGCTCCTTCACACGTTCCAGAGGAGCCTGCTGTCCGGGATGCTCCAGTGTGAAGATGTGCTCAGCAGAGCGAGCAAAGGCCTGGTGCAGGGGCCGTGATGGAAGCACACAAGGATCAGGCAACAGTGCTGCAGCAACGATAGAACCGTGCAGCTGCTCCCTTTGGTAAGACACCCAGCAATCTGCACTGCTTCTGCTGGAACTGGTGGGTGCCTTGTTTGCTGAGCTGCACCCAGGAACTGGCCTGTGGAAGGAAAGCTGGATTTTGCCCCTTTTACTACCTACTTATCTGGTCACAGGTTACCCAGTAGCCAGAACATGTGCTTTAACATATGCTGAAGGGAGCAGGCAGAGCCTGGAGGATGTCAGGGGGTGATGAAGGCTCCGATACCACCATCTGTATGACATGTGCTGCTGTGCCTCAGGCTTTGGCCTGAGCACTGCGGAACGTTCCACCCTTGGTGGTAAATGTGAGAGTAGATGAGGCAGTGATGGGAACGTAGATTTGCTATCAGAACTTTTGGATTCAATTTCCATTCTCAGTAGAATAGCTGTGTGCAGTTTCTTGCATGTGCTGCTTTGCCAATGAATTGTGCAGGACATGGCTATCAGTCAGAGACCACCAGGAGAGCAAGGTCGGCTCGATGCCGTGTCGTCTTGCAGTGCAGTGGCTGGCAACGTGGAGGTCAGGGTCTGACTGGTGGAAAGGTCTCGCCTCTGCTCCTTGATGGCTGTAGGAGTCCACTGCCCTTGCCTAACTCCTGCTGCTTGGGTGCAGCCACGGAGAGGTAGAATTGCCTGGGTACCGGTGGTTGATCTATCTGCTTTCTTCTCAGCGACGAACGGGGGTGCAGCTCTTAGCGAGGTGAGTGTTGCCTACAAGCAGCAGCACCTTTAGTACTAAGCAGCACCCACTCAGGTTATGGGTCTTCAGTGGGAGGGTGGAATGTGCACAGCTGTACGCTGTGTACCAGGACACACAGACATCCCAGCACCGTCAGCAGCTTAGGGCTGGACACACACAGAGCCACAGCTGCCGGCGGGAACTGCGAGTGAAGGTGAACTGTGTTATTTGTGTAGACACTGGTGAGGAACCCCACCGGGTACCTGGGTCTGCGAGCCAGTTCTACAACACAGACTTTAAAGAGGGGAATAAAGAAAATAATAGAGCATTGACTAAAATGGTCTGCAAGGCTGATTTCTCTCCACACAGCCTCTGAAGGAGCAGTCTTTGGGGCTGTGGAGAAATAGGCAGCCTCCAGGCTGTGAGGCTAATGCAGAGCCACGGCTGTTTGTATAGCTGCAGAGCCTTTAAGAGAGACTTGGGAAAACTAGCTTGGATTCCAATGAATATTTACAATTACAGTGCTCCAAAGCTGAATCCAATCACAGCACTGCAGTATGCAGGCTTTGTGCATCAAAAGAAAATGAGAGGAAAGAAGGAAAGATGGAGTTGCCTTTGGAGAGACTTATAAACACAGACCTCTCTGCTTGTGGCAGAACTAAAACGCTTTATTTCTGATAGGAGCCATTTATTCTTCAGGCATTTTGCTTGATATTAGAAAGTGCCTGGCTGATTTTTGAAGTGAGAGTCTTCAGTAGATGGTCTTTAATTCAGAATGAAAGAAAGGAATGGAAAGTCTCATAGTCCATAATTTTTATATTGTACTAACAAACTCCAGAAATAGGGGAGCATTTCCAAACTAGAGCAGGGGCCCCTTTCACTCGCTGAGTTCTTGGTTACCATGTGGAAGAGGGCTAGGCAGAGCTAACCTTGTTAAAAACATGCTTCTAATCTGGTACTTGGCTGATTCCCATGCTCTGCCACTACACAGGATGATCTAACAGAGAAGGGAAAGGGAAATGCTGGCTGAACAGTTATTGCAGCCCAGTACTGGCCTCTTTTTTGCAGTGGAAGGTATAAAAACATAATGGTGTAGGGGAATCACTGCCTGATAAGAAGATGGAGGATTCGTGGTTGCTAGAGCGCTGCAGAGAGCTGTGTGCGGTAGAATAGGAAGTGTGTGACAAAGCAGAGGCGCTGCTTGAAGTGACAACAGAGCAGCACCAAGCAGCTCGCCTCCAGGAGCTGCTGTGGTGGCCTGCCCATACTGCCCACTGATCAACCCTTCTACACAGTGCCAAGGGAAATTATCTTGGATTCTCTGACTGTATCCCTTGTGTTGGTAGCTGGGAGAGCTGTAGGAAAAGGCTTGGCTGAAGGGGCACCCAGGATGCTTTAAGAAGACCTACAATGTGTCCGTGATTTCCATATATTGGGACACACTGCAGCAGTAATGGAAGAAGGCAGGTGTGGGAAGGGATAAAAGCGCAGGGCAGGCTGGGGACAATATGGATCACATAACCAGCAATTATGCTGCTTACTCTGACGCTGCATGCCCAGGGCATAAGTCACCAGTGTTGCCGAAGCATGGCTGCAGCACCGAATGCTGCCTACTGCTCTAACATACAGAGGCTGTGAGTAATCCATGGCCTTGGTGTGGTCCTACAGCACCGAAACATCACTGCTCTTAATTAATTACAAATATTTAAGGTTTATCCTTGCATTCCGCCATGCAGACATTCCCTAGCACCACGGCAGCATGAAAGCAGATGCTCAGAGAGAAGTCAGGCTCAGATCTACACCAGGAGAATGTGCAATTGCTTTGACACGGTGTGCACTTACAAGCACACCTGACCTGGGAAAGCACATCTGAAGGGCTAGCCTCCTCCATCCCCAAGGCCCCAGCAGGCAGCATGTCTCCACCCCTGAACAGAGGGCAGCGTGTTGCTGTTTTCAGACTGTGCTAATCCCTTTGTGTGTTTTGAAGATGATGCCGTTTCCTGGTGCCTTTCACCTTGTGGCTGCACAGATCCCTTCTGCTGGAGGGCAATCTTAAAGGATGCTGACGGGAAATCCCAGGAAGCTGGTCTCTGATCTGAGTCACACTGCTGGGGCAGGGAAGCACTCTGTCACATGCAGGCATGGCACAGGGTGTTCCCTGCAGCTTGGCACATACTGAAGTCGATAGCCCTCAGCAGGAACTTGCAT
This sequence comes from Rhynochetos jubatus, assembly GCA_027574665.1. Lineage (NCBI taxonomy): Eukaryota > Metazoa > Chordata > Aves > Eurypygiformes > Rhynochetidae > Rhynochetos > Rhynochetos jubatus. Next base: position 9,154,955 of record CM050661.1, read on the forward strand.
TCAGCATTATAGTGTCTAAAAGGCTTAAAACTGACTGTGAAGTTCCAGTATAGCTACAAAAAATCTGTTTTCAGTTTCTGCACTGGTAGCTTGCTCCAGAAGGAGCTGGTGCAATTTGGCAATTGGTTCTTGGAATCTGGCTAGTTCATCTGCACTGGGCTATTTGGAATCATGTTGTGTAATATGAAAAAGAGTCATGCATTTCGTTCATTTGAAGTTGCCTTGAGGGAATGGCACCTGCCCAGACAAATTCCATATGAAGATGAGCGATGTGACAGAGACCACTGCTGCAGCAGAAATAACAGTGCAGTTTTGCACCCACCAGGGAGCCACTGTAGATCCCTCTTGCTCTCCACAGCTCATAGTAGGTTCTTATACCAGCTCCTGACAGACACCAGTTGCAGTGGTCAAAACCAGCACTCCAGTTGACCAGGAGTACTGTGCTTGCACAGATCTGGTAAACCCCCAGCCTGCTGGAAAACCACCAAATAGTGGCTAGTGTTAGAAGCAGGTTAAAGCTCAGAGCAGCAAGTGCTGTTGGAGCAGGACTTGTCATTAACGGTCTACGGGAGCCACCAGCCCAGGAGCTGGAGGGGCTGCGAGGATCTCCTTTTGCCCATACTGTGCATCTCTTGTTCGAGTTGGCAGGAATGTAACCGAGCACTTTGTGGGCTCAGTGGGGCTGGAGGGCTGACTCAGAGCAACAAGCATGATAAAGATAACTGGAGTCATGGCTCAGCCAACCCTCACCCTGCCGATGGCAGGCAAAGCTCCGCAGTTCTCTCCAAACTCCCAACTGAGCAATCCAGGCGTGTGCTTGGGCTTTCCAGCAGACAACCTTTATATGCCAAATTTGATTTTATAAGTCTCTTAAGTCATTTCCAGGCTAAAGAGACTTTCTACTTTTTCCTCCTATGGAAAATATTCTTTGTATTTGATCACCCTTGTTGCTCTTCTCTGAAACTCTTCCAACTCTGTTTTTCTTGAGAGGAGGCAGACCAAAGCTGCATATGGTAATCACAATGCAGTTTCCACTATGGGTCTATTCAGTGGCATAACACTGATCTGCTCTCCATTATTTTCCTAATAATTCTTAACAGTCAGTTTGCCTTTTGAGCTGCTCCTGGGCACTGAGCAAACGTTTCCATGGAACCATCTCTCCATCTGTATCTGGCTTTATCTAGTACAGCCTCCAGCCCTCACTGAGGAGGGATTAGAGCTGCAGCAGCTGGGACTGCAAGTGAAGTCTTGTAAGACAGAAAGTGCAAATGCTCCAGAACTTGAGCAGGGTTCAGACCACCTGGTTGTCTTCTACCTTTGAGATCGGGGACAGCTGCTAAACATCTGAAAAACAAGAAATCACAGAATGGTTTGGGTTGGAAGGTAGCTTAAAGACCACCCAGTTCCACCTCCCCTGCCATGGGCAGGGACACCCTCCACTAGCCCAGGTTGCTCCAAGCCTCATCCAGCCTGGCCTTGGACACTCCCAGGGATGGGGCACCCACAGCTTCTCTGGGCAACCTGTTCAATTATGAGTTAAGATCAGCCTTACAACATCCTGTCCTCTTCCCGGCATGTCTACCCTGGAGTACCAGCCTTGCCTGAGAGGCTGTGTAACGCCCTGGGAAAAGCTCAGGAGTCTGCTCTTCGCTGAAGCAAAACTCGGGGTTTGGTCAGGCAGAACTGCCAGGAACAGCCCCCATTCGCCCTGCACTTGGACAGCGAGCCTCCTTAAACAAAACACCCACATCTGCGTAACACCCCTTTCAGCATCTGTGCATGGATTCCTTCCAAGATCCCACCTTCGCTCACCGTACCATGCACAAAGGCCACTGTTAGGCAGGCCACAGGGCTGCTGACAGCCCACGGGGCACAAGGACGTGCCCACGCGCTTCAGCTGACACAGGGTGTGCGGTTCAGTGCTGCAGCGCGGCTGGCATCATCACTCCAGTTCTGCCGGGTGGCTCCCAGTAGCCTCTCGCCGTTTGGCACAAGCACACTAACCAGGGGATGCAGCTGGAGCCCCGCAGGTCAACACTAACGTTGTCACTGTTGGAGAACACAAGGAATGGCGTGTTCTCTTAGTCCTTCTTGGCGTTTTCTTTCTACAGAGTGCGAGCGAGCAGGAGGGGATCGTGGTCTGACCTGTGCCTGAAGTCAGGAACGTTGCATCATGTTACTGCTGAATTGACAAAGGCGGCTTCAGAGGGGCGGTCAGCCGGGCCTGAGGACATCAAGAGATGGTGAGTGCAGTACTTCCTCCCTCGGTAGTCAATCCCTTTGCGTCACTCCTACTGATTACTCCTCCTTTCTCCGACTATTGCTGTGCCAGTGGGGCTAATGAAGCTTTATGTGCAACAGCAGGATGGTCTCGGCTTTGTTTCTCCTGGGTTTTATGCTTTATCTTTTCTGTATCTTAGAATACGCCCTTTTTTTGGCCAGAGACTCCAGGTTAACCGTAGGGAAAGGAAGGGCATGAAGGGATGCCGGGGATGAGTCCAGATACCTGGTGCTGGAGCAGTGGGGATGTCAAAGGTCGCTTTCAGTGTGACTGGGCTGGGCGGGCCCCCCACAAGCACCACCACCTGCACCAGCGTCCCACCCCAAGGTTTCAAGGGAACAAGTGGAGGGCTGGAGGGACAAAGGAGACACAGAGCGCTTCTGTCTGCTCCGGGGTTTGGCCTGGGCAATCCGTCGGTGCTGGAAATGCAGCAGGGCAGGTTCCTAGCTATTTCTGCCACTGTAGCTCTTTCCTCCTACTCTGTTTTTAGGCATCCAGCTCTTTCTTTCTCCCTTCTCTGGAGGGGACCCTCTCCCAAGAGCTGCAATGTTTTTTTAATAAGTATTTTTCAAGTAGCTGGCTGAGACCCTGGGAAGGATAATGAGATCATTTTCACTGTAGAATGCGAAGCCATGCGAGACTTGCCCGTTCGCGATTCCTCCCCTGCAGACTCTGACCATTGGTAATTCATGTTTGCTGATGCTCCTCACCAGCCAAACACAGAGTGCGCCCTAGCCAGTACCCAAATGCGATCAGACCTGAGGTACCGGTTTCCTACGAACGCAGAGAATTGGGAATTATCACTACAACTGCAGAGAAATAACCTTTACGGCTCATTAAGATTCCGCGAGCGCAAACTCCCTCCCTGCTCTCCCCTTCCCGAACCCGGGCGGCTGCCGCAGCCGCTCCGCCAGCGGGTCTGCCCCTCTCATCTGCCCCTCGGGCACGGCTGCAGCGGGCAGCCCCTCCCCGGGCCGCGCCCCCGGTCCCCGCGCCCAGGCCCGACCGCCACCGGGGGGAGAAACGGCGCGTCCCGGGGCGGGTGGGGGCACACACGGGCCCCCACAGCCCCCGGTGCTGCGCGGCGGGCGGGGTGGTGTCCGCGGCGCCCGGCTCCACCGGCGAGGCGGGAGCTCCGGGAGAACAAAGGTGCCCGGAGCCGCCCCGCAGCACCGCGGCCGCTGGGCGGAGCCGCCGCCGTCCCGGCCAGCACCGCAGCGCGGGCCGAGGGCGACCCCTGCCGGGCGGCGCGGCCGGGGCGGGGCCGGGGGCTGCCCGCGCCCCCTGCGCTCAGCCTCCCCCTGCGCTCAGCCTGCCCCCGCCCCGGGCTGCCCGCCACGCCGGGCTGAGCCTTCCTTGTCCCTGGCCCCCCGCCTGCTCCTGCCCCCGGGCAGCCCGCAGTCTCCCCCAGCGTACGCCTCCCCCTGCCCGCTTGGCCTGCTGCTCCCCCGGGCCTCTGCCCCGCTGCCCTTCCAGCCCCCAGCACACTGCCAGCAGTACGGTGTCCCTGCCAGCAGCCTCCCCTCTCCCCTCCAGACCTTCCTCTCCCTTTTGGCCTTCCTCTCCTCTTTTTTCTAGGCTCCAGGTCCCCTCCTGCCTCCCTTAAGCTCCTTGTCTCCTCGATCCTCCCAGCATCCCCGTGGACCTCCCCTGCCTTTTCAGCCTCCATATCCCCTCCAGCCACCCCTTCCCCTTTGCTACACCACTCACACTCGGTTTTAGTCTGCCACCTGGCCTCAAACCCCTTATGGACTGATGCTTCCTCCCTCCCCCATTTCATCCTCTGCCCCTTTATCATCCTCCCTCTGGCCTCAACCCCCCTCACCTTATTTTCGTCCTTGCCCCCTCCTCTTTTGGCCTTCTCTTGCACACTGATGTCACTCCTTTTAAGCCTCCCCCTGCCCTCTTTTTTTTGGTCTCCACCCTTTCCCAGCCTCACCTCTTGTGGCCCACGCTGTCACACACCCCTGTGGATCCCCCTCTTAGGTGATCCCATCCACTCTCTGGCCCCACTTACTTTTTGGCTTCCCACTGCCTCCTGGCCACCCTGTACCTAATAGCCTCCTCCCTCTGGCCTCCTGCTTTTTTCCAGGCTCTGTTTTTCATCCCTGCAATTCTTTTTCAGCCTCCACCTGCCCTATGTCAACTTTCTATTTTTTCTCCCACCCTTTCTCAGCCTCTTCTTTCATTTTAACCTCATACCCTTTTTTGGTCCTCCCGTCTTTTGTCAGCCTCCACCTCTTTTTGGCCTTTAAGTTCTTGCCCACTTCGCGGCCTTTTTTCTGCCTCCCACCTTTTCGTGACTTCTTTCCCCGTCATCCTCTTACCCCGTTTTGGGGACTATCTCTCTGGCTCAAAATTCCAGCTTGGGCTCTCAGGAACCGTTCAGCCGGGAGCCGGCACGCCGCAACCTGACACAGGGGCGCTCCACGCAGCGAGCTCTGCAAGGCTGTCGCCCTGCTTAAATTCGTCGCCAAAATCGATAAGCGATCCTCAGGTGGCGCAGCAACCCGCAGCTCTTCAAGGAGCTCTGGACCAGCCCTTCCCCAAACAAATTCTGGGGCACTTGTGTTTTTGGACTCTGCGCAGACGGTCCCGCTGTCAGGGAGCCGGCGTCGATGGACGGCCGTGGAGACGTCGGCACTTCTAGCTGTGGTTTCTCACGTTGTTTCTGTTCCGTGTGGAAGATGCAAGTTGGTTGTCTCCTATTTTTGGATCAGACCATAAACATATTTCCCATTAAATCCTGCTGGAGAAACCCAGTGTTCCCTTTTTCCTTCTCCCTTGCCTCCAGTCACGCTCAGCCCGAGTGCTGAATACACAAATAACCTGGGAAACCATCCTGGGTGTGAGCCACCTTCTCCACGTGGACCCAGCGCCGGCGCAGACCCGCAGCACAGCCGTCCCCGCAGCAGCCCCTCTGCAGCCGGGACCTCCTGATCCAGCAGCCCAGCATGCGTCTGCTGGGGTCCCACAGCCGGTGGGTGCTGGGGCCCCTGCGCCGAGACAATGACGGTGGTGTTCTATGCCGTGAGGCAGGCGGGAGGGGACGTGCATCCTGGGGAGAGGCACCTTTTGCACTCTCTCTGCTCTCAGTGAACAAGCGTATGCACAGAGCACGGCTAAAAAGTTGCAGAACGGTTCAAAAGTGTAAAGCATCGAAGTTGTGGGATGTGGGGGGCTGCTAGAGCTGCCGTTTTCAGCTTTATCGGCTCTTAGGCACGTGCTCGATTTCTGTGCTGCATGCAAGCGGTCGGGGGGGCTGGTCAGGATTTCTTTTTCAGTTGTGTTGTACAAATGACACCCACAGGCTACTCCATGGTCAGACTGAGGAAGGGCGTGGGACCAGGCTGGGGTTCCCTTAGATTTCACTCTATTTTTCTTTTTTTCCGCTTTCTTTTTCCTTCTCCCCCCGCCGCCCATCCCATGTTTCCCCCCGTAGGCTTACCATATACCATCTCAGCATGCTTAAAAGCATTTTTGTTGTATTTCAAGTGTTTGTTTCTGGGGAAGGAGTTAGGCCACATGAGGATGAAGCCTGGTTAAGCTAAAAAATCACCGCTGTTTTCCTGTGGTTAGAATTATTTTTAACTCTAGTAATTTTTTACATGCGAGTATTTTTCCGCTCATTCCGTAACTCAGCAATAGTTGAAAGGAGGTTAATCAAACATTTGAATTAAATGCATCTTCATGCATAGGCTCAGCATGGAAAGTTTTTGCTGCAGAACAGACGCGTTTGAGGAGTTCAGCCTGAGTATGACGTGATCACGTCCGTGCTCCCCTCAGCCTGCGGACACTGATGCGCACGTAACCTCAGCTCACCGAACGTCCCCTCTGAGCGGGACTGCAAACCTGAGCAAGCTTTCAGCCCAAGATCCCACTTGGTAGTTCTGCAGTAGCTTACCCAGAGCCTGGATCACACCTTTTAAGCACCAGCCCAGCAATAGGCCCCCAGACAAGCCCAGGGATGAGTGTGCCTGGCTGAGGGCACCAAAGAGGTGGTGAAGAGCCAGACCACCAGAGTGAATGTCTGCTTTGGAATCGGTAACCGGGTGAACAGAGGTGGAAACAAGCTGTCCAGACTTCGTTTTAGATGTCCGCTGCCGGCACATCTCCTGCAGCGTTCAGTTTACTCTGCCACGAGTTAACTATTAATGCCTATGTTGTATTTCCGGTTTAAATTTGGCTTGTTTCATCTTACAGTCATCAGTTGGAGATGTACTTTCGCCTGCTAGATCTGAGAGGCGTCTGTTATCGACTGCAAACCCACTTACATACAGATGTGTGAGCAAATTGCCCTTCGCACTCGTCTCCACTAAACCCCACACGCAGCATCACTTGAGTCTTGCAGGCTGAGACAGTGCCTGTGGCTCCTCTTGGAGCCCTTCCCGGAGCTCCCACATCCCCCTGCACCATGAGCACCAGGAGACCACAGCTCCTTCTCGAGACGTGCCGTCGCGTCGACTCGTTAGCCCACCGCTCCCACTGAGCACCCACGAGCTGATGATTAACCTCCAGGACCGCCGTGTCGGCCACCAGGCCCGTGCTCCCAGGACAGGGCCCCGCACTGCTGTGGCACGTCTGTGCTTCGCTCCTGAAGGAGGATTGTACGTCTTGAGGTGACCTGTGCTCCGCCTGCGCCCGGCCTGCCACAGCATCCAGAGTGGATGGGGTACGTCTGTGCTGCCCCCTCATCCCTGTGTGCATGAATTTGTCATTAATGTTTTCTTCCGTGCTTTTTTCTTCCGTTAGATGACTAATTCTGTCATCTGCTCTGACACAGGTGCCTCGCAGCTGCTGGAAGGGTTCACCAGCCTCTGCTGCTTTGCCTGCTCCACGAGCTCGCTCATGCCAAAGTGATCCCGTCAGGGGTTGACTCCAAACAGATTTTTCCTTTCCGGTTGCTGAACGGTGGGGCGTGGGGCACTGGTACGGAGCCCATGCACTCCAGGAACCCCCGTGGAGAGAGTGAGGCAGTGGCTCAGGGGGAGCACGTGCACAAATGTGGGAAGGTAGAAGTTCCTTATGTTAAAAGGTGCTTCCAGTAGAAATCATTCCGTCAGAGGGCCTGTGCCACTGGTGCCAGTAGATGTATCTGGTGAAAACCAGACAGTGCTGGGGGGGATGATTTTATTATTCACATACACATTAAATACTGAAATTTAACTGAGGTGACGTATGGTGGCTGCACAAAGGCAGCATTCCCTCCGTTCTGGGGAGGGGACAGTAAAGAAGGGGCTGTCGGAGAAAGGCAGGTTAAAAGGCAGGAGGAGACTTCTGACCTCTTCAACTGTTCACATGCTTGGAGAGTTCTTTACAATACCACTCAAAGCCATCGAGTGTGTCATGGAGCTGGGCCTGGGGACATGAGCATCGGACACGCCCAGGCAGCGTCAGGTAAGACAGCAAGGAAGATAAGCATTTAAAGTCTGCCCTGTCTGGGGATTTTCCTGTTTCCCGTGTGCAAAAGCATGATCATCGCTTTCTGAAAACTGGCCACCTAGGATGGCTGCTAGGGAATAATACCCAGCCACGGGGGCGGCCGGCAGCGGTTGGCTCCAAGGGGCAGAACATCTGGCAGCGGCACACACAGGGAGCTGCCCCTCCCCTGGGCCGCAAGAGGGGCAGGAGGCGGCGTTTGCTCCAGGGCCACGTTCCCGGGTCACCCCAGATCTGTTCCTGTAACGCAGCTGGTCACGGGAGGACACTGACCTGCCCTTCTGTCAGCTGTGTGGGTGTTTGCAAACAGCCCCTCGTGTGCACCGCGCCTGATCCTGCCGCGCTCGCCGCTGGACGTTCAGCGGCACAAATAGCCCTCGGCGTGTCCGACATGCTGCTGGCGTGCGCAAATGCAGCGTCGGCTGCCGCACAAGCTGTTTATGCGTTCACGTGGTCACAAGCAAGACCTTAACTTATCTCTGCTTCGGCTTCCCGGTGCAAAACGGGGTTAATAACACTTGCTCGTTTTGCAGAAAGGCTCTGCAGTTCAGTTCATGAATATAAAGCAGTTCGAGATCCTCCGATGGAAGGTGCCGGCGATGGACAAAGGGCTACTAACGGCACGGAGGTAAGTCCCAAGCCCTGGGCTTACCCAGCAGTACTGTGTTTGCCAACCTAAGTGTGTAATCAGCGTATACGTAGGCGACATCTTGGTTTGGGCTGTGCAATACACAGCGACTTCAGAGCCCGCTCGCGCTTCCCGAAGGAGGCAGGCGGCGGCGGCGGCGCGCGCGGCCACAAAGGACCGGGGATGCGCAGATGGAAGTGAGAGCTGCCTGGTGGTGGGAGCGCAAGGTGGGTGTGTATCGCAATACAGACGTGGTGCCGCTCCTTGAAACAGAAAACATCTAAATCTCTCTCCTCCCTCCCCACCTCTGCCTGTCAGCTCTTCCGAATGAAGTCCCAGCTTTGTTTTCCTGATTTCCATTTTGTATCCTGAAATATTCACTCCAAGTTCCGCTTGACAGACATCCCTAATCTAATCTCCATGTCTGCTTTCTAATTTTCGCAGTCAGGATAAAACAAATTGGCTGGCATTAATTGCCTGCGCAGCGGCCTGGAGCTTTGAGCCGTGATTTACGAGCTCGGAGCGGGCGCTCTGCAACACATTTTTCTTAATTTATTTTTAATGAGTCTCTCAATTAATTTTCTTGGAAACATCTTAATGATGTTGGAGGCGGGTGTTAATGAGGTTTGTACCAGCGCCTCATTTTGCATATTTTAAAGTACTGAATGGCATCACAAGCAAGCTCCTAGTCCTAAAACACAAAAAACCTGAAGGCTGGAGAGAGACACCCTCCTCAGCTAACACTGCTGCCTCTGCTCGGGCTTTCAGGCTGTATGGGCTGACTCTGGACGTCGGGAGGCTGAAGCTGGCCGAACCCGCAGGGACGGGGTGCCGAGGAGCAGTGCTGGGGCATGGCTGGTGGCCGGACACTTCTCGACAGGCAGGAGCAAAGCCTGGATGGACTCGACGCCCGGGTACGCCGCAGTTCTCCATGGCACCCCCTGTCATGTGGACACCCCCTCCCCTGTCCCCCCCAGCCCAGACCCTTTGGCTGTGAGTATCCCAGGGCACAGAGGCTGGGCTGCCTGGGGCTGGCGGCTGTGGGGTGCTCTGGTGCCTCTCCGCCAGCTCTCGGGGTCCCCGGTAATTGCTGGTGCGTGTGTCGGCGAGAGGCAGCAGCTGGATCGCCTTTGTTTTCTCTCAGCACGTCAGTCTTCATTAAACCGGAGGGGAATGAAAAAAGATTCACTTTTGTCCCAGCCAGAACGTGGCAGCTGTTTAATTTCAATTAACGTGGCACTGAAAAGAATAACATTACGGCAGTAATTAAAGTGAGACAACTCCCACGCCCAGCACTGCGCGGTGCCTGCTCACCAAGCAGAGGGTCCAGTTTGGCCTCCCTGTCCTCCCAGCACCAGGCCAGCACGGGCAGGCAGCTGTGGGTCAGAGCTGTGGGGCTGCCCCACAGGCTCATGAGGAGCTGGAGCAGGGTTGAGCCCTGCCAAGGTAGGTGCTGCCTGCAGCAGCCAGCCCCTGGGCAGCGCATCAGCTGGAGACGAGGACAGGTATGGCAGGGGGTCAGATGGGCCCGTGCAGCACAGCACGGCACGCTATGGCACAGCACAGGGTGGCGTGGCACAGCTCACACAGGGCTCGGCAGCGCGGCGCAGGACCCGGTTTGGCGGTGGGCATAGGCTGCTGTGTGTGCTGCTGCGGGACGGCAGAGCGATGCCAAGCCATGCCGCCGTGTGCTGCGCCACGCACAGCGGTGTGGGCTGCTCTGGGCTCCGTCCCAGCGTGTGTGCAGGATGCTGCTAGGGGAGGGCAACCGGCTGTAATTACAGCAGCCATAAGGCTGTGGTGGAGCACCAAGGCAGAGGACGGCAGCCGTGGAGGCTCCGTGCCCTGCGGAGGCTCTGCACCCTGGCTGCCACTGCCGGAGCAGGATGGAAATCTGCAGGGAAATTTTGTTGCCTTGCGCTGGCAGAAATTAGGGCTAAATTCAATTGCATTCTGCACAGTGGGGGTTAAGCGGCCCTGCTCGCAGGGTTGTTGGTGCTGCGTCCCTCCCAGCTCCCACCGCCTGTGGCTGCGACCCGCTGGTGGAGCAGGTCGTCATGGCAACCGATGATTTCTATTATGGTACATCTGCGTTCACCTTCCGGGCTCAGCTTGGCCTTGGAAATTTCCAGTTAAAATACTTACCTGTGAAACGGCACTGAGCGCCAGCGCGGGGACCCCCATGGCACCGGCAGTGCCAGGCTCAAGGAAGCGCTGGCACCCAGTGTCCCGCCCGGCTCTGTTACCCCGAGGTGGCCCAGGCAGAGAGGGCAGACCAGCTCCAGTCCCCGATCCCACCCCCACCAGCATTTTGCCTCTACGGACACCAATTCCTCCTGCCAGCACCACTCCGTCCCCTCTGCCCTGGCTGATGGTTTTCCTACAGCCCCAGGCCAGGTTCCTGCAGGGTTGCAGGGCAGCACTTCCCTCCCCAGCAGCAGTTTGCCCTCTCCCCAGCACATGGGTGCTGCACATGTTGGGTTTCTGCCGGCTGCCCCAGCAGCAGCCGGGCTGACATCCCGGCTCGTCTCCATCCCCAGAGCTTCTCCTCACCCCTGGGCACTCGCCCCAGGAAGCTTCTGGGGCACACTCAGCCTCCCCTGGGGCCCGTGGGCTGCAGCCCTGCCAGGATGAGCCCCTGTGGCGTGTCCCACCAGCCGTGCCCCATGTGTGGCGGGCAGAGCAGGGGGTCACCCTGCGCAGCCACCCACCCCACCCCCCGCTGCCATCACGCCACTTGGGCATTCCCGGACCCCATTTGTTCACGTTTGCTACAGTGCGCGCAGGCAGAGGGTTGGAGTTGGGGGGTTTCTGCTATTGATCTGGTGCTTTAAGAAGGGAAAAAAGCCTCCGTGGCTGTCTAAACACTATTGATCCGTGCTGGGAAGCCACACGGACAGGGAAGGGCGTGGAGAAATTGAAATTTCATTTCCAACAACTTCTTCCTGTTATTTTTACCCTTTTGTACAGGGAGAAACAGGGAACAGCAACCGCAGTCGCTGCAGTTGGAGGCTCCTCCGAGAGCTCCACACAGCTCTGGGGGCAGCTCGGGGAGCCGCAGGCCAGCACAGGGTGGGCAGCTGTGCCCAGCTGTGCCCAGCTGTCCAGGGACACAGCACCGAGGGTGGTGCCGCTACCGGCCCCGCTGGCACCCGCCTCTGGTGGGTGTCACACACAAGCGGCGTGTCCTGGGGCCCGGGCACGGCCCAAGGACGGTAGCACAGAGAGAAGGGCGTGCAAGGGGAGCGTGAGGCCGGTGCGGCCCAGCCGTGGTGTGAGGCTGCCGCGAGGCTCCCCGCGCATGCCGGTGTTGGTACGGGCTGCGCCAGCACCCGGCGTTTCTCGGCGATGAGGTCACCAGGTTCTGGTTCTGAGCATTGTCCCCACAGTGAGTATTATGACGTGCCAGAGACAGAGGAGCATGGTACACGAAGTGGGGGCTGCGCTCTGCGGGGAGGGGGCAGGTGCTGCTGGAGGGGAGGGCCAGGGCCCCTGACGCAGGTCTGCCAGGCTTTTGCAGGAGCCCCAGGCTCAGCCTCTGCTGGCACCGGGTGTTTCTTCAATGGGGAGTCACAGTGCCAATGCCACAGGATGGTGGCACTGGGTGACATCACTGGCTGCCCCCTCCCTGGACCGAGGGTCATCTGGGGCCGGCGGGAAAGGCCTGTCCCATGTTGCGGTCCCTCCAGCAGCGAGAAAGCAGCCAAAACGCGGCCCGTCCACGGAGGTTCCTGCACCTGTGGGTCAGCCTGAGGATCCCTGTGGAGGGCTGCCAGGAGCAGAGGAGGCAACATCAGAGCTGAGTAGCTCCAGCCAGCAGCTCCAGCCGGAGACCGAGTCCTGGCAGCTCCAGGTGAGCAGTGCTGACCCCTCTCCCACCCCAGGCGCTGGTCAACCAGCCAGCTTGTCCCGCAGAGCTGGCAGAAGCACAAGGGCTCAGGGGCATCCAGTCCTGCTGTGGCTGCACTCGTCACACTGCCCCATGTCCCACAGCAGCTGCAGCTCCTGCTGGCATCACTGCAGTGCCGAGTGCCAGCAGCGTCGGGGGCTTGGCTGTTCATGAGCTGAGGGGCTGCCACAACACGCACAGGGTGGTGCTGCTTGGGGTGGGGGGAGAGGTTTGCACCCACAGCCATCAACACCCTCTATTGCTGCTCCCTGAGCAAAACCTGGACTGGCAGCGGTGTCGTCCAGCCCCAGTGCTCTGCAGGAGCCGCGAGACGGGCTGGCCACGGCAGTGAGCCATGGAGATGCTGCTCACATTGTCCTAGGGTCGAAGGCAAGCATTGGTGCTGGAGCCACGGCAAGGGGAGTCCCAAGCATGCTGGCACGCGCGGCAGCAGGAGCTGGAGCTGTCACATGTGCTGGCCTTACTGCAGGAGCTGCAGCTGTACCTGGAATTCTGCAGGAGCATGAACCACAAGCAGCTAGTTGAGCTGCAGGAGTGTGCAGTGGCGCAGGAGTGTGCAGTGGCGCAGAAGTACCAGGACTTCCTCTTTCTGCTGCAGCAGTGCAAGGTACCGCTGCCGGGCACAACCACCGCGACACACAGGCCAGACTGTGAGTCCCCCTTGGCCGTGTGCCCCCCATAGCTGCCCCATCACGGGCTAGGCACCATGCTGGCCCAACAGCCGGTGACCAGCCCCCTCAGGGGAGGGCAGGGGATGTCCTTGTCCTGGGACAAGGATTTAGCACCACTCTTTGTACGGAGCAGCCCGGCCAGCCCCACTGACAGAGCTGGGGGACTGCAGCCCCCAGTGGCCCCACTGACACCCAGGGCACCATCCCAGGGCTAGTGGCACTGCTGCAGCACTCCTCATGTGCCCGTGCCCTGTCACAGGTCGGGGACCCTGGGGATGCCTTTTCAAGGCTGCTGGGTGTCCAGCAGATTGCTGCAACAGGGAGGGCACTTTGGGGGCTACACAGGGATGAGAGGGTGAGGAGCCAGCAGCTATCCTGCCTCCCACCCGCTGGAGGCCACAGGTTGTCCCAAACTAGCTGCTTCTCCACAGCAGGAGCACGGGGCGTTCCACAGAGTCCCGCACCAGCGATGCGCTTCTCTCCACAGGACCAGAAGGATGAGGCGGTGCAGACAGAGGTCACCTCCTCCATGGCTTCCCACAGCCAGGATGACACCAGCCTGCAGGAGCGCACAGAGCTGCTGGAGCAGGTCAGCACCCGTGCGCGGGGCCAGGCGGGAGCCGGCAGACAGCCCGTGGCTGTGCCGCTCACAGGGGCGGTGGCAGGTGCAGAGGTGACGCAGGCAGAAGTGGGCGGCCGAGGAGCGCCAGTACCGCGTACAGGACACGCAGCTGGGGAGGGCGGCCGGGCGAAGCGGTGCTGAGGGAGGTGGGATGGGTGAGGAGGGGCACGTCCAGGGCCGCAGGGCTGGTGACCCTCGAGCAGAAGCTGCAACACATGCATGCTGCGGCCCACGCCAAGGAGCCGCTGTGGAGGAACCAGGAAGAGCTCCAAGCCCTGAGGGAGCAGGTAGGTAGTGGGTAAGACCTGCTGTGGGTTCCCTCCATCAGCCTGGCACCAGCGTCCCCTGCGCCCGTGGGTAACCCCCAGGGCCTTCCCAGTGCCCTGGGAACTGCAGGGGAGCTGTGCAGCCAGAGAGGAAGAAAAGCTCTAGCAGGCGAAGGGGTGGCCGAGCACCCAAGAGAGAGAATAAAGCCCTGCAGCAAAGCCAGTGCTGCAGGGGTGGGCAGGGGGCTAGGATCGGCAGCAGGAGAGGGCACAGAGCTCGCTCGGGCAGGCATTAGCATCAGCACAGCAATGCGGCTGCTACTAACGCAGTGCCTTCTCTGCAGCTGCAGGCACGGGAGGAGCAGAGGCAGGGTCTGCAGCACAGCCTGGCTCGGCTGCAGGAGGAGCTGGGAGCCACCCAGGCCCGGGAGCGGAGGAGTCTGCAGCAGCTTAGCAGAGCCGAGGCGACCATCCAAGACCTGCAGGAAGACGCAGGCTCCAGCAGAAAGCAGCTGGCAGAGCTGCTGCAACAGGTGAGGCAGGGACAGGACAGCCCCAAGTGCAGCCAGCTAGCAGGGCCAGAGGCCTCTCCTGCTTCTGGGCAGCCTCAGCCTGCCCACGGCTCGGCCAACCACCCTCCCTGCCCTGCAGCTTTGCGTGCAGGTGCAGGACATGGCCACCCTGCAGGCAGAGCTGGCCCAAACCCAGCAAGAGAAAGCCAAGCAGGAGGAAAAGATTGCAGCCTATGAGGAAGAGCGGCAGCAGCTCCACTGGGAGCTGAGGAAGCTGCAGGGATCCCAGGACCAGAGCAGGCAGCAGGTAAGCGTGTCCCAAACCCCAGGGTGCCGGGAGGCTGTGCTCGGCTTGTGCCTCTCACTGCCGCTCTGTGCCATGCGCAGGCCCACTCCCTCCAGGAGAGGCTGCAGCAGCTGAGCAGCCAAGCCCAGCACTGGCAGCAGCTACACCAGGACAGCGAGCGAGCTCTGGCTACGCAAGAAGAGGAGCTGGTCGTTTGCAAGGTGGAGTTGGCTTTCCTCAAGGCAGAGCTCAGCAAGGCCACGGAGCAGGTCCAGGATAGAAACAGGCACCACCGCAGCCCAAGGGCGGGAGCGCAGGCTGGCCCATGGCACCAGGGACCGACCGATCCTGGCCCACAGGCAGGGGAGAGGTGGAGCGGACAGGGCAGGGGACAGCATGCTGCACGGCCCAGACCACCAAGGGAGAAGGCTGCAGGGCTGGCAGCAGCAGGGCTGGCAGCAGCAGGGCTGGATGTCTTGCTCTCCCTCAACCAGCCCCCTTTGCTCCCGTGCAGCCCCTCAGCATGGAACTACCACGTTACGCCCGAAGTTCACCGCCAGTAGCGCCGAGGGTCTTCTCCAGAGCCGCTCTCCCAAGGCACCAGCAGCTCCAGCCCCTCTGCTCAGCCCCAGAGGCTGCTGCCCCGGCACGGCCTGGTTTCCCCAGCGGCCTTCAGTCCTGGGCTCACAGAGACAGGGAGGAGGTGTCACGTGCTGGTTCGCACGTAGCACAGGGGGTCATTCTTTCCAGGTGAAAACGCTGTGCTCTTCCCACGCTCCGGCGTGCTCGGACAGCGGCCGGCCGCACGAGGAGAGCGAGCTGGTGCTGGTCAACTTCAGCCAGTGCGTGAAGCAGATGTGAGTGAGCAGCTTAAGCGGCGTGGAGAGGCGGAGGGCTGCCCTCTCCTCGCGCCAACAAGCCTTGTTTTCAGGCAGTCGCATGAGAAAGCAGCGCACAAGACGCAGCAGCAGGGCAAGCAGACCCCAGAGCTGAGGGGCGAAAAGGAGTAAGTAAGTGGTGAATGGGGTGAGCTGGACTGCCCAAGCTCCGGCAAGGATCAGGACTGTCACTGCCCCACCTCATCTTCCCTGCCTTTCCTCCAGGCATCTTCAAGACACAGTGGGCAGGATGCAGGAGAACACATACCTCATGGTCAGAATGCAGGAGCAGCACCGCGAGCGTGAGCAGCTACGGGTGAGCAGCATCCCCGGCACAGCCGGGCTGGGCCTACAGCCATGTGTGTGCAGGGATGGCTGGGCCCCAGCTGCAGTCAGGCCAGGCTGTCTTTGCCCTCTAGACCACTGTAATTCTGTGCCTTTTCAGGGCAACAGCTTGACAGTACCAACCCTGAAGGGCTGCCTCCACCCCACGCTCGCCTCCAGGATGAGCAGCAGCGCAAAATAAAGCAAGGATTAGACCGACAACCTCTAAACAAATAAAATTATTTTAGTTCCGTAGCAAAATGAGCGCCAAACACCAAAGCCTGCCCGTGCCGCCAGCTGTAGAAAGCCTCAGAGTGTGGCGATCAGAGGAGCTGGGCGCTCTCCTAAGGCTCAGCTGCTCCTGCAAGTCTTTGAGCCTCACAGCAACAGGCTGTGTCCCCTCAGAGGCCGAAGCGGGCTGGGGTGCGTCGTGGCGTCAGGGGCTCTCCCTGCTCCTTCCGCCCAGGGGTGTAGATTTTTGTAGACCTGCCAAAAAAGGACAAGGGTGATTAGTGGCGCACACAACCTTTCCCTGTGCTAGAACACCCACGGGGAAATTGGGATCCTCCATGCAGCTCACTACTGCTCTGGAGCAGGCAACCCATGGCCAGCACCTACCTTGCACTGCCCAGCGGGTTACGGCGCTCCTGCTCCTCCCGTCGGGCACGCAGCTGCTCCTCAGCCAAAGCCATCTCTTCCTCCATGGCAGACACTTCCTCCTTGGCACGGCGGCGGTTCTCCTGGAACAAGGCAGCAGCAGGTCAGGGGCAGGCAGAGGGCTGGCTAGCAGCAGGCTCCCTGCAGGCCCACAGGCCTGCTCCTCCGCACCACACACACTGCCCCACGCAGCCGTGCTGTGGGCCTGCCGTCTGCCAGCTCCTCCAGGCCAGGAGACTCACCTGGCTTGACTTGCCAGCATGTTTGATGCTGTAGAACATGGGGCCCAGCTCCGCCAGCCACTCTCCATCCACAGCGGTGACACACTGCATGTATTCCTGCAGGGACAGAATGTGAGCCCAGGGTAGCGGGGTGGCACTCGCAGGGCCTGGGCACCACTGCCAGAGCCACGGCAGCTTCCTCCCTCCCCCACTTGCTGATGGCACTTCTCAGGCCAGGACTACACCCCTTCCAGACCGTTCCTCCTGGCCTCAGACGGTGCTCTGGGCTGGACTTGGTGGGACTGCAGAGAGGTTCAAACATGTCCCACATAGGCCAGGAAAAAATACTGGGAAGGGACAAACGGGACTGTGCGGATGACACAGACATGCCTGGTTGGTGGAGATGAGAAAGGCTGAGAAGTGCCCTTCTGACAGATCCTGGTGTCACAGCAAAAAGCCTTCCCCTGTCCCCCAGCGCACCCCCCACGCTCCCTGCCAGCCCCCAGCTCGCGCTCACCTTGGTGGTCATGACCAGCTCGTGATACACAATGTAGTCGGGTGTGTAGCCCATGCCAAACAGAGAGCTGGTGGGGTGCAGGTGGCAGGGCATGCCCGTGCGGATGTTCACGTACTCCCCGATGCCCTGCAGAGAGAAGCGTGGTTAGCCCACCTGTCCCCAGACAGGGCCTCTCAGCCCCCAGACCAGCACAGACACCCCTCACCTTCAGCTTTGCGGCTTGGTGGAAATAGGCAGCGCAGATGCACTTCCTGACAACATCCCAGTCGGTACCGCAGGACGCGAGGCTCATCCGCTGCTGCACCATGATGTCCTTGAGCTGGGCACGCACCTCCCGCACCTGCAAGGGCGGCTGGCAGTCGTATCCCTTTCCCGCGTAAGGCTCCCTCCCCCAGCCTCGCTGCCGCAGCCTTACCTTCCGCATGGCCTTGGCATGGATGAAGTGCTGGTTGCACCACAGCGTAGAAAAGCTGTTGTTCTTCCACTGCAGGTAAACGTTCAGGTAAGTCAAGTGATCGCTCTCTGGAACAGCAAATTTCTCCCGCACTTGGTCACTCTCCTCCTCTCGGCCCTGAAGGGTGAGCAAAGAGCACGGGTTAGTCAAAGGGCAGGGGAGGGCCCCAAACTGCTGAAAGAGCAGAGAGGTACCTTGGGCCGGTAAAAGATGGCAGGCACAGACAACATGGAGACAATGAGCAAGATCTCAGAGCTGCAACCCATGTCGCAGGAGACGATGAGCATTTTGGAGAGTGCAGGATCCAGGGGGAACTCCACCATGAGACGTCCTGTTGAGGTCAGACCACCTGTAGGGACGAGCGTAGGGATCAGCAGCTGGGCAGGTCCCAGGCCCCGGTCCCATGGGCTGACAACTTGCCCCAGCAGCCAATACCTGTGTTATCCAGGGCCCCCAGGATCCACAGCTGGTACATGGAGTTCAGCATGTTGTCCTCGGGGGGCGGATCCATGAAGTGGAACTGCAGCAGGTCCTGTACACCCAGGGACTTGAGCAAAAGCACTACATTGGCGAGGTTGGTGCGCTGGATCTCGGGGACCGTGGTTGTCAGCAGTTCATTCTTGTAGGCACTCTGGGTGTAGAGCCTGGGGAACAGATTCCAAGAGCGTGCTCCTCCTGTTCAGGCCACTGCATTCCGTAGTGACTCGCCAGCCCTTGCCCAACCCAGCCAGGCACAGCACAGCAACTCTGCACTTAGCCAGGCCAGACCCCAGCGAAGAACCGCTATCCTGGCCCAAGTGTGGCCTCCCCAGCACACGAGGGTGCCTGGGCTGCAGCACAGCGTGCTCTCAAGCACAGTCCTCCCCTGGGCGCACACCAGTCTCAAAGCAAAGCCTTGAGAAAGCTGCCTTTGGCCTGGCTGTTATCCTGACAGCATCGTGGGTGGAACAGCCACAAGTGAAGGGACGAAACTGGAGCATATCCTTAGTTCTGCAGGGGCACTGTGTCCAAAAGAGAAGGCCTCAAGGCCTGCTACGGCCCTCATCCCCCATGGAAGTTCAATGAACAGTTAAGGTGAATGGTGAGGAAAAAACCCATATAACCTGATGCCAAGTGCCAAGACAGGAACACCAGGGACGTGCCTACCTGAAGCAGTGGCCTGGACCCGTTCGGCCAGCTCGGCCTGCCCTCTGATTGGCATTGGCTTGACTGATGGGGTAGATCTGCAGCGCATCCATGCCTATGCGGGGGTTGAAAACCTGCAGGGCACAAAAAGAACAAGCTGAAGGAAGAGGAAGACTGGGTCACTTCTACACAACTCCCTCAACCCAACCCAGGATCACAGATATAAAACAGCGCAGGAAACCTTGGCTTACCTTCAACTTGCAGTAGCCAGAGTCGATCACAAACATGATGCCGTCCACTGTCAGTGAGGTCTCCGCAATGTTAGTGGCAACAATGCACTTCCTGACCCCATCCGGAGCCTGCAAGCACACACGTCAGTCAATCCCTGGGCTGAGCGAGAGTGCAGAGCAGCAATACAGAACCCAGAAGGACAGGGGTGACTCTTGGGAAGTTGAGGGGGACACATGCGTTCCCTTGCCCTCCACATGCAATACAAGACACGTCTGCACCTCTCACTCATGCTCAGTAGGCCTCCCTGTGCCAGTTCCCCCTGTCCCCACTCCTGTCAGAGAACACGTCAGCACCTTCTGGAAGATCTTGGCCTGCAGGTCCGATGGTAGCTGAGAGTAGATGGGCAGTACGGCAAGAGCAGGCGCCTTCTCCAGCTCCTCAAGGTGCTCCACAATTTGCTCTGAGGTCACCTAGACACAAAGAGGGGTGTAAACATAAGATTTAAACAACAAGGGGGTAGGACAGTGCCCAACCTTCCAGCTCACCTCTATGTCCTCCTGGCCAGGCATGAAGATGAGGATGTCCCCAGGAGCACCAGACAAATGGACCTGCAGGGCTTGTTTCACTGCAGCCTCCACATAATCCTCCTGTGGAGTCTGAAAGGCACAGCCCAGGTTACAGCCGCCAGTAATGTCACCTGTCCCGTCCCCGTGTCCAAGACTGCATCACGGCATGGCTCCTCCTCCCCTACCCTCTCTGTCCAGCAGAGAGTACAGGCCTCCCAAGCCACAACCCCCTCCTGTCACAACAGACCTTCCCTCTGCAACACTGACCATACCTTGCTGAAAAGAATATCAACAGGGAAAGTGCGCCCAGGAATGTGGAAAATAGGAACGTTCCCAAAGAAGGAGGCAAATTTATCTGCATCCATGGTGGCCGAGGTGACAACAAGCTTCAGGTCTGAGCGTCGGGCCACCACCTAGAAAGCAGATGAAAGGAACAGTAAGGAAGGGGCATTTGTGTCGCTGCAGGCTGCTTCCGTTATTACCGAGACACCAGCACAGGGCAGAGGCTCTGCTGTGCTCTGGAGGCACCGGCCACTAACGCCAGGGAACAGAGATCTGATCGATCACAGATCACACAGCTGTGTGATCTGAGCAGTTAAAAAGACCCACCGACCTTGGTCCAGGAAGCCTTAAGCCAGCAAAGATCTCTGTATCTAGAGTTTCTGGCAGCACGCAGGCACTAGGGGAGACTCAACCCCCCAGAACCAGGGACCAGGATGTTGGAGCAGCAAGTGCAGAGATGCGGCAGCTCCGCTTCCCTCACCCAGAGCTGTTAGGGAAGGGCTTTCCCTGCCAACACTCTGCTTTAAGGCGAGCTCCTGCGCTGCCGCCCTCTAGTCCAGGCTCTCACACACCTCCCGAAGCAGGCCAAAGAGCACGTCAGTATTGAGGGAGCGCTCGTGTGCCTCATCCATGATGATAGCGCTGTAGTTGTCCAGGTCAGCCTCTCGCAGGGACTCGCGCAGGAGGATCCCATCCGTCATGTATTTGATCACTGTGTTCTCGGACGTGCAGTCCTCAAAGCGGATGGCATAGCCCACCTGGGAGGAAAGAGAGACCAGCAAGTCTTCCAACAGCCCCGTGCACTCGCTGCCATCAGGCCGCACCTACCGCCAGACTCACCTCCTCTCCCAGGCGCACCCCCATCTCTTCGCTGACCCGCTTGGCAACCGACATGGCCGCCACTCGGCGGGGCTGGGTGCAGCCAATCATGCCGTAGTCGGTGTAGCCATCCTCATGGAGGTACTGCGTCAGCTGGGTCGTCTTCCCGCTCCCCGTCTCCCCCACCACAATCACAATGCTGTTGTCTCTGAAGAAAGGGAAATGGTATTTTTTCATACACCCCAAAGCAGGGCTTTTGCATGCACAGCCCTGGCTGGTCACCCAGCGTCATCCTGCTGCCACCAAGCACACAAAGCAAGGGGCTGTTTCCCGAGGGTACAGCTTCCAAACAGGCTGTGTATCCCACAGAATTTCTCACTTGGGTCCCTGAGGTGTAGGCTGACGCCCTGGGGACGCTCCCTAGTAGCCGTACCTGAGGATGGAGAGCAGCTCCTGCTGCACAGCAAAGATGGGCAGATACTGCCTCTGCTCCAGGATAGATTTCTTCTTGGCAAACTCGCTGCTGGCTTGACTTTTTTCTTTCATGTGTTCAGCAAACTTCTGCTCGGTCCTAAGGAAACACCACAAGTCCTGACACTGCCTCTCCACACATGCCTGCAGCCCATGGGATGGGAGCAGGAGTAATTCAAAGCAAGCTCCTACTTGTAATCCACTTTGCCATCTTCTGTCAGCATCTCGTCCTTCTCCTCCTCCTTCTTGATCCCCATAATGTCTCCCAGTTTTGTGCCTGCCAGCTCCCAGTGCTTGTGCTGAGCCTGGAAGGACAGAGAGCAGCGTAACTGCCTCAGCAAGCGCTAACAAAGCGTTCCTCTCCGATCCTACTCGGAAGCCTAGGGAGGCATATCAGCCCCACAATTCCGATGCTCCAGTGCAGAACACCCGCCCTGTTCCTACAAGTCCCCATATTCCAAGTGAACCGCAACAGTTAAACACTGGTCTGGAAGGACAGACTTCAGGCACAGGATGATCCACCACCTCCTGAGAAAATGATTCCAGCTGCTGACCCTCCCCTTGAATTTGAATTTAAACCTACACACATGTGAACCAGAGAGAACCTTCCTGCTCCTGAGAGGGGCTCACAGGCCTCTTTCCCACCTTCCCATTTGCTCTCTCCTCTGATTTAGCTTCCAGCTCCATTCCGCTCACAGTGTACCTAGCTCAGTCTCCGCTGACACGGAACACGTCTCCACTTTCCCCACAACTATCACATTAGCTTTAGAGAAAGTCCCTAGAAAACACCCTCAAAAACTCGTACGCTACCTTCCTGCACGCTCCTCCTCACAACCCTTCTGCTGAGACGTGACAAGATGTCCCGCCGCCACCCTGACTGCTGACTGTCCCTAAGCTACCTTGCATTCCGCCCGCTCTCTTCTCCCAGGCTTCCAACGCCCTCTGGATCAGACTCCTCTGCACAAGCGCGCAGCGATCCGTGGCCCAGGCCGCGCCTGAGGAAATCGCAGCACAGCAGCCGCTTATGAGACAACGCAACCAGCTGGGCTGCCAGAACACCCCCCGTACGAACTCCTCATCGCCACTGCCGCCAAAGCCTTTACTCTGCAAAGCCCAAACGAAGGCTGTGAGGCGCTAGGCAACACGTACAGCGGGGGAGTGAGTCAAAAGATCACAGCGTACCCTCTTACGCTCCTTCTGCTCCCTGTGCTTGCGCACCAACTGGCTGCCTTTCCGGGCTATGATGGCCAAATCTGAGGTGGCATCCTTGACGGGGATGACTGGCTCTGGCTAGAGGAAAGAGGTGTTGCTTCAGTACAGACAGCTCACACTTGCAGGGATCGCTGCCATCAGCGCCTTCAGCCACGGTCTCTACCTGCTTGGTGAAGACAATCCTTCCATCTAGGAAAGGGGGCACCAGGTTGTGCACCAACAGATGCACTTTGGCCGAGTTATCCTCCTCGAAATCTTCGTCCACTTCAATCCGGTGAACCACCCCACTGGTCAGCATGCGATTCGTCTCCCAGCGCTCGTTATCCTGCGGGAAACAACGTATCAGAAAGTGCACAGAGGCCCCACAAAGGCCCGAGAGATCACACCAAAATACTGAGCTCAGGTCTGGGTGCTGCACTGACAACAGGATGAAAGTGATGGCTCCAGCCTAGGGAGCCTGACAGGAAGCACTAGGGAGGAAACTGTGACCGGAAGCAGCAGGGTATGAAAACACAGACTGGCTGGCTGAAGAACGTGGTCGACAGTTCCGCAAAGAAGTGCAGGACAGCCTTTGGCCACAAGCCCCCTGCCGTGCTCCGAATACGCCAGGAAGCCTGGACTTAATCCTGCTCACGTGCAGAGGGCAGCGGCGCCCAGCGTCCACTGGGCCAACCACAGACAACGCTAGTAACGCAACTCGTAGCCCAGCGCAGCAGGAGCAGAGCCCTCTGCGTTCCTGCTGCCCTGGACACTGCCGGCACTGCAGTTGCTCCGACTGCGAGTTCTGCCCCGCGCAGGAGACGCAGGGCTGTGCTTCCCAGGGGCGCTTATCAATAGTTTCCCTGTGAGCCCTCGGTCAGTCTGGGCCAGGACAGACTGCCCTGCTAAGGGCTCAGCCTTCGCTGCCAGCGAATCTCTCGGGGGGCAGCAGACTAAGCAGCACCCACACGTTCAAAGCAGCCGACCCCGCACCTTGCCCCTACCTCATTGATCTGCCGCCGCTGCGCCGAGATGCGCTTCTGCTTCTGCTTGTGCAAGTGCTGCTCCCGCTTCTTCACGTACTCCTCGGAGGAGTAGGCCAAGGGGTTGTGAAACTCGTCGTAGCCCTCATCCATCATGTACCAGTCCCGGTCAGCTTGCTGGGAGGGGAGAGGTGCGGCCCTGAGCTCTGCCGGCCGGGCAGCTCCCCGCCGCACGGGCCCGTGGGGATGCTGCCTGGGCCGGGCCGGGCCGTCCGGGCCGCTCCCTGTCTGGCCACCGGGGGGAGCCCGCCCGCCGCCCACCCCAGCCAGCCCAGCCCGGCCCAGCCCAGCCCAGCCCAGCCCGGCCCAGCCCAGCCCAGCCCAGCCGCCCCGCTCCTTGCCCACGCTCGGGTTCTCACCCGCTGGTCGTCTTCCCACTGCTGCCGCTCCTCCTCCGTCTCAAAGGCAATGCCCTCCTCCCCGTCTGCCCGCCGACCTGGAGAGGGTGAGCCGGTCAGCTCGGGCACCAGCCGGCCACTCCGGAGGAAATCCCAGAGAGCCCGACCTCGTGCTGCGCAGCAAAAGGGGATTCTGCCGCTGCCAAGCCCAGGCGGCTCAGCCCAGGCTCCTCACCTCTCCCTCTGGAAAGCCGTGGCGTGGCCCCCAGGTGCCTCCGGTCATCAGCCCACTCGTTGTATTTGTATGATGGGGTGGGCAATGGCGTCTTATCTGTGTACCTGCTCCTCACAGACCTGAACAAATAGCACGAGGGAGGAATTGGTGCCCACAGCCAGGACCTACTTTGCGTTTCTGGCAGCTCGTAGCCGCAGCCCCAGGCACTGATACCTGTCCCGGTCTCTCCGGTCCGTGTCCCGCAGCGATGATGCCCGATGACTACGCTCCGAGTCTCGATAGGAAGGCATGGGTGAGGGAGATTCCCACTGTGAGCGGCGGGCACTGCTGTAGCCGCTGTCATCTTCCTCCCAGCTAGAGCGAGACGGCGTGGCTGCATCTAGTGGAGGAGATGGGGTTTGACACCTGATGTTCAGTGATCCCAGGCACCTGGAGCCACCTTACACCTTCTAGCAAGGAGCACAGAGACAAGGCAGGGACTCATTTGCCTTCTCTCTACGAGGAGTTGACACAGTGACTCCAAGGAAATTTGCAGACGGACCACATCTCCATCACACAGACCCGGAACAGATCCCACCGTGCAGAGATCAGCCCGATTTTCACACACACAGCTGGCAGATTGCGCCCAGACCCAGGTCGAGCTAGTCTTATGCTTGCCCTAACCACAAATGTTAGAAGATGGTGTTTTCCTACCCACACTTGTCCTGATAAAAAGGGTAGGACACAAAAGCAAAGCCCCTTCCTGTTAGGTGTCACACGAGAACTCTACCGGGTCCCACTCCTACCTTTGGGCCGATGCCTGGGACTCTCTGGTTCACTCCTCCTGCTGCTTCGCTCCGATGAGCCATCTCTCTCTGATCTGCTGCTGTGACGGCCTCTGTCCCGCTCCTCTGCGAAAAGAAAGGGAGATCAGGTGCCCTGTGCACAGACAGGCTTCCCAAGCCCGCTGCAGAAAACACCGCAGACGTTAGCTACGGACTCCAAACAGGCTGAGGGACGAGCCCAAACCCTACACAGGGAGGGTCACAAAGGTCTCTGAGCAGTTACCACGGTCCCGTTTACGATCATGGTCCCGCTCCCTGCTGCGTTCCTTCTTTTGTTCCTTCTCCTCCTTGGAGGATGCAAAGACCCCATGTTCCCGGCGCTCCCTCTCCCGCTGCCGGCTGCGCTCCCAGAACTCCTCGCTGACACCCCCTGTGTAGGAAGGTGTTTCTACATGGACGGACCGGTAATGCCTGGAAAGGCAGAGCAGAGAGGGAGAAGCTCAGCAGTGCTGAGGAACGGCTGGCATTGACTTGTCCCATACAACTCTCGTTCTAACCTCTACCAGAGCAGAAGCTTATGATTACAAGTGCTCTCTCCATCCTTTGCCGATGCTCTCAGACATGTACTGCTGAGCACGCCGCTGCCTCCAGACATCTGGAAGCAGAGTCTCACAGCTAGGATGGCTGGTGTCTGCAGGCCTAACAGCACCCGAAAGCACTCCTGCACATAACGCAGGGAGGGCTCCCGCGGAAGAGCTTGTCACAGACCCCCTCAGAGGTACGTTAGTGCCCCACAGCCCTCCCCCGAGCAGGGCTCCAGACCTCTCTGCCAGGAAGGGGATTACAACGCCGCCCGTCACAGGGCGCCGTCCCCGAAGCCACGGTCGGTGCTCACGCCCCACGCTCACGCTGGTTCCCCCCGCGCGGATCCAACGGCCAGAAAGCGCCCCGTGCCACGGCCACTGCCACGGCCGCACCGACCCCCGACCCCACCTGTCCTTGCGGGCGCTCCGGCTGCTCCGATCCGTCTCTTCCTCCTCCTCGTCCTCCTCGGGGCTGCCCCCCTCGTCACGGCCCTCTTCCCAGTCCTTGTAGGAGGAGACCCGGGACCGCTTCCCACCGCCCGCCTCCTCCTCGCGCTCCCGCCGCTTCTGGGCCGCCAAGACGTCCAGGCCCAGCAAGGAAGTCCGCGGGGCGGGCGCCTTGAAGACGTGCTGCTCGGCGGCAGCGCTCCGCTTCCGCAGGACCAGCCCGCCGGCCTCGGCCTCCGGGCCCGTCCCCTCCAGCCGGTGCAGCGACTCCTCGCTCGCTTCGGCCATCGCCGCCGCCCGCTACCGCGCCGCGCAGGGACCGGCGGCCGGGCCGCGCCGGGCACCCATGGGGCCTGCGGGGCGCAGATCGGAGGGTCGGCGCCAGAGCGCTGCCGGAGAGCTGCTTCGGCCCGGCCCGGCCCCGCCGCGCCCCGTCCCGCCGCCCCAGCTCCCGCACCTGCTTGTAGCTGCCTCAGCGACCAGAAACCAGGTCCCTGAGCGCCGCCATGGCCGCCCCACAGTGCCCCGCGAGAGGGGCCACTCTAGCCCACTAGCGCCGTATACACAGCGGCCGGAGACTATAGGAGCGGTAACCACCATAGAGTCCAACCACCGCGAGACAAAGCGCGCTAGAGAGCGCTCGGCGGACTTCCGGCCGCGGAGCCGGAAGTAAGCGGCGGTGCGGTGCGTGGGGGGCGAGCGGAGGGCAGGATGCCCGGGGACACCCCCGCGGACGGGGAAGGGGGGAGAACCCCACGGACACCCACACGGCGGGACGAGAAGAGCCCACAGAGGCCCCGGCAGCCGCCCAGAAGCCCCGCAGAGACCCCAGAGGCACCACCCCCACGCTGCGCACGGACACAAACGGAGCCGGCAGCCGGGTACGAGGCACTTTTATTCCCCCCCGGCCCCGCCTCAGCCGGCCGCCACCGTCTCCTTGACCCAGGCCAGGACACGCTGCACATCCACGTATACGCCGTACTTGGAGGCCGTGCAGGTCTTGTCGTAGCTGAGGATGCCAGCTGCGTACCAGGTGTCGTCGTCAGGGTCCTGCACAGCGAAGGCGCCGCCAGCGTCCCCGTAGCACGTATCCTCCCGCAGCTCGCTCATGCCCACACAGAAGGTGTTATTGCTGAGGATGGGCTGGACCCAGTAGGACGCGTTTCGCGCCTCGTAGTACTGCCTGCAGCTCTCGTCCTCTGCCACCGGCAGCATCACGTACTTCAGCATGTCAGAAAAGGCAAAGGTGGCACCACGGCCCCAGCCTGAGACATAACCCACCCGCCCCAAGTGCACGTAGTCCTTCTGGGGCAGACAGATGGGCATCACCTCCTCTCCGAGGATCACCTTCTGCTTGAGCTTCAGCAAGGCCAGATCCACAGCCTCTGGGTAGCCAGGGTGCAGCACCACACGCTCGATGCTCAAGGCAGGCTGCTTCTGGCTGCCCAGGAAGAGCTGCAGCGTAGGGGCGATCTCCTCCGGCTTGGTAGTCTCACTGTGGTTTAGGTAGACGTTCCTGCCCGTGGTCAGCAGCCACTGGTCGCTAATGAGCGTAGCCCCCACAATGAGGTTGTGGCGGGTCACGAGCCGGCCCTGCCAAGGGAAGCTGCCTTTCCTAGCCAGCAGGCCACCGATGATGCGCTGCATCTGCCGCGGGGGGTTCTTCGGCTTCCCACACACTGCATAGGGCAGAGCAGGGCCCTGGTGAGCTCTTTGAGGCCCACAGCAGCCCCAGGGAGCAGTACTGAAGATGGGGATTGCAAGCAGCCCCCTGCAGCCCTTTGGCTGCCCAGATAGACCACTCGCAGCCCCCCATTCCCCTGCCCCTCACAGCCCTGGCTGCTCTGCTCTCACCTGGCTCGCAGACAGGCACCTCCTTGCCAGCTTCAGAGCTCACCCACATGTGATCCTCGCCACACTTGTATGTGCCTTTGGAGGGAAACCAGAGTCAGCAACCCTGCCCTACAAGGGCCCTGCAGCCAGGGAGGCACGGAGGTACTTGTACCTCCTCCCACCAAGGCTTGGGGAGCAGGGGTAGCTACTCGTAGCCCCTAGGAAGGTGGGGAGTGGCTCCGTGCATCCCCAGGAGCCAGGAACAAGCCCCATCCCTGGGTGCGGTGCCCATCCCGTGTGCCTCACCATCACCAGAGCCACGCAGCTGGTAGTAGGGGTTGCAGCGGTACTTGATAAGGTGCTCCACATAGCCGTGTTCAATATCCGCAGGCTTTGCACAGCTCCACTCTGCAAGAAGAGGATGCTCAGCTCACCCAGAAGACCCAGCACAGGACATCACCCCCACCTCTTCAGAGTCCCTCCCCAGTCCTGCCCTGCCCCACACCTGCTCCTTGCCAAGCTACCCCCTGGCTTTGTCTGAGCCCCAGCGCTCCCACCCTTGCCCTGGAAGGTACCGGTGGCAGCTGCAGTCTCCAGCACGGTCCAGGCCAGGCCAGCAATCAGCAGCAGCGCAGGTCTGCAGGGAAGAGAGGGCACACTCAGCAGAGGACTCCTACCCCCTGCTCCCAGTCTGTGGGCTCCACCAATGCCCTGGACAGGCTCCTGCCCTCACGGGTTTCCTCCCCATGAGGGCAGGGGCATGATCTCACACCCTCAGAGCTGCCTGTCACAGACTGGGGAAGTCACCTGGGCCAGACCTGGACCCTGCTGCTGTGCAGGACGAAGCTGTAGTGTTGGGACCCAAAGTGCTTCCAGGCCCAACACAGGTCCTGCCACAGCCTACAGCAGGGCCAGGTCCTCAGCCAGGCACGCGGGATGGACACAGCACCAAGCACGTGCAGGGACACACCAAGCCGCTCACCCCATGCTCATAGCTCTGTCTCTCACAGCAGCCTCCTCTTGCAGGTCGATGCTGTTCAGGGCTCCCTCCTCATCCCTTTTATTGCCACCTCCTTCACCCTGGCACAGCCCCGTGTTCTCCAGACCTCCTGACCCTGCCACATGCAGCCAGCACCTTTCCCAGCAGGAGGAACACAAAAAGCCCCACCTGGCTCACAGCCGGCCTGGCAGAATCTCCCGGGAAGCCTGCCAAGCCCCCATGGGAAGCCAGCACGCCAAGAGTTTCCGGGATTTTGCAGCTACAAATATGCAGGGAAGGATCTGGCTGCAGAAGCTGGTGCCCTGGTGTTGCGACACCAGCTGAGGTTCACAGAGCAGAGCCAGCCCCTGTCCGTGCAAAACTGCCCTGTGTCACCGCCCAGAGCAGTCCCTGTGGAGGCACCCAACAGCCCCTCAGGGCACAGGCAGCGGCACCAGCACTGGCAGGTGAATCTGGGACACGGGAGCCAAGTGCCAGCCCATCCTGCGCCTGGCTCTGCCCGCAGCCAGGGCACGCTGCCAGCCACCCTGCAAAGCCAGGGCAGTGCCGGCCCAGCTGGCCAAGGGGTGCAGCAGGGCTGCCCCATGCCAGCTGGCTGCAGGCTCCGAGGGGCTTCAGCCAAGCCAACCTCTTCCCACAAGCACCCACCCTTTCCCGCCCAGCGGGCTCCAGCCCCACATCCTGGCAGCCCCTGGCCCCTCGGGTGCAGGTTGTTTGTTAGCAGAGGCAAGGGCCCGGCCCAGCCTTACGGGAACTCGTAGCGGCAATCGCTGGCCAGCACCCAGCTGGACGTGGCCGGCCAGCAGCAGGGGCGCAGGGCAGAGCACATCAGCCTGCTCCGATGAGCACAGTCTGCTTCCATCAGGAGCACAACCAAGGGGCAGCACAGAGGGAAGGGGACGGGCACCCAACCTCTTACCTACCCCAGGGTGGCAGTGAGGCCACCACAAAACCGTGTGGAGCATGTGGGGCCAGCCCCAGTCCCAAACCAACGAAGCCTGGCCTGCTGGGGGTCTCACAAGTGCCCCATAGATGCTCCAGTCCTTCAGGCTCAGGAGGGACATCTGTGCCTGGTCCCAGACACTCCAGAAGTTGGCTTTCCCATCCTGTCCAGGCTTCCTCCCATCTCATGGGGCACCTGTCCCCCTGAACAATGCAGGGCTTGAGATCTCTGGCCCAGCACCACTCTTAGGTGAAACAGAGGGCTAGAGTCCAGCGCAGGACACATCAGAGCTTGATCGGAGCTGACCCACGAACCACACCAGCACTTGGAAATTTGGTATTTGATGACAGCAGGCTGATAGCACTGTCCCACTGCAGCAGGCTTGGCCCTCTGCAGGGAACTGCCATGTCCTGGCCGGGGGGAAACAGCAACATGAGACACTGCCTTGGTGCCCACTCGGCAGCCCCGAGGTTAGCTCGGACAAAGGGAATGCCTGCAGGAAGGCGCGGAAGCTGTCCCAGCTTGTCTGTGCGGCACAGACCGCAGCTTACGCATGGGGCTAGGGCAGCACCGGGCCACACTCAAGGCCAACACACGGTCTCCAAGCCACAGCCACAAATCAGCTGCAGAGCACAAAGAGTGCCATGGGACAAGGTGAAACTTAAGCTCACGCCCCCACAGGCATGACAGACACCTCCAGACTGGGAAAGCAAGTACCTCCCAGGCCTTCTCCAGAGACAGCACATCAAAACCTTGGCCAATGGACCAGGTCACATCCATGCTACAGCAGCAATAAGCACCACCTGTCAGAAGCAGAAAATCTGGGAAACGAAGAGGCTGTTGTGGAGGGCTGCGGGAAAGCAGGGGGGTGACAGCCCTGACGTGAGCTGAGGGGCATCGGGAGCAAGGTCAGCAGTCCCGCTCCTCCTGTAAACAGGTTTGGTGGAGTGCTGTGATGCAACCCCACTCTGTGGGGTGGATTGCAAGAGGCTGCAGAGGGAACGCCCTCCAGGTCAAGCTGTGTTGCTCAAGAAAGGCCCGAGATGACTGCAGGGAGTCCAGAGTCAAGCAACAGTCAACGCCGGAGGCCCCAGAGAGAAAACTGACAGCCTTCAGAAGCGTCAACGAACAGGGCCTTTCAGTAACAAGTGACAGGGCACAACCACAGCTGTATCCAAACATCTAAGTAGCAGCAACACAGGGAAGAAATGGTGCCCAGCACCTCCCAAGGGCCCAGCCTCAGGCAGAGGTCTCTGCAAGGGGAGCCCTGGTGAGCTTTGCACAGATCCATCCCAGAGCCCAGCTACCCTGAGGCTTCTACCACCGGGAAAAGATACACTGACTGGCAACAACATAAAGAGAGCTCATCCCGCTCGGCAGACGACAGCCAGGATGTCCCAAGGGATGTCCCCAGAGCAGCACACAGAACCAGGGAGCCAAACATTTATTCACACTTGGGCAGGGGACCCAAGGGCCTGCAGGTTTCTTACAGGACCGCGTGCAGAGAAGGGAGGGAGGGAGGGAGGGAGGGAGGACCAAGCACCAGCCAGAGCAGGCAGCACAAGCTGCGGGGTCCCTGGCAGACTGGGGAGCCCAACCCACAAGAAAGTCAAAATACAGCACCAGCGCAGCCCCACCTTCACCCGTCACTGACTCTTCTCAGGGGCTTGGGATCAGGACCTTGGCTCAGTCTCAGCCTGCCCATCACTGGAAGTGTCAGACCTGTCCCTGTTTGGCCACGGCTCCTCCCGGTTAGACCTTTGTTCTGCGGAGTGTCAGCACCGGTGATCTGCTCCAACTGCCTCCATGACGTTCTTGAACCCCTGCTCCCTAACCGGAGACAGCGTGTGATGGCAGGGCCGGCCTGGCACTGCGGCTCAGCCACACCGTGCCACTGCTCGTGCACAAGCACGCAGCTGGCCAGAGCCATCCGGAGCCCAGGGGCTTCCTGGCGAGGTGCCTGGTCCTTCACTCACCTCAGCAGCTCCTCCAGTTCCCGCTTCACTGCCCCCACCACAGGCGGCCCGCGGTACACGAGCGCCGTGTACATCTGCACAAGCGAGGCTCCAGCGCGGATCTTCTCCAGGGCATCGCGCCCGCTGCTCACCCCACCCACCCCGATGATGGGCACCCGGCCTGCAGGCAGGTGCCAGGTCAGGACAGCACGGGTGATGCCAGCACGCACCCCCAGGCCTGGCTCTGCCCCTACCTTGGGTGAGGGCGTACATCTCCCTGATGGTCTGTGTGGAGAGCTCCCGCAGGGGCTTCCCGCTGAGGCCCCCAGGCTGCGTGCGCTGCTCACTCCGGAGGCTGCTGGGGCGGCTCACAGTGGTGTTGCTGACAATCAGCCCGTCCACACCTAGCTGAGGGGGACAGGGGTACGAGGACACAGCTGCCACGAGCAGACCCCCTTCTCACCCCCAGGCTGCCAGGCCAGGACTGCACCAGCAAGTGCCTCAGCAACGTGCCCAGGGACAAAGCTGCTCCCCCTCACTGCCTGGACCATCCCCAAGGGTGACGCAGACAGGTCCTCTCGGAGTCAGAGCTATCCAGGACACCGTCTCTACGGCAGCCAGAGAGCTGCAGCTCCACCTCACCCTTCGGAGAGGTAACTTGCCAGGAACACCATGGTCCTTCCCCCGCGAGGTGAGGCAGGAGGCACGCCAGCCCAGCTCCTCGCCAGCCCAGCTCCTCGCCAGCCCCCCTTCCCACCTCCTTACCTCACAGACAACGCTAGCAATGTCCTGCTTGTCCTGCGCAGTGAGGTCAGGGGCAATCTTCACCAGCACGGCTGGCTTGCGCTCGCAGGGCAGCACATCCCTCTCCGTCAGGACCTGCAGGGGGGACACCAGGGCACAGAGCAGCGCGTGACAGCGGAACAGCTCCTGCTCGAGGGCGGGGAGATGCATGCCACAGACAGCACAGGGGCAGGCCCTGCTCTCCCCACGGAATGGGCATCCTACAGCACAGGACCTGGGGCACAGGACCCACGCAGGACCACAGCAACTCCCGATGCTGTGGGGTGGGTGGCTCACTGCCCCCTTTCAGGAGCAGAGTGGAGGGAAGATGCCTCATTGCTTGCATGCCCTTTACTCACATCGCCGGTGAACCCCGCGCCAGCAGCTGATCAGGGGACATCTCAGTGGCTCTGCCCACCACGCTCCTCCCTGGACCGGGGCAAACCCGCTGGCTAGAGTGGAGCAGGCACTGCCAGGGGAGGGGATGCATCTAGTACCGCAGGCATGGTCCAGGCTGGCTGTGAGGGTCACCCACCTTGGTCAGCAGATCCCGCAGCTCAGCCTTGCCCTGCAGATTCCGCAGCCCTGGCGTGTTTGGGCTGGACACGTTCACAACCAGGTAGTCAGCCAAAGGGCCCAGTGTCCGGACCCCAGCCACATAGTCAGCTGCAGCATCGGTAGAGTTCTTGTTCTTGCCCAGGTTGACTCCAAGCGGCATCCCCGCTGGAACACAGACGTGGCTGAACCAGGGCAGCGTGACAAACCAGCACCCAAGGGGTCAGAGTGCCCGATAAGGGAGGCCCCAAGACCAGCTAAAATCAAGATGGGGATAGCAGCCCACAGGTTTCATGGAGGTGGTGGGGGGCCTGGGACTGTCCTGCAGCCACAGGAGTACCACCACAGCTGCCCTGGACAGCATCTACCAGCACCGCAGCCTCCGGCAGGGCCACCGGGCAGAGGCTGCCCTCAGAAACTGGGGCCCTACTGGCTTTGGCCAGTCTCAGCAGGCACGTCCTGCCTGAAGCAACAAGCAGAGCCTCTGCCTCAGAGAAAACGGTAGGAGAAAGGTGCCTGGTCACACTCTCAATGGGAGAGCCTACAGCCCCACAGAGGTTCCTGCTGTCTGAGTGTGCCTTGCTCTTGGCAGGGCCTTCCCATGCCCAGACACTGGTGTTACACACCTTTCCTAGCCTACAGCTTCCTGGGACACCCCCAAACCCACCCTGCAGACCCCAAGAGCAAAGGCTTATAAGCATGTCTCACCACCAGTGAGCCTGAGCTGTGTCTCCTGGCGGGCCCGGAGCCTGCGCTGCACCACAACGTGGCCATGGCTGTTGAATCCGTACCTGCACCGGAACAGACAAGGTTCAGGCCTGGGCTGGTGGCCACACGCCCTGAGCAGGACACAGGAGAAACACAAGGGAGACATACGGTCGCTGTGGCTCTGCTCGGCGCATCCAACCCAAGAGCCACAGTACAGACCACAGAGCCAGGACCACCCAAACAAATGCCCTCCCTCTGGGAGGGCAGCGTGCGGGACACGGCAGAGTGGCCACCCGCAGATCCCACCTGTTAATGACCGCCTCGTCCTCCACCAGACGGAAGACCCTAGGTTTGGGGTTCCCCTCCTGGGGCTCGGGCGTGACAGTCCCTACTTCCACAAAGCCAAACCCCATCTTGTACAGCCCGTCGACAGCCTCGCCCTGCTTGTCGAAGCCAGCCGCCAGGCCCACCGGGTTGCAGAACCACCGCCCGAGGACTCGCACCTCCTGCGGGGCAGGGGCTGGGTCACACACGGGCAGCTGGGTGTCAGAGTCCCCTGACACCAGGAGGCACAGTCGGAGCAGCCCTGGCCCCTTCCCCTCCATTCTCTCAACCCCACAGGGTCTCCTTATCAGGTGCCTGCCCCAGGGGACCCATGACTCCTGCTGGGGCTATCTCCTGCACCCCGGGCTGCCCCAGGAGCCCCCCATGGCTTCTCCACTGATCGGCAGAGCTCATGCCACCCCGTGGACCGCAACAGGTAACCTGTCACCCTGGGACACGGCCGCCTGCCCACACCCCAACGGGCCCTGCGATATCCCGACACCCCATTATCCCCCGCACACACCGGGCCCTGACCCGCCCTCCCTCTCGCTCTCCCACTCCCTCCACCCCCGCCCCGGTCTCCCCCGCCACAGAGCCGCACCAGAGCGGGGCCGTCGGGACGAGCGGACGGCAGCAGCCCGAGGGCAGCGGCGCGCAGGGCCAGGCCGTGGGCAGCCTCCGGGGGGATGGCGCGGAGGGCGGGCATCACCGTCGCCGCGTAGAGCCGCTCGTCGCCCGCCGCCAGCGCCGAGCCCAGCAGCAATCCGCAGCCCCCCAGCGCCGCCGCCAGCGTCCGCAGCCGCCCCTGCGAGAGGTGGTCAGGAGAACGGCGACACCGGCACCCCGGCACAACCCGTCCCGTCCATCTCCCACACCAGCACAGACCCCTCCGCCCCCCTACCCATCCCGGACCGGACACCGGACACCGCCCCCAGCACTGCCTGCTCCAGCCCCAGCCGCCCCTGCTTAGAACCCCGTGAGCACGCCCCGCCCGGCCGGGTACCGGCTCCTCCCGCCGCCCCCAGGACCCCCACACCATCCCGGGCCCGCCGGCCGGGTACCGGCTCCTCCCGCCGCCGCCCCCAGGACCCCCACACCATCCCGGGCCCGCCGGCCGGGTACCGGCTCCTCCCGCCGCCGCCCCCAGGACCCCCACACCATCCCGGACCCGCCGGCCGGGTACCGGCTCCTCCCGCCGCGGCCCCCAGGACCCCCACACCATCCCGGGCCCGCCGGCCGGGTACCGGCTCCTCCCGCCGCCGCCCCCAGGACCCCCACACCATCCCGGGCCCGCCGGCCGCTCACACGTAGCGGCGCCGCCATCTGTTCAGCCCGACACGTGGAGGGACACTTCCGGGAGCCCGCCCCGTTGATTGGCGGAGGCCGGACTCTCCCGGCCAATAGAGGAGCAGCAGCACTCGCGGCGGGCGGGCGGGCGGGCGGATCGCGGGACCAACGGCAGGGGCGGGGCCCGGGCGGCCGAGGGGCTGGGCCCCGGCTCCGCTCCGGGCGGGCCCCCAACAGCCACCCCCTCGGGCTCCGGGAATACGGCCGTGGGGCAGCTGGGCCCGGCCCCAGCGTTGACCCACCGCCCGCTCCCCACGCGGGGCACTGCGGCAGCCGGGCACAGGTAGCAAACAGGGCCCTGTCGCTGTGCAAGCCCCGAACAAAGCAGCCCAGGCGCACTGGGACACAGCTGCTCCCAAGCCCAGGCTTTATTAGGAACCAACCCCACAGGTACAAATCAGCCAAGAACTCCCGAGAAGAGTTGTGACGGTGCTATGTACAGACACGGGCCAGAGCACTCGGCTGGGGGCCGAACACACGCCCCAGCTGCGGAGCCCCCAGCCCCACGCCCAGGGCTAAGCCAGGTTATTGCCATGTATCCATCGGTCCCCCCGACCGCGGCTCTTTCTAGCGTTCAGTGCCCCGCCAGGAGCTGGTGCAGCCCGCGCGCAGGCAGCACGCACCGCGCCGCTCTGCCAGCCCTCTGCCCGGCCAGCCCACGCTCGCAGCGGGTTCAGGTGGAACGCGGAGCTGAACAGGAAAGCGTGGAGTGCCGCACTCCCGCGAACTGGGAACGGAACCCGTGCCAAAGGGCTCCCCGAGTCCAGCGGGAATGAAAGAGGACTGTCAGCTTCCAAGGCAAACTGCAACCAGACGCAGCTGGAGCCCGGGAGATGGCAGAAGTGCCAATGCCATCCTCATGACCGCATTCCCTGCCTCAGCCCCAGCTCTTAGAAGTCTTAGCAATGCGAGTGATGCTGCCCTTGAGACCACCGTGGGAGAGGAGAAAGCCCCGTCCCATTTCAGCCTTCACTTCCCGTCTCCGTGGGAGGGGGCACAGAGCCACCGCAGAGGCACCCAGATGTCAAGCAGTGTTCCTGTATAGCTACCCACACTGACAGGGGCTGTTCCCTGCCCCAGTCTCACAAGATTCCCCACAGTTCACCTCCTGGAGCAACAGGGACTGGGAAAGCGGCAGCATTTGGTTTAAGTACAGCAGGAAGAGAGCTCAAAAAGAAGAGCGCATTCATTTGAGGTTAACACAGGAAACCAATTTCAAAGGGAGTGTGTTTCAGAGAGAAGCAGCTGTTGCAGCTCCTGCCCCTCACGTTGGAGTCACAGCCCACTCAGTTTTATGTCTTCTTCTTTAGCTCCTCAAATCTCCGAGAAAGATCATCAAAGTCAATGTCTTCAGAGGCAGAAGAGTTGGCGCCGGCCGATGCTGTTGGCAGCGTATCTGGCACGGACGGTAATTCAGGCAGCACGAAGTTATCAACGGTGTTAGGAGCTCCAGCTTTTGGTTTAGGAGAAGGTTCCAACTTGGGCCCCGGCCCTATTTCAAATGAGAGAAATACCACCTCACCTCACCATCGTCACAATCCCACCAGGCCAAACAGAGCCCCACAGAAGAAAAGTCGTTACTAAAACGGCACTACCAATGTATTTTTCTGAACAGGACCAGCGGTCACACACCTCCGACTGCTAGCAGACCCAATGGGGAAACCATAGGCCTATCTTCTTCAGCCTGCAACACCCAGCGCTCTCCAGGGGACTCCATTAGATCATGAGGAATCATTGCTGGAGCTGGCAAAGGTCTACTTCCCCCAAAACCTCTCTCTGCCCTTATCAAGTGCTAGAGGTAACGAGTGCTTTCAAAACACACAGAGCAGAATCACGCTGCACAAGGCAGGAGAAATCAGGTATGATCCAATTCGATGCATGAAGCATCTCGTAAGCCTTTAGGGGTAACAGCTCTCTGCTAGTCCTGCTCTGCGGTACAAAACCTCAACACTGACACTCACACAAACCTACCGACCCTCTTGGTACTTACTTCTTTCATTCTGTGGCTGCAGAACAACACACCATGTCAAAATGCATCATCACTCAGAGCTGTTGCTTTTGCATTTATCCTGCAACGCCCTACACTCGGTGCGATGAGACAGCTTACGCTGGAAACCCAGCACTGACTCCAAAGTCAAACTCTAGGTTCTTGAGTTTTCCAGTGGAAGTCTGGATCCTCCCTGTTTTGAGAAGATACTCTCCATTTCCATCAGAGTCCTCTCCAAACTCAAATCCTGCTCTCAAGAGGTGTTGAGTTCTACACATTGTTTCCCATATGGAAAGCCTCCTCTCCCAGGGACACTGGGATCCCAAGCTAACCACAGCCCCAAACCACCCTAGGTTTCCCATACCTCCTGGCATACTCACCAGCCACTGGCGCAGAAGCATCCTTATCAGGATTAGCCTCATCAATCTGCAAAAGACTCTCAGTTACTACAGCTCTCTCTCCTACCAGGCACAGAATCACACAGGCGTGTAGGTACTGCTCATGGGCAACAGCAGCCACACACATGCGGAACAATGCACACCCCACCCCGCCAGCAGGTCTAAAATATTTGTCAAGGCCATAAGTGGGAGAAGACTGCCCTTTTCATCCATGTCCTCACAGCTACTGCTTCCTTCCTATCATAAACAACAGACAGGTCCTTGTAACCAGTAGGAGGTACAAAATGACCCCATCTCAGGTCTTGATCTGGCTGGGACAAATGTCTGTGGCATGATCAGCCCTGCTGGTGTAACTCCTGATTCCCCGTGGGCTGCCATCTATCCCCAGCCAGCTACCAACTGCTGCATCTGTGCCTGCATCTCCTGGACTCAAAGGCTGCTGTGCAGCTAGTACAACGTGACAGCACGCACAGGTGCTGGGTTATACTCATCCCTGCTCAGGATACTGCACAAAGAAACAGCACGTCACTGAAAGCAAAACGAGAGGGGTGATCACGAACTGCAGCAACAAAACCACACACAAGCAGAAAAAAAGACTCCAGCCTCTCTTTCCTTTTCCCCAAGGACTGAGAAAAGTCTGGGAAGAGTGTTTAAACATACATCATCTGGCTCAGCCAAAGTTTTCATCCAGGCCTAACTATGAATTAGTTCAAAAGCCATTAATTAAACAGACTGAAGGTGATAAATCCTTCATGTTGCAAAATAAATAGAGTCCACAAAATCTATGTTTTAACTGTTTATCATCATTTTAACAGTGCAGTAAAATAAAACTTGGCTTCCCTTTGCAGCCAAAGCACACAGCGGAACAAGGAACTTCTCCTCACTAGTCATTCTCCCATCATGTGCGCTCGGTGATTCACCGTACCCGTAAGCAATGCCAAGCACCACCCCAAAGCTCCAAAGGTTGATAGCAACATGCTTAATGAACATTTGCCTTTTCCGTGGCTACACCGCACTCTTTGCGGTTCTCTCCGCTGCCTACAGTGGTGACTCAGCTCAGGCACTTACAGACTCGTACGTCGGTGGGTTTGCCGGAATTGGTGGTGGATGGATGTTAGTGAAAGGCTGGTAGGTCCCCACTGGCAGGCCATTGAAGTTCTCCTGGACAGAGAGATAACAGTCATGCACCAAACTGCTCACTTAGGAGAGCGGGCGTGGGACTCGCCTACAGCTGCTATGGCAGTCAGGGAAAGCAGTAGTCTGAGACAAATGCAGGCAAGCGTCCAACCCAGTACAGTTTATCATACTTGAGAATCTTTTCTTAGTAAGTCGGGCAGATGTAGTCACCTGGAGCCACTAGACCCAGCTAACAGGACTGCGGGTTATTCTAAAGAACCAGCATGATTAAACACTTTGTCTTTCAAGGCATTAGGAGAAAAAGGGTAATACCTCGCCTTAAGCACACCTGAGCACGGTATCATGAAACACGTAGGAGGTCTCTGGCTCACTCAAGGTTTTGCATTACCCTTACTTGTAACACAACATGCCTCAAAGACCTGGACTTAGCACAAGTGCTCAGAGCACGTATGCCTGGGCCTTCAGCCAGCTGATGGTATCTGGCCCAAATTTTCCACAAAAAACACGGCAGCATTGCTGGGACTGTCTTAAGACTCCAAGCCATCCCACTGTTCTGCCAATCTCCAGCCTACACAGCCTGTGAATGACTGCATTCAGAGAACAATGCTCTTTTCAGCTCCCACCTTCCACCCTCACAACAAATGATCTCCAAGGGCCATTGACCTGGTCCCCTCCCCTCGCAGGCCTGAAGGCAGGGCACTTCCACATTTTTCTGAGCTGTTCCCACCCCACAACACTCACCTGACCTCCTTGACTCAATCTTGGCACATACCAGCCTACCAACTTCGGAGTGCAGTTCTGACCCCTGGTCAAAAGCCTGACAGTCAGGAGACTGCCTCAGGAGTTAAGTCTGGACTCCTCTGTTCCCTGAAGGCAAAGAGGGCTGGCTGGAGAACAGGGGTAGGAACCTCCACAGTCAAGAAACAACATGAAGCTTCAGCTGCACTGCCAACAATTTCCAAGCAGCCTCACAGCAACACAGTGGCCTTCTGACACATCAAGCTATCAGGCGTAGACACTTCCCAATAGCAGGCACAGGGCTAAGCACCAGAATTGGAGTCTTCCACAGAAAAAGGGAATGCTCAAGGCAAAGGCACTTACCGGTCCCTTTGGAGGTGGATAGGAGAAGGGCGGATTGGGTGTTGGCATGGGCATAGGCATCATCACTGGCATGGGAACTAATGCATCATGACCAATCATCGGGGCTGTAAATCCACCACCTCCTCCCCCGCCATGGCCACCCTTCTTCACATCCTCTGTGAATCCCACATCAATCAGATCTGCCTCTCCGCCTGCAGGGGCTTCAGCCTGGAGAGGGTGGAAGAATTCTGCTCACCAACACACCTCTATTCCGATCACAGCTCTCTGAACAGCACAAGATGCAGCATTTGCCACTGGCCAAGGTGGGAGAACACAATGGAGACAACACAAGGCCAGAACAGACAGCAGCTACACAGTGCTATTAATGGGAATCAGACCATAGCATGACTAACTACAGCCACACGTGGCAGAGCTGTGGGAAGGAGCGGGACCGTGCTATGCCAAAGGCTGTCTAGAGGAACAAAGCACAATTACCACTGAGTCTGCAGCACTG